>OZ025292.1:114741313-117471313 GCA_964019185.1 Maratus speculifer
TATGTGAACGAAGTCACGGGTAACTGCTAGTAGTTTATAAAAGCTTTTGACATCTCAGTAAGGCTTTGAAATGTTTTTAATTTGACAATCAAAGTAAGTCTTTCCATAAGTATAAAATGTTAATATGCACTTTAAAAATATCCAGCTCATAAACGACTCATTTTACGGTGCATTTAAAACAGAAGCACCAAAACATGGTTCAGTTGATTTTACATAACTCCTTATTATGAAGAAATTTCTACAGATGTGTCCAGTTTTTTTTCCATCTTATGACAATACAGGGTTACTATAAAAGAATCATTTACTTTTAAAACTTGATTTATTCAAAAGTATTTTACTTATAAAAACGATTAATGTATGGAAATAATCGGAAAATAGCCAAGCTTTATGCTGATTCACTTTGAAAACCCGATTTATTCAGCAGTATTTTACTAACAAATATGATTGATATATGAAAATAACCACAAAATAGCCAAGATTTATGCTTTCTCTACAAATATACTATCTATGACCTCTTAGTCACACGACATACTTACTGGCAGTAATTCAATTCAATCCACACATTTTGTAGCATGATACAAGGCGGTTCTTTTCCGTACTGCCTTCTGAAAGAGCGTTGCAGTGCTATGACAGACGAACATTTCGCATATTCTAGGACGAAGAAACGCTTTTCTCACTTTGTCACCATTTAGGGAGAGACTGAACTAACCTCTTTATGGATACTGAACTACTGCTGCTACGCCACGTAGTGAACAAATTTGAACTAGTGCTGCTACATTACCTGGTGCACAAACTTGAATTAAAGCTGACATTACACCTCATGTATAAACATGGATATTTTGTGGTTATTTTTATATGAAAAACATTTGTAAGTGTAATACTTTCGTATAAATGGAGTTTTAAAAGTGGATGATTCTTTTATAGTAACCCTGTATATTAAAGTCAATCACAACACTGTAAAAAAACGGACAGTTTTCCGGAAGTATTACTAGTAATCTAGACACCAGTACAATTTACTGTTTTTAAACGAAAAAATTTCCATAAATTCCGGAAAATATTACGTTTTTTCGAGTTTTTGCCGGAATTTACGAAATTTTTTATGTTAAAAAACAGTAAATTATTCTGGCGTACAGATTACCAGTAATACTTCCGTAAAATCATCCGTTTTTTTCCTTTTTCTTTTTACAGTGAACAAATAAAAATAGGCAACCTATAGATTAATTCTTTTTTCCGAATATAATGGTTAAAACGTCATTTTCATGTTGATAAATGTAAGATTTCGATCACGGGTTATTACATTATGAGGCAGATTTTGCTCTAAACGAAGGTGCCTGTTTAACGATTGTTTGCAATAGACACCCACTTAATGGTTCAATATTTCATTAGTTTATTCTTGAAATATTTAGCTAGTGTTTGCTTCAGTATTTTACTAGTGCATGATTCAAGGTAGGCAATTTAATGGTCCAGCGGAATCATGAAATGTTGAAACAAGGTTCCAGTATCATATAGGGGTAACGCTTCGCAACAATTTTTCGCTAAAATAATGAACCAAATTTTTAGCATCGTCCACCACATTTTCTCCAATGTCTTTTAATGAAGAAATGTAGATTCAATGATTTAATTTTTTTTCTTTCTTTGATGCATTTTATGTAAATTAGAAAAAAATGTATTTTTATTTATGTATAAAAAATAGGGGAGACCGGGGCACGTCAGCCATAGGGGCAGGCTGGCCAATTTGCTTTAATTTTCAAACTAGTCACCAGATGTCGCCATAAGTCCAGAAACATGTTAGAAAACCTACTCCCCACCCATCCACGAGTTTCAGTTCTCTTAACAAAAGCTAACTGAGAACAACGTTGATTTTTCACTTTCGTTGATCTCGAAGCAAATTTTCGTTAGTTTGCAGAAATTGTTAATGCTCTCAAGAGATACTTCACTTGAGCAAAAGTGAGTAATATTTTGAAAGTTCAATTTATAACGATTCTTTTGATCTAACAATAAATATTAAATGTCGTTATGATATGTGCAGGATAGCAAAATTATTTCAAACATGACGAGGGGGCAAGTTGGCCCACTTACGTTGGGGCACGTTGACCCTGTCTTTCCTGGCCCAATGTATCCATAAGCTACAGCCATTGGATCGCACAGTTTATGGCCCATTCAAAAAACAGTTAATTCAGCTTGTGATGGTTGGGTAACAACTAATAGACGCCCTATGACCATCTACAATATTCCGGGAATTGTGAAAACTGCCCTTCCCAATGCACTAAATCCAGTTAATATATCATCAGGTTTTCAGATAACTGAAATATGCCCTTTCAGTAGGAATGTTTTTACTCACTCTGATTTCACGCCTTCGTATGTCAATGATAGACCAGAGCCTTCAAAGCACGCACGATAAAGCAATTGGTGAAGCTTCTAATGAAACCCGAGTAATTATGGGTAGGCTTATTTCTATAGATGTGCCTACTGCATTTTCTCCTGCTCCTTGCAAGATAACTCCAATACCTGAGGACATTAGACCATTTGAAAAGGCAGAGGCAAGGAAGGAAAATGCTTCGAAGTGAATGAAAAGAGCTTCTGCAGTCCTCACAGACACTCCTGTCAAAGTAGTTCTTGAACAACAACAAAAGGCAACAGAAGAAAGAAATAGTGCCAAAATTAAAAATGATATTAAAAAAATCAGACAAAAAAAAAACCCGCAAAGGAAAGCAATCTGTGAAAAAGATTTTGTCTCCTTTTGATCCCTCACAGCCTGGATGTATTGGTCTGGACCGTCAAAAAAAAAAAAAAGATGAAATTTATATAAAAAAGCGACGATGAGGAAGATGAAGACACGATCTGTCTATGTTGTCTGAAGGAGTTTAATCAAAATATGCATGGGGAAGAATGGATATAGTGCGTGAGTTGCAAACGTTGGGCTCATGTGAAATGTGTTCGAAAAGAGGTTAATGGATTATATTTTGAATGCATTCACTGCAATGATCCCTCTGATTTGCAAACTTAATTTGCAAATAATTTTATATATATATACATGCATTAAAGCTCCTATTCACTATTATGAACTTTATTTAACTTCTAAATAAATATGAAAAAGAGATTTGCAGGCCAACGTGCCCCACTCAATGGACCAACCTACCCCGTGTATGGGGTAGGTTGGCCCACATGACACCATACTATAAATAAATTCATAAAGTTTTTAAAATTTCATATTAACTAAAAGTAAGCAGTTTCCTCACTAGTTAAATGTACTAGGTATTGTATAAAAATACTACATCTGAAAATAAACAACATTTAGGTATTGAAAAAAATAACATAAAAAACTGGGCCAACTAGCTCCGGTCTCCCCTATATCGAATAACCTTAATAAAATTTGTCTTAATAAAACTTTTATACAATGAACTATTATTAATAAAATATATTACATGATATCTGTTTTCATAAATCGATCAAATTAATTTTTACGTATTTTCGAAAAACATAAAAAATATTTCTTTTTTTTTTCACATTTAATTTAATAATTTAATACGAATTATGATTTATGAACTGAGTTGAAACGTGCATATAACAAGATTGGAACCAGGAACTTTCTGTTTAACCTGTCAATTCTCTGTCAATTGAGCTATCCTTGACAAATCTGCGTTATACAATCCACCCAGACAAACTTTTAACAATGTCATCTGGTCTAACCCTGCAACAGCTAAATAGAATAATTTTATTATATGTCATTATCGGAAAGTTTATATGAGTGAACTACAGCTGCCAGATTTGTCAAGAATAGCTCCATCGATAGGGTATTGGCAGCGTAAGACAAAGACCTTTGACTCAGATACTCGAATACATTTTTTCACTTAATACTTTAAAACATTAATAGCCATGCGAGTCACTTACCAGTCAAGACACCGGCATAAAATTAATGATAAGGATGATTTTAGTTTATTATATCATTTTCTTTCTCTGAACAAAAAACAATATTTCAACGTACAACTCTCTGCATTCCAATAAACTCTCCACATAGAAACTTATTCGTATTCTTCTAAAATATGCAATTTTCGAGAAATTATCATGTAAGACATTATTTATTCCTTTTGAAATGTCCAAAAAGGCAATTACATATTTACGTACGATTTCTTCTGCAAAAAATTCCATTTCGTAAACATAATATATCTGACTTTAATGATATGTTTGCCATCATGCTTATGTGATTTAATGCGTTTTACTTTTGCTTTCTACAAAATATGCTACACAATGCAGTCATAATTTTTATTCAATAAAACGTAATTTTGAAAAAAACATTATCATAAAAAATAAAATAACGGAAAGACATAAAATAAGCTTTTAGCATAGAAATACTTTTTTCATTTCGAATTAGCTTTAGAAGTATTTCAAAGATAGTTTCACTGAACAACGAACAGCATGACATATATTCTACGCTTTAATAATCTGAAGAAAATACTTTAAAAAATAGAATTTTAGTAATCAGTTTTATACTGAAAAGAGTTTTTTAATTCTATTTATAGGAGAGTTTAGCAATATACAGGAAATAAAATAAAGTCTAGAGAAATCAAATAATTTTTGCTGAAAAAAAACTAATTTTGTAATTGTGGATTTAATTTTAGTAAAAAAGTATCATTAAAATAATTATAGACTGATGTATGATTGAAATAATTGTTCCTATATTGAAAACTACCTTAACAAACTTTATGGCAATGTCATCCGGTCTGAACCTAAAACAGCTCAACAGAGTAATATTATTAGAAGTTATTATCAAAAAGATTGTATGAGGGAATTATATCCGCTAGATTTGTCAAGGATAGCTTCGTTGGCAGGGAGTTGGCAAGCGTATGCCAAATATCTCTGTGTCAGATACGCGCTTACAAACATTTTCAGTCACTTAAAACATTAAAATTCTTACGATTCATTACCAATCTTGGTAGCTGCATAAAATTAATGAACTGGATGATTTTAGTTTATTAGGTCATTTTATTATGCTGAACAAAACCGATTTTGAATATACAACTCTCTGAATCCCAATAAACTCTCCACAGAGAAACTAATTCGTATTATTCTAAAACACGTATTTTTCAAGAAATTATTATAGGAGACATTATTTATGTCTTTAAAAATCTCCAAAAACGCAATTCCCTCTTTACTTATAATTCTTTTTGCAAAAAAATTACATTTCGTGAACATAAAATATCCGGCTTAAATTACACGTTTGTCATCATGCTTATATGATTTAATGCGTTTTACATTTGCTTTCTATAAAATATATCTCACAAAACAGCCATAATTTTTATTAAATGAAATGCAGTTTCAAAAATACATTTTTATAAAAAGTAAAATAAGGAAAGGCAAAAAATATGGTTTTAGCGCAGAAAATTTTTTCATTTCAAATAAGCTTTAGAAATATTTAAAAAATAGTTTCATTGAATAATGAACAGTCCAAAATAAATTTTACATTTTAATACTCATAACTCTCTGAATTCCAATAAACTCTCCGCTTGAAACTAATTCGTATTATTCTGAAACACGTATTTTTCAAGAAATTATCGTAAAAGACATTTATTTCTTTAGAAATATCCAAAAACGCAATTCCCTCTTTACTTATGATTCTTTTTGCAAAAAATTCCATTTCTTGAACATAAAATATCCGTCTTAAATGATACGTTTGTCATCATGTTTATATGATTTAATGCGTTTTGCTTTTGTCTCTGCAAAATATATCACATACGAAACAGCCATAATTTTTATTGAATGAATTGCATTTTCAAAAATACATTTTTTTAAAAAGTAAAATAACGGAAAATCATAAAATATGGTTTTAGAGCAGAAAACATTCTTTATTCTGAATAAGCTCTGGGAATATTTCAAAGATAGTTTCACTAAATAACAAACAGTATAACATATATTTTACGCTTTTAATGACCCAAAAATAAATATTTTGAAAAGAAGCAGTAATACAGCTCAACAGAATAATTCTATAAGACGTCATTAACAAAATGTTTATATGGGGGAATTATATCCGTTAGATTTGCAAGAATAGCTCCGTTTTGGCAGCGTAAGTCAACGATCTCTGGCTCAGATCCTTGTCTAAGAACTTTTTGATTCAGTTAAAACACTAAAACTTGTGCCATTAATTTAACAATCAGGACAGCTGCATAAAATTAATGAAATTGGTGATTTTAGTTTATTATATAATTTTCTTATTCTGAAGAAAACCAATTTTGAATGTACAACTCTGTGAATTCCAATAAACTCTCCACATAGAAACTTATTCGTATTCTTCTAAAACATGTAATTTTCGAAAAATTATCATAGAATGCATTATTTATTTCTTTAGAAATCTCCAAAAACGCAATTTCCACATTACGTATGATTCTTTTTGCAAAAAATTCCATTTCGTGAACATAAAATATCCGACTTAAATGATACATTTGCCATCATTCTTATATGATTTAATGCGTTTTGCTTTTGCTTTCTACAAAATATATGACAGAAAACAGTCACAATTGTAATTTCAAAAATACATTACCATAAAAAAAAAATAATGAAAAGGCAGAAAATAAGGTTTTAGCATAGAAAACATTTTTCATTTCGAAAAAGCTTTTAAAATATTTCAACGATAGTTTCATGAAATAACAAACAGTATAACATATACTTTATTCGTTAAAAATCTTCTTTAAGAAAACTATTTAAAAAATAGATTTGTAGCAAAGAGTTTTATAATGAAAGGCGTTATTAAATACTATTTTACAGAGAATTTAGCAATATACAAGGTGTAAACGAAAGTCTAGAAAAACTGAAAAAAATGTATGCAATCAAAAAACATATTTTGTAAAATATGGATCTAATTTTAATAAACAATATCAGTAAATAATTCTAGACTAACTGTAAATACCTTCTTAAATTTTGAAGTAATTGTTCCTATATTAAAAACTATCTTGACAATTTTTTGAAAATGTCACCCGGTCTGAACCTGAAACAGCTCAACAGAATAATTTTATTAGATGTCATTATCAAAAAAAGTTATATGAGTGAATTATATCCGATAGATTTCTCAAGGATAGCTTCGTTGGCAGAGTGTTGGCAGCGTACGCCAAATACCTCTGTCTCAGATATTCGCATAAAAACAATTTCACTCACATAAAACATTAAAACTCTTACATTCATTATCAATATGGGCAGATGTATAAAATTAATAAAATGAAAGATTTTAGTTTTTTAGATCATTTTTTTATTCCGAACAAAACCAATTTTGAATGTACAACTCGCTGAATTCCAATAAATTCTCCACATAGAAACTAATCCGTATACCTTAAACATGTAATTTTCGTGAAATTATCATAGAAGACATTATTTATTTATTTAGAAATATCCAAAAACGCAATTCCCTCTTTACTTATGATTTCATCCGCAAAAACATTCATTTCTTAAAATATCCAGCTTAAATGATACGTTTGTCATCATGCTTAATATGACTTAATGCGTTTTCTTTTCTACAAAATATATGGCACAAAATAGTCATATTTTTTATTGATAGAAACGTAATTTCAAAAATACATAATCATAAAAAGTAAAATAACGGAAAGGCATAAAATATATTTTTAGCGCCGAAACATTTTTCATTTCGCATAAGCTTTGGAAATGTTTCAGTGATAGTTTTCACTAAAAAACGAACAGTGAAACATGTATTTTATACTTTAGCAATCTGAAGACAATACTATTTAAAAGATACATTTGGTAGTAATGCGTTTTATTATGAAAGATGTTTTTAAATTCAATTTAACGGAGAATTTAGCAATATGCAGAGAGTAAACTAAAGTCTAGATGAAATACAATAATTTTTTCAAGGAAAAAACTAATTTTGTAAAATATGGATCTAACTTCAGTGAACAATATCAGTAAAATAATTATAAGTTAAATATAAGCGCCTTTCTTGGCTAAAGTTTGAAGTAAATGTGCGTATGATACGTTTGTCATATGATTTAATACCTTTTGCTTTGGTTTTCTACAAAATATATAAAGCAGTCATAATTTTATTGAATGAAATGTAATTTCAAAAATACATTATCATAAAAAATAAAGTAACGGAAAGGCATAAAGTGGGAATTTATTGAGGAAAACATTTTTCATTTCGAACATATTTTGGAAATATTTCAGTGACAGTTCCACTAAATAATGAACAGTCCAAAATAACATTTTAATACTCACAACTCTCTGAATTTCAATAAACTCTCCACATAGAAAAGAATTCAAATTACTCTCAAAAATGTAATTTTCAAGAAATTATCATAAAACACGTTATTTATTTTTGTAGAAATGTCTAAAAACGCAATTCCCTCTTTACGAATGATTCCTTCTGTAAAAAATTTCTGTAAAAAATTATGAACATAACATATCCGGCTCATATGATACGTTTGTCATCATGCTTGTATGATTTAATGCATTTTGCTTTTGCTTTCTAAAATTCCTGTGACACAAAACAGTATGACATATATTTTACGCTTTATTATGCTCAAGAAAATATTTAAAAAAAGATCTCTAGTAATGAGTTTTATTATGAAATACGTTTTTAAATTCTATTTAAAGGAGAATTTTGCAATATACATGGATAACTAAAGTCTAAATAACCTAAAATAATTTTTGCAACGAATAATTTTATTAGATGTCATTATCAAAAAGATTATATTGGAGAATTATACCCCCCATATTTGTCATGAATAGCTCCGTTGGCAAGGTACTGGCCGAGTAAGACAAAGATCTCAGGCTCAGATTCTAGTCTAAAAATTTTTTTTTACTTTAGTTAAATCATCAAAAGTCATGCCATTTATTTACCAATCAGGAAAGTTGAGTAAAATGAATGAAGCTGTTGATTTAAGTATATTACATCGTTTTCTTATTCTGAACAATAAAATTTTTTTAATGTATAACTCTCTAAATTCCAATAAACTCTTTACATAGAAACCTTT
Organism: Maratus speculifer; assembly: GCA_964019185.1. Taxonomy (NCBI): domain Eukaryota; kingdom Metazoa; phylum Arthropoda; class Arachnida; order Araneae; family Salticidae; genus Maratus; species Maratus speculifer. The sequence continues at coordinate 114,750,286 of OZ025292.1, forward strand.
TTGTATTGTTCTAAAACATGTAATTTTCGAGAAATTATCATAGAAGGCATTATTTATTTCCTTAGAAATATCCATAAGCGTAATTCCCCTCCTTACTTATGTTTCCTTCTGAAAAAGAAAAAAAAAATATATATATATATATATATCAATTTCGGGAACATAAAATATCCGGCTTAAATGATACGTTTGTCATCATGCTTATATGATTTAATGCTTTTTGCTTTTGATTTCTGCAAAATATATGACACAAAACAGTCATCACTTTTATTGAATGAAATGTAATTTCAAAAATACGTGATCATAAAAAGTAAAATAACGGTAAGACATAAAATATGGTTTTAGCACGGAAAACATTTGTCATTTCGAATTAGCTTTGGAAATATTTCAAAAATAATTTCACTAAATAATGAACAGTATAATATATATTTTACAGTTTAATAGTCTAAAGAAAATGTAAAAAAGAAAAAAGATTTGAAATAATGAGTTATACTCTGAAAAGTGTTCAACGTAGAATTTAGCTGTATACAGGGTGGTCATAAAAAAAACCTCCCGGATGTGTATCCCAAGCGACTTAACCACTCAGCCAATTGAAAGAACATTTCAGATTTAGTTATTTGAAAATAAACGCTCAAGATCACGGTGATTCAAAACTGCAAAGCTCGTATGGTTACGGTTATATTGAAAGAATTTAAAATTTTTAAAAAAGACACTTTTTTTCTTCTACGCAAACTTATTAACGCATTGAAAAACCATAAATAACGTTGAGACGAATTACTTTACTAAAATTATTCACTAAAATTACCGGTATAAAATCGTAGTACTTAATCCGAAAAAGTTCCTATATAATGTGAGATTGTGCACTCTAAAAAAAAGAAAATAAAACGGGTTACATTTTTATGTTCCTTACGTGTACGCAAACACAACTCAAATACACATTTTCAGGCGAAACTTGCAACATTACACAGTTCACAAGTGAAATAAAATGTGTGTGGAGCGACTCATAAAAAAATGTAGTCAAATATCCTTAAGATTCAAAAAGATATCGGAAATAAGAGTCAGTTAATTTTCAGTTCTAAAAGCAGCTAAATAATAAGGGATTTTACACGAATTCTCAATTGTTAAGTTTTTTGAATGAAAAAAAAATCGCTATATTTCCTTGGGTGCACGTGCAATACATACAAAAATCGGTAGACATTTCGTACTGAATCCACTTATTTGTATTTTGCAACTATATACCATTTCTGGCATTTTAATATAATGTGTGGTCCTAAATATTATTATTTTGGTATAATTTTTTTGTCGATCCTTTGACTGTCCTCTTTATCAAATGCATTGATAAATTTATGGGTGAGCATGATATTTATAATCCTGAAGTTCCGGTAGAAATTATCATTTTTAAATATTGAGCAAAATGTCTAAAATTGAATGTGTACGGTCATTAACGGCCATTTAATGCATGCATTAATTAAACATGTCTTTTAATTATATGCCTAATATTTCATCTCATATTATACAATTAAAGCATGAATTTTCTAAAAAAAATCTTTCTTGGCAATGTGTATTTATTTGCGGCCGTAGTTCAAAGAATCTAGTGGCAAATTTTCGAGAAACGGGGATAGATTGTTTAGAGTAAATTATTATTATTATTATTATTATTATTATTATTATTATTATTATTATTATTATTAACTTAAGCAAGAATAAAAAATGAGTGAGATTAATCGTGAAATGGCTCTTCAACACTTAGCTAAAATTTGTCGACCAGATTTTTATTTTCTGTTCAACTTATTAAATTTATTTAAATTGGATAAATTGTATACATACATGCTAGGATTTGCTTTTTTAAAATTTAATTGTGAAAAAATGCATTATTAAAGGAATTTCATAATTGAGAAATGTTTCATATCTAAATCCGGTTCACTATGTCTTATAACATATAAATTGTGCCACAGGGGACGTCACGACTTAATAGATAAACAAACATTTTTATTTTTGAAAAATATAAAGTTATGTGTATAAATGTGCATAGTTTCAAACATTTAAATTTCTGCCTGACAAGTTTATTTATTTCGTTTCTTCAATAAGATGTTTAAATACCATACTTAAAAAAGAAATTAAAAATTCATTATTCAATGAAAATCATCGAAATTAATCGATATTTTCACATACTTTTATATTTTATTTTTAAGAAAAATACAAAACGTTCGATTAATCGAATAAATTCATTTTAAAAACGCAAAGTTTTGTCAACACAGAGTATTAGTTTAATTTAATCCTTTGAAATGGTTATAAAAAAATTTAAATCACTGGAAAAATTTTTGAAATATAATGGCCGTCTTTTTTTTTTTTTTTTTTTTTTTTTTTTTTTTGAGTTAGAGAATAAAGTTTTTTTATTCACTCATTAATGTATCGACGATCTTTTTTAAGATAAAAAAATTCAAAATAGCTTTATATTAAAATAGACTATTTTTTAACGCATACTAATATACATTTAAAAAAAAGTCTTTTCTAAAAAAATTCTAACATAAATTGAAATGCAAAATGTGAAAAACAGATATTAAAAACTATATTTTTGAAATTTTTTATAACTATTACGTAATTTTTTATAAATTTATAGGCTTTAATCATTTTAATAATGCCCGCTGTGAAATACGAATTCGTCCTTTTTCGAATTGGTAGTAGATATAAAGAAACAACGACAACAATAAAAAAAAGAGATACATAAATAATTTATTAGTGTAAAAAGTAGTAGGTTTTAATATCAGAAAATGTTTCAAAACTCAAAATTAAGTACTAACTTAAATAAAAATATTTAAAACATCAGTTTTAAATATATTAAAACTGAAAAAAATTTATTAAATACAATTTTATAAGAATCGAATACCACGTACTATTTGTCAATGATTCTAATTCTGTTTGAGAAAATTTTCAAATTCTGGCATTTAGAATTTTTACATAGAATATTGTTTTCGTTATAAAATGTTTTGCTGATAATTTTATTGTAGTTTCGATATTATCCTTAAAATCAATATTATAAATGAAATTATCATATAATTTGAAAGATAAATGATATATTAATCTTTTAAATTCCACGCTCTAATTGAGATGCAAATCTGTATGTGACATAAATTTCATATTACACCCAAACTTTTAAAAATAAAAGTGTTCAGTTTTGGTTATTTTTTTTTTTTTTTTTTATTTTCAGGGAAAATCGTAGCATAAAAAATTTTTCGCTATCAACATTATTGTCTTGGAAAATACCTACGATAAGACAATGCAAAACATTATTTTTTTATTCTATTTATTGTTATGTAAATATTCCATAGTTTATATTATCTATGTGAGATTGAATTCAGTCCTCCCAAACATACGTAGTTTATATAACCTATGTGAGATTAAATTCAGTTCATCCAAACATACTAAATCTATATCTGAAACCAAACTGTATTTCTTCTCGTTTTTCTTACATATACTACATACATTCTGAAATATTTCAAAACTGTTTTTCAGTTTCTAGAATAAATATTGAAAAATAATGATCTGAGGATTTATAAGAATCATCTTCTTCCGAATGCGACAAAAAAGAATAAAATATTATAACTAAACGCTATATTATTTTTCGAAAAATGTAAACTCGTCTGACAATTTTTTTTTAATTTATGTATTTTAAAATGACAAATAATACGTATGTATATACTATGTATACTTTATATACCATATATACTTTAGCTAAATATCTTTTTTTAAACTCACTTTCATTATATTTAAAAAAATCTTAGTAGACCCATTTCATCTACGGTTCAGAATTGTAAGGATATTTACCGCTTACTATACTTGTCTAAAATTTAAACTATATTATTGAAGTTATTTTGCTTTTAGGTGCATTCTTTGTATTAACCAACTCCCAATTCTTGTAAATCAATCCTTATGAGGTACACAAAACCAAAATATATTTTTAAAACATCAAACCGTATAATAAATTATCTAACGCACAAAGACAAAAAATATGACCAAGTACAAAGTGAGAAAAAAAATACGTGCAATATTTATATATGTTCATGTCCTCTTAATTTTTTACCCTCTATTTGTATACAAAATGCATTGTGTTCCCTCCGAAATTTATGAAAAGATGTTATACACTAGAATATGTGGTCAAGTTGTTTAATTACCTTTATTTTAAACAGTATTTAATATCTTTCGATCCCATGAGTACCGTAAAATGGGGTGAATAGGAACAGCTGGGTGAATAGGAACGAAACTTCCCAGTCATGCAAATAAATTCATTATAAATATATGCGATGATATTTTTCGTTGCCAATATTTTTATAAGAAGGTAATAACATTAAGATTTTGGAAATTCAGTTTTGCCATGTTCGTACTACTACTCGGGTATATTAAAAAAACTGAAAGTGGATCCTCAAAAACATAATTTTTCAACGTCTTTAAAACTTTGAATGTAACTCAAGTATTTTTTGTATTCTAAAGCTAAGAGTAGGGATTTTTAAATTAATGATAGACCTGTAAACGATATGCTGTATTAAATTCTACTTATTTTTAAACTATCTAATGAAAAAGTGAAAATGGCTTGTAACATCAGAGGTTTAAGATTTACGGGGTGAATCGGAACATGTTTTCTCTCATGGTTTATTTTCTATACAATAATACTTTCATGTAATATCTGTAAATATATGCATAAATATGTATTGTAACAAAATTTTGTTTGTTCTAATTACTTGAAAAGTTTAATAGTGCCATGAAATTACTCAAACAAAAAAGTGAACGCCCAATCCAACTGACATGGAACACACAATAAAATAATTTAAAAATGGCAAATTACTAAGAAAAAATGCACTGAATTATTATCTGACATCTACAACATTATACAAACATCTCAAAATGGAAAACAAATTAAAAAAGAGAGGGATTCAAGCAAAAGGGCTGGGGATGAAGGCATATTAGTAGATCGTATTAATGCATGCAGCGATTGGGGCTACTCAATAGATTCACTTACTCAATGACTACTAGAAAAGGATATCCCATAACAGGGCTGAATTTGTATTAAATTCCAACTTCTGCAATTCGAATACAATTTCTTAGAATAAATTTTAATTTTTCTTCAATTCAAAGTCGTTTTCTAATTTTTAAAAAGGCATATCTTTACTTGTATATAAAATAAAGGCTTGGGTTGATAGTAACTACGTGTTCCTATTCCTCTCTTATCATTATTACCTATTTTTACTAAACCTATTAAAGTTTGAATCAAAATAAATAAAAGTTATAACATTTGTTCCGATTCACCCTATCTGCGGAGTGAATCGGAACACCATTAACAATATTAAAAATAAACAATAAACAAATGTTACGTTTTTGCTTAAAAAATAAAGAACAAAACAAGACCGAGGTTTCTAGTAAAAAAATAAAAGAATTAAAAAATCAGTTGTTGCTTTTTTAACGTTAAAGTTGAAAAGTGTACCGATTTACCCCATTTTATGGTACATACGTTATGAAAAGTACTTATTCTGACGTAAAAACTAATTATTGAGATTGAGTGTCAATATCTTTGATTTTATCAGTTGAATGATTTTTCTATGACTTGCTTTATAAAGATCGCTGTTACTGTGCATCTGACAGATTTTAGAGATACGTATTAAAATCCTGTCAAAGTAATGGATTTTTAGGATGTTTGAAAAGTACATTAACTTTGGAATTACTTTAGAAATCATCCATGAAAGTTATTGTTTAGCAGTAGCAATGACGCATATATATTTAGCACCAATAATATGATCACGTGTCAATACCTTTGATTTTATCAGATGAGTGACTTTTCTATAACTTGCTTTATAAATATCGCTATTACTCTCTAACCAAACGCTATATACAGATATTAGAGATACGTGCTAAAGTTCTGTCAAAATAATCGATTTCTAGAACATTCGAAAGAGAAACTTACTTTGGTGTATCTTACTTTGTTTTTACTATTACTGTGTATCTGGCAGATTTTAGAGATACGTATTAAAATCATTTTTTAGAAATCATCTACGAAAATTAATATTTAGCAGTAGTAATGGGCTAATCCATTACTACTGTAATGGATTACTACTGTAATGTTATGCTCTTATCCCCAAATAAGCCAAAAATATACAAGTTGAAATATTCTCACTTAAACGAAAAATGTTAAAAACCTAAAAAACTAATTCAAATTCTTAAATGTCTCTTTCCGCGCAATAATGGAAGTATATAAAAAGAAAATTAATCCAAATTTCAAGCTATTTCTTTTTAATTAGTGGCAATGAATTTAGCATTAAGAAATGTGGGTATGTATCGCACGCTTACGAAATTGCATGCATTAGATTTGCAAGTATTTTAGAAATCAACCACGAAGATTATTCTTTAGAAATGGTGGTAGTCAATAAAGTGATATCGTCTATCCCTAAAAAAGTGAAAAATGTACAAGTCGGAATGCTTCTCACCGAAAAGAAAAACGTAGAAAAATATATAAATAAATCCAAATACTTTATTTTTCTTTTCCATGTAATAATGGAAGAATTTGAAGTAACTAGTCCAGATTTCGAGGTATTTTCCCCCACAAAATTACAGTAACTAAATTAAGCATTAGAAAACGCGGTCCTCGTATCGCACATTTTGCAAATGTTTTAAAAATGCACCATGAAGATTGTTGTTTAAAAAAAAGTGATAGCTAATATAGTGATCGTACCGATCACTGAATAAGTATAAAATGTGCAAGTCGAAATCATTCTCATCGAAAAGAAAAATGTTAAAAAACATAAAAATTAATGCAAATTTTTTTATTTTCTTTTGCTTATAGTAATAAAAGAATTTGAAAAAAATAATCTAAATTTAGAGTGAGTCTTTTTTAGGATTTCATTCATCTGATGAAATCCTGTTAATCTTAGTCGTCTGTCTGTCGGTCCGTCACAGAATCCGTTAACGAAAACTGTATAAGTCAGAAATTTCAAGTTTTATGTACTTGCTGCTGAATACTCGTGTCACACGACAAATCATAAATTTTTTTTAAATGTCTATTATTTTAATGAAATCAATTTTATCTATGTCATCCGTTATTTTTGCGATTTAAATTTTAAAACAGAACTTTAATTTCAACGTTTTTCACTGATTAGTAAAATTATCATACGAATTAAATATTTCCAACTGAGCAAAAAATAATAATTAATAATAATAAAAATATAAATAATAATAAATAATAATAAAAATACTCCTCGCTCAGTTGGAAATATTTAATTCGGATGATAACTTTACCAATCAGTTTTGATTGTGTTAAAAAGACAAAAGATTCTTAGTTTGAATTCCGGTACTGAAAGTTGAAATTTTCATACTAAGATGCCTTTGATGAATTGCCTTTAATTCGTATATTTTGCTAATTTAAGGTTTTATATTGTTATTTTTTTATCGCTTACATCCATGATATTGTTTGGAATTCAATTTTCCTTTTATTTTGAAAACTATTGAGATATTTTAAGGATTCAAGTTTTCTAGGTTGTGGTAGATGGGGAATACGAGAATAAGTGATCTCGCCAATTCCCAAATAAGTTAAAAATATACAAAGTTTAATTGATTATCAAGAAAAAGAATAGTGATTAAATCGTAAAAATAAATGCATTTTCTCTAATTTTCTTTTGCATGCAGTAATGAAAAAAATCTGAAAAAACTAATCCAGATTTCAAGTGATTTTTTTAAAAACAAAATTACGGTAATTGGGTTTAGCATTAGGAAACGTTTGTCCACGTATCGCATATTTATTCAACTGCATGAATTATATTTGCAAGTGTTTTAGAAATCAACCATGGAGATAGTTATTTAACAATTAGTTTTGACTTTTAAGGTGATCCCACCGATTCACTAATGTCAAAAATATACAAGTTAAATTCATTATCTAGAAAAATAAAAATATTTAAAACGTAAAAATAAATGCAATTTCTATAATTTCCTTTTGATGCAATAATGGAAAAAAAACTGAAAAAACTATTCCAGAGTGCAAGCGATTTTTTTAAAACAAAATTACGGTGATTGGATTTAGCATTAGAAACTATGGCCCACGTATCACACATTTACTAAATTGCATGCATTAGATTAAATCAATCAGCTTTCCTTTAAAGCAGAATTGTTTTTCTGCAGTAGATAAAATGTTTGTAATGGGGGGGGGGGGAAACACAGAAGCACGAAACAATTTCATTGTAGATTGTTGAAATTCATTTTCAAGGAGGCAATGTGAAAATAGTTTAAAAGTATTAAAGAATATTTATTGGCAAATACTTGGTTGAATTTATTCTACTTGTTAATGTTTTAAAAGGAGGTGTATTTTATTTTATTTTTTATCTATTGAATTCGAGCACTTTAGACATGAATCCCAACGAAACAAAAAGTTTTCTCTTTGTTTAAGATCTTTGTAAAAATTAACTTTCTAACTTTTCTAATTTTTTTTTCTCTTTGTAAAAATTAACTTTATAATTTATTCATATTTATGTGTTTTATTGTCATGATTGAGAGTCTTATAAGCATAGTAGACAAAATCTACTAAAAAAATAATAATAATAAGGGATTGTTCATTTAGGCGTGAATATCACAAATGTCAGATGTTGATCATCCGAGGTATTGAAAGTTTTCATTGAAAACAATTCAAAATTTCAAGAGGTAAATTTATTTTCTGTTAGAGAATAAAGAATTGTAAAGTAAGATTACAAAAATTTGAAGAACGTAAATAATACGTTCATTATTGTGTCATTTCTTGGCATATGTATGCAACATGGAATTATAAAGAAAGATGAACTGACATATAGTGAAAATAATGACGCTTCAAAAATAACCATTTGTCACCAACTGAGCCGTCATGAATGAACCTTGAGAACTAATTAAACCAGCAAATCTTTGAGGACTACAGCATCTGATCTTATATTTGAATCAGTTTATAAGAATAAATCGTACTTTTATGTGTAAATTACAGTAAACTCCGCATGAGTAATTAGAATAAATTTTAACACAATTACTCAGCTGGTTAATAAATTATATCAGTTGTAAAATTAAAATGGGTGAGAAAAATTCGGGCCGTGATTCGAACTAGGGATGTCTCGAATTAAGCTGCTAATAGCCTATCTACTAAGCTATCCCATACGAATTTGGAAAACTTATTCATTCGAAGTTTACTTTTTGCCTTTAACGATTACAGCATTTGAAATGAATTATGCACTAATTTGAAATGAGACACTTTTGTTCTACATCATATTAGTAAAATGCAATAATACTTTTTTTTCGTTTCTTTCTTTCCAAAAAGCATGAATTTGTTAAAAAGTAATAGTATTTATCTTTAATTTTAAACATAATTTACTTAACGTTATTTTATAACTATATATCTTAAAATGAATCGTTTCTGTTTTAATAGTCGCATTATCAAACAAATATTTTTTATTTAGTCTTATACCCTAAATATAAATCTACTAATATGCTCTATTTGTAAATTTTAAGAACAAAAATTTATATTTGTAGATATACCTCTTATTTATCTGTTTTCTTGCCTTCCACAATGAAAAAGTTGCTTATTATGTTGGTTAAATAAAGTATTTTTTAAATTGCATATTTATTACATTTCGTTATCTGTATTTAAATTGCATAAAATTATACATGCTACTTTTCTTAACAACCGTATTATCTAAATCTATTTTTTTTAACTTGTATGTTCTATGAAGAAAATTACTAGTACCTTAGATCTGTACGCATTAAGAAGAAAAATATTTACATTTCTAGAGATATACATGTATTCTATTCCTTAAAATAACAAAATTATTTGGAACAGATAACTTTTTGGGGTAAAAAAAGAACACTTTTCATTTTTTTAATCGTTTGCCGTGGAATTAAAAGTATCATACATTAGTATTTTCAAAATATGTCATCGGGAATTTAAAATCTTTAACTTACTGTATATTTTTTGTATACTACACTTCTTAAAAGGTGTCTCGGTTTTTCTTAGTTATCAAATTGTTCTTAAGTATATACTTAATTTTATATGAAGCGTTAAAACATCACTTGCAGTTCGTTAGCTTTTAACACATAAAATATTAAATTATGCGCAAATTTTAGAAATATTTTGAGAACTAAGAAAAAAAATTAAATGTCATTAAAAAAGAGTATACGGAATTTTTTTTTAAATAATAATTTCTCCAAGAGATATTTTGGTACTACTCTGTTCTCCCGTCGGCCAATTTCGCTAAATTATACTAATAGCCAAATTATACATATTGACAAAATTTTTATTTTAAATAACGAAAAAGCAAATAATTAGTAGAATATTAATAAAAATATTAATAAAAAGTCGAAATAAAAATCACTTAATGACATTTTAAATACGTGAATCATATTTAATGTCATTGAATGTGACATTCACGATCATCCATTATTGGCTTTTAATCTTATAGTAATCTTATAGTTTGGCGATAATTTTTTGGTCGACGCGTAACCTAGTAGTACCAATATTTTAAATATACGAATGCATCAAAGTCCACAGACTTAAAATTACAGCGAATTCCAAAACTGAATTATCAGTCCCCTTAATGGCACAGCATCTAAAATGAGTTATGAATTATTTTGAGATGGAAAAACTGTTATTCTGTATCATATCAGGAAAAGATAATGGTACTTTTGTTGTTAGTTTGTTTAAGTAACGCATTCATTTATTATAAAATATTTAGTTTTTATCATTAATTTGAAACACAATTTACTTAAATAAAGCACATTTTAACATTATTTTATAATTGTTACCTTTACATTAATTGTTTCTTTTTTAATCATCGCATTATCTACAAATAATTATATTTAATTTTATCACCTAAATATAAAAATATTAATGTGCTCAATGTGTAAATTTAAAAAACAAAAAAATTCAATTAAACTTAAAACTGTTTTCTTGCCTTCCAAGATGAAAAATTTGTTTACATTTATTTGAAAAATATATTTTAATAATTGTATACTTTTCCCAATTTGCTATCCGTATTTAATCTAAATAAAATTATACGTTGTTACTTTTTCTCAACAACCGTATTATCTAAATCTAATTTTCCTTTTATCTTGTATGAGCTAGAAAGGAAATTACAAATACCTTGGATTTGTATGCATTAAGATGAAAAACATTTACATTTTTAAATCTATACATGCATTCTGTTCCACTAAATGAACAAAATTATTTAAAACAGCTAACCTTTTGGGGGTAAAAATAAAAAAAAAACTTTTCTCTTTTTAATCGTGCTGTGGAATTAAAACTAATGTCTGAAATATTACAAAGATCCTCTATTTTATTGCATGTATTTGAGAAAAATAATAGTTTTTTTTTCTTTTTTGTGTAAAGAAAAAAAAATTGTTGGAGAAAGGTAAATGATTTTTATTTAAATAATGTAAAATATGATTTAAAAGAAAAAAAAACATAAAAGATAAAATCTTTTGTTGACTTCAAAAATTACATAAATAACTAAAGAGAATTAGCCAAGATTTGAACCAGGGATGTGTAGATTGATATCACCAATACTCCATCAACGAGACATAGTGGGCCATTTTGGTGGACAAATTCACTTAGGAGTTTTCAACGGTCACAGCATCTGAAATGAGTTATGCGTTATTTTGAGATGATACACTTTTGTTTTGCATCATATCTGTAAATAACAATGATATTTTTTGTTTGTTTGTTTGCTTCAGTAAAGCGTAAATGTATTATAAATGTTTCACTTTTTATCATTAATTTACTTAAATAAAGCGTATTTGAAACGTTATCTTATAATTGCATAGCTTTAAATTAATTGTTCCAATTTTAATAGTCGCATTATCTACAAATGGTTTTTATTTAATCTTATCACCTAAAAGTAAAACTACTAATATGCTCAATTTGTAAATTTTAAGAACAAAAAAACTTCTGTTTGCAGATATACTCTTCTTTATCTGTTTTCTTGCCTTCCACGATGAAAAAATTATTTATTTTCAAATAAATAAAGTATTTTTAAAATTGTGTACTTATCACATTTTTCTATTCGTATTTAACGTAAATAAAATTATACGTTGTTACTTTTTTTTAACAACACTGTAAAACATTTGTGGTAACGTTACTCCACAAAATTAGTGGCAGCTACGATTTACACTTCATTGAGAAATTTTTCACTTGCATAATGGTGTAATAAAAACATGCAATACTGGTGTAACATTGCAATGTTACACCGATTATATCGGTTAAAATACTCCACCAAATTGGAGGCAGCAAGGCTGCCACCAGTTTTATGGAGTAAGGTTACACAAATGTTATACAGTGAACCGTGTTATCAAAATCTAATTTTCCTTTTACCTTCTATGTGCTAGAAAGAAAATTACTAATACACTGGATTTGTATGCATTAAGAAGAAAAATATTTACATTTCTAGAGCTATACATGCATTTTGTTTCTCTAAATGACCAAAATTATTTGGAACAGATAATCTTTTGGGGCAAAAAAAAGAAACTTTTTTTTAATCGTCTGCATTGGAATTAAAAATAATATCTGCAATCTCACAAAGATTCTCCACTTAATTGCATACATTAGAGAAAAATAATAGGGTTTTTTTCTCTTTTTTGTGTAAAGAAAATAAAACCTTATAAAGCAAGGTAAAAGATTTTTATTTAAATAATATAAAACAGGATTTAAGAGAACAAAATTTCAAAAAAGGCAGAATTCTTTTGATGACTTCAAAAATTAGATAAATAAAGAAGATTAGCCGAGATTTGAGCCAAAGATGTGTTGATAGATGTCGCCAATACTCTATCAACTGCGCCATCCCGGGCTAATATGGAGGACTAATTCACTCATGTAGTTTTCAACTGTCACAGTATCTGAAATAAGTTATGTTTTATTTTGAGATGAGACACTTTCGTTCTGCATCATATCAGTAAAAGTCAATGATTTTTTTGTTTGTATATTTGTTTCAGTAAAGCGTAATTTTTTTATAAATGTTTCAGTTCTTATCATTAACTTACTTAAATAAGGCATATTTGAAACATTATCTTATAATTGCATAGCTTTAAATTAATTGTTTCTATTTTAATAGTCGCATTATCTACAAATGTTTTTTTATTTAATCTTATCACCTAAATATAAAACTATTTATATACTATGTTTGTAAATTTTAAGAACAAAAAAACTTCTATTTGCAGATATACTTTTCTTTATCTGTTTTCTTGCCTCCCACGATGAAAAATTATTTATTTTTAATTAAATAAGGTATTTTTGAAATTGCATACTTATCCCATTTTGCTATCAGTATTTAATCTAAATAAAATTATACGTTGCTACTTTTTCTTAACAACCGTATTATCTAAATCTAATTTTCCTTTTACCTTGTGTGTGCTAAAAAGAAAATTACTAATACCCTGGATTTGTATGCATTAAGAAGAAAGATATTTACATTTCTAGAGCTATACATGCGTTCTATTTCCCTAAATGACCAAAATTATTTGAAACAGATAATCTTTTTGGGGTAAAAAAAAGAAAAAATTTCGTTTTTTATCGTCTGCTGTGGAGTTAAAAATAATGTCTGCAATTTCACAACGATCTTCCACTTAATTGCATACATTAAAGTAAAATAATGGGTTTGCTTTTTGTGTAAAGAAAAAAAACTTGTTAAAGAATGGTAAATGATTTTTATTTAAATAATGTAAAACACGAAAGAAAAAAAATCAGGAAAAGCAAAAATCTTTTGCGGACTTGATAAAATAGATAAATAAATGCTATTCGTAAGAGTAATTGCTATAATTGCCAGAATGTCAGTTGAGGATTACCGTAAAAACGTGGATTTTTTGTTTGTTTTTTATTTGTTAGATGGTCTGTATTGAAATAACTGTCGCAAAACGCATCCATTTATCCTGTAAATTGATGACGAACTGTTATTTACTTGCATATATACATATATATATTGTTTGTTTAAATTTGTTTGATTCATTCAAAAAATATAGAACATTTTCTTTTATATTATTTCTTTGTACAGTAAAAAATGTGACAGTTTTCTAATTTTATCCTTCATTGAAGAGAAAATGCATATCAAAAACTCGTTTTTTTTGTACATTGAATATAGACAATTATTTCTTAAAATAGGAAAATATAATACAATCGCTAACGAAATTATATAAAAAAATTTCCGAGTTAATAACTGCAGATATATTAAAATCCAATGTTAGTGCTTAATCCAATGAAAAATTTCACAGCTGCGCCAGCTTGTGTACGGGGTTTTTAGTATGACGTCATATATGACAGAATTGAGGCTAACGAAAAAGGCAGGCTACCTCGGTGCATTCTACTTATTATTATTATTTTTTTTTTTTTTTAGTATTTTTTACAGACTGCTGGAGTCACGTGAATCTCGAATGCACCAAGATAGGTATATGAAAAGAGCATCCCGTCATTTTAGAGTCTAAAAAATATTTCGTAAGCCTTTTGATAGAATATGAACTGTCTGCGCATTGCGCATATTTGCTGAATCTTAACATCTTAACTCACCTATAGAAGATTAATCTTGTTTGCCACATTTATTGCAAAATATTTTTGTGGCAGTTTGTTTTGATAAAATTATGTACATTTAAAAAAACAGTCACAATATTATTTTAATTTCGGGTGAAAAAGCACTGATGCAACTAAAACATTATTGCCTTTTACCTTGAAACTAAAGTGACATTGAAACATTTATTTTTTTAAATGCACATACTTTATTCAAAACAAGCTGCAACAAAAATTTTTCCAATAAATCTAGTGAACAATATTCACCTTTTATAGATGAGTAACAATTCGAAACTCGTGATACAATTTTTAACACGTATTTTCGAAATGGCTTTGTCTGTTTCAAAATAATAATAACAACAACAATAAGAATCCGGTGATTTTAGAAAGACTATTGAAGATATTGTCTAAAATCGTAAAATATTTAAACATATAAAAGATCAATATTTGCTCGTTTAATCGTACAACATTTAATGTATGCATTTAAAATGTAGATCATTCCAAATATAAAATAACAGGAGTTTTAAGTTAAATTAATGAAATATTTGTAAGTTAAATAGCATGACAGAAATACGATCAAAATAATATTAGAAACATATCAACTTAACTCTAGATAGAAGGAAAAAAGGACTTAAAATTGAATATTTTACTTATAATTAAATTATATGCATATTCTAAGTAATCATAAACGAAGTTTTCTAATTGGGAGTAAAACCTTATATATCATTTTTAGTAACTTTAGCACATCATGAATTCAGTAGAAAATGAGATTACTAACTCCTGTATTTACATATTAATTACTTACTAATATTTATGCGTGATTTTTCATTATATCAAAAAAAATATATTTAATGTAATTAAATAACTTAGAAACATTGCCTTTTCTTACTGTTTACATGCATTACAGATATACGGTTTTTACGCTTTTTAAGTAAAGCGGTTAAATGAATGTGTATTTGTGGCTCAAGGTATGTTGTTAAGGGAACGATGAATATTAAAGATCAAATCCTTCTATTTTAAATGGATTCATTTGAAAATTTGCAGACTTTTTTAATAGTAAGCCCAAACAGTTATTTAAAATTTAATGATAAAATGATAAAAAGTTTTTAAATTATTAATTTTTTTTATTCTTAAAATAGCGAAAAATTGTCATATTTCAAAAAGTTCCATGCACAATCCTATTAAATAAAAATTCAACAATATTTATTTATGAGATACCTTTTATGTTTTACAATACAAATTGATATGAATTCTAAAAGTTCACTGTCTATATATGTAGGGGAAAAAATTATAATCATGCTCCATTTTTCCAATTTTTCCAAATAAGTAGCTATATATTTTCAGATTCACACAAATTTCCGCATTAAAATAATCCTGAAATGCAACTTTTTATACTAACATTTATTTATTATTGTACTGGGAATATAAAATATAAATTTGAAAAGAATGTGATACTTAGGAATTCTCATGGAGTGTTTCAAAGGTTAAAAATGTAACTAATTTTAATTTGAGATAACAGCATTTTTAGTAAAACAAACTGCATAAAAATGTACAGTTCTTAGAATTATAAAAACTTATCCGCCTACAAAGAAATTTCAAAATTGTGAAATTATTTGGCATCGGATAGGTTTGAGCATCTAGTTTCATAATTCTTAAAAATAAAAAGACCTATTTCTTTGTCAAATTTCGTGATTTGAAATGTCCGCTGTCGCCTTAAAGCTAAGTGCTTGGGGCTCTTTTTTTTAAAAAATGTGAAATTTTATCAATACGTGTGTTTCTAGTTTAAACAGGGGATAAAACTATGAATTTACATAAATGTTTAATTGACTTTTCATTTGACTTTTTAATTGATTTTTCAAATTTAGACAGTATTTACTCAAATTTTAGTAAAGAATTACATTTTTGCCAAAATTTCTAAAATGAATTTTATTCAATATATTTTACCTTCTTTTCAAACAATATATTAACAAATCATGTTATAAAGCAAACTATTTAAAATAGCTCTTAAATTTACCAGTATGTACAAAATTTTGTAAACTAAACATGACTTTTAAATGTGCATCTTTCAATAAAACTAGCTCTTAAATTCATATACATAAACATATAAACTATATTTTGATTCTTAACATAGCGATAGATGAGGAAAATTTTATTTCAGTACCTTAATATGTATATATATTAAGAAATGAGGTTTCTCGTCAATATACTCAATGAAAAACGCATTTTTCTAGAAAACGCAATTAAGGATTTTCTAAGGTATAAAACAAAAAATTATATACAAAATTTACAATTTTAATTGTAACTGTTTATAAATTTCGTATATATTATGTATTACTTGAGAATTCTCAGATCCGAGGGCTATAAGTGACAAAATTGGAGAAAAAAAATGAGCTAAGTGCACAGAAAACCTGGAAATATGATTTTTTCTCTTCAGGTAATGAAAAATAAGTAATTTTCTAAATATGTCCTGCGTCATAGAGATTAACCACTTTTGCCAAACGTTAATCAATATAGACAGTTATAAAATTAAATAAAATTTTACTCTATTTTTTTCCCATAATTATTCAAACAAGATTTGAAAGAGCACAATGAAACAAAAGGCAGTTTTCTATTTCAATTCAGCCAATTATTATGAATGTTCAAACTTTACTTCAGTTGTCTTGGAATTCAATTTACTCCAAATCAATTTTTTTGTTACTTGTACCCCTTGGTTTCTGTGGCCTCAAATATCCATGTATTAAAATGTATTGTTTACGTTTCTGTTGTTTTTTAAATGGTCAATCCTTGTTAATATTTTGTGCTGCAACTTTAGTTCTAACTATTGCTAGAATTCTTAATGTTTGAATTTTCATTTTAAAAAATCTAATATGTTTGCAAAAACAGCAATTTTAGGTATGCGTATGCATTAAATTGCTTAAAGCATTCCTCAATATTTTTTGTCACTGTATCTTAGAATTCGATTCAGCAACTACCATTTAACTTCAATACATTGACATTGAAACAACGGGCCCTGAATAATCCTAACAAAGTTTTCAGTGAATTTCTCAAAGATTCTCAACCGATACCGTAATAGAATGATGGTTGCTTCACGGTGATTCAGCGCACTGGTTGCAATATAATATTTGTAATATGCCTTGAAAGTTTTGTTTCTGTGAGAGACTGATCACCACTAAGACATCAGCCACCAACTTTTATTCTAACATCTATTTTTTTTTTATTATTAAAATAAAATTGATGCAAAGAGCAGCGATTGGTAAACTTAGCTCTTTCAGGTAAAACAGATTTAAAATTGTATATCTGCATATCACAATTTATCTCTAAATTAAACAAAGCAAATTGAAGGGCTTCTTTTTCAAATGTTTGCATTATCTGAAAAAGATTTTCATTTTACCTTATATGCTAAAAAGAAATTTTATAACAGCCTAGTTTTGCACACTTTGAGAATAAAAGTACTCGTCTTTCGAATGATATGCAAATTCTTTATCCGTTCTCGTGCACCAAATGATCAGGGATTTTTTTTAAAACAGATAACCTCAATTGAGTAAGAAAGAAAACTTTCTGCTTTTTAATCGGCTTCTACGAAATTAAAATTACTGGCTAAAATCTCACAAGACTGGGGAACTTATCTTTATTTCACCAATTGCACGCATTGGGAAAAAAAGGTTATTTCATTCCTTTTTTAAAAATAAAGGAAGATAAACGATTTTTATTTAAATAGTGTAAAAGGCAGTTGGAAAAGATTGCCAGGATGGTTTGTTTTAATTTGGTTGTACAGAAATAAAAGCTTGTTCGAATAAAATTAATGTGTTTTTCAAAGGAATATTTCAGTTTTAGATTTTTTTTTACTCGCAATTAGAACTATTTTAATTCGTGATAACTATGAATTAAGATTATAAAAATATAAATTTGTCTTTATACATGTATAGTATTTATAAAACCAAATATCTCATTAGTATAATACATACGTATTACATATACATCTATAAATATATATGTATACACCTTATCTATAAATGTTTGCATGCCACTGTGGATAAAATTAACCCTTCACTGCATGATTATTTTCTATTTTTATGAAAAAATTATGTGAATTTTAAATATCGGTCTAACAATGGGGAAAATAGTAAAAAATCATATTTTCAGCTAAAATTTGATATTTTATGGCGTATAACTTAGATGCACATTTAGCATTTTTAAATATTGAATCGATATATTTTGTAATTAAATGGGCTTAAATTAAGGAGTTTTATCTGCTTAAACTCTGCCACTTTCTTAATGTTTTTAAGCATTCAGTAAAAATAAAAAAAAATGTAAATTTTACCTTAATAGTTTTAATGATTTTTTTCCCCGAAGAACAAATTCTAATTTTTTGTCAAATGCAGTCATCTGACGTGGACAAAATAAGTGTTATTCTATTCTTTGGACTGTTTTTGATCAGTTACAGTGATCCTTTTGACCAAATTCATGCCACATAATGGGAACTATAGTGATTTTAGATATGTGCTAAATGTGGCACACAATAGTTAATAGGAAATAGTTAATAAGCGACATCTGTCACATTATTCATAACAGCAGACTGGACTGATATATTCTATAATTTTTGTTAGAGTAAATAGCCTAACTAAATTATCTATTTTAATGAGATAGATTTAGCTAAATAAATTAAATTTCACAATCTATATAGCTGCAATTAATAGCTATCGTTACAAATTTGTAAAGCAATTTTTCTCTGAAGATAACAAAATAAAGCAATATTATTTAGTGTGCTACATTTAACTGCGTAATTTATCTGAGTCTAATTTAGTGTTAATTTAACTGAGTCTATATAACAGCAATTAAAGGCTGTCGTTAAAATTTTCATATCCGCCAACTTGTACGGATTTTCCCTACCACTAATTTTTTTATTAATTTAAACGCTAAAAATGCTTGAATTTCGGAGATTAAATTTGCTATTTCCATAAATTTTTAGTGGTGTGAAAAATCCGTACAAGTTGGCAGCTATGAAATTTGTAACGCAATTTTTCACTCCAGATAACAGAGTAAAGCAACATTGTTTAGTGTACCACATAAGAAATGGATTCAACACTACGAAATAATCACGATTTTTGTTCAAAAAACAGATAGATCGCAGTAGAGCGCGATACATTTTCTTCAGTATATCGCACTAATTCTTTGAAAATGTCTAAAAATTTCATTCACTAAAGAGAAAATGATTTATGTTTATGTTTTGCATGAGGCATTCTGCGATTAGGCTAAACATAACTGCGTGCTAATCCTTAAAAAGTCTTATGTAAGGAGGATTGACACAATCAATGTGAAAGAAAGTTTAATGCGTTTAAAGCTCCCTTAATTAAGGGGGGGGGGGGGAGGATCAAATTATTTTTTTTCTGATGCTACAACTTATAAGAAATATCAAATTACTTATTTAATGCTACAAGAGATACATTAAAATAAAAATGGCAAAAATACCTTTTATTTCTGAATGTTTCCTATACTCTAATGGCAACTTTTTGAAAAACAAAAATATTAAAGATTAAAAATTTCGCTAAAATAAATTCAAATTTAAAAATAGTAAAACTAATTTTAAAGTAAATAAAGTGTAAAGTAATTTTAAAATGATGTTTATTATTTATCAGAAATATTCTCGGAAAATTTAAAGTCATTTGGAGCAAAACTTTTCGTGTTATAAAAAATTCAGTCTCCAGGTGGTCCCTCTGACCGTCACTAAGACATTAAAAGCGGTACTTTGGTGTTGACTTCGTGGGATGGAGCAAAAGGATGTTTTGTATCATGAAGCAGCTGCAAAGGAGTTGCTTTATGGAGTTGAAATGGATGATTCTATGCAAGTTTTAAAAAAGAAATTCTCTATTTTATTCATGTTTCAAACTTTAATCACGTTTTTCTCAAAACTTTTTTTAAAAAGTCGGTAGTCAAATTCTTTATCTAAAACCTTTGGCCCGATTTCGCCTACTCTTTGTACACTTCATTTACTTCTTAAATATTAGTTTCTGAGCGAAAGATTTTTTTTTCCATTACGACCTATTTTTTATTTAAACAAAACGACAATTTTTTGGTAAAAATCAAAGTTTAAATAAAATTTTTTTTAATGCAACTTCAACATTAATTAAAAAATGAATGATTTATTGATTCATTCATTCAAATTAAAATTAAACTTATGCACTAAAGAAATCCCTTAGGGTTTTTTTTAATTTCAGATGAAGCAATCATGAGTTATCTTGACTATCGCATGCTTTTTTTTTCTTTTTGGGGGTGATCTGGTTCTCACCACTACCACTGGCTGAATTTTTAATTTTTTTTATGAAAATGTAGCAGAGTATTCTTAATACAATGCTTAATAATGTACAATAACTTTAAAAATATTAACAAATAAAGTATTCTATAAAAAAATCACAAATATATGCTTTTTTAAGCATCTCAGATCCTTGTCACCTCCCCCCCCCCCCTTAAAAGTTTTAGGAGACCATTTTATTATACACTGTACATGAGAAAGGGCTATGATTTAAGTTAGTTTTCTTTTGTCAAGGCAATTACATGCCAGCTATTAATTTATAAATGTAATGGTCACCGTTTGAATATTTTATGAAAAATAGCATAAAAAAGGAGTTGATTCAATGAGCATCACTCGGTTAACTTAACTAATTTATGTAAAACACATTTAAAATTCTGCATCTACATTATCGCAATTTATTTTTAAATTAAACAAAGTAAGTTGAATTGCTTCTTTTTTAAATAGTTGCATTATCTAAAACAGATTTTCCTTTTACCTCATGTGCTAAAAAGAAAATTACTAATCCCCTAGTTTTGTACACTTTGACAATAAAAATATTCGCATTTCGAAAGATATGCAAATTCTTTATCTGTTGTCTTGCACCAAATGAAGTTTTTTTTTTTTTTTTTTTTTTTTTTTTTTTTTTTTTTACCAGTACTCTAAATTGGGGAAGAAAGATAACTTTCTCCTTTTTAATCGACTTCTCCAAAATTAAAATCATTGGTTACAAACTCACAAGGTCGTATCTTTATTTCACCAACTGTACGCATTGGGAAAAAAGTTCTTTCCTTCCATTTGTAAAAATAAAGAAAGATAAAGGATTTTTATTTAAGTAATGTAAAAGACAGTACCAAAAAATGTCAGTGACGGTTTGTTTTAATTTGCTTGTAGAGTCATAAAAGCTTGTTCGAATTAAATTTATATATTTTTGAGGAAAATTTTCAGTTTTCGATTTATTTTTAATCAAAATTAGAAATGTTTCAATACGTGATAACTATTAATTAAGATTATAAAAATAAAACTATGTCTTAACATAACACTTATAAATAAAATATCGTATATCAGTGCAAAATATATGTATTACATCACACAATTCACTTATCTCCCTATATTATATATATATATATATATATATATATATATATATATAAATAATCCTTATCTACAGAGGTTTACATGCCAAAGCGGATAAGTTTAACAGACGATATACATTTTATTATTCATATCAGCAGAATTGATTAAACAATTATGTAATTTTTATTTGAATAAATAATATAGCTAAATTAATCTATTTGAACAAGATAAAGGGCATAGCAGGATAAGCATTAGAAACATGCCTTTCAATCAAATTTCTTGATTTTCCCCCATGTGTGGCTGCTTATCTGACAATGTATTTCCCTTATTATCACCTTATAAATATTGATAATTTATGAGATAAAAATGTTTTTTCGATTTTTTAAAAACCTCATTTTCTCAAAAACTACCAAACCGAGTTATATGCTGTTAATTGAGTTTATACAGATGTGAAAGATGAATATTTGGGAATTTTTGTATAATTTTCTGATCATAAAAAGTGTGCGAAAAAGTGATTAAAACATTTACAAAAATAAAAATCATATCTTATAGTTGTCCGAAAATTACCATTTTCTTGTAAAAAATTCCTCATTTGTGTCCGCATATTATATAAAAATTTCAAAAGTTTGTATTGGGTACTTCATATAAATGTTTACGAAAATATGTATAAAAATTATTAAAATTCATTTAAAGGCGTTATTTGGGGCGGAGCTATGTAACTTCGACATCCGAAGTCTTTTTCGTATAATGTCAATAGAGAATGAATCAACTAATAAATTATAGATTTCATTAAGCATATAAGAGATCATTTTCAATACTATCGATACTATTTTGATATTTAAAACTGGTGTTTAGCTTTGGAGACAATACAGAAGAATAGTTTTGCCTAGAAAACAACAACATTCTTCGGTATCGAAATGTAACGACATTTATATAATGATTTTTATTCAAACATTTTCACCACTTTTAAGGAAGAATAATAAGAATAAGTAGTTATTCTTTTTACCGCGTTAATTTGGATGATTCATGGATAGATTTAAAACTTAACGAGTTCTTAAAATTCACACATATTATATGGAATGTGTAGTAATAGACAATTTTTTATTCAAGATTTATATTACTAGAATTTTTTTGTTTATCCCTATGGTAGATTACTGTGGCTGTTTAATTCGAAGATAAATATTAGCGAAATATAAATAATTTGAGTTAAAAGAAAAAATAGAAAGCTGACAACATTGCATGATACTTTGTACTGAAAAATATATTTCTGTAATTTTAAACCGTTTAATATTTAATTAATTAATTTTTTAAATAAATAAATAGTTAAAAAAATAATGGAAAATTTACCAGGAGATTAAAATATTGTAAAGACGTAGCTAATTTTTTGTGAATATAGTAAAAACTTATATGCAAATACACAGTCGTGTTCAGTGATTTAGGCCACACTTTAAAGAACAGTTACTTTTTATGGGGGAAAAAAAGCTGACACTTGATAATGTATTGCATTATTTTATACATAAAAATAAATAAATAGTTTTCTTTTCTGTAACCCCCTTTTTCCACCAAGAAACTTCCACAGAAATCATTATTTAGAATTATCATTCTTAGATGACATCATAACAAATAAAAATCCTTCACTACAACGAATTTGTTTCTGATCACGGAATTTGGCAATAATATACGCATGTGCGTCTACACGATGCAAAACAGAGCACTCATTCAGGAAAAAGCTTGAAACTGCTAACTATAATCTCTGTTTATAAAAACTAGTGAAAAACCTTTTTAATTAAATTGTTTCTGATCACTATCGTTACATTTTGATATAGAAGAATGTAGTTTTGTTTCTATACCAAAAATATTCTTTCCTTTTATTGTATACCACGACAACAAAAAATTTTGAAATTGAAACTATTGCCAGCGTTGAGAATGATGCCCATGTGCTCATTAAAATTTAAAAACAAGCAATTCTGCAAGTTTATATTCCCAAAATTCTTCAGGCGTCGAAGATGAGTAGCTCCGCCCCAAATAACGCCTTTAAATGAATTTTAATAATTTTTATACATATTTTCGTAAATATTTATATGAAGTACCTAACGCAAACGTTTGAAATTTTTACATAATATGCGGGCACAAATGAGGAATTTTCTACAAGAAAATGGTAATTTTCGGAAAACTATAAAATATGATTTTATTTTTGTAAATTTTTTAATCACTTTTTCACACACTTTTTACGAACAGAAAATTATACAAAAATTCCCAGATATTCATCTTTCACATCTGTATAAACTCAATTAATATCATATAATTCGGTTTGGTAGTTTTTGAGAAAATGAAGTTTTTAAAAAATCGAAAAAACATTTTTATCTCATAAAATATCAATATTTATAAGGTGATAATAAGGGAAATACATTGTCAGATAAGCAGCCATACATGGGCAAAAAATCAAGAAATTTGATTGAAAGGCATGTTTCCAATGCTTACCCGGCTATGCCCTTTAGGTAAAGTAGATTTATCTGAATTGAGTCTATGTAGCTACAATTAATAGATATCGTTACAGGATTGTAAACAATTTTTACGAATCCAATATTTTTTTCTTATAAAGATGGAAGAATGTAAAAATGGAGTTGATGCAAAAAGCATGATTTCGTTAGCTCAATTCATTTAAGTAAAACACGTTTAAAAATATGTATCTGCGTTATTTGAATTTAAATTAAATAAAGTAAGTCGAATTGCTTCTTTTTCAAATAGCTGCATTTTCTAAACAGATTTCCATTTTACCTTACATACTAAAAAGAAAATTCCTAATACCCTAGATTTGTACACTTTAAGAATAAAAATATTCGCATTTCGAAAGATATGCAAATTCTTTATCTGTTCTCGTGCACCAAATAATAAAAAAATCAAAAGTGCTTTTTTTTTTTTTTTTTTTTTTTTTTTTTTTTTTTTTTAAACAGATAATCTAAATTGGGGAAGAAAGAAAACTTTCTGCTTTTTAATCGGCTTCAGCGAAATTTAAATTATTGGCTACAATCTTGCAAGACTGAGGCACTTATCTTTTTTTCAGCAATTGCACGGAAAAAAGTTCCGTGACCAAATGATATCCACATACATCGGTTAAAATTATAATTTTATTATCATTTATCAAATTAACCGGTTATTATTAATTATTACCAAACAAGATTGGTAAGAATATATAATTTCAACTCGCTTAGCTTGAGATTTTTATTTCGTATATGTTTTCTCAAAATATTCATTGCTAAAAGTACGCATTTCAAAGCTGTATAATTTGTAGATTCAAACAGTTATGATAGTACATTTTTTGTGAAGTATATATTCGTTACTAAGCTTAATTAATCGTATTGAGATGAACTCCATCTGTAATTATTAATAAAAACGTATATATTAATAAAATAATGTAAATTTCATTAATATGTAATATGTATCAAATTTACCAAAAGACATGGTATATGCATTATCGCTATTTATCTTTAAATTAAACAAAGTAAATCAAGCTGCTTCTTTTTCAAACAGTTTTATTCACTTAAAGAGATTTCCATTTTGCCTTATAAAATAAAAATAAAAGTTACTAATACCTTAGTTTTGTATACTTTGAGAATAAAAATACTGGCATTGCGAAAGATATGCAAATTCTTTATCTATTCTCTTGCACTAAATGATCAGAGTTTTTATTTTAACAGATAAACGAAATTAGGGAGAATTTAAAACTTTATGCATTTTAATTGGCTTCAGCGAAAATAAAATTATTGGCTACAATCTCACAAAACTGAGGTACTTATCTTTATTTCACCAAATGCACTCATTGGGGAAAAGAGGTTCTTTACTTCCTTTTGTAAAAATAAAAATATATAAACGATTTTAATTTGAATATTGTAAAAGGTAGTTGAAAAATTTTCAAAAATGGTTTGTTTTCATGTGCTTGTACAGAAATAAAAGTTTGTTTGAATTAAATTAATGTGCTTTTCGAAGAAAGATTTCAGCATTAGATTGACCAGTAAATTTGATTAATATGCAATATTTATCAAATTTAACAAAAGACGTGGTATATGCATTACCGCGATTTATCTTTAAATTAAACAAAGTTGAATAGTTCATTTTCCAAACAATTGAAAAATCTAAAAGAGATTTAAATTTTACTTTTCACGCTAAAATAAAAATTAATAATACCCTAGTGTTGCACACTTTGAGAATAAAAGCAATCGCATTTCGAAATGTATGCAAAGTATTTATCTGTTCTCTTGACCCAAATAATCAGAATTTTTTTAAACAGTTAATCTAAATTCAGGGGGGGGGGGACTTTCTGATTTTTAATCTGATTTTGCAAAATTAAAATTATTGGTCTCAATCTCACAAGGCTGAGGTACATATCTTTATTTCACCAAATGCACGCATTCGGAAAAAAGGTTTTTTCCTTCCTTTTGTAAAAATAAAAGTAAACGAATTTTATTTGAATAATGTAAAAGGCAGATCAAAAAGATTTCCAAGATGATTTGTTTTAATTTGGTTGTAAAGAAATAAAAGGTTGTTCGAATAAAACTAATGTGTTTTTCGAAGAAAGATTTCAAAATTGATTAGTTTTATTCAAAATTAGATAGATTTTAAATCGTGATAACTATTAATTAAGATTATAAAACTAAATATCCGTCTTAACATATATAGTACTTATAAAGCTTAATATCTTTTCAGTACAATATACATGTATTACATATACATATATGTATGTTAAGGTCAACTTAACTAATCGGTTATTATAAGTACAAACCGGTTATTATTAATATAAACCAAACTACACCCAAATAGACCGTTTAATATGACAAATTTTTGAGAATTTATTAAATTAACTGGTAATTTTTTAGAATTAACAATCAAGGTTGATAAATATAATTTTTATTTTTACTCAAAATTAGAAATACTTTAATTTGTGATTGCCTCTTAACAATTATTTTTACTATTAGATTCAAAGAGTTACGACACTGTATATTTTCGTAAAATATATATTGCTTATTAATTAATCATATTGACTAAACTTCTTTGATAATTATTAATAATAACAGGTATATTTGAATAATATGCAATATTTTTCAAATTTATCAAAAGCTATGGTATCTGCATTATCACAGTATATCTTTAAGTTACACAATGATAATTAAATCGCTTCTTTTTCAAACAGTTGCGTTATATAAAACAGATTTTCATTTTACCTTATGTGCTAAAAAGAAAATCCCTAATCCCTGTTTTGAACACTTTGAGAATAAAAATACTTCCATTTCGAAAGATATGCAAATTCTTTATCTATTGTCGTGCATCAAATAAACAAATATTTTTGTTGTTGTTGTTGTTTAGCAGGTAATGTAAATTGGGGAAGAAAGAAAAGTTTCTGATTTATAATCGGCTTCTGCGAAATTAAAATTATTGGCTAAAATCTCGCAAGACTGAGGCACTTATCTTTGTTTCACCGATTGTACGGAAAAAAAGGTTATTTCCTTCCTTTTGTAAAAATAAAGAAAAAAAAATTATTTAAATAGTGTATAAAACAGTTGTAGAAGATTTCTAATAATGTTTGTTTTAAATTGGTTTTAGAGAAATAAAAGCTTGTTCGAATTAAATTAATGTGTTTTTTTGAAGAAAGATTTCAGTATTAGATTATTTTTGTTCAAAATTATAATTTTTTTTATTCGTGATAACTATTAATTGCAATCATAAAAATAAAAATCTGTGTTAACATATATAGTACATATATAGTACATATTTATCAGTACAATATATATGTATGACATATATGATTACGGTCAATTTTATTAATCGGTTATTATTAATAGTAACCGATTATTATTAAGAATAACCAAATGATAACCAGATAGATCGATTAAAATGACAATTTTTTAATCATTATCAATTTAACCGATTATTATCCATTATTACCAATCAAGTTTGGTAAATTCCAACTCGTTTAGCTTGAGATTTTTATTTCTTATACTTTTTTCTAAAGATTCATTGCTAAAAGTATGCTTTTCAAAGCTGTATAATTTGTTTTATGTATTTTAGTGTTTAAAATTTTTATCTAATTCATTCAGAAATTATAAAAATAATTTTTTGAAATGTTTAGTCTTTTGTGTCTCATTAAAATAACACTTCTTTTGATTGAGTATTATCGTCTTTTAAGAATTATTTTTGCTATTAGATTAAAATTGTTATGACAGTACATTTTTTGTGAAACATATACATTCGTTAGTAAGCTTAATTAATCATATTGAGATGAACTTAATCGGTAATTATTAATGAAAACGGGTAAATTTCATTTATATATAATATGTGTCAAATTTATCAAAAGACATGATATATGTATTACCTCAATTTATCTTTAAATTAAACAAAATAAATCAAGCTGCTTTTTTTTCAAACAGTTTCGTTCACTTAAATAGATTTCCATTTTATCTTATATACCGAAAATAACATTACTAATATCTTAGTTTTGCGCACTTTGACAATAAAAATACTGGCATTTCGAAAGATATGCAAATCCTTTATCTATTCTCTTGCACTAAATGATCAGAGTTTTTTAAAACAGATAATCTAAATTGGCGAAAAGAAAACTTTCTGTATTTTAACCGGTTTTAGCGAAAATAAAATTATTTGCTACAATCTCACACGACTGAGGACTTACTTATCTTTATTTCACCAATTGCACGCATTGGGGGCTGGGGGGGGGGGTCTTTCCTTCCTTTTGTAAAGGTAAAGAAGTATAAACGATTGTTATTTCAATAATATAAAAGGTAGTTGAAAAAATTTCCAAGATGGTTTGTTTTAATGTGCTTGTACAGAAATAAAAGTTTGTTTGAATTAAATTAAATATGCTTTTCGAAGAACGATTTCAGATTAGATTATTTTTACTCAAAATTGGAAATGCTTCAGTTCGTAATAACTATTAATTAGGATTATAAAAATAAAAATCTGTCTTAATTCTTACTTTAGTTGACTGTAACTAGGAAGCCCATCAATACTGATTACCTGTTCGGCAGCTTTTTAGTGCCTAATGCGTATCCGTGTGAGAAACAGTAATAGTTTGGAAGAAGTATTAGAAATAGAAAATAAAAATATTCACCATAGAAAGCCAAATATCATACATCATATATCCCAAAAATGACTGACGGATTTTAAAATTCAATAACTTGCAAACGGTGACAGCTATTTAAAAAATTTTTGCAGGAGGGTTATGTATAATGTCTGGAGTTTTTTTACCGTAATTTTTTATTTTAGTTCTCATTTCAAACAATAGGTGGCGCTGATAGCGATTGAAGGTCAAGTCGACGTTTCACTCAGCACTGATCACCAGGCCTTCAATCACCGTCAGCGCCACCAATTGTTTAAGATGCGAACTAAAATAAAAAATTACGGTAAAAAAAACTCCTGACATTATACATAACCTTTCTGCAAAAATTTTTCAAATAGCTGTCACCGTTTGCAAGTTATTGAATTTTAAATTCCATCAGTCATTTTTGGGACACCCGGTATCTACCTACCTATGTATTTACCTATCTCCCTATATATATATGTGTAAACCTTATTTACAGAAGTTTGCATGCCAAAGTGAATAAATTTAATAGGCGATATCTATTCTATTATTTATAACAGCAGAATGGACAAATCTATTATATAATTTTTGTTAGAATAAATAACCTAGCTAAATTAACCTATTTGAACGAGATAGATTTAGCTAAAATGGATTTATTTTAATTGAGTCTATATAGCTACAATTAATACATATCGTTACAGATTTGTACAGAATTTTCTCGGATCCAATATATTCTTCTTGTAAAGATAGAATAATGTAAAAATATAGTTGGTGCAATGAGCATCGCTTCATTAGCTCAGTTCACTTAGGTAAAACACATTTTAAATTGTGTATCTGCTTTATCACAATTTATCTTTAAATTAAACTAAGTAAGTTGAATTGCTTTTTTTCAAACAGTTGCATTATTTAAAACAGATTTTCCTTTTACCTTATTCGCTAAAAATAAAATTACAAATACCCTAATTTTGTACACTTGTAGAATAAAAATTTAGCATTTCGAAAGATATGTGAATTTTTTTTCTGTTCTCGTGAACCAAATGATCAGAGTTTTTTTTTAAAACAAATAATCTAAATTGGCCAAGGAATAAAACTTTCTGCTTTTTATTCAACTTCTGCGAAATTAAAATTATTGGCTACAATCTCACGAGACTGAGGCACTTATCTGTATTTCACCAATTGCACGCAATGGAAAAAAAGTGTTCTTTCCTTCCTTTTGTAAAAATAGAAATAAAGATAAGCGATTTTCATTTAAATAATGTAAGAGGCAGTTATAAAAGATTTCCAAGCTGGTTTATTTTAATTTGTTGTAAAGAAATAAAACCTTCTTCGAACAAAATTAGTGTGTTTTTCGAAGAAAGATTTCAGTATTGGATTATTTATGCTCAAAATTGGAAATATTTTAATTCGTGATTACTATTAATTAAGAGTGTAAAATTAAAAATCCGTCTTAACGTATATAGTACTTATAAAGCCTAATATCTTATCAGTATAATACGTATGATTGCATATATTTATATATACATCTATATGTATTCATGTACAATATTTTAACCTTATTTATAAATGTTTGCATGCCAGATTAAAACTGATGTCATGGTTTTGTTTGAAACTATTGATAATTGATTTTAACGCTAAATTCAAAAATGATCTTCATTTTATCAAAGCAATTTTTCAAAGACTTACCAAAAGAATGCGAAAGTTTTAAATACCGTTGTGACAAATATACAGTCTGTATCTAAATTACTGGGCAAAACTTTAAGGGGTGATAGTACACATCAAGACAAATAAAAGAAAATGGGAAACTAAGGGTCACAAACGTCTTCCGAAGGAGATAGGCGCCATCAAAGTTTAGGGTACAAAATTCGAAATGATTATAAAAAACGGAAAAATTGGTCGAGTCGTTTGCGATTTTCACGAAAACTATTCTTTGTCAGTTTTGTCTTGAAAATAAATTATAAAAATAAATTTCAAAAAATGCCGATAGAGAGTGCTTTAGACTTTGGAGTAACGTACAACTATTTTTTACCGTTAGTTTTTGCATCTCATTAATTAGTTTTAGAAGTTTAGACATAAATTTTAATTTTGAGCTCAATATCAGTGGTTAAGTAGCGCAAACTGAACAGTGATCAATGGGAGTGAATAGGTTCAAATTTCAAATGATTATAAAAAACAGAAAAAATTATCAATTGATTTGCAATTTTCACTAAATTTATTCTTTATGTCAGTATTGTCTTGAAAATAAATTATATAGATAAATTTCAAAAAATGGCAACAGATGGCGCTTTAGACTTTGGAATAACGTACAACTATTTTTCACCGTTATTTTTTTGCATCTCATTAAATTTTTTTAGAAGCTTAGACATAAACTTAAATTTTGAGCTGAAAATCTGAATCGTTGTGAGTGATTAATTAGCGCAAACTGAACTGTGTTCAATGGAGGTGGGGAGATTCAAATTTCAAATGATTATAAAAAACAAAAAAATTGGTCGATTCCTTTGAGGTTTTCTCTAAAACCATTCTTTATGTTAGTATTTTCTTGAAAAGAAATTTTAAAGATAAATTTCAAAAAATTCTGTTAGAGGGCGCCTTAAACTTTTGAGTAACCAACAGCTATTTTTAATCGTTATTTTTTTAAATCTAAATAAATGTTTTAAAAGCTTAGACGTACATTTTGAGCTCAAAATCTGAATCGTTGTGAGTAATTAAGTAGCGAAAAATTGAGCTGTTTTCGTAGGGTGGGCAGGGTAACATTTTTACACATGAACACAGTTCGGTTTGCTCTTCTTAACCCCTCCTAACGATTCAGAATTTGAGCTCAAAATTTAAATCTAAGCTTTTGGAAGTAATTAATTAGATACAAAAGATAACAGTTAAAAATTGTTGTAGGTTTCTCTAAAGTTTAAGGCGCCTTCTAACGGAATTTTTTGAAATTTATCTTTAAAATTTATTTTCAAGGAAATACTGACATAAAGAATGGTTTTAGAGTAAACCGCAAACGAATCGACCGATTTTCCCGTTTTGTATAATCATTTGAAAATTTGTATCTCCCCATCCCCATTGAACACAGTTCAGTTAGCGCTACTTAACTACTCTGGACGATTCAGATTTTCAGCACAAAATTTAAGTTTATGTCTAAAAAAAATGAGATGCAAAAAATGATGGTAAAAAATAGTTGTACGTTACTCCAAACTCAAAAACGCCCTTATAACGATTATTTCATTATATATTGCTTATTTTCTATTATTTCGTTATATATTGGTTATTTTCTTAAATTATTCCTTTGCACCCCCTTCCCTTTTCAATTCAAAATTAGTTTTAAGTTGTCCTTCATTCCTTTTCCATTTTCCTTGCTTATTAATTCTCTAACCGAAAATCTGCAGCTGCCCAAGATTATCTGTGAGAAATACACCCACATTTTAATCAACCGTTAAAAACAATTTCCAGATGTCGGCTAATTCTGATCGAATCAATTATGCATTACCTTATAAGGAGATCTTCTCTGTATCGCGGTTAAAATTTATGCTTACGCTCCTTTTTCCTTTCTCGACAAAATCCTAAAAAAGAATTTAACATCTGCGCATTAAAATCTTTTGCCCCCTTCGGTGTGCTTCGTTGTTAGACATAACAACACGTGTAACATTTATCGTTTGGCAACCTTTCCTTTCCCATCCCAGCTGGGCAACCAAATTGAATTCTGATCTTGCCGGCTGCATTTTAACTGTTATTTGGCGTATACTATCCATTGTGCATGGGCGAACTTGTGTATGTTGGCGATTGTTTTTCACTCCAAAAAGTGGCGGTTTCTTGCTATGTACGAGGACACTTGACTGTGACTGTTACATCATTGTGGGGTTTTTTCGCTATCTTCACATCTAAGACCTGGACTACTATACTTGATCACGCTTCTTCTAAGTGTTCTAATAAAATAGCAGCTACTACAAAGAGACGCTAGAGCCCTCTATTGACATTTTTTAAATTTATGTTTATAATTTATTTTAAAGACTACTGACAAAAATAATAGTTTTAGTGAAAATCTCAAATCAATTGACCAATTAGTCTGTTTTTTTATAATCATTTGGAATTTGAACCTACACACTCCCATTGAACACAGTTCAGTTTGCGCTACTTAACCACAGATTTTGAGCTCAAAATTTAAGTTTATGTCTAAGCTTCTAAAAAAATTTAATGAGATGCAAAAAATAACGGTAAAAAATAGTTTTTCGTTACTCCAAAGTCTAAAGCGCCCTGTATCGGCATTTTTTTGAAAATTATTTTTATAATATACTAGCGGACCCGACAGACGTTATCCTGTCACCGACAGACGTTGTCCTTCCGGGCACCGACACCAGAAAATCAAATAAATGTTCTTAAATATAGTAATACGCACGATAAACACTACGCTCTTAATTTAATTTCTTTTTACAATTATGTAAGGAAATTATTTTTCACTCTTCAGTATTTTTTGAAGTTGGTTCAATTTTTGATAGAAAAGTTTATTTTTCTCTTTTTTGTTAAAAGTTAACGATTTTCTGAAGTCAGTAAATCAAGATTATAATACAGGCTATATTACTGTAAAGCATACACGTTGACAGGAGGCGAGGTTCGAACACGCGATCTCTTTCTTGGAGAAGCAGAGCTTATATCTGGCGCCTTAGACCGCTCGTGCAATCCGTCCTTACTCTATTCATCGAACTTATTCAACACTTTTAATTAGCGAAAAATCACTAACTATTAGTTTTTGCCTAGTTACTAAAAAAGTACTGAATCGATTTCGACGAAATGTGAATCGAAACCATTCTCGAATCTACTGGAACGCACACACAAAATTCCATCAAAATCGGTCCAGTCGTTTAGGAGGAGTTCAATTACATACACACGCACAGAAGATTTTTATATATAAAGATGAGCATTGAAAATTTCAGGTTTTTGCGCCGAAGACACCGCTAAATTAGGAAAATGTGAATTATCTCACGAACTACTGGATTTAAACGAATTTGCTTAGTACCATTCGATTCAAAAATGCATTAAAATATGTTATCCGTTGAAAAATAACTTCAAAAGCCAATTTTTATGGAATTTTTTAAAAGTTCTTTCTTTTTTCTACACATCTTAGGGATGAAATTTTCGAAAATCCATTTTTAGCGGCATTCGATGTTATAAGAAGTATTTTTACCCCATTTTCAAGATTTTTGGTTCGGTAGATTTTTTTGTGCTATGATTAATACGAAATCCTGACTTTCTTTAATATGTATAGCACATTTTATTAGCGAAAAATCACTAACTGTTAGTTTTTGCCTAATTACTAAAAAAGTACTGAATCAATTTCGACGAAATGTGAATCTAAACCATTCTCGAATCTACTGGAACGCACACACAAAAAATTTAATCAAACTCGGTCCAGTCTTTTAGGAGGAGTTCAATTACATACACACTCATAGAAGATTTTTATATATAAAGATGAGCATTGAAAATTTCAGGTTTTTGCGCCGAAGACATCGCCAAATTAGGAAAATGTAAATTATCTCACGAACTACTGGATTTAAACGAATTTGCTTAGTAGCATTCGATTCAGAATGAAAAAATGCACTAAAATATGTTATCAGTTGAAAAATAACTACAAAAGCTTATTTTTAAGAAATTTTTTTAAAGTTCGTTCTTTTTTCTACTCATCTTAGGAGTGGAATTTTCGAAAATCCCTTTTTAGCGGCACTCGATGTTATAAGAAGTATTTTTACCCCAATTTTCAAGATTTTTGGTTCGGTAGATTTTTTTGTGCTATGATTAATATGAAATCCTGACTGTATAGCACTTTTAATTAGAGAAAAATCACTAAGTATTAGTTTTCGCCTAATTACTAAAAAAGTAGTGAATCAATTTCGACGAAATGTGAATCTAAACCATTCTCGAATCTACTGGAACGCACACACAAAATTTCATCAAAATCGGTCCAGTCGTTTAGGAGGAGTTCAATTACATACACACGCACAGAAGATTTTTATATATAAAGATTTTCAAGACAATACTGACATAATGAATAGTTTTCGTGAAAACCGCAAACGAATCGACCAATTTTTCCGTTTTTTATAATCATTTTAAATTTTGGACCCTAAACTTTGATTACGCCTATCTCCTTCGGAAGACGTTTGGGACCCTTAGTTTCCCATTTAATATTACTTGTCTTGATGTGTACTATCACCCCTAAAAGTTTTGCCCAGTAGCTTAGATACACCCTGTATAGCCTTCCCAATAGCCAAAAGGAGACCGAGGTAAACCTCATAGAGAAAGTAAAAGGAAAGTGATTCAAAAATCTTCCACTTGTGGAATTTGTAAGTATTTCCAAATATGTAATATTTTACACGTTTGGCTGTAAATATGCATAGCATAAGTCAAAACATTAATAAACTATTACGAAAAGAAATGTTTTATTTCTATTTTCTTTTTTAGTTCGATTTTTAAGATTTTTCGCGAAAAATCTTTATATGATAAAATAAATGAAGATAATTTTCGGATTTAGTACTACAAATTAAATAAGAAACAATTGGCCGAAATAAAAAAACACAACCAACTCATATTTTTAAAGTATCATGTTTTTGCTGGTTTTGTTGTTTTTATTTTTAATTTTTAATTTTTTAATTTTTTACTTTAAAATTTATGATCGAAAAATGCCTGACTTTATGTTTAAAAATGGTCGTTATTTTCTAATTCAGTGCTACCAAAATTTCACAAGAGTCAAATCAAAAGTTGAAAAACATGGTACACCAAAATTATGCAGGTTCGTGTAATCGGATAAGAATATTGCTTTACAAAAAAACAAATACAAAACACTTCCACCTATTTGATATTTTCCAGTGACATAAAGAGCGCGTTCACGGACCGCAACCAGGATTACCCCTAGGGTCCCGAAACGTTTAGAGCAGGGCTGTCCAACGCGGCACCCGCGGGCGCCATGGCGCCCTTTGAAGGTTTTCTTGGCGCCCGTTTGAAGATTTCTTGTTATCAAACATTTTACTATAAGCATTGCTTTCTTTAAAATTATTAATATTTTATCAGAAATATTTTTACAACCTAAGTTTGACAAGCTGTTGACTTACCGTTGTACATTAAAAAACAGAAACATACTTTGAAAATTTAATCGTGCATATTTCTGCAATTTTTAGTTATTGTTTATATAGTGTAATTATGATAGTTAAATTTCTTAATAATTGGAAATAGCTCATTTTAAATCTAAAGAAGTAAGAGAAAAATGAACGTTTCCCCCCCCCCCCTTAATCTTTGAAGACACATGTGCACGAAAGCCCAGTTTTTTTCTTTTTACTGTTGTCGCACTGTCCCATTTGCTGTTTTATATGAAGGATAAACGGATTAATATTTCTTTCTTGACCTTTGAAATTATGGAGGATTTTTTTTTTAATTTTGTTTAGAAAAAATAATAAATAGCGCAGAAAGATCTCAATCTATGAAAGCACTTCCAGACTATCCGTCTGAAACCATCCACATGGTACGGTCACTATCATGCTTGTCTGTTTTTGTACTTTTCATAGAACTAATCCACGCCTTAAAATAAATCAAGCCGTATTTTCACAACCATCCTAAAAGAAACCTAGAAATATTTCTGATTGTCATTTTTATTTGTTATTATTGTTATTATAGAACTAAAATTTTATAGAACGATTAAAGTTTCTGGCACCTTACCATACAAACATTTTTGATGTAGACTTCTTATAAAAAATGTAGAATTTGAAATTCAATACGTGTAATTCCAGAATTTTAGGAGTCTTTTGTTTACCGCTATATAATTCGATTGCATTATGTTAAAATATGCGTGTATACTAATACTATGTAATAATATTGCCACGTGTTTTCATTTAAGTAAGTAATGGCGCCCTTCACTGAGTGCCGAAAGCCAAGATGCGTCTCTGGTTACCGAAAGGTTGGACAGGCCTGGTTTAGAGAATGATCCCTCCTGACTTTTCCCGTGTTCCCCATAGCGTTCAAAACCGGAAATTACCCAGACTTCGGATAACCCACATTAATTATGAAATTTTGTTGGGTGAAGCGATCAAGTAGTTTGGAAATCTGATTTTTTTATTATTTGATAGCTTAACTGTGAATATCTTCGCCGATAATCATTTGCGAGCGTAGGAAGTTGTGTGTTCGAATCCCGCTGGCTCCATTGCACACACCTTTTGTGTGAAACTCTTGGTTGTATTACTCTTGTGTTGAAAAATTTCTTTGTGCTTTCTAGTTCCTGTACACATAAAAATTGACTTTTGGAACACTTTCCTTTTTCAGGAGATTGATAATTGAGAAAATATCTTAATCGTCTCACCTGAGGAATAAACTATTTGCCCCATCAAAAGTCCAAATGCCGGCAAGTTTGTTAATGTAAATAAAAAATACCCGTAACTTTTCCCGAAAGCTTTCAGAGCCGTTTTAATCGAACCTTACACCGAGAAACAAGTATGACGCCATTTCCCAAATTTTCCGAGTATTTCTCTTTATTTGTCTTTGAACACACTCAAAGTAAAGAATAATTTTAACGATGCAATAGTTAAATATTATTACAAACTGATTTCATATATATAAATATTTTTTATTTTCTTTGTTTGTTTTTCTTTGTTATTTTTTTTCAATTTAAAATCAAATCATAAAAAAAATAAAAGCGTTGCAAAAATATCTGGACCCCTTTGTATTAAAACGCATAACACATAGATGTTATACTTCTGGGAAAGCTTTACGTTCTGAGAATTTAAAAAAAATGAAATTGCAAATATGGGAATGTTATTTATCTTTTCTGTCACTTTTAACAATCTACAAAGAAAAAAATAACCGTATAAAATATTCAAATTCTAAAGTTTTTTTTTCATGTGACATGAAGTTATATTAATTGGCTTTCATATTAAAACCATGACATATTCTGCAGTGCATTTCCTTAATTGCATTAAATAAAGAATGTATTTTTTAATGAATATTTTGTGATATGATAAATGATTCCTTTCAAAATAGTAATTATGTTTTCTGAATAGTGCAGAGTACGTTGAATTACATTTTTTAAATGTATTTCTTTTTCAGTTTGATAAATGCATATGTCACTAATATCATATTCAACATTAAAAGTCTTTCATTTAAAAAAATAAATCTGATTCTTACATTTAAGCATTCCTATCAAAGTTGTCTTTAGATTGATCTGTATCTCATCTATATGATTAATAACAAACATTTCAGCAAATAAAAATTATACTCATAGTAAATAGTACATTCTGAAAAATCGAAATACTTATATTGCAAAACGCATATTCTATCCCTTTTAAAAATTTAAACAATTGATAAAAAAATTGTAAAAAGTTCCAAAATATGGATGTTTTTAACAGGATTTTTTTTTTTTCGTTTATCATATTTTAGTAACTGATTAGAATATTTACATTAAGAAACGCACAATTTTTATTGTTTTGTCCCGGTTTTTAAAACACAAATTTGTGCCTTATTTATTTGAGAAAATGCTCAGATTAAATTAGGCAAATTTTACAGTAAAATTTTATTGGTGGGGATAAACAAGGATTATTAAGCTTTTTTGCGGCACATATACGTGTCAATCATTGTCAAAGAGTTAAATGCGTGGAATTTAGAAGAATTTTCAATAAATTCGTTTTGTTATATGATAGATGATTCTTTTAGGTAGATTTCGTATGAAATACTACCTATTGCAATCGCACCAATTTATATATCTATCTATCTATCTATATATATATATGTATATAAATCTCTTTTTTTTATGGACACGATAACTTCTATAATTCTTCACCAATCTTCATCAAACTGGTACATAAAATCAAAGGGGATAAAATCTCGGCTAAGTTCGTTAATGGGCAAAATCGGACCAAGGGGGTCGGAATAGGGGGCGTTTTTGTGAAAACCGAAAAAACGCCATAACTTCTTAATTAAAGTAGATATCGAATCGGTTTAAAGTTTATATTACTTCTAAAAAATGGGTCAAAAGTTTATGCATGACAGATTTTTGATAAATTTAGAAGTGGGCTCAAGGGGCGAAAAAAACAGGGGTTTTGAGAGAAAAAAAATCATAACTTCGTCAATTATCAATATATCAAGTCCAACTAAATTTTTTGTAAATGTTATTAAAGTTATCTAAAACTTTTGTATTTACAAGTTTTTGATAGGACCAACTTTTACCGATGAAAAAAATTAAAAACGAAAAGAAAAAGGGCGGTGAAAAAAGAGAAAAATCCATAACTCCGTCAATTTTTAAGATATCAAATCTGATTAAATTTATTTTACATCTTCTGAAAAATATCTACAACTTTTATATTGAGAAGTTTTTCATAGGACCAATTCGTATAGCAAAAAGAAATTAAACAAAAATAGGAGTTGGAGAAAAAACCCTCAAATCCAAACTGCTTTTGGATTTGAGGAACTGCTTTTTGGACCAATATTTTTAAATTCATTTTTGATTTTAAACGCATCCAAATGGTAGATCCTCTTATTTAGAAACTGTACAAAGTGACGCATTGGCCAATTTTCTGATAAAGACAGAATATATTTCAAAAAAGGCTACCAAAAAGGGTATTTTGAACAGAATTTCCGAAAGTCAGCGGGACTGAAAATTTAAGGAAGTATTCAAATAAGAAATTGCGTTTTTTTTTCTGATTCGTTTTTAAATCCATTTTTGTTCTCAAACGCATCCAATTTACAGATCCTTTTATTTAGGAACTATATAATGTGGTGCATTGGTCAGTTTTTTGTAAAGACGGAATATGTTTCAAAAAAGGCTACCAAAAAGGGTATTTTGAACAGAATTTTCCGAAATCATCGTGACTGAAAATTTAAAGAAGTGTTCAAATAAAAAATTGCGTTTTCTTCTGACTCGTTTTTAAATCTATTTTTGCTCTCAAAAGCATCCAATTTACAGATCCTCTTATTTAGGAACTATATACTGTGACGCATTGGCCAGTTTTTTGATAAAGATAGAATATATTTTTAAAAATACTGTCAAAGTGAGTATAAAAAAAACAATATGCTGACACATAGCTATTGCATTTCAAATGAAAATCAAATTTTGAATTGCTTAAAAGGCGCAAATGCCAACCTAGTGAAAAAGGTTCCACGCCGGGAGTCGAACCCTAGCCATCAGTATAGCGCACTGACGTTCTACCGACTAAACCACATGGAACGACACCCTGCAAGGATCTTCTCACTTTAGCATGTTGTGAAGGTTACAAACGCAGCACAAGAGGGAATATATTCCCGGAGTCACCGACCTGGGGCAAACACGAAACTCAAGTTAATCCAGCATCGATTGAATATATTAATCCGTGGAAATTTTTCCAGAGATAATTCGCCTTGAATATATGCCTTGAAAATTCGCCTTGAATACTGATGACCCGGGTTCGACTCCCGGCATGGAATCTTTTTCACTAGGTTGGCATTTGCGCCTTTTAAGCAATTCAAAATTTGATTTTCATTTGAAATGTTATATTCAAGGCGAATTTTCTCTCTGAAAAATTTCCACGCATTAATATATATATATATTGTTTTCAAAAAAAAAAAAAGAAAGAAAGGCGAACAGTAGTATAAATTTGGCACTCTATTAAAATTCCGCGCCCGGGGCGACGCCCCCCTTTTCTCCCGCTACGCACGGCCCTGCTCTTTTTATTTCAAAATTTCTCACACAGTATTATCTTCCTTATTTAAGACAAATATTTGAGGATCACGTAACGAAATAATTCTTCTTTTAAAATTTCAGATATAAAATAGAAAATTTTGAATTAAAAAAGAACTCAAAACTGACAAATCTGTCAAACACAGAAAATAATGAATTTGCGTTTTTTTAAATTCAAAAATTCCGATGTCCGAATCGAAAATTTTCAAAGAAGATTTTTTTTTTTTTTACTTTATTTAATTA
The DNA here is from genome assembly GCA_964019185.1 of Maratus speculifer. NCBI lineage: Eukaryota > Metazoa > Arthropoda > Arachnida > Araneae > Salticidae > Maratus > Maratus speculifer. The sequence continues at coordinate 114,791,186 of OZ025292.1, forward strand.
TGAAAAGTGCCATTAAAATGTGAATGATGCACGGGGGCTCAAAAAGTGTATTTTTTTTTTCAATATTTTAGGGGGGGGATATTTTATTTTACCTTTTTGAATTGCAAAAACATAGAAAAAATAAAACAAATACATATTTAATAATTTATATTCACTAATGGACTCTACAAAAGGAATTTTAACAAACACAAAAAGTATTTCCGCGTTCATTTTTGTACCGGGTGTCCCAAAAATGACGGATGGATTTTAAAATTCAATAACTTGCAAACAGTGACAACTATTTAAAAAAAAATTGCAGGAGGGTTATGTATAATGTCAGGAGTTTTTTTACCGTATTTTTTATTTTAGTTCGAATCTCCAACAATAGATGGCGCTGACGGCGATTGAAGGCCAGGTCGACGTTTCACTCAGCACTGTTCACCTGGCCTTCAGTCGCCGTCAGCGCCACCTACTGTTTGAGATGCGAACTAAAATAAAAAATTACGGTAAAAAACTCCTGACATTATACATAACCCTCCTGCAAAAAATTTTAAATAGTTGTCACCGTTTGCAAGTTATTGAATTTTAAAATCCACCAGTCATTTTTGGGACACCCGGTACATTATATACATTTCTGTTGCAAGCCACTTTTATATAACAAATAACTCATTAAAAACGCTATAAAAAATAATTTTTTTTAAGTTCTGCTATTTTTAAGCACAATTCATATAGTTTATTATTATTATTATTATTATTATTATTATTTATATACGTGACAAAAAATTGTAAAGATCTGTATCCAATAGGATACATTAGGTTTGAAGATTATATCGAAGCAGAAATTATTGAAAGTGTATTAAAATGTTAAATTACTTGTACATTTTTAATATAAATGTAATAAGAAATTTTCTTAAATTGTGTTTAAATATTTTTTCTACTGCTTGATATCCACAAGGTATTATAAAAAGTAATAGCAAACAAATGCAAATTATGTGATGTATCCATATGAATATGTAACACATTATCATATTTGTTTAAAATTTTTATATACCGCAAGAATTCCAATGTGTAAAAGATTTAAAATTAACAAAAAACAGAAAATTGCTATTTTTTCGATAAAATAAAAAAATATTTGTATAATATATAACCGAGGAGACCATCCTCAATAAAAAACAATATTCCAATATTTGTTTTAGAGGTTAAATCAGGAAAACGTCACGTACGTCAAACAATGAAATTCGCATAGAAACAAGAAGAAAATGAGGTTTTATTTTTAAATTTTACTATAGCAATAGTCTTTTCTGATGAAATATGTTGTAAAACACTACATCATAAAAGAGAAATCTAGGGAAAAAATAAATACATAACCGCACTTTTTTTTTTAAGTCTCAGATGGGTAGATATTGATTAACTGTGTTTGCTTATTTTTTAAATAAAATTATTTGTATATTATATATATATACATATGTGGATATATAGTATATGACATTGAATTTAAAAAGCAGCTTACAAGTTCCTATTACACAGTATGGGTCGGATGTTTTGCTAATAAGCTTAATCACACAAGTTTATTCTTCTCAATTAAGAATATAATGTTCCGATTATTCTCAAATTAATGTCAAATTAAAAAATTTTTAATATTTTATCCTTAATTCATTGTTACTTAAAAGTAATCTCTTGAAACCTCGCGTTCATTCTAATGGACATTTTTATTTTTTATTTAAAATACTTAACTTCAGTTCGAACTTGTAAATAGTTTCTTTCCATTGCACTACATAGTCTATTGCTGTAATCTGTATTCCGAAATAACTAAAAAAAATTGCAGCTAAGTATGCATTTCAATCATTTGAAAGTGATAGAGGACAAAAAAAACTAGCTATCCGTAAGGCATGGTGACGTCACTGCGACGTCGTTGTGAAGTCACATTGTGACTTTGTGACCATCGATTGTTGATGTGACGTCACGTGATGTCGATGTGAAATCACAGTGACTAAAATGTGAAGTCGTTATGGCCGTTTTAGAACTCGTTTGTGACGTCACATTGTTACCACTTTGTGAAGTGACGGTGTGACTACTTTGACATTAACATCGTGACAAAACTGTGACAAAAGTGACGATATTGAAATTGCCAGAAACATGTTTTTTAAAGTAAATAACATGTTTTGAAGAATATTTGTAATTTTCTAAATTTTTTTAGAAAGTCACATCTCAGTCACAATGTGACGTCACTGAGTGGTGACATTTTGGTCACAGATGTGATGTGACCATGCATGCTATAAGGGTAAAAAGCTATCACAAAAAATATTAACAAAAAATGTAAATTGTGTGATGTATCGATATGAATATATATCACGTTATCATATTTGTTTAAAAGTTTTATGTACCACAAGAATCTCAATATGTAAAAGATTTAAACTTATCGCATTGAACAAAAAATAGAAAATTGCTATTTTTTCCATAAAACAAAAAGATGTGTCTATAATACATAACCAAGGAAAACATTCATGACAAAAAACAATATTCCAATATTTGTTTTAGAGGCTAAATCGGGAAAACGTCACGTACTTCAAACAATAGAATTCGCATCCTTAAGGAGCATAATGTAGAATCATGAAGAAAATGAGGTTTTATTTTTAAATTTTATTATAGTAATAGTCTTTTCTGGTGAATTATGTTGCAAAAGTTTACATCATAAAAGAAAAATCTCGAAAAAAAATAAATACTTATCAGCACATTTTTAGATGTTGGACGGATTAAAAATAAAAAACTATGCTTCTTGTCTTTCTTTTTTTTATGTAGATTTCGTATGAAATACTACTTATTGCGGTCGCTCAAATGTTGGAATTTCTGAAAATTTTTGCAGATCTACGCCGATAATGACCTCTAGACCCCAAAATTACCATTAGTAAAAAAGTTTATATATCTATCTATCTATCTATGAGATTGACAATTGTAAGTTATCTTTATAAATATTTAATTACAGTTTAATTGTTTTTCTAATATTTTTTCTTTGAAATGGTTTTTCTTTTGCAATTACTATGTTGATGATTCGATTGTGTTCTTGTTATTTTTCTTGATATTTTTCTTTGAAATGAGTTCTCATTTGCGATTAATCGGGCAATGTGGAATTTATTTTTAGGTCTATCCTGATTTCCATTCAGAAATTAATCGCAATTAATGTGGCTATTTAGTATTGCCCTTGATAACGAGCTAAATACCACATTTTCAATTTTATTTCTAATTCTGACAGCTCCTCTGTGTGATATGGTTTGGCATTAACAAATTTTTACAGTAATTGATGTTGATTAGTAGTATTATCTTATGGTTCTATATACATATATATATATACATATATCATCATCATCATCAACCGTTTTCGATCCACTGCTGAATGTAGGTCTCCCCCAGATTTTTCCAATGTTTTCTGTCTAGTGCTTTCGTCATCCAATTTACACCAGCCACTTTTCTAATTTCGTCACTCCATCTTACTTGTGGTCGTCTTCTTGGTCGTTTTACATCTCTGGGATACCACTGTAGTATATTTGTGTTCCATCTATTGTCTTGTCTTCTTGCAATGTGCCCAGCCCATTTCAATTTTAGCTGCTTGATTCTTTCAAGGATGTCAAAAACTTTTGTTTGGTTTCTTATCCAGGTTATCCTCTTTCTGTCTCTTTTAGTTATGCCTAGCATGCATCTTTTCATGCTTCTCTGTGTTGTTTGTAATCTTTGTATCATCCGTTTTGCTAGTGTCCATGTTTCTGCTCCGTAGGTTAATGCAGGTAAAATACATTGATTAAAAACTTTTCTTTTCAAACAAAGAGGCATATTACTCTTCAGAATAATACTGTTCTTCCCGAAAGCACTCCACCCATTTCTTATTCTTCTATTGATTTCATTCAAGATACTATTATCCGATGATATTTCCTGTCCTAGGTACACATATCTTTGCACTTCTTTAATCTCAGTGTTCTTGTAGACAATTTTCTTTTTTGATGTAAATGAATTAAACATCACCTTAGTCTTTTCTAAATTTATTTTTAATCCCACATTGATGCTAGCTTCTGCAAGATCTTTTAGCATAATTTCCAATTCTTCACGACTGTTACTGAAAATTACAATGTCGTCAGCGAAGCGGAGATGACTTAAAAATTCTCCATTTATTCTAATCCCTTTGTTTTCCCAATCCAGCTTCTTGAAGATATTTTCTAAGACAGCATTAAAAAGCTTGGGTGAAATGGTGACTCCTTGTCTTACTCCTCTTCCAAGCTTGATCTTCGCTTTTCCTTTATCTAAACGGATGGTTGCTGTTGCTTTCTTGTAAATCTTCTTTATGATATTGATGTAAGGTTTGTCTATACCAATGTCCTCCAGAGAATCTTCTACTGTTGATGTGTAGACGGAATAAAAAGCTTTATCATAATCAATAAAGGCAAGGCAGAGAGGTAAATTATATTCTTTATGCTTTTCTATGAGTTCCCTTACTGTTTGGATATGATCCATTGTGCTGAATCCACTTCAGAATCCTGCTTGTTCTCTAGGTTGAGCTGAGTCCAGAGCTGATTCAAGTCTTGTCGTTAAAACTTTGGTGAAAATTTTATAAATCACGGACAGTAAGCTGATCGGACGGTAATTTTTAATCTTTTCCTTCTCTCCTTTTTTGTAAAGTAGTACCATCACAGCATTATTCCAATCTTCTGGTACATCTGACCTTTTGAAACATTTGGAAAACAGTAAGGATAGCCTTTTTGCACATTCTTCTCCTGCTTCTTTGATAAGGTCAATTGTAATTCCATCTTCTCCAGGGCATTTACCTTTTTTCATAAATCTAATAGCTTGTAAAACTTCGTCTGTCTTCACTGGGATTATCTCTTCTGTTTCTGTTAAGATTTCTCGTTGATCGTGTTTGTTGATTTCCCTCTGATCTTCACATTTATATAGATCATTATAGAACTTTTCAACAATGTGTACTATTTCGTTGCTGATTTTGGTGATTGATCCATCTGCTCTCTTCAGCGCAAAAATACCTTTTCTTCCAACACATAACTTGTGCTTAGCTGATTTTAAACTTTTGTTATCTTCCAGAACTTTTTTAACAAGGTCACAGTTAAATTTTCTGTTATCTTCTGTGACGCATTTTCTTACTGTTTTACATAATTCAGCATATTCAACTTTTGATTTAGGATCATTTTTCTTCATTTTAAATTCTCTGCGTTTTTTCATCAATCTTCTTGTTTCTTCTGTTATTTTCTTTGTCTGTTTTACTTGTGCATCACCGGCTATCTTCTTAGCAATTTCTTGTAGAGTATTGGTTAGCTTCCTGTTCACTATTGTAACATCTTGCTCTTCTTCTAAAGTTGCTTGAAGTACTTGGAAACGGTTTTGAAGTTCCAAATGAAATTCTTCTTTATGTTTCTGGAGGTTTATAATATCGATTGATTTCTTTGAGTGCAGCAAAAGCTTCATTCTTTCCACTTTAGTATTTAACAGCAGTTTGCATCTAACCAATCTGTGATCGCTTCCTGTATTGAAGTTATTGAGAACGCTGCAGTCCTGAATAAGATACTTTTTGTTGGTCAAGATATAGTCGATTTCACTTGTTGAGCCATTTGCACAACGCCATGTCCATTTTCTTTGTGGCTTTTTCTTGAAAAATGAATTCATGATATACATCTGTTCACATTCTGCAAACTCAATCAATCTGTTTCCTCTTTCATCTCGCATACCATATCCATGATTTCCTACAGATAATTCACCTTTTTTCTTCTCTCCAATTCTAGCATTCCAGTCTCCCATTATTAATTTTATGTAGCAATTTCCCTTTTGATAATTTGAAGCTACTTCTTCATAAAAATCTTCAATTTCTTCATCAAAATAACTTATTGTTGGGGCATAAACTTGGGTAATTTGCAGCTTGTATCTTTTGGACACTTGTATTACTAATCTTGCAACTCTATCTGATGCACTATCATATTCTACAATGTGATTCTTCCAACTTTTATGAATCAGAAATCCTACACCACTTGTTCTTCCATCTTCTGTACCTCTGTAGTATAAAACATGTCCGCTGGCAAGATCAATCTTTTCTTCGCCTTTTCTTCTTACTTCACATAATCCTAAAATGTCCCAGTTGATCTTATCTAACTCTTCTTCAAGTTCCTGTAAACGGTTTTCAGAAGATAGGGATCGTCCATTGTACGTAGCCAAGGATATATATATATATATAAGTTCGTTAATGAGCATAATCGGTCGAAGGGGGTGGTAATAGGGAGGGTTTTTGTGAAAACCGAAAAAACACCATAACTTCTTTATTAAAATAAACAAAAATAGGATTTGGAGAAAAAAAACCTCAAATCCAAACTGCTTATATTCTGACTCATTTTTAAATTTATTTTCGATTTTAAATGCATCCAAATGGCAGATCCTTTTATTTAGAAACTATATAATATGACGCATTGGTCAGTTTTTTGGTAAAGACAGAATATATTTCAAAAAAGGCTGCCAAGAGGGATATTTTGAACAGAATTTCCCGACGTTATCATGATTGAAAAGTATAACAAATTGCGTTTTTTCTGACTCATTTTCAATTTCATTTTTGCTCTCAAACGCATCCAATTTACAGGTCCTTTTATTTAGAAACTATATAACGTGACGCATTGGTCAGTTTTTTTTATAAAGGCAGAATATATTTCAAAAAAGGCTGTCAAAATGGGCACTTCGCACAAAACTTCCCAAAGTGAGCATGATTAAAGAATTGAGAATGTATTCAAATATTAAATTGCGTTTTTTCTGACTCATTTTAAACTCAGTTTTGCTCTCAAACGCATCCAATTGACAGGCTCTCTTATTTAGGAGCTGTTTAATGTGCCGTAATGTGCCGTAACTTTACCGATAACACAACCGACAACGTGGTCAGGTTTTTGATAAAGGCTGAATATATTTTTAAAAATGCTGTCAAAGTGGGCACTTTGCACAAAATTTCCGGAAGTGATTATGATTTGTGCAAAAGAATTGGGGTTGTATTCAAATAACAATTTGGTTATTTTATAACTCATTTTTAAATTCAATTTTGCTGTCAAACGCATTCAATTGACAGTTTTGTTGTTGTTGTTATTTAGGAACTATATAATGTGCCGTATTGGTCGATTTTTTAAAAAAGTCAGAAAATATTTCAAAATAGGTTGTCAAAATGGGCATTTGAATCGAATTTAGCTTAAGATGATTCTGATAAACTTGTTTTTACAGAAAAATGAAATTAAAATTTTTTCAAAAGCGGCCAAATCAAGTTGTTAAACTGGATTTATCTGTAATCAAATTTTATTTTTTGTTGTTGAAATGAGCACTCTTCGAAATCTACTTCCGCCTATAGGCCAAGCCGACAGGAATTTTTTTTTTAATAAAATTATTTGTACATTATATCTACGAGTATCTACAAATTTCGATTAAATTCACTTTATTTCTCCATGTTTTAATGAGGTATTTTGTATTAAATTTAATGGTTTATTTATATACATACGGGTTTGATGAATCTACTTATGGTTCTGCATATTTCGAATATCCCTTTAAATCATTTTTTCATGTTTTATTGATATATATTGTTTTAAAATGAATGGTTATATATCTTTTCTTTTGTATCTCGAAAACAAGTGAACGTGTTTTGTTGTTGTTGTTCTTTTTCTTATATTATAAACCACTTAACTCAAAAATATTTTTGAAAAAGTTTTCAAATAATGCCTATTTGCTTCATGTATTTTTCAGAATTTTTAATTTTTTACCACCGTTTTTTTTTAAGCACAAATTATTGCGAAGTTGTATCAGAAAAATGCTCGGATTAAATAATGCAAAATTTACAGTAAAAGTTTATTAATAAGAATAATAAATCATGATTGGAATATACAGTGTGTCTCAGGAATAATGGGACAACCTTTAAGAGGAGACAGAGATTATCACAAGGACTCAGATTTACATAGCAACCCATGGTCGGAAACGTTTTCTTGGCGGGTAGGGATGACACAAAACGCAAGAAGGACAGGACGCAAATAAGAAGAGAAAATATCTTTATTATCATTAGTACAGCAGAAAAGTAAGAGAAAAGAACATTAAAAAAACACCTATTGTTATCAAAGTATTTGTTTGAAATTACGACCCCGGCCCCTGATGCATGCAGGCGCATCTCCGGTGCATGGAAGATCTAATGTTCTACAGAAAACACCAGGAATGTCCTGAACTTCCCCAGCAGCTGCAACGATGCGTACAACTAGTTCCTCAGAACTTTCAAGTGTTATCCCGGTATTTTTGCTGCACTAATAATAACAAACATGTTTTCTCCCCCTGTTCGTGTCTTTTCTTTCATGTATCTTGTGTCGTCACTACTGAGCCAGGAAAGTGTTTCTGACCATGGGTGGCTATGTAAATCTGAATCCTTGTGATGACCTCTACCTACCCTTAAGGTTTGTCCCATTATTTGTGGGACACCCCGTATATGCCCGTAATGGCGAATCATGATTGGCGAAAACATGCTGCTCGTATGACGTACAGGCAAATCAGGGGAACGGTTAAATTGTATCGAAAGTTTCTGTTCATTATAATCTTTAATCAGAAACTATCATTTTCGTAAAGCTTTCTACAAACATTTAAAAAATATATGTTTATTTATTATTTTTAGAAATTCCATTAACGGCCATTTTCAACATAGTGTCAAGTCCGTTCCTAAATGTCAAGTCTGTTACCGCACGGTTTTTTTTAATAATTATCGTTTTTTCACTATTCTACTTTTATTTTTTATTCAACTGAGAAACAAATATGCAATTTTCTTAAAATTTAATAATTTACATGAATATATACTGTAATTATTTAAAAAGTTCTTGTCTAATTTCTATCAAAATCTCATGGCTAAAACTGTCTCTCATTTCAATTTAATTTAAGTATTATTGATAAATATCATTTTTTGAAATTTAGACACATAAGTAACTTCAAGGTAAGTTGATTTTGATAAGTTTAAAAAAATTTAAAGCTGAGTATTTTCAGTAGTTTTTGTATGGTAACGGACTTAACAATTTGCCTTACAAGCCAACTTTAAATAGCATTTACTTATTATATTATAGGGCAATGTGCACAACCAATTTTTTTTCACGTACTTTAAACATTTACTTTAACACCTTCCTGCATCTTTAAAAGAAATTATTAATCTTGCAAAGTAAAAATAAAATTCTGAAATGTAAGCGAATGGTGAAAATGGCCCTTAATTTTTGATTGCAAAATAAAGAATTTAAAATTTATCGGTAAGTTAAATGAGGTCAGAAATTAAAAAAAAACCAAATCCATTAATTCAAAAATTTGAATATCTAATTATTTTTTTACTCCAGTTATTTCAAATTAATTCAAGCTCACGTTTAATTGAAGAATAATCAATAATAATGGAATTTCGAAACAATATAATTCCGAATACTTAATTAATCGTAATGAAATATCAGAAAAATAAATGTTTTTTAATAATTTTGTTCTTTTTCTACGAAATAATAAAATTATGTAATTTTGAAAAGACACTATCACAATTTATTTTAATGTAATGTGTTATTTTCAAAAATATTTTAATATACATTTTCTAGAAATAATAATCATTTTATAGAAATATTATTGAAAAAATTCGATACAATTTAATGAATGAAATAGGAAATTTCTCACATTTTTTAATGTGCAGTCGTGAGTGAGGGGGGGGGGGGATAAAGAGCCCCTATTAACTCCTCAAAAAATTATCGTAGAAGAAAGTTATTGACACCGAATGATTGTAAATTAAGTCTAATTTTAAATGATGTATATAAAATTTTCTTAGGCTGTCATCTACATGTTTAAATGAATAAAAAAAATTTCTAATAGTAATACCTAATTTTTACAATAATTTTCAAATCATTCCTTCAAATTATACCTAGACCTAAATTGCAAGTCATTTGAATCATAAATGTTTAAATTACAATTATTAAAAATTTTTACTTTTAATGTTAAATTACATTTTCATATTTTTATTAATATCTCCAAAATTATACGCCTAATGTGCTAATTTTTTATGTAGCAATAATGCTAAAATACCCAAACATAAATATGTTGGATTTGCAAAAATATTTTTCAATTTCTATTTTTTTGCTTAATTTTAAAATTTAAAATTTATTTTTTAAAATTTAAATGGTCGCCATTTTGAAACAAGATGGAGGGTGAAACTGGCCAACATCGGCATATGTACGCACTAAGTTCCATCAAATTCGGTTCATAAATACGCGTGTTATAATGTGACAAAATCCAGACCGTTTCAAAATGTCAACCACAATAGAAATTCAAAGTGCTGTAATTCAGCCATTTTTTAAGATACAGACAAAACAAGAAATTTCCTGGAATCTTTGTATGAAAATCAATTACATAGAAGAAAAATATTTCTCAATTTCCAATTTTTTTGCACAGAATTTTAAATTTTAAATTGAAAAAATAAATAAATGGCCACCATTTTTAAACAAGTTAGCGGACGATGCTGGCCAACGAACTCGGTTGAGACATTAGTATGTACTATGTACACACCAAGTTTCATTCAAATCCATTCGTAAATACGATAGTTACAAGACAAAGATCATGCATATATATATATATATATCAAGATATATATATATATATATATATATATATATATATATATATATATATATATATATATATATATATATCAAGATATATATATATATATATATATATATATATAAGACCATTAATAGTATATATATATTTGAGCGGAATATTTGAACGGAACTTGGTTTTGGGGTCTGAGGGTCATGATCGGTGAAAATATACCATAATTTTCCGGAAGTGCTTTCCTGCAAACGGCTGCAATAGGTAGCTTTTTTACTTTTTCTAATGAAAGCTACTTAAAAGTGACTTAAGAATAAATTTAATAAAAGTAATATAAATATTTTTTAAATATATTTTTAATAACCCCCAACCCTTTTTAAATTCAAAAAGTAGTAGGTATCCTTCAATTGCAGGTAAATCATTCACTTGCAAATGGCGGCAGCTACTTAAGAAAAAAAATTGCAGGAATATTATAAAAGACGTAAGGGATTTTTTTTTTTTTTTTTTGGGGGGGGGTTGTTCCATATACCAGAGACAGATGCATTTGTATGTAGTAGACGATACTAATGCTAGCAGTAGACAAAGGCAATAAAGGTCCATTTTTTACCTTCGCTTTTCTCCCAGCATTCAAATTAAATAAAGGAAGTTAAATTTTAAGAATAGAGTCCTAAGACCAAAAGCGATAAATTGGGGACAGAGATCCACTCCATACTTTGAACATCGTTCTTTTGCATTAATGATGGGAGAAAAAAAAATGCCAAAAAAAATGGTCATCGATTTAGTGCTTATATTTCAGCGCTGCTATAACTGCTATTTACAATTGAAACTCAAAACCGCACAAAAAAAAATTATATATATATATATCATTTTACACAACTTTCTGTAAGAATATTTTTAACTGCTACACCATTTGCAAGTAATTGGATTTTAAAATTAGTCACCCCTAAATGCAATACGTTGATTTGCAACTTCTGCTAGCAATAATAAAAAGAATAATAATAATCAAACACACATGCACTTCTTTTACTCTTTAAACTATCAAAAGAATAACTTTTTTCTTTATGTTTATGCTAGTTTAAATATATCATACACTAAGAAAAGAAAAATTCGTGATTTACGCGGTGCACTTTCTACGATAAATAAAGGAAAACTTTTATCTCACGTTATAAAATAAGTGGAATAAAATACTGATTTATATTGTTCAGACTAAAACTACATAGGTTCATTTTTCTCTGCACAATAACGAATGAAAAAATCTAAAAGATAATTTTGTGTGGATAAGAGGTTTTCTTGCTATTCACAAACACTCGAATTCATTCTAGAAATTTTTCTTTTCGTTGAAATTTATTTTAAACAGTACAACATCTAATACTCCATAATGCTGCAAGCCTATATAAGTGAAGAACATTAAAAACGATATTCTGAAATATAGTTAGAGAATGAATTACTCTGCCTTTCATATCTTTTCTCAATGTTTCCTCGTATGAAATTTTTAAACCTCTCTTGTTGGCATTAAATAATATAAGATACTTGTAATTTGATATTTTCATGCATAACGTTATTAGTATTTTTTCATTTAAAATGAATACAGCAAAATAGTAATTTAAATTGTAAGGAATGAAATCACATGCTTTAATTTTCTGAATGTAAGAAAAGATGAACAGGTCTAAAGCGTATAGTTATATGCAAATAAATCATCGTTCTATTATTTCACAATTTTATAAAATTCTGAAAATTTTTGTTCTGTTTTAGTTTATTTTGATGATATTGCTCAAAACAATACACTTCATTATGTCACTCCAAATTTACAATTTATGTTATAAAGCAAAAAGATGTCCGTGACAACGCATTAATATATTTTAGACATTCTAAACTAATTCGATAAATACACGGGATGTTTCAGTAATAGGATTACAAACTTTAAGATGTTGCACAGTACACTACAATAAACAATTTTAGCATAGGAATTCAGGTCCACAATCATTTTTTTAGTCAAGCATAAAAGGTGCTCCATTTTTAGTTTTTTGTCATGTCTTTATAAATAATGAAGATATTCACAATAGAAATAACTTGCCGTGTGAAAAACTGCAATGAAATAACAAAAAGTGTTGGAGTTACACGTTCGTTCCAAATAGCAGAAATAGATGATACTTAAAAAAGTAGACGCTAAAGCTAAGACCGATTATTTAGCCTCACCCTCATTGTTGAATTTAGACACTTTTCTCCGGAAGATATTTCAGTGGCTCCGGAGGGGGGCATTGTAGAGTTCCGGAGATGATTGTACTTTTTGAAGATTGAAAACGAAAAATTTCAATTTTTCCGGGGGGGGATGGCACATTTTATTGCTCTGGGGGGAGGAATGTCTCCTCGAGCCACACCCTGAATTCAACATTGCTCGCTCTTCTCCTAGCATTCATGCAAAAAAGGGGATTATATTAAGAATTTTTTTCTAAGAATAAAGACAAGAAATCGGCGACTGAGACTCACTCCATACATTTAACCTCCTTCTTTCGCATCAATGCTGGAATTTAAAAAAAAGTGCCCCAAAAGATCGGGCATCAATGTATTGCTTATGTTTGCAGCGCCATCTAAAGCTGCTATTTGAAACCAAGACCTGGAACTGTACTTTTTAAAAAAAGCGAAAAATATTCATTTTATACAACCTTTCTGCAAGAATATTTATAGCTACCACCATTTACAAAATATTGCATTTTAAAATAAATCAGTCCATTTCAGCACAGCCTATAAATGCAATACGTTGGTTTGCAACTCCTGCTAGTAATTTAAAAGAAAAAATAAAACTCAATCCCATACACTTTTTTTAAACTTTAAACTATCAAAAGAACATTTTTTTCTTTATGTTTATACTAATCTAAATTTCTTATACATTACGAAAAAGAAAAATTCGTAATTTACGCGGGGTGTTTTCTTCCAAAAATAAATGGAAACCTTAATCTCGCGTTGTAAAATACATTAAAAAAAACTAATTTATATTGTTTAGATTAAAACTACATGCACTCATTTTCTCTGTATAAAGAGTAAAAAGATTCTCTGTAAAAATTCTCTGTAAAAAGATCTTGAAGATAATTTCGCGCAGATAAAATGTTTTCTTACTATTCACAAACTTTCGAAATCATCCTAGAAAATTTTCTTTTCTTTTCAGTTTATTTTAAACAGTGCAACATCTTATACCCCATAGTAGTAGACAAAGGCCGTTTTTGCGGCCGGAGGAGGAGAGGAGAGGGGCAATTGGCAATCAATCACGAGGCCAATGGGCAATCAATCCACAGCATTCAACACCCACAAGCGATGTTTATATGATCAGACATCCAATATGTCGACTTCATGATTTTTCACGTCTCATCATTTAATATACATTTTTATCTCATTTTCTTGTTTTCACTAATATTTGTTAGAAGGGTTTCGAAGGCTTTTTACATGTCTTGCATTTTATGGTATAAATGTGTAAAAATATCTAGGGTGTATGTATGTGTTTAAATATGATTTTCTGCTTACAAGCGAATAGTTAGCAATCTCTGTGTATGGATCTTTGTATGACTATCTAATCCGATAAAAGGTTTTCTTACAATTCACAAACTTTCGAAATCATCCTAGAAAATTTTCTTTTCTTTTCAGTTTATTTTAAACAGTGCAACATCTTATACCCCATAGTAGTAGACAAAGGCCGTTTTTGCGGCCGGAGGAGGAGAGGAGAGGGGCAATGAATCACGAGGTCAATGGGCAATCAATCCACAGCATTCAACACCCACAAGCGATGTTTATATGATCAGACATCCAATATGTCAACTTCATGATTTTTCACGTCTCATCATTTAATATACATTTTTATCTCATTTTCTTGTTTTCACTAATATTTGTTAGAAGGATTTCGAAGGCTTTTTACATGTCTTGCATTTCATGGTATAAATGTGTAAAAATATCTAGGGTGTATGTATGTGTTTAAATATGATTTTCTGCTTACAAGCGAATAGTTAGCAATCTCTGTGTATGGATCTTTGTATGACTATCTATTAATTAATTTTTAAAAAAGTTTAGTAAATTAAAAAAAAAGTTTTAACATATTTTGAAAAGTTTAAATGAATTTTAAAAAAAGTGTCAACACATTTAAAAAAGGTATAAGTAAATTTTAAAAAATTTTAAAAAATTTTAAAAATGTTTTAAGAAACTAATATATATAAGGACCCCAGAAGCCAAGAGGTATAAGTGATAAAATTGAAAAAAATAAACTAAATACACAGACGACCTAAAAATATGCTTTTTTCATTTCAGGTAAAAAAAATATAAGTGATTTTCTTATTATTTGCTGAGTTATAGAGGCAAACCACTTTTTTCGAAAAATAAACAATATTGATTAATTATACATTTAAAGAAAATTGTATTTTATTTTTTAACAGCTATTGAGATAAGAATTCAAAGACCAGAATGCAACAAGCAGAAATGTACTATTTCAATCCACGCAATTGTTATTGATGTTCCAATTTAACATCAATTATCTTTAAACTCAATTTATTCCAAATCGAAATTTTGTCACTTGTACCCCTTGGCTTCTGGGGTCCTCATATAATCTTAAAAATGCTCAAAAAATTTCTGAAAGTTTTAAAACGTATTTAAAAATTAATTGTAAGTGAATAAAAGTATTAACACATGTATTATATAAATTTGTACATATATGAGTATGTTTGCATATGTGCGCACTGCGTATAAAACAATATGTAATAAGATAGAGTGTAGAAGTTTTAAATAAGTACGCATAAGTAAAATCAACATTTTTTTATGAAATTAAAAAAAAATTACAGATAAAAGCATATTTACAGGTAAGATGTATTAACATAACATTTTTCTTAATAATTTTACAATATATTAACAATTTTCTTCAACCAGTACAATCTTGACTAATTTCACAATGTCCATAGGCTAAACTGGTAATACCATCTTCTAGCAGATATCTTTTGTCGTCAAATGGTGATAAACATTTTTTGTTCTGTGTTAATGTATACAGACGGTGTGCATCTTGGGCGATTCTTCTCTGCTTTTCAATACTAGTTTTTTCTTGTTGAAGGCACCTCAAATAATCTTAATGTTTAATTTTCTGACGAACAACATAAGTCGATACACCCTTCGCTCGTTTCTTCTCTTCTTTGAAGGATTTCAGGGAGTACATATTTTATTTCATCCCAACAAACTCAATGGCTAAATCACCTCTTAATTCATCATTAAATTTACCGATCACCTTCTTGTTGATATCTGAGTACAGTGAATGATGTTTCGGATAGTCTGAGAAATCAAAAAGGCTTGAATGCTGTTTCAAATCATCATAAATATTTTGCGTTTTAATATGATAACACAACGAGACCGTGTCGGTGAATAACAGCTTTGCAGTGTCATCTTTATAAGTTTTCTTAATAAAATTATAATGAAAGTCATACATAACCAATTTAGATAATTCCAAAACAGCAATACCAACATAAATCGGTCGATTCATGAGTATGCTAGTTTTCGACCTTTCAACAGCAGTTAAATCTTCATCATATGTTTTAAAAGATTTAAATGTGGGTGAAGCCACTAATTTCTTAGCTCTTTTTTCGTTATTAACAAGCACAATATTTCTATGTCTTCGCAGATTTTCCATAGTTTTTCCAAACATGGAGTTTTTCATTAGTTTAAAAAAGTCTTTTTCGAAAGAAGATTTAGCTTCTTTTCTTTTCTCAGTATTAAAATGAATGTATTTCCAAAGCCAAGGCGCCTGTTTGAATTGGAGCGCTTTATGAGCACATGAAAGTTTCAATCCAAGTTGCGAATAAAATTTCAGATTACGATAATGAACTACATAATTTCGTTTTTCATTCAAATTGGGTATAAGTTTAGAGGCTGCAGCGAACTTTGTATTACCCTGTAATCTATGTGCATAGGAAGACAACATTTCCTGACTCACAGTCACTCTTTCAAATGCGACAGGGTAATCATTATGTAATTTATGAAGTTTCTCAAGATATTTAAGATCCACATCGAAAATATATCCAATTTCAGAATCATCAGGTAAAGATAAAATCCATTCTTCCGTAATATGTTCTGTCGCACACCATTCAAATCCGCCAAAGGGTAGAAATTGGGACATAGCCCAGCCATAGAGATTGTAAGAATCCCAGTACATAATGTAACTGGTATCCTCATCTTTATTAAATTCAGGTGTATTAGGTATGTTGGCTCAGGCATATCTATGACTAATCATGCTGATTCCCCCTCGAATGCCTTGTTCTATAAACAAAAGCATGTTTATATCTGTCAGCAATTCGAGAGGCGTTTCACACATCTTCAAAGATGCTTGCCAAGCAAGCCCAAGAGCGCTAAATAAATGCACACAATCAGTACCATAAAATCGTCTGCACAGGCCTCTAAAATAATGGAAAACATCCGCTAACAATAGTACGTCAGTCTTAATATATAAATCGTGGTATTCTCCAGCGACTTCATGTTGAACGCTGTCCAAACCTTCTGCACATACTCATAATCTGCGTTGTCTATTGGTTCAGCAGTCAAGCTATAAAAAGGGCAGAAGGTGGGGCAAGTTCCTTTTCATTGAATTTTTCGAAATTTGTAAAATAGTCATAAGGGTAAACCCCTTTTCTTGTAAGCAGATTGAAATTGGTATTGCTTGGAAAATTTTCTTTCAATATTTTAAAGTCGCTGGAGGGAAGGTTGGAGGTAAGTTTTTCTAAGGATGGAGGGAGGAATTGGAACGAGTCAAAAAAAACCAGCTGAAATCGACTTGACCGCTTCCACAGTTTAAATTTTGTAAACTTTTCCATAGTGGATGCAATCACATCAATTTCGTAGTCTTTAAATTTTCCTAATTTGCTCATTATGTGATGAGCATCATAATTACGCAAATTATGGAAGAAAACTGGAATGATCTGTGCTTGTTTACAGTTCAAATTACATCCCACATGAGCTGCTCCTCTATATTCTCCAGAGATGTGGTCGTGATCACGGACAAACTCTTTTTTCTCCCAGCACCTTATGACAAATGCAACATTCTGTCGCCTGCTGAAATTCTTTTTTTGAAGAGGGGAAAGCTTCATCGGTTGCACTTTCATTAAAATTTCTTCCAAGTTGTCCTTCTCTTGAATCATTTGTTTTAAAAAACGATCCACGCAGTTTTCACCTCGATACACTTAAGCTTTCTTCACACATTTTCCATCAGGTCCGATAACAACACATGCATACCCGCATGGGAAATGATAAGCTGTTTTTTCAATAAAAGATATTTTGGATGAAGGCGTGACGGAAACAACAAGAATAAGCAGACTCAAAATCAGCGTAGATAACAAAGGGTACCGGCGCCTCCAGATGAGTACCAGAAAACTTGAGTATGTTATCATTTTCACTGGGCATCTTTATAGCCTGTGTTGTATATCGACGACAATATTCATTATGTTTATTCAGGAGATCTTGTCTTGAAAAACGATGAAGGCATCGATAACAATAAAAACTAGCATGACCATGCTTTGTCAGATCACCTAAAAGTCTTGAGAAATTTCTAATAAGGCAATAATGCTGCTTTTCACCATCATCAACTAATAACAAGTTAATATCATCCAGATTCTGCTTTTCAGAAATATACAGAGGACATACTTCATCTTCTTCATATCCAAATACATTAATCCGAAAATTATTCAGTTGTTCAATAATGGATATCTTCTGAAGGGGAACAGGATATTCAACGTTCCCTAGTTTAATATCACTTTCATAAGGAATGTAATGAGAAACTCTTTCGGGCTTTTTCTCTCGGGGTATATTCAGTTTAAATGCGAAAAGACACCACACCAAACACTTGTTATCTTCATTTTTGATATTAAGTACTGCTTTTTTATCATATAATTTCTTGGGTAAAGCTATATATGAACTTGCGGCAAGAGGGTGATATTTAGCAATCTTAAGTTCTAAATGATGAATCTTTTGAAGTTTCCATCCAGACCCTCTTTGAATAAATTCTTCAAGGGAGTTAGTTATTTTGGAAAATCCTTCTTACATATGTTCTGAAATAGTATCTTCTGTAAGTTCTGTAAAGCATTGACAGCGAAAATAAGATTGAATCTCCTCCATCTCCTGATTATCAACCATGAGTTCAAGAGATATTCATCACCATATACCATTTAATAGCTCCTTTTCTTGAATTTGATTCATCAGACATTCTTGAATTTTCTTTGTAAAGTTTCTTTGAAACACTGCTATGTCACTTTCTTCTCGCTCATCAGGATAAAGCATGACAGTCTGAAACACATTAAGCGCATCACACTGGTTTTCTTTCAGATTTTGGACTTCAGATATGATGAAGTTATTATATATTTGATTTGGGGGAAATTAATTCGATTCGTAATATATTTTTTGTAAAATAATTTCATTTGAAAAATAACTTAATTAAAAGCATTTTATTTGAAAAATAATTTAATTAATAATATTTAATTTTAAAAATAATTTAATTAATAATATTTTATTTGAAAAATAATTTAAGAAGTAATAATTAGTTGTGATTAAGCAACGATACTTAATCTTTTTAATATTTTAGAATTTGAAAATAGAAATTTAATTATAAAGTAATTTTTAAAAAGTTTTTTAATACTTGTTTCGATTTTATTAATGTGTATTTTCATAGACTTTTTTTATTATGTCTTCATTACTTATACATTTTATGTGTGTTAGAATTATTATTGTTATTATTATTTTTTGGTATTTTTTATGGTATGAAGTGTTTAAATTATTTAATCCATCTTATTTGTAATCTGAATATTGTTTGAAACATTCTTATTGTTTATATTAAATCACTTATTATTTTTATTAATATAGATTCATAAGTATTTTCGATTCTATGTTTATATTTATATAAAACATTGGGAGATCAATGTTAAACTATATTCAATTGTTAAAAGTAATTTGGGGGGGGGGAATTCGTCTATTTCCGAGGTGTGTCTTATCTTATAGATAACATGATCTAAGATTTATTTAGCAATGGTGAATCATTGTTAGATGAACTTTCTTTTAACAAGTTATTTATTGGAAGAGCTTCATAAAATTCATTAGAAAAATTAATCATTGATAATTATACATTGAAAAAATTTTAACTTTATTTTTTTTATTTTATTTATTTATTTATTTATTTATTTTTTGCAATACACCAAAACTTTAGAAGTTTTAATTAAATTTCGGATAAAAACTTTAATGTTCAACTAGAATTTTTGAATAGGTCTTTCAGAATATTTATTGTGAGACAAGAATATTCTTTTAATTTAGCGATTTTTTATTATGTTTTTATTCTAATTGCATGATATTTCATTTTGAGTTGGCGATTTTATGTTAATTTCCATCATGTGGTTGAAAAAATTCATGTGAAGCGTGGCTTGGTGGGTATAAATAGCGATGAAAATTTATCTTATGTCATTCGACAAGTTGAATTCGTACAGTTCAGACGTGTATTCATTCGCTCTTGCTTTTATCTAAGTGTGTAGTTTAGTTTGAGAAGATTAGTGTTTTAAGAATTAAAATTTTTTCGTTGATCTTTTTTTTGGATGTTATCATGCCTTTTGAAGAAGCCGCTGCAATAAGAAGTTCTTTAGCTTTGAAGAAGTTGTTCCAGTGCAAAACCTGTGAAAAATTATTCACAACTATTTCTAACCTGAATCAACATATCAAGATTGACTTAGGTGATAAGTCACATATTTGTGACATATGTCAAAAGACTTTCGGCCGAAAGTCTCATTTGAACAGACATTATCAAATGCAATCTAATGTTAAATCATTAGAACAAGACAGACATTCTCAACTTTCTATGACGAAGGATGATTTATCTCAAAGTTCTATGAATATTGACATGTCATCTTATGACGATGTGCTTTTGAAGACTGGGACCACAGAAGATGTGAAGAAGATTTGTAGTATGTGTAATAAGAGTTTTTCAAATTCTTTCAACTTAAAGCGGCATAAGAAGATTCATTTGCAAGAGAAATTATTTAACTGTGATGTGTTCCAGAAGACATTTGGATTGAAGTGTGACTTACATAGACATTTGAAAACTCATGAACAATCTGTATTTAAATGTAATATCTGAGGGCATGTTTCACACGAGAGGATAATTTGATGCGTCGTCTTGGATCACATGAAGACTTGAGATTTTCTTGTCGTGAATGTACAAAGAAGTTTGGACGGCAGTTTGAATTGAAAGAGCATATACGTACTCAACACCCACGCACATCTCTTGTGAGTGTAAAGCGGAAAATAACTTCATCATATGTGAAGTCCAAAAAACTCAAACAAAACCAGTGTGATGCGCTTAATGTGTTTTAGACTGTCATGTTTTATCCTGATGAGCGAGAAGAAAGTGACATAGCAGTCTTTCAAAGAAACTTTACAGAGAAAATTCAAGAATGTATGATGAATCAAATTCAAGAAAAAGGAACTATTAAATGAAATATGGTGATGAAAATATCTCTTGAACGCATGGTTGTTAATCAGGAGATGGAGGAGATTCAATCTTATTTTCGCTTTCAATGCTTTACAGAACTTACAGAAGATACTATTTCAGAACATATGGAAGAAGGATTTTCCAAAGAGGGTCTGGTTAGAAACTTCAAAAGATTCATCATTTAGAACTTAAGATTCCTAAATATCACCCTCTGGCCGCAAGGTCATATATAGCTTTACCCAAGAAATTATATGATAAAAAAGCAGTACTTAATATCAAAAATGAAGATAACAAGTGTTTGGTGTGGTGTCTTTTGGCATTTAAACTGAATATACCCCGAGAGAAGAAGCCCGAAAGAGTTTCTCATTACATTCCTTATGAAAGTGATATTAAACTAGGGAATGTTGAATATCCTGTTCCCCTTCAGAAGATAACCATTATTGAACAACTGAATAATTTTCGGATTAATGTATTTGGATATGAAGAAGATGAAGTATGTCCTCTGTATATTTCTGAAAAGCAGAATCTGGATGATATTAACTAGTTATTAGTTGATGATGGTGAAAAGCAGCATTATTGCCTTATTAGAAATTTCACAACACTTTTAGGTGATCTGACAAAGCATGGTTATGCGAGTTTTTATTGTTATCTATGCCTTCATCGTTTTTCAAGACAAGATCTCCTGAATAAACATGATGAATATTGTCGTCGAAATACAGCACAGGCTATAAAGATGGCCAGTGAAAATGATAACATACTCAAGTTTTCTGGTATTCATCTGGAGGCGCCGGTACCCTTTGTTATCTACGCTGATTTTGAGAGTCTGCTTATTCCTGTTGCTTCAGTCACGCCTTCACCCAAAACATCTTTTATTGAAAAAACAGCTTATCATGTCCGATGCGGGTATGCATATGTTGTTATCGGACCTGATGGAAAATGTGTGACGAAAGCTCAAATGTATCGAGGTGAAGACTGCGTGGATCGCTTTTTAAAACAAATGATTCAAGAGAAGGACAACTTGGAAGAAGTTTTAATGAAAGTGCAACCGATGAAGCTTTCACCTCTTCAAGAAAAAGAATTTCAGCAGGTGACAGAATGTTGCATTTGTCATAAGGTGCTAGGAGAAAAAAGAGTCCGTGATCACGACCACATCTCTGGAGAATATAGAGGAGCAGCTCATGTGGGATGTAATTTGGACTATAAACAAGCACAGATCATTCCAGTTTTCTTCCATAATTTGCGTAATTATGATGCTCATCACATCATGAGCAAATTAGGAAAATTAAAAGACCACGAAATTGATGTGATTGGATCCACTATGGAAAAGTTTATAACTTTTAAACTGTGGAAGCGGTCAAGTCGATTTCAGCTGGTCTTTTTAGACTCGTTCCAATTCCTCCCTCCATCCTTAGAAAAACTTACCTCCAACCTTCCCTCCAGCGACTTTGAAATATTGAAAGAAAATTTTCCAAGCAATACCAATTTCAATCTGCTTACAAGTAAAGAGGTTTACCCTTATGACTATTTTACCAATTTCGAAAAATTCAATGAAAAGTAACTTGCCCCACCTTCTGCATTTTTTAATAGCTTGACTGCTGAACCAGTAGACGACGCAGATTATGAGCATGTGCAGAAGTTTTGGACAGCGTTCAACATGAAGTCGCTGGGAGAATACCACGACTTATATATTAAGACTGACGTACTATTGTTAGCGGATGTTTTCCAGAATTTTAGAGGCCTGTGCAGACGATTTTATGGTATTGATTGTGTGCATTTATTTAGCGCTCCTGGGCTTGCTTGGCAAGCATCTTTGAAGATGTGTGAAACGCCTCTCGAATTGCTGACGGATATAAACATGCTTTTGTTTATAGAACAAGGCAATCGATGGGAAATCAGCATGATTAGTCATAGATATGCCCGAGCCAACATACCTAATACACCTGAATTTAATAAAGATGAGGATCCCAGTTACATATGTACTGGGATGCTAACAATCTACCCTTTGGTTGTACCCTTTGGTGGATTTGAATGGTGTGCGATAGAACATATTACGGAAGAATGGATTTTATCGTTACCTGACGATTCTGAAATTGGATATATTTTCGAAGTGGATCTTAAATATCCTGAGAAACTTCATAAATTACATAATGAATACCCTGTCGCACCTGAAAGAGTGACTGTGAGTCAGAAAATATTGTCTTCCTATGCACGTAGATTACAGGGTAATACAAAATTCGCTGCAGACTCTAAACTTATACCCAATTTGAATGAAAAACGAAATTATGTAGTTCATTATCGTAATCTGAAATTTTATTTGCAACTTGGATTGAAACTTTCATGTGTTCATAAAGCGCTCCAATTCAAACAGGCGCCGTCTTGTAGATAATTGGCCGACATAAACACAATTAAACAAACAACTGTTACATAATTTTTTGTTGTTGTTGCAGCATGAAAAATTCTAGGAATCATGCTTATGAAGTTTTCACTGGAAAGTCCATTTTCCATAAAGCTCAGTTAACCCTTTTTATCCCCATGTTCCATACGTGCAACATACCCAAAATTTAATATTACTTACACAGTTAATTTTAAAACAAGAATTTATTTATTTCTATTATCTCCAACACAGCATTTAATATATTGTTCACAGTATTGTCGACAGGCAGTGGTAAATAATTGATTATTTATTGCAATATTTTATTTACAAGTTCTGAACTTTTGCATCGTTATTGCTAAAATTAACTTTGTAAATTTTGTAAAGATAAAAAGACTGCAGACGAAAAAACATTACGTCGAAAAAATATTAATTTACAAACGTATACTTTATAATGCTGTCTTGAAAAACTGGTGATATTTATACAGGGTAATTCATAAAAGATGGGCAGAACTTTAAGGGGTTATAGTACACTTAAAGACAAATAATATTAAATAGGAGACTAAGGGTCCCTGTCGTATTCCCAAGGAGATAGGGGGCATTAAAGTTTAGGGTCCGAAATTTCAAATGATTATAAAAAATGGAAAAATTGGTCGATTCGTTTGCGGTTTTTGCAAAAAATTTTCTTTATGCCAGTATTTTCTTGAAATAAAATTTTAAAGTTCAATTTCAAAAAATGCCGATAGGGAGCGCTTTAGACTTTGGAGTAACAAACAACTATTTTTTAACGTTATTTTTTGTATTTCTTTAAATGATTTCGAAAGCTTAGACTTAAACTTAAATTTTGATCTAAAAATCTGAGTCCTAACGAGTAGTTAAGTAGCGTAAACTGAAATTTGAAATTTGAATCCCTTCTCCCCCCAGAACAAAAATCAGTTATTCCCGATCTTTGTGTCGTAGATTAGGCTCTAACTACTGCCGCGTTTTGCTAAAATTATTCTTTATGTCAATATTTTCTTGAAAATAAATTTTAAAGAAAAGTTTCAAAAAATTCCGATAGAGGGCGCTTTATACTTTGGAGTAACGAACAACTGTTTTATACCGTTATTTTTTGTGTCTCATTAAATGCTTTCTAAAGCTTAGACTTAAATTTTCAGCCCAAAATCTGAATCGTTAGACGTGGTTAAGTTTCTGGGGAGAGGGGTTTCAAATTTCTACTCCTGAGCACAGTTCAGTTTACCATGTCCACACATTGTGTGCTGTGATACGAGGTAAAAAGACACAAATTAGGATTATGTTACCAAAGCATATTTATTAACATGTAATTACAATAAATGTTCAAAATTGTGACCACCAGAGGTTATGCACGCAGAACAACGGCGAAGAATGGAACGGCGAACATTCGCGAAAACATCAGGCTTTTCGAGCACTTCCCCTACAGTGGCGGAAAGTCTGGCGACCAGTTCCTCGGGGGATTCAATGGGTGTCTCATACATAAGAGCCTTCAATTGTCCCCAAAAAAAGAAATCGAGGGGTGAAAGATCTGGCGAGCGAGCAGGCCAAGCATTAGGACCACCTCGACCAATCATCTGTTCGGAAATGTGATGTCCAGATAGTTGCGGACGTCTCGTACGTAATGGGCTGACGCTCCATCGTGCTGGAACCACATGACCCGCCGGATGCGTGGAGGAACAACGTTTAACAGGTCTGGCAGCACATGTTGCAGAAATGTGAGGTATGTTTTACCGTTGAGGCGTTCAGGAAGAAGGTACGGTCCGATTAGGTGGTCTCCGAGGATTCCTGCCCAAACATTGATGGAAAAGCGTCTCTGATGAGCATGTGGATACGTAGCATGTGGATTGACATCCGCCCATACATGTGCATTGTGTGTGTTAAATGTACCTTCACGTGTGAAGCTACATTCATCGGTGAAAAGCACAGTTCGTCCAAAATGTGGATTTAGCGCGTTCTGCTGCAGAAACCAGCGGGCGAATTCAATACGATTTGGATAATTCCCTGGAGACAGTTTCTGGACTCGTTGCACATGAAACGGGAGCAAATGTTCATCCTTCAGTACCCTCCAAGTCATGGACTGTGAGGTATCCACCTGCCTAGCCACTGTTCGTGTACTTGTACTTGGCTGCGCCGCTACTACATCCAGAATGGCTTCTGCAACAACTACTGATTCGTCCTTTTTAGCACGACCTGCATTCGACCGGGAAGCGAGAAATGATCCCGTCTCACACAACTGTCTGTGCAAGCGCTCGAAAGTTTTGCGGTTAGGCAACCGCCTGTTGGGAAATCGCTCTCCGTACATTCGCTGTGCCTCTGCACCATTTCCATCTGCCGCTCCGTAAATTAAATGCATCTCAGCCTTTTCCTTATTCGTGAAGGGCACCATCTTCCGATTCATTACTACAGCGACTTACACTTGACTCACCGTTCAGTGGTTTTTATGCCTGAATCGTGTCGAAATTTTGCATACGTGTTCTTCTTCTTCCCCATTTGACATTTGCATACTTTCTGTCTCCTTCTTCACCCGGTGACTAGCGTCAGGAATGGAGCTTTAACGTTTGCATGAGCGACGTTTCCAACTGTGCCAGTGCCTTTATGAGTGAATTCCGACTATGCAGTCCTTGACGAAAGTTGTATTTTTGCCTCGTATCACAGCACAGAATCGTTGGGCATGGTTAAGTAGAGCAAACTGAACTATGTTCAGAAGTTGAAATTTGAACCCTCTCCCCTCGCTACTGAACCACGCTCAGCGATTCAGATTTTGAGCTGAAAATTTAAGTTTAAGTCTAAGCTTTAGAAAGCATTTAATGAGACACAAAAAATAACGGTATAAAATAGGTGTTCGTTACTTCAAAGTCTAAAGCGCCCTCTATCGGAATTTTTTGAAACTTTTCTTTAAAATTTATTTTCAAGAAAATACTGACATAAAGAATAATTTTAGCAAAACGCGGCAGTAGTTAGAGCCTAATCTACGACACAAAGATCGGGAATAACTGATTTTTGTTCTGGGGGGAGAAGGGATTCAAATTTCAAATTTCAGTTTACGCTACTTAACTACTCGTTAGGACTCAGATTTTTAGATCAAAATTTAAGTCTAAGCTTTCGAAATCATTTAAAGAAATACAAAAAATAACGTTAAAAAATAGTTGCTTGTTACTCCAAAGTCTAAAGCGCCCCCTATCGGCATTTTTTGAAATTGAACTTTAAAATTTTATTTCAAGAAAATACTGGCATAAAGAAAATTTTTTGCAAAAACCGCAAACGAATCGACCAATTTTTCCATTTTTTATAATCATTTGAAATTTTGGACCCTAAACTTTAATGCCCCCTATCTCCTTGGGAATACGTCTGGGACCCTTAGTCTCCTATTTAATATTATTTGTCTTTAAGTGTACTATAACCCCTTAAAGTTCTGCCCATCTTTTATGAATCACCCTGTAGAAATATAGTTTTCTTCTACTTTTAGATGTGAAAAATGTACCTTTATTAGAATTTTTTCTATTTTTCAATACATATGTTTAGACTGATATATTTCGTAGGAATAATTATTTTTCAAATCGTATTTGTTGAGTCACATTAGTTTACATTTATGTTTAGC
The DNA here is from genome assembly GCA_964019185.1 of Maratus speculifer. NCBI lineage: Eukaryota > Metazoa > Arthropoda > Arachnida > Araneae > Salticidae > Maratus > Maratus speculifer. The sequence goes on from OZ025292.1 coordinate 114,818,234, forward strand.
GTGTCTGAAATTGACTGCATTTGAAAATCATCTTATTTTTTAGTTCTTTCCTTGGGCCTTCTTTTATTCTAAAATCTCATTTTTTTTTTTTTTTAATTTTTTTTTAATAAAGATAAAAAAGAAGAAAAAGAAAACCATTTCCCCCTTAAACGTTTAGCACTTACAATTTTATAAATAATGTAATTGCGTAATAAAATCTGTCAATAAATTTTAAATTACTATAATTTCGGTTTTATTTATTATATAATAAAAACGAACTCAGTTTTGAAAAGGAAATTAATGGGTATTTTATAAAATGGAAAGGAAAAAAAATGGGAATTTAAGTCCAAAATCGAATTTAATTCTACAATGCATAGTGTTGTAATTTGGCATACTTTAAATTTCACTTTATACGTTGTTCAATATAAAATGTAACATTTTAATTAAGCATCAAAATTTCAGAAAAAAATAAAGTATGTTAATAGTTTATTTTTCGCTTAAATTTTGGTTAAAAGTGGATAGCAGATATTTTCATTATTATGCAGTTTTTACATAGAGATTTTCGGGGGAGGTGATGGATGAAAAAAAAAATGCACTGTATGGTTATACATACATTAAAACATTTATATATTCCTACAGAGGCACATTAATTTGCATACTATATATTCACATTGAAGATATTTATTTTAGCATACATAAGTAAAAATAGTTTTTAGCTCACAGGCTATCAAAACCTGGGAGCTTATGTGCCCGTCCGTTCTATATGTGCGTAACATGATAAAAATATTCGATTCGCTTGAAATTTTGGATATATGTATATTCTGATAAGTCGCTTTCCTGATTAGTTATTGGAATTCATTCGATATGTATAAGAGGATGTACGGGGGACAATGCCCCTCCCAGGTTCTTTCTGATAAGGCGAATCTCTCAATAGTTTTGGAAGTTTATTGGTTAAGTATAAAAAACGGGATAACACCTCTTGAATTATATAAATGGGTTTTTATAATGAATTTTCTGATTTGCTCTGAATTTTGGATGTAGAATTTTCATATGACAAAGTATATCTCTGATTAGTTTAAGGGATTCAATGATTAAGTATAAAATGGGGAAATGGAGGGAGCTTCTCCTCCCCCCCTTAATTTGTTTTTCTAACGGAATTAACCCTTGAAAATATAATTCGTAGCCTGTTAGCTCAATGTCATCAGTTTGACTGGGCATTTAATTTAGTTTTCATGACTCATTGTAAGGCCTCAATAAATCACACTTTATAAAATAAAACTGTTTTTACACCAATTTAAACAAAATAGAAATCCATATATCAAACATAGATTATGATACACTTTCTAGTATTTTCATAATAAACGAAAAATGATATCTATCTCAGTAATTTGGAAAAGATTCACAAATCAAAATTCTGTAACTACCATTAATATTCGGAGATACATACAAATCCTTTAATGCAGCGCTAAATATAGTCTATGATTTCTATGTATACTATATATTAAGTAAAAAAATGTACTACTTGATTATCCGATCGACTAAAAAACGATCGCCAAATTATAAGATTAAATACCAATAACAGATTATGATAAATGTCACATTCGTTTGACTTAAAACACGATGCATGTGATTGGTATGTCATAAAATGATTTTTAATTTAACCTTTCTAATTGTATTTTTATTTTTATTTTTTTGCTATTCTTTGTTTTTCAGTTATTTAAAAAAATCATTACGTCCATGTTTATAATTTGGGGAAATTGGTCGACAGAATAATGAAGTAGTACTAAAATTTTAGTTCAGTTAAAAAACGCATAAAATAGTTGTAAGTCCCCCTTCAACAATTTCCATCATTAATCATAAATTCTTCTGTGCGGCTCTGTGTATGACCCATCGAATTTCTGCGTACCAAGTGTTGTAAAATCTTGAAATTACATTTAAGCGTAAACCACAATTAAATAGTGCACTTCTAGCAACTGTTGTTCCTAGACATCACTGTATAACCAATTTCTTTGAATTTTTTTTTGTCAATTTTTATAGAAAGCATACTATAAATGCAATTCACTAATGTCAGTTTATGTTTGAAAAGTGTTACATCATTAAAATACACTGCAAGCGATTTCACTACTCTATAGGCAATGAATTATTTTGAATGTTTTTGTAAACAAAGTTTAAATGTTGCGCACTTTATTTTCAATATTAAACATACGATGATTATACGCAATAAGATGTATAAATTACATGGCAGTCTGGGTATATATACAGGGTGTATCTAAACTACTGGGCAAAACTTTAAGGGGTGATAGTACACATCAAAACAAATAATATTAAATGGGAAACTAAGGGTCCCAAACGTCTTCCGAGTGAGATAGGCGCCATCAAAGTTTAGGGTCCAAAATTTGAAATGATTATAAAAAACGGAAAAATTGGTCGATTCGTTTGCGGTTTTCACGAAAACTATTCTTTATGTCAGTATTGCCTTGAAAATAAATTATAAAGATAAATTTCAAAAAATGTCAATAGAGGGCGCTTTAGACTTTGGTGTAACGAACAACTACTTTTTACCGTTATTTTTTGCATCTCATTAATTTTTTTTAGAAGTTTAGACATAAACTTAAATTTTGAGCTCAAAATCTGTGGTTAAGTAGCGCAAACTGAACTGTGTTCAGAGGGACTTGGTAGGTTCAAATTTGAAACGATTATAAAAAACAGAAAAATTGGTCAATTGATTTGCAATTTTCACTAAAATTATTCGTTATGTCAGTATTGTCTTGAAAATAAATTATGCTGATAAATTTCAAAAAATGTCGATAGAGGGCGCTTTAGACTTTGGAGTAACGTACAACTATGTTTTACCATTAATTTTGGCATCTCATTAATTTTTTTTAGAAGCTTAGACATAAACTTAAATATTGAGCTGAAAATCTGAATTGTTGAGAGTGGTTAAGAAGCGCAAACTGAACTGTGTTCAATGGGGGTGGGGAGGTTCAAATTTCAAATGATTGTAAAAAACGGAAAAATTGGTCGATTAATTTGCGGTTTTCTGTAAAACCATTCTTTATGTCAGTATTTCCTTGAAAATAAATTTTAAAGATAAATTTCAAAAAATTCCGTTAGAGGGCACCTTAAACTTTAGAGTAACCAGCAACTATTTTTAACCTTTATTTTTTTTAATCTAAATAAATGCTTTAAAAGCTTAGACATAAATTTTGAACTCAAAATCTGAATCGTTGTGAGTAATTAAGAAGCGAAAAATTGAACTGTGTTCGTAGAGTGGGCAGGGTAACATTTCAACTCCTGAACACTTTTCAGTTTGCGCTTCTTAACCCCTCCCAACGATTCAGAATTTGAGTTAAAAATTTAAATCTAAGCTTTTGGAAGCATTTAATTAGCTACAAAAAAAAAAAAATAACAGTTAAAAACAGTTGGTTACTCTAAAGTTTAAGGCGCCCTCTAACGGAATTTTTTTAAATTTATCTTTAAAATTTAGTTTCAAGGAAATGCTGACATAAAGAATAGTTTTAGAGAAAACCGCAAATGAATCGACCAATTTTTCCGTTTTTTACAATCATTTGAAATTTGAACCTCCCCACCCCCATTGAGCACAGTTCAGTTTGCGCTACTTAACCACTCTCAACAATTCAGATTTTCAGCTCAAAATTTAAGTTTATGTCCAAGATTCTAAAAAAATTTAATGAGATGCCAAAATTAACGGTAAAAAATAGTTGTACGTCACTCCAAAGTCTAAAGCGCCCTCTATCGACTTTTTTTGAAATTTATAAGTATAAATTATTTTCAAGACAATACTGACATAAAGAATAATTTTAGTGAAAATTGCAAATCAATTGACCAATTTTTCTGTTTTTTATAATCGTTTCAAATTTGAACCTACCAAGTCTCATTGAACACAGTTTAGTTTGCGCTACTTAACCACAGATTTTGAGCTCAAAATTTAAGTTTATGTCTAAACTTCTAAAAAAATTTAATGAGAGGCAAAAAATAACGGTAAAAAGTAGTTGTACGTTACTCTAAAGTCTAAAGCGCCCTCTATCGACATTTTTTGAAATTTATCTTTATAATTTATTTTCAAGACACTACTGACATAAAGAATAGTTTTCGTGAAAACCGCAAACGAATCGACCAATTTTTCCGTTTTTTATAATCATTTCAAATTTTGGACCCTAAACTTTGATGGCGCCTATCTCCTTCGGAAGACGTTTGGGACCCTTAGTTTCCCATTTAATATTATTTGTCTTGATGTGTACTATCACCCCTTAAAGTTTTGCCCAGTAGTTTAGATACACCCTGTATATATATATATATAGATATATATATATATATATATATATTCTATTCAACACAGAAATACAAACAGATGGACAGCAAAAACAAATTTAAAAGCAATTTTTATTTCCTTAAAAAGTGCTTGAAAATGCTAAGGCTCAAATAATAACTGAATATATTAAGGTATTCTGAAGTTAATAATGCTACTTTATTATTCTACCAATTATCCTGGCTTTTTTGTAATTTATTTTATTTGTATTTAGATGATGGATACATATTTAGATGGGATAATGGCATGAAAATTATCAATTTTAAAGACACAAACGATATAGTCGTAGAAATATTCAAATTTCTTTTACATACTATTAGTTGCGATATCAGGATAAAGTAATAACCATTTGATATTTTATACCTCTAACATGAAGAAATTATAGTAGCACGTAGGACCTACGAATTTCTCTTTATCTTTTTTGGATTTCAACAATGACAATAATGCACTCTCGTGCATAAAATAAGAAATAAAACCTCTTTGGATGTAGTTACATCACTCAAAAAAATCAGTTAGAGTAATAATGCCAGTGCCAAAGTACACATATTTCACAGTATATCTTAAACTACAAACTACCTCAGAAACACTTCCGAAATCTTCCACAACATGTGGAATGTACGTTATATACACTACAAATTTATGCAGTAAAGGTTAATTGATTATAGATTAATATACAAAATATTTCCTAATAAATATGTACTTTTCAAATCGCAAAACTTACATCGAAAGTTTAGGTCGAGCATTAACTCTTACATGCTTTTTCCAGTGATAAGGCCTACGATTGGAGCGAACTGACGTATAGCAATTTTCTTGTAATTTAAATGACTCAGAGCCCTTCTGCGAAACACCCTAAGTTAACATCTCCCGGATTTCATTATAATTATAGGTAATATTATGTTTTGAGGTTATTAACCCAGGAAAGCTCAATCAAAAACAACACTCTGGTATGATGTAAAATTTCTTATGTAGTCTATGTTTATGTAACTTAAAATGATAATCTTTTTTCTGAAACTGAAGATAAAAAATAAATTCAAATATATTACGCTCGAAATATTTTTTTCTTTTTTTTCTTTTTTTTTATCATGCAAAAAATGTTATTCAAAATGTGAAGATTTTGTAAAAAATATATATGTATATTAATACCCTTTATGAAATGTTCGCAGAATTCGTTTTTTAATTTCGAATAATGGGGAAAAATATTTTATTTTTTATATATAATAAAATATTTAATATTAAGAAGAAAAACATTTTTTTAGATTATACGAAGTATTTTCTTTACATATAAATGGAACTTTTTATCTCATGCTGAAAATATATATAGTAAAAACTAATTATTATTATTACGCGAAATAAAATTGCATCCACTCATTTTCTCAAGTTAGTAATGATTTAAGAGATCCAAAACATAATTATGCACAAATAAAACATCTTCCTATTAATATTCACAAGCGTTTGAGAATAAATCCTAGAAAAATTTACTTCGATTTAACTTATTTTTAAAAAAATACTGCTCGAAATAATACATTCCATTTTGCTGCAAGTCTCTGTAATTTGAAACAATATTAAAACAAAATACTGGAATTATATTCGGGAATAATATTTGTCTGCAAACTGCAACTGTTATTTATTTTTTCACTGCGCCTAAATTTAAATCTTCTCTTGTTAGCAATACATAATAAAAGATAAAGATTAGCATTTTCATTCGTTATACTTATCAAATATTTATTCATGCGATGATTTCTTATAATTTTACTGAAAAGTTCTTTCGTAAAGTTTATAGTATATTTTAAATATCCATAATGTATAATGTAAGCAAACATGATGTGCTGTCAGCTGTCAAAAAAATAAATTTGTATTATGCAGATTTGAAATGTGTTTTAATACACTTTTTGAATCTTTGGGAAAACTTGATAGTTTACGCTATCAGCTGTAAGCTGTTTTCTCGAAAATTCCTTTTCTTTGTTATTATTTTCTTTGTTTTCTTTGTAAGCTTTTAAAATTGAATAACAGCAAAATTTGTTTCTTTAATCTGTAGTTGTATAGAAGAAAGCTTTCTTATGTTTAAAATTAGTTTGTGAGTTCTTTTGTTTTTCATATTATATAAATATTTTTGAATAAAAAAGAAAAAAAATCATTTGGAATCCCCTTTGCTTTTTGATTTGGTAACCCGAGCACACCCCCCCCCTCCCCGTTTCAGTCCTGGCTATTCTGAATTCTGTATCAGTAATTAGTGGTTCTACATTTAAAAATAAAACTTAAAATCTAAAGTTTGGAAAATACACTATTTTTTTCTTTAGCAAAAGATTCACACCAGAGATAAGGACAAGGTTAGCAAAGCCACCAGCCACCTGGCTGGTGAACGAGGAAAAGTGGTTATTTAAAAATTGTCAGTCAGAGGCCAACTTATGGCTACTTTTTTACAAGGTGAGAGTAAAATTTTCTTGCATTCCATCATGTCATTGTATTTTTTTGGCAGCAAATGTTTATATTAGTATATTTTATTGTGCTATTCAATTTTAGATTAATTTTAATAGACATTTAATTGTAATAGAACTAATTTTAACAATAATTCCGAAAATATGTTAATTTTTACAATATCCATTCTATTTTTACGTGTTGGGAACAGGAGGGAGGGATAGAGGCTGTAGATATAAAAACGACTTGATATTTTAGACAAAATCACTTTATCCAAACTTTCAAAATAAGCTACCAATTGCTAAAAGTGATAAAAAATACACTTATAGGGTTCCCAGTAAAGCATGACTGGTAAATTCCTTAATTTTCCATGACCAAGTCTGAAAATTTTCCCTGATCAAATCTCAAAAAACTCTAACAGCAGCAGTACATGCAGCAAAACTTGCTACTTAATATTAATAATATTTTGTCAACATTAGCCTTTTTTCTGCAATAATACTTTTTTCGAGCAACTGTTTGATGAATTTAATGATTTTTTCCTGCGACTATTTGATGAATGTGTCATTTATACTTTTTAAATTAACACTTTTTTGATAATATTTGTAAATACCTGACTTTTCCTGTATATTTTGAAATTTCCATGTTTACTTTGAAATTTCCTGACTTTCTAGGATTATGAGAACCCTGACTTAAAAGAGGTATAAATAGCTTTAAGGAGTACTCAGACAACGAATCTTTATTGATACAAGTATTTTCACAGACATTTATATAAACAAAAAATTAGTAAATAAAATCAGAAGACATTATTTATAATGAAAAAAATAAGTGCTAACTTAAAATTGTGTCTATATCTGTGTTTATCATTGAAACAAAACCAAAATAAAAACTTTCTATAAAAGTGTAAATCCTGATAGAACTACAATATTTGGATTCTAGAAAAATGTTAAAGTTATTTTTATTATAAAGCTATGCATACAAAATAGATTGTCAAGCTGCCCATAGAAAGATTTTTACCACAGAAACTTTTATATACACTGCTCGACATTGAAAATGCAACACCAAGAAGGAGTGGTCAGAAATTTATGCAAATTTCAGAGTAGGCGCATGTCACTGAGTTATGCAAATGATGTGAAATGCGTAGGTCTCCGACGCACGTGATGTAAGATATAAGGGAAGAAACTTGTAGAATAGGCAGTATTCGTGTCGCTATTTCTGCCAGACGAATTATCGAAGAAATTTAGTTTTTGTCTCGGAGGATACATGTATAGAAGAGAATGCCAGGCCGCCGTCAACGAAGGCACTTCTAGCAGATAGACGATTTTACGAGAGGTATGGTGTTGGGACTGAGAAGGGGGGGTTGGTCTGTAGGTCAAATCGCAGCTGATACCCACATGGATGCGAGTACGGTGCATCAGCTATGGCGAACATGGTTGGAACAAGGAAATGTGGCAAGATTGAGGGGTGCAGGTGCAGCCAGAGGGACGTCAGCACGCGTGGATCGACGCATCCACCGACAAGCTGTGGCGAGCCCGCAAGTCACTTGTACTTCGATTCCGCAGCATGTACAAGATACCCTGGATGTTTCCGTGTTGACCAGAACCATTTTCCGTCGATTGGTTGAACATGGCCTGCACTCACGACGTCCGTTAAGAAGACTGCCATTGACTCGAGCATAGACGCCAACGTTTAAAATGGTGCCGGACTAGAGTGACTTGGATGGCAGAATTTCGAAACGTTGCGTTCTCAGATGAGTCACGCTTCTATTTATCCAGTGACAGTCGCCGCATACGTGTGTGGCATCTACGTAGAGACAGAACAAATCCGGCAATAACTGTGGAACGCCCCACCGCGCGACAACTTGGAACAATAGTTTGGGGCGCTATTGCGTATAATTGCATGTCACCTCTAGTTCGTATTAGGGCACTATGACGGCCCAACGTTTCTTGGATAATGTACTGCGGCCAGTGGCAATCCCCTACCTTCAGAGGCAGCCTAATGCAATTTTTCAGCAGGATAACGCCCGACCACACAGTGCTCGCATGTGCTAACATGCTCTGCAAGGTATACAGATGCTTCCCTGCCCACCGTACTCTCCTGATCTGTCACCAGTCGAACATGTGTGGGATGTGATTGGACGCCGTTTTGCGGACTCTGCCCCTGCCTCGTTCACAAGATCAACTGTGGCAAATGGTTGAAAGGGAATGGAAAGCAATCCCTCAGGACACCATCCACGCTCTTATTGACTCGATTCCTAGACGTGTTTCTTCGTTCATCGCAGATCGCGGTGGTCCTACATCCTACTGAGCCGACACCGTTCTCGTTCTGTATTCTGACTATCATTTTGAAATAATGATCACTTAATGCTCCTTGCTGTCTCTGTCTTTTCCCCAAATTTCATCACTTTCTGACCACTCCTTCTTGGTGTTGCATTTTCAATGTCGAGCAGTGTACATGCTAGTTTAGAAAATGTCGTGTAATTGAATGTGCATTAGATAAAAAAATAGCAAGTAAATAAGCCTTTCTATATGGCAAGGCATTTAAAAATATTCAAGCCCTAATATTTATGATTCCTGATACACTGTGTCTTATTTTAAGAATAAAATAAAGGAAGGGAAAATCTTAGATATTAAAAACAGGTGCATAAAATAGCTAGGCATAATTTTGTGTTCGTGAAGCTCAAAATTATAACGAAATAATTAAAAAAGAAAATCAATTTTGTTTTCATAAATGCTATAAACGAATTAAACTGTTATACTTAAGTTATTAATTGTATTATTGACATAAATAGTTTTTTTATATTTCCGATAGAAAGCATATTTATTTTTTGAATCTGAACAAAAATAATCTAGGCTTACGTAAACAGATTAATAATTTAAGGTAAATTTTGTAAATATTGCGAAAATAGAACATCATTTCAAAACGTACAAAGGTAAAAAATTAGAAACCAAAATAATTGTGAACTTACCTTAAATATTTAGGAATAATATCCTAACTTCCGCGCAACTCAACGAAGCGACTTGATGTTGGTTGATTAAATGTTGACTGGTTCGTTGATTGACTATTGGTTGAAGATTGAACCGTAATCCCCGAGCTTTTAGAATTTTGATGATAGAATGGATTTTGAAAAATCTGATTAAATGGTACTCCCCCCCCCCCTCTGGAAGGTCCATTAAATAACCACAATATTGGTGAAATGTTTACACTTTATTTTTAACAGTGTAGGTGCATTAGTATAAAGTTGTATTTTCTTACGGTGTTCAAAATTTAGGTTCTGTAAGGTAAAATTATCGTTGAAAATTTTATTCTCAATTAAATTATTAATAATTGCCTCTTGTGTTCAGCTATATAAATAGCAAATATAAATTATTATTGTTATTATTATTACTATTATCATTAAAAAAATTTATAATAAAAGATATTCCAAGAAATATGAAACTGAAAAAAATCGCCGAGAAATATAGTTTATTTATTTTTTATATTTTACATACAGGGTGTATTTAAATTCTTGAGCAAAATTTTAAAGGGTAGTAGTACAAATCAAGACAAACAAAGCTAAATTGAAAACTAAGGGTTTTAAACATCTTGCGAATGAGATAAGCGCCATTTAAATTTAGGATCTAAAAATGCAAGCGATTGTAAAAAACGGAAAAATTGGTTGATTCGTGTGCAGTTTTCGCTAAAACGTTTCTTTATATCAGTATTTTCTTGAAAATAAAGTTAAAAAAACCTATAGAGAGTGTTTTAGATTTCGGAGAAACGAACAATTATTATAATTTACTGTTATGTTTTGTATCTCATTAAACACTTTCAAAAGCTTAGACTTGATTTTTGAGCTCAAAATCTGAATCAGTGGAAATGGTTAAGTAGCGCAAATTAAATTGTGTTCAAGAGGTGGGAGAGGTTCAAATTTCAACTACTCAGCACACTTCAGAAATTCACCCGTTCCATTTTGGAATTTAAAATAAGTAGAATAAAATACTAATTTATATTGTTCAGACTAAAGCTACATAAACTCATTTTCTGTGAATAAATAAGAACGAAAACATCTAAAAGATAATTTTGTGCGAAAAATAGGTTTTCTCACTATTTACTGGCGCTCAAAATCATTAAGAAATATTTCTTTTCGTTTAAATTTATTTTAAACAGTACAACAACTTATACTTCATAATATATCATGCCTATATAACTAAAGAACTTTAAAAACAACATGCTGAAATAATATTAGAGAATGCACTTTATTTACAATATAATTTATTACAATTAATTTTAATGGGCTGCAAATTTAGAATTTATATTATAAAATAAAAGCATGTCCTATCAAAATAATAACATTTTTCCTTTGCTTATACAATTCGAAGCATATTTTACAGTACGAAAAAGAAAAGTTCGTAATTTATGTTATGCATTTTCTACGATAAATAAGTGGAAGCTTTTATCTCACTTTGTAAAATAAATGGAATAAAATACTAATTTATACTGTTCAGGCTAAAACTACATAAGCTAATTTTCTCTGTGTAATAATGAATGAAAATATCTAAGAGATAATTTTGTATAGATAAGAGGGTTCTTTACTATTCACAAGCGCTCGAAATCATTCTTGAAATTTTTCTTTTCGTTGAAATTTATAACTTTTTAATACGAGAGATGTGTATTTAATTTAGAGTTGAGTAAAAAATGATAATAATTTCGAACTTTGGATAAAGAAATCTAGTACCAATTTTTTGGCCTCGCTTTTCTCCCAACATTCATGCAAAATAGGAGGTTGTACTAAAAATGGATTCCTAAGTATAAAGACAAAAAATCGGCGGTTGAGATCCACTCCATACATTTCACCTCCTTCTTTCGCATCAATGCTGAAATAAAAAAAAATAAAAGGCCCAAAAAATCGGGCATCCATGCAGCGCTTATATTTGCAAGCGCCATCTAAAAGATGCTATTTGGAACCAAGAAATGGATCTAAACTTTTAAAAAAGCGAAAAATACTCATTTTACGCAACCTTTCTGCAAGGATATTTATAGTTACCACCATTCACAAATTATTGAATTTTAAAATAAATCACTCCATTTCAGCACAGCCTATTAATGCAACACGTTAGTTTGCAACTCCTGCTAGTAATTTAAAAAAATAATAAAGCTAATTCCCATACACTGTTTTTAATCTTTAAACTAAAAAATAACAACTCTTTTCTTTATGTTTATAATAGTCTAAATATATTATACATTACGAAAAAGAAAAATTCGTAATTTACACGGTGCATTTTCTTCCATAAATAAATGAAAACTTTTATCTCACGTTATAAAATAAATGGAATAAAATACTAATTTACATTGTCCAAACTAAAGCTACATAAGCCCATATGTTTATGTACCTATGCATAATAATGAATGAAAAAAACTAAAAGATAATTTTGTGTAGATAAAAGGTTTCCTTACTATTCACAAGCGCTCGAAATCATTATGGAAAATTTTCTTTTCGTTGAAATTTATTTTAAACAGTACAACATCTTATACTCCATAATGCTGCAACCCTATATAAATAAAGAAAATTAAAAACAACATGCTGAAATATAATTAGAGAATGAATCACTCTGCATTTCATATCCTTTCTCAATGTTTCCTCGTATGGAATTTTTAAACCTCTCTTGTTGGCATTAAATAATACAATATATGTATAGTTTGTTATTTTTATGCATAGCGTGATTAATATTTTGTCATTTAAAAGGAATAGCGTGAAATAGTAATTTAAATTGTAAGGAATGAAATCACATGCTTTAATTTTCTGAATGTAATGAAAGATGAACAGCTTTAAAGCGTATAGTTATATGCAAATAAATCATTGTTCTATTATATCACAAGTTCAGAAAATTCTGAAATTTTTTGTTCTGGTTTAGTTTATTTTGATGATATTTCTCAAAACGATACACTTTATTATGCCACGTCAAATTATTTTATGAAGAAAAAATATGTTCGTGACTAACGCATTAATATATATAGACATGCTAAAGCTAATTCGATAAATACACAGAGTGTTTCAGAAATAGGATTACAAACTTACAGAGGTTAAACAGTACACTAAAATAAGCGATTTATGCATATGAAATCAGGATTATAATCATTCTTTTAGTTAACAATAAAATGTGCTTCATTTTTAGTTTTTTTCTTTGTCATATCTTTATAAATAATGAAGATATTCACAATAGAAATAACTTGCCGTGTGAAAACTGCGAGGAAATAACAAAAAGTGTTGGAGTTGCGCATTCGTTCCAAACAGCAGGGATAGGCGACACTGCAAGAAGTAGACGCTGAATCCAGGACCGATTTTTTAGCCTCTCTCTTCTCCCTGCATTCATGCAAAAAAGGAGGTTGTATTAAGAATGGACTCCTAAGAATAAAAACAAGAAATCAGGGAATGAAACCCACTCCATATATTTAATCTCTTTCTTTCGCATCAATGCTGGGATTTAAAAAAAAAGTTCTCAAAAAATCGGGCATCGATGTAGCACTTATATTTGCAGCGCCATCTAAAGCTGCTATATTTAGAATCAAAACCTGGAACTACACTTGTTTTTGAAAAAGCGAAAAATTCTCATTTTATACAACCTTTCTGCAAAAATATTTATAACTACAACCATTTACAAATTATTGCATTTTAAAATTAATCTGTCCTTTTCAGCACAGCCTGTAAATGCAGCACGTTGGTTTGCAACTCGTGCTAGTAATTTAAAAGAAATAATAAAACTAATTCACATACACTTTTTTTAATCTTTAAACTTTCAAAAGGACAACTTTTTTTCTTTATGTTTACACTAGTCTTAATTCATTATACATTATGAAAAAGAAAAATTCTTTATTTACGCGATGCATTTCTTTCCAAAAATAAATGGAAACCTTTATCTCACGTTATAAAATAAATGGAACAGAATACTAATTTATATTGTTTAGATTAAAACTACATACACTCATTTTCTCTGTATAATAAAGAGTGAAAAGATCTAAAAGATAATTTCGTGCAGATAAGAAGTTTTCTTACCATTCACAAGCACTCGAAGTCATCCTAGAAAATTTTCTTTTCTTTTAAGTTTATTTTAAACTGTACAACATCTTATACACCATAATGCTGCAAGCCTATATAAATAAATAACTTTATAATCAACACACTGAAATGTAATTAGAGAATGAATCAGTCTGAATTTTACATCTTTTCTCAATGTTTCCTCCTATAAACTTTTTAAACCTCTCTTGTTGGCATTAAATAATACAAAGTATGTATAGAGTAATAATAGTAATTTAAATTACAAGGAATGAAATCGCATGCTTTAATTTTCTGAATATAATGAAAGATGAACAAGTCTTAAGCGTATAGTTTTATGCAAATAAGTCATTGTCCCATTATTATCAAATTTTAGAAAATTCTTCTGAAAAAATTTGTTCTGTTTTAGATTTTTTAATAACGCTTTTAAGAACACTGCACTTTTTTACAATATAGTTTATGAATTTCAATTTTAATACGCTGCAAATTTACAATTTTTATTATAAAATAAAAGCATGTCCTATCAAAAAACCAGCCCTTTTCCTTTGCCTTTACTAGTCTAAATATATTTTACACTACGAAAAAGATAATTTAGTAATTTACGTGGTGCATTTTCTTCCATAAATAAGAAGAAGCTTTTATCTCACGTTGTAAAATAAATGGAATAAAATACCAAATTGTATTGTTCAGACTAAAACTACAAAAGATCATTTTCTCTGCACAATAACGAATGAAAATATCTAAAGAATAATTTCATGCAAATAAGAGGTTTTCTTACTATTCAGAATAGCTCAAAACAATTCTAGAAATTTTTCTTTCCGTTTAAATTTATTTTAAACATTACAACATCTTATACTCCATTATGCAGCAAGTCTATATAAATAAAATTATATTAAAAACATGCTTAAATATAATTAGAGAATAAATCAGTCTCCATTTTATATCTTTTCTCAATGCCTCCTCGTATAAAATTTTAAACGTCTCTTGTTGGCATTAAATAATACAAGATACATATAGTTTAATTTTTTCATGCATGGCATGATTAATATTTCTTCAATTAAGATGAACTTTGTAAAATAGTAACTTAAATTGTAAGGAATAAAATCGTATGCTTTAATTATCTGAATGTAATGAAAGATAAACAGGTGTAAAGCGTATACTTATGTGCAAATAAGCTATTGTCCTATTATTAACAAGCTCTAGAAAATTTTAAATTACTGTAATTTTGATTTCATTTATAATATATAAGAAACAAACGCAGATTTTGAAAGGAAATGAATGAGTATTTCATAAAATATAATGGAAAGAAAATGGGAATTTTAGTCCAAAATCGAATTTAACGCTTCAATGCATAGTGCTGCCATTTGGCAAACTTTAAATTTCACTTTGTACGTTGTTCAATTTAAAATGTAGCAGTTTAACTAAGCGCCAACATTTCAGAGAAAAATAAGCTGTGTTAATAGTTTATTTTTCGCTTAAATTTTGTTTAAAAGTGGATGCATGACAATTTAATTTTTTTTCGTGTCCTTTATACAGTTTTTACATAATAATTTTACAGGTATGATGATAAAAAATATTCACTATGATGCTAAAAATTATTTAGATGGTCAGATATTCACTAGATGGTTAAACATATCTTAAACATTTATACATTCCTACAGAGGCACATTAATTTGCATACTATGTATTCACACTGAAGATATTTACTATAAGATACATAAGTAAAAATAGTTTTTTTAATTTAGTTTTCATGACTCATTGTAAGGCCTCGATAAATCACACTTTATAAAATCAAATTGTTGCTACACCAATTTAAACAATATAGAAATCCATGTATCAAGTGCAGATTATGAAACACTTTCCCGTGTAATCATAATAAATGAAAAATGATATCTAAGTCAATAATTTGGAAAAGATTCAACGTAATTAAAAACAAAAATTCTGCAACTACCATCAATATTCGGACATATATCCAAATTCTTTAGTGCAACGCTACATATAGCCTATGATTTCTATGTATACTTCATATTAAGTAAAAAAAAATTCTACTTGATTACCCGAAAAAAACGATTGCCAAATTATAAGATTAAATACCAATAACAGATTACGTTAAATGTCACATTCGTTTGACCATGTGATTGGTATATCATGAAATGACTTTTAATTTAATCTTTTTAATTATATTTTTACTTATTTTTTACTATTATTCGTTCTTTAGCTATTTAAAATAAAAATTACGTCCATTTTTATTATTTGGGGAAAATGGTCGACAGAATAATCATGTAGTGCTAAAATTTAGTTCAGTTAAAAAACGCATAAAATAGTTGTAATTCTTTCCTTCAACAATTTCCGTCATTAAGCATAAGTTCTTCTGTGTAGCCCTATATATGATCAATCAAATTTCTGTGCACCAAATGTTGTAAAAACCTTAAATTACATTTAAAAGTGTAAACCACAAATAAGTAGTGCACCTCTAGCAAATGTTATTCCTAGACATCACTGTATAACCGATTTCTTTGTATTTCCTTTTCTATTTCTATAGTAAGCATACTGTATGCAATTCATAAATATCAATTTATGTTTGAAAAGTGCAACATCATTAAAAGACACTGCAATTGATTTCACTCTACAGTTAATTTGAATGAATTATTTCGAATGTCCTTCTAAATGAAGTTTAAATGTTGTGCACTTCATTTTCAGTATCAAAAATACGACGGTTATACATAATGAGATACATAAATTACACGGCAGTCTGGGTATATTTATATTCCATTCAGCACAAAAATACAAACAGATGGATAGAAAAAGCGAATTTATAAGCAATTTTATATTTCGTTAAAAAGTGCTAAATCCTCAAATAATAACTAAATACACTCAGGAACATTGAAAATAGCGAGAAGAAAGCATCGAATTGAAATGAAATTTAATACACATAACGGTACAGATGAGAGATTCACTTGATCTCAGAATAAAGACAATTAAACGAATACAGGGTGTGCAACGACACAAATACGCAACTTCAATAGCGCGTTGGACCACCTCCAGCTGCAATACATGCCGCCACATGGTCCGGCATAGAGTTGATTAGACACCTGATGTCCTGAGGCAGACGGGTCCACAAATCTTGTACAGTCAACTCCAAATCATGCATCGAATGACACGATGGCATCTGACGTTTTAGCTGATCCCACACATGCTCTATAGGGGACAAGTCGGGGGGAGGGCCGGCCATGGAAGAGTCTGAAATTGACGTAGGAAATCTTGAGCAACTCTTGCTGTATGCGGGCGAGCATTATCTTTTTTGAAAATCGCCCCTGGGAGACCATTTAGGATAGGTCCTACATGGTGTCGAAGAACATCATCAACATAACGTTGGCCCGTAAGTTTCCATGCATCACAATTAGAGTGGACCAGCTATCATAGGCTATGGCCCCCACAGACCATTACACCAGCTGTGCGGGCAACATAACGTAGAACAGTGAGGAAGGAATTGTGCCGCTTACCAGGGCGCCTCCACACCCGTACACGGTTGTCATTTGTCCCCAAAACAAACCGGGATTCATCCTAAACACAACGTTTTGCCAATCTGTAACATTCCACCTTGATCTGGCTTGGCACCACCATAGATGCAGTCGCCGATGTTCCGGTGTTAATGAGAGTGCACGGAAAGGGCACTTGGATTTTAGACCGGCTTCTGCAAGGTGTCTGGAAATTGTTTGTGGAACAATTGCTACGGCTACGTCTGCTCGAATCGTTGAACGAGTCACTGTGGGATCCACGAGTGCTTGCCGCATGATCCTTCGATCCTCTCTCCTCGTGATCTTCCGATCTTCCTGGTCGCTCCAGATCCGGTTCTCCGCACGTGGGTACCTTCTCGTGTCCGCTGCTCCCAACATTTTCTAACGACACACTCCGAACGGTTCACATGGTCAGCAACACGGCGTGTCGACAGCCGTCAGTTTTCATTTCGAAGATCAGGCCTCTCTCAAACTCGCTTAACTGTGAGAAATGACTTCTAGCACGTTTACCTGGCATGTTTCGCTTACCAAAGTCTTCCTTTAATCGGCAGGTAATCATCGCGTTTATGAATCTTCGATTTTGCGCTGGTTTATATAGCACCCTCTTCCAGATTGTAGCGCCATCTTGGCATATATGAGCATGCGTATTGGCACAAAAGTTTGATCATTTGCATATCACATTGCGCTGTACTTATTTGCAAAGTTTCGCGATTGTACATAGCTTTCTTCTTGGAGCTTTCTTCTCTCGCTATTTTCAATGTTCCCGAGTGTATATTAAAGTAGCCTGGAATTAATAATACTATTATATAGTTCTACCAATTTTCCCGGCTTTTTTTTATTTAATTTTTTAACATAGAATATTGATATTTAGATGATGGATACATATTGAGATGGAATAATGCAATGAAAATTATCAATTATAATGACACAAGCTATGTAATCCTAGAAGTTTACAAATTTCTCTTGCATACCATTAGTTGCGATATTAGGATATAGTAATAACCATTTCATATTTTATTCTTCTCACATTAGGAAATTAGCAACACAGAGGACCTACGAATCTCTTTTTATCTTTTTTGGATTTCAACAATGACAATAATAATAAAATAAGAAATAAACCCTCTTTGGATATAGTTCCATCACTCAAAAGAATCAACTGGAGTAATAATGCCAGCGCCAAGGTACACATATTTCACAGTATACCTTCAACTACAAACTACCTCAGGAACACATCCAAAATCTTCCACAACATGCAGCATGTACGTGATATACACTACAAATTTATGCAATGTACAAAATATTTCCTAATAAATGTGTTGTTTCCAAATCACAAAACTTACATCGCAAAATTCGAGGGATGTTGACACTTACATGCTTTTTCCAGTGGTAAGGCCTATGATTGGAATAAACTAACATTTAGCAGTTTGCTTGTTAATTAAATGACCCAGAGCCCTTCTGCGAAAAATCCTAAGTTATCATCTGCCGGATTTTATTATAATTATAGGTAATATTATGTTTTTGGGTTTATTAACCCAGGACATCTCAATCAAAAACAACACTCGGTATGAAGAAAAATTTCTTATGTATTCTAAGTTTATGTAACTTAAGATATTAATCCTTATTCCAAAACAGCAGATAAGTTAAATTCGAATATATTACGCTCGAAACATTCTTTTCTATTATGGAAAAAAAATTATTTAAAATGTAAAGATTTTGTAAAAAAAATATATGTATATTAATATTTTTAAGAAATATTTGCAGAATTCGTTTTTTAATTTGAAATTATAGGGAAAATATCTTCTTTTACTTATATACTATGATATTTCACATTGCTAAAAAAAAACATTTTTTATAGATTATACGATGTATTTTCTTTGCATATAAATGGAACAATTTATCTCATGTTGAAAATAAATAGAGTAAAAAACTAATTATTTTTATTATGCGAAATAAAATTGCATTCACTCATTTTCCCAATTTAGTAATGAACTAAAACATCCAAAACATAGTTATGCACAAATAAAACATTTTCCTATTATTCACAAGTATTAGAGAATAAATTCTTGAAAAAAATACTTCGATTTAATTTATTTTAAGTAATACCGCATAAAATAATATACTCCATTTTACTACAGGTCTTTGTAAATCGAAAGAATATTGAAACAAAATACTGGAATTTTATTCAGGAATAATATCTGTGTGCAAAACTACATCTGCTATTTATTCTCTCGCTACGCATAAATTTAAAACTTCTCTTGTTAGCAATGTGTAATAAAAGTATAGAGATTAGCCTTTCCATTCGAATTTTTATCAAATATTTATTCATGCGATAATTTCTTATTTTTTTTACATAAAAGTACTTTCGTAAAATTTCTATAAAAATTTTAATATCCATAATGCATAAAGTAAACAAACATGATCCGCTGTCAGCTATCATAAAATATAAATTTGTATTATACAGATTAGCGATGTGTTTTAATACTTTTTTAATCTTTGGGAGATCTTGATAGTCCACACTATCAGCTGTTAGCTGTTTTCTCGAAAATTTGTTTTCCTTTCTTAATGCAAGCTTTTAAAATTGAAGAACGCCAACATTTGTTTCTTTAATCTGTAAATATATTATTACTTTTCATTATTTCATATGACATATTCAGTGCATTTCTATAATGTAGTGTTCTCTTACGGTGTCGAAAATTTAGGTTCGGTAATGTAAAATTATCGATGAGAATTTTTATTCTGGATTAAAATACAGTGAATCTCCACTCATACGTTTCTTGAGTTGTACGTTTTCCTCAGTTATACGTTTAAAACGTGTCAGTGTTATAATTTATTTATATTTTTATTTATTTATTTATTTATTTTTTGTAACACCCTTTTCAAGTAATGTAAAATTGTTTATTCAAATGTTTATGTAAAAGATGAAGTTCTTAAAATCTTGTAATTAATAATCTAATGGATTTAATACACTTTTTATTAAAGTGTAAGTATTTTTTTAATATTAATATCCTTTGAAAAAATTAATTTTTTACATGAAATTGTAGAAAAAAAAATATTTTGCTGCTCATGCTTACAAAAATATTTCACAATGCGAAGAAAAACAGTTTTTATGCATCACATACGATGCATTTTCTTTGTATATAAATGGAACTATTCATCTCATGTTGAAAATAAATAGAATAAAAGTCTAATTATTATTATTATTATACTAAATAAAATTGCATACTCTCATTTTCTGATTTTAATAATGAACGAAAAGATCTAAAACATAAGATATAACATTTTTTTTATTATTTACAAGCGTCGGGGAATAAATTCTAGAAAAAATCACCACGGTTTAATTTATTTTAAATATTACTCCACAAAGTAATATATTACATTTCGCCGCAATTTACTTGTGATTTGAAAGAATATTAAAAATGAATATTGGGATTTTATTCGAAAATAATATCTGTCTGCAAATTGCATCTGTTATTTATTTTTTCGCTATGCCTAAATTTAAAATTTCTTTTATTAGCAATGCATAATAAAAGTTAAAGATTAGCATTTCCATTCGTATATTTATCAAATATTTATGTATGCGATGATTTATTATTATTTTACTTAAAATTTATTTCATAAAGTTTATAAAATATTTTTAATATCCTTAATGTATAACGTAAACAAATATGATTGCGCTGTCTGCTGTCACAAAATAAAAAAATTTATTATACAGATTTGCAACATGTACTAATACTTTATGAATCTTTGAGGGAACTTGATAATTCACACTATCAGCTGTTAGCTTTTTTCTAGAAAATTTGTTTTCCTTGTTTAATGTAAGCTTTTAAAATTGAAGAACATCAAAATTTGTTTCATTAACCTGTAAATATATTATTATATTCGAATATTTTATGTAATATTATTCAGTGCATTTTTATAAAGTAGTTTCTTACGGTGTTTAAAATTTAGATTTAGCAAGGTTAAATTATTGTGAAAATTTTAATTCTGAATTAAAATACAGTAAAACCCCGATAATTCGGATTAATTGGGACCGGACCCAATCCAGATTATCGAAAATCCGGATTATCCGGAGAATGAGAAAAAAATGAAATAAAATAAAGCATACTTACGGAAAATCATCCTTATGTTAAATTTATTGAATATTTACAGACAGTAAAAATGTTTACTTTGGTTAATTCTTCCGAAAAGATTTCAGAAAAAGTTTTTTTTATTCAGAATACGACGATGAAACAAGTTAATGTTATGGAAATTAGCCAATCGCATCTCAAACTTGAAAAAAAAAAAAAAAAAAAAAAAAAGACCAAACCGATCCGGATTATCCGGAGATCCGGATTAACGGGGCCCGAATTTGCGGGGTTCTACTGTATTAATAACTGTCTCTTATGTTAATAAATAATAATAATAGCAATGATAATTATCATTGTTGATATTAATACTATTATTATTTTAAAAATGATAATAAAAGAAGTATTTCAAAAAAACATAAAACTTAAACAAATAGCCGTGAAATATTGTTTATTAATTTTATATAAAAAAAGCTTTATATATATATAAAAAAGCCATAAAATTATTTTCCCGATATGTGTATTTTTAACGAGCTGACCGCTCAACCAATCGAAAAGAAATTTCAGATTTAGTTATTTGAAGGTATGCACTCGAGATCGTGATCATTTGAAACAATACAGATCTCATGTTTACGGTTATAGTGAAAACAATGTCAAAAATTTCGAATGGCAACAATCTTTTTTGTGTAAAATCATCAGAACATTAAAAAAAAATGGCGTTGAAATGATACACGTATAACTAAAATTTCCGATGTAATTTCGTGGCTCTCAATCCTAATCTGTTCCTATGTAATGTAATATTTAGCACTCTAAAACAAATTATTACATTTTTATTTTCATTATTCTACATACAAACACAACTCAAAAACATATTTTAAAACAAATCTTATAACATTAGACAGATTAGAAGTAAAAAGACTACAAATGTAATCAAAAGGGCAACTGAAAAACAATGTCATAGTAGTCTTTTTTGCAAGTATTTTTGAGCCGAAAATGTTTACTGTAAGTTTGTCATACAACGCTATTTATGGGTTTTCAATTCTGAGGAATTTGCATGTAAATAAAATGGGTGTTGCTGTTCGAAAATTTCGATTTTTTTTTTTTTTCGCTGTAGCTATAACCGTGAGAACTCTATTTTTTAAATCATCAAGATCTCAAGCTCATACATTCATATAAGTACATTTAAAAAAGCACTCAATTTAAAATTTCTTTTCGATTGGTTGAGTGGTTAGAAAGCTAGGGGTACATACATTGGAGAAGTTTTATTTATTCCCACTCTGTATATATATATATATATATATATTCGAATTTAGTCTCGTTATCTTAATTATTTTTCTTAAGAACACATAGAACATGAAATAATTAAAATTTTTGAGTTTTTAATCATTGGCCTAGAAAATAGAGCTGAACGTTTATGGAGCTAAATGATTACGGACTTAAAAGACAATAATTCTGGAAGGTTTTAAAATAATATATGTTACAATAATTCTGGAAGGTTTTAAAAAAATATATGTTAAGCACTGCGGGTATGCATATATCTTTTTGTTTTTTATCCGAAATCTGTTTTTTTATGCTTTGATACACTTTTTTAAAAATTCTATTTTGATTAAACTAGGAAAATATTCCAAACTTGTGTAACTAACTTGTTTCTTTCAAAATATCTATCATTATAAGTGTGAGTGAAGAAAATTTTAAAATAATGAAAAATATGTTTTTTAATTTTTTAGAAATTTCAAAATTTTTTAGCAAAATATTTTTAATTTTATTTCTTTTAAGCGGAAATAAAAATTGCATCGCATTATTCTTAAATAGTATATTTTCTGACCACATAAAAAATTTTAAAGCAATATATATTGAAAAACACTAAGAGTAATAAAAATCGCGATAAGTACTAATTAAAATAATGGACTTTGAGAATATCACGGTAAAATAAAAACAATGGAGGTCGCGTTTCGATTTAAAACATTAATGGCTCGTCATCAACTGAAGCAATACGTGTCCGTAAGAGGACAATGTCAAAAATAAATTGGATATAGATTGCAACGAATGCGACAAATGGCGCTGATTAAAAGGATACATTTCAGAAGCTGAGAGTAATGTCAAACTGAAAAAAAGAAAAAGGTAGGAGAAAAGGAAATAAAATAAACAAATGAATTTAAAACTCAATGGTCCTGTATCCCCTTAACAACAACAAACTTTATTAAAATTATTTAAAGGAGAACCTGTGATGTGAAACTTTCAAGTATTTGAAGTATCTGTCAAGAATCAATTTACACAGTAAACAGTTATTTTACTGTAAATGCTTCAAATTTACAATTATTTTTATTATTTACAAATACAGTCGAGTCTCACTATAACGAAACTCTATACATCGAATTTCTCTATATAACGAATTTTTAATAGGAACGGTCCCCTTTTCGCATGATTACATTAAAAACAATCTCTATATAGCGAAATATCTATTTTCATATAACGAATTTTTTCATAAATTGCTCTTAATTTTTTCAATTTTAAAAAGCTTCAAAATCACATGAAATCAATTTTGCATCACTTATTTTTGATTTATCGTCAGTTCTGAGTTTTTTTTTTATATTACTTCTCCCCTTGTTCTTTAAATACAATGAATTCATCCCATCTCCCACACGCCTTTCCACATCTTTCTCAAAACAGAGTCAATTGGATTGATACACATGTAAGAGAAAAATCAATGAGAAAATAAGAGAGACCTTCAAATGGAGGAAAATGTATACTACAATTTTTCATTCCTTGCTAAAATTTGAACTTTTTTTTTCTTTCTTTGAGAGCGTAACAATTTTAAAATCAAAACAAAAAAAAAATTACAGATTTCTCCGTTTGAAATTAATGTAAGTTTCCTTATTTGATTTTCATTAAACTTTTAAATAAATGTCTGTTCTCTTCTTTGAAACAGCTTAAATAATTAAGAAATAAAATGTTACGTTAATATTTACTTTTAAACATTTCAAATTCTTAATTCAAAAGATCAAAAATAATATTTGTTCAAATTTCACACATTAAAAACGATTTTTAACATCATTCTCTATACATCAAATTTCTCTATATGACGAATTTTTTACTGGAACGGTGGATTTCGTTATATAGAGACTCGACTGTAGCTGTAAATTCCACAGAAGTAGAGTTTTAGCTTAGCTTTAGCTTAGTTTAGCGAAAGCTTTAGCTTGAATATCATTCTTATACTAGGGTTCAAGCACTTCAGGGAATTCTCCAGGTGAGTCATATCAGTATTTTTTAATCGAAAAATAAATCTAGATTAAACGCGCGAAATTTCACCTTATTAAAAATACTAATACTGATGAAAATCTTTGTCGGTAAAATTCCAGAAGGTGTACGAACTCTTTTATAAATACAAGCAGTGTTCTCGCTGACTTTTAATAGCCATTAGCGATTTTGCGAATAAGAATTAAAAAAACAGTAATCAATTGAAAATAAATCTTAGCAATATAGAATACAGCGTAAAACACACTGTTAAAACTAATGGTGACACATTGCACCTTTTAAGGGTGAAAGGCTTGTCTCACTGGTGACACTCCTAAAGGAGCCAAAATAGCACCTTTAATTAGAGTGAAAAGATGGCATCCTTAATCCAGAGTGCCCAATGATAAAAAATTAAAAAATATACTAACCGACTTTCGGCCCTCGACGGATTCGAACGCAGAACGCCTGATTACAAGCTCAGCGACCTATCCACTCGGCCATCAAGCTCACCTTCAAAGTCTCCCTGAAATGTTCATATGTCCTGAAATTCAAAGGTTGCTTTATATAAAAAAACTCGCCAAAAGTTAGCCATCCGAAGTTCTAAACAAAATTGGGATAGTGTATAGCGGTAATCGTCATCGTAGGAAAAAATTGCTGTGTTGATCCACTAGTGATAGTGAGTTGAAGTGCAAGGATACACGTTACAGAGCATGCGCAAATGACTAAGGGGTGAAAATCTTCCAACGGTATGCATTGCGCGGCACCCTAATTAGTGTGAAACACCCAATGGCACGCCAAACACATTTTCAAGCCCGCTGATGCCAAGTGATTTAACCTTTTCACCCCTGGGCGTCAAATGCAACCGGTTCGTCACCATTATTTTTAACAGTGCACTGAAAAACCTGTCTTTACCCCCTTATTGTACCCCTTTTTCAAATATGTTCTCAAATTATCAAGTTTTTGTAAATACTTAGAAAATAAAATTTGACTATCCAGTACAGAAAATATTAAATGACAGATAAGTGTATAAATGTTTAAGGCCTCTGTCCTCGCTCGAGGAAACGCTCGCGAGCTAATGCTATTCCTACACATGCTAATGCTTCCAATGGAGAAGCATTTTTCTAATAACTCTTTCGCATTTTGACGTTTTTGAATATTTTTTTTTGCGTTGGATAGCTGGGGTGCATGCCGACATCGCACCTTTTTTACTTTTTCGATTTTGGTTGCAGATATATTTTTTTAAAAGCACTTTCAGTTTCGAAACCGGTTTTAAAAGTGAAAATAGCTTTGTAAAAAATATCTGCATCCAAAATCGGAAAAGTAAAAAAGGTGCGCTGTCGGCAGGCACCTCAGCTATCCAAAGCAAAAAAAATTATTCAAAAACATCAAAATGCGAAAGAGTTATTAGAAAAATGCTTCCCCATAGGAATAGCATTAGCTCGCGAGCGTTTCCTCGAGCGAGGACAGGGGCCTTTTAGCACTCTAAATAAAAATTTAAAATAGTTACTTTTGATATACTGTTTTGAAAATATACACTAAAAGTAGAATTAGGTTTCGAGTCGAACCAAACGAAACAATTGATCGAGCAGCGACACTTTACAAACAACTAATAAATAGTTTGATAAGTGTCTAATTTCAACACCACATTCTAGAAAAAGTTTTGTCTATTTGGTACTTGAAGCGAGTAATTTTGCTGAGTGTTTGCCAACGCGATTTCAACTCATAAATAGTCATTAATTGACAATAAAGAAATACCTGTAGCAATTTTATTATATTTGCTGTTAAGCTAAACTGAATTGGTATTGAGTCAATGAAAGCAATGCAAGTAGAACGATATGATTGAGCATTTAAAACGAAATCAAACATTCAGAGACGAGGATGAGAAAATCGCAAGGGTTTTTGTACACACGCCAATAAGTAAAAATTGAACATTCGCAATTTGGAAAGTCTGATTGTTTGCTTACTTGCCAAATGATGCATTTTGTCGCGATTTGGTGCAATGGCGAGTGACAGAGAGAGCCCTGTATGCAAGCATATTTATGTGCACATATAATGAGGATTTATCACCTTCTTAATAATGATCTTTAAATAATATTTTGTTGAAATTAAACGGAATCACCACTAAATGCATCAAATTAATTTAAAAATACACCTCAATTAATACAAGTAATTTAAAACATGTATAAAGCTCAATATTCTTCTTATGAATAAAAGATCAAATTTTAATCTTAAAATATTCAAATGCAACTTAAAAAATCTTTTTAAACTGCTCTGCTCTTATACTAAAATTTTTCTTTGAAAATTTTGTTTAAAAAATACTGTTATATGAAGACAGTAATGTATTTTAATTAACATTATTTAATATTTTAACCTCAAGCTATTTACAGTTAAAATTCAAAAGATCTACGTTCAAACAAAAATAAAAAACTTTAAAAGAGATTCATAAAATATGACATTGCTCCTTTTTTTTCCCTGTTATATAACACGTCGTAAATCTTAAACATAGTCCAAGGTTTTTTTTTTTCTTTTTTTTCTGCTTGCATTTTTGTTAACTAGGGACTTTTTTATTGCGTTACTTAAATAACCAGGCATAATTTATTTAAGCACCTAATTAAATGATTTTTTTAAATTCAATTTTAAATGCACGGTAAAGTTTTAAAAGTTGTTGTTGCTGAATTTAAGTTTTATTTTTAATTTCTTATAGTATTATCTTTAGTTTTTCTTTTTTTCTATCTTTTGAATGTTAGAACTTACTTTTGAATAAATCCTTATTTTTTTTTTCACCAATAAAATTGAAAATAATTAAGATTTAAACTTTATAATCAAAAGAATGGTTTTACACTTTAGTTCGTGTTGTTTTGAATGTATACGCGATAGTAAGATGTAACTACCTTTTGTTAACTGTACTAAACTGTCAACAATTGTCTTCAAAACAATTGTCAAGCTATCTTTGAAACTCGATTAAACGAAATTTGTAAAAGAATCGTAAAATAAAAGTCTGTAAAATGTAAAACATATGCTTTGTTTCTACTTTAACCATTTCGGGTCCGATTTTTAATTTTTTTTTTTTTCAATTTTTAGGAAAAATTTCTTTTACGTTAATAATGCTAATACTAGCCATTCAAACAGATTAATTAGTATTTAACGAATTTTTTTTTTTTTTTTTTTTTTTTTTTTGAAAGATAACGAATGTAGTTGCTTTGCGTGCTATTCAATTCATATCCATATGTCAATATGCTAAGGAAGAGTTTTGAAGATGTTTAGAAAACAATTTATAATAACAAGATTTAATTTATATTACAACTTTCTAATACTTTTTACGCTTTATTATACATGATTCTTTCAGGAAAGTAACTTTAATTTTAAATTTAAAATCTGAAATAAATGTTAAAAATATAAGAATCGCAAATGAAGTCATATAGTATATGCATACCCTTTACTAGCATTACTACATGTGAATAGTAGCAAAAATATTTCATAAAACAAAATAATACTCCATTAAAAAACATGTACTATTAATAGTACATCAGACCTAAAAGGATTAAAGTAAAAATCTTTCCAGTTTGTTTGATAGTTTAATGTTAAAAGCTTTTATTTTACTTGCCTTGTGTTTCTGGTCAGCTCAATCCTTTCAATCGAATTTGGAAACACTCCTCCTACTATAATTGACCTAATTTTTAGTAATGTGACATTTTTTCTGACAATACAATTTTCTTTAAAAAAATCACGTTTGAAAATTCCTCCGCCTACAACCGCAGAACAAAAAATTTGTTCAATAAAAATAAGCAAATTCCATCACCATTAACATAGAATAGAGAAAGACTTCTAACAAAGTAGCGATATAATGTTAACATCGAGTCGCGACTTTCGAACAAAAATGGCAACCGGAGTTGAACAGCAAGCAGAGAATGACTTTAGTGGACATCAGTTTGCCTGGTTCTCAGTGCTTAAACAGATAACTGATAAAACCACGCGAACCGGTAGAACCTTGCTAAATTGTGCTACCTACTTCTAACATTTTTTGAGGAAAGATTTTATTTTCTTCAAGCCCATTTCAAGTTCTATTTTATTCTATGCTCATGGACATCACGTATGTGATCATGCATGGATATATTTTTTTCTTTCTAGGAAAGTGTATTTAATATTGCATATCTATTTTAATTTAAAAAATGGATAAAAAATCACTTTCAATTTAATTTATTTCTCTTAAAAAAAGTATTTATTCCGATGAATTTCCCTTCAAATTTTTTTTTCACTTTTTAGTGCGTTCTAATAAAATGTGAGTTTAAAATAATATTTTACTTATTATTTATTTAGATTTTTAGAAAAAGAAATAGAATCTTCTGCAACTTGGAGATATGTCAGACGTAACAAATAATTATCTTTAGCAAGTTCCGTGTTTTTAGTAGCAAAATCATTCATGTTTAAATGTCAAAATACTTATTCATTTAATTTTTTCCTCTAGTGTAATTTCTGTTTATTTCATTACCTTATTCTTTAATAACATAATTTAAAAAAAAAGAAAAAAAAACACTTTCTGTTGTTTTATGTTATTTTTTGGAGTTCGTTAATTTTTATACCGAGAGTTTTATTGGATAAAAGTTTCACAAAAAATAATTTATATTGCGGGAAATATAATTACATAGATTCATTTTGCTGGCATGATGAAAAGCTTTTATTTATTTATTTATTTATTTATTTACTTATTTATTTTGCTGTTGCATATGCATCTTTATATCCGATAGATGTTGTAAAACATTTTAATACAGTATGTTTTTATTTATGCGAAGCTATAGATGTTTTTAATTTTGCTTATGAAGATTTTAAATTATCTATTAAACAATAATTTATCTGTAATTTTTTGTACATAAAAATACACTCTGTTTCCCTTTTCTTAAGATACATTAAAATAGTAAGTTTATAATGAAAAAAATAGTAATGGGCAAATGAAAATTTTAAAAATGACCGGAACCGGTTTGAACTAACGACAAATGTCAACAATTATTCTTTTTAGTTAATTTAGTCCTTGCATTTATCAATTATTACTTTTTTCTATATTTACAAGAAAAAAAATTACATTCGTGGTTAATTTTAAATTTTGATTTTCACTGGATTTATACTACGTTTTAGAAGGTCCTGAACGGAATTTAATGGTATTTTGAAAATGTTTGTCTCGTGTAAGTCTGTATGTATATGACTAAAATTTTGTTTGTACTATATCTCAAGGACTAATGCACGAATCATATAAACTTTGGATTCAGTTAAATCTCCATACAACTTGGTGCCGGTTAGATTTTGCGTAAATCGACAAACAGGTGACGCTGCTATGCTACATTTTTCTTTTTTTCGTAATAGTTCTGTTTCAAGAACAAATGCACAGCTTCTCACAAAACTGTAGATTAAGTTAAACCTTGATATAAATTGGTGCTGATAAGATCTAGTGTAAATTGACCATCAGGAGATGCTGTTATGCTGCATTTTTCACATTACTCGAAATGGTTCTACCTCAAGAACTAAAGAGAATATCTATCAAACTTCACATTCAGTTGGACGTTGACATAAGATATAGACATTTAGTAATTGCTCTAAATCACCCAACGATGGCGTTTCTATGCTTAATTTTTTTCTATTTACACAATTTTAGTAATATTTAATCTCAAAAACTAAAGTACGTTATTTAGTTAAACTTTATATTTTGTTATACACCCTGACATGAGCCATTGAGAGCACTTCCTCTCGGGCCTATATCACTTGTGCAGATTATTGGCCATGAAAAATAACTCCCATAACACTCTTGGCATAAGCTGGTCCAGAATATGGTTTTACATATCATATGAACTTACAAATCATCATGGTTATAAATCATACAGCAAATGAATTTGTTGTACTGCATTTTTCATTGCTTACGATACCTCAAAACAAATACGTGGAATATAATCAAATTTCATTTTCTGTTGCACTTTCACATAAATAGAACCTTATTATGGCTTAGGATTATGCTACCCAGCAAGTGACGGTTTTATGCTTTTTTGGTTTTAAACATTTATAAGTTGGATGCCGAATTCAATGCTTTGTTTGAAAAATGCGTCACTTTTAAGTCACTTTTTTAAATGCTCATATTTCAAGGAATTTGCACCATAAGAATCCTGATAATGAGTATAGGTTGCCATTGACACTGTGGTAACGAATTTATAAGTAGGTACTAACATGTAAAAATGAGAAGAAAGTTTTGGGATTGGTACATCCAGCTAGATTTTAATGAACGAACGAACGAGAGTAGTTATTTTGACAAGAAATAATATTTTCTGCTATGAAATAAATTTTTTGTTTGTATTCCGAATCCAAACTCACATAATAATGATTACGTAATACTTTATTGGGTCCAAAATAATAACATTTGATTAAATAAATATTTAAAAATACTTTTAGTAAAAAAAAATGTTTTGACAAATTAATGCATACGTTTCATCAATAAACGAGTTCATCCACTATGTTATAGACAAAAAATAAAGCTAATAAATTACTTTGAAGGATTGGATTTGACAATTCTAATACCTCCTTATGTCTAGAGTATTGTTTGTAGACCTTCACTTTCTATCCTTTTTTCTCCATTTTATTTTATTATTTTACTTTTTTGCCTTTTAATTTGAATGATTAATCAATAACTTTTATCATATCATGTTATTACTTTCGCCAAAATCTTTATGATAAGGTCACAAAATGAAAGAAATTGCCTAAGTACTCAAATGATAAGTTACTACTATAATATAATGTTCCAATGACAGAAAAAAAAGTTGATAAATTTGCATGACAATACACAAGGTACACGAAACTTGTTGAATAATTTTGTAATTTAATAATTTGAGAAATTTCTATTGTCAAGTGCAATTTCAGTAGCAATTTTTTACTATATATTATATTTCTTGACATATGACCAAGCTATTTCATATCCAAGTTCAAATGAGATGTAACTTGCAGCTGGTAGGCATTTTTTCTCCGTTCATGTAACGACAGTACTTATAAAACTACTGAAAAAGATAAATTCTGCCTGAAGTTTCAAGATGCTCATTTTGTTGTAAATGTATAAAAAAAATTCAATTCGAGTGTATAAAAAATGCTTTGAAAAGCTATAGTGTAATTACGAAACAATCTTCACTTGGTTTGTACAACGTAAACATGCAACATAAAAAATGTACATACATGTGGCATACTCGGGTGAATATCAATAGACACGAAAATTGAAGTCTGCATAGTAAAATTCTTATTAAATATTATATAATGCAATTTCTTACATTTCTAAAAACATAAATAAAGCAATTAAAAAAATTGGAATTTCAGACTGTCATTTTCCTCGCATGTCGCACGGTAATGTGTGCAAAGAAAAGGGCTTTCTGCTATACTGCATAAATATCTTTTTGTAGTTTTTTTCCTTAATTTTTAATTAGTATTTATGGCTTATAAAATAAATATATGAGGAAAGTAGCAAATTCTGTATTTTACAAATATTTCTTCATAATTAAAATATGATTGTCACTGAAAATAAATCTCGTTTTTCTGTCCTGTATTTTAGTTCATCATCATGTCTAAAAATGGCTCCACAGATTAATTCCTCTTGTTTTTACAAGAATACTTCTAGTTAGAAGTAGTAAAATAATAACTACCAGCAAGATCTTTTAGGTATTTCTTTGCGAATAATGTGACTAAAATCTTTATAAAAATTGAGTAGACTTTTATTATGTCATTTTCCTGGCTTCGATAAATTAAAAAATAAAATTGAACATTACATGAAATTTAAGCTAGTATATTGAAAACACGTTGCTTTAAGCAAAATTAAAATTTTAGACCTAAAAATAAAATAAACAAGAATGTAAAAATTGGTTTAGAATGAAATTGTGATTATCCTGGCATACATATACCAAACAATGATATGTGATTGCATAAAAATTAGCTTATTATTTAAGTTCTTCAAAATTTAGCAATTTTACATGAAAAATCCTTTATTCTCTATTAGAAAAAAGTTGCCTGTTGAAATTTTGAATAGTTTTCAATGGATAATTTCAATAACTCAGATGATCAATTTCTGAGATCTTGTCATATTCACTCATACAGATTTACCAACGGAATATCCGCAGAGTAACAAAGGGGGGTCATATCGATTATTTGTAAAGAAATTGAATGTTTAGACATTGTATGTTTCACTATTTTACTATTTTCTAATTATCATGTTTAGGGTCATTCCATGCTAAATTACGTTACATTTTGAACTACTTTCAGTTAGTTTAGTAATGTAACATACACAAATATATTATTCAAAATGTTTTGACTTGGTTTGCTAATTAAATTTATTCAAAGCTTAATTTCGATGAAAAATACCAAACTTTAATTTTATTTCTTAAATTTTGGTAGTTTTATTTACGATAGTGACTGCTATTACAGAAAAAGGAATGTAAGTTATCATATAAAGTGTGATTTTCATTATCATATTTTAAATAATTTTCATCCAAATTGATCCTTAGATAGGTTCAATTGACAAATCATGTTAATTTTATATTTGAAACTTTTTTAGTGTTATATTACTAAAATTATTGCAGTAAATTGTTCTAAATGTAACTTAAGCTACCACGGAATGACCCTTTAGCTACATAACAAATTATAACAAACTTTCTTTTGTACACAGCTGCATCTCGTATTTAAGAAAAAAATATATATATATTCGAAAATCTTATCAGTTAAAATACTTTAGAGTTTATTTTCATTACTTCAATTAAAAAATTTAAAAAAACTTCTCTTTGAAAACTTCCATTTCATTTTAAAAAGAACTTTTCTTGTGAACTTTTTAATAAGTAGTTTTATTGATGATATCATATCCATAAATTACCATTTACCATTTATTTACTTATTACTTTAAAGTATCCTTCAAAATTGCAATTTTAGGAGAAGTTCGACTAATTAGATATGTTAAAAGAAATTGAAAATTCATTTTCCGAAAATTATCTTTAAAAAATAAATGCATTTATACAATTATGCGTATTCTTTATCTTTTTGCCTTTTTTAAAAAAAGTCAAAGATATTGAAATATTTTATCAATAATTGCGATGCACTGAAAGATTAAAAGTTTTTTTCAATAGTTTGCTGCGTAAAAATGATAAATTGGTAAAAAGTTAGAGTTAATGAGACGAAGCTGTCTAAAACTTGTAAATTATATGCATTAGATTAAAAAAATACCTTTATATCTTCTTTCTCCGCTACAAATATTACTTTTGAAATGATAAAAGAATAGTTTTAAACATATTTCAAGTATTTATTGATTTTCCTTCGAAATATTTTTGAAAATTGCTAAAAAGTTTTCTTTTTTAAGAAATGTTAACTTTTTATTTATTTGAAGGATCCATTAAAATCTTTTTTTAAATACTTATTGTTATTAATTCACGAATATCGTGAATTATTTTCCATTAAATAGATTTTTTGAAAAAATATATATAACATAAATAGATGCTTATTTAAAATATAAATAAAAATACATTTCTATAATTATTCGTATTTTTTATCTGCGTCGCTGCGTTGTTTAATTAAATAGGACAAATATTTATGGCAGATGTATGGTTATTAAACATGGAGGAAATAAATGGATGGAGGTGAAGTATGACCTAAAATCGGTTTGCAATATGACGCGTGTTATCGCTCAAATTTAAATGCCCTAATTAGGCCCAAACAAATTAATCATGTGGAAGAGGCACCGAATTTTTTGACACCAGCATTATATTTTTTCGCTAAATGAAAATGATATGCATACATTTAAACATTCTGAAGTAGCTGCTGCTTTAGAATGTTTCATCTTATTATTATTTAAAATCTACATTACTAAAACATTTTTCCATTTTTTGCGATAGACGTGATTGTGTTTGGTCCTAATGTAGCGGATTTTACTGTTACATTTTCAGGATTAACCCCAGCCACTATACTTCATTCTTTCTTTTTACTCTATGGTTTTTAAAGTAGAGTTTTTCCGTTGTCTGCTGTAAAGTTAGTCCTTTTCTAAAATCTTATAATTAATGATTATCTTAACTAAAATTTTGCTTATGTGCATTAGATTAAGCCATTATCATAAAAGTTGAAATATTATGTAGTTTTCTTTCCATAATAAGAAATGCTTTTTTTTTCCATTTTTAAAAATAGTTCTTAAAATAAAATCATAAATAGTTCATAACTTAATTTATATTTTGAGGTATTTTTTTTAACGTCTGTAGTGTAGTTATTCTAATTTCTTAAAAGTCGCAGTTGATGGAAAGAATTTAATTCTTTTTAATTGCATAGCATAATAGATGCAAAAAGGAATTTTTTAAATCGTCACTTTTTTTAGCAAATACTATTTTTTAAAAGATAAAGCTTTTCTTTCAAAACATTATTAGGAGTTATTTACTTTGGTTCTTTTCAAATATTTATTAAAAGTAACGAAAACAACTTTCTTTTAGGCGATTGCATTTTTAATGTATTTTTCTTTGGTCTACAGAAATTTTATAGTTATATGTTTTTCTATTTACCAGTAATTTTAATTTTATTCGAATTCTGAAGCACAATGATGCTTCTGTAATGGAATATATTTGGAGGAAATAAGAATCATATATACAGACATATATTTTGAAAATGAAAGTAAATAATAAGCTTTTCAAAATTATGTGCATTCTGTACCTCTAATTTTCGTTAAAACAAATAGAATATGTAATATGCATAAAAGTTAATATGTTTTATAGAATAAATTTACAAGAATACTGAAGTTATGTCAAGTTTATCTAAAATTTTCTTCATTTTAGGTTTTAAACTCAAAAAAGATTTAACAAAATCCTTTATTTATATTTTCAGTATCATAACAAATACTGTTTTGAAAATGGTAAAAGATTTTTTCGTAAAAATTTGGCGATGGCTTTAGAAGCACCTGAATTAAAAAGGTTAAAAAACAGACTTAAAGGTTTTCAAAACAGAAAACCTTAAAAATCTCTAAAAAAACAACTATGACATTCAATTTTTTTTCTGTTTTTTATGATTAAAATGGCATTTAAATCATATTTTTATCTTAATTACCAAAGGAAATATTATAATTATTAGGGTTTCGTTCGTCTGACGATATCTTATTCGTGTATGACCTCTGTCTATCTGTCACAGACTCCATACACAAACACTATGAAAGTCAGAGAATTCAAATTTTGTGTACTAATAGCTGAATACCTCTTATCACACAACAAATCTTAAAATTTTGAAAAAGACTTTTATGTTAATTAAAATATTTTTTTTAATATCATCAGTTTATTTGTCGTTGTTGTTTTTCTTCTAATTGTTGCACGCAAGTTTAAATAGATATTAAAATTATTATCTGTGTATATAAATTAATATAATTATTAATTAATTAATTAATTAATTAAATGAGTTGAAAAACATGCTTTTTTTGTTTTAATTTCATTATATTACATCACATTTATCATCTACATAGACACGCGAAGTGAAATATTTTTTTATTAAATTCCTATTCATTTAAATTACTAACTGCTTCTGGTGACTAGTTTGGTCTCCCGTAAATTTATGCTAAAATTTGTAATATTTTACTTTTATTATTTACTCACAAGAGTTTCGCTCAATTCGTAAGGTCAAAAACTTTTTTAAAAACCTACAGCGATTTTTATATTTTTAAATGC
Organism: Maratus speculifer; assembly: GCA_964019185.1. NCBI lineage: Eukaryota > Metazoa > Arthropoda > Arachnida > Araneae > Salticidae > Maratus > Maratus speculifer. Next base: position 114,854,491 of record OZ025292.1, read on the forward strand.
GGTTTTTGACGATGTTCTGCTATAAATATTATTAGTTAAATATAATAATTTCCAAAAGCCGCATTCCTAAATAAAATAGTGCTGCCATTTATGCAAAGAATGATTAATTTTCTATTGGCAATTTTCGTTTGTTAATTTAATGATAAAGGGTTTTGAAGGAGATATTAAACAAAATCCTCTCTGCGATCTGCGATCACACTTACCCGCTTGTTTTTCGTTTTATTTTCGCTTAGTTTGTTTTTAAAATCTATCTTTCAAGCAATGTTTGTCAGGTAAATTAAATTAATCAGGTAATTGTCAGGCTTTAAGATTATAAAGCTTCAAACTTGGAATTTTATTTTTTAATTATTATACTATAATTTTTATTCAGAAAATTTGAAAAAAAAATATTTACTTTTGAAAATATGATTTTTTAAAATAAAAATTGCATCATTTTTTTCTTTTCTTTTTTTTCAAATTTCTTTTTCTATTTTTATTTTTTTTAATAATATTTTCTAAAATTGTGAAACAAAATTAAAATTTTGACATTTCTGTTTATTTGAATGCAAAAAGAAAAAAAAAATTAAACTCTACAAATAATATTTTGAGTTATAACGATTTTAAATTGCCTCACTTTGTAATAAGTTTTAATTTAATTTATTTTAATATTATGAGAAATTTTATCATGTAATTTAATTTACAAATGATATGGTTAACCATCATAAAAAAAGTTTTAATTTTTAACTTAATAAATAACTAGTTGGATGTGCCAATCCCAAAACTTTCTTCTATCTCATATGTACATTTTAATATTTCAAAATTTAGTTACACATGTTAATACGTTAATATTATTAATTCAATACTATACTAGCTATGATTTTCATATTGAATTTCTGCTACAGTCAATTAATCGGAGTAAAAACGAGTTTCTGCATCGGCATGAGCCGTTGAACAGTAAAATGATAGGCAGATTTTTTTTCAAATTCAGGAAGGATCTACTGGCCCTACCCAAAAAATTCTTGAACAAAAAATTTAGTTCAGTTTAATTAATTCAGTTTTTTTTTTATTCAGTTCAATCCGTAGCTTCAAACACTGTATAATGGTAAAATATGAGTGATTATAGCGGCGCCTTTCGGCGGATTTTTTTCAAATTCAGGGAGGGTCTGATGACCATAATCAAACAAGTATACAAAAAAATTCATTCAATTGTATGCATAACTTCATACACTTTTCTGTGGTAAAATATTGAAAAGGGCACAAAAAATCGCTATTGCAGCGTCCCCTTCCGGTGGATGTTTTTTAAATTCAAGGAGAACCAACTAGCCATACACTTACACTTAAAAATTGGTTCAATTCTATGCATATCTTCATGCACTTTTTGATGGTAGAATGGCGACATACGGACACACACACAAACACACGGAAAGATAGACACTTTGTAAAAACATTTTTGAAATCCCTGATCTCTAAAACGTGCAAATCCGTCGAAAACCGGAAGTCGAAAAAAATTCTATTGTAGTTCAGTTCTATGTATTTTACTTTCGTCCATTGAAGGTAGAAGAAAGTAAAAATTATTCTAAAATGTGCCTCGGACACCTTTGAGATACAAAAAAATAAGGTTTTAATAATACTAATTCTATTATATATCTAATTAAAAAGAGGTATATTGATTATCTTGAAAAGTAAAACTAGTTGATTACCTTATGAGATTTGCCTTGCCATTACATAAACTATTTTTTTTCCATATTATAAAATGAAAAAAACAATAAAATAATAGAAAAAGGTGCATTTAAAGTCTGTCTGGAGAGCTTCTAAAAATAATATACCTTAATTAAAACGCATTAATATATCGACAGTGTGTCTTCATGATTTCGGTAATTGGATTATTCTACAAGAAAAATATTGGATAGTTAATTTCATTCAATACGATCAATTAAGCAATCGAAATTAAATTTTGACTGAATTAGCTTAATATTGATTCAGAGTCAAATAAGCATTTATTGTTTCTTTATTCGAAATTCATAAATTTTAACTGTGGTAATTTTAGCATATTTTCTATTTAGATTATTTATCAATAACTGAAGGAAATATGTATGAAAGTTTGGATTTTCCAATTAGTGGTTTCATTGATTTTTCCCTAATTAAATTGTTTTCTTTTATCTTATTTGACTTGTATAAATAAATTTAAACTTTTTTAGTTTTTCTCTGAATATTTTAAAATATTTAAAAGCAGTGGAATTTTAGTATTGTGAAAAAGTTAGAAGAGGATTCATTTCCTATTTCTTATTTCCTTTTTCGAAGTTGATAAATTTTATCATTGTGCTTGAATCAAAAAAGTCGGAAATTGGTCCATGAGGTGCGTTTTTTTTATAACTAATTTTAGAATTTCAGATCTTGGCCCAATAGCTCTTGCACTGCTATGGTTAAATGCAGGCCTGTCCAACCTTTCACTAAGCAGGGGTGCATCTCAGCTCTTGCAATACGATGGGCGCCATTATTAAACATGGCTTAAAACATGCAACAAAAATACCTCACAGTATTACCATCAATACACATATGAAAATGTATTTCGCTACAGAAGACATAAAACCCATATGTATCTAAAACTCCACGATTAAAAAAAAACTTAAAAACTAATTTGTTGTAAAGTTTGAAGTACGCATTTTTTGCAAGGGGCTAACTTAAAAATGTTTTAATTGGACGGAGTCAGAAAATTAAATTTCATCTTTTTTAAAATAAAATAGTAATTAGTGATTTTGTTACAATTTTTTGAGAAAATATTTTTTGATTTATTTTCGAAGTACAAATTTGCTGCTATAAGAAGTATCAAGACGAAGGCAAACATGAAATTGTGACCAATCCATAGGTATAAAAACAGAATTTGTAAGAGTTTTCAAACACGAACTAATTTAGTACGATTTTATAGACTTTTTTTTAAACGAAATTATTAAATTTACCAAAAATTTGAAAGGTCTGAGGGAGAGGTTAACATGGTTATTTTTTTACGCATGGTTAATTTTTTAAGATACGTTTTAATTTTTGATGCATGAATTGCGGATATTTTTAAAATAAAGTCTCAAGGAAATATCAAGATTTCAAAAAAAGCATCTTTTAGAAGGGAATTTTATTTTATAAAAATGCTAGTAACAGGAAATCTTCAATAGGGCGCCAAGAAAATCTCCAAAGGACGCCGCGTTGGACAGCCCTGGTTAAATGTATAAATAAAAAACTGGCTTAAATCAGAAAGTGTAAGACATTTAATAATAATATTATTATTAGATAGCTATTTTTTTAAGTATATTGATTATTATGAAAAGTAAAAACATTTGGTTACTTTAAGTAAATTTTCTTAACATTATATAAATTATTTGTAAGACAAATAGTGGATAACTAATTTTATTTAATGCGATTAATTAAGCAATCTGAGTTAAATTTTGACTCAATTGAATTAATATTGAATCGGAGTCAAATAAGTATATTTTAGATTATTTTTCAGTAACTGAAGGAAATATGGATGAAACAGTCTTTGGATTTTTCAATTAGTGCTGTTATTTATTTATTTTTTCGAATTATATTATTTGTTATTACTAGATATCTAAATAAAAAAGGTATATTGATTATTTTGAAAGTACAAATATTTGATTACCTTATGTGATTTTTTCCTACCATTATATAACTTCTTTTCTTTTTTTTATCATATTAAAAAAAGGCACATTGAAAATACATCTGAATAGTTTCTAAAAATAATATACCTTAATTAAAATGCATTAATATATCGACAATTCGTCTTCATGATTCGGTAATTAAATTAATTGCAAGAAAAATATTGGATAACTAATTTCATTCAATGCGATCAATTAAGCAATCTGAATTAAATTTTGACTAGATTAGATTAATATTGATTTGGAGTCAAATAAGTATATTTTAGATTATTTTTCAATAACTGAAGGAAATGTGAATGAAACAATGTTAAGATTTTCCAATTAATGCAGTCATTGATTTTTTCTTAATTAAATTATTTTCTTTTAACTCATCTGACTTGTAAATTTATTTATTTATTTATTTTTGATTTTTCGATGAATATTTAAAAACACTTGAACGAAGTGGAGTGCGAAAAGTTACAAGATAATTTTATTCATATTTATTGTTTCTTTATTCGAAATTCATAAATTTTAACTGTGGTAATTTTAGCATATTTTCTATTTAAAATTATAATAAATAAATTTGACTTTTTTAGGTATGATATGAAATTTCGTTTGTGTTAGCAAATAATCTACAAATGACTTACATTCCTTTTTTTCATATTTTTATATCATGAAAATAATTTTCTATCGTAAATTTTGACAATGCCTTTAGCAGCACTCGAATTAAAAAGGTGAAAGAAAAAAAAAACAGAAAAAGTAAAACTTTTAATGTTACTATTATTCTAAGATATATACTATTATTGATTATTTTGAAAAGCAAACATAAGGTACCCTGGGGTAATAACGCCACGTTAAGGTTCTACCAATTTTCACGGCATAGTTTTAGATTGTATTTTTCAAACAAATATAGGGTCTGATACAGCATTTCATTGACTATCTATGTAAAATAAAATAATTTAACAGATATGTATTCATAAAATGTAATGGCGTTTTTTCTTGACCAATGCTATTTGGCGTTATTACCCACCTATATGGGTAATAACGCCATGCAAACAAAACTATGAAATAAGATGGAATAATTGCATGTAGATAGCCCAGTTCTAAAAATACAAAGTCTACAAACTTAGGAATTGACAAATTGCATTCTAAGCTATTGAAAATGTTCAATTTTTTGTGAAAGTGTAAGAAAAATAAAGGTGTGGTGTGGGAGGAGGGGATGAGGCAAAAGAATATCAGACCGTGAGCTTCTTTTTGCTTAAAAAGGACCGCTTAAATAGAAATATGAGAAACATTAAACAGTTTTAACTGTGTTTATTTGAATCAGTATTTAGGATGTAGCTCGGCCACTGTAGGGAATCAACCGGGGTACTAAAGTCAAGGATTGGCGTGATTACCCCGGTATAGTTTTTGCGCAGTACATTTTAAATTACAAATTATCTCGAGAAGATATCCAAAATATTCAACAACATTTTAAAAGTACATGAAATGCACTACAAATTTATGTAATTAACAAAGTATTTCCGGATAAAAAGATAGTCTTCACATCACAAAACGTATCTCGCAAATTTTAGATCAAGCGTTAATTTTAGTTGTTTGTAAAAACAATAAGACCTAAAAATGAAACAAATTAACTTGAAGCTGTTTTTTGCGATTTATATGACTCAAAAGCCTTCTGCGCAGAGCACATGGGTGTCATTTACCTGATTATTTCATAATTATGCAAAATATAAGCACTTGGCGTTATTACCCCGCCTGGCGTTATTACCCCAGGGTACCTTATTTGATTACCTTATGCGGTTTTTCCTACCATTACCAAAATTATTTTCTTCTTTTTTTCATATTAAAAAAAGGCGCATTTAAAGTGCATCTGGAGAGTTTCTAAAAATAATATACCTTAATTAAAATGCTTCACTATATCGACAGTGAGATTTCATGATTTCGGTAATTGGATTATTCTGCGAGAAAAATATTGGATAACTAATTTCATTCAATACGTTCAATTAAGCAATCTGAATTAAATTTTGACTGAATTGGATTAATATTGATTCAGAGTCAAATAAGCATATTTTAGATTATTTTTCAATAACTGAAGAAAATGTGGATGAAATATTGTTTAGATTTTCCAATTAGTGCAGTCATTGAATTTTTCTTAATTAAGTTATTTTCTTTTATCTTATTTGGCTTATAAATAAATTTAAACTTTTTTTGTTTTTCACTGAATATTTAAAAACACTTGAAAGAAGTGCAGTCTCAGTATTGTGCGAAAAATTAAAAGATAATTTTGTTCCTATTTTGTGTTTCTGTATTCGAAATTGATAAATTTTAAATGTGGTGTATAATTTTAGCATATTTTCTATAAAATATGATAATAAATTATTTGGCTTTTTTGGATCGGATATAAAATTTAGTTTGTGTTAGCAAATAAACTATAAATGATACACATTCCCTCTTTTCATATATATATTTTTTTTATCATGAATATTTTATTCTATTCTAAAAGTTTGAATATGCCTTTAGAAACACCGAAATTAAAAAGGTGAAAAAAACTTGAAAAGTAAGACTTTTAATAGTAAGATATCTAATTAAAAAAAGATTTATTGATTATTTTGAAAAGTAAAAATATTTGATTACCTTATGTGATTTTCCTTACCACTATTTTCTTCTTTTTTTATCATATTTATTTATAAAAAGCGCATTTAAAATACATCAGAAGAGTTTCTAAAAATTATATTTCTTAATTAAAATGCATTAATATATCGACAGTGCGTCTTCGTGATTTCGGTAATTGGATTATTCTCCAAGAAAAATATTGGATAACTAATTTTATTCAATACGATCAATTAAGTAATCTGAATTAAATTTTGACTGAATTAGATTAATATGGATTCAGAATCAAATAAGCATATTTTAGATTATTTTTCAATAACTGAAAGAAATACAGATGAAACAAAGTTGGGATTTTCCCATTTGTGCTGTCATTGATTTTTTCCTAATTAAATTATTTTCTTTTATCTCAATTGACACGTGTAAATAAATTTAAACTTTTTTTTTCACTGAATATTTAGAAAAATTTAAAAGAAGTGAGAAATTGTACTATTGTGCAAAAAATTACAAAATAATTTTGTTCCTATTTCTAGTTTCTTTTTTCGAAGTTGATAAATTTTATCTGTAGTACTTGAATCAAAAAAGTCGGAAATTGTGACCCATGAGGTGTGTTTATATTATAACTAATTTTATAAATTTCAGATCTTGGTCCAATAGTTCTTGCACTATTATATTGAAATGAATGAATAAAAAAACTGGCTTAAATCAGAAAGTGTAAGACTTTTAATATTAATATTATTATTATATATCAAATTTTTTTTAAGTATATTGATTCTTTTGAAAAGTAAAAATATTCGATTACCTAACTTAATTTTTCTTACCATTATATAAATTATTTGCAAGAAAAATAGTGGATAACTAATTTTATTCAATGCGATTAATTAAGCAATCTGAATTAAATTTCGGCTGAATTAGATTAATATTGATTCAGAATCAAGTAAACATATTTTAGATTATTTTTCAATAACTGGGGGAAATGTGGATGAAACAATGTGTGGATTTTCCAGTTAGTGCTGTCATTGATTTTCCCTAATTAAATTAATTTCTTTTATCTCATTTGACTTGTATAAATGAACTTTTTGGGGGTTTTAACCGACTATTTAAAAACATTTGGAAGAAGTGGAGTCTTAGTATGTTATGAAAAGTTACAAAATAATTTTTTTCTTATTTCTTGTTTCTTTTTTTTCGAAATTGATATATTTTAACTGTGGTACTAGAATCAAATAAATCGAAAAAATTGTGGCCCATTGAGGTGCGTTCGACCTATAACTAATTTTCTAAATATTTAGATCTTGTCCCAATAGCTGTTGCACTGTTATGCGAAAATGCACGAAAAAAATTATTAGGATTATATATATTAAACACAGTAATACGGAAATAATGCTGTTCCATCTTATATAAGACGTAATCACAAAGATAATCTTAATAATTACCTATCGTGGGATAGCATTGAATTAATTCAGTATGACGAGGTTTCATAGAATGAAAAAAAATATGTTAATATATTTTTTAAATTTTGATTCAATCTTCAAAAAATTTTAAATGACTCGACAAATTCTGAAACGACTACATACACATACATATATACACACGTATTAAATTTCAAATTATTCGGCTGGGAAATTTTTGCTCTGTTATGTACCGAAAAACAGACTGACGGACCAGACGACGTCTATAAATGATACGTATTTAATTACAAACGCAGCTAAAAAAGAAATCCGTAAAAAAAAATTGCATAAAATCAGCTCTCGAAATGTTACATAAAAAAGGATCTAAATTTGTTCACTTAAACAACGGATAAATATTATTTTTGTTTTAAGGAAGAGACGCATTAATAAATTTTAGTAAAGAATGTGCCTACCGGTTCAAGTAAAAAACTTATTCACTAATAATGTCTGTTAATAAAATTTATTGATGAATGTTTACTTTCTCTATATGGGCATAGAAACCAATTAAATGTATTATTCTTACATGTAAAAAGTTTTTTAACTAGTAACACTACATCCAAGAACTATAAACTATAGTTCACATAGTTGTGTTTCATTAAGAACTATAAACAATGCTCTAAAAATGGGAAAAGTGAAAAGCTCACTTCTTGAAATAATGGCAGGCCTTTCTACTCTGTTTGGAGTGAATTTTATAAAAATATACTCTTTAAAGAGTGGAAGTTTCCACTCCCTAGAAAGGAATTAAAATACTTCACTCCATTGTTAAGAGTGAGATATGTCACTCCACAGTGGTGTGTAGTCGTAAAAAAAAATCAGAGGATATACGCTCAAAGCAGAGGATATAAGCTTAAAACAGAGGGTATATCCTAGAATGTATATACTATAAGTTTTTTTTTTCGAAAAGCAGAGGGTATACGGTCTTCGTTAAAAAAATCCAAAGGGTATACAGCGTATACCCTTTACTACATCCCTGCCAAACCGTTGTCCATAGTGAAATATTTTTCTTGCTGATGAGAGTGAAATATCTCACTCCGTTAACGAGAGTGTAAAGCTGGCATTATAAAATTTTTGAAATTTCCGTTTAATTTTGAATCAACATATGGAGTCAAATAAACTAAAACACTAAAATATGTCACTTCTTAATTAAAATTTATACAAAAAATGCAAATAAATATATTGAAATTGCCTTCAGGTGCTTACAAATAAAATAGATTTATTTAAAAAGATTGACAACACCTTTGAAAAATCCATTAAAACCAATAAAAACCTCAAAATGCTTTCAACCATTATACGGCTATCATATTTTTTTAATGTTTTTTGGTGTTTTTAATGTACTTTGAGATGTTTTTTAATCTCTTCTAAATAAACTTATATCATATTTATGCACCTGAAGTAATTTGAGTACATTTATTTGAACATTTTTTATTCATTATAATTATTTAAGTCAAGAAGGGTTTAGTACCATTGTTAAATTCATGGCCCATGACAACGAATTCCCCCCCCCCGAATCTCTATAACACGCCTAAGAGGTTCCTTTCCTCTGGTATGGAAATATAGTATAATATGTATAAGTTTGAAATATTTAGAAATATTTTGAGAAGTTGGGAAAATAAAATTCAGACCGAAAAGATTTTTTTTTATCCTTGAATGACCAGATGAAAATTTGAAACATGAAAGACCATCTGGTGTTATATAGTAACCCCATAGTTAACAAAGACAAATTTATTTACCATATCACAAAAATTTAAAACTCAGATTTTAAAATTAATTTTATAATATATATAACAAACAGTTCCAGCCATAGAAAGAGATAGAAACTGTAAAATTACTGGAACAAATGGTTTAAAAAATAAAATGATCTTTAATTTCCATTAGGGTTCAACTTGCGCTGTGGTTAGAAAATGACCCCACTTCTTAATCCAATGGCTTATAGAGAATGCACTTCGCCATTTCGCGATTATTTCACAAGAGTATAAGAGTATTCACAACCCTCATACCATGCATGGTCACAATGACGTCACTGTGAGTCACTTTGGTCACATCACATCTGTGACCAAAATGCCACAATTCAGTAACGTCACGCCCCACCAGTGGCCGAGAGGTTAGGACCTCTCAACTGGTAGACGGCAGGTGCTGGGTTCGAACCCAATCGCGGCTGTCGGCCTAACCGTTCGGAGTTTTCGTGGTTTTCTTCGAACCTTGCGTAAATACGGGTTAGGTTCCCTTAGAAAGACCCCCACGAAGGGCACTCCCCCCTATGGTCCTATATCCCCAGTGTAGATAATCGGACGTCAAAAATCAATCAATCAATCAATCAATCAGTAACGTCACATTGTGACTAAGATGTTACTTTGTTAAAAAATTTTAGAAAATTACAAATATTCTTCAAAATATGTTATTTACTTTAGAAAACATGTTATTTACTTTAAAAAATATGTTTCTGGCAATTTAAGTATCGTCGCTTTTGTCACAGTTTCTTCACAATGTTAATGTCAAAGCAGTCACAAATGACACATTTTTCACAAATTTGGCACACCGTGACGTCACAAACGAGCTCTAAAATAGCCATAACGACTTCACATTTTAGTCACTGTGACTTCACATCCACAATCGATGGTTACAAAGTAACAGTGTGACTTCACAACGACGTCGCAGTGATGTCACCATGCCTTACGGGAAAATATTCTTAGTTCCAAAAAAAGTTCCTTAAAATGATGGAGGAATAAGCAAAATAAGAATCCATTAAATTGAGTTCCGACTCTGCATTTACTGCATTCCTGGTTGATTTTAGTTTGACGATTGCATAAATATGCTATACAAGACCATAAATATAGATCGATTTAGCAAAGTTAAATGCATTTAAAATAATAGTATTTTTTAATATGAAACCTTTATAATATCACCATAATTCTATGCATGCAAATATATGAAAAATAAAATAAAACATATAAAAAGTACTATAGTATTATGAGTGATTTATATCGAAAAAATAAACGAAATAATGTAATTGAAATACATTTAAATTTGGTAAATAAACTTGTGTTTATTACCTTTATAACAAACGCATTTAAACGTTTTTCAAAGAGGAATTAACCAGAGACCTAGTAAATAAATTATATCAGAATATGGTAGAAAAAGAGAACGCATTTTCAGCTCTATCGAGAACCAAAAAGTCATTATTTATGTACTCATTTTTCCACTTACTAAACACCTTTATTTTAGCTTTTCAAATACAACCCAAAGATGGCGCGATGTGTCCAACTGATAAAAAAATAAAACTAGCATATAAAAACGTATCGGAGTAAGTTAAGATTTTATCTTTTATTCTGTTAAGCAGTATAAACATAAGTGGTGTAGTCATAGAAAAACTAGAGGGCATACGTTCTAATCGGAGGATATACGATTAAAGCAGAAGGTATATCTCTGAATGTATATATTATAGCTTTCTTGAGAAACATAGGGTATACAGTGTTCTTTAAAAAATCCAGAAAATATACGGCACGGAAAATATACGGTCGCGTATACCCTCCACTACATCCGTGATAAATACAAAAGTAGAAAAAACTGTATTTTCGATTTGAAAGGTTGTTTTCATCCTTATTATAGTTCACGTCACTGAAGCACCATCTACAATAGCAGTCAAAAGTTTTCGGACAGTTAGTTTCTTTGATTTGTTTGACAGAAGGTTTCAGCAAAGAAACAAAAGCAATTGCTTCAGAAGTTAGGAATATGTAAATGATTTCTGATCACGTAATCATTTTGATTGGCTACTGAAAAGGCTTGATGCAAACGGTAAAAATTTAAAGTTCTTTGTATGCCATGCGTCAGTCATTAATTTTTGCGAATGTTAAAATGTTTTTCTCCGTGTTTCTACGTTAATTAACTTTTATAATATAGATGAAATTCTAAAATAAAAAAAAATCAATAATTATTATTCGTAAAAGTATCATTTGTTTGTAGCTAAAAGATCAATCATCATCAGATTCCGGCAAAGTTATTGAATGAAAAATCTACTGTGAACTATATTTTAAAAAATATATAAAGATGTCCTTAGTCTTCAGGACTTGCCAAGGTCCGGCAAACCTTGAAATCAACTATTCGGAAGGATAGAATTATCAGGAGAAAAGCAGTTGATGACCCACATAAAAATGCAACTGTAGTTTTCCGTGATTTATGTGTGTCAAGACACTTACGTGACCTAGGATGTTATGGAAGAACAATAGCGTAGCTGCAATGGGTGAAACCTGGGCGGATGTAAATGGTGTTACCCCCATTTACTAGGGTGTCAGCCGCCCCACAACCGTCATATTGTTTCAGTCACAATTCTACGTTATTACGACAAATGGCTATACCATTCCTTATTTTTCTCTTGCCCTCCTGCTCAAAATAAATAAATAAATAAATAAATAAATAAATAAAACCTCAAGGACGATTTATAACTTAACCCATAATCTGCATAAATCAATGCTGTGTCCATATGTAGAAAATGAGTCTTTGTTTTAAAGTTTGCTTTCGGGACTCGTTCGTTGGGTAGGTTGGGTTTTATTCTGGTGCATATCTTATTTATAAAAAATTCACATTTTCAAAGAAAAGAAAATTAACACTGTTGCATCGGGCGCTAAAATTTTCATTTTATTTCAGAACTTTTTCCCCAAAATCTTATAAGATTATATATATATATATATATATATATATATATATTTGCAAAAAGAGATCGGGTTCACCCCTTAAAAGGTGACAACCGAGGTGGACGGGTGGCTCCCCCCCCCCTGCTACGCCCCTGTGGAAGAGACAGTGTTAAAAAAATATATCAGCGGGCTTGACAGAGAACACAAAGATTAGTCAAGTGAATACTGAAAAAGTACTATTTTTCCACTAATCGAAGTTCAATCTTTTTGGAAATGATAGCAAACATAACGTCCGACGACATAAAATAAAAGCACAAGATATGAGTGACATATTCTACTCCTGCAAAGAAGCTTGGCAGAAGACTCGTTATGCTGTAAGGACGTTTTCTGGAAAACGTGTCAGTCAGCTGAAATCCACGGCATGACAAATGGTGCAATGTATAACGATATATTCCAAGATCATTCTCTGTATTATTGTATGAAAAATTGTCGTCGCAGTTGTTTGTTTCAGCATAATGACCAGTGGCACCAACTTATATGGACCCGTGGGGCCTGATACGACCAGTAATTTTGAATTCTAGGGTGTCCGATTTACATTGTTCTAGTTCGTTATTTATTTCATTATTATTATATATTATTCATTTTGCTAATGACCGCGCATTTTAATTCTCCAACTGACGCGCATAGGTCCAAAATGACTGTAATGTAAATGCTTAACGTTCTGCTGTTTCATTTTGTAGCCATGTTCATGATAGGAAGATATTACAATTAATACTACTATTTTTATAAAGAAAAAAACGAATGAGAATATGATTAAAAAAAAATACAACTATCTTAAAACCTGATAGCTTGGCTTAAAAGTCTCATCTTTCACCATCTGTCTACCCTACAAAGAAAAAGTAACTGGTTGTACTATTTCATCAAAATATCTTTAAGCCCACCCAATATTTTCGAGCCAACCCAGTATTTTTTAAAACTTGGCGCCACTGATAATGACCCAAAGAATACATAGAAGTTCGTCAAGCAGTGACTTACGAACAAAAAACCCTGCTTTTAAAATTCACCAGCCGAATCACCTGATTTAAATCCAATAGAAAGTATTTGGAACGTACTTGACAAATGTGTGCGAAATTAAAAATATTCCAATTCAGCAAAATTTCCCTAAAAATTGCAAGAAGAGGGTGAAAAACGTACCATAGACGATCTTCAGTTGTTCCTTACACCTGTCGCAGGCGATGTGCTTTAAAAAGGGCACCTAGTTTTTATTTAACTGGCACCCAGTTTCTTTAATTAATATTTTCCTCTTTTAACATGCTTGAAAATAAGCAAGTTCGTAATTTCTAATTAATTCGTTTATAAATTCTGGTGTAAGTTTATTATTTCAAACATATGCTTTCCGCGTCATAAAAGGTTAAATAGATGCCACACCGTTGCGACGCAGTACTTATTCATATAACAATGATGACGAAGAACTAATTTTAAATGCTCTTAGTGACAGTTATGTTCTCTTGTAATACTATTTCTTTTAACTTACCAACATGGCCGGAAACTTTTACGAATATTCGCTTTCCTTAAGAATTAATTTTCTCAATTAAATTTATTGATATTTATTTTTTATTCCATAATAAGGTTCCTAAATCTTGTGTCAATAAAATTCACGAGTATCACCTTGAGATTCCTTTTCATGTGGTTTAAACATACTTACAAAATTAACCAAAAATTTCATGCGGTCGAAAACTTTTGACCATCACTCAGTGTTCTCGCTGACATTTGACCAACGTTAGTAATTTGGCTAATTAAAAATAAAAAACGTTCGCCAAATGGAAAAAGTACACTGTTAAAACTAATGGTGACACATTGCACCTTTTAGAGGTGAAAGGCTTGTCTCACTGGTGACACCCCTAGAGGAGCTAAAATGGCACCCTTAACTAGGGTGAAAGGATGGCACCCCTAATCCAGGGTGTTTCAGGGTGGTGAAAGGAAGGCACCTTAGGGAAGAATAATGGCACCCCCTATCCACAGTGTTCAATAGGGTGAAACGATGGCACCACAGGGGAGAATAATCTCACCCCTTATCCAGGGTGCCCCAGGGGGTGAAAAAATGGCGCCTCATGGGAGAGTAATGGCACCCCTTTATCCAGAGTGCCCCAGAGGGTGAAAGGATCGCATCTGAGGGGAGAGTAATGGCACCCCTCATCCAGGGTACCTTAAGGAGTGAAAGAATGGCATCTCAGGGGAGAATAATGATACCACTTATCCAGGGTGCCCCAGAGGGTGAACGGATGAAACACATAATCCAGTGCGCCTTGTGATCCTACAAGAAATAGCACTCACAATCTATGGCCCACAGTTGCAACCCCCCTCCCCCACCCTGCTTGTCAAGAAATTGTATTGGTTTGAAACATGAAATACAAAGTGTTTACCCATTTTTAAATTGAATTCTGCAGAGAAAATTATCATGATCAGTCAATATTTTGAGTCTTTTTTTTTCTTTTAGATTGATGGAATATTATATTTTTAAACTCATTATCAGGTGTCCAAAGAAAAATTGTAGCATATTTTTGTAACTCAGAGAGGGATAATATGAACTACAAAAATAATCATAGAAAGGCAGAGAATTCAAATTGTACTTTCATTTACATGGAGAGTATTTTAAGAAAAATTCAAAGTTTTAACTTTTATACAGTCTTTGCATTTCAAAATCACCAATCATAAGTTATCACTATTGCATTGTTAGTCATACTCAAAAGGTTTTGTTAGAATAAATCGCAAAATTTACACAACCTCTACACCTATTTTCTGCCTCTAAAAATTACTGAGTTAGAGTCAAATATTGTGACTTTGTCATGCAATTTGAAGCCTGATTTTCAATTTTATGTTTTGAAGTTTTTGTAAAATGAAATAAATCCTGATTTTTGACTGTCTCTAACTCATATGTTTGGATCAAACTTTTTGGGTATGTTTAAGAAAGGGCCAGTAACTATTTTAGTGATTGGGCATTTTTAGATGCAGGAACATTATAAAAATTTGATGTTTTTTTACTCCAAAGTAAAAGAAAGTGCAAATTGAATTATCTATCTTCATATGAATATTTTTATAATTTTCTTATAGTTTCAGAAGTAATCCGTAACCATCTTTTTTGACACATAGTATATTGCTTGACATGTATTTTCATTATTTTACATACAGGGCAACTGAAAAGTATGGGGACACAAAAAATGCTATATCCTGTAAAATATATGCCATAATTTAATAATAAAAAAATAAATAAATAACAATATTTTAACAAATTGTTCACTGGCTTGATATTTATTTTTTACACATGTTTGAAAACGAAATATCACTGTATTGACAGTCCGCTGCAGATAATTCTGATTTAAATCATTCTATGCCTTGATAATTTCGCATCACATACAATGCAAACTGGGGATTTTTTATTTCTAGCTTTTCTACAGATGTCAAGTGAGTTAAGATCTGATTGTTCGAAGGCAATACACCTGTTATTAAATATCCACGCAGATGGGTGTTGAAGGTCAATGTTGTTTTTGCTCCATGGGAAGGCTTCAATACTGCTGGAAGTTCCATTAAAATTATTTTGCTTCCATGAGGCGAACATTTCGTTGAACATATTAGTTGCTGATCATTTTGACGGTTGTGAACTTTTCGGAGGATTAAGATTCTCATATAATAGAAAAAATGCTACAAGATTTTAAAATAAGCATTTCTCAGATTTTAGTTGTGAAATATCAATGTCAAACAACGCACCAATATTTTTTCAGCTACCCTGCTGTATCTAATTAAAAAATATAAAACACAAATTAGAAAGGAATATGTAATAAATGCTGTGTAACTTTTAAATTAGTAAGAATATTTCATATTCTTTAAAATTCTTCCAGAAAGTTAGCCATCAAGCTATGAAATGAATTATAAAAAATAGGTTCATTTTATAGTTGTGGTAAAATCACAGATGAAATTGAGTAAAAAAATCATTTTTACAATATATGTAGTACTTACCTTTATAGTGAACTTATGCAAATCCATATTTTATAGCATATATCCACACAGGATTAGAAATTAAGAACTGTATGTAAGGTGACAAAATAATACCTACAATTTTTTTTCGATGTGCCAATTGCATTTCATATTTTCTTACTTCTTTTCAAAACCATGTTAACAGTAATAATATTGCATTGCATATTTAATTTTAATGTATTGAAGGGAAGTGGGGAGGAAACTTTATATATTAAACACTTTTTCTTACTAAACAAAATAAAAACTGACTTTCCATAAGAATGAAACCTGATTAAACTACAATATTTGGATTCTGGAAAAACTTATTCTTTTTATAAAGCTAATATGCATACAAAACAGATAATTAAACAAATATGTCCACAGAGAGAAAATATGAGCTTTAGATACAACTAGGGATAAGTTAATTTTTAAAAAATCTGAGACTAACAGTATGTCAGAAAATAAAAAGTTAGCAAATAAATGAATATTTTATGGTGTGGCATTTAAAACATTTCCAAATCACACATATTTTTTTTTTGTTTGTTTGAGGAAGGGAATACAAAAATTTTAAAACAATTTTAATACAGTTTCTTATTTCAGGAACATATAAGGATGCAGAAATATCTCATAATAAAAGAAAATCTTGTTTACAGGGGTGTAATATCCAAGGACCAGTTTTATCAGTCATTGGTGAAAGTGAAGTTAACTTAGAGGTTATTGAAATGTTCAAAATTCTTAAGACACGTGCTGATGTCATGGTGTATAGGGGGGGGGGGAGGATGTATGCTAAAATACAAATGAAAGCATTTGCTCAACAAAAATTAAAGTTAAAGAAAGCTAGCTATCAAGATTTGACGACTAGGAATAATGTTTCTATAATTTAGTTTCATTTGACGAGTAACGACTGCTGATTTCTAGTCCTGTATCCACATCAAAACACACTCTGCCAAATTGTTTTTGTGTTTTGACTTATTGCATCTGAAATTTTAATCGAAAGAGTAATTATAATGAGATGAATAAAACACTGAATTAAAAAACAACCTTTTAGTTCAAATAATCTTTTTATTGTAAACACCAAGAATGTATTAAATATTATTACGTAACACAATGTGGAACTGATGACACTGAGAAAATTTTGAAGACATAAGTATCTAATAAAAATGATAAAAATGTAAATTAGCTTTCGCTATAGTTGACGTTAAACAACCAAAATAATGCATATCACAAAGTAACTAAGCTTATAAAATTATCAGTTTTTGTAATTAACTGTTTATATAAAATTAATGCATAGCATGAGTAATTTAACAAGTTGCTTGAGTTGCGGAGCACAGTAACAGGTTGAAACACAGAAATGTCTGTACCTTCTTCATGATAAAGAGTCGGAAACTTTTCTTGTATCAAGCATGGTAATGTAAGTACTATAAATGTAAGTTCACTATCTGAAATAATAATAATAACACATTAAGGAAAACACACAACAAGACAGCCCAATCAAAATCTATCATCAAAGTACAGCAAAAATGGTAGATGAACAAAAAAAGAAAGAATAAAATTTAAATAAAATTTAAATTATAGCTCACAAGGCTGTTAAAGCTTGACAGCTAATGTGCCCGCAGGTTCTGTATGTAACGTGATAACTCTTTATATAAATATCAGATTTGCTTCAAATTTTATATGTAGGTTCATTCTGATAAGGTTCTTCACTGATTAGCATTGGAGGTTCATTGGTTAAATATGATGGGAGGGGAGAAGAGAGTGCTACCCTCCTTAATTTATATAAATATGCAGAAATCATGCAGAATTATCACATTTTCTTCAAATGTTGTTAATAGGTTCACTCTGATATGGCACTTCCCTGATTAGTTTTAGGGGCTCGTTGGTTAAGTATAAAGAGGGATGGCAGTTAATCCACTGTCCAATAACTTACAGTTGATTTCTTTTATTTTTGGAAGGGCATTATACTTTGAAATAAGAGTATAATACACAGTTGTATGTATAGCCTGGGAGCTCAATGCCATCAGTTTAACTGGGCACTCTCCTCTTTATTGCCTATTTTCGGACAGCACGAGAAAATTACATGACCAACTCATACTTGTCATTCAGATATTGTTTTCCTGTATTATCATTAAGAGTTACAAACTATTTACATTATTAACCATATTTACAAAACATATCTTGCAACAAAGTGTCTATTCCAGATTAGCAACGAATTTCCCTAACATGTACAGGTATTCCATACCAGTAATAATAATAAAAAAATGAGGAATTTTATTCAAATTTATTAGTACGCCCCTATTATGTATGCTATATTGACACTAATCAATGAATATATGGATACAACTGCTCGTGTTTTTCCTTCATTTTGGGAATAACGAATTTTCAACGTATTCTATTGACGATTGTTTTCAAAATTTTCAAGATGTGATTTTGCGACTTTCACAAAATTTGCTCTATACATTTGGCTAACATAATATGCAAATGAAATTTCGATATCTTTGACGCATGCGCAGTGAAAAATTATTTAGTAAATCTACTCTATAATCGAACAATTTTTATTATTTTTAATTCTAATTACAGGGTATTGTGTGCAATGTTGTTTGTCACATTTTCTAAAAAGAATGTTACTTTATATTAAGAACTCTTCAAATTATAAGCAAAAATCTTGGGTAATTTTGAGACTGTTTTTCGGAGTCGTAGAAAACCTTCATTTTTCTACGAATATACATGCTATCAACATAAAAATGAACACAGTTTATTACAATAAGCCACTTAATCATAATCTACAGTTTGAGCGCTTTTGCTACATTAGTTTTGACAGGGTTATCCAAAAGATATCCAAAAGATATTCATTCTTTTTTAATTTGTTGACGGTCCCCTATTGGAGTTTCGGAATAAAACCTTCAGGGAAATATATGACTTGTACTGCACTACCTGGCCATTGATTATCGTCCACTTACGATTTTAGACATTTTGTTAAATATCTAGAAAAATACATGAGGAATTATCCTGAAACTCTCAGTGTATACACATAATAGTACAGGTCATGTATTTCCGTGAAGATTTTTTCCAGAAACCTTATAGGAGACCGTCAATAAATTAAAAAATAATGAATATCGTTTGGATAACCCTGTCAAAACTAATGCAGCAGAAGCGCTTAAACTGTAGATTGTGATTAAGTGGCTTATTGTTATAAACTGTGTTCATTTTTATGTCGATAGCATGTATACTCGTAGAGAAATTAAGGTTTTTATAAAAATACTCCCAAATTTTTCCAAGATTTTTGCTTATGATTTGCAGAGTTCTTAATATAAAATAATAATATTTTCTGAAAATCTGACAAACAACATTGCACATAATACCCTGTAATCGAAATTAAAAAATAATAAAAATTGTATGAAAGATGAGTAGGTTTACTAAATAATTTTTCCCTGCGCATGCGTCAACGATATCAAAATTTCATTTGCATATTATGTTAGCTAAATGTATAGAGAAAATTTTGTGAAAGTCGCAAAATCATAGTTTGAAAATTCAAAAAATAATCGTCAATATAATAAGTTGAAAATCCACTGTTCCCAAAATGAAGGAAAAAAATGAGGGATTGTATCCAAATGTACTAGTAAGTTCCGTATTGTGTATTCTGTATTGACACTAATCAATGAATATATGGATACAACCCTTCTTGTTTTTGCTTCATTTTGGAAATAACGGATTTTTAGGTGATTCTATTGACGATTATTTTCAGAATTTTCAAGCTATGATTTTGCAACTTTCACAAAAGTTGCTCTATACATTTAGCTAACATAATATGCAAATGAAATTTTGATATCGTTCACGCATGCGCAGTGAAAAATTATTTAGTAAACCTACTCATTTTTCATACAATTTTTATTATTTTTTAATTCTGATTACAGGGTATTATGTGCAATGTTGTTTGTCACATTTTTAGAAAATATTATTATTTTATATTAAGAACTCTGCAAATTATAAGCAAAAAATCTTGGGAAAATTTGGGAGTATTTTTCTAAAAACCTTCATTTCTCTACGAGTATACATGCTATCGACATAAAAATGAACACAGTTTATAACAATAAGCCACTTAATCATAATCTGCAGTTTGAACGCTTTTGATGCATTAGTTTTGACAGGGTTAGCCAAAAGATATCCATGCATTTTTTAATTTGTTGGCGGTCCCCTTTAAAGTTCCTGGAAAAAATCTTCACGGAAATAGATGACCTGTACTATATTGTTTATACACTGAGAGTTTCAGGATAATTCCTCATGTATTTTCTAGATATTTTGCAAAATGTCTAAAATCGCGAGTGGACGATAATCAATGGCCAGGTAGGGTATTACATTTATACACTAAGATTTTCAGGATAATTCCTCATACATTTTTCTAGATATTTAACAAATTGTCTAAAATCGCAAGTGGACGGTCATCTCTGGCCATATAGCGTATATCAGGAGCTTTAGGGAACTGGCTAATTCTTTATTTCCCCTTTTGCTATATGGGGGAAAGTCGGGTGGAATGGGACTGTAGGTTTTTCTCTTTGTGCATTATTCTAAACATTTCATCGATCGCATACAAGATGAAGCAATGGTAATCCATTCTTCAGTTTACAAAAAATATTGATATGCATAGACTTTCAAATGCATAAAAGAAATTTTTTTTCAAAAATCCAGTTTAAATTTGATTTATTTGCTCACAATATATTAAAGGCTTATCTATGTATAAATGTAATAGTTTCCCTATTTATGGAACATTATACTGCATATTATCCATAATTTAAACTAAGCCTAAAGCAGCATTTTTGTTTGAACAAGAAGTTTAACACAAACAAGGAAGTGGCGAGGAATGGGACATGCCAAAAAAGGGATGAATGGGACGCGCCCAGTTCCCTTTTTAAATTAATAATGATGCGAATTGCTAACATGCAAATTTTTTAGAGGATAATATATAATTTATAACATTGATAATATATGCATTCATACTTCAAAATGTAAATAAGTTGATGATTATTTAAGGCGCAACGCTAGGCACAGAAAAAGACCCGGATGATAATGCAAAGTCGATGGGGGCGTTCTTTTCAAATATTTCGCCGAAATTTTAATATTTTTATGTGATTGTTTTGCACAAGATTGCTGAGGGCGATCCGCAACCGGCGTAGTTTTTACTTTTTCAGTTTTGGTTTCAGATTTTTTTTAAAAAATTACTTTAACTTATGAAATTGGTTTAAACCGATTCTGAAATTGAAACTATCGTTATACAAAAAATATAAAAGCAAAATCGAAAAAATAAAAACTAGGCCGGTTATGGATCATCCTCAGCTGTCTTGTTCAAAAGAATCATGTAAAAATATTAAAATTTTAGTTAGGTATTTCAAAAGAACGCTCCTATAAACTTTTACATTATCATCTTTACATTCTGAGCCTAGTGTGGGGCCTTAATGACTCCTATGACAGAGAATTCTGAATTTTCATTCCAGTCATGAAGATACTGGAATTTTATATTGTGGCATATACATTATCAACTTATAACCTTTGTTTGTTTGTTTATCTTACCGACACTATAGGTTATTTTGTGCCTAATAGCTTTTTTTTTATTATTGCTGTCCCATAACTCTTAATGAGGAGGTATGAGACACATTTTGAAACTTATGTTCTCTTTTAAATAAAATAGTATTTGCACGTTATGTTTCTATATTGTTCAGGGGGATTAAAAATGTTTTACCTTGCATGCTATAAATTGAATTTTTTCTTTTTGTATATATATATATACATATATATAAAAAATATCTTATTTTTGTAAAAAAAAAGTCCCACACCACCCCACTCTCTCCTATATAGATATTATATATTAATACACCAATTACATGAAAATAGAATTTTTATCAATAGTATTAAAATACAGTTTAAGGGCTAACAGTTTATTCTATATCCTTATGTTTTTACCACCTTCTCCCCAGGTTTTTACCGGTAAAAAGCCAACCCTGTTTATTGGTCTTGTTTCAGAACGGGTGGAGTGAAAGACTGTTAAAAATTATGTCATTAGAAAAATGTTTAAGATTTATAAATGACAGTGCAAAAATCGCCTTTAAAACACGAGATCTTCATCACCTGCGGAAAATTTTCACATTTGTGTAAAATTACGATACAAGTTTTTATTCATTGTTATATTTTTTGAACTCACACTATTTCTGTAAACTATTCTGAAAGTTCAGTGGAGTAAATACAGATTGTTTTCCTTTTATAATTTGAATGTTCATGACTACAAATTTGTTCTATCGGTTGATGTGGATGATTGAGAAAGGGAGGGAGACTGATTACGGTCTAATCAAACTTAAATTACTATTATTGAAAAAAAATATTTTATTTTATTTAACCATAAAATTCTGCTACTAAATAAGGTTTAATGCGAAAGAATACTTTCGGGAAAAAATGGGTGTAAATCTGCATAGCCGATAATCAGATTATAAGGTTTATTCAATTCAATACCCAAACATTTTCTCACCTTTTTGAAAGAAAATGAAACCAAAAGTATGAAAATATGAAGAATTGGGAGTAAGAAAACATAATGGTAAACCCAAGATACCGCTAAATTCGGGTTTTTAGGCATTTCCTCCCAAGGTATGACTTGGCTTACTAATAACGTTTTAATATGCAAATCAAGGTTTTATCCGTGATTTTTATCCTTAAATGAGACTAAATGATTGTCCGTGCTCCCGCCTCCCGATCTAATCTTATTATGAAGATTATTTTGGAAATAACGGTGGTTAATAATGAAAATATTAATGATGGAAACCCTGTAAATAAGTTTTGATTACTTTAAGATTTGCAAGTATTCAATTTTCTTAAATGAAAAAGTTACCCCCCCCCCTCTCAAATAAAGACAAATCAGGTATACTGAAACAATATTAGAGAAGTTACGTGAGGCTGCAATATGGTGTGAATTAGCCTTTACAGGAGGGGTTCGGATAGTATCTGACAATATATGCAAAGCCGGCCAGATGCTATCCGAGATCCCGTGTAAAGGTTAAAATTAAAACATCGCGAATAAAATTAATTGCTTTTACATAGGCGTAGCCAGCCTTTTGAACGGGGGGGTGCCCAGATTTTTTAACTCGGACCTGTTGGGTACAAACAATATCTTATATAATAAAGCCTGTTAAAACGGAATTTCATGAGACTGCTCGAATTTCCGTTTTAAACAAGCTTTTATATTAGAAGGTATAATTGTGTGGTGTTTTTTTTTAAAGGGCCCAAACACAATTTTGTTTTTGTGAGGGGTATTAGAAGAGGTTCTAAACTAAATCTAATGGTAAAAAAAAAGATATAAATTTTCTTACAGAAGTGATATAAGACAGAGACTGTGTGTGGACACAAGTGTGAAACTTTTAGTCACCCTAACGTCTAATAAAAATTAAAAAATGATTTTTATTATGCTGGAAACTTCTGTAGGCGCAAAAGAAAGCTGTATGAGATCAAAATATAGTATTAATTAAAGTCTTGTAGATGAAATTTAGTCGGATGATAAATCTCATCCGGCGAAATACACATACATGTGTGTGAGTTAGAGATGAGTTCGGGCTCGTTTTCCGGGATCTGGGCCCGCACGAGCCCGAAAGATTTTTTGTTACCAGAGTCCGAGCCCGATACCAAAAATATACAAAACAAAATTTTATGGTATTTATGGTATTAAAAAATTTTTATTATCTTAATTACTTATTTATGTTAATTATTTATGTTTATTATTATTGTATTATAAATTTATTATTATGGTATTAAAAATTTCTTACACAGATAAAATTGTTAAATGAAAATTTAAATTCAATCTTATCAAAATCCGTATCAAATAAATATATACTGCACTCTTAAAATTAATCTCAATTTTTTCCTAATTTAAAAAAGTAAATTTCATGTACATGTTTGTGACTTAATGAATAAATGCATGAAATTTGCAGAAACTACTATTTGTAATCTGGCGAATCGAACAACGTTCTTCAATTTTCTGTAAAAAATGTACAACTTTAATTATAATCGATTCCTTTCTCATAACAATGTTCCTTAATTGATAAGTGCCAGAAAATCAATGCCAAAAAAAAAAAAAAAAAAAAAAAAAAAGCGTTATTTTAAAGGTCCGATGCTTTTATCGGAAAAGAAGAAACACTGAACAGTTGCTTTATACCAGAATAAGATGGTAATCATGTTTACTTACGGAGGAAAGTTTATACTTCGAAGATGTATACCGTCCTCAGCATGAAACAATGTTCATGTTGACAAATAGATAGAATAATCACTAATTTTCATATGAAAAATGACAATAACTCGTGCACAATAGAAGATTAAATAATTTGCAAGCCTCCAGCTAACTTTCGTCTATTAATAACAAAAGAAAGTATTCTCTTCGCGTTATGTAACTAAATAATAAATTTTAAAAAAAACGATCCTATTAAAAGAAAAAAAAAAAAACTTTTACTAACGAAAAGCCAACTAAATGCAAATTCATAGCTGATGTTTATTTTGAATGGTGCTATTCAGAGGTTGTCGTCGGAAATTATGTAGACATAAATCTGTAATTATCACAAATTTTCATTTGAAACAGCAATCAAATACTAAAATAAATAAACACTACTTCGGTTCCCCGTCATTTTGATCTAAATGATTTGAAAAGGAATAAGTACGCAATTTTAAATGAAAAAAAAAATTTTCAATCTTTTCTACTCATGAATAAATAAAATCGTTCGGTTTCAGAAAAAATGAGCCCGTCCGGGGCCGAAGATTAGAATAAAAATAAAGCCCGTACGCATATTTCAGATGTGTATATTGCTGGGACGATTACTGTTTCTAAACCAATAGGAGAGCGTCATTATCACGGTCAAGTACACGCCCACACAGTTTGATTGACAGGAACTCGTGGACAATTGACGGTGCTAATTATAACGATAATCTGTTGCGGATGAAAGTGAGCTGACTGGCTGAATGGTTAGAGCGTCGAGCTCGAAACCGGAGGTTATGGGTTCGAGTCCATCGCGGGCCGAGAGTCCGTTGGTGATTTTTTTTTTTTTAATTATTGGAGGCTGTCTTTTATTAATAAATAAGACATTTAAGAAAAAATATTTCAAACCCTTTTAATATTCTAAATATCGTTCCAAAATGATTTATATATATATTAAACAAATGGGAAAAAAAGTATTCTGCGAAAATATCCGTATAAGCAAAATTCTTACTTTAATTTTTATTTATTTATTTATTTATTTATTTCAGGATCAGAGGAAGTATAATTTCTAATTGAAGTAAATAAAATTCAGTCATTTTGAAAAAAAAAAAAAAATTCTTTCGTACCTTTAATTTTTAATTACCGAGTACAAATTCAAACAAACCGAGTACAAATAAATAATAAACACACACGATCAATTGTCCACGAGTTCCTGTCAATCAAACTGTGTGGGCGTGTACTTGACCGTGATAATGATGGTCTCCTATTGGTTTAGAAACAGTAATCGTCCCAGCAATATACACATCTGAAATATGCAGCCCGTACCCGTGTCGGGCCCGGGCTCGGGTTTTCGGGTACGGGCTGAGCCCGTCTCATCTCTAGTGTGGATGCGCGTATATGCATAAACCAGCAGCATAATTATGAACATAATAATAAATGTCATAATAAATAAAGTTAAAGTATTTAGTAAATTTTTTTATAAAACCACATTATTAACTCAGATCTCAGTGCCACAATAAAGATATTACTGCTGGTGTTTCGTAACCAGGTACCACGTCGGATTAGACGTACCACTGATGGATTCTGTCATAAGTAAACAAAGTAAATACAAAAATTTAAGTACAAAAGTCACTTAAACTCGATTACTTTATATTTATCAAAAAATGGAATACGCAATTCGATTCCAAATCGCTTCAATGTACACGTCTATTGAAATTGAATCTTGTGCCTTTACGTTAAAAAAAAAAAAAAAAAAAAAAAAAAAAAAAATCATAAAATGTGTCAGAAAGTTTTGCGTTTGTTAAGCACAGATTTCAGAACCGCTTTAAGAGAGTATAATAAACTATTCTTACTTTCTTTGGTTACTGTGGCTTCTGGAGATTTGACATCATGTTGGACAGTTATTTTTTCTTTAAAAATATCCTGAATTGTCTTGCATTTTTTGCAGGTTTTTCTAAAGCTCGTTTTCTCTTTTCTGGCCGTCCCGTATTTTTTAAATACGCTTCGTAAAGTGCGAAGTATGTTAATAAATTAAATATAATTTTTTGGCCCATTTCGGAATGATACAGGTCAAGAGAATGAAAACTGAATAAAACAGAATTTTCTCTTCTCGGAAAACCCTATAATGTGACTGGCAGGCTTTAATATTTATTATTGTTATTATTATTATTTAAAAGATAAAAATTATTAAGCATAGCTTCCATATCTAGATTCAGATGTTTTTGTTTTTTCTCAAATAGCTTCAGTGGGGGGGGGGGGGGGAGGGGGAGAGTCTATTGTCAGTGTGAACATTTAATGTAATGGCGTCTTGCAAACGTTGGATTAACGGCAGGCCAGTAGTGTCTGGCGCCTGCTTACCGAACATTTCAAAATCTAAAATACTCTACTTTATAAAATATTGACAAATGAGTACAAATGTAATGTGAAAATATTAATTATCAGCTGTTGCATCATGATACTTGAGAAATTATTGTTGTGTTCCGCAGAAGTGATATATGAACAGGATGTATTAAAAATAAAAATTGTTAATTGTTTTTAATTACATTGTTTTCAATTATTATTTTTTTTTATGAATGCTGATTATTTTACTTAGGTTTTAAAATCCTTCATGTGTCTGCGTGAACGGGGGGGTGCCCGGGCACCCAGGGCACCCCCCCTGGCTACGCGCATGTTTTAACTGTATATAGACGCAAAAACATATTTTAACCTTAACTGCTCTGACAAAAATTGTTACATAACTACTGTGAGCTGTCTGTCAGACCATTTAATCTGAAGATGAATAAAATGTTACATTAATTCTCAGAATACTATTTATGTATTAAACTTTATGTACAAGAATATTATAAATCAAATTCAGCTATTCAAAAGTATTTAGAGGTAGTAATAAGGCTCCAAACTAAAAAAAATTGACCAGTATCTATAGTTAAACTAAAAATTACAAGTTAAACTGTGGAACTTGAAAAACGCACGGTGTCTGAGACCACTAACAGGAGTTAAAGGTTAAATCTAAACAGTTGAGTTTAAACACAAGGTAAAATGGTCATAAAATATTCCGATTGCAACATTGATTCGTCTATAATAACTGATTTGTAATGAAAAAATATGTAAATATTTTTACAATCTTTCATTTCGCACTTTCTTATTCTGCGCCCTTAGGATTCCCGTGCCTAGAGCAGTTTGCTCCAATTGCTCCTCGGTAGCTAAGGCCTCGATAAATCATTTAAAAATATTGACATGTAAACGAGAAATTGTAAAATAACTACCTCATAGTTTAATATTAGTACGCGTGTATTTTGGTGAGAGGTTAGCTTATAGCTTCACATAATAAACTTAACAATCAACCATACTAACAAAAAATCTAATTTACTGTTTTTTTATGGCATTACTTATAAGGATGTACGATAAATTAACGTAACAATAAAATAAAGTAAAATAAAGTTAAATCTTACCTTTAATCAGACTTTGCCCGGTTCACTGGTCGCGCAAATCGGATCGTTAAGTCCTCATTGTGTTTCATTGTAGCTCAGTGGTTAGTCCTCAATTAATATCACCAATTCACACACTGCCATGTTTTCCTTTGCTCACACTCGTAAACTTTACTTGCCGACAACGAAAGCAGAAAGACACGCGTCATAGCGCATGCGCAAGTTGCCAATCACCCGATGAGGTGGTTACGAAGTGCATGGCACCTTATTTAGCTCCCATCATCCAGTAACAGATCTGTCGTCACCCCAACCGCATATTCAAGCTCCTATGACACCCTAGGGTTCCAAATGGCACCGCCTTTTCACCTCCGGGTCCCAAATGGCACCGGTTTGTCACCTTTATTTTTAACAGTGTATTAGCAAAATAGATTCGACGTGTAGTACAAAGAAAAAAAACATATTTAATCCTTTAATATACCACCTTTTTTCCAATATGTTCTAAAATAATCTAACTTTTTATAACCGCGACAACGATTGTTATTAATCTAATTTCAACTAACGCCTACAAATATATTAAAAATATGTACATATGATTATGTATGAAAAACTAAAAAGAAAAGGCAAAGATTGAACACGAGCAATTTGGCGAATCTAATCGCTTGGTTACTCGCCAAATGAAGAATTTAGTAGCAATTTGGCGCAATGGCGAGCGACAGCGAGAACACTGACTGTATATGTAACATTTAGAACTAAAGAAATTAAAGTAGTAAAGAAATTCCCTGGAAATTAATCTCCTAGATGAATAACGTATATAGTTGTGCACATTTACTTGCTATTTAATTTTTTAAACGATCAGTCATTTTTCATATTTTTAGTCTCAGTGAGGGTCTACTTCAGTCACGGGAAAACACACATTCGCCAATGTTAATCCAATGGGAGCTCTCTTGCATTTCAAAATTTTTATTTATTTATTTTATTTTATTTTATTCTATTTTTGTCATTGATTAATTGAGGTCACTTAGTACAAAGGCCATTATTTGCTTTTTAAATTTTCTTCTCAGCAGTTTTTTTTTTCCGAAACCTTTTCCGAAAGTAATTGTAACCTAATTTAAAAAAAGAACAATGGACAAAACTGAAAAATAAAAACTGGTCCTTGTATTGATCGATCTACCAAAAAAATCCGTTTGAAAGATGAAATGCAACCGAGATGTCTGTTTAATATTATTCTTAACATAAGCGAAAGGTGTTTTTGCGTGAGTGAAGTAGCCTTTTAAGGGAACTAGTCACTCATTTTCGGATATTATCTTCTCCGTAATGTTCAGTCTATAGACGTTTGGTGCATTCGTATAATTAGAATATATCTTGAGGAAATTAATATTTTAACTTCTTTTTTTCTGTTTGCTCTGCTTAAAGGATGTCACTTTGTTTCTTAGTTCTCAAAATCTTTCTAAAATTTATGCTTAATTTGATATTTTATGATCTAAAAGCTGACAAATTGTAAATAAAATTTTAACACTTCATATAAAATTAAATGTTTACTTTCGAAAAGTTTTGAAAACTATAAAAAGCAGCGGTATCATTTAAGAAGTGCATACAAAAATCAGCACTTAAACATTTTAATTTCCCGAGGAAATAAATATTTTAACTATACGAATACACGAAACGTCCATTAATTAATATTAGTGGATCTCATAACATTCGTCTCTCTGTTCCCAGTCTGTCCATCCGTCACAAAATCCGTACAAAAAAATGTATAATTCAGAGATTTCAAATTTTGTGCACTGACAGCTGAATACCTCGTATCACACGACAAATCATAAAATTTTGAAAGAGTCTGTTATTTTAGCTAAATTATTTTTTTAGTGTCATCCGTCCATTTTTGCGATTTAAATTTTAAATGAGAACCTTAATTTCGACGTTTTGTGTGTATACATCATAGCTTGGAGTTAAAGAATATCGCTAGAAAAAGCAGGTTTGTAGTTTGAACCCCGATGCTGGAAGTCGAAAGGTTCATATTAAAATGGATTTAATAAGAAGATATTTCGTGTTTATACCCAATTAGAAAGTTTGTATCGTTAGGAATTCATTTATCTGGTATTCATAATATGTTTCGGGATTAAATTTTCTTTCCATTTTAAAAACTATTGCGATTTATTAAGGTTTCAGCACTTTAAATTTAATTTTTAACATTTTTTTTCGCTTTTAGAAATTTAAAATTTATTTATATCTACGCTAATTTTTTTAATTTCGGATTCTCAAAAAATTTAGAATTTTAGATTTTATTTGAATAATTTGATTTGAACATTTTCAATTTTTTAAAATAAAATATTTTTCTTTTGTAATTATACTTAAATTAAATTCATTGGTTCTACCATCTACGTAAAAATTTAATAATTTTAAATTAACAATTTGGCTTTCTAAATTAAATGATAAGTGTTTTTGAAAGAAATATTAAATGAAACTCTCTGTAGTATCTGTGATCACACTTACCCACTTGTTCTTTTTAAACAATTGACCCTTTAAAAATTTTTGATATAATAAATAAAAAAGGAATGTAAAATATTTAATATTTTCTTTCATTTACAACAAAATTGATTATCATACATTTAGATAAAAGTGTTCTTAAAGATAGTCATTTTCAAAACATTTCACTGACATAATTTACATTTGGATTTTTTTTTTAAATAATAGCCAGTTATTTTTACACATTTTGGTGCCCTAAAAATATATGTAAGTATTAACGTTCATGTAAAAAGAAAAGAAAACTTCGAAAAGTACTGAGAAATTGTTAGAAACATTAAAGAAACCATTTACGATCTTTTGGATTGTTTCCAAAATAATAATCATAACTTTTTCATCGTTATAAGGGGTAATTTCAGAAATGGTGTTCTAGTGAGAAAAAAAAAGTCGTTTTCGTAAATTTCAGTTTTCGAAAGTATAACTGTTAAAAGCTTTTCTATATAAGGGCTATACTTTCTGTATCAGTAATATTTTTGGCGTAAGTAAAATAAAAGGATTTCCTTAATTTTCTTTTTCAATTTCATTTGCAGCTATGTATGTCTGTTGTATTTAATATAACAAAAAGTAAAATATTAGCCCTTTCGGGTCTGATGTACTAAATAGTACATGTATTTTCATCGAATATTATTTTGTCTTAACGAAAATTTTGTTACTTCCTACATATTGAAATGATAGTACATATGTATGCCTTTCTTATTATGATTTCATTTATTTTTAGTCATTTAGTAATAATAAAATAATAACTATGATAATAATAGGGATATTTTACTTAATTCTCTTTGCAGAGTTGTCGATTCCTTTATTTTATGCATATCTCTACCCAGAAGCGGATTAACTACCTCCCGGGTCCCTAGGCTAGATTTTTTTGTTAACAACCTCCTCTCCCCTCCCCCGGTCCTCAAAGCAATACATTTTTCTATTTTCTGGCACAAAAAAAAGAAAAAATCGGGGCCATATAAAAAATAAAATTTCATATTGTAATACACATATGCAGCAACATATAAAACAAAAGCTCTATTTAAATTATACGTGTTTTTGTAGTTGAAAGAATTTTTCTATCATCAGCGGTTTCTATCACACTAATGTTAATGCTAATCCTACGGGCAGTTCTTTGCAGATTTCTCGCACGCATTTTAATATTTTTGAACGATTTTTTTTTCATAGGATAGCTTAAAACGATCTATAATCACGCTAGTTTTTACATTTTTTTTTTTTTTGTAAGTTTTTTTTTCTTTTTTTGTACGTGATAGTTTTGCTTTCAGAACCAGTTTAAATCGGTTCTAAAAATTAAAGTATTTTTTTTTATTTTTTTTTTCAATGTGAAACCAAAATCCAAAAAAACGAGCCCGGTTAGGGATCGTCCTCAGTTATTCTTCACAAAAATATTCAATCAAAAATATTAAAATGCATGCGTGAAATTTTCAAAGAACTGCCCTATAGGATTAACATTAGCGTTCCCGTGTTTTCTATGTCTAGTGTAGCCTCTTAAGCAGTTGCTTCAAGCAAGAGCACACAATCTTTAATGTTATTCCTTGCTTGAACATGGGTGAGGTTCCCTTAGAAAGCCCCCCCCCCCCCCAAAGAGGACACCTCATCCTTTAGGACCTATATATCACATGTATATAATCGGCCGACATAAAATAAACCATAACAAACTTAATGTTAATCCTACGGTAGAAATTTTTTTAAACATCTCGTTTGCATTTCAATATTTTTAAGCGATTTTTGCATTGGATAGATGAGGTCTTCTCTACAAATGCGTTTTGTACTTTTTTAGTATAGTTGAACATTTTATTATTATTTTTATTAGGATAGTTCTACTTTTTGAAACCGGTTTCGAAAGTAAAAATAACTTTATTAAAAAAAACCTGCAAACAAAATAGGAAAAAAAAAGTTAAAAGCAGCCTTTCTAGAGCTGATATATGAAGAAAAATCTGAAAAAAAATCGTAGCATCGAGGCCCCTTTTTCTTCCGGGCCTCTAGGCTTCAGCCTACTCAGCCTAATGGGTAATCCGCCTCTGTCTCTACCTTGTACATATCTCTTCCTTTATACACTATATTGCCATTGATTATTGGACACTTGCGATTTTAGACATTTTACTAAATATCTAGAAAAATACATGAGGAATCATCTCGAAACTCTGAGTGTATAAATATAATAGTATACGCCATACATCTCCGTGAAGATTTTTTACCGAAACTCCATAGGGGACCGTCAACAAATTAAAAAAGAATGAATATCTTTTGAATAACCCTGTCAAAACTAATGTAGCAAAAGCGCTCAAACTCTAGATTATGATTGAATGCCTTATTGTAATACACTGTGTTCATTTTTATGCAAATAGCATGCATACTCGCAGAGTAATTAAGGTTTTTATAAAAATGGTCCCAAATTTTTCCAAGTTTTTTTCTTATAATTTTCAGAGTTCTTAATATAAAGTAATATTTTTTTCAGAAAATGTGACAAACAACATTGTACACAGTACCCTGTAATCAGAATTAAAAAATAATAAAAATTGTATGAAAAATGATTAGGTTCACTAAATAATTTTTTACTACGCATGCGTCAAGGATATCAAAATTTCATTTGCATATTATGTTAGCAATGTCCTGTATATTCAAGCTCCTATGACACCCTAGGGTTCCAAATGGCACCGCCTTTTCACCTCCGGGTCCCAAATGGCACCGGTTTGTCACCTTTATTTTTAACAGTGTATTAGCAAAATAGATTCGACGTGTAGTACAAAGAAAAAAAACATATTTAATCCTTTAATATACCACCTTTTTTCCAATATGTTCTAAAATAATCTAACTTTTTATAACCGCGACAACGATTGTTATTAATCTAATTTCAACTAACGCCTACAAATATATTAAAAATATGTACATATGATTATGTATGAAAAACTAAAAAGAAAAGGCAAAGATTGAACACGAGCAATTTGGCGAATCTAATCGCTTGGTTACTCGCCAAATGAAGAATTTAGTAGCAATTTGGCGCAATGGCGAGCGACAGCGAGAACACTGACTGTATATGTAACATTTAGAACTAAAGAAATTAAAGTAGTAAAGAAATTCCCTGGAAATTAATCTCCTAGATGAATAACGTATATAGTTGTGCACATTTACTTGCTATTTAATTTTTTAAACGATCAGTCATTTTTCATATTTTTAGTCTCAGTGAGGGTCTACTTCAGTCACGGGAAAACACACATTCGCCAATGTTAATCCAATGGGAGCTCTCTTGCATTTCAAAATTTTTATTTATTTATTTTATTTTATTTTATTCTATTTTTGTCATTGATTAATTGAGGTCACTTAGTACAAAGGCCATTATTTGCTTTTTAAATTTTCTTCTCAGCAGTTTTTTTTTTTTCCGAAACCTTTTCCGAAAGTAATTGTAACCTAATTTAAAAAAAGAACAATGGACAAAACTGAAAAATAAAAACTGGTCCTTGTATTGATCGATCTACCAAAAAAATCCGTTTGAAAGATGAAATGCAACCGAGATGTCTGTTTAATATTATTCTTAACATAAGCGAAAGGTGTTTTTGCGTGAGTGAAGTAGCCTTTTAAGGGAACTAGTCACTCATTTTCGGATATTATCTTCTCCGTAATGTTCAGTCTATAGACGTTTGGTGCATTCGTATAATTAGAATATATCTTGAGGAAATTAATATTTTAACTTCTTTTTTTCTGTTTGCTCTGCTTAAAGGATGTCACTTTGTTTCTTAGTTCTCAAAATCTTTCTAAAATTTATGCTTAATTTGATATTTTATGATCTAAAAGCTGACAAATTGTAAATAAAATTTTAACACTTCATATAAAATTAAATGTTTACTTTCGAAAAGTTTTGAAAACTATAAAAAGCAGCGGTATCATTTAAGAAGTGCATACAAAAATCAGCACTTAAACATTTTAATTTCCCGAGGAAATAAATATTTTAACTATACGAATACACGAAACGTCCATTAATTAACATTAGTGGATCTCATAACATTCGTCTCTCTGTTCCCAGTCTGTCCATCCGTCACAAAATCCGTACAAAAAAATGTATAATTCAGAGATTTCAAATTTTGTGCACTGACAGCTGAATACCTCGTATCACACGACAAATCATAAAATTTTGAAAGAGTCTGTTATTTTAGCTAAATTATTTTTTTAGTGTCATCCGTCCATTTTTGCGATTTAAATTTTAAATGAGAACCTTAATTTCGACGTTTTGTGTGTATACATCATAGCTTGGAGTTAAAGAATATCGCTAGAAAAAGCAGGTTTGTAGTTTGAACCCCGATGCTGGAAGTCGAAAGGTTCATATTAAAATGGATTTAATAAGAAGATATTTCGTGTTTATACCCAATTAGAAAGTTTGTATCGTTAGGAATTCATTTATCTGGTATTCATAATATGTTTCGGGATTAAATTTTCTTTCCATTTTAAAAACTATTGCGATTTATTAAGGTTTCAGCACTTTAAATTTAATTTTTAACATTTTTTTTCGCTTTTAGAAATTTAAAATTTATTTATATCTACGCTAATTTTTTTAATTTCGGATTCTCAAAAAATTTAGAATTTTAGATTTTATTTGAATAATTTGATTTGAACATTTTCAATTTTTTAAAATAAAATAATTTTCTTTTGTAATTATACTTAAATTAAATTCATTGGTTCTACCATCTACGTAAAAATTTAATAATTTTAAATTAACAATTTGGCTTTCTAAATTAAATGATAAGTGTTTTTGAAAGAAATATTAAATGAAACTCTCTGTAGTATCTGTGATCACACTTACCCACTTGTTCTTTTTAAACAATTGACCCTTTAAAAATTTTTGATATAATAAATAAAAAAGGAATGTAAAATATTTAATATTTTCTTTCATTTACAACAAAATTGATTATCATACATTTAGATAAAAGTGTTCTTAAAGATAGTCATTTTCAAAACATTTCACTGACATAATTTACATTTGGATTTTTTTTTTAAATAATAGCCAGTTATTTTTACACATTTTGGTGCCCTAAAAATATATGTAAGTATTAACGTTCATGTAAAAAGAAAAGAAAACTTCGAAAAGTACTGAGAAATTGTTAGAAACATTAAAGAAACCATTTACGATCTTTTGGATTGTTTCCAAAATAATAATCATAACTTTTTCATCGTTATAAGGGGTAATTTCAGAAATGGTGTTCTAGTGAGAAAAAAAAAGTCGTTTTCGTAAATTTCAGTTTTCGAAAGTATAACTGTTAAAAGCTTTTCTATATAAGGGCTATACTTTCTGTATCAGTAATATTTTTGGCGTAAGTAAAATAAAAGGATTTCCTTAATTTTCTTTTTCAATTTCATTTGCAGCTATGTATGTCTGTTGTATTTAATATAACAAAAAGTAAAATATTAGCCCTTTCGGGTCTGATGTACTAAATAGTACATGTATTTTCATCGAATATTATTTTGTCTTAACGAAAATTTTGTTACTTCCTACATATTGAAATGATAGTACATATGTATGCCTTTCTTATTATGATTTCATTTATTTTTAGTCATTTAGTAATAATAAAATAATAACTATGATAATAATAGGGATATTTTACTTAATTCTCTTTGCAGAGTTGTCGATTCCTTTATTTTATGCATATCTCTACCCAGAAGCGGATTAACTACCTCCCGGGTCCCTAGGCTAGATTTTTTTGTTAACAACCTCCTCTCCCCTCCCCCGGTCCTCAAAGCAATACATTTTTCTATTTTCTGGCACAAAAAAAAGAAAAAATCGGGGCCATATAAAAAATAAAATTTCATATTGTAATACACATATGCAGCAACATATAAAACAAAAGCTCTATTTAAATTATACGTGTTTTTGTAGTTGAAAGAATTTTTCTATCATCAGCGGTTTCTATCACACTAATGTTAATGCTAATCCTACGGGCAGTTCTTTGCAGATTTCTCGCACGCATTTTAATATTTTTGAACGATTTTTTTTTCATAGGATAGCTTAAAACGATCTATAATCACGCTAGTTTTTACATTTTTTTTTTTTTTGTAAGTTTTTTTTTCTTTTTTTGTACGTGATAGTTTTGCTTTCAGAACCAGTTTAAATCGGTTCTAAAAATTAAAGTATTTTTTTTTATTTTTTTTTTCAATGTGAAACCAAAATCCAAAAAAACGAGCCCGGTTAGGGATCGTCCTCAGTTATTCTTCACAAAAATATTCAATCAAAAATATTAAAATGCATGCGTGAAATTTTCAAAGAACTGCCCTATAGGATTAACATTAGCGTTCCCGTGTTTTCTATGTCTAGTGTAGCCTCTTAAGCAGTTGCTTCAAGCAAGAGCACACAATCTTTAATGTTATTCCTTGCTTGAACATGGGTGAGGTTCCCTTAGAAAGCCCCCCCCCCCCCCAAGGAGGACACCTCATCCTTTAGGACCTATATATCACATGTATATAATCGGCCGACATAAAATAAACCATAACAAACTTAATGTTAATCCTACGGTAGAAATTTTTTTAAACATCTCGTTTGCATTTCAATATTTTTAAGCGATTTTTGCATTGGATAGATGAGGTCTTCTCTACAAATGCGTTTTGTACTTTTTTAGTATAGTTGAACATTTTATTATTATTTTTATTAGGATAGTTCTACTTTTTGAAACCGGTTTCGAAAGTAAAAATAACTTTATTAAAAAAAACCTGCAAACAAAATAGGAAAAAAAAAGTTAAAAGCAGCCTTTCTAGAGCTGATATATGAAGAAAAATCTGAAAAAAAATCGTAGCATCGAGGCCCCTTTTTCTTCCGGGCCTCTAGGCTTCAGCCTACTCAGCCTAATGGGTAATCCGCCTCTGTCTCTACCTTGTACATATCTCTTCCTTTATACACTATATTGCCATTGATTATTGGACACTTGCGATTTTAGACATTTTACTAAATATCTAGAAAAATACATGAGGAATCATCTCGAAACTCTGAGTGTATAAATATAATAGTATACGCCATACATCTCCGTGAAGATTTTTTACCGAAACTCCATAGGGGACCGTCAACAAATTAAAAAAGAATGAATATCTTTTGAATAACCCTGTCAAAACTAATGTAGCAAAAGCGCTCAAACTCTAGATTATGATTGAATGCCTTATTGTAATACACTGTGTTCATTTTTATGCAAATAGCATGCATACTCGCAGAGTAATTAAGGTTTTTATAAAAATGGTCCCAAATTTTTCCAAGTTTTTTTCTTATAATTTTCAGAGTTCTTAATATAAAGTAATATTTTTTTCAGAAAATGTGACAAACAACATTGCACACAGTACCCTGTAATCAGAATTAAAAAATAATAAAAATTGTATGAAAAATGATTAGGTTCACTAAATAATTTTTTACTACGCATGCGTCAAGGATATCAAAATTTCATTTGCATATTATGTTAGCTAAATGTATAGAGCAACTTTTGTAAAAGTCTCAAAATCATAGCTTGAAAATTCTATAAGTAATCGTCTATAGAAAAAGGACAAAATCCGTTGTTTCCAAAATGAAGCAAAAAAATTAGGGATTTTATCCAAATGCATCCCATACTGTGTATTCTATATTGACACTAATCAATGAATATATGAATACAACCCCTCTTGTTTTTGCTTCACTTTAAGAATAACGGATTTTCAACTTATTCAATTGACGATTATTTTCAGAATTTTCAAGTTATGATTTTGTGACTTTCACAAAAGTTGCTCTATACATTTAGCTAACATAATATGCAAATGAAATTTTTATATCGTTGACGCATGCGCATTAAAAAATTATTTAGTGAACCTAATCATTTTTCATACAATTTTTATTATTTTTTAATTCTGATTACAGGGTACTGTGTGCAATGTTGTTTGTCACATTTTCCGAAAAAAATATTACTTTATATTAAGAACTCTGAAAATTATAAGAAAAAAACTTGGAAAAATTTGGGACCATTTTTATAAAAACCTTAATTACTCTGCGAGTATGCATGCTATTTGCATAAAAATGAACACAGTGTATTACAATAAGGCATTCAATCATAATCTAGAGTTTGAGCGCTTTTGCTACATTAGTTTTGACAGGGTTATTCAAAAGATATTCATTCTTTTTTAATTTGTTGACGGTCCCCTATGGAGTTTTGGGAAAAACTCTTCACGGAGATGTATGACTTATACTATTATATTTATACACTAAGAGTTTCGATATGATTCCTCATGTATTTTTCCAGATATTTAACAAAATTTCTAAAATCGCAAGTGTCCAATAATCAATGGCAATATAGTGCATATACATATTTATACACTCCTAAAATTTAAAATTTACTTTTTTGAATAAATCATGCGTGATAAACGCAAAAAATATTAGAAAGTAGTGATATCTGTTAAACCCTGTTATAATATATTTTTCAAACGTCTTCAAAATCTCTTCCCTAGTCAATTATCAAGTAAATATGAATTGAACAGTAATATGAATTGAACACAAAATAAGACATCGCTGCATTTCAGACAATGAGATAATCTTTAAACTTTAGTACGTATATTTAGATAGCTGCGATTAATATTAATAATGTAATAATAATTTTGTTCTCAAAAAGGGAAAACAATTGGACTCGAAAGGGTTAACTAATGTATAATATATTTTTTGCTTTTTACTTATGTTTGAAATACTTTCAAAATCTAGTAGTTTTCTTTTTGACAATCTTAGAAGAAAACCTGGATGAACCAGAAAGTGGTGCAGTTGCGAAGTAAATATATATCTTTTAAATTATAATAAAATACAGTACTTATGAAAGAAGTAATATTTTTCATATAATTACAAGTGCAAACAACTTAAAATTAGAACAGTGATACTGTAATCATGGATTCGGTTATAGGGATCACCGGATCATCATTGGAATTTATTACCCATCAAACGAAACATTATATATGGTCTATACAATGTTAAGTATATTACACATTACGTGTGTCTAACTTGGGTATTTTGATAAATCTCAAACATTTGAGTGAAAGATTATCATCCAGCTGTTTTATTATTCTACTTTTATTTTATTCAAATTAACAATTGAGCTACCGAGCTATTTTATGAGCAAAAATATTTCAAGCATTTTGAGACTACCGGCATAAACTTGAAGATATATCGAGTTTATCTAAATGAATAGTTATTTTAAGAGTGTTTCATAAAACTAAAAAAAAACATTCCAATCAAATTGCCTATAGAAATAATAAAAAGTAAAGTATAAAAAAAAATAATAAGCGACTTATTCAAACAAGTAAAAATATACTCATTATTTACATAGACCTCTTGATAAAAAATTAGCTAAAATTTAAAGACATGCAAATAAAAATTATTATCATGCTAGTTGAACTTTCTTCCCAAACATATAAAAAAATAAGAAGTCCGGGAGCAGAACAAAAGCCCCTCTCTTAAATCGGCATTGCCCTACCAACTAAGCATACTGGTAGACTGCCTGGTAATACAATTCATTCTGCTATTTTTTTATAAAAAATATGTGGTATAAAACCAACATGCCTTACAGAAAACTGCGCAGCCTGCATAAACCGACATAACCGAGCAGATGTCAGATAGAACAAATCAGAGTAATGCTGCCCTAACTAGTGAAACGACTGGTTATTGTGATGTCATCATGACGCCAACTGCCAAAAATGAATGCCGATCAGCGCACGTCACTCTCCCTTCACCCCATATAAAATTAAAACTCCGTAAGAACAGATATTTTCAAGAATTAAATTGCGCGTTCGGGAATCACCTCCGAGTTCTCTAGAGATGTGGGATTTACCAGGTACTCTTAAGACAGAAAGATCCTTGGTTTTAATCCGAGGTTTCCTGAAAGTACTAATACGCTATTGGTAACTTTTAAATATGAGATTCTACAGAGGCGATCACTGTTCTCTCTGCCTTGGCTGTAAATTTCAAAGCCATACATACTAAGCCTCAAAACTGCAAACATCCACACGTTAAATGGATGGTGTGGCAATCTTCTAAGGCTGAGATCTAATGGCTTTCTTCTAAAGCAGGACTCAATTCACCAGGCTTCTGAGTGAAGACCAAGCGACCACAACATTGTAACATAACAACATAAGAGAATGAAACATAAACTAAAACTTATCAACATATAGTTCGGGGTTGCTTGAATGACGACCCAGCGGCCGTGACAAATAATAAACATAACAATATAAGAAACACATGTCATATGAAATTACTCAAAGAATAAATCGCAGGTAAAGAATTTTTAATAAACAATGTATAACTAGACACACTTTATTATTATAAATCAATCAATCTTATTGATAAAGACATCATACGGGTGGATTTTTCCGAAACTAAACGTCAATCTAGCTCATTAGGTAGTTCAGCTGGTAGAGCATTGTCAGTTTAAGCCAGAGTTTCTTGTTTAGATTTCCGGATTTAATTCCAATTCTTTGTTGGGAATAAAATCAATTAGTTTTTTTCATCGTCATTTAATGCGATTGATTTTAAATATCAGAGTTTTTATCATGCTATCAAAGATGGAACCTAATCCATACATAATTAATATACTTAAACGTATAGAAATACATGCATTAGTTATACTTTTATTTTACAATTATCTACTAATACACAAATGCATTTGAAAATATTTCTATCTAACTATCGAAAACGTTCGAAAACAAGGAAGAAAAATCCTTGTTCGGCATAGATTATGAAACACCTTTCAAAATTTTCCGAAATCTTTTAAAAAAAACTTCGTTATGTAGGAAATGAGTGAAATAATATAACTAGGTAAACATTTTAGAAAACAATACATTTGAAAATTTTATTACATAAGTTACTTTCCATAGCCAAATGTATATTCCAATTCTTTTGAATAGCCCTGTATTTGATCTGCATGTTGATATGCATACTATACAATGACAAAATTTAGTTTAGCAAGGAAATACATAACAGATTGAAATTTCTCTTTCAGCATTTTATAACAACAGATATAAACATCCTTAAATACATTTGTTCAGCCCTTTATTTACCACCAATAGTACCTTTATTATACTCCACTATTCAGTTAAAATTTAATTCAAACTAAAACATTGTTAAAACTACTGAAATCACGTATCTAGGAACTATTATCCATAAACGGTAGTGTATGGATAAAGGTTTCTAGTATGGATAGTCCATTTCTTTGTGTGGCCTGTATATCATTGTTTGCATATTATGCAAACATTTTCTAGTAAACGTGTGCTGTTCAGCGTAAAAATGCATAATACGTTTAAAAACCAGACTTAAGCAGTTTAATCTCATACTTTTGTGCAGTCCTGTATACCAACTATAGAAATTATACATACCTTATAGTATTAATAAATATAATAAAGCTTAAAAACGCGTTTGATAACATCATTTTTATTATACAGTACATCAAATGGAATATATTATCTGAAATCTTTTGCGCGTAAGTGCTAAGATTTCAGATGCTAAGTTTCCTGTATGAGCTACACATTTTGTACTATACATGGAAGAACTTATAGTAAGCCTCACCGATATATAACAACTTCATTATATATGAAAATTTTATACAAAATTAAAATAAACCGCAAACTGTCTCCTACTATACCAGTCAATAGAATTATTTGTGTGGCACTGCAAATAAATAATAACTATTCTTTGCTCCGCATACTCTACGGAATGCATGTTTTAGTGCGCTTCGTAAATGCATATGAACTTTTTTATATACAGGGTGTCCCAAAAGGTCGTTTACAAACTTAACATGCTGGTCTGTCATATCATGATGAGCAATATTAAATAGGAAACTAAGGGTCCCAAACGTCTTCCAAAGGAGATAATGCGTCATTAAAGTTTGGGGTCCAAAAATTCAAATGATTATAAAAAACAGAAAAATTGGTCGATTTGTTTGCGGTTTTCACTAAAACTATTCTTTATGCCAGTATTTTCTTCAAAATAAATTATAAAGATAAATTTCAAAAAATGTCGATAGAGGGCGCTTTAGACTTTGGAGTAACGATAAACTAGTTTTTACCATTATTTTTTGCATCTCATTAAATTTTTTTAGAAGCTTAGAGATAAACTTAAATTTTGAGCTCAAAATTTAAATCGTTGGAAGTGGTTAAGTAGCGCAAACTGAATTGCGGGGGGAGGTTCAAATTTCAAATGATTATAAAAAACGGAAAAATTGGTCAATTGATTTGCGATTTTCACTAAAATTATTCCTTATGTCAGTATTATTATATAATTTATAAAGATAAAATTCAAAAAATGCCGATAGAGGGCGCTTTAGACTTTGGAGTAACGTACAACATTTTTTTCCGTTATTTTTTGCATCTCATAAATTATTTTTAGAAGTTTAGACATAAACTTAAATTTTGAGATGGAAATCTGAATCATTGGGAGTGGTAAAGTAGCGCTAACTGAACTGTGTTCAATGGGGGTGGGGAGCTTCAAATTTCAAATGATTATAAAAAACGGAAAAATTGGTCGGTTTTCGCTAAAATTATTCTTTATGTCAATATTTCCTTAAAAATAAATTTTAAAGATAAATTTTAAAAAATCCGTTAGAGGGCGCTTTTAACTTTAGAATAACCAACACTTATTTTTAACCTTTTTTTTTTTTTTTTTTTTTTTTTTTAATTTAATTAGGTGCTTGCAAAAGTTTAGACTTAAATTTTGTGCTCAAAATCTAAATCGATAGGATTGGGTTAAGAATCGCAAACTGAACGGTGTTCAGGAGTTGAAATGTTACCTTCCCCACCCCTCGAACGCAGTTCAATTTTTGGCCGCTTAATTACTCACAACGATGCAGATTTTGAGCACAAAATTTAAGTTTAATCTTTTACAAGCATTTTATTAGATACAAAAAATAACGGTTAAAAATAGTTGTTGGTTACTATAAAGTTTAAGGCGCTCTCTGACGGAATTTTTCGAAAGATATCTGTAAAATTTATTTTCAAGAAAATATTGATATAAAGAATAATTTTAGCGAAAACCGGCCAATTTTTCCGTTTTTTATAATAATTTGAAATTTGAACCTCCCCACCCCCATTGAACACAGTTCAGTTTGCGTTACTAACCACTCCCAACGATTCAGATTTTTATCTCAAAATTTAAGTTTATGTCTAAGCTTCTAAAAAAATTATGAAATGCAAGAAATAACGGAAAAAAATAGTCGTACGTTACTACAAAGTCTAAAGCGCCCTCTATCGGCATTTTTTGAATTTTATCTGTATAAATTATTTTCAAGATAATACTGACATAAAGAATAATTTAAGTGAAAATCGCAAATCAATTGACCAATTTTTCCGTTTTTTATAACCATTTGAAATTTGAACCTCCCCCCGCAATTCAGTTTGCGCTACTTAACCACTTCCAACGATTTAAATTTTGAGCTCAAAATTTAAGTTTATGTCTAAGCTTGTAAAAAAATTTAATGAGATGCAAAAAATAATGGTAAAAACTAGTTTATCGTTACTCCAAAGTCTAAAGCGCCCTCTATCGATATTTTTTGAAATTTATCTTTATAATTTATTTTCTAGAAAATACTGACATAAAGAATAGTTTTAGTGAAAACCGCAAACGAATCGACCAATTTTTCTGTTTTTTATAATCATTTGAATTTTTGGACCCTAAACTTTAATGGCGCATATCTCCTTCAGAAGACGTTTGGGACCCTTAGTTTCCAATTTAATATTGTTCATCATGATATGACAGATCAGCATGTTAAGTTTGTAAACGACCTTTTGGGACACCCTGTATATTTCAAAGAATATAACATTGTTAACAGTCATTTGGAAAGATTTTTTTCCCCATTGCTCGTAATGTAACTGAAGACTTTTTACTCTCCCTGTAAATAAACTAAATGTACCACAAACTTCATAATAGGATTCGTGCTAGGGTATTCGAAAGTAACGTCTAAAATTATCAGGACAATCTGAGCATATTCAGGATAGTTAGAGCGCAGTAAGATACGCAGACAAATCGAAGTCAAACACTTTTCAACTTTGCGGAATGTTAGAATAAAAATTACTCAAATATTTCAGCTCATTAAAACATATAAAAATGTGTTTGTAATTTTTATTAATAATTATTTTTTAATCAAAAGTAGTTACTAAAATTAAAATGTATTACGTGAAAGAGTGTATGTATAGTGTTTTTGTTAAACCTGTAAATATGTAAATGGAAAATTGGAAAAACATCGTAAAAGCATAATTCAACATATCAATTACTACTGAATGCTATGCTGTCTTTGAAAAAAGAGATATGTCCCATTCCAGGTGTGTTTTTATTGCAGTAAGTGTAACATGTTATATAAGTATATAGAGTCGTAAACTGATATC
Source organism: Maratus speculifer (assembly GCA_964019185.1). Taxonomy (NCBI): domain Eukaryota; kingdom Metazoa; phylum Arthropoda; class Arachnida; order Araneae; family Salticidae; genus Maratus; species Maratus speculifer. The sequence goes on from OZ025292.1 coordinate 114,899,305, forward strand.
ATCTTTTAGTATTGTGCTTTCTTTGGTTATACATTGCTAACGTATGTAAAAAATTGTCAATACAGTTTAAACCTGACTAATTTTCTCAAATAGGAATTGATGAAATAATAATCTATAATAAGTCAATAGCAATATAAATTTTAACTATAGTGTGTTTAACATTTCAACATGTCACAGATATATATGTTGTAATAAGGAATTGTAGAACTGTATAATAAGCATCGTAAAAACCAATGATAAGAAGAGCAATTAGTGGATAGGTCTGCATCTCGAGATTGAACAATCATTCTGAAGCATAAGCTGATTTCCCCGCGAGGTCATAATCCCTTTTCATTCCTTCTATAAATTTTGTATAAAAATATTAAAGTAATAAAATATATTCGAAATAATCAGCACAATCGGCATGTAAAAACAAATGTTTGCTTTCAATAATATTTTATTTAAAAAATATTCGCAGTAAAACAAAAATATGCTAAGATATTTTCCACTCATTAAGACAATCTCTAAATTGTTAAATGGTTCTATTTATGAATTAAAATCCCTATAAAATCTTTATACATTCATTTTCTGTAGGACAATGTAAAACTGTTTAATTTACATTCTCTCTTACAGAATGGCAGATATTTGATGTAAAAAATAATAAAATCAGTTTATTTTTCATCTCACGGAACATTTTTATGCATGTAAGTCTTCAGAACTTTTTTAAAAATCAAAAATAGTATCTGCGAAAACAACATGCATTCTATTTTCTTGCATATAATATATTATCCTCTAACTCAAATGCATATCCCATTGTTTGAACAACGAGATTATTCCTCGGTTTTGCTTCTTATAGACATATCGAAATATAGTTTTTGCCATAGAATTTTTTTTTTCTGTACCATATCAAAAAATACACATTTAGTTTTCCATTATATAGAAATTTAGCGAAAAACATATATTACTCAAACATGCATTTTTTTTTAAATAGCTGATAAAAATAAAATGCGGCGCATTCAAACAAATTTTCTTTATATACTGTCAAGGACATATTGCTCTTCAGAATTAAATATGATGATGATGATGTAGGTCTCGTTAAATATTATACACTTCTTTTTATTTTATTGTTTAATTTATAAAGTATTTTTTGAAAATTACGTAGATAATTTGATAAAAGAGCTCTTAAGGCTGCAGTAAAAACTTTTGTAATAATCCTTTTAGTCAAGTGTAAAAAAAAATACATATCGCACACCGGCAAGAAAAGTGACACATCTAGCAAAAAAATTCATTTTGTATTTTAATCCACGAATAGGTCCTTCTTAAGTGTAGATAAATGGAAAATCATTTTATTACGCTATTTGTCCATTCGTGACCGCAGAAAATGGATGGATTGTGAGGAGAGGTAAATTTATCCAATTTTCCAAACCTCATCGTATGTCTTTGAGTTTTATAATTTTATGCATGCTTTTATCCCTGCATGCAGAAATTTTGTGTTATAATTTAAGTGCTATGGTTTTACATTACAGTAAAATCATGCAAATTTTCTTTTACCTCTCCTGAGAAATTTACTTTTGTCGAGATCTGCCACTTTTCTTGCTGGTGAGCGATATCCTTTTAATGAAATTTAGTTTTCAATGTATTTAACAAAAGTAATACATTCAAATAATTCTGAATTTTTACGACAGTTAGACATTTTTTAAAAATTCAATTAGCTATTAAATTATGTTACGTAATAATTATTCCCCAATGTCTTAGTCTGTCTTTAATTGTAAAATAAATAAAGCTGTTTATTTTGTACTAGATCATTTGATATATATTTTCATAGGGGGTAAACATTGACCTTCCTTTTGCTCTGGGATCATGCTCATACATCTTAGTCTCCTCCATGTTTTTCATGAAGAAAGACTTTTTTGAAAACCAATTTTTCTTTTTATTTCATAATGTATATTCTCTAGCTCTTATTCATATACCATTATTTGAACAACGTGATTTTTCATGAGTTTAAAGTAGTTTAAATACATTGAAATACAGTTTTTTGTCAGAAATGGTTCTTTTCTATATTATATGTATATATTTTTTCCCTTTCCAAAATACCTTATACCATTTTCATTGAAAATCTGAGGAAAATTTATTTTACTCAATTAAACACTTTAAAAAATATGCAGTAAATATTGACACCTTTAGAGAGATTAAGATATAAATAAAAAAACAAAACTTTTAAAAAAATCAACATATAATAAAAACAATACACAGGATGCATTTTTAGCTAAAAATATTAACATCGGATCATCAACTGAAGTAAACATATTTCTGTAAAAGAAGAAGGTCATGATGTAGGTCATAAAAGCACATTTTACTTTTAACTGTAAAGAGTATAGCAAAAATGCGTTTCAGAATAATTGGCCTTTTTAAGAAATACAAACAAGTTTTATTCTTTAAGATAAAATGTATTAACTTAAAATTATGCATGTACTTTTAAACACAATATCAATCTCTCAAGTAAGTGTAGTAAAAAATTTTATAATAATCAATTAGGTCAAATATAAAAATCTATGCATCATTTCAACCTTTTAGGAAGATTTCGTATGAAATATTACCTATTGCGGTCGCTTCTATGTTGGAATTTCTGAAATTTTTTTGCAGATCTATGCTGATTATATATACATATATATATATATATATATATATATATATATATATATATATATATATATATATATATATATATATATATATATATACATATATATATATATATATATATATATATATACATATATATATATATATATATATATATATATATATATATACATATATATATACATATACATATATATATATATATATATATATATATATATATATACATATATATATACATATATATATATATACATATATATATATATATATATACATATATATACATATATATATATATATATATATATATATATATACATATATATATATATACATATATATATACATATATATATACATATATATATATATACATATATATATACATATATATATATATATATATATATATATATACATATATATACATATATATATACATATATATATATATATACATACATATATATACATACATATATATATATATATATATATATATATGTATGTATGTATATATATGCAAATTTTTTATGGACATGATAACTTCTATAATTCTGCTCCAAACTCTTACAAAAAATAGAAGGGTATAAAATCTCGGTCAAGCTCGTTAATCGGCAAAATTGGAAAGGGGGTGGAAATAGGGAGGAGGTTTGTGAAAATAGAAAAAACGCTATAACATCTTAATTAAAATAGATATTGAGTTAGTTGAAAGTTTATATTACTTCTAAAAAAGGGCTCAAGGGACGAAAAAGATAGAGTTTCTAGGTGAAAAAAATTCATAACTTTGTCAATTCTCAAGATATCAAATCCAACTAAATTTTTTATAAATGTTCTTAAAATTGTCTAAAACTTTTGTATTTACAGATTTTTGAAAGGACTAACTCTTACCGGTATAAAAAATTAAAAACGAAAACAAAAAGGGGGTGGAAAAAGAAAAAAGTCCATAACTTCGTGAATTTTTAAACTATCAAATCCAGCTAAATTTGTTTTACATCTTTTCAATAATATCTACAAATTTTACACTGACAAGTTTTTCATATGACCAATTCTTATAGCAAAAATAAACAAAAATAGGAGTTGAAGAAAAACCTCAAATCCAAACTGTTTATATTCGGACTCAATTTTAAATTCATTTTTAATTTTAAACGCATCCATAAATTCGGTCCTCTTGAGGAAGTATTCAAATAACTAATTGCTTATTTTCTGACCCATTTTTTATTTTTGATTTTAAATGTATCCAAATGACAAGTTCTCTTGCTTGGAAACTATATAATGTTATGTACTGGCCTTTTTTTTTTTCTCAAAAAAGGCTGCCAAAATGTTTATTTTGAACAGAATTTCCCGAAACGATCGTGATTGAAAAATTGAAGAAGTATTCAGATTAAAAAAAATGGTTAGTTTCTGGCTCATTTTTAAATCTATTTTTGATCCGAAACTCATCCAATTGACAGTTTCTCTTATTTAGGGATTGTATAACGTGTCATATTGGTTAGTTTTTGATAAAAACACTATATATTTTTTAAAAAGTTGTCAAAATGTGCCATTTCTTAGCACAAAATTTCCCGAAGCAATCATAATTGAAGAAATGAGGATGTATTAAAATAACAAATTGCTCATTTTTAAATTCAATTTTGTTTTCTAACGCACTCAATTGACATTTTTTTTCTTATTTAGAAACTATACATGTTTTCATGCAATGTGTTCATGTAATGATCTCATATAATGTGCTGTATTGGTCGATTTTTTAATAACATCAGAATTTATTTGAAAGTATGCTGTCAAATTGGGCATTTGAGCCGAATTTCGCTTAAATGATTCTGATAAAACCAGTTCTTACAGAAAAATAAGAAACTAAATTTTTTTTCAAAAGCGGCCAAGTAAAGTTGTTAAACTGGATTTATCTCTAATCCCATTTTATTTTTTGTTGTTGAAATGAGACTCTTCGAAATCTACCTCCGCCTATTGGTCAAACCGACAATATTTTTTTAAATTAAATATATATGTATGTATATTAAGAGAGTGTATAAAAGCAATTCAGAAATCTTCCCTTAATTAAACAACCTCTTCCTTCCTAAATCACTCTATTCCTGAATTAACTTATGAAAAAATATAATCCCAGTATGTTGTGTTTCTAATTCTGAAATAATAGTATAAAACTGCTTATATTGTTATTCTGCGATATAACCTGCTTCACATATTTCAAGAAGAATATAATAAAATTGTAACCTTTTTTTTCTCCTTCTCAGGACATTCTTATTCATGTTAGTTTTCTGCACATTTTTCATCACAAACGACTTTTTCGAGAACAAGAAACATCTTATTTTCTTCCATAATATATATTAACCTCAAACTCATATAAATACTCCTTTGTTTGATTGACGTCATTTTTTCTTGGTCTTGCCCTTTTAGAGAAATTGAAATACAGTGTTTTTCATAAATTGATCTTTTCTGAGAAAAATATCTCATACTGAGAAAAAAATATTTTTTTCAGCATATGATAAAAGCGAAATAGAGTGTAGTCAAACACATTTTGCTTTCACAACTTTTAAGGAAGTAGAATAATTGCTCTTCAGAATCATTGACTTCTTAAAAATTATGTACATGTTTCTATTTTCTTAACATGTAAAGTATTTAAAAAAAATTATATAAATGCATATGAGTTGATTGTAGAATTCTCTAAGTTGTTTTTATAATAAACAGTTTGGTCAAGTATAAGAAAATAGTGTTTATCATTTCAATGTATCTGTATTTGACTGAAGTATACGTATTCAAGCAATTGATATTTTTGTCCTTAATTAAACTAATAGGAATATCACCCCAATGTCTTAAATTTTATTCTGGGAAAATCTAATAAAGCTGCTATATACTTATCTTTTGCTAGCACATATGACACTTAATTTAAGAGAAAGATAATCATGAACTGATTTTTTTTTCATCAGGCAATTCTTATTCATATTAGTCTTCTACGCTTTTTTTTAAATCATAAAATGGGTTCTGCGAAAACCAAAAACTTTGTTTCTTGCCCAGCCCTCTAGATTATATTCATATTCAGTTGTCTGAACAGCGGGCTTTTTCATCCATTTTGCCTGTTTCAGGCAGATTGAAATATATTTTTTTTTAGACTACGGAGGAGGGTACTGTTGTCTAGATAATACGCAAAAGTTATTATAAAAAATATAAAAAAATGAAGGGGGAGAGACATCTATTAAATTGCAATAATACATCTTATGCTGAATGTTGAATTGACTCAAATGTATGAATAATTGTACAGTTATAATAATTAAATCTATTAACATAATTTAATAATTAATATTAATGATTAATTTGAATCTAATTTTTAACAATTTGAACAATTTCTAAAATATTGTATCTAAGCTTATAAAATGTATACATCAATTATCTATTTTATTCGTTATTTTATCTTATACTACTATATTAAGTTTAGGTTAGTAATGTCACATTAAATGAAAATAATTTCAATCTTTATTTTTATAATTCACCTCCGCTTTTTGCTTTTTCAATATCTAAACATTATGACATTAATTAACTATTAATTACCACTATATTATTAAGTAATCACGATATGATATACGAATAATTTAATCTTTGAATTTTTATAATGTGGTACAATTAATTATAGGAATCTTTTCCATTCTAATCATTCCATATTAAATGTTACATACTTTTAATATTTATTAAATCAGTTACTTATTATTTTTAATGATGTTTTTCATTAAATAAATAATTTGAATGTTTTTTACATAGCTAATAACTATATTCTTAAGGCAACTTCCAGTGGATATATCATCCATTTAATTAATTTATAATCATAACAGTCTATTTTTTATACATCATTTTAAGAATAACTATAGTGTCTGATATGCATTTTTTCCCTTTTCTATCCATTTTAATAACGTTATTAACGACATTTTTTTTTCTCTTACAAAAGTTTTTTACTTTCTTAAATCATCTTATTCCTAAATTAAGACCTAAAAATATCTTCCTAGTACCTCAAAACTCTGATTGGAAAAATATAAAACCGCTTATATTTTTATTTAGTGCTAGTACATACGACACATATTTCAAATGAAAGATAATCAAATATTGACTTTTTTCCCTCAAGACATTTTCATGCATGTTAGTCCTCTCCACATTTCTCATCAAAATCGGATTCTACGAAAACAAGAAATATCTTATTTTCTTGCATGCTGTATATTACCCTCAAGCTGCATATTCTATTGTTTGAACAACGTGATTTTTCTTCAGTTTCGCCTTTTCCAGACATATTGAAATGCACTTTTTGTTGTAAATTGTTGTTTTTTGCTATAAATTATTTTTTTATGTCACAAAATATATTTATTGTTTTTTCGTGAAAATATCAGAAATTTTGCATTAATGTTTAGTGAAAACTAATCTTCTTTACGTTTTTATCTTTTTGTCTTTTCATTATTTTGTCAGTAAATAAATAACAGTTCAATAAAAAAAATCTTTAAAAACTCAATTAAAAAATAACACTTTAAACAAAACTTTTATAATATCCCAAAAGTCCATTGATATTTAAAAAATTCATAAATATTAACAATTTTTTGTGTTGGAATGCAGTTTGCAATATTACATGCAAAACTACGAAAATACAAACAAACAAGTTGGAAATTGCACGTCAAACATGGCAAATGAGGTGCGTTCGTACTATAATTAATTTTATAAATATTCAGAGCATGATGCCTTAGCTGTTGCATCCTTATAAAAAAATGCACGAATACAAAATCTGATATGATTACATACCTTCAATTCAGTAATACGAAAATAATAGGATTTCTTCTTAAATATGACGTTATCAACATGGCAAACCTATAAATATTACAGATCGTGGAATATCGTAAACATGCGTAACATTCGAAAACCATTTTTAAGCTATTTTCATTAATTCTCTATAACTATTACAGATTGTGTTGCCCTGTATATGATCTACAACATTTATACACACGACGTTATATGCAAAAATGTAGTTAAACTTAAAAATTCACGTCACAATTAAAAATGCACTTCCAGCAAAAATCTGTAATATACAATATTTCTGCTATAGTACTGTATTCGAAATCATTTTTGAGTCCTTGTAAATTTTGTTAATAATTTCTATTATACAGGAAGTAATTTGCAGTAAATCTGATCAATGTATATCAATTTCATGATATATGAAATAACTTAACATGATTGAAATGCACCGAAAACAATGTTTTACTATACATCATTTTGTAACGTAATTCTTTTGTATAGCTCTGCAAATGAATAATAAACATGTAGTATTGCTTAAGAAATGTACCTAAAATAAAAACACATTTTTTTCCTCGGGTAAAACTTCTTTTTCTTCTTAAATTATCCTATTCCTGAATTAAGACCTACAAAAATCTTTCCAGTATCTGATATATATATATATATATATATATATAAATATATATATATATAAAGCCGCTTATATTTTTATTTAGCACTAGTATATACGACACATATTTCGAATGAAAGATAATCAAATACTGACTTTTTTCCTTGGGACATTCTTATGCATATTAGTCCTCTCCACATTTTTCATAAAAATCGGATTCTACGAAAACACGAAACATCTTATTTTCTTGCATGCCGTATATTACCCTCAAGCTGAGATGCGTATTCCATTGTTTGAACAACGACATTTTTCTTCGGTTTCGCCTCTTCCAGACATATTAAAATGCAGTTCTTTGTCGTAAAGTGTTCATTTCTGTGATAAATCATTTTTTATACCTCAAAAAGCACGTATCGTTTTATTTATTTTTGTGAAAATATCAGAAATTTTGTACTAATGTTTAACTAAAACTAATTTACTTTGTTTTTATCTTGTTGTCTTTTCATTATTTTGTAAGTAAACAAATAATTGTTGAGTAAAAATTCATTAAAAGTTCAATAAAATAAATACTTTAAATAACAGTTTGATATAAAATTGATCAAAGAGTGCAACCAAATTTGTACACTTTGATTCCACAATTAATCAAAGCGTGCTAAATATTTTTCAATCTTCTTGAAAATTAGCAAATTTATCAACATTGAGACCCGAGATTTTATTAAAGTCATATAAAAATCTCGCCTCTGGAAAAATAAAAAACACCCATATATATATATATATATATATATAGGAAAATGGAAACCACAAACATAAAAATAAAATAGAAAAATAATAAATAAATAAATGAGTAAAAAAACAAGATGTATGTATATATGTATATATAAAGATAGATAAATAGATAAGGTTTTTAACAGGTGTTGTTTAGGGATCTAAGGCCCTGGTCCACATAACTGTACAAATTGTTTTTCGAAATTCTAACAGAGGGGAATATTATAGGCAGTATTTATTACGAAATCTATCTAAAATAATAAAAAAAAATTCTCTCGGTCAAAACATCACTTTCTTCTTAAATCATCCTATTCCTGAATTAAAACCTAAAAGAATTCTTTCAACTATGTAAAACTCTGATAAGATATATATAAAGCCGCTTATAGCTTTATTTGGTTCTAGTACATACGACACATATTTCGAAAGAAAGATAATCAAATATTAACTTTTTTTCATCGGGACATTCTTATGCATGTTAGTCCTCTCCACATTTTTCATCAAAATCGGATTCTGCGAAAACAAGGAACATCTTATTTTCTTGCATACCATATATTACCCTCAAGCTGAGATGCTTATTTCATTGTTTGAACAACGTGATTTTTCTTCGGTTTCCTCTCTTCCAGACATATTGAAATGCAGTATTTTTTTGTCGTAAATTGTTCTTTTTCTGCCATAAATAATTTTTATGGCACAAAATACACGTATTGTCTTCATTATTTTGAGAAAATATCAGAAATTTTGAATTTTTGATTAGCTAAAACTAATTTATATTTTTATCTTGTAGTCTTGGGATGGTTTTGTCAGTGAACTAATAAAAATTCAACTAGACTGTACCTGCAATTTTTAGGATGAACATAGCTGAATATTTTTTCAAAATAAATCCATACTTAAAAAAAAATTGCATATAAATATTTTTAAAAAAAATAATACACTGCATTTGTGAAATATACAAGAATTTTGCGCATAGTGCATGCCATATTTTGTTTTTGGAACGACTTTATTATTCGGCTCCGAATAGGCCAAATATTTGGCTATAACTTAGCCAAATAATTGGTATTCGGTTATTCGGCCAAAACACCATTAGTTGCATCCCTAAATAATTTTTTAAAGGAAATTATTTATTTAAATAATGTACATTTTTTTTAAGATGCTTGAAAAAGCTTTGTTACGTTCTTGATGTTTGGTATTTATTTGCATTCTATTAAAATGAAATGCTTAATTTTAAAAAATATCATTACATATACTATAAATACATACATTTAATTACTATATCGACGCAATGGCTTGTATGTTGAAATGTTTTTTGCTTCCTTCTCTGTGTTTTAGTTAAAAAATAATTTTTTTACATATGCATGTATTTTTATTCAAGCTACAAAAAAGTTCTCATAAAAATTTATTAATGTTCTTAAAAAATCAAATTATTTTGTACAGGCTGTTTTATGTCGTTTATTCTCCGAAAATATAAAAAATAATAATTGACTCTTTGCTTATAAAGCATCCTAAAATACTTCATTTGCTAAACATAACATTCTTTGGCTAATAAAAGATATTGCCCGACATTCATAAATGGGACCTTTTATCTCAAGTTGTAGAATATATAGATAAAGTGGGCAATTTTCATTCAAGAATATAAAACTCATAGATTCATTTTCTTTGTGTAATGAAAAACAAAGAGACATAAAGCTAAGATAAATGTTAAAATAAAGTGTTTTTTATCATTCACATTACATGTTACGAATTTCATTAATTTTTATTTTCATATAGTTCATTATAGTCTCGTATTTTCCTCCAATATTAAAGAAAATTAATGAAACCAATTGATAAAAGCGGGTTTACTAGATTGCAAAATCTCGATTTTGTATTAACTTTTAATGTAAATTTTTATCCTCAAATAAGCAACTGTAAAACTTTTTACTTTGCATTTACTCATAAATGAAAATAATCTACTCATATGATGATTTTTATAAATATATTTGTAATATGCTACAGGTGATTTGTACATTTTTTATAAGATAACCCTTCTATTAAAAAAATATTATACATACATTTATTATTAAACACACACATTTCAAAACTTGTATGCACGTATATATTTGTGTTTGCGGTCGTATGCTGAAAAATTACATGTCAACATGCAGCCACATAATGCTTCATTTGTAACTGTTTTAGATAAAAAACAAATTTCTTCTGCACATGCATCGACTTAGGTAAATATGGTAATTTTTATTCAAACTACAAAAAAGTTTTCTCATAAAAAATTATTAATATTCTTAAAAAATGAAATTATCGTATGCAGGCTGTTTTATGCTGTTTATTTCCGAAAATATGTAAAATAGTAATTGTCTCTTTGCTTATAAAGCATCCTAAAATACTTCACTTGCTAAACATAACATTCTTTGCCAATAAAAGATATTACCCGACATTCATAAATGGGACCTTTTATCTCAAGTTGTAAAATATATGGATAAAGTGGACAGTTTTTATTCGAGAATATAAAACTCATAGATTCATTTCCTTTGTGTAATGAAGAAAATCGAGATATAAAACTAAATTATGTTTACATAAAGTATTTTTTTTATCATTCACATTACATGTTGCAAATTTCGCTTATTTTTATTTGAATATAGTTTATTATATTCTTTTATTTTCCTGCAAGATTAGCGAAAATTAAGGAAACCAGTCGATAAAACTGGATTTACTGGATTGTGAAATCTCGATTATGTATAGACTTTTAATGAAAATTTTTATGTTCAAATAAGAAATCGTGAAAATTTTTATTTTGCATTTACCCATAAATGAATATAATCTACTTATATGATGACTTTTATAAATATATTTGTGACATGTCAGCCACAAGTGATTTGTATTGAATAATCCTCCTATTTTAAAAAATACTTTACTATACATTTGTGTACTATTATACACACATATTTCATTATTATGCAGGGTGATTATAAAAAACTATCCCAACATTTGGGCCCCTAACTATCATATCATTCACAGAAACAGAATTAAATTTTGGTAAAAGGTATTTTGAGATATGCGCCACAAGAATGATATGGAAAACAACAGTGTCACTTAAACAGTTACGGTTACAGTGAAAATTTTTTGAAAAAATCAAAAGGCAACACCCAGTTTTTTGTATTGGAATGTGATCTCCATTGTGATAAATCCTATATAGCGTTAGAACGGCAACTGTAGCTTGAAAATCTCCGAAGATAGACAGGCTAAAAGTGCGTACAACCAATAAGGACAGAGAAGCAGCATAAAATAAAGCATTTTATTATGTTTCACAAAATTTCCCCATAACCACCTTCACACACGATGAGACTTTGCATGCGGCAGATGGTGGATAGTACTACAGCACGTACCATGGCAATAGGAACCTCCTGAATCGCAGTTCTGATGGAATTCTTTGAAATCAGATTCAGTTTGAGGACGAAACTGATACACTTTGGATCTTAGATATCCCCACAACCAGAAAACCATTGTTGTCAGATCATGAGACCTTAGTGGCGACGGAAACGGGAAATGACGGGATTGACTTAAGACACGTTTGACTGAAGATCCAACATATAGAGGAGCGCCATCTTGCATCCACACAACTTCAGATATAGCATTTTCCCGTTGCAATACGGGAATCACGTAACGAGTTAACATGTCCACATAGCAAGCACTCGTTACTGTACACGTTTGCAGATCACCGGCAGTAATCTCCTCAAAAAAGTAAGTACCGAAGACGAACGTATTCGTTATACCACACCACACAGTCACTTTTACCTCGTGTAATGGACGTGCAAGTACATCATGTGGATTATTCTCTGCCCAATGCACACAATTTTTCGAATTCAGGTTACCAGTTAACTAGAAATCTGCTCCATCTGTCCATAGAATGCGGTAAAGGCCAACTGCTATCTTCATCGTACCGGATAAGGAATTGGTTTGCAAAATCCAGCCGTAATTGATAGCCTTCTGCTTCCAACATCTGGACACGCTGGAATCGATACAGAAGCATGTTTAGAACAGAGAGCAGAATCTTGGGTACAGTTGAATTCGGCAGATTCAGAACACGTGAAACACCGCGTGCAGTTGCGGAACGAATTGTGCTTATCGTTTGATGGACTTCTGCAACAGCTTCCACAGGAACGCAAGGTCGTCCAGACCGAGGTCGATCGCGTGTGCAACCAGTTTCTTCAAATTTATGAATCAAGTCCCGTACAGCTTCGACAGTGCACGGGCCTCGCCGTAATCCATGGTGCGTTGGTAAACACGTAATGTCTCTGCGGCATTTTGTCCATTCAGGTAATAAAGGTTTACGATTTCCACAACGTTCTTTCCCTGAAAGCGGCATCTTGTTCGTAATGGCAGAAAGCAACATACGCGTCCCGCATTTCGCAGAGCCTTTTCTTTCACCTACCGTGACGACGTCAGACATGACTGTGTCTTATGCAGAACCCGAAATTTGCGTTTCTTGGTTTCTCCATCTCGTTTTTTGGAGAACTAATCAGTCTGGGATATCAGCCGAAGAAATGGTGTGACGCGTGACATAAATGAAACGAACATTAATGCTCTGTTGCACGGCAAAGTATTTTTTAAATTTACCTTGCCTAGCTCCGGGGATTTTCATCCTACTGTTACCATTCCAAATCTATTTAGGGTTTTTCACAATGGAGATCACATTCCAATACAAAAAACTGGCTGTTGCCATTTGATTTTTTCAAAATTATTTCACTGTAACCGTAACTGTTTGAGTAATGTGTGTGTTGTTTTGCATATCATTCTTGAGCGCATATCTCTAAATACCTTTTGCCAAAATTTCATTCAATTTCTGTAAATGGTATGATAGTTAGGAGCCCAAATGTCGAGATAGTTTTTTTTTATAATTACCCTGTACATACATATATATATATATTTGTATGTGCAGTTGTATGCTGAAATATTACTTTTTAACATGCAAACACATGATGCTTCACTCTTAAGTGTTTTAATTAAGAAATAAATTCCTTCTACATATGGATTGACTTTGGTAAATACGATAATTTTTATTCAAGCTAAAAAAAAGTTCTCATAAAAATTTATTAATGTTCTTAAAAATTAAATTATTCTATACAGGATGTTTTATGCTATTTATTCTCCGAATATATAAAAAATAGTAATTACCTCTTTGCTTATAAAGCATCCTAAAATACATCATTTGCTAAAAATAACTTTCTTTGGCTAATAAGAGATATTACACGACATTCTTAAATGGGACCTTTTATCTCAAGTTGTTAAATATATAGATAAAATTGGCAGTTTTCATTCGAGAATATAAAACTCATAGATTCATTTTCTTTGTGTAATGAAGAACAGAGAAATATAAAACTGAGTTATGTTTAGATAAAGTATTTTTTTTATTATTCACATTACATGTTGCAAATTTCGCTTATTTTTATTTGAATATAGTTTATTATATTCTTTTATTTTCCTGCAAGATTAAAGAAAATTAAAGAAACCAGTTGATAAATCCGGGTTTCCTGGGATTGTGAAATTTCGACTTTGTATTAACATTTAATTTTTATACTCAAATAAGCAATCGTGAAACTTTTTAGTCATAATTACTTTGCATTTACTCATAGATGAATACGATATTCTTATATGATGATTTATGTAAATATATTGATAACATGTCAACCACAGGTGATTTGCTCATTTTGTATGGAATAATCCTTCTATTAAAAGAATACTATTTATACTTTTATTATTAAACACATATTTCATTTCTATATATAGGCATATACACTATATTGCCATTGATTATGGGACACTTGCGATTTTAGACATTTTACTAAATATCTAGAAAATTACATGAGGAATCATCTCGAAACTCTTAGTGTATAAATATAACAATATACGTCATACATCCCCGTGAAGATTTTTTATCGAAACACCATAGGGGACCGTCAACAAATTAAAAAATAATGAATATCTTTTGAATAACCCTGTCAAAACTAATGTAGCAAAAGCGCTCAAACTCTAGATTATGATTGAATGCCTTATTGTAATACACTGTGTTCATTTTTATCCAAATAGCATCCACACTCGTAGAGTAATTAAGGTTTTTATAAAAATGGTGCCAAATTTTTCCAAGTTTTTCCATTATAATTTTCAGAGTTCTTAATATAAAATGATATTTTTTTCACAAAATATGACAAACAACATTGCACACAGTACCCTGTAATCAGAATTAAAAAATAATAAAAATTGTATGAAAAATGAGTAGGTTTACTATATAATTTTTTACTGCGCATGCGTCAAAGATATCAAAATTTCATTTGCATATTATGTTAGCTAAATGTATAGAGCAAATTTTGTAAAAGTCTCAAAATCATAGCTTGAAAATTCTGAAAGTAATCGTCTATAGAAAAAGGACAAAATCCGTTGTTTCCAAAATGAAGCAAAAAAATGAGGGATTTTATCCAAATGCAGTAGTACATTCCATATTGTGTATTCTATATTGACACTAATCAATGAATATATGGATACAATCCCTCTTGTTTTTGCTTCATTTTGAGAATAACGGATTTTCGACTTTTTCAATTGACGATTATTGTCAGAATTTTCAAGTTATGATTTTGTGACTTTCACAAAAGTTGCTCTATACATTTAGCTAACATAATGTGCAAATGAAATTTTGATATCGTTGACGCATGCGCAGTAAAAAATTATTTAGTAAACCAACTCATTTTTTATACAATTTTCATTATTTTTTAATTCTGATTACAGGGTACTGTGTGCAATGTTGTTTGTCATATTTTGTGAAAAAAATATTATTTTATATTAAGTACTCTGAAAATTATAAGGAAAAAACTTGGAAAAATTTGGGATAATTTTTTATAAAAACCTTAATTACTCTGCGAGTATGCATGCTATATGCATAAAAATGAACAAGCCTTATTACAATAAGGCATTCAATCACAATCTAGAGTTTGAGCGCTTTTGCTACATTAGTTTTGACAGGGTTATTCAAAAGATATTCATTCTTTTTTAATTTGTTGACGGTCCCCTTTGGAGTTTCGGGAAAAAATCTTCACGGAGATGTATGACTTATACTATTATATTTATACACTAAGAGTTTCGAGATGATTTCTCATGTATTTTTCTAGATATTTAGTAAAATGTCTAAAATCGCAAGTGTCCCATAATCAATGGCAATATAGTGTATTTGTGTATGGTTGTATGCTAAAATATTTCAACATCCAACCACTTAATGCTTCACTCTTAAGTGTTTTAATTAAGAAATAAATTCCTTCTATATATGTATTGACTTTGATAAATACGATAATTTTTATTACAGCTAGAAAAAAGATTTCTCATAAAAATTTATTAATGTTCTTAAAGGATAGTTTATTTCTATCCTGTACAGGCTGTTTTATGCTGCTTATTCTCCGAAAATATAAAAAATAATAATTGCCTCTTTGCTTATAAAGCATCCTAAAATACTCCGCTTGCTAAACATAACATCCTTTTGCTAATAAAAGATATTACATGACACTCATAAATGGGATCTTTTATCTCAAGTTGTAAAATATATGGATAAAGTGGGCAGTTTTCATTCGAGAATATGAAACTCATAGATTCATTTTCTTTGTGTAATGAACAGAGAGATAGATATAAAACTAAGTGATGTTTAAATAAAGTATTTTTTTATCAATTACATTACATCTAGCGAATTTCGCTTACTTTTATTTTAATATAGTTTATTATATTCTCGCATTTCCTGCAAGATTAAAGAAAATTAAGGAAACCAGTTAATGAACCCGGGCTTCCTGTATTGTAAAATCTATATATAAAATACAAACATATCTCTGCATAACGGTGATGTCATTTTGAGAATTTCAACACTTTTTCAATGAAATTTCATTTCTGCAGTTTTAACTACAGCAGAACTTCTAAACATCACACATTTTTAATCTTTACGCTGTAGTATGGAAAAAATGTATCTACAAATACATTTTTTTTTTGGAAAACTGCATTTCAATTTATTTTTCAGATATTATTATTGTTGCAGTTTCTAATTCTGTTTCTCTAATGGTGGCAACGTGAGTATTCCATTTATGAGGGAAACTTGGGGAAAATAGAAAATTATTGTAAAGATTTTTGCGCAATTTTCTCATAACAACTGACAAAAATTACTTATCAAAGTACCTGCTATATGAAGAATATAGTCGGCTATAAAACACGAAAGAGTTTTGGTTTTATTTCGTTCTTATATGTATCATTTATATGATTTTTAGTTTATTGCAAACTTACTTTGCAAAAAATATATCCTTTTCTTTACAAAAATGCATTTTAATGCATTCGTGTCACTAATTTTCTCAGTATTTACTTAATTCGTATCAAAAAGCAGAAATAATTCAATTTTATTAATCCATGTGAAATAACATTTTCAGAATTTTGAGAATTTTTGATAAGATATAGAGCTATTATAATTTTAAAAAATAAAGGCATATGAATCGTTAGATAATGGATTTGTTTTGTCGAGTTTTTTAAATGACGACATCGCTTTTTTATGCGAGTTTTTGGTATTATTCCGTGTCAGTAAAGTCAGAGAAAACTTCTCAGTAAATGTTGTTTAAAACTAGATCGTAAAAATCAAATGCTTTAGCGGATATAAATAACGTCATTTTATATAAAAAAGCATGTATTTAAATTCTTAAAACTGAAATAAAATTTGTAAAAGTAAGTCATTTTCATAACAGTGATTCTGAAATTCTTCACAGGTCGGAATGCTTCACTTTTGAAAATAACACAACTGAAATCACACACAGATAACACGCAATAGTGCGTTTTTATAGAAGAGCACTTAAGACAGCACACTATATACATGGTGTGTAGCACATTGTGTACATGCTCTGATAGGAAGTCTTTATTAAAAAATAGCAATTCAAATCATGAAAGTTGGTACTATTAACCAGGATGAATTTGCTTCGCTGAATTAGACAAGAAAAACAAAGATGATCTTGACAATAATTTCATTTAAAAAACAAAAAATGTGCGGTTCTCCAAAATTTTTGTCCACAGATTTCATAATTAATCAAGTTTATTGCTATTCTTTGAACATTTGTGACTTTTACGCATGGCAATTTTTGCTCTGGTAGCGCCCTCTTTTCATAAAAATCGCCCTCTGTTTGCCTTTTGATCGCCCTTTCTCCATAAAACAAGATTTTTTTTTTTATTGTAAATGTTTATTTATGTCATGTGTTAATGTTTGTTCCCGTTATTATCACAACGCCGTCCTTGTGTAAAAAAATAAAGGTATAAGTCACAGAAAAATAACATTGTTAAACTAATGGTGAGACATTGCACCTTTCAGGTGTGAAAGGCTTGTCCCACTAGTGACACCCCTAAGGGAGCCAGAATGGTATCTTTAATTTGGGTGAAAAGATGTCACCCTTAATCCAGAGTGCCCAACAATAAAAAAATATATAACATTTGGCCCTTGAGGGATTCGAACCCACAACATCTGATTGGAAGCTCAACGCTCTAACCACTCGGCCATCGAGCTCACTTTTAAAGCCTCCCCGAAATGTTCAAATGTCCTGAAATTCAAAGGTAGCTTTATATAAAAAAGCTCGCCAAAAGTTAGCCGTCCGAAGTTCTATACGTAATTGGGATAGCGCATAGCGATGATAGTCATCGTAGGGAGAAATTGCTGTTTTGATTCAACAGTGGCGGCGAGTTGAAGGGCAAAGATACACGTCACAGAGCATGCGCAAATGGTTAAGGGGTGAAAATCTTCCAAAGGTATGCATTGCGCGGCACCCTAATTAGCGTGAATCACACAATGAGAGATCAAACGGCACCCCAAACACATTTTCAAGCCCGCGAGTGTCAAATTGTAACACCTTTTCACTCCTGGTCGTCAAATGCAACTGGTTTGTCACCTTTATTTTTAACAGTGTAAAATCATTGATTTTAGTATTCCATATACGAACCGCCCATAAGAGGTCTCGTACTAAAGTACGAAGACATTGGAGTTAAAATATTAATTTGGTCTAATAGAATATAACACGAAGTCCATCTAATCTAGATTTTATGGATTAGTTTCTTACATTTCTAAGATAAACTAAATTTATTATTATTTTAAATGTGGCAGATAAGTAGTCCAAATTTTACAAAATTTCGCGGCGTCAATAAAACTATCAGACTGAAAATTAAAATCTGTAAAGTTACTAAACTTTTTCTAGGAAACTGATATTCCTAGAGCTTTAAGTAACGGTTAGAGCAAAAATCCATGTAACAGAGTTTGTTACATGAATTTTTTATGTTACCGCAACATGAATTCAACTTGTCTCTGGACTACAATAAATAGGGTTTCAAAAATCTCGAAGAATCCCATTATAATATTGATAAATTATAATGTTTCATATGCGCAATATATTACAAGCACGTGAAAAACAGAAACAAATCATCAATTTACCTTCTGATTTTTCAATGCAGAACAATCGTATTCCGATTTATTACCTGAAATTAGACAGAAAGATGATAAAATAAATTCTGATGTATGCAACTACTAATGAAAAGTATGTTTATTTGTAAATCACTTAGCCATTTAGCTGAAAATTCCGATAAATATTCGACGGAAGAAATAATAAAAAAAATTGAAAGCTGAAGGACATTGTTTCGCATGTTTGAAACTAAAACTCCTAATTAGAAATTGCACTGAAAAAACTAAACGTCATTTTTATTTTAGATTACATAATAGCTTACTTTGTAATTATTTAGTCAGAAAGGTTAATAAATCTAAAAAGATATGAATGATGGAAAGAACGCAATTTCCAGACGCAATCCAGATCAATTTGCAAGAGTAATTTCAAGAGACATATTTTATTTGCAACGACTGCAAGAAAGGAAAAATGTACCCCTTCAAATGATAGAGGTTGAATTAGAAAATAAAATATTATATGGCGTAATAGCAAGTGGTACTCAAATTTCAATTATAATGACAAGTTGCATAACGAAATATTTTAAAACTCCTTTTCGATCGATAATACTTAAATCAGCTTTCGGGAATCATTTAAAATCGCCATTAATAAATATTCCAATAAGTTTAGCGGCTGACATATTACATTGTAGGTTGTCCCAAAATGGTGCTAAGATGCACAATGGTTGAAAACTTGCTCAATGATTTATTGCTGTCTTTAAATGTATATAAAAATTTTAATAACCTAAACGGATATACCGAAGCCGACACTACAGTAAACGAATTGCTACAGTAAACGAACGCGGCAAGATTTTAGTACTATAATTTTGCCGCGTATCGAAGAAATCAGTGCGGTAGATTTATTTTGTTGAGCCACAGAGTTCGTGTCAGTTTAAACAGGAAATACAACCAAGAACATTGATCACGATCATAGTAATAATAAAGTAGTAAGAATGTACGTAGTAATAATTTTTCCCGACGATTTCCCGTATGATTCAGAGAAATTTAAATGGCAACAGTAAAACAATGCATTACTTAATTAGTGTTAGATAGATGCTAAAAATAATAAGCGCTAATTTACTCTAATAAATTGGAATAATAATTTTGTCCATTATAATCGTTTAAATAATCGAGATAAAATAATGGGAGATATAATGAAAACAATGTATCGATTACTCGTATCTCAACCACGTAGAAAATAGTTATTAGAACTGATACACTCAAGTCCTTCGGACAGTCATTTAAGGAAAAAGAAAACTACACAAAGATTTAAAAATATTTTTTGTCTATTATTAAAAAATATATGAGCTAATCTTGCGAAAAATGTTCATCCTGACAGCTTCAAGTGAAACAAAGTTGAATAATGTACCAATAAACCAAGTTGCTTGTCCTGATTAAGCTATGCAGATTATAAATATTGACATAATAGATCCTATTACGTCAATCCAACCCCCTAGTGAAGGATACAAGTTCGTATTAGCCGCGATAGCTCACAGTACACATTGGCCGGAAGCTGTATATTTACGAAACATTTTTGCTAAAATTACATGCGATGTCCTTTTACAGATATTCTCATGAACTGGAATTCCCACATTGATAGCTAGTGATCAGGGTAGCAAATTTTCTTCAGCTCTAACGAAGTAATTTATGAAACTTTTAGGGATCTCCCTGCTTTTTTCGGCTCCAGTATACACATAATCTAACGGTTGAGTAGAAAGATGGAATCGTGTCTTTAAATGAATGATACACTACGTTATAAGAGAAAGTGCTTGAAGGTGGCATAAACACATCAATTTCTTTTGCGGGCATACAGAGAGGTGCCAAATGGTACAACGGATGTTAATCCCTGCTAGATGTTATATGGTAGGCGTCAACAGATCCACCTTCCATATTAAAGTCATCATGAACTAATGAAATACCTTTACCAATTCGTCAGTTAGACTCAGTTACCAATTATTTAAAAAGCTTGAAGATAAAATTAGGAAAAGCAACCGAACATACCAGAATTTCTTGCACGGATAAGCAGCGAGCTTACGCTTATTATCATAATAAGACAGCTAGACATAAGGAATTTAAACCAAATGATCAAGTTTTTGTATTAAATCCAGACAGTAATTACAACATATGCTAAATGGATAACACCAGCTACGATATTTGAGCAGAAATTACCCTATAGTTGTTTAGTACAATTGTTGGACAAGAGTATAAAGCTTTTGCACGCTAATAAAATCATAGACTTAAAACCTCTGACAAAACATACATTAATATAATATGATTATGATATCAATTTTGATGAAATTTAAAATGTCCAAAAAAATACTAAATTTGATCCGAAGAAAATGAATAAAAAATTACACTTTGATAATTTAGAATCTAAAGAAAAGAAACAACTTGCCAATGTCTTAAGCAATATTTATGCTTTGAAAATAATTTTTGCATTTTTCCAGCACAATTACTATATATTACCGATTTTTTCATTTTGCAGGGCATTAATAAATATAAACATTACAGCTTAGATAAAATGAAAAAAATATCATTGCCTGTGAGAGACACTCCCAAATCCATAGTGTTTGACAAAATCGTTTTCATCTGATTATTATTATTATTATTATTATTATTATTTATTTTTATTTATTTATTTATTTATTTTACAGTTTACTATATATTGATTTCTTGGTAGTTTTTTGATAGAAATGATTATTAAAACATAGGCCTGTAAAGCTTAAGTGGTTAGTTTATCTTTAAAGCAATAAAAATTATAAGCAAGTCGGAAATTGTACGTCCACAGTAGCAAATGAACTGCGTTCGTAATAAAAAAAATCAGATATTCGTGTAATAGTACAGAGTATTTCGAACACAGTATAGTGTCCGAAACCTTTTGTGTGTCCCAGTAAATACTGCATGTCTTCTATTATAAAGGAAGTAACTTGTAGTAAACCTCATCAGAGAATATAAATTTTATAAAATGTGAAAATCGGCCCAAACAATGTTCTCTCTATACCATTATGTAATGGATTACTTTTGTGTGCCCTCATAAATTATAACAAATATTATTAGCATCACAGATTACACAGAATTTGTATTTTAGTACATACTTCTTAGATGCATATAAATTGTATTATGTTTGAAAGAGTGTAACATATTAAAATGCATCTGAATTTTTTTCTCATTGGCCATAATGTTACGGAATAATTTTGATTGACCTTGTAATTAACCTTTACGGAGGGGCTGTGACAGCATCTGTCCAGGCTTACATGTATTCTCGGGTAGACACTGAGCGAGCCCCTGCGTAAAGGTTAAACTATGTATCCGATTTCCTTAAAATTTGAAAGGGCTTGGACAAATTCTGCAACAATTATATATTTTAAAATTTCGAACGATTCTGTCGAGTAGTTTTTGCTCTGTTACATGCGGACAGACGGATAGATTAACAGACGGACGGACTGAACGACGACTATAGATGCTATGTATTTACATAATTACGAACACACTTAAAATCAGTATTAATGAGATATCATGTTTGCTAGTGTGCCAATAATAATAATTTCAACCATATTTACTATTCATATTCATTTAAAACTTATTCAGTTCAGAAAATAAGACTTTAAAATATCTGCACGCACAAAAAAAGATCAAATATTGCTTTTTAAATATTTGACTTTTAATTTAAAAGAAAATATTATTAAATAAATGCATATGCATTCTTAATATATTTTTGATTACTTTTTAAATTAAAAAGCCGCAAGAACTTCTTAAATAAGAACAATAATCAATTTTAATTAACAACATTTTACATTTCATCTTTTAGATAAATAAGAAAAAACTATATTTAAATATAAATAGAAAATTTAAAAAATATATTCTTGAAAAAAAAAAACACAAAATTTTCTGCATTTCTTTTTTATTAGTTACATACCACAACTTACAGCTAAAATAGATCGATTTTTTTCCTCATACATTTAGAAACTGGTTCTTTTATTATTATTATTATTTTTTTTTTTTTTTTTATTTTTTTTTTTTTTTTTTGTCGCATAATTAAATGAACAAAATTAAACGGATTTATGTTTTTCGATTCATTGCAAGAATTAACTAGATTTGAATAGCTGTTGCAAATGAATATTTTCAATAAATATGATTTAAAAAATTGTAATGGCAAATATTTCGAGATGAATTTTTGTAGTCTGAATTTTTTATTGTGTAAAAATAAATTTATGGTAATTAAAGAAATATAAAATCAAAGTACAGCGATTCATAAATAGATTTTTTAAGAATGTTAAGGGATTTTTATTTATTTATTTATTTATTTATTTATTTATTTATATTTGCTAAGGAGAATAACCACTTAGGGATATATATATATATATATATATATATATATATATATATATATATATATATATATATACTGAAATCACAAACATAAAAATAATATACGAAATTAATTAATAAATAGATAAATAAACAAACACGATAAAACAAAAATTCAAAAGCCATAAAACTGTAAGTAGCATATGGGTGATTCTCAAAATAGGGGACGATTTCAAAAATGAAATCTTAAAAAAATTACTGTTAGCAAAATTTCTGAAAAAAATAGGTGTTGTTAATATAGTATTAGGTGTACTTTCCATTGTGTCAGCAGAGCTAAATATTTAAAAATTAACTTAAAAAATAATTAGCATTTTTTGAGCCATGCTAATGACAAAACGAATTGTATGGAATAAATATATTATGAAATTTTTATTTTCTTTCTGTTTAAATATTTTTTTTCTATATTTATTAGCCTTCTTTTTCAGCAAATTGTTTCCATTTTTACATATATACATATAAGGAGAATAAAAACATTACCAATGAGCAAACTTTGTTACATGAACAACATTCTGACACTAACAATGTAAGAAGCTGTCTTAGTGATTTTCCTACAGATTTAATGCATATTTTAGGGATAATAAATGTAAAACCTAAATTTATACGTAAAATTAAACTTTATAAAGGATACAATATAAGCACTGGTTACATTATGTACATAGGAGTCTTTAGCATGGACAGAA
Source organism: Maratus speculifer (assembly GCA_964019185.1). Taxonomy (NCBI): domain Eukaryota; kingdom Metazoa; phylum Arthropoda; class Arachnida; order Araneae; family Salticidae; genus Maratus; species Maratus speculifer. Next base: position 114,923,591 of record OZ025292.1, read on the forward strand.
AAACCATGCTAATGACACTGATATCTGCCTATGCTAATGACAAATTTTAATTTAAATGAGATTATGAGCCATAATATAATCACAGTGCAATATTCCTTTCTGGGGCTTTTTAAAACACAAAAGTTCTATGCAAATAAATAAAATAAAAATTTTAATTATAAAATAAACATGAAAATTATTATCCATTCTAATGACATACAATTGATGTAACCCCCTAATATTCAACTTCTATTCTTAAAATACAATACATGCTTCTATTTTCTGGCTGGTTTAAAATGAATACTTGTTGCCATGGAGAAACTTTATATTTTCAAACTATTGTCATATGTGAAAATGAAATTTTGATTAATAACCAGCTGTTTTAGTATGGCCTTGTTTTGAAAATCGAATATGGAGGACAAACTTTAATTCTTTTTTTATGTACTATAATTTTATTTTTAAAAAGAAATTTATTGGATAAATCCTTTCCTTGATAATTTAAAGAAAGAATAACATTTGTTTTATTTTATAAACATGATATTAACTCTTGAAAAAGCTAGTATATATAAGGCACAGCTGCTGTGGACATCCATGCTAATGACATTTTGAACATTTATTCTGTTATTTTAAGGTGTTTTTAACTAAAAAGTGAGTAATTTTTGAGTGCAAATAATGAATAATATTAAGACAAACATATCTAAATATAAAAACATGACAGAAAACCTCTCAATTTTTTTTATATGCCGAAAGACATAAATTGTCCCCTATTTTGAGAATCACCCATATAGATTCTTCAGAGATGCTATGCATGTTAATTCATATTTCTTCTAATTTTATCAGCAATATGCATAAAATGACAAAACTTAGCACCTTATAACATATCTGAATACAAATGGGGGCAAGGCAAGAGACGAATGAAAGGGAAATTTATATAGAGAGAGACAACGAGAGAGGAGAATTATCGTTTTATTATCTACTACAGAAAATATTTGGTTGTTTCTTGCAATCACACTATTAGCAATCGCACCCATCTAGGTCATAAATTTTTCGTTTCTTTTTGTTGCTTAATATTAACTCTTTCGGGTCCGATTTGTTTCTTCAATTTTTAGAAAACGCTACTTTTACGTTGATGACGTTAGCACTAACAATTGAAACAGATTAATTAGAGTTTAATGAATATTTCATTATTTGAACCATAACAAATGCTGTTACTTTGTCATAAGGATACTGTGGGTAAAGTTTAACGTGGTTTCCCCACTTTTTGCCAATGTTCCGAAAGAGAAAAATAAAAATTCAAATTTAATTACGTTTTCTCCCCCCCCCCCTTTAAAACGTAAGTTTATCTTATTTTAAAAGTAATTTCTTTTCACTTACGTTTATCTATTTTCATTTAAGCTATTAAATTCCAGTTGCATCGCATATGTTTACGTTTTTTTAGCGCCAACTGAAGCGCATGCATGGTTGGTTGTCGCATGGAGTCACTTCAGGTAATCGTCAGTTACGCTGACGCAAAACGCAACGCAATCTCCCTGCGCGGAGAGCAGTTTTTCGTAAGTGACGGTGAACTTCACAAATTGTGAAGTTTATCAGCGTATTTCTTTTTCAGCCAATCAGAGATCGGTTCTTGAGTCCTTTGGATTCTCGTTTGAATTTCAGTACTTTTTCTGGCAATGCTTTTTAGATCAGCTAGAAAATAAATACCGGCGGTTTTAAAAAGTCGATACGTTCTACGGTATCGGTGCTTAGCTCTGGAATATGAAGTTTTAGCATTCTTTCATGAAAATTACGCAGGAATTTTTCAAAGATACTACGTTAAAGGCAAGGGAAAGGAGACTGACCAATCTCTGATGAAGGATGAGTATAAAATAAGTTTATTGTTTATTTCATTAATTTTACTGACAAATAGTCAGTTTATTTCAAGTTGGTTTTTCAAGTTACGTTATTCCATTTTTGTCTATTTAATAAAAGTTAGTGTTTTAAATCCATGTTTCATCATTTAGAAAATCACTTTGCATGAATTTTTACAGATTGATAATGAATTTAATGACTGATTTATCATTAAGAAAATATACTTACTTGATTTAATGAAATGTCAAGTTATTTTCAAGGTCATATAACACATTATAAACACTTCATGCTGGTTATTTCCTCTATTGCTAGGCTAACATTGTCAAAGTTTAACTTTTGGAATTTTAAGGTCACTAACCCACCAGGGGTGTCGAATTGAACACCTTCGTAACGACATAAGCTTAAAACCCCGACCAGCCCCTCTTCTCAACTACTTTTAAAGTTGTTTTTTCAGAAGTTTAAATTTCATTTAATGAGATATTTCTTTAAGTTATCAGTAGAAGTTGAGGCGCACCCACACATACCATTCGTATTCATATGAAAATGGACTAAGGATGAATTTTTGGAGATATTTAGAAAATATTACATTACAACAAGATTTAACTTATATTATAACTTTCTAATGCTTTTTGTTCTTTATTACGCATGATTCTTTCGAGAGAGTAACTTTTTATTTTAAATTTGAAGTGTGGAATATATGTTTAAAATAAAGGAATCGGAAACAATGCAAACACAACTAAGCAAATATTTATTATTAGTAATAGTAGTAATACTAAATGCCTAAATGTTAATGAAGTCATATAGTAAATGCATTGACACATATTAACATTATTTTATGTATAGAGTAACATAAGTATTTGTTAAAACATAATAGTACTCAATTAGAAGCCATGTACACTATTATGAAAACACCAGTCTAAAAAGGGTTAGAATGAGCCACTTGTCCCCGTAAGACCTATGCTTTTGAGCATAATCAATTAGAATTAAATAAATTCTAATCAGAATTTATTCAACACTACATCTTTTACTTAAAAAATGAAAAACAATTTCTTTTAAACCATATTTATGCTTAATATAAAATATTCTGTAAAGAATAACTTATAATTTATTTTTGACTTCGACAATACCTCGAGAGAAGGCATGAAAAAAGGGGATATAAAGTAATAAAGTATGCAAACGTAAGGCCTTATATTGCTTAAATGAAATTTTTAAAAAATCTGTAATCAACAGTAGAGACATTTGGATCAATTAATTGTATTGAAATTTCAACTATTATAACTTAGTGCAATTAAACCATTATTTACATTAAAAAATCTGTGAGTGTTCATTTAAAAATAGGGAATTACTTAGTTTCTCATGTAATTTCACATCAATCAAATTAATAATTCTAAACAGTAATTATTTATTTGGGAGTAAAATCTTTCGTTTAAAAAAACTGATTTTTTTTTTTTTTTTTTTTTTTTTTTTTTTTTTTTTTAAATAGCATTTATGCTTAATCCAAGGCATCCACTAACAAATAAGATAAATATGTCATTTTTTCATAATTCCTGGAAGTTATCCTGCAGAAGACGTGAAAAAAATTAATCATCGAACTGGATTAAACTTTCTACAAATATTGATTGTTGAAGAAAGAAAAAAAATAAACGATATGCATAGCTACGGAAATTCAAGCACTTTTATTGTCAGAATAAATTTCGACGTACATGTTATTTTTATTTCAACGTACACGATTAATCATTCGAGATGAGATAACAATCATGAAAGATTTTAATGAGGGAAGTTAAAAAACATTAGAGCCATAGTTATTTTTTTTAATGAAAGACGATTAATGATGAGGTTAATTTAATATTGAAATTATTTATAAAAAAAATTCACATGAAGCAAATATTTATTTTGAACATGAATTAAAATTTCAGAAGAAATTTTTTACCATGACGCTAATTAAAGCGATGTATATAAAATTATCAATAGTTAATGGGATTAGGTATTTCTCAAAAAGAAAAAAAAAAAAAAAAAAAAAAAAAAACTTTTTTTTTGTATATGCGAAATTTAATTTATAAAAAAGAGAAATATAATGAGAATGTTAGTGGACAGGACATGGATTCTTATTTTATTCTATCTTTCAATATTCATCTAAAAAATGTGATTCTGTTAGTTTCTCATGTAATTTCACATTAGCAAATTAAAAAAAAAAAATCTAATCGGAAACTATTCAAGAGTGCACCTATTACATTAAAAAAATCATAAATAATTTCATTTAAAACGGTATTTATGCTTAATGTAAAATAATCAGTAAAGAATAACATATATGTCATTTTTGCCATACTTGATAATACCTTGGCAGAAGAAGTGAATAAAAGGGTATATAAAGCAATAATGTATGTAAAGCGTAAGGTCTTATAATACCTAAATTAAATCCAAAAAAACTCTGTAGTTAACTGAACAGACACTTGGAGCAATTAATTGCACTGAAATTTCAACTAATATATCGCAGAGTTATTTAAGCTCTATTGTATTAATTAATTTATATTAAAAAATCTGTGAGTGCTCATGTAAAAATAGGGATTTGGCTAGTTCCTCGTGTAATTTCTCAGCAACTAAATTATCAATTCTAAAGGGAATTACAGTGCTCAGCAAAAGTTTAGACAATGATCGATTTCGCTTCTATTTTCAGAAGTATGTATCGAATTTTTATAATTCATCTGCCATACATTACTTGTGATTTATCCTTTATTCACAAATAATAAATTTTAAACTTTACCTTTTTACATAATATATAATGACAAAGAAAGAAATTAACACTGTGGCAAAAGTATAGACAATTTGTATATTTACGGAGAAATAGCTACAAATTAAAATCGAGTTGCACCCATGTTGTCTGCAATTAGTGCATGAATGTTACTTTTCATCGAAGAAACTGAATGCTGCGTCACTTGGGGGTCTATTTTGTACCACACATTTTCAACAGCAGTTCGAAGCTCATTAACAGGAAAGTATAGCAAAAATTTACATAAACTTACGACATATGATATTACAAAGGTTTTCGATTGGATTCAGATCAGGGCTACATGCTGGCTTGTTGAGATCATTAGTATTCTCAGAGTTAAACGAAGTTCTTGTTTTGTATGCAACATGAATAGAGGCATTTTCTTGCTAAAATCCATAATTTGGACCAGCTAAAAGTTCCCCCAAATAACTAAAAACTGATCTTCAACGTATGTATGTAGCCTTGTGTTGCTTGGCAACCATTGAATAACTCCAGAGATACTCGAACATTAAAGCAAAGTGAGGACCAAATCATTATAAAAATCATCTCCTTGTTGTCGACTTAAGAAAATCCCAGGCTTTTTACGCAAGTCGTGCCAATAGTATGTTCACTCGTTTGAGTCATTCAAATCTCATATTTTTTTGTTACTGAATATCATAGCGTACCATTTGGGTCCATATGACATGTTTGCAAGTTCATTGCATTCTCGCCAATTTGTAGCGAGATTTTAAAGCTGATTGTTTTATCATTTTCATGACATTTGATTTACCTCTTTTAGTAATTCATCTACGAATCCTATCCGTCGACAAAAAAAGCCTTGACTTACTTTTAATGGGACTAAAAATCAATGTTTGTGAAAATCCTAGTTTATGGATCCTTTTGTCATCTCATTTTCTAATCACACATGGTCTTCCAGATTTATGTGTCTTAGAAGGAGTGACCCTTAGACTATGCTTCATAGACAGACCACTTTTGACGATCCAATTCTGCTGAAATTTCTGCAACAGTCTTCCCTTCCGATTTCAGATTTCCTATTTTAATTACCTCATCTAACTGAATATTTTTAGCTCGCGACATCTTCACTAAATGATGTCATATCGAGGTACACTTAAATACTTCAGACATGTGGCATCATAACTTAGAAATTTGCCTTTTTCCATGAGCAGTTGGTAAAATCAAAAAAGTGTCTAAACTTTTGCAATGTGCAAATTTTACTTTTTTCAGTTAAATTAAATATTATCTTATATTATAACCATTATTTATATCCTAAAATGTTTAAAATATATTTAAAAAAAAGTAAAGCCATTTGTAAAACTCAAGCGTTCGTATTTTTTATTTAAAGGTTAAATAACAACACTGTCTAAACTTTTGCTGAGCACTGTATTTAGAGTACGTATGTCATTGATTTTAAAAAAAAGAAACAATTTCTTTTAAAATAACATTTATGCTTAATTCAAGGCATCCAATAAAGAATAACATAAATATTTCCTTTTTTTCATCATTCCTGGAAATTATCCTGCAGAAGGCTTGAACAAGTAAGAAAAATCATGCGTTAAGCATAGATTATAAAACACTTTCCAACGCTTCCTGATTTTTTTAACAAAACTTTGTTATTTAGGGAAATAAGATGCTACTGTCCATAGCCAAATATGTATTAAAATACTTTTGAACAGCGCTGTATTTGATCCATTGGTTGATATATATCTATACAATATAATGGGAAAATCTAGTTTAGCAAGAAAATGACTAACTGGCTGAAATTTCTCTTGCAGCACTTTATTCTAATAGATGGAAAATACTTCAATACTTATGTTCAGCCCTGTAATTTATCCAGTATCTTTACTACTCGCCAGTATTTTGTTGAAATTTAGTTCAAACAAACACATTCTTAAGGCTACTTAAATCACATTTCCAGAAATTATCACATATGGGTGACCATGTAGCTAAATCTTTACGTGACCCTGTATATCATTTTTTATCTATATTCTACAAACATTTATTAGTAAACTGAAAGCAGTTCAACGTAAAAATGCATAACTACTACCTTTAAGTTAATTACTCTCGTATTCAGTAACCTTTATGTGCTCTTTTGTATAGCCCTGTATATCAACTATAACATTTATATACACCATATAATTTGCAGACATTTTGTAAAACTTAAAAGCGCATATCATAATTGAAAATGCATTTCAACCATCCATCAGCTATCATCAATAATTCACAGTATTTCGTATAAAAATATAAGTTTTGAAATATTTTGTGTATCCCTGTAAAAGCTATCACTTCATATTATGCGTTAAATATTATGTCTCAGCTGTGTATATCAATTTTATAATACTTGAAACAGTTTAACATTATTAAAATATATCGCAAACAATTCCTTCCTTTATTATTGTGTAATGGAATTCGTTTGAGTGGCCTTGTAAATGAATAACCACTATCATTTTGACAGCATATTTTACAGGATGCGTATTTTAGTGCACTTTGCGAATCCATGTAAATTTGAATAAACCTTTAAAATTCATTTGAAACGATTTTTTCCCATTGGCCGTAATATATCGGAAAACTTTTGACTATCCCTGTAAATAAACTAATCATAGTAGAAACTTCATTTTCAATAGGGTTCCTGCTAGGATAAACATCAATAATATATAAAAATTTTAGAGCAATCCGAGTATATTTACGGGAGTTAGAGCGCGGACAGACGGCCATACGGCCAGACAAACCGAATGCATAAACACTTTTCAACTTTGTTGGAAAGCGTTAAAAAAGAAATTTTAATCATCGATTTCGATTAAACTTTCTACAATTATTGATTGTTGAAAGCAGAAGAATGATAAACGATATTCACAACTACGGAAATTTGAGCACTTTTATTGTCCGAATAAATTTCGATGTGTATTTTATTCTTATTTCTGTGCATAAAATTAATCATTCGAGATAAGATAACAATCATGAAGAATTTTAATGACGGAAGTTAAAAAACATTAGAGCCAAAATTATCTTTTTAACGAAATATGATTAATAATAAGGATAATTTAGTATTGAAATTACTTATCAAAAAATTTCGCATAAGGCAAATGTTTACTTTGAGCATAAATGAGAAAATCAAAAGATTTTTTTTATTATTATTTTTTTTACCATGACACTAATTAAAGCGATGTATATAAAATTATCAATAGTTAATGGGTTTGGGTATTTGAAAACAAACCTTTTTTTTGCCGTCTATGCGAAATCTAGTTTATGAGAAAGAAAAATAAAATAAGAATATTAGTAGACATTGATTTTTATTTTTATTTTATATTTTAGTTTTATTTTAGTTACAGTCGTTAGTTTCTCGGTGTAATTTCACATCAATCAAATTAATAATTATAAATGTAAAATATTTAAGAGTAATATATTTTATTAAAAGAAAAATAAATTGAAACAATTTCTTTTAAACTAGCATTTATACTTAATCCAAGGCATCCAATAACGAATAAAATAAATATACCCTTATTTTTCCTCATTCCTGGCAATTATCCGGCAAAAGATATGAAAAAAAACTTTAATCATCGATCTGGATTAATTTTTTACAGTTATGGATTGTTGAAGGCAGAAGAAAGATAAAAGTTATGCATAACTAAGGAAATTCAAGCACTTATATTGACATAATAAATTTCGACGTGCATCTTATTTTTATTTGAATGTACACAATTAATCAATTGAGATAAGTTAACAATCACGAAGGATTTTAAAGAAGGGAGATAAAGATCATTAGAGCCATAGTTATTTTTTAATGAAAGATGATTAATCATAAGGATAATTTAATATTGAAATTACTTATCAAAAAATTCCGCTTGAAGCAAATGTATATTTTGGAAATAAATTAGAAAATCAATCATTTTTTTTACTGTAATATTAATTAAAGCGATGTATATAAAGTTCTAAATAGTTACTGGGATTAGGTATTTCAAAATATTTTTTCTTCGTATGTGCAAAATTTTGTTTATACGAAAGGAAAAATAAAATGCGAATGTTAGTGACATTGATTTTTATTTTCTTCGGCCTTCAATAGAAGAAAGTATTGAAATCGTAAGGTCTTATATAACTTAAATGTAATATAAAAAAAAACTATAATTTACTGTACAGATATTTGGAGAAATTATTTGTACAGAAATTTCCATTAATATCTCGTAGTGTTTGTTATCTAACTGATATTGTATTAACTAATTTACATTAAAGAATCTGCATGTTTTCATGTCGAAATAGAGACTTGGTTAGTTTCTTGTGTAATTTCCCATCAACCAAGTTATTATTTCTAAAAGGGAACTGTTTAAGAGCATATATCTTTTACTTTTAAAAAATCAAGAATTCTTTTAAAGTAGCGTTTATACTTAATCCAAGGCATTCAATAACGATCCAGCAGAAGACGTGAAAAAACTTTAATCATCGATCTGGATTAAACTTTCTATAATTATTGATTGTTGAAGGTAGAGAAGAAAGATAAACGGTATGCATAACTACGAAAATTCAAGCACTTTTATTGTCAGAATAAATTTCGACGTGCATCTTATTTTTATTTCAATGTACACAATAAATAATTCGAGATAAGATAACAATAACGAAGGATTTTCATGAAGGAAGTTGAAAAACAGAGCAAGGATTTTTTTTTTTTTTTTTTTTTTTTTTTTTTTTTTTTTTTTTTTTAACGAAAGATGATTAATGATAAGGATAATGTAATATTGAAATTACTTATCAAAAATATTCCGCATGAAGCAAATGTTTATTTTGAAAATAAATTAGAAAATCAAAAGAATTTTTGTAGCAGGACGCTAATTGAAGCGATTTATATAAAATTCTCAATAGTTAATGGGAAATATTATTATTAATTGTATCTCAAGAAAAAAAAAATTCGTGTATGAAAAATTTTGTTTATGCAAAAAAACAAAAAATGTGAATGTTAATGGCATTTATTTTTATTTTCTTCTATTTTCAATAGAAGAAATATTATTGTAATTGCAAGGTCTTACAGTATTTTTTAATGGAATCCAAAAAACTGTATAATTTACTGTACAGATTTTTGGAGGAATTAATTGTACTGAAATATCCACTAATATCACGTAGTGTTATTTCATCGCTATTTTATTAATTAACGTAATAATTGAAAAATCTGTAAGTGTTCATGTAAAAACAGTGATTTCGTTAGCTTCTCGTGTAATTTTATATCAACGAAATAAAAAATTCTAAACGTGTAATTATTTAAGAGTAAATGTATTTTATTTTCAAAAAACTGAAACAATTTCTTTTAAAATAACAATCATGCTTAATTCAAGCATCCAATAACGAATAAAATTAATAAGTCCTTTTTTTACTCATTTCTGGCAATTATTCGGCAGAAAACGTGAAAAAAACTTTAATCATCGATCTGGACTGAATTTTCTACAATTACTGATTGTTAAAAGCAAAAGAAATATAAACAATATGCATAACTACGGAAATTCAAGCTCTTTTATTGTCAGAATAAATTTCACGTGCACTTTATTTTTATTTTAATGTACAAAATTAATCATTCGAAATAAGATAAAAATCGCGAAGGATTTTAATGAATAAATTTAAAAAACATTAGAGCCAGTTTTTTTTTTAATGAAAGAAGATTAATGATTAAAATAATTTAATATTGAAATTACTTATAAAAAATTTCACATGAAACAAATGTTTAGTTTGAAAATAAACTAAAATGTCAAAAGAAATTTTTTATCATAACGCTAGTTAAAACGATGTGTATAAATTTATCAATATTTAATGGGATTAGGTATTTAAAAATAAACCTTTTTTTTATACATGCGAAACCTAATTTAAGCGAAAGAAAAATAAAATGAGTGTGTTAATGAACATTGATTTTTATTTTCTTCTATCTTCAACAGAAGAAAGCATTGTTATTGAAAAAAAAATTTCGACTTTCGTTTATCAATGGATTTACACGTTTTTGGGATCAGAGATCCCAATAAATATGTTTATATAAGATGTGTGTCTGGCCGTATTCCTGTGTGTCTCCATTGTACCATCGAAAAGTGTGTAAAGTTATGCATGAAATTGAACCAAATTTTTTTTTGTGCATGTTTTTCACTATGGTTAGCAACTTTTCCTACATTTTAAGAAAACTCAGTTGGAAGGGGGCTCTATAATAGCGCAATTTTGTGCTATTTTCAATAGTGTACAACTGAAAAATGTACGAAGTTTTCTATAGAATTGAACAAATTTTTTGTGCATGTTTCTAGCAATAGTCAACTGGCACTGTTACTGGCACAGTAACAGCGATGTCTTTGTTATTTTCAATATCGTACCATCAAAAAGTGAATGAAGTTATGCTTAAAATTGAATCAAGTTTTTTTTTTGTATCTATTTGGCTGTGGCTAACAAGTCCTCCTTCTGAAGAAGTAATGGCTGTAGCTGGGACGTATTTTCGTTTTCCCATATCCTGCAATTTTGCGTATTTATAGAAGCTTGCATATGCAAGTAGATTTCGTCAGACCACAAAATGTTCCATGACCTTCCATTGTCCACCTCCATCCGTGCAAGAAATGATGCTGGAAAAGATTGACGTGCTTCCAAGTCAGCAGACCGCAACTCCTGCACTGGTGTTATCTTGTACGGATAACAGCGCAAGATGTTCCGTAGGATTTTTCGACATATCCAGCATTAACCCATTTTCCCGTGCACTGCTAATCACTGTTAGTCTGTTCTTGTAATGTTGTAGCTACATCATCCACTGCCACAGCTGAAACTGGTTTCCTTCCTTTGCCCCTTTTAACGTCAAATAAACAGGATCTAGCAGTCCTTTTTTGCAGACCATTTGTAGTTATTAGACCCCTTTTTATGGATTTCCATGTCCGAAACTTCTTAACAGCTGTAAGTGTAGAGTCATCGTTCTTATAAAAAAGCTTCAAGAGCAGAGTGCGATTTTTCATAATCAGAGTCATGATGAAACTTCAGGCAAAGAGCTGGTGCTCTGTATTTTTATGGCAGCCATAAAAATGTGCGCATGTCACGTATTAGTTATTTGTATATCTACAGTGCGAACTCTCACGGCGGCAAATATCGGCACATTACGGAACTTTTTTTTTCTTCATCAAAAAAATTTCATTGCCTCACAATTGTTCTAAAATATCAAGACATTCTAATCAAGTCCTTCTGATTTAAAATTATCTATTTTTGAAATGGTAACTTTAATTATGCATACCCAGTATATCCCAACAATCTCGCTTCTTCTTTCAAGAATTTTCAACATTACAAATTCATTTTAGCTGTATCGGCTCAAAAAAGGCTATCTTTACTTATTCTTATGAATTTACCTATTTAAAATTATCAATAATGTCTTATTCAAGATGTGGGTGCAAACTATCAAGAAATAAATGCATATAGGAAGACGCATAGAAAGACACATGTGAAGACGCTTTTTTAGTCCTGATTAAAATAGGTAGACCGAATAATAATAGAAAATTTTCAGTTTGAAACTACAGAAAAAAATGTAAATGCTTTTTGAGAAAATATTAATGTTACCTATGATCATTTACAAGAATCATTATAAAATATAAATCGAGGTATGTATATGTATAATATATTTTAATTAAATGAAAATCGTATAGTTAGAAAATCTTTTTGTATCGATAATGAATTAATTACATTTTATTTCGTATGAAAATAAAAAAAATTTGGTCAGAGACACAGATTCAACTTGAACCATAAATTTAATTGATCGTATAATTAATTAATAATTATTTATATTTATGTAGGAATTAATTACATAAAAAACTGATCGACGATACTTAATTTTAAATCAAAGTTTGATAATGATAATATACTTGAAAACTAAAATGTCAATAAGACCAGGCTGTATGTTGTCTACCCTTATTAGAAGACTTCTGTCTTACAAATATATTCAATATTCAGTGACAAGCAGAATTAAAACAATAGAAGATAATAGATTGTTAAATTATCTCGAACATTATACAGAATTTGTAAATTCAATGAATAGTCTACGTTGATCTCATATAAAGTTTACTTACGATTTTTAACTACGGTAAGTCAAAAGTTTCCCCAGTTCGAAAATAAAGACGAAGACGTGTTCAAAGGTTCTAGAAACGATCCACACATTAATGCAGGTTGAAAAACTGAAATATTTATAATCGAAACGTAACAGCGCGGAAAAGTTGCCTTTTGTAATAAAAAATAACTTCGTGAAATATACCGATCGTTTAATATCTTTAACCGCTGAAAAAGGGTTAATTTTCTGAAAAATTGGCAAAAAATGAGGGGTTTTTTTCATTTTTTTAAATTATTCAAATGTAGTAATACAATTTCTGGCAGAACGCAAAATTTACACCAAGACATTGATGATGTAACACAAAATTTTCATTATGGTGACATATTTCTGATTGCCGCAAAAGGACAAAAAATTATGCAAATTGTAAAAATTTAAATTTTTCGTTTTCTCAATTATTATAATTTTTGTAACATTTTTATATTTTTTACACTTTTAACTGCCCTGTAAAAGCATTTTCTGTTGTTTATTTTACGCAGACTTTTTTGCTTATCATGATCACTGTAATTCTATCAAAAACATTCACCTTTTATAGAAACATCTAGCACTGACTGCATATAACTTTTGTCTTGCTGTTTGTAAGCCATATTTCACTTGGTTCTTTTTTTTTTTTTTTTTTTTTTTTTTTTTGTAAGGTACTCTCCTACTCTATACTTCGAAGGCTCTAATGATAGAACACTATGCCAAATTATAAAGAGAGTTAAGTTTCATCGTCGAAAAGTCAAAGAAAAACCAGGATACTAGGAACCAGGTTGATACTTGAACAAGGTCGCTTTATTTTGTTCATTTGTCATCATCTCCTGGTAAGGAGATTTTTATATGCAATGACATTATATTATTTCTAAAAAAAGAAATAGTAATTACAAAAATAATTCCAATCGGAGCTGGTGGAACTGTGTGAAACACATGAAGCAAAAATGGGGCTATACGTATGTTTGAGAAACACTTAAAACCACTTCAGTGGCTGCCTTCCCTACACTTCAATGAGCTTCGGTTGAGACATCTTTTCGAACAGTTTGAAAATCGGACGACGCGTTATCGATCATATTGTGATCCAATTGCTAAAGGCCTTGCGATTTGCGCATCATTACTAATTGCAAGGTCCAAGCCGATTAAATCTGATCTTCTAGCTGCCATTAAACTTTATTTATCAACTGAATTGAAGTATATGGTTCAAAAGTTGCAAATGTTTTCAAACGGTGAGTGTTCAACTAATATTTCTTGCCAAAGTCCTGGACCAATATCTAAAGCAATATTAATCACTATTCTTAATCGAGTTTTCAGACTGTACGTTAGATCAGATAAACCCTCATTTGAATTCACCATAGTATCTAATAACATCCTGAAAATATACTGCATCGGTTGTTTCACAATTAAAATGAATCCACTGTGTTTTTGTGATGATTAGAAACTGTAAACCATCTTCCAAATATTATACTTCCATTAATTTCACGAGATGCCTATTTCACAAATCAACGGTATTTCCTCATTAAAAATCTACTATATGAAGGGGAGAATACTGAAATCCTATCCATGAATAGAATTGACAAAACAAGAAATTATATGTATTTGAATAGTGTCTTCCGACATTTAACCATTCCACACTTGAGTTTAGAAAAGGAAAATATTCCAATTTAATCGACTGAAAACTAAGGGAACTACTTGAACATAGAAATTAGAAATACCACCGATTTAATTGACTGAAAATTAAGGGAACTGCCTTACAGACTGAAGATCTTACAACCTTGGACAGCTTTTGAAAGTTCAGTTAAAGATATCAACTTTTGTAACTCCCATTGTCACACTAAATTAGAAGAAAGATAAGTAAAACAAAGTCACTGAAGCAACTTCTAAAGTTACAGACTGGAACAGAGGACGAGTCGCATCATATGAACTTTATTCTTTCAGGAATAATGGCTTCATTTGAAAGCAGGTCACATTATAAAATTTATTTACATTAAATACTTAATCCTTTTAAGTTTGTTTAACACAATTCTGCTAAAGATATCTATATTCCAGTTAATAAAATACTTCGTTGATTTTATATTATGTATGATATCTATAGTGCATGAAATTCTCACTTTTTCTGAAGTGGAAAATAGAAGTACATGAAACAATCTTCAAGAAAAATGCGTGATTACTTTTTTTATTATTTCTAATACAAATAGTTATCAAAATTACTAGAATTTATAACTTACTAATACATATAAAATAGATTTATTTAATTCTAGACATATTATAGAAATTATAAAAATTCAGAAGAAACAAAAAATAGAAATTTATCCCTCTTTTTTCAATATGATCGCTTTGCGACAGTAAAAGGTATGATTTTATCATAATGAACTTTTAGCTGGATTTTATAATATCTTTGAGTAGATATTGCGTTCTATTTGAAATTGTATTACCATATTTGAATAATTTAAAATTTTTTTGAATAATAAACAGGTTTTTGGCGATTTTTCAGTAATTTAACCCTTTTGCAGCGTTAAAAGATATTAACCGATCAGAGTAATATTTTGCAAATTTATTCTTTATTACAAAAGAAAGATTTTCCGCGCTATTACGTTTCGATTGTAAATAGACCCTTTTTAGACCCTCCTATCACACATTTCAAGGACACACAAACTAACAGGTGTGCCATTTGTTTGCTTGAAACCATTCCCAATAAAATTATATGCTGATGGCCTTATTTTGTGGAGATATATCAAACAATACATTTCTTACACAATGTGCTCTAAAAATAAAAATGTACAATAGAATTGTATAAAACCTTTTGTTAAAAATCCGTTAATAAAACACTTTGGTAATTTTATATTAGCCGGACGCAAATCTCACTAAAAGCATTTTTTTCTGGCTAATAGTACTTTCTATTTTCTGTGTGGTTTAACAGTTAATGTCCATTAATATCCGAATAAAATATTTCAGATTGTCGATTTATTTATTTTTAATTATTTTAAATAAAATGAGTGAAATGTTTATATTTTAAATCTATGCAACATGCTTATTTAAAATGATGCAATATATGTCTTTTCAATGTCTGTATTTAAAAAAATATGTAATTTAAATTAAATGAGTGGAAGATTTGTAGATATGGTAACAATATTTGGCGATTTATCAACTGCTCCTATTTAACATAAAAGAACCATTTTTTTATTTAAAAAGATAAGATACCAAAAAATGCAGAAAATAATAATTATTACAGAAAAAGAATATAACTTACTTTTAATCACACATTCTTTTCTTATCAACAAAAATTTTTAAAACTATTTCATTAATGAAAATCCCAATGATTTATTGCACTAATGGATGCAATATCTAATTAGCAGATTTAGTGCTTAACGTGTTCGATAAAAATTGTGATTTTTTTAAATGAAAATGCATTTGTGTGTTTGATTTTTGTAAAAATATCAAAGCAATTTTTTTTCCCATTTCACGTTGATAATTAAAGAAAATTTTCGTGGAAAAAATATATTATAGAAGTATATTCCAATCTTTTCTATTAATGGAATTATACCGAATTTATTTCTAAACTACAAAATATATTTTTTAAACACTAAAATGTATTTAAAAAGTTATATACTTTATAAAAGGTTATAAATATATTAGAAAGTGGAGTATTTTTCATGAATACTTTAATAAGATTATTCCTGAGGGAGAAAATAATGGACTAGAAAAACTTTTTATAGAATATTCTTTTAGCACTCTCAATTAAGTCATTTAAATAAAATTCTACTTCATTTATTTTGAGTTAAATAAATGAAATAAATATTGCTTTTCTATTAATAATTGATCAAAAATAGCTCCATTATTGTAATTATCCTTTTATTGATTACTTTTTTTTTATCTCATTTTTCATATTCATAAATGGATAGTTTATTTTCATTAAATAGTTAAAAAAAATTAAAAGTACGGAATGAAAATTTTAAATAGTAAATATTTGAAGGGATTTTTTTCTTATTCCATATTTTCTCCTTATTCATTTTTTATTTATTTCTTATTATTTCTATTAATTTTAAAAATACCAAATGAATAGGGATTTTTAAAGCTTGGTCAATTAATAACCAAATCGAATAATTTCAAGATATATTTCTTTATTTGGCACATTTATTTATGTCAATATAGCGAGCCCATAGCAACAGGCTCGCTTCAGATGCATTTGGCCGACTCGACATCCGCCCCATAGCAAAGTACAACACGTGTACGACCTTTTTACAGCCACGTGTGAATTAAATGTTGCATAGTTAGCACTTTCACACGAAAGGGCCTCAGCAACAAGTACAGAAGAGTCAGAAAGATGCCGGATCCCGCCTGATGAAGACGTACTCAGCGGAGCTCTGGTCTGAAAGACCGAAGATGCCCCTTTAGCTTAATCCTTTAATTATTTTTCCCTTGTAAATATTGCACATTAATCAAGATTATTAAACTTATGTAATATTACCCCTGGACTCCATAATCTACATGGGGGCCGGCCTACTTGTACCCCCAAACATCAGCGACATGAGACAGACAAACGGCCGATTTTATCCGTGCCATTGGATTACATCGATAGACAAGCAATTCAACGAGCTCTCCTGAGGATTTATCACAGCGGAAAATGCCACGTCTTTCGAGCGACTGTTCAAAGAGAACAGCTGTGTGAATTTATGGGAGTGACCCATATTTGACGGTGCGCCGGCTCGGATAAGAACTTTCTCGCTAGTGAGTACTCCTTTTTTTTCTTTCTCTCTCGCTTGTTGCTTCCGTCATGTTTCTGACGGAAATACCACAGATATGTGCGATGCTCAAGTTAGCTAAAGCAAATAAAATCAAGTTGTTACACCAGTTCATTTTTGAGCGTGATGACTTGCGCTCTAACAGGAAAAATTTGCGTAAATTTGAAGGATTTAACTTTGCAAGTGACAGCGCTGATTTCCGCGCGAAATTGACTAAAGTAACTGCTCAATTCTCGAAACTCGAATTTATCGCAATTGCCAATTTGTTGGCCATCGAAATTGATGGTACTGAAGAAGAAATTGCAACTCGAATCCTCACGGCATTGACTGACAAATTCCTTTGCGAATTCTATTAAAATTGCGACTGATTCTGAAATTGACGACCCGGAATCACCCCCCCTCCCCTCTAACTCTGTTAGTAGAAATGACAATATAACTTCCGAGGTTACTAGAACACACGAACCCACTTTAACTAGACCAGTAATTTCATTTACAGATTTCGAGAATTTAATTCCACCATTCCGAGGATTAAATACGGAGAATGTAATTAATTGGCTTGCTCGTTTTGAAAATTTGGCACATTCATTTGCGCTTACAGATGTTCAAAAATTCATTTTCGCGGAACGCGGGTTGAAAGATTTAGCTCTTCAATATATTCACAGTGAACCTCATATAACCTCTTATAACGAACTTAAACAAGCATTGCTATCAGAATTTTCCCATTTTGCGTCCCCAGCACATGTTCATCAAGTATTAATGAATCGTAGGAAACGTCCCTCGGAAAATTTAGTACAATATTTTCTTTCAATGCGCGAAATTGCGAACAATGGAAACATCGATGATCTTTCGTTAATGCATTACATAATTCAGGGTATAGAAGACTCCGCACAAAATAAAGCTGTGCTATTTGGATGTACTAATCTGCTACAATTTAAGGAAAAGCTAGTGATTTATGATGAAATTTGCCGATCAGCCAGTGGTCAGGTGAAACGCATGTCGTATCATGCGAAAGGCACTACTCCTACACCACACCTTAAAAATGAACGTAAAATTATCTGTTATAACTGCGGTTTGGGGAACCACGTTTCCGTAGATTGTCATAATAAAAATAAGGGCCCAAAATGTTTTAATTACTCTTTATGGGGCCATCGGTCTTTTGAATGTGGCGAGCGCACTGGGGAGAAACAGCCTACAACCCGAGGCACCCCTCCCCAACAACATTCGGGGTTAAAGCGCGATAAGAAAGTCCACGTCGTAGACTCACAGCAATCGTATACCAACATGAATAAATTAGTCAAAATTGCGGATGTCATAATAGACGCATTAATTGATACGGGAAGCGCGATTACAGCAATAAGAGAGGATTTTTATAAATTAGTTGGCTCCCCTCTCCTACAATGTGAAACCATACAACTGGGCGGTTTTGGTGGTGGCAGTTTAACGCCATTAGGATCATTTAAAACGGATATTCAAATAGATGGAACTCTGTTCTCTACTAGAGTTTATGTCGTAAACTCATCACAAATGTCCACCCCCTTTATTGTAGGGCGGGACGTGCTTACACAGGGTACACTAACGTGTGGTCAGGACGGGATATCGCTCCATAAAACTCCCCAAGCGGATGTTTTCATTAACTGCATTAATGTGTTCGAAACACAGGACGAGATCGATCTAAATCACATTATCGATCATAACATTCGTACGGAAGTCGCTACTTTAATTAAAACCTACAAACCCTCAAAAACGAAGAGCACAGACTTAAAAATGTCGATAGTATTAAATGATGATATACCCGTGTATCAACGCCCCCGTAGAATGTCCCTAAGCGAAAAAGAATTAATCCGCGACCAAATTCAACAGTGGTTGCGGGACGGCATTATAAAACCGTCGTATAGCGATTACGCAAGCCCCGTTGTCTTAGTAAGAAAAAAAGACGATTCCATGCGCTTATGCATTGATTTTTGAAAATTAAATAAAAAAATAGTGAAGGATCGTTTTCCGTTACCCCTAATTGATGACATATTGGATCAACTTAAACAAGCTGAAATTTTTACGACCCTTGATCTTAAGAATGGGTTCTTCCATGTTGATGTAGACCCAAACAGTACAAAATATACAGCTTTTATCACGCACGACGGGACTTATGAATTTTTAAAGGCCCCTTTTGGCCTTTGTTCAAGCCCCTCAGCATTTACGAGATATCTCGCGTGTGTTTTCCGTGAATTACTCATGGAAAGTGTATTAATATTATACATGGATGATCTTGTAATTCCTGCAAAATCGGAAGAAGAGGGACTCCATAACTTAAAACGTGTACTAGATACTGCTTCTGATTACGGATTGGAGATTAATTTTAAGAAATGTCAATTTTTACAGCGCAAAATAGAATTTTTGGGGCATATTATCGAGCATAACACTATAGCGCCATCCCCTGCGAAAATTAAAGCAGTCCAACATTTCCCGGAGCCTAAAAATGTTAAACAGCTGCAATCCTTACTCGGGCTAACGGGTTATTTTCGAAAATTCATACCGGGATACGCTTCTATTGCACGCCCCCTAAGTGATTTGTTACGTAAAACAGCGACTTTCGATTTCGGTCCGGAGCAACGGCGAGCACTGCATATACTACGTAATCGACTCACCAGTAATCCAGTTCTACACATTTTTGTACCCGGCTCGGAGCTCGAAGTGCACACTGACGCCAGTAAATATGGCTTTGGCGCGACGCTTATGCAAAAATCCCCCGACGGTCATTTTCACCCGCTCCAATACATGAGCAAAAAAACATCCCCCCAGGAAGAGAAGTTGAGCAGTTACGAATTAGAAGTGCTAGCGGTCATCGAAGCACTAAAAAAAATTCGTGTTTATCTGCATGGCACTAAATTTCGAATCATCACGGATTGTCAGGCCTTTCAGAAAACGATGGAAAAAAAGGAACTCACACCCAAAATTGCACGTTGGGCCTTATTTCTACAAGATTTCGATTTCGAAATAAAACACCGACCAGCTGCAAAAATGCAGCATGTCGATTGCTTTAGCAGATACCCCGTCATGCAGATTACGCATGATGAATTAACTCTAAAAATTATGCAAGCACAAGACAGGAGACCCATTTATAGCCGGCATCAAGGCCGCAGCGATAAGCTCTCCGGTAGCTGATTTTGTGCTTCGTAACAACGTACTGTATAAAATTGAACGTGGCAGAGATTTATTAGTTATCCCCGAAGCGATGCAGCTTAATATTCTCCAGGATATACATGCTAAAGGCCACTTCTCAGCTAAAAAAACTGAGGAAATAGCATCTCAAAACTTTTTTATTCCGAAACTATCCGAACTCGCACGAACCATCGTGATAAACTGTGTTCCGTGCATTTTAGCATCTCGGAAATTGGGTAAAAAAGAAGGTTTTTTACACCCGATTCCAAAAGGTGACACGCCACTGGATACATATCATTGTGATTTTCTCGGACCACTCCCATCAACAAATAAAAATTATAAACATTTATTTACTGTAGTGGATGCATTTACAAAATTTTTCTGGTTATATCCAGTAAAATCTACGGCGCCGCAAGACGCACTAGATAAACTGAAATTACAGCAAACTACATTCGGTAATCCCCGACGCATTATCACAGACAAAGGCCCCGCATTCACGTCAGCCGACTTCGCGACCTTCTGTAAGGAGGAAAACATCGAACACCATCCGATCACCACGGGAGTACCTCGGGGAAACTCCCAAATCGAAAGAATACACGGCACACTCATCCCAATATTAACAAAGTTATCGTTGGACGATCCCGAAAAGTGGTACAAACATGTCGCTCCGGTGCAAAGGATAATAAATAGCACCATTTCATCCGCTACCAACTTTTCCCCTTTCGAAATTCTTACTGGCGTTAAAATGAAAAATAAAGAAGACTTACACATCCGACAACTCTTAGAAACAGAAGAGGCTCAATTAGCAGTAGACCATAAAAAACAATTAAGAGATGTGGCAAAGACGCACATTTTAAAACAACAGCAAATGACACGTATGCAATATGATAAGAAACGGAAACCTGCTACTGCTTATGAAATCGGCGATCTGGTCGCGATAAAAAGAACTCAGTTTGGTACGGGCCTAAAACTCCGTCCTAAATTTTTCGGCCCATACCAGATTACCGCAGTGCATCCCAACGAACGATATCAAGTTAAAAAAATTGGGTCACATGAAGGCCCACAGATTACAACTACAGCAGCTGACATGATGAAATATTGGACACAGTCGATATAAACTGACTCATAGTGACTGGAAGAATTTACTGCAAGATAATTTCTACATTTGCGAGTGTTTTTTTTTCTTCTTTCTTTTGCAAAATCACAAACACAGATGTGGTTTTAGTTTTGTGTTTACTCCTCCACGCTTCGAAGAGGGAATAATGGTGTTTTTTTTTAATTATTCCCTCGAATGTGAAATATGCCACAGCAATAAATAAAGCTAAGTCAAGTGCTTTTTTTTATTGGCTGGCTAAAGCATTTTTATCATTATTATTATTTCATTAACCAGGATTATGTTAACAAGTGCAAAGTGATTTTTTTTTTGGCACAAACATTTAACTTTTACAATATATTAGACATTGGTGCTTAGGACATTTGACTTTTTTTTTTCTCTTTTCTTTTTCTTTTTAGAACTCAGACTTATGATTTATTTTGTTTCATCGTATATAGGACATATTTTTTTTTTACATACTTAGTACCATTTTATATGCTTCGAAATATTGTATGTTTTGTTTGAAATATTATTGTTTTTATAAATATGTTTATGTGTATAAACTATTTCTTCTACCCCCCCCCCCCCCAACAAAAAAATGACAAAATATGATGTAGCAGGAAAACTATAAGTTTCGATTTTTTTTTTACCTCTACTCTTTCTTTCTATTTTGACGGACAAAAGATAATTATTTTTATTTGTTTGTTTTGCCTTTGTCATAAAAGTTTTTACGATTATTCCAATTTGAGCAATTTTCTTTTACATAAAAATAAAAGTTTTTTTCTATTTTTTTTTATTTTTTGAAGACGTATTGAGAAACACTACAATAAATTTGAGACTTTTTTTTTATCTTAGACGAGGACGAATATCTGTTTAGAAGACGTTGTGTTGGAAACCCCCTTTGGGGAACGATGATAAAACAAAAGACAGGTGTGCAAAGAGCACATTAACGACGCTAACTATTATGATATAATTTTTTTTCTTTTCATTGTGTGTGCTATTAATGACGTCTTCAAAATTCCTTTTTTTTTTCTTCTCTCTTAGTAATATTAATTTTTTTTAAATTCATGTTTTACAGTGATCGTCTGGTTTTTTTTCTCTCTCCATTGAAGAAATGGTTTATCTTAAGTATCCCTATCAGTGTACACGTTCAGCTGTGGTCAGCTGCATGTCGGATTGGCCGAGTGTCAATATAGCGAGCCCATAGCAACAGGCTCGCTTCAGATGCATTTGGCCGACTCGACATCCGCCCCATAGCAAAGTACAACACGTGTACGACCTTTTTACAGCCACGTGTGAATTAAATGTTGCATAGTTAGCACTTTCACACGAAAGGGCCTCAGCAACAAGTACAGAAGAGTCAGAATGGTGCCGGATTCCGCCTGATGAAGACATACTCAGCGGAGCTCTGGTCTGAAAGACCGAAGATGCCCCTTAAGCTTAATCCTTTAATTATTTTTTCCCTTGTAAATATTGCACATTAATCAAGATTATTAAACTTATGTAATATTACCCCTGGACTCCTTAATCTACATTTATGTTACGGAAAACCATACTTTTTATTGTTATCGCAAAAATAATAATTATTGTTACGCCGTGTATTGATTAATTAAAAAATACCTGTTTGGAAATTACATTAAAAATCATAGAAAATTATAAACTGTACAATAGCTTTAAAATAAACTTGTAAAAAAAGAAACTTTGTTTTATTTGAAAGAATAAAAAATTAAATTTTAAGATATTTCAAAGCGAGATACATGCAGTCAAATGACAGCTTGTTTTACTTTTGCGTTTAGCGTCAACAATGAACATGTTAATGCTTCTAATACAAGTTCAATGCGTTTCAAGGTTCATTAAATTTGGGAATAACAATATATAGATTACAAAAATAAAAACAGCGAGTACAACTTAATGTTCAAGTTGCGATACATTTTTGTTTTCAAAAGTTCAAAAAAATAAGAACTTACAGAAAATATTAAATTTCTCATTACACGAAAGTATGAGAGGATCTTAAAGGAATATTACACACTCAAAGAAATAAACAAAAAATGACTAAGGGAATATAGAAAACAAAGATAGATTTTGAATAAACACAAATTATGAAAAAGACAGCGAACTATGCAAACCTGTGGACACCGGCTATTCTAATAATATCTCTATTCTAAAAAAATTTAAAAAAAAGCTGTTATGGTAAACGATAGGAGGAGAAAGAGAAAATATTTCTTTGTTCTGAAATGCAGCTGGAAGAACTATTGCCATAAAATTACACAGACGGTAAAATATTTTGTTTTCTGTTTATAGTACGATGATGAATCGAATCAGAATGAGCGCTTAATAAATTTAAAAGGGGATGTTTATTTTAACCGAACAGCACAAATGGCGACTCGGATGTGAAAATGTTGGCAACATAAAATATCCTCACTACGGCATATCCCTCGCTATCCAATAGCATTATAGAAATATTTCATCGACATTTAAAGTCATCTATCAAAACTCACGAATTTAACATGGGGACTGAAACATTGTTGACAGTTTTGCTAGGTATTCGCACAACAGTGAAGGAAGATGTAGAAGCTTTTTGTGCTGAACTTGTCTTCCGCACTACTTTAAAATTGCCCTGTGACATACTGGATGAATCCACAGTCCAAGTTTGCAACGATAACTTCGTCACGTAATTTCGAAGCAATTTGCGGCAGTTAAGTACAGTCGGTACATGATCTCACTGCCACGAAAATTTCTATATACACATACACCCTTTCTTGGTATCTTGTTTACACATCTTTCTCAGAGTGGATCATGTGCAACCTTTACTGGTCAATCATATACTTGTCTTCACAAAGTCCTAAGTAAAACTGAAAAAAATGTAGCAATCGAACTTAACGGTCACACGTCTACGGCATCAATCGATTGTTTGAAACCAGCCAATTTGATTCCTAAATCAGAGTTGTCCGCGAAAGCTGTCCCAGAGAATTCTAATTTAAAACTCTCTTTTAAATTGGACAGTGACTGTGACCAAACAAAAGCTGCAATACGTTCAGGCAGTCATGCCTATTTTTCTAAAAAACTAGCAATTTACATTATTAAAATTATTCTTAAAGTTGTTCATTTGGATAGTTAGATAATATTTTATATATTTTGTGATATAAAATTCACCTTTATTTGAATATGTTCATCCTTCTAACTTTTCTCAGTCAGCATGAATTCTGTTAAAGAGTAAAAAACAAATATTAGTTAAACAAATTAGTTAAACAAATCTCCGCCACTGGGGAGACACTCTAAGAGCAACACCCAGAAGGTGAAGAGGAAATATTGCTATCGTTCAGAATGGCTGTTGGCAGAGAGCATTACGTAGACTATATTATCTTAATATTTTTTTTTTATATAACGCGATTAAAAAATAAAATACCAGGAAGAAAAGAATCAGCATATTTCACGTATCTAAGTATATACGGTATGTGGCAGTAAAATACTTTCTTTTTATAAATGGGCTTCGAATCTTGAAAATATTGGGGGATCAATGAAATTCGTGAACTATTTCCTAGGTGCAAAGGAACTTGCAATTTTGGTTGTGTTGATGTTTCTTTTATAACCATTGTGTTTAAAGCTAACGTTAAAAAAAATAGTTTAAGAAATTACAACAATTATTCGGAAAATTGTTTTTTCAAAGTTTAAAATTTAAGACTTCTAAATATTTTTATTTTTAAATATATTTAAAAACAATATATTTTTCCTCACTACCTCGGCTTGGACATTTTTCTCCCTGATGGTTTCTATGCTTAGTTAGTAAGAGATAAATCACGTATTAAATATTTAATAATTTCAAATGTAATTTCATTGCTGCAAAGTAAAATTCGTTAAAAATTGTATCTCGCAGAGATTATTATTTATAGTCATTGTCCCTCTGAAGGATTTATTATTTCTTTAAAAACCAAATAAAGAGATTGTGCTGTTTCTTCCTATCTGAATTCATTCAGCTTCTTACATAATTACATCTATTCTACATATCTATATTATAAAGGACAAACAATGGAAACACTTTCAAATTAAAAAAAAAAATTCAGTTTTACAATTTTCGGTACAGCAAACTTTTATACTTCCAAACGTCGCGCATTTTTAATTTTCACACTATCGGTTAGGAAGGAAAACGTACTTTTAAATGCAATTCGTTTGAAAGCTGTATCTCTGTGGCAGTTATTAATTTTTCTGTAATGTGTAGTGCTTTTCTGTTGTTGTGGCAACTTAAGATTCCAAATATTTAGAGACCACAAATATTCAGAAATGACTCAGATATATCTATTATCGACCGAGAACAAAAACCATTCGGTTAGAAAAGAAAAACATTAATTTTTGTACAAGTATAATATTTAAGTTAGAAAATGAAAAATTACATTTTTGTCATGCTAAGTAATATGAATTTAAAACTTGAGTGGGCATTAGACATGACACGAAAACTATTCAAAACATTTATTTGGATCATGCTCCCACTCTTAGGATAGTTATAAAGCAATTTTGTCACTTTCGAAATGGTGATTTCACTTTAAACATTAACATTCACTTTGAAGGGTTTTCTAGCATTGTTAAGTCTTAATCCGTGATTTAGTGAATAATAAGCCAGGGGAAGCTACTGAAGGATTAAATGTTGACAATTCGACTCCCTTTCACTATTTAAAACAACTTAATACACTCCGAAACATCATAATCAGAAATTGGCAACGAATTTTCCCTATCACCCAATATACGTCTTTAAATAATTATGACGCATTTGATTTTTCTTTCTTATACGTAATGAATATGAGAAATATATAGGTATAAGAAATTTCTGAAGATAAAGAACGTTTTTAGGAATCGTGCATAAATCATATGCATATTTTGTATTTATGTATATGTATTTTGTATATTATTTCTGTATATACTGTGTATTTTCGTTAGTGACTATATTATATTTTCCTAAATTAAGAAGCATCTATAGTTTTTATAATCCCAAATCGTATATTTTTTTAATAACACGGTATATATTTTTTATATTAACAGAATCAGCTTTGATCGAAGAAAAACGATAATGAACTTTTAAAATCGATAGTTTTGGAATAGAATTGTCTTAATCTTTCATTATCCTGACTTTTTTTTTCAACATAATATTTTAGAATTTCCATCAAATTAAATCAAGTAAACCTTTTTTCTTCGGATTATATTGATTTTTTTTTCGTTTTCTACATAGATAATTCATTTTACTTTGAAAAACTCGGAATAATAGAAGAAATTTAGAAAAAAAATAAAAAAAAATGATATGATAAGAAAAGAAAATGTCAGTAAAGAAAAATTCTTTATTAGATAAACCTTTTTAAATGGAAGTAAATTCTCGTAATTTTCAGTTTATCTAAGAAATCCTTAAAAATTATTAGAATTTTTTTAAAGTAAAAGTATTTCGTTGCATATATTTTCTTATAAAATATTCAATCTCTTTATAATTCATGAATTTCATTTATTTTATACTTTTTTTCTTAAAGGGAATCGGAAAAAAAATAATATTCTTGTATACACTGTTAAAAATAAGTATTAAGTTTGGTATGAAATTACGATATTAAGTTTGTTATGAAGCACCATTTAGTCTACTGAATGTTTTTACAAATATGTAATAAGAAACGTTAATTTATCATTAATGATATACAATGCAACTTATCAGAGAAATAACAGGAATATGTCCAATTTGCGAACTTGAAAACATGCATGCTTTCTCAATGGCATAAAAACACAGTAAAAAAAAAAAAAGATTTTAAATAAATTGCCTAAATTGTATTGGTAATCTGGTGGCCAGTACGATTCTCTGTTCTTTAACGGAAAACTTTCCGTAAATTCCTGAAAATCCTTCGTCTTCTCGGAAACATTTCTGGGAATTTGCAGGGGGTTTTCCCTTAAAAAACAGTAAATTGCACTGGCGTCCTGATTACTAGTACAATTTCTATAAAAAGCAACCTTTTTTTACAGTGAACTACACATTATATATCAGAAAGAAAAAACTAATCGAGCATTCTTTAATAAGAAACTAAATCATATACATCTTCATAATATTTGATACCATATCGGTTATATGAAAAGTTTCTCGAACACAATCCGTTGTCACAAAAAC
Organism: Maratus speculifer; assembly: GCA_964019185.1. NCBI lineage: Eukaryota > Metazoa > Arthropoda > Arachnida > Araneae > Salticidae > Maratus > Maratus speculifer. Next base: position 114,951,356 of record OZ025292.1, read on the forward strand.
TCGATATAAAAAAACATTGTTTATTGTCCTTTTGGTACTACTAGGTTATCCCGTCGACCAAAAAATTATTGCCAAACTATAAAATAAAATGCCATTAATGGATGATCGTGAATGTCACATTCAATGTTATTAAATACGATTCACGTGTTTAAAATGTCATTAATTTATTTTTATTTCGACCTTTTATTTGTATTTTCATTAATATTCTATTATTTATTTGTTTTTTCGTTACTTAAAATAAAAATTATGTCAATATGTATAATTTGGCTAATAGTTTGGCGATTTGTATAATTTGGCGAAATTGGTCGACGGGATAACAGATTAGCACCGTCTTTTTTTTTAGCAAATCTGAAATGAGAAAATTATCCAATAAAGTATAATACAAAGACTGCCAAAGAAATAACAGTAATAATATTATTGTGCGATGTGTTTATGAGACGCGATTCTCCATAGTTTTGTCGCATTTCGGTTAGAATTGGCAATCCATTAAATAAATAAGTGATTATAATGATATATGAAATAGTTCTGTTTTTGTTTTAGAATCAATCAACCAGCAAGTGGTACTGATATAATGGCACTGATTTTTTGCCTGATTCCTGCAAGCTCTATCTCAAGAACCGATTCACAAATTTTCATCAAACTTCAAAATCAAGTTATAGTTTGATAAATATTATTTTTGTTTGTGTTTTTGTATAAATCGGCAAAAAGTGGCGCTTTCATATTACAAATTTCCCGATATCGACAATAATCCTATTTCAAGAACTAATGCACAGAATTTCATGCCTTTAAAATCCTCGCAAAGAGTATTGATTGTTATTTAATTTTGGCACTGTGGTAGCGAATTTTGAGGAGTTAACATGCATGACATAGAAGAAAGTTTTGGTATTGCCACATCCAACTAGTTTTTCTATGTAATATGCTTTCTTATTCTTATTGTTACCAATATAGAACACTGTGAAACATGCTTCTCTTAGTTCTTTTTATTGTAGAAGTGGCGTTTCTGGCATTGAGGACTCCGATCTGCAAGTTTACACGCTAGAAATATGGTCAATATTTATAGTGCTTCCTTGTGTACATAGTTATTTTTATTGAAATTAATTATCCAACACTAGAGACAGAAATTAGTAGTATTTGGGCAGCTCATGCGCCTTATTTATTTATTGTGAAGATTTGATGTCTCATGCGTCCCTCATCGTCTCCGCCCATGTGTATAAATGCACAAATGTTTTTTTATGAGAAATACAGTGTTGTTACTGTTAGACGGAAGCGACCAGTGTTGAATTCAGGCACTTTTCTCTGGGAAGGATATCTGTAGCTACGGGGGGAGGGACATTATGAATTTCCGGGGGGGGGGGATTGCTGTTATTTTGAAACACATAATCTCGAAATTTCCAGGGGGGGGCATTTAATTGCTCCGGAGAGGAATGTCCCCTTCCGGGCCACCCTCTGAATTTAACACTGGAAGCGACAGCCAGGCAGTCACTTCATACAGTTTACGGATGAAAATCTAGAATTATTTAAATCTCGATTCTCTTTAAAAAAAACGCAATCGGTCTGCCAAGTCATTTCTTGGAGGAAAACATCGAAAAACCTGATTTTAGTGATGGACTTGTGTTTAACATTATGTTTTCCTGCTCCCCATGCTTTTATGTTGTCTCACTTTTGGGTACAGGTAAGCACAGGAAAGCATCGAATTTTTAGGTAGTTTCCCCCAAGCCATGATTTTGCTGATGGATTGCGGTTTAATATGTGAATCGAAATTTAACTAATCTTAGATTTTCATCCGTGAACGCGATGAGGTGATTGTCTGCGCTCCCGCCTCCCTATCTATGATTTTTTTTTTTTTTTTCAAGCATTTGAACAATGCTAAAGAAGTATTACTTGGTTATGAAATCCGAAAAAATAATTCTGGAGCATGCAATATGTTATCAAAAGTACAAACAATAATTACACATTAATAACTTTACAAACTGTCATTAATTGCGAAGAATTTAAATAAAAACTGGATGCTTCTTAGACATATTTTTACTCTGGAACTAAATAATCAATCCTTCATATGTTTACTCGAACGCTCACCAGATGTCAGTTAAACTGCGTTAATGTACTGCTGGAATTTCTGTATTCGGGAACTGGATATCTGTAGATATCTGTAGATATATCTCTAGATATGATAAATATTAGCGAGTGTGTTTTTGACATGCTGAAAATTTTATTAGCTGTTTTCGGATAAAAACTTATTAGACATTTTATGTTAAAGTCAAATTCATTATTTTCAGCTGCTTTATTTTGATTGTAATTTTCTCTTAATCTTGTTACACATTTTTTTTTTTTTCATTTATTACACAGTATCAGTGTTGATAATTGAAAAAGGTTTTTTTTTAATTAAAAATTGCTTTCTCATATTTGGAATAAATATTTTGGTATAAATAAAGCAAAAATTGCTATTCTGGGGAATTTAACATGCTATCTAATGTACAAGCAATAATTACACATTAGGGTGGAGCGAAAAAATTTTTTTTTTGAAAATCAAAAACGGGTAGGTGTCAAAAGTTGCCTTTATACTAGTACATTAACTGCGTGAAATTTTACCGCTGAAAAAAAATGGCTTGAGTCTGCGCTTTTGCTCCAAAAATCGAAATTTTGGGTAAAATTTGTCATTTTTTGACATGTTTGCAAAAAAATAAAAAAAATCCTACAGAGCTGGTTAGTATTTAAAAGTGTTGCTTAGACCTTTATATTTATCTGCTTAACATATTTAAACTATAAAACAATATCTGTAGTCTGTATAATTGGAGCAAATCTGACAACTTTTTGTGAAAAATCAGCGTTAACCTCTCTATTGGAGCATACAACGAAATGTTCTTTTGAATGCATTTCTTACCTAGCTGCTTTCAAAACTACTGTGTATATAACTCATAGAGGTGGTTGCATTATCCCACCCGTCTCAACCACCCAATCATCTAGGCCCAGTGTTTTATTTATGTATTGAATTGTTATTTTTTTCCCGAAGACGAGTATAAGTTTTCTATATATCAAAGTAATTTATCTCTTCTTTGTATTCACAGACTTTGGATGATTTGGATCATGCTGGTGTGACCTGCTGCGCGTATATTTTTATACCATGTATAACAAAAGAGAAGCTGAGTAATGTATTGGGTATGTTCTTAATTGAACCTAGTCAGCAGTCTATTATCTTCATTAAAATTTCATGCAATTTAGTACATTATGATTGGAAGTTCTGTTATGACAGCATTCTTTCAATCAATTACATTTTATATGCAATGATTTGCCTAAAAATTGATTGTATGAATTCAGTTTCTAGCATGCCATCATTTATTGAACCTATTACATTGAATATATGCAGAGAAGTTAGCTGTTTAATATTATGACGATCGTCACAGAGGATTGCAAACAAAATTTGCTTGTAAAACAACAATATTTCTAAAGAAGTTTTAGTATGCTTTATGTCGTTCCTGTGTTGTTCCGTAGTCTAGTAATTTCTAATAAGATTTTAGATCTATTATTTAGGTGTGTAGTACATTTGGTATAAAACATCCCGCGGTATAAACTTGGATTATACATTTGGTGAGTGAACATATAGACGCTGATTGCCAATCTGTGCTTATATAAAGCGGAAAATTTTATTAACTTTATGAGTTGTCTTTTTTCTGAGATGTTTCCTAAATTTCTATTCCATCATTCTTTCTGAGAAATAGCTTTCCTTATGAATTAGCTTTGCAATCTCCGACAGAAATTTTTAGTCTATTCTGAGTATCTTTTTCTCAATTTGAGAAAATAATTTCTCTATTTAAAAAAAAAAAATTGCAATAGGAAGTGAATATTACGTAGACAAAGATTTTCCTTATTGATCCAGTGAATCCATGTAGCTTAGAACGTTTTATATCCACTTCTCTAATAATTGACGCAGAGGAAATTCACTGGAGTTGAAGTAGCGAATGATTCAATATCATATAGACAATTCTAAGCTTACCCCATGCAAAATGGTTCACAGTGACAAATAAAATTCTCCTAATTTTAAATGAGCACTTATAGTCGATATCCGTCCATTCCCTCATAAAGCACAATGCATTATAAGTTTATGCCCAGGACATTTCACCATCAAATGTTGTCCACTCATAAAAAGGGATCTAAAAGTTAATAGAAAATTAACTGGATACGAAAACACTTAGAAAACGGCATAAAACTAATGCAAAAAAAAGTTATTTGCAACAGCGGTTGCTTTACACATGGAGAACAAATTTTCATTGCAATTCTCGCTGACGATCACCATCACATTAAACAGCTCGCTTCTCAACATATAAAAAATGCAAAAGTAGAATAAATGATGGCATACTTATAGTTGAAATATCTGAAATCATCTTTGAAGCAAATCATTACGTAAAAAAAATACAATTGACTGAAAAAATGTTGTGGTAACAGAACTTCCAATCATTATTCTTAAACTGAATGTAAGTTTGATAAATATTAACAGATGGCCGAATAGATCCCTTTAATAATATTCCCGTACATTACTCTGCTTGTCATTTTTTTGTATAAACTGTAAAAATATACATGATGATAGTTACAGCAGCTTGTGGATGCAAAGAACTGATGAACAAGGTGGAAGCATCGAAAACATGCCAAATTTTTATAAAGAAAATCACAAATCAATGTTTAAATAAAACACTGTACTAAGATGATCGAATAGTTGGGCCGGATGGTATAGGAAATATAGCCACCTCCACGACGCATGTCCAAGGTAGTTTTGAAAACAAGAGCTGTATTAAAAACAACAATTCGTTATATGAACCAGTAGAGTGGTAATGCTGTTTTCTTACTAAAAGTTGTCTGTTTTGCTCCAGCTATAGGGAATAAACATATTGTTTTATAGTTTAAATATGTTAAGCAGATAAATATAAAGGTCTAAGCAACACTTTTAAATAGTAACCAGCTCTGTAGGAATTTTTTAATTTTTTTGAAAAAATGTCAAAAAATGACAAATTTTACCCAAAATTTCGATTTTTGGAGCAAAAGCGTAGACTCAAGCCATTCTTTTTCAGCGGTAAAATTTCACGCAGTTGATGTAGTAATAGAAAGGCAACTTTTGGCACCTACCCGTTTTTGATTTTCAAAAAAAAATTTTTTTCGCTCCACCCTATTACACATCACTAGCTTTACAAACTATCATAAAATGTGGTGAATCTAAATAAAAACTGGACGCTTCTTTAACATATTTTTACTCTGTAACTAAATAACCAGTCATTTATATGTTTACTCGAATTCTCATCAGATGTCAGTTAAACTGTGTTAATGTACATCTGGAATTTCTTTATTTGGGAACTGAATATTTGTGTATTGAATATCTGTGGATGTAATAAATAACATGTGTTTTTGACATGCTGAAAATTTTATTATATGCTGTCAGATAAAAACTTATTAGACATTTTATGTTTTTGTCATATTAATTAATTTCATCTGTTTAATTTTCACTTACTACACAATATCAGTGTTGCCAATTAGCAGAATTTTTTTAATTAAAAAATGCTTCCTCATACTTGGAATAACAATTTTGGTATAAATAAAGCGAAATTGCTATTTAAAAATTGCGAAAGATTTTTTAAACCTTTACAACACATATTTTTCCATTTTTATGTAAAAAAATTATTTGAAATCTTATACAGGGTGTCTTCTACTGTCCTGCATTGTCCCGCTTTTATCTGAACTCGACCGGACCCGACGGGTCGGGTTGGCGCTCTTTCTCGGCGCTCTGGGTCTTTTTTCGCCGTGGGTCGGGTTCGAGTCGGGTTAACTCCTACTTTTTTTACTGCGAGTCGAGATCGAGTCTGGTTAACTTTCATTGTTTTTGGTTCGGTTCGGATTCAGATTGATTTTTCACTTTTGCGGGTCGGTTTCGGATTGACCCGATTTTTCACGAAAATGTTCAAAATATTTTTCATGTTATAAATCTATTCAAAATAAGACATTCATAATAGCTTTCCTCCCTAAAAGCGGTCACATCTATTTAGCAAACAATTTTTCACTTACTTAAATTTATGTATGTGAACGCTTACATCTCTGAATAGCAAGTACCTCTTAATCCATACACACGTAGTATATGTATGCGCAAATAAAGTATCAAAAACTAGTATATAACCCCTTCAAAAATGACGGAATTTTGACCTGCATTTTATTTTCGTAAGACTTCGTACAAACAAACAGAATGAAGATTTTATTATTAGAGTTTGTATTGTACACTGTAAAAAAAAAGTGTCGATCTACTAAAAAAACTTTAGTGATCCTTGTAATTACTAAAAAATTTTTAGTAATCTTAGTCGGTTACTAGAAAATCTGTAAGAATTACTAGAAAAAAGTTAGAAACGAATAGAGTTAATAGTTTTACATTTTTAATAGCTCTTACTAAAACTCAGTTAGTGTGGCCTTGATAGCATAGTGGTTATAGTAACGGACTCCAGGTTAAAAGGTCCCGGGTTCGAAACTTGCCACCGCCAAATACGCCTCGAATGTCTGTAGTGTCTCGTTAATAAAAGGATTATGAAAATTCTGTCGGAGCAGTTAAGAGAGTTTAGTGCTGCCATCTATTGCGGTTTTGCCGAAAATCTTCCGCTTCAGAAGTCTGGATTTGGCTCGAAGGATGCTCTTCCGCATCGGCTGCACGTAATGGATATTAAAAGTAATTTTGGAGCTATTACTAAAATTTGCTTTGTGGCTCATACTAAAAATTTTTAAGTTAGTTATACAAAAAATTCTTTTGTTCAGTTTACAAAAGAAATGCTTGTTTCACTTGCAAAAAAAAAGTTTGTAATGGTTACTAAAAAATTCTGTGGAATACAAATTTACTAAGAAATTTTTAGTAACCTCTTGAATTTTTTTTTACAGTGTAGAAAAGCATATTCTAAAAATAGCAATACAAAGGATTTTTTTTTACTTGATATTAAATTTCTGAAATAGTTCAACAATTGGGCAAAACATACAGCAGTATTTATCACAACAATGAAAATAATTAGCAAAGTAAAAAACATTTTCTGAAAATTTCACTAAACATTAAAATTAAATATTGATTTTTTAAAAAAATTTTAAAATGCATTATTTTACAAAAAGCAATGATTCCGCAGTGATTTTAGCCATATATATAAGAAGGATATAAAATAGATTCCTAGATAATCGATTAATAAAGCTTTATACTTTGTTTTTAAATATGGGTTTGGCTCATCTATTAGCAGTTAATATAAACAAACAACATTAAAAAAAACTTTTGGAAACAACATAAAGAAAAAACTTTTTGGAAAAATTGTAGTTATTTATAGAAAATATCGAACCAAGATGCATTGATTTAGAAAAATTTAAAAATTCATTCCTTATTAATCAAAACCAAAATCGTTATTATTTCCTTCGTAAAATTTTAATTTTATTGCGCCAATTTTTAAAAGCTTAGCTTATATCCACTTGAAATGTGCTTAGATTGTAAACGAAATTTACATTTCTTATGAAATGTAATTAAAATATAAGTAATATACAGTCATGTATAACTTATACTAATTACAACAAAGCAGGTATTTTTTTTTAAGCATAGTAATTTTTGAATATAATAACTTTGAAAAGTAAGAAAAATTATACTTTAATAATAGAATGTGGAAAAATAATTTTCAATCTCATTAATGCAGTTATTATAATATAATATCTCATATACCCATTACACCTTGGGGGAAAAAAATATTTTCTTTATAATAGAAAACAAAATTTGAAAAATTAAGTTGATAAATGTTGACATCTTAAAAAATAATAATAATAATAATAAAACGAAATTTAAATTGTATCTAAGAAATCATATGAAAATTATTCTATTTATTTATAGCTTGGTATTTTAAAATTCTATAGCGGAAACGTTCAAAAGAAATCTCTTACACATTATTACATCTTGCAATTTTTATTTATTACTATTAGTATTATTATTTTACTATAAATCCAATGGAAAAAATTATTCATTTGCATTGATGCTGATAGATGGCAGCACAATAAAAGCTGAAGTCCGTCCACAGTGCACAAATCCATGAAAAAACCATTGTCTTGAAAAACCATTGTGTTTTTTTTTAATGTTGTAAACTTACTGCCTATAATAAATGTAAACGAAAGTGAAAAATATAATTTAAAATGTATTTAAAAGTTTTAATATGATTTTACAAATACTTTAAAATCATAATTAGATATTTTTATTGTTATTATTATTTTAATGAATCACTAAGAGTCATTCATTTCTCTTTTGTGAAGCCGTCGATTGTTTATTTTGTTTGTAATAGCGTACGTTTAAATTGGAACTTAATTTATTGTAATTGGATATGATATACATGTTTTATAGGGAAATTTGCCCGACAAACATTATTTCAAGCAGAAGAAATTATCATATAGCTGTCTTTTGTTAACATATTTTTTCCATTAGGCCTAACATGGCGTTTAGCAACTGTGGATTCCTACAGCAGATTGGCACGCACTGGAAGCGTTCTACACACTTCTCTCCAAACGCATTTTATTATAAGTAGATAGGATATATATACTTTTGTGTATATCAAAAACAGAATGTTGATACTATTTTTTATATTTCAAAGTAGAAGAAATGGTTCTTAAGGAAGGAAAAATCTGTAATCGCGTTTCTTTTACACATTTTATTTCTCATATATTAAATTGAATATAAATTCATGAATTTTCAAATACATACTTATTTTCATCTGAAAATTAGTTGAGCTTAAACTTCTAGTGAAAATACCAACAATCTGCGTGGCAAAAAACCTATACATGATCCGCAAAAAAAAATTTCTAGGGTAAAACTGACCTGCAGATAAAAAATCCCTGCCGCTTTGGCCTACAGTCGGAGGTAGATTTCGAAGTTAGGTACAAATTTCACCAACAAAACTTAAATCAAAATTATAGATAAACCCAGCTTCATAATTAGGAATGAGCTCTAAGAACCTAAACCTTTTGTGAGTATTCTAATATATAGGCATACACAGACGCATATAAATATGTAATAGATTTTAAAATGATGAAAACAAAATCAGAGAGCTTATTAAAATATGCCAATATTTCCATAGTCTGTTTTTTTTTTTCTTTTATCATGTTTCAATACGTTTATACAAACTCACATAACGTTACATATTCTGCTTTTCCTCCATTATATTTCCAATATGACGTATAATAATTGCTTAAAAAGAAAAAAAGGCAAGCTATTTATTGCATTTTTTTCCATAACGAAATCTTGCTACATAAAGTTATGACGTAATATTAATTTTTTCTTAAATTCGTCAATTTCACGTGCAAATCTTGCAATAGTAAAATAATTGTTGCAGAAAAAAATTTATTAGAATATTATTATTATTATCATTATTATTATTATTATTTTGTCACTGATTTGTAACAGCTGGTTTGTCAGAGCCATGTTAAGGCGATATTCAAATTTTTGAACCCTCCCCTTTTCGACTCCACAGGCTGATTTTGCCTATTTGCGATTCCCACCGAGATATTAACCATCTCCATGTATTTGGCAAATTTGAAGAGGATTCGTACATAACTGTGACTTTTATCGCGCGGTCAAAATTTAGTATGTACATACATCCGCTATTCGCAGGCTTTGTTATATTTAAATCTTAAAAAATGAAGATATGTTTATTGTCCTATGTAAAACAAAATGATATTACAGATATAATTGAAGATTATTTTTAAAATATAGCTTTGGTAACTCACTTTCAAAATATTTATTTACCACATTTCAAGTATTTTGTTATTGGAACTATATATCTATGACTTTATCTACTTGACTATTGACTTTATGACTTATACTATCAATCTAGTTTAGGATTTGCCATTTGTCTCCGTTAAGAGTGGGCACTCTGTATGTTGGCCTAGTAACGGTAGAAATAGTAAAAAACTGAAATTTAAAATTTTCAGCTAAAATATGTTATTTTATAGTGTGTTAGGATTTTTAATTATTGTAATGTTATCTTTTGCAACCAAATGCGTTTAAATTAATTAATTTTATCTGCTCAACACTTTGCAACTTTTTTTATATACTTATTTTTAAGTATTCAGTAAAAATAAGTAAATAAAAGTTACCCTGATAGCTTCATCGAAATTTCTTTGTTCGAAGAACACATTCTAATTTTTTTGTCTAGTACAGCCATATAACATGGAAAAAATAAGTGTTATTCTATTCTTTGGATAATTCCTGATCAGGTACAGATATCATATGACCCAAATTCATGGTATTTTAGGAAAATTTATAATACTAGCCGTCCTTGGCGACCAGTTCGGTCTCCCTTGAATGTATTTAAGAATTAAATCATATTGCCTTTATTCATAATTTGTTTTAATTGCTCAGTTTTTTGCCAATTTAGAAGACTCTGCTGAGAAATAGACACAGATTCCACATGCTAACCACATTGGCTCGATTGCAACAAAAAGGCAATTATAAGTGCCTCACATGATAACCCGGCTTTTGTTATTTATTTATTAATAAACTGTTTGTTTGATTTTATTTTCTTTTTTTTAATGATATAAATTGTTTTATTCTATAATTATTAACTAAACTTTTTTTATTTATTATTTCATTTTTAAAATAATAGAAATTAGTTTAAAAACATGTATGTAGCTGGTATTTGAAAACGAAGTTTTCGCCAAATTGGTGTCAGAAAAATAACGCGTCACTGAGTGCATATATGACATCTGTGCTGATAAATCCAGAACTCACTATTTTTGTGCTAGCCTGGCGCAGATAATAAATAGCCAAATATTATATCCGTGGCATTTTTTCGTATTTCATTAATTATTTAAACTATAATAATATAAAATATAATCCTTTCACTCATTTCATTTGCCATGCATAACTTTAATTTAAAACTAAAAAGTTTAAAATTCATGACTTTTTTTTTTTTTTTTTTTTTTTTTTTTTTTTTTTTTGCAAAAAGAACAGAAAAAATATATAAATGATATTTTAAAGCTCCATAATTGCAGCGAAGGAACAAAACATAAATAAATCCAATTTAGCACAGCCTAAAAATCTTACCAAAGGCCTTTTGCATAGTAGCCAATAAGATGCGCCTCAATGCGCCTTTTTGATTTTTAATGCTACATACGTTAGAGTAATATATATATATAGTTTCTTAGGTATCTACCAGATAAGGCACGTGGTGCAGAAAAGGGTTAACTAAATATTGCGATAAATTGGAAAAGTTGCCGGAACGTTACATAATCATCATTATAATTATTTTTGAACTGAAAAAAAAATCTCATTGTTTTTACACATTCATCTTTCTTATTCAACACAGAAATGCTCTTGATTTTTCTTTTGCAATAAATTTTTAGTAAAAAAAAAAATATGAAACATTTAAAAAATATTAATTTTCTGATATTCACTCGCGAAAAATTCGAAAAAAGTTTCCAAGAGTGAAGTTCAGAAAACGGATATTTTTTAAATAATTCATATCTTTTATTGAACATTTTTTCCTTATTATCTTGTTTTTGAAGAAATACGAATTGGAACTTGAATTTTTTCAGTTAAAATGTAATTCTATCCTCAAAATTAAAAATAATAATGACAATCGAACTCGAAAGATTTAACCATCCAAAGTTATTAAAAATAAACATAAAAAAGATTAAAAATTGGTGCATTTAGCTAATTTTTTAAGTACACATTTTTCAATATTTTACATACAACTACGATTATAAATAAGCCTTAAGCAAACTCATGGAAATCGAAATTTTGTTCATAATGCAGAATACATATTTTTACTTATACTCGCTAAAATATAGTTATATTTTTCAAGAAATATGAATATTGTTATTTTATTCAAACATATGTTAGGCACTTACATAAAAAAAATACTGAAATGTTGTTCTTTTCTTTTGGATTTTCTTATATGTGTTGGTCTTTGCCATATTTTTCATAAAAAAATAGCTGTGGAAAGAACAAAGAAAATCTCTTATTTTCTTCCAAGCAGTATATTATCTTTATCGGAAACGCTAAGACTCATACTCCATTGTTTGAAGTACGTGATATTTTTCTCGGCTTACTTCTAGTTCAAATATTGGAATATTATTTTTTTGCCTTAAATTCTCCCCCTCCCTTATACATTGCGCTAAACTTTTTTTTTTTTTTTTTTTTTTTTTTTTTTTTGTATTGAAAACTATTGGAGATTTTATTTTTATTTAATGTATAAAAATATTTTCTGCATAATTTTGCATTACATATTTTATTGATATTGACTTTCATATGAAAGTCAATGATATAATCCCAGAAAAAGAAAAAAAATAATTGTATTACCTTCTTTGGAGAATTTCTCCAAACATTTTTTCAAAAACACTTTCCACTTGATGAGAAATGCACTTAAAGGATAAGGACGGATCTTGATTAGTTACGTAGTGCAATAAAATCTTAAAATAATAATTTAGAATTCCACAGGACTCTTAAACATCTGCTAACACGTTTTGAAGCACGCAAAATTCAACACAGAATTACTTCTCCAAAACTCATGTATGTTGGTTTTGTTATAATAGCGTATGAACACGGGACTCAAATATAAACGTCAGATGAACTAATGAATTTTATAAATTTCTTTCTGAGCGGGTAAACAGCTAATGAAATTTAGTATAAACAAGCCACATACCTATTTTTATATACAAACAGCAGAAAATAGTCTATAAAAAAAACAATGGTATTATATATAACTAAAATGTTTTCATTTAAGGCACAGGTGGCATATACGCATCGAGGTTTAACGACATTTTTAATGTCAATTTGGCAAAAAACATCATTTTCGAATACCAGCTTCACATAGAGTGATATTATATCATATTACTTTTTATTTCAATATGAAAAATTAAATTTAACAAATGCAATGTTTTCTGTTATTTTAAAAAAGAATTGTAACATTCAATAAATGACAGTTTAATTAATTAACTGTATAACAAAACAATTTATAATAGTATATATAGTTAACATATCAGGCAAATTAACGCCATTTTTGCGTACATTAGGTACACCGGTGCGACATCTGTGCTATACATTTGTTTTCTTCTTTTTTTTTTTCTTTTAGAAATAAGCATAGACATTTATGAAGTTTTTTCCTCCCGTAGCTGTTTATATCTATTGCAACAAATCTCACTTCTTAACCTCCTCTATCCTATCCTGAAATAATTATTATGTGTAACGACAAAAACCAATTAAAAATAAAAATAACTATAAAACATCTCAAAAAATGTATCAGTATCAATGCTTATGTTATGCAACATTTATTAAAAAGGTCTAGAAGTAATTTTAACAATAATAGAAGCATTTAAATTGTGTTAAAGTATATTGTTTAGATATATACACATATTAGATATACACACATTAGATTATACACATATTAGATAAATTATTTACGTTTGTACATAATAACAAATAAACGAGTTCTGAATCTGTATTTCTGTACTAGTGTTATAAAGCAGTAACGTTTGCTTGTTTTTGAGGTACAATCTCGCAATCTACCAAGCTAATAAAAAAATAATGTTACCTAAAGAATCTCTGCTTCGAAAAGAATGTATTTTATATTGGTACAACAATCTCCATCATTGCATGTGTAAAAAAGTTATAAAATTACAATTTCTGAGGTATTCTTTGATCTCGAAACTTGGAATTTGTTGTGGAGGTTACTTTTAAGGTGTAAATACTTGTCATGAAAATTTTCTAAAAGATTCGAAAATTTAATTTTAGAAATAAACATAAAATTTTTTAGAAAGATTAAAAAAAGTTAATTTTGCAAGATTCTAAATTGCAACTTATTTGGAATACTGCAATGGACCTTAGGCACACAACCTGAGATCGAGGCTGAAATTCGGCTGCTGGCGGTATGTATTGGCGGTATTTAACATAGCAGTCTATGGAGTGTGAGTTATTAATGCTTGTTTATTAGAATTATCGGGAAAGAATTCTTTGTTGTAAGAGCTGTTGTACTTAATATATCATATATATTATAAAGCAGAAGTTCTGAAACTTCCAAACGAGTGTTTTCAAAAACTACCCGATGGATTTTTTTGCCGATTGTATCATTCGATAGGAAATATTTTTCCGAAGGTTTATGATTAAAATTTACAGGGATAACTCTGATTTTTCGTAGTAAATTTCGTATTTTTCGGTTATTTTTGACAAAAGGGTTGCCAGTAGCTGTTTTTGGCGAAAATTATAATTGCTAAAAGAATTAAAATGGCTATATCTATTACAAATATTACAAATATCTTGCAAATAATAGCAGAAAATAACTACTGACAATATTAATGATAATAAAAAAGACCGCTTAAATGAGGCGTAATATTATAAAAATATATTTATCTTGAAAATGAAAAAAATATTTGTAATGCTTAAAAAATAAATTAACGCAAAATATAACAATTGGTTCAACTTTTGGCGACTTATCCCTGGTGTTAGAATAAAAACATGAATTTCAGAAATTGATTAAATAAATTTTGAATGATAGTTATTTCCCTTTTTATTATTTTCTTTCTCTTTTTTATCGAATTTCCGTATAATATAACTTACAGCAGAAAAAAGCAGATCTAATTGTAAAAGACACATAAAGTTACTATTCGTTTCTATACCATTTTCATCTTGCTTTTGCCGCCAAAGAATGTGTTTTTAAGCCGAAAATGCACTACTGACTTAATGCCTGACTTAGGTTCTTAATGGTCGCAATAATTTTTTTTTTTTTTTTCCAAGTGAAGATAATTTTTAGAGTTTATTTTATTATTCAATCGTAAATTATATAGATATGATTATAACTCTTATATAACTCTTGCTTATATAACTCTTTTATTTCTTTTTGCAAATGTTTTCATTGTTAATTTAATTTTTCTTGCGCCATTTCGTCAATTTCACTTACAGGAAAAATTTCAGTTTTAAAATTTAAATACTGAAGAAGGAAAAATTACCCCATTGATTAGAAATCTACCCCCAAATTCCAAGATTAAATGTCAATAATGTCATTATCGTAGATGTCACATTCACTTGACATTAAGCATAATATAAATACTAATTATGTCATCAACTGATTTTTAATTCGACATTTTATTTCTACTTTTATATATGTTCTGCTAATTTGTTTTTCATTATTTAAATGGAAATTTATGCTAATCTATATAATCTGGCTAATAGTTTGGCGATTTGTATAATTTGGCGAAATTGGTCGACGGTATAACCAAGTAGTACTGAAGGGAAAATTTTGCAATTCAAAGTAAATTTATGCAATTATGCGTTATTACTATTGATAAATTCAACATTTTGAAATAAAAAATTCCTGTTGAATAAAATTTACAAGTCTTTTTTTATTAACCATTTCCCCTTCAATATTTCTTCAATCAATATTACGCTATTTATCTCTTTCGCGCCAGGCTAAAAAAAATATTTTAAATATTTTGTTAGATAAAACGTAAATAACATTTTTTCTGTTTTTTAAAAATTATTTTTCAAATTTAATTCTACAATTATGCGTCTTACAGGACAAAATAGCAGAATAATTTTAAAAATGGTTTTATCTGTTAATTGTATGTTATTTATTTATTTGGGTGTTTGAATTTACTTTTGTCATCAAACAATGCGATTTTATACCAAGAAGGCATAAGCCGGAGTGATGTTCACAATTAGTAAATTCTCTCACTCTCTTAAATGTGTGAGAGCATTTTTAGGATATTTTTTTATGTTTAATTGTAAATATGTAAATAGCAGTTATAGAAAAAAAAATGCGTATAATGTTTAAATTTTAGTTAAATAGCCTGCTAGTATTAATATAAATTTAAAAATGTTGTTCTGCTTGCAAGAAAATTCTCTTAATCTGTAAACTTCCTATTAAAATGTATCGAGAAATGCTGAAGTCGTCTGCTAACGACGTTTGCGCTTGCGCATTGCGGCATTCTGGCGGTGCAGTGACTAGAATAACAGGTTAGCATACCACCAGCTCTGGCGTGTGACGTCACATGCATAAGGTCCATTTCTGTGATACTGTTGAGGATTAGAAACTAAAACTTTGGCATAGCAGTATATTTTAACATGTAAATGCTTCTTATAAAACGAATTCTAAAAAAAACAAGTTGGAAAATGCACGCGAAGCGTAGCAAATGAGGTGCGTTCGTACGATAACTAAGTTTTAAAAATGTCACTCTCATATATCAATCTCATAAAAATGTAAATAATTACAATCAAGCGCACCAAACAATGTTCTCATTATACTATTATGCAATGGAATACTTTTGTGTGGCCTTGTAAATCAATAACAAATATTCTTTGCACCACAGATCATGCAAAATGTATATTATAATATGTACTTTATAGATGCATATCAATTTTATTACGTTCGAATGCGTGTAACACCATTAAAATGCATTTGAAACATTTTTCCCCATTAACCATAATGTAACGGAATACTTTTGATTATCCCTGTAGTTGAACTATGCATCCGATTTTGATAAAATTTGAAATAACTCGACAAAATTATGTAATAATTATTCATTTAAAATTTCAAACGATTAAAATGCATTTGAAACTTTTTCCCCGTTGACCGTAATGTAACGGAATCATTTTGATTGTCCCTGTAATTGATCTATGCATCCAATTTTCATAAAATTTGAAATGACTCGACAAAATTATGTAATATTTATATATTTTAAATTTCAAACGATTCAGTTGCGTAGTTTTTGCAGTGTTATATGCGGACAGACAGACAGACGGACAGACGGACGGACTGAACGTCAACAATAGGTGCTACGTATTTACACAATTACGAACGCACCTAAAAAATCGAATGACTAAATACGGACAAAAATCTAAAGATGATCTCAATATCGAAGTACATGGAATATTTAGGAATGAAAACATGAAAATTAACATGACTGGTACTTTTAAGTATTTTCATAACTGAACAATTTCTAAAAATTCTGGTATGTAAAATGGTGCTAGAACAAAAGAGTTTCACAAATTCTCCATTTCTGTGTTACTGCTGAACCTAAAAACTTGAAATTTCGCTTTATTTTAAAATGTAAAATTTTCTCTAAGAAGTGTTTCTAAAAAAATCAAAGTAAAAAAAAAAATGAAATGAACGGAAAGCGTTCTAAATTACTATTAATTTGTATTATTGGGAATAGGAACTTTAAATATTTATCAATAATAGACTTACCTCATAAAACAGGCAATTTAAACTCAAAAAAAGGAGTAGATATCTACCTAGAACTAAATAAATTCTGAATATATTGAATAAATATCTGTGTGAAAAAACGAGTAGGTTGCCCAAAAGTGCTTTTAAAGTGTTCCTTCTCTAGACTTCTCTTTCTCTCACCAAGACCGCTATCAGATGGTTATACCAGTTTAAGCTTTATTTGCGATTTGTTGTTTGAAGATTCACTATTCTAGACATTTTATCATAAAGCCATATCTACAATAGCCATCAGCAAATTTTTTATACATTACTCTTCATCATATAGTAAACCTGCATGCAAAATTCGAAGCAAGTCGAATAATTCTGCATAAAACCCCATTTATGTAATTTAAAAAGCTTTGTCCCCCATTACCTGTTTTATACTTAACCATTAAACCTCTAAAAATTTTCAGAAATTCAACTTATCAGAAAGAACCTACATCCAAAATTTAAAGTAAATTGGATAATCCTGCATAAAACTTAATTTAGCTAACTTAAGGGGGAAGTAATTGCCCGTATCCCCCTGTAAATGCAACAAAAGATCACCACTACTAACGACGAAAGCTTCTTACCTCTATGAACCTGTATCCAAAATTTGAAACAAATCGGTTAATGCTGCATGAAAAAAATGCCTAAATTATGACGGCTAGTTCCTCTTATCCCTCCCTTTATACTTGGTGAATCGGGTGTCATAATCGGGATTATACAGGCGTATTTTAGCTTGTATAATTTGCTAAAAAATATGCACAGATTTGTAAGTTATTTCAAATGACACTTTAGTGGTTCTAAGATTTTCTGCAAACTTTAGAATCAGTTCTTGTGTCATACCTTATGATACAGTCGCTGCCGATTTATTTTATTTAATACATACTAAATACAACTCGCTTATAATGTGTTTGAAAACAAAACAATGCAGCAGATATGGTGGCCTGCATGCATTCCTCATTTAAATCCGATCAAACATATCTGAAATAATGATGATGCATTTTATGCCACAGTTCACGTGTTCAGGATTTTGTTATTGTACCAATTCTTTTAAGAGAGGATTCCTTAACTCTTGTCGACAACATCATTGCATTCGTGATAAACAGATATTCAGCATTATTTGCTGTTCCGGAGCACCATATTAAAAGTACTTTATTTTCTTTTCTCCTTTAGAGTTAATCAATCTGGTTCGGGGAGTCTATGCTCTTAACAATATTTCAAAGAGTTAAAATTTCGATATAAGACAATTTAATGTTTTATTTTCTGTATTATTTTTAATATATTGCGTGCTTCAAATTTTATTGGCATTCACGGTTGTCTTGCATAGTTTGTTTTTCAAAGTTTTAAGCAGTATATATGAATTTTTATATTAGATTTTATAATTCTATGATTCAATTTGCTTATTTTCATCATTTTAATTTATCGCAGTACACGGCGAATTTTCTCGGCATCTCATTTTTTTTGTTTGCCACAAGTTATTAAATTTATGCTCTTGGCAATATATAATTCTGACTGAATCCCTCTGACGGAAATCCTAGATTGGCGTTTTTAGGAAATATATCTG
Source organism: Maratus speculifer (assembly GCA_964019185.1). Taxonomy (NCBI): domain Eukaryota; kingdom Metazoa; phylum Arthropoda; class Arachnida; order Araneae; family Salticidae; genus Maratus; species Maratus speculifer. The sequence goes on from OZ025292.1 coordinate 114,970,130, forward strand.
AAAACGTCCTTTTGGTTATTTACAACCTACAAAGAACAATGAATAATTTACATACTCCGTATAGTGCGTTTTGGTGAGAATTAATACAATAAAAATATAAAATAAAATATTTTCATTTCAAAAATTAACTCCTATCTTAATTTTATTTTATTTATTTATTTATTATTTAAAGGAAAACTTGGGTATTTTCAGAAATATAAATTGCGCCTTCTAACATTAATTTCCTCATCAAACTAAACAAAACATTTTATATTATCTTTTGAATATTTAATTTCACGTCACCTTACAAAATAGTTGTTTGTTTATAAAGGCTTTATACAATACATTAATCATAAAATTAAATCCATAATCATCAATAACCAGCTTTGCATTCAGAAAGGAGCGACTTTTTTTTAACTTCTTCTATTCCTTTTACCCTGAGACTGATATTATCTTATCCTGCATGATTAATTATATGCATTTAAAACCTCAATACCCTAAAAAACTAAAATACCATAAAAATTTGCTCACTTATGAAATAAAAGTATTTAAATTTCCAGAAATATTCAAATTTCTTATCAGTTTTCTTTGTTTAGTTTTTGAAAAAAAAAAAGTTGTATAATCCATGATTTAAATTTCTTCTTTCATTTTTTAGAACGCAGCAGACGATGGAAGTAATTGGTTGCAGTGTAATTAGGAAAAAATCCCTAATCTTACGTTTTTCTAATTATATGCATTAAGTTAAAGGAACACAAACTTTTATACAAAAAAAAGCATATTTTTCATTTAAGATTAATTGTTTTTTATAATGGGAAATGTACGTAAAAACTAAAAAATAGCTAGTGTAGGTTATGATTTTTTGCATATCTCTTTAAAAAATGCAATCAGTATCAGAATGATTATATATTTATACAAGAAGACTTTGCAAATTTTGTTTCCAAAAGTAATTCTTTGAAAGTGTTTTCAATTAATGTTATCTAAAGTTCAAATTGAAAAAAAATTTGAATCTTTCCTTCATATTACCAAATTTAAGGCAAAAGTATCTGGACAATGTCTAAGGGATTTTTTATTGCAAGTATTAGAATAAATAAAAAGAAATAAAAAAACTTTTTTTAATGGAAGATTAATTACACTTTATAATATTATAGTATACAGGGTGTCCCTAACTCATGGTACTACACTAGGGGGTGAAAGAACACATCAAGGCGAGTAACAGTAAATAGGAAACCAAGGGTCCCAAACGTTTTCCAAGGGAGATAGCCGCCATTAAAGTTTAGGGTCCAAAATTTCAAATAAACATAAAAAAAAATGGTCGATTAATTTGCGGTTTTCACTAGAACTCTTCTTTACGACGGTATTTTCTTAAAAATAAATTATAGAGATAAATTTAGAAAAATGCCGATAGAGGACGCTTTAGACTTTGGAGTAACGAATAACTATTTTTTGCTGTTATTTTTTGCATCTCATTAAATGGCTTCGTAAGCTTAGACTTAAACTTAAATTTTGAGATCAAAATCTGAATAGTTGGGAGTGGTTAAGTAGCACAAACTGAACTGCGTTCAGAGAGTTCAAATTTTAAATTATTATAAAAAAAAAAGAAAAATTGGTCGATTCGTTTGCGGTTTTCGCTAAAACTACACTTTAAATCAGTGTTTTCTTGAAAATAAATTTTCAAGTTGAATTTCATAAAATGCCGAAAGAGGGCATCTTAGACTTTGGAGTAGCGTGCAACTATTTTTAACCGTTATTTTTTTAATCTCATTAAATGCTTAGACTTAAATTTTGAGACCAAATTCTAAATCGCTGCGAGTGTTTAAGTAGCGCAAAACTAGCAGTGTTCGAGGGATGCGGAGGGTTAAATTTCAACTCCTGAACAAACTTCAGTTTCCGCTTCTTAACCTCTCCCAACGATTCAATTTGAGTTCAAAATTTAAGATTAAATCTAAGATTTCGAAAACATTTAATAAGCTTTTGAAAGCATTTAATTCGATACAAAAAATAACGGTTAAAATTAGTTATTAGTTACTCAGAAGTTTAAGGTGCCCTCTACTGAATTTTTTGAAATTTATCTTTAAAATTTATTTTTAAGAAGATACTGACTTAAAGAATAGTTTCATTTTAAACCGCAAACGAATCGACCAGTTTTTCAATTTTTTATAATCATTTGAAATTTGAACCCTCTGAACACACTCAAGTTTGGGCTACTTTACCACTCCCAACTATTGAGATTTTGAGTTCAAAATTTACGTTTAAGTCAAAGCTTACGAAACCATTTAATGAGATGCAAAAAATAACGACAAAAAATAGCTTTTCATTACTCTAAAGTCTAAAGCACCCTCTATCGGCATTTTTCGAAATTTCTCTTTGTAATTTATTTTTCAGAAAATACCGACATAAAGAATAGTTTTAGTGAAAATCGCAAATCAATTGACCAATTTTTCCGTTTTTTATGTTTATTTGAAATTTTGGACCCTAAAATTTAATGGCGGCCATCTCCTTTGGAAAACGTTTGGGACCCTTGGTGTCCTATTTACCATTACTCGTCTTGATGTGTTCTATCACCCCCTAGCGTATATACCATGAGTTTAGGGACACCCTGTATAAAAAATTTCAAGCAAGCTCTCAATAAGAAATAGTGTTTCTATTATTTATACATTTAATATTACCAAATTAATTATATCTACGTATTAAATTATTGCAGGTAATTCAATTATAAATATCTCGTAAGGCTGAGCATAATGTAAAACTCTGTTTTTGCATTATGTTTAGAAAGATAATCCGAAAACAGAATAAAGTATTTCTATAATGTATTGTCGAATACTGCAAAAAACATTACTATAAAGATTTTAAAAAAATCCCTTTAACCAATTTTTAAATGAAAGAAAATGAAAAATTACAATTTATGGAATATTTAACGGATATTTAAGAACTTTTTAAAACAGTAGAGTTCAAAATGCACCGTTTGTGTCCCTTGTAAATCTACACCAGACAATTGCAAGTGCATTGCAATTTGAAAGTACACCTGTAAGTACATTGTAAAAAAGAATCTGTAAAGTTGCTGCAAGTTTTCTAGGAAACTGGGATTCCTAGAAATTTTTATGTAACGGCAGCAGCAAAAATGCATGTAACAGATACAGATTTGCAGTGAAAATCAAAAAATCTGTAAGGTTGCTAAGAATTTCTTAGAAAACTGGGATTCCAAGAATTTTTCATGTGACTGCAACCCAGGCTACAGATAAAATTTTAGTAAGATAACTAATTTTGGTAGACTCGTTTGTAAAGTTACAGATTTCTTTAGTTTTTCAAAAATTAGTTTCGTAGATTTACATTTTTTCTTATAAAGTGTACAGATAAAATGCCAGTAACCATACAGATTTTCGCAACTTTATATGTATAGGATTACATATTTATTTTTACAATGTAGATAATTTCTTTAAAAAAAATTCTAGTTCGATTCTTGCAGCTGCGCTATATGTTTGAACCAGCCAAAATTTGCAAGTCAAAACGAAAACAATCTCGGCTCGAACCGGTCCAGAGAAAAATAAGAGGGGGATAAGTAAAAACATCATATTTTTTAAAGCTTTGGGTAAGTCTGCCAGTAATGGACACCTTTCGTGTTTTGCACAACTTCAGTGTTTAGAAAAAAAAATAACAGCAAAAATGTAGCTTTTCTTATTTTGCTTTTCATAACTGCCCTTTGCAAATTTTATTATCTTCAATTATTGTTGATACTCTTAATCAAACCAATCCGGAAGCAGAAAATAATATTTCGAAGTTTCACAGTTTTTCAGTAAAAATCTTAATGAACATGCTAAGAATTGCTTCATTTTAAATATATATGTATTATTTTTTTATTTTCTTGCAAAATGTTCAGATTTTTGTTTCGGTAGCAGTAGAAAACTTTGAATTTTATAATATAAAAACCATTTTTATAATAAAAATGATTAAAATAAAAATGGTAAATATTTTCATATAAATAAATTTTGCTTATTTTTAAGGTTTTAAGAGGGGTTTCCATTACTGGGAAGCTTAATTAGTCACTTTTCAGTAATTGACATCCCATACAGGCATTGCTAAAAATTCTACTTCAGTAATGTTTATCCCGCATAAAATATTTTGATTTAATTGAAAACCAAAAAATCCTTTTTTAATGTTGATAGAAGATTAATACAAAATCGAAAAAACTGGAATATAATAATTATAATTATGAATTAAAAAACAAATTTTAAAGAAATTTCCTATGAGTGTCTATTACTGGCACATCTACTCTATAATAAAAAGTAGATTCTTGAAAATATCTCTGTAACTTATTTAGGCTCTTCATCCATTTTAAAGAAGCTACTGTCTGACACACAAAAAATTATGTAAAAAAATTATGTAATGTTATTCCATAAAATTTATAGCAGACTTGCTGCTTCCTTTTAATGGTGTATTTTAACCGATATAATCGTTAAAATACTCTAATGTGTAATATTACGCCAGTTATATCAGTTTAAATAATACGATTAAATAATACGATAGTTAAAAAAAAATATTCCATAAAATTAAAGGCAACATGCTGCCACTATTTTTTTAAACTTAAAGAAAATTATTTTTTACTTGCAGAAGTCGCATGAATATATGTCACTTTTTATATTCCAGCACATTCGGGATATGCTCACTTGTAGCACAAAATCCAAATTTCTCCAAACATCATCTTAAAGAGTGCATCGCAAAAGATGTATGCTGCATTACGTCAGTGTTTATCTCCAGCGGAACTGCAACTAGCTGTCGACGATAAAAAGTTTTTATATTCTCCAGCCCTTCAAATTTGTGGTCTTAGGATTATCACACACTGAGACGACATGCTACAAAAAAGGGTGAGTCAAGGAACATTTCTCTCTGTTAACAAAGAAGAAACCGGTTGGAAACTCGAATTTGCCTCCTGTCTAATGCTTTTGTTGCCTTCGTCTGCTCAGTGTGTGATATGCCTTAATAACCATTAAGAGCCACTACTAACTAAAAATGACCCAGACGATATTTTTAAGTCTATGGGGCGTTCTTTTCAAATATATCGCTCAAATTTAATACTTTTACAGGATTTTTTTTGCATAGGATAGCTGATGATGATCTACAACCAGACTAGTTTTTATCTTTTTGATTTTGGTTTCAGATTTTTTTAAAATTACTTTAACTTTCGAAACCGGTTAGAACCAATTCTGAAATTGAAACTATGATAATATAAAAATATATATAACCAAAAACGAAAAAGTAAAAACTGGCCCAGTTGTAGATCGTCTTCAGCTAACAATGCAAAAAAATCAGGTAAAAATATTAAAATGTGAGTGAGATATTTGAAAAAGCGCCTCCATAGAATTAACATTGTCATTCGGGTCTTTTTCAGTCAGTAGTGTGGGTTCTTAAAATATAAACAATCTAATCGAAACGGGTGTATTACGCGAAGCTCGGAACATGTGCTTTTAAATAAGACAGAAATCACTTGTTTTAGTAACGAACTAAAGGCCCAAACAGATGTATACTTAAATATTCTCCACGTGTTTATTGTGGTGAGGCGGGGTTTTTCAATTAAAATAAATTAAATTAAATAGAAAATCTTTGTGGGTTGATTAAAATCAATACCTTTATTGAATTATTAGCATTTTTCATTCTTTTAATTGGAGTTTTTAATTAATAAAATGCGTTAACCAATATTTCAAAATTTATGATTTTTGCAAGATCATGGAGTATTCAGCCCTATGTATAAAAAATTTTTTTAAAAAAATCAAATCTAAAAACTTAAATATTTTTCGAGTACGAATGCTGTGATAGTCAAACGGAGATAGAATATAAGAATTTCGTGGGACAAACAAAACCCTAAAAATGTGTAAATCTGCCGAAAATCGTAAGACGAAAAAAAAAATTGATTAAAATACTTTCTTCGATTACAGATAAAATAAAGTAAAAATGCTGACGAAAAACTATTCGGAAAAAAAAGAAAGGAAGAAAATTGTTGCTGCAGAATCTAAGTTCTTTTATTTAAAAAATTTCTTTTTCATATTCTTAAAGTGCAACATTTTAAATTTAATCTAACATTTAACATTGTTTAAAGGAAGGTTCTTTGTCAGCAGTCTTAAAAAATTAAAAATGCAGGTTTTCCTTAAATTTTACAAAGCGATTTCTCATTGTTGTCAACAACAAGTTCTAGTAATAGATGTCAAATGCAACTTAAAATGTGGATGGAATTAACAGATTCGATAAACGTCGGCATAAAATACTAAAACAATAATTAATATCATGAAAAAAGCGAGAAGTGTTTTATGGATGATCATGTTAGTGGACAAAGTTATCGAAATCTTTTAGAAAAACTATGTTCCACAAACGTTTGATACGCATATTTAAATAAGTGAACTTTTTTTCTCTAAGTATCACTCTAAAACAGCTGGGCGGAATGATTTGTATTTTTGAGTTCCCATATTTCAAACATTTACGAATTGATTTCTGAAAAAAATTTAATTTAATCAAAAATTATAATTCACATTTTAGTGAAATAGAAATTGATATACATATATATATTTGATTAATTTTCTAAAGTATTATGAATTCCAACTTACATATATATAAAACCTTTAATATTACAATATATTAACCAGTGAATTTAATAACTTATAGCACATTGAACATGAAAGGAAAAAATAAAAAAATAACATGAATACAAATGGAATTTGTAGAACCAAAGCAGAATCTTCAGGTCCCAAATACTTTGGAACTACATGTGAAGTGTGTGGTTTCATCTTCGTATTTGCCATGAAAAAGCAATACAATACGTATTTGAACGACCAACACACACAAAACCAAAACCAAATGAAGAAATAACATCAAAAACAAGGCACATCAAAACTACCAAATATATATATATATATATAGTCAGAAATCGATTGTTAGAAGCTCCAAGTACACGAATCCAAAATTATAGCTTACTCCAGAAGATAGATTTAGAATCATGCTTAAAAGCCTTCCCGCATTGCAATCTGTTTTGCAACGATTAAAAATGAATTTAGCATTAAGTATTCCAAAATTGAAACTTTTATAATTCCTAAACAGCCGAATAACTTGCTATTTGTATTAGAAGATAAAATTTCCTATAGTTCGCTTCCAATCCTTGCAAAAGAGATGGAAACGAGTATGATTTTTATTTTCTTCTTTCTAAAAAGGAAAATACAATCAACACTGATTAAAACGTACCTGGCATAAAACGTATTTTCGCATATAACATAATCAGATGATTGGTCCCAAATTAAAATGTATATAATGTAATAATTTTAAACGTCAATTTTAAGTGATTTTGCAAAAGCTTAATCTGGTTATAAAGTACTTTTAGACTAAGAACAAAAAGACAAATTTCAATGTCAAACTTGCAATTCTGGCTTGAAATTTGTAAACTATCCTGGACACTTATTTCAACGAATTCAAAATCTCAAATTGATTATTAAAAAGCTGAATAATTCTATTATAAATAATAAAAAATATAATTTTGAGTGATTTAATTTAAAAGAAACAACGAAATATAAGAGATTTTTCTTCTAAATAAACATACGGGTAGTAACAGAAGTAAAATGTAAGTAATAGATTAAAAAATATATAAGCAAACCTACAAGTAAAATGACACAGATATCTCGATTATAGCAACCCCTTCCAATGGATTATTTTCAATTCACAGAGGTTCTGATGACTACAGCCAAACACTTACACAAATTAGTTGGATGTGACAATCCCAAAACTTTCTATATCATTCGTACATGTTGATATTTCAAAAAGTAGTTCCACATGCTAACACCACAATATTATTAGTTTAATACTGTACCAACATTCATTTTTATCCTACATTTCTGTTTCAGTAAATTAATAGGAGTAAAAAAGTAAATGTAGATCATGATATTTATTAAAATCAATAGTTTATCCTTTTCCTGTTGTCATCAGCTGATTGCAAATAGCTGGATTAGTAAAACGCTGGTACCGGCCTCTGAACGAGCCGATAGACAATATAACTACGAAAAATCGAGAAAATGATGCTATTTAAGCTATCACAGCGCTCATTTCCATCAGAATAATTCCATATTTAATGCAGATTTGAAATCCATAGGCAAAAATTTTGGTTTAAATTTATGCATCAATTCATACACTTTTCAATGGTACATTTATGAAAATGGCACGGATATTGCTGACACAGTGTCCTCTTCCGGAGGATTTTTTTTTCAAATTCATAGAGGACATACTAGACATAACTAAACACTTACACAAAAAATTTTGTTCAATTCTTTTCAAAACTTCATACATTCTTCGGAGGTACAATGGCTCAAAAGTCGCTATTACAGTTCTCCTTCTGGAGGATTTTTTTTAATTCAGGGAGGACTTACTAGCAATAGTCAAACATTTATACAAAATTTTGGTTCTATTCTATGCATAACGTTCATACACTTTTCGATTGTATAATATTGAAAACGGCAAAGAAAAACCCTACTACAGCGTATTCTTCCGGCGAAATATTTCAAAATTAAAGAAGAACCTGCTAGCTATAGCAAAAAACATGTACTTTTTGATGGTACAATATTAACAAGTTGGAAGTTGCACGTGAACGTAGCAAATGAGGTGCGTTCGTACGATAATGAAGTTTTAAAAATATTCAGATCTTGCTGATGTAGTAGAGCGTACTCCGGATACAGTATAGTAGTCGAAATCTTTACGTTTCTGTAAATATGCAGGAAGTAATTTTTATTACACCTCAGCAACGTATATCTTATTCATAAAGTGTGAAATAGTTGAATATAATTAAAACACGTGCCAAACCATGTTTCCCCGTATAGCATTATATAGTGGAATACTTTTGTGTGGCCCTGTAATTTAATAATAAAAATTCTTTGCATCACAGATTGTACAGAATACATATTTTAGTATACATTTCATAGATTCATGCCAATTCTATTATGTTCGAATGAGTGTAACATCATTAAAATGCATTTGAAACTTTTTCCCCATTGACCGTAATGTAACGAAATCCTTTTGATTGTCCCTGTAATTGATCTATACATCCGATTTTCATAAATTTATGACCTCTACGAGAAGGCGGTTCCAAATTACCAATGCAGTCCACACTCCACACCTCGAAAGCATTTTCAGGTCGATCCAAAGGACGTATAGGTATCCTATCTCTATATGTCACAGTCTTCTTAATTGACAATGTTTGCAACTTGTACAGAACACTTTAACATCTTGTTTCAATCCAGGCCAATAAAAGGAATACTTTATTCTCTGTTTTGTTTTCTGTTCTCCCAAATGATCTGCCAAAGAAATTTCGTGAGCAACAGATAAAATATACTGTCTCTTACACTGAGGCAACACCACCTGCTTCACATTTTCACCACAAACATCTTCAGAATGCATAAGAATACCTTCCTCTATAAAATAAGCACTTTTATTATTTTCAGCAATTTCCCATATTTTTCTTAAAGTATCATCAGCTCTTTGTAATTTTATAAAAGATTCCTCTGTTTCCTTCTCACTCAAATCAAGTTCATCAGTTTCAGGATCAGAATTCAACTTTTCAACATTTTCATACTCATTGTCCATTTCTAACTCATTTCCACCCTCCAAATTAACATCGCCAGTGAGATCAGAGACAGTCTCAACCTTCGTATATAATATAACCTTATAGTTTAATGCTTCATAAGCAGTTGGACATATAAGCAAATCATTCACCAATTTCTTGGAAACGGCACAAGTTACCATTACTTGTCCATGAATTTTATCGTCTATTCTCATCGGTATTATTTTTAATGGAGCTATTTCACTTTCTCCGAATGCTGAAGTTATCTCAATCTTTCCTTCTCCTTTAACTGATACATCCTGGACTAAGTCTGCCCATATCACAGAGATCTATGCACCAGAATCATAGATACCGTCTAACACATTATTTCCACATCTAATCCTGACTACTTCCAATTCATCAAATTTTCCATCTCTTTTCACGCAGGCCGAAACAGGTATTGTTATTTTTGCAGTTAATATCGATGACTGCTCTTCTCCAACTTTCTCATTCGACTGCATAGAGTTCGTTTGTGCTCTTTGTACATCTAGAGTACCACGTTTATTTGGGCAAAATGGAGCCTTGTGTCCCTCTTTTTCACACGAATAACAAGTAATTTTATTAGGTATCAGTGTCCTTGCTTTATAAGTACCAACTCTTGATTCATATTTGCGTTCCTATGCAAAACCAGCATTTCTGTTATCAGTGTGCTTGGAATTAAATGGAAAATTACTCTTCTTCTCTGAAAACCTATCTTTCTTAACTAACTTCCTAGAATCTTGTCGCACACTTTCATATAAGTCAAGTTTCTCAGCCAATTCAGTTGGAGATACCATTTTAGGCCATTCATCCACAAAATGATCTCGAATCTCATAAGGCACTCTTCTTTTTAATTGATCAGTTGCAATCAAATCTCCTAAAGAATTAAAATCAACAATTTTAAGTCCATCAATCCATTCTTGAAAATAACCATTTAATTCAAATACAAATTCTCGCCATGTGCGTTCAGGGTTCCTTTGATGTTCCATAAACTTTCTACGGAATCTCTCAGGACATTACTTAAACCGTTTCAGCAGAATCCCTTTAATATATTCATAGCCTTCACACTTTTCCTCTGTCTCACGTGCGAGAACTTGTATAATATCGGACGGCAGTAAAGCCAACAAGTTCGATACCCAATGTTTTGGATCTACGCACACCCTCTTTGACTGGCGTTCAAAAATAGATAGGTACAAAACAATGTCATTCTCCTTGACATTAAATTGCGGCATAAGTTTCGCAAATTCAATTCCATAAAAATAAGCTTTCATTTCCAATCTATTCTTATTTTCTGCTTTTTTACTATCTTTCCCCATCCTCAACTTCTCCAACTCAAACTCTCTCTCCTCTCTTTCCTATCGTTTCGCCTCGTTTTCCTTTCTCGTCTCTATAATCGTTTCCATCAATCCCCTTACAAACTCTATGTCATAGATTTTGCTCGCCGTAATCAGTTGCTTTAAATCAGCTATTATTGCATCCGATTCAGGGTGCTCTCCCAATTCTTCAGCCAAACTCCGTAAATCTTCTTTACGAGCATTGCCCAAAAATGACATTGTCAATTTATAAAGAGTTTCACAAATGGGTAGGAAACTGTCTAGAAAATTGGCAAAAACTCAATTTAAACGTAACTCGGAATCACTAATCCACCACTATAATAAACACCAGAAATAAGTCACACTTTGTAACCATATCACATATATAAATTCAATACCATTGTGAGCCCGAGAGTTCCCTTTTCAAAAATCAACACCTTCGCATGTATCACATCACAATATAATACTTCAATAATTACTATTTCATAAATCAATCTAAATTTCATTCAAAAGAAATTTATACCTACTCAATGTTACACTGACGGATTAACCGACCCCCTATATCATAACTCGAAACATATACATACATATATTGCGTTTTCAAACACCTATACTATAATATCTTTTCAATAAATAACGTTATACACAAAATAAAATTATTCTAATATATATATATATATATATATACACCCCATCAATGAACACTTATCATAATTTATAATCCTTGAATTAACATATATACACAAATAATACTCAAATATTTTCTAAAATATACACAGCTTTCCTCTCATAGTAAAATATTTCATATATAAAACCAATAATAAGAAAAATTATAAACAGTTAAAATCCATTTAAAATATCTTCCACCAACTGGCGCTATAAAACATTACCCTCATACTATCATAATATTACTACACCTTAGCACTGTCGTACCAAAAGTATTCATAAGCACTGACGTACTATTTAGTTATACTCAAAAATAAATTTTCTTTAATGTCAAAATATGAAATAAAATCACAAAAATCTCAATAAATTCATCACAGATACAGTTTAAATACTTAAATACATATATGGGAAGTCACATTAATAAAAAGCTCTCACCTTGCACATCCTTCCCGAAAGCATCTTACCGACTACGCCAATAAAAGCTCGCTGCATAAGTTCATAAGTTAGTACATTTCTAAATACACTAATCTTTAGAATATTAACCACATATAAAGTCTTGAATGAACAACACATTCTATATTTTCCACGTTTATTTTATCTCGACGCAAATCATAAAATAATCACGTACTTTCACAAAAAAAAGAAACATCACTTTTGCATATGTACTCTCTACACACTACAGCTTACTGTCCACACTTAATGTCGTCGACAGTTGAAGAATCAATTTCTTCAGTTCTGCTGTTGCCACTTCTACGAGTTCCAAAGAAGCTTAAATTTAGCAAGAAATTCTGTCCTCGACCGTTCACGAAAAGTAATCGGGTTTGTCCTAGCCAATAGAGTTTGTCCACAGCCGGGCATGTTCATGACAGAGTCAGTTCAGGGCAGTAAAGTTGTCCGCAAAGTTCCTCGACTCTTACAGACATTTTGTGAAAAGATGTTTTTTGGAATCTCCGGATCTCTGGCCACTAAAACATATAAATCCGCCTAACACCAGAAGTTGAAAAAAAAATTATATTGCAATACTTTCTTCTATTAAAGATACAAGAAAGTAAAAATTTGGTTCAATTCTATGCATAACTTCATACACTATTCGGTGGTAAATTATTGAAAATGGCACAAAAATCACTATTCCCACCCACCTTCTGACGGATTTTTTTTTTTTTTTTTCAAATTTAGGCAGGACCTATAGAGCGAAAAATTGGTTCAATACTATGCATAGTTTCATACACTTTTTGGTAATAAAATAGCAACACACAGTCATGTTGACTTACGGATACACGAATGAACACACGGGTGGACAGACACTTTGTAAAAGCATTTTTTTTTTAATCTCTGACCCTCAAAATACGTATAAAACCAAAAATCGTCGAAAACCAGAAATTAAAAAAAAATTTCCTTTACAATACTTTCTTCTATTTCAGACAGAATAAAGTAAAAATGTATCACAATTTATATTTTCAAATTCTCAACTTTACGCATTAATCGCCTTCGAAAATAACTTCAATAGCTGACATAATATATTTATATTTAACTGAATTAAAAAGATTCTTCCTCTTTTACGATATGTTGTATGCATTGTCATCAATTTCTGCAGCTATAGAACTAATTACGCAAACCTTAATACATTTCTATTAAACAAGAATGCCCTTGTAATTTAAAAGAATAATCAAAATTTATTATACAATATAATCCATTGAGTATTGTTTTGCAGCTTTAAAATAATCCAAACATTTAAAGCAAATCCTCAAAATAATCCTTAAAAGAAAGAGTGTAATTTATTCGTTACAGTAAAATTATGAAAATTTTTTCAGTGATACTGAATGTAAAGAAAAAACAATGTTTAATAAACTCTTCTAAAAAGATTTAACAAAACAAACCTTCTAAAAAGTTCTGGTTAAATTTTCTAGAAGAATGTTAAATGCAAATAGAATAATTATAAAATGTATACACTTTCAAAAATTTACATGGTATAGAATAAACGATACACAAACTTTAATATCGTGCAAGAATTTCCTTGTATGTTGAATGATTACATGAAAATGTATTCATTTTGTAATCCATTAAATAATGTTTTGTAACTTTAAAATAATCCAAATTCTTAAAAATAAAATCCTCCAACCGCAAGAGAAAGAACTTAATCTATGCATTATACAGTCTAGTTATGAAAAACACTTTTTGGTGATATAGAAATGATATGAAAGAACAGCTTTTCATAAACTCTTGAAAAGAATTTTAATAAAACAAACCATCTAGAAAATTCTAATTAAATTTTCTCGATATGGAGACAAGACGCGTTGGGGAAACATTATTTTGCATTTGAAATGTAATTTCAGAAACGTAAAAGGTTCGTAATGTTTTTTTCTTTTTAACTTATCTTGTTCTTTTGTGAACACATTCTTTCTAGTTTTGAAAATTAATAGTTTAAATGAACATAATCAATTCAAAGTTTTTTTGTTGTTGTTGTTGTTTTGTTTTTTCTACTCATTTAAAGAAAAGTGTATGCGTATTTAAATAATAATGGTATTGTCTTTATCCGACTAAATTTGCACTAAGAATGGTAACTTAAAAAACAAAAGGTGTTAAATCTGAAAAAAAAAAGACTTTTATCTTTTTTTCATTAAATGAAATAATACTCGTTTTTTTTTTCGATCAAGTTTATTTTGCTTTTATCTGTCATTGTAATAGATTAGATACTGTAAATAAATCATATATTTTAATTTTCACTCAGAATTCCTTTTCTACTAGTAAATTGTTTTTATTCTACATCTTCTTTTACTCTATTTAAATCCAAATATCTACTTTTCTTTGCAAGTAATTTTTTTTCTGCAACTTTTACTAGTGAAATTAAGATTATTTGAATTTTAAATGGCAAATGATATTTTTAATTTTGATTCTAAATTTGATTTCTTTTAAAACTCTGTTTCATTATACACCTACTCCAATTCCATTTAAATCTAAATGACTATTTTATTACTGTTTATTACAAATTAATTACCATTGTACGAAATGCGGAATTTTAAATGAAAAAGTGTTATATTTTTATCTTTAATTAAAAGTATATTTATATTCTATTTTATGTAAGAAATTCATTGCTTTATTTAAATATACATATATAAGTATCTATAAGTATATACAGGGTGTTCAAGAAAGGACTCCCCAACTTTGAAATGACATAATTTGGAAACAGTGAGAGATAGAAATTTGAAACAAGCTTTATGTTAGACAGATAGGTCAGGAATTTTTTATACATAAATTTAATAAAATAGTTCCAATATCGGACACGAAAGGGTGCTGCAATCGCAAAGCTGTGTCTTTGAAATAGTTCCTAAAAGTGAGCTGTTTGAACTGAGACAAAAATTACATTACAATAGTTTCCATATGGTTACTTTTTTCAGCATCAACATGATGTAACTTAAAGGTAAAAACATGATGTTACCTTAAAGGTCAAAATCACTTGTTGCAATACTTCTACCGAAATGGATGCACTTGCCTCTCAGATGAATAGTTCAAGATGTTCCAACGCTTAGGGATTCTTAGAATAAACAGCGTCCTTCAAGTAATCCCACAAAAAAATCTGTTTTACGCGTGTCAGCACTGAAACAGGCGCATGAATGAAATTTCTGTACTTCTGAGTACCGTTTAAAGCTCTATGTGCTTGTGCTGCCACCTATTATCCAATATTGGAACTATTTTTTCCAAATTGGTGTGTAAGAAAATCCAGATCTATCTGTCTAACATTCAATTTGTTTCACATTTCCATCTCTCACTGTTTCGAAGTTATGCCATTTCAAAGTTGGGGAGTCCTTTCTTGAACACCCTGTACATATATATATATATACACACATTGGCATGCAAAATTTAAGGACGATTCCCAAAATGCCAATTTTCAAGGGATTTTCAAGCGATAATTTTCAGGCGAATATTCAAAAAGAAGTAATATAATTCGAATAATTACTATCCCTGCATAACAGCTAGTCCATATAACATCTCATTCAGATCACACAGGGTCACAAGAGTCACAGTCACTACGGCGAAACAAAAAACAGGAAATTCTATACGTCTCTTTTATGAGTTTCAAATGACTACTATATGTGACTCCACAGACAGGTCATTGTGACTGCTGCTTTGTGGCGAGTCAAAACGTGATTTTACAATGTCGTTTCATTGAGACTCGTGCGACCTCTCATCTGGAGACTCAATTTCAAAGACATTGCGAATGTTGCATTATGATAAATCACCAAATAATGTCACATTAAAATCACATGGTGACTTTCTGTCACCAGACTTTGTCAAATGGTGACAGACCCTACTGTGAAGTGAAAGGTGGTGAAAAGTCACCATGTGACTTTAATGGGACATTATTTGGTAATTTATCATAATGTAAGGTACGATTGATGAACAATATTCTTTTTCATCATGTTTCGAGAACACCGAATATAATAAGGAAAATAATGAAAATTTCACCGCTAAACACATCATATGTCACACATTTTCAGAAGACAAACACAAGCGTTATACATATAAAACCTCAGAATTCCTTATAGATCATCCAGGTAAGCAGCTCTGAATACACAGTAGTAATAACTTCTTTTTATAAATCAAGTGATACACAAAAGTAAGCAATCAAGGAAGCACAAAAAATATCCCAATTTAAAAAAGCAAAATAACTTAAAAATGTTCTAATTGTACCCCCCCAAAAAAGTTAAATTTACTATTAGTAACAAAAACTGCACAAAAAGTCTGCATTTTTTTTTTTTTTTTTTTTTTTTTTTTTTTTTTTTTTTATGCGAAAAAAATGTGATTATTTAAGGAACGGCAAGAAGTGTAAGTCACCGATTTTGACGAAAGTGGTATCGTTGGAAAGATCTCATTAAGTGCAGTAAAAAACTCAATGGAACTACCCGTCGCAAATGAGCCGTTTTCGAGACATCCGACAATTTATGTCACGTAGCTAGTGCACACGTAATGAGGTTCCGCAAAAAATTTTATTCTCGATTTTAACGAAAGTGGTATCGTTGAAAAGATATCATCGTGAGGATTAAAAAACTCTATGGAATCACACGTCGGAAATGAGACGTTTTCGAGATATCTGACAATTTGTGTCACATTGCAAATGCACACTGCTGGGAAAGTGCATTAAGTGATATAAAATGTTGTTTATTTCGAAAACGGCTCATTTCAGATGGTTACTTCCTTTGAGTATTTTACTTCTCACAATGATATAAAAAATCGGGGATCATCAAAATAGGGAAAACAATTTTTTGCGGTCCCCGATTAAGTGTGCACTAGAACAGTATGCACTAGCTACGTGACATAAATTATCGGATATCTCGAAAGCGGCTCATTTCCGACGGGTAGTTCTATTGAGTTTTTAATCCCCCATGATGATATCTTTTTAACGATACCATTTTCGTTAAAATCGGGACTAAATTTTTTTGCGGTCCCCCATTAAGTATGCACTAATTACGTAACATAATTTGAGGATATATCGAAAACGGCTCATTTGCGACGGGTAGTTCCATTGAGTTTTTTACTGCTCTCGATGAGTTCTTTCCAAAGATACCATTTTCGTCAAAATCGGTAACTTACATTTCTTGCAGTTCCCTAGTAAGTGTATAACGTTAAGAATTTGTACTGTATAGACAATAATTTATCCTGAATTTGAAATTACCCTCATAATTGTCAAACCGATACATAATCGGACAAATTGTGGCATAATATGTGTTACACATATCTTCATAATAATGATAATTGTGGCACACATATCTTCAATCTTATTTAAACTCTATCCACATGTGGGGAAAAATCTTTTCTAACATTTATTGATGATATTGCCAAATTCATGAAAATTAATATATTGTTGATAGAAAAAGAAGTCTTTATAAATAATACAAAGATATGTTAAAAAAGAATTTGATATGGAGTCAGAATTACTCAAACCATACAATGTAGGTGAATACATAAATAATGAAACACAAAATTATTTAAGACAAAATGTTACGTAACTGTAAACTCAGTTAACAACTTAGTTCTACATCAGTTAACTGTACCACGCAGCATCTGCCTAAAGGGCACAGCAGAAAGAAAAGATAGGATACTATTAGAAATGAAGATTACAATACTACTTGAAGCAAACCTACATCGAAAATTTTAAGCTGAAGCAATTAACACCTCCTCATACGTCCAAAAAATATTTTCTATCAAGTCGAATAATAAAATAGACTACGAAATCTGATCAAAAAACAAACTAAATATCAGCACCTATAGCCAGATATTTTTTACTTTAATCCTTTTTGGTCTGGTGTACTATTGATAGTACGTGTTTTCTAATCGATTATTATTTTGCCTTAATAAGTACTTTTCTTACTTTCTACATATAACAAACAAAACTACTTAATAAATAGCAAAGCTTCAATAAAACAAAATAAGTTTATAAATAACAATAAAATAATTTTATAAATAACAAAACTACTACAATTTCTACATGTAATAATAAAAATTTGCGCATTTCTCTTTGCACCGTTGTCAATTTCTTTATTTCATACATTTCTTTTATTCTTTAAATTTGAAATATAGAATTCTTTTCTGATCGAATTATATGTGATTAAAACACAAAAAATATTAGAAAGTTATATTATCTGTTAAACACTGTTGTAATACGGTATTTTCCAAACATCTTCAAAAAGTCTTCCTTATCCTATTATCATATAAATATGAAATAAATAGAACAGAAAATACGTAAATTCATTAGATTTCAAACAATAAGATGATTTTAAAACTTCAATAAGTCATTTTGGATAAATACGATTAAGATTATTAAAGCAAAAGTAAATTAGTTTTCAAGATGGAAAAAAATGACCTGAAAGGGTTAAAACAGGTGAGGAGCTAAAAATGCTGACTTTTGTTCAAGGTATCATCGACTTGTGATTGTTTATTTGAAGAGAAAGAAAAAAATAATTTACAATACTGTGTACGTATATGGCATCCTAATTGAGATAAACATGAATAAATAAAGGACATAATTTAACTCCTCAAAAAAGAATATAAGTTAAAAATCTAAAACCTTAACTAAAATCTTAGTCTTCATATAACAATTGTAGTTGTAAAAAGAACGTATATATATCTCCATTCTTATATGCTGTAAAATTACTTCTTTTCAACTCTTTTCATCTATTTTTGTAGAAATGTTTCTTTTCTTACTTTCAAAAAATAAGAATGATATGAATAGAGTTTTCTTTTCTATTTTCTATATCGAATTCCCATGCGATATGTCTTCGTAATCACCATTTTATACAAAGTCTCTGCTATTTTAATAATACAGACGCATTAGACTTGAATGAAAATGGCTCCTTTCAATAAAATGGTTGACTCTAAAGCTCCATATATAATTTTTGAGTACTTCCATACAAATAATTTCCAGTATCTAACAAAAAAGGTATAAAAAAATCTCTAAAGTAATTTGATGCATCATATTGAAACATATGGCAGACTCTTTTGCACTATCGTTGTAACTGTCAAGATCAGACTAGTCCTGTAAAATCTATATTTGAAATACTCTAACTTATTTCAAAAAATTTATAGTTTGGATATTTCAAATCATACTCGGAATTGGATTTATTGTTAGAAATAGGAACATTAAAAGTATACACTTTCGAGAATTCATCACATAGCAGTATTCATTTCAGAAAAAAATACATTGTCTTGTCCCAACTTTTATTGAAGTATTTTCTTTCAAAGTTTTTCAATTAATTTTCTTACAAATATTTTTTGCTCACAAGCCATCAAAGTCTGAGATCTTATGGACCACCTGTTATGTATGTATGAAGTATGTATTTATATTTAATGCAATAACTCATAATAAAAATATTCCATTTGTTTCAAATTTTGTATATAGGTTTATTGTGATAAGTCGCTACCCTGATTAGTTTTGGAAGTACATTGGATAAGCATAAGGGAGGAGACTAATACCCCCATCTTAGTTTAGATAAATGGGTTTTACATGGTGAATTATCAGATTTCATTCAAATTTTAAATATAAAATCATTCGGATTTTCCACCTCCTTGAATTGTAATTGGTTAAGTATAAGGGGAGAAAAGGAATAGGGGGGGGGGTAAGCCCCCTAAATTTAGGTAAATGGGTTTTTTAAGCAGAATTTACTGATTAACTTCAAATTCTAGATATAAGATCATTCTGCTGAGGCACTTTCATGATTAGTTGTGGATGATCATTAATTAAGTATAAAAAGGGAGCAGAGTAGGGGTAGTTCCCTCCTTAATGGTAAATGATTTCGTTAAGCAGAATTTACCGATAAACTTAAAATTTTGATATTGGCCCATCCAGGGGCTTTCCATCGTAATTTATGCAAATTGATTTTTCATGCTGAATTAACCGATTTGATTCAATTTTTGGATATAAGTTCATAATGATAAGACCTTTCGCTGATTAATTTTGGAGTTCTTTTGTTACGCATTGAAGGAGAAACGGGCGATTACCCTTCCCTTGAATTAGATAAATGCATTTCATGCAGAATTATTCGATTTGCTTTAAATTTTGGTTATCGGATCATTATGGCAAGGCGTATCCCTGATTGGTTAATTTTGGGGGTTTAGTAATTAAATGTAATTGGTGGAAATATGCTAATCACCCACTTTTTTTTTTTTTTTTTTTTTTTTTTAAATATAAGGTTGGAATGTACAATTAATGTTTAAATAGCCCATGAGCTGAATGTCATCAGTTTAACTGGGCAATATTCTTTTTATTTGCTTTATTTTCAAAGAGTTATATTATTGCTCAAGTTTATATGAACGAAGACTTTTTTGTTTTACTATACGAAATTCTGTGAAATTGTTTCATCGTAAGTCGCGTTTTATATCAAATTCATTCTGCTTTAACAACACAGACGCCTTAAATCTGAATCAGTATACCTTGTAACGAAACAAATGTCTTTTGATTAATTTATATAGACTTATACTTTTACTGAGAATTTTAGAAAAAAGTTACAGTTTCTGTTTTCTATGAAAATTTCCACACGATGATGCATTTGATGCGTCTTGCAAGTCACAT
Source organism: Maratus speculifer (assembly GCA_964019185.1). Lineage (NCBI taxonomy): Eukaryota > Metazoa > Arthropoda > Arachnida > Araneae > Salticidae > Maratus > Maratus speculifer. The sequence continues at coordinate 114,990,750 of OZ025292.1, forward strand.
TTTATACCAAATTCATTCTGCTTTATTCATATAAACGCTTTAAATTTGAATGAAACAACCTCTTTCAATTTAGCTGGAATTCAAAATCATTATTGAATTTTTCAGTATTTGCATGTAAGAGACTTCCAACCTCAGATTAAAATAAATAATTAATTAAAATGTAATTTAACAAACGACAATGGCCATTTGGAAAATGTAATTTTCAATGACTAAAATTTTAGATTTATAAATAAATTCTAATAATAAACACCATTTCTTGATGATCAAAACGTAATAACAGAGACATATATTAGTTACCCCTTGAATTAAACATTAAAATTCCTGGACCAATTATAAACAAATTTTTAATGAAATTTCAGGTTTACAATTTCCTTTACTGCAAAATTTTTAATTTCTAAACATCACACATTTTCAATTTTTACACTGTCGTATAGGGAAAAATTACTTTTAAATGCAACTTGTTTAAAAGCTTTATTTCAATTTGTTTTTGAGTTATTCTTTTTTTGTTGTTTTTAATACTCTTTTTGTCATAGTGGCAACAGAAATATTCAATTCCTGGACATTAAATATGGACCAATCGGAAAACAAATTTTTAAAAAAAGTCACAATAATTCAGATATGTCTCACATCTTTCTAAACCGAAAAAGACAACCATTTTCCAATAGGTTAAAAAAAATCAAGCATCAAGCATAAATTATAAAACACTTTCCAAGTCATTCAGAATACTGTAAACAAATGTTACGGATTAGTAAGATGAAAAATGACGCCTAAACAATCTGAAAAACGCGTAACACATTTGAAAAAGCAAATAAGCAAGTATAATCTATAGTCATTAAAAATTACCGAATTATTTTGTACAGTTTGGTATATAATGTATAAATCTGTATATAAAATACACGATTTCAAAAATATAGTTATTTTAGGGAAAAATAATATCGCTGAAAATTTTTCTTCAACAATTTCCGTCTATTAAAAATGTACTTAAATTCATTTGTGAATCCCTATATATGATCTAGAAGTTAAATGCATAAAGTAATATATAACAAATGAAATAATTTTTTAAAAGCATATGTATACCACATTTGAAACCGAGATATAATTATTGCTCATTGACTGTATAGTAACCGAATTCTTTTGTTTATCCCTTAAATGAATGATAAATGATATACTCATCATGAGCATTTTCTAATGCACCTAAGTTACGTGTATGAATTTCAAAATTTTTGAAAAAAATCAAACTTAGTTAAAATATATTATAAGCGATTGTTTCTCCACATACCATTTTTAACGGAATTATTTCGCGGCCCCTGTAAACGATTTGCAAATGCTATATACTTTGTTTTAAATACAAAATATGTCATGATAATTCTCAATAACAACATATAAATCACCATGTAATTATGTTTACATGGATTAAAGTACGGACAGACAGACACATGAGCGGCCGGGGAAACCGAAGTCATAAACACTTTTCAACACAGTTGAAAAATATTAATAGAAAAGGCAAATAAGATATTTCTTAAGGCATGTCTAAAATCTCATATTGAAACTAGTCGGATGTAGAAATCTCAAAGCTTTCTTCTATCTCATACAAGTTGATACAGTTGGCTCTTGTTAATTCGAAATCGTCGGGACTAGAAGAAATGTGTGAATTATCCAGAGTTCGAATTATGAAAAGTTTGGGAGTTAAACATGTTTAAAATACATAAACTATTTAAGGGATTAGAAAACAAGCTGAATGGAAGAAGGGTTAGAGGTGTCATTCATGAAACGATGCGGTTCTAAGAAAGCGGATAACAAATGCATAGAACAATATGTATAGTAACTCAGAACAATTCTAACAAAAAGGATAGAAAAAAAAGTTATTTCAAGGATCTAATGACCATGAGAAAGTAAGGAAAAATGAAAAATCCGAACTCACATCTGTTCAAATTAAACAAAGTAAAGAGAAAATGAGTTCGAATAAATGAAAAACTTTAACATTATTCTGCCATTGAAAATTTTGGGATTTCATGTTTAGTTCCAATGAAGCCAAGATTCGATTTATTTAATTTCGAATTAACGAGAGCCAACCGTACTTCGAAATTATCTATTACAATGCAAAAATTAACTGGCAGTTTATGAGGATCGTGAGGATTCTAATAGTATGAAATTCCGTTCATTAATTTTTGAATTAAGACGACTGAGAATATCGGAATAAATTCAGAATAAAAGCGCCAACTGTTGTGCGATTTTCATGAAAACCTAATCAGCAATAATATTTATAAAGGTATCGTGAAAAAAAAAGTATAACAGCGTCATCTAATGGAAAATTGACATTAAAACATAAATAAAATCACTTCATATCAAGGATTAATTAAATGTGAAGTTTGATGGAAATCCATACAATTTTTCTTGAGATAGAGCTAATGCAGAAATCGTGAAGAAGACAGCATAGCAGCTCTACTTGTTGAACGATTTACACCAAAATGAAAAAAAAAATCTTCATTCGTGTGAAGGATTAACTGAATCTGAAGTTTGATGAAAATCTGAAGAACATTTCTTGAGCAGTTCTTGAGATAGAGCTGTTGCGGAAATCGTAAAAATGACAGCATAATAGCGAAATCTATTAAGCAATTTACGCCAAACTGTAAAGAGCATTCATGTATGTCAAGGAATAACAGAATCTGAAGTTTGTCTGTTTAACAGAGTCTGTTTAATAGTTCTTCAGATATAGTGGCCACGAATATTTATGCCACACACTGACAGACAAACATTTTGTAAAACATGTTTTTGAATATCTGACTCCTAAAACGTGTAAATCCGACAAAAACTGGAATTCGAAAAATTTCACGAATCCAGTACTTTCTTCTTGTAAAGATAGAAGAAAGTCAAAATTACTATTGAATCTATCACTGTTTATAAAATTCATCATATTATTTATACTGATGCTTAAATTCTCAATATTCATTTTCAAAAATTAAAATTGTCTTAATTAAAGCATGAATGTATTCAGCTTACCTGTTATCATGTATAGAAAGAGATCAGGCTAATTCTATATCTTAAGAAGATAAATTTTCATATCTTCCTAGTAAATTCAAGCACTATAAAAAACAACACATATATTAACTTTCACAATACAAAAAATTATATTTTGTGCACATTACATATTTTCTCCAATTTAACATTTTAATAAAATTCGCACTTCATTTTCCAGTTCAAAGAAAGTTCCATTCAAAAAAGTTCTAGCAAATTCAAAATGTAAACAAAAAAAATATTATCGTTTGCGCTAGGCGCAAAGTAAAAACGATTAAATGAAAATAAAATTAAATTACCATCGAAGCAGCGATAATACGCAAAACACTCCCACCTTTGAGTTTCAAATTCAATGAAACCCAAACTTTACTTCGGATTTATATAAACGACCATATCTAGATCATTTTTCAGGAAGAGTCACTACAGGAAAGTCACTAACACTTTTTTGGAAAGAAGTTCAGTAAATTCATCATCTAAAACACAGTCTTTAACAGAATATTGGTTCATCGGCTTACTCGTAGAAGGATCTAAATAACAGTTTTTTTTTCATTCAGCTTTACCGTCGGTTTAGAAGGAACAGGATCTAGAGAACATTCTTTATTATGTGGTTCAACAGTCTGTTCGGAAGATGTTGAGTTTTGAGCTATAGAGTGCAATTCTGGACAATTATCTTGAGTTTTTTCTAGAGGAATCAATCTCAGAACAGGAGAAATTTGCCACGTTTCATTTTAACCTTCACTAATGGCACATTTCCATCCTTGGAAGGATACAGTTCAATAACTTTGGCAAGCAACCATTCAAGTTTTCTAACATTCTCACCTGGCACTAGAACAACATCACCAATTTGAATAGGTCTCGTATTTTGTCAAGTTTCGAGGATGGTCTCAAAAATCCCAAACATTCAGTACGGAATTTTTTTCGCAAATCTTGTTTTAGTCGTTGTGTATAAGCATGTCTCTTATTAATAGACGATGAATCCAAAAGCAGTGTCGTTTTTAATTGCAATATCTGACTTTTCCGTAATCGGGTTTAGATTATCATTTTTCGTTGGACACATTATTTTAAAATGAAATTTACCGCAATCACAGGGTGGGATTTTTGTTCTACAAAAACATGATATGTGTTTTCTTGTTTCTAAACATTTAAAACAAACCTCTTTTTTCATCAATACTTGTTTTTTATCTTCATGAGATAAACTATTAGCATATCTACCTTCGGTACTTAAATGCGACTTGTTACAAAAAATACACGTTTCCCTTTTCATTTTCGATGAATTATGTAATTTCGTAGCCTTTGGAACATCTTTTTCTCGCCTACCTGGCACAGTATGAATACTTTTGTTTACATTTTTTAGATTAAACCCACTTCTAGCTAAACGGACTTTTTCTTCGCTTTCGATTTCGTGCTGCAAAAATTTCATCGAAGAATCTAAATTATTTTTGAGTTCATCTTTTGAATTTAAGGTGATGGAATTTAAATTTCTTTCCCAAATTCTCAATATTTCAACAGGCAAACACGACTCAATCAAATGATAAAGAATTGCAGAATAATGTTCGCTTGAAACACCTAACATTTTTAATCACCTTAAATACGTCTCAATTTTGTCGTATAATTTAAAAAGAGGAATTCTTGGACCTTTTCCTGTTGTATTATGCATCATTAAAGCAAGTACTTCGCGTATATACACTTCAATTAACATATCAGTGCGACCAAGACGAGCATTTAAACATTCAATGACATCTTCATAACTATCACCAGTAGCGGGGTACGACTTGACAATTTCTCTAGCCCCAGAACCCTTTAATGTTGCTTGCAACAAGTACTGATATTTATCTTCTTTTGCGATATCAGAATCGTTATGTATCTTTTCAAATTGAGCCCAAAAAGCCAACCACTCCTTACTATTTCCCCCGAATAATTTAAATTCTATCTTAGGAAGTTTAAACTTCCGTTTTGTAATATTTTCAGTTTCAGAAAATTTTAAAGTCTTTTGAACTTTTGTTTTTAACTTAATAATTTTTTTTTCATACACTCTAAAACTTTCGTATTCTGTATCATAATTTTTCTTGCGTACATTATTTATCGTTTAAAAGAAGATCTAACATTTTTTTTTTTCTTTTGGTTCTAGATTTACCCATTTTTCTTCTAACTGAGCATAAAAAACCTCAATTTCTTCAATATCATAATTTTCATCATTTAATTTATTCTCAAATAAATTAGCGTTTCGCGTAAAAGCGCTTCTTATGGAGTACGTAATCGTTTAATCTGTTCCATTATCTTATATTATTTCTTAAATAATAAAACGTCTCAGCAGTTGGATGCCAAAATAATATTGAATCTATCACTGTTTATAAAATTCTTCAATATTATTTATACTGGTGTTTAAATTATCAATATTCGTTTTCAAAAATTAAAATTGTCTTAACTAAAGCATGAATGTATTCAGCTTACCTATCATGTATAGAAGGGGATCAGGCTAATTCTATATCTTAAGTAGATAAATTTTCATATCTTCGTAGTAAATTCAAGCACAAAACAACACTATATTAACTTTCACAATACAAACAAGTTGGAAATTGCACGTGAATCGTTACAAATGAGGTCCATTCGTACAATAAGTATTAAAAATATTACTCTCATATATCAAGCTCATAAAATTGTAAATAGTGAATTGCAAATAAAACACTCATCAAACAATGCTCTCCCTATACCATTATGTAATGGAATACTTTTGTGTGACCTTGTAAATCAATAAAAAATGTTCTTTGTACCACAAATTATGTAAAATGTATATTATAATATGTATTTTATAATTGCATACAAATTTTATTAAGTCGAATGAGTGTAACACCATTAAAATGCATTTGAAACATTTTTCCCCATTGACCGTAATGTAACGGTCAATAAATAAATAAACCTCTACGGAGCATTTCTTACACACAAAAGTCAGTGTTTCAAAACATTTCTGTAAAAGATCACTAAACACCAAAAACAATATTGTATCGGATAATGCTCAATCGCAGATCAGCGAAAAAAATCCTGATTATGACTTGTTAGAATAAGTCTATAACGTTAGGATCTATATATTTTTAATATGTATTTAATGCTGTTTTTATTTATGTAGTATGCTGTTGAAAACCTTAATTTTTTTTATCAATAAATTTTACAACGTAAGTTTAAGTTTACATTTTAAACATGCTTTATTTTAAAATTTTATAGGTATTTCTAATATCCTTAAATATCTAGAGTACATATTCAATGTAAGTCAATGTGTTTGTCAATATTTAGTCTCTTTCTTTTAGTACATTAAAGGAAAAAATCCTTTCGAAATTTTATAAATATTTTTAATATCCTAAAACTACCTAGAGTTTATAATCAATATGTTTAATTTCAGAATAAAATAAATAAAATACTTCAGAGTCAACTGCTCAACTTTTATAATTTAACAACTGAAACATTATCAAAGTATCTCGGATTTTTAATAAATTGGGAAGAAACATAGTAAAGTAGTATTTTTGAAAATGAACAAAAAACCGCAAAAAAGTCTGAAGGGGAAAAAAACTATATTTGTTCGAAATATACTTCTCAAACTCTCTCAAAAAATGTCTGTAATTTTTTTTTATATTTTAATTAATTTTTCCAACAAGCCGCGTCGTAGAAAAATCTTGAATTTTAAATGCAACTTGAGTTTGGCGAAAAGACTGGTAAGTTTTCTTTTGCCTTATATTTGAATCTTTATTAACTTGACCTTTCCTATTTTTTGGTTATAAATGGTTTTGGTTAACATCTTTTAAACACAAATACAATATATTTTTATTACTACTAAGAAATCATTTAATTTAAGTATTAATTTCGTTGCACCAACTAAACTAATTTATTGAGAAAAGGGAAGAAGCAACTAAATGAAAAACTGTTGAATATTTTTCCTGACTTAATAAAACACATGCAAATATACATATACTTCCGCACTTTCCAGCTAACTTCATACTTTAATCTAAACTTCTGCTATATAAACTTTTATTTGAAAAAATACTAAACTTTGTACTAAATTTAAATAAAAATTAAAGTGGTGTAATTTCAAATTTCCTGCTTTTAATTATTTGAGATATTTTTTTTTTCATTTACTAGACTAAATTTCATTAAAATTATAACATTTTTACTAAAGTTATAACTTCTTTAATCTTTAGAAGATGATTGTACTGAGGATAATGTTAAGTTTTTTTTATGACTCTCGATTATCTACCCAAAGGATATATATCCGGGGGGGGGTATTCTATATGACAGGGGTGTCTTTGTAAAGGAACCTAACCCATATTTAGGCAAAGATACGAGGTTCTAAATTAGCCACGGAAAACTCCGAATGATTGAGCCTACGGATATGAATGGGTTTGAACCCACCACCTCGCTTCTGACAGCGTCGAGAGTAAATAACCTCTTGATCACTGGTGCAACAATTGTACTAAGTTGATAATGTTTATGACATCCTTTTATAAAATAAAGCCTAATTACGAGGATTATTCAAAAAATAAATTTCGTAACGTTATAATTCCAGCTTTCAAAGGATATTTTTCCAACTTTACTCTGACGGTGCATCGTTTTCTATAACGAAATAGTATGTTATAACAGCATAACTGAAGATAACGAAAATGATTGATTATAGTACTACAATTTGGTTTAGATCGTTAGAGCCACGTAATCCTTACTAATATTATAAATCGGAAAGTGAGTTTGTTTGTTTGTTTGTTTGTTTGTTTGTTTGTTCCGCTTTCACTCCGTAACTACTGAACCGATTGCTTTGAAATTTTGCAGACGTAAAGTTAGAAGTCCGGATTAAATAATAGGGTAATTTTTATTTATTTTATTCAAATATTTTCCTTAATAATTCAAAATTTAATTATATTTCATACAAAATCAATAGGCATTTTTCAGATAAAATTTAACCATTTTCCTTTCCTGTTGCCAAGAAAATAAAAAATTGGAATAATAATTTTTCAGCGGCAATGAATTTTTAATAGAAAACTTCCACGCGAAAAACTGTAATAAAATAATTTAAAAGAAAATTAATATGACGTCATGTTTGAAATAAAAATAAAAGGTGTATTTTTTATAATACATTTAACAAGGATATTTGTTTAGTTAAAGGGAATTTTTGTGAAAAATATGGTGACATAAATTAAAAGTAAAAAGAATGAAAAAGAATTATATTTTTAATAAAATGGTTCACTCATGAAAATGTGACGTCATAGTTGAAATAAAACAGGTACTTTATAGCAGTCGTTAAAAATACAAGGGGTATGAATATCAGTAGCTAATGCAGCGAGATAAATAATGACGTCATATTTAAAATGAATCAGAAATATTTTTTACTTATACTAATTAATAAGTTATAAGTTACATACAAATGAATATTTTTATTCAAAACTCATAATTATTAATGGAAGAAATTTTTTGTGGGGAAAAGGTGGAAAATAAAATCACTGATTAATATATTTTTGGCTCGATTTTTTAACACTTTCGAACAAAGTTGAAAAGTTATTATGCTTTCGGTTTGTCTGTCTGTCTGGTCGCTTTCTAACTTTCGTAAATATACTCCGATTTCCATGAAATTTTTTTACGTTCTTAACGTTTACCTAGCACGAATACCTATTGAAAATAAAGTTTCTACCATGATTAATTTATTTACAGGGATAGTCAAAAACTTTCCTTATATTACGGCATTATGGGGAAAAATCGTTTTAATTAAATTTAACGATGTTACAGCCTGTAGAACATATTCAAATTTATATGCATTTACAAAGTGCACTAAAATATGCATTTTGTAAAGTATGTAGTGAAAAGGGCACTTACTATTCACTTACAGGGTCAGACAGAAGAATTCCATTGCATAGGAATAAAGGGCGGAACAGTTTCCGACATATTTTAATTATGGTAAACGATTTCATGTGTAATCAAATTGATATATGTTGCTGAGGCTTAATGTAAGTTATTTCATGCATAATACGAAGTGCATAGCATTTACAGGGACACACAAAAGATTTCAAATATTATATATTCTATCCGAAGTACTGTATATCATGGATGATGACTGTTGCATGGATGAAATGCATTTTGAATTATGATATGTGCTTTTAACTTTCGCTAAATGTATGCATATTAAATGGAGAGTATAAATGGTGATAGTATAAATAGTTAAATTTAGATATACAGGGTTACACAAAAGATCTCGGAAAGGTTACTGAATATGAGCGTAATTTACTTAAAGGTGGTTTTAAAATAAAATATGCATTTTTATTTTGAACTGCATTTAGTAAACTAAGAAATGTTTGTAGTATATATATGAAATGATAAACAGGGTCCCGCAAAGAACTGGATTCAAGGTTGTCTTCGGATGATAATTTCTGAAAATGTAATTTAGGTAGTGATAAGAAATATTTTTGTTTGAAATAAATTTTAGAAAGATACTTTTGTGTATTAAAGACACTTGGAAAATTACAGGGCTGAACAAAAGAATTCAAGAATGTTTCTATCTATTAGTATTAATCGCTGAAAGGAAAATTTTGACCAGCAAACAAATTAGCAAATAGGGATTATCAAAAGTTTTTTTTACCATAAATTCGCGATAAAAAGTTAATTACACATGCTTTTCATCATCGAAATTTTTTGCTTGATTGATCAATTATTTCTTCTTTAAATGTTATGTGAACGAAGTCACGGGTAACTGCTAGTGCTAAAATAAAGCGTAATTACGAGGGTTATTTAAAAAATAAATTTCTGAACATTATAACTCCCGCTTTCAACCAATACTCTCCCAACATTTCTCTGGCGTGGCGGTGCGGCGTCTTCTACTTTATATCACGAAAGGTGACCGTCCATTTGCGATTTTAGACGTTTTGTTAAGCATCTAGAAAAATATATGAGGAATCAATCTGAAACTCAAAGTGCGTAAACAGTTTAGTAAACATCATCTAGTTCCATGAAAAATTTTCCCGAAATCCCATAACGGAATGGGGATAAAATTTTCAATGGATCCTCGGAGTTTCATAATTCTGTTTCATAGCTCTTTGTAACACTTTGCTAGTATACAGGGACATTTGTATAATTTATTGAATTCTCATTACATCCAACGTTATTCATGTTCGATATTAGTCATTTTAGGATATTGTTTAGGCAGCCAGCCTGTTATATGTGCGTTAGTTTCATAGTAGCTTTGCATTTTTACTTTCTTCTATCTTCAATAAAAAAGTATTGCAATCGAAATTTTTTTCGACTTCCAGTTTTTGACAGATTTGCACGTTTTAGGAGTCAAAGATCCCATAAAATGAATTTTATAAAAAACATTATAACGTTTTATATAAAACCATACATTTTATCCTTACATTTTATAATCCGTATATTTTCCACGGATATACAGGGTGATTCAGCTCGTCGGTGACAAACTTTAAGGATCGATAGAGCACACCTAGACGAACATTTTTGAATAGGGAATGTAGGGTCCCTGACGCGATGGTAAGGCGCTAGGCGCTTTCGAAAATTTGGGTGCCGAAATTCGAAACGTCATAAAAACTAGGGAAATAGTTAGATTTTCTTGCTTGTTGCGTCGAAATGATTCTGTTTGTTTAGACTTTCTTCAGTACCAATTTGATAAGCGTATCTCTTAAAACATGGATAGGGGGCGCTGCAGACTTTGGAGAGCTAGACAACAACTTTAAGCCCGTTATTTTGATAATTTAACACATGCTCGCCAAAGTTTATACTCTAACTTAAAGTTTGAACCCAAAAGTAGAGCCCTGCAAAAAGCGTAAGAGCCGGAATAAAATGTCAAAGTACAGGGTGGTCGAAACTCGAAGGCTCCTAAGAGATAAACAAACAGATTTCTTGACTTATGGCATGCATTTTCATGATTCTGTTTGCTGGGGCTCTCTGAAACTCAGTTGAACGGTACAAAAAGAAACATCGATAGGGGGCGCTTTGGGCAAAAAACATAATTCGTTGACATTTCGGACGCTAACTGGAAACGGGGCGCTACGATCAGTTAGTAATAATGAAAACACATTTTCTACCTCTGCTCAACACTTCTGAATAAATTTAGACCAAAAACATCAATGATACTGGAAATTTATTTACAAAAAATAACACTACAGAAGATGCTCGAAATTTCGACCTTGGGCCATGATGCAGGCTTCGCACCTCCGTCGCATTGAGGAGTGTGTGTTTCCAACAATGCCAGGAGTATCTCTGATCTGCCCTGCAGCTGCCACAATGCGCGCCACAAGTTCTTCAGCACTGCTGACAGGTGTATGGTATACCTCGGCCTTCAGGTAACCCCAAAGGAAGAAATCCAAGCAGGTGAGGTCTGGTGATCGGGCAGGCCAGTGAACTGGACCCCCACGCCCGATCCACCGCTGGCCATACCTTGCGTTTAGATGGAGACGCACGTCGTTCGTGTAATGGGCCGGAGCTCCATCGTGCTGGAACCACATCTGGCGACGCGAACCTTCGGGTACGTGCGCCTCCTCCAGAAGCTGCGGCAGCACTTGATCCAGGAAAATCAGGTAATTTCCACCTGTCAGCCGTTCAGGTAACAAATAAGGGCCAATGAGGCAATCCCCCAGAATGCCGGCCCACACATTTACTGAGAAACGCTCCTGGGCTGCTCGGCTTCTGGTTTCATGTGGATTTTCATCACACCACACATGACTGTTGTGGGCGTTCCACATTCCCTCCCGGCTGAAGGTGGACTCGTCCGTAAACAAAATGCTGTTTACAAAACGGGGATCCCTGGATCTCATCGCCAAGTACCATCTTGAGAATTCCACTCGAGGGCCAAAATCCTGCTCTCTGAGCAACTGCACCCGCTGGATGTGGTAGGGGTGCAGATTCCGGGAACGTAAGATGCGCCACGCAGTTGCTTGCGAAATGCCAACATGTCTGGCGATATCTCTCGTGCTAAGACCTGGGTTGTCCTCAACCAGGTTAAGCACAGCCTCTTCGTTGTCGGGGGTGCTCACTGATCGCTCCCGTTCAGGCCTGCCTCCGTCGAAAGATCCCGTTGTGGACAACCTCTGGTGTACTCGAGCGAAGAAGGCATGGCAGGGGATTTGCCTGTTGGGGTAACGCTCGGCGTACAACCGCTGAGCGGCTCGTCCATTACAACCAGCAGCGCCATACGCCAAATGCATGTCAGCCAATTCAGGGTTTGTGTACCGTTCCATCCTACTACCGATCTGCAGACAAGTAACCCGAAGCTTAAGTAGGTACCGCACGTTCAAAAGACGTGTCTGCGCATACAACTACGTCATCTCGCGTTGTCGTCTACGCATTACGTATCTTTTGCATATCGATATGGTACGATATCTTTTGCATAAATCAGCAAAAAGCACCTTATGTAAATTTTATTGCGCGCATTGTGCATGATTGAAACCAGCTATGTTTGTTAAAAAAAACAAACAAACTGCAGTTTTAATAGCTTCTTATGATAAGTAAATTACTCTCTTGTTTTGTTTCTAACTGATCGTAGCGCCCCGTTTCCAGTTAGCGTCCGAAATGTCAACGAATTATGTTTTTTGCCCAAAGCGCCCCCTATCGATGTTTCTTTTTGTACCGTTCAACTGAGTTTCAGAGAGCCCCAGCAAACAGAATCATGAAAATGCATGCCATAAGTCAAGAAATCTGTTTGTTTATCTCTTAGGAGCCTTCGAGTTTCGACCACCCTGTACTTTGACATTTTATTCCGGCTCTTACGCTTTTTGCAGGGCTCTACTTTTGGGTTCAAACTTTAAGTTAGAGTATAAACTTTGGCGAGCATGTGTTAAATTATCAAAATAACGGGCTTAAAGTTGTTGTCTAGCTCTCCAAAGTCTGCAGCGCCCCCTATCCATGTTTTAAGAGATACGCTTATCAAATTGGTACTGAAGAAAGTCTAAACAAACAGAATCATTTCGACGCAACAAGCAAGAAAATCTAACCATTTCCCTAGTTTTTATGACGTTTCGAATTTCGGCACCCAAATTTTCGAAAGCGCCTAGCGCCTTACCATCGCGTCAGGGACCCTACATTCCCTATTCAAAAATGTTCGTCTAGGTGTGCTCTATCGATCCTTAAAGTTTGTCACCGACGAGCTGAATCACCCTGTATAGCTCCGTATACTTTCCACTGCATCCCTGCGCAGCGACGAGAACTCGCGTCCTCCTAAACCGGTTATTCCAAACACCTGATGTACAAAAGAATAAAGAAAAACTGTTGATTTGAATAAATATCATGATCAAGATCATGTCATTTTAACTCCGGTGAATAGACTGAAGCTGAAAGTTATTATAAAAATTAAATTTGATACAATATTGAACAAATAATATTGTGGTATTAACATCTGTAACTGTTTTTTGAAATATTAATAAGTATGAGATAAAAAAATTGGGATTGGTATATCCAGCCTGTTTATATTGTTCAGAGCAGATTTAAGAATTAAAATGATTTTAAATGCCGAGTAGTGTAGGCTAAATTGGTAAGCTCCAATGGCGCCTTCTTCTATTTCAATTGAAATAAAGAGTTTTTTTTATCTAAATTTTTACTATATTTCAGACAAATTCAGTCCGAGATGTGGTTGCCGTAACCAAACCCAAAATCTATCTGAGCCCAAAATATTTAAACTCAAACCAACCCACAACCCGAACAATTGAACATCATGCCAGTCCGATACGAAGAAGCGGGATGCGTCTGACTCCGATAAACTCGATTTAGGGCTTTACAATTTTGTATTTTAATACAGAAACGCATACTAACTGTTTTTGAATACTTTTTTTCTAAATTCTTTTTACTTCTTTATTACTAAATGCATTCGTGGAGTTTAGTATCTTAAAAAAGAAATAGTATTCTCCCAATAGTCTTTCAAATCATCTATGTACCTTTGTAAATCACATTTTTATACTAAGTTCGTGCTTTTTCGATAGTACAAATGCTTGCATTTAATATAAAAACTGATTCTTTGAATGAAATATTTGACTTAAAATCTCCTGGTATCATTTCTTTTTTGAGATTTTACATTTGGATTGGTTTCGATTTCCAATAAAAAGAGATTAAAGGAATTTTAGAAACACGTGATAAATCATTCTAAAGAAATAAACAGTACTGTTTTACATTTTCAAAAATAACATTTAATATAGTTTGAATGGTTCCTTAAGACGAATATTTCAAATGTTTCAAAATATGAAATATTTGAATTATACATGTGAAACTTCGTGATATCTGCTTACTTTATTGAAGTATTTGGAACAAATCATTAAACAAAACTATTTATTTTTGCTATTCATCAATATCATTTTACAAATGTATTTATGCTATAAACATACATGATTTTACGAAATAAAATATTTTTAAAGATCCATGTACTGGGTATTCGTGAACGTTTTTTAGTAATTTTTAAGGACAATAAATGACTTTAAAGGATTTTTGCTTATCTAATTGCATTAATGTTTGCATATTACACATCACAGCATTTATTTAACGCTTTCAAAACAGGACATTTTTACCCCAAAACACTTGAAATAATTAATTGACACCACAAGTTATTCACAAATTTATTTAAAATAATAAAAAGGTTTTCCCACATATATGATAGGAGCAAAATTGTACTAAAAAGCTCTTGGTGAAATTCGGTAGTATGGAATTAATGTTCACACCATGTAATTGGTGCAAAAGAAAGAATTAAGATTACTATAGTATAACTCAATGTTTTTATAGCAAGATTTTATTGTTATCCGTGTTAGTTTTTAATCTGATTGTTGTTTATATCAATTTTTATTTTAAGTGCACTTGATAATTTAATATCTAATTTTTTTACGTGCCAACGCTTAAACGATGCAAAAATTAATTCAAAAATATCTATACTAATAAAAGAAAGTTTTGGTCTGTATGTGTGTATGTTTGTTTAGCTCACTAGCTCTCGATGACTAGCAAAATCTGCGGCACATACAAAGTTCAAAATTTTTGTAAAGACAGTCTAAGATCTTACCTTGTAAATCTGAGTTTCAGAATTTTAAATTCTTAATAATTAAATGAAAAATTAAGTAAAATCCCCAAATTGAAAAAATAGAAAATTATTCGTTATTCAAGAAAATCATAGGTTTAATCAAGTCACAGACAATTTCTTCAAAGACTGAAAGAAATGGGGGGAGAAGTAATAGAATTACAGATTTAATAGGGCGTTAAATGTACTAAGCCTTTTTCAAAAGAATTGTATTTTAAATTCTAATAGGCCGAAAAACTTGAAAATTGCACAACCAGACGCAAAAAAATTCCTCATTCATAAATTCTAAAAATTATTCGAATGCAGTTTCAGAAAGTCAAAAAATATCACGAATAATTTAATGATAAAAACTACTTATGTTTCCTTCAAAAGAATGGTTCGAAATCTTTCCCATGGACTGAACACCAGGTGTTTATTGCGAAATCGACACCTTTCAGTGGATATTTAAGAAATAATGTTTTTTTTTTAATATTAAATTTATGGATTTAATTTTTATGCATCCAGCAGTAGGATATATTGCGGACTTCAGATATTTAAATTTCTTCACTGTCACCCAAATACAACCTTAAATATTAATTATTATTTCATTAATTCGATGATTTCTTTCAAACTCACAATTTCAAAGCCAAACTTTTAAACTCATAGATGAATTTTATTCTAGGATTCTTCGGAAAGCCTTTATATTTTCTAAAATACACCATTTAGAGATTTTAAAGTTATGCATCTTGCCCTATATTTAAATTTTATAAAAATCCGTCCACAAGATTTTGTTTTATAAGAATTTCGACTTTTGAAAGAAAAAAGAAATGCTTTGTTGAAAGATGAAATTTTAAATAAAAAAACTGACGAAAAGATCAATTTGGAACTTTCAGATAGTTTATGACACATAGTGAAGATTTTAAAAAGCAGGGAGCATTAAAATTTTTTCAGGGGGAGCGGGATTGTGATATTTTTTTGGTGTGTGTGTGGGTGGGTGGGGGAGGGGGGTGATGATATATTCAAAACAATATTATATTCTAACTTTTTAGACATGGATTTTTGACGAAGACCGGGGATAAATATTTCTTATTTAATTTTAAAAAAAACTTCAAGAGTACAATTCAGCAAATATTTTAAATTCTTGTTTAATTCCGCCACCTCCTTTGACGTATACCTTCGAGTAGGTTATTAAAAGGAGTTTCATTTCGCAATAATTTTGTTAAGAATACAGTTCGCGAGACAGGCATTATATTTTAGCTTATTAAACGGTGTAGGTTTGTTACATTATATTAGAGTTTCATAATCTATACTTCATGCACTATTTTTCTCTCTTGTTTTACTTTATTCCTTTTCTTTATTTATCTGTTTAACTACCTTTAAATAATAATAATATAGTCTGTTTAAATTTAATTTGTCATTAAGCACATCATTACTTAAAATATTTCAGTGTTTAACATCAATAACAGAGAGAAATATAAATTAGCTGCACATTTATTCACATTTAGTCGTGTCATGTCAGTTTTAGTCGTGAAAGAAACACAGTGAAGCAAAAAAAATCGTTGTAAACAGTTCTTAAAATTAAAATATGCAGAAAGTATCAAAAATTTAAGCAGCGATTTATCATTACTGTCAGTGACAGATTCTAGTTGTTGATGCCAAACACAACTTTCGAATATCAAGAGAAGTTTTTTATCAAAAAAATATAAACAAGTTAGCAATTCGATTTTTTTTTTTCGAAGAAACAAGAATAATAATCTTCATTGAAAAAAAGAGTGGGAGGCATTTTGTTAGAGATAATTGTACATTTAAAAAGTGATATTTTATAATAAAGAAAAGCCTTACTTGAAATTGGGTCTTTTAAATTTTTTAATGGAATGTTAAAAACATAATTGTCATGTTTTTTGTAACACTTTGTTCATAATTAAGATAAATATACGAATACTAAAAGTGTGTGTAGGGGGAGAGAGGTAACTTATTTAAATAACCCAGTGAAAATCGATTGTAAATTTTTTTATTTGAATACAAATAACACGTTGTGTTAAAAAAAAGAAAATAATAAAAATATCTCTCTTTCTTTCTATTTTTATAAAAAAAACTGGCTACATATGATTCCTGTAGATTTTAGTAAATTGTAAGAAATGATAGATAGCACTGAGGTAGATGGATATAGCATGTATTTTTATAAATATTATATTTTTAATCTGATTTCCAAAAAATAAATTAAAAAATACAATAATTAGAGATGTGTTACAGAAAAAGGAAACTTGTGATTTTATACATTAATAAAGGTTGAATTTGAAAGTTTTTTTTAAAATGTTTTCAAAAACCATATTAAAGAAAAATAGCTTCACAAAGTTACTCATTGATTTGTCATTAAGCGTACTCCTATATAAAATATTTCAGTTTTCATTACTAATAACAAACAGAAATATAAACTATTTGCACATTTATTCACTTTTAGTCGTGAAATAAATCACGGCGAAACAAAACAACAACAGCAACAACAAAAATCACTGTAAGAAATTCTTAAAATTAAAATATGCAGAGAGTATCAAAATTTACGCAGCGATTTATCATTCCTGTCAGTGACAGATTCTAGTTGTTGATGCCAAACACAACTTTCAAATATCAAGGGAAGTTTTTTATCAAAAATATATAAATAAATTACCAATTCGAATTTTTCCGAGCAAACAAGAATAATAATCTGTATCGAAAAAAGAATCGGAGGTATTTTGTTAGAGATAATTGTACATTTAAAAAGCGATAATTTATAATAAAGAAAAAAATCACTTCAAATTGGATCTTTTGCAGTGTTCTTGCTGGCATTTGACCAACGTTAGTAATTTGGCTAATTAAAAATAAAAGACATTCGCCAAATGAAAAAAGTATTCGCAAAATAGATTCGCCGTGTAGCACCAAAAAAAATCTTTAACTTTTTAATGTATTTCCCCTTTTTTAGTATGTTCTAAAATAATTTAAATTTTTATAACTGCAACAACGATTGTTATTAATCTAATTTCAACAATCTGCTACAAATATATTAAAATATGTATGCATGAAAAATATGTGTATATGCATATGTATGAAGAGAAAAAAATGAGCACTAGCAATTTGGCGAATCTAATCGCTTGTTTACTCGCCAAATGAAGAATTTAGTCGTAATTTGGCGCAAAGGCGAGCGACAGCGAGAACCCTGGTCTTTTGAATGTTTTAATGGAATGATAAAACACAATTGTCATGTTTTTTGTAACACTTTGTTCATAATTAAGATAAATATACGAATGCTAGAGGCGGGAGGGAACTTATTTAAACTACCCAGTGAAAATCGATTGTAAAATTCCATCTTTGAATAGAAACACAGAATTGTGTTAAATAAAAGAATATAATAAATAAAGATGTATCTTTTTATTTTTATTTTTGTCGCCATAAAAAAACTGGCCGCAGATGATTCTCATACATTTCAGTAAATTGTAAAAAATGATAGAAAACATTCAACTAGATGGATATAGCCTGTGTTTTTATAGATATCTAATCTTTAAATCTAAATTCTTAAAAAGAAAAAAGAAAAAAAAACGCATAGTAGTGAAAAATATGTTGCAGAAAAAAAAACCTTATGATTTGATGTGTAAAAAAGCTTGCATTTGAAGGCTTCTTAAAATTCTTCTAAAAATCGTATAAAAAATAGCTTCTCAAAACTATGGCATTGATAAACTAACGCATAAAAAAAAAATATTTTTTATGCCATCCTTCTCACAGAAAACAAGGCTTGCAAGATCCCATAGAAAACGACTAAAATCGATGTACCTTTTATTCGGGAACTACTGAAGCTATTTTAGCATTTTTTAAATAGATTTAACAGCAATTAATCTATAAATGGATCGTTCGTGAACAAATAGATGATGTCACAAAAATGAAATAGAATAATTGTTGAACTTATCATTTTAGAATTTCAAATGACGTTTTTCTACGTTATTCACGTTAATTGATCAAGAAAATGGGGAAAAAAAGGCCGGAAATTTTTGCACACTTGGTTTTCAACTTCCTTTTTGCAGCTACTGTTTTCAGTATCCAATGAAAATGATCACGTGGTTACGTGGTTAGAGGTTATTTGCTTATTTCTAATTTTTGGAACAATTGTGCTTCTTTCCTGAAATGATGTGGAAGACAAGTTATAGAAACTAACTGGCCGGGAACTTTTGACCGCCACTAGTACCACATAATCCGTTATAAACTTCTAGGTTGATAAATAAATTCTAAGAAGTTTATCAAAGTTGCGTTGTTAAGTGCAAATTAGCAATAAAAGGCAATAAAAGTAACAAGGATTATTCTTAAAAATTGAGACTATCATAGTCCACGACTTTCTGCTATCGTTCTGCCAGATTCCGGATTTCCTACAAGTACCACGACAGCTTCTTGGGAATCAAAACATTCTTGACATGCTTCTTCATATTCATTAAAGGATTCGAATCGATGGCCTTTGAAAACGTGTTGCATTGATCAAAAGAGGCCATAACCGGATGGAATCATGTCTGTACCAAAATCCCTGAACTCCTATAGATAAACCACTAGTACTCTCATACGATACAAATTCTGGTAACTACTAAAAGTTACCAGAATTTTTTAATTAATTTTAATACAAATTTCCCAGATTTTTTTACTCAATCTAATAATGCAAATCATCATCAACGATTGTGAATATACAAATTATAAAAGAATTTTTATGTAAATTAAAAATAATGCACAATCGGTTGTAAAATCCTTAGAAATAAACCTTCATAATATGTGAGACAAGGATTTGAATACAGTAAATATTTAATAAATGGAAATATCTTTAGCCCCAAGGCAGAATCATTCGGCTCAAATTACCTTGAATTTTTAAAATAGCACGTTCGGCTTTATCCTTGGATAAAGTATTACCGTAAAATGGGGTGAATCGGAACATTTTTCAACTTTAACGTTAGAAAAAAAAAAAAAAAAAAAAAAAAACTGATTTTTTAATTCTTTATTTTTTTACTAGAAACTTCGGTCTTGTTTTGTTCTTTACTTTTTAAGCAAAAACGTAACATTTGTTACTGTTTATATATATATATTTCATTTTTTTATTGGTGTCCCGATTCATCCCGCAGATAGGGGTGAATCGGAATAAATGTTATAATCTTTATTTATTTTCATTCAAACTTTAATAGGATTGATAAAAATAGGTAATAATAATAAAAGGGAGGAATAGGAACACGTAGTTACAATCAAACCAATCCTTTATTTTATATACGTGTAAAGATATGCCTTTTAGAAGTTAGAAAACAACTTTGACAAAAATTATTCTAAGAAATTGTATTCGAATTGAAGAATTTAGAACATAATACAAATTCAGCCATATTCTGTGTAATTTTTTTTCTAGCAATCATTGGGTAAGTGAATCTAGCCCTAGAGTAGCCCCAATCACTGCATGTATTATAAGATCTATTAGACCGCCCTCATCTCCAGTCCTTAGTACTGTTTGTGTCACTCTCTTTTTTTAATTGGTTTTTCATTTGGAGATGTTTATGTAATGTTGTGGATGTCAGAGAATAATTATGGGCATTTTGTCGAAGTAATTTGCCATTTTCAAATTCTTTTATTTTGTGTTCCATGTCTGTTGTATTGGGCATTCACTTTTTTGTTTAACTAAGTAATTTCTTGGCACCTTTAAACTCTTCAAGTAATTAGAACGAACAAAATATTGTGACAATGCGTATTCATATATATATTTTCAGATATTACTTGAAACTATTACTGTATAGGAAAATAAACCATGAGAGAAAACGTTTTCCGATTCACCCCGTAAATCTTAAACCTCTGATGTTACGAGCCATTTTTCACTTTTTCAATATGTAGCTTAGAAATAAGTAGAATTTAATACAGCATAGCGTTTACAGGTCTACATTAATTAAAAATCTTTATTCTTGTTTTTAGAATACGAAAAATACTGCAGATGCACACAAAGTTTTAAAGACATTCAAAAAAGAATATTTTTGAGGATCCAATTGCAGTCTTTTTTATACACTCCAGTAGTTGTGTCAACATGGAAAAACTGAATTTCCAACTCTTAATACTATTATCTTTTTATGAAAAAATTGGCAACTAAAAATATCATCACATATGTTTATAATGAATTTATCTGCATGACTGGGAAGTTTCGTTCCTATTCACCCCGCTGTTCCTATTCACCCCATTTTACGGTAGAAGATAAAAACTGATAAATCTGTGTTAGCGCACACAACAAATCCATAAAAAGAAGTTAGATATAACATTAGCTAAAAAAATAAAATGATTAAAATATAAGTATATTACCAACTAAAGATCCAATATAAGAAAAAAAAATTACAAATTCATTTGGAATTAGAAATTCTGTTTAAAATGCAAGACTTAATCACTATAGTATATCTTTTTTAAGTTATATCAAGTTGATATTTTTAAAGATAAATGATGTTGATAAGTTTTGAGATGTTGATAGAAAAGATGTTGATAAGTTTTAAAAGATTCAAGTTCCTAAAAATATTTTTGATATAATTGATTTTTTATTGTTAGTATTACCTATGTAAATATAGTTTATTAATTTGATTAATGTACTTTTTTATAACAAGGCGGTAACAATCAGAATAAAAAAATTCTGCTTGAATGGCAAGCAGAACTACGTTTGTTACTACGTCATTTCTACGTTTGTCAAATAATAGTTTAATAGAATTGTCATCAGAAAAATACATGTTAGCAAAGTTTCAGACCAATCCGATGATTGGAAATGGTTTAAAACTGTTTTGAAAGTTTTGAACTCATTTTTTGTGTGGTCCTGTAAAAAAATCATAACTACTACATTCCATAAACTATAATTATATTTCATTTGACACACAGCTACATATACAAATAAAGTTCTAACTCTAGCAAATAACTGGAAGGTGTGGAAGGTGTTTAAAATTAACTTGCAAAACTTAAACTAAACTTTTGTGAAGCCCTGTGTAAAAGGTGTAGCTTCTACGCTCCTCATATTATAATAATATTTAATAGTCTTTAAAACTACACATATATTTAAAGATTCAGGTCATTCCGATGATTAAAAGTGGTTTAATATTGATCTGCAAGTTTTGAACTAAACATGCATACTTAAACTGCAAGTACATATTAAGCTTGTTTATTAATAATAACTTATTTATCTGCAGCCATCTGCAGCAGATATTTTTAGTTACCAATACTATAAGAATTGCATTTTCATGATAAAAATGCTTATTTGTGAACACTGTTGTGCACTTTGTTAAAAGTCAAGAGAAAGATTGCAAAAAACAAAATGATTCATGCAAAATCACAACTTCTAAAAAAAACCAATTAACAGGTTTAACAGCGCTTATTTTAAATCAAAAATAGTTTAAAACTAACCTTGACAATCATGTGTCATACGTCCAGTAAACTCGTTGTTTAAAATTAAATAGGATATCAACAACATGGCTTTAAACTTATGGCAGACTGGAACACCTACAGAATTTTTTTCAAACCAACTAGGGAAAAGCTAACTTTAAGGTCGCACCACGAATTTTTTCGACAAAATTCCTTCGGACTTCAATAAATTAGACATTCAGCTATTAATATAAGCAGTTTCGTTAAATTCCGAGACAATCAGAAATTTGGATTTTGTCCACCTAGTTTATCAAAACGCCCCACTGTGTGTCGTTCAGTCTGTCCGTCCGTCTATTGTTTCGTCTGTCCGTCTGTCAGTCCGCATACAACAGAGCAAAAACCACCCAACAAAATCGTTTGAGATTTAAAATGTATAATTGGTGTATAATTTTGTCGAGTCATTTCAAATTTTGTGAAAGTCGGAAGTATAGTTAAATTATAGAGACAATCAAAATTATTCCATTACATTGCGATCAATAGGAAAAAAATAACTCAGAGTACATTTTAATGATGCCGCAATCTTTCGAATATTGAGAATTGACATGAATCTGTGAAGTATGTACTAAAATATACATTCTGTACAATCTGCAATTCGAAGAATACTTATTGCTAATTTACAGGGACACACAAAATTATTCCACATACGGGATATTTGGGGAAACATTGTTTAGGGCGTGTTTTAATTCTATTAAACTGTTTCACATTTTATAATATTGATATACATTGGTGAGGTTTAATACAAGTTACTTAATATATAATAGAAAGCAGATAGAATTTAAAGAAACACACAAAATATTTCAATAATTATACTGTATACTATAACAGCAAGATATAAATATTTTTTTTTCATTATGGTACAAACTCACCTCTCTTCAAGTGTAATTTCCAATGTGTTTCATCTAGAAATGAACGCATAAAAATGCAAAAACGGCTGAATCCACGAGTTTACAAATTTACGGGCAATTATACTTCTGTACCCTTTTTTAAATTAATACAATTTGACGATCACTTCAAATTATTTAACATATTAAGCTAGCTACTAATTTTATGGGCATTGTCCATTCTTTCACAGTGTAATCCGTATTAACAATTATGTTATTTTACGGTCATTACCCTTTTATTTGTGAAATGATGATATATTTTCTACAATGCAAAATTACGGGTGATTTCTAATTTATGGTTTAATTTTATTTTATTTTTTATTATTATTATTTTTTTTTTTTTTTTTTTTTTTTTTTTTTTTTTTTTTTTTTTTACAGACGGTGTCTCGAAACTCTATTACCGGAGTTTGATCGTAATTTAACTGTTTTATTTATTTTTGCTTTATTACTATTATTATTGTTATTATTATTCTTTTTCTTTTTCTTTACAAGCTAAACTATAAAAATATTTTTTTTTTCTATTGCACCGGGACTCTAAAGAGTTGTTATTATTAATATGATATAATTAAAAGTAAACATTTATAAATATTTCTAACACTGAAAATTGTACTTCAGAAAAAAGAAAAAAACTTTTCCTAAAGAATTTAAGTATATTCGTTCTAACTTTTCCATTTGTCACAAAGCAAAAATAAATCTCCACTTTACATCAAAAATCCAAATGCCATGAAGTTAAATTACCTATTTCATACTTCAAATTCCATGCCTATGTGCTTTCGTAAATCACATTTTATGCTAAATCCGTGCTAGTATAATAATATGTATCCTTTAAATCTGAATAGCACTTATTTGTCTCGATGACTTTGTAACTCCATGTGTCATTTTTGAATATTTTTATATATTTTATTCAAGATATTCCAATTTTATGCAAAAAAAAAGATAAAATAAAACTTTCTTACAAGATTTTGATAACTCATATGCAAAAATTGCAGGTATGATGTTTTGTAGCGTCGGAAACCATACATTGTACACACTCTAAATAAAAAGGAATGAATAGTCACTCCAGAATAGTGAATACTCACTCTATCGCAGACTCAAAATATGCCCAACCTCTTTATATTGACTATTCACTTTGAGCAAAAGTGAAATCATTGACTCTTTGAAAGAGTGAATACTCACTCCTAGGAAGTGAATATTCACTCTACACAGGGGTCAATAATCACTATTTCTGAGGAGTGACTATTCACTTTTGCTAAAGGAGTGCGTTTTTTCATTCCTAGTAGGAGTGAGTAGTCACTTTTTCATAGGAGTGAATGCCCTTTTTTTTCCTTTGAAATGAATTCCCTATTATGGGCATTTTAAAAGAATCGTGTATTTTAGAACATACAATGAAAATAAATACAAACGTGGTAAAGATTGGAATAAAATACTTTATTGACAATATTTATTTAATTCAAAGTGTGTAGCACTAATTGAACTTTTTAACGGAAAACGTAATTAAAGTTACACATGAATTAAATTAGATTATTGACAGAAATAAACTATTTTATTCCAATCTTTCTCCTTGTGTTTGCTTTCATTGGTAGTCCCATAAATATATGATAGTTTTAAAATGCCCATAAGTGCAAGTTATTAAACAGTTTTAAAATATTAAACATACATTGTTTTTCAGATACCCATTAAGTTTTACATATTATTTAAATAAATCCATAATGCACGTTATCTATGTTTTTTATGTGTAATTAAAAATCTTATTTCTGAAAAATATATATTAATGCAAGCCGTATTTATAAAATGACATGGTAAATCATATTTAATTTAAATTTTTTATTCCCGTTTATAGAGTAGATGTGCATGTAGTACCTACCTGCCGGCGGAGACACTCACGAGCTAATGCTAATCCTATGGGGAGAGATTTTTCTAATATCTCGTTTGCATTTTGACATTTTATTTATTTATTTATTTTGCATTGAATAGCTGAAGTTGGTCTCTATATGGCATCTTTTTTACTTTTTCGATTTCGGTCGTAGATATTTTTATAGTTTCTTTTACTTTCAAAAACCGGTACCAAAAATGAAAGTGTTATTTAAAAAAAATTCTGCAGACAAAATTGAAAAAGTAAAAATAAACAAATATTTAAGAGAGAAAATGTGGTTTTGACGACTTCTGTAACTTAAGTGTTTTTATTTAAATTGTGAACGATTAAGTCCTATAAGCCCCTCTTTGACTATGCCCTTAAGCATTTTTTTTCGGCTTCATGAGTGGTTTGATTGCCAGATTATAAGATAATCAAAACATAGTTAGATTCATTTTTAAAAAATAATAATAATAAAATGAAGAAGATATTGAAATTTTATAAATCATATTAATATAACTTAAAAACAACTATTTATAAAAATTTTGGTGTCATTACATTTTGGTAAGTGCAATTTAAAAATTAAAACTGATTACTTAAATTTTTAATTAAATCAAAATATTTTATGCACTATAAACATTACCGTAATTGCTTTTTTAACAGTGCCTATATGAGGTGTACATTACTGGAAAATGACTACTTAAGTATTCCAGTAATGGACACTCCTCTCAAAATCTTAAAAATTAATGAAATTTTATAAACGACATTAAATACATAAAATTCAAAGCTTTCTTCAACTATAAAAACAAAAAATTGCAAAATTTGCAATAAAATAAGGATTACATAAATTTATTAAATGAAGTATATATCTTAGTATGATTTTCAATGAAAACACGATTTTCAATGAAAAACAGTGAAACTTAAAAACATTATTTTGTGCTTCCTGATAGGTTTAATTAAGAGTGTCAACAATAGTGCTAAATTATAAAATATGCAAGGGCGAGTTACGAAAAAAAAAAACTAAATTTATTAGTTATTTTTTTATAAACCAAAAACATTCGGGTGTGTACATTACTGCTACATCTACCCTATAGTATTCTATGAATGTGAGTTAAAGTTTTATAAAAAATATACTCATGTAGGAAAAAGGAAAATGAAGAAAATATAAAATAAAAGAAATGACTACCTAAGTGTTGAATTAAGACATTTTTCTCCTGAAAGGATATTTCTGGCTCCGGGGGGGGGGGACATTATAGAGCTCCGGGGAAGGAAATTGCCCATTTTGACCATTGAAAACACAAAATCACAAAATTTCCGGGGGGAATTTTAATGCTCCGGGGGGAATACCTCCCCCGGGACACCCTCTGAATTCAACACTGCTACATAAGTTTTGTTCTTACTGTTGGAAAAACAATTTTAATGAGTTATTTATCTCTAATAAATAAATGTCATCTAATATAAGTCATACTGCAAACTTTTAAAATTACTAAAGCGTTTTATTCTGTTAACAACAGGCATAAAATGCCAATCTTTGCGTCAGCGATTTTTCTTTTCTTTTTTTTCTCCGAGTACATAGAGATAGAAGACAACTTCCTGTTTAAAGTAAAACTTTTAACTCAACATTCTAGAATTTACTTTCGGAAAATAAAAAGTTGTAATTAAAATTCACTTACCGTTTTTATGTTAAATATTATCCCTTGTTTGATGAATAATAATCCTTTATTTGATAAATAAGATATGTGCAGTGCAACATCTTCGTCACTGAGTATTAATGGAGTATTATTTCTTTTTACTGAATTATTTCTTCTCCATTTTGACTCCAGATCAAGAAACTTAATCTATATGGATTATTTTAAATCATAAGATATCGGAGTATATCATTCCAAGATCGAAATTTAAACTACTTTTCAGTATTAATAATACAAATTGAAGATCCACATTTGTAGACCGAGGAAACGACACATAACGGATACGATAAAATGGCGGAAATTTCTCATTGGCTGATGCGTAATACATATCTAAGTCACTTTTTAAGAGTGACCGTTGACTCTATCGAAGGAGTGACACTCATTTTTGAAAACGAGTGCGTTTTAATAGCAAATAAGCATAATTTTATAGGTTATATTATAAAATGTAGTTTTTGAAAAGTAAGAATCGACATATTTTGGTACTTTTCATTGTTTTACTCCATATATTGGTTCAAAGTTGAGCGGGTATTTTTTTCAAGTGTATAATGCCGGGCTTTCACTCTCGACCATGGAGTGAGATATTTCACTCTCGACAACGGAGTGAGATATTTCACTCCTTTTTAGGGAGTCGGAAGTTCCACTCTTTAAAGAGTGTATTTGTATAAAGTTCACTCTAAAAAGAGTGAAAATGCAAATCACTCCTACAAAAAGTGAGCTTTTCACTCCTCCCAGTTTCAGAGTGCATTCAGAATCATTCCATAATATATATATATATATACACATAATACAAACTTTTGGTTGAATTAAAACATTTAAATATATAAAATGGACCAAATGTTTTGAATCACAAAAAAAAGAAACAAAATATTCGTTAAATAACATAATACAATATGTGATAAATTATGAAAAACACAGATGAAAAAACGTGTACTTAGAAGAAAGCTTATATTTTAATGCACATCATCAGAGGTTCAAGTTTTACAAACATGAGCACATACCAGCAAATTTCTGTCCAGAATAAAGCTATTAGCTAAAAATTCATTCTTGTTATATATTCTATCGACTATTATGTATCAAGAATAATGTAGCAATTATCTTTCTTTAAAGTTTTAAAGTAAACAAAATGTCTCCTCCTGTACTCATATAAAAACATACACTTTTAAACTTTTTTTTTTTTTTTTTTTTTTTTTTTTTTTTTTTTTTTTAATTCTACTGAATTTCATTTCAGTGGAACGTATAGAGAAAAATATTTTATATTTAAAAAAATGGATGAAAATTGTGGTGGAGGGGAGGGGCTATGAACTGCAGCTTTTTATTATCACGTATTATTTGACTTCGTGCTTTTCATAAAATTCGATATTCTCTTTAACAAAACTTTACTGAATAACAATTTTCCAAATCTACTTAGACCTCTAAATGTGAACTTCTTGCAGAGAATTTTCTACTTTATTTTTTTCCTATTGAAATATAGTTTGAAATGTTTGAGTTAAAATGACGCCCACGAAATACAAAATTATTTCTCGTATGTATGATAATTTTGAAAACTAGCAAAAGTTATATGATACGTTTGTTTTAAAGAGATTAATATTAAAAGTATGCTTTAATAAAACTCATGCGAACTCACTTATACCTTAAAGTAAAAATAAATTGTCATAATAAAAATATTTATAATTTTTTTAATTAATGTAACCTCACAGACACATTAAACTGAAGATAAAATGAATTGTTGTTATTAAAAAAGTGTAATTTAGTAAAGTTAATATAACCTCATATATAACTTAAAGCAAATTTAAAAATCCCTGTCGGCTGGGCCTATAGGCGGAGGTAGATTTCGAAGATTGCTCATTTCAACAGTATATATATATATATATATATATATATATATATATATATATATATATATATATATATATATTACAAATTTAAAATTTTTTCGCCAAAACTAACCTTTATACTATCTTAATTTTCTTATAATAATATTCCGTACTTACTTCAAATTATTAAATAAAAATCTTGTTTCTAAATCTAATCTGTTAATCCTTATGCAGACGATATAAATTCTTAATTTGCCTTAAAAAACATTATTCCAGTATGCGTAAATTTAAAAAGATGTCTCTAAATTAAAAATATTCTTAAATAAAACTTTATTTCTTAATATTCCAAATAAAACTGATT
Organism: Maratus speculifer; assembly: GCA_964019185.1. NCBI lineage: Eukaryota > Metazoa > Arthropoda > Arachnida > Araneae > Salticidae > Maratus > Maratus speculifer. Next base: position 115,019,787 of record OZ025292.1, read on the forward strand.
TCTTCTATGTTTTTATCAACCCTTTTTAAGAAAGTCTTATTAAATTTATTCCAAAACCATACCTTTCAAAAAATATCATTATTTTATTTTATCTATTTATTTATTTTTCCTACGTCAACCTTTGATGTGTGCATATTAATAAATTCATTTCTTTTCTTTTTCTCTTAAAATTAATCATTTATAAAAATCGTCTGCGTAAGATATTTAAAATTCTGAGTCAATTATAAATTGGTTAAATAATATTTTTTTTTTAATAAATTTATCGTCTGTTTAAAAATAGCCTCGTAGCTGGACAAGAATTCTGTTTACATAAAAGAATGATGGTTTGAGGTTACAGAATGTTCCAGTACTTTCTTTTTTAGTTTAGAAGGTGGAAGTCTCGAGATGAGAGAGAAGATTTCTTGGGTTGCTTCTTCGATGAGGACAGCTCGCTGAAATAATGATGGAATTTTTGCAAAAGGAGCTTTTCCTTCCTCATTATTACGAATTTAATAAATGAATTTACAGCAGCCCATGACTAATTATTGGATCTTCTACATTTATTATTTTATTTTGTTTTTTCCCTCGCTTGCCATGACTGTGTGTTTCTTTTTAACCAGTGGAAATAATTCGAGTTCTCCTTAAATCGTCACATATATATATATATATATATATATATATATATATATATATATATATATATATATATGATCAGAGATAAACCCAGTTTAATAACTTCATTTGGCCGTTTATGAAAAATTTTTAATTTGATTTTTCTGAAAAAACTGGTTTTATCAGAATCATCTTAAGAAAAATTCAGCTCAAATGCCCGTTTTGCCAACATATTTTGAAATAGATTCTGAATTTATTAAAAAAATCGACCAAAACAGTACATTATACAGCTCCTAAATAACAAAAAACTGTCAATTGAATGCATTTGAGAAAAAAATTGAATTTAAAAATGAGTCATAAAATAACCGATTTGTTGTTTGAATACATTCTTAATTATATAATCATTATTGCTTCGGAAAATTTTGTGCGAAATACTCACTTTGACAGCAATTTAAAAAATATATTCTATCTTTATCAAAAAACTGGCCAATACGTCACAGTATATAGTTCCTAAATAAGAAGATCTGTAAATTGGATGCGTTTAAGAGCGAAAATGGATTTTAAAACGAGTAGTAAAAAACACAATTTGCTATGTGAAAATTTCCTTAAATTTTCAAATCACAAAGACTTCGGGAAATTCTGTTCAAAATACTCTTTTTGGTAGCCTTTTTCAAAACATATTCTGTCTTTATCAAAAAACCGATCAATGCATCACATTATATAGTTCCTAAATAAGAGGATCTGTAAATTGGATGCGTTTGAGAACAAAAATGGATTTAAAAACGAGTCAGAAAAAAACGCAATTTCTTATTTGAATACTTCCTTCAATTTTCAGTACCGATGACTTTGGGAAATTCTGTTCAAAATATCCTTTTTGGTAGCCTTTTTTGAAAAATATTCTGTCTTTATCAGAAAATTGACCAATGCATCACTTTATACAGTTTCTAAATAAGAGGATTTACCATTTGGATGTGTTTAAAATCAAAAATGAATTTAAAAATGAGTCAGAATATAAGCAGTTTGGATTTGAGGTTTTTTCTGCAACTCCTTTTTTTGTTTAATTTGTTTTTGCTATACGAATTGGTCCTATGAAAAACTTGTCAATATAAAAGTTGTAGATATTTTTGAGAAGATGTAAAATAAATTTAATCAGATTTGATATCTTAAAAATTGACGGAGTTATGGATTTTTCTCTTTTTTCAGCGCCCTTTTTCTTTTCGTTTTAAATTTTTTTCATCGGTAAAAGTTGGTCCTATCAAAAACTTGTAACTACAAAAGTTTTAGATAATTTTAAGAACATTTACAAAAAATTTAGTTGGACTTGATATCTTGAAAATTGACAAAGTTATGAATTTTTTCTCTCAAAATCCCTGTTTTTTCGCCCTTTGAGCCCACTTCTAAATTTATCAAAAATCTGTCATGCATATACTTTTGGCCCATTTTTAAGAAGTAATATAAACTTTAAACCGATTCGATATCTACTTTAATAAAGAGGTTATGGCGTTTTTTCGGTTTTCACAAAAACGCCCCCTATTCCGACCCCCTTGGTCCGATTTTGCCCATTAACGAACTTAGCCAAGATTTTATCCCCTTTGATTTTATGTACAAGTTTGGTGGAGATTGGTGAAGAATTATAGAAGTTATCGTGTCCATAAAAAAGTGAGATATATAGATAGATAGATAGATAGATAGATAGATAGATAGATAAACTGGTGCGATTGCAATAGGTAGTATTTCTTACGAAATCTACCTAAAATAAATTGATATAATATAAAAAGTATAATTTAGTAAATTTAATATAATTTCGCAAAATCCTTAAAGTGAAGTTAAAATGAATTACTATAACCTTTTAAGACCCAGCTCGCACGATCGTGCGGGTTAGACATACATTTAAATTTTTGCTTCTGAAACAGTCGTATGTAATATAAACCCAAACTGAACGATTGTTCCGGTTAGCAGAAAGAGTAAAGTATCTTTTTTTATCAACAGATTGCGGTAGTAGTCCATGTTTTACTTTCAGGTGGCATGTCTAGCTTTGTTTACAAATACAACGGATATAGCTCATCATTTTATCTGTCGTAAAAAAGTAATTATCAATATATTTTTAATTGCTTGGATAAATATTTTTGATTTAATGTCTAAATAAGTATAATATAATAAAAAACATTAATTATAGACTAGTTATTTTGCTCTTAGGACTCAAGATTTCGTCACCCGCACGATCGTGCAACTTGAGCGTTACGTTAGTCAGTGCTACCGTAAAGGTAAGCGTTTTTCAATGTTCATTTTGGATTTCTGTTTCAACAATTATCATGACAGCCAAAATAAAACGAAGTATGCTGTTACATAATTAATACTATATTATTTTCTTGGGTGTTGTCATAGATAACCCCCCTTTTTAGGTGCATTCGTAATTATGTAAATACGTAGCACCTATTGTTGTCGCTCAGTCCGTCCGTCCGTCCGCATATAACAACGCAAAAACTACCCAACCGAATCGTTTGAAAATTACAATACATAATTATAACATAATTTTATCGAGTCGTTTCAAATTTTATGAAAATCGGATGGATAGATCAATTACAGGGAGAATCAAAAGGATTTCGTTACATTACGGTCAATGGGGGAAAAGTTTCAAATGTATTTTAATCGTTTGAAATTTAAAACATATAATTATTGCATAATTTTGTCGAGTCATTTCAAATGTCATGAAAATCGGATGCATAGATCAATTACTGGGACAATCAAAAGGATTCCGTTACATTACGGTCAATTGGGAAAAAAATTTCAAATGCATTTTAATCGTATGAAATTTGAAACATATAATTATTGCATAATTTTGTCGAGTCATTTCAAATGTTATGAAAATCGGATGCATAGATCAAATACAGGGACAATCAAAAGGATTCCGTTACATTACGGTCAATTGGGAAAAAAATTTCAAATGCATTTTAATCGTTTGGAATTTAAAACATATAATTATTACGTAATTTTATCGAGTCATTTCAATGTTATGAAAGCCAGAAGCATAGATCATTTACAGGGACAATCAAAGGTATTCCATTACATTACGGTCAATGGGAAAAAGTTTCAAATGCATTTTTATGATATTACACTCATTCGAACATAATAGAATTGGCATGAATCTATGAAGTATAGACTAAATTATGCATTCTGTACAATCTGTGATGCAAAGAATTTTTATTATTAAATTACAGGGCCACACAAAAGTATTCCACTACATAATGCTATACGGGGAAACATTGTTTGGGGCGTGTTTTAATTATATTCAAATATTTCACATTTTATGAATAAGATATACGTTTCTGAGGTGTAATAAAAATTACTTTCTATATATTTACAGGAACACAAAAAAAGATTTTGACTACTATACTGTATCCGAAGTACGCTCTACTATATCAGCAAAATTTTAATATTTTTAAAACTTCGTTATCGTACGAACGCACCTCATTTGCTATGTTCACGTGAAATTTCCAACTTGTTTAAAATAATTTTTACTTTTTTTCTTTTTAATTAATAAAATTTTCAAATACTTTTTCTAATTCCTTATGCAGTACTTTGTTAACTTTTAATAAAGCAAAATAAAATATTTTTTCAGATGTCTAAACGGAAAAGAATTCTCACTCAAGAAGAAATAGTTTAATTGATGAATAAATCAGATTCTGAGTTTAGTGATCTCTCGGATGATGACGATGTTAGGGACAAAACATTTGAAGCAGATTTATTAGAAGGACAGTCAAGTTCAGATGAGCTCAATGAAGGAAAAATGACAATTTTGGATCATTCTTCCTCTTCAAAATCTCCTGAATTTATCAACCTCCAAGGCGTTTTCAGAAAATACTAAAAGAATGAAAAAAGAAAAAAAAAAGAATACAAGTGGACTATTAAAAAGTTCATTTCTGTATCTCATCCAGGAACTTTAGATTTCACGCAACTGCAAGTATGTTTTTCATTTCTTAAATTGTAACAAAAAAAGTTATAGACTTATAGAAGAAATTAAGTCGATATAATAAATAAAAACTTTAAAAATATAACAAACATTTTTAAATTAATTAAAATATATTTTTTAAGTCGATAAGTACTTCTCCAATATTATTTTTTTCCTTCTTTTTTAGGCTTTAGAGCGAACCATTTCCCATGTGTTGATGACATTTTAAGTCTTCGCAAGTGCAGGTTTGAAAACTGCAAAAAAAGTTAAAAAACACGTTGTGAAAAATGCAGCCTTTGTTTGTGTATGTCAAAAAAAAAAAATGTTTTAAAGATTTTCACTGTAAAATAGTAACGAATCCATAAAATAAAAAATAATACATCAATAATTACCATATTTGCAATTTTTTTTTTTTTTGGTTCAGTTTCTCTCTTCTATCCATTTAGAGCCAGAAAATGTATAAATCTTAACATGTAATAAGTAATGATTTCAGAGGAAAAGTTTAACCCGCACAATCGTGCAGGTGCGGCCTTCACAGAAAAAGCAAAACCCGCACGTTCGTGCGGGTACTCTTCACGCTCTAGGGGGGCGAGAAAATTTTTTAAATTATTTTTTTAGATGTCATTAGTGTTAGTATAGAGTTAATAACCAGAGGAATATAATATTTAATGATGAAAATGTTTCGGGTCTTAAAGGGATAATAAAAATATTTGGAATTTAGTAAAATTAATGTAACTTAGCAAATACTTAGAAGTGAAATTAAAATAAATTGTTGAAATATAAAATTTAAATTTTATAAAGATAATGTAACCTGGTAGATACGATGGAACGAAGTTAAACTAAATTGCTATAGTATAAAATACATAATTTAGTAAAATTAATATAATTTCGCATATAACTTAATGCACTACAAGATAACTTAAAGTGAAGTAAAATAAATTATTATAAAATAAAAAATATAATGTAATAAAATAATGTAATCTTGGAGATACCCTAAAGTAAAAATTAAAATAAATTGTTATAATAAAAACATTTATAAAATATGATTAATATAATCTCACACACACCTTAAAACGTAGTTAAAATGAATTATTGCAATGTAAAACTGTATAATTTGTAAAATTAATGTAACCTCATCGATTTCTCTAAATCTAATTAAAATGAAATATTATAAAAAAAAAAAAAAGTATTTAGAATTTAGTAAAATTAATGCAATCTTTTTACCTTAAAGTGAAAGTAAAACGAATTGATATAATATAAAAATTAGAATTTAATAAAGTTAATGTAACCTCGCAAATACCTTAAAGTATATTTAGTATACAAGATTGTTATAATATAAAATGTATAATTTAGTAAAAATAATATAATTTTGCAGATAAATTCAAGTGAAGTTAAAATGAATTATTATAATATAAAATGTATAATGTAATAAAATAATGTAACTTCGCAGATATTTTAAGATAAAAGTTAAAATGAAATGTTATAATCAAAATATTTATAACTTAGTAATATTCATGTAATCTCTCAGACAGCTTAAAGTGAAGTTAAAATGAATTTCTATAATATAAAAAGAATAATTTAGTAAAATTAATGTAACCTTGTAGATATCTTAAAGATGAAGGTATAATGTTCTTATAATGAAAATATTTAGAATTTAGTATAATTAAGGGGACAAGGGACCTTCAAAACCATTTTTTTAATCTTTTTAAAATTGCACTTTAAATATTATTGAAGGGTACATGATATGTATAATAACATATATTTATCACAAAAAATGTAAAAAAAAAAAAAAAATTTTTTTGAGAAAAATAGGGAAATTTTTTGTAATATTTTAGATTTAACGAGAACTTTTCAAAATGCTCCATGCGCATTATTTTTTCCCTGAATGCTTTGAAAATTTTTATAGTTATTTATCACAATGTATGTCATAAAACTGTGCATGGGTTTTTGAAAATAAAAATAATTGTAAAAGTTATAGGTAGTTAAATGTAAAAATAGGTCATAAAAAGCTCAAAATTTCAGAAAAATTTAGAAAATATTTTTTTTCTTACCTTTATATTCAAATATATAAAATTCAATGCACAGTTTTATTTATATATGTAAATCAAACTAGTATAAATAATATTGGAGATTTTCATTGATATGAAATGCGCAAGGGACATTTTGAAAAGTTCTCGTTAAATCTAAAATATTACGAATATTTCCTATTCTTTCAAAAAAAAAATTTACATTTTTTTATGATAAATATATGTTATAATGCATATAAAGTACCTTTAAATAATATTTAAAGAGTAATTTTAAAAATATAAAAATGTGATTTTAAAGGTTTCTTGTCCCCTTAATGTAACATCGAAAATCCCTTTAAGTGAAATTAAAATGAATTGTTATAATAAAATGTACAATTTTGTATAGTTAATATTACCACGCATCAATCTTAAAGTGGAGTTAAAATGGATTATTGTAATATAAAAAGTACAATTTAGTAAAATTAATGTATCGTCGCATATAGCTTAAAATGAAGTTACAACGAGTAGCCATAATATAAAAAATATAATTTTGTAAAATTATTGTAACCTTGCCTTAATGTATTTAAAATTATCTTTAGTGTTTAATAGAAAGAAAAATTTAATAAATAATTTACCCATGTTTTAATTTAATATTTACAAATATTTTCAAAACATTAAAAATATGTTTAAAAAAATCAACATCTATTTTTTTTTCTTTGTAGATCGTAAGCAATATAATAGTTATCACAAAAAATGATTATTATTGTTTTCTCGTCAAAAAAGCGTATGACTTCTTGATTATATAAAATGCATAATCAAATTCATAACTTCTGGCATTAGTTACCTTCGAGAATAATTTCGATATCTGAGAAAATTGATATCTATCTACCTATCTATATTTATTTATTTATTTTGCAATTGAATTTTAAAAACTTCCTTTTTTTAGGGTATACCGTATGTATTGTCATAAATTTCTATAGCTAAAATTACTAGCCCCCGCAAACTCTTATACTGAATTATTTCTATAAAACAAGATTTCCGTTGTACTTTTGAAAAATTTATTTTAATTTGTTTTATAATGAATTCTCAACTTCCGCATTATTCACTTTCGAGAATAACTTAAATAGCTGACATAATGTATTTATTTTTAATTACATTTTTAAAAACTTTTTCTTATTTAAGGATAATTTGGACGCATTGCTATCAATTTCTGTAGCTGAGATAACGAATTACTGCAAACCCTAATACATTCCTACTAAACAAGATTCCCCTTGTAACTTATCACATTTTATTATGTAACAAAATTCCCAAATGCACGCATTAGTCACCTACGTATGAGAATAACTTCAATAGCTGACATTTTTTTTTTTTTTGATGGAATTTAAATTTTTTTTCCGCTCTTTTAAAATATGTATTTTTATAAATTTCTGCAGCTAATAACTAAATACCGCCAACTTTAATATCTTTCTATTAAAGAAAATTTTCGTTGTATTTTTTAAAATATATATCGCAATTTATTATGAAATAAAACTCTCAATTTCACGTATTAGTCACGTACAAGAATAACTGCACTAGCTAAAATAATTTATTTTTTCTTAATTGTATTTTAAGAACTTCCACTTCTTTTAGGATATAGTGTATGTATTCGAATAAATTTCAGTAGCTAAAATAACTAATACAATACATTGTAATACACTACTCTCTTAAAACGAAAGAGTGGATTTGGCTGCTCAAGAAAGAGTTCTAATTTACTGGATCGTGAATGAGCTGATTTTTAAGTGGTCCACTCTTCTTGACTTGCTTTCTTCTATTTCTAATGCACTCATTGAGATCGGAAACAAGCAAGTGAATTTCAGAAGAAAACAGATCATACCCGCGTTATTTTCATCCACCGCTAGCGCTGCTGTCGACCTGACCTTGCAAAATACAAGATGGGGGATTTCTGAATGTACTGCACGCTGATTTTCGATGCATCTTAAAAGTTCGTGGTTTCCTCAAGATTATTTGCTAAAGAAGCCGATATTTTACGAAGTAAGTACTATGAAAGTATTTTATTTACCTTATACTATCCTTTTAATAGATTTCTCTTCTCTTTTTTTAATAAACAATTAATGTTAATACTCATACGTACCGTACATAACAACCTTGAAATAAAATGGTGTATCAAGCGAAGTAAAAATTGTCTTATAATGTAAATACTTAGTTTATTTAACAGTCTTGTAGTATAAAAGTTATGCAATTATTACATCTGTATTTATAGAAATTTATTTATAGATGTTCAGGCTGGTTAGAAGTGCTTATTTTTTAGTGTACTCCTATTTCTCAATTTTGCTAATATTGTTAAGGGATGGAAAACCCTATATAAACACGAAAAACAAAGTCCTCTTGTATTTTGATCTACATGTTGCTGCATATAAGAAAAAAAATAGTGTGTATATAAACACATTTCTAAGACTCTTGCATTCTTAACGTTTGAACATGTGTGTACTTTGTTACTGTTTTGTTTGGCAATGTTTTACATTGCTATTGAGCAAAATTATTGCATACATGGTCTGTATTATTATAGTTTGTTTAATATTTAAAAGTATTTAGCTACATTGTTACATAAAAACTGCTTTAAAAGTAATATTGTTTTCTTGCACTTGCTTTCAGGTAGGTTTAAATGAGGATTTATTAACAAAACGTAGACAAATATATTTTTTTTTCTTTCTATACTGGTAAATACAAGTATCATTTAACAAATATTATGTTCCTGATTTCTTTAACAATGAATTATATGGCAGGTGAATGTGAAACGGTGGGAGAATTTCAAATTTTGGAATGAAATGATTTTATAAACTTTTAATGACTTCAATAATAGTATTTTCACAAAAAATATAATCGTAATAAATGTAAGACTATTTAGATGTTATAAAATGTTACTGAAAAAAGAAAAGTTTGGTAAATCTAAAATAACTATTGAAGCAAATCCCTTTCCTTTCAGAAATGTTTTGTGATATCATTGCCTTCCCCTAAATTGGTAATGTTAAGATGCACCGCCCCTTAGCAATATCATGATCTCTAAGATAATTTGCACAGCACATAAATGTAGAAAATATTGAAGTTGATGTGTGATCACGAGGCACTGAATTTAGTTTTAAGCTTTCTTTACATTCTAAATTTTTTATCTTAAATGAGGCACTGTAATCCCAGCCCAAATGCTTTAATAACATGAGTAAAAAAAAAAAAAAAAAAAAAAAAAAAAAAAAAAAAAAATCAAATTGTGCTTTTTAGCTTATCATAGGTGGCCCTTTAAACCAGCATTTTGTACTTTTTAAGAGTAACTTTAAAAACTATTTGAAAGAAAAAATTGAAGTTTTGGATTTATATAAGGCAGGACATAATATATATAAATTAATCAATAAAATTGTAGGTTGTGAAATTCATATCATAATTTTTTTCAATAATACATTTATGTTTTGATATTAGTATTAGTACTATAACCACACAAAAAATATTCACAATTATAATTTCAGGAGATAATTATAGCAATATGAAAATATAAATTAACATCAGAAGCTCAAAGTTTTAAGTGGTTGATTCAAAAACTTATTATCCAAATGACATTTCCTTTTTAGGCAAATAAAATATTCTTCTCCATAGCTATCCAAATAATAAATTTCAAATACTTCTTGACATTTTGTTTCTTGAATGACAATTTTAAGACAACATTTTTGGTCATAGATTAAGGAGATAACTAACAGGGGGTGGGGGAATCATTATTATTAAAATGCTATAAGTAGCATCCAATCTTTGAAAACTCTCTTATTCGACTTCATATTTTGATTTTAATGCTTAAGATAACCTCCCCAATTAAGATTGGGGATTTCTTTTACAAAAAATTAAGATATTTTCTATTAAATATTGAATATTTTTAATCTATTTTATATTAGATCAATTCACATGTTCGAAGCTTTTTCTAAAGAGAAATAAATATATTCACCATTGCAGACTGATTTTAATCCTATACCCAAAAAATGATCTGAACCTGCTACATCCAATGCTTATTGCTGATATAAAGTGTTAAAAATAGAAGTTATTTATATTCAATAATCTGACATACATAAATTATTAAGAAAAAGAGAAAATGTCATTAGATTTCTTCTAAAAAAAAACATTTTTTTTTTTTTTTTTTTTTTTTTTTTTTTTTTTTTTTAGAAAAATACAGTTGGTTTAAACTAAACCGTTGTTTAAACCAAAAGGAGTAAACAGTTGTTTAAACCATAGTTAAAACCAATTGGTTTAAACCGTGTCAACCCTGGTCTAATTATTGTAGGTCCTATCTTGTATTATATAAATATGCAAATATGTAGAAAAACAACTAAAAATCCACAAAAACCTGTATTGGTTGGGTATTTGCCAGCGCTGATACATTTTGAAAGTAGCAACAAAGGTGAATTTTCAACAATACTTTATAATGTTGCTTTAAGAACTTTCATTTTAAATTTGTTTTTAAAATGGTGATTTATTTTAAGATTGTATCAGAAGTAACACCATGATTTAAATAAGCGGATAAGTGTAATCGCACAGGATTTATTTATTCTATTTCCATTTTATTCATTATTGGCTGAATTTTCAGTAGTGTAATATTTATAAAGCTAAAATTTTTAGTGTATGGTTCATTTTTTGTTTAGACTATGGATGGGAAATTTTATAAAACATTTAATCTGAAAGCTGCAAAATATTTTAATGTGTTCATAATCATTCCTTAACATTATATTTATTGCTATTTAACTTAATTTCAATATTTCTTTTAACACAGGAAGATGGTGATTTCATGGAGGAGTAAAATTCTACTATGAGGAGTCAAATTCAACAATCTTATTTAATCTCAAGGATCCTCAACAAAGTGTCTATTTTGCTTAAGATTTTAAAAGTTGGACAAACCAGTGGACAGATTACAATATGCTCTTTATGTATTTAATATTTAATGCAAATGGACTGTTATATTTATAAAGGTCCTGTTAAAGATGTTATTGAAACTTGTTTATCTGACGTTGGAAAGAATTGTTATCAATTAGTGTTAGGTTTATTTTGTTCTTGCTAAATAAAATGTTTTTGTTGTTAAATAAAATTAGTTTTTTTTCTTTCTTGCAACGTTCTAAATTGCACATTTGGCTCTAACTTTTGACACAAAATGCTGCAGTCTTATGCTTTTACATTTATTTAAAAGTTAGTTGATTTAAGAAACATTGAATAAAATCAAAAATTAAAAGATTAATTAAGAAGAAATAAATTATACTTGAATATAAATTCAAGTTTTAACAAATGTTTTAAATGATATAAAGAATAATTGCACATGGTCAATAAATTCATTTTTCAGTTATTTCTGCATTTAACTTTTGTACTACAATATTTAGTGGAAGGTTTTTCATACAATAAAATAATTGTCCATAATCAAAATTTTAGCTATACAAGTTTTTTAATGGCATTACTCCACATTTACCAATTGCAATGTGCTTATATAAATGCTATGGGTAACAATTATTTTATCTGAGATTTCAAAGCCATTTCAGATATTAAACTAAACAATTAAAATATTTTTTTTAAATTTAGTCAGTTTAAGAAATATAAGATTTTGATTGAGATTTAAATCTAGAAATAATTACGAGGTATCATGGGTTGATGTTTATCCATTTAAAATATTTTCAATTTCATTTATTTAAACCCTGCGCTGGCGATGTGTGTGTGGGGAGGGGGGGGATACTTTTTTAAATTTAGGTTTTATGTTTTTTAATACTTTCTTTTTCAAAACTGGTTCTGAAACCGTATTAATATTTAAAAAAAAAAAAAAAAAAAAAAAAACCAAAATTGCAAAAGTAAAAATTAACCCACTTACAGATCATCCTCAAATATTCTATGACCCCCCCCCCCAAAAAAAAAAGGTAAACATTTTAAAATCCAAGCAAGATATTTGAAAATAACTTCTGCATAGGATTATCTAAACTCTTAAGGGGAACAATCAGCTTCTGACATTGTGGTGCTGAAGTTGAGTCGTTGGGCTGATATCAAGTTTATTTTTTCAATATTTTTTTAGTAAGATGCCTAAGATTGGTTTATTTGATTGAAATCATAAATTTTTAATAAAAAATAGTTATTTACAATTAAATCAGAAGCTAATGAAAAAATTAAAATTGTATATAAGCATATCTGAAGTTATAAGTATCATTGGAAAATATGTAAACTTGAAATTGCCCAAGAAAGGAAAGGAAAAATCCCATTAGCACCACAGCATCAGAAGCTGATATTCTGTTTAATGTTGTTCGGGTGCTGTTGTACAGTTATGCAAATTTAGGCAGTTTGCATAATAAGTGTTTTCAAATTTACAATTTTGAGATCACCAGTATTTTTAATTTAATAAATATATGTACTTTTAAATTTAACAAAAGAAAATACTGATGTTAAAAATTTCTGATTTGACAGAATAATAAAAAATTCATGTAAGGTCTATTTAATTTTGTATAACGATTCAATTGCCTTTTCCCCTAAATTGACATAGGAAACAGTTTCATTGAATTAGAAAGAAAAAAAAAATGTTTTTATGATTCATTAGAGAACTTTCAGTCATGTAAATTAGAATGTTTTAAGTCTTGTTAATTAAAAACTTGGAAGAAATATTGGAGAATCCATGTTACAGTTTTCCAATCTCTCTCTCTCTCTCTCTCTATATATATATATATACCTTTGTAATGTCAATAAACAGAAATTTAAATCCGAAATGAGAATTTAATTGCAACACTTGAAAATGTGGCAATAATTCCATGTTATATTGAATTTCATTGCTAAAAATTAATCGAGGATTACTGAATTTAGTTTTAAATGATGTGATTTTATTTAAACGATTTAGAAATCACTTGAAGATTTTTGTAATTTTAAGCAATTTTGCTTTTCTTAAGAGTGAATTTATTCAATTCTACAAATTCAAGGAGTTTTGGATTAACTCTTAAATGAGTTGATTTCATTCATGTATGAATTGGTTACAAATCGCCTAAGTGCTACTGGATTAAATCAAATATGACAACATTTCACTCCAACTTGAAGTGATAACAAATCTCTCAAGTGCTACTGGATTTGCCTTAAATTAGTTCACTTCACTCAAATACAAGTTGGCTGCAGCTAACTCAAGTGCTACTCGATTTAATCCTAAAGACTTTATTTCACTCAAGTATGATTTGGTTACAAACCGCTCAAGTGCTACGAGATTCAGTCTTAAATGACTTCATTTCACTCAAGTATGACTTGATTACAAATCATTCAAGTACTACTGGATTTAACCTTTATTGATTTGATTTCACTCAAGTATGAGTAAAATGAAGATCACTCAATCATGAGTTGATTAAAAACAACTCATTCACTTGAGTTGTTTCAGCTCTTCTTGAGAAGGTTCCTTTCAACATGAAAAAAGAGTGGATTTCAGCTCAACTTGAGTTATTTCAGCTTTTTCGTTTTAAGAGAGTATAAACGAAATCTACACTGTTAAAAAAATTCTGAAATTCACGAAATTTTTTTTTCTGAATTTCACAGAAAAGGTCCCTTTTCACGACAAAGGGGCATTTTCCGTTACAAATCACAAAATTCCACCATATTTCCTGAAAATAACGAAACGGATGGAAACAAAAAATGGAGACACTGCGTTGTGTGTGTGTGGGGGGGGGGGGGGGGGCTCCATGGCCGAGTGGCCAAGGCACTACGCAGCTAGTCGCCTGCAAGTGCAGATTGCGGGTTCGGGTCCCACTGGCGCCATGGAATAATGAAAACATAAAACTTCTCTTTTAAAATACATTTTTTTCTGTTTATTTTTGTAATATTTCTTCATAAAAAATATTTCAATTAATTAACCAAAAAATAAATAAATAGATAATGTACGACAATTTGAAAATATTGTCTGTACTTTATTTTATTTATTTTTTTTCTGTAAAAAATTTTTGAATAATTTTTTTTTTCATTCATTCATTCAAAAAAAAAACAGTGGTTTTAAACAGTTATTTTTTTTATTTAAATTATTTAAAAAATTAAGATTGATTTTAAAAAATAATAAGTATTATTCATTAGTCTAAAATAAAATAAGATTAATAAAACCGTTTACAAATATTCTAAGTTGTTGTTGTATGTATGTCGGCCAATTATCTACACTATGGGATATAGGCCCTAAGAGGTGGGATGCCCTCCGTGGGGGTCTTTCTAAGGGAACCTAACCCGTACTTACACAAGGTTCGAAGAAAACCACGGAAAACTCCGAACGGTTAGGCCGACGGTCGCGATTGGGTTCGAACCGAGCACCTACCGTCTACCAGTTTGAGGTCAGAACCTCTCGGCCACTGTGCGGCCAAATATTCTAAGGAATATATCTGAAAGGAAATTTTTAAAAAGCACAAAAGGTTTTCTCACTAACTCATAAAACATATACTTTGTACAATCCAGCACAAGCAGCTTTGGCTCCGCTCGTAAGGATTTGTTTCGCTATCAAAAGGTACCGAGTTCGATCCCCAGGAAGGCGTGAACTAAATAATAAAAAATAATAATAATTAAGTAAAATAACACAGCAACTTAAAATCACTCGGTAATTTCGAATTCTTTGACGATTAATCGATTCATTAATTAAAAAAATTATATTAAATTATTATTATTAAAAATCAAACCTTGTAACGGAAAGTTAGTGCTTCTTCAAACGGAGTTTTCCTTTCTTGTACTTCTCATAACGGAAAATCTACTAACGGAACGGTAAAAGTTCGGCTACATTGCCGTCAGTAGTTTCACCGTGAATTCACAGATTTATTTTTAACAGTGTAGTTCAATAGAAATGTATTAGAGTTTTTTATAAATTACTAATTATCGTAAACTCTAACACGTTCCTATTAAACATGATTCTCTTTGTACCTTATCACATTTTTTTATATAATGAAATTCAAAAGTACAGACATTATTCGCTTTCGTGAATAACTTTAATAGCTGACATGATATGTTTATTTTTAATTGAATTTTAAAAACTTCTTTTCTTTTAAGATATTCTGTATTTATTGTCATAAATTTCTGTAACTAAAATAACTAATACAGTAAGTTGTGATAGAGCACAAGAGGGATCTTGTTTAATAGAATTGTATTAGAATTTGCGGTTATTACTAATTAACACAAACTCTAATGCATTCCTTTTAAACAAGATTCCCCTTTACCTCACCAAAATTTACTGAAGAATGAAATTCATATATTTAGCCATTAGTCACCTTCGAGAATGACTTTAGTAACTGGCATATATATTTTTTTTTCTTAATGAATTTTAAAAACTTTCTTTTCTTTTAGGATATCCTGTATGTATTGCATATCTTTTTGTAACTAAAATAATTAATCACCATAAAATCTAATACATTTCTATTCAACAATATTCCCGTTGTACTTTAAAAAACATGTATCACAATTTATTATATGGTGAAAATCTCATCTCCACGCATTAATCGCATTCGAGATTAACTTCAAAGGCTGACATAAATTATCTATTTTTAATTGAATTAAAAAAAAAATCCACTTTTAGAATATTTTGTGTGTATTGAAATCAATTTTTGTAGCTAAAAGAACTAATTATTTCTATTAAACAAGCTTCTCCTCGTACCTTATCATTATTTATTGGATAATGAAATTCTCAACTTTACGCATTAGTCACCTACGAGAATAACTTCAATAGCTGACAAAATTTATTTCTTTTTAAATTTTAGAATTTTTAATATTTAAAAAATTTCTATCACTTTTCATATACCCTATTTACATTGTCATAAATTTCTGTTTCTAAATTAACTAATTACCACAAAACCTAATACATTTCTACTAAACAAAATTGCTCTTGTAACTTAAAAGCATAAATCAACATTAACAATATAAAATGTAATCCATTAAACACTGTTTTGCAACTTTCAAATAATCCAAACACTTAAAACAGATCCTCAAAATAATACGTAAAGCAAAAGCGTAATTTATTCGCTACACTAGAATTATGAATTTCTTTTTTCAGTGTTACTGAATATAAAGATAAAACAATGTTTAATAAACTCTTCTAAAAAGTTTAACAAAACAAACCTTCTAAAAAATCCTAATTAAATTTTCTAGAATAATATTAAACGCAAATGGAATAATTGTAAAACGTATGCACTTTCAAAAATTTACATGGAACAGATTAAACGATGATAATAAACTTTAATATCGAACAAGAATCTCCTTGTATGTTGAATGATTACATGAATATGTATTCATTTTGTAATCCATTAAACATTGTTTTGTAGCTTGGAAATAATCCAACTTCTTAAAAAAAATTCTCAAACCGCAAAAAGAGACCTTAATTTATGCATTACACAGTATAGTTATGAAAAACACTTTTTGGTGATATAGAAATGGAATGAAAGAACAGCTTTTCATAAAGTCTTGAAAAGAATTTTAATAAAACAAACCATCTAGAAAGTCCTAATTAAATTTTCTCGACATAAAGACAAGACGCGTTGAAGAAACATTATTTTGCATTTGAAATGTAATTTCAGAAACGTAAGAAGGTTCATAACGTTTTTCTTTTTTAAATTATTTTTTTTGTGAACATATTCTTTCTAGTTTTAAAAATTAATAGTCTAAACGAACATAATCAATTCAAACTTTGCTTTTGTTTTTGTTTTCTCTGCTCATTTAAAGAAAAGTGTATGCGTATTTAAATAATAATGGCGTTGTCATTATCCGACTAAATTTGCACTAAGAACGGTAATTTAAAAAACAAAAGGTGTTAAAACTGAAAAAAAGACTCTTATTTTTCTTCATTAAATGTAATGTTATTCTAAGTACTTCCTTTTTTTTCTTTGAATGATCAAGTTTATTTTGTTTTTACCTGTCAGATAAGATAGTAATAGATTTGATATTGTAAATAAATAATATATTTTAAATTTCAATCAAAATTCCATTTCTATTAGAAAATTGTTTGTACTCTACATCTTCTTTTATTCTATTTAAATCCAAATGTCTACTTTCCTTTACAAGTAATTTTTTTCTGTAACTTTCACTAGTAAAATTAAGAGGATTTGAATTTTAAATGGAAAATGATAATTTTAATTTTGATTGTAAATTTGATTTCATTTAAAATTTTGCTGCATTACTCCAATTCTATTGAAATCTAAATAACTACTTTTTTAATGTTTATATGAATTAACTGCCATTGTACAAGATGTGGAATTTTAAATGAAAAGTATTATATTATTATTTTCAATTAAAAGTATATTCATATTAAATTTTACGTAAGAAATTCATTGCTTTATTTAAATATGTACATATCATATATATATATTACAAAATTTTAATTTTTTTCGCCAAAATTAACCTTATACTATATTAATTTCCTTTTAACAATAATCCGTATTTATTACAACTTTTAATTTAAAATCCTATTATTATATCTAATCTATTGATCTTTATAGAAACGATATAAATTCTTAATTCGCCTTGAAAACATTTATTGCTTATCAATAAATTCATTTCCTTTTTTCTGTAAAATTATCGACTGTGGAAAATATTCGAATTTTCATTGCTTTGGATTACAAATTAGTAAGATAGTAATTTTTTTAATTAAAATTATAGTCAGCAATAGATCGAGTTTGATACTTTTAATCTCGACACTTGATATTAAATTCTGTTTACATAAAAGAACCGTGCTTAGATATTATGAAAAGTTCTAGAAGCTTTTTTTTTTTTTTTTCTTTTTTACTTAAGTGAGAAAGCCTGAGATGGATGGAATTTTTACTCGATGATTCGGGTTTAGGCTACTTGCGGATGCTGTGTTTTTTTTTTTTTTTTTTTTTTTTTTTTTTTTTTTTTTTTTAATGATATTTCTGTCTCTCAACTTCAAAATGTCACATATATATATTCAAAAATTATACTAAGATATAGAAAACCACTGAATTGATTCAAAATAAAAATAAAAATATGTAAATCGAACTAAATGACAACAACATAACTTATAAACAAACCCTACACTCCTCAAAACCAAACCAGCCGACATTATGCAATATAAAATAAATTAAACAGTAAAAAACTGAAAAAGTAAAACCATTGGAGACAAGTAGCATGGTTTGTGACACACACGGTGGGGTTAAACTAGATTTGCGCGCACAACACTCCCTTTTGTCTCTCATTACCCAATGGAGAAACAAACAAAATCTACAGGACAAAAAAAACCCGCCTTAATCAAAACTGAAAAATAACGAAAATTCATCAAACGTGCACGTCACTTCTAAACAGTCAAACCGACAGTTTACTCATATTTGTGCTAATCTTCAGTATCAATGCGGTAATTTTTGTATTTTGCGAAGTTATGCAGAAAACCGCTTAAAATCATTGTATATACTATATTATATATATATATGTTACAGGCCAAACCCGATTTTAGGCCAAACTAGATTGGCCTAGGCCAAACTAATTTATCCTAACGCCCATCGGATAGACTAGTTTTTCCTAGGCCAAACCGGTCTATCCTAACGCCCATCGGATAAACTAGTTTGTCCTAGGCCAAACCGGTCTATCCTAACGCCCATCGGACAAACTAGTTTTTCCTAGGCCAAACTAGTTTGGCCTAACTCTTATAGGATAAACTAGTTTAGCCTGCTGTTTATTGGTCTGAACTAGTTTCTCCTAGGCCGATCTAGTTCATCCTAGGCCAATTCAATTTGGCGTGATTTTATTGAATTCAATGACAGCCACAGCGCCAACATTCTAGTTTGTCCTAGGCTGATATAGTTTATCCTAGGCCAATTTAATTTTACGTGTTTTTAGCTTGCAGGCGTCAAAGCCTGAGAAATAAAGGGCTCGCAGGTCCTGTATGTATGAATGTACGTATGTATGTACGAACGTACGTACGTATGTACGTGCATATGTACGTAACGCGATAACTCGTGATAGAAATATCCGATTTGCTTCAAATTTTGGATGTACGTTCATTGATATAAGGTACTTTTCTGATTAATTTTGGGAATTTATTGGATAAGAATAAAGGGAAGCGAACGGAAGGCTAATCCCCCACCGTTAAATTAGAGAAATGGATTTTTTATGCAGAATTATCAGTTTTCTTTTAAAATTTTAGATATAGGATCAAACATACAAGGCGCCTCCATGATTAGTTGTAGATATTTATTGTTTAAGTGTAAAAAAGGGCAATGTATGTTACCCCCCCCCCATAATTTAGATAAATGGTTTTTGACGCAGAATTTACGGATATGCTTCACATTTGTATATAGGTTCTTTCTGATAAGGCGATTCCCTGAATAGTTTTGGCGGTTTAATGGTTAAGTATGAAGGGGAAAATGAACGATTACCCTCTTACTTAGAAAAAACTAGTTTATCCTATGGGCATTTAGATAAACAAGTTTGGTGTAGAAAAAACTAGTTTATCCAATTGGCATAAGGTTAAAATAGTTTGGCCGAGGCTAATCTAATTTAGCTCGAAAACGGGTTTGGCCAGTAAAAAACATATCTTTCACTAGAAAAAGTATAAATGTGTGTCAAGAGTCATTGCTTATGACACCAATACAGAAATTTAACATGTTCACTTTAGAGACATGATGCATTGGACATGGTGTTTTCTTATTCAAGCAAAATATTATTATCTACTTTAATATTATTTACTTTTGTACAGGCAGAGTTCTGTCTTTACAAAAATCAGTGAAAAAAGACTCAGTCCAGCTCGATCTGGCCCTACTCAATTTCTGCAAAAAATTCAGGTTTTACTTTACATACAAATAAGATTCCTTAAAAAATACTGCTTATATACTTATTGGATAAATTTACAATGTATTTTTAAATTATGATGTGTTCACAGAATGGAAAATACACAATGTATTAATAATTATCTAGATTCTTAGAGTTTCAATATTCAAATACGGATTCATTAAATAATCAATGTAGTTGAGAACAAAAGACAAAAATATGAGAGTTATAAACATCATAACTTTTGAATCCGTTCAGTAAAAAGTAGACTTGTGAATATATTTCTCTGTCATTCCTTAAGGCTTTTCTCAAATCCTAAAGAGCTACATCCTAACAAATTTATGAACTACTTCCTTTTCGAAAATGCATAAGGTTAACAGATTCAGATAATATGTAATCGAATGGCGTAAACCATTTTCTCATAAAAGCGATGTATCTTTGAGAAAATAATAAAGCTACGTTTTGAATCGAATTTCCGGTTACGACTTCACCAAAAAAAAATTGACGCCGTGACAAGAATAGCTTATATGTCGACAGGTAATTAATTTCTCAAAAATGGAAAACGCTGTTCGATTCCAAATTATGTTCAGCTTCAATCTGGCTCGAATATGCCATCATAATAATAATAATAATAAATGAAAGTCAGATCTCAGTTGGCACGAGCGTGCAAAAAAAAAAAAAGCAAACACCATGTCCAGTGCATCATGTCTCTAAGGTGAACATGTTAAATTTCTGTATTGGTGTTATAAGCAATGACTCTTGACATACATTTATACTTTTTCTAGTGAAAGATATGTTTTTTACTGGCCAAACCCGTTTTCGAGCTAAATTAGATTAGCCTCGGCCAAACTATTTTATCCTTATGTCGATTGGATAAACTAGTTTTTTCTACACCAAACTTGTTTATCTAAATGCCCATTGGATAAATTAGTTTGTTCTATGTAAGAGATGTAATCGTTCATTTTTCCCTTCATACTTAACCATTAAACCCCCAAAACTAGTCAGGGAATCGCCTTATCAGAAAGAACCTATATACAAATAATATGAAGCAAATCCGTAAATTCTGCGTCAAAAAACATTTATCTAAATTATGGAGTGGGGGGGTTAACCTACATTGCTTTTTTTTTTACACTTAAACAATAAACATCCACAACTAATCATGGAGGCGCCTTGTCTCAATGATCCTATATCTAAAATTTTAAATGAAAACTGATAATTCTGCATCAAAAATCCATTTCTCTAAATTAACGGTGGGGGACTAGCCTCCTGTTCGCTCCCCTTTATTCTTATTCAATGAATTCCCAAAATTAATCAGAAAAGTACCTTATACCAATGAACGTGCTTCCAAAATTTGAAGCAAATCGGATATTTCTATCACGAGTTATCGCGTTACGTACATACGCACGTACATACGTACGTACATTCGTACATACATGCGTACTTCATACATACAGAACTTGGGAGCCCATTATTTCTCAGGCTTTGACGCCTGTGAGCTAAAAACACGTAAAATTAAATTGGCCTAGGATAAACTAGATCAGCCTAGGACAAACTAGAATGTTGGCGCTGTGGCGGTCATTGAATTCAATAAAATCACGCCAAATTGAATTGGCCTAGGATGAACTAGATCGGCCTAGGAGAAACTAGTTCAGACCAATAAACAGCAGGCTAAACTAGTTTATCCTATAAGAGTTAGGCCAAACTAGTTTGGCCTAGGAAAAACTAGTTTGTCCGATGGGCGTTAGGATAGACCGGTTTGGCCTAGGACAAACTAGTTTATCCGATGGGCGTTAGGACAGACCGGTTTGGCCTAGGAAATCTAGTCTGTCCGATGGGCGTTAGGATAAACTAGTTTGGCCTAGGCCAATCTAGTTTGGCCTAAAATCGGGTTTGGCCTGTAACATATATATATATATATATATATATATATATATATATATATATATATGCGTGCGTGTGTGTGTGTATATATATCTGTGTGTGTATAACCGTCTTAAATACAAATGATTATCTTCAATAGTGAATACATGGAATAAAAATTTTTAAAAGTTTTACGTACATTACAAGTAAATTCGTATTCTTTACTGATTAAAAAAAAAATCAGTATATCAAGGAAGAAGGAATTGATAGACAGTAAACATTGGAAAAAAATAAAAAAACATTTGTGGAACTGAGGCAGAACCTCTAGGTCTAAATTATCTTAAGTTCCAGGAGTGACAAGTGCGATTTCATCCTGGCATGAACCTTTGCAAGGTAAAAAAATAAAAAATTTAATCTGTCGTATACAGTAAACCCAGATACATATAATTTAAAATTTCTTTTTATTTAAATAACCAATAATTTAATTTTCAAACTTATTAACATTTTAATTATATTAAAAAAATATTCATTTATTTATTCATAATTAAGAGTATTTTGCGAAGAAAAGTATAGTAAGAAAAATGTGGCTTCTTTCAAAATATTGGACATTTGCATTGCATTGGACATTGCAATTATTCGAGCTGTAAATTTAAAAATTGAAATGCTTTAATAAAATAATATGTTTTTGATACAATAACGGAACCTCCACCAGATCAGTTTACAAAAGAATACCGTAAAAAATGACATGAAAATATTTCATTAATTATTTATTAATATTACACAAATTGTGTATGTAAAAAGTCAAACTAGGAAAACTTAAGATGTATAAAAATATAGAAATTAACACTTAAGTTTGTCAAGCAAACTTTATTTATTCAGAAAAAAGTGCAGTATTAAACAAATATATCTGTACTAATAAAATAAAAAATCCCTCTGTCTGTGTGTGTGTGAGTCTGCGATGGCTAGAAAAATCTAAGGCACGTACGAGGCTCAAAATTTTTCTGAGAGTAGCTCAATACCTCTCCTGATGCTCCTGAAGATCAGAATTTTAATATTTTGATTAATTTTAGATATATTAATTATGAAGTGGAACTGACTTTCATCAAAAAGTCATTTTTTTAATGTTCGGGGAAAGAAATCGTTTGCACATGCGCACAAACTCTTTTATGCACCTAAACGAAAGAAGATGCATTTTTCGGCGTTTATTTCTGTTTTTGGATCATTTTGTTTAAATCCAAATCAACCAAACTGCTCGACGCAGTACTTTTAGATCTCAAATGCTGTTATTAATTCGAAATAATGTTGCAGTTAACCCTTTAAAAAGAATTATTCAAAAAGAATCGTTTTTCCTAAAATCATTTTTCTCCTTTTTCTCAATGCTCTTCCAGGGCGTATTTTTTAAAATGCAAACAAACAAAATAGAAGATCTTAAAGTTGAAACTTTCTTCTAATCGATGGTGTAATTTGCTTAAAAATATTTGGATTTTAACCCTTTCAAATACACTGGCAAAAGAAGATCATTTTGCAACTCTCAGAGAGGATATTATTTCCATGCTAAAATTATTTTAACGTTCATATTTCAACTCAATCTTTTAAAATCTTCTCAATAGACCAAATTTATGCTCCCTACAAAAAATTCGAAACGTTCGAACCGATAGAAATATTTCTTACAAAATAAATGTGCGAAAAATTTCATGCAATCAATAAAAAACAGATCGTTTTCATTGCGATTTTACCTTAGCAAAGCGCGATCGAATAGGTACCGGCAAACAAAAAACATATTCTTAAAGATTAAAAACATTCTTATAATCTATGATGCAATCAGTTTTTAAAATATAAGATTTAACCCTTTCAAATACACCGGCAAAAGGAGGTCACATTGCATCTAACGGATAGAATATTTTTTATACGTTAAAAGTATCTAAACGTTCATATTTCAGCACAATCTTTTAAAAGAATCTCAATAGATCAAATTTACACCCTCTTAAAAATTTTTGAAACTTTCGGACGAGTAGAAATATTTTTACAAAATAAAAAGTACGAAAAATTTGACGAAATTAATAAATACCAGATCGTTTCATTGTGGCTTTGCCTTTGCATGGCGCATTTCTACACTTCCTGACAAACCGAAGATTTTCTTAAAGCCTTAAAGACACTTTTATAATCTATAGTGTAATTTGTTTAAAACAAAATATGAGATTTAACACGTTCAAATACACCGCAAACACGAATCACATCCCCGCTCATGGAGAATACATTTTTGCTACGCTAAAAGTAACTAAATGTCCGTATTTTAGCACAATCTTTTTAGAGCATTTCAATAAACCAGATTTACATTACTTATAGAAATTTTGGAGCTTTCTTAAAGATAGAATTATTTTTTTACAAAATAAAATATGTGAAATTGTTTACGAATTCAGTAAAAACCTGAGTGTTTCATCGCGGTTTCGTTCGCTTTCGGTACGCATAGTTTCCAAAAAATAAAATTACATAAAAAAATAAAATACCAAACAGCATGTGCTTTCAATTCAATATCTTTCCACGATTTTTCCATTTAAAAATATAAATTTTGACAAAATGAACTTAAAGATATAAAATCATAGGAATTTGAGTTTAAAAGTAATTTAGAAAACAAATAACACATTTGAAAACTGTAAAACATTATGCGAGCGGACAACACCGGGCAGGTCAGCTAGTATAATATAAAGCATCATCTAGCTAGCTTGGACTCAAACTACACAAAGGGAGAAATATCTTAAATCATACAACTAAGTTGATTGATATCATAGATATGTTTAAGGCCATAAAGGTTAATATTAACGAATGTTATATTACTGCACTATTTTTTTTATCCGCATTCCTCAAATAGCAGCATTTGGAGCTAGGTAGAAGAAAGATCTATCACAGCCATGAATAAAAACATATTATTCATCTGAATACGCCATTGAAAACTTGAAACTCAAGTGAAATATACAATTCATAAAAACAGGGATGAGATTTTCGCGTTTTTGACTAAGAGTATTTTGTTAGAAAAATTATCATTTTGTTTAATCGAAACATTTTTGCAATTTGAAAGAACAACACTTTCTTAAATAAATACTGGTGTGCAAAAATGCGGAAATATAATCCCTATGATAACTACAATAAAAAAATGTATTGTTCGTATACTAATATGGAAAATTACTCAAAATCAGACTGGCTTCGCACCTAAAAAACAAACATCCAAGGACAATAATAAGAGACAGTTAAAGAGCAATTTTATTTTCTTTACGTTTCGAGAAAACCGAACATAAAAATAAAAAAAATAAAAATTTCATCGCTAAACACATCAGGAACAATCCGTTTTCAGATGGAATAAACACAAGCACTAAACATATAAAGTCTCAGAATTTCTTATAGATCGACCAGTTAAGTAGATTTGAATACATGGCCGTAATAACTCTTCTGATAACTTAAGTGATACAATAATAAACGGGAAAAATATCTCAATTAAAAATAAGAAAAATGACTCTTAAAAATGTTCTATTTGTACCAAAAAGGAAGTTAAGTTTACTATTAGTAACAAAAACTACACAAAATAGCTTTAAACTGCATTTAAAGAGAATAAATATGGTCTAGTGTATAATGGAATGATTTATCTTGAAGGGAAATTACCCCCTTAATTGGCGAACTCGATACATAATTGGGTAAATTGCGTCATGATCGTTCAGTGAAAACCACGACGATTAATGGTTCACAGTAATTTATATGAAATCGTAATAAACGATTCTGCAGCCGCAGATTCTGCAAAACATGCATATAACTGTGGTTACAAAATTCCATGTTTCCATGTCGTTATGACATAGAGGGCATGGCTACAAAAGTTATGACTCTATTAAAGAAATAATATCAAAGTATAAATCGGTATAAAAATAAAAATTTGCATACATGAACTCTGCATAAAACTTCTCAAAAACAAAAATAACCGACACGCCACATCCAAATTTGTTTCAAAACAAGATAACTAGATTTCTTCAGTTAGTACTTACAGTACAGATATTTTCGATCTTATTCAAACTCTGTCCACAGGTGGTTTTTTAACATTCATTGATGATAGTGCCAAATTTATAATAATCAAAATGTTGTTTATAAAAAAACGAAGTCTTAGTAAATAATGCATAGCTATATTAAATAACAATTCGGGATGAAACCACAATTGCTCACATCAGAAAATGGACGTAAATACATAAATAATGAAACACAAAATAATTTAATACAAAATGTTATGCAACATCAACAACTATACCACGAAATTATACCACGCTGCCTGTCCCTAAACTGCACGGCAGAAAGAAAAAATACGATCAGTGGTGTAGTCGTAAAAAAACAGACGGCATACACTGTTAAGAAGACAGTACACGGTCATGGCAGAGCGTATACCCTAGAATGAACATACTGTCATTTTCTTGAAAAACAGAAGGTAGACGGTGCTAATAAAAAAATTCAGAAGGTATATGGCGTATACCCGCGTATACCCTCTACTACATCCTTGGATAGGATACTCTAGACAGAAAAAGAAAGCATACCACATTGAAGCAAACCTATGAAGCAAACCTTGAAGCAAACCTATATTCGAAATTGTGAAGAGAAACATTTATCATTCTCTACATATACCTATATACAAAAAATATTTTCTACCAAGTAGAATGATAAAACACAATACGAACTCTGGTCAAAAAACAAACCAAATTCCTGCATCTACAGCCAGGGCTTTTTTTTTATTTTAAAATAAGCGGGCCATTGAAAATGCTAACTTATGTTCAAGGCACCATCGAATTGTGCTTATTTGTACGAAGCGAAGAAGAAAAAATTACAGTATTGTGTACGCTGATTTAAAGCATTGTGTACGTGTTTTCTCCTAATCGGAAAACAAGGAAGAAAACAAGAATAAATAAAGTCCTTCCGGCAGTGCCGTTAGGAATAGTTAGCTTTCATATACTTATTTATTTATTTTAAATTAAGTTATATTTTTCAAATATACGAAGCTCAAATTAGTGGAACCCGATTATATAAGATTGAATACTAGTTTTTGTCAATACGGAATATTAATAGGAATTTTTAGAAATTAGTCATATTTTATTCAAATTGGTTTTATTTTAAGCGATTTATAGGGCCGACAAATTCCACTATATCCATTTTAAAGCAACATGATAGACGAAATAAACCAATGAGCTTGGTCGAAATATTAATTCATGTGAACATGCACACTCACATCGAAATCGATTAATATATACGAGTGCTGTCGCGGGCAAATTGATTTAAAAAAAAAAATAGTCACCCACATTAGAAATTCAAACTGCTATATCCCAGGCGTTTTTCAAGGTAAAGACAAAGCAAAAAAAACTACGGAATTTATTATTAAGATAAATAGTTCAAAAAGAACCTTTTTTCAATTCCTAATGTTTTGTTTGTACATCATTATACATTTAAAAGATTTTTGTCAAACTTAAATGACCAACATTTTGAAACAAGATGGCGGATAAAGTTGGCCGCGAACTCGGTCAAGACATTGTATGTACCATGTACAAACGGAGTTATATCGAAATCAGTTTATAAATATGCGTATTATCGCGTGACAAATTTCAGACTATTTCAAAATGTCAATCACACTGGAAATTTAAAGTGCTAAAATTCAGCCATTTTTCAAGATATAGATGAAACAAAAAATGCTCCGGAATCTTTGCATCAAGGTCAAGACACGAAAGAAAAATCTTTTTAAATTTCTTACTTTTTTGCACTTAATTTTAAAATTTAAATTAAAAAAAATTAATATTCCGCCATTTTGAAACAAGACGGCGGCGGTAGGAACTGGTCAACGAACTCGGTCCAGGCATCAGTATGTACTATCTACGCATCAAGTTTCATCCAAATTGGTATATAAATACGCGTGTTATCACGTGACGAAAACCAGATCTTTTCAAAATGTGAGCAAAACTAGAAAATAAAATTGTTATAACTCGGTTATTTTTTAAGATACAGACGAAACAAAAAATGCTTTGGAATCTTTGTATCAAAGTCAAATGCATAAAAGAAAAATCTTTTTCAATTTCTCACTTTTTTGGGTCTAATTTAATTTTTTTAATTTAAATGGCCGCCATTTTTAAACAAGATGACGAATAGAACTGGTTAACGAACTCGGTCCAGGCTTCATTATGTACTATGTACACACCAAAATACATCCAAATTGATTTATAAATACGTGTGTTATCGCGTGACAAAAATCAGATCGTTTCAAAATGTCATCCATAAGAAAAATTCAAAGTGCTAAAACTCAATCATTTTTAGCTCACAGGCTATCATAGGCTGAGAGCTTATGTGCCCGTCCGTTCTGTATGTACGTTCGTACGTGCGTTCGTGCGTAACTCGATAACTCATGATAAAAATATCGGATCCACTTGAAATGTTGTATATAGGTATATCCTGTTAAGGCGCTTCCCTGATTAGTTTTTGGAGTTCATTCGATATGTATAAGAAGGGGAACGGGAGGCTCATGTCCCTCTCCTTAATTGATATAAACGAGATTTTCATGCAGAATTAAGTTTTCGTTCAAAATTTATATATAGGATCATTCTGATGAGGCGATTCCGTGGCTGTTATTAGGTGTTCATTGAATAAGTATAAACAGAGGGAACAGGGGTTCTAATATCCCTCCCCTTAACTAGTATAAATGGATTTTTCAATCAGGATTGTCAGATTTCGTTCAAATCTCTGAATAGTTTTGGAAGATTAATGGTTAAGTATAAAAGAGGGGAATAACTCCTCTTAAATTATATAAATGCTAAATGGGTTTTTATTAAGAATTATCCGATTTGCTCTGAATTTTGGATATAGATTTTTTAATATGATAAAGCATGTACTTGATAGTTTAGGAGGTTCAATGATTAAGTATAAAAAAGAAGAAAGGGGAGAGCTGTTTCCCCTTCTTAATTTTTTTTTCGAACGGAATTAACGAAAATACAAGGCTGTAATGTATAATTAGTATGCGTAGCCTGTGAGCTCAATGCCATCAGTTTAACTGGGCAATATTCTTTTTATTTAAGATATAGACAAAATAAAAAGTGTTCTGGAATCGTTGTTTTAAGGAAATATTTTTCAACTTTTAAATTTTTCGCATTCAATTTTAAATTTTAAATTTAAAAAATAAATGGCGCCGCTATTTTGAAACAAGGTATAATATATGAGGACCCCAGAAGCCAAGGGGTATAAGTGACAAAATTGAAAAAATTGAGTTAAGTGCACAGGGTATCTGAAAATATGCTTTTTTCATTTCAGGTAAAGAAATATAGGTCATTTTCTGATTATTTGGGGAGTTATAGAGATAAACCACTTTTTTCGAAAAAAAAAATATTGATTAATTATACATTTAAAGAAAATTGTACTCTATTTTTTTAACAGTTATTGAAATGAGAGTTCAAAGATTAGAATGAAACAAGCAGATGTTTCCTATTTCATTTTAGTCAATTGTTATTGATGTTCCAATTTAACATCAATTATCTTTAAACTCAATTTTTTCCAAATCGACATTTTGTCACTTGTACCCCTTGGCTTCTGGGCTTCTCATGTATGAGGAGCCCAGAAGCCAAGAGGTACAAGTGACAAAATTTAGATTTCGAGTAAATTGAGTTCAAAGTTACACCTCGACTGTAATTGAATGAATTGAGATATAAAAATTTTGCTTATTTCTTAATGATCCTTGAACTATTGTTTCAATAACTGTTTAAAAAAAGGTGGAATAGGATATTTTTTTAATTTATAACTAAGCAATATTTATCATCATTCGGCACTTATACCCCTTGGCTTCCAAGCAGTAATGAAAACTGCTTGAAAACTAAAGGGTACAAGTGCCGAATGAACACAAGAAATGAAAAATTTTTAAATAAAAAATTGTATTTATGAAAAAATTAAGATTAATATTGATACAAATAAATCAAAGGACAAAATTTTGTTTTAATATAAGTTCTAAAAAAGAAAAATATATGAAATAAAAAAATGAACTTACGAAAAATTTATAAACAATGTTGATATAATGATTGAAATGAAAAACTTTTGTTCTAATATAAGTTTTAAATTTTTATTATAAGTTTAGAAACATTGGAATTTCATATTTTTTAACACTTACCAACAAAGTTAAAAAATGAATATGATTTTGGTTTGTCCGTCCGTCTGTCCTAACTCTCGTAAATATATTCGGATTGCCCTGAAAGTTTTGGGAATTATTCATGTTTACTTCAACACGAACTTATTGCAAATGACTCTTGCAATGACTCTGTGCAACTTATTGCACATATTTCTAACATGATTAGTTTATTTACAGGGACAATCAAAAATTTTCCGTTACATTACGGGTTATGGGAAAAATCGTTTTAAATGAATTTGAAATATGTTACACCTTGTCACATGTTAAAATTTATATGCATTTATGAATTGCACTAAAATAGACATTCTATAAAATCTGAGGTGAAAAGAATAGTTATTAATTATTTACAGGACCATACAAAGATTTACATTACCTAATAATAAAGAGGGAATTGTTTGCGACTTGTTTTAATTATATTACAATTTTCATGTATAATGAAATTAATGTATATCGCTGAGGCTTAATATAAATTATTTCGCACATAATACAAAGTATACAGTATTTACAGGGACACAAAAAAAGATTTCAAATAGGACCGAATTTCTATCCGAATTACTGTATAATTATCGATGATGATTGATGGATGAACAAAATGCTATTTTAATTATGATTTGCGCTTTTAAGTTTCACTAAATGTATAAATGTTATATGATATGTATAAATGCTATAGTTGATATACAGGGTTACACAAAAATATTCGTAAAGGTTACAGACTATGAGCGTACTTTACTTAAAGATTTCTTTTAAATAAGTCTTGTATTTCTATGCTGAACTGCATTCAGTTTACTAAGAAATGCTTGTAAAATATAGGTAAAATGATATACAGGATCACACACAAATTTTTATTCATGGTCATCGATGAATGATAATTTCTGGAAATGTGATTTCAGTAGTCTTAAGTGTGTTTAATTTGAAGTAAATTTCAGCTAAATACTGGCGTATAATAAAGGTTCAAGATAAACTACAGGATGAACAAAAGTATACAAGTGTGCTTCCATCTATTAATATAAACTGCTGAAAGAGAAATTTCAAACTGTTATGCGTTTTCTTGCTAAACTAATTTTTCCCATTATACAGTATATATCAACCGACAAATAAAACATAGGGCTGTTAAAAAGTATCAGAATACATATTTGGCAATGGACTGTAACACTTTATTACCCTCAGTAGCAAAAATTTTTAAAGATTTCAGGGAGTGTTCGAAAGTGTTTCATAATCCGTGCTTAACGCATGATTTTTCTTACTTGATAACAGTTAAAATGCATATATTTAATGCATAAAAAAAGCAAATGGCTTTGTATGTATGTCGTTGGTCATGCTTCTGCTATATAGACGTTAACGGACACAACTGCACTTATACCCCTTGGCCTCCAATCGTTTCACAGTTTTGGGAAAGAGGTTAAATGACTGACCCCTATAACTCAGTACATAATGAAAAAATCACTCTTAACTCTTTACCTACCAATAAATAGACATATTTCCAGATAGCCTGTGCACTTAACACATTTTTTTCAATTTTGTCACTTATACCCCTTGGCTTCTGGGCTCCTCATATATACTGGGTGTCCCAAACATGACTGATGGATTTTAAAATTCAATAACTTGCAAACGGTGACAACTATTTAAAAAATTTTTGCAGGAGGGTTATGTATAATGTCAGGAGTTTTTTTACTCTATTTTTTTTTAGTTCGCATATCAAACAATAGGTGGCGCTGACGGCGATTGAAGGCCTGGTAGTGCTGAGTGAAGCGTCGACTTGGTCTTCAATCGCCGTCAGCGCCACCTATTGTTTGATATGCGAACTAAAATTAAAAAATTACGGTAAAAAAACTCCTGACACTGTACATAACCCTGCTGCAAAAATTTTTTAAATAGCTGTCACCGTTTGCAAATTATTGAATTTTAAAATCCATCAGTCATTTTTGGGACACCCGGTATATATATATATCACCATTTGAACGCAGGGTAGTATTGGGGTCTGGGGATCATCATCGGTGAAAATATACCAAAATTTTCTGGAAGTGCTTTCCTCCGGACGGCTGCAATAGGTAGCTTTTTACTTTTTGTAATGAAAGCTACCTAAACGTAATTTAACTTAAAAAAGAATAAAAGTTAAAAATCCAAAACCAAAACTAAAATCTTAGTCTTCATATAATATTTGCAGTTGTAAAGAAGAATGTATATATATCTCCATTTAACTCGATGCAAAATGCCTTTTTTTTCAACTCTTTTCATCTATTATTGTAGACATGTTTATTTTCTTACTTTCAAAAAATAAGAATAATATGAATAAAATTTATTTTCTATTTTCTTATCAGATTCCCATCATGCTATATGTCATCGTAATCCCCATTTAATATCAAGTCTTTGTTATTTTAATAATACAGACGCATTAGACTTGAATGGAAATTGCTCCTTTCAATGAAATGGTTGACTCTAAAGCTCCGTATATTTGAGTACTTTCATACAAGAAATCTCCAGTATCTAATAAAAAAGGTATCGAAAAAATCTCTAAAGTTATTTGATGTCTCATATTGAAACACATGGCTGTTTTGCAGTATCATCAGTTAGTATCCTGTAACTGTCAAGATCAAAGTGCTTCTCCAAAACTTAGATTTGAAATACTCAAACCTTTTTTAGAAAATTTATAGCTTGGATACTTTAAGTCATATTTATTTTTAGTTTCGGAGCTGGATTTCTAAGCATTGTTAGTAACAGAAACATTAAAAATGTACACTTTCAAGAGTTTTTCATACAGCAGTATGCATTTTAGAAAAAAATATACTCTCTCGTGCTTTTATTGAAGTACTTCCTTTCAAAATTTTTCTCGTTATTTTGTTACATTATTTTTTTCAAACAAATATATTCTTACACAAAATTATATGAATGAAGTTGCATTTCCTGTTTCCTATACTAAATTCTCTGTCGATGTATCGTTGCAAGTCGCACTTTTATACCAACTTAATTCTGCTTTAATGATACAGACGCTTTAAGTTTGGGTCAATTTCATTTTTTAAGTGATAAATGGGATATCAAATGCGTTGGGAATATAAATATTTTTAATGTGTATTTAATTAATATTATTTATGTACTATGCT
The DNA here is from genome assembly GCA_964019185.1 of Maratus speculifer. Classification (NCBI taxonomy): domain Eukaryota; kingdom Metazoa; phylum Arthropoda; class Arachnida; order Araneae; family Salticidae; genus Maratus; species Maratus speculifer. The sequence continues at coordinate 115,053,225 of OZ025292.1, forward strand.
GATGAGTATCGTAATTGTTTTTAATCAATAAATTTTGCAATATAACTTTAATTTTTCATTTTACACATGTTTTATTTTAAAATTTTATAAAAATTTTTAATATCCTAAAAATACTTAGTGTATATATTCAATGTAAGTCAACATTTTTATCTATATTTATTCTCTTTGTTTTAGTACATTAATTTAAAAAAAGTTATAAATATTTCTAATATCCTAAAAATACCTAAAGTATATATTCAATGTGCTCATTTTCACAATAAAATAAATAAAATACTTTAGAGTCAGCTGCACTAATTTTATAATTTAATAATTAAAACATTATCAAAACACCTTGGATTTTTAATACATGTGGAAGAAAAACGTAGAAAAATAGTGTTTTTGAAAATTAACAAAAAACCACCAAAAAAAGTCTGAAGAAAAAAAATTATATTTGTTCAAAATGTTATCCTCAAACTCTCACAAAAAATGTCTGTAAAAGAAATTTTGTAGCTAATTTTAAACAATTTTTCAAAGAAGTCGTGTCGTAAAAAAATCTTGTTTTGAATTTTAAATGCAATTTCAGTTTCGTGAAAAGACTGGCAAGTTTTCTTTTTCTGTATATTTTAATCTTTATTAACTTGACTTTTCCTAATTTTTGGTTATAAATGGTTTTGGTTAACATAACTCTTTTTGACACAAAGACCATTTATTATTAATACTACTAAAAAATCATCTAATTTAATATTAATTTCGTTGCATCAACTAAATTAATTTATCGAGGAAAGAAATAAAGCAACTAAATGCAATATTAAATTTAAAAATTGCTGAATATTTTTTCCTAGTTTAATAAAACGCATGTAAATATCCATATTTTTCTGCTCTTTTCAACTAACTTCATACGTTGATCTAAATTTCCACAATTTGAACTTTTATTTGAAAAAACACTGAACTCTGTATTAAGTTTAAATAAAATATAAAGTGGTGCAGTTAAAACTTTCCGACTTTTAATGATTTAGCATACTACTTTTATATTCACAATTATAAAATTTTTACTAAAATTATAAATTTTTTAATCATTAAAACTTAAAATATAATATTACTGAGGATTGTATTAGGTTGTGTTTATGACGGCAAGTAACATACACAATGGATATAGGCCCGAGGGGGGAGTCCCCTACGTGTAAGGGGGGGGGGGGGGGTCCCGTTTTTAAGCTAATAACGTGTTCAGCAGATCTAACCTAAGTCATGAAAGACTTAGACCGATTACATGACATCACGGTTAGTGACCGGTTTCTAACGGGTTGATCTATTCACTGGACTCCATTAGTATTGATTACTAGTACATCCGTTTAACTTTTCTGTAATTATTCTTATTTTGTTGTTGTCATAAATGTCATGTACATGTCAATAACGTCACTCAATCAATCAAAATTTTTTACCGGTTAGTTCGGCCCCTTCCACTTCGATTACTTCCGCTGAACGATATTGGTTGTGTATCAGTGAGCAGCATTGAACGTTTTCGAGACTAACCGATTCTACCGGCACGTAACCGGTGACTTCACTTAACGTACCCAAGGATACAAGGTTCGAAAAAAAACAATGGAAAACTCCGAATGATTAAGCCTATGGGTGCGACTGGGTTCGAATCCAGGAATTCCCTTCTAGCAGATTCGAGAGCAAAATCTCTCGGTCACTGGTGGATCAATTGAAGAAGTACAGGATATGTTTATGGCATCCTTTTATAAAATGAAGCTTAATTACGAAGATTATTTGAAAAATAAATTTCCTAACATTAAAATTTTAGCATTCAAGAAATCTTTTCCCAACGTTGCCCGCGCACAACTATGCAACGTCTTGTATGACGAAAGATTACGTTATAACAGCATAACTCAGGATAACGAAAAAGAGTGACTCTTGTACTACAATTTGATTAGATCCCTGGAGTAATGTATGCTAAAATAAAGCGTAATTATGAAGGTTATTCAAAAACTAAATTTAAGAGCATTACAATTCCCGCTTCCAAAGCATATTCTCCTAACTCTGCCTTGGCAATGAAAAGTCTTCTGTGGCAAAAAAAATACGTTATAATACCATAACTGTGGATAATGAAAAAGACAAATTGCCGGCATTAACTTTTGCATTAGATTCCTAGTGTTAAATAATGTTGTTTTTAGTCACTTTTATTATTGCATTACGTTACTTAAATTGTCTGAAAAAAGACGTATACAAGTTGTGTTCCCAAGTGTACTGTGTAAATCAAAGTTCCGAGCTCTGGACACCAGTGTTTTAAAGTAAGTCTTTCACTATATCTAATGGCAGAATTATTTACGATTGAAGGTCATGAAATAAAATATAGGAAACTGGTTGTCGCCAGACCTTTTGGAGCCATAATTGCGCAGAACACCGGGCAACATTATGCAAAGCGCCGCTATAGTGTTTGTCTTAAAATTAAATTTGTTAGTTATGTTCAATTATTTTTGCCGATGTAATTCTTTTGTTTATATAAAAAAATATATTATTATGGATGGTCACACGCATAAAATTTTCAATAGATGCTCGGAGTTTCATAATTTTGTTTTATAGCTCTTTGTAATATTTTGATAGTATACAGGGACATTTGTATAGTTTATCGAATTCGTGTTATAATCATTACATTCAGCGATATTCACGTTCAATATTAAAGCCATTTTAGGATATTGTGTAAGCAACCAGCCCCTTATATATGCGTTAGATTCTGACTAAGCTCAAATTTAGTTCCACCTTGTACTTTTACTTTCTTCAATCTTTAATAAAAGAAAGTATTGTAATCTAAATTTTTTCGACTTCCGGTTTTCGAGAGATTTACACGCTTTAAGGGTCAAAGATTCCATAAAATATGTTTATACAAAATGTCTACCTATCCGTCCATGTATTGCCATTGTACCATCGAAAAGTGTATGAAGTTATGCATAGAATTCAACAAATTTTTTGTGTATGTTTTTGGTTATGTCCAATAAGTCCTCTCTGAATTTAACAATATTCTACACTGTTAAAAATCTTGTTCTAGTTTGAACCAAAAAAGTTTGTTTTTTGGTGCTCAATATTTGCCACCGTAAGATGGTGAAATCTTGAACCAAAATTTGGAGCTCCCATTGAAGCATAGTTCCAATACTTGGAACGAGGTTGAACTAGGAAGCTCCAAATGTTGGTACGAGATTTCACCATCTTATGGTGGCAGCTATTGAGCACCAAAAAACAAACTTTTTTGGTTCAAACTAGAACAAGATTTTTAACAGTGTAGAGGAAAGGGACGCAGTAATAGTTATATTTTTGTGCCATTTTTATTATTGTACCATCTAAAATGCATAGAATTAAAGCAATATTTTGTGTATGTTTTTGGTTATGGCCAGCATATGAAAACATTCCGCCAAAAGGGGAGTATTGTAATAGTGATGTCTGTGTCCTTTTCATTATTGTACCATTAAAAAGTGTATGATCTTATTCAAGGAAATTTCCACCTGAAAGAGTTGATTTTCATTCAAATGTAAAGGGTAAATTTTAGTAGTTCTGTTGTCATTAGGATGCTCGTGTAGCAACGGGGACTTGCTTTTTACTAAGCTGGTGATTCACAAACAGCTGATGCATGTACAACAGAATACCGAAAAACTGTTGATTTAAAAAATATCATGATCGAAATTAAGTGATTTTTACTCCGATTATTTGACAGAAGGGAATTATATTCTTAGAATACTTATAATGAATTCTTATAATTCTTATTCTTAGACTTATATAGCTTTTAAATATACTACGAGGAGGGTAGGCTAAATTGGAAAACTCTTTTGCCCTCCTACCCTATTTTGGTTTAAATAAACTGTGTTTTAATCTTAAATTCTAACTATGTATCAGCTACAACGTGATGGGATTACCGTATCCAAACCTGAAACCTATCTGAGACCAAAATATTTAAACTGAAACCGATCCGCAACCTGGGAAATTAATTATTTGATCTCTGATGGTTGAATTTTCTACCACTTAATTTTAATTCCTAAATGTCACAACGACACCAGAAATTTTGACCAAATTTATTTGAAAAATGTTTAATGCAATTTTTCAGGTACATCCTTAACCGATTTTTTTCTTTGCAAAAGACTGGTGCAAGTGTGACATTTGGAATTTTCAAGAAATTTACCCATGAAAGCTCAAAGAGTTAATACCATTCTAGTCCTACGTGAAGTCCAGACGAGACATCTCGGATAAACTCGGTCAAAAAGTTAAGATGTAAGGCTTTACACTATTGTACTTTGGTAAGGAAGCGCATACTAACTGTTTTTGAAATATCTTTTCTCTAAATTCTTTTTATTTCTTTATTACAAACTGTATTTGTGGAGTTTTTCACCTTAAAAAAGAAATAGTATTCTCTCAGTAGTCTTTCAAATCATCTATGTACCTTTGTAAATCACATTTTTATACTAAGTTCCTGCTTCTACTGTAGTACAGATGCTTGAATTCGGAATAAAAACTGATTCTTTGAATGAAATATTTAACTTAAAATCTCCTGGTATCAGTTCTTTTGAAATTTTAAATTCGGGCTGTTTTCGATTTCCAATAAAAAGAGATTAAAGAAATTTTTGAAACACGTGGTAAATCATACTAAAAAAATAAGCAGCACTGTTTTACATTTCCAAAAATAATTATTATACTTTGAATGGTTCCCTAAAACGAATATTTCATTTATTTCAAAATATGAAATATTTGAGTTGCATGCGAAATTTTGTGATATCGTTTTACTTTATTGAATATTTGGAACAAATCATTAAACAAAACTATTTATTTTTACTTTGTCTTCACAAACAAAACTATTTATTTTTACTATTCATCAATATCATTTTACAAATGTATTTATGCTGTAAACAAAAATTTTTAAGAAATAAAATATTTTTAAAGATGTATGTATTGGGTATTCATGAACTTTTTCAATAACATTTAAGGAGATAAATCGCTTCAAAGGGTTGTTGCTTATCTTATTGCATTAATGTTTACATATTGCAGTTAGAGCACAACCCTATCAGGATTATTATTTACCCTTTCAAGATCAAGCCATTACTGCTCCAAAAATGCATCACAAAGTAGTCACAAATTTAATTTTAAATAATCATAAGCTTTCACTAAACGTATATGATGGGAACAAAGTTGTATTAAAGAATTCTTTGTAAAATTTGAAAGTTAGGGAATTAATGTTCATACCATGCAATTGGCGCAACAGAAATGATTAAGAGTACTTTAGCAGAATTCAATATTTTTATAGCAACATTTTATATCGTTGTTCGTATTATTTTGAAATCTTTTTGTTGTTAATAACAATTTTTATTTTAAGCGCAATTAAAAATTATATAGTTTTTTCCCCGTGGTGACGCATAAACTTTATAAAAACTATTTCAAAAACATCTATATTATTGAAAGAAATTTTTCCTCTCTTTCTCTGTGTATATATGTGTTAAGGGAAAATATCAGGATCTTTCTTAAAGTTATTAAAAAATCTGGTACGAGGAACCTTGGACGAGAGATCTCATTTAGAAAAATGTGGTATGAAATAATATATAAATAATAGAATTCATAAAAATAGATTTCGCATGGCTAGTAAGTATGGTTTCAGGATATCAATTCTCATGCTCTTGCATGTAAAAAATTTTACCCTTTTGCTGCATCATCACTCCATCGCTTTTATAGAATATCTCTGTTTTGTAAAATGAGAATGCTCCATAATCCAGCGAAGTAGTCGTTCCCTATAAAAGCGATGGGGTGACGATGCAGCAAAAGGGTCAAATTTTTTACAGTGTGGGAAACTCAGTTCCTGTCAAAGACAGGGTTTATTCATGATAATCTTACCTTATCGCATTGTGTCAACTTTGTGTCATTACGGGAATATTGCCTTTACATATCAAAATACAGAGTATCTCACAATGTTATGATATTACTCACGAGACATCGAGCATTGAAATTGAAATAGAACAAAATTGTACCAAAAAATAGAATACTATGTGTTCATTACTAATGTCATCTTTTCCACAATACTATAAAATAAACAATATTAGCTTCACAGATCCACAGGCTAGATTAATAAATAAAGTAAATTATCCTGTCATCTATACTGATGGTTCCAAGATGCCAGAAGGAGTTCGCGCAGCATATACTACAAGTCTTCATAATATTTTATCCATGATTTTAAAATTGCTTTACATCCAATAAATTCTATTCATCAGGCGAAACTGATCAAACATGTTTGGTTTAAAACATGTGATTACTTGGCTGATTGAATTAATTTATCAACGTGCATTAAGAACAAGAATCTGAGACAGTGACATACCTGTGATTCGTTCCATCTCAGATTTTCTCCAAAAAATTACCAGTTATTTCTTATCTTGTTAAAAGACCAAATCCAGAATTTTTTGCTTCAAAGTTTGTGAGGGAGTATCCCTTTGTAATAAAGGCACTCTGGTGTTTTGAGTGAAATCATGATATCAAAGTTCTAACAAGTGTGGCGAAAAAGCGACATCTATCCTTTATACAAATCTATTTTTCCGGAGTGTGTGTGGCGTCCTCGATCTACAGTTAACTGCGGTTATGAGTTTTATGCAAATTTCTAGCTCCGTCTTCAGTTTTCAAAGTATAAAAGCTGTACGTTTTGAGTTGGTGGTGTGTGATGTGCGGCGTGGTGAGCCGGGAGAGCCTCCAGCAAGGAATAGCAGAGCGGCCGTGTGAAGGTAGAGAGCCTCCGCAATCGAGTTGGACAAGTGTTAGTTCAGCACTGTGATTGTTTGACAATAAAGATATTTGTGCATACACGGGCTGTCTATTTACAGGTTAGACTAAAAGTAGACCGCGACCTGAAGAGAAGAGCCGGGTTAGTGCTTTGAACTGGACTTAGTCGTAAATGTGAGTATGAGCTACAGTTTATTCTCTTAGTAAGTGTGATTAATTGTCAGAAATACTGAGTTTGGCTCCACTTCCCATTTTTCCAACTACAGTAAATAAAAGTTTTACTACTAGGAATGTATTTATTAAAAATACAACGAATTGCTCAATGGTGCACAAAACAAGAACTTTAATATGAACTTTGTACAATTAAAATAAAATAAAATAAAAATATCAACGTTTCGCGCCGTCTTCAGGAAAATAGGATAATCATATGCTATCATATTTTCCTGAAGACGGCGCGAAACGTTGATATTTTTATTTTATTATTTTAATTGTACAAGTTCATATTAAAGTTCTTATTTTGTGAACCATTGAGCAATTTGTTGTATTTTTAATAAATACATTCTTAGTAGTTAAATCTTATGGTGCAGTTGCTCAGTATATGTTTATAAAAGTTTTGCATTTTAAGTATACTTAGACTATGTCCTCATTCACCGACACGTCACAAATGGCGCCCAACGAAGCTACGAACATTGCGATATTGTCCCACGAGTGTATTTTACTGGTGAAGGTGATGTTGACGAATTCTTAGTGAAATTGCAGGATTATATTTCATTTAATAATATACCGGAGAAGAATAAGTACATAGTGCTGAAATGCTCGCTAAAGAGCGAAGCACTTTTGTGGCTAGATAACACAGGAAAATTCCTAATTACGGATGAGACTAAACAGACTATGAGTTTGAACAGACAGTTGCTGAAATAAAGAAAGCGTTTCCTCCTGTTAAGGACAAAAGTATTTTACGTAGAGAATTTTATTGCAATAAACAAAACATATATGAAACGGCCTCAAAGTTTTATCTACGTAAACTTGAGTTGAAAAATATCCAAGTTGAATCTACATTCAACTTGTTTTTTTTTTTTTTTTTTTTTTTTTTTTTTTTTTTTTTTTTGGCGGAAAAAGGTACCTAAGTTTAGTCCAAAGTTTGTGGGTCCCTTTGAAGTTCTAGAAGTTCAAAATAATTTGGTTGTAAATGTAGATGGTGAAAAGATGACAGTTAATTTGGATCAAGTTAGAATTTATAAGTTTAGAGAAAATGATAGTGAGGTGTCTCATGTGTCGAGTGGTGTTTCGCTAAATTCCCGATCCAAGGAGTTTCTCGAGTCCAATTCATCTTTGTCTAGTATTTATCTTCATTATTCACAACGAAACTCTAGAAAGATATCGCTAAAACGATTGCTGAAAATAAAAAGACTGTTCATCAGAGAGCAAAGTATGATCAGAAAACAAAGAGGCCAATTTCGACTAAGTCAGACTCAGTATGCCTTAAAAAGCAAAAAATCGTAAATCGACCCGTTCCGGCAGTCCTTAGACATCAACCTCGGAAACATAAGTTGTCCAATAGTTCTACATCGTCGGAACACAATCTTTCGAAAAAGACTTTCGTGGACACTCGTAGAAATGAAAAGAGAACTCACAATTCTAATTATGGTTTTCCCAATAAAATAAAACGTAGGTCTGGACAAAAGCGCGGTCTAGCATCGACGGTTACTTCAGGTACTCCCAGAAAGAGTAGACAGCGTCCGCAGTCTGGAACTTTTCACCGACAGGAGTCTTTCCATGGAGTGACCTCAGCGAACCAATCCGGATGGAGTCGTCGAATGGCACCTACAAATGTCCCACGGCATCCATTCAGGACCAGACTACAAGCAAGGCAGTCGACGACTGCTTCCCCATACAGCTTTCGTGACGAAAGATCATTTGTTTAAGGATTCTGGGACAAGAATAGAGAGCCTTCCTATAGTATGAAGCCGACTAGCAGCGAATCTTCTCTATGAATGGGTGATGATGTTCTTTATTAAATTTCAATTAAAATGCATTTATGATGTAGAAATGTGAAGGAATGAAAGCAGATGGACTGTTTTAAATTTTATTTTTGGCCATTTTTGGAAATTTTTACGGACTCACCAATGGTGCTTAATTAAATTCAAAATTTGTTGGCAAAATTGTTACTACGATGTATGTTTGAAATTTTTGTCTCAACTGCTTTGAAATATTCTGGATCTTATTATTAATTGTTATGTTGTTTTCTAAAAATGTTGTTATATTGTTATATTGTTCATGTCTTATATTATGTATGTTAATATATGTTTCATTTCCAGATATCGATAGATAGTACTTTAAGTTATTTTGTACACGCGCCGCGGTTAGGCGAGCACGTGTTTTGCGGTCAAAAAGTTCTTGACACGCGTCCATTATGACCAGTATGTCTCTTGTACCAACATTTAATTAACTTTCTTCTTATCGTTTCGGGTTTTATGCGTTGCGTTCTTACTTTAGTTGGGAGTAGTCCGCAAGTTGCGAGTTTTGTGTTACATTTGAATATGAAATTGTATTGTTTAAAAATTTAATGTTAATGTAATTTTCTTGCAGGGAAGTATGCCTATGTTATGTTTTGATGCTGTAATTTCTTTTTTAGTTCATACAGATGAAGATTTATGTTTGATGACGTCATTTTGTCTTGTCAATTTTATTTTATAGAATGTTGAATAAGCACAGCAATATGAAGCTGTACGTATGTGTCCCAAGTATTGTAAAGTGGAGCAGATTCTATTGAATTTTTGGGTAATAGTTTATTAGCATATGGGAATTCATGTATTTCGTGAAGTAGCATGCGAGTGAATTTTATTTGGGACAAATTATGAGTCTTGGTGAGGAAAATTTTGCGCATGGGTTTTTTTTTTACGTCTGAAGATTTTTAGCAAAGGTAAAGTTATTTTCACGTGTTGAGGAAATTTCGTGGGTTTAATGTGTTGATAAATTTTAGCACTCACAGTGAAAGGTTTTTTGAAAAGTAGTTAGTTTTGCAAGTTTTAGAAGGCTTTTATAAGTTAGGAGGATGATTGCTATTGAGTATGTGATTTTTTATGCAGACTGATGATTTTTCGTGATGGGTTAAAAGTTGATATTTTGGAAGTTATTGTTCGGCACAAAATTTTACCCATCACCTTCGTTTCTTGTGCGGCTCAAAATTTATTTCAAGAAAAAATCCAGGGCATGCATTTTGCCCAGTCCGTTTTCTCTGTAGATTCCGGGGAAAGGGGGTTGTGAAGGAGTGTCCCTTAGTAATAAAGGCACTCTGGTGTTTTGAGAGGGATCGTGACTTCAAGGTTCTAACATGTGTGGCGCAAAAGCGACATCTATCCTTTATGCAACTCTAATTTTCCGGAGTGTGTGTGGCGCCCTCGATCTACAGTTAACTGCGGTTATGAGTTTTGTGCAAATTTCTAGCTCCGTCTTCAGTTTTCGAAGTATAAAAGCTGTAAGTTTTGAGTTGGTGGTGTGTGATGTGCGGCGTGGTGAGCCGGGAGAGCCTCCAGCAAAGAATAGCAGAGCGGCCGTGTGAAGGTACATAGCCTCCGCAATCGAGTTGGGTAAGTGTTAGTTCAGCACTGTGATTGTTTGAGAATAAAGATATTTGTGCAGCCACGGGCTGTTTATTTACATGTTAGAGTAAAAGTCGACCGCGACCTGAAGAGAAGAGCCGGGTTAGTGCTTTGAACCGGATTTAGTCGTAAATGTGAGTATGAGCTGCAGTTTATTCTCTTAGTAAATGTGATTAATTGTCAGAAATACTGAGTTTGGCTCCACTCCCCATTTTCCAAACTACAGTAAATAAAAGTTTTGCATTTTAACATCCTATGTCCTCATTCGACCGACACGTCACAAGTTGAGTTGTTCATTTTTTATGGACCCCCAAAGGTCATCATATCATGAGAAAAAAACAGGCTTTTTTTAAGACACGGATATTACTACGACTCACAGCTCTTTACTCAAAGAACTTGCCACCAAATTCTTTTTATATCTGGAATGTAAGAGGATTGAACTTTATATAATAGGTGAAGAACCCGTGGCAAGTTTTTGCCGCAATGTCACAGAAGGTTACAAAAAGATTCATTTTTGCTGTTTGTTTTATATTTAAGACCCTATAACAGCTTGCGCGTTCCAGTTGCCATAAAAAAGAGATGGCTTTCGAAAACCATGCATTAGCATGAGTTGCAACATGCATGCATTAGTTTAAAGAGATTCAAGTTCTTAAAAATGTTTTGGCATTATTGATTATTTATTGTTATTATTACCTATGTAAATATAGTTAATTAATTTGATTAACGTACTGTTTTATAAAATGGCGTTAATAATCAGAATAAAAAAATATCTGCCTAATTAGTAATACTATGATATATGCTTCCTTCCGTTTTTAGGTGCGTTCCTAATTATGTAAATACGTAGAACCTGTAGTTGTCGTTCAGTCCGTCCATCCGCATACAACAACGCAAAAACTACTCTACTGAATCGATTAAAATTTAAGATATGTAATTATTACATAATTTTGTCGAGTCATTTCAAATTTTATGAAAATCGGGTGTATAGTTCAATTATAGGGCCACATAAAAGTATTCCGATACATTACGGTCAATGGGAGAATAATTTCAAGTGCATTTTAATGGTGATACACTTTTTGAGCAAAATAAAATTGATATGCATCTATGAAATATCTGCTATAATATATATTCTGTACAATATATGGCGCAAAAAAATATTTTTTATTGATTTACAGGCCCACACAACAGTACACCATTACATAATGGTATAGGGAAAACATGCTTTGGTGCGCGTTTTAATTGTATTAAACCATTTAACATTTTATTAAATTGATGTATCTTGCTTATTTCCTGAAAAACTTGCCACGGGTTCTTCATCTATTATATAAAGTTCATCCCTCTTACATTCCAGATATAAAAAGAATTTGGTGGCAAGTTCTTTGAGTAAAGAGAATAGAAAGCAGAGAGTATTTACAAGGACACACAAACATTTCGGCTTTTATATCGTGTTCGAAATACTGCATACTATTCCACTAAGATCTGAATGCTTTAGGCACGTTCGTAATTATATAAATACGTAGCATTTTTAACCGTCGTTCAGTCTGTCCGTCTGTCAGTCCGCATACAACAGAACAAAAAATACTCAACAAAATCGTTTGAGATTTAAAATGTATAATTGGTGCATAATTTTGTCGAGTCATTTCAAATTTTATGTAAGTCGGATGCATAGTTAAAATACAGGGACAATCAAAAATATCCCATTACATTACGATCAATAGTAAAAAATAATGTTCAAGTATATTTTAATGCTGTTGTACTCTTTCGAATAATGAGAATTGACATGAATCTATGAAGTTTATACTAAAAGATACATTCTGTACCATCTGTGATTCGAAGAGTACTTACTTCTAATTTAGAGGGACACACAAAATTATTCCACATACGGGTTACATGGGGAAATAGTCTTTGGAGTGTGTTTTAATTCTATTAAACTATTTCACATTTTATAATATTGATATACGTTGCTGAGGTTTAATACAAGTTACTTACTGTATAATAGAAAACATATAGTATTTAAAAACCACACAAAATATTTCGATCATTATACTGTATACCATAACAGCAAGATCTGAATATTTTTAAAATTTCATTATAGTACGAACGCACCTCATTTGCTATGCTTCAAAGGCAATTTTCAACTAGTTTCATCTAAAAATGAGCCTATAAAAATGTAATAACGGCTGAGATCACGAGTTTACAAATTTACGGGCAATTATATTTCGGTACCCTTTTTAAAATGACTTATAATTTGACGATCACTTCAACTTATTTAACATATTAAGCTGACTTCTAATTTTACGGGCATTCTTTCACAATGTAATCCATAGTAACAGTTATATTATTTTACGGTCATTATCCTTTTATTTGTGAGTTCATCATATATTTGCTACAATTTAAAAATACGGATGATATCTAATTTATGGTTTAAATGTTTTTGGTTTGGAATCTGTGTTGCGAGAGTTTGTACTATTTTTATTGTTATTATTATTATTTCTCTTTACAGTGAAGCTATAAAAATACCTATACAATAATCTATAAAAATATTTTTTTTATATTCTACCGGGGATCTAAAACGTTGTTATTATTAATATGATATAATTAAAAGCATACATTTATAAGTATTTGTAACACAGGAAAAATATACTTCAGAAAAAAGAAATAACCTTTTCTTAAAGAATTTAAGCATATTCGTTCCAACTTTTTCCATTTGTCACAAAACAAAAATAAATCTCCACTTTACATCCAAAATCCAAATGCAATGAAGTTAAATTACCTATTTCATACTTCAAATTCCATGCCTATGTGCCTTCGTAAATCACATTTTATGCTAAATCCGTGCTAGTATAATAATATGTATCCTTTAAATCTGAATAGCAATTACTTGTCTCGATGATTCCGTAACTCCATGTGTCATTTCTGAGTATTTTTATGTTTCATTCAAGATATTTCAATTTCAAATTTTTTAAAAAAATGATAAAATAAAACATTTTAAAAAGACTTTGATAACTTATATACATAAATTGCAGATATGTTGTTTTGTAGCGTAGGAAATTATATCTTAAACATTCGGAAGGATTACATAATATATATATACATATATATATATAAACTTTTTATTGAATTAAACCACTTAAGCAGATGAAACGGGCCAAATATTTTGAATCACAAAAAAAGAAATAAAATACTAGTTAAATAACATAATACAATAAGTGATAAATTATAAAAATTACAGATGAAAAATCATGTATTTAAAAGAAAGCGTATATTTTAATACACATCATCAGAAGTACAAGTTTTACAAACATAAGTATATACCAGCCGATTTCTATTGAGAATCAAGCTATTAGCTGAAAATGGATTTTCGTTATGCCCTATCGACTGTTATATATCAAGAATATTGTAGCCATTACCTTTCTTTAAAGTCTTAAAGTAAATAAAATAACTTCCCCTGTACTCATATAGAAACATACTCTTTTAAATTTTTCTTTTACTTCACTAAATTCCACTTCAATGGAACGTATGGAGAAAAATATTTTATATTTATAAAAATGGATGAAAATTATGGTGGAGGGGAGGAAGGATGTGAACTGCAACTTTTTATTATCACGTATATTTGACTTCGTGTATTTCATAAAATTCGATATTCTCTTTAACAAAACTTTACTGAATAACAATTTTCCCAATCTACTTAGACCTTTAAATGTGAACTTTTTTCAGAGAATTTTCTACTTTATTTTTTCCTCTTTTGAAATAGAATTTGAAATGCGCGAGTGAAAATGACGCCTACGAAATGCAAAATTATATTATCAAAAATAATATATTATCAAAAATTCAAAATTATCCACTGGTATGTAAGATAATTTTGAAAACTAGCAAAAGTTATTTGATACGTGTGTTTTAAAGTGAAATTGAAAAGAATTATTATATTATTAAATGTATATTTCAATAATCCTCATGTGAACTCACACATATCTTAAAATAAATTGCTATAATAAAGATATTTATAATTTTGTGAAACTTCTGTTACATCACATACACCTTAAAATGAAGTTAAAATGAATTGTTGTGGTATAAAAAGTTTAATTTAGTTAAACTAATAAAACTAATATAAGCTCATTCATAGCACAAAGAGAAGTTAAAATAAATTTCTATAATGTAAAAAGTATAATTTAGTAAAATTAATATAACCTCGCATATATACCTTAAAGAGAAATTAAAATAATTTTCTATAATATAAAAAATATAAATTAGTAAAATCAATGTAACTTCGCAAATACGTTAAAATGAAATTAAAATAAATTATTGTAATATAAAAGCATAATTTTGTAAAGTTAATGTGTGAGGGAATGTCCCTTTGTAATAAAGGCACTCTTGGGTTTTCAGTGAGTTCGTGATGTCTTTAATGTGTGGCGCAAGAGCGACATCTGTATTTTATACAACTCTAACTTTCCGAAGTATGCGTGGCACTCCGGGTCTACAGTTAATTGTGGTTTACGAGTTTTATGCAAATTTCTAGACCCGTGTCTTCAGTCTGCAAGGTGTCTTCAGTCTGCAAAGCGGTGATTGAAAGTGAGAGAAAGAGAGTTGGTGTTTGTACCCAGCCTTTCATGCGTTGGAACAGTTAAGCCTAGTGATGAAGTTTTGAAATCGCCTCACAATCGTGTAGAATTTCTCGTTTCTGTGAAAGAGTAAAAAGAGGGACGTGGTAAGCCAATTTTAAAAGTAAATTTTGCCGTTGATTTGTACTTATCAATATAGAAATCGATAGCAGTCATGGGCTGATGTTTTCAGGACATCTAGATAAAACCCTAACGTTTTTGCAGAGGAACCAGGAAGGTACCGTATTCAGATTGGAAGGCATTCGTGAGTAGAACCAATTATTCTTCTTCATAGTAATTAGATGTTAGTAGTGTGAACGCCTCTCTGAATCCAGAATCGAGCTCCACTTTCCCAGACCAATTATAGTGACAATAAGTGTTTTGGTTTTAAATTATCGGCTATGTCCTCATTTACACGTGGCTGTCTGACCGGGGCCGTCACAAATATAACCTGACAGGTACTTTAGAGTGTAGTTAAAATGAATCGTTATAGTATAAAATGTATGAGTTAATAAAATTAATTCAATTTCGCAGATAACTTAAAGTGGAGTTAAAAGGAATTATTGTAATAAACTGCTGTTTGTAAAAAATGCAACACCCTGGAGAAATCATCCGAATGAAGTGAAATTTGCATCAAATGTCAATTATAGGATGTTATGCAAAGTAGTAAAGTTTCAGAGACACCACGCATGCGTGGTGTGAGCAACGCCCTCTGGACGGATGTTGAAAGCGTATAAGTAACGGGCTGTAGCGGGACGTTGAAAATAGTGCATGGTTATTTGTTAGTGGCGAACGTTTAGTATGCCTCCACGACGAAATAGGGTCAAATTTCAACAACTTACGGAGTTTGAAAGGGGGAGAATTATTGGCCTGCGTGAAGGAGGATTTTCCTATCGCAAAATAGCAGCTCGTGTGCAGCGGAACAGTTCCACAGTGATGCGAGTTTGGAAGCAGTGGACCGAAAAGAACCGGACAACTCGAAAAACTGGGAGTGGACGACGCAAGGTGACGTCAGCGCGCGATGATAGACACCTGGTCCGCATGGCGGTGACTGACCGTACAGCTTCCTCCAGGCAGTTGGCAGCACGTTGGTCTACTGCTATAGGTGTATTAATGTCAGCTTCGTCAATTCGTCGACGTCTGCTGCACCGTGGATTGTGTGCAAGGATTCCATTATACAGGATCCCCCTCACGGCAAATCATCGACGGCTGCGTCTGCAATGGGCTGATGAACACTGAGCCTGGCGGGCTGATTGGCAACAAGTTGTCTTTTCTGACGAATCCCGCTTTAATTTGTGGAACCATGATGGCCGCATACGTGTTAGACTCTATGCCGGTGAACGTTGCCTTCCAGAGTGCGTTGTGGAACGTCATAGTGGCCGAACACCTGGAGTTATGGTCTGGGGTGCGATTTCGTATCATAGACGATCTCAGCTGCTACGAATTGAGGGTAATCTGAATAGCAACAGGTACGTCCGTGAAGTGCTAGAGCAAGAAGTCGTTCCCTTCCTTCAAGGCATCCCTGGAGCTGTGTTTCAACAGGATAATGCACGCCCACATGTTGCACGGATTGTTCGAGACTTCTTTTCAGCCCAACATATCCAACTTCTTCCTTGGCCTGCTCATTCGCCGGATATGTCGCCTATTGAACATGTGTGGGATATGGTTGGTCGGCGTCTCGCTCGTGATCCGCGTCCTACAGTTTCAAAAGACGAACTTTGGGTGCGCATACAAACAATATGGAATGCTCTTCCACAAGCAGACATTCAACATCTGTTTGACTCCATGCCACGTCGTATAGAAGCACTTATTGCAGCGCGTGGTGGCCACACCAAATACTAATTTCGGGCACTTAATATTGTTTTATTGCTTTGAAAATGTATACATTTATTTGTACCAATACAAGTCGTTTGTGTATTAAATTTCATTTAATTCTGATGACTCCTTCATGGTGTTGCATTTTTTACAAATAGCAGTATATAAAAAGTATACTATAATAAAATAATGTAATTTCACAGATACCTTAAAATAAAAGTTAAAATTATTTGTTATAATAAAAATATTTATCTAATAAAATTAATAAAATATCGCAGATACTTTAAATATGAGTTAAAATAAATTGCTATAATATAAAAAGTATAATTTATTAAAATTAGTGTAACCTTGTAGATACCTTAAAATGAATTGTTACAATATAAAACTATATAAATTAGTAAAATTAATGTAATCTCGCGAACACCTTAAAGTGAAGTTAAAGTAAATTTCTATTTTAAAACTATAATTTGATAAAATTAATGCAACTTCAAAAATACCTTGAAGTGAAATTCAAAATTAATTATTATAATATAAAAAGTAGAGTTTAATAAAGTTAATGCAACCTCGCAAATACCTCAAAATGAATTTAAAATGAACTGTTACAGTATAAAATGCATATAATTTAATAAAATTTACATAATTTCGCACATAGGTTAAAGTGAAGTTAAAATGAATTATTATAATATAAAATATATAATGTAATTAGGATGAGCGAAGCGAATCCTCTACTAGTCCACTCAAATGACACTTTGTCGTACACTTTACAAAAAAACTATACAGTATTTTCACTTGAAATTAAACACAAATATAAATTATGATCTGTAGATTTGCAGAATATTATTTTTTTACAGAAATACTTTTCAAAAAATTATTATTTTAATTAATTTATTTTACATGCATTTCCAATGCGGACGCATTTTAGCAAATAAATAAAAAATGAAACGCGTATATTTTCAGAAAAAAAAATATAAATCATGTAGTAAATAATTATAGATAGAATCATGATTAATTTAATAAATGAAATGTTTTCATCACTCCGCAAAATCGTTTGCACAGATGACACATAAACATTTTAAAAGAATTGTATTATGGAATTTTTTTTTTTTAGTAAAGTGGCAACAAAAGAATTGTAAGCAAATAAAATTAATTTTTAAATTTGCCATATAAATGAAAAATTAAAAGAACTGCTTAAAGTTGTTGCCTCGATTCAAGCTCTTTATAAATGTACTAAAGCAAAGTTGGCCGATTCAGAAACTATAAATGGACTTTAATCATTTCTTACTTTATCATTTGGATTTAAAGTAATGTTACGTTCTTATTTGTGGACCGAAAAAGGTTTAGTGAACGGTACTTTAGACTTTGTTGCGCGTATTAAAGAAAATCACAAGCCATCAGACCAGATACCGCGAATAATCATGGATAAATTTGAATACTGCAGTAATTTAACTTATAAGAATTGGTGCGTACCAATTCCCCCAATAATTAAATTCTGGAAAAACGGAAGCATACATTGCTCAATAAAACAATTTCCTTTGCAATCAGTTTTTGCAGTTATAATTCATAAATCTCAAGGTTTGACATCAGATAAAGCAGTAGTAGATATTGGGGATAAAGAGACACCAGTTTGCTTAAAGCACGTGGCGTTGTCGAGAGTGAAATTCCTTCAAGGTTTATCATTTAATAGAAAATTTCCTTACGAGAGATTCTACAATATAAAAAATTTTCATATGCTGGTATGCAGAAAAAAAGAAGAAATTAGAATTAAAAAAAAATACATTTAATAGTTCTTAGTATCAACGAGAGTAGATTTTAATGTTTTTCCAAATATTTTGTTTGAATGTATTATTCTAAGATTGCTATCAAAGATAATTTGATGTGAATTACAAAGATTGAAAACATACCTATTTCAAATCATTTCAGATAACTCCAGAGGCTATTGGGAAATGTAAAAACATCTTTAAAACTTTTGATTAAAAATTAAAAAAATATTTTGTAAAATTTTGCTTCGAAAATATTTTTATTTATACCAGTCTTATATCACAGATAAAAAATTCCGAGGAAATTCTTAATTATTTGGCTGAATTTACATTTCTAAAATTTAAATACGCCAAAACATAAAATAAAGTTTTTGCTTAATAAAGATGCAAAAATAATATAAAATAATAATGTTATTTTCAAATATTTATCTTATGAAAAAATGCTTCGCGAATCCAAACAAAGCACGGCTTTTGCTAGTAAAATAATATACATTAGATACCTTAAAGTAAGTATAAGTAGATACCTTAAAGTAAAACTCAAAATGAATTGTTATAATCAAACCTTTATAACTTACAAGGAAGGTCTCCATACTGGGCATACTCAGAATTAAAAAAAAAAAAAAATACTGATTAAACTACTCATGTATGTAATAAAGGATCAGTCAAATTTAACGGCGGAATTACAGAAGAAACTCAGTTAAATAATAAAATACTTTCGAGTATTTGGTGCGAAAAGACGAAAGCGTCACGCAATTTGGCGAGCCGCATTTTTCCTCGCCAAAAGCAAACGATTTTAATGTACCTGAAAATTTCTTGTCAATTAAATTTTAGAATACGCATAAATAGTATTAAACGGAATTAAATTTGAACAATGAGTGAGTTTAACATATAAATGTATTTTATATTACATATTTCTGTTGCTTTTGCTGCAGTTATTTAATTTTATCACTTTAAAAATAATTACTTATATTAAAAGTACTTTTATATTTAAAAATATTTTTTCATATATTTAAGCGTATGATAAAATAAAGACCAGATGAAGAATGCTGCAATAATGCATTTCAATATCGGAGAACTTTTTGTTTCCATAGCAACAAAACTGAATCGACAGAGCTCAATTAGATTGCAGTTAATTTTGAGAATGAAAAATTTTTAAATAATTTAAATTTTGTTTTAATTCATAAAATTTCACAGTTAATTTTCATTCTAAATACATTATGACAAAAATATAGTTAAAACAAACTAAAGCTTGCAAAACTAACGTTATAAAAATAAAATTTCTTTAAACAAGTTCAAGATGAAACATTTTTACATTAAAAAGAATTTGACATAAAAAAGTACTTTTTAAAATTGTTTTTCATCGCCAACCGACGATAAATCGCCAAATAAAAGAAATGTTCGTTATTTTTTTACGAACGTTCTATCAGGTTTCTGCCAAAAACTTTTTTTATAGCGTATATATCCACACGAGAAGAACATTCTGTAATTTTTTCAGAATTTTCTGAATATGCCCGTATGGAGACCTTCCTTGTTAGTAAAATTAATTTAATCTTGCAGATACCTTAAAATGAAATTAAAATAAATTTCTATGATATAAAATAGATATTTTATGTAAAATTAATGTAACCTCGCCTGAAGGTGATGTAACCTTAAGATTATTAGTATAACCTTAAGGTGAAGTTATAATGAACCGTCCTAATAAAAATATTTAAAATTTAGTAAAATTAATGTAACCTCGAAAAGACCTTAACCCTTTAGATCCCAAACCATCGGAGTTATTTTGAGACAGTTTAATTCGTATATCGTAATTTCCACCAGAAAATTAAAATAGCAACATTAGCTTTACTTAATAACAGATAAATCGAAATTAGCTATCGAATTTTTCTGGTGTAAAACAAATTTTCTGAACTACACAATTTCTAGACCGTGTTCTATCATGGGATTTAAAAGGTTAAAGTGAAATTAAAATAAATTGTTATAATACAAAAATTATAATTTAATATAGTTAATATTACCTCACATATACCTTAAAATGAATTATTATAGTATAAAAACTACAAGTTAGTGAAATTCATGTATCCTCACAAATACCTTAAAGTGAAGATAGAACGAATTGTTATACTATAAAACGTATAATTTGGTAGAATTAAAGTAACCTTATCTTGTTGCACTTATAAGAAGTTTTTGCGTTTAAACGAACGGTAAGTTTTTTTAATAATTAATTTACCCAGATTTTAATTTAATATTTACAAGTATTTTTCAAAACATTGAAAATATGTAAAAAAACTTCAACATATAATCAAAACTCGAGAGAGATCGTAAGTAGTATGTTAATTATCACAAAAATTTTCATTTATCTTTTTCTCTGTCAAAAAAGTGTAGGACTTGTTGATTATCTACAATTTAGAAAATACATCCAAATATATTTTTCAGCATCTACATAAAACGGGAAAAAAACTCATTTACCCTTTTCAATTAAAAAAAAATGTTACGTTGAAAATAAACTGAAATAATCTTTTTTTCTCTCAAAAATATCCTTCTAAAAAAATCTAGTAAGTTTTAATTAATTTCTTTTGTAAACCATGCTACTAGAAGCATCTTGTTCTGAATTTTAAATGTAATTTTAAATTTACAAAGGACTATAAATTCCGCTTTTGCAAAATATTTTAATGTTTATTAACTTGCTCTACCCTGTTTAAAAAATTAATTGTTTCAACAAAAGTAACTTCTTTAAATTAATCCGCATTTTTATTGTTCCTGTGAAAATTTTCTATTTAAATAATAACATGGTTGTCTCGACTAAATTAATTTAGTGAGATAAAAAGGTAATACAACCCACATGCTAAAGAAAAAAACATGAATATTTTTTCCTGGTTTAACAAAACGCAAGAAAAATATGAAATTTTTTTTTCTTGTTACATTTTCAATTTAGCTTTGAGTTTGAATATAAACTGTCTGTACTCGAAAACATATTTCACAGTCGACTTTACCCGACCACAAACAATCGCGCCAAAAAAAGAAATGAATATTTTAAGTAAAATAGAAGCGACAAAATTAAAATAATCCTTCTAAAATAATTGTCACGCGATTTTTTTTTCTTACACCGAAAAGTTAATAGTAACGTTTCTTAATATTTAATATTGAAAAGGCATTATATTAATTATCAGCTAATTCTATCAATGTTTTCGATTATTTTAGCCTTTATTAATAAAAAGTCTAAAAAAGGGACTTCTTAGAAATTAAAGAAAGTGTCTTATTCATATAATCATGGATAAAATGTTTCGCAGATATACGCGATTCCGAAATTCATTATTTATTTTAATCCCCATAATATTACAGTATTTTCAAGATATAAAAAAGAAAAAAAATGACAACGTAAGTTTAAAAATTCACCAAATCCAGAAAATTAATCAGAGGGAAATCGTGAAAAACCTCTGACCAGGGATGCAGTGGAGGGGATACGGGGATACACGCCGTATATCTTCTGTTTTTTTTTAAAGAAAACGTATACCCTCTGTTTCTCAAGAAAGCTATAGTATACACACTCCCGGGTATACCCTCTGCCTTGAACGCATACCTTCTGCTTAGAGGTATATCCTCTGTTATTTTTACGACTACTCCCCTGCCTCTGACTACGTCCATTGGTTTTCTTTGTAAAACAAGATTTTACAATGATAGAAATACACGATGAAACTATAATATTTTTAGATTGTTGTGTTTTTTCAATGCAGGTTCACTAATGAATTAGAGAAAACTACAGGGTGGTGATAAAAAAACTTTGCCGATATATGGAGCTCTAGCGGCAAGTCCGTTCAACCGATTGAGGTAAAATTTCAGATATAGCTATTCAGAGGTATGAGCTCGAGATTTTGTGAACGGCAACAAAATGGCGGTTACGGTTATAGTTACAGAAACTCGAAATTTTCCAGTGGCAACATACACTTTTTTCCATTGCAAAATGCTCAGCGCATACGAAAATCCTAAAGAGCGTTAGAACGGTATGGTTATTGCAATAAACGGAAGCATTTTGCTCTCACAAAATCAGCTTTACGAACGGCTTCAAAAAAACATGACCAAGGCGCACGAAGAGAATTTGAATATGACAGAGACAAAATACCAATCACGGAACGTCGTTTGCCAGATAGTCAGCGTAGAAAACGGATAAAAATTGGGGTGGGAATGTTAGTTCTTCAGTCGGAGCTCGCAGATGCCAACAAAATGACTTCGTTCGGGGTGAGTTGGTAAAACTATTATTAAAATGAGATGAATGCTGCGAAAACCTGGCGCGTTTACCGTCGAAACCATCGCCAAATACGTGGCCTATGCATTTCACAAGCTCTTCGTGGTTCAATAATGAAATTCTAAGAAATTGGCTGCATCTGTGAACTTGTGATACTCCGCGATCCGGACGACCAACTGTTTCTGAGGATACAGTTATGAAAGTGCATCAGATAGTGACCAGAGAACGTATGCAAATTACAAAAGGTGCATCTCGTGTATTTCATGTACCGAAATCAATGGTCTTAAAGTTACTGCGCTCTGTAATCTGCATGTTTCTTTACCAGTACCAGCGCGCCCAGATGTTGGAAGTGAGAGACCATCATCAACATATAGATTTTGTTAATGAATTTCTTATCCTGTATGATGGAGATAACAATCGGCCTCATCACATATTATGAAACGACGAGGCACATTTCATCTTAACTGGTAACGTCAATGGCCTCCGCGATACCCGACCTCACTCCTATGGATTTCAGGTTCTGGGAATATCTAAAATCTAGAATGTACATGTGCAATCCGCAAACTTTGCCAGATTTGAAAGATTCTATCAAACGTGTGATTGCAAACATCCCTCATGCGATGTAACATTCGGCTGTATTGTCCATAGTCGCTACCAATGTGTAATTGCCTGTGGTGGCATCCATGTGGAAAATGTGTAATCAAAATAAAAGTTTTCTTTTCTCTGATCTGTGTTGTAATCAGAAATTAGTGTACTGACTCTGTGTCATATGCAAATTTCCTCCTTGCGCTCCAGTCGTGTTTTTTATGGGGGGAGGGATTCGCAGAACAGTTATTTGTGCGTGCATAACGTGTCCGTTTCTTGCGATACACGTACGGTCCCAATGCTTTTGCAAGGGTTTTCGCATGCGCTAAGTATTTTGCGATGTAAAAAATGGGTATTGCCATTGGAAAATTTCGAGTTTCTGTAACTATAACTGTAACCGTGAGCGCCATTTTGTTACCGATCATAGAATCTCGAGCTCATACCTCTGAATAGCTATATCTGAAATTTCACCTCGACAGGTTGAACGGACTGGCCGCTAGAGCTCCATATACGAGCAAAGTTTTTTATGACCACCCTGTATATGTATAACGCCATACAAGTTTGTAAAAAGTACTGAAACATGATAAAAAACAGACTATAGAAATATTGGCGTTCGACTGTTCTGGCGTTCAGACTATAGAAATATTGGTATAAAATTTTGAAGTTCGCTGATTTATTTTTTTCGTATGTTTTTTTATGACCACCCTGTATATTTTTTAAACTTTGGATAAGGAGAATTTTGAAACTCACATTGTCGTTTATAAACACAAATTATCTTTGTATAACCACTGATTTTGGTAAGTGTTTCCAAGTAGTTTATATAATGTATTAATCAGTTAATCAGATAATACGTTTTTCGGCTGCTGTTAGTTCTCAAGCAACCATTTACATTTTAAGGGCTTTCAAGGCTCTTAAAGCTTAAAAGTTTTCGAAATTTTTAATTTTTTAGATATTAAACTCCTATTTTTTCTGAACATTTTGATGATATAATTTTTTCCTTGAAATTCTAAGTAGAACAGCTTAACATTTGGCCTGTCTCGCAAGTTATCAAAAAGGTTACACAAAATTTCCACAAGGATCGTGTTTTAATATCCAACGAAGCGTTGCGGTCTATTAGACTGTAGACTGTCGTAAAAGACCGTTTGTCATCCTGAGTGGAGATGACGGCTTCGCACTATCCTTCCAAAAGGAGGAGGCGTGAGCCACCTTAATGCTCATCGTTGCGGAAATTCTAAATTCAAATTTGCCCTTTTTTTTCTTTCAACTTTATTATTTATTTATTGCCTTTTCTGATAATGTCATCCAGCCCTTGCATTTGGCACCAGTACTATTTCAACTTTTTTAAAATTTATTATATATAAGCTTATTTTAAGAGTTGTGCCAACTGGCACAGTGGAGCCATCTTATATGGGCCCATGACGAGAGAGCCAATCCAATTATTTTGAATTCTAGCGTGCCCAATTTTCATTTTTCTATTTCGTTACTTATTTCATTAGTATGTCATTAAGTTACTTATTTCATTAGTATTTCATTAGTTGTCTCTCTCTACAGCACAATTTATTTTGCCAATGACCATGTATTTTAATTCTCCGACTGACACCTATAAATTCAAAATGACTGGAATGTAAATATTTAACTCTACGCTGTTTCCATTTGTGGTCATGTTCACAAAATGATGATATTCCAATAAATATTGCTGTCTTTATAAGGCAAAACGCACGAGAATATGATTTTTAAAAATTGCAACTATCTTAACACATAACAGCATGACTTAAAAATCTCATATTTTGCCAGCTGTCCAACCATCAAAGAAAAACAAACTGGTTGCACTATTTTACCAAAATATCACTGAGAACACCCAATATTTTTGAGCCACTCCAATATTTTTCAAACGTTAGCACCACTAATCGTATTACCCTATCGCCTTTCCCCTTTCCCCAAGTGTTTGCTAGATATATCAACCATTGCCTCTGCAAGAAATTCGTTAGACAATGTTTACTCTTGCTAATTCAGCTATGCATTCCTGAATCGATTCATCGAATCCGAAAAGAAGTAAACGCAAACAATTCAAGAACTCTGCATTTGTCATTGGTCAAGTTATAGCTTCAGAGTTACACCCAATAGCGAAGTTATAATTCCAAAACTTTGAATTCATTTTACTCTAAATGACGTGCAAGATATCTCAAACTTAGAATGATTTTTCATGAAATTTCCAATACGTATCTTTTATGTTAGTCTGTATAAATTGAACAAACTTTTTCCTTTTTATTGGTAAAAAAAAAATACATTTAAGATGAAATTTTCAAAATTTTCTATTAACTAAATAAAGTTTGTGTTAAGAGTATAACAATGCTTTAAATACAGATTTATTAAAGTTCAGGGTAATTTTTACAATCTGAAATATAAATAGGCACCAAAATTTTCATTCTAGTTGCAAAATTTATTTTGTAATCCTTAAACAAGCAAGCTTTGCTCTTAGAAAAAAAAAAACAATGTCCTTAAACAAACTTTATTTATAGATAAGCAATGTCAATTAGCAGTATTCACGATAAAATTTAAATTTATATTATTTTGTTTCATTCTTGTAGTTATACATTAGGGCGGTGCGTAAAAACAAAACTTTTTATTTCCGAATCGCTATAGTGCGGAAAAGTTGCGATTGGTCAATACAAGAAAAACTAAAAAAAATTTTTTTTTGAAATCTGACATTATATTCCGATCGCGCAAACCACCTAAAAATTCAAAAAATTGAAAAATTCCGATTTTTTCAAAAAATTTTTAAAAATATTTCATATACACATATTTTATCACTATAGTGATAAATATTTGCATATTGTAATGTTTAATAATAATAAAAAAATAAATTGCGTTTAGAGAATATCTTCCGATCGCGCAAGCTCATTAAAAATCGGGAAAAATTCAATTTTCAGTGATTTTTGATATATTAAGAAAATAATTAAATAAGCTCAGTTTGCAGTAACATGTTAAAATTTAAATGTAAATTAATACTATTGAGCATGTTATGCCATTTTTGAACAACCGAGATCTTACCACAACGAGATCCCTGCAAGGTTTAGTAGTTCTTCAAGGTTTAGAGTTTCGCGCGCATCCTGTTAGCCACGTTGCGAAAAATCGTTGAAGTCGCCTTACGCAAGGCCATATTGATAATAACAATATCAAGGAAGCTCTTCCTTACGTGTCCACATGCTTCTGTTCCCAACCTCGTCCACTTGCACAGAGCGCCATTTCGTATCAGAGAGCCCGTGAACGAATTTCGTTTGTTAATTGGATGTATTGTGTTATTAAAAATACATTAACATGTGACAGGGACGCGGATCTAGATATGTCGTTGACAAAAAAAATTACTAGACAATCTTTTCATTGTCCTATATTCGGTCATCCAAGAGATTTTCTGTCAGATATTCTTCCAATACACGAAGATGTTCTTCAATGCTACCTTGAGGAGAGGTCTCTATTAGCAAATAAATTCAACATCATTAAAGTGAGTTTCTCATTTGTCAGCAATACAGTGGCACAAAAAATAAAATATATTTATTAGAGGGCGTCAATCCCAAAAGTGTTTGATTGTAGAATCATTTAGCTAATTAATGCCTATTACGATAATATTCTAAACTAACGAAATCTTATATTCGAGACAAGGAACAGCCAAACCTTATAAAGAAGTTTGATGAATTTAAAAAACAAGAAACTCAACTGTGTGATATTTCAGCCTGCAAACGTGTAATGAATTTATATTGCTCCTGCAAAAAGTCACCAGATCTGAGGGAGTTTCTAATTGAGACTATATGTGCGTCTCAAAAACACAACAAAATTCCAGTCATTGAGCATAGATTTATCTACCTCTAGAGAAAGGACGAAACGGGAAAAATTGGTACTAAAGTTTAAAAAAAAAAAAAGAAAAAAAAACTGAGTACAAGACTTGGAAGACGAAACTATATATTGAAAAGGCAACCTTCCAAATTTGTTGAAGCGAAAATAAAAGACCTTGAGCATTTAGATGAAATACATGAGAATTTTAATGCTAATGTAGGTATATGTAAAATATCATTACCATGACGGATACAGCCTATCAGATTTAAGAAGAAGAAATTACCATGGCAAATGAAAGTGGAATTACAATCTACATCTTTACATTGCGATCGCAATGGTGTATCTGACAGTGCAGGTGCTGCTAAAGCGTTGAGTGTACTAGAAGGTATTCCTGTAATAACTAAAACAGATGCTTTTCAAGTTATTGACCTATACAAAATTAGAAGAAAACAAACAGAAAGAAAAAATAACGGCAAAGTCAAGCGGAATCAGAAGAGCCACATCAGAAGAAGCATAACATGCATTTTAATGAAAAAAGGACGATTTTTTAGTTATCCTCCTCAATCCTGAGACAAATATCACGATGGACAACATACACTGTTTAAAATTACTATAAACCATCTTCAAACATGTATCATTCCACATATCAATACGTGTTATATGGACGCATTTATTGAAAAAGTCTAGAAATATTTTTAACGATTTTAGAAGCATTTAAATTCTTTTAAAGGATTTTCTTTAGTTTCTCGTACAAGCGCTATATTCGTGAAGAATATTTGACAAAAAATCTCTTGGGGATGGCAACATATAGGACAATGAAAAGATTGTCTAGTAATTTTCTTTGTCAATGACGTATGCAGATCCGTGTACCTGTCACATGTTAATGTATTTTAAGTAACACAATACATCTAATTAACAAACGAAATTTGTTCACGGTCTCACTGATACGAAATGGCGCACTGTGCAAGTGGAAGAGGTTGGAGAGAGAAAAGGATGTGGACACATAGGGCGACTTCAACGCTGTTTCGCAACGTGGGTAACAGGAGTTGCGCGAACTACTAAACCTTTTCGCCCTGCAGGGATCTTGTCGTGGTAAGATCTCGGTTGTTCAAAAATAGCATAACATGCACAATAGTATTAATTTACATTTAAATTTTAAGATGAGACCGCAAATTGAACTTATTTAATTATTTTCTTAATGCATCAAAAATCACTGAAAATTGAATTTTTCCCGATTTTTAATGAGCTTGCGCGATCGGAAGATATTCTCTAAACGCAATTTATTTTTTTATTATTATTAAATAGTACAATATGTAAATATTTTTCACTATAATGATAAAATATGTGTATATGTACTATTTTTTATAAAATTCTCAAAAAATCGAAATTTTTCAATTTTTTTTAATTTTTAGGTGGTTTGCGCGATCGGAAGATAATGTCCGATTTCAAAATTTTTTTTTTAGTTTTTCTTGTATTTACCAGTCGCAACTTTTCCGCACTATAGCGATTCGGAAATAAAAACTTTTGTTTTTTCGCACCACCCTATTATACATTCAATTGCGCAATTGAAAATGTTTATTTGAGAACTTACAGTATTTTAAACATCGATATTCTGGTTTGAGAAAACAGATTAATACACCTGTAAATTTAGTAGAAACCGTTAATAAATGTGTGTAGCATCGAAAGAAACTTTTAATATATATTTTTTAAATCCTAAACATATATTGTTTTTCGGAATTTATACAGATAAAGAACGTTATCCGGAACAATGAGTAGCTCGAAAGGGGCTACTGAATATATTCGTTCGTGAATATATTATGTATTCACGAAATAACGAAGCGTAAATCTTTTTACTTTCTTCTATCTCTGCAAGAAGAAACGTATTTGATTTGTTAAATTTTTCGTGATTCTGATTTTCGACGGATATATACGTTTTGGAGTTTAGAGATGGTGAAAAAAATGTTTTTACAAATTGTTTGTCTATATGTATGTGACACATTATTTGTGGAAGCTCTGTATCAAGAATTAATGACCGGATTCAATAAAACTTTTGATTAAGTTAATCCCAGATTTAAACTGGTGCTAATTATTTTTGGTGTAAATCGGTCGACAGGTGGCGCTGCTATGCTGCCGTTATCATGATTTCCGCAACAGCTATAGCTCAAGAACTGATGGACGAATTTTCATAAAACTCTAGATTACATTAGTCTATGATATATTATAATGCTTTTTGCATTTTAGTATAAATTTCCTAAAAGGTAGCGTTCCTATATGACATTACTCGTAATTATTGCAATAGCTCTATCTCAGGAACTCATACACGGATATTCATCAAACTCCATATTTTGTTAGTCTAAGATATATAACAGTTCTGTTTACTTTTTGGAGTAAATCGCTCAAGAAGTGGTGCTTTTATGTAGTTTTTTAATGATATTAGCCCTGGTTCTATCTAAAAAAACTAACGGACAGGTTTTCATTAAACTTCAGATTCCATTATATATTCACATAAGTCGTTGGCGGTTATATTTTGGTGTAAATCCCCTAACCTATGACGCTACTGTACTTTATTTTTAGAAAGTATTAACATGTATGAGGTAGAAATAAGATTTGAGTGTGCCACATCCGTCTAGTTTTACAGTGTTATTATGTTAACAAGGATCAACGTTTGAATCCCTATATGCAGTTTATAAATTCATGAGCATAAACATGTCATGATGAAATATTGTTTTATTTTTACCAGTTACATGTTTAATAATTTTTTTAATTGCAAATTACAGAAAATATTTATTTTTTAATGTTTATTGAACCACAATTTTCTTTTACTTATTTTAAAAAAGAGAAAAGTTGTCTAAAAATAAATTAAAAATCTTTTTTTTTTAACGCATTTAAATAAAACCTTCTTATAAATTTCAATTATATTTTTTTTATCAAACAAAGACTATAGAAATAGAAAATCTTGTTTTGAATTTTAAATGTAATTTCAAATTTACAAAGAATTGTAAATTTCTCTTTTACGAAATATTTTAACCTTCATGAGCTTGTTCCTTCCCGTTTTTTAAAATTAATGGTTTCAGAAAGCATAAGTACTTTAAATTTCTCCTTTTTTATTGTTCATTAGAAAATGCCTAATTTAAATTATAATATCGGTGTCTCGACTAAATTAATTTAGTGGAAAAAGAGGTAATACAGCCATATACAACTTAAAAAAAAAAGAAAAATATTAAATATGTTTTAGTGTAATGAAATGCGTACAAATGCTTAGTTTCAGTAAATCTTATATTTCTAACTAAATTGTTACTATGCGCAATTTTAATTTTACTTGAACAAATTCTGGAATTTAGATGGTAAAAATGGTTTGTTATTTATGAATTTTACAGAAGAAACTATCATTAAATAAAATAAAAAATATTTATTTATATCAAAGTCAATCAAAACAATTATTTGCAGTAAATTATCTAATATATGAACGATATTTTTTCAGCATTATAATTGTTAAATGTGTTAACTTGAACAAAAGGAACAAGTCCGAAATTGCACATCAACCAAAGCCCATGAAATACATTTGTACTGTAACGAAGTTTTAAATATATTTCTATCTTGGTATAATAGTATGCAGTACTTCGGATACAGTATAGTAGCCAAAATCTTATGTATTTCCCTGTAAATAGTATCTGCTTTCTATTATATAGAAAGTTGTTTGTAGTAAACATCAGCAACGTATATCACTTTCGTAAAATGTGAATGTTTTACCCTATGCCATTAGGCAGTGGAATATGTTCGTGGGGCCCGGTAAATAAATAACAAATTGTCTTTGTACCACACGTTGTACAGAATGTATGTTTCAGTATATACTTCATTGATGCTTATCAATTTTTTTATGTTCGAAAGAATGTAACGTAATTAAAATGCACTTGAAACTAATTTTTCCCACTGGCTGTTATGTAACGGAATAATTTTGAATATCCCTGTAATTAAACTATACATCCGATTTTCATAAAATTTGAAATGACGCAACAAAATTATGGAACAATTATATATTTTAAATTTCAAACTATTCGGTTTGGTAGTTTTTGCTCTGTTATATGCGGATAGACGGACGGACTGAACGATGACTAGAGCTATGTATTTACATAATTACGAACCCGCCTAAAAAAGCAAGATAAAGTTTCTAAAATATTTTAATAGCTAGTTTATACTAGTTTCATAATTACAAATGTTTGAAAAGTATCTAAAATATCTCAATCAAATGCAATATATTACCAAAATGTGTTTTTTCTAGATTATAAATGAAAATGCAACGATCACAACACTACATTACAGATTGTGCAATTTTAAAGTACTCTTATTTGTTTTGATAATGCCTTCGATGAAGCCGAAATATGTAAACAGTCTAATAAGTTTTTTTTTCAATACTTTCGATTTTTATTTTGTACGTTTTAGTCGTTAAAAAGAAGCATAAAATATATTTTTTTAATTTTTACAATAAATGCTCCTAAAAAAAAAAACTAGAAAATTTCAATTATTTGTTTTGAGTAAACAAATATCCCATCACTAGAAAATTCTTATTTTGAATTTCAAATGTAATTTTAAACTAAACAAAGAATTGAATATTTCTATTTTGTAAATATTTTAATATTTATGAAATCCCTTTCCAGTTTCGAAAATAAATGATTTGAGCAACGTAACTGCTTTAAGTTAATCTATTTCTTTATTTTTATTTTAGAAACTTTCTATTTAGATAATTATATATATCTTACAAGCACTAAAATTATTCTAGAAGCGGAAATGGCGAAAAAAGATGATACTCTTTTCAAATTACTTTTTAAACCAACTTTTTTATTTTTTGTTCTATCAATACATACACTGTAAAAAAAATTCAAGAGGTTACTAAAAATTTCTTAGTAAATTTGTATTCCACAGAATTTTTTAGTAACCATTACAAACTTTTTTTTTTTTTGCAAGTGAAACAGGCATTTCTTTTGTAAACTGAACAAAAGAATTTTTTGTATAACCTACTTAAAAATTTTTAGTATGAGCCACCAAGCAAATTTTAGTAATAGCTCCAAAATTATTTTTAATAACCATCACGTGCACTCGAAGAGCAGGTGCTTCATTCGAGCTGCCTCCAGACTTCTGAAGCGGAAGATTTTCGGCAAAACCGCAATAGATGGCAGCACCAAACATTTCTACCTGCTCCGACAGGATTTTCATAATCCCTTTATTAACGAGACATTCGGGGCGTATTTGGCGGTGGCAATGTTTGAACCCGGGACCTTTTAGCCTGGAGTCCGTTACTATAATCACTAAGCTATCAAGGGCACACCAACTGCGTTTTAGTAAGAGCTATTAAAATTATAAAACTATTAACTCTATTCGTTGCTAACTTTTTTCTAGTAATTCTTACAGATTTTTTTGTAACCGACTAAGATTACTAAAAATTTTTTAGTAAATACAAGGATCACTAAAGTTTTTTTAGTAGATCGACCTTTTTTTTTTTACAGTGTATTATAAATAAATTACAGTTTTATCTACAGTTAATTAGAATTTAATATTTCTTTGATAAATACCGTCGATGCAGGGATTTTTTTTCTTAGGCACCATTGTGTGAAAAGTAATACTTATTTTTGTGGAACTTGTTAGATTTTTTGTGAAATTTATTATTTTTTTGCAATACGTAACTTTTTTTAACGATTACTTAAATTCGAACATTTATAAATAATAACTTTAACTCATTCTGTTAAAGTTTCCCGCGAATTGATTATTTTTTATTTTTATTTACATATTTTTAACCCTATACCAATACAAAAGAAATATTAATGAAGAGTATGTCCTGTGAAATAAAATTTTATGAATTGACCTGTTTTATTAAAAGGAATTTTGTAAAGGGGCCTGTTTTATTTTTTAAAAAATCGAAAAGGACTTGTTTTCTTAAGTAGATTTTTCTGAAGGGACGCTAATAGGGCTCAAATTTTACCTGGATTGACCCCTGAATATGAATATTTTTCTACCAAGTGTATTAATCAGTTACTCTTCAGTTTATAAAAAATAATGGATATAAAGAACTCTTTTTACTTTTAACCTTGATTATAAATATTTTCAGAAGCAATTTGTACATGAATTAGTAAGACTATTGATTATAGCCTATTCATAAAATCTCCTCTAGAAATAATGTCTATATAAATAAATTAAATAATAGATCAAATGTCACAATATTTATGAAACTTTCAAATTTGAATTAACTGTACAATTTGTTTAAATCTAGTAATAGAGGAGGTATTAGTAATGCTTTAATACCCAAATATCACAGATGTTATGATAAAAATTTCGACAATAATTGCTATCCAAATACAATTTTCAAACTTTTACGTAAGAACTACGAAACAATGTATTTACCTTTAACTCATTTTATGTAGAAATTAATTTGTTTGCATTATACTGAAACAACTTTTTTTAACTTTTTCACAATCGCTATTAAAAGAAATGTTTTATTATTTTTTTCTTCAACAACAGCCATATTGTCAAAAAAAATCTTATTTAAATTATTCTTGTTCATTAAAATTTTTTACCAAACATTAAAAAAATACTAAAAACTTACTAATACATTCTTCAAATAATAACTTTCAAATTTTAAGATTTTAATTTTTTTTATCATTTTAATAATAAATCAACTAATAACATCGCATGGTAATTGAAAATTAAAACCTCCGAATAATATTTTTGTAAGTTTAAATTAATTTTATTATCAAAGGGTTACATTCATTATGTATAAATATGTCTTTCATGTATTCAGATTTTCATTTTAAGACATATATATAAACTATTAAACTCCTTTTTCTTAATGTTTCAATATTATCTCAAATCTAAATTCTAATTCTCGATATTTTTATCACGCGTACAGTTCAAATTTTATTCCAAAGATGAAAAATAAAAGTAGAAAATTCTCCAAGAAAAGTTCATATTTAAAGGTCTAAGTGGGTTGGGAAAATGTTTATTCGGCAAAGTTTTGTTGAAAAGAGTATCGAATTTTATGAAAAGCACGAAGTCAAATATACGTGATAATAAAAAGCTGCAGTTCAGTGGGTTTTTTCCTCTTTTATATATTCCAACGAAGTAAAATCCAGTAACGCAAAGTAAAAATTTTAAGAAGTAAAAATAGTGCGACTTTGTATGTGTATAGGAAAAAATATTTTCTTCTTTCTTTTTTTTTCTTTTTTCTTTTTTTTTTTAACTTTAAATAAAGGTATTTTCTGGAAGATTCTAAAACTCATTTATTAAAATATATAATGAAATATTAAGTTTTTTAGAGAGAGTAGGAAGAAAAATGCGAAGGAATATAATTCAGAATGGAAACCTTTATTATAAATATTTTCAGAAGTAATTTTTATTTACTTGTATTAGCATTACTATTGATTATTACCTTACATAAAATCGCTTATAGAAATGTCTACAGAAATAAATTAAATAATAGAGCAAATGTCACAATGTTTATGAACCTTTATAATTTCAGTATATTTTATAATATATTCAAATCTAATAATAGAAGCGTAGTAGAAATGCTTTAATAGTACCCAAATTTCTCAAATGTCATTGTAAAAAATTATAGAATAATTCTTAGCCAAACACATCTCTCAAATTTTTATGTAAGAACTACGAAACAATATATTTATCTTTAACTCATTTTATGAAGAAAAAAAATTTCTGCAATAGGCTAAAACATTTTTTTAATCCGTTCTTAAAATAAATTAACATCCATATTGTCAGAAAAATCTTGTTAAGATTATTCTTTCTCATTAAACGTTGTTATAAAACAATTTAAAAGTAAAACACTGAAAACTAATAAAAACTTATTAATACATTCTTTAAATAATAAGTCTAACTTTAGTTTCAAAATTTAAAATTTGGAAAAAAAAAAAGTTTTTAAAAGCAAATTTACACTATATTTTTTTTTTCATTTTAATAATAAATAAAATATCATCGTCATCTGAGAAAAGA
Organism: Maratus speculifer; assembly: GCA_964019185.1. Lineage (NCBI taxonomy): Eukaryota > Metazoa > Arthropoda > Arachnida > Araneae > Salticidae > Maratus > Maratus speculifer. The sequence continues at coordinate 115,088,359 of OZ025292.1, forward strand.
AAAGAAAAATTTTATTCCGAATAGCTTTTATTCACGTATAAATTAATTTTAACATGAAAGGTTTACTTTAATTATATTTAAATATGTCTTTTATTTATCCTGACATTCATATTGAAATATAACTTTAAATTACTAAACTCCCCTTTCTTAATGTTTCAATATTATCTCAAACCTAAATTCTAATTATGGATATTATTATCACGAGTACAGATCAAATTTTATTTCAAAAAATGGAAAATAAAAGTAGAAAATCCTCCAAGGAAATGTTCATATTTGAAGGTCTAAGTGGGCTGGGAAAATTTTTATTCAGCAAAGTTTTGCTGAAAGGAGTATCGAATTTTATGAAAAGCACGTAGTCAAATATATGTGATAATAAAAAGTTGCAGTTCAATGGGTTTTTCACCTTTCATAAATATAAAAATATTTTCCTCTTATATATTCCAACGAAGTAAAATCCAGGAACGCAAAGTAAAAATTTTAAAAAATGTAGATAGTGCGTCTTTGTATGTGTATAGGGGAAAATATTTCCTTTTTTTTTTCTTTTAAACTTTAAAGAAAGATATTTTCACGAATATTATACAATTAATTTATTAAAGTATATAATAAAATATTAAGTTTTTTGAGAGGGGAGGATTGAAAAATGTGATAGAATATAATTTACAATGCAAATCTTCATTATAAATATTTTCAGAAGTAATTTTTTATTTGTTTTAACAGGACTAGTGATTATTACCTATACATAAAACCTCTAATAGAAATGTCTACAAAATTATATTAAATAATAGACTAGATGTCACTATATTTATGAAAATTTATAATTTCAGTAAATTTTAAAATATATTTAAATGTAGTAATAGAGGAGGTATTAGTGATGCTTTAATAATACCCAAAATTTCACACATGTTTTTGTAAAATTTTATAAAATAATTGTTATCCAAATACATTTTTTCAAATTTTTACGTAAGAACTACGAAACAATATATTTATCTTTAACTCATTTTATGAGGAGAAAAATTTGTCCGTAATCGAATGATATAATTTTTTCTAACTTTTCCAAAACCGCTCTCAAAATAATTTTTTTTTTTTTTTTTTTTTTTTTTTTTTTTTTTTTTTAAACAACAGCCAAATTGTCAAAAAAAATCTTGTTAAGATTATTCTTGTTCATTAAACTTTTTTATCAAACATTTAAAAAAACACTGAAAACTAATAAAAACTTACTAATACATTCTTCAAATAAAAAATTTAACTTTAGTTTCGAAGTTTAAGATTTGTAAAAATAAAATGACAGTTTTAAAGACAAATTTATACTGTAATATTTTTCATTTTAATAATAAATCAAATAACATCGTCACCTGAGAAATGAAAATAAAAACTAACTTCCGAATAACTTTTTTTAAGTGTAAATTAATTTCAACATGAAAGGTTTATGTTAATTATATTTAAATATGTATTTTATTTATCCAAATATTCATATTGAAACATACATATAATTTACTAAATTGCTTTTTCTTAATGTTTCAATACTATCTCTAATCTAAACTCTAATTCTGGATATTATTATCACGAGTACATTTCAAATTTTATTCAAAAGATTAAAAATAAAAGCAGAAAATCCTCTCAGTAAGGTTCATATTTAAAGGTCTAAGTTGGTTGGGAAAATTTTTATTCAGCAAAGTTTTGTTGAAAAGAGTATCGAATTTTATGAAAAGCACGAAGTCAAATATACGTGATAATAAAAAGCTACAGTTCAATGGGTTTTTCCTCTTTTATAAATATAAAATATTTTCCTTTTATACATTCCAAAGAAGTAAAATTGAGTAACGCAAAGTAAAAATTTTAAAAAATGAAGATAGTGCATCTTTGTATGTGTATAAGATTTTTATTATTATTATTATTATTATTTCTTTTTTTCTTTTAACTTTAAAAAATGATATTTTCTAGAAAATTCTTAAATTCTTTTATTAAAATATATAATAAGATATTAAGTTCTTTAGAAAGTGTGGAATTGAAAATGTAAAATAATATAATTTACAACGGAATTTATATTTTGCTAGATAATTCAGTATTTTGTAGCCATTACAATATACCGTGCTTAGGGGTTTCATTGCATGTATAACGTTACCAACTTTTATTAACTTTGAGCCCCTTTCCCTCCTCAAAATATCATACTTTAACCCTGCTCCCCCTTCCCTAATAATATCTTTATTGATGTCAAAAATTCTTTTCATTTTTGCTTTTATTTCTTTTGTTTGTAGAGATATATAAATAGTGTTGTGGTTATACATTTATTATTCGTGCACCTTTTTGATTCAAATGAAAAGAAGTCAATAAAATGTCAATATATATGCATATTAACTGCAGGAACAGGCAGAATTTCTTATCAATAAAATACGTGAACAACGTTCCTTTTTACTTTCTTACTAGTAAAAACAAGTAGTTTCATTTTGAACGTTGTTTGCACCTGATTTTACAAACACGTGATTATATATGCATACACATATGAATAAGAATAGAAATACCGAACGTTGGGGTATTCCACATTTTGAAATTTTTTTATTTTATAGTTATTTAGTGATTTTATTAGTAACTTTGTATTTTCAAAACAGATAACAAAGTACTTTGATGTAAAGAACAACTTAGAAATGATAATGAAAATTTGGCTGGATCAATCGTGAAAACAGTATCAAGCGACAAATACTGCCCCCCTCCCTGAAGATATCTTACAGTATCATGTTCCAGAATATTCTATTCCTAAAATGAAAACGTTATATATCCACAGCCCCTTATTCGCATAAGTTTCTTCCAGGGTCCTTGCTAAGGGGAGAATAGGAAGAAGTCCACACAATTCTTTAATTTAAACTTGATAAAAACAAGACTTTGTTGGAAAACTTGTAAAATGTTTCCATTTTTTTTCATACTATATAAAACCCCCCTAAAAAAACAGTATCATTAGAGAAAAAATGTCAATTTTTTGACTGATTCCTTTTCTACCATGCATCATCATATGGTACTACTTCTGTCAGAACCAGTGCTTGATTTCGCGGGACTTCATCGGAGCTCAATTCCGGTACTTCTCTTTATTGTTATTATTATTATTATTATTATTATTATTATTATTATTATTATTATTATTAAATAGTTGAAAACTGATGGGGATTTACCAGAGCTCATAATTACTGTTCTCCTGAGCCCAGCGGATCAGTACTTCCAAAAAACAAAACCTAAATTATCTTTCTTTGCTGTCAAAGAATGTCCGAAATTCAATTAACCATAAACAATATCTACTGTTTTAACTTTTGATCGTGTTAAGTTTACTTGCTGCTTTTTGTACATAGTTTTTAACTATTCTTATTAATAAAATTTTAGCTCCATTGCCCGGTGTTTAATTTTTGCAGAAAATCAGAGGAGGGCAATTCCAATAGTTCTTTATTTTTGGTGAAAATTTAAATATCAGTTTTAACACACCGCGTTTATAACCACGCACACAATAACCCCCGGAATAGCGTCGATTATTGTATTTTGCTAAATTATAAAAATAATCCTTATAGAGCCTATTGTCCTATAACTATGTCGAGCAATCCTTGTCGAACTTCAGTTTGAATATAGCCCCTAAAATATGCTCTTTTTAAAAGATTTAACTTTTAAAAATTTATTGCATGAAAATTTGTTTTTATGTTAATTAAATGATTTATGCTATCTAAATTAGGTACTGCTATTAAAAAAAAGATTAGAGTTTATTTTAATATAGATAAAATAAACAAATTTTATGTACCGAAGCAAATTTTCTGTACATCATTTAAAAGAAGACTTTATTTTCAATCGTTTTGTACCAGTAACTTTCTTCAACAATAATTTTTTGTAGCGTTAGTAGAAGCTGTTCACTTTTTTCCCCACGACTGTACATAGTCTTTCAATGTAAGTTTGTTATGTTCAAGCTAGTCATTTTTTCTAGTATTAGTCAAAACATTTCATAATCACTTATAAGAAATATAACTTTTAATATCTAAATTAAAATATTTAAAGTCTATATGCAACTTTTAATATCTAAATTGTTTTCGCTGAAAAAAATACGCATTTTTAATATAATTTTAAAAGGAAGTTTTGCCTGAACGTTCAGAAAAATGAAACTTAAATATTTGAATATTTTTATTAAAATAATGAAATACACTCAACAGTATTCCATTCTTTTATTACCATATTCTTGCTGCATTGCCTCTTTTCTCACTAAATTCATTTAGTCGAAACAGCGATATTATTATTTATACACGAAGTTTCCCTGGAAATATTTAAAATGTGCATACGGTTGAAAGAGTTGATCATTATATGATAATATGAAATGACCATTTCATATAATATTCCCACACTCTGGTACAATATCCTTGGTGTTTCAATGAATTCATCGTGACTTTATTTATACACGCGGACTGTTTTGTTTTTGTTTTGTTTTGATGTTTTCTATTTCTAATCAAATATCTTCTTTTATGTTCCTTTGATAATGAATGCGTTTGCATTCGAAAGATCTCAGGTAAATTAAATAAATAATATCTATATTTTTGCAACACCTTTTAAGTAGTTATTTTGTATAATTTGATTTAATAACAAGGTGTAGATTTCCACCAAAAACACTTAGTAATTTTGACTCATTGTATCTAACACACGGATTTTCATCAAACTTCAGATTTATTAAGATCTCGATACAAATTAAGCTGATTAGATTTTGGTAAAAAACCACTAAACCAGTCTCGCTCCTATGCTTCATTTTCTGGAAGTAGTAACATGTGTGGGATGGAAGAAAGTTTTGGGATTGCACATTGTAAAACATTCGTGTAACGTTACTGCATAAAATTGGTTGGCAGCCTTGCTGTCTCCAATTTTATGGAGTATTTTAATCGATGTAACGGACATAACATTGTAATATTACATCAGTATAATATGTTTAAATTATACCATGATATAAGTGAAAAAAATTACTCAATAAAATTGAAAGCAATGGTTGCCACCAATGTGTTGGAGTAACGTTAAATATTTTTTTTACAGTTGAACATCCAACTAGTTTTTCAATATTTTTATATGCGCTTTACCAAATCCTGATATCTTAAGAAGTTTTAGTCCCCTTTTTTTATTTAAATGGTAAAATACAAGTATTGCATCTATTATGCTGAACATTTATTTGCATTTATGTTAATAACCCGTTGAAATTGCATTTTCACTGTATTTTTTCTTTTATTTGGATATTGGTAGTTGTGAAATATTTGCAATTATCAAACTAAAATTGGTATAAACTAGTTAGTTAATTAAATATTTCAAAGATCATAAAAATAAGGGCTTTGCATATGTTTTTCGGTTGATTTTTACCGGAGTCGAACGCAATAACAATTAGAATACAAACTGCAAATAATGTTTTATGTATTACATTAGGTTACTGAAAATGACACTTTTGTTTTTTAGTAAATGTTTAAGTAATTCTTATTTTTTAACAATAAGTTTTAATGAAAGTAAAAATGAATGTTTTAATGAAAGTTTTAACCCTCACTGTATGTTAGTGGTTTTACTTTTGAAACAGTATAGATCAATTCGAATAGCTTGAAATCCTCATTACTGCGAACAATAATTTCTAATTTAGAAATCCCGAATAGACTGACACTGAGAAATTCGTTATACAGCAAAAAGCTTTTTTTTAATTAGAAAGTCACAAATGGCTCCAATTTTTTAAGTAAAATTTTCATTTTAGAATATACGTGAAATATAAATGGAGCGGACATGTACTGTAATGTTACCAGCTTTCATTCCAATTTGGTTTCAGGTGTTTCAATCAAATTTAGGCTCTATGTCTCTAACTACTTTGTATAACAATAAATGAATGTTTTTTCAAAAACGTCTTTTTATATTTTCCTCTTTTTAAGTTTTAAAAAAATCAGTATTTTTCTTAACTCTGTTTGGAATAGACAGATTTTTGGGATATCTGGATGCTACGGTATTCATATCAGAAGTCTTGATATTTTATGGTATCTTGTTCTTTAAAATCTTATAAAGATAGCAAAATAAAACATGAATTGAATGTTATAAACGATATTTACCTAAATTTTCTACTTAAATCACTTTCAAAATGTTTAAATTTCTTTTGCTATGAGTTTCTTAATATCGTCTGTAAAAGCCTTTTCAAGTTTCGACATAGAAACTCAAATACACTCAAGCCTTTAATACGCTACACAACGCTGTTGTTTGATAAAGAAATACACGCGTATAAAAGGACTTGCGAAAAAATATATTTTCCTCAATTCTTATCGCTTTTTGTCACAAAACAAATGTTTTTAGGCTTATTTATAATATTTAGAATACATTGGAAAATAAAGATAACATATTCTATTTTGTGTTTCAAATCTTCTTCCATGTGTCTAACTCAATCACATTTTATACCAAATTCGTGCTTTCCTTATAATATGATGCTTTTAAATTGAAATAGAAAGTGTCTCTTCCAATGAAATATTTGACTTAAAAATCCTTTATACTTTTTTTAAAGTTTTTTACACAAAAGATTCTGGATATCCAATAAGAAAGTTCAATCGAATTACATGTGAGTATCATTCGATGCGCGTAATTCTTATTGAAGAAAGATATATGAACTGACAAAGTATTTCAAAGCGGCTAGTGACAGAAAGGAAATGGCTTTTTAAAATATAAAAAGGATTTATTTTTCATTGTTTAAATATCTTTGTAGGTGGTTATTATTTTACCAAAGAAACACTTTTGAGATCGCAAAAGAAAAGCTAAATTTATCAAAGGATTGCAAATAATACCGTGACTTTTGTCAAAATATCACTGAAAAACGCAATTTTTGTCAAATAATTGCGGAAAAAATGAGATTTTTTAGAGGATCTTTAAAATATAAGCAAGTTTTAGCAGAGGTTCACGGAAAAAACGTGCGATTCTCGTCAGAAGATTACGGGAAAACGCAATTTTCGTCAAATGATCTCGAGAAAAAATGTAAAATTCGTCGTCAAAATTTATTCGCCAAGTCGAAACATTTTGTCGCTACGTAGCGAATGGCTTGAGACCGTGAATCTGCATCTGTAAAATATACAACAGGTAGATAGATAGATAGATAGATAGATAGATAGATAATATTTATTATTAGCATAGCGTTACTCGAAATTTTATATTATTATTTTTGCGACCATATTTTAAATTCTGAGAAACATGAGCTAAAGCAATGCATCTTAATCTTATGATACATTAAGAGTTTTTGTAGTAAATATAAATTACAGCGTACTATATTCAAATAAGAAATCATCAGCTTTTGTGGTATTTTGTACTTTAAAATCGTATACTTAAAGATAGTAAAATAAAGCTGGAATTGAGAGTTATAAACGACAATTTCTTAAATTTTCTACCTAAGTCACTTTCAAAATGTTTAAATTTCTTTTGCTATGAGTTTCTCAATATCGTCTGTAAAAGCCGTTTCAAGTTTCGACATAGAAACTCAAATACACTCAAGTCCATATACGCTACACAACGCTGTAGTTTGATAAAGAAATACACACGTATTAAAGGACTTACGAAAAAATATATTTTTTCCCAACTCTTCTTATCTCTTTTTTTCACAAAACAAATGTTTTTAGGCTTATTTAGAATACATTAGAAAATAAAGATAACATATTCTATTTTGTTTTCTAAATCTTCTTGCTATGTGTCTTAGTAAATCACATATTTTATACCAAATTCGTGCTTTTCTTATAATATGCGGATTTAAAATTGAAGTAGAAATTGTCTCTTCCAATGAAATATTTGACTGCAAAATCCCTTATACCTTTTTAAGGTTTTTTATACAAAAGATTTTGGATATCCAATAAGAAAGTTCAATCGAATTACATGTGAGTATCATTCGATGCGCGTAATTCTTATTGAAGAAGGATATGTGAACTGCCACAGTATTTCAAAAGCTTCTAGTGACAAGAATAAAATGGCTTTTTAAAATAAAAAAAAAGGTTTTATTTTTTGTCGTTTAAATGTATTTCTAGGCTATTATTATTTTACCCCCCCCCCCCCCCCCCAAAAAAAAAAAAAAAAAAAAAAAAAAAAAAAAAAAAAAAAAAACTTTTGAAGCATCAAACGAATAAAAATAGCATCAATAATAATAAATCTAAACTTTAAAAAAAACTGATTAAAATTATATTACCTTAGTGTATGTATTAAGTTGTCTCAAAAATTCTTTCCATTTTTTTTTTTTTTTTTTTTTTTTTTACAAAATATAACTTATGCAAATTTCGAAAACGGCGGTATTTAAGACGCCACACTGCAGACTGAAAAAGACCCGATAATAGTGTTAAGTCTATGGAGGGGTTCTTTTCAAATAATTCGCTCAAATTCTAATATTTTGACGTTTTTTTTTTTTTTTTTTTTTTTTTTCATAGAATAGCTGAGGACTATCCATAACCGAGATAGTTTTTTTTTTTCAATTTTGGTTTCAGATTTAAAAAAAAAACTTTAATTTTCAGAATCGGTTTGAACCGGTTTTGTAACTGAAACTATCCTGATATAAAAAGAATATAACCAAAATTGAAAAAGTAAAAACTAGGCCGGTTGTGGATCGTCCTCAGATATCCTAGGCAAAAGAAATCATACGAATTTGAATAATTCCAACTGAGCGAAAAATTACCCAGGCCGGGAATCGAATCCGGATACTTGGCTTACAAGGCCAATGCTTTAACTGTTAAGCTAACCGGGCGATAACCGGCTGGAAATTTTCGCTCAGATAACCTTATAGGCCGTAACATCTGGTCTGCCATTTAGACAGCTCGGCAGAATAAGCCGCAGGTAAAGGAACTCCATAGAACGATGGATACGTAGACATACTATTATTTTAACACAATCTAACTAATTGGTAAAGTTATCGCACGAATTTGAATAATTCCAACTGAGGGAAAAATTGCCCAGGCCGGGAATCGAACCTGGATACTTGGCTTACAAGGCCAATGCTTTAACTGTTAAGCTAACCGAGCGATAACCGGCTGGGAATTTTCGCTCAGATAACCTTATAGGCCGTAACATCTGGTATGTCATTTAGACAGCTCGGCAGAATAAGGCGCAGGTAAAGGAACTCCATAGAACGATGGATACGTAGATATACTATTATTTTAACACAATCTAACTAATTGGTAAAGTTATCGTACGAATTTGAATAATTCCAACTGAGCGAAAAATTGCCCAGGCCGGGAATCGAACCCGGATACTTGGCTTACAAGGCCAATGCTTTAACTGTTAAGCTAACCGGGCGATAACCGGCTGGAAATTTTCGCTCAGATAACCTTATAGGCCGTAACATCTGGTCTGTCATTTAGACAGCTCGGCAGAATAAGGCGCAGGTAAAGGAACTCCATAGAACGATGGATACGTAGACATACTATTATTTTAACACAATCTAACTAATTGGTAAAGTTATCGTACGAATTTGAATAATTCCAACTGAGCGAAAAATTACCCAGGCCGGGAATCGAACCTGGATACTTGGCTTACAAGGCCAATGCTTTAACTGTTAAGCTAACCGGGCGATAACCGGCTGGAAATTTTCGCTCAGATAACCTTATAGGCCGTAACATCTGGTCTGTCATTTAGACAGCTCGGCAGAATAAGGCGCAGGTAAAGGAACTCCATAGAACGATGGATACGTAGATATACTATTATTTTAACACAATCTAACTAATTGGTAAAGTTATCGTACGAATTTGAATAATTCCAACTGAGCGAAAAATTACCCAGGCCGGGAATCGAATCCGGATACTTGGCTTACAAGGCCAATGCTTTAACTGTTAAGCTAACCGGGCGATAACCGGCTGGGAATTTTCGCTCAAATAACCTTATAGGCCGTAACATCTGGTCTGTCATTTAGACAGCTCGGCAGAATAAGGCGCAGGTAAAGGAACTCCATAGAACGATGGATACGTAGATATACTATTATTTTAACACAATCTAACTAATTGGTAAAGTTATCGTACGAATTTGAATAATTCCAACTGAGCGAAAAATTACCCAGGCCGGGAATCGAATCCGGATACTTGGCTTACAAGGCCAATGCTTTAACTGTTAAGCTAACCGGGCGATAACCGGCTGGAAATTTTCGCTCAGATAACCTTATAGGCCGTAACATCTGGTCTGTCATTTAGACAGCTCGGCAGAATAAGCCGCAGGTAAAGGAACTCCATAGAACGATGGATACGTAGACATACTATTATTTTAACACAATCTAACTAATTGGTAAAGTTATCGCACGAATTTGAATAATTCCAACTGAGGGAAAAATTGCCCAGGCCGGGAATCGAACCTGGATACTTGGCTTACAAGGCCAATGCTTTAAATGTTAAGCTAACCGAGCGATAACCGGCTGGGAATTTTCGCTCAGATAACCTTATAGGCCGTAACATCTGGTATGTCATTTAGACAGCTCGGCAGAATAAGGCGCAGGTAAAGGAACTCCATAGAACGATGGATACGTAGATATACTATTATTTTAACACAATCTAACTAATTGGTAAAGTTATCGTACGAATTTGAATAATTCCAACTGAGCGAAAAATTGCCCAGGCCGGGAATCGAACCCGGATACTTGGCTTACAAGGCCAATGCTTTAACTGTTAAGCTAACCGGGCGATAACCGGCTGGGAATTTTCGCTCAGATAACCTTATAGGCCGTAACATCTGGTCTGTCATTTAGACAGCTCGGCAGAATAAGGCGCAGGTAAAGGAACTCCATAGAACGATGGATACGTAGACATACTATTATTTTAACACAATCTAACTAATTGGTAAAGTTATCGCACGAATTTGAATAATTCCAACTGAGGGAAAAATTGCCCAGGCCGGGAATCGAACCTGGATACTTGGCTTACAAGGCCAATGCTTTAACTGTTAAGCTAACCGAGCGATAACCGGCTGGGAATTTTCGCTCAGATAACCTTATAGGCCGTAACATCTGGTCTGTCATTTAGACAGCTCGGCAGAATAAGGCGCAGGTAAAGGAACTCCATAGAACGATGGATACGTAGATATACTATTATTTTAACACAATCTAACTAATTGGTAAAGTTATCGTACGAATTTGAATAATTCCAACTGAGCGAAAAATTGCCCAGGCCGGGAATTTCCTGACTAATTTTTAAATATAAAGACATAAAATTGATAACCTGACTGTCAAAAGGATTTGGAATTGAATAGCGTTTTCCCTTTTTGATAAATAAATTACATTTCAAGATGCAAGAGATTGTTGCCATGAGGTGCAGGTTTTTCTCTTTTCCAGTGCTCTCGCTTTCGGAAACCTGATTCAAAACGCTGACTTTTACAGTATTTTTCTGAAAGATGTTCCCCTTTTCAAAAAAAGAATAATGCTATTTCATTACATAATTTTCTGAATGAGAACACCTTCCAATCTTGTGCATTTCCGAAAAGACATGAATACAGAAATGAGTCAGAAAGAAGCTTTTTTGGATTTGAGAAAAGCCCTAATAAATGACTGAGAAATATTTTTACAAATTTACTTTTTATTATACAGCTTCAAAAGTTATGATGTATTTAAACCGCATTTTTTTCTTTTATTCAAAACTACATTAACTTTTTAATGAATGTTTATTTGAATTTTGAAACTTCTAAAAAGCTAAGGAATCATTAATTTTGTCATTGCGCATTTTCTGTTTTTCAAATGCATCGTAATTTTAACATAAACTATAAAATTATCCCATAAATATGTATGCAGTATTAAGACTCTTAAGAATATGCTAAGAAAAATTTGATTTTTTTATGTAGAAATTGAGTTGGTACAGATCCGTTCGGACCAAGATAGATCTATTTCGACCCGGGCCTGAAATCCACATCTTGCAGACCTCTAACTAAGCTTTTAGCATTAAATTTTGCACTTCTTACTACTACAGAATTAAGTCAGAATTTCGATTTTATAAATTATTTTGTAATATATATATATATATATATATATATATAAACCGGGTGTCCCAAAAATGACTGATGGATTTTAAAATTCAATAACTTGCAAACGGTGACAGCTATTTAAAAGATTTTGCAGGAGGGTTATGTATGATGTCAGGAGTTTTTTTTTTTTTACCGTAATTTTTTTTAGTTCGTATCTCAAACAATAGATGGCGCTGACGGCGATTGAAGGCCAGGTCGACGCTTCACTCAGCACTGACCATCTGGCCTTCAATCGCCATCAGCGCCACCTATTGTTTGAGATGTGAAATAAAATAAAAAATTACGGTAAAACTCCTGACATTATACATAACCCTCCTGCAAAAATTTTTTAAATAGCTGTCACCGTTTGCAAGTTATTGAATTTTAAAATCCATCAGTCATTTTTGGGATACCCGGTATATATATATATACAGGGTAGAGATGGGAATGCTCGGAAAAAAACCGGAAAAATTGGGAAAAAAAACGGTTTTTTTCGGGTTTTTTCCGAAGGCTTATTTTTCAATTTTTCCGAACTGGAAAAATTGAAATTTCATTTATGAAATAATTTAGTGAAAATTTTGTAATAGCTACATTCTCATACTTTTTATTTATTTTATTTTTATGTTGAGTGTCTCACATGAAAATTTTAATGTGGGTAATCTGATCTCTGAGCAGAAATCTGTTTGAGAAGACTTGAAAGGATTCTTGACATTTTTTTCTTGTTTGAAACACAAGACCCTTTGCAAAATTTCTCTTGAAAATAGACTTTTCGAAAAAGTTTAATCAACAAATTGAATTTTTCGCAAAAATGTCTAAATAGGAACCTAAATATAGTAATAATTTCTTATTCAAAAATTCTGAATATATTTTGTACAAGTATATACAAAAAGTTCGCAATTTGACAAAAACTTGATTACATAAAAAAAATCTAGATATGTAATTAAATGCAACTTCTCTTTTTAAAAATTAATTCATGTGTAAAATTATTGTAATAATATGCCGATTAATGGAAATGATAAAATTAAAAATTCAACATAAAATTTTGAAGTATGCATTTATTACATTAATCTATATTTTCAAGAAGTAAGTATTGAATTCGTGAAAAATTTGACTTCCAGTTTTTGGTGTATTTAAAATTTTTAGAAGGTCCTGAACACGTTTTTATGGTTTTTGGAAAATATCTGTCACTCTGTGAGTCTGTATGTGACAAATATTATGGGCACTCTATCTCAAGAACTGATGCACATAATTTCACAAAACTTTATATTGTGACTTACTATTACCTTGATATAAACTCGAGATGTTTAGTTATTAGTATATATCGCCAAACTGATGGCGCTGCTATGCTGCATTATTCATAATTTCCACAATAGTTCTGTCTCAAACTAATGTATGTATTTTTATAAAATTTCAGATTAAGTTAATCTTTGACATAACTTCGTGCTCATTACTTTTTGGTGTAAATTGCTCAACAGATGACGCTGCTATGCTGCATTATTCATGATTATCGCAATAGCTTTACCTCAAGGACGATTTTTTAAAAAAATCAAACTACAGTTTCTGATATATATTAAGGTTGTTTAGTTTTTGGTGTAAATTCCCTATAGGTGGCACTAGCTGCATTTTTCAAGATTTCGTTATAGCTGATTAATTGAATGTTTTTTCAAGGTGTTGAATCTAAAATTGACCTGCATTTTACCTCCATAATGTACAGTAATGTTGCAAAAACATGGACAGTTTGCATTAGAAAAGTACAACTGCGATGACCCCCCCCCCCCATATTTTATTACAAGTAACTATGTTCCAAATTATACTTTCCCTCTTGATTAAACTTTGAATTTTTGTAGTTTTCTAAATCACAGTAGAAGTTTATCTCTGTATGTAACTGCTTTTGTTAATTCCTCAAATAGTGAGCATTTTCTATTTGTAGTGTTCTGTTTTCATAACTTTTGAGTTCCACTCTTAGAAATATAAAATTACCATGTGGAAACATTATTGGATATGGTTTCTTACTCAAGAATAGAATACCATATTTCAGGGTAAAAAGAAAAAAATTATATTTAATTAAACTTAAAAAAATTCTTGTTTCAGTGAGTAAAAATTTAACAGTCAATAAATCCTATGCTGTTTTTTAGTTGCAGACCTGAGTAAGCCAAAGTAAAACTTAGTTTTGCTTGAATTTAGATTATAAAACTAAATCAAAACTTTTTTGAGTTGAGATTGGAAAGCTATACCAAAACTAAACATATTTTATAAAGGAAATAAAATTAGAATTCCAAGAAAAAAATAGTAATAATGTAAAAATTACATTTTTTAAACAAACAATAGAATTTTTGAATACTGATATTCATAATAATGACAAAACTGCCATAATTTCTTTAAACTAGTATCATTTACTTAAAAACTATGCTTATGTAAATGGAATGCATAATTTATTTCATTCCAAACTGGAGATATATTGGCTCAGGTTTTTACATTAGGTCAATTGGTAGTTAAACATGTAACTGAAAAATCATTTCAGCAGAGGTATGATATATAGCATTTAATAAAAATTCTTAGGCTGTGGAAAAAAAAAACTAAACTTTTAAAAGCAGGCTTTGCTACTTTCGTTTTATTTTGTAATATAAAGTGAAAATAATTTTCATTTAATACATATAAATGGGAAAAAATGTTTATTATTTAATATTCTCTAAGAAAATATAATTTATTTGGGAGAAACAGTCATGAAAAATCAATTTTTATAATTTTTCCGTTTTTTTCCGACACATATTTTTCCGGAAAATTTACATCTCTAATACAAGGGTTTCTAAATTCATGATACAAACTTTAAGGGGTGATAGTACATATCAAGACAAACAATATTAAGTAGGACATCGATGGTCCCAAACGTTTTCCGAATGAGATAAGAGCCATTAAAGTTTAGGGTCCAAAAATTCAAATACTTATAAAAAACAGAAAAATTTGTCGATTCGTTTGCGGTTTTCACTAAAACAATTCTTAATAACAGTATTGTCTTAAAAATAAATTATAAAGAAAAATTTCAAAAAACTCCGTTAGAGGGCGCTTTAAACTTTAGTGTAACCAACAACTATTTTTAACAGTTATTTTTTGCATCTAATTAAATGCTTGTAAAAGCTTAGACTTAAATTTTGAGCTCAAATTCTAAATTGATAGGAGGGTTAAGAAGCGCAAACTAACTGTGTTCAGTAGTTAAAATGTTACTCTCTCCGACCTTCGAACACAGTTCAATTTTCCGCTACTTAATTACTCACAACGATGCAGATTTTGAGCTCAAAATATAAGTTTAAACTTTTACAAGCATTTAATTAGATACAAAAAATAATTATTAATTATAATTGTTGGTTACTCTAAAGTTTAAGGCGCCCTCTGACGGCTGTTTTTGAAAGATAGCTTTAAAATTTATTTTCAAGTAAATATTGACACAAGGAATAATTTTAGCGAAAATCGCAAACGAATCGACCAATTTTCCGTTTTTTATAATCATTTGAAATTTGAACCTTCCCACCCCAATTGAACACAGTTCAGTTTCCGCTACTTAATTACTCCCAACGATTTGGATTTTGAGCTCAAAATTTAAGTTTATGTCTAAACTTCTAAAAAAAAATTAATGAGATGCAAAAAATAATGGTAAAAAATAGTTGTTCGTTACTCCAAAGTCTAAAGCGCCCTCTATCGGTATCTTTTGAAATTTATCTTTATAATTTATTTTCAAGACAATACTGACATAAATAATAGTTTTAGTGAAAACCGCAAACGAATTGACCAATTTCTCTGTTTTTTATAACCATTTGAATTTTTGGACCCTAAACATTAATGGTGCCTATCTCCTTCGGAAGACGTTGGGGACCCTTAATTTCCGATTTAATATTCTTTGTCTTGATGTGTACTATCACCCCTTAAAGTTTGTACCATGAATTTAGAAACACCCGGTATATATATATATATATACCGGGTATATATATATATCAAATATATATTCAAATGCAATTGCTTTAATTTTTTGATAGAGGTTACAACCCTTCTATTATTGATACTGCCCTTTCTAAATTGCAAAACTCTCACTCCTCAAACTCATCTCAGTCTTCTACTCGTTCCAATATTAGCATTGTCTTACCTTTCTTTCCAAAATCAAGTTTTTCCATTGCTAAAATTCTTAGTCGGTTCGATTTCAAAATAATTTTTACTCCTACTAATAAACTCAACCTTTCCAACCTTAAAGATCCTGTTGATTTATCAAATTCATGGGGCATTTACAATATCAATTGTCAGTGTGGTCTTTCTTACATTGGTCAAACCAAACGCAGTCTAAAATTTCGTATTAAAGAACATAAGCAATATATTGAAAAACAAGAAATCAAGAAATCCTCAATCGCAAAACATTGCTGGGAGACGAGTCATGCTTTTGACTTCAATTCGGTTAAGATACTAACTAAACCTACTTCTATACAAGAACTTAACTTCCTTGAAGCTTTCCATATCCATAAAAATCTTCCTAATCTTGTTAATTGTGATTTTGCTATTCCACCGTTATCAGACTGTTGGAAATATTACATTAAAACTAATTTTTCTTAATCTTTTAATGCAATTCTCGCAATATCTTTTCCATTTTCCACCCAATTTTCCTATTAACTGTTCCCTGTTTTCCTATTGGCTGTTGCCTAGGATCCTCTGTTTTCCTATTGGTCAAGAAACTTATCACTTGAATCCCCATCCTCCCTATATATATATGAGCAAATCTCCACTATCTTTAGCACTGAGGAAGGTATGCTATATGCTACCGAAACCGGTATGCTTGGAATTCGAATATTCTGGTGTTCTAACGTTGTAAATAATTTTAACTTTACCATATTACACCAGGCAACTACCTATTAAAGTCAGGATGTATTTCAAAATATGTTGCCAAAATGGGCATTTGAGCCAAATTTCGCTTAAGATGTTTCTGATAAAACCAGTTCTTACAGAAAAATGAAATTAAAAAATTTTCAAAAGCGGCCAAAAACTGAGTTTATCTCTAATCATATTTTATTTTCTGTTGTTGAAATGAGCCCTCTTCCAAATCTACCTCCGCCTACAGGCCAAGCCAACAGGGATTTTTTAAATATGAAAATGTTTGTTTGAATATGTTATAGTGTTTAAATGCCTCTTTAGATAGTTGTTATTTTATCGAAGAAAACATATTTTGCAATCAGAAACAAAATTGCCGTTATAAATAAGTTGAGACAGGAAAAAATGCTCTTTCAGTTAATTAAATTTAGATTTTTTTTCTTTCATTTGTTCGGAAATATAAATGTCTTTGTTGCATACTTTTTTTCTCCTCTGTTTGTCTTTCTTGCTAGCTCCTCAAATTCTGGTCGTCTATCTGTTAATCTCTTTCTTGATTATAAATATTCATTATTTACATCTTAAACATTAACAGATAGCTACATAGCTAAAAAGATGGGGGCATTATTAAAAAGATAGGGACACTGATCATTTATTGCATGCATGATTTTGTGTGTGTGTGTGTTATTTGTAATTAAATATTCACATACTTCCGGTAAAAATAAAGTATAAAACAGTATGTTAAAATTTTATCCTTTTTTTTTCAAATTGTTGAGCATAAAATATGCTTAGAAGACTAGCATCATACTGAAAAATGCTTATATTAGAAAAGTGATTCTTCCAAGTCTGAGTAAATCGATGTTTCCATTTCATTATTGGTTCAAATATGACGACTCAATGCGTACAATTTTAAATCTCAGGAATACACAGTTTCAAAAAAAATTACTTATTTGTTAAGTGTCACAAATTTCACAAGGGTAGTTGAATTTATTCTTATTATTTCATTTGTTATGATTTCAAATGAAATGCTCATTCCAGTAATATTTTATAACATGAAATGTGGCGAATTACATTTCTTTCGTATTCGCGGAAGAACATTTAAAAGCCGTCGTAATGTAATCTCGAATACTAAAAGTTTGTTCTTCAGCTTTCGAAATTGTAGAATGGGTAGATTTGTAAAAGAAAGACTTCGCAGATGGAATTTGACAAACATCAACAATACATAAAAATATCACGCATACAATCATCATGTATGATCATGAATGAACATCGTAAATGAAGCTCCGTGTGCTCATATTTGAATATATCCATGTTTTGAGACATGAGTATACGGGGTTCAAAAAAGTCCCATATAAATTTTCCAAATAAAGTATCAATACTTTTTAAGTAAAAAGTAATAAATCTAACTCAAATGCGCGAAATTTCGCTTTATTTAAGAAAAGATTTTCTATCAGTAAAAAAAAAAAAAGGGTACAGTAGAATTTACTAGTCTGAAAATTTCATGAACATGTACGTTCTAACCCTGATAGAATATACATGTTTTAAATTTAAGTATTTTTGATTTGGAGCCATTGTTTATTATGCGACATACTCACATTTAAATATATTTTGCTCAGTTTTGAAAATCTCGTTTTTAGAGGGTACTTATTTCAAAACATTACAGGAATAACTAGCATCATACTGAAAAATGCTTACACTAGAAAGAAGACACTTTCAAATCTGAGTTAATCGATCTTTTCATTTTTTGAACTTTTTCTTTTCAAATATGATGACCCAATTCTTTCCATTTTTAAAGTCCAGAAATACTCAGTTTCCAACAAAATTACTTTTATTCGTTCAATGTAGTAAATTTTATAAGGGTAGATGAATTTATTCTTATTATTTCATTTATTATGATTTCAAACGAAACGATCCTTTCAGTAGTATTTTATAGTATGAAATGTGACGAACTACATTTTTTACCGTATTTGTGGAAAAACGTTTAAAATCCGTCGTAATATAATCAAGAAGCATAAGTTTGTTCTTCAGCTTTCGGAATCGAAAAATGGGTGTATTCGTAAAGAAAAGACTTCGCAGATGAAATTTGACAAACATTAACAATATAAATACACACATTATGTATAATCATGAATGAACATCATGAATAAAACGTCCTGTGTTTGAGTATGTCCATATTTTCAGAAATTAGTATGCAGGGTTCATACGAATCCGAGGTAAATTTTCCGGGTATAATAACAAAATTAAAAATAAATAAATAAATCTTGTTCAAACGCACGAAATTTAGTATTATTTAAGAAGAGATTTTCTAACATAAAAATTGGTATCGAAAAATTTCCTCGACTGAAAATTCCAGGACCCGCATGAATTCTGATAGTACATACATGTTTCAAACTTAATTGATTTTGATTCGAAGTTTTTTTATTATTATTATTATGTGACAAACTCAGATTTAAATATTTTTTGCCCAGTTTTTAAAATGCAGTTTCACAGAGTATTTCAAAAAATTTTAGGAATAACTACAATATTTAATGCCTTTTTTATGCAAAATAATTCTAATTTTTATTTGGCAAATCTCAATTTGTTTGAACTGCAGGATTTGAAAAATATATTGGTGCATCAAAAAATATAAATATCACTTTATGATTTTGGAAATTTAAATTAAATTATATATTGATGATACATATTTTTAATTATCTGTTTCCAGTTATCTTTTTTTTTTTAGGTAATAGAAGAAATTAAAAAACGCAAAGGACAAAATTGAACTGATGATAATTTACAAATATTAATAAAATGTTTCTTGAACACATGAAAAGCTGCTTATAATTAAAAAATTATTTTACGAACAGTGGGCTTCTACACACATGCTGAAGAAAATTTTCTTTACTTGTTGTAGTACGTTTGGATCCATACAAAATACCCTTAGTTCAAGGATATTTTCTTTATAATATTTTCGATTTATTTTAATATCAATTTCAAAAAAAAAAAGACACGTGAAGTTGTTGCGATATTATATTACACTATTACAATGATCATAAAAGTGCAATGTGTAAATCATTCGATCCTGCCATTGTTCGTTAACTTGTTCAAATTAAAAATATATATTTTTTTTTCATATACGTTTATATGATGGGACAATTTTATTGTTTTGAGTTTTTCACCATTCACATTTACATTATAAAAGAAAAAACAAACAAAGGACACTTAAAACATATAACTAAAGACCACCCTCATCATGTAACATCAATATTTCGTTCATATTAAAATAATTGAAGAAAACATTTTTATTTGTTACGAAGTTTTTTCCGCACCCTGTGCTATCATAAGTATGTGATTTTATCTTTTAGTTGGCAAATTTATTTTCCAGATATTTCTTACTGTTTTTTTATAAGAATTTTCTTATGTGGAAATATTTATTCCATTATGTATAAGAATTTCTAAACAATTTTAATATTTTGTCAGTTACACAAGTTGTATTAATCAAGGAACTTGTCGAGGAAAATGTAACTTTATTAAGACATTTTAAAAGTTACAAAAATAAAAAAACAAATAAGATAAATAAAAATAAAATTATGGGGAAAAAACCACGGCATTCTGGAATTTGCATTCGCCTCCTAAATTTATTTTTTTTTCTTTTACGGTAGTCTGATTCTGGGCTTCATTAACTGAGAAAGAACCCTAGTGATTAACCCCTGGGTTATTTGATTCCCAGACTAGCTGACTCCAAAAGCAGCAAACTGTGCAGTTCTGGTGAATCTAGTTTGAAACCAAGTGTGGGAAAACGATTACATGAATTTTAAAAAATATTTCCATATAATATTGAAATAAATGAGATGTTACAAGCGTAACATTAAAAAAAGTAGAAAAAAAGAAAAATTTTTTGATCAGACAGACAAATCGCGAAAACTACAATCGTTAATTTAAAATTAGAAACATTAATCATTATTTTCTACTTGCTAGACTAACATAATTACCCAAAATTTTTTTTACTTTTCGTTTTGGCCATTTTCACGGGAAAAAAAGACATCTTTTTTTTTAATTTTTCAGTTGTAATTTTGCAACAATGAAATATTATCTTAGAAAGCAATGGTTGTTTATGCAAAAATGCATTTAATGATAAAAGCGCCATCTGTTGACGAATCGTAAAATATTTATCTAAAAGATCGCAGTTTTCCCCTGTGTACAGTAAAACCCCGATAATTCGGATTAATTGGGACCGGACCCAATCCGGATTATCAAAAATCCGGATTATCCGGAGAATTAGAAAAAAATGAAATAAAACAGAACATAGTTACAGAAAATCACCTTTATGTTAAACTTATTGAATATTTACACACAGTAAAAATGTTCACTTTGCTTAATTCTTCCGAAAAGATTTCAGAAAAAGTTTTTTTTTTTTATTCAGAATACGATGATGAAACAAGTTAATGTTATGGAAATCAGCCAATCACTTCTCAAACTTGAAAAAAAACGACCAAACCGATCCGAATTATCCGGAGATCCGGATTATCAGGGTCCGAATTTGCGGGGTTCTACTGTACTTACAAAAGAACTCAACAGGTTTGAGAGAATTTTTCTTAAGGAACCGATTCACTGAAAATTCCCGATCGCAAAATATCATGTTAGCATAAAAGAAAATTTTTAAGCTCGATTACACATTAACTAAAATATTTATAAAAAATACCGCTTTTACCATCAGAAACTACACGTAAAATACCTGTGATGTGTGTTTTTAAAAATTGGCTACGCAAATTTTAGGTACCGTATATACTAGTGCATAAATTGACATTCCAAATTCTTACACAAAATTTTGAAAAAAAAAATGAATTTTCGTGTTTAACCCGGCAGGACGCGCGCAGGGTCGAAAAGGCCCGAGAGTATTTTTTCGTGAGTTAAAGACATTTCTGTAAAAAATGAAAATTCATTTTCTAAAATGTATTTAAGACTCAATGTATTATATTAAGACAAAAATAAGGAATACTTACATTTTAATAGCATGAAGTACATGTTGGAATAGTATGTTCGCTACAAATATTTTTTTTGCATTTTGCACAGCATGTTTTTGATTTTCTGTCCTTTACATTTGGACACAAATGACATCTTTTTCTATCAGTTTTTAGTTTCTTGTTCAGCGGCTCATTTGAATCTGGTGTTTGGAGATCATGGGTAGCAGAAGAATGCGACTTTAACTCATCCTTCAATTTTCTAGGAATTGATGGCTGCAAGCTTCTCACATTTATGTGCTCTTTCGTGAGGTCAATAGCAAGATCTTTCAGAAAACGACGCCTACTTGAATATTTAGTTGGTGGATTTTTTGATGATAGCAATAATACCCTAGCATTAATCGCCGCAGTATTTAGAATTGAAAAAAATACCACCATTGGCCATCTTTTGCATATTCTGGCCGTTGAGTAAGTGGCTGACATTTCGTCAACAACGTCTACTGCCCCTTTAGTCAAATTATAAAATGACACTATTTCGGGCTTTTTGGCTTCACCTGATTCCTTATCGATAGCATCATCGTTGTGCATTGTAGAAAGGAGATTTACACATTTATTTTTTTGGGGCACATAAGAGACTAAAGTGACATCTTTTTGAAATCCAAATAAAGATGATGTTGGATTTCTCTTCATAGCAGAAATAAATTCAGCAGGTATCTCTCGTTTATTTTTTCTGATAGTTCCTACTAAAGTAAGTTTCTTCTTTAGTAGATCTTTTGCAAGAGGGTAACTCGTGTACCAGTTATCTACCGTGATGTTTCTTCCTGAATTCTCTAATTTTTTAGTTAACCTTTTAACCACTTCATTGGCAGAATTGTTTAACTCAAAAGGACCCTTTGGCTGCGTACCAGCATAAATTTCTAAGTTCCATGTATAAAATGTACGAGCATCCACAAGAGCAAAGATTTTTATACCGTATTTCGCCGGCTTATTCGGAATGTATTGCCGAAAAGCGCATTTTCCTCTAAACGCTTCCAGCTTTTCATCTATCGTTATGTATTCTCCTACTGTGTAATAATTTTGGCAATTTTGTACAAAGTTTTCAAAAATCTCTCTGATTGGTGCCAGCTTATCGATATCTCTTCTTGAAGCACGATCTGTAACATTATCGAATCTCAAGCATCTCATGAGAAATAAAAAACGTTTATATGACATTGTCCGGTGAAATACATCAAGTCCAGATCCATCGGTAGCCCAAAGATCCCTCACATTTACATGAGAGGATTTATGTAGACCACCAAAATATAGTAAACCTATAAGGGCTTTTACTTTAGTTACTGTAGTTCCTTTAGCAACGCGATCTCTCTGAAACTTTTCAGCTATTTTTTCGATATAAATATTTGTATATTTTACTATATTTTCCAACATATTTTCATCGATTAGCATTAGTAACGAATCAACTGGAGTTGACACATTTTTAGCTTCCCCTATATTTCCCGGTAACTTCGTTATAATATTTCTAGCGGGAGTTCTAACATTCTGACGATATTTCCTTTTATACCACTTTGTACATTTATCTTTCCCTAAAAAGTACTCTTCGTCCGAATTATCGGATAAATCTTCTGATTCTATATCTTCTGATTCTAAATCTTCTTCAGAAGAAGTTTCATGGGGACTGAAATCTTCATGATCGCTTAACTCTTCACTGTCTTCACTTAATGACGATTCCCCAATAGATACTTCAGCTAATAATGTTTCTAAACGTTTCATTTCATCGGCATAATTCAATTGACGAAGCATTTTGACGCTTATATTATTAAAATTTCCACTCCATAAAAATTACACTACGACGCGCGCAGGGTCTTAAAGGCCCGTCGACTAAATTTCTCCTACAGTAGAATCCACTAGACTGAAGGAATGTTTTTCCTTCGAAAGAGGGTGACCTTCAATACAGCTACACCGGATCGCGCTTACTTCAGTCGAAAGGGGGTGATAGGATCGGTAATTTTTCGCACCTCCGGGCCTTTTAGGCCCTGCGCACGCGCTGCCGGGTTAAGTCGAACCAAGCAATTTTTTAGTAGTATGTTGAAAAATGATTTGCAATCGAGGATACATAAAAGTAATATATTTCCATTAAATTAGTGAAACTTATTTTGCTACATTTCTAATCACACTATTTTTTTTTAATTCAATGCTTATGTTGAACCGAACTCTTTTGAAACCTACGGTCATCAATTCACTGACATGATAAAAAGAAAAAAAAATCTTTCAAAAATCTACTTATCCTTTATTTACCTGAGTAAATAATTTCCTAGACAGCTAAAATATGATACTTCTTTGTACTGTCAGACGTTTAGAAGAGATATTTAGAAGCTTCTCTAATAGAACTCATTTTAATGGGGGATTATGATGCTCAAATAAATGTCTCTGTGGTGATGAGAATTTTATTCCAAGAGAAAATGGGTGGAAAATAATTTCAGGGACAATATTGCTTAACTTTTTCAATCACTCACAGGGCAATGACTTTTGTCCGCTATCACTTTCTCCAACCTAGAATCATATGTGATTGCATAAAAAACCAATTCATTCGCCGATTATCTGCGATACATATGCATATATATGTACATATATACACTGGTGTCCAAAAGTTAAGCATAATTGGTAATTAAGTAATTATTTTTAAGTAATGAAAGAAATATGAATCGGAATGTGCTGAAACTCCAGGTGTGTAAACAAAATAGTACGCGTCACATATTTTCGCGAAGAGTTTTCTCTGAAATCGAACAGGGGACCGTCAACAAATTGAAAAAGAACGAAGATCTTTTGGATAACCCTGTCAAAACTAATGTAGCAAAAGCGTTCAAACAGCACATTATGATTAATTGGCTTATTGTAATGTACTGTGTTAGTTTTTACAAGGATAGCATGTATACTCGTAGAGAAATTAAGGTTTTTATTAAAACAGTCCTAAATTTTTCCAAGTTTTTTGCTTATAATTTGCAGAGTTCTTATTATAAAATAATGTTCTTTTCTGAAAATATGACAAACATCATTGTACACAATACCCTGTCATCAGAATTTAAAAATAATAAAAATTGTATGAAAAATGAGTATGTTTAGTAAATAATTTTTCATTGCGCATGCGTCAACGATATCAAAATGTCATTTGCATATTGTGTTAGCTAAATGTATAGAGCAACTTCTGTAAAAGTTTCAAAAACATAGCTTGAAAATTCTGAAAATGGGAGCCAATAGAATCAACTCAAAATCCTTTATTCCCTAAATGAAGCAAAAAGATGAGGGGCTGTATCCATATTCCATTGTTTAGTGCCTACACAATATTGCACGTCAACTATATTTAGGTAAAACCCCTGATTTTTTTGCTTCCTTTAGGAATAACGGATTTTGACTTGATTCTATAGGCTCCCATTTTCAGAATTTTCAAGCTGTGTTTTTGAAACTTTTACAGAAGTTGCTCTATACATTTAGCTAACACAATATGCAAATGACATTTTGATATCGTTGACGCATGCGCAATGAAAAATTATTTACTAAACATACTCATTTTTCATACAATTTTTATTATTTTTAAATTCTGATGACAGAGTATTGTGTACAATGATGTTTGTCATATTTTCAGAAAAGAACATTATTTTATAATAAGAACTCTGCAAATTATAAGCAAAAAACTTGGAAAAATTTAGGACTGTTTTTATAAAAACCTTAATTTCTCTACGAGTATACATGCTATCCTTGTAAAAATTAACACAGTACATTACAATAAGCCAATTAATCATAATGTGCAGTTTGAACGCTTTTGCTACATTAGTTTTGACAGGGTTATCCAAAAGATCTTCGTTCTTTTTCAATTTGTTGACGGTCCCCTGTTCGATTTCGGGGAAAACTCTTCGCGAAAATATGTGACGCGTACTATTTTGTTTACACACCTGGAGTTTCAGCACATTCCGATTCATATTTCTTTCATTACTTAAAAATAATTACTTAATTACCAATTATGCTTAACTTTTGGACACCAGTGTACATAAAACCATTATTTGTATTACAATATATGAACCATTGAATTTAATAACTTATACTACATTGAACATGGAAGGAAAAAACAAATAATTAAAATGAAATATATATATATATATTTATTAACTTGTGCATACATCGACTCCCAATTTTTGACTTCATAATTTTGTCTGAAAATCTGCAACTTATACACCAATTAGAGTCTGCGCGGGCCGGAGCCCGGCTCAATCTGGTGTAAAACTGAAATGTTTGGCCTAGCCCGGCCCGTTTATAGTTTTACATTCCTAGGACCTGCCCAGCTCGTACAGAAATCAATGAAAACAGGCAGGGACCGATCTGACTCGACACGGTTTCTACTATTTCGAAAAATACAGATTTTTATCATATTATTAAGATTCTTTTAAAGAATACTGCACAAACACTTATGGGATGATTTAACAGTATGTTTTACAGAAAATACACAATAGCAGCATTAATGATTATTTAGATTCTTACACTTTCAACATTCAAACGAAGATTCAAAGATTCATTAAAAAATAATATGGTTTAGAATGAAAGAAAAAAAAAGAAAGTTAAAAACATCATAACTTTTGAAGCTGAATAATTAAAGTAGATTTATGAAAATATTTCTATATCATTTTATAAAATATTTTCTCAAATCCAAAGAAATTACTTTCTCATGCACTTCTGAATTCATTTCTTTTTGGAAACGCATAAGGTTAGCAGGTGTTTTTATTCAGAATCTATGTAATCGAATGATTTTATTCATTTTTTGATGCAAGCAGTTTAAGAAAATGCTATCAAAGTTAGCGTTTTGTATCGAATTTCTGGAAGCAAAAACATGGGAAAGGAGAAAAGTCTGTAACTTAGTGACAAAAATCTCTTATATCTCAAGAAGTATATACAAGTATCTTGTTTCCCAAAAATGAAACACGCTATTCGATTCCAAATCCCTTCAATAGTCAGGTTTTGCAATTTTATACTTTTACAGTTAAAAATTAATCAGAAAATGTATCAAACTTTCACATTGTTGAGAAGTTATTTTACTAACTACCAAGAAGTAAATTTTTAAAGATTACGCTAACATAAATTCTTTATCGATATTAATACTTTTAAAAATGATGTTGGTAGTAAACATTGTTATTGTTAGTAAAAAAAAAACAATGGAAGTCTGAACTCGGCTTGGAACGAGTCTGCTAAAAAAATATTAAACCTGACTAAAAAAAAAAAACTAAACACAAA
The DNA here is from genome assembly GCA_964019185.1 of Maratus speculifer. Classification (NCBI taxonomy): domain Eukaryota; kingdom Metazoa; phylum Arthropoda; class Arachnida; order Araneae; family Salticidae; genus Maratus; species Maratus speculifer. Next base: position 115,115,367 of record OZ025292.1, read on the forward strand.
ATGACCAATGCCGATCTCTATACTGTATAAATTACATTTCTGTGCTGAACTTGTATCAAACTATAGTATCGGCGTGACGCATATTTATATTTATTCCCGTTAAAGCCATATTCATTGAAAATAGGTCATATTTTATCGCACAAATCTTTATGACGAGCCGGTAGGACCGCCAAATATTTTTATCGAGCCAGGCCGGGTACGGGCCTTGGACTCGTGCAAACCTCTAACACGAAAATATACGATATTTTTAAGTAGAGGATAACATTTAATCAAGTAGAAGTTTATTTCAAGTTAGTATTCATATTTTTGCTATTCATGATATTCATTTATTTTCGCATTCCTGTAATAAATTTTCCTTTTATAAATGCTGTTTCTTCAACTTTTTAAATTATTTTTTCCACTTTCTTTTTATTCAACCATTTTATAAAACTTACAAGGGCTCTGATGTTACTGCTAGCCAGAACGTTGCTTAGCTTAATCCCCTCAAGAGATCGACGGAAAATTCGGTTTCTTTTCCGTTTTCGTTCCAAAACCCGAGTTTCATCCGTCATGACTGGCTTAAAATGTGAATGCAAATTATAAAGAAATCAATGGATATATAACTGAACTTTTTCACATGCCTATTAAAATCTGCAGACATAATAGAATTTTTTCAGTTTGAAACCACAGAAGTGTTTCAATACTCCATGAGAAAATTCCAGTAAACTGCAAAAATAATAATAATAATAATAATAATAATAATAATAATAATAATAATAATAATCTGTAACCCTACAGATGAAAAGTTGCCGAAATCAGTATGTTTACTAATATTTTATATGTACACTGTACAAGAAAAACTGTAAATTTCAAAAACTAATTTTTGTAAAGATACAAAAATCTGTAACTTTACAAAAAAATCTATTAAAATAATAGTTATCGTAGTAAAATATTGTCTGTAACCTGGGTTGCAGTTACATGAAAAATTCTTGGAATCCCAGTTTCCTAAAAAATCCTTAGTAACCTTACAGATTTTTTGATTTTCGGTGCAAATCTGTATCTGTTACATACGTTTTTGCTGCTGTTGCCGTTACATAAAAAGTTCTACACTGTAAAAAAAAAATTCTGTAAAGGTACTAAACATTTTCTAGGAAACTGGGATTCCAAGAACTTTTCATGTAACGATAGCAGGAAAAATCCCTGTAACTGATTCTGAAACTTGAATTTTTGCTGTTACCGTTACAGGAAAAGTTCTAGGAATCCCAGTTTCTTAGAAAAAGTTTGGTACCTTTACAGAATTTTTTTACAGTGTAGGAATCGCAGTTTCCTAGAAAACTTTTAGTAACTTTACAGATTTTTTTACAGTATATAACAGATTACAAAAGTCATAATAAAAGACAAATCGAGGTGTGTATACATAATACTAAAATACTTTTTAATTAAATACCATTGATTGAATTAGAAAATCTTTCTGAGTCGTTGATGAATTGATTACGATAATTTTATACGAAAGTTTTGGGTTTAAAGCACAGAGAGGTTTAAAGTGCATTTTTGACCATATGTATAATTCATTAATAATTATGTATATTTAGTAAATGTGCATAATTAATTAAAAGTTATTCATATTTAATAAATGCGTATAATTAATTTATAATTATGTATGCTTATGTAAGTATTTATTAATTTAATACATATAGTTTAAATATTTTATTTTAAAAAATCTTGAAAAGCAATGTGAGAAAATTTGACCAACTGAGAAATATGATGTCGGATTGCCATTGCCATAGGAACAGTCATCTAAAGAAGCAAAAATTTTGTCCTTTAAGGGTGTATTAGAAAAAGCGATTTTCCGCCTTCAACAGCTCGAAATTTTCCTATACAATTTCGGACACATTTTTAAAAGTAGAATTATGAAAATTGCTGAGAGGATTTTTGAAGAAACGTATAAGGTGTCGTGTGAAGTCATTTTACGCTCAATTCACTAGAATTTGATTTATAAACAATTATCTTCTCAGTATGACCTTTTTTTCGTTTGCAGATCTCCCGCTTCGGAAAAATCGGTTCAAAATAAATTTTTGATTGCTTTTTTTGCAATACTTTCTGCATTTATCAAAGAATCGACAATCACGGCACCTTGTGTACTTTCTAGATAAAACAATTTTCCAGTTAGATGAATGTGAGAGCAAAAATGAATTTAAAAATAAATCGAGAAATAAGCAGTTTGAATCGAAATACACCCTATAGATCCGAAATATACCCCTATATTATAAATTTATCTTGGAAAATTATATATTTTAAAGCTGTTGAAATGCCATTAAATCGCAGATAAATTACGCCTCTCATCACCAAATTATTATTAAAGGACAGAAAAAAATCTTTTTGACTTTTAATATTCCTAAAATACCACTGTAAACCCTGTGCAAAAAGACTTTTTTTTATGAAGTTTTAATTTTTTATTGTTGTTGTTCGAGCCTAAAACATGATGACAAAACACTTCTTCATTTTTATAGGAATCCTTTATGTTTAAAATTAAGAGGAAAACATGCATATACACTGTAAAAAAATTCTGCAAAGTTACTAAACTTTTTCTAGGAAACTGGGATTCCTAGAACTTTTCATGTAACGGCAACAGAAAAAAGCCTTGTAACCTCTTCTTTTGCATGCGTTTTTGCTGTTTTTGCATGCGTTACATGAAAAGTTCTAGGAATCCCAGTTTCCTAGAAAAAATGTAGTAACTTTACAGATTTTTTTTTTTACAGTGTACACAAGGAAGGCTAAAGATTAAAAAACATTTTTATCTTTCAAAAAAAAATTAAGCACCTCAAAAAAGAAAGCTGCTCAAAAAATTAGTTAATTTCTCTTTTAAAACAATGAAGCAACAATTGTAAATATTGCTAGAAATTATCTACACTGCTAAAAATCTTGTTCTAGTTTGAAAAAAATTTTGGTGCTCAATAGCTAACACTGTAATATGGGGAAATCTTGGACCAATGTTTGGAGCTCCTGTTGAAGCATAGTTCCAAGAGTTGGAACGAGGTTGAAATAGGAAGCTTCAAATATTGGCACTAGCTTTCACCATCTTATGGTGACAACTACTGAGTACCAAAATTTGGTTCAAACTAGAACAAGATTTTTAGCAGTGTAGTAGTGATATCTAACTACGATTAATACAACTATTTAGATGTATCCTATGAATTCTTAATCATTTTATGGTATTATTAAATGAAAAAGAAAAGAAAATGCGTCTTTTTTTTTTCTTTCAAATATTGCAATTCGAAGTAGGGGGCTCATATGAGACTCATGGTGACTCGAGGATTGACATAATTATCTATTTTAACAGTCACACTTTACAATTTGACATTTTCTTTCAGGTTGAATTTAAATTATTGAAAATTAATCTTTTAACAGATATATAATTTACAAATTCTTTAATCCTTTATCTACCGACGGTACTTGTAAGTACCATTAAAATTACTTAATATAAAATTCTTTTCATACTTCAATTAGTTGTAATGCTGTTTAGAATGAGTTATAGATACATTGTTTTATTTTGTATCAAAAGCATTATTGGTTACACAAAACAAAAATATTTCTAAAAGGATGATTTCTTTTGCCTTTATATCTTTTCAGCTTTCTTGGCATTGAGGGAGATGGATGGGGATTTTTCAGTTCGGAAGTATTGCTATATTTATATTGCAAGAACATCATATTTGTACATTTTATAATTCTGCAAAATACTAAGAAAACAATTTAAAATGAAAAAAAATTGAGTGAGGTTATAAATATTGCACAAAATCCCTGTAAATTGAAATTTAATTAATCCTTTTAAATCCTCCAGTCCTTCTAATTTTTTTCAAAAATTTATTAAATGATTATCTAAATCTTTTAATTTAGTTTAAACAATTTACATAAAATGCTTTAGAATGTAAAATTTTAATTAATTCATAATTCGGTTGATAAAGGATTAAGACTTCAACATTTAATTATTTTTTTAAAAAGTACAGTTAAAAGGGGTTTTGTATATAAACGTATACAGCTTGAAACAGGATAATTCAATAGTACACTTAGCAAAATGCTACGAACCTGTATTTGTTAAGATGGAGTGCTCCACCCCCGTCCTCAGGACCTGACAGACCCATATGACTCGTGCGACGAGGACTTCGACTAGGGTCCGGGTTCGCATACCGCTTGGCGGCTACTACTCCGGGGTCCCTATCCGTCCCCCTCGCCGACCGATGTCAACGGTCTAACGACCAGCCCCGTGAGAGGCCAGTCGCCGTTCCCAAGTGTTGATGAAACGCTCGAATGCGACAGCTCACCTGCCCATTGAGTTACCCCAATGGCGTGAACACTTGGAATTCCTAGCCGAGGAACCATGACAAGCCCCCGGATTACAACAGCCACAAGAGCGCTGAAGCCAGTGACCCAATGCCATGGAACTCCGGATGCGAAATATTAAAATGGAGGGCCAAAATCACATTACGGTGAAATCCAAACACCTCATTGGTCATTGAGTTGCGTCCTTTTCAGACAACAATCTATTAGCGGTAGGTAGGTGAAATGTCACAAATTTGAGGTAAATCTTAACTGTTTTCATTTATAATCTAAATTTTTCACTCTCATTTTATAAAATGTCGTCAAAATACCTTAATTGAGTTAATTTTGATGGTTTATCGTAAATAAGAACAGACGGTAACAATCACTTCAAAATTACTTTACCCTTCATTCTTTTACAAATGGAGAAACATGCTCGTGATTTTCACCCTTACCACATGACCAATAAAGTGGCTGCATTTTATTTTACTTTGATTTTGGCCCTCCATTTTAGAATTTCGCACCCCGGATGGGATTTGCTTTGCGGCAGCCCCACAAGATGAGATCACTATAAAAAGAAACATTTATGTTGGCCAGCCGTAAAGGGAGGTGCCCCTAGCAAGACCCTAGGAAGACAAGGAAAGCCTTCCTGCCCCCACAGTCCCGGACTCACCCTAAGGTTTTCGCCCCCAATCCCTGCACGTACCGACTTACGAACACCCCTTAAGGTGCACCTGCTGCGTCCGGACACAGAGTTGGTGACTAGGTACTGGTAACTGAAACCTCGAAGGCCGAGAAAACCCCTCGTGGCGGCTAAAGAAACCCCCCAGTCTAGGCTTTGTGCACCCAAAATACCTCCCACTCCCCTGGTAAACCAAGGGGGGGGGTCCGGTGTCACGGGCTAGGTGCCGGTAGCGATCCCAGGTGGGCCCGGAAAGCTCCACCTAGACTGCAAAGACACAGCCTCGCTAGGGAGTTGGCGCGAACAGAACCCCGCGCGCCACGTGCCGTCCCCCGCCTTCCGGCCAGGGAACGGAGCGAGGCCAAAACAAGGCCCCGCCACGCACTACCTTACCTCGGAGCCCTCGTTGGTTCGTTGGCCCGAAGGCCCTTTCCTCGTGCAATGAGGACTCCTACCAGAGTAAAGGAACCTCTAGCCAAACCCTGGAGGACAAGGAAAATTCCTCCATGACATCCGGCTCGGGGGTGAGTAGCCGGAAAATTAGTTTGTGGCACTGCTAAGTCTGAATCACTGGGCACAGAAAACCCCAGTCCCGCCTAGACACGTCAGACTTCGATCGGACCGAGAGTTCCTCTGAGGGAGATGTTTTACCGCTTTAACCGGTGAGCGACCGGCCAGATCTCTGTGGCGAGTGGATCGTGTGGGCCGGCCTACCAGCCAACCCCCTTCCATGGTTGTTGGGTCGTGAGGGACAAACGCCACCACGGCGCCCTTCCGTCTCGACCCGTTCCTTGGTCGAGCGCGGCACCCCCAGTCTCCTCCCACCAAGGAGCTGGCACACCATTGCGTCCGCTAAAGAGGGAGTAGGGGCTGAGTTTCCCGGCGGATAAAGTCACATCGGGCACTGGCCAAGCCTCCCCCATCGTTAACTCCAGGAGTTACTACACGCCGTTCCTGCGAGTTACGATGAACTAAGGAGTCCCTACCACTTGTTCGACAAAGCCCACACTCTCGTTTCAGGCTCCTCTCAGTCAAGTGAGTGGTCGAGGTATCGATCACCTTAAGGTGCTTTTCACGGGCCTACCCAAGCGCTAACTTTCCCTACTCTTCACCTAAGCACAAGATTTTAGGTAGTTAGAACGCGATTTTTTAGATTCGATTCGTGTTCAAACCTAAGCAGAAATTACCTAAGCGCAGCCAATCAGAGAAGAGCTTTTCGCTAATAAGGCGGCCGGTTAATATGTCAAAAAGTAGTATTTATGTTTTAAATAGCTCTTTTTTTAGTTTAATATTAACTCTGTTTATTCATCAAACTAGGATCTCATTTCGTAATTGCAGAAAAACGGTAAGTTTTATTAAGCTGTGTTGGACATATTTTTAATTAATGTCTTTTCATTTAATAATAATAAACGGTAAGGATTGTTTAAATGTTGCATCTTTCTAGAAGGCAGGATAAATATCTGTTTTTGGTAATCATTCAGATTCATTTCATTAATGTTTATATACCAATTATATAATTTGTTCAAGGATTTCGTTTCATTATAATAATGATGATATAATACTCTGTTCTCAAAGCTATTTTACTGAAAGTTAACAGCGCAAAGAATAGAAGTATTTTTTATGAATATTTGTTTCTTAAAGTTAATTATTTGCTTAGTTGATTATATTCGATTGTTTGATAGGATACTTTTGATGTATGATCTTTTGATCTGAGTTTTAAAATCGAAAATTAGTTATACTCAAGCTTCAATACAATTGTTAATATCTCATAATTATACATATTATGCAATATGCAATAAAATCGTAGTTTAAAATTGTGCGAACAACAAAATTTATTCAAAATGTTATTATTCATAACTTTTGTAATCAATAAAATGTCTTTCTCTTTATGAATCACTTCATCATATATCTTTACTAATTTTATAATTTCCAATGCATATGCCTTCATACTGCAGTGTAAAATAGAAATATTTACTGAAATTTGAAGAACTTTTTAAAGCTGTTATCTAAAAATGTACACTTAAAATATCTTTTGCTAATTCTAAATGAACATAGTAACAAAATATTAATTTATAGTAAAGTGCTATGAACCTACATTGAATTATGAAGCCACTTCAGAAGTCAAGGAACTGAGATACAGAAGAAGTCTTCAGTTGGAATATTTGACAGCAGGGTACATTTTCAGGCAGACTTTTCATTTGATTTTTTGTCTGTTAACGTAGCGTAGCTCCTGAGACATCTTTTAAGCCACAGGAAACTTTTCATTGAAGCTGCAACTCTCAATTTAATTGGTGGATGTGTTTCATAGCACATTAATATGTTGATACTAAGTTCATTTGGGATTTTCAAATATTATTTTACTTTTACTTTTTTAAGTAACAATACTAATGAAATGTTTTGTTTCCGTGTAAATATTTTATTTCATATGTTTGTCCGAAAATGTTATATATATTCGAAATGCAAGTGTTTTTCGACTATAAGGACCTTGGTAAGAAAAGGAAATTTATCATACATATTTTTTGCATAAGTTTAACTAGAGGGAGATGTTTATTTATGATAAGCATTGTAATGTGTTCTAATGCACTTTTTTACCCATGTAAGTTTCTACCAATGCTGTACAAATCTTTTAAAAAACTAATGATACAATAAATGCTCTCCGTTTGGTCAAGTCATACTGCCAAATATTGGGCCAAACTGAAGATATTCTTACATAACTAATTTTATTGCATGTCTTTATAAATATGCATAATCATGAACTATTAACAACTGTATTGAAGCTTGAGTATAGTTAATTTTCGATTTAAAAACCTATGAGCTACAGTAAACATATATTTCTTAACACTTACAATTATTTTAACTAAGCAAAGAGATATTTAATTCAAAATAGATCAAAAGTACCCTATCAAACAATCGAATATAATCAACTAACCTTATCAAACAATCGAATATAATCAACTAAGATAATAATAAACTTTAAGAAACAAATATTTCATACAAAAGATTAATATGTTGAAAAATCTCAATAAAATATCTTCATTATTGATAAGGTTAAGTACAAAAACTCGAGTTCAGCTTGCAGTCAGTCGCTTAATATTTTTTATTGACTCTTATTATATTTTTGGTAAAAGTGAATTGCGATGCTGCTTTACAGTACAAAAAATGTTTATCTTGATTGTCTTATATCTCATTAAAGTCTTTTATAAAATTTTATGAAAACTCTGTATGTTTACAACTTTTGAAAACAATCACCCTCTCAAGTGCATTTGAAAACTTAATATATAAATCAAAAGCAGCAATAAAGATCTTTTGGCTGAGTTGCCACCTTTTTAATGGGGTTTTTTCTTCCTTTAGTATTTTATGAAAAATTAACACTCATATGACCATCAATTTTTCTTAAAAGTCTAAAAATATCTTTTTCTTTTCAATTTTAAAATATTTGATTCAAAAACAAAAGTTTTTAAAATTTATTTTAATTCATATAAGAAGCTATGGAATTTAACATTTTATTAATTTAAAAGTTTTTAAGACTATCCTCTTCTTGAATAACACAAGCCTGCGATGAAAAAATTGTCGGCATAGTAAGTGGTATTTTTTATAGTTATTTGGATGCTGATTACTAGAAAAATATTGAAAAAATTCCATCACGTACAGTTTCTTCACAAATCGCAATTTATTATTTCATGAATTTAGCAAATTTCGAACAAAAAAACTATTATTTATATGAGTTTGTCAAATAAATTTATAGACTTTAAGTAGTAAATTTGTGTATTTAACTAATAAAAAAGAAAGAAAAACTATTTCAATACAGAATATTTTTTTTAACCGGCAAACCGCCTATTAAACACACTATTCAAGACAGAGGAAACAAGATGAAATCGGATCTTTTCTGCTTGCAGGTGTCTGTACGCCCCCTCTTCTTCACACCCTTTTTCACTGTCCTTATCTCTACTCCTGATTCAGTGTCTTTGTTTACTCTGTGCTGTACACATGTGTTTTTATTCCGAGCTGTGAGTTAATAGTAATAGTTGTAATTTTAACTTCTAGTTATTGCTGCATTAGAGAACATGGCTTCCACTTCCAGAGGATGTGTTAATTCACCGAATTGTTTCTGTTATATTTGCGGTAATTATACAATGAAAAAACAACAGAGAAGCATTTCTGATTTTGTTAAAAAAGTGTATTTCGCTTATTTTGGCATTGGGTGATCAAGATAAGCCGTGGGCTCCACACAAAGTTTGTAGTATTTGCGTAGAAGAATTAAGGCAATGGTTTCAAGGCAAGAAACAATCATTTCGATTTGGTATACCAATGGTTTGGAGAGAACCTAAAAATCATAGTGATGATTACTATTTTTGTCTTTGTAATGTGAAAGGATTCAATTTAAGGAACAAAAAGGAAATATTTTATCCTGACATTCCATCTGCTATACGTCCTGTTTCTCATGGACCTGGTATTCCGGTTCCTTCCCCTCCAGAAACTATGGAAAATATTGATTATTCAGATACTGTGCCTGAATGTGAAAGTGATGATGATGTTGATGAAGTATATGACTCTATTAGCGATGAACCTAAACTTTTCACGCAGTCTGAATTAAATGATTTAGTCTGAGACTTAAATCTGTCTAAGGATTCGGCAGAAGTTTTAGGTTCCAGACTAAAAGAAAAAAATTTGCTAGCTCCTGGTACGTCATTTTATTGGTTTAGAAACCGAGAAAAAGATTTTATTCCGTTCTTTTCTAAAGAAGAGGAACTTACTTATTGTAACAATATTCCAGGCCTCATATCATGTTTCAAAGTCCAATATGAAACTGACGAATGGAGACTTTTTATCGATTCATCAAAAAGAAGTCTGAAAGCAGTACTATTGCATAATGGAAATGAATATGCTTCTGTACCTGTTGGACATTCTGTTCACTTAAAAGAGTGCTATGAAAATCTTGATTTTGTCTTAAATAAAATATCGTATTCAGATCACAAGTGGGCAGTTTGCGGTGATTTGAAGGTGATTTCTATGTTGCTTGGTCAGCAGAGAGGGTACACAAAATTTCCCTGTTTTCTTTGTGAATGGGACAGTCGAGACAGAAAGCAACATTAGATTAAGAAAGAATGGCCAATCAGGAAGACATTAGATCCTGGAGTCAAAAATATTCAAAGTAAAAATCTTGTGGATCCAAAAAAAGTTACTTCCACCGCTTCATATAAAATTAGGTCTTATGAAACAATTTGTCAAGGCTTTACCAAAAGAAGGTGAATGTTTCAAATACCTTTGTGAGCAGTTCCCAGGTTTATCCGAAGCAAAACTGAAGGAAGGTGTGTTTGTAGGACCAGACATCAGGAAATTGATGAAAGATGAAAATTTTGAGAATAAAATGAAATTAAATGAAAGAAAAGCCTGGAAATCTTTCAAACTAGTTGTTACTAGTTTTCTTGGCAACAAAAAGGATCCAAACTACAAGTCTATTGTAGAAGAGATGGTAACAAATTTCAAGATTTTAGGGTGTAATATGAGCTTAAAAATTCATTTTCTCGGTTCACATCTTGACTATTTTCTAGAAAACTTAGGTGCAGTTAGTGAGGAACAAGGTGAAAGATTTCACCAGGATACAAAGGAAATGGAGAGGCGATATCAAGGCAAGTGGAATGTCAGCATGATAGCTGACTACTGCTGGATGCTACAAAGAGACAATCCTTGCAAAATTCACAAGAGGAAAAGTGGCAAAAAAACCTTTGATGGAAAGAAAAAATAATACTCTGATGACTTGCAACCTTGTATGTATAATTAACTATTACTTTAATTCAGATATAAATGTAATTTATATTGATTTATAAATATATGAAATTAAAACGAAATGTCGAAATTTCGTTATTTTACCTCTTTTTTTAAAAATTATGCAACCATTTTGTGAAAAATCCTTACGTGATAGAAAAAAATGGATTTCATTTTTGTAATCAGCAATGAAAAAAACATAAAAATTAGTTATCAAAATTAAAACAATTTTCAAAAAGTATTTTTTCGCAGGTCTGTGTAATAAATGAAAGCATATATTGCTTGTTGTGTAATGTTTACTTGTAAAAAAGAAGTATTTCATGTTGGTATATGGTTATGTATTTCAAAAGGAAGTAGGTTTATGGAAATATTTGTGCTAAATATAGAATAATATTGATTTAAGATTTAAAATATATATATGTTACAGGCCAAACCCGATTTTAGGCCAAACCGGTCTATCCTAACGCCCATCGGATAAACTAGTTTTTCCTAGGCCAAACCGGTCTATTCTAACGCCCATCTGATAAACTAGTTTTTCCTAGGCCAAACCGGTTTATTCAAACGCCCATCGGATAAACTAGTTTTCCTAGGCCAACTAGTCTATCCTAAGGCCCATAGGACAAATAGATTTTCCTAGGCCAAACTAGTTTGGCCTAAATTTTATAGGATAAACTAGTTTAGACTGCTGTTTATTGGTCTGAATTAGTTTATCCTAGGCCAATTCAATTTGGCGTGATTTTATTGAATTCAATGACCACCTCAAGCCAACATTCTTGTTTGTCCTAGGCTGATCTAGTTTATCCTAGGCCAATGTAGTTTTACGTGTTTTTAGCTCACAGGTTCTGTATGTATGTATGCATGTATGTACACATGTATGTACATATGTACGTACGTATGTGCGTAACGCGATAGCTCTTGATAGAAATAACGTAATTGGACATGTTTTTAAGTCATAAGGCTATCAAAGCCTGAGAACTATTGCACCCGTAGGTTCTGTATCTATGTATGTACGTAAGTACGTAACGCAATTATTCTTGATAGAAATAATCGATTTGCATCAAACTTTCAATATAGGTTTACTCTTATAAGGATCTTTTTTTATTACTTTTGGATGTCATTGGAGAAGAATAAGTGTGTGTGGGGGGGGGGGGGCGAGAGGCTGTTTCGCCCCTTCCCTTAATTCAAATAAATGGGTTTCCATGCATTATTAGCATATTTTATTCAAATTTTAGATATAGGAGCATTCTCTTGTGGAGTCTCCATGATTAGTATTGAGTGTTCATTGTTTAAGTATAAAGGGAGGGAGGAATAGGAGTAACGCCCCATAATTTATGTAAATGCTTTTTTCACGCAGAATTTACTGATTTGTTTCAAATTTTAGAAATAAATTCATTCTCGTAAAGCGCTTTCCTAATTAGTTTTGAGGGTTAATTAAATAAAAACAACGAGAAAAACGGGGGGAAATCGCCTTATTTTGGCAAATGCGTTTTTTCATGCAGAATTAACCGATTTGCTGCAAATCTTGGATTTGTTCATTCTAATGAAGCGTTTCACTGATTAATTTTGATGGTTCTTCGGTTAAATATAAGGGGGAAACTTACAATTTATTTCTTTTCTTAAATTAGATAAATTGGTAATAATACAGAATTATCCAATTTGCTTAAAATTTTGGACATGAATTCATTTGATCAGGCGCTTCTTTAATTAATTTGAGTTTTTCTTTAGTTTAAGTATAATAGGGTAGTGGATGTTTTATCGCCTTCCTTAAATTAGATAAATAGGTTTTTATGCAAATTTATCCGATTTGCCGTAAATTTTGAATATAGTTTTTTTAAGGAGAATCCCTGAATTGTTTTGAGATTTTAATTGTTAAGTATAAAGGGAGGAATGGGAGATTACCTTCCTTAAATCAGATGAATTGTTTTTTGAGCAGAATTATCTGATTTGCTTCAAATTTTGGGTAATTGTTTAATTTTATAAAGCATATCTGTGATTAGTTTTGGGGGTTCAATGGTTAAGTATAATTGGGGGAAATAGGAAAAAGTAATCCAACTTACTTTATTTTTCGAGGGTGTTATTCTTTAAAAAAAAAAAATAACGCTGTAATACACAATGACTGTAAACAGCCTGTGAATGCAAAGCCATCAGTTTAACTGGGCAATATTATTTTTAATATTAATCCCGACTACTGCTCCATTGCTAACCTTGTGCAAAGTGTTTTTGTCATAACCCCTATATAATGTATTTTATTCGAAGGGTTTTAGAATATGGTTAGAGATTTGCACGGGCCGGAATTTCCAGGCCAGGGCCCTGCCTGACCGGGGAGCCAGGCCTCTAAATTATGTTGTGTTACCCACATTCCCCTTTCTTTTAGAGTTGTGGATTTTTATTGTTTAAGTCTAAAATTTAGACTTAAACAATAAACATCCACAACTAATCACGGAGGCGCCTTGTCACAATGATCCTATATCTAAAATTTAAAATGAAAACTAATAATTATGCATGATAAATCCATTTTTCTAAATTAAAAGTGGGGGATTAGCCTCCCGTTCGTCCCCCCCCCTTTATTCCTATCCAATGAATTCCCAAAATTAATCAGAAACGTATCTTATCAGAATGAAACTACATCCAAATTTTAAACCAAATCGGATATCTCTATCAAGAGTTATCGCGTTACATACATACGTACGCACATGCGCACATACATGTGTACATACATACATACAGAGCCTGTGAGCCCATTATTTCTCTGGCTTCGACTCCCGTGAGCAAAAAACACGTAAAACTACATTGGCCTAGGATAGATTAGATCACCCTAGGACAAACAAGAATGTTGCCGTTGAGGCGGTCATTGAATTCAATAAAATCACGCCAAATTGAATTGGCCTAGGATAAACTAGTTCAGACCAATAAACAGCAGTCTAAACTAGTTTATTCTATAAAAGTTCGGCCAAACTAGTTTGGCCTAGGAAAATCTAGTTTGCCCTGTGAGCCTTAGGATAGACTAGTTTGGCCTAGGAAAAACTAGTTTATCCGATGGGCGTTAGTATAGACTGGTTTGGCCTAGGAAAAACTAGTTTATCCGACGGGCGTTAGGATAGACTGGTTTGGCCTAGGCCAATCTAGTTTGGCCTAAAATCGGGTTTTGCCTGTAACATATATATATTTAAACTCTTTAATGCAAGAATATTTAGCCAGTTAAATATTTCGTGATTGCATGTCGAATATTCAGTATTCGGCCAAAACGACCAATAGGTGTATACCTATAAATACCTTTTAAATGTGATAGAAATATTTTTGACAAATACTTTGTTTTTATCATTTTTTCATTGAAAAAGAAATTAAAATTTTAATTTATTTAGTTTGTGCAAAAATTATTTTAGGTAAATGTATTTGCTATGCATGTTCTCTTTAATCAAATCTCTTTCATACTGAATTCTTTTAGAGATAATCAAATTTTAAAATAGCATATTACAACTGTACAATTCAGCATAATTTTATAACAATATGTCGGGGAGAGTGGAGCAGTAGGATTTTCTCCTTGTGTATTTATTCTAAGCATTTCATCAATCACACACTAGATGAACTAATAATAGCACAATCTTCGGTTGTAAAAAGTTTTTGATCTGCATAAGCTTGCAATTGTATTAAAGTAAACAATAAATTCAAAAATCAGAAGTAACTTTCCTTCATATACATTTAATGCTTTCCGTTTATATAGTTTCTTTATCTAACGAATGTTATGTTGTATATTATCCATAATTTAAGCTAAGTTTAATAGAAATATATTTTTGTTTAAACAAAAGGTTTGATACAATAGAGGGTAGTGTGAAAAAAATGGGACATGCCACTAAAGGCAGGTATGGTACAAGTTCAATTTCTTCAAATTGCTACTGCAAATATATTTAGAGGATCAATTATATACAATTTAGATATCAATTATAACACTGATAATACATTCATTTATTTCAAAATTAAAATAAATTCTAGTGATTATCATCTGTGACTGACATTCCTGAATTTTCTTTCCTGTGATGAAGATACTGGAATTTGATACTGTGGCACAGACATTATCAATCTGCAAGTTTTTTAGACTATATCTAGTCATTATTTGTTTCGTATTGTTTTGTTTTATTGCTGTCTCATGCCATGCATTTTTTTCGCTATTAGTAGGAAGGTATGGGAGACATTTTGAAACTCTTTTCTTTAATTCAAAAATTGTTTCTGCAAATTATGTTTCTATATTGCTCAAAGATATTAGAAAGTGTTTTTTTTTTTTTTTTTTTTTTTTTTTTTTTTTTTTTTTGACAAATAAAGTTGATTTTCTTATGTTTGTAAAAAAGTATTCCATTCTTTCTCACTTTCCTGTACTATTAAAATTTAAGGATTGATTTTTAAAAAAATTACTTTTGATATGTCTTTTTTGAAAATTTTATACACTATTTTTAACAATATGTCAGCTTGTTTCAACGATATCTCACCATCGCAATTTAAAAGTTATGTAATTTTAAGAATTTTATTCATGTAAACATTTGAGATTTTATTGCATAATTATAGAAATATTTCAATGTTGATGAATCCAGTAAATTTTAACCCTTTAAGCGGCATGCAAATATTCAATTCATGCTTAAAAATTCATAAAATAGTATTTATAAAGGATATTGGTATGAAAATTTTTATTTGACAAATTTATATATTTATTTATCTTATTTGCTTCAAAAAGTTAATTTAAATATTGATTTTATGTTAAATCAGTCATCGTTTCTGAAAGTTACGCGATGGAAAACCCCAGTTAGGCTGCTTAAAGGGTTAAATAAAGGGGAAAATGAGAAATGTTTTATTGTAGAGTAACCTTCGCATAAAAATATTTTATGGTGATGCACCGAGCTTTTGTTGTGAGTATGTTATGCTGTTCAATTCTATACATTACAACAAAAAAGAAAACTAGCCTGTTTCGATCCAAACTACTTTTCTTTTCATTGTAACAATTGATGTGGTACTGAAATTTCATTGCTATTTTATGATTTTCATAAGATGTCAGAAGATCAGAAGTGATCAGGATGTTTTTATCAACAAGTTCGTTTCATTTATTTGTTTTGTTAATGACCGCAGAAAGCTTGGAAAAGAAAGTTTAAAAATTTATTACATGGGTTTTGAAACAATGTGGAGTTCATTTTATTTGCTTATCCAACAAAACACTATATGAATTTCGACTGGTCTTTCTTTTACAAGTGATTTGCGGTCATCAGCAAAAAAAAGAACTGGAGATGGGTATATCATCAAAGTTCACTGGTATAGTGTGACTTCTAGACATCTGACAAAAGTCATAAAACATGAAAAGTTTCATGATCAAGAAAGATATTCAGTTTGGATCTTAAAGGTCCAAACAAAACTCTTGACATTGAAAGATTTTATGTGGCCAGGTGGTTCATTTGATATTTTACGATTTTTTATCAATGTTGTTGGTACATCAATCTCCACCTCTTTCTTTTGTTGATAACCAGAAAATGCTTGGAAAAGAAAAGACGATTGTAATATCAGTTTTTTGTGGGGCGAAACAAGTAAAATGACGTTGAATGCACCTAAAGAACTTGGAAGGGGGGGGCTGTGCACATCACAGAAAACAGTTTTAGTTACACCTATGATTTTCTGACAACCTATTCACCATTTTCTTATATGCAAGAAAATTTTGAATATTTGTATTATTAATTTGATGTAAAGAAGCTACTTATCTTGCTATATACAAATAAAGTAAGGTGGTGCGGGGTAATAACGCCAAGTGCTAATATTTTGCATAATTATGAAATAATCTGGTAAATGAAACCCATGTGCTCTGCGCAGAAGGGTTTTGAGTTACATAAATCGCAAAAAACAGCTTCAAGTTAATTTCTTTCATTTTTAGGCCTTATTGTTTTTACAGGCAACTAAAATTAACGCTTGATCTAAAATTTGCGAGATACGTTTTGAGATGTGAAGACTGTTTTTTTTATCCGGAAATACTTTGTTAATTACATAAATTTGTAGTACATTTCATGGACTTTCAAAATGTTGTTGAGGATTGTGGATATCTTCTCGAGATAGTTTGTAATTTAAAATGTACAGCGCAATAACTATAACGGGATAATAACGCCAATCCTTGGCATTAATACCCCGGTTGATTCCCTACATTGGCCGAGCTACATCCTAAATACTGATTCAGATAAACACAGTTAAAACCGTGCAATGTTTCTAATAATTCTATTTAAGCGGTCCTTTTTAAGCAAAAAGAAGCTCACTGTCTGATATTCTTTTGCCTCATCCTCACCCCCCCCCCCCCCACACACACACACACAACACCTTTATTTTTCTACCACTTTCCTAAAAAAATGAACATTTTCAATAGCTTAGAATGCAATTTGTCAATTTCTAAGTTTGTAGAGTTTGTATTTTTAGAATTGGGCAATCTACATGCCATTATTCCATCTTATTTCATAGTTTTGTTTGCATGGCGTTATTACCCATATAGGTGGGTAATAACGCCAAATAGCATTGGTCAAGAAATCACGCCATTACATTTTATTAATACATATCTGTTAAATAATTTTTTAATATAGATAATCAATGAGTTGCTGTATTAAATCATATATTTATTTGAAAAATACAATCTAAAATTGA
Organism: Maratus speculifer; assembly: GCA_964019185.1. Taxonomy (NCBI): domain Eukaryota; kingdom Metazoa; phylum Arthropoda; class Arachnida; order Araneae; family Salticidae; genus Maratus; species Maratus speculifer. The sequence goes on from OZ025292.1 coordinate 115,132,762, forward strand.
GCCGTGAAAATTGGTAGAACCTTAACGTGGCGTTATTACCCCAGAGTACCTTATATAAAATTAATAGTATACATCTATGCACAGTGGATTTCTTTTTCTTTGGTAAGTGGCAATCACAAAAAGTAGATGAACTACTTTCGATAATTTTACATTGCAGTGATAGTATGATAAGAGAAGCTACCAGTGTATCTAAATGTAGGTTTCACAAAGGCATACAGTTGTATGAGTTTATGGGTCTTTAGTTCCACCATTAATTTCTGAAGAAGATTCCTTTTTGCTCCAATATCAATAAAGGTTGTTTTTTTATTATTATTTATAATATTTTATGGAAGTTTTAAAGGTGTATTTTCACAGATATTTTTTCCTTTAATTTTGCTATTTCTTCTCTCTCTCTCTCTTTTTTGTTACAGAGATGAACATTATTAGGAATTTTGTTTCTCAAAATGTTTCATTAATTATAATGAAATGTTAGTAGCTTGAACTTTTGTAAAAAAAACTAAAATAGAAAAAAAATCCATATTAAAAAATAAATAAATGAATAAACATTCTTAAATATCAATTTTTCGTGTAATTTATTAAAAACAATTCACAAATAATAGCATGTATATCACTTCCTAAGTGGGCCTGAGCATCCAAATTTTTACAATATCTTGTCTTAAAGTTTTATTCGTGATCTATTTAACAAAAATGATTCTAATTAAATTATTTAAAAAGGAATTAAAAAGCCACGTTAAATTTGTAATCGATCTCTATTACATCTTAATGTGTGATAAATCATTATATTCAAATATCAACAATGGTTTTAAAAACTTTATGCCTTCGTAGTATCTTCACCAATCAAATTGTTTGCCTCTAATATGTAATTTTATGTTATCCAGTTTAAAAAATTATTCCTGTCATCATACAAATAGATTATTTTTTATAATGTGCTAATAAGTTATAAAGTTAAATATTTATCCAGGGCAGGCCCTATACATTTTGTTAACTTTTCTAATGTCACAATACACTTATAATGTGAAAATCAACTGACATATATTTAATTAGAATGTACATAACAACCTGGACAAAGTGTTTCATTTATCACTGTATCTTAAAAATGAAAAATTACTTCTTTCTTTTTAAATATATATAACTCATAGCAATTGAGTATTTTTATTTATTTTCAATTATAAGCTGGGATAAACAATGATTTGTGGGATATTATTTAAGGACCATTACTAGGAAAAACATTCAAAATTTTGTATAATGTTTTGTACAAAATATTTATTATTATCATGACAAGAGCAACAAAAAGTGATTTGTTTATAATTAACTAGCTGACCGGCCGGCGTTGCCCGGGTCCGTATTAACAATATTAAACGAACTTGAAATTTGTATGATTTTATCATTAACTCGAAGCATACAGAAATGCATTGTCTGAAATACGTCGCAGCTGACTTAGTGAAAAATCGGTTTTAATAACAACAACTAATATTAAGTTCTAAAAATACTTAAAATGAGCAATGAGAAACACGGGAGGGAAGATGTATCCAAAGATTGCGTTATTTTCGTGTTAAAGTGTTGATATTTACCCGTAAAAATCACTGTTAATCACGTAACTAATTATTTTTTTTCGCATAGAAATCCCAAGTGAGATATTTTGAATTTCAAACTAATTATATCACTCATAAATCCGACTATACCGTGAATGAAATCGATACGCGATGATAAAAAATTGGTATATAGTATTATAATTTCAGAGCCAACATTTAACAAAAGTGTATATTTTTAATCGAAGCATGCATAATTTTGACTCTGTGGACAAATTCCTAACCGTAAATTTTTGTACCGTAACCATAATCTGTGTGTAACCTAACTGCGACTTAACAGTACCCTACCGTAACCTAAATATAACATAAATGTAACCTAGCCATCACTTTGAAATATCAATATAGAAGCATCATTTAATATTTTACTTGAAAAGTTAACATTCTTTCGTTCATGTCTTAAAATCGTCTGTACTCTGAAATCTAGATTTTAGACTAATATTTGTTATTTAAATTTTCGCGCATGATTTTAAAAGAATGTTTTCATAAATATATTTTATATATTGACATAGAGTTATTAATATGTTGTTAAATCATAAAAAAAAAATTTTCATCTACGTTATAAAGTATTAAAAAATTCTGAAAAAAAAAAAGAAAACTTTTAGTAATACAATTTTTAGTTCAAATCAAATGTTTTCAATATTTTATTTAATTTTATTTTGACATTTAATTATTTCGAATTTATCAATTTCAATTATTTTAAAAGCAAACTTTTTTTAAAATAAATAATATAATAGAAAAAAGACCGTTTTAAAAAATTACTATTTCTTCGTAAAATATGCTTCAGCTGTAATTCATTTTTTTCGTCTTATTAACATAAAATCCCTTCCACATGCTTTTGTTTGGGACATTAAAATTTGAGCGATAAATGGTTTAATATTGCAAACCTTTTTTCGGTTTACTTCACCACCACCTATCTTTTTTCCTCAATGGTTTAAAACCGCTGTGACAAAAAATCATCATTTAAACTGACAGTTTGCCAGTCTATGAATTTTAAAGGTCTGTTCCAGCTTTTTTAATTATTTATGCGAAAATTTTATGCAACCAACCAACCATAACTAAATGAAGGGGGGAAAAAAGAAGAAAAAAGGCGATTTTTATGAGAGTGATCTTTGGAATTTAATTAATTACTCAGTTAATAAATAGAATTTCGAAATTCTGAAGCTCAGGTGCACCAGGAAAGATTTGGGGCTACTCTCAAAAATATTTTGAGCCTCGTACATGCTGTAGATTTTGCTAGCCATCGCAGACACACACACACACAGACAAAGCGTTTTGTTCTTTTATTAATATAGATTGACGGCTGATCGGTCTGTCTCTGTAGGTTGTTAAAGCCGTAAAATAGACGCTTGCGCAATAGAAACTTGCCTTTGATTGGTTGGCCTAAGAGTTTATCTGTAACCAGTGAAAACGCTCTTGGGTTAGGTTTTGGGTAAGCTAAGGTTTTTTAGGTCGTTAGAGCGGCCCGTGAAAACGCACCTTTAGTTTCCCGTTGCCCAGAGTCACCGCGCAGACATTGGAAACCGACACCTTGACCCTCACATCAGGTCGCTGGCGAGTTCCCAAGGCCCGCAACTGGAATTGGGCTATGATCGTCCCTAGGTGGCTTCTCTCGAGAACCGAGGACCACGGAACTGCACGGATTTCGAAGAAGCACAACCCCAGACAATCGTTGTCCATGGCCACCGGACTAGACCGTCTCACTTCCATTCTGGCCTCTCTTGGAGGTGGTGAGGGCCTCCGTGGCTGAGTGGTTAAGACATCACGCCGCTAATCGTGAGGTTGTCGGTTCGAATCCCACTGGCTACATTGCACACACACTTTGTGTGGAGCTCCTGATTGTACTTCTCTTGTGTTGTAATATTTCCTTGTGTGCTATCTCGTCCTTGTATATTGACGATGGCTTATAAGCAGGCTTCATGTCGAGCACACAAGTCAGATGTATGTTGTTCAATAAACAAACAAACAAACAAGGTGGTGATTCAGTCCCCGACCGGTCCCTGTCAAGCATCGTGTACGACGAGCGCTGCCCGGCTCTCGGTCACTTCTCCCACTGAAGGGATCGGATCAAGACCACCGTGAGGGGCGGCCACCTTGTATTTGGGATATATATACCTTGGGGTTGTATTCTGTGCATATAATGCAAAATTGTCTTTACTAAACTAGGAGAACTCTGTCTAGGAGAAAGGGGTTCTCATTCGCAATTTCTTTCATGTTAAATTTAAATTACTGAAATCGAATGTTTTTGTCAAATACATAAATTACGAGTTCTTTAAGACTAAATCATTTAATTATTTTAAAAAATAGTATAGCTAATAAGTTCCTGTATATAAACAATACTGCTTTAAACTAAATAAATCTAATGACACGCTTAGTAAAATGTTGCAAACTTGTATTTCTTAAAATAAAAACCTATCTAAAAAGGATTTTTTTTCTATATCCTTACATTTTAACAGAATTTACTGAGGCATTAAAAAATCATTTTTTTACTTTTTTTTTTTTTTTTTTTTTTTTTTTTTTACGACGAGTTTTTACGAGATCCCAGGATTCTACTTAGACATTTCCGAAATCACAAGATTACAAATTAGTTTTGTATTCTGTGTACAGAATGCAAAATTGTCTTACATAAACTAGGAAAAGAACCTAGTTTATGTAAACTAGAAACCTAGGAGGGTTTCTAGGAAAAAGGCATTTTCTGTCATGCTAAATTGAAATGATTGAAAATTAATGTTTCTGTCAAACACATAATTTACAAATTCTTTACGATTGTAGCATTTAATTATTTAAAAAAAAAACTGCATCCAAATAGATTCTGTATATAAACGAATGCCGTTTTAAACCGGACAAACATAAAGACGCCCTTGAGTCAAATGCTACGGCCTTGTACTTTCTAAGATGAAAACTTGTCTAAAATGGATTTTCTCTTATCATTTTACGTTTAAGCGTATTTTACTGAGTATTAGAAATCGTTTTTTCATAAAATCTCGAAAACAGCTCCTGCGATTCCAAGATTTTACTTAGACAATCCCAAAATCATGGAGTTATACATTAGACATGGGATTGTATTCACTGCACACAATGCAAAATTGTCTTTATTTAATTAGAACGGAGTTCTTATTTTATGTTATAAATTCTATCATACATCCAATGTTATGCATTCATGTTATGCTATCATTTGTTGTACCATCCAAAGATAATTGATGATTAGAATTTTCTCCTTAATACTGAGACTTTATATTTGAAATAGTTACCATACATTTTAAAAAAGAATCCAGCTAATAATACTATTATTTGTACTAAAGTGAAAATATGTTTTTAATTACTTCTTGAAGTTTTTATGTCATGAAATATTTGATTTAAGCCATTGTCATGATTAGAAAAAGAATGCAAATATTTTTCTTTATTAAATTGAGACTTTTTTTTAACAAGGTTTTTTAGTAATAGAATACAAAAATATTTTTTCTAATAAATTCAGATATTTGTTGTTTCTATGAGGTTTTTTTATTAATCCAAAGAAATTAGTTCATGTGCATCACCTTTTAACCATTTCTTCATCTTTCATCGTCGAATTTCTAGAGGAGGGGTGTATTAATCCGGCCTAATAAAATTGTGTGCACCGTCATATTACAACTAGTATTAAAAAATGCTCCGACGAGCACCAAAAAAGGTTAATATGTTTTTAAAGTATGAAAAAGTGTTTGACAAGAGCTTCTAATTGAAAAAGAGAAAGGACAAGGGGTCTTTTCTTGGCTGCAATTCACTGTCAATGCCAAATTTGAAAAAATCCTATTTGCGCTTTTTCCATATAAAAGAAATCAGTCACTGTTACGATAAAATTGTATAGTGTAAAGGCATAATTAGAAAAGACGAAGGGTGATTAAACATGAATGTAAAGCAAAATAGGGCCAAAAACCATAGTTCCTGCAGCCAGTGTGGAATTCAGACACTTTTCTCAGGGAGGGTCTTCTGTGGCTTTAATAGAATAGAGTTCTAAGGGGATCATACTTTTTTACCATTAAAAACACAAAATCTCAAATTTTATTGGGAGGGGGGGGGGCATTTGATACCTTCAGGAGGGAATGTCCCCCCGGCCCACCTCCTGCATTCAACACTGCCTGCAGCGTATCACATTCACGTAGTCCCACCATAAACTGTCGCAGTGTAAAACAGCACAGAAAACTGATTTGTAGTGCAGTTGATGCAGAGTCAACAATGCAGTTAACATGTAAAGCACGATTGAAAGTTTTACGCAGATTTCTTTTATATGGAAAAAGCGCAAATATGATTTTTTCAAATTTGGCATTGACAGTGAATTGCAGCCAAGAAGAGACCCCTTGTCCTTTCTCTTTTTCAATTAGAAGCTCTTGTCAAACACTTTTTCATACTTTAAAAACATATTAACCTTTTTTGGTGCTCGTCGGAGCATTTTTTAATACTAGTCATTTAAATTTTTTGATAATTATATATTGAATATAAGAAAACCTCAGTTGCTTTTAAATATGCCCAGTACTTTTTCTTATTTCACTCAATATTAAACTATTTAATATATGGACAAAAAACGTGAAAGAACGAAATTAATTTTAATTTATTCCTACAGAAATTGACAGATTCAATTAATTTTAGATAATACATATTTTGTAGAAAAATAATGCGAATAGAAATTTTTATTCTTTTCGCATTGGATTTGTGGCATTCTTATCTACTTGTTTTAAAAATCAGATGTTATAAATATCAAATATTTCCGCCATTAGCGTGATTTTTGTGATCCTGGCACCCAAAGGTCGCTAAACATAACTTTATAGTCAATGCACATAAAAACGAGTTTTCTCATTTAAATTAAAAAAAAAAAAAAATAAATAAAATATTTTTATTTCTCCTTCCTGATATCTATTGGAATAGCTTATTCCAATTATTGAATAATATTCTAGGACATTTTCAGGGAAATAATAGGTTATCTTCCTTGGAGAAAGTCGTTCGAAATACAGCCTTAATAGATTTATGTCAAACCAAGGATGAAAATATACTGAAAATTCTTTCTAGTATTATCTGTAAAATTGACATTGAAATCACCAGCTGTAATAAAATTTTTATATAATATACAGTGGAACCTCAGTTCACGATCCATTCTTGTATCTGAATTTCTGTAATGTGATACAAATTTTTTGGGCGCTCTATCTCAAGAACTAATGCATGTGATTAAAAAAATTATATTAAGGCAACGCCGACTATATTGTACCAGCCAAGCCATTTCGCGAAAAACCGCCGAAAAAGTGAAGCTGGATTCAGCTTCAAACCTTGAACCATTTCATTGAACCATGTGTAAGTCCACGTGACGCAAACCCTGCCCAAATTAGCATTGAATAAGCTGCTTTCTGTTCTGTGCTCATGTTTGCACACGTGTCATTGTTTTGGTTCAGGGTTTACATGATTGGTCTGAATAACTTATGCAAAGTATCAGCGTCCTCTGGCGGGAGACTTCCTACATTAATCTCAAATAGACAGGCTTTTAGTTCTAGTGGGCCATGATTCAGGTAATCCCTGATATAAATTGATGCTGTTTACATTTTGATTTAAATCGTTCAACAGATGGCTTAATCGTGTTGCATTTTTCATTATTTTCGCCGTAGTTCTATCTCGAGAATTAACGCACGGATTTTCATCAAACATCAAATTCAGTTAATCTTTATATGAATTGGCTTTGTTTACGTTTTGGTTTCAATAACCAAACACATGGCACTGCTATGCTGAATTGTTCCGATTACCACAATATCTCTATCGCAGGAATTAATGCACAAATTTTCATCAAACTTGAGATCTAGGCACACTTTGATTTATATTATTGCTCATTGCGTGTTTTGGGTAAATCTCCCAACAAGTGTCGCATATATGCTGTATTTTTCCCGATATCCGCAACAGTCCTATTTCAAAAACTAGAGTTCGGAATTTCATGTCTTTAGAATCCTCACGGTGAGCATATGACTGTCATTTGATTTTGGCACTGTAATAATGAATTTTGACGCATTAAATGCATGAGATAGAAAATAGTTTTGGGGTTACCATATCCGACTAGTTCTTTATCATCAGAGTAATCGACGGTTCATCTACAGAGTATTGTTTAGCTATTTTGATTACACTATCATCGTTCTTAAGTTTTGTCACTACTTCTTTTCATAATTGATCAGTAATTCGATTAAGCTTCTTACTACTGCTATCACTAAACGCTTTTTCAATCTTAGAAGTCATAATAAAAGCTAAAATTTTCGCGAAATTGATTAAAATTAAAACAATAAGTTAAATTTTTTACTGTACTGAAGGTCACAAAGCAGTCTGATACACACTTTACTCCAAACTTGACCTATAACAAGAGTTATGTGAGGGTTGCCAACTGAACTATTCGACAGCTTTGGTCGCGAATCGAGTTATCCTATGCCGAAAGAGTAAAATTTTGATCACTGAAGTTGGTCATAAACCGAACTTGTCAAAAACAGAGGGGGCCGTAAACCAAGGTTCCACTGTTTTTTGACCGATAAGTTTGCAAATATGGCATTATTTATATATTCAGTGGCGTTGATCATTATGCAACTTGGCAATTTAGCCGATTAAATTTGCGATTTTAAAGTTGCGTTTGTTAATAACGGAAAATAGAGAATTTCTATTAGAAAAATTAGAATAATTGCTATAATTTTTATGCACGGTTTTAAGTAAACTCTGATTTTTTTCATAATTTGAAATTTAGTACATTTGGAAATGGAAGGGAGAGAGAAAGTATATCTTTGCAATGCTTTTTCGACAATATCTCAAACAAAAATACTTTTAAATGCCAATAATTGCTGATCGTAAATGTTACATTTACTTCACACCATCACAAATGTTTTTTACATCACCATGTGTTTTTTTTATTTGATGCTTTCCTGGCACAGATGCCATATATGCATAACATTGTGCGATATTCTTCTGACGCCAATTTCGCAAAAGCTTAGTTTTCAAACTTCAATTACATACATATATATTAAGGTACTACTTAGTTATCCCGTCGATCAATATCTCCAAACTATACAAATTGCCAAACTCATAGCGAAATTATACATATAGACATAATTTTCATTTTAAATAACACAAAAAATAATTTGTAGAATCTTAATAAAAAATACAAATAAAAAGTCCAAATAAAAATCCCTTAAGGGCGTTTTAAACACGTGCATCCTATCTAATGTCATTGGATTCGACATTCACGATCATCCATTATTGGCATATAATATTATAGTTTGGCGATGGTTTTTTGGTCGACGGGATAACCAAGTAGTATTTCTATTTTCTATTATTTTCAAAAGAAAATAATAATGAATAAAAACCGGTGATAATTGATTATCCCTTCGACCAAAAAATTATCGCCAAATTATAAAATTAAATGCCAATAACGGATTATCATAAAGGTTACATTCAGTTTCCATTAAATAGGTTACCCATGTTTGTTATGCCATAATATGATTTTGAATTCAACTTTTTATTTGTACTTTTATTGATGTTTTACTAATTTATTTCTTCTTTCGTTATTTAAAATAAAAATTATGTCAGTATGAATTACATGGTGAATAAATTGATAATTTGTAAAATTTGGCGATATTGGTCGACGGGATAATCAAGTAGTATTGAAAAGTTTAATTAATAACTACAGAATGAAACGATTTATAAAATTTAACAAAATTAAATAAAGGTAAATATATATATTTTTTCTTAATAAACATTAGCCCGGTTATCTTATCAGACAAAATAACAAAATTTTCGTGCCAACTAAGTACCCTGGTGCATATTTGATATTACATCCCTATTTAAAATCAATTGAATGCTATTTAAGATATGGACAGAATATGATGTTTTTGTTTTACTCTATATCTTTTCCTTGTGTAAATTAGGACGTTACATGATCATAATTAAAAAATCTTACATTTAGTTCCTGAAGAGAAATTTTGGTTTTCCCAGATACTTTTTTCCGATGTACTTGTTTTTTCCCTATTTTTTTCTACTACTAAAATATGTACTTCTCTGTTATCCCGTCGACCAATTTCGTGAAATTATACAAATCGCCAAACTAATAGCCAAATTATACACATTGACATAATTTTTTATTTTAAATAACGAAAAAAGAAATAATTAGTAAAATATTAATAAAAATACAAACAAAAGCCGAAATAAAAATCACTTAATGACTTTCTAAACACGTGAATCGTATTTAATGTCACTGAATGTGACATTCACGATCATCGTTTATTGGCATTTAATCTTAAAATTTGGCGATAATTTTTTCATCGACGGGATAACCTAGATGTACCCTAAAATTCAAAATGTTAAGACACTCGAGAAAATCATCCCATGGTCATATAAATGCATGTTATTTGAAAAAATAGTTATGAATTCGACCAAAAAAATAACAACACTGCGTTCACAACTTTATTATTTAAAGAACTGAAACTAAAGTTTATAAAAACAAATAACTATGTTTTTCACGTGATTTGTTTAATTTGAATGAATTATGAAACATACATGACAATTTTTATATTAAACTTGGTGGCAATGAATAATAAAAAAAAACTACAATCGCAACAGAAAAAGACATTATTCAACTGGAGGTTTAAGACATAAATTCGATTTTCTCGGAAACCGTCAAACATACAAAGATGAAAAAAAAAACTGTTCTAAGTTTTATCCAGACGATAAAAATAAACCAAAAACGAAGTAGATCCATCCATAATAACGTTAGCTATTGCTTGTTGAACTTTTCGTCTTCATTTTTTCGTTAAAAGTTAAATAAAAAACTACAGTAAACTGCGATAATTTTTTGAATGCTATCATTTTATTCGTCTCGTCGAGTTCTATCTTTTGAAACTAAAATCACTGTCGTACGTCAACTGGTTCGCTAGAAATTTCGAAAAGACGTTCGCATTTTCTATTTCTTAAACATATTATACCAAACGCTACCGCGTTTGCTATGATAACGAAGTAAAAAAGAAAATATATGTTAATACAGCAAAAGTAGGGAACAATTTTCATACATGCAACAAAATTTATTTTTCTACTGGCTTTAATGTATTTTAATAACTTCATTCAAAACAAAAAAAAAGACCTATGGGAATAAAGTTTAATTAGAAATTATTTTTCAGCTTACTAAATCATTTTATATTTATTACTTAAAATATGCTTTTTTAGCAATAAAGCTTTTATTTCATATTCACAGAAAAAAAATATTTTCATGGAAAAAAGAAAAAAGCTAAAAAACAATTCTTCGCCAAAAACAAAAAGAAAAATAATTGTTCTAATTTAAAAAAAAAAATAGCTTCAGTTAATTAAGACAAAATATTTATTTTATGTTTTTTTTCCTTAAATAAGAAGGGGATGGAAACTTAACGTATACATCCTTCCAAAAAAACTCTCAATAGATACGTAATGGTTTAGAACTCGTATTCTATGGCCTCAAAAATAAGAAATCATGCCAAATGATGTTTATGTAAAAAGCAGTAGATGCATTTTTAATTGCAAACATGTGGATAAATGTTAAAGAGATTACGCTTTTTTCATCTGTAAATTAGTGACATTTACAGAACAAATGATATAGTTTTTTGGCTGATATTTTCTTTGTTTTTTCAGATATAATTTCTCTTCTGTTTCGACTGCAAAAAAGCGACGTGAGTTAATGTAGTTGTTTACTATATTTCCTCAAACATTTTTTTATATAATGAGACATAGATATTTTTCCTTTTTTACTCTTCCTAATCTCAAAGGAAAAAAAAAAACTTACGTTATTGCTAAAGTTGTATCTGTGTGATCATATGATACAATTTTCATATTTATGCATTTTATACAGCGATGGTTCAAGCAAAAGTATTATTTGAGTGAAAGTGTATGTTCTTTTGTTTTTAAGGGCTATTTCATTCTTGCGGAAACACCCGTTTTCATATGTTATTATATTTTTTTCTGCCATGGGCATTGTTATACGATTTTTTTTCACAGGATATCTGATAAAGTCAATCTTTAAAAAAACCGTCATTTTTTTTTTTTTTTTTTTTTTTTTTTTTTTAAGATTTTGTTTTTAGTTCTTTTATGAGTAAACGTTTCTTTCCGAAAGTGAAATAATCCCAATAAAAAAATCTGTAAAGAAATCGAAAAAGAAACAAACGGCCTTTGTTTAGATCAGCCTCAGTTATCCAATGCCAAAAAAATCATTTAATAGTATTGAAACTTAAATGAGATATTTAAAAGAAGTCTATCATAAGACTAAGTAGAGCGATAGGGTGTTTTCACATGAGTGAAGCAGCCTGTTATTCACAGAAACTAAAAATTCGTACTGAGTTGAGATCTTCAAAGATGCTTTCACAACTAGAAAAAGGGTCACTGTATCTACATATATATAGTATTTTACATATGTAACACTATATCTTACATATGTAAAATATAGTAGTATATCTGCTAATATGAAAACTTGTCTAAAATCGAATTTTATCAATCCCTTTGCATCTGTGTATATTTTACCGCAATATCAGACTAACGTTTCTTACCAAAATCCCGGAATCAGTTCCTTCGATCCCAGGATTTAACTTAGACAGTCAGTCACAAAATCACGGGATTAGTAATTAGGCTCTGGGATGCACGTTTTTTTCTGCATACAATGCATAATTATCTTTAATAAATAAGGAGAAGAAGGTTCTTATTTCAGGGTGTAAATTTACTTATACATCTTATGTCTAAAGGAATGAACATTTAGGTCTTCAATGACTCAATTTCTTCACTTTGTACCGTGACTTTATATTTAAATTAATTATCATATATTTTAAAAATAATATTATTTGTATTAAAGATCCAATATATTTATAATTACTTACTAAAGCTTGTGTGTGTAAAAAATATTTCATTTTTAAATAATAAAATATTTTATTTAAGTGTTGAATAATAATAAAATGCGAATATTTTCTTTTAGTAAATTGAGAAATTTGCTGTTTAAGTGTGTGGGGGGGGGGGGGAGGTTATAATTTTTGAGTAATTACTTTCAATGCATCATCTTTTTACAATAATTCAAATAAAAAAAGGAAAATATACTAATACACCAAAAGTGGGAAACAACTTTCACATCATGCAACAAAATTAATTTTATTTTTCTACTACCATTAGTAATTTCATTCAAAATGAAAAAAAAATCCTATGGAAAAACAAGTTTAATTAGAAAATGTTTCTTAGTATATTAAATCATTTTATATTTGTTACTTGAAATAAACTTTTTTTTGCAATAAAGCCTTTATTTCACACTCATAGAAAAAAAATCAACTAAAATTTAGAAAACAATTCTTTTAAAAAACAAAGACAAATATATTTGTTCTAAAAGATTTGTTGATTTTTTTTTTCAAAAATTAACCCCAGTTAATTAAGACAAAACATATTTTTTTTAAGCAAGACGGGGATGGGAATCTAACGTATATATCTTCAAAAAAAAAAAAAAAAGAAAAAAAACTTGAAATAAATGCTTAATGGTTCAAAACCGCTTTTGAACCATTAAGGTTTAAAAATAAGTAGTTATTCAAAATTATGTTTGCATAAAAATTAGTAGATGCATTTTTAATTGCAAGATGTGGATAAAATATATTAGTAAGATAGCATTTTTTAAATCTGTAAATTAGTGATATATTTAGGACAAATGGTATGCACTTTTGTGGATGTGTTTTTTTCTCTTTTAAACATCATTTATCGTCTGTTTTAAGTGCAAAAAATTGACAAGAGTTTTTAAAAGTTTTATGCTGCATTTCCTCAAACATTGTTTGTTTTTCTAATGAGAGATATATATTTGTTTATTTATTGAACACTACATTCCTAACCTTACAAAACTTACATTATTATTGTCGTTTTATCTTTGAGGGCACATGAAAAAATTTCTATATATAAACATACACGATTACAGAGATTACAGACAGCGATTACAGAGAAAATTTGTAATTGTTAGTAATTCTTTTTATGAATAAACTTCTCTTTCGAAATCAGTTCCGAAAGTAAAGTAATAAAAAAATGTAAAGAAAATCGAAAAAGTAAAAAAGATCTTTATTGAAATCAACCTCAGTCATTCAACAAAAAAAATTGTTTAATAAATTTGAAACTCAAACGAGATATTTAAAAAGAAGTTACCTGAGTTATCAGACCTGAATAACCAGCTACATGAAGAAGTCACTTTATAGAAGAGTCACACAAAAAATAAAGAGGTGATTTCATCTTGACAAAAACATTTTTTTTTATTCAAACAAACATTTCTGGAAGATACTTCCTCATTTGTAACATAGGCACATTACCCTTCTTAAATATAATTGTAAAGAGCCCGGAGCAACTTTAATCTATAAAAGAAAAAACACTTTGTTACATGTGCCCCTTCTCATTTGGGCAAAGTGAAAACATTTTTTTTTTTAAATAAAAAAAAAGTTTCGTCTAACCAGCTAACAGTAGTAATGGAGGCATATTAAGGTATTCTTCAAGAAAAACCTTAGCCACTCATTTTTTAAAACCAGTAAAGCAGACGATTTTATTTCCAACCAAAACCGTATATAAAAAACAAAAACTAACTCCTATTCAGAAAAATGCCGCCCCTCATTGCTTCAAGAGCAGATGATTTTTTTTAACAACCGAACCACACGGCAATAAAAACTGTCGTGCCAGTGTGATTTCCAAACAGCGAAAAAAAAGGGATTGCCATAAAAGTAAAATTGCCAACCGGCAGGAACAGAAGCAGGAAATAAAAAATGATAACCTCTTTACAATGTAACATGCAATGTACAGATATGAGAGAAAGCCTTATTAAAATTAAATTTTCATAGGTATTTTAATATACGATGCCAAAAATTGGGGAACGGTATTAACAAGTTTTGAATTAGGGGAGAGGGGGGGCAATTTTGAACTGGGGGCACCTTTGAACACTCTAAATATTTTCCGTGAAGTAAATTATTTCAAAAAAAATGTATGCGGCAATACATTACTACTGCTTCAATGCAATAAGCATACAAAGTTGCACTATTTTGTATGAACAGTATTGTCTGAGCAAGGTATGTATTTTTCTCCTTTTTGAATCTAAACTTAAGAAAATCAAGTTGTAAGATTTTTGTTTACAGTTTTGTATCCTTAAAATTTTAATGTATTGTTCGATAATTAGATAAGGATGTTAGCTTTAGTTTATAAGCTTTGTTTCATCCAAATTCTTCAGCCGAATTGAGAAAATCGTTGTAATGTTGAACTCCATGTGATAGAGCACCTTTGAACAGAAAAGTTGGGGCACCTTTGAACAGCGAAAAAACATCGAAGATACTGGTGATAAATAATAATTGAAGACATATAAAAATAACATTTTAAGCTACGAAGTAAACAGTTGTTGGTGTATCTAAATACAGTAAAACCTCCAAATAACGGACACCTCGGGAGCGCAGAAACTGTCCGCTATTCAGAGGTGTCCGCTATTGGGAAAATTCTCGGAGGTTCAAAATCTGCTAAGAAATGCTTAAAGTGTCATTAATTAACTTTTATTATGTCCTAAAATTCTAATATAGGATTAATCATAAATTAAAATTATTTGTTAAGAAAAAAATTAAAATAAAATGGTACATTGCTTTATCCACTGTTTGTTACATTCATGCAAAAAAAAATGTATTTAAAAAATTTCCTTTAGCATTTAAAGATTACATTTTTTTTTCAATGTGAAGTTTTAACCATGTCAATAGTTTTAATTTCCTGAATCATCTTTTTTTTTTTTTAGTGTCATTGCTGGCTGTATTTTGCCACTTCTTACAAGCATAAAATCTCAAATCTTCCGGAGGGGAGTGTCTGAGGGGGGGGGGGGTATTGTGATGCTCCGGGATGTAATGTCCCTTGGACCATCCCCTGAATTTAATACTGAACGTGGGAGGGAAAAACCAAGTGGGACCCGGCCCACTCTCTGTATTTATCTGTGATCACAAAATTTCAACACATTGTCCTGACAAATTTAAAGGGCTTTTACTTTTTTTTTTTCTTCGTTAAAAAACAATTTCTCATACTTTATCGCAAAAATTACTGTCCGCTATTCAGAATGTCCGTTATTCAGAGGTTCAACATACAAAAATTTAGATTTTGAGAGTGGGGATCGGTTAACTGTCCGTTAAATAGAGATGTCCGCTATTCGGGAGTGTCCGTTATGGAGGTTTTACTGTATTATTATTTCTCAAATTTTTTATGTGAAAACAGTTAATTAAGAATATCAAAGAACACGGATTTATTCTTATAACAAATCTCCTTACTGCACACATAGATTCCAATCTCTGGATGTATCAGCGATGAGAAGTTTCAAATCTAAATTCATGATGCCATTCATTTATTGGATAATTTCAAATCATGGATTCACAAAAATGATTCATGATTTAGCAGGTTTGTCTAAACCTTTACTCTTTCCAAACATTATTTCTGGCTTTCGTAACGGATAAAGAGGAATTTTATGTGAGTTTCTTCATAAAAAGAGTGAATGAAAAATTTTGATTTTCCAGAAGCATCAGCTATCACATTGGTGTATTTCAAGAATATTGTAAAAAGTTTTCACTAGCAAACACAACTGGAGGGACACTGTGTTTTTTCAACAATAAGTTTTTACATTAAATTTGATGGATTTAAGTTTGGTTAAATAAAAAAATTAGTAATTTCAATATAATGTAATTATTTAATTTTATTTATATTACTTTATACAGTAAAACCTCCATAACGGACACTTCCGAATAGCGGACACCTCTATTTAACGGACTATTTACCGATCCCCACTCTCAAAATCTAAATTTTTGTATGTTTAACCTCTGAATAACGAACATTCTGAATAGCGGACAGTAATTTTTGCGATAAATATGAGAAATTGTTTTTTAACGAAGAAAAAAAAAATAAAAACCCTCTAAATTTGTCAGGGCAATGTGTTGAAATTTTGTGATCACAGATAAATGTAGAGAGTGGGCCGGGTCCCACTTGGTTTTTCCCTCCCACGTTCAGTATTAAATTCAGGGGATGGTCCAAGGGACATTACATCCCGGAGCATCACAATATCCCCCTCAGACACTCCCCTTCGGATGATTTGAGATTTTATGCTTGTAAGAAGTGGCAAAATACAGCCAGCAATGACACTTAAAAAAAAAAAAAAAAAAAAAAAAAAAAAAAAAAAAAAAAAGATGATTCAGCAAATTAAAACTATTGACATGGTTAAAACTTCACATTGAAAAAAAAATGTAATCTTTAAATGCTAAAGTAAATTTTTAAAATACATTTTTTTTTTTTTTTTTGCATGAATGTAACAAACAGTGGATAAAGCAATGTACCATTTTATTTTAATTTTTTTCTTAACAAATAATTTTAATTTTTGATTAATCCTATATTAGAATTTTAGGACATAATAAAAGTTAATTAATGACACTTTAAGCATATCTTAGCAGATTTTGAATCTCCGAGATTTTTCCCAATAGCGGACACCTCCGAATAGCGGACAGTTTCCGCGCTCCCGAGGTGTCCATTATTTGGAGGTTTTACTGTATTTCTAAAAAATATGCAGATTTTAAAAAATACTTACAATATTGTTAGATTTTATTCATTTGTTCAATGTTGCCTCTTAATTGTTCAAAGGTACGCCTACATGGGGCAGGTTTGAACAAAAATCTTTCAGCTTTTAAAATCCACAGAACTTTTTTAATTTACTTGAAAATCTTATTTTCTTGTTCATATGATAAAGAAATGCTTTGTTTTTATTACATAATATTTAAAACGTGATAAATATATAATTCAAATAAGAAATGTATTGATTTTCTGAAAAAATGCTCAAACGTGACCCCCTTTCCTTTACGTATAAAACTTATTTAAATCTGTTTCGCGGGGGTCGTGCCCCAATAAAAGAAATGACATCAGAAGTAGAATGTTTTATAACATTCGAGATTATTATTTCTGGGAAGTACAGATATTAAAACTACCTTTTCTGATCATAAAATAAATAAAATATTACGTAAAAGATAAAAGCTTACATGATACGCTTTAGGAAAGTAAGAGAAATAAAATAATTTTAGAATGCGAATAATATTAAATGAATAAGGACTAAAAAAATACTTTTATAAATTAAATTAAATAAAAATATGGCAGTGGCTATATAAACCCACAATAATGACAACTTCTAACTGACTCTAAAATTTGATAAAAATCCGTGCATTAGGTTTTGAGATTGAGCTATTGTAGAAATTGTTAAAAATTCTGTATACGTGTGCTACTTATTGGGAAATGTACAGCAAAAACTAATCCGGTACCATTTACATAAAGAATTGACGGAATCTAAAGTTTAATGAATATTTATGCATGAGTTCTTGAGATACAGCTATTCCAATAATCATGAATAATGTAATATAGCAGCTCCATCTATTGAACGAAATATGCCAAAAACTAATCAACACTAATTTAAATCAGGGACTAACTGAATATGAAGTTTGATGAAAATTTAATGAATTAGTTCTACAGACAGAACTATTGTGAACACTACTATCATGAATAATGTAACACAGCAGTGCTACTTTTAGGAGATCTACATTAAACATTAATAAGAAACAAAGTATATCAAGGAATAACACAATCTGAAGTTTTATCAAATTCCGTTCATTTGTTTTTGAGATAGAGCAGCCACAAAATTTGCGTTAGATACATATAGACACAATCATAGCTCCACAAACATACATTTTGTAAAAACATTTTTTCGGGATTTCTAATTGTGACATTGTGACTTTCTTAAAAATCTTTAGAAAATTATAAAAATTCTTCAAAGCATGTTATTTACTTTAAAAAACATTTTTGTCGCAACGTTGCTTTTGTCACAATTTCGTGACGATGTTAATATCAAAGTAGTCACAAATGACACATTTTTCACAAATTTGTCACACCATGACTCCAGAATGTGACGTCACAAACGAGCTCTAAAACGGCTATAACGACTTCACATTTTAGTAACTGTGACTTCACATCGACGTCACGTCGACGATCGATGGTCACAAAGTCACAGTGTGACTTCACAACGACGTCGGAGTGACGTCACCATGCCTTACGGGTTTTTCTTGTAAAGATAGAATAAAGGAAAAGAAAAAGAAGAAAAAGGGAAATAGAAGTAAGAAGAAGAAAGAAGAAAGAAAAAAAAAGGAAGAAGAATGTAAAATTACAGTTTAAATTATTTTAGGGGGACATATGAAAACAGATATATATATCTGGGCAAGTTATATATAACAAGAGGCTATTTTATAACATACAATAATGTTAATTTTATTCGTTTACCTAGAAAAATGTAGCTGATGCTAATTATATTTAAATAAAAAGAAAAAAATCCTGTTCAAACAAGTTTAATTTCATTTTTTTAATTACTAGATTATCTTAATTCTCATTACATGAAATACATTCTTTTAGCAACCAGGTATTTATTTTAGAACTCATAGAAAAAAAAACGTTTTCATCAAATGTGTTTTCTTTAAGTGAAATTACTAAATAATACAATCCTATTTCAAAAACAAAAACAAGGATGTTTGCTTTAGTAGATTTCGTTAAAGGTATTCAAAAATTAGCTCCGGCTAATTAGCAGAAAATATATTTTTTTAAGAAAAAGACGAGAGGAAACCCGATGCATTATATTCTCAAAAAATCCCTGTCGGCTTGGCCTATAGGCGGAGGTAGATTTCGAAGAGTGTTCATTTCAACAACAAAAAAATAAATTTGATTACAGATAAACCCAGTGTGACAACTTTATTTGTCCTCTATTGAAAAATTTTTAATTTCATTTTTCTGTAAGGACTGGTTTTATCAGAATCATCTTAAGCTAAATTCGGCTCAAATGCCCATTTTGACAACCTATTTTGAAATAATTCTGACTTTATTAAAAAAATCAACTAATACGGCACATTATATAGTTCTTAAATAACAAAAGACTGTCAATTGAATGCATTTGAGAGCAAAATTGAATTTAAAAATGAGTTATAAAATAACCAATTTTGAATATAAGATCAATTCTTAATCATGATAGCTTCGGGAAATTTTGCGCGAAGTGCCCAATTCGACAGCATTTTAAAAAATATATTCAGCCTGTATAAAAAAACTGATCAATACGGGACATTATACAGCTCCTATATAAGACAACCTGTCAATTGGATGCGTTTGAGAGCAAAACTGGATTTAAGAAATTAGTCAGAATAAATGCAATTTGTTATTTCAATGCTTCCTTAAATTTTCAATCACAACTTCTCGAAATTCTGTTCAAAATACCCTTTTTGGTAGCCTTTTTTGAAATATATCCTGTCTTTATCAAAAAATTGACCAACGCGTCACATTATACAGTTCCAAAATAACAAAACTTGTAAATTGGATGCGTTTGAGAGTAAAAATGGATTTAAAAAGAGTCAAGAAAAACGCAATTTGTTATTTGAATACTTCTTCAAATTTCCTATCACTGTCACTTCGGGAAATTTTGTTCAAAATACCCTTTTTGGCAGCCTTTTTTGAAATACATTCTGTCTTTATCAAAAAATTGACCAATGCGTCATATTATACAGTTCCTAAATAAGAGGACATGTAAACTGGATGCGTTTGAGAGTAAAAATGTATTTAAAAATGAGTCAGGAAAAACGCAATTTGTTATTTGAATACTTCTTCAAATTTCCTATCACTGTCACTTCGGGAAATTCTGTTCAAAATACCCTTTTTGGCAGCCTTTTTTGAAATATATCCTGTCTTTATCAAAAATCTGGCCAATGTTTCACATAATATAGTTTCTAAATAAGAGGATCTGCCATTTGGATGCGTTTAAAATAAAAAATGAATTTATAAAACGATTCAGAATGTAAGCAGTTTGGATTAGAGGTTTTTTCTCCAACTCCAATTTTTGTTTATTTTTGCTATAAGAATTGATCCTATGAAAAACTTGTCAATATAAAAGTTGTAGATATTATTGAGAAGATGTAAAATAAGTTTAATTGGATTTGATAGTTTAAGAATTGACAAAGTTATGGATTTTTTTCTTTTTCGAAAGCCCTTTTTATTTTCGTTTTTAATTTTTTTTTACCGGTAAGAGTTGGTCCTATCAAAAACTTGCAAATATAAAAGTTTTAGATAATTTTGAGAACATTTATAAAAAATTTAGATGGATTGGATATCTTGAGAATTGACAATGTTATGATTTTTTTTCTCCCCAAAACCCTATTTTTTTCGCCCCTTGAGCCCATTTTTTACTTTATCAAAAATCTGTCATGCATAAACTTTTGGCCCGTTAATTAGAAGTAATATAAACTTTAAACTGATTTGATATCTATTTTCATTAAGAAGTTATGGGCTTTTATCTGTTTTCACAAAAACGCCCCCTATTTCGACCCCCTTGGTCCAATTTTGCCAATTAACGAACTTAGCCGAGATTTTATCCCCTTTGATTTTATGTATAAGTTTGGTGGAGATTGGTGGAGAATTATAGAAGTTATCGTGTCTATAAAAAAGTGAGATATATAGATAGATAGATAGATAGATAAACTGGTGCGATTGCAATAGGTAGTATTTCTTACGAAATCTACCTAAAAATGAAAGAAAAAAGTCGAAAATTAATACATACAGAGTTAGGACGTTTATTGTTTCAAAAATAAGAAAATAATTAAAACTTATGTTTGCAAGGGTATATTTATAACAGCAGATGCGTTTTAAATGGAAAACATGAGGGTTAATAACTGAAGTGCATTTTTACACCATCTAAATTATGGCATTTGAAGAAGAAATGTAATTACATTTTTTTTTCGCCGGAGTTTTTTTTTTTTTTTTTTTTTTTTTTCATCCACGTAATTTATCTTCTGTTTAAACTGTGGTAAATTAGCAAAAAGTAGCATGATCCAATGCATGATTTAGTTGTTTTCTATTTTTCTTCAACAACATTTGGAGCTCGCTTTCATCGATTCACGATGAAATTTTTATTATTATACTTTTTTATTTCACTTTAATTTTTGTTAGATTTGTAAAGATGGAATTTTGAATTTCATATTTTATTCACTTCTTGATATGGTCGAATTCTGTCAGTTTGCTTAATTGTATTTTTCCGATAGCAAGACACTGTTTTAATAATGGCAGATCTTCTTTATCAATTGATAGAAAATTTTTGATTACAAATAAGAAAACCTTGTCTTTAATAATAATGGTACTTTTTTGCGACAATGAACACCATTATGATGATTTAAGTAATTTGATTCCATACTTACACACACACAAAAAAAAAAAAAAAAAAAAAAAAAAAAAAAAAAAACTGAAAAATTATTTACATTAAAGGGTTAATTTATTTATAGTTACTTACTGAGCTTTTAACTGATTTTTAAAAGTTTATATCTGTAAGGAAATATTTGATTTATAAAAATAAAATAATTTATTTCAGCATTAATTTGTACAATGATGCGAATTTTTTTGCTGCTGTTGTTTGCTAAGGATTTTTTTTTTCTTTACTGTAATCGCGGCTTATTAATAATCCTGCACAAATAGTTTATGTGCATCATCTGTTATGAAACGTTGAAAAACACTGAACAAAGTAACGGAAAAAATTACTACTGCAACAAAAATAGTACACAATTTTCACAACATGCAACATTTTTTCCCATCACTAAAGTATTTACATAACACCATTTACTGATAAAGAAAAAAAATACTATGTGAACAAAGTCTAGTTTTAAAATATTTCTAAACTTACCAAATCATTTTATATTCATTGCTTGAGTGATATGCTGTTAGTAATCAAGCCTTTTTTTTCTTTCAGATTTGCAGTCAAAAACATTTTCAATGGCAAAAAAAGGTTTGAACTAAAATTTTCAAAATATAATAATTCACTTCGAAAAAAAAATCTAACATATTTGTTCTAGAAGACATACTTATACTTTCCAAGACATCCATTATACTTTCCAAAAATTAACTCTGGTTAATTAAGACAAAGCATTGTTTTTAAAAAATAAAATGTTGCAAAAACCTAATGAATATATAAAACAAAATGCTGAAAATAAATCCATATTGATTTAGAATACTTATTCTGTAATTTTACGTATACAAAGAATTATTCAAAATAATTAATTTTGTTGGAAGTATTAAGAAAGCACACAACAAATGCATTTTTTGTTCGAAACATGCAGAATAGCAAAATCTTGACGAAATTTCATTTTTTAATATATAATTAATAACATTTAAAGAACAAGCGTCATAATTTTTTACTGGCTTTTTGTTGTTATTAGAGATATAATTTATCTTCTGTTTAAAATGTAAAAATGGAACAAAAGTACAATGTAGTTATTTTCTCTTTTTCTTTAAGGGGACGCAGTACCTCGAAATTACTCAACGTATCGATTTTCTTTTTTAATATTAACTAAAAACTTCTTTAATTGTGAATATTTTGATACCTCATTTTTACCTAAACGACTAATGTGTCGCGAAATGTTGTAAATTTTATTAATAGATACAGCGGAATGATCCATAGAAACGTACATTTCAAACTGATTTTTCTCCCTGTTCATATGTTTACAACTTCCTTGTTCGAAAAATACTGAGACTTTTTTACTAATTTAGTTAGATGCTTGAATTTTTTTTACTTGTTCTCCATAGTATATTTAATATTTTTGTTCATGGATTTAACTTTCAAGTTCATAGTTATTTTTTAAATATTTAAATTGAAAGTTTGTTGAATTTCCTTCATTTTTTATTACACATGAACAAAAAAAAATCATATTAAATGTAAAATCCCATTCATCTAAAAATCTATGCACAGTTTTATGAAGTATATTTTAATGAATGTGGGAAAAAATTGAAGCAAAAATATTCATATTTTAGAAAGTAGTAGGAATTTTTATTTTTTTAACTTTTTACGTACAATTTAAATGTTACCAAAAAAACTATTCTACAAGAATTTATTAATTTTATTATTAACTTTATTTAATTTTTAGTATTAAGAACGAGGGTCGGCAGAAAAGTCCCTGGCTTCACACATAGATAACGCCACTAGAGCAGTTATATCCAAGCAATGCAAAACAAAATCCCAACTAGCGTATACCTGTAGTTTTATATCAATAGCCTGGTTATTATTTGATTGAGAGCATTTAAATCAAGACTTTTTTAGAGTTTTTACAAAAATGGAATATTTGGATAAACGAGCGCTAATTAAATGCTTCCAATTGAAGGCTTTAACATCTAAACAAATCAAAGAGGAAATGGACACCATGATGCAGGACCCTGCGTCATCATAGTCAATGTTTAAAAAGTAGGTCGCAGAGTTTAAAATGGGATGAACGAGCAAGAGTAATGGACCTTGCTCTGGATGCCCTGTGTAAGTGACAACTCCAGAAATTGTTCAAAAAACTCATCAAATAGTCCTGGAAGACTGCATATTAAAGTTTTTCGAGTTAGCATAGGCTGTAAAAATATCAAATAAATCTGCAGGTAATATTTTAACTAGTATTTTGGGCTTCCATAAGGTCTATACTGGGTGAATGTCGTGTTGGTGACATCTGATCAAATGTTACATCTGAAAACCGTTTCAGAGAAAAATTTGGAGCTCTACCTAAAAAATCGCAAAGAATTTTTGAGACAGCTTATAGTCATGGATGATATTTGAATTCACCACTAAAATCATGAAAGCAAATTACAGTCAAAACAGAGGATTGTGCAGGATGAATCAGCTCCAAAAATGCAGTCAAATGTGTCAACAAGCAAAGTTTTTGCGAGTGTTTTCTGGAAAATTATTCAAAATTTTATGGGTTACATGGAAAATGGTAAAACTATCACTGGTTAACACTATGCAAGTTTACTGCATGGTTTGAGTAAGGAGGTAATGAAATAAACGACCTCATTTAGCGAAAAAAAGTCTTGTTTCACCATGACACTGCTTCAGCACATCGATCAATCATCGCAATGGAAAAAATCTACGAAGTAAGATTCGGATTTCTTGAACAACCACCTTGTCCGTCAGATTTAGCACCCAGTGATTTACACCTATTCCCTAACCTCAAAAAATTCCTTGGTGGACGAAGATTTTAGAGCAACGAGAGGGTTATTGATGCTGAAAACAGATATTTTGTGAAACTCGACAAATAGCATTATAGAAACGAAATTAGAACACCGCCTTTCTGAAGATTATGAAGAAAAATAAGTAAAAAATCTTAAAAAAATTGTTTTAATTGCCAGGCCCGGGATTTTTAAACCGACCCTCGTATTTTGCTTCCACAAACGTTACAGTATTATTCAAAATTGTAGAGATTGTTTACAGGGTACTGTGTCCCCTTAACAGTTTAAAAAACTCATCAAAGATATCTTAGTGAGTGAGAATGCATGTTCATAGGCATTTTTTAAAACTATATTTATGTTAGAATATAATTAAATACAATGGAATTCATTTTTGACGAATACGGTTATAACGAGAATATGGTTATGAGCAATTTGCTACTAATATTCATTATTTAAACAAATCTGCTTATTTCAATGTAATTTTCAGAGGAAAAGTACTGTTGGAATTAGTAAATAAATCTCTTTTTTATACACTGCTCATTTTTAGCCATTTTTATAACTCTTTGAAAATGTTATAATTTATCAGTTTTATCAAACAAAATTTCAACCTTCAAGCACCAATGAAGATTCAATGTTCTGAAATCTTGTAAAAAATAAAAAATAAATAAAATAAAATAAAATAAAAATAAGTAAGATGGTCTGGTTTAATAACGCCAAGTGCTAATATTATGCATAATTATGAAATAATCTGGTAAATGACACCCATGTGCTCTGCGCAGAAGGGTTTTGAGTCATATAAATCGCAAAAAACAGCTTCAAGTTAATTTGTTTCATTTTTAGGTCTTATTGTTTTTACAAGCAACTAAAATTAACTCTTGATCTAAAATTTGCGAGATACGTTTTGTGATGTGAAGACTATTTTTTTCATCACGAAATACTTTGTTAATTACATAAATTTGTAGTACATTTCATGGACTTTCAAAATGTTGTTGAAGATTTTGGATATCTTCTCGGGATAATTTATAATTTAAAATGCACAGCGCAATAACTATAACGGGGTAATAACGCCAATCCTTGGCATTAATACCCCGGTTGATTCCCTACAGTGGCCGAGCTACATCCTAAATAGTGATTCAAATAAACACAGTTAAAACTGTGCAATGTTTCTAATAATTCTATTTAAGCGGTCCTTTTTAAGCAAAAAGAAGCCCACGGTCCAATATTCTTTTGCCTCATCCTTCCTCCCACACCACACCTTTATTTTTCTTGCACTTTCACAAAAAATTGAACATTTTCAATAGCTTAGAATGCAATTTGTCAATTTCTAAGTTTGTAGAGTTTGTATTTTTAGAATTGGGCAATCTACATGCAATTATTCCATCTTATTTCATAGTTTTGTTTGCATGGCGTTATTACCCATATAGGTGGGTAATGACGCCAAATAGCATTGGTCAAGAAATCACGCCATTACATTTTATGAATATATAGCTGTTAATTATTTTTTTATAGAGATAGTCAATGAGTTGCTGTATCAAATCATATATTTGTTTGAAAAATACAATCTAAAACTGAGCCGTGAAAATTGGTAGAATCTTAACGTGGCGTTATTAGCCCAGGGTAGCTTATGTTACAAAAACCGTCCTTTTAAACCATGTAAAAGAAGGTGCACAGGTTAAACCTTTAGTTGCATTGTTTTAAAATTCTGATTCTAGCCATATTAAACAGACTGTTCACGCCCACTATTGAGGAAACTGCGGTGCCTTGAACTTTTCTTGTAACTTCAATTTGCCTTATAGATAAAATTTTAGTTAGTTTACTGAAATTTTAATAGCTTCTTTTGTAAAATTATAGGTTTCTGTAGCTTCACAAAAACAAATATTGTAGATTTACAACATTTTTGTACAGTGTACACTGCACAGATAAAATTTTAAGATGCATATAGATTTCTATAACTTTATATCTTTAGCATTACAGTTTTTTTACAGTGCACTTTCAATTTTTATTGATAACCACTTTTCTACTGTTTCATTCACCATGTTCATGAAGCTTCCCTCATAGCATGCACGATCACAGTGACGTCACAATGATGTCACTGTGGTCACATCACAACTGTGACCAAAATGCCACCACTCAATGACGTCACATTGTGACTGAGATGTGACTTTCTTAAAAATCTTTAGAAAATTACAAAAAAAAATTCAAAACATGTTATTTACTTTAAAAAACACTTTTGTCACAACGTCACTTTTGTCACAGTTTCGTCACGAGGTTAATGTCAAAATAGTCACAAATGACACATTTTTCACAAATTTGTCACACCGTGACTTTACAAAGTGGTTGCAATGTGACGTCACAAACGAGCTCTTAAACAGCCATAACGACTTCACATTTTAGTCACTGTGACTTCACAACGACGTCGCAGTGACGTCACCATGCCTTACGGGTTGTTAATCATAACAGAATCCTTTGGATAGAGTAGTAATAGCTCTTACAGCATAAGCAGCACTGTGTTCGTCTCCTAGCCTGACAATCAAATGCACTTGAAAAATTCTGATTTTTAGAATCTCAATTAAATGCACTTATCAAGAATTAGTGTCAATTTATAGACAGTCTCACTTTGTATTCTGTGTTTTTACAGAAATTTTTAACAACACACGATAATTTGTATTTTCTTTTTCAAATATTTAAAAGTGTAGAAAAAATAGTGGAATTAGCTGAAGTTGCAAATACTAGTATTTTAAAACGATGATTAATCATTAATACTTTCAAAATTATAATAAAAAAATATCCCCACCTTTAAGAACATTTTACTATTTTTTTTTTTAATTTTAAACAGATATAAAAATAATAATTATGTAGAATTAAATTAATATATGCTGCCTATTGAAAAGTGCTGATGAATAAAAATTGCTCAAGACTAAAAAAAGAATTATATTTTAAAGTTTTTTATCGCTAAAACCTTTTTTTAAAAAAAACAAAAGCTGAATTCACTTTTGTTTCAAGCTTACATTAATCTAATTAAGCTCATTTTTCTACTGAATCGTAAAAAAAGGTTAATTATAGTAGAAAAAAGTCTTTAACTTTTTTTCTGTTTTGATGGTTACTGATTATGTTTAAAAATAGAAAAATGAACTTTGTTATAATTAATGTTATCATATTCGAAACCTAATTAGTAAGCTAATATTCCTTGAAGCATTTTTTTTCTAAAATGCAATATTTTTATTTATATTCACGTTGTTTAAAATTGTAAGACTAGAAACTGAGCTAACGCGTGAAATGATTTAGCTTAATTAGTGTGTCTCCAAGTTTTTTTTTTCTTTTTGACAAACTTATTGTTATTAAATTAATGTTGTAGGTATGTAAAAAAATACAATCAATGATTGTATTAGAATAGTTATATGTTTGATTCTAAGCTTGAAATCGATTATATATGATTTGCCCACTTTAGAGACTCTGTTATGTCAAAAATATATTTTATTGTATTATTTAGTTTTGTAAATTGTTAAACGTGTAAATATTTCAACAGTCAAACAATTCGAAATGTTGTTTTCACGCCATAGTTACGGATGAAGCATGAACAGGAAAATATTTCGGTGATTTAACACTTTTTAAAAAACCTTCTTTTTAAAGGTTTCGTTCATCCGACGAAAACCGCTTTGTCTCTGTCCTTTGTCTGTCTGTCTGGCACAGAGTCCGTATACAAAAACTGTATAAATAAGGGACTTAAAAATTTGTGTCTCTGAATACTCCGTGTCACATAACAAATCAAAAAATTTTGAAAAAGTCGATTAATTTAATTTAATTAATTTTATAAATGTCACCCGTTCGTTTTTGTCATTTAAATTGTAAAAAACAACCTTAATTTTAACGTTTTTCGTGTAGACATTATGGTTGGACGCAAAGTGTTTCACTGGTAAACAGACAATCACAGATCGAGTCTCAGTGATAAAGCTTGAAATTCTCATACTAAGTTGTTTTTAATTAAAAGAAATTGTATTTTTGCCAGGTAAAGTGTTTATTTTATTTTATTTTATTTTATTTTATTTATTCATTTATTTACTTTTATCACTGACATTAAAAATATTTTTGGAATTCAATTTTCTACCTATTTTAAAAACATTTATTAATAATTCAGCATTGTAAATTTCGTTTAAAAAATTTTTTTATCATTTTTAGAAATAAAAAAATTTATTTACATCTTAGCTATTTTTTAAACTACGAATTTTCGAAAAATTTGGAATTTTATATTTAATTTTTATAATTTGATATGAATAATTTTAATTTGATTAAAATAAATAACTTCCTTTTCTAAACATTTTAAAACTAGCAAATCCAGCAACTTTGCTCGCGTTGTAGTTGAAATACGCCAAGTGATATTTGTATCTCTGATTTTTATTAAAAGTACGAATATATTTAGGAATGATTGAAAATTTTCTGTTTAAGCCACAGTTTAACTAAACTGCATTATTCTGAAATGAGACTTAGAAAAATAGTATGAACTAAAGCTAGTTCTAAATAAATGAAAAATTTAGACAATGTTTAGAAACTTTTATGTTCAATTCATACGTTCAGTTTTAACACTTTATCTACCGCATTATGAATTCATGAAAATTTTGCATTCTAAAGCATTTTACGCAAATTGTTATAAGATATGCATAATCATTTAATAAATGTTTGAAAGATTTAGAAGGTTTAATTAAATTTGAATTTACAGGGATTTTGTGCAATATTTATAACCCCACTCAATTGTTTTTTTTTTTTAATTGTTTTCTTAGTATTTTGTAGAATTATAAAATGTACAAATATGATGTTCTTAGAACACAAACATGGAATCATTTCTGAATTGAAAAATCTCCATCCTTCTCCCTCAGTGCCAAGAAAGCTGAAAAAATGCAAAGGCAAAAGAAATCATCCTTTTAAAAGTATTTTTGTTTTGCGTAACCAATAATGCTTTTGGAAAAAGGTAAAGTAATGTATCTGAAACTCATTCAAAACATTATTACAACAAACTGACGTATTAAAAGAAATTTATAATAAGTTATTTTTATTGTACTTATAAGTGCCATCGGTAGATAAAGGGTTAAAGAAACGTATATTATAATACTAAATACTTATAATATTAAAAGTATTTTAATGTATATATTCCTTTTAGTATACTAAAAAGAACATATACGTTAAATTACTTTTAATATTATAAGTATTTAGTGTTATAACATATGTTCCTTTAAAATTGGATGTATGAATTGAACATAAAAGTTAAAAAATATTTTAGAAAAAATTTTCTTAGTATGCATTTTTATTTTAAAATGAACCATCATGTCAAAATCCAAGCTTAATTTCTAAAGGTCTATCACCTCTGTAGGGCAGTCACACTCAACCTTTTTATCTCGAGGGTCGCAAATATATCTTTGCCACTTCACGCGGACCGCAACGCATTTGCAATTGCGGGCAAAAAACCACATCACCTATTAAAAAACAGAAAATTGTACTAATAATATGTTTTATGTTTGTGTTTCATGTATAGAGGATGCTGTTACAGTTTCAAAAAATCGTAGTATTAATATACCTTACAAATTAGTTTCTAGAGATGCATATTTATGCTGAATAACTTCTGAAAAGGAAACATTTACTATTTTATATAAATACTATCAGGCGTCGCCGCTACGCTGGTCTGCCTATCCAGATGAATCTTTGATTTTTTTATAGTAGGTTTTATTATAGAACGACATAGCCCTATGCAATTTATAAAAATTGTCATTTAAAATTCGTCTAACTAACAATGTAAGTCTCATCAAAATCAGCTTATTAATAGTTTTTATAAAGACAAATCTTTCATTATCGGGCCTACGTGATTATAGAAATTTATTTCAAAATAACTAATTATTTAATTCAGCATTCTAGAGAAATTAGAAATATACTAAAACCACTCCTGAAAAATTATCTAACTTATAATGCAAGTTCTTTCAATGTGTAGTAGATTTTTTAAAAATGAATAATATTCCACAAATGAGTTTCACTGATTATTAAACTTTCTCCCATAATTCGATAAATAAGAAGCATAAAAATATGAAACATGCTAGATGCTTCCAAAAAATTATTCCATGAAATTACTTTGAGCAGGACTCAGGTTATCAGAAACCGGAACGAAATACCAATTTGCATTTTATGTTTAAAGTAAAAATAGACAGATGTAACGTCATAATAATATTGATCATTAAAAATTTATGAAACAGAGTGTTACTTTTAAATATCTCTGCTCAATAAATGCCGTAATTGAGTCAGAATGGCGTACATTTAAAACTGTTTCAATGCACGAATGTTGTGATTTACGATTATAGTTACAATAGCTGTAGCTAATTTTGTACCAAAGCAATCTCACATAGCTGAATTAGATAGACTTGTATTCCGATTATAGAATTTTCTTCATCTTGATTTTTTAAATTATTTTAATAAAAGTACTATGTTGAAAGGCACAGATGCACAACATTGGCACAATCTTTTTGGACGCCAATTTGGCAAAAAACTTGTTTTCTAATACCAGTTGCATGCATATTTTTAAAAATGGAATAATAACAATAAATAAAAAAAAGTTAAATTAATAACTGTGTAACAAAACAATTTACATAATTTTAAAAAAGAAAAAAGTAAATAAACAATTTTTTAATAACTAAACCACTATATCCGGGTTACTATACCAAGAAAAATAATGGCACTTTCGCGCCAATTAAGTACCCTGATGAATATATGACACTGGCGTCAGAAGACATTCCGCGCCAATGTAGTGCATATATGACATGACTGCCACTTCAAGCTATATACCAGTAGCTTGCAAGTAATTTTATTGTGTATTTTCCTCACCACTGCTATAAATGATATTATAAATCTGCTATTAAAAGTTCGATACGTTTACATTATATCACTCCATGGTCGCCAAGCATAAAAGTTTGCGCCAAATGAAATATTCAAATTATTTATCATCCTTAGTGCGAAAGTAATCATTTTTAAAATATAGCATCTGAAAATTACATAGTTTCGAGTACAATTTTATTAAACAAAGAATTTATAGAAAGTAAAAAAAAAAAAAAAAAAAAAAAAAAAAACATATATTTGCAATAAAATATTTTTTCAATATCTCCATCTAACTGCAGACTTGAATTTGTAACTGTCTCTTAGTACTGCAGCAAACATCATCATTTCTGTATCAAGGGAAAATGTAAGTCAATGTAAGTCAATAAAAAAAAAAAAAATTGATTCCAGAAATGGTAAATCTAAGTTATGTATGCTTGCTTACGGCTATATAATAATTAAAGAGAAAAAGCGGTTTCAATAAATAACAGGTTACAATGTTTGAAATCAAAATTATTTGCACGTTTGAGTTGAAATAAATAGCGATTAAGGGTGTATTTCAATCCAGACTGATTAATTTCTAATTTATTTATAAATTCCTTTTTGCTCTCTAACGCATCAAAATTTTCTTACATAGAAACTGCATAATGTGCCGCATTTGTCAACTTTTTTTTATATAAATGCAGAAAATATTCCAAAAAAGCTGTCAAAGTTGGCGTTTTGAACCGAATTTTCCAAAGCAAGATATCTGGGAACAAAAAAAAAAAAAAAAACAGTGACACTGAGAAAATAATCGCTTATAAATGAAATTCTAATTAATTGAGCGAAAAATGAAATCACACGATCTCTTATACATCTCTTCAAAAATCACCTCAAAAAGTTTCATGTTTTTAATTTTAGAAATGAGTCTGAAAATGTCTTAGAAATTTTTGAGCTCTTCAGTATGGAAAAATATTTTTTCGACCACACCCTTAATATACATTTTGGCACGATGCTGGTATAGCAAAAAATATCAAAATGTGTCTGATGGAGAGATTTTTACATACCTAAAAAT
Source organism: Maratus speculifer (assembly GCA_964019185.1). Lineage (NCBI taxonomy): Eukaryota > Metazoa > Arthropoda > Arachnida > Araneae > Salticidae > Maratus > Maratus speculifer. The sequence continues at coordinate 115,165,288 of OZ025292.1, forward strand.
ATTTTGTAATAATCATATTGCTTCCTTAGTACCTTTGATTTCCCTCCGATATTTCTCTCCCCAAAATTGTGCATCAATTTGATCAACCAATTTATTTATTTTACAATAATTATAATTAAACCTGTTAGTGATCGTATTATGTTTCTAGGATCTGATTAGGGAAAAGAATATTTTCTGTAGCCTAAGGAATAATAATAACAATTCTAATAAAGTGATAACATTCCTTACAAAATACTTCCAATTAAAATTTCTTACAAAAAAAATATTCTTATCCAAAAAAAAAAAATTAGATTAATTTATGCGTTGTGTTTTTTTTTTGACGTTATCAGATCCTTATGAAACGTTGATCAGCATGCACCTAGAGCAATTTCGACACATACTCCATAAATCATCACCATGCTTTGTCATTTATAAAACAAAAACATTTATTTGTACAACACAGAACACACATAAGACACTAAATATATACATGCACATAAATAAATTACAAAGATACAAAATAATCAAATCAAAAATCTATTCATTTTTTTTGTAGCTGTTGGCATTACTGCATAATTACATTTTATGCTTTGTAGCACGATATTTTCAACATTGAAAATTGCTTTCATAAATTTATGAGTTATCATCACCATAATGAATTAATCTGCGGGACAATTGGCGTGCAAGTGTTTCACCATTATTTTTTAGTTCGATCATATTCTATACTCGTGGGCAAAACAAGGGGAAATAAGTCGGTAAAAAGCATACCTTTTTTAAAGTTGCTGACATCATAGGTAAATGCATACCCGGACCGATGAGTAGAAGTCCGGCACACTTTTATTGCTCATATTGGCGAAGATTATCACTCGAGCACGTTTGGTAGACTGACTGCCTGACTGACTGACTGCCTGACTGACTGACTGACTCGTAATTTTTTTTTTAACAAATTTTAGAAGCAAAAAAGTGTATAATAATTATTCTGTAGTCGAGTTATCCTTCGACCATTCACAGTTTTCTTTTTAACATATTTTTTTCCCCTTCCAGTCTCATTGGCTGTCCTTAAATTGACTATTAACTTGAACGCCCCCTAATTTTAATTTTCTAGGGGCTTCTACAGGCCTAGTCGTCAGAATGTCTATGTTGTTGATAATTACTACCACACACGGAGATGAGATTTCCCCTTTTGCCCTGTCGTAAATACACAATAATGAAAATGTCTCTGTTTTGTCATTTATTTATGGGCGTCCGTCACAGTCTTATTGCCGCTATAAATTTCTTGTCTGAGTTGTAAATCCACTGTCCTCTGTTCCTTTCTTTTTTTATAATTTATTTCCAATAGTTAGTTTTCTTTACAGAATTGTCAGGTTTGAGTGATGTGGGGGTTTTACACCCATCATCTATCCCCTGGGTCTAAAAAAAAATGAGGTCTGTAGACATCATTTTTGTGCACACCACACTGCCGCAACTGTTGTATCCATATTCATTGGAATTTGGATTCATTTCTGGTGAACACTTCCAAGGTCCGATTATCTTCACTTTTGTGTATTATTTCCCCATGCCCAAATTTTGATACAATAATTAAATTAATTCATTAAAATGCCAAATCATGCAATCAAAGCCAAGTATAAATTTGGAATAATTTTTTCTACACTAAGGAAGAAAAAAAAAATAATAACATGTAAAAGCTCCGAAAAATCTAAACCTGAATTTGAGATGTATTGGCACACTTTTTGTTTATTTTAAATGCATAATATTTTAAACACATAAAGTAAAATATGTATTAACCCAAAAACAAAACAAAAAGTATAACACAAATTCATAGCAACACCAATGTTATTAGCATAACATATCTGGATTAGTATCGAAATAGTAAAATATATATACAATGTTGAGAAACCCTTCTTTATGTACATCATATGAAATATCTAAAAAAAAACAAATATACCCTGTTGTGTATATTCTGCACTTCATAAGATTATTAACACAAATCATAGCTGAATGTTACAAATTTGAATTATGTTAAGTGTTGATAAAATGGGTAATGTTATATACACATTCCTCATCATTCTCGTGGAGGAGGTATAGAGAACATCGCTGCAGACACATGTGCTCAAAGCATACCTTATTGCTATCCATACGAGAAGCGAACGTTTTCTTAAATGAGAAAAAGAGGAAAAAAAAAACGAGCTAGCGCGAAAAAGAGCGCATCCTATCAGTAGCGCGCATTTTGATTGACAGGTGCTAATGACGTGCTTATTAGCCTAACACCCTGAAACGGTAATGGATGGCTCTTCCTAGAAAACAAGTCCGATAAGCCACCCCGCTATAGAGGAAAACTTGTTTCTAACGGGAATAGCGAATGTTATGGTCTTTGCAAGTCACACAGGTATGTTATTTTCTCGTATTTTTGTCTTAAAAATTATATTTCTTTTGCATGAAACTTATGTTAAACTATTAGAAACTAACCCGTATTAACTTATAACCTGCTACGCATGCCTTCCGTGTAAATTTTCACCCCTTTATTCTATAAAATTGACATATATTCGCTATAAAACCATGTACTGTGTACTGTTTATTTTGTATTTTCAGGGAAAATGGCTTCTTATAGACTGGCTGAAGACGCTTACTGTCGAAAATCTCATATTTCCCGCAGAATATATTGGAGTCTCAGAGAAGTATCCTAATAAAATTGCCTTTCAGGAAATAATACAGCGATTAGGCAATCGTTTAACAATGTTCCTAAAATTATATTATGATTCTGAATATTGCCTGAAAGATTTTAATATCCAATGCTAAAAATTATAATATCACAACTTGAAAAAAAAATTTTTCGAAAATCAATGTGCCTTTTCATTTCACTGGCTGATAATTGCAATTAAACTTGAAAAACTATAGTCAAATTTTGCCACCAGAGAAAAAAAAATTTAACGAAAAAAAAATTCTTTTTCATAACTGGTTGTGATATTGTTGATAAAAACTTTCTGCAAGTAAATCTTTACCATGCATATCTATCTAAAAAAAAATAGCGGAAGAAAAATCTGATATGCTTCCTAAATGCTTAATTTGAGGGGGGGGGGTTATCTAGCAAAACGTGAATAAAAGGGAGTGAAATCCCTGAAATATTTTTTGTTGATAAATCTTATGCTACATTAGAAGAGTCTAAAAGAATATTTCTAAGTATAAATGCTTTTCATAAGTGCTGGTAAATGCTATAAAGTGTGAAATGAAGTAATATTTATAGAGTGTGTATATATACCATCCATTTATTTACCTTTTCTTGTTGTAGTTTGAGTATTTAAAATTTTAAAAGACACTATAGTATGGAGGGAAAAAAAAACATTTTGAAAATAAAATTATTTAATCATTTGAAATATGTATTTACTTCTATATCTAATTTTATTACTAAAATGATTCAGCATGTCATACTGATTAAAATAATTTATCTTTTTTTTTATTTGTTTTTTTTTTTTTTTTTTTTTTTTTTTACCAAAATTTACTATGTTGTTTAGAATTGAATTGAATTTTTTTTTTTTTTTTTTTTTTAAATACTTAAATATTTGTATTTATATATATATTAATTTGTACGGATTATTGACAATCGAGTATATACATTTTAGTGAATAACCTGGCCAGGTTTTAGAAATACTCTCTGCCCGCAGAAAGATTTCCTTATATTCATAAATATATGTACTCACACTGCCGTATGATATCCATACATGAACCTTTATATTGTTTTATTATTATTGTATTTTAATGCCTTATATAAATATTATTATGAAGTGTGTGAAAGTGCGAAATCGGTGCCACTTACGATTAATTTTTTTTTTTTTATGTGCAATTGTACCCTTTTTATAAAATATTGTTATGTTTCCATACACCTATGTCGGTAAAAAAAATATATATATGCCTAATAATATATATAGTGTCGTTTACTCTTCACATTTAAAAAAAAACTTCCTAATTTATTTGCTTTTATAAGATTCCTGATAAGACTCTAAAATAATTTTGCGTCTGTTACTTATCCAATGTAACTAAGTATTGCCTTGTGATGAAGTCTAATTGTTATAACTTTCTTTTGTATACTCTCCTATAAGACCTTCTTTTGAAACTACGTTGCGTGAGTAATGTCATTATACTTATATCTAACGTGCATCAAAAGAATTTGTAATACCTTTTATTTTCAGGCAAAGGTAAAGACAAAAAAAATCCTGTAAAATGTCCTCCAAAAAATATAACCTTTACTTATTTATTTATTTATTTATTTTTTACTTATTTATTTATTTTTTTTATTTTTATTTTTATTTTTATTTTTATTTTTTTTTATATCTTACTCTGCCGATTAAATATTATTGGGAATGCTTATATCACACGCGTTTTCGTAAAATCCTAATCTTAACATTTTACCTTTTAGCATACCATCTTAAAATTGCCATGCGATTAAATCTGATATTCAATTTTATAGCTTTGTGCCATGCCCTGCCTAGGGAAAGCTTTCTGATTCGGGAGCAACTCTCTCCCTTCTCGACTGTTTACTCCCGAGACCTGTCCGCCCATCCATCAATCTCGTCAAGCGGAAAGTCTTCTGTTGGTGAGAAAACCTTATTTTTTTTTTTTTTTGAGTTCTTTATTTTTTTCTTGTGAATCCTATGTGCTGAGTTTCCATGTTATTTTGTTGTGTCAATAACTTGCCTTGCCATTGTTATATATCATTTTATTATTGCGTACTTCGCCGAACTTCTTATCAAATTTCTATATGAAAATCTGTATTTTTTTTTTTTTTTTTTTTTTGTACCAATATACATATCTTTAATATCCATTTCTCATATGCGTTGTTTGTAAGAGTTATTTCTCTTCAAGTTGTTTCCACTTTATTTAAATATGCGGAATAAATAATTAAAGTTTTTTTTTTTTTTTATATCATTGATTATGCACTAGACAAATTTATTCTGAGCAATTGCTTTTGTCCTAGTCATCCAATGTATAATTATCATTATTGTTTATTTATTTATTTATTTATTTATTTATTTTTTATTTATTTATTTTTTATTTATTTATTTATTTATTTTTTTTTTATGCAACATGAAGTTCCGTGAAGTACCTATGTAATATTTAGTGTCTGTAATGATTTTTTCGAGTGTGCCTGCACATTTCCCCAATTGTAACTCAGAGGGAAATAGTACATTCATCTTGCTATCCCTTTCTTTTTTTTCTCTCTATGTTGCTTAATTTTAAAAGGCAAGTTATTATATGAAGTCTTAAAAACGCATTGTTTTCAAAAAGAGAAGAAAAAAAATTATCTACATAAAATTTGTTTCTTAAATACATAATACAAATCACTATATATTACAAATACACTAGAAATTTTAAATAATATTTAGGGCTTATGTTTCTTTTTTCTTTTTTTCAAATTTTTGTTATGTTTCCCCCTCTGAATCCTCCTCTGCCGTACTGTCTTTCACGTCTATGTGAGGAGTTGCTGCTTTAGGCGCGAATAGTAAATCAATGTTCCTTTTTATAAGCCGAGCATAATTACCTGTTAGGTCTTTTAGTAAATAATTATTGTTGCGTAATTTTTTTATTACTTCAAAAGGACCGTCAAACTTGTTCGCCAGAGCGCCCGGATTTATACGTTTTAAGTATACTATTTGTCCCAAATTCAGAGTAGGTGTATGTAGCAGGTCCTCTTCTTTAGCATACTCATCCTGCATGCGTGACTGATTGGCCAGTGCTTGTAGTTTCACTTCTTTAATGTGTGCCATTCTCTGTGCCACATAAGTTTTAGTTGAGACCTTTTCTGTGGGAATATGCGATGTAAACGGAGTTCTCAATTTTCTCGCAAAGAAAATGAGTGCGGGAGCGAATCCTAAAGCCCTGTGAATTGTGTTATTATAATGAAGTTTAAAAAAATCTAGCCGAATGTCCCATTCCGTTGTGCGTTTTGACATTGCGATTAGGGAGCTCTTCAGAATTCGGTTTACCGTTTCAGCAATTGCATTCGCCTTGGCTCTGTATACACTCGTAAAGTGTAATTCTATATTTAATGCCTTTGTATATTCTCTGAATAAATCACTTCTAAAATATTTTGCATTGTCCAGATATATGCTGTTGCAAATTCCAAAAGTACTGAAGTACTTATTCAGCACATTGAGAATTGTTTGCGTTTCTACATTTCTTAATGCAACCGCTTCTAAAAATCTGGAAGTTGCGTCAGTGATAGTCAGAATAAATTTATTTTTTCGCACAGAAAATGTTAGAGGCCCACATACGTCAATATGTAATATACTTCCTACTTCATGGTCTTTAACCACCCTTTGCACTGGTACTTTTATCGTTTTGTGATGTTTAGCTGTTTGACACGCTGTACAGTTCGCACAGAATATTTTGATATCTCTGTACATTCCATGCCAAAATATCCTATCCTTAATGGTGTCATAAGTTTTCTGGAATCCAAAATGGGGGGAATGCGCGTCTTCCATAATGGCTATTTTCAAAGAGTCAGGGGCAATGAGTAGTTCCTTTTTTTCTGTACCTGGTCTCAGAATTAATATTTTATCATCATTTAACATATATCTTTTTGTTGTTCGATTGTTTTGTCCCTTTTCTATTTTGTCAATTATTTTTCTTAACTTTTCGTCTGCATATTGTTCTGATTTAATATTGTCATTAGACAAAGCCTCGTTGACTTTAAATAGAGTATTGTGTAATTGTAAGTCCGTTTCTAAATTGCAAATATGTCGAGATACGAAATCCGCTGGGTTAACCTTGCCTTCAATATGCTCGACAACATAATTATATTCCGCCAAATCTGTCATCCATCTTTTGACTATGTCAGATTGCGCTTCTAAATTCATTTGCTGTGTAATGGGTTTCGAATCCGTCAGAATCGTGAATTGCCTACCCCATAAAATATGTTTAAAATGATTGACTGATTCATGAATCGCCAATAATTCAAATTTTATACTAGGGTAGCTTTTTTCTGCCCCTCTTAATTTTCTCCCAAAAAACTCGATAGGCAATAAAATGCCATTAGACTCCTGCGCCAGAATTGATGATATGGCTAGCTTCGAGGCGTCACATATCAAAAATAATTCCTTGTTAAAATCTGGGGGTCTAAGTGTAGGGTTTTGTATTATTGCTTCTTGTATGTTTTTCAACGCCTGTTCATGCTCCTCACCCCATTTAAATTTTACTTTTTCTTTTGTAAGTTCTACTAAGGGATGTACAATATCTGAATAATTTCTAATTAAAGATCTAAAGTAGTTTGCTAGACCCAGAAGTGATCTTACTCCCTTTTTTGTTTTTGGACGTACTAGGTTTTTAATTTTGTCTATGTTTTTTTTTGCTGGGGAATATCCCCATCGGTTGAGTTGGAAGCCCAGAAAATCTATTTCTTCTTTGCATATTTGCATTTTTGAAGGTTCTATGGTCAGATTGTGGTCAATGAGAGCCTGTAGAACTTGCTCTAGAATTTGTAGCATTTCTTGGATTGTATTGGTACCAATTACCACATCATCCATGAAGTATGCCACTTGGGACTTGTTGAAGTGTCCGAGCACTTTATCAATTAGTTCTGCGAAATAAGCGCTGCTGTTCTTTGTCCCAAAAGCGAGCCTTAAAGGGTTAAATTTTCCTTCCTCAGTAATAAATGCTAGTTTTTGCCTATCCTGTGGCCTTAAATTTATCTGAAAAAATGCACTATGGAGATCTAACACCGTGTAGTACCTTTTTCCGCTGATCGAGTAAAGAATTTCTTTAATATCCGGTATGGGAAAGCTGTATGTGTGTAGAATTTGATTTAATAACCGATAATCTATAGCCATTCTATATTTGGTTTCATTTTTTTTTCTTTATTACTCTGTTTCTTTTTAACAAAAATCACTGGAAACGCATAATTTGAGTCTGATTTTTCAATAATCTTTGCTCTTAGTAAATTCCGTATCTCTGTTTTCGCATATTGTCTGACTGTTTGAGGTAGTTTATAAGGTTTGGTTTGTATCGGGTAGTCATGACTTAAATTAAATTTTGGTATAACTAAAGATGTTTGACCTAAAGTATCATATGACTTTGAAAATGCATGCGCTTTTCTCATGAGTATGTTTTTTAATTTTTCTCTTAGGTCTTCGGGTAAATGTGTTAAATCAAAGTCTGTCTCTCTTAACTCTGCTTCTCTTAATTTTCTGATCTCTTCGATATTTAAGCTATTTAATTCGTAAATTGTTCCTTGTTCAATGTCCTCGGATTTTGTATCCTGTTTAAAATCTATATCTTTTGTTATTTTGCCTACATTTATCCCTTTATTCAACTTTATTCTTTTGTCAGTGTTATTTGCTATTATGACATGAATTCTACTATTTTGTTGCACTTCATGCAATGAAGTTTGAAATGTGAATTTCGAGTCGTTTCTCAAGGGTTCTAATAATATTACCTCTTGTTCTGTTATGTCATCATGACACTGTAAATTAACTATTTTTTTTGAATTTGCATTTATAAAAATTGTTGCTATGGTCTTAGCATACATATTTTTTTGCTTAGTGATGGTCTGGGTCTTTTTCTTGTTATCCTTATTCTTTTCTTTTACATAAGACCCTGATGGATTGTTTTCTTGCCTATCCTTGTCTTCTGTTTCTGAAGTTAGATTATTAACTTGTATCCCTGTTTCCTTTTCTGGAATATTCAGTTTAATTTTTATATTTTTGAAAATAAGTGTTTTTTCTTTAAAATTCAAAATCATATTATTATCCCTTAAATAATCGTATCCCAAAAGCATTTGGTATTCTCGACCGAAATCTTTATTTGTGATGTAAAATGTACCTGTTGTAAAACTGCCCTTTAATCTGAAAACCAGTCTAATACACTGTTTAAAATAAATTTTTGAATTCGTTAAAGTTTGTATTTGTATTTGATTTCCTAGATATTTAAATTTTACATTTTTTTCCTTTAATTTATCAAAAATAGTGGGCGAAAGCAATGAGACCGCCGCGCCACTATCACATAACGCTTTAAATTTGATGTTATTTATCTCTAGGTCAATGATGGGTAACTGATTTTCTCCTTCATTTCTAACACTGGCAATAAATCTGTTTATTTTGCGACACCCTTTAAACTGAGACTCACCTGTGTCGCTAAAATATTGTTGTTTATTTTCAGCGAGCCTCTGATTTAGTTTTCCGACCTTTGTTTTTCGTATCGTTTCTTGTTATTGAATGAACCTCTTTTGGAATGGCCTCTGTGTTTATTTTCCCTTTTGCTATTTTGTTCATTGTAATTATCCTCTTGCTCGTCTGTCTGGGATTTATTAAAATTGTTTTGATAGCCACCTCTTCCACGACCTCTTGAAGGCTGTGCGAACCCCTGTGCTCCTGTATTATGGTAATATTCCTGTGGATACATATAATTGTATATGGGGGGAGGGGGGGTAGGAAAGTGAGGTGCTATATAGCCATAGTTCCAATTGCCAAAATTATTGTTACCATTATGTCCCTGATACCCCATATTTTGGAATCCTTGTTGCTGTTTATAGTTATTTCTGTAACCTCTTGTGCGTGAGACCTGCGACCCTCTATTAATTTGAAATCTGTTAATATTCGTAGCCGCATTATCATTACTATATTTTTGTCTGAACCAACAATCTTTTGTTTCATGGTTTTCTTTCCCGCATACCTCACAGCATGTTTTTTCTCTCTCCGATCTATTATTTAATTTCAATTTAAGGTTGTTTATTTCGGTGACGAGTGTCTGAATTTGCTCTGCACTGTCTGCACTTAATTTATTTAATTTTCCCAATATTTCATTCTCTTTATTAACGGTAATGCTATTTATTTCGGGAATATTTGCTTGATTGTAAGCCTCTTCCAATCTTAGTGCGGACTTGCATGCTGCCTCAAAATTTTCGGGTGCATTTTTTCTCACTTCTAAACTAATATCTGCGCGGATTGCATCTAGGAATCTAGCCAATTTCATTTGGTCTAAAAATTTTGCGTTGCTGTTATCCTCTAATTTTTGACCACTTTTTTTTATATATAAATTTGCCGTAGCATTAAATTCATTTATAAAATTAGCTAATGTTTGGTCGGGTTTCTGCTTTAGACTGAAAAATAAATTCTGAGCACCCCCGAAATTACATTTAACGGAAAATAATTCCCTTAACTTCTCCTTGAATTTTCCTATGTCTGCTTCTAAAAATAATGATTCATCCTGCATGAGAGTTTCCCTTGCCGATCCTATGATCTTGGCTTTCAAAATTATTAATTTGTGTTCATCGCTATATTTCGTTTTGTCAATTAAATTATCAAATTGTAGTAGGAAATAATTGATATTAGTTTCTTTTTTACCATCAAACGGATAAATTAATCCTACTAAATGCTCTGCATTAGGAGTTGCCATATTTCCTATCCCAGAAATTTTTGATCCCGAATTCTTTGTTTTTTTTCTTTGTTTATCGTTTTTGTTCTCTCCCGAAATTTTTTCGTTTTTATTTAATAATATTTTTAATTGCCTTCTTGTTTTAACGCCACTTAAACGCGTGTTATTTCTGAGAGATTTCCTCGTACCTCCTTTAGTCATAAAATCAATTATCCTCAATTTTTTTAAATAATAAAACTACAATGATTTACTTAAAAAAATAACCAACGTGATATAAATATATCCACATATCTTATTATTATTTTTTTTTTTAATGTATACAGTTTTATCCACATGTGCTAACATAAAATATCAAAATATTTGATGAATTTTAGAATAAAATCCTTTCTATCATAAGACACATAAATACATAAAATTAAATAACAACCTTTCTTTTTTTTTTTCAATAGTGTAAACATACATATATATACACTTTTTGTTTTTTTGAAAAATGTGCCAATTATCTCAAACAAAAATACACTTGCATGCCAATGTCTCGGTTTAGTATCATATTTATAAAATTTATTATGTGAAAAAAAACAAATTTTTATTTACTTTATTATTTTACGTATATATATACCAATTTTAACAACAACTCCTATTTTCTTATAATCAAAAGAGAATCTATCTTATCTCCAATCTAATTATCTCCTTTAAAATGTATATTTGTCAGAATCATTCATTCATTTCATTATCATTTTTTTTTTTTTTTTTTTTTTTTTTTCACAAAAGGAATTCAAGTAATCACAAAATTAAAATTTTTTTTTCTTTAAAAAAAAATCAAATAATCACAATATTAATTAAATATTTACTTCTAATATGGCAGTAATAATATTTAAATTGGAACTAATTAATTTCTTGAAAAAAAATTTGGTTCTTTAAAGTACTCAAATTAAAAGAAATTACAATACTACCGTATTATTAAAGTACTAAAGTCAACCAAGTTCGTTCTTTTAATCATTTAAATTAAATACATAAAAATAAATAATTAAGGAACTGGTATCACGGCAACCAATTTTTTGGGGGGTTGAGATGATGGAGAGATTTTTACATACCTAAAAATATTTTGTAATAATCATATTGCTTCCTTAGTACCTTTGATTTCCCTCCGATATTTCTCTCCCCAAAATTGTGCATCAATTTGATCAACCAATTTATTTATTTTACAATAATTATAATTAAACCTGTTAGTGATCGTATTATGTTTCTAGGATCTGATTAGGGAAAAGAATATTTTCTGTAGCCTAAGGAATAATAATAACAATTCTAATAAAGTGATAACATTCCTTACAAAATACTTCCAATTAAAATTTCTTACAAAAAAAATATTCTTATCCAAAAAAAAAAAAATTAGATTAATTTATGCGTTGTGTTTTTTTTTTGACGTTATCAGATCCTTATGAAACGTTGATCAGCATGCACCTAGAGTAATTTCGACACATACTCCATAAATCATCACCATGCTTTGTCATTTATAAAACAAAAACATTTATTTGTACAACACAGAACACACATAAGACACTAAATATATACATGCACATAAATAAATTACAAAGATACAAAATAATCAAATCAAAAATCTATTCATTTTTTTTGTAGCTGTTGGCATTACTGCATAATTACATTTTATGCTTTGTAGCACGATATTTTCAACATTGAAAATTGCTTTCATAAATTTATGAGTTATCATCACCATAATGAATTAATCTGCGGGACAATTGGCGTGCAAGTGTTTCACCATTATTTTTTAGTTCGATCATATTCTATACTCGTGGGCAAAACAAGGGGAAATAAGTCGGTAAAAAGCATACCTTTTTTAAAGTTGCTGACATCATAGGTAAATGCATACCCGGACCGATGAGTAGAAGTCCGGCACACTTTTATTGCTCATATTGGCGAAGATTATCACTCGAGCACGTTTGGTAGACTGACTGCCTGACTGACTGACTGCCTGACTGACTGACTGACTCGTAATTTTTTTTTTAACAAATTTTAGAAGCAAAAAAGTGTATAATAATTATTCTGTAGTCGAGTTATCCTTCGACCATTCACAGTTTTCTTTTTAACATATTTTTTTCCCCTTCCAGTCTCATTGGCTGTCCTTAAATTGACTATTAACTTGAACGCCCCCTAATTTTAATTTTCTAGGGGCTTCTACAGGCCTAGTCGTCAGAATGTCTATGTTGTTGATAATTACTACCACACACGGAGATGAGATTTCCCCTTTTGCCCTGTCGTAAATACACAATAATGAAAATGTCTCTGTTTTGTCATTTATTTATGGGCGTCCGTCACAGTCTTATTGCCGCTATAAATTTCTTGTCTGAGTTGTAAATCCACTGTCCTCTGTTCCTTTCTTTTTTTATAATTTATTTCCAATAGTTAGTTTTCTTTACAGAATTGTCAGGTTTGAGTGATGTGGGGGTTTTACACCCATCAGTGTCCAAAAAAATATGTTCCAAATTACGCCAATTTTCTGTAAACTGGATTATGGAAGACGTCGCGTCGGATCAATTTAACCCTCTCTTTTAAAGTTCATTATTCTCCAAACCATGCCAATCAACTTACGCCAATCGTCGGTAGAATCGATTATTTAATTTCACCACCTTAATTAATACATATGTTGTGAACTAAATATGTTGTCAACTAAACTAAAAGTTTTCTCCTATCTGTGTTGTAATCAGAGATTAGTGTACTGACTCTGCCATACGCAAGTTTACTCCTTGCGTCCCAATCATGTTTTTATTATAGGGGGGGGGGCGATTCGAAGAACAGTTTTTTGTGTGTGAATAACGTGTCCGTTTCTTGCTATACACGTACGGTTCCAACGCTCTTTGTGGTTTTCGCATGCGCTGAGCATTTTACGATGAAAAAAAATGGGTGTTGCCATTGGAAAATTTCGAGTTTTTGTAACTATAACCGTAACCGTGAGCGCCATTTTGTTGTCGTTCACAGAATCTCGAGCTCATACCTCTGAATAGCTATATCTGAAATTTCACCTCGATCGGTTGAACGGATTGGCCGCAAGAGCTCCATATACCAGCAAAGTTCTTTTTTTATGACCACCCTGTATATGTAAAACGCCATACAAGTTTGTAAAAAGTATTGAAACATGATAAAAAACAGACTATAGAAATATTGGCATATTTTAACATTTTGAAGTTCACTGATTTATTTTTTTTTTTCGCCGTTTTTTAATCTATTCTATGTATATATATGCGTGTGTGTATGCGTGTATGGATGATGCTCAAAATAGGAGACAATTTCAAAAGCGAAATCTTAAAAAAATTACTGTTAGCAAAATTTCTGAAAAAAATAGGTGTTGTTAATATAGTATTAGGTATACTTTACGTGTAGTCAGCAGAGCTAAATATTTAAAAATTAACTTAAAAAAAATAATTAGTATTTTTTGAGCCTTGCTAATGACAAAACAAATTGCATGGAATAAATAATTAAGAAATTTTTATTTTCTTCCTGTTTAAATAATTTTTTTCTATATTTATTAGCTTTCCTTTTCAACAAATGGTTTCCATTTTTACATATATACATATAAGCAGAATAAAAACATTACCAAAGAGCAAACTTTGTTTACATGAGCAACATTCTGACACTAACAATGTAAGAAGCTGTCTTAGTGATTTTCTGACAGATTTAATGCATATTTTAGGGATAATAAATGTAATACCTAAATTTGTATGTAAAATTAAACTTTATAAAAGATATAATATAAGCACTGGTTACATTTATGCATATAGGAATCTAGCATGGACAGAAAGACCATGCTAATGACACTGATATTTGTCCATGCTAATGACAAATTTTAATTTAAATATGATTATGAGCCATAATATAATCACAATGCAATAGTCCTTTCTGGGGCTTTTTAAAACACAAAAGTTCTATGCAAATAAGTAAAATAAAAATTTTAACTATAAAGTAAATATGAAAATCATTATCCATTCTAATGACATACAATTGATGTACGCCCCTAATATTCAACTTATATTCTTAAAATATAATACATGCTTCTATTTTCAGGCTGAGATAAAATGGCTACTTGTTGCCATGGAGAAACTTTATATTTTAAAACTATTGTCATATGTGAAAATGAAATTTTGATTAATAACCAGCTGTTATAGTATGATCTTGTTTTGAAAATTGAATATAGAGGACAAACTTTAATTCTTTTTTTATATACTATAATTTTATTTTTAAAAAGAAATTTATTGGATAAATCCTCTCCTTGATTAATTTAAAGAAAGAATAACATTTGTTTTATTTTATAAACATGATATTAACTCTTGAAAAATGCTAGTATACACAAAGCACAGCTGCTGTGGACATCCATGCTAATGACATTTTGAACATTTATTCTGTAATTTTAATGTGTTTTTAACTAAAAAATGAGTAATTCTTGAGTGCAAATAATGAATAATATTAAGACAAACATATCTAAATATAAAAATATGACAGAAAACCTCTCAATTTTTTTTTGTATGCCGAAAGACATAAATTGTCCCCTATTTTAAGAATCACTCGTATATTAGAATTTTTCCAAAAGGTTTTGGTCCGTAGAGTTTATTTTTAGTGAAGAAACTGGATTTAACTCTAATCTTGATTTAGTTTTTGTTGGTGACATTTGTACCTAACATCGAAATCTACTTCCTCCTGTAAACCAAGCCGGCAAGAATTTTTTTTTTTTTTTTTTTTTTTTCTTTCTTTTACATATTTGATTTTTGAGAAGTTTGGGATTTCGGATTATTTTTAAATAATTTGATTTGAACATTTTTAATTTGATTAAAATAAGACATTTCTTTTTATAATTATTTTTTTAAATAATTTTTTGGTGCTACCATCTATGTAGGAATTTATGAACTATAAATTAACAATTTGGATTTATTAATTAAACTATTATTATAATTATTAATTAATTATTTATTAACTAATTTTGGGGAAAAAACGAAGTTTTCGGTACGATCCGCGATAATACTTACCCACTTGGTTTTCGCCATTCTTTGTCAAAATTCGCATTTTCCACCATGACCCTTAGAGGAAATTTGCATTTTCCGGGCTGTTCAACGAAATTTGCTTTGTTTTGAGATGCTTTGGCGATATTCACATTTTCTGCAGAACCCTTGATCGAAATTCGTATTTTTCACATCCCTTCAATAGAATACTCTTTTTTTTTTTTTTTTGCGGTTTTCTGATAAAATTCGTGTTTTTTTTCTCGATCCTTTGTCGAAATTCACAGGAAATTTTCTGAAAGGTTATAGCAGAGGTAGTTAAGGGAAATCCCTTCCCATTGCTAATTATTTTTGTTGCAGTTTGAGTTAACTCTATTTTCATTTCAAGTCGATGCACGTTGGATTCGGGTTAATTAGATTTTTTAAAACTTACTTCAGCATTAGCTTGAAAACTACACCTATAATAATAAACATGGTTGGTTGTATATGTGTTTGTTAAAGAGTTCGCTGTGTTTTTCCAAGACCATTGAATAAAATTCAGTTTTTTTATCATGGACCTTTGACGAAATTGGCAATTCACCGCGGCCTTTCAACGAAATTCACTTCTTCTTCCAGAGGTTCTTTAGCGAAATTAGGTTTTTTTTGGGAGGGGAGCATTTTGATAAAATTTGCGTATGTTTTAGCGGTGCTTTGACAAAATTAACTTTTTCTTCTCAGCACTTTGAAGAAATACATGCTTTTTTTACTATCCTTTGTCGAAATTCACATTTTTTACCGCGATACTTGGAGAAAATTCCTGTTTTTCTGCTGCCCTTTGACGAAATTTTCATTTTACTGCGACCCTTTGACGAAATTTGCATGTTTTGCGATTTTTTGACAAAAATCGCTTTTTGCCACAGACCTTTGATGAAATTCGTGTTTTTTCGCTATGCTTTGACTACATTCGCTTTGTCTCATTATATGTTTTTCTGTCTTTTATCAAAATTCGTATTTTTTGCGCGTCGCCTGTACGAAATTCATAACTGTATTCGGTGAAATTCGCGTTTTTAATAATGATTTGGCGAGATTAGCTTTTTCTCTGCGACCCTTTGGCGGAAGATGTGCTTTCTTAATCTATCCTCTGCCAAATTTCTCGTTTTCTACCGCAAACCTTTGGCAAAATTCGCGTTGTTTTGAGGTGCTTTGATGAGATTCGCTTTTTTGTGCGGTTTTTGGCCGAAATTCGCATTTTTCCGTGGTCTTCTGACGAAATTTATATTTTTTTCTTTTGGAGTTCTTTAAATAAATTTACGTTTTTTTTTTTTTTTTTTTTTTTTGGCGCGATTATTTGCTAAACTTTCTTTTTCTCCATAGTCTTTTTTTGATAAAATTTACTTTTTTTACGACCCTTTGCCGAAATTCACACTTTTTCTGCAACTTTTTGAAGAAAATCGCGTTTTTTCAGCTGCCATTAGACAAAATTAATTTTTTTTCCGCAATCATTTGACAAATTTCGCGTATCCTTTGCGATCGTTTTACTAAATTCCGTTTTTCTAAGATGATTTGACAAAATTTGACTTTTTTCGCGATCATTTGATTAAACTTCGTGTTTTTTCCGCGTGTCTTAAGCGAAATTTGAGATTTCTTTCTGCGAATGATTGACGAAATTCATTTTTTTTACAGACCATTTATCAAAAATCGTAATAAATTTTTTAAGTCCGAATTCTCGGACTAATGATTGATTTCTTTTATAATTTCGGAACCTCATGCTTTATATTTCCGGAAAATTCCGAACAGAATCCCACCCTGTCATCCACCCCCCCCTCTCCTTTCGCTACGTCCTTTATGTCAGCAAGGATTTTTGTGTTTAACACAGTTCAACGTGTTTCATGAGTTATAAAAGAAATGTTAAGTCACCTACCTCCCAATCCCCCACCCCCGCAATTAAATCCTAAATATGTCTTTATTGACAGACTTCAGTTTAAAGCCAAAGTACAATATCTTATAATTAGTCACATCTTATAGTTAATCGTACCGAATATGGCGCAAAGCAAGATTGGGAATTATTAACTATGAAATCAGGTTAATTGTAAGGCGCTAAAATTAAATCTGTCAATAAAGGCATATTATATTTTTATTTTAACATAATAATAGCAAAAAGTTGAGTTAAATTGATTAAATAATACATCGCAATAAAATATACTCGAAACTATCTTCCTGTTTTACTATTTCAAAGCAATAAAATTATTAGCATTTACTAGCATATGTATTTACTACACTATGTTTCAATATATTTTTTTATTTTTTCCTATCTCTTTAACTTTATTATGTAACGGTTACTTTATAATATTAAACAAACTTTTTTCTTAACTTAGTAAGCAGATCCTTAACTTTCTAATCATTCAAAAACATATGCAATATTTAATTTTTAAAACAGAGAAAACAAACAAAACTTTCAGAATTACAAGTGTTTTGTCTTAATTGAATACTTTTTATTTCGAATGAAATAAAAAAAGAATTTCTTTTTTGCCCACTTTGAATTAAAAAAAAAATATTTTTTTAATTCTACTTTTGATTATTTTGTGACTACTCAAGTGGTTCAAAATTATTTCATATTTTTAATATTTGTAAACATATCTTTGTTTGTTTTTTCAAGGAGATCAAATATACTTTCTATAGTTACTAAGAATTTTATTTTGTCCGCTGTAATTGATTTTTATTTTAGCTTCATTTAAAGTATAATTCAGCTCATATTTCCATTTTGTAAATAGAAAAATTCGTTAACCGTAACTCCACTCAAAATTAATAGAATTAAAATTGGATTTTAAAGAAATTAAGCAAATGAGTGTGACAAATCTTTTAATTATATCAAAAAGAAAAAAAGTTACATTATTTATTTAAAGATTTATATATATACACTGATGTGCAAAATTTAAGGACGAGTCCCAAAATGCCAATTTTCAAGGGATTTTCAAGCGATAATTTTCAGGCGAATATTCAAAAGGAAGTAATATAATTCGAATAATTACTATCCCTGCATAATAGCTAGTTCATATAACATTTCATTCGAGTCATACATGGTCATAAGAGTCACAGTCACTGCGGCGAAACAAAAAATAGGAAATTCCATAAGTCTCTTTTATGAGTCTCAAATGACTACTATATGTGACTCCACTGACATGTCATTGATACTGCTGCTTTGTGCTCACCAGGTGACTTTACAATGTCGTTTCATTGAGACTCGTGTGACCTCTCATCTGGAAATTCAATTTCAAAGTCATTGTAAACGTTGCATTATGATAAATCACCAAATAATGTCACATTAAAGTCCCTTGGTGACTTTCTGTCACATGACTATGTCAAATGGTGACAGAGACCCTACTGTGAAGTAACCACATTGAAAAGTGGTGAAAAGACACCATGTGACTTTAATGGGACATTATTTGGTAATTTATTGTTGGATTTCTTGCACCATCTTTCTAGGAATAATCCTAGCAATTTAAGTTGTGTGCGAAATTTATATAACTACAAATAAGCCATATTATAATTCAAGTGGTGAGGTATGAAACTTTTTTTT
This sequence comes from Maratus speculifer, assembly GCA_964019185.1. NCBI lineage: Eukaryota > Metazoa > Arthropoda > Arachnida > Araneae > Salticidae > Maratus > Maratus speculifer. The sequence goes on from OZ025292.1 coordinate 115,184,188, forward strand.
TCATATGTCTACACGTATGAACATTCTTAGGTAATTTATCATAATTCAACGTTCACAATGACTTTGAAATTGAGTCTTCAGATGCGAGGTCACAGGAGAGTCTCAATGAAACAACACTGTAAAATCACCTGGTGACTCGCCACAAAGCAGCAGAAACAATAACCTGTCAGTGAAGTCATATATAATAGTCATTTGAGACTCATAAAAGAGACGTATGGAGTTTCGTATTTTTTATTTTGCCGTAGTGACTGTGACTCTTGTGAACATGTGTAACCTGAATGAGATGTTATATGGACTAGCTGTAATGTAGGGATAAAAATTATTCGTATTATAATTCTTCCTTTTGAATAGTCGCGTGAAAATTATCCCTTGAAAATCGGAATTTTGGGACTCGTCCTCAAATTTTGCACACCAGTGTATTTTTTCTAGTAAGCTTTTTTTCTAACTTTATTTTTAAAATATTATGTTAAAAAATGATATATTCTCATCAATCTTTTATGGGCATCTCGTTATGCGTGAGATATAAAGACTCAAAATCCTTGATTGTTCCTATCAGTGATTTTTAATTGATAAATTTACCTTATTTAATCACAGCATTTTTTAAATTGTAAAAGTGAATCCTCAATGAGCACTAAAGATGGTAAGCTATATCCTACCGAAACCAGTATGCTTATAATTTAATATAATTGGTGTTTTTAACGTTGATACTTTAACATTTCTAATTATATTGCAACAAGCTCCATCTCAATAATTACATCAAACACATTTCATTTAAAGTCGTCCCCGCTTAAACGAATATTGACGGTTTCGACAAGTTGTATTCGATTAAGCGGGGTATTTGAATATCCAGGGAATCATTTACATGACATTAATCTATTGCGATATGGTAGAATAACACATATGTAATAAAATAAGAAGGAAATAACATTAAAAAAAAAGACAAAAATTAGATAGCATAAAAGACAAATGTTATACATACCTATGGATTTTTAATATTACAAAAATATTTAAATTTAAGTACATATTACTTTGGCTGGAAGAAATCTGTGATAGTTGATTGTTTTTGACGGACGTCGAATACTTTTGTATTTCTTTTTCTAGTTTATAAAGTACATTATAATCACCTCCACAAGCCTCAAAGTGTCAGCGAATTATAGCAAATGATGTATTTACTTCATTCAGAGAAGGGGGTGGCTCAATTGTTTCATCATCGCTCTCATTATCATTTTCTTGCGAGGAAGATATAGTCATTTCTTCATCGTCTTCCGTCGTTTCATTTTCATCCAATTCAATAAATTGCACAAGCTCCGTCTGAGTAAATTTTAGCTGTCCGAAGTCTCCTGTCTCAAATTCCTCCAAATCCTGAATTCTACTGTCATCAAAATCATAAATTATGGTTTCATCATCCCGTATTTCACTTTCGAGATCTTCCAATTTCACAAATTTTGCTTTTCTGAAGCAATTTTCAATGACTTTTACAGGCACATTGTCCCATGCTTTTTTAGAAAAGTGCATGGCTGTTAAAAGGTTTATTTTCTTATGGATGCCAGCAAAGAATTCGATATCATCCAAATGACGCAAAAGATCTTTTATTACTTGTCTTCGGTAAAGGGCTTTGAATGATCTAATTATGCCTTGATCCAAGGGCTGAATTTTGCATGTTGTATTGGGAGGCAGAAATTCTAGTTTAATATTAGTGAGACATATAGAACTGTCATCGATTTTATGACTATTTACGTTATCTAAAAACAACACAATTTTTTTGTTCCGTTTTTTGAAATCCATATCTAGCTTCACCAGCCAGTTTTTAAAAATTTTTCCTGTCATCCATGCGTTTCGAGAATGAGTATAATTCACGGTATAATTTTTGACGTTCTTTAGACACCTTGGACCTTTACTTTTGCCTATCATTAGAGGCTGAAGTTTTTCTGTTCCGGTTTGATTTACGCACAATAATAATGTGACCCGATCTTTGTTTACTTTCAATCCAGCAATTTTTTCTTTTTTCTCAGCTAAAGTGCCTGTAGGTAAAGCTCGATAAAATAGTGCAGTCTCGTCACAATTAAAGATATCATCTGGACTGTATTTTGCAAGGATAGGCTCCAAAGTTCCTTTACACCAGGTGTCAACACTCTAAAAAATAAAAGTGTAAATTTGCACACAAAAATGTGTAAATCAATGATACAAAAACGATTTGTTTATGTGTGTAATTTTGTGTGTAAATTGCCAAAATACACACCTAATGTGTAAATTTCAAAATACACATTTCAGTGTGTAATTTGATGATAACACTAAGTGTGTAAAAGTTATAATAATCACTCATGAAATACCCACATTAATGTGTAAATTGCGCAAGAATACACATACATCTGTGTTATATTCTTACTCATTTATCTGTGTAATCTTCTGTGATTACACAGATAAATATGTATTACGCAAAAAACACACATTATTGTGTTATTGTAATTTACACAGTTCTTTGCGTAATATGCAAAATACGCATATTCGATGGAGGTTCAATAACTATTGTGTCTAGTGTATATGAAATATCTGTACTGCAACGGGTTGATGAAGAATATCGATATATTTATGCTTAGTTTCAGAACCGTAGCTGCAATATTCATACAGTTTTCTATGGAGGAGTTAAATGGGAGGGGGGGGGGGTAGTTGAAAGTCTGATTATTAGCTTATGGGGCTAGATTTGTGACAGTGGATTCGATAAAAGTACTGTTCTTTGGACTCGGGATCATAGTGATGTACACACTTCTCATCCACTATCACAAGTGTAGCATCATAAGCTCCAAATCAGCCTATCACACTCACTCCCCTCCTCTTAAAAACTCCCTATAAATAGGTTTTTAGAACTTTACCCCTCCCTTTAAAACTATGCTACTATAGTAGCTACGGATCTAAAATTCAGCATATAGCCATTTAAGATATTAGTTTTTGATATTCCTCATCAACCATCATAGTACAAATATTACTTCTCTGTTAGTGGGGAAGTATGGGACCCATTGTGAAATTTTCAATTTCTTTAATTATAAAATTGATTCTTCAAATTATGTTTCTATATTGCTCAAGGACATTAGAAAATGTTTCATTTTGTATTCTATAAATCAAAGTTTTTGTATTTGTGTCAAGTAAAGTTGATTTTATTATTTTTGTAAAAAGTGTCCCATTCCTCCCCACTCTCATCTAAATGTACACATAAAAATGCTATTTTATTTTCTATATTCTTCCTTGCTTTTTAATTTTATATATTCCCCTCATTTATATATTATTCAGAACATGCAATTAAAAATTAAGATAAAGAAAAATAATTAATTAATTAATGATAGATTTTAGACTAATCAGATGGAATAATCATAGTTGGTAATCTTGCAATCTCCACACTTTTTATTTTCAGAGTTCAGACTCAATTTTTCATTTTTTATTTTTCAGACTCAAGATACAAAATCAATTATATTGAAGGTACTGTATTACATACAGTTATAAAAGTAAAATTTAAAATACAAAAAAATAAAAATAAAAAAAGGTATGTAGACTTCATCTCACATACACACACAAATATTACCTGCAAATATTTTAGCTGATTTGTTTATATATATATAAATCACCTATATTACATGTTGAATTGCTTTCTTTTCATAAATATTCATCATTACAAAGAATTTGCCATATAAAATATTATCAGGACTATCAAAAAAGCTGTTGAATCATTAAAGTAACATCTTTTGCATTACATTTATATTTAGAAATTTGTGTCTTAAAAAAGGAAAAAAATACAAATATATTTTAACATTAATGAAATTAATCCTATCTTCATAAATGAAATTTTCAGATATTCTAATTAAAATTTTAGCTATCAAACTAATGTGTATTTTTATTTATCAGCTATAGTAAAAAATAAAACGAGAAATACTGTGTCTATATCCAAATATCAATTGACTCTTATAAATTTTCGAAATTAAAGCTCGTAGAATTTATTTGATAATTACATTTGTGTCTTAAGTGTATAAAACTCACCCAACGGGGGATATTTATGTAGAGGGGGAGGGAGAGTATGATAAGTTCGATTTTGAATATTCATTATGACACAACTGTTATATTTTTTTATATACATACAATCATATGTTTTATGTCATATAAGTTCTGTAATAATAGGCAAAATTGGAATGGAAAAAAGCATATTTGAAGAAAAAGCCATTACTTTAATCTAAATTTTCTTCAGAATTTTTGATCTGGAGTTATTTTAAATCAACGTATTTGCGCCCTTTTGCAATTTACTTCTGTGTATTTTTATTAAATCTATAATTAACAAGAAAAAATTGTGTTCTTTACTATGACTATTTTAGTGGAACATAGTTCTTCCGATGTAATATTTTCAAATGAAAACACAGCTGAAAATTTAATGTAATTACGATAAAAAATTAAAAAAATTAATTTCTCAAAATTAGGAAATGTAACGTAGAAACTCAAAAGCAACGCTATAGTTTTAATCGATGATAAACTTAGTTAACATTATAAGTTTCATAATTTAAAAAAAATTCAATAAATAAATAAAACTCAGGTGAATTGTTTAACTTATAAATCAGAATATATAATTTATAGATATGGTATACATTTGTATAATAGTTTATAAATAAACTATAATATCTTCCACACAACCGAACCAAAATTTAACACCTCCCCCCCCCCTCAAAAAAAAAGATGTTAATGTTTATTTTGCTACTGTTAACATACATTCATAAATTCTTTTTAAGATGAAAAATTTTCAAGAAATAAATGACTTTAGATACAACAGTTGTTATTTTAATAGACATTTATCAGGAGTTATGCAATGTTGACATTTTTTAAGGCAAGTAAATTATACGTGTAAAAAATTCTTATACGTAAAAAACAATCCAACATGTATCATATACATTTATACATAAATATAAACAAATCAGATAAAAAGAATTGGAGGTAATACGGACGTATGACATTACATATCTTATATTTTATAAGAGAATAACTTATTATATACTATATTTTTCTGAACGAGAGCGCTTGCAATCAGCTGGACCCGCCATTAATTTTCAACTTAAACATGATGAAGCCAAGTCAACGAAGATTACGATTTTACAGTTTTCTATGTTAGATTCGCGTCTAACTCGGGGTTGAAGTAGTTCCTGAATACAACCATCAATTGCACTGCGAACTGAAGTTAAACTAAAATTACAAATTAAACTTTGAAATGGATAAAAGTTTACAAGCTCCTATCCCTTTCGTAATGTCTACTTTAAAATTCACGCATTTATAATTTTTTCAACACAATAATTAGTGTAATTTCAGGAGTAATCTACATTTACACATTTTTATGAGTTTATGCACTGATAACAAACTTACAAACTTAATGCCATAAACTAAACACACATTAAAATAGGTATTTTTTATGACAAGTAGGTGACTTTAGAAATTTACACTCTTACCTATGTGTTTATCACTATGTGTAAATTACAATAACTTACCAATTTGTGTAAATTCAGACATTTTTCAGCATTTACACATTTATTTATGTTTTTCAAGTAATAACAAAATACACACTTAGTTTGTTAAGCTAAAATGCACATAAAAACAGGTAAAACTTTGCAAAAAATGGGTAATTTTCATGTCATGTGTGTAATTTTAAGAATTTACACACATATATATGTAAATTTGTCTAATTTACACTTTTATTTTTTAGAGTGAATGCATGAAGTATCAACTGATCCTGCTTCACCATGTCCAGTTTTAAAAATTAAATTATTCCTTTGTTGCCACCTATAAAGCCAACCTTTGGATGCACAGAAATTTTCACCATTTTCAACAGTCTTCGCTATTGACTCAGCTTTTTCCATGATCATAGGCCCATTGATCATTGCACCTTTCACTCTTTTACTGGAAAACCACTCCAGTACAGCTTCATCAACACTGTCAAAATTTGATTTACGTTTTCTCTTTCTGTCTAAATTTCCATTTCTCCTCCACTCTTCTTCAATCTTTTCAGCATTTCTTTTAATGTTAGAAACTTGTGTTTGAGAAATTTGAAATTCTTTTGCAATTTCAGTTTGCGTTTTTTTATTTTTTAGGGAATCTAACACTTTTATTTTATCGCATAAACTCAAATCTTTTCGTTTCGTATTCATCGTGCTTACTAGTCAAATATTAAAAAACGAATATCGTCTAGAATGTTAGCATATGTTCACAGAAGTATTCACAGTTATGAAGTTCGAACTAAACCTGTTCGGGTAAGACACCTTGTAACGGTTGGGTGCTCGTGCTGGGAATTAAATGCAGACATACTCAGGAATTAAGATAAAAACACAGTTTATTAAAAACTATAAGGGCTCAAGGACAGTGGAGCAGTGCTTAATTTTCACAACTGAGAATACTACTAAAAGATTAAACTCATACTCACAGCTCCTGAACTAGCTCAATCGGGGCACCTTCTATTACTTTTCAGCTATCTCTCGGCTAAGCTTCTAGATAAAGCCTATTAGACAGCCCGTGGCTGTGAATATTCCTTTATTTAACTTCGAGATGATCAACAAAATTACTATTAAATTTCTTACCACCGACCAACTTCTCGAGTCAAATACTAAAACTCCTTAGCAACTCACTGGAGGCTCGATGCTACTTGATACTACTCTCTCTGGATTAACCAACGCAGCTAGGCACAATCTGCTAGACACCAGCGGGCAATCGCCGCTAGAGAGACACTTCGCTGAGTAATATCACTAGACACACTCTCTGCTGGCTATCGCCAGAGACCCCCTACACACACTCAAACTCCAAGCTTTTATATGCTGCAAACTGAGATACTTCAAATTTACATATTACTACTAACCGCGAGCCTAACTGTAGAATCCGAAAGAGGCACACACACTCTAGAAAATTAAAGTAAAAGAGAGGATAGATGTCGCTTTCACGCTTACCATGTTAGATCATTGACGTCACGATCTCAGAAATACTAGAGTGCCTTTATGACAAAGGTCACTCCCTCACAACCTCTTTTCTAATACGTTCTCAGAAATCCATTGCAACAGCTTAGTGTCAGAGGTGACACTGTCCTTTTCCAGTTCCATGAAAGAAAAGAGGGATCACCATGCCTTTGTCCAAAATATGCTGAAGAGGGGAAAATGAATACGCGTTTTGTAGGAAAACAATAATTTTATTTTTAGAAAAGAAAATTTAGTATTTTTCGGTTAAGTATGCATTTTTAGTAAGAAAGACTGTTCAGACTTTATTCGAATAACCGGGGACGGCAATTAAAAAATATTTGATAAAGCGGGGAAATTTAACATTATTCCTATGAGACTGATTTTGGATCTAGCGAATTTTATTCGTATAAGCGGGGTATTCGATTATCCGTTACCCGATTAAGTGGGGACGACTGTATTTATACAAAATTAATTATATTTTTTACATATTGGTTTGCATATTTATATATTATATTACTGTAAATTATAATATTATGTACAGTAATATTTTGAATTTTGTGTTCTCAGGTTTATGAGGTAGATGGCAGGTGATTTTTTGAAGGGTATCCTGTTTCCACCAACTCAAAGAAAGTATGTCTAAAGTTAGGTTTCTACAATAGCCTTGGCAGTTTCTGTCAAGAGTGGTTTATGAGGCAATAAGATCTTATTTACAATGGCCATAAATTGGTCACAAGTAACCCCCTGGGTCTAACAGGATAAATTCCTATGATAGAGAAATTGGAATAGTCTATCAGGGATGCTCCAATGAGAAGTTGGCTCTCCAGGACATATTCTGATATCACTTGGGATGATAGAACAAGGTCATTTCTCATATTATATGGTCCTGGAGAATCATAAAATTATTCAGGGACAACTGCCTCCATTTCCTTTTAAGGCTGCAGGCATATGCTGTTTTTTCCCGGTCAACTGAACTCTAGGAAAAAGTGTTGTATGCCTGTTGTATAGGACTCTTTTGCGGTTTCTTCATAATAGAACGAGCAGGAATGAACAAAGTGTCAGGAGATAAGGAGCTCAATCCTACTTCTCGGAGAGGTTCCTGCTTTATCGGTCACCAGTTCCATTCCTTCAAAAGTCATTAAAAATTAAAAACATCGTATCGTCACAACAAAAAAGTCGAAAGTTGCGCCGACAGTTTCAAGGTTTCTGTATCTACACCTTAATAATAAGTATATTTTTATAGGGAAGGAGGGGATAAGGTGCATTTCCTCTTTTTCTATATACATTTAAGTAGTATGATTCCAAGGAGAAAGTATAGCCTATTTGTGGCTGTGTTAATTTGCGATTAGATTATCTTTCTACTGTTATCAGTATCATGAATTTTTCTTGTGGCAATACAATGTCTTTAATGACTCTAAAAGGAACCTACAAAAAAGGAACCTGTAAAAAATGAACCTTTCCTCTAATTAAAAGCTACACTCCTTATCTCCTGACCCATAGTTGATACCTCAACATCCTTTTGCAATTAAAACCACAGAAGAATCAAGAACAAAAATATTCTTGGAAAATCTGTAGAAAGATAGCAAAACAACAGTGAAAGTGCAAATAGAACATAATTTTTTATCCGTATCGGTATTTTTTTCTTGTAGCCATGCGGTGTTTTTGATCTTCAATGGCTTTAAAAGGAAGCTGATTGATGTCCTGCTAAAAAGGACTTTACTTTACGTAAAGCAGAGTTTGACTCCTTATCTGCTGGGCCATTGTTGATTCCCCGCATTCTTTTGTGAATAAATTGCAAAAGGGTGCAGAACAAAAGATTTCCAAGAAACGTGTAAAAGAAAAATTGAACAAGTGTTTATATGTATCCTTAGAATGGGTGCAAAACTACCCAATAAAATTAAGTCAACGAAGAAGGCATCCATCTGTAGGAGTGAACAAAACCTGGTGGATTGTAACAGGTTGGTGTGTCCTTGTTCCTCATATGTCTGGGAAATATAAAAAAGTATTAAAGATAATAACTTTTATTGTTCCATTTTGATTAGATATAATACCGTAAGATTTTATATACCCAGTTATGTTGTTAGTAGGATACGTTAACTTTTAATGATTAATAAATTAGGATAACAATAAAAATTTTCAAAAGTACTAAAAATAATAATTAATAATTACTCTCAAACAAAAAGCCCTTTTTTAAGATTGTGTGCGTATGTGTGTCTTTTTATAAATAAAATATATGTATTAATTTACCTATAACAAATTGCTTTCATCATTTCATCTTTGATTTAGTTATGTTACTTTTATTTAACAGTTATGTGCAGCCTTTTTAGGGTTTTACTTCAAGTAGATTTTTTGGCGCCTATAAACTACTGCATTAAATAAGCATCACTACGTAATGGCGAAGTGGGGTTAATCCACCGTATAGTAAGGTTAATCTGTGTTTTATCTCCAGTCCAACTAAGGTATTTCGATCACATCAGTAAACAGTTTGGGTTTCCGTCTTAGTTTTTAGGTTATAGTAATATAAAGGAAAGAATCCAGTTTCGCTAAATGAGAATTTTAATTGTTTATTTATTTTTCGTCTTTCTTAATTTAAATAGCTGAGTGGTCAACAGACAGGTAGCTACTATTTACTAAAAGGCCTGTTTCCTCTCAACAATAACTGAGTCTGTTGAAATCCTAGTAGTGAATGTCATTATTGTTGGAAACTACGCAAGGATAACTTCGCATATTAATATCATTATACCGCTGATACAGTGTTCTCGCTACCATTTGATTAACATTAGTAATTTGGCTAATGAAAAGTAAAAAACATTCGCCAAATGAAAAAAGTATTAGCAAAATAGATTCGCCGTGTAGCACACACGCAAAAAACTTTTATTTTTTTAATGTACCCTCTTTTTTCAATATATTCTAAAATAACCTAAATTTTTATAACTCCGAGAACGATTGTTATTAATCTAATTTCAACTATCCGCTGCAAATATTAAAAATATGTATAAATTAATATTTATATATACATGCATATGTATGAAAAACGACAACGAAACAAAAGGAAAAGTAAAAATTAAGCACTAGCAATTTGGCGAATCTAATCGCTTGTTTACTCGCCAAATGGAGAATTTAGTCGCAATTTGGCGCAATGGCGAGCAACAGCGAGAACACTGCCGCTGACCAAGTTCAATAGCCGGGTGCTTAGCATAGCTGACTACCTTAACAATTTATGTATTCTGTACCTAGGCGAGGACTAAGTTCGCTTGATCGCAACATGGCATTTTTTTATTTTTTGACTATTTCTTTGGCCTTTATAGCTGCGACACATTTTGGTTATTAATTGTAGTTCACCGTGTTTAACGATACTAGATTACTATTACTTACAAAATTACCAGATTACTTACAAAAATTACAATATTTACTACTGTATATACTCAGGTATAAGTCGAAGAACTTCAAGCAAAACTTAGGTGTTGAAAAAGACAGTCGACTTTTATACGAGTCACTAATAAAATAAATTTTTCGCATACAATCTGCGAAGGCCTAGGTTGGAGAAAGAGATAAAACCTGACAACATTTCCCTATAATTGACCAAAAAACAATAAAGTAAAGGTAAAATAAAGTAAATTAAAAAAAGCTCAACAATAATGTCCCTGTAATTGACCAAAAAACAAAAAAATAAAGTAAAATAAAATAAAATAAATAAAAAAATGCTCAACAATAATGTCTCTGTACTTCTTCTGCACCTATTTTCTGATGAGATAGAATTCCCTTCAATACAAAGGCATTGCTTTCAACACTTCATTCCCCCTTTTAAAAATCAGTTAAACTTTAGAATGCTTCTAGCTACCTGTTCTATAAGTCCTGCAATACAAAGAAATACTGTATTTAAGCAGTCTAAGAAGCTGTTCAAACCTTTCAAAAAAAGCGTGAATATATTTTTGAAAGATTGTTTTTTCTTTTTGAGTATCATCAAATTAATGTGAATAGGTTTGAAAATAATTTTTGTTTCCGCGAGTTTAAATAATCATATAGTTTTAAAATGTCGAATAAAAAAAAAAATCTGATTAGAAACGTAGGAAAAAAAATGTTTGCTAATTTAATGAAAATTTATTTTTATTATTAATTTTATCCTCAGTTACAAATCATTTTTAACATACTACCAGAAATGTTGTTCGACTTATGCACCAAAACTCAATTGTTTTTAAAAATTTGAAAAAGAATTGATGAGTTGACATACACACGAGTATACATGGTACATTAAATTGACAGTGCACAAGTCAAAATCAATAACTAGAACAGTGTCAGAATTAAAAAGCCCATAGAACTACTGAAATATATCATTGCACGTTGGAATAAATTGTAATATTTCAAATAAATCATTTGTTTTGAACATTTATGGAAATGTGAGTTGCATCAATGGTGCTGGATTCAAAGAGCATACTGGAAGTAGTCAGCCAGTACAAACGATGTGTCTTATAAGAATTGAATATTTCCAACTGCGCAAAAAAATGCTCAAGTCGAAAATTAGACCCCGATCTTTCGTTTACAAAGCCAAGAGCTCCAAGCTATATCGTTTAAATTACGTAGATTGACAACCAGTGTGTATATTTTTCTCAGACAACGTCAATTGATAATAACATCTCATCTGTCATGTAGACAACTCAACAGAATAAACCACAGGTAAAGGAACTCCGTATACATTGATAAACTATTATTTTTACATAATCAAATTGGTTTGTAAAATTATCATATGATTTGAATAATTTGAATTGAGCGAAAAATTGTAAAACCGAGAATCGAAGCCAGATCTTATGCTCACAGGACCATTGCTCAAGTGTTAAAGCTACCTGGGCTGAAAATCAGTGAGCATATATTTTTTTCAGATAATCTTACACGTCTTACTCAAAAGTTTTCATATTTTTTATTTATTTATAGCCCGAATATGCAAATTCCCTTTTGACACTATAATATATTTTTCTCTGACCCAGGAAGGTTAATAAATATTTCTTATCCTCCGCACAAAACTATCCAACTCATGAATCTGCACCCCATAACTTTAAACAGCAGACTGTTTTTTAATGAATTTATTTGAGTATTTAAATTAATAAAGTCTAAACTAATAAATAATTAATACACGACAGTGTAGTATTGGAGACATATGAATCTGTAAAAAACTTCTAATTGTTTAATAAAAAAATTACTTGATTTACAAGAGTTTATTCTTTACTTGGACAAATCATATCTGTATCGTCAAATATTGAGTTAAGAAGAGATATACTTCAAATAAAGTATGTATTATTTCTGTATGTATTAAGTGCAGTACAATCTCTAAAACTAACATGTAAACATTAAAAAGTTAATTATAGAAGTAGTTGAAGAGAAATTCTGCTAACAAATACAATTTTACTAATTGCATACACACTTTTAATGTGAATTATCGGAAAAAAAACTTTTTTATCGATTTCCTTTTATGTCATTACTTAATTATTCCATATTAAAAATTTAAATGAGGATGTTAAAAGTTCTTCAAACATTTCCTCCAATTATATAATTATGTTAATTAACTAATTAAAAATGCTTCTTAAACGGCGAAAGTTTTTATTTATTTATGAATATTTCAAATAACATGACAATCAACAGTTTTGTAGCATTATTGCAGTATTACGACTTCATATGCAACATCTGTAACATCTCTTATTAAATAAAGAAAGGAAAGTATTCATAATCGAAACCGGCTAATTTTTATTAGCATAATATTTGAGCATGAATTTTAAAATAACTAAACTAATTTTCTTAAAAAAATAAATAAAAAAAAACAGTTTTGTAACATGCATGAGGTTATGCAAAATAGCCTTCGACACAATTTATGCTTTTGCCTTTTTTTCTTAAAATCTTACTTTAGCTAGAGTTTCAATATTTTCACGCAAGTAACAAAATAATAATAATAATAATAATAAAATGTCATCAAGCATGTGATTATGAAACATTTTAAAACAAATCTATAAAACTTTTTAAAAACTTCAACGTTCTGATATCAAATTACATATTGTCAACATATTTTCTCTAAAAAAAGAAAAAAAATCATTTATTCAAATAATTGGCTGTAAGGGACTGTCCATAAATGATGTTACACTTTTTTTTCAATACTTTTGACTCCGCTCCCTCCCTTTTGTCACAAAGCGTCACGCTTCACCATACCCCCTCTCCTCCCCTTGTCACGTGTCACTATATATTATCTAAACATTTTTTTTTTCAGTTCAAATTTCATTTTTAAATTTTAATAATTGTTTTAATTATATTTATGAGCATAACATTAAAAATGATTTGTGTACTCATTTTGCATGAAATAAGATTATGATTTGCAACAAATAAATAATTAATAAAACATAGCATAATAGTAAAAAAAGTATTAATATGAAAGAAAAATATTAAACAGTAGTACTTTGGAATTTAATATGCTTAGCTTTACTTTATCATTCCATTAAATGGCTTTACATTATCTTTTAATTATCAACAAAAAATACTTTAATTTCAAAATAACTTTCAAATATAATCTGCTGATTTTTAAAGCTTATATAAACCAAAATGTATGATGTCACATTTCTTCTAACCTCAACAACCATCCTTGTCACAAACTGTCACAATTCTATGATCCCCCCCCCCTCCAAGCGTGACATCATTTGTGTAAGGTTCTTAAGTGTTTAATAATTACTTGAAACAGTATAAATTTCTTAGTTTTATACCAAATTTTACGAGGCCTAAACGAAAAGTTCTGTGTCAGTCACCGTGGTACTCAACGTGTTCAGGAAGGATGATATATTACAATGAGATCAGCATTTATGCTAGGAATTAAATACTTTTTAAAAGAATTTAAGAGCTTAAGGAAGTATAATCCTGTAAAAAGTAACATATTAGCAAATTTCAACTAAATTTTCAATAATGACTTAAAGCAATATAATTCTTTTTAATTTTCTATCATATTTTATAGACAGTCAGTCATTGGTGACTGACACTGCCAGACGAAAAGTCCAATGTCAATTACTGGTGTCTGAAAGGTTACTCAATGTGTTAATCACTTAAACTTTCTGGCTTATTAAATTATTTATTTGCCATCGTCTAAATAATAATTATTTTCTTATTTCAATAACAATATATTTTGTCCCAATAAAATATTTTATTATTTTTCTGTTATACTCAGATAACATTACCATAATGATAAATCAATCGCATTAGATCATTATAGAAATCAAATAGTTTCATTTCTTTTTGCACATCAGTACGTTAGGTGATATTTTATTTTAATTATTTTCATGGCAGATAATTTCTTCTAATACAGTAGACTTCAGAGTGTTGACCATGTTTGATCCATACCTCAATTTTCATATTTAAAATTGTTTCAGAATTTTTTCTACTGGAATGCTCAAACAACTCGCTTTGTTCATACAAATAATCGAAATAGGCGTGGCCAAAATCAACTGTAAGGTGTTTTCAACCCAAAAGTTGTATTTTTCGGAAATATTTTGTAAGCTTTTTTCAAATAAAATATATTATATAAATTTAAGTATGTAGGTTTTAATTGAAGTAGAAATATTGTGCTTTAATTCCAGGCATAAAAATTGCACGGTATGTTAGGCTCAAGCACGGCCAAACTCGATGCCCTCTAATTATATAAGGAACGGAAGCGCTCATGGAATTTGGCGGTGGGTTAACATAACAGTGTGCTATTCTTTAGAAAAAGAATATATGGGGAGGTTTGACACAATTCATGTGAGGGAAGGGTGATGAGGTGGTGAAGGCTCTCTTAATTTTGTGGCTTCGAAAATCTTTTTATTATGAACAGTACATAATGGAAGAGTAATGGTTATATATAAAAAAATGTAAATTTATTCAATAAAGCTATAGTAAAATAGGGTGATGAAAAAGAAAATGTTTACAAATATTCATGTAATCTCGTTCATTATTTTTCATTTCTCTGATATTGAAGTTCAAGATATCATAGGCGTATGGACCGGGGGAGTTGGTGGAGCTGTGGCTCCCCCTGGAATATTTCATACTGGCTCAGCTCCCCCAGGATAAATTGTCGCACCACATCTCTTTACGACATGTTACATATAAAATTACATCTGTATACGATACATTACTAAATTAAAACATAAAGTCTACTTTTTCAAGGAAATTTATACAATAAACAATAAACAGAAGAGAGACAGGGGGTGGTGAGAGCACTTGTTTGTGCATTCCCCGTTTATTTCATTGTTTACGACCCTCTCGATTCCCAGGGTTTTTTTTTTACGTTATGCAAATCATTCCTTGGAGCTTGCACTACAAGATGTGGCCGTTTCAGTTGATTAATGGCAGATTCCTTAAGTTTGATCAAGAGATTGAGAATCATGCAAACAGAGATATGCCTACAAGAACATCTTGTCAGCCCAACTAATATAAGGAAGAAGAAAGCAACATAAAACCAAAGCAATTGCTTCTTCTCTGCCCGATCATATGGGCAGTTCGATTTGCTGCAATAGAGTTCTTTATTTCTATTTTCTCCAGAACTGGTAAGTGTTGAACTGTATTTTTCTTTGTGTTTGTTTCAAATTTTGTTTGTTGTAATTGTGTCTGACTGTCAACCAGTGACGGTCACGGATAGCAATATGAATACAGAAATAAAGGTCCAGGAAACTGTTTCGAAAATGGAAACAAACAACAGTGCAACTCATAACCCTTTCTTATACCGCTTAAACAGTTCCCCTGAAAATATCCTAGTTGAAGCTAGTAATGTCGGTATTGGGGCAATTTCGGTTACTCTAACTGCTGTAAATGGATCATTACCAATGACACACCCCAAGGCGCCAGGGGATGCCATTGCCTCGCAAGTTTCCTCTCACAAATGTATCGATTTCATACAAATTACCCGCCAGGGTAAATTACTTATTCACACACAATCGGCAGAAACTGCAATTGAAATATTGAAAATCAAAACTATTTTAAATATTACAGTAACCGCGTCCTATCTTCCTGAAGAAATATCAACCCGCTTCCTTCTTCACAACATCGACCCGCTTGTCGACTGTGCCGAAATAGCGGAAGAATTGGAATTTATAGGAATAAAAACTTTAGAGGTTAGACGTTTCCTGCGACAGGGCTCGACGGCAACTACGTCGGTCCTAGTAACCAAGCTTGGCCACACCCTCCCTGCCAACGTAAAATTATGGTATCAGTACCATCGCATTTCCTTATTTGTTGACAGACCAAGGCAATGTTCAAATTGCAAAAAATTCACTCACAACACACGTAACTGTAACAGTGATCACATTTGCGGCCAGTGTGCAGAGTCTCATCAGGGCACCTGCTCCGCTACTTCCCTGCGTTGCACTAATTGCAAAGAACCCCACGCCGCCTCTGACAAGACTTGCTCCCACTATATACATGAAGCTAAATTTCTAAAATATAAAGCCGAACACCATTTAGGTTTTAGTGAGGCCCGGCGACAGTTCCGCGCCAGCACCAGTCTCAAATCTGAATCATATGCGCGGCTGCATCACCTGTTTGTTCCCCCCTCTCACTAACTACATAACCAAAACGGAATTCCAGGAGACCCTTCAAGGTTTTAAAGATAACATTGCTAACATGTTGCAGCAAGTGCTAACCGCTCAAGCTGCCAACTGTCAAAATTTGCTTACCATGTTTACCACAGCGGTCATCGGTGCAATAAAAGAGGTATTAACATCAGACGATTCCCCCTCACTGCCTCCTCACACTGGGAAAAAAAAGTGAACTTTTGCTTTCACCCACAGCACCACATAAATCGGAGAAATTGAAAAAGTTGCGAAAGGCCATATCGGAAATGGGGTCTTTGTCCGACCTCCTCATGGAATTTTCTTCCACGGTATCTGGGGTTTCAGATAACAACTCCAAACTTGAGCCCGAGCTTGGACATTCTCTGCAGGCCACCGGATTCACGTGAGTTGTGTCCTCTCTTCTTCGCTCTTTCTCTCTCCTCTCCCAACTATCCCTTTTTTAGGGAGGGGGGAGGAAGTCATGGTTTATCCGTTTATGTGGCTGTCTTTTGGGGGCTTCTCTTTCTTCTCGTTTGCTGGTTTTCCCCTTTTTTGTTCTTCATGGGTTTTCAGGTTATTCATTGGAACTGTAGGAGTCTTAGAGTTAATGGACATTGGTTACGTGCCCCTTTCTTTAGAGACTGCCAGGTCATCTGCTTACAGGAGACTTCTTTGGCTTCGGGTTCAACTTTCTCTATTCCCCGTATGCACACTTTTTTGACTGGTAGAGATGGCGGCCGTGGTGGAGGTCTCCTCACGGCCGTCCGCGTTTCTTACCCTTCATATCGCATTTCTCTTCCCATTGACTCTTCCGGCAATACGGAGACTCTTGGCGTAAGGATCAACATTCATGGTACCTGGCTCACCATTGTCAACATCTACCTTCCTAGGAGTTCCTTTGCGTTTCAGTGATTCGATAGTTTACTCAACTCTATTGAGCCATCTTTCCTTCAGGTGGGTGATTTTAACATCAATCTTCTCTGTCGCCAGCCTCTTTACCCTCTTCCTCTTCAGCGCTTCTATTCCTGGATCCTCAGTCATCACGTTTGTGTCTGCAATACGTCCAGTGCGACTCGTATTGTGCCCGGTTCCGCCCCTTCCCTTCTTGATCTCACCATCTCACTCCTGGCCTTTTTGGTTCGCTTTTGGCCTTTTCGGTGCACCCGGATCCTTTCGACTCTGATCACCAGCCCGTAACTATTCAGATTGGTGGACACGATACTCAAGCCGACTCTCGTCGTCACTTTGTCAACTGGACCTCGGCCGGCTGTCTTCTGAATTCGGCTCTAGATAACTTCAATTCATATTCTACCTACGACTCCTTTTCGGACTCTTGTAGAGTGGCAATCTCCAGATGCTCCGTTTTTCCTCGCCGTGTGCTTTGTCAAAATGCTCCTTGATGGGATTCCACATGTCGTAAACTACTTGGACTCAAACGTCGTTACCTCCGCCTCGCAAGATCTTGCTGCTCTAAGATGTGGTTGCTCTATAAACAAACTGCCTGAAAGCTCCGGCGCTACATCAAACAGACTTCCCGCAGCTACTGGGACAGGACTTGTCGCTCTCAGGATTTGAATGGCCAAATCTTCAAATTACTCAAAAATCTGGCTCGCAAAGATACTCCATCTGGCGACAACATTTTGTGGAACGGGGGCCCTGTCGCTTCCTGGCGTGCCCAAGCGGACCTTTTCCTTGAGGCTTTCAGCCAAGATGATCATTTGGTTCCCATTCCTTACGACTTTAGCGATGGGGATGCCTGCCTTGATGCTCCCTTTACCCTCAATGAACTACGTCTCGCCATCCAGAGGACTCGTCCTACAACTCCTGGGCGTGATGGGATATCCGTTAAATTACTCCGAGGCCTATCATGTGAGGGTCAAGCCATAGGCTACCAGGACCGCGATTTTCTAAATTATGTTCGATTCGCCACCTTGGCGAAAATCGTCGGCGAAAGTGCTTGGCGAGAGTGCTAGAGCAATAGGGTTATACAAATTAAATTCATTCGCGCAACTTCTGTCGCGCATGCGAAGCTCGTCGACGAGGTTTGTTTACATCACGAAATACCTGTAGATGTATAGTATAGATTTTAAAAATATGTTTATTTGAATGATTTACTTGTAGTATATGAAATATTTTTTTTTCTATTATGCATAAACCAAGGAAATGTCATAATTTAGTTAGCAGTTATTTTTAGTTTTATAATTTTAATTTATGTAGTTGCCATGTGCTTCGCGAAACAGAGCTATTGCTTATGTAAGAATTTTTCAATATTAAAGAAAGTGCGGACATTTTTTAATTCAATTTATGAAATAATTGGCCAGCTGGGGACACTTTTGAAGCAGCAAGTGAAATTTCTTCTTCTGCTTTGAAGGTGTATACTTGCTAGCCAAACACTAAATAATCTGCTGTAAAATTTAATTTAATGGATCCACTATGAAAATAGAGCAGTTTCAAGTTTGGTAAGCATAGCTTTTTCTTCCCATTTATGTTGATTTTTATTCCAAACACCTGCGTATTATTTTTCTAGTGCATATTTTATAACATTAAACTGTGATTTATGTATTTCAAATTCAAATCCTAGCATTCATCAAAAGAATAAAAGTAATTTAAATCTGTATTATTAATGAACGATTTTCAAATTGATTAATACCCTATTTAATGTTTTAAACTTTGAACACGTATTCAAATACGTTTCGTATACACGTATCCACGTATATTTTAAATCTTGATATATAACACATACATCAACATCAGTGAAATAAAATGTATTTGTTAAGGTGTTTCTGTATATTTACATGTTGGATTATTTTAAATTATAGAAATCTAAAATAAAAATATCTAATTTGACAAGGTTCTTCCTAAAGCTTTTCACTTACACTAGTTATTGCAATCTATGAATTTATGACAATATATTATAATATATGAGAATCGAATTATTTCTTATAATGCTATATTTATAAAATAAATGATTTTTTAATGTTTGTTTTTTAGTTTTTTTTCATGTTCGATTGAAGAATGGATTTTGCATAGTTTCACTATAAAATAAAAAATATTGCGGTTTTCCTTGAGAATTAAAAAATATTACTGCATGTATCCCATGCTTGTGAAAGAAAGAAATTAAGAGGGTGAAATTTTGCAGACTATTTTAAATCTTTTCCTGCAAAAAAAAAAAAAAAAAAAAAAAAAAAAAAATTACACCTATGCATTTTAAAACACACACTGTATAAAGAAAGTTGTAACAGCCTTAGGATACTTGTAGAAATGAAACCTGTCTAGAATTAATCCTGTTGCGATTTTTTTTTTTCTGTGGATTCTATATGTCAATTAGCTTTACTTCAATACTATATGTTCCAGTATACTGAATAATGTATAAAATATTAGTACATGAAATCTTGAATTATTTTTATTTTTTATTTATTTTTTACTGTTATATGAGCTTCTAAGATAAAATATAATCCAAAGGTAGTTTGCAGTTTGCATTTATATTATAGGTGCAGATTCTCAAAATATAGATGGAGCCAATGGCTCCTAAACCTAAAGAATCCAGTGGCCACATTGTATAATAAACACATAAAAATAATAATTGTTTACATGAGAAAAAATATAAGCAAATAACTCAGAAATTCTAACAGGGCTTGAATTTCAAGGCAGGATGAAGGGATTCACGCCCAAAATTTTGAAATCCTGCCCAAAAGAATAGCGTGGGTGGGAAACTCCCACCCAAAAAAATCTGCATTTTCTAAAAAAAAATTACATTTTGAAACTACGATCAACTCCCACAACTGTTTAGTAAATTTTGTGATAATTTCGAGCGACTGATTGACACATTTTGCAAGTTTTTTTACACTAAAGATCATTGAAATTTAGGATTGTGTCCGATTAGGACTGATTGACAAATTTCACAATTTTTTTCCTCTGATCAATTGTCAAATTTTGTTTTATTTCCTGTGGCGAAAAAAAGGTGATTCTGTTCCTAATTTTCCAAAAAATATTAACATATTTAATTCCAAAAATTATGAAAAATTCAGACAGATAGATATCGCGAATTATGACGAATGGTTGCCGAAAAAATCAATTTCGTCAGTCATTCTCAGAAACTGGCCAATTGTCAAAAAATCGTGAAAAAAAAAAAATCAATTTTCTCGAAGGAATGCGAAATATAGCAATTTTGGTCGAAAGACCAGAAAAAAAAAAAAAAAAAAATTCTTTAAAGGATAGCGGGAAAAAATGCCAAATTCGTCAAAAGGTCGCTTCAAAAGTGATTCTGTGTGAGAGAAAAAATCTAAAATTCACAGCATTTCTGACAGTTTTCAACAAAGTATGTGTGTGGAAGGAAATCCAGTTTAGTCACTGTTTTTTACGCGGCCCTATAAGAAACAGATTTTACAAAAATTTTTGAGGAAATTTGCAGATTTTCACAATTTTTAGATGAAAATTCCCTATTTTTAGTGATTTTTTGACGATTTTTCCCGATCTTTTGACAAAATTTGTCATTTTGTTGCGATCATTTACAGATTTTTGCATTTTTTCTCTGATCCCTGTAAGAAATCCGCATTTTTATTTTTAATCCTTTGATGAAATTTGTGATTTTTTAAAACTATTTTTTGAAGAAATTTGTGGGTTTTTTTATGATTTTCTAAGAAAATTTGTTTTTTTTTTTCGTAATCTTCTGACAAAATTAGTTTTTTTTTTTTTTTTTCTTTTTTTCACGATTTTCTGACCAAATTTGGAGTATCTTGAAATATCTGCAAGGTAACCAAGGAGCGATCTTGAGAGGGACCTCAGCTATCCAATGCAAAGAAAATTATTTAAAAATGTCAAAATGCGAAAGAGTTATTAGAATGATGGATCTGAGTGAAAAATCCCGGTCGGCTATTGCCCAATTAGCTTAAATGGTAAAGCATTGGCCTTGTAAGCCAAGGATCTGGGTTCAATTCCCGGCCTAGGCAATTTTTCACTCAGTTGGAAATATTAAATTCCTATGAGTTATTATAAAAATGCCACCCTATAGGAATAGCATTAGCTTATGAGTGTTTTCGGGAGCAGAAAAAGGACCCTTAATCATAAAACTCTTGAAATTTGAATTAAGTAAAGTATAAATCTTAAACATGCACAGTTGGAAAAATATGTTGGGCAAGATACACTTAAAAAAACGGCAATTATGATAATGGAAAATACAAGGAAAATGATATTTCTTATTTTGATTTTGTCATACAAAAGTATGCTTAAAAATTGTAAATATATGAGATTATTATACACTATAAAAATAAAAATACAAACCAGGCCTTTTTTTAAAATTATTATTACAAGGAAAAATATCGTTAAAAAAAAGTTATACACATAAAGTTAGTGGCCACAACAAAAAAATCTAGTTAAGACATGCATATCTACGATGAATCTGTACCTATGATGTATATATGTAAATATGCATATATATGTGTGCATTATACATACTTACACAATATTTTTATTACAAAATATAATTTTAAACAGGAAACACTTTATTTGATAGGTTTGTTTAACTTTTTGATAGCAATATTATTAAGATATATAAGTTTTTTGAAAGATATTAAATAGGGATGGGACGAATATTCGGCCACTATTCGGTATTCGGCCCTTTTGCCGAATATTCGGTTAGCCGAATATTGAAGGCTTGTTGACCGAATACCTGTAGCCGAATATTTAGAGATATCTTGCCGAATATTGCTAAAATCTCGCCGAATAGTGAAAGATATCTTGCCAAATAAATTTCGGATTTAAAGAATTTTATTCTTGCAATTTTTTTTTCTTTAATCCAAATTGGCTACTTCATTTATGAAGTCATTCTCATTCTTACTTACAAAATAAAGAGTTATTCAGATACTAAAAAATATACAGCCTTTCTGTATTTCCTATAAAAGTTAGTGATATTCTAGAAAATGTTGCCCAAGTTGGAGATTTAATTGTACGGGAAATGTCATCATTTGAGAATGATATATTACAATTCGAGGTATAAAAACTCTGCCTTATTCTAAAACGCTCAAATATTTATTAATGTCTGCAAATTTCATGCACATATAAAAAAGGCTCTTATGAAATTCATAACTTATTTTCTATAAAGTAAGAAATGAAAAAATTTATTCACTAGGTGTGTTAACGAAGATTCATTTTCAAAATTAAATTTAATATATCACCATTCCAAATACAATGATACATCTGAAAGCAGAACTGATGTCAAACTCGATACACATTAGATGACACAACTTGCTTTATGAAGATGGTTTTATAAATATTTCAATATAAATTCTAAATACTCAACAAAATAATTTTTTCATTCTATAATTTTCACTTTTAAATAATTATTTGCATAATTACTGACTTAAACATGTAACATTATTATGTATATGTTTTTAATTTAATCTTCCTTCCTTCATGTTGCTATCAATTTCTGTTTATCCTTTTAATGCTTGTTGAATAAGTGGAATATTGAAGTTGAATATTGTATGTGCCGATTCAAAAGTCAAAGATTTTGTTAACATATGCATACTTTAAGCATAACCTTTTGCTTTAACGTAATTTGTAATTTAAAGCTTGGCATCTGATTTCAGAACAGTCTCATTCTTACAAATTTGCTTATCACTAGGGACACAAACTCTAAATGATCAAATTTACTTCATTAAAGGTTATTTCAGAAAATATGTCCTTGTGAGTTCTGAGAGAGAGAGGGATTAAGAATATTGATTTTGGATGCAAGAAGTATCAATTGATAGTAAAAGTGAATCACATTCTTCATATTTTAATGGAAATATTTTCCCATCTTGACATATTGAAAATCAATTTGATGTACATTAGAATAAAGGATATAATGCAATTTCATAATTTTTTTGTGTTAAAATAAGTTTTTCAAATTTAAAAATACATTTAAGAGTAATAATTATTAATGAGCTCCTGTTTTTTAAATTATATATAATCAAAATTTATTTTCTTTATTGGAAAAAAATTTTACTATTCGGCCGGCCGAATATTCGGTATTCGGCCTAAAATTTGGCCGAATATTCGGTATTCGGCTATTCGGCCAAATCACTATTCGTCCCATCCCTAATATTAAAGAGAAATTAGTAAAATCCTTCAAAATATAAATTATTTAAAGAATTTACATATTATGAACATTAAATTATTTTTCAAGATAAGACATTTGCATTTTTTTAATAAGATATATATATTTTTTTCATTTTTTAATCTTCTGAATATTTGAGTTTGATTTTTTTTTCTCTCTAAACATCCATACTTTGAAACCATTTTATATTATTCAGTATTTCATCAATAGATGGTGCTGGTGCCTATATCATTGTTATGTTAAAGCAGCACCAGGGGGCACTGTTTACACATTGTTTGTTTATGTTTATTGCTTGCTGTGTTTGCTGTTTCATGTTTGTTTAATAGTCATAAGGATTTTTTATTGCTAAAGAATTATTGATGTTATAATAATTATTTTCATTCATTTAATAATATTTATTTTCATTTTTATTTATTTCTTTTTATCAGTTTTTAAACTTTTTCACAGGTAGTAAGTATCATGGGAATTGTATTCAGATTGTCCCTGCCCAATTTTTATTTACTTTAAATTCAATTTTTGCTATGTATAAACATCTATAAAATTTAGAATAATCAAAATCTCAAAAATTATATTCTTTACTTGAAGTATTTTTTGAAACTTTTCATAAATTTTCTTTGTAATAAGTATAGTTTGGAATAAAAAGTAGTTTGATAACACATGGTTTTTGTTATGTGTGTATTGATATTCCTTTATGAAGTTTCCACTTTCTCCCATCTTTTATTAATTCCTAACCCTATGTTTAATAACATCTTTTAAATTTTCTTCCCCCCCCCCAGAGTTATTTATTAATTTGATTATTTATTTACTGTGCAATAAAAGTAAACAAATCAAGGTTGGCAGGTTTTTTGAGTGATGCTGGATTTTAATAGATTTTAACTATGAGTTTTCTTCTCTCAAAAAATCTGTCTGTTCAAAACCTTATAAAATGCCATTTCTAAATGAAAATTATTTTCATGTATGAGAATTTTAATTCCATAAAATTGTAAATTAGTATAAGTGGTAGTAGTTTCTCAATGGCCTTTATATCTAGAAATTTTAAATTTCCATAACTATTTCAAGATTATACTGAAAAGGGATAGCTTCTAGAAATATAGATGTCAGAACATTTCCATTCAAAAGTTCATATATTGAATATTTCTTATGATAATATGAACAGATAAAAGGTATTAATCATATTTTGTTCTGTTTTTTTTTTTTTTTTTTTTTTTTTTTTTTTCTTTAATGATATTGTTGAACTATTTTCTTTTATAATTTATTAAATTCTGGATCTGGTATGATTCTACCGCCAGTTATGTACATATAGTTTTTGGTGCCTTGGAATTTTATGAAAAATGTTTTATGCAATTAGGGCTTCAGAAAGTACAATTTTTTTTCGAATAATAAATTTCAATATAATAAATGACTATGAGAAGAAACCTTGTGAGGTTTGTTTATATCTATATATACAGTTATTTATACATATGTATATATTATTGCTTTTTACATACTATTTACTTCTGTTTTTATATAAAAACTTACTTCTTTATATTATATAATTTATAAATAACATAGAATCTCGATCTATCATTTTTTAAGTGTTTCAAAAAAAAAAAACCGATGAATACGGATTAACTTCAAAATATGAAAAAGCACAATGTTTATGCATTAAAAAAATGCATTGCAATGTATACAATATACTGTTAAATACTAATTTGTTGCTTACTAAACAGTAAAAGAAATAAATTGAAGTTATAGAAAGTTGATATTTATTTTGAAAAATAAATAATATTGTTTGAATTTTTGTTATTTTTTTTTTTTTTAATTAGAAAAAAAATTGCAAGACATACAACATTTTTCGGTCATTTTTAGGTAGTTTTCATTACAAAAAGTAAAAAGCTACCTATTGCAGCTGTACGGAAGAAAGCACTTCCAGAAAATTGGTATATTTTCACCGATCATGACCCCCAGACACCAAAACCACCCTCCGTTCAAATGTTGACATATACATATATATATATATCTGATTTTTGTCATGCGATAACTAACGTATTTATGAACCGATTTGAATGAAACTTCGTATGTACATAGTACATACAAATATCTCGACCGAGTTCGTTGGCCAGCATCATCCGCCATCTTGTTTCAAAATGGCGACCATTTAAATTTTTAAAAAAAATTAAAATAAAATGCAAAAAAATTAAAAGTTGAAAAATATTTTTATTTTATGTGTTAGATCTTAAAACATCAATTCCAGAACACTTTTTACTTTGTCTATATCTCAAAAAATGATTGAGTTATAGCACTTTGAATTTTTCTTATGGCTGACATTTTGAAACGATCTGATTTTTGTCACGTGATAACACTTGTATTTACAATAATTAAAATCAACGTATAATACACAAACACACACCACATACGTATGTGGTGTGAAAAAATAATTCATGTCAAACCGACTGTAAATCCACAAGCAGCGGAAATTCATCCACAATTTAATATAGTTAAAAAATAATAATACATGATTATAACTATAGTATAAATCTTATCTTTTTTTGTTGAAATATAAGCATGTACAGAGTCATTCGTGTATCATCCTGTGTAGTAATCCATATAGATTTTCAATTTAAGAAATTATGATTTTTAAAAAAAATCGGGTTTATCTGAACTCAAATTTCAGTCAGAAACCGACTCATATCCAAAAAAATTAGCTTAGTCAATCCAACTTTTGGAAAAAAAAAAAAAAAAAAAAGCTCCATATTTCGATTTAACCCGACCGGGCTGAAATTCAAACGTCAAAATATTTTCCCCGACAACATTGAATTTTGGCTCCGATGAGGGGGCCCGGTCCCCCCTCTGACGCCGCCCTTGCATATATAAAAGTTCATATAGTTAGAAATGTCATAATTGTATCAGAAAAAGTTGGCACTGTTGGCTCAGCTTCATCGGTCTGAATGTTACCTTGTATTTTATCGACATTATTTCATTAAACTAATATCATTTACTTATAAACTATACTTATGCAAATGAGATACATAATTTATTTTATTCCAAACTGTAGGCATGTTGTCTCATGTTTTTACATTAGGTCAATTGGTAGTTAAACATGTAACTGAAAAATCATTTCTACAAAGATTAGGGATGCACCGAATAGTAATTTTGGCCGAATACCGAATATTCGGCTGACAGCTAAACCGAATACTGAATATTCGGCTAGCTGAATAGTAATTGTTGGCCCGAATAGTAACTATTCGGCCGAATACCGAATATTCGGCTTTCCAAATACTTTTTATATTTCAAAGTTTAAAGGTATTAAAATGTTACCTTTTAAAACAATTTTACATAATATTTAATAAGAGAAACTTATATTTTGATAAACAAGAGCTTTTTATAAGAACATTCAGTATTGAAAAAAATCTGCCTTTTTTTATTTAAGAAGCATAATTATGAGACTTTTTCAATTAGTAAAATTTTAAATTTCATTTCTTCTATGAATTGAAACAAACATTTTGAAATAAAAAAAATAATGAAAAAATAGTTGAAGAAAAACTGTACAGTCTCATATTTGTTATTTTTAAATAACTCAAGGCAGATTTTTTTCGATATAAAATATAAATACTTTCAACTTAATTCTGAATAAAGGAATGTCTAGCTCATAGTACTTTTCTTATGAATAGTGACATTTTCCATCATATCATATTTTACAGAAATCAAAGCATGTGAGTTGAAAATATAGTTATGTATCTTATTTATTGTTAATGCAACAAACGAAAAGACAAGTTTTACCTAGAGTGAGATGAAATACAATGGATTTATGATTCAATAAGTTGATTATGATTATGGTTTCATAAACAAAAAATTGTCTGCCTTGATAACTATTATTAATCTCAAAAGTTTTCCTTTCTTGTTTAAGGACTTTTGGAAAATCAAGAAACAGATTATTTACTAAATAGAATTTAGGAACTTGCATATGCACTCGCATCATTTATTCCTAAGGAGAATCCTAATAAATCATAATTTCAATCCTTCTCATGGTTAATTTTCTTAAGTTAAACTTTACAAACACCAAATAAATGTAAAAACATTCTATATTATTTAAATATGATTTTATTTCTAATTATTTTAAATATATTAATAAATTGACAGTTTAAAGTAAAAATTGTGAAAAGTTTTTTAAAATGTGTTTTAAAAGGCTTTATTAAGTATTAGATTCGGCTGAATACTTTGATATTCGGCCAAACCAAATGTTCGTTAACATGGCCGAATACCGAATATTCGGTACATCCCTAATAAAGATATGATATAACAAACAATAGTGTTTAATAAAAATTCTTAAGCTGTGAAAAAAAAAAAAAAAAAAAAAAAAAAACTAAATTTTTATAAGCAGGCTTTGCTTCTTTCTTTTTATTTTGTAATATAAAGTGAAAATAATTTTCTTTTAATACAAGTGAATGAAAAAAAAATGTTTACTAGGACTTCCCTCAGAGGGATTAGTCTGAGCGATATTGCTGAGAATAAACATTTAATAACTTGCGATAAGTAAAGAAAATGAGATGTTACCTTTAATTGGTCATTCATTGTGATAAAATATAATGATAAACATAAGCATATCGAATCGTAGAACTACAAAATCTTGTTGCATATACTATTTTTATAAAAGAAAAGCAAACCCTGCATGGATATAAAATTGGAAATATGCAAAATGTTAAAAGTAATACAGAAAATAAAACACCAAATTTTCCTATATTGGAAATATAGCTCTTTGAAATGATGTCATGAGCATAAACAGAAGCTTCGCACCGATTTGAGAAACTATAAATAACAAACTATTATGTTTGAAGAGAAATAAAGTGTATTTTATATAGTGTGAAATCCGTCCGAATAGTTTATAATGTTGAATATCTGTTTTCCACGGATGCAATGAGGTTGTCGATAAGAGTTAAGGAATCCTTTTTTTAAAAATTTGTCCTAAACGAGCACTTACATCTTATAAGTTGCTGTGATGCCAAAGTTATAGTTTCTGACGCCAACAGTATCCTAGAAATTGCAATATTCTCAATAAATTGGGTTTAAAACTTTTTCTAGAAAAAAAATGTTTAATATGTGAAATTAAATTGTCGAATGTTTTAGAAATCGTTCATAACGAGAATATTGTATCTTAAAAGTTGCCACAAAAAAAAAAAGATTTTAAATATTTAGTCATATCAACATCAAAGAATTCTCAATTTTAGAACTTTTTTTGCTCGTGCATTGATGGTGATTATTGTTCCTACGCAAAATATAGTATATTTTGCAGCAAAGATGGTTACCAACATTTTTTGCCCACATTATTTTTTAAATCGGCTAGGTACTCCCAATGCTAACGAAAAACACACAAACGTTAATGCTTTATAGCATAGAAATACAGAATCAAAAGCTATTCATCTCCTATTATATACACATAAGACATAAATTATCTAATTAGTGCTAGCAGATGAATTTTTAAATATACATAGATCAATATAATGCTTAATTTTTCTTTTATTAGTATTTCTTAGTATTCATTTTTCATTTATTTGTATTATTCAGCAAAAAGCTCACTTTCTTAAGCCCGAATTACGTCAAACTTTTTATAAAAGCGCCTAAGTCCATATAACAGCGAAGTATTGTGAAGAGTATTAAATACAAGGTAGTAAGACACTTAGCCAAATGCAGGTAATAAATCGCCAAATATTGTCCTTTTCGCCCTCTCTCGAAATGCATTTTTTTCGTATATTTTAAAAACACGATTTTGAGTCATCTTATTTAAAATTCAAATAAATAAATGAGAGGAAGCAATAATAGCATAAGTCAACATCAAGGAATTGTATCGTAGTTACACATGTGGAAAAAAGCTGCTTTCGGCCAAAAAACGTTGTCTTCACTAAATTTGAATCCGATTAAAAAAAAGTACCGTGATTAATTAAAATGTTATAGGCAGAGCTGCAAAGTCTCCGGCATTTTGGGTACCGGTATTTTAATACAGAAAATGTTTTATTAAATTGGAACATTCTGCGGATTTAAAAGATAACTTTTCCTATAAGAAAATTCTGCTATGCAATAAGCGAGGGTTTGGCATCTCTATATAGGAATATTTCGTAATCTTCTTTTTAACCTTAAAAAAAGCAACGACCATTTTTCGGGTACAAAAAGTATTGCTAATTGTTCCATTTTTGCATACAAGGTACTGATTGTAATATTGATACATCTATGGAGATAAATTTCCAATAATTTTTCAAATCCCATTTATTTCATTAAAAAAAATAATTCTTTTATTCATTTAGTTTAAAATAAATGGTTTTTAACTAATTTCATAATACTTTTGAAATATCACTTTTCATTGAAATATTCATACTTAATCCATAACGTACATAATATATGACTCTGTTATTACATAAGTCACCTTTTTATTATCATAAAAATTGTGTTTTTACTGATTTTTATTAACTCAATAGGAAAAATTTTGTGTTTTGAGCAATAGATGTCCGCATTTCCTATTATTTATTTATTTTAACAAAATTCTTTGTATTTCGAAGAATTTTTATTTAAGTAGGAAATCCAGATGTCGCTGTTAATAAAGAAGAAAGTTAGAAAAAAAGGTACAAAACGAGTAGACACATACTATCAAATATGGGAAAACGACGAATCCCAAGAAGACGTCGTATGAAATATCATCTTTTAAAGCAAAAAAACGAGGTCTGATTATCGAGCCTACTGATTACAAAATGTGCATTACATTAAAAAAAAAAATGCTGCAAATATTGATTATTTTTTCTTTTGTGCAGTTTTGGCTTCGAAAGGTGCGCTATGTTGCAAAAAGATATAAGCGCCTATGAAAACACACCTGGTAAACTTTCATGCTCAGTTTTACAAATAAATATGACACATATATGCCCTATATATACCGAGGTTCCTAATTGGTGCCAAAATGGCGTTTAGTTGCCTAACATACTGGTTATCATATGAATGTTATAATAAATTGTTTGTTCTAAAAATATTATCATTTATTGATTGTTATATCTTTTTAATAACAGGAAATGTTTCATTTATTCCTTTTTTTTTCATTTTGAAATAAATAAATAACGTGTTGTTATAGCATGCTATATGCATCTGGTAATCAAAACGATGTTTCCGCCTAATTGGCATAAAAAATCTCGCCAAACCCGGTGCTTATATCTCTAGTATATTATCTCAAGTATTTTATTTATGTATACTATAATTGTTTTTACATACCACTTACTTCTTCTGGTATATAGAAATAGGTAAGTGGCTCCTTTATGCAGTATAAATTGTATAAAACTTTAAAAAATACCCCCGTTGCCCCTTTTTGGATCAAATTAAAAAAAATCAA
The DNA here is from genome assembly GCA_964019185.1 of Maratus speculifer. Taxonomy (NCBI): domain Eukaryota; kingdom Metazoa; phylum Arthropoda; class Arachnida; order Araneae; family Salticidae; genus Maratus; species Maratus speculifer. The sequence goes on from OZ025292.1 coordinate 115,215,133, forward strand.
TGTCTAATTCCAGTATTGCTCCCAGGTATGCATACATACTCCATATTTCAAAGTTGTATGCCAACAGGAAACGGATGAAAAATGGGAAAAAATGTCACATATGCACCAGGGTACATAATTGGCGTCAAAATGGCATTATTTTACCTGAGATGGTAACCCGGCTTTATTTATTTATTATTTGTTTATTTACTCATCAGGGGCGTAGCTTGAAATTTTTATTGGGGGGGGGGGAGACCAAAATTTGGCGCCTTTTAATGTTTTGCCGCCCTTGAATTATTCGTAAACTTTTTAGGAGAGGGGGGGGTGTAGTTATGCTACTTTTTATCTTTAGTTACTTATTCATGGTAATGACATCTATTTAGGTGATGTAAGTGATGCAGCCATGGTTGGATTTAGATTTTAAGAGTGCTTGCCACTGTGCGGCTAAAATATCTCTCCCAGCTCTTGTTTTTTCAAAGCTAAAAAGGCAATGTGGAATGTTTATAGAGAAATCGAATACTTATGAATATTTATGATTTAAATATTCGAATATTTATGATTTAAATAAATAAACAAGCGCGGATCCACAAACCAGTGTTGAATTCAGACTTTTTCCCGGAAGGGATTTCTGCGACTTCGTCGGAGACAGTCTTTTGTTCCGGAAAAAACGCGAATTTTATTAAAATGTCGCTAAAAATCGCTAATTTTGTCAAAGTGTAGCGGAAAAAGAGCGAATTTTACCAAAGATCGCGAAAAAAGCATGAATTTTGTCGAAGGTTGCGCAAAAAAAAAAAGGAATTTTGACAAAGGATTGCTAAAAAACGCGAATTTTGACACAAGATCGCTGACAGCGCGAGTTTTGTCAAAGTGTCGAGGAAAAAGCACGAATTTCGTGAAAAGGTCGAAGAAAAGCACGAATTTTGTCAAATGTTTGCAAAAAAATGTTAATTCAAAGTATCGCAGAAAAAGAGCAAATTTCGCCAAAATGTCGTGGAAAAAGCGCTAATTTTGTCAAAGGGTTGGAAATAAGGAAGGCAAAGTATAGCGGAAAAAGTGCTAATTTTGACATAGGATAGCTGAAAAAGCGCAAACTTCGACATAGGATTGCTGAAAAAGAGCTATTTTTGGCAAAGTACCGCGAAAAAGCGCGAATTTCGTGAAATTAATACGGAAAAAGCGCGAATTTCACCATATGGTGGCAGAAAAATGCGAATTTCAACAGAAATTCGCGTAAAAAACGCACTCTTTGACATAGGATCGCTGAAAAAGCACTAATTTTGTCAAAGTATCGTGAAAAAGCGCGAATTTCGTCAAATGATCACTGAAGAAGCGTGAATTTCATGACAGGGTCACGGAAAAACGTGAATTTCGACAGTGGATCGCGTAAAAAACGCGAAATTTGACATAGGATCGCTGAAAAAGCGCGATTTTTGTCAAAGTGTTGCGCAAAAAGTTTGAATTTCTTCAAAAGGTCGAGGAAAAAGCGCTACTTTTTCAAAGGCTTGCAAAAAAACTGGTAATTTTGTCAAAGTACCGCGGAAAAGGGCGAATTTCGTCAAACGGTCGCGGAAAAAATGCGAATTTTGAGAGAGGATTGCGTAAAAAGCGCGAACTTCGACATAGGATTGCTGAAAAGGCGCGATTTTTGTCAAAGTGTCATGGAAAAACGTCGAATTTCGTCAAAATGTCGCGGAAAGAGAGCTACTTTTTTCAAAAGCTTGCGAAAAGGGAAGGCAAAGGAACTCGGAAAAAGTGCGAATTTCGACATAGGATCACTGAAAAACCGTGAACTTCGACATAGGATTGCTGAAAAAGCGCTAATTTTGTTAAAGTATCGCGAAAAAGCGTGAATTTCGTCAAATGATCACGGAAAAAGTGCGAATTTCGTCAAAGGGTTGAGAAAAAACGCGAATTCTGACGTAGAATCGCTGAAAAGCACGTATTTCGACATAGGATTGCTGGAAAAGCGCGATTTTTGTCAAAGGGCTGCAAAAGAAACGGTAATTTTGTCAAAGCATCCCGAAAAAAGAGCGAATTTCATCAAACGATAGCGAAAAAAGCAGGGATTTCGTCAAACGAAAATCTCGGAATCGCCCCTCCCAAAACGATTCTCTGGATCCGCCCCTGTAAATAAAACATACAACAAATCACTGAATGTGTAATTTGGATTAAGCATTTATGTCATACTCATTTCCTATTCCATCAAAATATAGATTTTTAAGATATTTTTTTGCAATTAAATTTAATATAACACAAGTAAGAAAAAATACAATTTAAAATGAATATATAATAATATTACAAAATGCTAATTGTCGCAGATTGTTTTAATTTTTCTATTTTTTAAAGCATTCCATTTCGTCACAGCTGAGGTTAGGTCCATTGTTTCTGCCAATGATTTTTCACATTTTAGTATCATTAAATTATTCAACCGTTCATCTGTCATTGTTGTCCGTAAGGAATGTTTAATGAGTTTAAGTTGACTGAAAGAACGTTCATTTGAACCAGCTGTTATTATAAATTTTATTATGCGAAAATTTTCTTTGAGTACTGAACGTAATTTTTTAGATTCCTCAATAACTTCATTTAATGTATTGGAGGCTCTACATCGGTCAAATAAAATTTCCATTTCAGCCTGTAAGGTACATTTATCTGGTTTTAAAACAGATGGAGGCATCATGAAAATCAGAGCTTCGACATTAGAAATTTGTTTTTGAGAGTGGAAAGTTAAAAATATCGAATATGGGTGTGGCGGAATCAACAACTGCTGTTATATTACACTTTAATTGCATAATTAAAGTATCCAAAACGCATTTGAATTCTTTTCGGTAAAATGTATGTATTAATAATGTAAAAGTTTCAAAAATCTCCATTTATCAAAAAATAGCGATCTGTTTAGGAAATAAATAATAAAAACCATTAAAACTTAAGACACAGATGTCATATACGCACCACATTGGCGCGATTTTTTTTCTAAAGCCAGTTTGGAAAAAAATTCGTTTTTTAATATCAGCTACATACATATTTTTTATTATTTTCAATTATTTTAAAAAGGAAATGCTAATAAACTACAAAAGTTTAAATAATAATTTTTAAGCAAAATAATTTATATCGATTTATAAAAGAAAATGTAAAGTAAATAAACAGTTTATTAATAAATAAACAACAATGGCCAGGTTACCATATGAGGAAAAAAATCGCCATTTTGTTGCACTCACGCAAATGTGGTGCGTATATGACATCTGCGCCAAAATTAAATTTAACGGAAAACTGAGAATGCTATTCGATTTTTTCCACTAATAATAGAAATGATAATAAATGAACTCACAACTGCGTCAGAAATATAAACATTGTACTTTAAGAACATGCTCAACTAAAGGTAAATATGTATATTTTTTACCTTCCACTGCATCATCATTTTTCATCCACTTTTTCATAAATTTCCATCCTTTATCCACTTTATAACTCCTTTTTCTGTTTTATTGTCTGTAGTAAGATCCTGGCTTTTTGTTTTTATGTTTTATTTCAGTCAGATCACTCATGACTGAATTTCTACTCTCTGGACGGCTACGAAAGACAGCTTTTTATTTTTATTTTAAAAATTGAACGAAATAAATCTCTAGTTTTAAAAAGTCGCGCAATCAGCTTCAGTATGACAATCTGACAATACAGGATGCTGGAAAACCAAGATGTGTGTAGGTGACGCCCTGAAATTATCTAACTTACACACGGAAGGGCATAAGAAGGGAGTTAAAACAGTCTAAAGGTCAGATGACCCTCTCGAGGACCACCAACCTTGGATTGGAGAGGAGAGCTTTTCTCCGAAAGATCAAGTTACATGTAGTGATCGAACAATGCCCATTTCCGGAATGTGTTCTTGTTTTCGCACTAGGGATAGCGCCTGGTAGTAATCTTAAAATGTCTCAAATGTAATGGATCTCCTATATATTTTTTGAAACCATAATTTATTTTCTTATAAATTTACTGTAATATTAGTTCCAAATCATGTTTCTGTTTTCTGATTTTTTTTCTGTGTAAATAAGAATGTCACATTAACAAAAATTTTAGGTGCCTAACGGCGCCCTTAAACATTCCATCGCCCCCTTTTTGAAACCCCTTATTTTAGGTGCCTGACTGCGCCCCTAACCTACTGAGGCGCCCTACTACTAAAACATATTATACAATCATTCAAACGCACTACAGTCGCTTCCACGCTTATTTTCCCTTTCTATCTATTTCTAAGAGTGACCAACAACTACTATAAGAAAAAAATAGTTCGGCACTGTATCAGTGCCGAAACTAGCCTTTTTTGCGCCCGGGGCAAACATGGATTTTGGCGACCCCCCCCCACCCCTCACATATATGCATTCTTAATAACTAACACACCAAAGAAAATCTTAATTTGGCGCCCTCTTCACCTTCTGTTCTGTTGGCGCCCGGGGCACGTGCCCCCTCTGCCTCCCTAACCTACTGAGGCGCCCTACAACTAAAACATATTATACAATCATTCAAACGCTCTACAGTCGCTTCCATGCTTATTTTCCCTTTCTATCTATGTCTAAGAGTGACCAACAACTACTATAAGAAAAAAATAACTGTATCAGTGCCGAAACTAGCCTTTTTTGCGCCCGGGGCAAACATGGATTTTGGCGACCCCACCCCCACCTTTCACATATATGCATTCTTAATAACTAACACACCAAAGAAAATCTCAATTTGGCACCCTCTTCACCTTCTGTTCTGTTGGCGTCCGGGGTACGTGCCCCCTCTGCCTCCGTCTAGTTTCGGCTCTAAAGTGTATATCTATCCCGGAATAGATTACAAGTCTGTTTTCGAAATTTTTATTTCAGATGCATAAATTTTCTTCGGGATAGGAGTGGGAGATAAATGTAGTAACAAGTCTAAAATTAAATGCCTTATTTATGTTTTGTAAGTGAAAAATAACTTACTTTGTAATTTTACATTTAAAATTAAGTTATTTTATAATTACTTTTAACCACTAACAAAGTCTTTTTTACGGGCGCCTAGCGGCGCCCTTAAACCTTCTTTGGCGCCCTATTGCATGAACATATTGGGGGGGAGGCTCCCCCCCTCCCCCCCCTAAAGCTACGTCCCTGTTACTCATAAAATGTTTATTTACTTTCACTTCCTTCTTTTAATTATATAAAATATTTCTTTTTATAGTTGTTAATTATTATTATTATTTTATTTACTGTAAGTTCTTTTTGAAAATAGAAAATAATTTAAAAATGTGTATGTAAGCGTTATTTGAAAAGGGAGTTTTCGCCAAATGGGCTTTGAAAAAAATTGCGCCAAATCTGATGCGCTTGTGGTATCCGTGCCGAAAAATTAGTGACCAGAATTTACTTCCATACACAAACAAAATATAAGTTAAAAGAAAACATGCAATGAAAATAAATATAAAGGGAAAATGATATCATAAAAGAAACTTTTTGTTTAAAAACGTAATTGTTTCTAATTTTCATACGCGAAATATGTAAAACATTCTTTTAGTGATCAAAAAGTTCTGTTAAGAGATTATTACAAAATCTCAAAATCAAAGTTTTTATGACATTTTTTAATATAAAAAAATAACAGTTTTATTTTCCTGCATGATTAAATTTTAAAATGTTTTATTGCATTCAATATTTCTGAGTGCGAAAATGATTACTATTTACTCCATGTACTGATTTGGTTATCTACGAAAATGTCCAGCCGGTGAAAATCACGCTCACCAAATTTCTGTGACGTATGCACATAAATTGTGCTTTTTTATCAGTTTTTTTAATATAGCTTTTAAACTATTTGGAATTAATTTTTAAAAGTAGGTGCATTCACCAGATTACCTTCATAGGTACCTATTGGTACAAACAGAATCAAAATCCGACAAGTACTTTTTGAGATTTGCTTGACGAAAATTTTTTTTTGAATTTTAATATCGTTACGTATCTCTGAGTATAAAGACTTCGCTTCGCTCAGACAATTATTTAATATTCTGTGAGAAAATATAATTTATTTGAGAAAAACAATCATGAAAAATCAATTTTCGAACTTTTCCGTTTATTTCTGAAAAAAACTAGTTTTTTTCCACCACTTATTATTTTTCCGGAAAATTTACATCTCTATAAATGAGTGCACATGTAATGTGAAAATATTAATTATCAGTTTTGCATCATGATACTTGAGAAATTGTTGTTGTTATCCACAGAAGTGATATATGAATAGGATATGAGAGGATATATGAAAAATAAAAAGAGTTAATTGCTCTTAGTATTTTTTTAGTTCTGATTATTTTAATTCGATTTTAAAATCCTTCTTGTATTTGCATGAGCAGGAGATGCCCGGGCAACCCTTCCCCCTTGGTTACGTGCATGAGTTGAAAATAAATTGTTGAATAACAATTGCATTTTAAAAAAGCAATTCTAAATAGTAAACATAGTAATAAATATAAAAATCAAAATAAATTGTAAATATTAACACTTAAAGCAATATAAAAAAAAAAAAGAAAAAAATTGAGCAAACGTGGTGCATTCTGTCTGCCCCATTTCTCTTACAAATGTCTTAGAAACCCACTATGTGGAAATATTTTTCCATACATTTACGTAGCCCAGCCTATTTCTCGCCAATAGCATTCTAATCCTGGCAGTATCAGATTTATTTTTCATTCAAGAAAATTAGAAAAATTATTTTGATGATGAAACAGATTCTTTTGCTTTACAGTGTTATTTCTGATTTTCATTCTTTTTTTTTTTTTTTAATGAAATGTGTAAAGGTTATATGTGTTATATTTTTGCAGTGTCAGGGCTCCCAACAGATTTTAGCCCCCAAAAAGGGGGAAAGGGGACCATTTTCATTTAAAAAGGGGACTTTGGGGGACCATTTTTGTTTGAAAAGGGGACTTTGGGGGACCATTTTTCTTTAACAAGGGGACTTTGGGGATCAATTTTATTAAAAACGGAAACCAAATAAGGATCATATGTGTGTACACATATAGCACAAATTTTCCTAAATAAGAAGTAAATTTTTAAAATTACCCCAGAAAATATGTTAGATGGTTATCTTTATAAGATTTCATTAAACAATGTACACAATTTTATTTAAACACATTTAAATATGCTACTGAAAAAGTAAATAAAGCATTCAATATTTTGGCATTCACCTTGATAATTCTCGTTACAGGTAAAAAACTAGTTGGATTTGCCAATCCCAAAACTTTCTTCTATCTCATACGTACATTTTATAATTTTTTGTAAATAGTTACTCATTTTAATGCTTTAATGATTTTAATTTAATACCATACCAACTTTGATTTTCATCTTAAATTTCTGCTTCAGTCAATTAATCGGAGTAAAAACAAATTTCCATCTCTGCACGACCTGATGAAGAATAGAATGATAGGCAGATTTTTTTTTCAAATTCAGGGAAAACATACTTGCCTTACAAAAAAAAAAAAAAAAAAAAAAAAAAAAAAATCCTATACAAAAAATTTAGTTCAGTTCTAGAACTAACTTCATACACTTTTAGGTGGTGCAATATTGTAAATGGCATAAAATTTGCTATTTCAGCACCCCCTTTTGGCAGATTTTTTCAAATTCGGGGAGGACCAACTAGCCATAGCCATATACTTACACAAAAAATTTGGTTCAACTCGATGCATAACTTCATATACTTTTGCTCGGTGCAATATTGAAAATGGCACAAAAATCACCCTTGCAGCGCCCCCTTACGGTGGTTTTTTCAAATTCAGGGAGGACCAACTAGCCATAGTCATACACTTACACAAAAAATTTGGTTCAATTCGATGCATAACTTCATATACTTTTGGTCGATACAATATTGAAAATGGCACAAACGTCCCGATTGCAGTGCCCCCTTCTGGCAGAATATTTCAAAACTGAAGGACCTGCTTGCCACAGCCAAAAACATTCACAAAAAATTTGGTTCAATTCTATGCATAACTTCACACACTTTTGGATGGTAGAATGGCGACATACGAACATACACACACAAACAGACATTTTGTAAAAACATTTTTTTTTGGAATCTGATCCCTAAAACGTGTAAATCCGTCGAAAACCGGAAGTCGAAAAAATTTCAATTACAATACATTCTTCTATTGAAGATAGAAGAAATTAATAATAGTGATCAGCTAATAAAAACAAGTGAGTAAGTGTGATCACAGATCACTCAGAGGGTTTTATTTAATATTCCTTTCGAAACGTTCTATACTTTAATTAATAAACCAAAACTGTTAATAATGAAATTTGTTAAAAATTAATAATTGTTTATAACGATTAAATTTTTACATAGATGGGGATGATATACGACAGAGAGAATGGAGGTAGAGATAGAGTGGAGAATAACATTATTCATAACCTGGCTTTTCCTTTAAGATATTACATGCAATATTGTAGATTACATCTTTGAAAATTTATTTCAATAGCGTTCCGTGGTGACAGAAAGGGATGAAAAGATGCTAAACGTTGAGATATGTTGAGCAGATTTTTTTTCTTAATTTTTTAGAAAATTTATGAAGTAAGGAACGCAATTAAAATTAAACCATCTACTAATGGTGAAAAAATGAGTTAAGGCAGTGAGAAATGGCTGCTTAGGCCAAGAGTTTTAAAAGGATGTGTGAAAAAAATCAATTTTCTTATTCCCCACTCCAAATACACATGCACATGAAGAAATACCCCTAATTGTCTGGGGTCAAAATAGACCCTAGCAAAATGTTGGGCTCGATGAGATAACTCCTTCGGTCAACCCTTCAAATGAGATTGAATCTTGCTGTAGTTTAATTAGGGGTTAAGTTTGAAAATTGCTTAAGTTTTATGAAAATCAGTGCATTAGTTCTTGAGATAGAGCTATTAATGAAATTGTGAATAATACAGCATAACAGTGTCACTTGTTGAGCAATATACACTAAAAACTAATCAGCTCTAGTTTATATCAAGGTCTAAGTGAATCTAAAGTTTTGTGCATTATCTGTGCATTAGTTCTTGAGATACAGCGCTTTCTAACAGACATTTTCTAAAAAACACTAAAATTGTGTTTAGGACCTTCTAAAATGTATAAATCCATCAAAATTGGAAGTCGAAATTATTTCATGTATTCAATATTTCTTTTTGTTAAAATAAAAAAAAAGTAAAAAAATGTGAAGAGGCATTTTACTCCAACCATTTTCTTTAATATGATTCAGAATTGTGGACTTCAAATTAATTTTTCTTAGTTTTAATCATCTGTTTCCACACAATTCAATGATTCTTTCCATTAAAAAAAGCTTCACTTTTTTTTTTAGGTGAGGGTAGGGGGAGGGGGGTTGAAGCATGCCAAGGCCCGTTATTGAAGACTAGTCAAACAATAGTTTAATATAGTAAATTTTGTTTTCTGCAATTTTTTTAAGAATTTTAATGAGATTCTTAAAATTTGCCTGTATTCTGTTGTGAATTTTTAACATTTAGATTCATGAAAGAATTTCAATTACAACACTTTTTTATACTCATTATTAGTGTTCACTCTAGAAATAAAAAGGGCATGGTGCTATCCACTACAAAAGGCACTACTGCAGCAGAAAAGGGCGCTTTTGCCAGAAAAAAATTGTTATTGCCTTTAGAAGGGGAAAAAAGAAAGCAATGAAACACAATTTTTAAATATGATAAATCAAGTAACATTAATTTCAAATGATTTTATGATATAAAAATTAAAAATACAATTAAATTAAAACATGATTTAATAGTTTTATGCTTTTTTCTTAAAGAAATGAAAAAAATCTATCATTTTTGGGCATGCAAATTTAGAAACACTACGGAATAAAAAAAAAAAATATTTATTAAAAATCTCTGGGTAAAACCGGTGGTGCATTTTACTACTTTTAAAAAGGGCAGGGAGCATTTTGTAAATTTGAAAAAGGGCAGGGTGCTGCACCCTTCAAAAATGGCCTAGAATGAACACTACTCATTATAATGCTTTTTTTACGCCTACTTTAAAAAATTTTGTCTTCTTGGATTTTTAAGCTTTTAGTGATTTTCAGAGGTTTTTTTTTTATTTTGCAGTGATTTTTTTTTCAGACACAGAAAAGGGGACTTGGGGGACCAAAATACAAAAAAGGGGACCTTTTTCTAAAAAGGGGACTTTTGGGGGGAAAAGGGGACCATTTGGGAGCCCTGCAGTGTGCATATTTTACGTGAATATATTTTAAATAAAATGAGTGAAATGTTTATTTTAAATGAAACAAATGTAATAAGAATCTTGGTGGTTAGAACAAGTTTTGGTGATTCATATATACTTACACACACGCATATATATATGTATAAACATGTAAATTTTTTGTTGATTTCTTCCATTTCTTTCCACTTTCTTCCACTGGCTTGGAAGAAACCAACCCTGTAATCAACGTATATCTTTATAGATATTAAATTCATCCTTTTTTTTTACTGCTTCAAGATACAATTTGTATGAAATATTAAATAAATAGTTTATTTGCTGCTGTAACATTTTAATGTATAAGCATTTTACCATAAACAAAAAATAAGTTCATGATAAGTATGATATTACAAGCAATTTTTCTCATGTCAACACCTGAATTAGCCAAAAAATTTATTTTAAGGAATAATTTCACAACTTTTAAAAGTTATATTCAACTGTATTTTTGTGGTATAATGACATTAACTGTAACGTGACCTGGTCAAGAACTTTAACTGTAACCAAAATTAACCTAGAACAGGGGCTCAAACTAGTTTTTATAAATGTTGTGTCGCGTCTTTGTTATGTGTAACCTGTCTATAATAATATATGTGTGAATAAACTACATGCAAGTATTTCGCTGTATTCATCTTGGAAGCCTTCAACGGTACGCTACAACATAAACATATAATTATAATAACAAGTATAAAGCATGGTGGCAGCTGGAAAAAAAAAAGATGTTTAATACAGTGATATTTTGAAAACGGATCCAAGCTTAAAGTAAGAAGTTTCCTTTTTTCTTGCATAGTTATACGACACATTTTTATTTATTTTATTATTATGTAAAATGTCTAAAGAAAAAGAAAAAGAGTTAGAATTTAGAAATTGTTATCAGGTTACACCGCCGGAATCATTTAGTTTTTCACGGCCGGCACTTTGGCTAAAATGGAAGCAACGTTTCGAAAGATATCGATTCGCTTCAGGTTTAAAAAATCAATCAGAGATAGAACAAGTAAATTCACTTATTTATCTCATGGGTGATAAAGCAGAAGATATTTTTATGTCTTTTAATTTGTCAGAAGATGACCAACAGAAATATGATATTGTTATGAAGCATTTTGACGATCATTTTATCGTAAAGAAAAACACAATTTTTGAACGCGCACAGTTTAATCAACGCATTCAAAACGAAGGGGAAAGTGTAAATGATTTTATAACTTCACTTTATTCATTGGCTGAGCATTGCGATTACGGAGTTCTGCATGATGAACTAATACGCGATAGAATAGTTGTTGGTATTAGAGATAAATCATTAAGTGAGAAGTTACAATTGGATCCAGACCTTTCTTTGAGCAAAGCTATAGATAAAGTTAGGTTATCGGAATCAATTAAAAAGCAACAAGAGATTCTTACTTCTAATAGTGATTCTGTGCATAGAGTTTCGAGTATAAGCAAAACAAAGGTAAATTTTAAGAAAGGGATTACCAGTCAAAATCCACAGTTTAAAGAAACTGATAAAAAGAATAATGGGAAAAAAGAATATAGAAAATCTTTTGATCTTTGCAAATGGTGCGGTAAGTCTATGCATAATAGAAAAGTGTGTCCAGCAAAAGACGCCAAATGTTTGAAATGTTCCAAATTAGGGCATTTTGCCCGTGTTTGTAGAAAAAAGGAAAGTAAATCTGAAATTTCTTTCTTAGGAACAATTAGGGAAACCCGCTCGAATAGTAGTAATGATTCATTATGGTCAGTTCCTATTCAAATAAGAGGTAAAACCATTCGTTTCAAAATAGATAGTGGAGCAGATCACACTGTTATTCCAGCTACATCACCAATCTTAAAGGGTTCAAAAATTTTAAAACCAGACAAAAAGCTTTGCGGTCCTGATGGGAAAATACTAAAACACAAGGGAAAACTTATTGAAGAAATCCAATACAGGGAAAAGAAAGTAACTGAAGAAATCCATGTAATTGAAGGATTACAGAATTATTTGTTGGGAAAACCTGCAATACTAGCTTTTGGTTTAGGACCAAACATTTTAGAAATTAACGCAGTAAATCCAAAGCAAGATTACCCTGAATTATTCAATGGCCTGGGGCTACTGAAAGGTTGTTATACTATTAAGCTTAAGCCGAATTCTGTCCCGTTTGCTATTTCAACCCCACGAAGGATACCTATTCCGTTGCTGAAGAAAACTGAAATGGAAATTAAGAAGATGATTGCCCAAAAAGTTATAGTTCCTGTGACGAAACCAACGGAATGGTGTTCACCAGTCGTTATCGTTCCTAAAAGTGACGGAACTGTTCGCTTATGTGTTGATCTTGTCCAACTAAACAAATGTGTGGAAAGGGAATTTCATCCATTGCCTTCAGTGGAATATTCATTAAATCTTCTAACAGGTGCTACAATTTTTTCGAAGTTAGATGCTAATTCAGGTTTTTGGCAAATTCCGCTTGATGAATCTTCGTCATTTCTCACGACTTTCATCACTCCCTTTGGAAGATACCGATTTTTAAGATTGCCTTTTGGAATCTCATCTGCTCCAGAACATTTTCAACGCAGAATGTCACAGTTGCTAGAAAATATTCCAGGTACTATTTGTCATATGGACGACATCTTAGTGTGGGGAAAAGATCAATCTGAACATGACGAAACATTGAAAATTGTTCTAAATAAACTTAAGGAAGCTGGCATTACTCTAAATGACAAGAAATGTAAGTTTTCAGTCAAGAGAATAAAATTCTTGGGACATATTATTGATGATAAGGGGATTCATCCTGACGAAGAGAAAGTTAGAGCAGTAAAAGAATATCCACCACCAAAGAATAAAAAGGAATTAAAGCAGATGTTAGGCATGGCAAATTTTCTCGCCAGATTTGTTCCAAATTTTGCAGAAATTTTTGCCCCGTTGACATCCATGTTAAGTCAAAAGAATGAGTTTGTCTGGGACGAACCTCAAAAACAAGCATTTCAAAAGTGGAAGAATGTCTTAACATCTCAACCAGTTTTAAAATTTTATAATCCACAGAAAACTTCAATTGTCACTACAGACGCTTCTTCTTATGGAATTGGAGCCACCTTGAGGCAAGAACAAGAGAACGGGGAAATCTCGGTCGTTGCATATGCATCCAGAACTCTTACTCCTACTGAAAAGAGGTATGCTCAAATAGAAAAAGAGGCACTTGCTCTAGCATGGAGTTGCGAGAAATTTCGGGATTATCTCACTGGAACTCACTTTAGATTAGAAACAGACCACAAACCTCTAATTCCAATCTTCTCAAAGAAAAACCTCGAAGATTTATCTCCACGGTTACAAAGGTTGAAGATGAGGATGATGCGATATTCTTATTCCATATTCCACATACCAGGAAAGAAACTTTATGCAGCTGATGCCTTATCAAGACAACCTCAAGAAACAAGAGAAAAGGATGAAGAGTTGGAAGAAGAAATTGATGCATATATTCGTATGATAATATCCACATTACCCGCTTCATGCAACAGATTAGAAGAATTGCGCCAATCACAACAGTCTGATGCAACATGCAAAGAGTTAATAAATTTAATCCTTAACGGTTGGCCATCAAGAAAACATTTAGAGCCAAGTTGTTTACCTTATTGGAATCATCGATATGAAATATCGATCCAAGATGGGCTGATAATGAAGGGCTGTCGAATCATCATTCCTGCAAATGATCGAAGAAAGGTTCTTCAACAAATTCATGAGGGACATTTAGGAATTACGAAATGTCGTGCGAGAGCAAGATCGTCAGTATATTGGCCTGGAATTAATAAAGAAATTGAAGAAATGATAAAGAATTGCACATCATGCATCAAGGAGACCACTAATCGCCATGAATCTCTTATCCCTACCGAATTTCCTGAAAGACCATGGGAAACAGTCGGAATGGATCTTTTTAAGCTTAATGGATCTTGGTACTTGATCGTGACCGATTATTTCTCACGATATCCAGAAATCGCAAAACTGGAAAGATTAACTTCTGAGGAAGTAATTCTCCACTGCAAATCAATCTTTGCCAGACATGGGATTCCTAATGTCGTCAGATCTGATAATGGTCCTCAATTTGAGCCAATTAACTCATCTGAATTTTCAAAATTCTCAAAGTTTTACGGATTTCATCATATCACATCAAGTCCTAGGTACCCACAAAGCAATGGTTTCATTGAATCTTCTGTAAAAACCATCAAATTGCGACTCAAAAAAGCTGAAGATCCTTACCTTGCATTAATGGCATATAGAGCAACACCATTAGAAAATGGCCTCAGTCCCGCAGAACTTCTTATGAATCGTCGTATAAGGACAACTCTGCCAATTGCAAGATCTCAACTAGAGCCAAAAATTGAAAACAGGGATGAACTTCAAAGAAAGGAAGAGAAGAGAATAGAACGGCAACGAGACAACTATGACAAAAGACACGGAGTACGAGACCTCAAAAATCTCGATGTTGGAGATGGAGTGTGGATCACGGACAAGAGAGCTACTGGTACAGTTCAGAAGAAATTAGATTATCTGCGATCGTATATAGTCAAATCTGGGAAAAGGCTATATCGACGAAACAGAATGCATCTTGTCCCATCAACTAACTTCCAACCAGAGGCTGATGATGTGGATGACCTTGAACCAGACGATTCTCGTAATGAGTTACCAATACCACAGAGTGCTCCTAGCCGAACCAAGCCAAGCTGTCAGAATCCTCATCTATCCTGTAACAATTGGGAAAGTAATTCTATGTCTCCAAAACAGAACCAGAATCTATATATCACCAGAAGTGGACGAGTCGTTCGTCCCTTGCAAAAAATGAATCTTTAAAGAAAGGGAGATGTGGTATAATGACATTAACTGTAACGTGACCTGGTCAAGAACTTTAACTGTAACCAAAATTAACCTAGAACAGGGGCTCAAACTAGTTTTTATAAATGTTGTGTCGCGTCTTTGTTATGTGTAACCTGTCTATAATAATATATGTGTGAATAAACTACATGCAAGTATTTCGCTGTATTCATCTTGGAAGCCTTCAACGGTACGCTACAACATAAACATATAATTATAATAACAAGTATAAAGCAATTTTGATGCTAATTTTACCTTTAATATTATAAAACATAAGTTGATATAGTGAAAAATAAAAATTAAGAACACTATCAACTTTTATCATTACAGGTGTTTATATCTAATAAAAATTCTTTAACTTATATTTTTCAGATTTTTTTGGGGAAATTTTCTCGCTCTAGTCTTTTGGCAAGACATTTTCGTAAATATTTATGTTAAATTTTACACTTAAATATTTTATTTTGCAATTGACAACAAAGCACACAATTAACTGAAAGATGTACTTATTAAATGTGTGAAAATATATTTTACAGTAAAAACAAAATCTGCAGAATAAAAGGACAAAAAGTAAAATATAAACATATTATGATTCTATCTTGTTATAATACTGCTGCTACTTCTGAAATAAAATAAAATGCAGTATAAACACACAAAAGAATACAAAGATGAGTAGCGTTGTTTATTTATTTATTGTTGTTAGTAGGTGTAACGTGAATAAAATTTAAAAACGGACGCAAAAATAAGTCAACATCGTAATAGAAAATCTAAACGCAATAACAACAGCATCTTGCCATCGAATCGGAATCAACAGCGGAAGAACGCGCAGGCGCACATGAGCTACCGGAGTTCCATATTTCATTTGCATCTCAAAACCGCTCTCGCCAAGGTTTTTCGCCAAAAGTTTTCGCCAATGTGGCGAATCGAATACAATTTAGAAATACGCACCAGGACCTGCATGGTGACTCTGGGCAACGGGGAACCAAGGTGATCGGGACCTCGACCACAAACTTGACTGAGATGGAGCCTGGAGGGAGAGTGTGGACTTTGTCGGAACAAGTGGTGGGGACTCTTCAGTGTCATTGCATCTCGCAGGATCGGCGTGCAGCAACTCCTGGAGGTAGCAATGGGAGAGGGTTTGGGCCAGTGCCCGGTGTGACTTTTATCCGCCGGGAAACTCAGCCACCCATCACCTCTGTAGCGGAAGTAGTGGTGTGCCAGCTCCAAGGGGGGGGGAGACTGGGGGTGCTCCGCTCGAACCAAGGGACAGGTCGAGTCGGAAGGGCGCCGTGGTGGCGTTTGTCCCACACGGCCTGGCACCCATGGGAGGAGGTTGGCTGGCAGGCCCGCCTCCTGATCCACTCACCACAGAGTCCTGGGCCGGACGCTCACTGGTTAAAGCAGTGGCACGTCTTCCCTTTGGTCCGATCAAGTCTGACGTGTCTAGGCGGGACTGGGGCTTTCTACGTCCAGTGATACAGACTTAGCAGTACCTCAGACTAACCTTCCCGCTACTAACCCCCGAGCCGGTCGTCGCTTCGGATGACGTGGGGGGACTTTCCTCGTCTCCCAGGGTTTGGCTAGAGATACCTTCACTCTTCTGGTAGGAGTTCATATTGCACGGGGAGAGACCCTCGGGTCTAGGAACCAACGTGGGCTCTGAGGTAACGGTAGTGCGTGGCGGGGCCTCGTTTTGGCCCCGCTCGGCTCCCCGGCAGGAGGGCGGGGGGGAGCGGAGCGAGGCGCGCGGGATTCCGTTCGCGCCAACCCTCTAGCGAGGCTGTGTCTATGCAGTCAAGGTGGAGCTTTTTGGCGCCTGGGATCGCTACCAGCACCTAGCCCGAGACTCTGGACCCCTCCTGGCTTGCCGGGAGAGTGGGGAAGGTTTTGGGCGACAAAAGCCTAGACTGGGTGGCTTCTCCAGCCACCGCGAGGGGTTTTCTCGGCCCTCGAGGTTTCAGTTACGAGTACCTAGTCTCCGGCCCTGTATCCGTACGCAGCAGGTGCACCCTAAGGGGTGTTCGTAAGTCGTCACGTGCAGAGTTTGGGGGCGAAGAACCCTACAGCGAGCACATGTCTATGTGTGCAGGAGGAACTTTCCCCGTCCCCCTAGGGTCCTGCTAGGGGTACCTTCATTCACGGCTAACCCGCATCAATGTGTTCCCTGTTATAATGGTTTCATCTTGTGGGGCCTGCCGTACAGCAAATTTGCATCCGTCGTCCCATGGCAATGGGTCACTGGTTTCGGCGTTCTTGTGGGCGTCGTCATCCTGGGGCTCGTCATGGTTCAATGGGTGAAAATCCCAGGTGTCCGTTCACCATTGAGGTTACTCAATGGGCAGGAGAGCTGTCGCTATCGGCCGCTTTCATCAATAGCTGGGAACGTGGTCGGCTTCCGGGCTGGCCACTAACGCCGTAGGCATCGGACGGTGAGGTGTGCGGATGGGGACCCGGAGTAGTAGCCGCATGCGGTTTGTGAATCCCGATCCCAGTCGATGCCTCTCATTGGAAGAGCCGCAAGGGCCTGACAGGGCCTAGAGACGGGATGGTGGATCTCCATCATTTTACTCCGAAGCCTATCCGACTCAAATCTGGAGAAACTCCTCACCCTTTATAAAGAGTTTTTGGACTCGGGTACCGTGCCTTCTGAATGGAAGGAAGCCACCATCGTCCCAATCTGCAAGCCTGGCAAACCTTCTCGCCTGGTCTCTTCTTATCGTCCCATTGCACTGACAGCCGTGTGCTCGAAGATCTTTGAACGTCCCCTTCTCCACCGCCTTATCTTTTGGGCTGGGAACAATGAGATCTTTCAAGCTTCGCACTACGGATTTATGTCTTTCAAGGACTCTACGGCCGCTTTGTGTAAATTCTTTGATGACATATCATAAGCTCGCAAATCCCGTCTGACTGCGCTTGAGGTATGTTTTGACATCAGCTCGGCTTACGATTCAGTCTGGATCGAAGGCCTACTCTATAAGCTTGCACAACTTGGTATCCGGGGCAAAGTTGGCCACTGGATTGCAAATTTTCTGACGGAGCGCTCTATACACGTTCGGTGGAAGTCTCAGTTTTCCAACCGTGGTCCATGTAGGAGAGGCGTACCGCAGGGTAGTGTCCTCTCCCCGTTTCTTTTTATGATTTTCCTCTTCGACATCTTAGAGATCCTGGAGTGTGGAGTCCATCAACTGATCTATGCAGACGACATTTTCATGTATGCCTTGGGGGAAGACCCTCTGCGCACTTTGGCCAAACGCCAGAATTGCATTGACCGGCTCGTTCAGTGATGTTCTGCTCATCACCTCTCCATTTCGCCTGAGAAGTGCACCGCCATTGATTTCTCCCGCCTTCGGAATCTTAAATCAAAAGCTAATATCAGGGGCCTTGAACTTGAGTGGAGTCCCGTTGTTAAAGTTCTAGGGGTCTGGTTCGGCAAGTCCCTCCTGTTCAATTATCATTTTTCTTACCTTCGTGCCAAGGCTTTTAAGAGGCTCAACTACCTGAAAGCCGTTGCCTCGCTCTCTGCCATTGCATTCACACGATACACATGTTGCGTATCGTTGACTCTCTTGTTCGGAGTCTCCTTAAATATGCCTGCCCTCTTTTTCTCAAAGTCTGCCCCTCAACTTTGAACTCTCTTGAGGTCACCTACAATGCTGCTTTACGAGTTGCCACCGGCCTTCCGAGATATACTGCACTTCCTCTCCTTCGCCGCGAGGCTAACGCCTCCAGTATGGTCAACCGTATCCGCAGCATTGCCAATAGGTTCCTAGCTCGCCAGCTTTCTCTCCCACAGCCCTCTTTCTCGTCTGATCTCTCCATTGCTTCTGAACATCTTTCGGCTGCTGCTGTCGAATTTCTGAGCACTTACAACTTAGGTCCTAACGATATACTCAAGTTCTCGTGGTCTTCCCACCCTTTTCTTCACTCAGACTGCTGTATCTTTTTGGATGGTCTTCCCTTCCAAAATACTTCTCTCCCATCGGAGGCCATCTACCAAGCTTGGAAGTCGTGGAGCGCTTCGATGTCAAACACTGTATTGCTCTCCTCTGACGCCTCCAAAAACTCTGCTAAAACAGCCGTTGCTGTTCACAATTCTTTCTCCGGATTTAGTATCGCCATGCTTGTACATCATCTCAACTCTGTCTTCACTGCCGAGGCTTTAGCCATTTTCATTGCTCTAACCTCCTATGTGAAAGAGAATGGTCGCTACTTCCTGCTCACTGACAGCCGCTCTGTCCTCTCTGCTCTGAAAAACAATTCTCTCCGCTCTCCTAGAGTAATCACACTCCTGCATAACACAATCTTTCAGCTCCTTTCTCTCCATAGTTTGTCTCTTAATCTTGTGTGGTGTCCTGGCCACAAGGGTATTCCCCCTAACGAGGTGGCAGACTCCCTGGTTCGTAATGGCCCGTATCTTACTCGCACACTTAACTGGGTCGCTGCTGAAGACCTTGGGGCCAAAATCCGTCGTGACTGGATATCTGAAAAGACGTATGCTTGGCTAAACAGCGATTAATGCTCCGATTTCCCTCATCTTAGTGAGGACGATGCCTTTCGACAGTGGACCTGCCATCGTCATGAGGACATCATGATTTCTCGGTGGCGTACTCGTACCTGGCCGACTAATTCTCGGCTCTTCAGTATGAATCTGGCGCCCTCCCCACTGTGTCCTATATGCTGTGTCCCTGAGACTTCTGACCACGTCCTTCTCCAGTGCGTAAAATATAGCACGAACAGGATCACCTTATTTTCTTCGCTTGGTTTACAGTCCCAATCTAGGTATTCCGAGATTATTACAGCCGCTCTCAAATTCGTCTCCGGTCTCTCTTCTCTCATTAAATTCTCTCTTGTGGTTGCTCGTGGGTAATCACAGATTTCTCATAACTTTCTGCATTTAAGATTTCGGATTCTCTTCCTTGTCGAGTAGTCGAGACAAAGCCGCCTATGGCGAAGCATAAGTCTCAAGCCGCCTGCCAACCAACCAACCAACCAGCTGTTGTAAACAATGTAAAAAAATTAATATTGAACTTTACTACGGATATTTAATCGGTATGTATTGTATTTTATTTATAATTTTTAGAGGTTTGTGATCATTTAGACATCTAATTTTATATATTTTATCATGTTTTTACAATTATAATGTATTATTTTTATCTGTATATATGTGTTCCTAACGATAAATTACTATATAGTTTCATGTTTACATAACTAAATTTATTTCATTGCTTGTCCCTGTTCTATAAACTAGTTATTTTATCGACAGATCGAATACGCCATTTACTAAGTTTTATATTTTCTGTATTGAATATTTTATATATTCGTTTATCATGCAGTTTCTTTGCTTTTAATTATCGCTTTAAAAAAGTTACGCAAGGCAGTTTCATTTTGGATTAACTCCTCAAATTTCATTACCTCTATTTCTATCATGTAGTTGACTGATCATTGTAATTTCTGTACTTGTCTCTCATGGTTACTTATCAGTTTTATATTTTAAATGCATTATTTTTTCAGCGAATTTTAATTTTGTGTATTAAACTTTACAGTGTTCGGATTATATTTAACTTCTTATATTCCTTCTCCCATATTCCTGAAACTTTATCAAATGTGAATGCTATAAAATACATAATTATACTGCAAAACCTTTTTGAGGTCTATAGTCTGTTTTCGCCAAAAAAAAAAAAAAAAAAAAAAAAAAAAAAAAAAAAAATGCTGAATTTGCCTTAAATAAAAGAAAATAAGGCTAACAAATAAAATTTGATGAAAACAAGGATAAATTAAAAGATTGTCAAATGATAAATAATTTCTGAACATTGAAGAAAACATAAGTTGTTATTATGTTATTAAATTACTTTATTAAAAATTTATTGTTTCATAAAAAAGTTTCTTAATCTCAAATTTTACTTTCATTTATTTAATTTTATCAATTCAAGTATTTTAAGTGAAATCTGCATGTTTTCCTGTGTTAGCGAAGGAATTTTCATTTATATTAAAAAAGTATTGATAACAAAACAATAAGAGAGTCTCCATTTTAAAAATATATGTTTTTTTGTTATTAGGTGCATTTTTATATCAGTATTTATATATTTATTTTACAGCATAGGTCAACAGTTTAAACGAAAAACTATAGTTGGTTGTAATTTTACCATTTCTTGTTGTGTAATATACAATTTTTGGAACTTATAATTAAGCAAGTAATGTAATAATAATAAACTAGTTATTAGGGAGCATTAATATTGTTTTTGATGTTATATCCAGAAACAGTATCTAATCGAATGCAAAATATTGCTGTGGAGATAAATGTCTGATGGATCAGCTACTGCCGGAATAGATCTCACTTCAAATTTTAATGCTTTCAGAAGATCACAGGTGTGTAGTTTTATTGAATAATAGTAACTACCATTATTAATCTTCTGCGAGCAACTGGAATTGACGGTGCTTTGGACTCTATGCTACTTTTCTGAGGATTATGGATGGCCATTGCATGTCAAAAGAGGAGATAATATAGTAAGTATAATAAAGTAGCATAAAAAAATAATATTTGTTCTCCATACAAACTAGTCTTTTAAATTACATCACTCGCTAAATTACATTTTCTACAAATAGCATGTTACGCTACAAACTATGCGAACACAATATTAATACCCATGAATAATAAAGTAAAATTGTAAATAAAATGTGAATTAAACATTTATATATTTCAGTCTGGGGCATAAATAAAATCTTGCTAATTTTTAAAAAGTATGAGACAGCCTTACATATACCAACACCTTTTTTATCAGAGCAACTACACTATTGGGTTTCATTTGTAAAGCTGAAAGAAAAAAAAATGGGAGGAGGGGGGGGGGGGAATATGATGCTTTTAGATAGTAAAAGTTTTTTGTGTTTTGTTTAAGATTAAGAAAGGGTATGTTTATTAATTAACAACAAACATTAAATTGTGTTTTAACAAAAAACCTTGGTGAAATTCTGTGAGTTAGTATTATTTTGATTATTTTTTTTATCAGATGATTCATTCAAAGATATTTGTTTACATAACTGCAATTTTTTAATAATTTAAAAAGTGAATTGAAATTCTCCCCCACCCCCATTTCTCTTTTTAAGACTTCATTATTGCTAATTTTATATTTTAAAAATTTTGCATTTTTGTAAAAGTAATGTAATTGTCTATAAAAACATACATCGCATTTTTCCGTATGCTGAATTATAGAAAATTAAATAAATTCCCCAGGTATTACATTGGTAAAACTGATTTTATGTTATTTACAGCCTTTACAGATTAATATTTATATATGTTTTCTATTATGTAAGGTTGCAAATGTCTGGGTTAAAAAAAAATTACTTTTAGAAAATAAATATTAATTTAGGAGTTGATGCATGTACAAGGTATTTCGGTTAGCTTGACGCCAGTGTTATACATACATATATATGTCTATATATTTGTATGTGTATACATATATGTATAAAATACAATATATGTATATATAACCCTGGCGCCCAAAAAGAAGTACTGGAAAAGTACTGTTTTTTCTCTTAAAGCTTATTTTCTGAAAATAAAAGAAAGTTTATTCTTATGAAATATAACATTTTATAATGAAATTCAATAACTCAAATTTGGATAAAGCATTTATTAATAACTTTTTAAAGTCCTGCTGCAGTTTTCTTTTCTGGTAGAGTTGTTTTCTTTGCGAATTACACATATTACAACCTATCAATCTCAAAAAAGTATTTTTAAGGAATAAAATTTTGTGAAGGGAGCCTGTTATATTAAGAAGAATTTCAAGAAAAAGAAAGGGATTGTTATATTAAAATGGGTTTTTGTGAATGGGACCTAATTTTTGCCTAGATCAATCCCCTGATATTAAAAATAATCTTTTGAAATGTTTGTGTGTACTGCATTTGTTTTAGCTTAAAATTTAATTTTAGATCATGATTAAAATAAGTTTTAAAGGGAAAAAATATCATGTACATTTTAAATAAAATTTTGATCATAAAGCTCCCCCTCCCCTTTCGCCACCCTTAAAAATGAAAAAAAAAGGTATCCAAGATGATTTTTAAGAATAGCAAATTTAATATATATAAGGCATATAGAGGAGAAAGAACTCTCCCTCTTACAAGTCTCTGAAAATACTGAAATATAACTTGAAATATCCTGAGATATACATATTTGTAGAAAGAAATCTAGTGAGATGGAGGATTTTGGAGAAAATGTGCCTGTGCTCCACAGCTAAGTCTGTCTTTTAAAATGGAAAACATAAACATAAAATAAACTAAATTAAGACTTTTTAACGGAATTCTTTTTGCAAGACACTTTGTAAACGTATAATCATTATAAACAATATAGGACTTTAACAAATAAGAAATAATAAGCATTAAAATTGTCTTCCACCATGTGTTCCTTTTATTTTATTTTTTAATTATCCTAATTAGTCTTAATTTTCTTAAGTTTTATTTTTTTTTAAATAATCAGGGATAAATCAAAATTAGGTAATTAAATTCCAAAGCCAGTGATGTGTAATGGCTCTCCACTGCCATCTGCCATCTTGCAAGTGTTTATACCAAGAATATGTACGTAGAATACACCCCCCCCCCCTCCTCTTCCTTCACATAATGAAAATCTTGTGTATGAACATGTTTTTATGTAAAAAAAAAAAAAAAAAAAAAAAATCTTAAATATTTTCTAACCTTGCCCAAAACCTTTTGTTTGAACATTTTATACATGCATTCAAACAATTAAAACATCTTAAAAATATATATTTCAGGAAATAAAACTAAAAAGTAGCAAGTAAAGAACAGCTATTATTTCCATTATTTAATTATGTTTAAAAAATAAGTAAAATATTTATCTCTAAATGTATTAATAATTCAGAAATTACTCGAATTCACAAAACCTGCACAATTTTCCCTCTATTTTCTTTTTTTTTAATGCTTTTTTTTTCTTTTCAACGGTAATAATGAAAAAGAGTAGTAACAAAATTCAATTTTAAAAAGCGTGCGTAACGTTGAACGGCAAATAATGCGCATGATTGATTGATGACATGACATCGCAGGTGCTGGGAAGCTATTCTATGTGCTGATTGGTCATCGTTTTGGTAATCGGTATTATGTACCGAAGATTGCCGAAGCCAGCTCGGAGATAAAGAAAGTCGAAGCTTGTTTTAAGAAGACCAGTCTGAATAGCGTTTTAAGGATCCTAGAATAAGAATCCTTAAATTTAAGTTAAAGATTTTTATTTAAGGATCTTTACGGTGCGGACACCTGAATGCCTGCCCTGGAGACTCTTGATGCATTATTGAAAAATCTGACTGCACTACGCACTGCCCCCTCTACAATGCCTATTCACTGAGCAGACGACAAGCGCATAACGTCATGGAGGCGAAATCACTAACCTTACTGGTCCCACAATCGCGACGAAGCTTGTTGAAAAACAGAACGCGATCGTTGTCAGGGAAACCGCCTCCACTACGTCACAAGCGAGAAGGCATACTACGTCGTGAGAAAAAAGGCCTGAAGTTAAATATTTCATATAAAGCTTGAAAAAAGTGAAGATATTTGTTCGCATGAACATACCTAAAGAACTCTTCGGTCCTTGTGAAATATTTGCCAAACAAATTAATTTTCTGCCGCAAGCGTCCAGAAAGCCATTTCAGTGTTAGAAGAAACCATAAAACACATGAGAGAGGATAGCCATTTCAAAACTCCCATCACGAAATGGGAGAGAAAAGCATCCACATTAAATTTGGAAATAAAATTCAGAGCGACTCCAGACAAAAGTTTGTTCCAGTTACATATGAGCAGTCGATCCATCCCTCCGTTCCAGCACGACTCGAACAAGAAGAAAATTACGAGTAAATTTCAGGGAAGCACTGGACATTATTACCAATAAATTAAAAAAAAAACCGATTTGATCAAAAAAACTTTTGAACTTTGAATTTCAAAACACTAATCTGCGCAAAACTTATTTTTGCGATTTCGACATAAGTAACGACTGCTCTTTCACCTCCGGACAACAATGGGTCAAGAGAGACACAATCACTTGATGGTACTGCTTATTTATAAATAGGAAGCCTTTAAAGTTGATTTGAAAGAAATTTGTAACAAATCTGTAAGCAAAACAACAGAAAAACTTTAAATTTTGGTAAATCAAAGTGGGAGAAACCTTAAATCTGAATATTGTATATGGGATCGTCCATAAATTTTCTATGTATCGAATACATCTAATAACTAGTCAGATGTTGTCAAAGTAACTAGTCAGAAAATTTTCTTCAATCTTATGCATGTTAATACTAACACATGAATTCAGCATAGCATAGTGCCATCGGTTAGGTGGTTTAAACCAAAATCTAGTCAACAACTTATGCCAACGTCTCCATACGGGCATACCCCGAAAAATCTGAAAAAATTACAAAATGTTCTTTTCGTGTAGATATAATATATACGTTTATAAAAAAATTTCGGCGGAACCTCCATTCAGTATCCGTAAATAAATAATGAAAATTTCGTTATTTGGCGATTTATCGCCGGTTGGCGAAGGAATGTAATTTCAAAAAATACTTTGCGTCAAATATACTTTAAGGAAAAAAAAGTTTCATGTTGAACTTGTTTTGATAAATTTAATTTAAATAACTTTAGTTTTATAAGTTTTAATTTGTTTTAAGTATAATTTTGTTATATCGATATTTATATGTATTTATATTCAAACTTAATCACCAAAATTTGAGATTTAAAACGAAATTCATAATTTAAAGTAATTAAATTTGTTTCCTGCTCAAAGTCCATTTGAGAATTGTCGATTAGATTTATTTGCTATGGAAACATGTGGCTTTTATTTTTGAATACGCTTAAATTTATGAATATGATTTTTCTCAATATGATTTTTTTTTATCTAAGAAAACATTTTTTAAAGTGATTAATTAAATAGCTACTTCAACAAGTAATATATATATATGCAATATAATGTGTATATATATGTATGTAATATATTAAAGTCTCTCATTGTTTCAATTATCGTATTTAATGTTTAAATTCATTAAATGCGATTTACAGTTAGTTACACGTATTCTAAATATCTAACAGTTTTGAGTTGCATAATAATCGTTTGCTTTTGGCGAGGAAAAGAGCAAATCGAGTGACTCTTTCGTCTTTTCACGCCAAATATTCGAAACTATTTTATTTTTTTTTACATAATTTCTAATGTGATTCCGCCGCTAATTTGGACGGATCCTTTATTACATACATAAGTACTTTAATTAGCATTTTTTTCATAAAATTCTGAGTATGCCCAGTATGGAGACCTTCCTTGTGAATCTGAAGTTTGGTGAAATTCCGTTCACTAGTTTTTGAAATAGAGCTATTAAAAAAAAATCTGCATGACAGTGCCACATGTTGGGTGATGTACATCAAGAACTAATCAGGATCAATTTTTTACTGACTATGAAGTCTGGTGAAAATCCATATATTAGTATCTTAGATACATTTATTGGAAAATTGTGAAAAATGCAGCACAGCAGGACAATTACACCAAATGCTACAAAACGTTAATCTACATCAGGGACTAACTGAATCTGAAGTTTTAGAAAATTTCATGCATTAGTTCTTGAGATACATCTATTGCGATAATTACAAATAATGCAGCATGGCCGCGCCATCTGTTGAACGACTTGCACCAAAACGTAACCAACACTATGTTATGACAGGCAGACAGACATTCTGTAAAAACATGTTTTCGGATTCTGTGACCCCTAATACGTGTAAATCTGTCGAAAACCGGGTTTTGAAAATTTTAACGAATTCAATACTTACTTCTGGTAAGGTAGAGGAAAGTAAAAATTATTTTAATCGGATTAAAGAGTTGGTGATTTCTTGATAAGCGTTGGTGAAAAGTGCAACACTATGAAAGAATCCTCAGAAATGAATTAAATGATCCCGGCCACTTGCTTTCCACAATATGCCCCGGCTCCCCCTATTTGTACAAAGTTCCTACGCCACTGCAAGATATTGCTAATTCAACTGAAATTTACATAACTCAAACTACTTTTCAATTTGACAATTTTTTTTTTTTTTTTTTTTTTTTTTTTTTTTTTTTTAATCAGACGGCATAAGTATGGTTAGCCCTTCATCGCCAATTCTTTGTGGTATTTGTATGCATTATTTTTACGGAAAAAATATTAAATCAGATTAATTTTAAAAGTTGGATGCAATATGTTGACGATACTTTTGTTTCAGTTGATAATCTTTTTGATATATCTATCATTTTTTGAACTGTCAATTCTATCGACCCACTATCTAATTTACTTTTGAGTTAGACATTTGCTATAAACTCCTTATATTTTATTTGCCAAATGTGATTCTTCTTTCAAAATTTATGTTTATAGAATTTTTTGTCTCTAAAAAACCTCATGCTCTCTCAAATCATCCTGCCAACCAAAAAACTGGTGTTTTTGCACGTATGTAAATCATGCTCTCAAAATTTGTTCCGACTAATGCATCCCTTAAGAGGGGACATCAGGTTGAGCAGCCGGAAAATGACAATAATTTGACATTTACAAAAAGCACTGTAGTTTCAAAAACAATTAATAAAATACAACAATTTTTTTCTATACTTTCATAAATACTTATGGTTTAAAAAAACATTCAAATATATATATTTAGCAATGTTAATTAGTTAAATTTTAAGGACAAAATGGACAGTTTAAAAATATGAATTTTTAAATATGCATCTTGCGCGCAAGATTTAAAAAATTCTATTGCAGGTATATATTTAATATTGCATTTACGTTTACTTATATTACTATATTTTACACTGAACCTAAATTTAAAAGTATATTCAAATTCTTTTGCATAATCAATGGCATTAATAGTCATACTTATTAAATTTAGCAAAAAAAATTAGACTTATCTATTCAATAAAAAATTTTCTATGAGAAAAATCAGACTAAATTGAGGCTCAGCTTAAATGTACGCATGATAATTAGTAAACTGCAAAATTTCATGGTTCTATGATAATTGGTTTTTGAATGAAAGTGCGCGCAATGCCAAAAAACACAGTTTTGAGAAAAACGGCTTCAAAGTTAATTTTATAAATTAACTGCAAATTTTACAACAGTGAGGATTGCTTATCATGCTAAAATTCACCAGGGGCATAAACACATCCTTCTTTAAATTACAGAGCGTCAATCGCCGTTTTTTTTTTTTTTTTTTTTTTTTTTTTTTTTTTTTTTTTTTTGGTTTTAAGGGCTTTAAGTGTACATGCTATTAGTGATCGCTTTTCTGAGCGACCGGAAAGTCACAATAATTTGACCACTACTAAAAACTTTGCAGTTTCAAAACCAATTAATCTAATACAGCAATTTTTTTCTATACTTTCATAAATATTTATGGTTTAAAAAACATTCCAATATATATATTTAGTAACATTAATTAGTTAAATTTTGACGACAAATTTTGATGTTTAAAAAATATGAATTTTTAAATATGCATTTTGAAAGGCGAGTTTTTAAAAATTCTACGGCAGATATATGTTTAATATTGCACTTACATTCACTTGTACCGCTATATTTTACACTGAACCAAAATTTAAAAGTATATTCAAATTCATTTGCATAATTAATGGCATTAATAATCATATTTATTAAAACTAGCAAAAAAAATTACACTTATTTATTCAATAAAGAAATCTCTATGACAAAAATCAGGCTAAATTGAGGTTCAGCTTATAGGTACACATGAAAATTAATAAAATACAAAATTTACTGGTTCAGCAATAATTGCTTTATAAATGAGAGTGCGCGCAATGCCAGAAAATAGTTTTGAGACAAACGGCTTCAAAGTTAATTTTATAGATTAACTTCAATTTTTTTAATAATGAGGATTGTTTATCATAATAAAATTTACCAGGGACATAAACAAATCCTTATTTAAGTTTCAGAGCCTCATCCGCAGCTTTTCTGGCCATTTTTTGGCTCAACGAGCTTCAAGTGTGCTGTTCTGAGTTGAAGGGAATCCCCAATTTTTTTGTTGTGTTGTCAGACGTTTTTAGTAATAACTCCCGTTCAAATTCGATTTTTAAAAAATAATTTTTGCAATGGATTTGTAACATTTCAAGGAATCCACACTATTTTTTTCAAAAAATTGATTTTTTTTTTTTTTTTTTTTTTTTTTTTCCATTTTAACCTGATGTCCCCCCTTTAAGAAAGAACTGAATTACTTAAAAGCTGTTGCTGTCAGAAGAGGTTTCAATCCTTCTATCATAATATTGTCGTGAGCAAATTCAATAGACTTGCTTTATTAACTACCGTCAATAAGCCAGCGGAGTTAATCATATACATTTTTATATGATAAAAAATCGTATATTTGTTAATCAAATTCGGTTTAGGTTATCTAGTTCTTTTATTAAAAATTTTAAAAATCCTGTCACAATCAATTGTTTTAGTTTAGCAATAAAGCTAAAGTAAAGCAATAAATCGCTTTAGTTTTTTGTCTGGATTAATATTAACTCTAATATTTGATATAACTTTCTTTTTATTAACGGTCTTTCTTTTATTTCATAGGCTTGCAGTTTAAAATAAGTATACGGCTACCTAAAATTTATGAAAAATAACTCATCATAATAAAATGGAGAATAATTTCAATTCCTCTTTAGGCGCGTTCGTAATTAAGTAAATAGGTAGCATTGACGTCTGTCCGTGAGCATGTAACAGAGTAAAAACTAACCAACCGAAACATTAGAAATTTAAAATATATAATTGTTACAAAATTTTGTTGAGTCATTTTAAGTTTTATGAAAATCGGATTTATAGTAGGATGGATCAGTATTATTCTATGTTAAAAAATAAAATTATTGTAATCAAAATTACCTATGCGGAAGAAATGTTCTGTTGCATGAAAATTAAGCGAAATATAATTAAAAGAATGAATTTTAAATTTTAATGCTGCCGGAAACAGGTTGAAATTTTGAAAAAGAAATTGGAAAAAGACCTAACTTTCGTTAAATGATTTTTGACTTAAAATAATTTTTTTAACTATAATGCAGTAGAACCTCGATTCATCGTTTTTCAAGGGTTGCAGGAAAAAAAAAAGATGAATGATGATTAACTTCAAAATACGAAAAAGCGCAATGTTTATGCATTACTAATGCATCCAGTGTATACAGTATACTATTAAATACTATTTTGTGGCTTACTAAACTATAAAAGAAATAAATCGAAATTATAGAAAATTGATTTTATTTTTAAAAAATCAATAATATTGTTTGGTATTTCTTTTTTTTTTTTTTTTTTTTTTTTTTTTTTAATCAAAAAATAAATTCTTAAAATATACGGCATTTTTCGAGTCATTTTCTGTAATTTCATCTGCATACATAAAAGTTCATACAGCTACAAATGCCGTAATTTCATCAAGTAGAGTTAGCACTGCTGGCTCAGCTTTATCGGTCTTAATGTTATCCTGTGTTTGTTCGCCATTATTTTCAGTTTTTGCGTTATCACACATTTCTCTTATGTTTAGGTAACCACATGTCCCAACATCTTGAGCAATGGAAATATAATCGCATCCTCTGCTATATACAAGCACTCTTCATCAGTATTATTGTCGCCATTATCAACACAAACAGCACAGATGGGTTATTTTACGATAAAAGAAATAATTCCAGTTTGTATGTCATATAGACTCGCATGATTTTTTTTTTTTTTTTTTTTTTCTTGTGGAGAAACATTTTACTACGATGAATGGGGGAAAAAGACTTTTTGAAAAACGATGCTTGCGGGTTTCGTTAACATTATTTAAGTATAATTTATGCAGGGACCGTAGAAATAAAAGGATCAATGCGGGAAAACGATGGGTGCAGGAACGATAGATAGGGGTTTTACTGTTAAACACTATCTATGTGGAAAAGGTATTATGTTCTATGTGGATTAAAAGAAAAATGATAAGCAAAAATAATTTCAAAATTTAATACTGCCGCAAAAAGGCAGAAATTTTGTAGAAAAAAAGGAAAAATACTTAATTTTGGTTAGTTGTTTTTTAATTCAAAATAATTGTTTTAAGATTAACCGAAATCTACCTATACCGAAAAGATGTTATACTGTATAGAGGCTAAGCGAAAACTAATTAAAAAAATTATTTCCAAAATTTAAAAATGCTGCAAGAGTGTTGAATTTTCGAAAGAAAATGGATACTCCACCTTTTTCGTCTTCCGCTTTTATACTTCCACCCCTGCGTGATTCGGAAGCACTAAGTCATAAAAGCTTCCATTATCACACCTGTAATTACGGAATTTCCAGCCGTAGCGAAAACACTGTACCGTTTTGGCATTTCTGACCGAGCAGGTACTGCCACTGCGGCAGCTGAGTTTCAAGATGTGGACATCATCTCACAATGCGGTGCATCGATTTTGTTGATAGAAATAAAATTCAGCGTGAGAAAACAAAGGCAAGAATCACTCTATCGTCTCAAACAGCTGTAAAAGATTATATGAATGACCAGCTTTGTTTATACTTTGATGAGTATAAAAACAGATGATAATATCAATAGAAAATAAAAATAAAAAAAAGTCATGATAGAAGAACACATAAGCTCGATAAAAGAACCTACATTGCCACGCATCTGTAAATTTCAGAAGAGCCCAAATCATTGAAAAACACATCGTAATTTTTTTGTCATGCGTTGACAATAACATAGATGTAACAAAGTTGGTTGCGATCGGTTGCGACGGAACATCTGTTAACATTGGCTTCAAAGGAGGTATTATTCAAAATAAGGAATTGATCATAAAACGTCCACTACAGTGATTTGTGTGCCTGTTGCACGCCAATGAGCTTCCACTACGTCATCTTTTCGCGCACATGAATGGAAACACGAATGGGCCCAGAAGCTGTATTGGTGAAATAGGAAAATTGTTGATTGGATGTGAGATACTTCCTGTAGTTTCATTCATATCAATAGAATGTACCCTACGTGAAGTGACTAACAAGAAAGACTTAAGTACTGATGAACTGTACCTAACGAAAATTTGTGAACTCATCAACTTCGGATATTGCAGCGAAAGTCTATCGAAGAGAAACCCTGGAAGAACAGTCTAAATAAAAATTGAAAACAGCTATCTTTGATTTATCGTTTTAAAATTAAACACACAAATTACCATGAGATCAATTAATGATACTTTTCATACAAAAAAATATATGATAAATAGTTAATTTCGACACTGCATTCCAAAACTTTTCTCTATTTGTCGCCTGGTGTAAGTAATTTTGTGTCTGCTTTAATTGGTCCGATCTTCGCGCATAGATAGTGATTAACTGGCAATAGAGAAACACCTATCGCATAATTCTTTCTGTGTTCTGTGTCTAAACTAAACTGGTGTTGAATTAGTCTCTCTATAAATAAATCAATGTAAATAACACGGTGCGATTGAATATGAAAAGTAACATTAATCGTTTAGCAACACGGATAAAGATCTTGATTATACTGGCACACATAAGCAACCAAAGAACAGAAATTGAACACTCGTAATTTGGCGAACTTGATTGCTCTTTTACTCGCCAAATGGAAAATGTTTTCGAAAATTTGGTGCAATGACAAGCAACAGCAAGAACTCTGCCTAAAATTAAAACCAGAACGCTATAAAAATAATCTGTAACTGGAGTAAAACCAAGAATCTGTCGAAAGATTAACTAAGACAAAATTAAGAAAAAGTTACTATTTTTGCTTAAAAAGTGTTTTTTTATTGTTTGTTTGATTTAACCAAAATCCATATTTTTAACTTAAAGTTTGTGTTAAGAAAATGCACACTTTTTTTTAAAAAGAAATAAAGTAGTTCTATTTTTTAGTGTATTTCTAAATTCAGAAGGTAAAAAAACTAAATGTAACAATATCTAGTGTATACACAAAACGTTCGAAAAAAGATGTAATTTTGAAATTAAAATGAAGTAAAAGAGGTATAGTTTAGTAAAAGAGGCGACCCTTTTTGTTTATCGATACGTTAGATTATTCAAAATTCATAATTTTTTCTGAATGTAGCAATATCTAATGTATAGACATGGGGCACGAAAAAAAAAATTAGTATTTCGAAATTTAAATGAAATTTCATCATTTACTAAAAAAAAGTGATCTATTTGTTTATTGATTTGTTTCTTTAAACAAAACGTATATTTTCCCGGACATTTTATCAAGAAAATATGCAGTTTTCGTCAAAAATATAAAAGAAAGTTACAAATTATTTCGGTAAGTACACTATATTTTATCTTTAAAACTAATGTTTGAATAGGGAAAGTTTGATTATCAAAATAAATGCCGGTTAAAGAATTAAATTCAGAATATCAAAAAGTTAAATTTTTACAACTTCTAGTGTATAAACATGAAAGACGAAAAAAATTATTGTTCCGAAATTAAAATAAAATTGCATCATTTACTAAAAGAAGTGGCCTATTTGTTTATTGATTTGTTTGTTTAGTAAAAATTTATATTGTTTAGACATTTTATCAAGAAAATACGCAGTTTTTGTCAAAAATATAAATGAAAGTTGCATATTATTTCTCTAAGTACACTATAATCTTTAAAATTAATGTTTGAACAGGGAAAGTGTGATTATAAAAATAAATGCTGGTTAAAGAGTTAAATTCAGAATATCAAAAAATTAAATTTAACATTTTCAAGTGTACATACATAAAACACGAAAAATTTATTATTTCTAAATTAAAATAAAATTGCATCATTTGTAACGGACGTGTGCTCGTACTGGGTGTTGAATGCAGACATAACTCAGAATATAAGATAAAACCAGTTTATTTAAAACGGTTAGGACTCAAGGACAGTGGAACAGTTCTTTAATTTTAATAACTGGTGACAATACTAAAAGATTAAACTCATACTCACCGCTCCGGCACTAACTCAATCGAGGCACTTCGACTCAACTTCTCACGTAAGCTTCAGCTAAATTGCTAGATAAAACTTTATTAAACAGCCCGTGGCTGAGATATACTCTTTATTAACTTTGTAATACTCAACGTAAATAATTACTATCTCTTACCAACGGCAAACTTCTCGTATCGCTCTCCTCTGTATGAACTAACTGCTGGCGGCTCACTGTAAAACTCCTGGCAGACACACTCAGCTGGTTTTTGCTGCTAGACACCACTAGCTGGCTAACGCCGCTAGACACCCTCACACACTCAAACTCCAAGCTTTTATATGCTGCAAACTGAGATACTACAAATTTACATATTACTTCTAACCGCGACATAACTGTAGAATCCGAGAAAGACACACACGCTCTAGAAAGTTAAAGTAAAAGAGAGGATACATGTCGCTTTCACGCTTACACATGTTAAATCATTGACTTCACGATCTCAAAAATGCTAGAGTGCCTTTATTACAAAGGTCACTCCCTCACACATTTACTGAAAAAGGCGTCCTTTGTTGTTTTTTGATATGGGTTTTTTTTTAATGAAAATTCATAATTTTTCCTTACATTTTGTCAAGAAAATGCACATTTTTAATCAAAAATAAAATTATTTATGTTATTGCATATTATTTCTGTAAGCACATTGTAATAATTAAAACTAATATTTGAACAGGGAAAGTTTAATTATAAAAGTAACTAAATAGAAATTCCACTAATACATACAATTTTGTTAATTGCACTCTCAATTTTAAACTGAAATACCCAAAATACTTTTTCAATTAATTTCTTTTTAACTCTTACTTAATTAACCCATGTTGAATATTTAAATGAGGATGTTAAAAGTTCTGCAAACATTTTCTCCAATCACATAATTGTGTTATTGAACTAATAAACATGCACTTAGATGAAGAAAGTATTTTCTTTTCTTTGCGAAGGTTATAAAAAGATTATGGATGAAAATTTCATTAGAGGTTTTTTTATTCATGCTGTCTAATTACTAGCGAAATTTAACATTTTAGTTTTAAGAAAAAAGCTAAATACCGACATTTCAAACCAACTAATTAAACACATCTAGTCTAATAGGTGGCATTACTTGTAAAGTAGTTAAATTGATCGCTTTGACTAAAATAACTAGATAAAAATTGTATAAGAATAGCAAATGTTTTTGATCATTTATTTAAATCCTTTTAATTACTTGTCTTCTTTTATGAATTCCATTCGAACAATTATATTTTAATTTATAAAATATAATTGCCCCAGATTAACTCGTATTGTTAGATACAAACAAAATTTATCTTTTGTTTTTAACTAATGCTTTATTAATTAAATAATTAAGTTGAAAATAAAGCACAGTAATTAAATAAATATTTTGTTAACAATGCTCTAAAACATTTTATAATGTATATTTTGTTTCAAAAAACTTAATTTTTATAAAATTAAATGATATTTTTATAAAATTAAATGCATAATTTTATTAAATAAAATATTATTAAATAAAAATTAAAATATTTTATTTCCTAGCATATATAATTTTTCTTATTTTGTTTCTTTAATACAGTTTGTCGATTCTTTGCAAATTATTATTATTATTATTATTATTATTATTATTATTATTATTATTATTATTATTATTATTATGGTTCACACAGAAAGACTTTGACTTCAAAAGCTAAGATAATTTTAATCATATTAATATCATAAATGGTAAAATCTAAGTAATTGTTATTCATTTTGTAAAATCCAAAATTTTCGGGAAAAGCATTCGATAGAAATATTATATTTATTATTACTCAAATTAGACCTCCTCCCTCTGTATAAAAATTTTCTCGTTATCAGATTTACAAGATCATAGCTATTCACTTGATATCACCTTTCAATATTTTTTTATCAAATAGGATACATAGATAGAAGATCACCTTTCAATATTTTTTTATGAAATAGGATATATATACAAATATAAATTGATGTTTTAATTTCTATATTCTTCCCAACACTTTAATTTTATATTTTTTACTAATTTAGATGTCATTTCATAGATGTAATTAAAAAAATATTTAGCATAAAGCGAAAAAAAAGAGAGATTTTGAAGTATTTTTTGTATAAATGGATAATGGTAGATTTCTAGACTAGATAGGCGAAATAATGATAATTGATAAACTTCCAAATGAACCCGAATTCGTTGATGGAAACTTATATAATTTTACATCATGTAATTATAGAGAAAATATTTTTTTGTCTGTGAATTAAAGAAGAAAAACAAGTGTCCCGTTTGCTCCAACTTTACCCATACTTCTTTTCCTCTACTTTTTTTTCTTTTTTCAATCAGTTTTACACATTAATTCAGATAAATTAAAACGTTACTCAATATGGTGCGTAAGATACAGAAATAAAAAGAAAATTTTATGTACTACCAAAAATAGAATAAGATATGTAATTTTCATCTCTCTCACACACAAATGCAGTAGAAGCTCGTTATAACGCGGCTGTTGGGAGACATGTTTCTCCCCCGCGTTATAATGTAACCGCGGTATACCGAGATGGTGTCAAAAAAATGGTACAAAATAATGAAAACGCTTACCCTTTTTGTGAAATTTAACTAACTTTATCATTCATCGAACACAAACTTACTCTTACATTATCTTAAAAAAATGTCCATAAGTGTTGTTTGGTGAACTGTTGCATTTTGTTTCTTTATGGTAACCAAAACTGTTTATGCGTTACAGTATCAATGGTATCCTGATCTTCTAAGACCTCTGAAATTGTTTCGCTGTTGTCAATTTTTATTCAGTCATTTAAATTGTCAACAAGATATCGAAATGCATAGCACAAACCGTAGACTGCAAGTCCTTCATTGTATTTCACTGAAATTTTAAGTGCAAAATTTATCTTAAAACTGATCCTTTTTTTTTCGGAGTACATACTTTTACCCGCGTTAAATCCTAATTCGATGTATATCGGGCCGCGTTATTTCTACTGTATGTATATATATTACTTGCAAAACTTTAAGCTGGATTATTTATATTTATCCATAAATATTCTATATTATACGGAGAAATTTTTGCTCCTTATAAATACTCATGATAGTGATGAATTTGCCTTAAAAATAATCATTATTATCTAAAGGGCTGGTAAATCATTACTAAGATAATACCTTTTGCATTTAGGTTTTTTTTAGAATTTTTTTTCCTTCAAAAAAATTACATATATTTTTTAACATTAAAGAAGTGACTCGTGTTATCATCAATTAAAATTTCAGATATTCTAATTAAAATTTGAGATATCAGAGCCTTTTTTATTTATCAGCTAAAGTTTAAAAAATACTATGATTATATCCAAGTAACAATTGACTCCTATACATTTTCGATTTTAAAGCTAGTAGAATTTATTTGAAAAGTAAATTTGTGTCTTAAGTGTATATAAATACCACATTTACGATGTAGTCTTAAACATCTATAGAAAATATCCATACGACGTCACTATTACGGAATAATTTACAAACCCAGCAAAAATCGATGTCGTAAATGTGAAAAAAGAAAAATGGCTATCTAATTTTTCTTATAGATATATTTTTTGTAACATTAATACCACTACTTAAAATTAAATATCTTTTGTAACAGCTCCAGCTTTCATCAGAAACCATTTATTTATATTTTTGCAAAATATCCAATAATGTAAATAGGCATTTTAGTTGCAATTACATTTTTTTCAATTGTTATGAGAAAATGATAACAAAATGATGTAGTAATCCACTATTCTCCACATAGTAATGAAAAAGATTTGAGGAAAAGTATGGTGGATGGACGCGATACCGAACTCCAAAATCCGTTTGAATCCGTTCCAAAAGACAACAAATGTTCTGACGCGCCTGTGAATTGGAATCTGTATTTTAGTTAGCTTTCATTACAAAAAGTAAAAAGCTACGTATTGCAGCCGTCCGGAGGAAAGCACTTCCAGAAAATTTTGGTATATTTTCACCGATCATGACCCCCAGACCCCAAAACCACCCTCCGTTCAAATGTTGACATATATACATATATATTAATATGTATATATATATATATATATATCTGATTTTTGTCATACGACAACTATCGTATTTATGAGCCGATTTGAATGAAACTTGGTATGTACATAGTACATACAAATGTCTCGACCGAGTTCGTTAGCCAGCATCATCCGCCATCTTGTTCCAAAATGGCGGCCATTTAAAAAAATTTAAAATTTTTTAATTTTAAATTAAATGCGAAGAAATTACGAGTTGAAAATATTTTTCTTTTATGTATTAGAACTTAAAACAACGATTCCAGAACACTTTTTATTTTGTTTATATCTTAAAAAATGATTGAGTTATAGCACTTTGAATTTTTCTTATGGCTGACATTTTGAAACAATCTGATTTTTGTCATGCTGTAACTAAAGTATTTATGAACCGATTTGAATGAAATTTGGTGCATAGTACATACAGATGTCTCGACCGTCTTTGTTAGCCAGCATCATCTACCATCTTGTTTCAAAATAGCGGCCATTTAATTTTTTTGTTATTTAAAATTTAAAATTAGGTACAAAAAGGTGAGAAATTGAAAAAGATTTTTCTTTTGTGTATTTACCTCGATACAAAGATTCCAGGGCATTTTTTGTTTCATCTATATCTTGAAAAATGGCTGAATTATAGCACTTTCAATTTCCAGTGTGTTTGACATGTTGAAACGCACTGGAAAAACGCACTTTGACGCACTG
This sequence comes from Maratus speculifer, assembly GCA_964019185.1. Lineage (NCBI taxonomy): Eukaryota > Metazoa > Arthropoda > Arachnida > Araneae > Salticidae > Maratus > Maratus speculifer. Next base: position 115,253,769 of record OZ025292.1, read on the forward strand.
ACAAATTACAGAAACATGAGATAATACGCATATTTATAAACTGATTTGGATATAACTCCCTGTGTAGATAGTAAATATCAATGTCTTGACCGAGTTCACTTGCCAACTTCATCCGCTATCTTGTTTCAAAATGGCGGCTATTTAAGTTTGTAAAAATCTTTTAAATGTATAATGATGTACAAATAAAAAAATTGAAATTGAAAAAAGATTCTTTCGAATGTATTTATCTTAATAATGAATTCCGAAGTATTTTTTGCTTTGTCTTTATCTTAAAAAACGCCTGAGATAGAGCAGTTTGAATTTCTAATGTGGGTGACATTTTTAAAAAAATCAATTTGCCCGCGACAGCACTCGCATATATTAATCGATTTCGATATGAGAGTGCATGTCCACATGAATTAAGATTTCGACCAAGCTCATTGGTTTGTTTTATCCATCATGTTGCTTTAAAATGGTATACAAGTGTATGTCATGAAGACATGATATCGTGGAATTTGGCGACTCTCTAAATCGCCGAAAATAAAACCAGGTTGAATAAAATATGACTAATTTCTAAAAACCCCTATCAATAATCAGTATTGACAAAAACTAGCATTGAATCTTATAAAATCGGGTTTCACTAATTTGAGCTTCGTGTGTTTGAATAATATAACTTAATTTAAAATAAATAATATATAAATAAGTATGTGAAAGCTACCTCTTCCTCCCGGCATTGCCAGAAGGACTTTCTTTGCTTTTGTTTTTACCACTAGAAGCTATTATCGTTTAAAATGCTAAAACGATATGCTTTTCTACTATGCTTTTTTGAAACACAAGGAAAAAAACTGCATTCAAAATAATCCAAGAGCCGACAGTACAAAAACCGATGTTATTAAGCATAAGAAAAAAACCCTTTATGTTATAGAAGAGTAGAAATTGGGGAATCATGATCCTTGTCTGCCGAACGTGAAATGATGCATAAGCGGAAAATTAAGCAGCAATTGACTCGTAGGTTTATCATTGTATTCCCAGTCCTTCATGTTTTCATATTTTTGACTGAATGACAAACACAATGATAAACCTATGAATCAATCCCTAGTGGTATTGATTTTTATTACGCGGGTTGCGATTTTTTTTAAGGCGTTTCGCGTACAATAAAGGTTGGAAACTGCTGCTATAATGAATGGTTTTAAAATAAGTTTTTCTTAAAGGTAACGTTTTAAATCTGGTGTAACTTTCTCCAAACTGTTTTTTCCTTTCGTAATATCCACTCGAAAATATTTTTATCGTTATAAAGGATATATTATAGTTTGTACTGACCTATTTTGTTTTTAAAATCTGGCGTATTTTTTATCTATTTATGATTTTTAGCGCATATTAATGAATTCATTAGTTTACAAATTTCTTTCTCATTTAATATTCACATGCAAATATAGTTTTATGATGTAACTTTCAATATTTCACCGTTCTTAACTCGTAATTATTTAATTCTTATTTGAAGGTTTTTTTTTTCTTTTTGTGATAGTCGCGAGCAAATATTTTTTTTTATTTGAAGTAAATATTACTCTTTGAGCATTTACCAACAATTTAAAGTAATACCATTTTCTAAAATATGCAAAAAATATCTCAGAAAAGGCTGAAAAATTTTATTTAAAATGAAAATAGATCATCAGAAAATGAGTCAAATAAAAAAAGTAAACGCAGTCTGCACATCCGTAACTTCTAAGTATAAAATTATTTTAAAATGGTTAATTTCTTATACATAGTTTATACTCCTATAAAACTTTTTAAAATGAACGATTTTGATCAACTTTAGCGTTTAATATCTCTTAAAATAGTCATTCGATTCAAAACGTGTCTGCACCAGTGTATTTTTCAAACATTTCTCTATAATACCACCTATTTTTATATTTTTGTATGCTACAGATCTCTAACGCAGAAAAGCCTCCACTCACAAAAAAATCATTGTCAGCGGCGGGAACAGCGTTATTTATTTATTTATTTTATTTATTTATTTATTTTTAATATTAGACAGATACTACTAACATTTCTGCAATTTAGACTACCAGTAAGATTTTTTCTATCTTATAACAGCACTGCTATTCCTAGACATAATGCTGTCAATAAGGGAGTCCAGAAATATCTAACCGGTCCAATATCTAAAACTATCACCTGACACTAAAACGCTAATTACAAAAATAGCTAATCAGTTAATAATTCTTTTAACAAAGTGCAATTTTTCTATACATTATCAGTTGTAAATTTAATTATCTAAGACCCTTTTTTAATGGATTTTCTTTCAACTCTCTACCTAATATATTAATGTTAAAAAATTAAATGGGATTGTTCAAAGCCCTTCAAACAGTTTCTCCACTTAGATAATTACCTTACTAAAATAATTAAATGTTCATTTGCATGAAAAAGTATTTTTGTGTGTGTGAAGATTTCAAGTAAGATGGTGATAGAAAATTTTGTTTCAGTACTGAATTACAACATGTTTCACTTTGTTAGATAAGTATTAAACTCCTCTAAAAAATGCTCACTCTTAAAACTATTGAAAAAATAGTTGCATTAATGATTGGTACAAATATATTTCACAAAAATCAATGTATATTTGACATTTTAACAAATTCTTGTGATACCTCTAATTGAAATTCATTGTTTTCAATTCAAATTATATAAATAGATTTTACTCCAATGATTAGTTTGAATGTAAAAGATTTCGTTGAATTTAATAATTCGATTTTTCCCTTCATTTTTGATAACTAGATAAACATTTAAGAATTATAATTACTTTACAATTGACATTTTAAAATAATGTAAACTATTTTCTAATTGAAAATCGTTATTTTCATTTCAGATTGCTTTTTTTTTTCACTGTAAAAATTTTATTAATTAATAAGTTTTATTTTATTAATTTTTTTATATAACTGATTTCTTTTTTGGATACCTGTGTGACAATTCAAAAATTAAGATTATTTTAGAAATGATATTTTAAAAAATGTAAATAATTTTTCGAATTTGAAGTTTTTTATTTTAATTTCGAATTATAAAGAGACTGCGCTACAATACTTCTTTTCTAATGTAAAAAAATCTTGTATTTATAATTTAAATTTTTTAATTGATTTCTTTTCTGTTATTCGTGATTTAAAGTTACCTCACAAATTAACTATTTGCCCATAAATCTGACTTTATTCATTCTAAAAAATAAAATAAAATAAAGTTATATATACACATTATATTGTATATTTTTTATTGATTCAAGATTATTCTAGAGAAAAAGTTATTGGATATCCTTCATTTTCATTTCCAATTACATTGTAGAAATCCTCTTAAATAATTCATTTCCAAAGTAAAAACTAGTCGAATGTTGCAATCCCAAAACTTTCATACCATCTCATACACTTAAATACTTCCAGAAAAACGAAACATGTTAGCGTCACCGGTTAGGTAATTTAAGCCAAAATCTAATCTGCAACAACTTATTTCAAATATTAACTGAATTTGAAACTTGATGAAAATCAGTGTATCGGTATTAGAAATAGAATCATCGCAGAAATTGTAAAAAAAAAAAAAAAAGCTGGATAGAAGTGTCACCTGTTAAGACGTTTACTCTAAAAACTGAAAAATACTAATTTATGTGAAGGACTAACTGAATTTGAAGCTTGAGGAAAATCAGTGCATTTGTTCCTGAGATAGAGCTATTACAAAAATCATGAATAATGCAGCACAGTAGCGCCATCTGTTGAGAGATATACTCCAGAAACTAGAAAAAACTAATTTAAATTTGCAAATCCGTACTAACAGAATCTGACGTTTAATGAAAATTCGTGCATTGGTTGATATAATATGGTTCTGATTACGTTTTTGAAAAAACGTAATCACAACCATATTATATCAAAATCATATTATATCAAAACTGCAAAATTTACAATAATATGTATATTTTTTATATGAAACGCTGAAGTGTTTCAATCACTCCTTGGGAAAATTCTAGTATAAACAAATTATCATAAACAAAAATCGTTATAAAAGATAAATTGAGCCATGAATACCTCAAACATTTTTTTAATTATGTGAAATTCTTATAACTAATTAATAATTAATTAATATATAATATATCTATAGACATTATAATATATAATACGTGTATAATTAAAAATTATTTCTAGTTATAATTACCTAGAGAATTAAAAATTTTCCTTTCAATTTTCGGCCGAGGAATAAGATTATCGAAATTCAATTTCTGCTTTAGTTTCGGTCTTAAAAATATTTTTCAGGCTATTCTTACTGACAATTATTCATATTTTAAAGTTACTTCACAAATTTATTGATTGCACAGGCATCTTTTTATTCTTTCTTTTCAAAAAATCAAATTTAATTGTTATATACATGTATATTATATTATATAATTTTTATTAATTCACGATTCTTCTGGGGGATTAATTTATTTTGTCTTTGTTAAAAATCTAATTCATGTCATATAATCATTCTGTTAATAAGAAAATTCGTTGAGTGTAATTTCAAACTAATTCAATAAACAGTTAAAATTAAATGTTACATAAAAATGTTGAATAGAATTAATCATTTCACAATGGAGTGAAGTGCATTGTGTACTTAAATATATATATATATTAAGCAATATTCATAATTGTATCTTCAAATATTGTGTTCAGAAAATGCAAACTTCTCATTAAAAATAAAAGTTATTTTAAATTATTAAGTAAACGGATTGTTAAGAATTATCACTAAAATTACTTGAACATTAAATTATTAATTTTAAGATTACGTTAACAAAAAATTCTGTTAACAAATGAAATTTTTCTAATTCCATAAATAATTTCAAACAGAACTTTCAAAGCAGCTTTTTTTTTAATCATTTTCTTTTAAAATACCTATCTATTTAATCTGTTTTAAAAATATGAATAATTATGTTAAAAGTTCTTCAAATATTTTCTCAAATAACACAATCATGTTATCGAACTAATTAAACACACACTTAGATGGCGATTTTTTTTTCTTCGTGAAGATTTAAAATAAGACAATGATTGAAAATATTGCTTCAGCATGGTATTAAGTTCATCATATATTCAAGTTCAACATCCTGTTGTTTTAGAAATAAATCCGAAAAAAAGGTACATTTAAAACTGACTAATTTAAATATTCAAATATTAGATAACGTAGATTCTAAAATAATTAAATTTATTTCTTTCAAATCGGTTCCATATAATTTGAAGCAGAATGACAATTCTTTTAAATCTAGCAATTCAAAGTTAAATTGGGTATACTGTATTTTCTTAATACAAAACAATTTTCTTTGTTATGACTTGATTGACGATTTGATGATCATTCAAGGCTTACAAAATTATTTTACAAGTTTAATATTTGCAAACACATCTTTCTTTGTTCATTTAAGCTAATAAAACATATTTTTTATATTTCTTCAGAATTCATATTTACAATGTAATTGTCAAAGGAATAGATTCCTTTTCTGTCTCATTTAAAATTCAAATCAGCTCATAATTTCATTTTCTTAATAAAAGAATTTGTTAAGCGTAACTACCATCTAAATTAATAAAGTGTTAAATTGAATATTTAAAAAAAGTATATACAGGGGTTGGACAAAAATATGGAAACACCTTAAAAAAAAAACACGTTTCCTTGCCTAGTATTTTGTACGGTACCCGTTGTTATTCAAGACAGCTTGCAGTCTTCTCGGAATGGATAAATACAGTTTCTGTATGTTTGCCAAGGGCATATTGTACCATTATTCCTGCAAAACGGTGGCAAGTTCAGATAACGATGTTGGCGGTGGATAGCGAGAACGCACTTTCCGCTCCAATGTAGACCACAAAGGTTCGATAATATTCAAGTCTGATGACTTTGGCGGCCTGGGGAGATGCGAAAATTCATCCTCGTGCCAGGAAAACCAGTCCTGGACAATGTGAGCTGTGTGAACGGAAACGTTGTCGTCTTGGAAGATACCATCATCATTGGGGAACAAAGCTTGTACCATTGGATGGACTTGATCGGCCAAAATGTTCACATAAGTCTGAGCAGTAATACGCCCTTACAGAGTTATCATGGGGCCAGAAGAGAACCACGATATGGCTGCCCAAACCATCACCGAACCCCCGCCATGTTTCACTCTTGGCAACAAGCAGTCTGTATTATAGGCTTGAGATGGCGTTCTCCAGACGTAAATTCGGCCAGAAGTGGGGAACAATGTGAAAGAAGATTCATCAGACCATATTACGCTCTTCCACTGCTCTATAGTCCAGGCTTTATGACTTAAACACCACTTTTTCCTGTTACAGGCATTAGCATTACTGGTGGATGGCTTTTCAATTGCAACACGGCCAGCAATTCCCTATTTATGAAGGTCCCTTCTAATTGTTTTGGTACTTACAGGATTTGGTAACACGACATTCATTTCAGCAGTAACTTTTGCAGCTTTGGGCTGATTATTTTTCGCGATAATCCTCCTTATTGATCGTCTGTCACGATCACTCAGCACATACTTTCGTCCGCGCTGTGATTTAGCGGATGATGTTTTTTCCGCATTTCAAATATGCGGAATAAATCTTCGACACAGTACCTCTTCAAACACTAAAAACCTCGGCTACCTTGCTTACGGAAGTACCCACCATATGCGCGCCAACAATTTGTCCACGTTCGAAGTCTGTTTACTCTGACATAATGCAATGATAATCTCACATAACAGTGCTCCAACAACGACTGAACGTTGCAGCGATTTTACGAAGTTGTATAGGTGGTGTCAGTAGGCGAAAACACCAGTGCCATCAACATAGTTCATTATAATCAATCTTTCTTTTCAAACATGCATTTCAAAAGGTGTTTCCATATTTTTGTCCAACCCCTGTATATGTGTGTGTGTTTGTGTAAAAATTTTAATAATTTTATTAAGTTTTTAATAATGTTTTTAAAAAAAGTTATATTAATAATATAAGCTTTGTTCCTTTCTTTTTGTAAACATTATACATATAATTTTATCTTTAAATATTGTGATTTGAAAACAGATATTTGTCATGAAAAAAGAACTTATGAATCGTTTTGTATTAATGCGCTATAAGGCCTAAAGCAACCGCTGAAGATTTAAAAATTAAAGGTTAATTTAAAAAAAGGTAGATGAGCAAAATTTTCTTTTAAAAAATTTAATTTTTATAACTGTGCAAACAATATTGAACGAAATTATGTGATTATCTTTTTTCAACCAATTTTCTTTGAATCATTTCCTTTATTAACTGAAAACTGATCCGCCCGTGTCTTTGCCCGATTCCATCCAAACATAGCACAAACACGAAAATACGCTAAATAATCGAATATCGCAGAAATCATAATTTATCGTACTAAGCTAAAAGACTAAAACCGAATGAACTTTATCGAAAAGAGAACAACATTAACTATATTGGCTTAAAAGATCGAAACTGGATTTAATTTAATAATGTGAAAAAAATATCATCAAATTGCAAAAAAGTAATAAAAGTATCAAAAATTCGTTTCGAATGTCACAGAAGACAAAATTTAATAACTGGGCTAAAAAACTGAAACCGGATACCGTTTACGAATGTGAAAAAAAATTGCTGTAATCACTAAAAATATTGAAAATTGCAGAGGAAAAAATTTATTACCGTATTACCAGTGTATACCGCGCACCCCTAATTTATAAGGGAAACAGATAAAAGAAAATGGCAAATTTCTTTTATCTCGTATATAACACGCACCAAAAATTTGACATGCACTTGATTCCCAACTATATGTGAATGGATATGTGAAGCTTGGAATTTCATCTCAGCAGAGATGATAGAATAAAGAACAACAAAGTGACTGGAATTTGGAAAATAAATGGATGGAATTGAAAACGTTATGATTTATGAGGATATTGATTGTGCCAGCGATGACGGGGATAACAGCAGTAGTGGCAATGAAAACTACTAACTGACGTTTAAATAATGTTACTCGAGTTTTTATATGTTAAAAAATGAATAGAGTGAAATAAAAATACAGCAATTCTTCTATTAAGTAAGATTTTTTTTTATTTAAAATTATTCCATAAATATTTTTCTTGTTTCATATATACATATATATACATATATGTATGTATATAGTGTAATTACACACACCAGTAAAATTATTCCGTGCATAATGCGCACCTAGGTTTTTTATCCAAAATTTTTGAAAAAAAAATGTGCGCGTTATACACGAGTAAATACGGTATATAAGTCTAAAAAATTAAAACATATTTCTTTACAAATGCCAAACAATCTCTACAAAACACGAAAATATTATATAAAGCTTTGTAAAATTCCGTGCATTAGTTCTTGAGACAGAACTATTGAAATAATCACAAATAACGTACCATGACAACGCGACCTGTTGAGCGTTTTGCACCAAAACATAAATAGTATCATGTTATATCAAGTACAAAGTAGCCTAAAGTATTATGAAAATCCATGTACTATTTCTTGAATTATTGCTGTTGAGAAAATTGTGAATAATGCAGAATAGTCGAGCCACCTGTTGAGCGATATATACGAAAAACTAATCAGATCTAGTTTATATCAATGTCTAACAGAATCTAAAGTTTTGTAAAATTCCGTGCATTGGTTCTTGAGATAGAGCGCCCACAACATTTTTATCGCTTGTAAGCAGATAGACTCACAGACTCACAGACAGACATTTTGTAAAAATTTGTTTTTCGGGTTCTATGACTCCTAAAATGTGTAAATACGTCAAAAACCAGATTTCGAAAATTTTCACGAATCTAATACTTTCTTCTTGTAAAGATTGAAGAAAGTAAAAAAAAAATTAAATGAGTGGTTTTGAGGTTATACATTAGATTGCGCCGAAGAGAATTATATTGAAAATCTATGTGAATTATTTAGCAAATGATAAGTGAAAAATATTTACTGTTTAACAAGTGCAAGTATGTAAGCAAATTTTATAAATATAATTTATTACAAATATTGGGTAGGGGAAAAAGTTATTTCGCTTTTTTTCGTATTTTTCAAAGTGAATTTATTCATATAAATTTAAAGAACTAATCATTAATATATGTGCCGTTTTGTTCGATGACCTTTTGTCATTCTGGCAAAACCATAATTCCGTTGATGTAGAGCTGCTGAGATTTTTGGGTGAAAAACTGAACAAGTTGATTTTCACAAGCCTCTTTTGAAGCCAGCTTAACACCATTAACAGAGTTCTGCAAAGAGGTGAACAGATGATAATTGCCAGGTCCGCACTATATAGTGAGTACATCAAAATCTCCCAGCCAAGCTCTGTCAATTTTTGCTCTCTCAACAATGCCTTTCCTATTGATCAATTCTGTCTGTTTTTTTTTTTTTTTATCGCCTGCTTCAATTGCATTAGTTTTTGAAAAGAGATAGTTGAATTAATGTTTTGACCAGGTTCAAGCAGCACATGATGGACAATTCCCTTCCAATCCTACCAAACACTCGGCATCTCTTTCCTTGGCGTCAAATCGGGATTTGCCACCGTTTGTGGAGCTTCTCTGGGCTTCGATCACGATCCATTGTTGTCGTACGTGATCCGCTTTTCATCAGTTTTAATCATTCGTTTCAAAAATGGCTCGATTTCGTTCCGTTTCATTAGCAATTCAGAAAACTAAAACTCTGTCCAGTAAATTTTTCACTGTGAGATCATGGGGAATCCAAGTATCAAGTTTCTTTTGGTATCCAATCGTTTGTAAATTATTCAAAGCTGTTTTATGGTTGATGTTTAGCTCCGTAGCAATGTCGCGGGAAGAAATATGTCGTCCTACCTCAATTAAAAAAAAATTATCGACTTTTTCAACAATTGGTCCGACATTGCGAGGTTCATCTTTAACATCGAAAATTTCGGAACGAAAACGAGCAAACCAATTCTGACATGGGCGTTTACTTAATCACTGATCACCATAAACATCATATAATTTTCGATGAGTCTGCGCCGCATTTTTTTCCTTTTCGGAAGTAAAAAGCAAAATGTATCGAAAATGATCTTCTGGAATCTCCATTTTTAAAACGCAATCACTTTTGATTGACTAAACAGATAACGCTACCTTCATATTTAAAATTTTCTAGATACTGTTGCCTTTCAAACGATATACAGTATGGCTTAATTGAGTAAGCAATACTCGAGATATGCGACTTTAAAATCCTCTATTAGGAAAAAACGAAATTACTTTTTTCCGAACCCAATATATCACAAGAAATGTTCAAAAATTAAGTGTCGTAACATTAAGAAAACGTTACTATTTTGATCGAAATGGATTTTAACATAATATAAAAGATGTGAAATAGTACAACAATTAAAATTGTAGCTCAAAAGAAAAAAGAAGTGGGTAAGTATGATCACAGATCGTACAGAGGGTTTCGTTTAATATCTCTTTCAAAAAACGTTATCCTTATTCTTATTTTGTGTTATAAACCATATGTCAAAATTTAAAGCAATTGATTCTTGAGTTTTCCCAAACATAAGAAAATTTAGAAAATAGCCCCTCCTCGGACGACATTCTCCTCCCCCTGAATTTTTCACTTTTACAGATATTGAATGTTAAGATATAATATTTACATTAGTACTCAGTAAAAAATGCATTCAAATCGCAATAAACACGTTTATCTAAAGAAAGAAGACAGCATTGCTTTTCCCCCAACAAAAATTCTATTTATCTTAAATTTATAAAATTTGTATTATGTGTTCTAAACTATGTCAAAGTGTAAAAGCCATCGTTAAGTTTTGTAAAATCAATAATTAAAAAAATTTGTATTGCGATTATCAAATCCTAGTAAAAAAAAAAAAAAAAAAAAAAAATATATTGCTCTTTTTCTTTCCGTGTTACGTGGTTTGCCGTGGCAAAAAATATAATTCTGAAATGCAATAAAATTATGTTTTTGTTTTTTACCGGATGGTGCCAGTAACGTAAGAGGCCAGAATTATGATCTTTGGACATTCGGTGTGATATATTTAAATATATTGACAGGCCATCAGTTTTTAAAAAAGATGAATCGTATTAAAAAGATTCACCCTGGCTGGTTGACGCAAATGTGGCCGGTTTTGGAAGAAATGCTGAAAGAAGCTAATTTCGAATACCTGATGAGAAAAGCAATGCCAAATGTTGGCTTGTCCAAAAACGATGTCTATCAAGCTTTGCATTTTATAAAGTTCATCCTGAAGGAAGACCTGATGCATCAAGAGCCAAAAAGCACCCGTTCTTGAAGATCGAAACGAATCCGTTCTACAAAGTTCTGAATGAACGTTGTATAAAAAATGCGAATCCTTTTAAAAAAGTAGAACATCAGTTCGATCCGAAGAGTCAAGGTGACATTCAATCAACAAAAGTCAAAGCAGAATCTACAAAGCTTATTCAAATTGCAGCAACCCCAGTTTTTTCGACAAATTCTAAGTCACTTCCGTTCATCCAACAAGATATAGTTCAAGAAGAAACTAATAATTCTGGTGCAATAGCTAGTGAAGTACAAAAGGACTTCGTGAAAAATAAGGGGAAAAGAAATACTTTCGGAATGAATGTTAAAAAATGGATCAGTAAAAAGCTCAACAGAATTTTTAAATAAAAATACAAATATATCAGCTTCCTAACTTCTCACCTAAAACCTAACTGCGCAATAGCTAATTACCACTGGCGATTCTACAAACGTTACAGCAATAAATAGAACCATCTTGAAAATAGTATAAATGGCATCCTCCTAGCCGGACGAAGGTTTATCTAAATTGAACGACTTTACAGCCTGGTATTATATCTTATATTCGTTCAAAATTATACCCTCTGCAGACTGTAACTTCAAACTTATGTTGTATTCGCCGACCAAATAAATCTCTAGTTCGGAATAATTGTTTGTGTTATTATTACCTAGATATAATTGTTTTTTCTTATTCTTCTGTGAATTCAAAGTTGTAGTTTCTTCTAATTAAAATTATCGTCTTCTTCTAATGTAAATCAACTTAATCGAAAATTTTAGAATTTGAAAGAAACAAACTTGCGAGAAGTGATAAATTAATATTAATTTATGTTGTCTTAATCCTCTTGGATCTGGTGCACTATTAATAGTAGAGTCTTTTAATGGAGTATTATTTTGTTTTGAGAAATAATTTTGCTGCTATTTACTGTAGTAATGTTAGTATATGTATATGCATTCACAAAGTAACTTCATTTATGTTAAGGCATTTAGTAATGATAATAATTATTATTATTTGCGTAATTTTCTTTGCGCCGTTTGCGATTCTTTTATTTTAAACATATTCACAGAAAGTACGGGGAAACTTGTTAATGAAAAATGGAGAAGAGGGATTTTAAGGAAAGATTTCCGTCCTCCAGAATAATTCTTCTATTGTAGTAAAAAATGAAAAACACTGCGAAACCACAAAAAAGGTACCCGCAGTTAAAGGATACATCTTTTTAAAACTTTTAAGGTCTTAATAAATTCGTTTTAGTTGTGACGAGACTGTGTTTTTCTTTTTTAATTGCATTTCAAGTACGTTGAACTATCATTCTGTAGGACTAAAAAAAAAAATAATCTAATCCCCCCAAATCTTGAATCTCCCCCCTGTTCCCCAAAAGTTTGTTATCAACCACAAACTTTTGACAAAGAAAGGGGATAATCGTACTTCAAGTTGAAGGAAAGAAAAACAAATTGCAAACTTTGCCCTTGTCACTTTTTATGAAAGAGACATGTTTACTAACCTGACGTTTGAATGTGTAAATTTTACTATGCCATGTAATCAAAGAAAACAACGTAGTAAGCATAGAGCGTGAAATCTTGGGTCATAGTCAATATCTTTTTCATTGTACTGAGTGCACCGTTTACCAATCCTCACTTCCTCCAGATATTGATACGTAACATAGCTCTGCATCGAAGCTGCTCAGAAAAGGGCAGCCTGAAGTCTAGATACATGATCTTCTTTATAATCCATCTTGCTACTTAATTATTCTGGTCTGCTAATGTTCTGGTCATTGATCATTTTGATTTTAAAAGTACTTCTTGATTATGATGTTTAACTTGCTTGTTTTGAGGAAAAAGGTATATAGCATCTTGAAATCATTCGCGTTCAGCCGGAAGCAGTATAAGTTTGCTTCATTGCATAAAGGTTGAGGGGTAGCCTGAAACTTGACTCATGCAAAGCGAACTAAGAATCTTTCGAAACTATTGTCTTTGCTCATCATCATTTTGTTTCAATGAGTTTGTTAATGTGAAATATTTTTCAAAAGTTTTAAGCATTATTTATCCGAGAAGAGTCAAAATGTAATTTGTAGAATTTCTCTTATATAGAGGAATAGAGACATAGAGACTGCTTAATATCTGGAAGAATTTAAACAAACTAACCGCCCTTGGCGACCAGTTTGGTTTCCCTCTAATGTATACTAAGCATCAAATCATATTGCTTTTATTCATAATTTATTTTAATTGCTCAGTTTTTAGCCATATTAGAATATTCTGCTAGAGAATTAGACACAGATGTCATATACTCACCACATTGGAGCGATTGCAACAAAATGGCAATTATATGTGCCTCACATGGTAACCCGGGTATTGTTATTTATTTATTAATAAAGTGTTTGCTTACTTTCATTTTCTCTTTTAAAATGATATATAAATTGTTTTATTTTGTAATTATTAACAAATTTTTTATTTATTTATTATTATTTCCAAAAATAATAGAAATTAGTTTAAAAATATGTGCGTAACTGGTATTTGAAAACGAAGTTTTCGCCAAATTGGCTTGTCAGAAAAAACGCGCCAATGTGGTGTATATATGACATCTGTGCTGATAAATCAAGAACTTAGTATTTTTATGCTAGCCTGGTGTAGATAACAAATCGCTATTTTTTCGTATTTCATTAATTATTTAAAATATAATAATAATCCTTTCACTCAATTCTTTTATGATACATAACTTTAATTTGAAACTGAAAAGTTTAAAAATCATGACTTTTATTTATTTTTTTTAAATAAAAAGAACAGTACAAAAAAAAATAATGATATTTTGAAGCTCCATAATTGTAGAGAAGGAACAAAACATAAATATATCCAATTAACCGCAGCCTAAATCTCACCAAAGGACTTTTGCACTGTAATGAAAAATATGCTTTTCATTTGGACGTTGCCATTAAACAATTAACAAATAATCCTGATTTTTGTGCCACATACGTTAGCATAATATATATATAGATAATCGTCTAAAAAGCTGAATGATACAGCTGTCTGTTTTCGAAGTCAGCCATAACATCCTATCATTGAAAATTTGTCAATAATGAGAAATAAGCTCGAAATAGATCCATGTTGAGCTGTATATTTCCTGCTGTCTGACTTTTTAAATTAGCAATGATTTAAAACACGCTGTTACTTTCAGCGCGGAGTGAATTGTCATGTGTTCGACGTTAAACGCAACAGTGCCTGCCAAAAGCATGGTAGTTTATATACCTGATTGCTCAATGACTACTGTATATCTGATGTCAAAATTAGCATATTTTTTTTATCCGCAATTTAAAGGATAAAGTTAGAAAAGACAATCGCGTGTATTTGAGCGATTACGATTTAATCAATGAAGTTCCGATTTTTTACCCTATCAAAAATTCGAACTGGGTCCATTAGCGGAGTTAGCGGCAGAAAATTTCTAGTCCTTCAAAGAATTGCATATGTGACAGAGAACAAAATTTCGTATTTAATAAATTATCCGGAGAAACTTTTATAACAGGTATATAACACACGCACATAGATATCTGCTATACTACTCTATCAAATTTGATAGCTTTTTTCATCAGTCTTATTGTCACGTTATTTCACAAATACTTTGAATGCGTCTGGCTTTTTATTATGCATCTTTTCCAGATAGAATTAACTAATAATTTTAACATCATTTTTAAAAAAATCGGTTTATTATTTTCGGAGATTGCTTAAAAATCCCAATTTAGGAATGCTTAAAAATCCCAATTTAGGAAGTTTTTAGAACGCTTTTTGTGTATTTTCACCTTTTTTCAAATTTTGTAACTTTTTAGCAAATGTTCTTAGTGATCATTTATATCTTATAAGTAATTGATATGCCAAATTTCATGTTTCTAAACCCATCAGTAGCAGAAAAATCGCATTTTTAGAACATTTTTTGCTCCTGCACCCTCTTTGGTTTAATGACACCGGTATAAGATAGAGCCTATGTTTTATTCGGGGCAAACACCATAATTTTGGTACTATTAGTCTTGAAAGCGATTCGATATTTCCTGAGATTACCCCCTGCAAATAAACAAACTTTACCTCTTTTCAAGGTTGGTATAGATTTAGTTATTCTACCGTTCACTTTGCTCATTTTCATCATTTGGAATTGTGACAATTTGTGAGAATACATGATGGACAATTAAAGATAGCATCTCATTTTTTTTTAAACTTTTTTTTTACTTTTTTTTCTTCACTTTTTGCAAGTTATTATTAAATGCATGTTCTCAGCACTAACACTCAGACTTATCCCTTTGAGGGAAGTCCTAGATGTGATTATTGTGATACAGTTTTCAAACAAATTGCCTTTGAAAATACACCTTTTCCCCTATTTGACGATGCAAAAATATAAAACGTGCTGTGATTTAAAGTTAAAAAAAAATAAAAATTACAGAAAAAAACGAAATTTGATCGTCCATTTGCAAAATGACGTCAACATTTATCACGAACAAGTTTGTCCTTTAGAATGTACATACAAGGCGTGTAAAAACTATAAGGACAGCAAAAAATATTAATATTTTTTATAAATTTCAAAACAAATAGAACATTTTTCTGGATAATATGTATTATTAAGCTTAAAAAGCTAATAAAAAAGTCAACAAAATTTAACTGTGAGTATTTCATTATGAAAATAAAGTAATTTTAACACAATTTTTGCCTCTGTAAAAACTATAAGGACAGTAAAATAAATTAAATATAGTAACCAAATATACAAATATTTAATATGTTATGAATTGACCCCTGAGTTTAATGATTGCAAATATTCCATAATTCCGCGACATCATTAATTTTTGGTACTGTTCGCGATCGTTTTGGTGGTATTCATATTCTATTACCGATCTGAGTTCTGATGATGAGGGAAAATGTCTTCCATTTTTATAAATTCATCTTTCTAGATCTCCCCATAAGTCATCGATAAGGTTTAGGTTAAGACTTCTTAGCGGCCATTGCAAAACTTCAATATTATTATTTTTTTTAAACTAAAATTTTGTCTCACGACTTGTGTGAATACGTGCATTATCTCGCAGTTCTATCGATTTTTTTCCTGTTGCAACAAATGAAAGATAGTCAAAAAGAGTTTGTATGTATGTCTTTGAATTGAAATTTCAGGAAATATATATAAGCGACTCCACGTCATTGAAAAGAAGCACCTCTCGTATTGCAATCAATCCTTCATCCGAGGCTAACGAGGCGATCTATTCCACATATATTTTTTATAGACTGCTGGAGTCACGTGATGCTCGAATAAACCAATGAGGGTGCACGAATAGAGCACTACGTCATTCTAGCGGTCTGTAAAGAAAGATACATGGGATGCACCGCGGTAGCGTGTCTTTTTCGTTAGCCTTGCCTTCAACTAACTGACGTTATATTTTCAGCCATTAAATATTTGTTTCTTCGGTGACTATATTGAATTTATTTTACTGTCATTATAGTTTTTACACAAGCAAAAACAGTGGGGTTTTTTGTAAAATTACTTTATTTTCGGAATTAAATACTCAAAGTTGAATTTTGTTGACTTTTTTATTAATTTTTCAGTTTGATGATACATATTATAAGGAAAAAAGTTTTATTTGTTTTAAAATTTATAAAAAATATTAATATTTTTTTGCTTTCTTTATAGTTTTTACACGCACTATACATTAGACTGTTGAGCGGATAAACTGATTTATCAAATAAACCAATTCGGCGAAAATCGAATTACCTATTTTTAATATAACCCTTTGACTTTGGGCTGGAACATATACGTCCTAGAGGACTATTTTTTTATTCAATGGTATAAGTTTTTATAAATTAATCTGTGTCATATAATTATATTAGCATATTTTCAAGATAAAACTAACACACGGAAAAAATATTGTATTTTGTGGTGATTACGTGCAAAAATAACCGCCTTTGACTGGGTATGATCACAGGGTTAGTGGAATATTTGTTTGAATTGACCTTATATTTTTTAATAAAGAGGACTATATTAATATATTCAAAAGTTCTAAAACACATTTTTTTTGTATCCCCTATTTCACTAAAGGGAAAATACGACTGTTAATTAAACAAAAATCAATTTTTTAATAAAAGCATGGTTAAAAGAATAAAAGCTTATGAACATTTTTAAAAATCTGCAGAAAGAAAATGTTATAATTATGCTAATAATGATGAAAAAACGCAAGTTTTTTTCTTTGTAAGTAATGATTAAAAGGGTCTCTTATCTCTAAATATTAAAAATGCTTTTTTTTTTCCAATTGCTGACAAAATTTCTTTTGAATCGCTTAATATTTTTGCATTTAATTTTGTATAACATAGATTATACATTTACCTTAACCCTTTCGGGACCGAAATTTTTTTTTCAATTTTTAGATAAAATTACTTTTATGTTAATAACATCCACACCAGCTACCCAAACAGATTAATAAGTGTTTAACGAATATTTAATTGTCTGAAATACAATGAATGTTGTTGTTTTGCGTACTATTCATATAATATTCATAGTACAATAGGCTAAGGAAGAATTTTTGAAGATGTTGAGAAAATGTCGCATTACAAAAAGATTTAACTGATATTTTTACTTTCTAATACATTTTGCTATTTATGACGCAGGATTCTTTCAATAAAATAATTTTTATTTGGAATTTAAAGAATCCGTTTGTGGTTACAAACGGATGTAGAAGTAAAAACGCAATAATTGCTCTTGAAAAAGAATATTTGAAACAAAAAGTAAATCTTAGCTTAGAATTCACTGAGATAAACATCGAAGACGGTTTACCGATTTTCAAACCAGTAATGCAAAAGTGACATCTAAATTTTATCTTTCGTTTGAGTCTAAAAAAGCACGTTATATCCAGATATACAGAGTTCATTATAGCCGACGTTGTAAATGATTACTTATATAGGATTTTATTCGGGACCAAGCATCTGAGTACATTATAAACTAAAGAAAGTTACATCCCATGTACGTTATAACCGGTTATGATTGTATGTCATATACAGGGCTGCTCAAAGACTTTGATATTTTTTAAACTGTAAATGTGAATTGATGCGAATGGGTTTTCAAATGCGTTATTGATTTTCAAATGGCACAATTAGACATAGCCTTTCCACTTACATGGTTTTGTTGCAATGTTCTGAATCTCTTGGAAAATGTTTCATAATCTGTGCTTGATACATGGTTTTTATCTTTCTTACTTAGTTTTATTGTGTGTTTGATTTTAAAATGGCTTTTTAATATTGTAATACCTCAGAGTTATTTCACAAGTTTAATATTTACAAACGATTCTTTGTTCTTTTAAGAAAATCAAAAATACACTTTTTTTTTACTTCCTTAAAATTAATCATTATTCGGAAGAATAGATTCTTTTCCAGATTCATTTAAAATTTAATTCAGCTAATATTTGAATTTTGCTAACAAAAGCATTTTTTAAGAGCAACTTTACTTTATGCTAATAAAGAGTTAAACTGGGAATTAAAGGAATGTGTATATATAAGTGAGGGAAAAAAAATATAGTATTTAAAAAAGGAGAAAATTAGGTCGCTTAGGTTTTATTTTCTTTTTTGTAAATATTATTAATAATTTTATCTTCAAATATTGTGTTAACCAAATAGATACTTGATATCAGAAAAAAAGGAAATTATTTACAATATCTTTAAGTGCATCATATGCTGTAAAACTATCACTAATAGGTTAATTATAATACCAATATTAGCGGAATTAAAGTTTATTAGTATTATTAAACCGATAACCAAATAAAAATCTGCTAACAAATGCATTTTTTATAGTTTCATAAACAGTTTTAAACTCAATTATACAAAAACCATTTTTAATCAATTTTCTCCTTACTCGTAATGGATCAATGTTAAAAATTTGAATGAGAATCTTAAAAGTTTCAAACATTTTACTCCGAAGGGCAGCTGGATTGATCATTTCTCATCGAATTAATTAAAAAAATTCCAGGATTAGTCAGAACTCGATTCGCAAACTAAAATGCAATTGATCTGTCAAATCATATCTTGGTGGATACCACTTGCAAATTCGATTTTGGTGGTTGAAAAGTAGGTTTATCACTGTGATTATCTGTACCCAAAAGTAGGAAAACATGGAGAATAGAAAGCAAAAAACATTATGGTAAATCTACCAGTTCAACCATTAAAATCGAGTTTGCAGATGTATACACCAAGGTATGATTTGGCAGATCAGTTGCATTTTAAAGAGCGAATCGAATTTCAACTAATTCTAAAATTTCAGCCATCAACTCGTTTTATTCAGCTGCCTGCTTATAAATATTTAAAATATGCAATTTTTAGAAATTTAAAAATTTGCAGCAGCAAAAATTGTAAAACAGAAATTTTATCATCAAGTGTTGCCATTTGCAAAATGACGTCAGCGTTACGCACAGATAAATTCTTTCTTTATAATGTAAATTGTCTGATCTATAACCACTCTTTTTTTTTGTGTATATCTGCAAATAAACGATAAATAATATGCAGTTTATAATTTATAGAAAGCATGTTGTAGGGCACTTCCTTGATTTCATTGTTTGAAACATCAAAAATTCATTAAAATGCGCAGAAAACAATTTCTCTCCATTATTCATAATAATATATTGAAAATATTTTGTACTTCCCTGTAAACGGACGATATGTGCTACATATTGTATGCTGCTGAAAAAATAAGTTTTTGTTTTTCTCATGTTATTATGTATCGCAACATCAATGAAATGCATGATAAACGATTTTTACTGTCTTCTATCCTTATAATAAAGAAGTATTCGACTCGTGAAAATTTTTAAATTCCGATTTTCGGATTTACACGTTTTCGGGGTCATAGAATCCGAAAAACATATTTTTACAAAATATCTGTTTGTGAGACTGTCAGTCTCTGTATGTAACATAAATTTTGTGGGCGCTCTATCTCAAGACTAATAGACGGAATTTCACAAAACTTTAGATTCAGTTAGATCTCGGTATAAAATAGATCTGATTAATTTTTGGTGCATATCGCCAAATAGGTGGCGCTTCTATGCTCCCTTTTTCATGATTTCCACAATAGCTATACCTGAAAAACTAACAGACGGATTTTCATAAAATTTCAGATTCCATTTGTCCTTGCTATAATATGGTTCCAATTACGTTTTGGTGTAAATTGCACAACAATTGGCCCTGCTATGCGGTATTATTTATCATTATCACAATAGCTCTATTTCAGGTACTAATGCACAGATTTTCATCAAACTTCACATTAATTAGTCCTTGATATAAATGAGTAGTCTTTAGTTTTTAATGTGTATCGCTCAACAGATATAGCCGCTACGCTGCATCATTTACAATTTTCACAATAGCCATTCTCTAGAACTAGAGCTTGAATTTTCATAAAACTTTAGATTTATTTATTATTGGATATGACATACTGCTTGTTACGTTTTGGTACAAATCGCTCAACAGGTGGCGCTGCCGTAGTTCATTATTTGTGATTATCGTAATAGCTGTATCTCAAGAACTAATGCACGAATTTTTCTAAAACTTTAGATTCAGTTAGTCCCTGATATAGATCAGTGTTGTTTAGTTTCTGGTGTAAATCGACCTACAAACGGCGCTGCTATGCTGCATTTCTAACGATTTGGCAATTGCTGTATCTCAAAAACTAATGCATGGATTTTTATCAAACTTCAGATTCAGTTAGTACCTGATAAAAATTGATCCTGATTAGTTTTTGATGTATATCACCCAACATGTGGCGCTGTTATGCATATTTTTTTAAGATTTTACAATAGTATTATCTGAAAAACAAATGAACGGATTTTTATCAAACTTCAGAATCAGTTATAAGTTGACATAAGTTGTTGCTGATTATATTTTATTGTACCGTCTAGGTGTTGTCCACCTCACCGGCGTCACTTCTAAGTTAATTTTTCAGGATGTATAAGATAGAAGAAATTTTTGGGATTGCCACATCCGGCAAGTCATATTTGTTATGCCTATTAAAAATATTTAGTAGAATATGAATGTATTTAAACATATTCTTTATAAAAACTGAAACCTAATATTCTTAGACATTAATTTTGTCTCAAATTACTCTATGTGTTGCGACTATAATGTTTTTTTATTTGTTTGTTTGTGTATGTGTGTGATCTGTTTAGCGTTACTTAGAATGCAAATAAACGAAAAGCAGAGTAAATCTAATATCTTCCTTCAAATTTAGTTATGCATTTAAATCTATAGCTATTTCTCTGGGAAATTCTGCGGTATAAACTCTGTATTTAGTCATACATAAAAATTTCTAACAATGTCATTCACAAATCGCAATTCAAAATGAGATTTTTAATATATATCCTTATTACAATAAGGAAGGAAAATCTCCATATTTCAGAATTTGGATTATTCAGAAAAGTTAACCCCCGATTTGAAAGTTCATAACTTCTGCAATAATTTATTTCTGCTTAAAAATGAGTATCCAAGTATTTTTATACCTTTGATGCTATTTGCGGAAAAGAGATCGATTAAGAATTATTTTTAGATTATTATTTTTCCCAAGTTCTTTATTTTATTTTATTTTTTTTTATAAAAAGGAAATTTTTTAATTTAATTGTAATTTTTTTTATTGCAGTTAAAGTTACAATGATGTTTTATTTTAAATATTACTTTCACATTGTAGATAGGTAATTTAAAATCAGTTACATTAATATATAATAATAAATGATGCTCCAAAAATGTTTAACTGAAGCAAGTTTGTTGCTAAGTATGCTAGTCATTCAGCTTCCGAATTCCCCTCGCTAATGCTAAATCTATGGACGTAGAATAATGCATTCGTAAATTTAAAATATCTCTTTTGGAAATTATTACTTTAAACTCTTTTTTTTTCAGTGTGCTTTTCCTAAAAGATGTCTCTTTTTAGACACGTTCATAATGATGTAACTCCGCAACACCTGTAGTCGTCGTTCAGTCCGACCTTCCGTTCGTCCGTCTGTCTGCCCATCCGCCTGTAACAACTCAGAAACTATCCAACCGAATCGTTTGAAATTTAAAATACATAATTATTACATAATTTTGTAGAGTCATTTCCAATTTTATGAAAATAGGATGCATAGTTTAATGACAAGAATAATAAAAAATATTCCGTTACATTACGGCCAATGGGAAAAGTAATTTCAAGTGAATTTTAATGATATTACACTTTTTCAAACAATGTAAAAATGATAAAAATCTATGAAATATATATTAAAATATACATTCTGTACAATCTGGGGTGCAAGTAATATGTACAGGGCTACACTAACAGTGTACAGGCTACAGTGTACAGGGCTACACTAAAGTATTCCTTTACATAATGGTATAGGAGGAAACATTGGGGCGCGTTTGAATTATGTTAAACTTTTCCACATATTATGAAATTGATGTATGTTGAGGCTTACTTAGCGTTACTTCTTGTATAATATAAAGCAGATAGTATTTACAGATACACACAAAAGATTTCGGTATACGGTATCCGATGTACACCAAGATATGAGTGTTTTTAAAACTTCGTTATAAGGTACCCTGGGGTAATAACGCCAGGCGGGGTAATAACGCCAAGTGCTTATATTTTGCATAATTGTGAAATAATCAGGTAAATGACACCCATGTGCTCTGCGCAGAAGGGTTTTGAGTCATATAAATCGCAAAAAACAGCTTCAAGTTAATTTGTTTCATTTTTAGGTCTTATTGTTTTTACAAACAACTAAAATTAACGCTTGATCTAAAATTTGCGAGATACGTTTTGTGATGTGAAGACTATCTTTTTATCCGGAAATACTTTGTTAATTACATAAATTTGTAGTGCATTTCATGTACTTTTAAAATGTTGTTGAAGATTTTGGATATCTTCTCGAGATAATTTGTAATTTAAAATGTACTGCGCAATAACTATACCGGGGTAATAACGCCAATCCTTGACATTAATACCCCGGTTGATTCCCTACAGTGGCCGAGCTACATTCTAAATACTGATTCAAATAAACACAGTTAAAACTGTGCAATGTTTCTCATATTTATATTTAAGCGGTCCTTTTTAAGCAAAAAGAAGCTCACGGTCTGATATTCTTTTGCCTCATCCCCCCCCCCCCTGCCACACCACACCTTTATTTTTCTTACACTTTCACAAAAAATTGAACATTTTCAATAGCTTAGAATGCAATTTGTCAATTTTTAAGTTTGTAGAGTTTGTATTTTTAGAATTGGGCTATCTACATGCAATTGTTCCATCTTATTTCATAATTTTTTTTGCATGGCGTTATTACCCATATAGGTGGGTAATAACGCCAAATAGCATTGGTCAAGAACAAACGCCATTACATTTTATGAATACATATCTGTTAAATTATTTTATTTTATATAGATAGTCAATGAGTTGCTGTATCAGATCCTCTTTTTGTTTGAAAAATACAACCTAAAACTAAGCTTTGAAAATTGGTAGAACCTTAACGTGGCGTTATTACCCCAGGGTACCTTAGTACGAACATTTGCTACATTTGACGTGCAAATCTCCGGCTTGTTTTCTTACTTCTCAAAATACATCTAAAATTTAGGCTTAATTTAATATTTTATGTGATAGAATTTGATTTAATATTGTATGTGTTGTTTAATATTTTGTGTAAAATTAAGCCTGTATTTAAGGAATATTTTGAGAACTAAAAAAGAAAAACATATCCCTTTAAATAGAATACACAGATAAAATGAGTTAAAAATGTTAATATCCCACGGCTGTATTTTAAATATACGAATGAATCAAACCCATTTAGACTTAATAAAATTGAGGGAAATTCGGAAGCAAAGTGACTAGTAGTCTTAATAAAGGTATCATTATAACAGATTTCAAATTCTCCTGACCAAAGTTAAACCTTACGATGTATAGTACATCAAAATTTATTTTAATTTCCCACCAGAAAATTAATATTTTTAACTGTGTCTTTCTATAAAAGATTATTGTTGTTGTTCTTTCGCAAAATATGTGTTATTGTTGTAGTTATTTAGCAAAATATTTCGAAACTACATACTTAATTTTATATTCCATGTGTTTTATTCTTAGAAAAGCTGATAAGCTGCAAGTAACATTTTAAAATTTAAGTAAAATTAAATATATATTTTTGAGATATCTGGCTAACCGTAAAAGAAAGTGTCTTTGTATTTTAAAAATAGGAATTAATTCTTTGTTCAACATTGGCGAGAAAAACTTCAGATCTGGGTATCCGGCACCCTCAAGATTCGATAAGATAGCATAAACTACAGATTGAACGCTTTTGGTATATTAGTTTTGACAAAGTTATACAAAAGATATTTGTTCCATTTCAATTTGTTGAGGGTCACTGTGGGGTTTTGGGAAAAAATCTTCACAGAAATATATGACCTGTGTTATTTATTCTATTTACACAACTGGAATTTCAGTATAATTCTTTGTGTATTTTCCTAGATATTTAAAAAACATCTAAAATTGCAAGTGGCCGGTCATCTTTGGCCATATACTGTATAAACTAAGCCTGCATACTATGTTACATGGATGATTAAGTTATTTATAATTAAAATGTCCTCTAGATCTGTGTGGTAAAAATTGTCCTTTTACAATGAAAAAAAAAAAATGCTGCCTAAATTGTTCTTTGATTTCGAAGTGATCCAACGACGACGATCTTTGGAAAATTAAAAGAGAGGTCTGAAAAAATAAATCATTTAGACGTTCTGAGTGTTTCTAAACATAACTTAAAAATCTGTAATAAATAAGTTATAATCGAATTTATTTTAAATTAAATATATTTATGTGATTTCAGAGGAAAGTTTTTTGAAAGCAATAGTTTTTAGGAAAGACTGTTTTCTTCTTCGAATTACATCGCATATACCAAATGTCCCAAAAATGATTGATGTATTTTAAAATTCAATAACATACAAACGATGACAGATATTTAAAGAAATCTTGCAGGAAGGTTACGTATTATGTCAGGAGTTTTTATGAAGAGATTTCCAGTTTTAGTTACAAATAGCAATAATTGATGGCACTGAACGCGGTAATCGCTAAATCCAGACTCGGTTTTATCGGTCTCTTTTTTCTCCCATGCGAAAAATGGAGATTAAAATGTATTGAATCGATCCCAAAAAATTAAATTTCTGGAATGAGCATCAATCGCTGTCAGTGTCATCTCTTGTTTGAAATTCGAACTAAAATTAAGAATAAAAAAACTCCTGACATCATACATAACCATCCTGCAAAGATTTTTTAACCTCTATCACCGTTTGTATGTTATTGACTTTTAAAATCCATTACGAATTTTTGAAACACTCGGAATATATTCTTAATTTAACATTCAATGATAAACAAAACAATAAGCATTCAAAAAAGATGAAAATTACGCAAATGTTTTCTACATTTTCAGGAATTTTTTGTATTCCGTCTAACATGAAAGACAAAAAGCAAAAGTTTTGTAATAAATTTTACTACCCATTTCCCATTGCAATAGATATTGAAAGTACCATACAATAAAGCTGATGTAGCGAAAATATTATATTGTTTTATTTATTTTAAGGTTTTACTGAAATAACATCCATTCTGTGGAGACGGATTTATCATCTTAAAACATATGACTTTCGAATAAAAATACATGGATATATTATTTTTCTTTAAGAATAATGTAAAATTGGAAGAAATATATTTTAAAGCATGTAGAAAAGGGATTTCGTGCTATCATAATAAACAAAGCTGATATTGATGTATATTTTTAAAGAATTGCATCAGCGGAAGTTTTTCATCCTTAAATTTTTCTTGCTTTGTTTATCTATTATTCTAGTTAATTACTTTAGGGATAAACACTTAATCACAGTCTAAAATGACAACCTCGTATACATTTATTTTTATAGAAAATACTTGCCGTATTTTTATTGGAGATCAACCGAAAGTTCGATTTCATTTTTTGCCGAACCGAAACTCGACCAAATCTATTTGTATTTCAAAAACCTTGCTTTTTCTTTCGAAATTTTTTTTTATTAACTGCATTTTTTATAATTTATTGGGCATGAGTCACTGAAGACGTGAATGCGAATTATAAAGCAAGCAACGCATATATGATTAAACTTTTTCGTGCATTCATTGAAAATTGCAAGCGTAACAATAATAGAAAATTTATAATTTGAAGTCTCATAAGTGTTCGATTATACTCTTAAAGAAACTTAACATAGCAGATCATCTTTTATAAAAATCGCTATAAAAGATAAATCGAGGTAAGTATACCAAAAAATTAAATTTTTTTTTTTAATGAGATAATTCGGAAAACCTTTCTGTGTTGTGTATAAATTAATTACAGTTTTTTTTTTTTTAATGCGAAAATAGAAATATTAGACATAGAAAGTTAGCTTGGGCCACTCGCATAATTAATTAATAAATATATATATATTTAATAAATGTGTGTAGTTAATTAATAATTATGCATGTTTTATTTATTTTTTAAATTTACCAGGAAATTTTCGTTTCAGTTCAAAAATAGGAAAATCACGGAAGTTCATTTTCGGCCTTAAAAGTCTATTTTGTTCTAAACTTATTTTTTTAATAAAATAACTTATTACCTTCCTTGTTACATCTTATATCCAAGGAACAAGAGGGAAGGCAATATAATCAAGAATATTAAAACAATGAAATATGATAATTTTTATTCGTATATTTTACATTTGATCCCCAAAACATTAGTTTATGCGCGGATTTTTATAATAAATTAACGGTCGACAATGGTTATAAACAGGATTGTAGCTAAAAGTGAATAATAGGGGGAGGGGGGGGGCTCAAGAAAATGTAGGGAGGGCTGATATTTTCTTTTTCCCTCTCCCTGATGCAGAAAGATAAATTAGTGCCTATTTAGTAGGTACTATATTTTTTTATTAAACTTTTGTAATAACTTCATTTTATGCTAAGAAAAGAATATGATTATGAAAATTTCGAGGATTGTATAACTAGCACAATATTAAACATCATGCTAGTTTCATGATGCAAATAGAATGAGTAAATGTTTATACACTTATTTTAGCTACAATTTAGTATTTGTGCAAAATTGTAAAAGGAATACAAAATTAAATTAGATTTTTGAACAGAATTTCATTTGGATTTTAGGAACATAAATTCATTTAGTGACCTTGGAATATTTTCCAGGGGAGGCTCAAAATATTTTAGAGAGTTGGGGAGCTGAGCCGCGCCTAGCACCCTATTAGCTACGGTCACTGGTTATAAATGAACTTACATACAATTTTATAAAAAAAAAAAAAAAAAAAAGTTGCATTACAATAAAAAAAAAAAAAAAAAAAAAAAAAAAAAAAAAAAAAAAAATATGAGGCAGGGAAAAAAATCAGATCGATATATCCGAATGAGCTATGTAACGAAGGCCGAATAATGGAAACTACGGCATAAAATGTGCAAGACTCAATGAATGTTTGCGAGCAGGGTTCGATTTAAGCGGTATCGCATCGCAATCCGCGATTCAAATTTAACTAAAATGCTATCCAAGAAATGCACTAAATCGCAATCATTGCGATGCATATTTCCACACCCTTTGTTATGTCATGCACACTTAAAGTTAAAATTTAAAGATGTTTTTACACGACATACGTTGTGTTTTCACTCTCCCCAAGTGTTTATTTACAATGGAAGTATAGCGAGACGCCATTGCTGGGCGCATTTTTCTCAGTAAACACATGATTTATTCCCGCCCTGACGCTGTTATTGATTACTGAATCACTGTTACTCGCTAACTACGGCGTTTGTTCATAGAAGTAAATTTAAATTTGTAAGTAATTTGTAGTAAAATTTGTTTGTAAATTTTCAAGATTTAAAAGTTAAGTTAGCTTTTTTTTACTTGTTATACAAAAGTGTCTAACTGCTATTCAAAACTGACTTTGTATAGCAGTTACAGCTATGCAACTTTCTTTTTCTAAATCAACCCCTGTTTGTGAGTGTTAAACAAATAAAATAAAGCAAGACATTTAACATGTATAAATCTTTATTAATACATTAAATATACGGACACCTAATATTAATTTTATTTACTCAAAAAATATTCTTTAATTTAATTTGTTTA
This sequence comes from Maratus speculifer, assembly GCA_964019185.1. Lineage (NCBI taxonomy): Eukaryota > Metazoa > Arthropoda > Arachnida > Araneae > Salticidae > Maratus > Maratus speculifer. Next base: position 115,282,060 of record OZ025292.1, read on the forward strand.
TACGCAGATTTCAATTTTCTTAATAAAATTAACGATTGACAATAGTTAGAAAGGAACTGATATACAATTTTATAAAAAGTAGCATTACAAAAAACACATGTTTTATAAGACACGGGTAAAAAATTATCCACGAAAAAGAAAAAAACAACAACTAAGAAACACTTTTCTACTCATTGTTTGCCTGGACTGAAGAGCAATCAAAAAGGTTGATAACTAAATATTCACAATTTTTAATATTTAATGTATTAGTTTGTCAATTCTATTAATTTCGCAATAATAACTAGATTGCAAAAAGTTACACTCAAAAAAGAAGCTTTAATAATCAAAACCCATAAAATCCGTATCAAGTTAATATAAAAGAAAATAGTTTAACAAAGATTCCTTTTCTTTAACAAAGAAAAAAAGGACTTATTTATAACCTTACCACATGATCATATTTCTAATTCGTTCTTTATTTAAATGTATATTTGTATATTCATATTTGCTGGTAGTACTGAGCTGCATTGCTTAAAGTTTAAATCATTGTAATTACAGAAGTTTTAAATATCAGCAATTATCGATTGCTTTACTACAACTCAACAGAAGGTTATTTCATAGAAAATAACTTTTAGTTCAAAATCTAGAACTTCGAAATTTTAACTATTCTAACTATAAAATATTCACGGTCTAACTTCAAAAGGAATCTTTCGGAAATTTTATAAATAAAACTTTTGCTCTTTAGAAATCATGTGCTTTATTTTGTGTCGAGTTTTGTATTCCACTAGTTTCTTATTATTTTATTCTAAATGCACAGAGCCCCACAAGTGATCGAGAGGTTCTGCACTCGAAACTGGTAAAAAAAAAAAAAAAAAAAAAAAAAAAAAAGGTAAAAAATGCCGATTTTACGAAAATTGTACTGGCAATAGGGACCCCAGTACAATTCACTGTTTTTAACGGAAATTTTTCCGTAACTTTCAAAAATGTTTTCCTTTTTTTTTTTTTTTTTTTTTTTTTTAAATATTTTCTGCTATAAACGGAAATTCTTCCGTCAAAAAACAGTGAATTGTACTGGCTCCAAAATGCCAGTATAATCTCCGTAAAATCGTCTTTTTTTTTACAGTGTGGGTTCGAATGCAATCGCGACCGACCGCCTAATTGTTCGGAACTTCCTATAGTTTTCTTCGAACCCTGGATATCCTTGCGTAAATACGGGTTAGGTTACCTTAGAAGGACCACCGCGGAGGACATTTCACCCTCAGGGCCTATATCCCTCGTGTTGATAATAGGCCGTTATAAACACAACCAACTAAAAGCACAGATAAATTTAATTTGATTGAAAATGATACACAAATTATACTTGAAACATGTCTTGAACATATCTGGAAGCATTTGTCATCACCTTGGGTAACCAAATCATTCAAAATAATCCGGGGGTTGCAGTGATTTTTAATGTCGGCCAGCTGGGTTATAATAATCTTATTAAGTATAAGACTAGGAGCCAAATTACTGGCCTAAGAATTTCATGCATATTCACATAGCACAGGTTACGTATACAGATTAATTATATCGTATAATTTTCAAAACAGAAAACAGAAGTGCCAACTATTACGGATTCTCAGCTCAAGTTACTGAATTACTGTTAAGATACAGTTTTTAATGAGCATTTATGGCCTTTTTAATTCTATAATTGCTCATGCAATTCCTTAAAATTAGATATTTTATTACTTAAAAAATAATATATTTCAGCTGTTGGCAATTTTATTTACAAGACAAAACATTTACCAAAAATCAGTAACCGTTGGCATACTTGCATAAAATAAAAAGTTTTATTAAAGTGAAAATTTAACTTACAGCAGTTTTCATTATTTTTCATGTCAGAGGTGATTATGAGTTCATGAAAAAAATACCTGAATTTTAGCAAGAAAACGTTTCTGTACAGAAATAAGGTAGGAAAGAGAACACAATTTATTACAGGGTTTTCAAATTTCATAATATATAAATTTAATTATGTTTAGCAGTAATATGAAATCGATATTTTAATCTTATTTTATGAACTGCACTATGAACTATGAGAAAAATTGGAATTTTGATATTGTTAATTTTAAAAATACCTCAATTCAGGTGTATAACCTAAACACAATTGACCCTGCATGTATAATATAATATAAATAAAAGAAATTTCATTCTTAGAAATGAAACTCGAGAACATTTAAGCATGCATATATATTTTTTCATTGACTGTCATCACTTAGGGTAACCAAATCATAAAAAATAATCCGGGGGTTGCAGTGATCTTTACTATCGGCCAACGGATTCGCGTAATCATATCAGGTATAGGACACTGAGCTAATCATTGGCCTAAATAATGGCATGCAAATTCAGATTACAAATTCAAATCATGCTAAGGAAAAGATGAGCTACTGTATAAAAATGCTCTAATCGTGCAGATTTTAGTCTCTTCTGTTAAAAAAAAAAAAAAAAAAAAAAAAAAAAAAGAAAAAAGAAATTTAATATTATATCAGCATCATATGCAGTATAGAATCAGAAAATTTTTTCTAGGTTGAGCAAAAACTTCTGGGAAATTTGTAAAAATTGCTTTGTTATATGCGTAAGTTAACAAAAGCAACAAGGACTATTCTTCAAAGTAGAGATGAGCTATTGTAGAAAAATGCTCTAATCGTGCAGATTTTAGTCTCTTCTATTTGAAAAAAAATAATTATAATATCAGCATTATATGCAGTATAGAATCAGAATAACTTTGCTAGGTTGAGCAAAAACTTCTGGAAAATCAGTCAAAATTGCTTTGTTATGTGCGCGAATTAACAATAAAAGTAACAAGGCCTATTCTTCAAATTAGAGACTATCATAGTTCACGACTTTCTGCCAGATTCCGGATTTGCTGAAAATATCATAGCACCTTCTTGGAATCAAAAAACTCTTGACATGCCTTGAAAAATTGTTGCATTGGTCGAAAGAGGTCATAATCGGATGAAACAACATCTAGACAAAAATTCCTGAATTTCTACAGGTATACTATTAGTACTTCTATATACGAAACAACTGATAACTATTAGATATAAATTTCCCAAAACTTTTTACTCGACATACTGCCTATATTAATGTTACAGTAACACATTGCCTATATTAATAGTACAGTATTTCACTTAACTGATCAAAAGCGAAATATTTATTTCTTGAAATGTATTCGACAAATATCTGAATATTTAAAATAAGAAAAGCAATTCTTCGTGAAATTAAAACAAACATACAAAAGAGAAAGCACAAACAACATGCAATAAACTTTATTCATATCAGAAACAATAGTATAATCATACAAAATACCTATTACAGCTAGTACTTAAGTTTACAGTTGAAATCCCGAAGTGAAGTTTTCTTGTAATAAATATATTTCTCATTTTAAGAAAATTCATGCGTATCAAAAATTCAACACAATTCCTCAGCTATGCTTACAATATAAAACAAAAGCATACATACCCATACAAAAATGTTAGACTTTTACTTACACAGCTTATGTAACCGACTGAATGTCGGACACATATCCTCAAAAATTCTTTAGCAAATATCAATTTATTCTTTAAATTTTACTGCACATTTCTGCTTTTTTACGATATAGATTAATATTTTTCGGTTCAGTTTATTTCGGAAGAAACTTGCAGTTTTTTTACCGTTGAAAATACAGTCACAAATAATGGGGGAGGGAACATCTCATTGGTCTGGGAGGGGAGGTAATTCCCTGGGCCACCCTTAAATTAAACGCTGTATTAATTGCAACAACGTATTTATCACTAATCTGTTAATGACAAAGTTCGATATTAACATGTTTTCCTCTTAGTCATCGAAGCTGTATAACGTCCAGTGTAATTTCTGCTATTACTGTGTTAAACGTTTTCTTATCTGAGAGGGTGTAGGAATAAATAAAAGGTCATGGGTGCCACCAAACTTACTGCGAACATGCCAAAATCAATGTATTTATTTTCAAGGAAATCCCTTTTCAAGGTTTTGCTTTGGTAAAAATGTAAATGCTGATTTTTAAATCATCATCTTAAAGGAAGGAAGAAATTGGCACGCACAAACTTATAAATATTTATTTATTTATTCTTTTTTGAAATTAATTCTTAGCATGTGTGATTTTAAACTTAAGAATAAATAAATAAATGAGTGACGGAATCACTTAAGAATTATTTTGCTTTATTCCTGTGTTTTACTCAACGCATTTCTTTAAAACAGATCTGAAAAACATTTTTTTTTTTTTTTTTTTAATTTTCCTCCTTTAAAATTTTTATATTTATTATGTTTACCAATAATTTTAAAATTAAAATTAATAATTTTTTTTAATAAAAGTTAATAATTATTTAATAAGGATCAATATTTATTTATTAATTAATAATTATTTAATAAAGAGTAATGATTATTTATTAATTAAATATTATTTAATTAAGATTAATAATTATATATTATATAAAATTATTTATAATTCTGATCATTTGAATAACTTTCTATCTTTTTTTTTTGTGAAAATTGTTCCGAACGAGTATACATATAATGCAATGCAATTGATATCCACTTTCTTAGAGCCCCGTCTGTCCATCAGTGACGCTTTAAATTTTTCTGCCATCGTGCTTGTTTCTAATCTTTTAATTAGTTTATGTATTTATCCATTTTAGTTTAATATTAAGCCATATTCTGATGATAATATACGAAATAAATTTTAAAAACACTATAACATTAATTCCTTTGCAACAGTACTATATTGAGCATGTTTTCATTTCATATTTTCCATAATTCGAACTCTGGACAATTCAAACATTTCTTGTGGTCCCGACGAGTTCGAATTAAGGAGAGCCGACTATACTTAAAATTAAAACTGTTCAGTTTCCACATAAGATTTAACAGAGCAAATTTCAAATGTTTTTAGTTATACTACTACAACTACATCAAAATATGACTAAAGTATGCGATTTTAATAGGGGTTTCTTCTTTTTCTTTTTTTTTCTTTTTTTTTTTTTATAACACAGGTAAGTTATTTTCTAATATTTTTTTGAAAAAAAAAAAAAAAAAAAAACAGTGAAATAGATCAAATAGATTTCTTGCTAGAAGATTTGGCATAAACATATTTTTTTTTTATTTAAATCTGAATAAATATTGCCTAAATTTGAAAGATTAGTTAAAGTTTCTTTAAATGTTTATTTGAATTCATAGTTTTAATACCTGTTATAACTAAAAACACACTGTTTGGCAAAAATAACATATTTAAAAAAAAAAGATTCCCCAAAGATAGGGAATGCCTTAAAAACAATAAAGTAAAATCCATAACTACTTACTCATATCAGTTATAAACATTAACACCAATGTAATCTTATATTAAATTATTTTTACTCGTTAATGTCGTAAGTGTATTTAACTCTTCACTGCAGGATGTTTTCTATTTTTATGGAAAAAAAACATTTGAAATCTATATATCATCATGATAATGGGAAAAATAGTAAAAAATAAATAAAATAGGTTCAAATTTTCAGCTAGAATTTGACATTTTAAGACTCGTACTCTGTAGACACAATTAGGGTTCTTAAATATTGTTTTGCTGTATTTTGCGATTAAATGAGCTTAAAGTAATTAAGTTTATCTGTTTGACACTCTGAAACTTTCTTTCTAATAATATTTTTAAATATTCAGTAAAAATAATAAAAGTAAATTTTGCCTTAACAGCCCACACTACTGAGTGAAAAAAAAAAAAAAAAAAAAAAAACCTGGATGATAATATTAAGTCTATAGAGCCGTTCTTTCAAAATATCTTGCTCAAATTTTAATATTTTTACGCGATTTTTTTGCGCAGGATAGCTGAGGATTATCTACAACCGGCCTAGTTTTTACTTTTTCAATTTTGGTTTTAGATTTCAAAAAAAGAAAAAAAATTTCTTTAACTTTCGAAAACGGTTCAATCCGGTTCAGATATTGAAACTATCATAATATAAGAAATGTATAACCAAAATCGAAAAAGTAAAAACTAGGCCGGTTGTAGATCGTCCCCAGCTATCCTATGCAAAAATATTCATGAAAAAAATATTAAAATTTGAGCGAGATATTTGAAAATAACGCCCCCTTAGACTTAACATTATCATCTGGGTCTTTTTCACTCAATAGTGTGGGCTCTTATAGCTTGATTGATTTGTTTCCGAAGAATAAATTCTGTTTTTTATCAAACGCAAGTCATCTCACAAAGACAAAATAAGTGTTATTTCATTGATTCTTTGATTTCTTCTTGATTAGTTAGAGCGATCATATTAGCCAAATTCCTGGCACATAATGAGAATTAAAGTGTTTTTAAGTATGTGCTAGACCTCGTACACGGTGCAGTGAAGGGTTAATAAATATTCTTCAATAAATAAAAAGAAAATAACCATTACTTGTAAATTAAATGATGGCAACTGCTCTTAAAATAATCAAACAGATGACGCAAACTTAAGTTTACAGAATTTAATTAATTTTAAGCTTAAAAATTGGTTTCACAATGAATTCCTTTGAAAACGTAAACCATTATTTCAAACTGAAACTAACTCTAAATTTTCTAAACTACGATAATAATAATATTCAAATTATCTAAAAGTAAAATGTGTATTTAATTTTCTTGTCTACGATTTTTCTATAAAATAATTTTACTTCAATCAGGTAAACTTAAATTTCAATTCAACTTAAAAAAATTTAATGCACGGCAAGCAAATTTGAAAAAGACAAGAAAGATAAGAAAGAAACAACAAGATATTAAAGATAAGAAATGAAAATAAATCAACACTTACCATATGATTATTGAAAAATATGCAAATATTACTTAAAATAAAAATATCATATTTTTAAATTTTTAAAATTAATTTTCTATTTAAAAAACTGCTTTAATTTCTTGATTATACATTATAATGTTGATGATAGTCATTCATATGTTAAAAGAAATAAGGCAACTCCATATTTAAAGAAATTTCTACACAGAAATTAAAATAAGTAAAGTGTTAAAACACACATTTTGCAATGTTTTAAATTGTGCAAGTACATCTTTTTCAATATTAGTCAAGTATTAATTAAGAATTAAATAAAAGTTTCATATTTAATTCTTTTTAATTGATTTTATATTTTAAAAATTGTTTTTAAATACTTGTATAAACATTATAATGCAGATAATGGTCTTTTATATGTTAAAAGAAGTAAGACAACATCAAATTTAAAGAAATTTCTTCACAGAAATTAAAAGTAAGTAAAGTATTAAGACATGCATTTTGCAATCTTTTAAAATGTGCTTTTTCATTGTTGTGAAATCTTGTTCGAGCAAATAATTAAATGTAAAATCATGTAAAAAATAATTAGCATGTTTCGGCTTTTTTGTTTAACAAAGAAATAAAATTGATAAGTAAAATACATGTTTCAGCACTTATAAATCAAATTTCAAAAATAACAATAAATGTTACTAAAGCAAAAATTATTATAAAACTAGTATTTTGCTTATAATTTAAATATGCAATGTATGTGTTTTCTTTAAGCTTTCCTCTGCCGAATAAATATAGTACAACAAGTTATATTTTAAAAAAGAATATCGAGAATTTTCTTTAAATATATTTTAATGCAACTTACTTAAAATTTTCAAATTACAAAATAAAGTCATGAAAAAGCAAACAGTTATACTTACAACCAATTAAAAATTCTTTAAGCTAAATCAGTCAATAGTAATAACATTTATAAATATTTTTTTAAAAATTGAATTCCACATAATAGCATTTTAGTTAAATAAAAATCTAAATGTACTTAACAAATGTACCTGAGTACATAAAAAAACACATTACTTAGTAAAATAAACTTAATAGTAAAATAAATACAACATATGATTACGAAAAAAATCTAAATCGATGGTGTATACTTAAATTAATTTGAATAAATTTACACGCCTGTTTAAAAGTTAATTTCACAATGAATTCACTTTATAAATGCAAACGGTTCTGTAAATAAATTATTTCTCTTTAAAAATACATTAACACTCGTTGCAGACTTATATTTTTAAAACTAAATAGGAAAAACATCCAAAATAGAGCTTAATTTTTCGATTTAAAAGTGCAATGAATGCTTAATTTTTTATCTAAGATATTTCTACTAGAATAACTCTATTGTAGTTACATAAAAGTTAAGTTTGTATGTTAAAAGAAATAAGACAACTCTAAATATACATTTTGCAATCTTTTAAAATATGCAAATACATCGTTTTTAATGTTAGGAAATTCTTATACGAGCAAATAATTAAATGCAAAATAATGTCAAAAATAAGCAGCTTGTTTTGTCTATTATGTTCAACAAAGAAATCAAATTGATAAGTAAAATATATATTTAAGCATTTATAAAGCAAATTGCAAAAAATATAATAAATGTTTCTAAAGCAAAAATTATTATACAACTATTTCATTTCTAGCTTAAAGGTGCTACGTAAGTGTTTTTCTTTAAGCTTATACCTCTCCAGAATATAGTACAGCAATAAGTAATGTTTAAAAAATGTTCCTTTAAAGGAAATATATTAAAATATTGAGAATTTTCTTTAAATGTAGCCTAATTCAACTTACATAAATTCTTTAAATTACAAAACAAAGTCATAAATAAGCAAACAGTTATATTTACAATGAATCAAAAATTCTTTAAGCAAAATCTGTCAGAAGTATATTTATAAATAATAATAATAGAATGCAGTTACATACAGTACCATTTCAGTTAAATAAAAATCTAAATGTATTTAACAAATACATCCCAGTACATAAAAAAAAATCAACAACACATTACCTGTAAAATAAATGCAATATATGATTAAGAAAAAAAAATATAAATCGATTGTGTATACTTAAATTACTTTGAATAAATTTATGCACATGTTTAAAAGTTAATTTATTAGAATTCATTTTAAAAATGCAAAATGTTTCTGCAAACAAACTACCTCTCTTTAAAAATGCATGAACACTCTTTACGCACTTAACTAAATCAGAACAACATCTAAAATCGAGCATAAGGTTTTCAGTTCAAAAAATGCAATGAATACTTAATTTTTTAGCTACAAGATTAACTCTAACGTAATCATATAAAAGTTAAGTTTAAATTCAACTTCTATGAAATTTAATGCACTGCAGACAAATTTAGAAACGAAATGTATATTAAAAATATCTAATAGGAAAATTGTTCGAGCATTAAGAACATGTTTACTGCAAATTACGCAAGTATTATTTAAGTAAAATATTCAGATTTTTATATTTTTGAAACTAGTTTTGAATAAAGAAATGTTTTTAATTACCAGAATAAGTGTTATATGCAGAGAAATATTCATTTGTAAGTTAACAATCATGGCTATCATAATAAAATGCATTCCAGCAAGTGAAAGATGTTTAAACAGTAATTAAAACAATAATTTAAAAGGAAATAATATTTTAAAAGTAAATATTATGCAATTGTGAAATACATGCATGTATTTTTTGCAACAGTAGGAAATCTAATGCAAACAAACAATTCTAAGCATATATTCAATCGTAAAACCTTTTTAAACTTAAGTAGTTTAGCCACACTGTAACTGTTAACTCTGCAATTAGTTTAAATTTAACAACAAAATATAAATAAGCACTCATATTCAAAATTGAAAAAAATTTTAAAGTGTAAGTAAATATTGTCAAAATAAAAAAATATTGTATAGCTATTCTGTTGACAAATTAAATATGATATCAGCACTCTTCTCCAACAAAATATAATTTAGCTTTCACTGCAAAAAAATAAGAATAGGCTATTTAACAAAGTTAGTGCTAATTCATATCTAAATAATTTCTTAAAAATATATTTTAATGCAACTCTTAATTTTTTTTTTAATTAATGGTTTAACGAAGCTGGAATATTCAATATTGTAAAGAAGTATATTTTAAATATGACGATCAAGTCAACAGATAAATTTGTGACTATTAAAACAGTAAAATATACCATATCGTAAAAGACTAGATGCTTACGCAGTAGTAATTAAAAATTAAAAAGTTGTTTATGCCTAAAATAATAGAAAGATTTAAAAACATTAAAGTTCAATTAATTTAAAAACAAATTTTTGAAGAAATGGTTACTACGTCATTAACAGTTTGGAAAAAAAATAATAATTAAAATTAAGCAGTTAATAATAGATTTTTTTTCTTTTAAAATTTAGCAATTCGTTAACTATAACAATATATAGAATAAGTTATATATTTAAAAAGTAGCACCAAAATGTCACAAATGGTTTAAATAAAAAAATAATTTAAATATCAATGTGTTTCTGAAACAAGGTTTTTAAACATATAAACATAGATCATGCATTTTTTTTTTTTTTTAATAGAATGAAAATAAAAAATAAAATAAAAAAGGAAGAAAAAGACGTTTGCATATTGTTGGCAATTTCAGGAAGAATAATTTCGATAGGTTAAAGCAAAATAACGCCATCGATTAGTTAAAATGTAAAAAAAAGTAATTGTATATGCAATTTATTTTATTTATTTATTTATTGTTACACATTATGTTTATTATAGTTAACAAATTCTTGAATTTTCAAAACTAGGATTAATTCTGGGAGCACATAAAACCTTTTTATTTAAGGGAGTCCGGGACACAAAAAATCTTCACCTTTTCTAAAATAACTTTATTATACAAAAAATTTCCCCGTTTTTTTTTTTTTTTTTTTTTTTTTTTCCCTGATTAAAATGATGTTTAAATCATGGTTCTATTTTAATTGGAACATTAATTGGAAATGTTCTTATTATTCTTATTATTACTATTATTATTTCAAAATCTAGTTTTTAAGAAATGATAGTCATAATAACGAACGACTTCTTCTCAGTATGTACTTTTCTTCATAGTGGAATTTTTAACCATTCCTCGTATTTAAAGTGTTATAAATCTAGAGCCACTAAAAATAAATGGTTCAAACTTGTAACATGTCTTGTTAAATTGTTTTATTTTGATTTTGATCCAGCAAATTAAAAAATATATATATATATTTACTTTTGAAAATATGATTTTTTTTAAGTTACATCTTTTTTTTTTTTAAGATTCATTTTAAATATTTTTAATTTTTATCTAAATTAATATTTTTTTAAATGCTGAATCAAAATTAAAAAATTATTTATTTCTGACTTTTTACAAATAATATTTCGTGCAATAGAAAATTTAAAATACTCCATTTTAATAAAGTTTATTTAAAAAAATATATATATGAGAAATTTTTTTATGTAATTTTGTTTACAAATAAAATGGTTAACCATCACAAAGAAATTCAAACTTTCAACTATAAATAATAATTATTATAAAATGTGTCCCGGACTCCCTTAAATTAAAAAAGAAAGAAAGAAAAAGAAAAGGAAAGGAAAAAGGAAGAAAAATAAAACAAAAATAAAAACAATTTGCAGTTAAAAATTTAAAAAAAAAAAAAAAAAAAAAAAAAAAAAAAAAAACTTGTAAATAAAGGATAAGAAAAAAATGTCTGCCGTTCTTTAAGCTGGAATGCATTTTCTCAGTCCTCATAGTGATTTCAGTGCTGCTTTCTCTCCGTCAACACTCCATACTTCTTTACATTCCATACAACTCTTTAAGAAAGATATGGGAAGTAAGGAAGCACGGAATCCAGACAGAGTCCTTGAAACAAGCCATACTGGTTGTTCTCCTGGACAAAATGCCTGGAAAAGAAAAAAATATATTGAAATCCCAGAAGTTTAAAAAAAAAAATAGCACTTTTAATTGCATTTATTAATTTTCACAGTTAAATTTTTTTACAAATAGTGTTTGGATTGCGATACAGAAAAGATTATTAAAACACATGTTAAAGTGTATAGCGAGGTGTAAACACATATCAACACTGTAAAAACGGACGATTTTACAGAGGTTGTACTGGTAAACGGAACGCCAATACAATTCACTGTTTTGAACGGAAAAAATTTCGTAAATTCCAGAAAAATGTCAAAAAAAAAAAAAAAATCCGGAAAGTTTTCTCGAATTTACGAGAATTATTCAGTCGTGAATTGTATTGTCGTTCCGATTGCCTATAAAATCTCCGTAAAATCGCCCCCCCCCCCTCTTTTTTTTTTTTTAGCGATGGTGCATATTGCAGTATAAGCCCATATAGTGGTATATCAATATTGCGATATCTATACCGTGTATATCTAAAATGATGATCAGAAGTGTAAGGAATAATAATACAGGTCATGACAAACAATTTCTTAATAGGAAACCATCACATAAAATCACTTATTTAATCAAAAATACGCTATGTTTTACATGATCCTTTAAATATTTAATCTTTAAGAAGTAGAAACTGGATTTTCCTTTATAATTATAAACAACAATGGAGATATAGTTTAGCAAAATGTTCAACAAAAACTAATTTTTTTTTAGTTTTTTTTTTTTTTTTAATGTCATGTTGGCAAGGAAAGTTCTGAAATTCACTATAATTCGGCCAGTGACACTACACTACCTTTTGTAGACTGCCAAATTTGGAAGCTTATATTATTTATACAGTCGAGTCTCTCTGTAACGAAACTCCATACATCGAATTTCTCTATATAACGAATTTTTAGTAGAAACGGTCCCCTTTTCGCATGATTATATTAAAAGCAGTCTCTATATAGCGAAATATCTATCTCCATATAACGAATTTTTTCATAAATTGTTCTTGATTTATTCAGTTTTAAAAAACGTCGAAATCATATGGAATCAATTTTCCATCACTTATTTTTGATTTATCGTCAGTGTTGAGTTTTTTTTATATATATAACTTCTTTCCTTGTTCTTTAAATCCAAAGAATGCATCCCACCTCCCACTCCCATCCTTACTCTTTTTTCTCCTTCTCAAATAGTATCAATTGGATTGATACACATGCAAGAGAGGAATCAATGAGAGGCACATAAGAGAGGCCTTCAAATGGAGGAAGATGTTAGCTACAATTTTTCATTCCTTGCTAATTTTTTTTTTTTTTTTTTATTATTATTATTTATTGAGAGTGTAACAATTTTAAAATCAAAACAACAAAACATTATAGATTTCTTCGTCTGAAATTAATGCAAGTCTTCCTTATTTGATTTTCATTAAGCTTTCAAATAAATGTCTGTTCTCTGTTTTGAAACAGCTTAAATAATTAAGAAGTAAAATGTTAGGTTAATATTTGCTTTTAAACGTTTCAAATTCTTAATTCAAAAGATTAAAAATAATATTTGTTCAAATTTCACACATTTAATACGATTTTTAACATCATTTTCTATACATCGAATTTCTCTATATAACGAATGTTTTACTGGAACGATGGATTTCGTTATATAGAGATTCGACTGTATTTTTGTATAGTTTGGAAACTGTTGTCTAGTTCATTGTTGGTATACACATGGGTAGAAGGCATTCCTAGCTCATTTTGAAATTTTATCAATTATCACAGAAAAAATATATAATTATTTTGCACTCTGTAAGTATGCTGAACATTTTCATAAAACATCGTCATTATTCTTGAGTTATGGGAAAACTCGAGTTCAAATTGATATGAGGCACTCTGTAATTTTGAATAAGTGATTCCAGTTTTCTAAATAAAATTATTTTCCTAGACATGTACTTTTACTCCTTGAAATTCTGTAAATGAATGAATTACAGCTGTGCATAAAAACCCAAAAGTTGTTACATAAAAATAATAAAAGATATAAGAACGTCTACTGTTACTCTTTTGACTAATTCTGAGAAATTTTCATAAATACATCCAATTACTTTATTACAAAATATAACTGAGATAAAATCTGATGTAACCAGTTAAATACCATTGTGCTCTACTCACATAAAATATATCTAATTTGTATACAAAATTTACTTTACTTGTCTGTATAATAAATCAAAATTTTGGTACTTTTGTGACCAGAGTGTCATAAGAGTAATGGAATTTTGATTTAATTTACACACAATTAAAATGTTGTTTGTTACAAACTTTTAGATATTAGTCATGTGAGACATCTGTTAAGTGAGTGGAATACAGTGGTATTTAATTGGTTATATCAACTTTTATCTTAATTATATGTTGTAATAAAATATTTGGATGTATTTTTAAAAAATGACTCTAATTGGCATAAAGTAACAAATAGACGTTTCCATATATTTTTCAATAATTATCAGTTTTTTTTTTCTTTTTCATTTCTCTTAAACATTAGACAGTTATATACACCCCCTCCCCTCTCACACGACACACACACACTCGCTACCTAATAAATATTATCAAAAACGTAGCCAGAAAATGACGAATGCTTCCTCTTTCAAAGAAATTTTTTTCCGCTTTTCATTTACACAGCGAAAACACAATTCGCATTTAAATAAATCGAATAAATATAAGCATTTTTCCTATTAAGCATTATTTTGAAGAGATTATAAATGTAATACATAAGAACTTCACAACAATCTAGCTTATTTCAGTAATTTCCCAACTTTTTTCTGCTTTACCAAGTCCCCATTTGATGTTGTGCCGATCCTTGCATTCTTTTAATGACAAAGATAAATCAGATGAAGGATAATATTATCTACTGCTTATTTTTTAAAGATGTTATTACATTTCATGTTACAGTAAATTCTCTGTTAGGCGGACTCTGCATAAGAAGGAAATCTCTCTGAAAGATTTTCAAATCCTTGCGAATACATAGACTCGCAGTAAAATTTGTCTAAGGCGGAATATTGTGTGCAGCGGAAAATTTCTCGGGTCCGATCGATTCTGCCTTAACTAGTTTAATGTAGTAGTAAATTATTTGTATTTTTTATAGTTAAAACATAATTGTAGAAAAAAATCAAGAAAAACATTTAACTCAGTACAATACAGAATAAAAATACGAATGCACATGCATTTTTGTAAAAAGTAAGCATGTTTTAAGAAAGAAAAATCACATAAATTTCACTTTACAAAAACGTACAACTATTCAAGAGTACAAAAACGCCAAACTATTAATGTAAAAGATAATTAATTTTATCATCTATTATCTACAATGCTTATAGGCAAAATATATCAAGAATTTTTTTATGCAAATTTAGTAGCAGCTTAATTAAAGTAATATAAATTAAAATTCTGACTTAAAAACTTTGTAAAACCCAAATTCTATGTAGTCAAACCCTCTCAATCAGTTTTTTTTTTTTTTTTTTTTTTTTTTTTTTTTAGCATAATTAAAAGTTGTTAAAGACTGTGTTAAAAAATAATTTGCACCAGAGTTGGCTATAATTAAAAATATTACAAAAGATAAAACTTAGTAGAAAATCATTTTAAAGTCCCATTTAAAGTTTGAATCCAAGGACAGACTAAGAAAGGTCAGACTAAGCCTAAGTAACAGCTTTCTTTTTTGATATAATTATAACAAAGGCCTTTTTATTTTTCTTAAATTTACTTATTTTTTTCTTTTTTACTTTTTTCTAATGTAACTTTTCTTAATTTGATCACAAATAAAATTTTTAAACAATTTTTGACGCATTTTTACGAAATGACGATAATTTATCAATCCACATTCAAAACTGAAAAATTTGGTTTATTCTGTAGTGCCAGCTTAAAAATGACTGAAAATTACACATATTTGTGAATGAAAATAGTTTTATTATACACAATACACTCTCAGAAAAAGCTGTAAATTTACTGAAATCTGAGAGTCAGATAAAATGTAATTTGAGCGTCTGCTTTTCAATTTTCTCGGGCAACAGTTTTATTTGATGAAAACGATCTGATCCACTAAATAAGCGGTCTTATTCGTCAGATACTTAGAAAATTAAGGGCAATTTACATATTCTTACAGTTCTAGCCCATATGTTAGCAAAATTGGGACCCCATACATTTTTCTCCGCTAGGAAATAACTCTTCATTTTAATCGTGTTTCGAAAAATAATGTCACTAAATTTTAACATATTTTTTTAACCGCTAAAAAAGCGATTCTGAGATGATTATCTAATGTGCTACATGCTATGGAACAGTAAGTAAAGTGCTATTGTGCTTTAAAGAGCATTACATCCTGTTTTACGGGATGCACAAAGTGATGGGCATGGACATTTTTTTACGGGATATGACTGGAATCTGTGCTGCCGGCTTCTGCCCGTAATTTTATATGTGTATTTTTAACAGTGTGCCTTCATGCTGCCATACTGTTTATGAGTATGAGCCATTAATATTATTATGAATCCGAAAGACGCCCATTTATTTGTGTTCATCCTAAATGCAACGCATAAAATTACAACAATATACGAAGCGTTTAACCGCTTCCCTGTTTCGGACGTACGTCGTACGGGCAACGTGTTTTTGCCAATCATGATTTGCCCGTACCACATATGGGCATCCATTTTGCAATCATAATTTATTGTTCCCACCAGTAAAATTTTATCATAAATTTTGTATTATTAAATCCCAGTATTTTTCTAATTCATTTAGGCAAAAATTTATGTTTTGAAAAAACGATGATGAAAGATTAAAACTTCTGTAAACGACATGAAAAATAGACGTTATTTGAAAGTTCTTTTCTTAAATATTGATCAGTTAAATGGTTAAACATTTAAAAAAACATATGTTTGAGTATCGTTCATTCCATTAAACAAAACAACAAATTATTCAAAACTGTGTTTCCAAAGGTAATGAAAGATTCGCAAACTGCCTCAATTAAATATTTACTATACGAGGATAAAAAGACAGACATAAAAGCTATACATATACACAATTCCTAGGATTGAAAGCCGAAAACTTCCTGTGGCGGATAAAATAAAGCAGGGTAAATGAACCAATAGAAGGAACTTGCCTCGAATGAACGTTAAGATGATGTAACGGACACGTCATATTCATAATTGACGTCAATTATCTTGACTGTATCACTGCAACTTTCAACAGCAGAGTGTTTTTGAATAACAGACAAAATTTGAAGAGGCCAGAAAATGAACAGGGAAATATTTCATTAAAATGTTTCTAACAGTCTTTGAAGAAAACGGCCATTTTGTTTTAGAAGTGTAATAGTAATTTAAAAGAAACACATTCAGTGCAGTTCGTTAAAGGGAATTTAAACAAATAATTCAATGAAATGAGTAATAGAAAATTAAATGTTTTGAGTATATATAATTTTCCATAAAGTAATTATGCATGATTTAACACAGAGTGAAATTATTATCGCACATTCATTTTGAAATTTAAGTGAGTAAATTTCAATAAAGTAATTTAAATCCGTCTTGAAACATATAGCTTGATCTTTAAAAAGCGACCAATTAAGAACAATTTTATCCGTTATTTTTACTTCTGACGTGGTAAAATATTATATAGAAACATGCTATCCAATCAACGTGGATTTCAACTTAAATGAATAATAAGCTGCAATCTTATTACTGCAATACAGGAATGTGTGTCCTTTATATTGTAAAATTTAGTTCTGTATGTATTTATGAAATTTCCTTATCTTTTCATGTGTTCTTTAATTTTTTCATATTATGTTTATCTATTTCTTTTCGGACTTCAAAAAATGAATAGATAAGATTCAGACTAGATCCAAAACCACATTTTCTTTTTCAAATAATTGCAAATTGTAAAAATAAGTTTTTTTTAATCAAAATCAGTTTAAAGGACGTTGAGGTTTTAGAATGTTTTAAAATTTGAATTAGATAGCGATTCGAATTATATAGAATTAGAATAGTGATGGTTTAGAATTTGAAACAGTTTTCAAGTTTTAAAATTACATTGTTATTCAATTTTCATACATTTTCCTCAATTCTTGTATATTTTACTTTTTAAAACATTTCGATATATAATAATTTTTAACTTAAGTAAATGTGGTTTTTAATACTTTTCAAAGAAAAAATAAAAGCAACATTTTTACATTTAATAAAAATTTCAGAAAATATTTAATCATAAAGTACTATTGAAGACAATTTCTTAAACTAATTTTAACTATACCCTTTTTCTTTTTTAAAGTACCAACCATTATTTCATTCAAATAGTTTCAAAACTTCCTATAAAAAAACAAAATTGCATATAATTGCACTACATTTGATATTCCGACCATTTGGTCAATGATCTGAATTGATTATATATATATATATGCATATATATAATAAAATAGCATAATTCAAACACATAATTTAACAAACAGAAAGAAAAAAATAAATATCTTTAAATATTTTAGTGTATTTCATAATTATTCTAAAAATTTGTTTCTTTTTTAAAATTTCTTTTAGTACTTTTGGATTTTTTAGAATGAAAAAACACTTAACAAATACAGAAAAACTGAAACATATTAACTATTTTGTTTGATATCAAATTCAATGACAATTAGTATCAGGTTATTTCTTTCAATACTGGTTTGCCAGCAATTTAAAATTCTGAGTTTTCCTTATCAATTTAACAAATATGAATCAATTATTTCTAAAATATTTATTAACATACGTATAGTTAGAGCCAAATTACTGCCTAAACATGAACAATAAAAGTGAAGGATGAGGGCGCGTGATTATCGTACGACGACGCGTGAACATTATAGGACAACGTGTGAACATTGTAAGATAATATGTGAACTAGAGGTCTGCACGGGCCGGGCCTCGGCCCGAAGCCCGAGCCCGGCCCGCGGGCCGGGCTCGGGCCGATTTTCAATAATGGCATTCGGGCCGGGCCGGGCTCGGGCCTTACTTCTGAAGACTCGGGCCGGGCCTAGTCACTAATCCTTTCGGGCCGGGCCGGGTCGGGCCTAGTCACTAATCTTTTCGGGCCGGGCTGGGCTCGGGCCTTAATTTTTTTGCTGGAATATCGGGCCGTGCCTAACTTTTTTTTCCGTACGAAGCCGAGACTGATTCCATTCTTCCTAGTTTTCATGGACCAAAATAATCAGTTCCTATTGAATCTGCCCATATGAAAATCCTTTTCTCAACTTTTTATAAATCAGCAATATTTGGCTTTGTCCAAAAATTTCTGCAAAAAAAGCATATACTTTTAAGCCGTCATCATTCTATAATTAAACATTAGAATTTATTCCTTTTAAAGAATCGTAGATTACTAGGCGTTTTAAAATAGAATTAAACACACACACACAAAAAAAAAAAAAAAAAAAAAAAACATGATTATGACGGATTTTTTTTTTAAACGGAAAACTGAAAGTTTCTTTTAAAATGTTCATCCATGCAAAATGAATACAACAATACAGGAGAAAAAAAATATTAAACATTGACATCTGTTAAGAAGGGAATGCATTTTTTTTTTTTCGCTCAAAGCGATTTCGTCTTTGGAAATTTTACCATATACCGCTTTTTCGAATTTTTGTCTCCATTACAGGGAACATGGATTTATAATACTAGTGATATCTGAAACATTTACATACAACAAACAAAGATTCATTTAAAAGCATAAATATCGCAACCTACGGCACTTCTTCATAAATGGAGATTATAAACATGGAAAAAAAGACTAATATAATTTTTTTTTGGTCAGAACTCTTCCATAAGATTAAAGATCAATGTTCTGTAGAAATTCACTAGAGCCAGGCCGGGTTCGGGCCGAATTTTAAACTTTTTTCAGGACCGGGCCGAGCTCGGGCCGAAATTTTAACTTTCGGGCCGGGCCGGGTAGGGCCATTATTTTTTTCGTTCGGGCCGGGGATGGGCTCGGGCCAAAATTTTAACTTTCGGGCCGGGCCGGGTCGGGCCAATATTTCTTTCGTTCGGGCCGGGCCGGGCCCGGGCCGAAATTTTAACTTTCGGGCCGGGCCCGGGCCTGGAAATTTCGGCCCGTGCAGACCTCTAATGTGAACATCGTATGACGACGTGTGATGTACGGCGACGCATAGACATTACAAGCAACTATTTTTTTCAAAAATAGAGATCCAAAAGAATTTAGCATTTAAATAATACGTTTAACTAAAATAGCATATCTAACTTCATAACTTCAAAGATCGTTGCTGGAAGTATCTTTTTAAAGTTTTTTTTTTTCTGTTTTCTTTACTGATTTCAAAACTAAATACTTGGATGTACTTTTGAAGAAATCTTTTTCCTTACAACACATTATTTTTTAATATATATTTAAGAAATGTTAAAAGTGTGTCATTGCCACAAACTCTGAAACGACAGCTAATCAAAATGTGAAAAAACACCGTGAATACTGGTGACAATTTATAAATCAAGTAAAAAGCTTTGTAAAACCACCATAAAATGAAAATAAAGTAGGACGCGTTTCGAGCTACAACAATAACAGCTCGTCATCAGCTAAACCGACACGCAAGGGTACAGAGTCGAGATAAAATAAAGACTTTATCTCGACTCTGTGCCCTTGCGGAACAGTGTCAGTTTAGCTGATGACGAGCTGTTATTGTTGTAGCTCGAAACGCGTCCTACTTTATTTTCATTTTATGGTGATTTTACAATTTTTTTTTTTTTACTTGATTTAATCAAAATGTGACAGAAAGATATTATAATAGATATTATAATAGATATTATAATAGATAATTATAATAGATATATTCAAGATTCGATTTTGCAGAGTTTGTGTCTCGTAAACAATTGTCAACATTTAAATTGAACGCGGGGAAAGTTTAACTTTATTTCTTTATAGACTATAACAGTATTTTCAAAACTTCAACTCAATTCCAACGCAAATTCCAAATGACAGCAAATGACATGATCTAAATGACATGTTTAATTTTAAAAGCATTTCTGGTGTTATTTAAACAATTTAAAAAGCAAATATTCGCGTGTGCTTATGCGTTTGTTTATAACATATTTTCTATATTATTTATTTGAGAAAAGTTAAAGACATTTTCACGAAATTTGAAGCCCCACTTATTAAAATGAAACAAAAAGATGCAATACATATTTTTACATACAATCAGTAACAGCTATGGTAGAAAACTTTTAAAATCGATTTTGTAGAATCTATGTTTTTTCAATGGTGAACACTTAAAATTCAACTCAGTGCAAATTTAAATTTGTACTTTCATAGAATATAATTGCGTTATTACAAAAACTTTATTTTCAACGCAAATTTTAAGGGAAATAACAATGTAGAACGGCTTAGTAAATGGTATTATATTACATTAGTATCCTGTTCATAAAATATAAATCTGTGAAAGATATATTTATCAGAAAGAACTCAAGAAAAAATAATTCGCAAACACAGAATGTAACATTCAATAACGTATTTTAACATAAATTAAAATACGTTCACGTGATGACAAATTTATCTAGAATTAGTTGTGATATTTCATGACATTTTATACAGAATGAGTTATAATATTTCAGGGCAATCAGTTAGTAATGCGTGGGTTGATAACCCGAAAGACTTACGTCATGATTTCTACATATTTCAGTGTAACGAACATAGTTTCAGGACGTTATCTTACAAGAACAAGATATCCTTAACCACAAAAATATTATCCAATTGTAAGATAATCATATGCTTAAGAATTTGAAGTGACATTAAACTTAACTTTAATTTGGGATTTTCTTATTTCTCATTCTCCATTCTCCCTATCAAAAGAAAGTGGTACAAAATAAACTTCACAAATAAATTCTAATCAAAGGAAACCCCATCATATTGGAAATTTGATATTAAAATTACATATAGTCTATACTCGTGTATACAGGGTGTATCTAAACTATTGGGCAAAACTTTAAGGGGTGATAGTACAGATCAAGACAAATAATATTAAATAGGGAAAAAAGGGTCCCAAACGTCTTCCGAAGGAGATAGACGCCATCAAAGTTTAGGATCCAAAATTTGAAATGATTATAAAAAACGGAAAAATTGGTCGATTCGTTTGCGGTTTTCCCGAAAACTATTCTTTATGTCAGTATTGTCTTAAAAATAAATTATAAAGATAAATTTCAAAAAATGCCGATAGAGGGCACTTTAGACTTTGGAATAACGAACAACTATTTTTTACCGTTATTTTTTGCATCCCATTGCATTTTTTTAGAAGTTTAGACATAAACTTAAATTTTGAGCTCGAAATCTGTGGTTAAATAGCGAAAACTGAACTTTGTTCAATGGGTGTGGGTAGGTTCAAATTTCAAATAATTATAAAAAACAGAAAAATTGGTCCATTGATTTGTGGTTTTCACTAAAATTATTCTATATGTTATTATTGTCTTGAAAATAAATCATACAGATAAATTTCAAAAAATGTCGATAGAAGGCGCTTTAGATTTTGGAGTAACGTACAACTATTTTATACCGTTATTTTTTCATCTCATTAAATTTTTTTAGAACCTTAGACATAAACTTAAATTTTGGGCTGAAGATCTGAATCGTTGAGAATGGTTAAGTAGCGCTAACTGAACTGTGTTCAATGGGGGTGGGCAGATTTAAATTTCAAATGATTATAAAAAACGGAAAATTTGGTCGATTCGTTTGCGGTTTTCTCTAAAACCATTCTTTATGTCAGAATTTCCTTGAAAATAAATTTTAAAGATGAATTTCAAAAAATTCCGTTAGAGGGCGCCTTAAAGTTTAGAGTAACCAACAACTATTTTTAACTGTTATTTTTTTTATCTAAATAAATGTTTTAAATGCTTAGACTTAAATTTTGAGCTCAAAATCTGAATCGTTGTGAGTAATTAAGTAGCGAAAAAATGAACTGTGTTCGTAGGGTGGGCAGAGTAACATTTCAACTCCTGAACTCCAGTTTGCGCTTCTTAACCCCTCGCAACGATTCAGAATTTGAGCTCAAAATTTAAGTCTAAGCTTTTGCAAGAATTTAATTAGATACAAAAAATAACAGTTAAAAATTGTTGTTGGTTACTCTAAAGTTTAAAGCGCCCTCTGACGGAATTTTTTGAAATTTATATTTAAAATTTATTTTCAAGGAAATACTGACATAAAGAATGGTTTTAGAGAAAACCGCAAACGATTCGAACAATTTTCCCGTTTTGTATAATCATTTGAAATTTGAGCCTTCCCACCCCCCATTGAACAAAGTTCAGTTAGCGCTACTTAACCACTCTCAACGATTCAGATTTTCAGTTCAAAATTTAAGTTTATGTCTAAGCTTTAAAAAAAAAAAAAAAAAAAAAAAAAAAAATGATGAGATGCAAAAAATGACGGTAAAAATAGTTGTACGTTACTCCAAAGTCTAAAGCGCCCTCTATCGACATTTTTTGAAATTTATCTGTATAATTTATTTTCAAGACAATACTGACACAAAGAATAGTTTTAGCGAAAACCTCAAATCAATTGACCAATTATTCTGTTTTTTATAAACATTTGAAATTTGAACCTTCCCACTCCCATTGAACACAGTGCAGTTTGCGCTACTTAACCACAGATTTTGAGCTCAAATTTAAGTTTATGTCTAAACTTCTAAAAAAAATTTAATGAGATGCAACAAATAACGTAAAAAATAGTTATTCGTTACTCCAAAGTCTAAAGCGCTCTCTATCGACATTTTTTGAAATTTATCTTTATAATTTATTTTCAAGACAATACTGACATGAAGAATATTTTTCGTGAAAACCGCAAACAAATCGACCAATTTTTCCGTTTTTTATAATCATTTCAAATTTTGGACCTTAAACTTTGATGCCGCCTATCTGCTTCGGAAGACGTTTGGGACCCTTAGTTTTCCATTTAATATTATTTGTCTTGATGTATACTATGACCCCTTAAAGTTTTGCCCAATAGTTTAGATACACCCTGTATATCGACCCCTAATTTCGAAAAAAAAAATGTGCTGCATACAAGTATGTTCTTGTATTCATATTAGCCTAATTTAATATCAGCAAATTCAGAATTTAGTTAAAACGAAAATACTTTATCTAATACTAGTATGCAAACTGTAATTTCTCTCGAATTTGGGATCGACTTATGGACGAATATATACGGTATTTATCTGTGATAACTATTTTTCAAATGAGTAATCCGATTCCGGTAATACATTGATTTTTTTCGGTTAACGTTTAAACACATATCAATTTCAAAAACCGTTGCTATACTTCAACTTTCCATTAGAAAAAGGAAAAATTTGACTCCAGAAACTTCCCCACAATATGTTTGTATATTGTAGAGGGAAAGGGGTATATATTAGGAAATTTAGAAATTTACTTTCCGGGATAATTGAAAAGCCAAAAAGAAAAAAAACATTTGCACGAAATTTTGCGCTATTCTCATTCAGATTTTATAGAGTAGCACTTTTTTATTTAAAAAATTGGAACATATCTTCTCTATAGGAAATAAATCGTTCAGAAAATACGATTGTTGCTTTTAAGAACCTTGGATCTTTCAAATATGAATCAAAATCTGAATCTTTATGCATATAAAAATGAGAATAAGCCAATAACAGAGTCAGAAATTTTCGAATTCTGCTTTTAAAACAGACTGTCATTATTTTCAACATCGTGTTTCTGTATCAAAATATTTCTGTCAATCATCTTACAGATGAAAGAAGATTTTTTGGTAATCAACAGAGTAATACACGTTAAAAAAAAAAAAAAAAATCATGCCAAACCCAAATGAACAGGAAAAAATACATTAAAATATTCGATATTCTTTTTTTTCTATTTTTATGATTCTATAGAAAGAGAAAAATCCTATGAAAGAAAGAAATGCAGATTCACTATTATTTTCTGCAAATACAATTCTAAAAATTTCGGGAAACTTAAAAAATTACCCTAAATAAAATATTTATAAAATAAAGATAAGATAAAATGAACATTACAATCTAATTACGTTTTTATAATGTCCAAGATTTTTACCAAAAATTCAAATAAAAAAAAAAATCTACGAATGAATCAAAAGTTTTTTTTTTTTTTTTTTTTTTTTTTTTTTTTTTTTTTTTTTTTAATATAACAAAATCGGCCTTCTCATCATAACATACAAATAGGAAAGGCAGTATGACATATTAAACATTAATATGAGTAATTCGAATAAAATCACATTACATAAAAGCATGACTAAATCTCTAGTACCAACAGCAAGTACATGCCATGACACTAACGACTTAGAACTATAGAGGTTGAGAAGGAGACACAGAACTACCAAGTTTATACTCACCTCACGCATAAAACTGCTTTTCTCTGTAGAGGCATCAAGAACACGCACAAACCAGGATATACAAAGTGGTACACGAGAGGTTATGCCTCAACAGCAAAGAGCCTGCAAAAATCCTGACGAGCTCTTTTAATGAACCCTAAAAGCTTGTAGGTGTAAGCACATGAACAAGAGACTAACTTAAAATTGCCTTCCCAGCTCCGATGCCATACTTAAACTGGCTGGAACCTGGTCTCTCCAAAAAGCACAGGGAACCTGAGAAGCATCCCCTTTCCTTATATGGTGCCGGAGACAATCTTTAAATACCATGGGGAAGATGCTACTTTTAGTCCTTCCCGCAAGGGTTCTCTATAAATAACCTTCTTTCCGGTCCTCCTTGCTTCCAACAGTCCATGCATTGAAGAAGATGAGCACGTATGGGGTCTCTAGATGGAGTTTTGGAAGACAGAAATGGCTTTAGCACATCTGTTTTTTATTTTTTTTTCTCTCTCTTTCTACTCCTCAACCCCACTCGGAAATCTTAGCGTGGGTGAGGGGGGATGTTGCAAAAGTCATAACTGGCATCATCATTAAAAACAGCTGGCCTGAGGATTTTTTTTAAACGTTCCTCAAAGAGAGAGGTTATGGAGAGCAGCAGGGATAAAATGCCTCCGATTACGATATCCCCAGCATCATGCTTTCAGTAGGGGTTTGTGAGTTAAAAATGGAAAGAAATTTTCCACTCTCGTTTGGCATCCAGATATCAGAATCTCGTATGCGCGAGCGAAACTCTTAATAACGAAACTGATAGCTTAAGAGCAAAGTAGAAAATTGTGAAACATGAGAGGAAGGTTTTTTTTTTTTTTTTCTTTTTTAAAGGACGCAATCTGCAGACGTTCTTTGTAGAGGAAACATTTAAATATCTATATTGAATTATCGTGCTTGAGAAACATATGTATTTCTGGTACGAAGCATACTTATGTACCAAAAAGAGAAGAAAAAAATATAAAAGACATATCACGGTATAGTACACACTGTACGTTATTTCAAATCTGTAAATCACAAATATCTATTATCAGCACTGTACATAATGGATGGAAACAAAAAATATATATAATATTAAAAAAATAATTTCATGTCGACTCTGTATTCTTTGAGATTTTTTTTTTTTTTTTTTTTTTTTTTTAATTTAAGCATTTAAAGATACATTTTTGGCATAATATTAAAGGAAATGACAATGAAAGAAAATGGTTCTATCAAGAAATCATTTAATTTCCCTGGCAAAATTCAAAAAGCTAACATCTTTTTTTTAAAATTTAAAAAATTTTAAAATATATCTTCTCGTAAAATTTTGAACATTTTGATCTTTTTTTTTAAACTTTTTGTAGAAATGTGATGTATAATTTTAAGTAACGGATTTATCATAAGTTTATTAGTTTGTAAAATGTGCACGAACGTGCAAAATTACAGTAAAAACTCAATTTATTTTACAGTTTTATGTGAAAATATATATATATATATACTTTATTGTAAATCTAATACTTAGTCTTATCAAATAGACTATAACGAACAACCAAAAACAAATAATAATAATAATTCGAGTCAACTGTAAAATATACATAAAAGTTTTATCATTTTGAACATGCCTATTCATAAAGAAAAGAAAATATATAAACTGAGAAAAATCTTTTTTAAGCGAAGTGGAATGGGGAATTTAAAGAGGCAGCGATGTAATAAAATTACTTTAAAGTGTATTTATAGTACTCGGATCTTTCCGAAACTTCATCAGAATGTACTAGGGATTATAAAGTATAATTTAAGGAAAATGTGGGAAAATCGATTTTTTCGTCATTTTTCATCGAAGGAAGGGTACCGAATCCCCTAATGTAAACAAGTTTTTTTTAGTTTTTTAACAATTTTCAACTTATATATGATATATAAATTCCATACGTAAATTAGACTTTTTTTTATAATTTAAAATAATATATATATATATATATTTGCTTTATCTAATCTATACACACATAAATAGTTTGTCCTGGGTCCTGGCTAAATCATAATCAACGTACCTCCCAAACTACTGAACCTAGAAGCATGGAAATTAGGGAGAAAATACTTCTTATGACGTAAGCATGCACTTAGACAAGATTTTTTAAAAATCCCCCGCCCCCCCTTAACGGAGGCAATCGGGAGGGGGGGGGTTGAAAATTCTGGAACATCTTCCTATATCTCCACAGCCGTTTACGGTAGTAACGTAAAATTACAGAAAATAAATCTACTGAAAAAATGATTAAACTCATATTTCAATTTTAAAAATCCCCTCTTAAGAGGAATTAATTGAGGAGGGGGGGGGGCGAACAATTTAGAACATTTGGCACATCCCAGCAGTCGTTTTAAGTCGAAGCGTGGAACGCAGAAAATATATCTATTAAAAAAATAACTAAATACTTGTTTTAGCGACTGTAAAATTTCCACATCCGTGAGGATAAAAGTGAGGATCGAAATTTTTCAATTTTTTTTTTTTTTTTTTTTTTTTTTTTTTGGATTCATCATGTGACATAGTATCGGAAAGTCCTCAGACCACTCTTTCATATTATGAACATTTCTTCCCGCCTTCAATTTTGTGAAAGGGTTCAATGAAAATGGGGAGTGTCATGTTATATTTTCCAATATTAACAGAAAAATGTTCTAACAGGTTCGATTAGTTTTGTAGTATCATATAATATTGAATTTATAATTGAAGCACCGTACTTGCACTTCCGGACGTTAATTTTGCCATTTTAAGGTATATTTGCCGTATAACGCTTTGCAAATTCTTTGCAAAGAAATCTTGGTGAGATATGTAACATACATTATTAAAACATTTTACTTAATCAAATATTGTAGTTAAATGAGAATTTTTAGTTCTTATGGTCATTTTTATCAACTCTTAACAGCATAGTAGAAAAGCGAATTCAGTTTAACTGGCAGTCAAGTATTTGAGATAGAATCATCGCAGAAATCTTAAAAATGGATAGAAGCGCCACCTGTTGAGCGATTTACTCTATAAACTAAAGAATGCTAATTTATATCTGTGACTAGCAAGCATTTGAAGTTTGATGAAAATTCTTGCATTAGTTTCTGAGACAGAGCTGTTGCTATGATTATAGTAACGCCATATTGCAGAGACATATGTAGGGCGATTTATACTAAAAGTATTCAAAACCATATTATATCAAGGGCTAACAGAATCTGAAGTTTTATAGAAATCCGTCCATTAATTCTTGAGATATAATTATTGTGGAAATTCTGAAAAAGGCAGCATAGTAGCGCCACCGGTTGGGCGATATACACCAAAAACTAATCAGATCTAGTTTACATAACGGTTTAATTGAATCTTGGGTTTTTTTTGTAATTCCGTTCATTAGCACTTGAGATAGAGCGACCACAAAATTTTTGTCCCATACGGACATTTTGTAAAAACATGTTTTTCGTGATTTCTGATCTCTAAAATGTGTAAATCCATCGAGAACCGGAATTCGACAATTTTCACGAATCCAATACTTTCTTGTAAAGATAGAAGAAAGTAAAAAGTATACTTGCTGACGTAAATGAAAATATGGCTAAATTATTTCTTTCGAAACTTGAGACATGGATAGATTTTAACGATATTAGAACACAAGTTGCTTTTTAAATATATGATCTTTAATAAGCTTTAAAAATGTATTATTTAAATACAGAATTGATATCTTTCATTAAAAAAATACATTTTCGCATGCTTAGTTAGCAATAGAAAGGAATATTAACCTTTTACATCACCGTGTTACACATCTGCAACATACCCAAAAGTCAATTGTATTTATACAGTAAGTTTTAAAACACGATATTATTTGCTGTTCTTATTTCCGAATACATGAATTAATAAAAATTGATCATTGGAATTCTCAACACACGATGATATTAAATTGATTTCTCTTACCAAACTTTTGCTTATGATTTGAGAAGCTTCAGGTCGATATTGCAAAAAATTAACTTATTTTGTCAAATTGAAAAAGCTGGAGAAATTTCGAAAGTAGTTTTTTAAGTAATTTTGTATACTTTAAAATTTCGTATTAGAAAATGGACAATATTTATGAGAAGTATGTTCATTTCTGTTTTTTGTAGATGTAAAAAAAATTTTAGTCAGCAATTATTTTAGTTTTACATTTTAAATTTTTAAATTATTTTTTGCATGTTTAAAATAATGTATTCTAACATCTGAGTCAATATTTTTCAAATCGAATTTGTTGAGCCACAAAGGATTAAACGTGATTTTTTAAAAATTAAATTGAAAGCAATTGTTTGTACTCCAGAGACTCCAGAACTTCCATAAAACAATTATGATCTTTCAATATTATTAATAATGAAACTTTATTAATTTATGGACAAAACAATCAAAGGTGAAAAAAATGCACTTACTACAATTTTAAATTATTTAAAGATTCATTTCCACTGTATCATTAAATCTGCGTTGTGGGGATATCATGCATACCCTTGTTTAGACAGATTTACTGTTACAATAAAAATGACAGAATCATTCAATCTGATTAATTACTTCTTAAATTCAGATAATTTATTTAAAAATCGTTAGTTATAAAATTTTCGAACAAAATTCCTATTCAAATGTAATTCTTTGAAACTCAATTTCGAATTCTATAAAATTCATTTGTTCACTAATTTAATTATTATAGGGTTTTTTAAATAAATGTTCAACGTACGATAAATTTAATTTAAACACAAACTTTTTCACTTACGAAAGAATTTAAATTGTTTAACCACATTACTTCAAACGCGACACATTCGACATCAAATTAAAAAAAAAAAAAATATGCAAAAACAACTCTGTCGAAAATGAAATTTCTATACACTATACGTCATTCATTCGCCGTATTGTTCCAAATTAGACCAGGTTAAAAAACGATGTAATCTTTCATTCGAGAAATTTAATTCAATTAATTATTTTTACAGGTTTATCATTTTCTTAATCAAAATCCTACTGATAGAAAAGGGATAGAAAATTAGATTACAATAGCTTTCTAAAAATAGTATTCATTGTCATGACAATGCAGACATTGTTAAGTCTTTATTCTATTTAATTTGATTATATCCCTGAAAAGTAGTAAAGTTGCTTCCGTTCAAGGATCTTTTCAACTGAAGTTATTTTTTGAATAAATGATTATGTATGTAAAAACATATTGTTTAACCTCTTTCTTTATTACTAAAATGTTTAAATCTTGTAAAACATCTTTTTCTAAATCGTATATTTATATGTACGGAACTTCCATAGAACTTAATATAAGGTTTTGTTTTATTTTATATGCTTATTTATTTGATTGAAATTTAAAACTCGGTTTCCAAAAGTTTATTTATTTATTTTGATACATATTGAAATATTAATATTATTTATTTATTATATTATTTGATATACTATTGAAATACAGTACATGTTTTAACACAAGTTAACGCTAAGTAATCAGGAAAATAATTAAAGGATTCTATTAGAATCTTGCATCGAGTCGGATAACCGAATTTTACCGAAACCCTATCTATCCCGCGGTCAACATTCGGGTTTATTTGACTTTTAATCAGCGTTGCAAAAAACTAGATTTTTTTCGAAATAAATTACGGGTTTTTTTCTTTAAATCAGTTTTTTTAATCGGGTGTTTTTACATATTTTTCTATCGCAAATACATGCATATTTATTGATAAAAATAGAAATTTTTAGATACATAAGTAGTTTAACTTCATTTGGAAATATTTCTAATTATGTAATTACTAATAACTTATGTAAAAAATTGAAAAAAATCGTATTTTAATTTACACAATATTAGTAATAATCTTATGTTCGAAGAATAAATTGCTCTATACAGTGAAACATTAATATTCTGAAAATCATAAACGAACTTCTGATTACTAATAATAAACATTTGATGTAGTTTGATGAAAATTATATGCTTTTCCACAGTTGTTATTCAAAAATAAATTTTAAGTACTACTTGAGATTTTGATTTATGAGTGATAATATGATGGCAACATCTTTGGTCATTAGTTTCAGCAGATAACAGGAAAAAAATAGATTGGTTTTATTAAAGTGCTACAACTAAAACCCAGTTTTTGAATATTCTCTTATTCGACTTCACATTTTGATTTTAATTCTTAAAGGTAATCTCCCAAATCAAGAAAAAAAGTTTTGCAGCTTCACCAGAATTTTAAAAATCATTACGTTATATTATTAAAAAATTTGCATTTTTATAAAATAAAAATATTTTATACTAAATATTATTGGATATTTTTATTCTATTTAATCTTTGATAAATACATTCATCAACATATACTGATTTTCATCCTGCCCACATAAACATAACCCAGATCAATTATATCTAATGCTTTTTGCTGAAATAAAGTGTTAAAAGTAGAAACTATTTATTGCCAATAATTTGAAACACCTAAATGAAATTGAAAAAAAAAAAACTGTTATAAAATTTCTTTAAAAGATAATTCGTTGTTTTGAGAAAAAAATACAGTTGGTTTAAAAGTTTAAAACGTGGTTTAAATCGTGCCAATCCTGATTTTAATGTTTTTGATTTGGATCGGTTTTCAATCTTCTTGTCGGGTTTGGAATGACTAAATTTATAAAAAGAAAATTATACATATTAAAAAACTATACATATGAATATTAATGAGAGTAAAAATTCTATTTTTTATAAAAAAAAATAAGCAAATAAAAATATATAGAATTAATATTAGAGGTATAATTTTAGACTACTTTTTTAAAATAGAGATTTATTTCTTATCATTTCGGGGTCGATTTGAGATTGAATGTTTCATATTTGGGTTAAAGTGTGTACGTTTCGGGTTGACAAGATCAAATTAACTGGACGAAAAACAAGAAAAAGTGAACTAAAAAATGTGTAATTTTCCATTTTCGCGAATTTGAAGAAAAGAGAATTATTTTATTTATTTGAATCTAACTAAAAAAATAATTTTCTTTTGTATAAATTAGATGGGAGATTGACATTTGCTTATGTTATAGCTATCATTATTGTGAAAGAATTGGCAACCACACATATAATAATAATAATAATAATAACGATAATAATAATAATAATAATAATAATAATAATAATAATAATAATAGTGAACATTGAGAATAATATTACTAAAAGAATGTGATTATTACAGAATGTTCTAAATAAAGTACATTGGCAAAGAAGGCATTTGTTATTATTATTATTACACGGATGACTTGTAACGTAATTGGTGGACACCAACTAAAAATGATGATGTAACATATACATAAGCACTTTAGTAATTAAAACGAAATAGATCTGTCCCGGCATAAATAGGCCCACAATTTACTTCAATAAAACAACGGAGTAGGGGAAAACAGAAAATTTGTTATTAATTCCTCATATTTAATCCCTTTCTAGGACAGTGGTTCATTTTTGGGCCACTTAATTTTAATTCCTAAATGCCACAGTTGCAGCAAAATATTCGAAAAAAAATTGTTTTATTAAGTACGTGAACGTTTTCATTAAATAAAATTCATTTCATTCTCAGATTTTAATTAAGTGCTTTCGGTTATTCTGAAATAAATTCCATATTAAGTTTATTATTTTGTGTTATTTATTATTTTAAAATAAATTATTGTGTCATTTACTCATTTCGGCATTTTATGAATAAAAAGTATCTTGACTCTGAAAGGTTTAAGAGAGTTCGACTTTTTTTATCCCATTACAGTAACTTCAAGATCAGAGCCATGGAAGAAGAATCAGCGACCACAACATAAAATGAACCATAGTTCATTTTAAGATGATCTCAGTAATTGATAAAAGTCATCATATCTGAAGTTACATATCATTTACATAAAAGACCAAAATAAGAAAAAAATAGTCATTGTTTTAAAGGTTATCAATAATAACTATAAAACTTTTAACTTCTAAAAATTCATGTAAATTTAAAGGTATAAACAAACTTACATTGATAAATAACATATTTATATCTTATATAGATTGAAAAATATACAGAGAAACACACTAAGTTGCTTTATTTGTGTTCCTTTAGAAAAATTCTTAAATCTAAGCTAGCTATTTTCGGACACTTTTATAAAAGTATTTGTACCTCATCATATACAAACTTTTCATATAAAAAATAGATGTTTTTATTTATTTTATTTATTTTTATTTATTTATTTATTTATTTTACAAAATTAAAAATATTATAAAATTTACTTTCCCAATTTAATCTTTTAAACTGATTTTCAAGTAACCCATGAAATCATATTTAGTTATTAGCAATAAGTTATATTCAAAGAAGCAATCTCCTTACAGAAAAGTAAAGAGTGGTTTAAGTGTCAAAAGCTCGAATAAAAAATAACTTAAGCGTGTTGAAATTATTTTATTTTTCTAATTATGTCACAGGAAACGAATCGTCCAAATTTTCACATTTTCTCAACTAAGTAATAAGAAAATGAATAACAAATAAAGAAAATTATATTCAATGCTTGTCCAGTGGTCGAAGACACCAGAACTTTAAAAAATCAAAATGTGTTTTAGTAAAAGTACTAATGTTAAAAAGTGTCCCGATTTTCAAGCGATTTTAAGTTTTAAAAATTTCCTTATACCTAGCTATATTCCAATTAAAACACCGGGTCTTCTGGGATTTGGTACAGGCGCCCTTGAATCTTTTGTGCCTACGATTGTCAATAAATTTCTCCTTTTAATCCAATACGTTTGAGGGGGGGGGGGGGGGGCTCTTTCCATTCCGATATTCACTCGTTTCGACATCCCAGTTAAGATTCTGGCCCCTCAAGGCCCGGCGAGAGACCTTTTGGAATATTAATCGCCTACTTGGGACTGGGACCCTTGGTGCAATTTCTTCAAAAAAAAAAACAAAAAAAAATCTGATTGTCTTGCAATGTTTTTAACATGGTTCTAGGGTCCTCCGACTACTTTATAAACAACTTAAATGCTTTTTAAACCCATCTATCTCCTTTCACGAATATTAATTCTCTTTTTCATCATCAACTTACGTGTGTTCGCTACAGTCGTAAATTAAAAATCCGTTACTGTTCAAGATAAATGGTTTATTTTAATGGAGAGGAGTAGTATTTCATGTATGAATTAAAAGTCGCGTTAATAATAAATTCCTTAAATTTACAGGAGAGGGCACCTTTCACCGCTTGCGGGCGCATTCTTTCCCCGGATTTTATGGGCCCAATTAATATTGGATTTCGCGCGTGGAGCAACTCCAACATGCGCTGCCTTAGGTAGCGGGAACCCAGATCCCAGGCTGGGAAAGAGGTTTGTTGGGAACAACACACTAAAAACTGCCGAAGCCATCAGGGCCCCTGAAAAGTAAATTCATTTGAAATATTCGCTGAAGATATAAAATCATGAAATTTGAGATTTGAGATATATTTAAATTTATTATAACATAGTCGGGAAATATCGGATGGCCAGCTACTTTTAGAATTATTTTACGCTTGTCATTCAGAAAATCCAGCAAAACAGACCCTTCGTTATTTATAATTTCTTAAATGTATTCAAGCGGCTCTTTGAAAGAAATGTATTACCAACAAAATAAATCATTCATATATGAGAGGAATTCTATATTTTAGCTGAAAAGCAAAACTTCCCATAAAAAGTCTCTTCCATTCGATCTTTTCGTCATGCCCCAACAATTTCCGCTTGAAAAAATATTTACTTAAACACATAAAGTGCAATTTTAGATATGTATAAAATGAAACTAAAAATAAAAAAAGCTAAGAACAGAAAAGAATAATCTAAAAAACCTTTACCATATTTTTCATAAACATACTTTTTCAATAAATATTCCATAAAAATATTATAAATTTTCTGATACAAAATAAATAAATAAATAAAAAACAAATAAATAAAATGAAATTTTTAGATGTAGGATTTTATTTATGAAGTTCATATCTTTCAAAACTGCCACCAAAGTATAAGACAATGGTTTTAAAAATTATTATGAGCAGTTATTGACGCATAACTATTTGATTTAAACAGTAAAATTTGATAATTTAATTTTTTGAAGACACTAATAGTAATACATATTAGTAGCACTTTACAGAAAATCAGCAAAAACTGCATTTTGAAGCTCATTAAATGATTCGCACTAAACGAAAATATCCATAGTAAACATAAATACTGCAAGAAACTGAATTAGAAATGTAGATAGAAATTAGTGGGGAAAATGTATATTTCATTAAGGGGGTAGTAAGGTTTTTTTTTTTTTTTTTTTTTTTTTTTTTTTTTTTTTTGCATTTATTTATTTATATTAATGTACAACATCTTAAGATTATTCTGTGAAAATTTGAAAGCAATTAAAGTAAAACTGACGGAGATATACACTTGTAAGTCTCCGCCCTCCGATTTCGACAAAAGCGTCCGTGAAACTTTAAACGTGTTTTTCTAACACTTCGCTTTTTCGAAGCCGGTGAACTCTGTAGCTCAAAATCTACTGAACCGATCTTTTTAAAATTTTACACACTCTTTCTTTATATAAATTACGAGGTAACGCTGTCGAGTTTTTTTCTTTTTTTTTAATTTTAACTTACTTTTAAAAAACAAAATATCAGATTTTTTTGATGAAAAATCAGTATTTTGACTTCCGAGCCTTGTAAAAAATTGAAAAATCAATAAAAAAAAAAAAAAACTCGACTGCGTTCCCTGCGGAAACTTATCAACTAATTAAATCAATTTGGTTTTTTAATTTCAGTTGATCCAGTCATGAGTTATGCGGTTCACCGCGAATCAACTTTTTTTTGGGACGTCTTCGAAGATTCGCTGTCATCGGCTCATTTTTTAATATTTCTTAATGAAAATTTCACAGAATACTCTTTAAATGACATATAATTATACTATAATTATACAAATAAATAAATATTAATTGTCTCCTTACAAAAAATGATAGAAAATATGCTTTTTTTCCCTCGAATTAACCTTACTACCCCCTTAAATAGAAAACATGCACCTACAATAAAACTACGTTAATATTTACTAATTTTATTTTATAAACATCAGTAAATGTTTCACTATCATTCAATCTCAAGAGAAAATATTATCTTGTGGAAAACGCATGGCTTATTTAGAAAATATAGATGTACAAGATTAATAATTCATCATTTAACCTCTTTTTGATTGATCTCATATAACGGATAGTTTCAATATCTAAAGATATGATCAAATAAAAATATGTTTATTAACTAAGTAGATTGCCACATTCGGCAGCATGTAAAAACAGGTTATTGCATTTGACACCAAATTGTCAAACTGTAGTCTAAATAATCATACTGAATAATCATATATTACCCCCTTTTTCTATGAATGAAATGTCGTAAATTTTTATAGCCCTAATGTTGGCAACGTTCCTCTCTTTAAATATTTTGCGCAATTTATTTATAGAAGAGAAATTTGATATCAACAATTCGGACCTTACTAGTTCGACAGCTACATCTGAAAAATATGTAAAAAGTTAGCAGACTAAATTGAATAGAGAATATTTAAAAGTTATTAGCATGGCAGTAGAAAATAAAAATAACCCCTTCTTTGCTCAGAATGAGTGCCAATTTTTAGATCTGGCTACCAACCAAAAAAGATTAAAGTTTTCATATTTAGCTTTTTTTTATCAGTATTTTTTAAGAAGGAAGGTATACGAATTCTGCTGAAGCATGTTTTTATAAAATCATTTTTCTAAATTAAAACAAGAGTGAGAACAGCCATACTGTAAGGAAAAAAAAGAGAGGGACCTTCTTATTTTACATCTCTCCCCCACCACAATTATATAGAATTGGGGAAAAGCTAACATACTGTATATACTCGTGTAAAAGTCGGGTCGACTTATATACACGAGTTAGTAAAAAAAAAAAAAAAAAAAAAAAAAAAAAAAACTTGCATATAATCAGCGAATGGGCATGTCTTTTAAGTTATCACTTATGGGTCTAGTTTCCAGAAAAAAATAAAAGTGGGCAATGGTCATTTCCGTATAATTGCCAAAAAAAAAAAAAAAAAACTCAACAACAGTATCTTAATAATTGCTCAGAACCCATTTTCTCTTGCGATAGAATTTCCTTCAACACAGAGGAATTTATTTCAACATTTTAATTCCTTTCTTAAAATGAGGTCAACTTGAAAATGTTTCTAGATATCACTTCTAAAAGTCCTACGATACAAAGGAGTACTACAGTTTAGCAATCAAAAATGTTGTTTACCCTTGAAAATAGGACTTGAAAATTTTTTGCAAGATTTTTTTTCTTTTGAAGTATTATTAAATTCATGTGAGTAAGTTTTAAAATAGTTTAAGCTTCTTCGGTTTTACACATGTATACAGTTTTACAACGTTGAATTAAAAAAATTAAAATCTGATTAAAAATGTTAAAAAAATTTACAAATTTAGCGAAAATTTATTAATTATTTTTTACCCTAAATTACAAATCATTTGTAGCATACTACCAGAAATAAAATTAGACTTATACAGGAAGATTTTTTTTTTCGAAATTTTCTGAAGAATTGAGTTGGTCGACTTATACGCAAGTATATACGGTATACGCACCTTGGACCTACACAACTTTTGGCTCTATCTATTGGATTTGTATAACATTAATGAATGTAGTTTTGTGATATACTTCTAGATGTCACTTTGCAGTTGACTTTAATATACACATGGGCAGACACTTGTTATAACTCTTCAGCACAACGTCCTTTTTTTTGTAGATTGACTTCACACTGTAATTGCAGTAAATTTTATCAGGTGGCAACAGACCCAAGAATTAACTGAGCCATAGGCTGTTTTATAAAAAACAATTGCTGTCTTTCAAGTTTTAGCTTTTGTAAACAATGCATCCTAGTCTCTACTTAAAACACGTGTCAAGTCAATCATAATTCTGTTTTTGCTGTGATAGTCTGTCAAAAATTTAGCTTTCATTTAAAAAAAAAAAAAAAAAAAAAAAAAAAAAAAAAAAAAAAAAAACCTTCAATTTCAATGAATTTTCTCGGTTTTTAATTAAAATACTGTAAATATTTTTATTAAACAATCCCTTTTTTTAAGAATATTAATAGGTGTCTATACATATTTATTTCATGTTTCAAATATAAGGCCCATGTCACAATTACCCCATAATTGTTTTAAGAATGGTGTAATTGGGACATAATATCAAGGTAACTGGACCACGTTGGATCCAGTTACCTCAACAGTTATAAGTAATTTCTTTGAGTTTCTCTTACGAGGGAATTTTAATTTTTTTCATTGTTTTTTTTTTCTTTCGTACACCACAAAAGAAAATCATATAATAATAATTTGTTAAATTTATATAAAAACAAATTTAAAAAGCATATTGAGGAGTATCAAACCAAATTTCTTAAAAGATACAGCAAAACTTTGAAATTTTGCGATACAGATGAAGGATGGTTGTACATGAGACAAAGTGAAGAAAATTATCGAAAAAAAAAAAAAAAAAAAAAAATGGTTCTGCTCGAAATAAAAACATGGCTACATTAGCCACAGGATTATTGGACAAAGGACATATCGCACTTTCATAGAGGTAAATAAAAACAGAGAATGAAGGACTTAAGTATTTAAGTAAGCTGCTTGTTCATAAGTTTATCTTGGTGTTTTTTACACTTAAATACCCATGAAACTTTAATACTCGTTACCTGAACTAAAGTACATAAGTACTCACTGGATATTTATGTTTTCTTTTCTAAATTAATCCAATAATTTCACATTTAGTGCTTTTTTAGCTAGATTAACAACAAAGTTTTCCCTTAAAACGATTTTTGTTGATATATTATTTACATATTATTTTTTATATAATTTTTGTTATATATATATATTTTTTTTTTTTTGTTGATACATAAATTTTTTAAGCTGTTTACATTTTTTCAAGCAGGACCTGATATTACATATTAAGAAATACCAATTCGCGTAGATCACATTCTGCCTGATCCAGTTTCCCCATTAAAAAGGGTAAAAAAATGGAGAACTGGATTCACGAAAAAAAGAAAAATTGAATAGATATATTTTTTATTACAAGACAATAAAATTAATTTTTGAAAATTTCTTTCTGATAGCGTGACCTTCACTGAACACAGTGGCGTAGCTACGGGGGGGGGGGGCAAAGGGGGCACCCGCCCCGGGCGCCAAGGCTAAGGGGCGCCAAATTGAGAGAGGTTTAAACCGAAATTATGTTATATATTTTAACAGTAAACAAAAATTATTGACTTTTTTTTTTTAATGTGTGTTAATATATTCTTTAGTAAAATATTTTTTTACGTCCAATTAATGAAGAAAGGAAAAATTTATGTAAATATTTCTAGGGACGGCTCAACACAATAGGTAACGAAAATAATTATGTTTCTGAATCGAGACGCAAAATGATTAAATAGGAGCGCCAAATTCAGAGGTGTTTTAAACCGAAATTATTTCGCATACTAGCTTTGGCGCCAACTTTTGAAAAATATTGGGTGGGCTCAATAAATAATGAATAAATGAAGATATCAAATTATTGGGTGGGCTCGCGCCCCATGGGCCCATATAAGTTGTCGCCACTGCATACAAGTTTATAACCCCGTCAAAAATGACTGAATTTTCAGTTGCATTGTATTTTCATACTTCATACAAACAAACAGTATGCAGATTTTATTGTTGAAGAGTTTGTATTGTAAAAAAGCACATTTTAAAAATAGCAATAAATTTCTAAAAATACGAATGAGGAAGATTTTTTTTTAATTGATATTTAGTTTTGAACAAATTTTTGTTTCAAAACAAAAAACAGTATTTATTACAATAATAATAATAATTAGTAAAATAAAACTCAATTTCTGAAGATTTTACAAAACATTAAAATTAAATATTGAAGTTTTTAAAATTTTAAAATACATTATCCTTATTAAAAATATGATTCGGTAGCGGTTTTAGTCATGGGTATATGATCGATTCTTAGTTCGATGCTTTTAGACATCGATTATGAACTTTATGTTTTGTTTTTAAATTTGGATTTGGCACCATCTATACTCTGTTAAGCTAAACAAAACATTTTTTTTTTAAATCGTAGTTTCTTATAGAAAATAGCAGAAGCAGGAGGCATTGATTTAAATCAAAATCAATTTTAAAAAGCTTCAGCTATGCAACATTAAAAATTCAATCCATAAATTATGAAAACAAAAATTATTATTATTATTTCTTTGTAAAATTTTAAATTAAATGTACCAGTTTTTAAAAGCTTAGATTACATCCATTCGAAATTTGATTACATTGTAAACGAAATTTATATTTTTTTATCAAATGTCATTTAAATGTAAAGAATATATAACATCATGCACTAAATATATTAATTACATCAAAGCAGATGAAATTTTAATTTAAGAGCATGCGAAAGAATAATTTTCTGTTATACTAATGCAGTCATGTTATATTCATAATAACTTGAAGAATCCGTAACCGCTGAGTAGCACAATAATATTCTCAAAAAGGCTTCTAAACTAGTTCATAGATGGCAGCACTAAAGCAATGTGAGGTGGCGCTGTGAGTCGATGAAATACAATCGTATTCTTAGATGGTAAAAAACTTATCAGTTTACACTTCCCTATTATCTTTATGTCTTATATCTGGGTATGATATACATATTTTATATGAAAATATGCTGAAAAACATTATTTCAAGAGGAAGAAGTTATTATTTAGCTGTCATTTTAGCATCTATTTTCAATTAAGCCTAACATGGCGTTTAACTACGGTGGATTCTCAGATCAGAATGGTTCGGCCCGGAATCGTTCCTACACTGTTCTTTAGTCGCATTTTATTTTAAGTAGATTCTGAAAATGAATAATACACTACTGGCCATTAAAATTGCTACACCAGAAAGAAATGCAGATAACAAAATGATATTTATTGGACAAATATATTATGATAGAAATAACAAGTGATTAAATTTTCAAGAAATTTGGGTGCATAGATCCTGAGAAATCAGTACCCAAAACAACCAACGCGGGCAATAATAAAAGCTCTTATACGCCAGGGCATTGAGTTAAACAGAGTTTGGATGGCATGCACAGGTACAGATGCCCATACAGCTTCAATACGTTGCACAATTCTTCAACCGTAGTGACTGACATATGGTTATGAGCCAGTCGCTCGGTGACCATTGACCAGACGTTTTCTATTTCTGAGAGATCTGGGAAACGTGCTGGCCAGGGCAACAGCCTGTATTCTCGGCTGCTAGTTATTGGGGGCCGTTGAGATCCCGTACGGGATTCCATATTCTGCGAACAGTCATTGGATCTCGACCAACGCGAGAAGCAATACTGCGATTCGATAAACCGCAATCCCGGTAGGCCGCAATTTGACCTTTATCAAGGTCAGAAACATGTTGGTACGCATTTCTCCTTCTTACACGAAGCATCACAACAATTTTTCACCAAGCAACAATGCTCAAATGCAATTTCTGTGTGAGAAACCGGCTGAATAACTTCCTGATATAAACACATTGTAGGTGTCGCTATCGTCACCTGCTTTGTCAGAATGCGCTGAAAAGCTAATCATTTGCAAATCACAGCATCTTCTTATCGTTTAAATTTCACGACTAACATGTCGCTTTCATTGTGTAGCAATTTTAATGGCCAGTAGTGTAATTGTTGACGTCTTTTGCGTGTGTGTGTAAATGTTTTGAAGAAATTCGGTGAAGGTAGAAGGAATGGCAAAATTCATAATTATCAATCCCTAATGGAGGCTTTTAACTGTCTAGCCTGAAGTCAATAAATCAAAAATCCGATTGGAGACTTGAAAACATATTTCTAGTATCAAGAACATTTTTCATTTGTAGCTAGCTGACCCGTCCGTCGATTTTTCCAAATGAACCGCAAATGATTAAAACCTTTATTCAAATTTAAATAATAAAAAAAACTTTCAAAATGAATTTCTAGGATGGTTTTCCAGTCGGCAGCATAGAACGGGTGTGCTATACAGCCAAGAACCAACCTTTAAAAACATGCATTCATATTTATTTCTGTCAAAATAAATCTCCGGAATGGATGTGCACTGCCTATGTCACCGTGTAGAAGGCGTACTGCGCACGTGCAAGAACATCTGGTGATAATCGTAAAATGAACTGAAAGAAAAAAAATTCTCTTGAAATAGGTCTCATGAAATCTCTGATAAAAATACCCCTGGTGATGGAAGATATAGAACTAAAACGTTTTAAAAGTTCAATTTATTTTACATGTATTTAAATTCAGAGCATTTGCATTACATAAAACTACATCTATCTATGTAAATTATGGGAATGACTGAGAGATCAATGGAATAAAATAATTTGATTCGGGAACCTCTTTGAAACGAACTTTTTCATCATTGCATCTTACAATCATCTCTGTGAATTTGATCGAAGGTCTTGCGATTTATTTCGGGACCTTCATGGTCCTAGGTTATGCAGGCTTATCAGCATTGCCAAATCTAAATTTTTTCGTTCCAGTTCATGCAAATATGTTGAGGCTTGTAATAATTTCCAATAGGGGGGGGGGGGAGATGTCAATTTGCGAGAAACGTTTAGTTTAATTGGTTAATTAGCTCTTGATTGGCATATGGTCAAGATCTGCACAGTTCCTGGAATCTAAAACATACAGTGGTGATGTGTGATGTAAAGTGAGTATGCCTTTTCCTCCCAGTACAAGTAAAAAAAAAAAAAAAAAAAAAAAAAAACCTATTTTGTTTCTTCTTTCGAAAAAATAACCTTTTTTTTTGGGGGGGGGGGGGGGCGCAAAAATGAATACTGTCCCGGGCGCCAAAAAACGTAGCTACGCCACTGAATGAACATATTTATAGTGTTTCAAATTTTAATTCAAAATAAACTTAACATTTAGAACCTGAATTGGCCGAATCTCTACATTCTAAAATAATGGCCCAATTGCCCCACGTAAACTTATATGATATTCCTTTTGTCTGGAAATATTTAACTTTTACGTCTAAGACAGGATTTCGTTAATTATTGGTTCTGTTTTTATACGATTCAGTAAACCAAATACATTAAAAGCTGTATAAACAGGATTGCTATGTGCTGGGAAAATATTAGCGTTTTGCACAGTTATCTTCTTAGTAGGTACATGTCGAAATTGTAGAATAATGACGACTTAAGTATATGCCTATTTTGCAAAAAATTTTGGACCAAGCCAAACTTTACTGATTTATGAACAGACTTTTCCACGTCCAGAAAAGGATTTTCATACGGGAAGATTCAACAGGAACTGATTATTTTGGTCCGTGATGACTAGGAGGAACCCGGCCCGGCCCGAAAAGATTAGCGACTAGGCCCGTCCGGCCCGGCCCTGCCCGAATGCCGGTAATGGAAATCGGCCCGCGTAGATCTCTAGCGTGCTATCTCAAAGATATTTTCTGTCTAAAACCCAATGAATTTAACAAATAAAAAAATTCTTTCCAGTATTTCAAGCTCGAAATTAAGAAAATCGCCATTTTAGCTTATCTGACGTCACAGAAATATTGTTTATCGTATTTATTGTATGCAGATTATTTGAGAAATTTTCATGTACATTACAAAGAATATAAGCAGATTAGTAACTGTTTCCAGTTAATGGCAACCGATATTTCAAGTTTTGAATTTAAATTATTTTAAGATTGTCAAATTAAAATAACTTTTTTTAGGATAAATACAGTTATGAGCGGTACATATATAAATTTTGAGATGATGAAAATGATATCAGGTTTAGATTTTACAGGTAAAAATTGTATGATTGAGTCGAAGTGGATTATATTTAACTGCTTACTTTACGATTAAAGTTTAATTTCAATAATTTCTAAAACTGAGCTTTATGGAATTAGTATTTTGTCAATATTAGTTCAAATATCCTTTGTTTAAGAGTTAGACTTAGCACATAAAGTATATTTTTTGTTGTGACTACTTTTATAGGCTTATTATAAATCAATGAAACAGTTTCTTCTTAAATATTTTCTTCGTCGAAATTCGACGGGTTCTACCTCGTACATATACTTGTGCAAATGTAAGAATAGAGAAATCGGTAGACTTGCTAAAATTTTATCTGTACACTGTACAAAAAAGATGTATACAAA
This sequence comes from Maratus speculifer, assembly GCA_964019185.1. Lineage (NCBI taxonomy): Eukaryota > Metazoa > Arthropoda > Arachnida > Araneae > Salticidae > Maratus > Maratus speculifer. The sequence goes on from OZ025292.1 coordinate 115,326,158, forward strand.
ACTAGTTTTTGTAAAGTTACTGAAATCTTTTACAAAATGAATTTACAGAAGAATCTAGTAAAATGATTGTAATCTTACTAAAATTTTACCTTTAACCTGGGTTGCAGTTACATAAAGAAATTCTAGGAATCTCAGTTTCCAGAAACATTTTTAGTAACTTTACAGATTTCTTGATTTACAGAGCAAACATGTATCTGTTACATGAATTTGTGTTGTTTCCGTTACGTAACAAGTTTAAGAAATCCTAGTTTCCTGGAAAAATTTAAATAACTTTACAGATTTATATATATATATATATATATATATATATATAATCTGTTGGTGCATTAAGGTAAATTCAAAGTAATTTGCACATTATGAAAAATCCGGTTTTTTGTCGTCCCGTGGAGTGATTTTGCGAAAAAGGTATAAACTTCTGAAAATCAGGACTCTTGGCAATACTAGGGTAGAAAGATGTTAAATTTTTTTGGTGAAATGGGGGGAACTCAGATGATTGGTTACTTTTTATTCACTGCCACTATATCACATACTATACATTACTATATTTATTGTCATTTCATGTCATATACTATAAAATGACAAATAGGATTAAATTTTAACACTATTTCTACCGGTGTCAAATGACATTTTTTTAAAGTTCTGACTTTTGTTTATTTTACTCGTAGTTTTTGAATGTAATAAGCATAAAAAATCTCTAATATATTAAAACTAGCAACCTTCGCCCGCTACGCTGGTCAGTTTTTTTTTTTTTTTTTTTTTTTTTTAAGAAACTTTGAATCAACCGAAATTTTTAAATCATAGTAATTTTTAGTTTTATATCGTACTTTAGACTGTCTGTCATCGGTGAAAAATCAGTCATCTAAACGGAAAGTTCAATGTTAGTCACCAATGAATGACGTAACGCTCAACATGTTAACAATTTTAATCACATAAAAATTCATTCAGCGGAACTTTTAAAATAAAGCCAAACTTTTGTAATTGGGTTCCTCTGATAAAAAACATTTCCTAAGTATTCAATTAAACAACGTAGAATGCTATATTTCATTTGTTACAAAATTTCTGAAAAATTATCCAACTAACAATGTAAAATCCATTAAAATCTATCTTGTAGAACTTAAGTTATAAGCAGCCGCAATGAAATTTCGCTTTTCGTTTTATATACATTGAGATAATTAAATATAGCTTACTCATAGCTATATTCATGTTAACCTGATTATAGAACTCTATTTCAAAATTGTAGGTTCAATAGATTTTTTGTGCTGTGATTAATACGAAATCCAGACTTTCTTATAGATATATAGATAAGGATTGAAAATTTCAGGTTTTTGCGCCGAAGACACCGCCAAATCAGGAAAATGTGGAGTATCTCGAGAACTACTGAACTTAAAAGAATTTGCTTGGTACCATTCGATTCAGCATGAAAAAATACACTAAAATATGTTATCAGTTGAAAAATAACTACAAAAGCCGATTTTTAAGGAATTTTTTTTAAGTTCGTTACTTTCTTTTAACCCCCTTAGGGGTGGAATTTTCGAAAATCCCTCCTTAGCGGCACTCGATGTTATCAGAAGTATTTTTACCCCAATTTTCAAGATTTTAGGTTCGGCAGATTTTTTTTTTGTGCTGTGATTAAAACGAAATCCAGACTTTCTTTTATATATATAGATAAGGATTGAAAATTTCAGGTTTTTGCGCCGAAGACACCGCCAAATCAGGAAAATGTGAAGTGTCTCGGGAACTACTGAACTTAAAAGAATTTGCTTGATACCATTCGATTCAGCATGAAAAAATACACTAAAATATGTTACCAGTTGAAAAACAACTATAAAAGCCGATTTTTAAGGAATTTTTTTCAGTTCGTTACTTTCTTTTAACCCCCTTAGGAATGAAATTTTCGAAAATCCCTCCTTAGCGGCACTCGATGTTATCAGAAGTATTTTTACCCCAATTTTCAAGATTTTAGGTTCGGCAGATTTTTTTTGTGCTGTGATTAAAACGAAAACCAGACTTTCTTTTATATATAGATAAGGATTGAAAATTTCAGGTTTTTGCGCGGAAGACACAGCCAAATCAGGAAAATGTGAAGTATCTCGAGAACTACTGAACTTAAAAGCATTTGCTTGATACCATTCGATTCAGCATGAAAACATACACTAAAATATGTTACCAGTTGAAAAATAACTACAAAAGCCGATTTTTAAGGAATTTTTTTAAAGTTCGTTCCTTTTTTTTAACCCTCTTAGGGGTGGAATTTTCGAAAATCCCTTCATAGCGGCACTCCATGTTATAAGTAGTATTTTTACCACAATTTTCAAGATTTTTGGTTCGGTAGATTTTTTTGTGTCGTGATTAATACGAAATCCAGACTTTCTTTTATATATATAGATAAGGATTGAAAATTTCAGGTTTTTGCGCCGAAGACATCGCCAAATCAGGAAAATGTGAAGTATCTCGCGAACTACTGAGTTTAAAAGAATTTGCTTAGTACCATTCGATTCAGCATGAAAACATACACTAACATATGATATCAGTTGAAGAACAACTACAAAAGCCGATTTTTAAGGAATTTTTTAAAAGTTCGTTCTTTTTTTACCCGCCTTAGGGTTTGAATTTTCGAAAATCCCTTCTTAGCGGCACTCCATGTTATAAGTAGTATTTTTAACCCATTTTAAAGATTTTTGGTTCGGTAGATTTTTTGTGTCGTGATTAATACGAAATCCAGACTTTCTTTTATATATATAGATTATTTTTAATTGTTTCAATCAAAGGTTTCAAGTGAAAAACTATAAATCGAAATCTTTTCAAATGTGTCACGTGACACTGGCAGATATAGAGTTATAAAAAGAAAATTTGAACATTTTAGACTATGCTGAGGCAGTGATTGATAGCATCATTCGCACCGGCAGATATAATGTTAAAAAATATAACATTTTAGACTTTGTAATATATTGAGGCAGAGATCGATCCAGGCAAAATTTGAGGCTTATTTAGGGTCGCTTTACAAAAATCTATTTTATAAAACAAGCCCACCAGCGCACTAGCATATGTAGTGTAAAAAAAAAAAAAAATAAATAAAATAATAATAATAATAATAATATTTTAGACTTTGTATACTGAAGCAGGGATCGATTCAGGCAAAATTTGAGACTTATTTAGGGCTTTTTACAAAAAATATATTTTATAAAAGAGGCCCTAACACAAAAATAAGCTTTACAAAATAGACCTCTTTATAAAAATGATTTAAAAAATAATAAGCCCCTTTGCAAAGGTTAATTTAATAAAATGGGCCTTTACACACATTTTTTTTGAATAAAAAAGATTCCTTCATAAAATTTAATAAAAAAAAACCTTTCACAAAATTTATTTCCATATAAACTTACTACTATTTATTATTTCTAATCTGTTAAATTTTAAAATGTACGATTTTCAAATAAAACTAGTTCACTCGGAACGAAAATTTTAGCTTAACAGTTCAAAGAAGATTTTGTTAATAATTGCTTATTTCGAATTTGAATATCAAGATTTCAACATTCATTATAAAATGTTAATTTTCACAAAAATGACTTGCACTTTTCATAAAAAGAGCCCCAAGGAAATAAACCAGCATCGGCCCCAGTGAGTTGAGGGGGATAAATTGGCAACACAATAAATTACCCTTGAAATGAATTTTGCACCTGGATTAAAAAAAAATAGCTAATTAACATTTAAAAAGCATTAATTGCAACATACAACGACAATTTAATGAGAGTTGATTGTGGTTTGAAAACTATACGACTAAATAAATAAATTTAAAAAAAACAGTAACCCTTGTTTTTGAAATTATCGCCACACAAACTTTTGGCGATGGGACTCCACGGGTGTAAGATGAGAGTACCATTTCCGATAGGAGAAACCAACGTGGAGTTAATTATCTCAGAAACGATCTCGCATCATCAGAAAAGAATTTCTTAGCCTTGAACTAACTGGCTGAACAAAGATTCTCAGTCTTCCAAGACTTCAAACAGACATCGAATAGCTGAGCGATTGCAGTGCGTTACCCTACTGCATTTATCACCTATCATGATTTTAAAGAATAAAATAGTTTTTAAAAGTGCAAGATTAAGATAGAAAGTCCAGTAAGCGACATATAGGCAGTCCGATGTTCTCCCACTAATGTAAAGTCTATGGGAATGTGATACATTCGTATATTTGAAATATCTCCTCGAGAAATTAATATTTTTAACTTTCATTTTTTGTATATGCTTCCTAACAGGCGTCTCTTTTTTCTTAGTTCGCATACTTTTTCTAAAGTATAGACTTAATTTTATATGAAGTGTTAAAATCTTATTCATAGTTCGCCCGCTTTTAACACATAAAATATTAAATTAAGCATAGATTTTAGAAAAAAAATTTAAAACCAAGAAAATAAGAGACATTCTTTAAAAAGAGTACACAGAAAAAAACATGTTAAAAATATGAATTTACCCAGAAGTTATTTTAAATATACGAATGCATCAAAAATCCATTGACTTCACATTACGAAGGAGAATACCGAAGCTAAGTGATCAGCTTCCTTAAGTTACAATCTACAAAAACGTCTATTGTATATGATATCACATCTTAGTTTAATAGCTTTGTGGCTCAGTCCCCAACAAAAAAAAAGGGGGGGGGGAGTACTTTTAACGACAATTTGAAAAAACAAAAAATTAATCTGCATAACCTTTTTTTGAACCAAAATATCATGATAATTTTGTTTACTAGCGTAATTAAAAACCAATTAAAATATACAAATAAATATTTAAAAGGTGTTGCAATACCTTTTAAGTATTTATTTGTATATTTTAAGTTTAATAACAAGATGTAAAATTCAATCATGACACTGGTGTTAATACAATGATTTGACCCAATTTTCTTAGCTATATAACCACTGACTTTTCCTCCTCCTACTACAAAACTGCTCGTCGTCTTTATATAAAAAAGCAATATTGAACATAATTTTCTTTCATATTAATTATTTAAAAATAAATAAAAAAATAAATAATCACAAAAACCAAAAGTAAATTGTACTTTTTTACAGGCATTGTAAAATATTCTAATACTATAAGATGTATCAAGTATTACAAAATGGAAGTTTTGTGTATTATTCGTAATAGTATACTCACAATTATTTGTTTTGTTGCAATGGCTTTTATGCTTAACTTTAAAGGTTACACTTTATAAGTGCATGTAATAAAAACATTCTTTCAGCTTCCTTTTTAGCTATTTTCAAAATTAATTTCACTGGAAATTTAAAATGCAAAATGCAGCTCAAGCTATTAGTTTAAAAATTAGATGTAATAACTCATAATGTTTAATGAACCAGGGAAAGAAGAAAGCTAAAATAGAAATTAGTCTACAAAGCTATTGTAGTAAAAATCTTTTTTTTTTTCTTTTTTTTTTTTTTAATAACATATGCAACTAAAGTAAAAGAAATTTAGTGAGCATAAATTTTAAATATGTTTATCGTTTAATATTTTCTAGAAAAAACGAAAGAAAAAGAAAAATACTTCATGAATTTGAATTTTGTGAAATTTTGAATCTCTAACATTAATTCACAGAATAAAATGCAATTTATATCATTTAGATTTTGAAGCTATATTTTTTATAGAAAAGGGTTTTAAATAACATATTTATCAAAATTAAAAGAAATTTACTGTATACAAATTTTAAATATGTTTGGCGCTTTAGGCTTTCTTAGAAAAAATCCATCACTACTGATGAAATTTTAAGAAATTTTACATACCTAACATGAATACTGCATTTATCACCTATCATGATTTTAAAGAATAAAATAAAGTTTTTTGAAGTGCAAAATTAAGATAGAAAGTCCAGTAAGTGAAACGTGGACAGTGGGGTAATTTTGAGGCTTAATACCCTCCAAAAAAGGGGGGGGGGAAGTGTACTTTTAATGAAAATTTGAAATAATAACAAAAAAAAAATGCTTTGCAAAACAATTTTTTTAAACAAAATATCAAATAGGTTTTTTTTACTTATGTAATTAAAGTAGATAAAAAAGGGGAATCTTTTTTCTTATCTATATAACCGTTGTTTCTTCTTTCCATTACCACAAAATCTGTCCGTCGTCTTTATATAAAGAAAGCAACATTAAAACTTATTTCCTTCCTTGTTAATTATTTTAAAATAAATAAGAAATAAATAATGACAAAAAAACCATAAATAAAATATTTTTTTTCATGGGAATTCAAAATTGCATTCTAAAAATATTCTAATATTGTAAGATTTGCCAATTAATTAACAATGGAAGCTTTGAGTATTCATAATAGTATAGACACAATTAATTATTTTGTTGCGTTGTTTTTTATGCTTAACTTTAAAGGTTGCACTTTATAAGTGGGATATACAATATAATAAAAAGTTCTTTCTGCTTCCTTTTTGGATATTTTCAAAATTAATTTCACTGGTAATTTAAAATGAAAAATGCGACTGAAACTATTGGTTTAAAAATTAGATATAATAACTCATAATATTTAATTAACCAGGGAAAAGAGGAGATCTACTGTACTTAACAAAGCTATTGTAGTAAAAATATTTTTTAAATAACATATGCAACTAAAATAAAAGAAATTTAGTGTGTATAAATTTTTATCATGTTTATAGTTTACTATTTAATACAAAGAAAAAAAAAAGAAAAAAAAACACTTCATCAATTGGAATTTCCTGAAATTTTAAATCTCTAACATTAACACGCACAAAAAAATGTAGTTTATATCGGTTTAGATTATGAAGCTAATTTTATTTTTTTATAACATTTTTAGGGGCTGTCTATAAATGGCGTCAAAAGTTTTATTAATAATTTTGACTCCCTTCTTCCCATGGTCCCCCTCTTTTGTCACATTATATTACATAAACATATGTTTGCATTTCGGAAATAAAGAATTACGTGACAGATGAGTTTTCAAACTTTATTTATAAACTTTAACTATGAGCTTTAATGGCGCTTATGAGCATAATAATAAAAATGATTCATATACTTATTTTGCATGAAATAAAGTTAAGGTTTACAATTAAAAACATAATTAATGTAGAAAAGCAATAAAATATTAATATGAAAAAAATGAAAACACTAGTATTTTGGAATTTTATGTAGAATTTAATATATTTGGCTTTAAATCTTATATTTGCTTTATGAATACAAAATATTTAAATTTTAAAATAACTTCAAAATTTAGCTTGCTGATTTTTAATGCTTTCATTTTTTTTTAAATGTATGACGTCACATTTTTTCTTACACCCTCCCACCCCCTTGTCACAAACTGTCGTAATTTCACGAATCCCTCTTCCCCTCCAAGCGTAACATCATTTCTGTACGGCCTCTTATCTTTAAAAAAAAAAAAAAAAAAAAAAAAAAAAAAAAAGTCCTATGATTGTCCTATTAATCAACAGTTCGACGTTTCTTTACCAAAAAATAATCAATCCTAAATGACGTACTTTGTTTACATATAAACGAGTTAGCCTTATCGGTCAGTTCTGGGAAACGGCTTGATGACGAAGACAAAACTAGCCTTTCTACTTATTGATAACGGAAACAGAAAGGCATACACGTGCAGTAGTCCAAACTCCATACAATTTCGTTTCATTTTAAGCAATCTATGTCGTTGAATTTTTTGTTGCCATTTTTTTATATTTTTTTAATCGGGATTGAAAATTGTTTGAAAATTCACATTTAAGGTAATTCATTTAGTGGGAAAGAAAAAACAGAAATCTCATATTATTCTATGGGAAAAATACTTATCTTTCTTGATCATTCAAATTTGGAAATTTCAACTATATTGTTTTTTCAGCATGTAGATAAGAACAGTGTCGTCAACTTATATGGGCCCGTGGACCACAAGCCCACCCAATAATTGGATTTCTCCATCCCCACAAATCCATTTTCAATTGATTTGATTCCAGTGTTGAATTCAGGGGGTGGTCCGGGGGGGCGACTCCCCCCCCCCCGAAAAATTTGTGATTTTGGGTTTTCAAAGGTAAAAAATGCAATTCCCCCCCCCCCTCCCCGGAACTCTATAATGTTCCTCACAGAGAAAACTACCTGAATTCAACACTGTTTGATTCGTTATTTATCATGATTCATAGTCAAAATTGTTAAAATGAAATTTGATTTTACTGACGTTCTCAAAATAATTATTTTTGGAAAATAGTAAGGACATAGAGTAAGTAGATTTACAGAAGCATTGAAAGCCCCTTCTACAGATGTATAATTAAATTTCTTTCCAAAATTAATTTCCTGCATATTTTGTTATCTTTTTTACTGTCTTGAGTTGATAAAGTAATTATTTGACTAAAGTGTATTCTTTTTCATGGCATTTAATTTTTTACAATTTCAATAGCTACCAATTTTTGTGTTATTAACGTATTTATAAAAGAAAAAAAAATAAACGTATAATTCAATAAAATTATTTTTTAAATTATCATAATTTAGGTTTTTTTTTTTTACATACAGAAGAAAAAAAAAAAAAAATTTCGAATCACATTTACTTTTTCGCTCCTTCCCTGTCTCTTTTTTACACATAACCGCACTAAGGGAGAAAAAAGTATGCGTTGCTTTACTCAAATACCATTTTTGAGCCCATCCAGTATTTTTCAAAAGTTGGCCTTGCTGGATGGGAAGATTCTTTATCCCTATTTAGGCTTAAAATACTTTAAATATAATCATGCGTATTTTGAAATTTGTGCTAAAATTTCAAAAATTCTTAAACGTAAAAAAAATATTCTGTATTCGTTTGTAATTTATGACAGGAAAAATATACAGTAAAACCTCCATAACGGACATTCCCGAATAGCGGACACCTCTATTTAGCGGACAGTTTTTAAATCCCCACTCCCAAAACTTAAATTTTTGTATGTTTAACCTCTGAATAACGGACATTCCGAATAGCGGACAGTAATTTTGGCAAAAAAGAATGAAAAATTATTTTTTAACGAGAGAAAAAAAAATCCTCTCAATTTATCAGGGATGTGTAAAAAAATTTGTGATCACTGATAAATATGGGGATGAACTGGAGAAAACCACCTCTCCCCCCACATCTATCTGTGATCATAAACCTCCTCGGCTTCCTCTTTCGGATGATTTGAGATTGTATGCTTTCAAGAAGCAGAAAAGTACAATAAACAAACATTTTCTTTTTTCTTTCTTTCTTTTTTTTTAGAAAAAGGTGATTTAAAAAGATTAAAACTATTGACAGAGTAAAAACTTCACATTGTAAAACAAATTACATGTAATCGCAAGTAGAAGCAAACTTTTGTAAAAACAATTTTTGTAAGAATGTAATAAATAAAGGATAAAGGTATACTCAATTTTATTTCAATTTTATTGCTTTAAAAATTATTTTAATTACTGGTTAATCATATAATAGAGGTTTTAGGACATATTAAAATCGACTAAAGAAACATTAAGAATTCGTTAGCTATCTCATTCATTTTCTATCTTTGAGGTTTTCAGCGGACACCTCCGAATAGCGGACAAATGCTGCGCTCCCAAGGTGTCCGTTATTTAGAGGTTTTACTGTATTAAAATTTGGATCTTACAGAGGGATAAAGAACCTTCCTATCAATGTGCTAAAAAAAATATTGTTGAAATTTTCAATGAACAAGAAGAATAAGTAGGATAATACGGGGTTCCACTTTTTTCTTCCTGACCAGATAAGTCCCTATAAAAGTGATTTTTACTTAGAAGTGCATTAATCTTCTCAGACGCAAAGTACTTTATTATTTTTTCCTTTAAAAAAAAGGTTAAGAAACTTTTACCGCAGGAACAGTTACATTATTTACATCAAAACGTAACGAGCGCCAGTTACTACCAAGGACTAATGAAATCTGAAATTTGATGAAAATTCGTGCATTAATTCTTGAGTTACCGCTATTGCGAGAATCGTGAAAATTACAGTGTAGCAGCGCCAACTTTTAGGCAACTAACACCAAAAGTGAATCAACACAGATTCATATCAAGGACTAGTTGAGTCTGAAATGTGTTAAAAATCATTCAAATCATTCATTAAGATAAAGCCAGGGCCGTAGCTAAGGGGGCACCATGGGCAGCTCAGCCCCCCCCCCCTAAAATATTTTGAGCCCCCCCCCCCCCTTCCCCTCCTGGAAAAGGTCACTAAATGACTTTCTGCTTCGAAAATTCAAATGAAATTATGTTCAAAAATCTAATTTAGTTTTGAGACCCTTTCACAGTTTTGCAGAATTACTAACTTGCATCTAAAATAAGTAATTCAACACTCCCTCATCCTATTTATGCATATGAAGCTAACATGATGTTTAATTTTGTTCCTGTTATATACTCAACATTTTCATCATCCTATACTTTTCTTAGTGTAAAATGAAGTTATTACAACAGTTTAATAAGAAATATAGTACCTACAATATGAATATGCACTAATTTATCTTTCTGCGTCAGAGAAAGAAAAAAAATATGATCCCCCCACAATCTCTTGAGCCCCCCCCCCCCCCCTATAGATTACTTCTAGCTACGGCCCTGGATAGAGCTACTGCGAAAATCGTGAAAAAAAAGCACCATACCAGGCGGCGGCTGTTGGGCGATTTACACCAAAATCCAATCAGCAAAAATTTATATCAGGGACTAACTTAATATAAATTGTTATTGATTTCAGGCATTAGTTCTTGAGATCTAGCGTCCCAATATTTGTGTCACATACAGACAGACACATAGAGTTTAGACTCACAGACAGACATTTTGCAAAAACATGTCTTTCTGACCTCTAAAATACGTAAATCCTTTGAAATCCAGAAGTTAAAAATTTTCACGAATCCAATACATTCTTCTTGTAAAGATAAAAGAAAGTAAGAAGGCAAAATTTCCCAATATTAGATATTCTAAGTATTTATGCGAAGCCGAAACATTAAACTCGGAAATAAGATTTAGAAAAAATCCTTCGAATATGTTACAAAATATTAAATGCTTATCTATAAAATATGAAACATCGTATTAAAAATGAATAGTAGCATTTAAAGTGATATTAAATATGAAAATTTAAGTATAAAAAATGGGATTATTAAATTCCACTTTAAAATGATTAGTTTCCCCAAAGAGCATAACTTTAAAAACGCATTATGAAATGCCGCATATAAAATATCATTTCAAAAATGAATAAATATTTTTACGATTGTATTCAACATTCATTTTTTTTAATAATTAAAATTATATAAAAATTCACTTTAAAAGGCTTGGCTAAGAATGCATTACTTTAAAAATGTATTAATTAATGAATTAACATAAAATTAATTAAAAAGTCAAAATAATTTTATCTTGTAAATGTTAATATGTAGCTCCTGGGAGCTAGTCGAAAAATACTTTATCTTTTTCTTTTGTAATAATGCACTAATGTTAAAAAAAAAGAAAAAAAAAGATTTTTCGAGCAAATTTTAAAATTTTTCCTAAAAAGAAATTACAACAATTAGCTTTCAGTCAACAAAATGTCTGCTTGTCGATAGTAAAATTACAAATTATAATAAACTTACATAAAACATTTCGCTGTTTAGATAGTTTGGGATCTAGAAAATTAAAAAAATCTTTTCTAAATTATTATAAAATATTACTTTAAAAATTGCTAATTTAAAGTTTTTATATTTTATGTTTGTATTTAAAAGTAACTTTATGTAGGCTTAAATAATTTATTTAATTCTCGGATGACCAAGTGGAATCTGTCAAGGATCCAAATAAGTAAGTCATAATCTTAGCTTGTAAATTTCTTTTAAAAAAAAAAATCTAATTGTAGAATTACAAGTTCGAAAACTATTTTTTATGCATTTTTGTAAAGTAAAAATATAGAATAAATTAGTGTTGACTTTAAGACAATTTAGCTGGGTGGCCCCTTTTATATCTTTTATGTCCTTGGCGGCTCTTTTAAGCCCTTGCGATGAGGCTAGTGGCCTTTTTAACACTTAGCGTTCCATTTTTTTTTTTTTTTTTAATTCCCGCCAGACGGCCTTTACCTTCTAGCTTCAACACTATGAATGGGTACATATTTTTATTAGCCATTTAGGGGACAAATATTTATATAAAATCCTTTTCAAGATGACCATGAATTAAATTGTTTAAAAGCCTAAAATACGATTACTTTTGGTTTATTAATAATAATTCTCATAATGTTATTAATCCCTATAAAGAAACAAATATATTTTTTGTAGCTCATAATAATACTAATTATAGTATATTACATGTAATTTAAAAGTTTATTTTACGTAAATTCAGACAAAGAATAAAATTATGCATATTATACTATCACAAACATTATGCTAATTCAAATATTCCGTATGGTTACATTTTATTTTAAAAAGGAAAAAAACGTATTTTTTTCAGTATTTCATCAGTTTTTTTTTTTTTTTGGTAACATTTTAAATTGATTTTACCACCAAATTTAAGAAAAAAAAACAATAATAATTAAGAAACAAACTAGTTAAATATATATATATATATTTTTTAAGCATGTTTATTTTGTACATTTTTTAAAAAGTGTCCAAGTGCTCTTAAAACATTAAATATTAAAAATGAGTAATACTTAAAAATACATTGGATGTTAGTTCAGTCTCTGAAAAAGATTAAATATTTAGATTCAAAAGAATATATATATATATATATATATCGCAGGCGCAGAGAACATGGGTTCTTTTTTCTCGTTCCTCTCAGGCAAACAAAAAACGGATAAGATAAACTCAAAATATTTATGTTTTGATGAATAAATAAAGCGTTTAATGAATGAAAAACAGAACAAAAAGTTAAAAAAGTTGGAATCGAAAATTTTAGAATTTAGATTCCAAGACAAAAAAAAAAAAAAAAAAAAAAAAACGCGTTCAGGATTACTGGGGAAAAAAAAGAAACAGCATCACCATCACCAACCTTTCTTTTCTGCTGAAATTTCTAATTATTTCTTTGTTTTGCACTCTAAACATGGAAGGCTCTTTTGTGAAGCCTTGAAATAGCTACAAGATCATTATCAAATTACAAGATATTGATAGTTGATTGTTTATTCTCCTTCTCACTAATTATTAAACGCACTTTAAACAATGAATAATAAAAATGTGCATGTATAAATGAACGTAATCTTTCATTGATAAGATGACCCTCCTAAAAATCCTGACAAAATATTCTTACAGCTGATTCCTTACTTTACTTCGGATTGGTTATTACGCACAGAATGGAAATCTATACACATTTTTCTTTCTAAAAATGATCTAAACTTTTATGAAATATAAGACATTTTATTAAAAATTAATACCAATAGCTAATACAATTAAAAATTAATTCAAACATTAAGTTTTTTTTTTTTTTTTTTTTTTTTCATGTACATGCTTTTACACGTGTACAGCAGACCACGAGTAAAGCAGAATTCGGAACGGATCAGGTAAGCCCAAATTCCGCTGAAAGTCAACACGTTACTCGACATGAATCCAACACACTTACATATACACTTATTAATTTTCAAATGTGTAGATATTTTGTTTTTAATTTGAAAAATATTCAAGACTTTCTTCTGAAAATCCCCAAACGAAACATTGTAAGTCAGCCCGAGCCAACCTGAACAGCGGTCAATGAGAGTCGGGTAACCAGACCTCATATAAGGTTCCAGAGATCAGAGTAACCTTGTTTTTATTATTTTACTCACAAATTATTTATATTTCACTGACTCTAATAATATGAAATTAAATATACTAATTATCATTTAAAGTGGAAAAATCTATAAAATAAGATATCCAATTACCATTGATAATCAAATTCCTTCGGAGTCCAGCTTTTTCCACTTCTGCAAATCCAGTAACCCATTTTCCACTGCGCTGCACTATAACCCACAACTCTTTACCCCCAGCAACTTTTATTTCAAGCATCTTTCCTAAAGATTTTTCAAGAGTCGCGACAATTTCTAATGTCATCCGTTACAAAGATTTTTTGTAAGACAGTCTTTTCATACACTTACTAAAATTCAAATACAGTCGAATCTCGTTAATTCGAATCTTCGCTTAATTCGAACAAAACATGAAGTCCCGAAATTTTCAATGGCAGAATAACGTTAAAATTTTTCATTAATTCAAACTCGTTTTCTCTCGACTTCGTTTAATTCGAACTAACGAGAATTCCGATTTTTAATTTTTCTTTTCTTTCTCACGGATTTCAGATACTTTGAATAATTTTCGTTCTTTGATTTTTGTGAAAATTGTTCCGAACGAGTGTACATATAATCCAATGCATTTCATATCCAATGCATTTGATATCCACTTTCTAAGTGCCCCGTCTGTCCATCATTGACACTTTAATTTTTTCTCCCATTGTGCTTGTTTCTAATCTTTTAATTAGTTTATGTATTTATACATTCTAATTTAATATTAAATCATATTCTAATGATAACAAATGTAAGAAAAATTTAAAAAATACTATAACATTAATTCCTTTGTAATAGTACCATATTAAACATGTTTTCTTCTCATACTTTCCGTAATTCGAATTCGGATAATTCGAACATTTCTTGTGGTCCTGACGAGTTCAAATTAACGAGCCCCGACTGTATCTAGATTTTGTTTGTTTGTTTCATTAAAAAATATATTTACGACTTTCTTCTGAAAAATTGAGTCAAGCCAAGACTCTCTCGAAAGAGTTAAATCCCCAAACGAAATATTATAAATCAGACCGAGCCGACCGCAACCGCGGTCAGTGAGAGCCGGGTAACCAGACATGATGCAAAGTTCCAAAAAGCAGACTAACCATTTTTTTTTTTTTTTTTTTTTTTTTTTTGTATTTTATAACTTACAAAATTTTCGAACTTCACAGACCCTAATAATATAAAATTTAATTAAAAATACTAATAATATTTAAAAGGATAAATCTTACCTTTAATAATCAAATTCCTTCGAATGTCCAACTTTTTCCACCTCCGCGAATCCACTAACCGATTTTCCACTGCGCTGCACTACACCCACAACTCGTTACCACCAGCAACTTTAATTTCAAGTTCAAGCATCTTGCATCCTAACGGTTTTTCGAGAGTCGCGACCACAATTTCTAACGTCATCCGTAGAAAAAGATTTTTGTGAGAGACAGTCTCTCCTTCCCATTCCCTCCTGCAAAGATGTCCCGCCTTTAAACGGACATCCAAGATAACAAACACAGGCCTTCTTCATGCATCCAACCAGATATAGGGTTCACGTCTTCTTCCTTCCTGCTACTACAGTTACTTGGGCTCCCAGCTGACCCTTGACCCCTTGTCGTCCCAGGGTCGTGTCACTCTTTCAACAGATCGCATAGAGCACCATCAGAGGGAAAGATGGGTGCCAGGATTTGGCAGCTTAGCGCTGAATGATCAAGAAAAATGCAAATATAGGGGGAAATCATCTTTCAAGAGCGATTTTATTTTTTATTTTATTTTTCCTTCGATAATTTTTTTTCGGTGCATTTACGTAAAAGAGGCCACAGGCGATAAGTTTATTGGAGTGAAAGGGACATTGTAGAGATATGTTATTTGTACAATGGCAGCAGCATGCTTCATAGTTGCTTTTTCCTCTTAAATATATCTTTAAGGAGAAAGAGGGGGAACCACTTCCTTAGAATATGTATTTTCCAGACGGATCCATTGATATCATCTTTTAACTAATAAAGCTAAGATTTATTTTACTAAATTAATTTATTCAGAACAAAACTATAACCTCCCTCCCCCTCCCCAATCCCTCTCTGTTTAGCCCAGTAAAGTTGGGCTGATTGGGCTTCAGCCCTCTCCGACATTTGTTGAAAATACAAAGTTAAATTATGAAAGATTAGAAATACATAAAGAAACATGCTAAGATTAAGTTAAAAAAAAAATATTTAGTTTTAGACAAGTTTTCATCTCAGAAACTGTTTTTCGCAGAGACCACTAAATTGCCATTTCAGTCAAGTTTTGTTTTACACAGGCTTTACACGTGTTTTATTATGTAAAACGTGATATATAGTGATTAAAATTGCACCAATAATTTTAATTAGTCTAAAAAGCATTAATAAAAGGGTTACATTTGCTTTTATCAGTTATCTGTGTATTTAAGGTAATGCTTAGATCGACACATTTTCTTAGTATGAACTGCGTTTTATTTAAAATAACGTAAATCCTTGTTATGTTATAGATTTGTTATTCAGCTTGTTACATCACTGTGATGTGATATTTTATTTCCATAGCATTATAAAATATTGACAAAAAAGGTATGATTGTGTAACTTATTGATTAGAAATAAAATTTATTTACATTTAAAACGCGTAAATCTAATAGAATAATTCTTAATCTCGAATATGCAAAAGGCTTTCCATCAAACAGAATTTATTAATAAAAAATTTCAGAAAATGTTATCAAAGTCGAAAATTCTAGCCCATTTTTAACAATGGAAATCAAAGACTTTTCGTAATTTCGCAAAAGTCGATTTTCTGTATAAATCGAGTTTTGAAACTTTCGTTCTGATACATATCTCCACGTGCGGTGGATTGAAAGTAAAGTAATACATATCGCAATTTGACCCCCACCAAATAATTGTTTGTTGTCAAATCGCAAACGTAAAATAATTTTTCAAATAAATTTCACACATGAATATGAAAATGTCATTGCTATTCCTAATTATAGGTTATACATTTTTTTCAATTTAGCAATTTACACAGTGAATTATTTTATAAATTTTAATAGTAACAACTCCCTAGATTAAAAAATAATTCAGCAAACAACAATGGTATACAGATACAAGAAAGTTAATTTTTAAATATATTCAAAGTAACGAAAACTCACAGTAGTAAAAATAAGTAAAAAATTATTAACATATTTCTAACAAAGTAACGCATATTAACTTTGGAAGAATTAAACTATGCTATTAATAGAAGTGATATGCGAGAATAGTCTAAGATTCCCACATACATATATACAATATATTCTTAACTGTATCCCACCTCATAACTGTTAGTAAAATGAGCTTGCACATTTGATTTTTCTCCATACGTTGTCGATTGTATAATGTAAGTTTTTCTCATTTCTATTTCTATTTTTAATCCCTTGGGGTCGAGCGACACGTACACGTGCCGCAAAAGGGCCTAAGAATCCTTGTTTATTTCCACCAGTAAAATTTTACTGTAAAATTTGCATTCTCAAATCGGAGTATTTTCTCGATTTGAAAAGGCACAAATTTCTGTGTTTAAAAACCGGTGACAAAATATTAAAAATTTTGTAAAAAGCTCCCGTCGCGAAAAGGTTAATGGTCTAATATACGTCCTGTTTTTATTTTTTTTTTTATTTACATTTTATGGATACGATCAGTGGTGACCATCCTCCCCAAACCCAATGACGCAATCCCCCCCCCCCAAAAAAAAACTTTATACTTTAACTTTGCCCCCCCCCCCCCGGCCTGAACAGAATGTCTGTTGTAAAATATATTCCTTATAATCTACTGCACAGTCAAAAGATAGCGAGTTGAGTTATTATTGCCCTTATCTAGAATTTAAAGAAACAAAACACAAGAACATTTCTGGAAATTAAATGTTGAAAAAATTTAAAAGTAATGTTAAAAAAAAAATCAAGATTTTTTTAACAGTAAAAAAAGAAAATATTAAAAATTTAAAAATACCTCCCACTCCAAAATGTTGTCCTTTTTCTCAAATTCCCCCCCCCCAAAAAAAAAAACTAAATTTTATGACGCACGTTGCGTCACAAAACCCCTCTCTGGGCACCCCTGGATACGATTAATCGGGCAATCTAGAAATCAAATTTAGGATTTTTTTTCTGATTTCTACTCAGAAATTAATCGTAATTGTTGTGTCTACGTGGTATTGCCCTTGAGAACGAGCTACGTACCACAATTTGCATTATTATTTTTTTTTTTTTTTGCTGTTACATTATTGCTAACTCCTCTTGTCATGTTTAAGTTTCTTATATATTGGGTAATTCTATATTCATTGCAGATGTTGAATTGTAGTATCACATAATGGTTTATATATGAGGACCCCAGAAGCCAAGGGGTATAAGTGACAAAATTGAAAAAAATAAACTAAATACACAGACGACCTAAAAATATGCTTTTTTCATTTCAGGTAAAGAAATATAAATGATTTTCTTCTTATTTGCTGAGTTATAGAGGCAAACCACTTTTTTCGAAAAACAAACAATATTGATTAATTATACATTTAAAGGAAATTGTATTTTATTTTTTAACAGTTATTGAAATAAGAGTTCAAAGACCAGAATGCAACAAGCAGAAATTTCCTATTTCAATCTACTCAATTCTTATTGATGAGCCAATTTAACATCAATTATCTTTAAACTCAATTTACTCCAAATCGAAATTTTGTCACTTGTACCCCTTGGCTTCTGGGTCCTAATATATATTCAGGGTGTCCGAAAAGTCTGGAAACGGCCGAATAACTCGAGAAATTCATATGAGATTGAAAAACGTAAATATATGTGTTAAATATTTTTAAATAAGCGACTCAGTGATACCAAATTTGACCTTCGCAACCGACCCCCTGAGGGTCAGAGGGGGTCCAACTTCGAAATCTTAAATTATAACCCCCATTTTTTATTGCAGATTAGGATTCTACGGACAAAAATACGTAACTTTTGTATTTGATGTTTATTTCGAATCCTCGTTTATCACGGTGTAATCGAGCTTATTAAATCGATACATATTTCGGCTTTTCCAACGGGATTTTCCCTAATCGAAACTGATTGGGCAGAATTTTTGACGTCAAATTCCTTTTTTTTTTTTTTTTTTTTTTTTTTTTTTTTGTTGCAGGAATAGCGTTTCTTAAAAATCACCCGTGGCGATTATTTAGAAAGTACTACTCTTTTAAAAATTTGACCCATTTGCTGCAGCGTCACTCCACTGCTTTTATAGAAAACGGTTACTTTACTGTGTTATGGAATATTCTCATTGGTCATGAAAGAGATATTCTATAAAAGCTGTGGAGTGACCCCATCAAAAAAATCATAATCACAAAAGTTTGGGTTAATTAACACCAATAGTGGTGAAACTTTGATCCTATATTTCCTCTTTATACTTGCCTAAACACATTTGTTTGAAGATAATTAAGAAAATTAGAACTCCATCTGACAAATCCGTTCATTAAACATTTCAGTAGACTTTTTTCACATTACTATTTGAATCTTAAGAATGCTTTAGACTAGTGATAAAGAACATCTAAAATGAAAAATATCTTATGAGGTTAATATTTAAGCGTGAAGTAAAATTTTACCATACACAGTTTTCTCCATTATACTGGTAGCCATAATTGCTTCTCCTGACCTTACTTACGTATCGTCAAACGCATGCAAAAGTGTAAAAATAAGACAAACATTTCATTTTCCAAATAAAAAGATGCATGCTTTCTGACGGGACTATAAAGTTCTTGCTCAACAATCGGAGGAATTGGTTTTACAATTCCCGATATCGAAGTTTGATAAAACTGATATCTTGCACATTTACGTCAAGTTTTGTGTTCGATGCATTTTGCAATATATATTCAAAAACAATTTACGTTTACGAAATTTAAAATCATGAATATTTTGAACATGTTTGGATTACGTAGAGAAATAAAATAAATGTTATTGGTATGGTCACACAGCTGGCCGAGGGGTAGGGGAAGGTTTGTCAGAGGGGAATAGACAAGTAAAACGATACAGATCTATAAAATATTCAGAATATTCTATAAAGGATATTCTTTATAGTAGATGAAACCCGAAAGATGCTAAAATGTAATATGAAAGGTTCTTTTTAATATTATTCTTTTAATGTTACATATTATATAACATCCTATTGCAAAATTCCTTCAGGTGTAATATATATCGTGTTCGGGATGGATATAAATAATTTTATACTACCACAGTAACATTTTAAAATTGAAATATTCAATAATGTAATGCAAAATATCTAATATGAATTCTGATGTTTACTTGTTCAAAAAAATGTTTTGAAAAATAATAAAAAAACAATAAGCAAACATTTGTGGTATACAGATAGAAGAACAAGCTAATTTTTAAATCTTTTCAAAACAACAAAAAATTATTTTAGTTAAAAATATGCAAATATGTTAACATCTTTCTAACCAAGTGGCGCATATGAAATGTGGAAGCAACAAAACGCATATGGGAGAATGGTCTAGACTACATATTATGTAAAATGTAATACCTTACTAATTAATTATTAATTTTTAAATATTCTATGATAATTATAAAAGACGAAAATATTAATCACATATCGTATAAAACAAACTTGTAAACCTTTTCACAAAACAAAAGTTTACAAAACATATTTTTGTATCCTTGAAAGCAAAGTTAGTGAAGGATATAAAATGGAATAAGCTATAATTTTTTTAAGTTTTTAAAGGAAAATTATTGTAAAAGTTAATCATATGCGGTAACAGGCTTATATTAAAACAATTTCAGATAAACAAACATTTTTAATCAATACCTACATATCGTCAAACGCATACGAAAATGTAAAAATAAGACAAACATGCTATTTTCCAAATAAAAAGATATATGCTTACTGACGGGGCAATAAAATCCATACACAACAACCTGACATATACATTTTACAATTCCCGATGTCGAAGTTCGATAAAACTGATATCTTGCACACCTACGTCAAGTTTTGTGTTCGATGCATTTTGCAATATATCCAAAACAACTTACGTTTACGAAATTCTAAGTCATGAATATTTTGAACAGGTTTGGACTACGTAGAGAAATAAATTAAACGTTATTGGTATGGTCACAGCTTATGTGGTAGAGGAGGGGAAAGTACGACGA
Source organism: Maratus speculifer (assembly GCA_964019185.1). Lineage (NCBI taxonomy): Eukaryota > Metazoa > Arthropoda > Arachnida > Araneae > Salticidae > Maratus > Maratus speculifer. Next base: position 115,346,959 of record OZ025292.1, read on the forward strand.
GTAAAATGACACGGATCTTTAAAATATTCGGAATATACGGAAGATACTAAAATGTAAAATGAAAGAGCATTTTTTATTATTCTTTTAATGTTATATGTTAGATAACAAGTTACTTCAAAATACCTTCAGGTGAAAAATATATCGTATTGACAATATAAATAATTTTATACTACCAAAGTAACATTCTAAAATTGATGCATTCAGTATTGTATTTCAAAATATGTAATGTGAATTTTGATGATGACCTACTAAAAAAAAAAAAAAAAAAAAAAAAGCAAACGTGTGGTATACAGACTCAAGATCAAGCTAATTTTTAAGTCTTCTCAAATCAATAAAAATGTATATCAGTTAAAAATAGGCCATTAACATCTTTCTAACCAACTGTGTAAGTAACAAAACGCATATGCAAGAATGGTCTGTGTTACATATATATTTAAAATGTAATAACATACTAACTAATTAGCAATTTTTAAATATTATATGATAAGAAATGAAAATATTAATCACATACGATAGAAAACAAATTTATAATCCTTTTCACAATAATAAAAGTTTACAAATCATGTTTTTGCATCCTTGGAAGCAAAGTTACTGAAGGATATAAAATGGGATAAGTCGTAGTTTTTTAAACTTTTTTAAGGAAAATTATTATAAAAGTTAATCACATACAATAACAAGCTTATTTTTAAACATTTCCAGATTAACTAAAATTAAAAAATAATACGTACATATTGTCAAACGCATGCGAAAATGTAAAAATAAGACAAACATGCCATTTTTCAGATAAAAACATGCATGATTATTGACGGGACAAAGAAATCCATGCGCAACCACCTCAGATATACATTTTACAATTCCTTATGTCGAAATTTGATAAAATTGATATCTTGCACATCTACGCCAAGGTTTATGTTCGATGCATTTTGCAACATATCCAAAAACAACTTACGTTTACGAAATTCAAAATCATGAATATTTTGGACACGTTTGGATTACATGAAGAAATAAAATAAATGTTATTGGAATGGTCACAGCTGGCAGACAAGGAGAAGGATGTCTGCCAGAAGGGAATGGATGAGTAAAACGACACAGATCTGTAAAATATTCGGAATATTCTATAGAAAAAACATTCTTTGGAGAAGATAGCATTCGGAAGATGCTAAAATGTAATATGAACGTTTTCTTTTCTTTTCTAATGTTATATGTTACATAACATTCTATTGCAAAATACTTCGAGGTGTGAAATATATCGTGTTGATGAAAATAATTTTATACTACCACAGTAACATTCTAAAACTGAAGTATTCAATATTGTAATGCAAAATCTCTAATGTAAATTCTGATGTTTATCTACTCATGCTAAAAAATAATAATAATAATTTTGAAAATTTAAATTTGAAAGGCGTTTTATATTTTCGTGCTTATTCTGATGCATTTTGCTCTTTGCTGTGAAGATTCCTTTGAAAAATACTAATTCGCGTTCTTTGCTTCTGAGTAGAATGCGGTATCAGTGTGTGTGTGTGTGTGGGGGGGGGGGGGGGGGGAAGATATGGAAAACATATTATTTATCAGTAAAAATAAAGTAAACACACTACAATTGCATACAAAATATGAAGTTTAAAAAGGCAACGAAAATAATAAAATAGATGTTACAAGTTAAAAGCATACAATTTGTTTAAAAACTGCTTAGTACTTTCGGCTTGTATTTCTCGCGGTTATCATCACAGAATATTTTTATGATTCCTGTTCATTCATACAGATACAGGGTGAACCAAAAGACTTGAAGGCTCCTGTTTCTGAAGGCGAAGACACTCGCGAGCTAATGCTATTTTTGCGGTGAGGTTATTTTCTAAGAACTCTTTTGCACTTCGACATTTTTATTTTAGTCTTTTTATTTATTCATTTATTTATTTATTTATTTGCTTTGGATGGTTGAGGTCACTTTCTACATCGCACTTTTTTTATTTTTTCCACTTCGATTGTAGATATTTTTTTTTACAAAGTTAGTTTCACTTTCAAAACCGGTTCTGAAAATTAAAGTCCCTTGCATGAAAATAATGTGAAAATATTTTTTCAAAAATGCCATTTCTCCAGCAAAAGGATGCATTCTAACACTTACTTAGGTATATAAATGGGATAAACCACCAATTTTTTAATTTTTTTTAAAGAAAATTATTATAAAATTAATCACAACAATAACCTCTTCAGTCCTGGAGTACCCATTTGGGTATATTAAAACAAAAGCCAAAATTATCTCCAAAAATTTTTTATAAATGCATAGATTTCTGCTAGCACTATTCAGATACATCACAGTGTCCTATATTACCAATAAATGTGCTGCATGTTTAAAGATGGAGGAACGATGTGACTTTGAAAATGAAACATTTCCAAGATGGATGACATAAACAATTTTCCAACGACTTCACGTCAAAGTATGTGAATAATACAAATTTTAGAGTGAATTAAAAAATATATATTGCATTTTTTGTAAGCTATAATGTTTCAAGAATAATTTGGAGTTGTTTATAAATGTTGTTCATATGTGCATGAATGTGAAAAACATCTGCAAATATATTGTACGCATTTGGGTACAATGGGTCTTAACTATACATTTCCAGCTAAAGAAACAAATTTTCTGCGTAACTATTTGTACACTTGGTTATTAAAAAAAAATTAGGAACGAATAAATTATTTAATTTAATCTTACAAAACAATTTAAAAGGACTTTTTTCATTAAAAAAATTATATGAAGTAATATACTGAATTTACTGCTAAATTATGTCATAATTTTTAATAATTTTAAAAATTTTTAACACGTTTTGAAAAGTTGTATAGTTGTACAAGCCCGCATGTATTAGTCAAAAAAGTCTAAAATAAGTGATACTTTATTAGAAGATTATTATTAAAAGGTATGTAGTATATGTATAGTGGTATGTGTAGTAGTATGTGTATATTATCAGTGGCTTTCAGTAATAATCAGGTAAGGCACATTTTTAATATTTTCAGTAATTAACATTTAAAGTTTTTAAATGTCTTTTTATCATTAATTTTATAAAATAGATTAGAACTTAATAATTTTCATTACATTCAATTAGGATATAAGAGCTTCTTTTTCTTGCCAAAATAGTTATATAAAATTGTTTTTATTAATTGAGACCCAATTAAAATAATTTTCTATTTTTAAAGGAAAATTTATAGTCGCCCTATGACGGGAAGTATTCATTTTTTTTTTCAGTAATGGCAGATGAAAGCACTTTTAAAGCTACATTTTCCCAAATTATCTCAATTTTTTTTCAAAAATGTGCTATACCTGGTTATTACTGGAAGCCACAGATACATCAGATACACAGATAGATGTATAGTAGCAAGATATGCATTACAATTATTACAATATGTGTATAATATTTTTGCGCAATACATAGCTTTTGGTAAAAAATTAATTTAAGTTGTTTAAATTGACATAATTTTTAAACAATAAATAGTTTTATTTTTGTAAAACAAAATTGGTATTTTTGTTTAAAAAATGACATTTTAACTCAATTGCGACCTGATGTACCCATATGGGTACATTAATTTTAACTATTTAAGAATTAAAAAACTAATTTTATTTTCTTTTTTCTAAGCTTAAAAGCACCATAATTTGCTAATAAAATAATTTTTCTATGCAGCAGATTTTTCTCGGGACTGAAGAGGATAAACAAACATAAGTTAACTTTTAAACACTTTCGGAATATACTTATATATATATACTGACAATACCTACATATCGTTAAACGCAAACAAAAAATTAAAAATAAGACAAACATGCCACTTTCCAACGAAAAACATGCATGCTTACTGACGAGGTAATGATATCCCTGCGCAACAACTTGAAATGTGCATTTTACAACTCCCGATATCGAAGTCCCTTCAAATTGATATCTTGCACATCTACGTCAAGCTTTGTGTTCGATGCATTTTGCAATATATCCAAAACAACTTACGTTCACGAAATTCTAAGTCATGAATATTTTGGACAGCTTTGGACTACGTAGAGAAATAAAATAAACGTTATTGGTAGGGTCACAGCTGATGTGGTAGAGAAGGGGAAAGTACGACAAGTAAAATGACACGGATCTATAAAATATTCGGAATATTCTATAGAAAAACGTTCTTTAGGATAGATGGGACACGGAAGATACTAAAATGTAATATGAAATGTTTTTTTTCTTTTAATGTTTATGAAATATAACATCCTATTGCAAAATGCCTTATAATACAGGTATAAAACATACCGTGTCGAAGATAAAAATAATTTTATACTACCGCAGAAATATTCAAAAATTGAAGTATTCAATATTGTAATGCAAACTCTTTAATGTGAATTACTATTTTTACCTACTCATGCAAAAAAAATCATTTTTAAAATTTAAATTTGAAAGCCATTTTATATTTTCATGCTTATTCTAAAACATTTTGCTCTTTGCTGCATGTGTGTGTAAGAGAGGGGATGGGCGATTTAATAAATATTATTAACCTATAAAATATTTTTAAAAAACTTGCTACAATTGCATACAAGTGAACTTTGAAAAGTTTACCTTTTTACTTAAAAAAAACGACGAAAAGAATTAAATAGAAGTTACAAATTATAAACAAACATTTTGTTTAAAAACTGCTTAGTACTTTCGGCTTCCATTTCTCGTGTCCATCATCACAGAATATTTTTATAATTACAATTCATTCATACAAATATAGGGTGAATCAAAAATCTTGAAGGCTCCTGTCCCTGCAAGCGAAAACACTCTCGAGCTATTGCTATTATTATGCGGAGATTATTTTCTAATAACTCGTTTGCACTTCGACATTTCAACTTTTTTCTCATTGGATAGCTGAGGCCGCTCTCTACACCACTTCTTTTTTACTTTTTCGAATTTGCAGTATAAAAGCTGTAGATATTTTTTATAAAGGTAGTTTCACTTTCAAAGCCGGTTCTGAAAATGATAGTGTCTTGAAAGAATATGATACAAAAATGTAGAAAATTAACCCAACATGACATTTCTCCAGCAAAAAGACGTATTCTAGCTATTGATACTGCTACAATAAAAGATATAAAATGGGATAAGCCATAGTTTTTTTTTTTTAATTTTCAATTAAAATTACCATAAAAGTTAATCATATACAATAACAAACTAGTTTTTAAATATTGCAGAATATTTTTTTCTTATAAAAATATCTACATATTTTTATAAGGTGCATGCAAAATGTTATATGCAAAATAGACGCATGTTATTATGTTAAAGACATGCAAAAATATTAAAAATAAGACAAACATGCCATTTTCCGATGAAAAATCCTTACCGACAGAGCAATAAAATCCGTCCGTAACAACCTGAGATATACATTTTACAATTTTCGATTTCGAAGTTTGATGAAACTGATATCTTGCACATCTACGTCAAGTTTTGTGTTCGATGCATTTTATAATATATTCAAAACAAGCAATGTTTAGGAAGTTTAAAATCATGAATATTTTGGACACGTTTGAGCTACGTAGAGAAATAAAATAAATCTTATTGGTATGGTCACACAGGGTAAGGGTTTGTCAGAAGGGAATAGGCGAGTAAAACGATACAGATCTGTAAAATATTCGGAATATTCTGTAAAAAATATTCTTTGTAGTAGATGGGATCCGAAAGATGCTAAAATGTAATATGAAAGGTTTTTATTATTTTTATTATTTTAATGTTACATGTTACATAACAACATATTGCAGAATTCCTTCAGGTGTAATATATATCGTGTTGGGAATATAAATAATTTTATACTACCACAGTGACATTCTAAAATTGAAGTATTCAATATTGTAATGCAAATTATCTAATATGAATTCTGCTGTTTACCTACTCATGCTATTAAAAAATTTTAAAAAATAAGCAAACATCTGTGGTATACAGATAAGAACAAGCTAATTTTTAAATCTTTTCAAATCAACAAAGATTTATTTTAGTTAAATGTATGCAAAGATGTTAACATCTTTCTAACCAAGTGAAACATATTAAATATGGAAGCAACGAAATACATATGGGAGAATGGCCTGGGCTACATATTATTTGAAATGTAATAACTTACTAATTAATTATTAATTTTTAAATATTCTGTGATAAAAAACGAAAATATTAATCACAGCCATATGAAACAAACTTAGAACTTTTCACAATAACAAAAGTTTACAAAACATGTTTTTGTATCCTTGAAAGCAAACTTAGTGAAGGATGTAAAATGGGATAAGCCATAGTTTTTTTTTTAAATTTTTTAAGCAAAATTATTATAAAAGTTAATCATATGCAGTAACAAGCTGATTTTAAAACATTTTTAGATTAACAAATATTTAAATTCAATACCTATATATCGTCAAACGCATGAGAAAATGTAAAAATGAGACAAACATGCCATTTTCCAAATAAAAAGATACATAATTATTAAGGGGTCAATAAAATCCATATACAAAAACCTGACATACATATTTTACAATAACTGATGTCGAAGTTTGATGAAACTGATATCTTGCACACCTACGCCAAGTTTTGTGTTCGATGCATTTTGAAATATATCCAAAACAACTTACGTTTACGAAATTCTAAGTCATGAATATTTTGAACACATTTCGACTACGTAGAGAAATAAAATAAATTTTATTAGTATTGTCACAGCTAATGTGGTAGACCGGGGGGGGGGGGGTTCAAACAGAAGGGAGTAGACGAGTAAAACCACACAAATCTATAAAATATTTGGAATATTCTATTGAAAAAATATTCTTTGGGGAAGATGGAACCCGGAAAATGCTAAAATGTAATATGAAAGGTATTTTTCTTTTAATGTTTATGTAACATAACATCCTATTACAAAACATCTTCAGGTGTAAAATATATCATGTTCAAGATAACAATAATTTTATACTACCGCAGTAACATTAACAAATTGAAGTATTCAATATTGTAATGCGAAATATCTAAGCGAATTCCGATGTTTACCTACTCATGCTAAAAAAAAGATCATTTTGAAAATTTTTATTTAAAATGCGTTATATTTTTAGAAAGAGCAGTTTTTCAAGCTTATTTTAAAACATTTTACTCTTTGCTGTGAAGATCTCTTTGAAAAATACTAACTCGCTATTTTTGCTTCTGAGTAGAACGTAGTAGGGGGGGGGGGGAGTTTTGGCATATATATTATTTACCAGTAAAAAATTTTTAAAAAATGCTAAAATTACATACCAAACACACAATATGAACTTTGAAAAGTTTATCGTTTTACTCAAAAGGCGACGAAAATCATAAAATAGATGTTACAAGTTAAAAGCATACATTTTATTTAAAAATTGCTTAGTACTGGCGTCTATTATCAGAGAATATTTTTATAATTAAATGCTATTCCTTCATACAAATACAGGATGAACCAAAAGTCTTGACAGGATTATAATAATTCGTTACAAATTTACCGTTTGTAAAATCATTTTAAAATTTAGTTGTAAGTATGCAGGTTCTGAAAACTGTATGATACACACACACATATATACATATATATACATATATATACATATATACAGGGTGTCCCATAAGTAATGGGACAAACTTTAAGGGGAGGTAGGGCACATCATAACGATTCAGAATTACATAGGAACCTATGTCCCCAAACGTCATTTTAACCATGTAAAATTTAACTGTGTTTGGCTATTTTTTGACACATGTGGGCGTGGTTTATGTATGTTAAATTTAAAAAAGATATTCTATGATAATAGTTTGACGAAAAAATTGTGAAGTATAATATCGCTGCATCTATTCGAATATTTAGAGCGCTGATTGTATTAGTAAGAATAATAACCATGAAAATGTAAAATATTAGAATGTAGAAACAACTTATAATAGGCGGAGTTTTAAATAAATCAAAAATACTTAAAGAAAGAGACACAAGACTGAGATCATCTCAAATATTTATTGGTCATAAATATTATACGTACTTTGGTAAGTGACATGTAAGAATGTCATAAAAGGTGTTCAAAGTTTCCACCATTACTAGTGATGCAAGCGTTACAACGTCGGACCATGGACTGGCGGACTCGCTCAAACACACCTGGATTTTCTTTAATATCTGCAGCAGCGCAGGCGATTCTCGCAACCAGATCCATGTCTGTATCAATCGGTGTTGCGTAAACAGCACCTTTCAATGCACCCCACAGAAAGAAATCGATGCTGCTTAAATCAGGAGAGCGTGGTGGCCAGATAACCGGTCCACCACGCCCAATCCATCGATGACCAAACGCCTGATTCAAATGCTGACGAACACATCTTCCATAATGCGGAGGTGCCCCATCATGTTGAAACCACATATCACGTGGTACTGGGTCAAGTAACCTTGGTAGCATCTCTTGCAAAAAAATAAGGTAATCTCTAGATGTCAGAGGCGCTGGCAACAAATAAGGCCCAACTAAGAAGTCGCCAACAATACCAGCCCAAACATTCACTGAAAAACGATGTTGGGCAGCATGTGGTCTCATTCCTTGGGGATTCTCATCAGACCATAAATGCGTATTGTGATGGTTGAATACACCATCTCGAGTGAAATATGCCTCATCCGTAAATAAAACTTTGGATGGGAAATGAGGATCTAGACGACATTGGTCGAGATACCAACTTGCAAAACTTTTACGTGCAGGATAATCTGTAGGAAGCAATGATGGTACTCTTTGCAGATGGTACGGGTGTAATCCTTCAAGTCGCAAAACACGATGAACTGTACTTCGAGATCCTCGTATGGCAGCAGCGATGTTTCGTACGCTGGTACTTGGATTGCTACCAACGATATCCAACACATTTTGTTCCATACTTGGAGTTCGAGACAGTCGTGGCCGTCCCACATTACTCCTATCACCTCGAAGTGAACCATAATTACTTAAATTGTAATGTAAATAAGCAAATATTCGGCGGTCCGGTGCAACTCTCTGTGGAAACCTTTCGCAATATAATCTTTGTGCAGCCCTTGCATTTCCCTCGGCCAAGCCATATATGAAGTGCATATCCGCCAGTTCATTATTGGTGAAACGTTGCATACTCTTCAGCGGGTGGTGACAATTCCAATCAGCGTAATTTCTGCAAGGCTACTGTGGAAAGAAAAGCAAAGTCTAAAGATTAAACGCATTATAAATTTCCTGTCCTACAAATTCTGGAATACAATTTCCGGTGTGGATACTTATTTCTTAAAGTATTTATTCTCGCCTTCCTATGATAACTCCGCCTACTGTACATTTTTAAAATCTTCTATGTTCCGACATTTTAAAATTCTATACTTAATTGTATATTAATACAATCGGTGTGTTAAATACGTCGAGTAGAAGCAGCATTTTCATTTTTTATATTCTTTTTGTTTAACTATTAGCATATAAAATACACTTGTTGAAAATTCGACATTCAAAAGCCACGCCCACATATGTGGAAAAATCGACAAATAAAACTGACTCTTAAAGGGTTAAAATGACGTTTGGGAACATGGGTTCCTATGTAATTCTGAATCGTTATGATGTGCCCTACCTCCCCTTAAAGTTTGTCCCATTACTTATGGGACACCCTGTATAAACAAATAAAAAATAATGTATTCCTCATAAACAAATATGCAAATAAACAAATTTTTAAAACTTTTAACAATAAAAAAAGTAAAGCATGATTGCGTTTCCTTATAAAGATACGAAAAATAAAAATAAAACATGCATGGGATTTCAATAACAAGATTCATGATAGCGATAGCTGAAGGAGCAATAAAGTACATATACCACAGTCATTTTGATATATGGAAGTTTGATAAATCTGAAATTTTTGCACATCTACGTCAAATTTTGTGTTCTACGCATTTTGCAATGTATTCAAAATAACTTACGTTTACAAAACGTAAACTTATGAATATTTTCACCGCATTACGACAACGTAGAAAATGTACATCATTGGGATGGTCACAACTTGCCGAAGGGAAAGAAGGGGGGGGGGGCTTTAACTGAAGGGAATATCCGAGATAAATAATACAGGTCTATAAAATATTTGGAATGTTCTATAGAATAAATTTTATATAAAGGAGATATAACCAGGAATATGCTATGCAAGTAAGAAGGACGATTTATTGTCATTATTATTATTAAATGCTATCTAAATTAGTACTCCAAGGTACTTTCAGGTGTAAGACATGTCGTGTAGAGGATGTGAATAATTTAATACGAAAGCAACATTTATAATTTAATTATTCAATATTTTAAAAAAAATTTCTTACAAATTAAATCAGACATGTATACTAAGTACAGAACCTGTAAGAAACTATAACATTAATAGGATGCACTTTTTAAAAAATTATCACTGCTATATGTCTTATGTTATGTAACATACTACTCCATACTATACATTCTATATAATATTCACTTTTAAGTTTTCATATTTAATGCAACTTTTTGTTGTAAGTTCAGATCCTCTAAGTGTATTTAAATGTTTTCAAATGCAAGACATATTATGTTGAGCACATAAATATAACTGAATACGAGAGCAACATTTGAAATTGAATTATTCAATATTAATAATGTAGAATTTCAAAAATTAACTATGCAAATTAATGCATATATGTATACAGAATGTTAATAAAATAACAAATTATAATTTTTTGTAAAGATGTTCTTCAATTTCCTTAGTGCAAAAATTTCTGAAATTTATAAGGCGAAAAACACTATTGAGAGAAAATGGCATTACATATTTCCTAACACACAGGTTCTTGCTAACTCTTATTTATTAAATATTGTATGAAAAGTGCTTCATACAAATTACCCAATAAAAAGTGTTCTACAATATGAAAAATTCTAAAAGTAATATTAAGATACATGTGCAATAACTTTTTTACAAAAACAAAGAATTTGAAATCATAAATAAATTGTGCAACACATGTCAACACCAAAAGACACATGCTATTTGATGGAGAAATAAAATGCATACGCAACAGTTTTGAAACTTTTCTTTTCAATAAATTTATTAATGAAAAGAAAAGTTTTAAAACAAATTTAATCCTTCCAGGTACGAATTTTTTTTTCAGTTTTAGAAAAAACTACTTTTTTATTCATAGCGTTAACACTAACTATACAAATGGATTAATTAGTGTTTAATGAATGCTTCACAGTCTGGAAGATAACGAATGTTCTTATTTTGCGTTCTATTCAATTAATATTCATATGACAATAGGCTAATGAAAAATTTTTGGAGATGTTAAGAAAATATTTTATTGCAATAAGATTTAACTTATATTACAACTATCTGATACTTTTTGTGTTTTATTACGCATGATTCTTTCAGGAAAGTAACTCGAATTTTAAATTTAAAGAGTGAAATAGGTGTTTAAATTAAAAGAATCGCAAACGGTGCAAAGAGAATTAAGCAAATATTTATGATTAATATTATTACTAAATGATTAAACATTAATGATGTCATATATTAAATGCATAGGCATATACTAACACTAACACTTTAAAATAGAACAATAGAATTTCTTACTTTTGAAATACTATATTATTACTATTAATAGAACATGATTCTATTAGTAGTACACCAGACCCAAAAGGATTAAAAGCCCACAAAAGTATGTGAAATGAAAGGGATGGGGATAACTATGAAATCTTTCTTAGAAAAGACACCTGTTAGCTGATGAAACAATACAATGCATTCACAAATGTTTCACTATTAGTTTAATTCTTAATTCATAAATTTCAATTATACAAACGCTCCATAATCTATACTAATAAAATAACAAATCGCTCTGTCTGCGTGTGTGTGTGTGTGTGTGTGTGTGTGTGTCTGCGATGGCTAGCAAAATCTATGGGACGTACGAAGCTCAAAATTTTTATGAGAGTAGCCCAATATCTCTCCTGATGCACCTGAGCTTTAGAATTTCGAAATTCTATTTATTAACTGAGTAATTAATTAAATTCCAAAGATCACTCTCATAAAAAATCGCCTTTTTTCTTCTTTTTTTCCCTTCATTTAGTTATGGTTGGTTGGTTGCATAAAATTTTCGCATAAATAATTAAAAAAGCTGGAACAGACCTTTAAAATTCATAGACTGGCAAACTGTCAGTTTAAATGATGATTTTTTATCACAGCGGTTGTAAACCATGGAGGAAAAAGATAGGTGGTGGTGAAGTAAACCGAAAAAGGGTCGCAATATTAAACCATTTATCGCTCAAATTTTAATGTCCCAAACAAAAGCATGTGGAAGGGATTTTGTATTAAGACGAACTAGCTGACCCGCCCGGCGTTGCCCGGGTCCGTATTAGCAATATTAAACGAACTTGAAATTTGTATGATTTTATCAATAACTGGAAGCATGCAGAAATGCATTGTCTGAAATACGTCGCAGCTGACTTTGTGAAAAATCAGTTTTAAAAACAACAACTAATATTAAACTCTAAAAATACTTAAAATGAGCAATGAGATAAATACATTATCTGTTTTATATTTCTTAATGATATTCCTCTGGACCGAGTTGGCGCATTGCCAAGATTTGCTTCCTCTGGACCGAGTTGGCGCATTGCCAAGATTTGCTTTCCCCTGGGCCTCAATTAATTAATTATCCTCGGAATTCCTTTTATTTATAGAGATTGAAAGGAATGAATTACAGCTGAAGCGTATTTTACGAAGTAATAGTAATTTTTTAAAATGGTCTTTTTTCTATTATATCATTTATTTTTAAAAAATGTTTGCTTTTAAAATAATTGGAATTGATATATTCGAAAAAATTAAATGTAAAAATAAAATTAAATAAAATATTGAAAACATTTGATTTGAACTAAAAATTGTATTACTAAAAGTTTTCTTTTTTTTTTTTCAGAACTTTTTAATACTTTATAACGTATATGAAAAAATGTTTTTAATTTAACAATATATTAATAACTCTATGTCAATATATAAAATATAATTATGAAAACATTCTTTTAAAATCATGCGCGAAAACTTAAATAACAAATATTAGTCTAAAATCTAGATTTCAGAGTGCAGACGATTTTAAGACATTAACGAAAGAATGTTAACTTTTCAAGCAAAATCTTAAATGATGCTTCTATATTGATATTTCAAAGTGACGGCTAGGTTACATTTATGTTATATTTAAGTTACGGTAGGGTAATGTTAAGTCGCAGACAGATTATGGTTATGGTACAAAAGTTTACGGTTAGGAATTTGTCCACAGAGTCAACATTACGCATGCTTTGATAAAAATATACACTTTTGTTAAATGGCTCTGAAATTATAATACTATATACCAATCTTTTATCATCGCGTATCGATTTCATTCACGGTATAGTCGGATTTAAGAGTGATATAATTAGTTTGAAATTCAAAATATTTCACTTGGGATTTCTATGCGAAAAAAATAATTAGTTACGTGATTTAACAGTGATTTTTACGGGTAAATATCAACACTTTAACACGAAACTAACGCAATCGTTGGATACATGTTCCCTCCCGTGTTTCTCCTTGCTCATTTTAAGTATTTTTAGATCTTAATATTAGTTGTTGTTTTTAAAACCGATTTTTCACAAAGTCAGCTGCGACGTATTTCAGACAATGCATTTTTGCATGCTTCCAGTTAATGATAAAATCATACAAATTTCAAGTTCGTTTAATATTGTTAATACGGACCCGGGCAACGCCGGGCGGGTCAGCTAGTAAAAAATAATACTGCCCAACAATGAAATTCTTTCTAAAGCGAAATTGTTCAATTCTGCATGAAATTAACCCTTAAACAGCGATATTTCCATGATAAACCTCCATTCGCTTTTGTTTTAGAATTTGTACCATGTTTCAGATGCGCAATCCTAATAAATTGCAAATGTTACCAAAATAAGGTTGGATTTAAGATTATGTTGATGAAATTGTTGAGCATATCTGGTTACCACGCAACAAGTCCAAAGCTCGACAAGCTGAGCTCAGCCTTTATTTCGTTTTGGATCGATAAAATAAGTACCAAGCTTACTTGTGAGATGAACAGCGATGGTCTCGCGTTAGACTGATTATCTAACAGGGGCATACACTGTATAGCATCTTGGGACCCTATATCAAGAAAAAAGTGTGGGGAGTGTAGGCCCTAATCGTTAAGGGGTCATAAATACGCAGATAGTTGTTGATAAAATCGACTGCTATATATTTTTTAAAATGTTACACTTTTCAAATTTTTATACGATCCCTGTATTTAATGATTTCTATTTAGAAAGATTTCTTTCATACTCTGATATGTTAAACACTGTAAATTCCATTCTTCAACTACTAAAACTCTATAAGATATATTTTCAATTAACTAAAATTTTTGGAATTTTCTGACACTAAAAGTGAACACATGATTTATTTTTGCGTCAGAAAGATAAGAAATTTCATGAATTTCAATGCATGATATCGTGAGAAATTTATCTGTAGAAGATTGACATTTTCACTTCTTTACTTGTCAGAGTACAGTTATAATTTTATTTTACTATAAATTATAAGATCCATGGACCGTATACAAGTTTAAAAGTGTAACTTTTCAATAATACATGGCCAGGACTAGTTCATCAAACAGCCTTAACATAATTTCTACTGGCGACACGTGACCACGTAATGTTTTTGACTGATGTTTATTTTATTTTGTAATCTTTAGATTTAAATAATAAATGATCATTTTTAATGCATTGAATAATTTTTTATGACTTTATAGCTTTAAAATTTAAAAGAAAAGCAAACATAAATCAAAGCTTGAAAGGTGTTATTTGACAACAGTAGAAATTGTGTTTAGAAGACAAATATCTTTAAAACAGACAAAATACATGTAAAAGTCAGCCTAATATCTATTACCAGAACGCCAGTTCTGATTAACTCAGTATTTATATATGGTCGCATTTATATTATACACACATATTTCATTGAAAATTCAATATTTTTAACACGCTTTTATTACTTTCACCTGTATGTGAGTTTGTGGGTTTGTAACTCTCCTTATTATCTAAAGATTTTCCTTATTATCTAAAAATTTTCTCAAGCAATTTTGACTAAAATTGCATTCTATGGTTTTCGGGCACGAGAAAATCATTG
Source organism: Maratus speculifer (assembly GCA_964019185.1). NCBI lineage: Eukaryota > Metazoa > Arthropoda > Arachnida > Araneae > Salticidae > Maratus > Maratus speculifer. Next base: position 115,362,069 of record OZ025292.1, read on the forward strand.
AACATGTTTGAGAAAAAAATTTAATGGGTCATATTGGGTCATTAAGGGTCTGGGTCAAGCTATTTATATTTAAAGAACGGCGTGATCGATTGTAACGAAATTTTGTATGTAACAGTTTTTTGGCACGAGAAAACTATCGGGCTGGGTCACATGTTCGAAAAATTTCGATTAGTGGGTCATTTTTGGGTCATTATGGGTCAAGCCATTTTTATCTAAAAAACGGCTCTAACGATTTTGACCAAATTTTATATTTTATCGTTTTGGATTACAAGAAGACCATTGGGTTAGGTAACATGTTCAAAAAAATTCGGTTAGTGGGTCATTTTTGGGGTCATTGTGGGTCATGCTATTTTTATCTAAAGATTTTCTCATGCAGTTTTGACTAAAAATTGCATTCTATGGTTTTCGGGCACGAGAAAAATATTGGGTTAGGTTACATGTTCGAGAAAAAAATTTAATGGGCCATATTGGGTCATTAAGGGTCTGGGTCAAGCCTTTTTTATTTAAAGAACGGCGTGATCGATTATAACGAAATTTTGTATGTAACAGTTTTTGGCACGAGAAAACTATCGGGCTGGGTCACATGTTCGAAAAATTTCGATTAGTGGGTCATTTTTGGGTCATTATGGGTCAAGCCATTTTTATCTAAAAAACGGCTCTAACGATTTTGACCAAATTTTACATTTTATCGTTTTGGATTACAAGAAGACCATTGGGTTAGGTAACATGTTCAAGAAAATTCGGTTAGTGGGTCATTTTTGGGGTCATTGTGGGTCATGCTATTTTTATCTAAAGATTTTCTCACGCAGTTTTGACTAAAAATTGCATTCTATGGTTTTCGGGCACGAGAAAAATATTGGGCTAGGTTACATGTTCGAGAAAAATTTTTAATGGGTCATATTGGGTCATTAAGGGTCTGAGTCAAACTATTTATATTTAAAGAACAGTGTGATCGATTATAACGAAATTTTGTATGAACAGTTTTTTGACACGAAGAAACTAATTCGCTAAATCACATGTTTGAGAGATTTCGACTATAATGATCATTTGTGAGTCATGATGGGCCATAATGGATCATGTCAAGCTACATCTAAAGAACAGGTGGATCGATTTTAACGAAATTTTGTATTGAAATTTTGTGCCATTTTTTTGGCACAAGAAAATTATTGGGCTAGGTCACACTTTCGAGAAATTTCGATTAATGGGTTATAAAGGGTCTGGGTCAAGCTATTTATATTTAAAGAACGGCTGGATCGTTTTTAACGAAATTTTGTATGTAACAATTTTTAGACACGAGGAAACTAATGGGCTAAATCACATGTTCGAGAGATTTTGATTATAAGGGTCATTTGTGGGTCATTGATGGGTCATGCTAATTTTATGTAGAAAATGTCTCTCACCATTTTGACTATATTTTGTATTATGATATTCTCGGGCAAGAGAAAACCATTGGACCAGGACACATGCTCGCGAAAATTCGATTAATGGGTCATTTTGGTTCATAATGGGTTAGGGTTATTCTAATTATATATAACAACGATTCAATCAATTTTACCTAAATTTTGTAACGAAACGTCTTTTGTCACGAGAAGACTATTGGGCAGAGTCGCAAGTTAAACAAAATTATATTAGTGGGCCATTTCGCTTTATTGATGAATGCTGTCAAGCTAATTTTATCTAAGAAACGGCTTAAACGATTTTGATTCAACTTTATATTCTACTGTTTTTGATTACCTGGAGACCTTTGAGCTAAGCCACATGTTTGATCAAATTTGATTAGTGGGTCATTTTGTTTAATACCGGTCAGGGTCATGAGAAAATGACAGCAACCAATAAGTTGGCAATATTTCACAAAATATTGGCGACATTTGGCCAAAAAATTTACTATTAAGATTACGAAAGCCACAACACGTATTTGGTGCCAAATGAAAGAATGTCTCCAAATTTGGCTATATTTGGCAAAAAACGTTGTCTTTCATAATGTGAAGAATTTTTTTTATACATTCTTAATAGGATTCGAGATGCATGGTTAAATTAACCAGAGTCGACCAAAAAAAGTGATTTGGATCGATGTCCTTTCGTTGTAAATTTTAAAATAAATATAGTTTAAATAAATATAGTTTAAAAAAACTAAAAAACACGCTTTTTAAGTATATCAAACTAAAAAGTGAAAAATAATTCGTACTATAAGCTGAAAACAAAAATAGATGAAATAAATATAGTTTTAAAAAAATTAAAACCACGCTTTTAAAGTAATCAAACTAAAAAGTGAAATATAAATATAGTTTAAAAAAAACCAAAAAACACGCTTTTAAGTATATCAAACTAAAACGTGAAAAATAATTCGTACTATAAGTTGAAAACGAAAATAGATGAAAAATACTATTTTACTATAAAATCATTGTTATTATAGATATCAATTAATAAGCAATAAATAAAATTATCGTGGAAAAAAAGCGTGGGGTGCTTCTTGAGAACTGATAGATGGAGCACCTCACGCTTTTTTTCCACGATAATTTTATTTATTGCTTATTAATTGATATCTATAATAACAATGATTTTATAGTAAAATAGTATTTTTCATCTATTTTCGTTTTCAACTTATAGTACGAATTATTTTTCACTTTTTAATTTGATATACTTAAAAAGCGTGTTTTTTGGTTTTTTTAAACTATATTTATTTTTTATCGAAAGTATTAAACTTATTGATTTCTGAAATTAGTAATCACTGTACTAACTGGATTATGGAAACATTTTTAAACATATGTAAAATATTTGTAAAAAGAAAAAAAAAAGAATAAAAAAATCATTTAGGAACTTTGAAATCATGAATATTTTAGACACGTTTCGAATACGTAGGGAAATAAAATAAATGTTATTGGTATGGTCAGAGCTGACTGAGGAGAAGAGGGGAGGAACAGCATCAGAAATTGAGCGTCAAGCATAAATTATGAAGCGCTTTCCAACGCATTCGGAACAGGGTTGGCAAGTTTTTGACAGTGTGCGGTTTTATCCGGTTAAAACCATGGTTTAAACCGTCATGGCTAAAACCTTGTCAAAAACCTCGTCAGAAACCTCAAATACTACACTGATCTGTAAAATTTCACATTAAACATCTGTCACAAATATACAATATTAGATGTAATATTAAAAATTCACTTTTACTGTATTGCATATTATCATTTCCGGGGAAAAAAAAAAGAAGAAAAAATTGTCATAAATCTGAAAATTTGGCCTGCCTCCAAACTTGCTCAACTAGCAATGCTTCTGCTATCAAGCCCTGCTAGCTCAGCACCAATTGAGAGAGTATTTTGTAACTTTGGCTTCATACACTTTAAACTTATAAATCATTTGGGTGTAAATAAATGTGCTAAATTGGTTAAGTGCTATAGGATGCTGTAGGGTAAAATTGATCCAGATTATTTATTAACTCTACAAAATCATTTTCTTCTGTTTGAACATTCTAAAAAACAATGTTTTATTGCAATTAAAGTAATTTAATTTTTTTGTAATTATTAAATTACAGTATAATTATATTTAAATAAAAAAATACTCAATGTTTCTCTCTTGTTCTTAAAATGTTTAAAGCGCATTACACGTTTTTGACGGTTTAAGCCAGTTTTTGACGGTTTAAACCAGTTTTTGACACTTGTCATGTCAAAAACCAGTTTCTGACGTCAGAAACCCAATCCTGATTCGGAATAATGTAAATAAACCGCACCGTTTAAAAAATTGAAATATTACGTCCTATTTCACCATACGGAAATGTATAACGCATTTCAAAAACAAATTTCAGCTGTTCCCATCTACAATCGGAAAACTATCCGATTTTTTTGCAGCTCCTGTATATGATATAAAGATTTGTATCTGTTATCAACATACATTCCAAAATTTGGTTCATTTAAAAGATATATATATTTCAGTTGAGAATTCCCCTTCAGCATTTTTTTCTAATAAGCAGAATGGTATGCGAGTACTTTTGTGCAGCTCTGTATATGAGGTATAGAATTTATATATAAAGAGTAATATGAAATAAGGTAATTAAATTTAAAAGCGCTTACCGAATTTTAAAACGTACCCTACAGCAAATATTACGCAAAACAGTAACTGTAATCGATTTTTCTTGTATGTCCCTTTACGTTAATAAAAAAAGCTATGAATGCTCTGTTGTAACGTGATCTTAATGAAATTTAGTGATTTATATCAGTTTAAGCACATTAAAAATAGCCCAATATCATTAAAATACTCTCCAAACGGTTTTTCACCATATACCATAATGTAACCGAATTATTTGAGTATTCTTGTATCTGAACAATTAATCATACATACTTCATATGCAATACTTAACATGCTTCGGTAACCCTAAATAGGCTTTAGGAATTTTATGAAAATCCGAGCATATTTACGGGAGTTAAAGTTTCGACAGATGGACAGATGGACAGACAAACCGAATGCATAAACACTTTTCAACTTTTTGGAAAGTGCTAAAAAACGAATGTTTTAAAAAAGCATCTGCATATCCTTTAAAAAATGTGAAAAAGGTAAAATAAAAGAAACATGCCATATCTCCAACCCCCCCCCCCCACCACCACCACCACCACCACCACCACCAAAAAAAAAAAAAAAAAAAAAACGCATTTCAGGTTAAGCTGATGATGGGGCAATAAAAATCCATACGCAACAGTCTGAGATATATATTTTATAATTTTACAATTCCCATCGATATATCGAAGTTTGATAAAATTGATATCTTGCACATCTAAGTTTTATCTTCAATGCATTTTGCAATATATTCAAAAACACTTTGCGTTTACGGAATTTAAAATCATGAATATTTTGGACACGTCTGGATTACGTAGAGTAAAATAAATGTTATTGGTATGGTCAGGTCACAGCTAACCGAAGGGGAGAAGGAATAACAGAAGGGAATAGAAGAGTAAAACGACACAGATCTATAAAATATTCTAAATATTCTAAAGAAAAAATATTTTACTGAGAAGATAGAATTTTTAAAAGATGCTACAAAAGTAATAGAAATGAATTTCTGTTATTACCGCTAAATTTTTTCATAACATATAATAGCATTCCAAAATACCTTCAAGTATAAAATATATCCTTCTGCAAGTGTAAATAACTTGATACTATTTGAATTTTGAATTATATTATGTCAGAGAACTCTTGCAAAGATTACCTTATGGAATTTTTGAGATTATTTGCTAATACAATCTTTCATTATTTGTATTACTTGCAATTTTTAATTAAATACCATGTTTTTAACGAATAAGAATTTACTCTGTTAAAAGCTTGCTCTAAACCTTTCACAAGAAAACATAAAAAATTACCACACTTTTTTAGAATAATTTATTTAATACATTGTTGTTCGTTTTCAATGTGCATAGAAAAAGAGATATTGATTATTCATTTCTGTTGTGCAGAAACTATTAATTACCATACACATTGGCATATGGAAGCATTTTTCAAATATATTTAAAATATAAAAAAAAAAAAACTTAAAAACACATCTGCAAGTCTTATAAAAGACGGGAAAAATTAAACACAAAACAAGTATGCCGTATCACTAACAAAAAAACCCATTTCAGGTTAAGCTAATGCGGCAACAAAAATCCATACGTAACAGTCTGAAATATCAATTTCAGAATTCCCATTGATATATCGAAGATTGATAAAACTGATATCTTGCACATCTAACTTTTGCCTTCAATGCATTTTGAAACATGACTAAAACAAGTTATGTTTACGAAATTTAAAATCATGAATAGTTTGGACACGTTTGTACTACGTAGATAAATAAAATAAATGTTATTGGTATGGTCAGAGATGACCGAGGGTGAGTGGGGGACAGAAGGGAATAGAAGAGTAAAAGATACAGATCTATAAAATATTCGAAAAACTCTAAAGAAGAAATATTTTACTTCGAAAATAGAATCAGAAAAAAATATAAAAGTAATAGAAAGTATTTTCTATTATTACCGCTATATCTTTACATAACATATAACAGTATTCTAAAATACCCTCAAGTATAAAATATATCCTTTTGAAAATGTAAATAAATTAATACGATTTTAAATTTTAATTATATTATATCAGAGAACTCTTGCAAAGATTTCGCCATGAAATCTTTCAGAATATTTGGCAATAATTTTTTTCATTATTTTATTAATTGCAATTTTTAATTGAACAACATGTTTTAACAAATAAGAGTTTACTCTGTTCAAAAGCCTGCCTCCTCAAAACTTTTCACAAGATTTTATTTCGTAAAAATTTACCAGATTTTTTCGGAAGAATTTATTTTATTCATTGTTGTCCAATTTAAATATGCATAGAAAAAAGACATATTGATATCAGGAATGATATTTAACCCTTTCGGATCTGGTGTAATATTTATAGTACATGTCTCTTAATAGTAAAATTATAATATAGAAACAAGCTATGTTTACGAAATTTAAAATCATGAATATTTTGGGCACGTTTGGACTACGTAGAGAAATAAAATAAATGTTTTTGGTATGGTCACAGCTAGACGAAAGGGAGATGAGGTAACAGAAGGGAATAGACAAGTAAAAGATACAGATCTATAAAATATTTGAAATATTCTAAGAAAAAAATATTTTACTAAGAAGATAGAATCAGAAAAAATGCTATAAAAGTAATAGAAAAGTATTTTCTGTAAATACCGCTATATCTTTGCATACTGCATAACAGCCCTCCAAGTATAAAATATGATCTTCTGCAAATGTAAATAACTTGACACCATTTTAAATTTGAATTATATTATGTCTGAGAACTCTTTTGCAAAATTTTCACCACGAAATCTTTGAAATTATTTGCTAATACATTTTTCCCTTATTTTAATTAACTGAAATTTCTAATTAAACAATGTATTTTAATGAATAAGAGTTTACTCTGTTAAAAGCTTGCTCAAACCTTTTCATGAGATAACATAAAAAATTACCGGTTTTTTTTTGAGGGGGGGAGGTAATTTATTATATGATTAACGTTGTTGTTCGTTTTTAATTTACATAGAAAAAGAGATATTGATACCAAAAATTACATATATAATTGTAATGTAAAATTTACATTATGAATAGTGATTGTTTATACACTTAGGGTAAAATAATTTGACATTTTAAAATTAAAAGTGTGTTTTATCCTGTAAGTAAGAGCTGCCTTTCACTTGAATTTTAAAACTTTTTTTGCACATTAAGGTCGAGATCATTTAGAGAAATTCCAAACAACAACTTTTTTTTTAATTATTCTGAGCAATAAAAACTATATTTTGACAGAAAGAAGTATGAGATGTTTAATTAAAAAGAAAAAATTCATTTTTATGAAATGTTATACTTTATAAAAAAGGAATAAAAGATAACAAAATATTCTCAATATGTTATCGAAATATTCTGACGTGACAATCAACTAATAAATACTAAAATTATAATTACCGTAATTTCTGTTGCATAATCCGCGGATCAACCAATCATTTATCGAATCAGAATTTTTTTTAAAGAACTGTAACTTGCTAGATCGCCGTAAACAATAGTCTTGAATCACTAAATAAAATTTCTGAGTCGAAAAAGAATTATTTGATCCGCGAATTAAACGCAGGAAATTACGGTAGCGTCCGACCGATTTTCGTGATTTTAAACAAAAATTTAAATTTTGCCAAAAGATTTGATTTCAATTAAATACACGAAAGAAAAGTCAGTCGTCAATCATGTATCATTCTCGGAACGGTCGCATTAAATTACGGATTAAAACTTGAGGTTGCATATTGCCACCATTATTTTGAAAAATAAATATTCACCTTATTTAATGACATGTAAAATGATAGCAAAATAATGCAATTGCACTATTTTATAAAACTGGTTGGAATCAAGCAATCTAAATGAAGCCCGTAAATATAACAGGAGTGAGAATTAAGGTATTAAGAAACGCTTTATCACATTCAGAATACTTTTAAAAAGTTACAATTTCGTTTAATATTTCGTTCGAAACAACTTATTCTTTAATTAACCTCTTAACCTACAACTACGGGCATAGCCCGTGTACAAGGATCGGTCGAAGCATAAATACACTGCTCAAAACAATTAAAGGATATTTGAAGTTTTATATAAAATAAAGATATAAACGAAATTTTTTTTGCCGAAAATAGAAGAAGAGAATCACAAATGCAAATTTTTCTGGTTTTCAAACTGTGGAGTATGCAAATTTTGAGTTCGACGTCAAAAACGTCGCTTTAGCGGCAGCGAATGAAATTTCACTTTCAACTGGATAAAAGAGAATGAAGACAAGGATGATCGGCATTCAGTGATTGCTTTGTTTCGATGAGTACGATGTCTCAGCGAAGTCATTTGACAGATTCAGAAGCTTGGAGAATTGTTGGTAGATTAGAAGGGGCCAAACTCAAGCCGCAGTAGCGCAAGCCATTGGAGTGTTACAAAGTGTCATTTCCAGATCTGGAACCGTTTTTTGGAGAGTGGATGTGCAGGCCGAAGGCCAGGGCAAGGTCGTAGACGGGCAACAACGCCCAATGAAGATCGGTATTTAGCGTTAACAGCTCGGAGACGCCGAAACATGAATGCTACTCTTCTCCAACAACACCTTCGCTCGGCTAAAGGCACGACGATTTCAACTCAGACTGTCCAAAACCGGCTTCATGCTGTAGGTCTGTATGTTCGCCGACCGATGGTATGTGTTACATTAACATCAAGGCATCGTCGCGACCGCAGGGAGTGGGCAACCGAGCATGTCAACTGGAGGAGAAATGAATGGAGCAATATTCTGTTTTCTGACGAGTCCCGTTTTTCTGTGCATCCGGATAACAGGCGTATTTTCATCTGGAGGGACCGTGGCAGTAGGAATAATCCTGCGTTCGTGCACGAAAGTGTCAGATTTGGCAGTGGAGGAGTGTTGGTGTATGGTGACATCTTCATTGACGGGCCCACTGACCTCTACATCATTCGCGATGGAGCTCTGACTAGTCGCCGATATAGGGATGAGATCCTCAGACCTATTGTAGTCCCTTACGCTGCAGCCATCGGAAATAACTTCATTTTAATGGACGATAACTGCAGGCCACATCGTGCAAACCTGGTAGAAAATTTCCTTTTCGAGGAAGGAATCGTTCGAATGGAATGGCCAGCGTGTTCTCCAGACATGAATCCAATCGAGCACATTTGGGACGCTTTAGGAAGACGAGTTTCTGGCCGCCAACAACCCCCAAAAACTCTACAAGAACTGGAAAGAGCTCTTCTGGAAGAGTGGGGCAGAATACCTCAACTCGTCATTTATAGCCTCATTGAGTCCATGCCTCAAAGGTGTTCAACGTTGCTGGCCGCCCGTGGAAACCATACCCCCTACTGAAAATGATTTTCTTTGAAGAAAACACCTTTTCTTATTCTTTTTTTCTCATATGCACAAATTGTGTTTTTTTCCTTTTGTACACAAATGATCAATAAAATGCATTTTTTTTCTGCCAAACATGTGTAATTTATTCTCATATAACCTACTATGTCTGTCGACCATGTATCAATCAGCTAAAAAGTTTCCCAGACACAAAATCCACCTAAAACTGCAATATCCTTTAATTGTTTTGAGCAGTGTATTACGGCATAGCCCGTAGTATGGTCGGATCATGCTTGATCAGCGTATTACACAAGTCGTGCGAATGGCTCGAAGGCTGCGCGAACTTCTTTAAGGCTCAATACTAGTCACAGAGAAATACTCGGATGATAATGTTAAGTCTAGGAGGGAGTTCTTTTCAAATATCTCGCTCGATTTTTAATATTTTTACATGATATTTTTGCTGAGGAAGATCCACAACCGGCTAATTTTTATTTTTTCAATTTTGGTTTCAGATTAAAAAAAAAAAAAAAAAAAAAATACTTTAACTTTCAAAACCGGGTTAAACCGGTTCTGAAATTGAAGCTATCATAATGTAAAAAATATATAAGCAAAATCAAAAAAGTAAAAACTAGGCTGGTTGTAGATCGTCCTCAGCTATCCTATGCAAAAAGAAATCATGCAAAAATGTTAAAATTTGAACGAGATATTTGAAAAGAACTCTCCCATAGACTTTATATTATCATCCGGGTCTTTTTCAGTGACTATTAGAGGGGGGGGGGGGCTTAAGTTTACGGCCCAAAATTCTCGAACGTAAATCGTAGGTTAAGGGTTTAATAAATCCAAACTGTTAATTTGTAATTATTGAATTCTTGCATAGATGGTAGCACCAATAAATTTAATAATAAAATAAATATAAAATTAAGTTATTTATTTTAATCAAATTAAAAAAAATGTTCAAATCAATTTGTTTAAAAAAAAAATCCAAAATTGCAAATTTTTTGAAAATGCGTATTTAAAAAAGTTAGCGAAGATATAAATAAAATTTTGAATTTCCAAAGACGAAAAATTTTTTTAGATGTCTTACTCAATTCTCAATCATTTAAGCTATATTTTCAAATATTAATGTCCATTGCTGAACTGTATTTTAAAAATTTTCAAACAGTTTGCTCTAGTAAGAAAATTTATATACATTAGTCATATTCAAAAAGCACTATGTTTTATTTAGAATTACAAAAAAAAAAACAAATTTATTGATGGAAGATACTATTGATAGATCCAATTCTCACCATGCCAAACCATCTATCTAAATACTAATTTAATATCATAAATTATAATTTAATTATATATATCTGTTTAATTAATCTGCTGTAAATACTATTAAATTCCGGTTAAATTGTTTAAGAATAATGAAAGTATGCAATTAAAATTGTGCTTTAAAAACTGTACTAATATCTGCGAGAATGTAAATTTAAAACAAAGTGTTGTACGTTAATTTTAATCAAATACAAGCACTTCATTTCAGCAAAATGCATGACTAAATTAGTTACACTAATACGCAGTCGCGTCGCTTGAAAAATAAATTAAAGTCAATTCTTTTACCACGGTTTAATAATCTCTAATAATACGTAAAGTTGATGTTCAAAGGAATTTAACACGCAAAATTGACACAGTCTCGTAGCAAATGTGTTACTTTTGTAAATTAACATATTTAACTTTGAAATAAAGTGTTAATTTTCATAAAGATGCAAATTGTAAATAAAGAGAGAGCACATAAAATGCAACAGTTTACACACATTGAACGTTATGTATAATTATTGTTTGTCATCGATTATATGCATATACATTCTTAACACATTATGTTCATTTGCTCATTCCTTGCACATTAGAAAACGGTGTAATTTTCAGAAGGTTTGGAATAATTTCTTAATACAAAATTTGATACAAACATTTAGTTTGGTTAATTCGAAGATTAATGGTATATATTTTATACTATTTAAAATTTCCATTTTTACATTTAAAAAGTCTTGGAAGAACAAGTTTTTTACATTCGTTAATTTTTTAACTTGATAATTTAATCATAATGTATGATTTTGACTTTGTAAAATAAAAGCTATACTCACTCAAAGAAACTAGCACGCAAAGATTAAACATATCTGAGATTTCTTTTCAAATTTTTGGCGAGAATTCTGATATTGTTGAAAATTATAGCTGAGATCAATCGCTAAACGGGTCTTTTTTTACTTTCCCGATATATACTTTTTTTTATATAAAACTACTTTAAAATACAACTCAACTAAAATCGAAAAAATAAAAAATGCTTACTAACAATGTTAGAAATAGACCTCAGAGCTATCCTATGCTCCTACACAAGAAAAAAATTAAAAATATTAAAATGCAAGCGAAATATTTGGTGTAGGCTCTTAAATTTCTGCATGATTAGATGATTAAATTAAAGAATACATGAAAATTTCAGATGGTAAAGGTTGTATGTGACAAAAAAAGAAGCAAAATAATCATATGGTTGAAAACAATCAATAGTCTTCTATTATATTTTAAATTACTTTTTGAAAAAAAAAAAAACTACAAACTCAAAGAGATTTTAATTTTTTTAAAGTGTTATTTGACACTATATTCAATTAGGTATTTACAACAGTACAACTTATTTCCTCAAAATAACAATGTGTCACTTATCCCTTCTATCATCCGAGTTCTTCATGTATTCGCGTTAATCAACTATACACGTTCGGATTTTGTATAATTTACAAAAAAAATTAATACGGTAAAAGAAAATTATCTAGGAAATTATAATATTAAATGAAAAATGAAGTATGCAGAATTTTTACCACAGTTTAATGCTCTACAATAAGTAAAGGAATAGGTAATTTAAGACAACATTTAATTATGAGTTGCAGAACAAACAAGCTGCTTTCATAGATGAACTAATATACAGCTTTAAAATAAGGTGTAGATTTTCATAATAAGGTAAATTTCACATAAATTAAAACGAACATGTACAAGTCAACAGTTTGTTAATGTTGGGTGCTATGTAGAAGTATATCTTATTTGTTTTAAAATTTAAAATTTATTAAAAAGTAGGGTAATGTAAAATCGTTATAACTCAAAATATTATTTGTAGAATTTAATTTTTTTTACTTAAAAAATAGAAATAGCTAAATTTAATTTAGATTCAGTATTTATAAAAATATTAATTTTTTTAAATTAAAAATATTTAAAATAAGAATTTGAAAAAAAACAAGATGTAACTTTTATTTAAAAAAACTCATATTTTCAAAAGTAATTTTTTTTTCAAACTTTCTGAATGAAAATTAAATTAAAACAATAAAAAAAGACATGTTCTAAGTTTGAAGCATTTAGCTTTAACAGTTATGGAGATATAACAATTTAAATCCGAAAAATTGTGAAGAAACTCATCATGAAGATAAACGCATTTTCACAAGAAGCCATTTCATGATAACCATTCTTTGAAAGCCAAAATTTAAAAACAAACCAAAACGAAAAAATTAATATTCATCTTCTAATTAAGACGGAAACATGATTTAAATGTTATTTTAAGCATAAAAAAACTGAATAATTTTAATGCATTTTTTTTAATTTAAAGATTTTGGTGTCTCAGCCCCCTTAAATAAAGGCTCTTTTTTGAGTTTATAGCTTTTTCATCTTTTAAGATGATGAAATGGTAAAAAGTACGTTTATTTGTGTTTTTATTCTATCAAGGATCCAAATAAACAAATCATAATCTTAGCTTGTAGGGTTGTAATGTGCAAAATATAGGGCGCTAGGCACGAATGGGTACACATTTTTATTGGTTATTTAGACGATGATTAATTATGTAAATTTATTTTCAAAATGATTATGAAATAACATGTTTTTAAGCCTCAAATATCATTATTCTTAGCCTATCCTTATAATGTTTTTAGTCTCAGTATAGAAATAAATAGGGGAGATTCGGGTGGAATGGGGCAGTGGGAGGAATGGAATAGTAGTTTTTTCTCTTTTTGTATCATTCTAAACATTTCCCCAATCGCACACTAGATAAAGAAGTGGTAGCCCAATCTTCAGCTGAAAAAAATCCTTAATCTGTATGAAGTTTGTAATTGTATAAAAGAAAAGATTATTCAAGAATCAAAAATAGATTTGCTTCATATAGTTTTTATGATTTCTGTATATTAATGACTTCGTCTTGCATAATGTAATGTTTTCCCTATTTTTGGAACATTATATTGTTTATTATCCATGATTTAAACTAAGCCTAAAAGCAGCATTTTTGTTTCTACAAGAAGTTTAACACAAAACGAGGAAGTGAGGAGGAATGGCATATGCCAGTAAAGAGAAGAATGGGACTTGATCAATTCTTCTAATTATTTTTTTTAATATGATGAATGTAAACTGATAACATGCAAACATTTTTAGAGGATAATACATTAATTATAACATTGATATTATATTGATTTATTTCAAAATGTAAATAAATTGAATTAATGATTTTTTAATGTCATCCATGACTGTCAATCCTGAATTTTCATTTTAGTCATGAAGACGTTGAAATTTTATATTGTGGCACATACATTATCAAACTACAGGGTGGTCATAAAGAAAACTTTGCCGATATATGAACCTCTAGCGGCCAGTCCGTTCAACCGATCGAGGTGAAATTTCAGATATAGCTTTCCAGAGGTATGAGCTCGAGATTTTGAGAACAGCAACAAAATGGCGCCCACAGTTACGGTTATAGTTACAGAAACTCGAAAATTTCCAATGGCAACACCCATTTTTTTCATCGCAAAATGTTCAGCGCATGCAAAAACCCAAAAGAGCGTTGGAACAGTATGGCATAAACGGACGCGTTATGCTCGCACAAAATCAGCTCTACGAACGGCCCCCCAAAAAAACACGACCGAAGAAAATTTGAATATGATAGAGACAAAATACCAATCACGGAACATCGTTTGTCAGATAGTCAGCGTAGAAAACGGATAAAAAGTAAGGTGAGAATGTTAGTTCTTCAGTCGGAGCTCGCAGATGCCAACAAAAATACTTCGTTCGTGGTGAGTTGGTAAAACTATTATCAAAATGAGATGAATGCTGCGAAAACCTGGCGTGTTTACCGTCGAATTCATCGCCAAATATGTGGCCTATACATTTCACAAGCTCTTCGTGATTTAGTAATGAAATGACGATTAACTGTTCCTGAGGATACTGTTATGAAAGTGCAACACATAGTGACGAGAGGACGCATGCAAACTACAAAAGGTGCTTCTCGTGTATTTGATATACCAAAATCAATGGTCTTATAGTTGCTGCGCTCTGTAATCCGCATGTTTCTTTACCGGTGACAGCGCGCCCAGATGTTGGAAGTGAGAGATTATCAACAACATATAGACTTTGTTAATGAATTTCTTATCCAATATGATGAAGATAACGATTGACCTCTTCACATATTATGAACGGCCGAGGCACATTTCACCTTAACTGGTAACGTCAATGGCCTCCGCGATCCCCCGACCTCACTCCTATGGATTTCAGGTTCTGGGGCTATCTAAAATCTAGAGTGTACATATGCAATCCGCAAACTTTGCCGGATTTGAAAGATTCTATCCAATGTGAGATTGCAAACATCCCTCATGCGATGTAATGTTCGGTTGTGTTGTCCACAGTCGCCACCATGTAGTGGGTTATTCCCTGTGATGGCACCCATGTGGAAAATGTGTAATCAAAATAAAAGTTTTCTCCGATCTGCGTTGTAATCAGAGATTAGTATACTAACTCTTTATCATATGCAGATTTATTAACCCCCCAATCGTGTTTTTTAGGGGGGGGGATTAGCAGAACAGTTTTTTGTGCGTGCAAAACGTGTCCGTTTCTTGCTATACATTGCTCTATATTGCCATTTATTGCTCTTTATTGCTTGCTTTTACGGTTCCAACGCTCTTTAGGGTTTTCGCATGCGCTGAGCATTTTGCGATGAAAAAAATGGATGTTGCCATTGGAAATTTTCGAGTTTCTGTAACTATAACCGTAACCATGAGCGGCATTTTATTGCTGCTCACAGAATCTCGAGCTCATACCTCTGAATAGCTATAACTGAAATTTCACCTCGATCGGTTGAATGGACTGGCCGCTAGATCTCCATATACCAGCAAAGTTTTTTTATGACCCCCCTGTGCAATTTTTGTTTGATTGTGTATCTAGCCGATACTAAACTATTTGTGCTTTATAGCTTTGTTTTATTGCTGTTCCATGCCTCTCTGTTTGTGGGGAGGCATGGGATACATTTTGAAACTTACAATATCGTTAATTAAAAAAGAGTATTTGCATTATATGTTTCTAAATTGTTCAAGGAGATTAAAAAGTGTTTTACCTTGCACTCTCTAAATTAAAATTTTTGTTGTTTGTTAAAACAAAATTGATTATCTTACTTATATAAAAAAGTGTCCACACCAACCCACTCTCCTCTATACTTTATTAAAAGGTGATAAAAATACTAATTATAGTACATAACATACAACTTATAAATTCATTTTGCATAAACTTAGGTAAAACATATAATTATGCATAGCATAATACTACAAATATTATGCATATCCCCATGTTTAGTACGGTTGCATTTTATCAAATAAATATAAAAAACATATTAGCAAATTTTTTATAGTATTTTTTTAATTTTTTTACAACATTTTAAAGTGATTTTACCAGCAAATTTCTGAAAACATACCAATTCGGACACAAATGGATTAAACATTTAGAATTTACAGGTTTACATTTAATATATTCTGTGCGAATAAGAATTAAAATGTAAAGATATATGTTAATTTTATTAAACATACTGTCATGTATTAACAAGTTTTAAATCAGCAGGAGGTCATTAAACATTATAACAAATACAGATGCATACCTTTTACCCCCATTTAATGTTCTAAAATAAGCAAAGCAGCTAGATGTATATTAAATATAGCACATTGTTCCCAGTGTCATGGTAAACATGTTACTTTTATAAATGAACTAATTTATTCGGCTCTAAATTAAGGGCTCATTTTCATAAAGGTATAATTGCAAATAAATTAAAACGAACACGTAAAATGAAACAGTTTATACATGTTTGGTGTTATGTCTAAGTAGCAAACTTTGTGGGTTATATGCAAATTTATTCATAACGTATTATAATAAGAATAGCTAACTATGTACTTTTCTAAAAGTAGAGTATAGCATGTTCGTAATTAGTTTTGTTCGAGCATGTAGTATGCTTACTTTGATATTAAATGGTTATTTTCATGTTTCAAGTATTTCGAGAAATACAATCTTAAAAATTTAATAACGCTTGATAAAAAAATATATATGTCCGAATATATTTGGCGGTATTTTAAACGTTGAAGTTTGAAAATTTATATCTTAAAGAAAAATCGCGAAATATCTCCTTGAATTCAATTTTAATTATTCAATAATTCAATTTATTTATCACTTCCTAATTGAATTTAAAGGCTATCCAAAACTTGCATGTTTAATTAGTTGGAAATTTTACCCTTTCTGGTCTGGTGTACTATTACTATAGTACATGTCTTTTAATTGATTATTATTTTGTTTTAACAAATATTTTTGATATTGTTTACATGTAGTAATGTTAGTATGTGTATATGTATTTATTATATGACTTCATTAAAATGTAAGCATTTAGTAATAATAATAAAAATAAATATTTGCTTATTTCCGCATGCACCGTTTGCAATTCTTTTATTTTAAACACATATTTTACTCTTTAAAATCAAAATTAAAATTACTTTCCTGAAAGAATCATGTGGAATAAAGCGTACAAAGTATTAGAAAGCTGTAATAAATACCATTATAATTTTGTTGCAAAATAATGTTTTCTAAACATCTCAAAAACTCTTCTTTAGTCTACTGTCATATGAATATGAATTGAATAGCATGCAAAACGACAACATTCGTCATTTTTCAAACAATGAAATGTTCGTTTAGCTCTAATTAATCTATTTGGATAGCTGATGTTATTGTTGTTAACGTAAAAGTGATTTTTTATGAAAATGACAAAAAATAATTGGGCCTGAAAAGGTTAATATTATATGTGCCTATAAATCTAAAATATTGAAATAACTGCTTATTTTCACCATTTAAACCTTGTGTACTATATTATAAAGTTTAATAAGTCAACATAAACACATAAGATTGCCTTAAGTGAATAAATATTCCAGCAAGAGTATAATACACTAGAATAAATAAAGATGTTCATTAGGTATAATGCTTAGTTGTCAAAGTTGCGGAAAACGTGTCACTTTTATAAATGATTTAATATACTCTGCTCTAAAATAAGGTCTTCGTTTTCATAAAGACACAAATTGCGCATGAAAGGCGATAGTTTATACATGTTGAGCATATAAGTCGAGCTCATTATGAATTATGCGCAAATTTCGCATAAAATGTATCTATTATATACTTATAAATAATGCATTTGTAATTATTTTAGTTATATGTTCGTGTTTCCATATGAATGTTTTTTTTTCCTATTTCATAAATTTAATAAAAGACAATATTTTGTCATTTTTAGGTGCGTTCGTAATTATACGTTAGCACCTATAGTCGTCATTCAGTCCGTCTGTCCGCATATATCAAACCAAAAACTACCCAACCAAATTATTTGAATTTAAAATATATAACTGTTGTATAATTTTATCAAGTCATTTCAAATTTTATGAAAATCGGATGTATAGTTTAATTACAGGGTAATTAAAAGTATTCCGTTACATTACGGATAATGGGAAAAATTAATTTCAAGCGCATTTTAATGATGTCACGCTCTTCTCTTATATAATAAAATTAAAATTGTTAAGAATCTATGAAATATACTAAAATATCATTCTGTATAATATGTGCCGCAAAGAATATTTTTTATTAATTTAGAAGTTTACACAAAAGTATTCAAATAATAATGGTATAGAGGGGAGCATTGTTTGGGAGAAGATTTAATTATATTAAACAATTTCGCAATTTATGAAATAGATATACGTTGCTGAAGTTTACTGCAAAAGACAGCAAATAGTATTTATAGGTGCACAACAAAAGACGTACTAAAATCTAAGTATTTTTAAAACTTCGTTGTAGTACGAACGCTCCTCATTTGCTACACTTGACTTGCAATTTCCGACTTGTTGTTACATGTAGTTAAAGAAAAGAATACCAACTTAAATATCCAGTGTCAAAAATAACAAAAATTACAGATTACATCTGAAATAAAAATTATAAAATTCTTTCAAATATTAAGATGTTAAGTTACACTTAAACTAATCATAATGCAATTAATATAATTTCTAGCTAAAAATGAATGCACAAATTCGATTTTGATGAATTCTTTTTTAATTTTACGAATATAGAAAAGATTTTTGATCTCACACTTTTCAATGAAAATTTAATCGCAGGTGAAATTAAGAGGCTAACACTATATTAAAGAAAAAAATAATATTTGAATCACCACGTAAAATAAAATGAACGACGAAATCTGTAGCTTTTACTTTTTCTTTTACTGCCCGAGAGAGACTGCTCAGACTAGCAAGTCAGTAGAGCATAAATGTCACTCCCGGTCCCTTTTTATTAAGTATATATATTACAAGCAAAATATATATATACAAAACATGACTATGTGTATATTGTTCAACAACTGTGTTCATTTTTTGCAAGAATAGCATGCATATTCATTGGCCATCAGTGATGCCAACTTATATAGGCCCACAGGGCGCGAGCCTACCCAATAATTGGATATCTCAGGCCACCAAATTGTATTGATTTATTTTGTTATTATTTTATTTGTTTAATTATTGAAATAAAATTTAGTTTTACTGACGTTCTCAAAATATTTTTGCTTGGAAAATAATAGACACATCAAAATAGTAAAGAGCAGTAAAAGCCTATTCAGTTGATGTATAATTAAATTTCTCTAGAAAAAATATCTTGCTCATTTTGTCATCTGTTTTAATGTGTTAATTTAACAAAGCCCTTAGGGGATTAAAATGTAAGTATTTCTTGACATTTAATCATTTGCATTTTCAGCAGTTAACCATTTTAATGCTATTTATAATTACGTAGGTTGATCCAAAAAAAAGTTTACAAGCAGAAGCATCTGAAATGTAATAATTGTGGAGCGAATATTTCCATCCAGGGTGTTTGACAGATGGCGCTAGTTGTCGTACAGCGGTTCTACGAATAAGTAGTGTCAGTAAGCAGACACTTAAGAGCGACAGTAATGGCATAATGTCTAGAAAAGTGGTCTGGCATAGAGGCGCGAGCCGTAATTTGATTCTTATGGGCGAAGAATGTGGCCGCATCCGAAATTCACTGAAAAATCGTTGAGCAAAGGCGTCATTCTTCTGCATGACAATGCCAGGCCCCATACAGCTCGCCAGACTCAGGAATTGCTGTAAAAATTCAAGTGGGAGGTCTGGAATCACCCCCCCCCCCCCTACAGCCCTGATTCGGCTCCAAGTGACTATTTCCTTTTTCCGGCGTTGAAGCGAAATTTATCCGGAACACGGTTCACCTCAGACGATGCAATGAAAACTGCTGCCGAGAAATGGCTCAATGCGCAGGGCCCTGATTACTACCAAGATGGAATAAATAAGTTGGCCGAATGTTCTGACAAATGCCTAAACATGTTTGGCGACTATGTGGAAAAGTAAAGGCCGGATGTGTCTCTTGATTGCCATTTGTATTTTGTTTCTATTGTTAAAAAATACTTTTTCCTTTGCTTTGTAAACTTTTTTTGGATCACCCTTCGTAATATTAACGAGTTTATATGAAAAAAAATTATGATAATATAATTTTATAAACATATTTATTAAGTTATAATAATTTTCTATTTCATTTACGAAAACCATAATTTTACTTTTTAAATTATTCAGTTACCCAATTATCCTGTTTAATTATCCATTCTTGCCGCGCTCCTCTCTTTTCAGACATACATAAGGAAAAAATTTATGTATTATTCCAGTTAAAAATTGTGGAGCCTACCCAATTGGCATTACTGATGTAAATATAACGATTCCTTTACAAATATATATAAAAAAATTTGCACTTTTTTTTTTTTTTTTTTTTTTTGTGAAAACATGCAAGGTTTTTAACAGAATTTAACTCCAGTTTAAGAGAACATTACATACTATAACAGTAAAATTAGAATATAATTTAATGAATTTTAATGAAATATGATATTTAATGAAATATGATATTTAACGAAATACGAATAACTATATAAAACATTTTTTAACGGCGCATCCACGAATTATGCCAAACATTTTTTTCTAATGGTTTGAAAAACAATTCCACAAATCTGAAACAATATAAAAATACAAGCTGAATTACGAATTTTGTAAATAGTTAGTGTTTGTACTGTAAAATAATGTAAATAATCTTATTAGGCTCCATTCCTTTACTAATATTAGTTTTTATTAAATTGTCTCTGTTATCAAGCAAACTTGTCTATTATTTTCAGTGAATGTGTAGGGCAGCTTGGCGAAATATTAGAAATATCGCCAAGTTGGCGTCACTTTTGACGACTAATTTTGGTCGCCAAATTTGGCGATATATCCCCCTTTAGATATGCTGATACATTGAATGTTATTCCGTGGTTTTCTGGAATATTCGAGAAGCCTGTAGAAATTTCCGGTGCATGCTGTGAGCCTATATAAGGAGAGCAATACGAGTTGTTGTGGTTATTATTTATCAGTCAGTCATTGAGTGAGCTGCGATTGTTTAAACAAGTTTGCTTGAGTTTTCTCTACGTTGTTTTGAATGTGATTTAGCGTTGAGACATTGTATAAAGAGTCTCTGGGACCTATATCTGTACTTGTAGATAGATTTGAGCAGTTATTTTTGAATATCTAGTAATATTTGTGAGTTTCAAAGACTCTGTTGTTCTGAAGATCTGTAAATAAATTATTTTCTACTTTTCTAAGAGACAAGAGTTTGAAGATGTCTAACCATAAGATCAAAAGAAAATCGCAACTTTCTTCGGAAATTCTACAGGAATTTAAAGAAAGTTTGCAGATTTAACTTTATCTTAAAACTATCTGCAGAATATTAAAAGATATTCTGAAGAATAACTGTATAATGGGCGAAATACCGACGGATTTCTCACAGATTTTTGGGCCAAATACTTATAGATTTTCTACAGTTTTTTTTTTTTTTTTTTTTTTTTAGTGGGGCGGCATTAGCATAGCTGAATTTTGGTTGAATTTGAAAGGTAGTTGAAGGATAATAGTTTTTATTCCCAGTTAAATCAAAAATTATTAACTGGCTTAAAAAAAAAAAAAAAAAAAAAAAAAAAAAAACAGTTGGACCACAAAAATTTATTACATTAGTATTTTACCAATGTCACTGAATAAGTTTTAGTAAAAGTGCTCCAATTTTGAGCTTCTTTTTCTTGTTATTATCATTGTAATAGGCTTATTTTGTAAGTTATTCCAAAAAGACTTAAAGCAACAATAAAAATTAAGATAAGAAGTGAATAAAAAATAACAATTTGTGAAAAATTCCTTAAAATCCAGCTACCATTGGGAAACAGTTGAAATTCTATTTCCCCTGTCACAAAAACTTTCTGAATTTTAACGAGCATCGATCGACTTCTATATGAGTTGCTGTATAGAGTTAAATCCTAATTCTTGTCAAAGAAGAAAAAAAGTATTGTTTGTGCATGCGAGTTAAAATTATTTAAATGATCATCAAACATTTATCTTTATATTCTAATTATACTATGTTGCTTCTACAATATTTTGTCAAGTTATGCTAAATGCTAAATGCTAATGCTAAAATGCTAACCATATGCTGCAGCCACAGATAATTTCAAGAAATTATTTTACAGAGTGATCCCGAATATTGTTATTTTCCATGAATTTGCTGTTGGTCCTTGTGATCAAATCTTCTTTGAAAAATATAATGTCAAATCTTTTTGCTTTATTTTACATTACTAGGGGGGCCCCGCCCCCCTGCTCGCTATGCTCTCCAACCCCCCGCGTAATCGCTTCGCGGTTCCAAATTATTGACTACCCCTGCTTGCTGCGCTCGCCAATACCCCATGGTATGAATAAGCAGTTGCAGACCTTTCAAATGATGTGTCACACGACTGGTGTTGTAAAGAAATTAAAAATGTGCCCCCTGGAGGGCAGAGTGGGAGGCGACACAAAAGACATCCATAATATGAATAAGCAGCTGCAGACCTCTCAAATGATGTGTCACACGATTGGTGTTGTAAAGAAATTAAAAATGTGCCCCCCTTTGGGGCAGAGTGGGGGGTGACACACAAGACATCCATAAAATGAATAAAGAGTTGCAGACCTTTCAAAAGATGTGTCACACAATTTGTGTTGTAAAGAAATTACAAAATGCACCCCCTCTGTGGGCAGAGGGGTGTGTGGGGGGGTTACACACAAGATATCCATAATATGAATAAGCAGTTGCAGACCTTTCAAATGATGTGTCACACAACTGGTGTTGTAAAGAAATTAAAAATGTGACCCCCCTGGGGAGAGCAGAGTGTGGGGGTGACACACAAGACATCCATAATATGAATAAGCAGTTGCAGACCTTTCAAATCTTGTGTAACACGACTGGTGTTGTAAAGAAATTAAAAATGTGTCCCCCCCTGGGGAGCAGAATAAAGGGAAAACACACAAGACATCCATTATATGAATAAGCAGTTGCAAACCTCTCAAATGATGTATCAAACGACTGGTGTTGTAAAGAAATTAAAAATTTGGCGAAATATTACAGTTATCGCCAAGTTGGCGTCACTTTTGACAACTAATTTTGGTCGCCAAATTTGGCGATATATCGCCAAGTTGGCGACAAACTTGGCGATTGTTGGCGATGATAACCTTTCCTCTCTTTATGGTAACCCATACGGCGATGCATAGATGGAATCCTTTCCTGATTGGTCTATTCGACTCATGGAAGGAGTGGACAACCCGGATTCGTTAGTTCCGGAAATCTTCCACATCAGCATCATTCCAGGAGTCATTCCTTTTAAGGCTAGTTTTTTTTTACTATAGAAGGATTTTATTTTTATTTGTTTGTTTTAATAGTTTCCAAGTTTCCTAATAGTTCGCGAAGATATCGGCAAATCCTGTAAAATCGTAAGTGATTTGTGTGTTTTTGCTACATTGTGTATATGAATAATAAAAAACGTAACATCAACAGTCTTTAAAAAAAAAATTCTAAGAATTTTAATTTAGTGCAGCAGTTTGCTTCGATATTGATTGACAATTTTCCTCTTTCAGGCTATCTTAAAAAATAGGATTAGATAACTTTCGGCTTTCTTGAGAGAGACAATTTTAAATTACTGAATATGAAATAAATAAATAAATAAATCTTTGTTAAATAACATAGATGTTTCCACAATCTGTAGGTTTTCAGTGAATATTTTCTATATGATTAGGAAATTAATATATATAGTAATTTTATTTATATTTAAACATTTCAGTATAATTACGAAATTTTAATTCGTCAACAACAAGGTCTAATAAACGAAAATACAAACATTTAATTTGCAAACAACTAGATCTAATAAATAAAAAGTACAAAATTTTAATTACAGTTGCACTAAGTAAACACATCAGAGAACTGTGCAGTTCTTCTACAACTGATTATAGCCACAATAGAACGTTTCCCGGTAACTAGCTCAGATCACAGAAATAGTGACCTTAATGAAACGGTTTATACTTCCGGCAGTTGCATGGATGAACGCCGAATTGTTAAGAAATATACTATTTACAAAACAACACAATGCCATCCTAATCATGCGTGTTTTTTTTTTTTTTTTGGCTTGTAACAATTGGATTGTTACACTTCTTATAACAATTGTAACAATCGACTCGAAGTTCATCTTTCTTATTAATTGCACTGTTCATTTAACAGTCGTGTCAGTCGTTTCAGCATAAGAAGCAAGCATGGGGCCCAGTGGGGGCACATGCCCCCCCCCCCCCTCCAACGTCGGAGTCGAAATTCAATGTCATCGGGTAAAAATATTTTGACTTTTGAATTTCAGCCCGGTCGGGTTAGGTCAAAGTGGAACTCAATTTTTTTTTTCTTTAAAAGTCAGTTGGATTGACAAAATAATTTTTCCGGATATCTATGAATCGGTTTCCGATTGAATTTTGATTCTTTTAGAATATTTCGAAAAAAAAAAAAGGTCTCTTAGTTACTTCAGATAAAAATCTACGTATTTGATACACGAGGTTCTTTACACGTTATTTTTTAATATAAAATATAAAATTTATATTGAAGTTATGGTCATATGCTATTTTTTATAACTACATGAAATTGTGGACCAATTTCCCCTGATTGTTAATTTACGGTTAAATACATATCTTGAATTATTATGGATGCGGAATACGGAGGACCAATATTATTTTTTGGGGTTTGGGTTGGATAGTATGTAAAATGCTACATCGTATCGAGCAAACTGAGCCTGACGCAGCTGGTGATCCGGACCGGATCCGGTTGGACTTCATTTTTGTAGTTAAGAATTGGGTTCGAGTCGGGTTAAGATCGAAAATGGAGAATGAAGTTTTTTTGCAAGAGTTATATGCTAGCTCATTTATTACTGCGTACAGATATCTAAAATCAATAGCTTAATAAAGCGAATAATTTATTTGAAAGCTGTAATATCCATCTGTATATAAATCTATCATAAAGTTACTGGATATATTTTTTTATTTTTATACTTCATTTACTTTGATTTTGATTTTTTTCAATCACGATATCTATTTAGCAATTTCTATGTCTTTGATTAAGCTAATAACACTTTTCAGAAGTTACGAACTAATTGCTCTCTATGCAAAAATATAAATAATTCTTATTATTTTAAGTTATTCAGTTTAAAAAAATCTGTATTTTCCCTATATTGTCATTCTTACATTTTCTTTTTATTTATTTTTTGTTGTGTTCAATCAAATGTTATAAGATTTTTTTTCTCGCACATATATTTATACGAAAGTTTATATATATATATACATATACATATATATATATATATATATATATATATATATATGTGGGTATAAAGGATGAAGTATTAAGCAATAAAAGATAATATACTCAATGATTTAATGAACGTGATATCCCAATTGAGACTCACGTGATGATGCATAAAAAGAACGAGGTGTTCTATAGATTTCAGCAATGGCGAGTTGGATGGATTTTTAATCAAAAGCTCAGGGAAGCTTATTTATTTTAAATATTATTCAGTTCTACTGTTATCATTGAATGTTACTTACATATTTTATGTCTATTAAACCTTTTTATCTTATCAAGAATATTAGTTTTACTTAAATCATAAGATAATCACTCAATATTCCCACAAGTTTTGGGGGTTCGTTGCCGGGATTTGAATGATTTCGCTGATTTATATTTGAATTTGAATTTCACGATGAAAGCTATTTTACACTAAGAAGATCTAAGTCTAAGAAAAATGTTTTGTTTTTAAACTAATACGTATTATGTAAAAAAGGAACTGTTTGTTATATGTGTAATGATTAGAAATTATCCGTAATCAAGCCTGCAAGATAGTGCACTATATTGTTTTGTTGAAGTGTAAACAAAAATTATAATGTCTATTCTGAATAAAGCTAGAAAGGCGGACTTGTTAACATTGTGTGATGACCTAGGTATAGTTGTGCCTCAGAGTCCAAGAATCATTGATTTGATAAAGTTGGTGACTGAATCGAAGGATTATGAAGAAAATTTTGTAAAAGTTCGACTTGAAGTCATTGCCGCGGAGAGAATAGAAAAAGAAAGACTACAAGCAGAAAAAGAAGAAAGAAGATTAGAAGCAGAAAAAGAAGAAAGAAGACTAGAGGCAGAAAAAGAAGAAAGACGATTAAGGCTGGAAGCAGAAAAAGAAGAAAGAAGACTAGAGGCAGAAAAAGAAGAAAGACGATTAAGGCTGGAAGCAGAAAAAGAAGAAAAAAGACTAGAAGCAGAAAAAGAAGAAAAAAGACTAGAAGCAGAAAAAGAAGAAAGACGGTTACGGTTAGAAGCAGAAAGAAGATTAGAGGAAAAGAAGATGGAAATGGAGTACGAATTACGAAAAATTGAACTTCAAGGAAATATGATAAATACAAGTGACGGTTCGGCTGTAACTGGTACAGGTAAGCAACTAGATTTGTCTAAATTAATGTCACACTTTGATGGGAAGGGTGATATTAGTATCTACTTAGCTCTATTCGAGAGACAGATTTCTAGGATGAATATAACAAAAGAGAATTGGGTCATGCACTTATTAAGTTTAATGCCGCTAGAAATTGCTAATGTTATAACTAGAGAACCAGAAACATTAACAAATAACTACGATTATGTAAAAAACTTGCTGCTCAAAAGATTCAAATTGACGCCAGAAGAGTTTAGGCAAAAATTAATGTCGCATAAGAAAGAAAACTCAGCCACTTGGCGCGATCTAGCATTTGAGTTAAGGAATTATTTAGAAGAATGGATTACCGGTCTTGATGTATCCAATTTTGAAGATTTAAAAGAATTAATATTAGTCGATCAAATCAAGAGAAGGTTACCGATAGAAATGAAAGAACATTTTATCGATGATCTTCCAAAAATTAAAAGTGTTGATACATTAGTTTGTAAACTAGATGATTACGAAACAGCAAGACGTAATATTAAAACCCTGAATAGAAATTTACACCGCTTTGAAGAAAGAGAGCCAAAAATGCGCGAAAACAACAACACAAAACCATGGTTACCATATCAACGTTATAATACTTTAAGAAGACAACAATTTAAAGATAATACAGATAATGTAAATGAATTTTCTTATTTAAATGAAAAGAACAGGGCACAAATTATGTGTTTCAAAAGTAATCGTCTTAGCCACGTAATATCGCAGTGTAATAATGGGAATAATAAACAAATAAAAAATGACAGCCAAAATCGGAGCCAAAATCCGCGATTATCCAACTACAAAGAGATGAATTCCGCAGTAATCAAGCAAACTAACAGTGCCAAATCAGATTACATGAAAAATATTGATATTAACGGTGAAAAGACACAGATCTTCTTCGACACTGGAAGTGATATCAGTTTGGTGAGTTACGAATATTATACGAAAATAGGCTCGCCAAGATTATTTTCAAATAATATCTTTTTGTCCGGCATAAATAAAATAGTTGTTTATCCAAAAGGATACTTCCCATATGAATTTAATATTGATGGTTTTCTAATCAGAACAAATTTGTACGTGCTAGAATCTCTTGAATATGATATTTTACTGGGATATGATGTCATTAGCAAATTAAATTTGGCGATAGACGAGAATGGAATTAAGATCGTTGGCAAACGCAATAGTATTCAAGTAGGTTACACTAAAGTTCAGAAGAATTCTGATATAAAATTGAATCATGCTGCCAAAAATAATAATGAAATGAAAACGTCTACGTTAGATAATTCACGCGATGAAAATGTTATACTTGCAAATGATAATAATGCAGGAGGTAATCACTTGATTAATTTCGCGAGAGTCATAGAAGAAAATGAAATTGATTTGAATCACGTGAGAAATTTGAAAATTAGAAAAGAAATAAATGAGAAAGAAGAAAATTTAATTAGTAAGAAAAGATTGAATGAAAGAAACGAGACATCACAAACAGGACGAATGAATGACCTAAAAGAAAAACGCAATTTATGTGCACGCGCCAATGAAAATAAAAATGAAACGAGGAAAATTAAAAAATATTATAAACGGAAAAATACGAGGGAAGAAAGGAATATTGAAGGAGTTAATGCAAATAAACAGAAATTTATCAGAAATTACAAGAAGCGTGATTACAATGATAGAGATGAAGAAAAGAAATATTATTCGAGAAATAATTTTGATGGAAAACGTCACACATATGAAAATTGGAGAAACAGCAAACAGAAATATTTAGAGGTACAGCAAACAGAAAGAAAATATGAAATTTTTGAAAAAGAAAGGGCTGAACCGTGTGAAAAGGATACTTTTAAATTTAAAGGCAAAAGAAGCATAAAAACAAATTTTAATGGTCCGTGTAGAAATCTATATTTTTGGAGTAATGGTAATTATAGAAAGCAATTTAACATGATGAGAAAAGTACCTAACAGATATGAATTAAATGATACCAAGTTAATCCAAGAAATGCAGTATGGAACAGGAATGAAAAGGAGAAAATTCCATGGACCTAATAAAAACATTATAGAAAAATCACATGATCATTATGATGCAAAGAGGATTGGAGACCATGGTGGACAAGATATCCACTATTGCAAAATACGTCAAGCCGTGGGGCAGCTGGCGAGGTCGCCAGGAACGTCAGGATGACCGAAAATGTGGGTATAAAGGATGAAGTATTAAGCAATAAAAGATAATATACTCAATGATTTAATGAACGTGATATCCCAATTGAGACTCACGTGATGATGCATAAAAAGAACGAGGTGTTCTATAGATTTCAGCAATGGCGAGTTGGATGGATTTTTAATCAAAAGCTCAGGGAAGCTTATTTATTTTAAATATTATTCAGTTCTACTGTTATCATTGAATGTTACTTACATATTTTATGTCTATTAAACCTTTTTATCTTATCAAGAATATTAGTTTTACTTAAATCATAAGATAATCACTCAATATTCCCACATATATATATATATATATATATATATATATTGATTCTAGAAATAAAAGTTTGCATAGTACTGGTATTTATTAAAATACCTAATTAGTTATAAATATTTTTATAGTAATTTTTCCGAAGTTATAAAAATCAAAAATCGTCTATGATCTCAATGTGTTAAAATGGCATAGCTTATTGAATAATTATAAAATTTTTGTTGTAAATTGAAAATCCAAAATTTCCGTCTAACAATTTTAACTTATTACAAAATAATACAATAGTATTAATAGTTTTATAATTTCCGATTATCCTGCCCTACAAAAAGATAAGCATTATGAGATTTTTATTATTATTCGTCTTTTCTGTTTCAGTTTGAAACGCATTTTAATCCGACTCTTATTTAAGCTTTACTGAAGTGCTAAAATTAGTGCTAATTACGAAATATTTGAAAATTAATCTTTTCTAAAATAAAGGGGAAAAAGCCAAGCCGCTTCGGCTGTTGAAATTATCTAGCCAGCTCCCTGTGTTGTTATCTTAATTAAGCTAATACGAACTCATTAATTTTTGTTATTCATTATTACCAATAGAGCGTTTCTCACAAAAGGAGTTACTTGAGAGTAATATGCTGGGATTATGGTAAGAATTTCTTACCATAATCGATTAGTTTTGACTTAATTATGTATTGAAATAGTTTCTCTGGGAAAGATTTACTGCTCCAATAAAACTGAGTAAAAGAAAAAAATAAGAACTAGAATAATCCGAAATTTTTGTTCCAAGTGAAAGGACGGTGTATTAGCGCAATTTAAATGAGTACTAAGTTATCATCCAATTTTCCCATATGTATCTTCTGTTTGCATAAAATTTACTTTCAATATATATATATATATTATATATTTTCTAATTGCAACAAATGTCTTGTATTTTTCTGATTTTCTCTAAATATTTGCTTAATTATGAATATCAGATGTGACAGATTAGTTACTTTTTACAGAAATTTATATACAGTCGGCTCTCGTTAATTCAAACTAGTGGAGACCACTAGAAATGTTCGAATTATCCGAAGTTTGAATTACGGAAAATATGAAATGAAAACAGCTTAATATAGAACTAATACAAAGCAATTGATGTTATAGTGTTTTTTTATTTATTTATTTCTTCTATTATCATTAAAAGACGACTTAATATTATATTAGAATGTATAAATACATAAACTAATTAAAAAATTTTAAATAAGCACAATGGAAGAAAAAATTAAAGCGTCACTGAATGTCAGACAGGGCACTAAGAAAGTGGATATCAAATGCATTGGATTATATGTTTACTCGTTCGGAACAATTTTCACAAAAATCAAAGAAAGAAAGTTATTCGAATGAACTGAAATCAGTGAGAAAGAAGAGAAAAATGTAAAATCGGAATTCTCGTGAGTTCGAATTAAACGAACTCAAGAGAAAATTAGTTCGAATTAATGAAAATTTTAAAAGTTATTCTGCCATTGAAAATGTTGGGTTCGAATTAAGCGAAGATTCGAATTATCCGATTTCGAATTAATGAGAGTTGACTATATTTTTATTTTTTACTTAGCTTATCGACCTTAAACTTTCAAAAATAAGATTTTTAGTTCTTCATTATCGCTCTTTTTTTTTTTTACTGTTTGCGTGAAATCAAAAGGCTTTAATTAACCTTCCGTCTACAAGACGGGTCCATTGGACCCGACAGCAATATTTCTGGTGTCGATGGTAAAATGGGAAATTGTCGATTGACACCGGAATTTATAAAGGACTTGTCTAGATATTACGAATTCCTTAATTTAAGCTTTCATTGTAAAAGCAAAATTATATTAAAATATTACTGGTGCCGTTTGCAAGTTTGGAATTAAAATTAGGTGTTGCCGTAGATAAATGGGTGTTTTGTCTGGTAGACTGAAGGTTAAATAGTTTAGTATGATTTCTGCCACAGAAATAATTTTAAAATTTGTCAGGTTTTATTAGATATTTAATGCTGTTTAAAAAATAATAATAATGAATAATTTGTACTGTATTTATTGACGAAAATGTGATTATAAATAAATATAAATAACATAATAATAATTATTATTATATTTGATTTAGAATTATTAAGTGATTTAGAGGAGAATGGGTGGTGGGTAAACTTTTTATAAAAGTAAGAAAATTAACAATTTTGGTTGACACAAAATCATAAATTTCAATCTATAGAGTGCAACCTGAAAGATTTTTTAATCTCTTTGAAAAATATAGATACTTAACATACAATAGCTATTTTATAATTATTAACTTACAATTATAAAGAAATTGTTAGTTTCAAAATATGTCTTATATCTCCCCACTAACAGAGGGATATAAGACAGCAATAAAACAAAGCTATAAGGCACAAATAATCTAGTGTCGTCTAGATATACAATCAAACAAAAATTGTAGGTTGATAATGTATGTAGCGCAAAATAAAATTCTAGTATTTTCATGATTTTGAAAAATAAGGGTTGTCAGTCATTGTTGACATTAAAAAATCATCCCTTTATGAAGAAAATGAATATATTATCAATGTTATAATTAATATATTACACCTCAAAAATGTTTGCATGT
Source organism: Maratus speculifer (assembly GCA_964019185.1). Classification (NCBI taxonomy): domain Eukaryota; kingdom Metazoa; phylum Arthropoda; class Arachnida; order Araneae; family Salticidae; genus Maratus; species Maratus speculifer. The sequence goes on from OZ025292.1 coordinate 115,393,681, forward strand.
TAGCAATTTACATTCATCATATTAAAAATATACATAATAAGAATTGAACATGCCCCATTCTTCTCTTTACTGGCACATAAACATTTCACAGTAAACTTTGCATATGAAGTTTCCCTCTAGCATTTTTCAGTTGCAACCGGATTATTTGTTTCTTTTTTAGATTTTCTCGATTACCCCTCTTCGCTTAAAAGCAAACATAAAAATAAGCAAACATTATTATTAATGTTTTCTGTTTAACGACGACCTATTTTAATATGACTCTCATATATAGCGCACTAGAGTATTAATCTGAAATTAGAGTTAATTAGCAAATATTTGGAAATTAATCTTTTCTAGAGAACAGAAAAAAAGGTAAAATCGTAACTGGCTTCGCAGGTCGTCATCTTAATTAAGCTAATGCATACTCATTAATTTCCGTTATTCATTATTACTGATAAAGGCTTCCCAGGAAAGGCTCCATTTAGAAATATTTGTTGGGATTATGGGAAGTATTTGTTACCGTAATCGATTAGTTTTGACTTTATTATCTATAGAAGTGGTTTCTCAAGGGGAAATTTAATACAGTAATAAAACTGAAGAAGAGAAAAAATATATCTAGAGCGAAGTGAGTTATTTGTTGCAGGTGAAAGGACGATATGTTTGCCCATTTAATAATGAATACAAATATCCGAAATCAATGGGATAATAAGGCATTAATTTATTTGGAAATAGTAGAAAAAACGTACAAAGAATTTTATCGCCAAGTTGCTGCATATATTTCTTCTTTTTTACACCTGACTTACTATTAATTATGAGGAAATATGTACTGATATATATATATATATTGACTGAATATTTTTTCAATTAATTTTATGAAAATTACCTTATGTATCCATTAATTTATATAAAATATAATATATTCAATATGCAAATTTTTTATGAGGATGCTTTCAGTTTCCAAAAAATAAAATATAAATTAATTAAGTAATAAAGAAAACAAATCAATTAAAAATATTGTTATGGAACCGATATATCTCTATAAACTCTTCCATAGGATTAGCTTTAGCAAACGGGTCTTTTCGCTGTGACTGAAGTAGCCCCTTAAAATTGTCAAATATTGAGTATAACAGGAGCATTTTAAAATTACATAGATCTTAATATTTCGTAATAAACATTACATCAGAAGTCTCACTAGAGCGTTTTTAAGTTACATAAAATAAGGCAATTGGATTATTTGTTTCTTTTTTAGAATTTCCCGATTATCCCTCCCCCTCCCCTCATTAAAACAAACATAAAAATAAATAAAAATTATTATTAATGTTTTTTGTTTGACAAGGACCTATTTCAATCTGACTCTCTTTTAAAGCTCACTGGAGTATCAATCCGAAATTAGTACTAATTAACAAACATTTGGAAATTAATCTTTTCTATAGAGGGTCTGAAAAAAAGGGTAAAATCGTAACTGGCTTCGCAGGTCGTCATCTTAATTAAGCTAATGCATACTCATTAATTTTCATTATTCATTATTACTGATAAACGCTTCCCAGTAAAGGCTGTATTTAGAAATATTTGTTGGGATTATGGGAGGACTTTGTTTCCGTAATCGATTAGTTTTTACTCTATTATCCATAAAAGTGGTTTCTCAGAGGAAGATTTAATGCAGTAATAAAATTGAAGAGGAGAAAAAATATATCTTAGAGCGAAGTGAGTTATTTGTTGCAGGTGAAAAAGCGATGTGTTTGCCCATTTATTAATGAATACAAATATCTGTAATCAATGGGATAACAAGGCATTCATTTATTTGAAAGTTGTAGTAAAAAGGTATAAAGAATTTTATCGACCAGCTGCTGCATATATTTCTTCTTCTTTACGCCTGACTTATTTTTAATTATGAGGAAATATGTATGTATTTAATTTTATTAAAATTACCTTATGTTTCCATTAATTTATATAAAATATAATTCATTCAATATGCAGATTTTTTATGAGGATGCTTTCAGTTTAAAAAAAATATATATATATAAATTAATCAATTAAACCAAATCAATTAAAAATATTGATATGAAACCGATATATCTTAATAAATTTCTTCCATAGGATTAGCATTAGCAAAAGGGTCTTTTCGCTGTAATTGAAGTAGCCCCTTAAAATAAGCAAATATTGAGTATAACAGGAGCATTTTAAAATGACATGTTTTACATAGATCTTAAGATTTCGTAATAAACATTACATCTGAAATTTCACTACAGCGTTTTTAAGTTATATAAAATAAGGCAATTGGATTCTTTCTTTCTTTTTTTAGAATTTCTCGATTATACTTCCTCCCCCCCCCCCCCCCTCATTAAAAGCAAACATAAGAATAAAAAAAATATTATTAATGTTTTCTGTTTGACGAGGACCTATTTTAATCTGACTCTCTTTTAAAGCTCACTGGAGTATCAATCTGAAATTAGTGTTAATTAGCAAATATTTGGAAATTGATCTTTTCTAAAGAGAGTTTGAAAAAAAAAAGGTAAAATCGTAATGGGCTTCCTAGATTGTCATCTTAATTAAGCTAATGTGTACTCATTAATTTCCGTTATTCATTATTACTGATAAAAGCTTCCCAGGAAAGGCTGCATTTAGAAATATTTGTTGGTATTATAGAAAGAATTTGTTTCCGTAATCCATTAGTTTTGACTTTATTATCCATAGAAGTGGTTTCTCAGGGGAAGGTTTAATGCAGTAATAAAACTAATGAGGAGAAAAAAATATATCAAGAGTGAAGTGAGTTATTTGTTGCAGGTGAAAGGGCGATGTGTTAGCTCATTTATTAATGAATACAAATATATGAAATCAATGGGATAATAAGGCAATAATTTATTTGGAAGTTGTAGAAAAAAAATACAAAGAATTTTATCATTAAGTTGCTGCACATATTTCTTCTTTTTTACACTTCATTTGCTATTAGTTATGACGAGATATGTATAAAATTTTTCTTTCCACGATCTAATTAGAATTTTCTGTTTGTTGTTGCTGTTGTTGTTGTTTTATTTAATTACATTTGTCAATTTCGGGTAACTGATTTCTCTTAGCACATTTTGCTTTAGTGAACAGTTCTTTTCGCGGTGACTGAAGTAGCCCCTTAAAATAATTAAATATTGAGAACAACAGGAATATTTTAATATAATGGGAATACAAAAATGACATTTCTTGAACAAATCTTAAGATTTCGTAATAAACGATGCATTAGAAATTTCGTTATAGAAGTTTTAAGTTTCATAAAATAAGGCAATCGGATTATTTGTTTCTTTTTTAGAATTTCTGTATTATCATTTCGTACTTAAAAGTAAACATAAAAATAAATAAAAATTATTATTCATGTTTTCTGTTTGACGAACGACCTATTTTATTCTGACTCTCGTTTAAAGCTCACTGAAGTATCAATATGAAATTAGTGTTAATTAGCAAATATTTGGAAATTAATCTTTTCTAGAGGATAGATAAAAAAGATAAAATCGTAACTGGCTTTGCAGGTCGTCATCTTGATTAAGCTGCTGCGTACTCATTAATTTCCGCTATTCATTATTACTGATAAAGGCTTCCCAGGAAAGGCGGTATTTAGAAATATTTGTTGGGATTATAGGAAGAATTTGTTACTATAATCGATTAGTTTTGACTTTACTCTCCATAGAAGTGGTTTCTCAGGGGGAGATTTAATGCAGTAATAAAACTAAAGAGGAGAAAAAATATATGAAGAGCGAAGTGAGTTATTTGTTGCAGGTGAAAATGCGATGTGTTCACCCAATTATTAATTAATACACATATCCGAAATCAATGGGATAATAACGCATTAATTTAATTAGAAGTTGTAGAAAAAAGGTATAAAGTGTTTTATCGTCAAATTACTGCATATATTTCTCTTTTTTTACACTTGATTTACTATAAATTATGATGAGATATATATGTATATTTTTTTTTCTTTCAACTGTCTATTCAGAGATCTCTGCATTGTTTTTTCACTGAATTACATTTGTCAATGTTCGGTGACTGATTTCTCTCAGTAAATTTTTTTCGCCTTTTTTTTTTATCTTATTGAGTTAAGTATATTCAGTGGGTGAAAACATAGCTTTCCCTTTTTGTCATTGTGTATTATGTCTCGCTGCTTTCAACTCCCAACCCAAACTGCATAAAAGCGACATCTGATGGGCAATATATATTGAAGCCTAATATGGATTTATTTAAAAGAAAGTATAACAAAATGTAATGTTTGATTAAATTCCATGCATTAGTTTAAAAAAAAAGCTACTGCGAATATCACGAAAAATGTAGCATAGCAGAATCATCTGTTATATGAAGATAATCCATTAAAAAATCTCATAATCAACAACTTATTTCAAAGTCCTACAGAATATAAAATTTGATAAAATTTCGTACATTAATTCTTAAGATATGACTATTGCTAAAATCGAAATCCTGCAAAATGGGTTGTGGCAGCGTTTTCTGTTGGGCGATTTACACTAAAAATTAATTATCAAAAATTTATTTCAACGTCTATTTGAATCTGAAGTTTGATGAAAGTGTTTGCACTATTCTTGAGATAGAGCTATTGTGAAAATCGTAAAAAAAGACAAAATAGTACTGCCACCCACTGAGCACTTTACACCAAAAGCTAATCAATACCAATTTACATCGAGGTCTATCTATATCTAAATATTTGTTAAATTCAGTGTACCAGTTTTTAAAATAGTCACACAAAATTTTTATCATATTAGGGAGACGTTTTCTAAAACATGTTAAATCATGTTCAGGGCCTTCTAATACGTATAAGTCCTGCAAAAACCGAAAGTCGAATTTTTTCACGAATCCAATACTTTTTCCTTTTTCATAGAAGAAAGTAAAAATAACGTGTTCGAATCAAATAATGTCGGAAATCTACTATAAAACAATGCTTTGATTTCAGTTTATGATTACGTAGATTAATTTAGAAATGAACCACAAAATAACTCAGTACGGTTATCTAAATATTTTGAAAAGTGGTCAATGCCAAAGAGCTAGAGTTTTGCTACTTGAGAGGCAACTTACATCTTTCAATTGATATTAATCCAAAACTTACTGTTTGAGTTGTACAGAATCATTGCCATACAATGCTGGAATAAGTTAAAAATTTCTCCCAGTTACTAAATATTAACTCACTAAATCACATTCGATTTATAAATTAAGAAATGAAACATTAAAAGTAACAGTGATCTTAAAGGAACCACCCTATAGAGTAAGCAAAAGTACCATTCTAGCACTCAAATTTCGATGAATTAATGGCATTAACATCAAAAGTAATGATAAAATCTAGTGGCTGTCATCAAAACTAATTTTTGATTTTGACTAAGCAAATTTTTAACAAGCGAATAAGTGTGATCTCAGATCACACAGTGGGTTTCGTTCAATATCTGTTTCAAAAAATTTATCCTTAAATTTTTTGACGAAACTATTATAGAAAACTATTTATTCAAAACTATTATAGAAAATTAATAATTCCTTGAATGTATGGCAGCGTCATTATATTTAGGAATTTCCCCCTTGAAATGAGGTTTATTCTTTAGTTTTCCCAAACTTAGCAATACAGATTTAGCCATATATAAAATTTCGAGTCCGGTTTTGGTTGCAAGACACGCCTGTTTGTTTACTTTCTGAAAACCGATTCTTTCCCCCGTCTTGTGATACTAATTTCGAATTTCTGGGATGTGTTGAGAAAAATAATCGCGCTTTAAAGAAATCGCCAGTCCTCATTTGTTGTTAAAATGACACGTGGTTTTAATATGTAGAAGAGCTCGTTTTTGTAATTGATAACAAATCCATACTTTCGTTGAGCTATGAAGGACTTCCCGATATTGTAAGTAACGTTTTTTAATTAATAACGTCCGTTAATTGCGACTTTTTCAAAATTATATGATTTGTTATTTCACGTGCGGTGTTCAACTAAATGTCTGCAAAATTTAAAGTCTGCAACATATATAGTTTCTGAGAACAGGTTATTTGACGGACAGTTAAAGGAGTGAGGCAAATAGGGTTTCGTCAGATGAACAAAAGCCAAAAAAATTATCATTTTTCCCTTCCTTGTTAGTTTCGAGCAGGTAGCATCATGATTTGTACGTATGTATGAGAGAGAAAAAATGACAGTGAACAATAACTCCGAAATGGTATCTCTTATTGCAGGGCTACCACAGGCGACTATTTTTTAATTCTTACTGGCACCACTTTCTTAAAATACAAAATCTTAAAAGACACGTTAATATTTTTTGCTACGGAAATACATTACAGAGTTAATATCAGAAATATACTGGTGCGAACAGAATATAAAAATAGTCGCCTGTGGCAGCCCTGTTACTGAGCTCCCATTTGGTGAATTTATTATGCAGTTTAAAACTTGCAGGATTCTGAAATCAATGTTAAAGTCATCTTTTCCTGCCTTTTTTTTAGAATTTTAATTCATCCGAGAAAGATGAATACGTTTATTTTTCTTCTCAAAAGTTTGGGAAGTTTTTGTTTATTTACTTATTAAAGCTACTATGAAGTTTTTTTTTTTTTTTTTTTTTTTTTTTTTTTTTTTTTAATAAGACAATGCTCTTTTTAAAATAAAGAACTATAATTTGTCTCTCACAGAAAAAGTGGATTTGATGAGAAAATTAGAAAGGCTTTATGAAAATGTATGCTGAGTGTGGAATCAGATGGTGACGCTCAGAAGTGTTAAAGAGTAAAAAGCACTCATGAAAAAAAATTCTCATTGTAAGATTTTTTTTGTTGTTGTTGTTAAAATATGTTCTTTTAATTTTTTTTTTTTTTTTTTTTTTTTTTTTTTTTTTTTGTTAACACGCAATTATCACTTAGCAATGAATTAAATTTTGACTAAAAACAGTATTAAGAATATTGCAAGTAGTTTTGATAATCTTTTCTGAAATTCGGAATTTTCAAAAATCCGGTTTAGTCTCAATCCTCAAGATTCCGGATTTTTGAAGTTGTACTGTAGGTCATTATCGCAAAGATTTTATAAGATATTATAAATAACGAGCAGCAAATTGTGCAATCAATCCAAACCATTATGCAACAATTCTATTAAAAAAAAAAAGTTGGATAATTAATCTAAACCATTATCCGATCAATTCTATATAATAATAAAAAAACTCATCAAGGAAATGTATCAGCACAAATGACAAATATTGCGGCAATTTAATCAACTATTCCAGTTCCAAAAAAGGTAGTCCAGCGTTCTACTCCAGAAGTTTATAAAATATCCCCCACTCTCTCTCTCTCTCTCTCTCTTTTTTTTTTTTTTTTTTTTTTTTTTTTTTTTTTTGTTGGTCATGTACAAGTATTAAGAAAGTAGCCCACACTGTACAATCACAGCAAAAAAAATCTTGACACTTGCGATTATAGAAGTTTTGTTAAATATCTAGAAATATGCATAAGGAATTATTCTGAAATTCAGGTGTGTAAACAAAATGGCGCAGGTTATGTTAAATTTTTAATTTTACCATTCCCATTAATCGGCATATTATTGAAATAATTTTTCACATGAATTAATTTTTAAAAAGAGAAGTTGCATTCAATTATATATCTAGATTTTTTTCATGTAATCCTGTTTTTGTGAAATTGCAAACTTCTTGTATATGCTTATACAAAATATGATCAGAATTTATGATTTAGAAATTACTACTATATTTAGGTTCTTATTTAGACATTTTTAATAAAGTTATTCATACATATATACAACTTGATAAGATTCAACTGCTATATGGCATGAGATTTTTTTCTTCAATCACTGCATTTTTAAAAAATTTAATTTGGAGATTAAACTTTTTCGGAAATGTATTTTTTTCAAAAGAAATTTTGCGAAGGGTCTTGTGTTTCAAACTAGAAAAAAAATGTGAAGGATCCTTTCAAGTCTTCTCAAACAGATTTCTGTTGAGAGATCAGATTACCCACATTAAAGTTTTCATGTGGAACACTCAACATAAAAATAAATAAAATTAAAAGTATGATAATGTAGCTATTACAAAATTTTCAATGTATTATTTTACAAATGAAATTTCAATTTTTCCAGTTCGGAAAAATTAAAAAATAAGCCTTCGGAAAAAAACTGAAAAAAACCGGGTTTTTTCCCAATTTTTCCAGTTTTTTCCGAGCATTTCCATCTCTATTTTTATTTCTATTTTCTATTACTATTTGAAAAAAACCTTATACTCACAGAGATTTTAATTTATAAAAGAGGCGTTAGACAATAAACGCAAATAAGGTTTTGAAACTTTATAGCTTATTTTCTCAAAATGATGATTCTGTCACTTACCATCTTCATCATTAGAGTTTTTTAATTACTCCCACAATGTACTTGAAATATTTGCATTTTTTAGACACTTTTCAATGAATAATAATAATAAAAAATGAGATTAGTGTTTCTTGAAAGATATGGTTCCTTGAATGAATAAAGATATTCTTATTTTTACCTAGAAATCTCTTGCATATTTGCTTTATTGCTTTACTACCTGAGGTTACCCACTCCGTACGACAAGCACTTTTGAATGGGTAAAGTATTAATTTCGTTATCGAATATTAGCCTGAAACAAACTCTGTAATATTTATATTATTTGAAGCATAAATAAGTTGATTTTCCATAAAAGAGCTGCACGTGATAAATATATATTTAAAAATCTTACTTGAAAATGATTTTAAAAATCATTAAGAAAAAAGTCACTAACTTGATATACAATTTCTAAACCAAACGCATTTGAAAGTATGTTTTCTCCCTACAATAAAAATTTACAATTACTCGAAATTTCGAAGTCATTAAATATGCCTAAGAGAAAAATGGATTGCCTATGACCTATGTCATTTTCACAGTCCATATGACGTCAAAATTAATCTCAGACATGTTTTTTCTTTATAAAGAAAAATATATCTATATTAATTTTAACCAATCTGGCACATAAATCAAATCTTCCAGAAAAAAAATTCTTTCGATGAAAGACGGGAAGAGGGGGGGATGCGCACTCGTGTTATATTCATTCATTTATTCTTTCAATATAAAACACAATAAATCAACTTTCCGCCATTTTAAATTCTTACTTAAAGCAAGGAAACCAGAATAATTAAAAGTGAAAACTGATATACACTACAAGCAGATTTATCGCATAGATAATCACATGCCCTCTTACTATATATAAACTTCTTTTATCGAGCTAAATTTTGCATTAAAATCCCTTCACAGCGATTTTGAACTTGCCTCTGCTCGTATCTTCTCTAATTACTCATTACGAGGAACATTTTTAATCTTGATAATAAATTTAACTTTTCTTTCCAGAGCATATAACTGCCACTTTAGACGCATTCATTAAAGCGTGGTGACATATAATAGGAGAGTGAAAGTGGTATTTTTACTTCTTGGCTTTAAACAAAAGCTTACGAGGCCCTCTTATGGTTAATGAAGCTGTTATTTCGGTGAATTGTTGGATGGGGAGGGTTTGAAATTCACTATTGATTGGGCTTTTCCAAGCGATCGCACTTTCGAGGGTTTTATTTTCACGTTTCTTTGAAACACAAAAGCTTTAAATAAGAATAGGTTTTCGCTTCAAGCCGTGTAAATTTTTGTACAGATGCATCTTTTGAATCAAATTTATTGAAGCGTAATTCTTACATAAGTTAATTAAGAAAGAATATTTTTTTTTTCTGGCCAATACTTTTTTTTAAAGTTTATACCACCAGAAATTCTACTTCAGTTTATATCATAACTATATATTTTATAATACACATGTAGTATAAGAGTTACGTGAACTTCTATAAAGAATAATTTGCAAAATTTATTTTTGGATATATGTTTAAATAATATGCGAAAATTTTATTTTTTCGTTTGTTTAAATACCATAGAAAAAATTATTAGCTAACCTATACATTAAAAAGAAATTACCAGAGCGCATGCATGTATTAAACACCAAGAAATTTTTGTTGCATGCACACACACAAAACTGAAATGGTAGAAGTTATAAAATGTAATAATAATAGTAATTTCGATGAAACGTGTGTATTTGTTAGTTTACAGTCCAAAGTTCCATTTGAACATTTTTTAACCTTCCCATTGCTGTGACCGGATATATCCGTTCAATAGGCTACAGGTTTCACTGCAGTTGAAGCTTTATTTAAATTAATATGATTCTACAAATATAATTATGTTTTAAGAAATTAAGTTATGATTGATTCTTTCAAGGTTTATAAGCATATACGTAACAACAACAACAAAAAAAAATGTGATAGATAATTCATCTTTTATTAACATTTAAAATAAATTGCAGAGAAAAAAAACATTACAATTTTGCCCTTTTGCTCGGCGGTGAAGGGGTGACTCATTTTGAAAAACTGGGAAATAAATTCAAGAAAGTTTGTAAAGAGCTAAGCTAAAACGGTAGTTAAATGAACAGTGCAGTTAATTAGAAAGATGAACTTCAAGTCGATTGTTACATTTGTTGGAAGATGCGTAACAATACAATTGTTACAAGCCAAAAACCATCTAGAACAAAGAAACGCGTACGATTAGGCTGGCATCGTATTATTTTTTTGTAAACCATCGATATCTTGCCAATTTGGTATGCTATTTATCCATAAAACTGCCGGAAGTATAAACCATTTCATTAAGGTCACTATGTGTTTGACCTGAACTAATTACGGAAAAAAAATATATTGTGACCATAATTACTTGTAGAAGAATTACACAGTTCAAACGAGAGGTTTTAAGTCCCACTGATTTATGGTTCTGGTAAACAGATGATTGGTATACCTTCAGAACTCCACTGTCGTCTTATGTATCTACTTTCGAACATAAAAGTCTAAGCGAAAAATTATACAAAATTGAGAAAAATATGCTTTGTTCCAGTGCATTTAATATATATATATATATATATATATATATATATATATATATAAGAATAACATAAAAGCAAATTAAAAGCAGAGATGAAGATCCTCTCCCGTTTAAAACATTTGGAACTATAACAAAATCAGAGTTTATCTTACAAGTTTCAATTTAACTACAGATACTGATGAAATAATGTTCCATTTAAAATCCTACACTGTAAAAAAGATTATATAACGTTATTTCAAAAAATTAGTTTCAACCTTGCTGTCTCAATTTTATTAAATAATTTAACCGATATAATGGGTGTATGCTATACTTAGGGGCGGTGCCAGAAGTTGCCCGACGGGGGGGGGGGGGGGGGATGCATGATATCCTCGACAGGGAGGCCGAATTAAATTCTTGAACTACCCGACCCGAAATCGAAAATTATATTTGAAATCAATTCGCAACCCGACCCGAACCCGCCCAAATAGTTTTTGATGTCCCACAATCCAACCCGAAACCGATATATTTCTATCAGCCGCCGACTCAAATCCAAAAGGAAAGGAAAGTAAATAAGGCTTTAATATAATTATTAAAAGTTATCTACAATTAAATCTCTAATTTTGATTGCATGTTTTACATTGAAACTGGACAATTCTATATTCTTTAATATTTGAAACTAGTAAAACCTCTGAATAGCAGACAACCCGTTAGAGTCCTGCAACGAGTAAGATTGTCTTTAAATTTCTTTTTTTGGGTGGTTATGACTCTAATTTTCTTTCTACTTGTCTAGTTCATCCTTCAATTTTTCTTGCTGGTCATATTTAAATGTTTTGCTTGTCAAGTTGTTGAATTTTTAAAAAAGATTTGAGAAGAACTATGTTTGTAACAAAAATAAATTTGTATTTGTATTTGAATATGAATGAATATGTATTCAATTTACTGCACGAGATACAAAATGTATACACTATATTGCCATTGATTATGGGACACTTGCGATTTTAGACATTTTACTAAATATCTAGAAAAATACATGAGGAATCATCTCGAAACTCTTAGTGTATAAATATAATAGTATAAGTCATACATCTCTGTGAAGATTTTTTCCCGAAACTCCAAAGGGGGCCGTCAACAAATTAAAAAAGAATGAATATCTTTTGAATACCCCTGTCAAAACTAATGTAGCAAAAGAGCTCAAACTCTAGATTATGATTGAATGCCTTATTGTAATGCACTGTGTTCATTTTTATGCAAATAGCATGCACACTCGCAGAGTAATTAAGGTTTTTATAAAAATGGTCCCAATTTTTTCCAAGTTTTTTCCTTATAATTTTCAGAGTTCTTAATATAAAATATTATTTTTTTCAGAAAATATGACAAACAACATTGCACACAGTACCCTGTAATCAGAATTAAAAAATAATGAAAATTGTAAAAAAAATGAGTTGGTTTACTAAATAATTTTTTACTGCGCATGCGTCAACGATATCAAAATTTCATTTGCATATTATGTTAGCTAAATGTATAGAGCAACTTTTGTGAAAGTCACAAAATCATAACTTGATAAAATAAGCTTTTTAAGAAAAAAATATCAACCGACTTCAAAAAAGCGCTAAAAAGAATTAAATAATTCTTTAAAATTCTCTAATGACAAAACGTTATCCAATAAGCACACATCGGATATCAGGTACCGGCATAAAAAACGGTTAAATTTAATATGTATAATTTAATATCCACCAAACATAGACTTTAGAGATATTATTTTACAAGAGATGAATTGACATGTTTATGATTTAATTTATGAATATATACATATAAAAAGTAATGAATTACTTTTTGAAGTTGGTGCCAAACAATCACAATCGATAGTGATTATCCCCATTTTAATTATGGTACTAGGCATAATTTAGCTACAATTCTTAATATACATCAATTAGTTTGGCACCAACTTCAAAAAGTAATTCATTACTTTTTATATGTATATATTCATAAAATAAATCATAAATATGTCAATTCATCTCTTGTAAAATAATATCTCTAAAGTCTATGTTTGGTGGATATTAAATTATACATATTAAATTTAACCGTTTTTTATGCCGGTACCTGATATCCGATGTGTGCTTATTGGATAACGTTTTGTCATTAGAGAATTTTAAAGAATTATTTAATTCTTTTTAGCGCTTTTTTGAAGTCGGTTGATATTTTTTTCTTAAAAAGCTTATTTTATTTCCTACTTTTTAGTTATGCATACCGTAATACATAATTATGTGTACTGGCACACGATAGCTCTTTGCAATGCATTACTAATGTACGCACTTTGCTAAGTTCTGATGTATTCAGTTTACTTGTCACTGTTTGATTGTCAACTTTTCTGAAACCACTTACAATATCGGTTAGTATCGTTGTGAATCTTAAGAATTTCTTTGTATGGTAACTTCTTCAGACAAGATCTGGCACTTCGAAAAGCTACCGCATTTATGAAATCTTAATCTGCATCGAATCCTACGGTCATCGAGAGTTGGTATCAAAAGGTGACAATCCATGAAGTAAAGTGTCCTTACACGTAAGCGCGCGACATAGTGCTTCCATATATGAACACGCAGCAAAATGACTTCATATATTATTGTATAGTAAAATGCTTTTCTAGTGTAGTCAGTCAAAAGTACTCCCCCTTCACTCAGAAAAAGGAAAAAGAAAGATTTTAGCAAAAATCGCACTATGCTTCAATCGATAAACAGCAACAATCTAAAACCTATACAGGCAGTAATGGCATCGGAAATGAGCAGTGGCGATTCGACGAGGAATCTGAAACTCATAACCAATACCTGGCTGCCTCTATAAGAGAGTGACAGCATTTGATTCCCAAATATTTCTTTTACAGACGCTTTTGTCCCAACTACACTGTTAAAAATTTGAAACTTTTGCTGTACACTTTTAAAAATCTGCTGCATTTTTTTGCTACGCATTCCAGCGCTTGTATAGAAAACGGTTACTTGACTGTATTAAGGAGCATTATCATAGGTCGCAGTAGAGACATTATATACAAGCGGCGGAGTGCGTTGCAACAAAATGCAGCAGATTTTTAACAGTGTATCATCACTTCACCGCTTATACAGAAAACGATTAGTTAAATGCATTATGAAGGATTCTCATTGATAAAAATAAAGATATTCTATAAAAGCGATGGATTGACGATGCAGCAAAAGTTGCAAATTTTTAACAGTGCATTGCATTGCCAGGCATTTTTTATTATGGAATTTGATGATGATTTCCTGGAAGAATTCGATTGCACTCGTATGAGAAGTTAACAAGATTGATGAAAATTGCCCGCTCAACAAGATGCTTGGTGACTCGTTTTTGTCCAGAATCGATTTAACCAATTATATACTGTGCTACATGTGTCGTCATATTCATATCGAGGAATCCTACACTGTAAAAAAATTAACACTTTTGCTGTATCATCACTCTAATGCTTTTAAAGAAAACGATTACTTCACCCAATTACGAAGCATTCTCATGGGTCAAAAGAGAGATATTCTACAAAAGCAGGGGAGTGACGATGCAGCAAAAGGGTCACATTTTTTACAGTGATACTGTAATCGGAAATGAGCGGTGGCGTATTTGATGAGGAATCTGAAACTCATTACCTATACCTGGCTGCCTCTATAAGAGAGTGACAGCATTTGATTCCCAAATATTTCTTTTACAGACGCTTTTGTCCCAATTACACTACAAAAACTTTGAGCCTTTTGCTGCATCATCAGTCCACCGCTTTTATAGAAAACGATTACTTTACTGTGTTATGGAGCATTCTCATTGGTCATAAAAGACATATTCTATAAAAGCTGTGCTGTGACGCTGCAAGAAATGGGTCAAATTTTTAGCAATGTATCATGAAGCATTCTCATGAGTCAAAGGAGAGATATTCTATAAAAGCAGGGGAGTGACGATACAACAAAAGGATAAAAATTTTTACAGTGTGCACTGTAAAAAATTTGGCTTTTTTGCTGCATCGTCAATCCACCGCTTTTATAGAAAACGATTACTTCAGCCTATCGTGGAGAATTCTCATGGGTCAAGAGAGAGATATTCTATAAAAACGGGGGAGTGATTATGCAGCAAAAGGGTCAATTTTTTTACAGTGTACACTGTTAATAAATGTGAACCTTGTCCAGTTGGGATTTCACACTTTGAAAAGATCGTGTGTCTATGTAAGTGTAACTTAAAAACATGAAAAATGAACGTTTCTAATTGGTCGATTGCTTCGAAAAGATATTGAATTTTAATGTTTTAATTTTTTAAAAAGTTCTAATCAACAGATTTTTATGAAATTTGAATGGGACCACATGGGCCCCATACGCTTTCAAACAAAAAAAGAATTATCAAAATCGGTTCATATTTACGAAAGTTATGCGTGAACAACAAATACATACAGGTCGAAATCATAACCTCCTTCTTGAAGTCGGTTAATAAAAATTCTGACAATAATCGTCAATTGAATAAGTCGAAAATCTGTTATTCTCAAAATGAAGCAAAAACAAGAGGGGTTGTATCCATATAGTCATTGATTAGTGTCAATATAGAATACACAATATGGGATGTACTACTGCATTTGGATAAAATCCCTCATTTTTTTGCTTCATTTTGGAAACAACGGATTTTGTCCTTTTTCTATAGACGATTACTTTCAGAATTTTCAAGCTATGATTTTGACACTTTTACAAAAGTTGCTCTATACATTTAGCTAACATAATATGCAAATGAAATTTTGATATCTTTGACGCATGCGCAGTAAAAAATTATATAATAAACCTACTCATTTTTCATACAATTTTTATTATTTTTTAATTCTGATTACAGGGTACTGTGTGCAATGTTGTTTGTCATAGTTTCTGAAAAAAATATTATTTTATATTAAGAACTCTAAAAATTATAATGGAAAAACTTGGAAAAATTTGGGACCATTTTTATAAAAACCTTAATTGCTCTGCGAGTGTGCATGCTATTTGCATAAAAATGAACACAGTGCATTACAATAAGGCATTCAATCATAATCTAGAGTTTGAGCGCTTTTGCTACATTAGTTTTGACAGGGTTATTCAAAAGATATTCATTCTTTTTTAATTTGTTGACGGTCCCCTATGGCGTTTCGGTAAAAAATCTTCACGGAGATGTATGACGTATACTATTATATTTATACACTAAGAGTTTCGAGATAATTCCTCATGTATTTTTCTAGATATTTAGTAAAATGTCTAAAATCGCAAGTGTCCCATAATCAATGGCAATATAGTGTATAAGAAATGTGATCATAGATTACTCTTATTCTCAACCCGAATCGCGATTCCGCTCGAGTGCGGATAAAATGGCACGATGCAGAACTCTAGGCTGAATTCGTAATATATTTGGAATGTCCACGAGCCTAGTCCGGTCTAGGTGTGCGGTAAAATTTTCATTTATTAAGTTAGGTAGAGGCTTAATTTTTATCTGAAGACTCGGTTCACTAAATTTATTTTTTGAAATGTGCCTGTTAGATATTTATTTTCTTATTGTTTCAAGGAAACTTCTTTCTTTTTTCCATTGCTTCGGGCTATATTTTATGCTTTTGGCCTTATTGGATGAGAATTTTCCCTCCATCCAAGAGTCCACACTAGTCACAAAGATCCACATGATAATGTTAAGTCGAAGAAGGCGTTATTTTCAAGTATCTCACACAAATCTAATTTTTTTTTTTTTTTTTTTTTTTTTTTTTTTGGCATAACATTATCATCCGGATCTTTTTGGTAGTCTTGAGTGGCATCTTAATAGCAATAATTATCAGTAGAGAAAATACACGATAACATAGCATATTTTGGCTTGCATTTTTTAAATGAAAAGTTGGAATACGTTTTTAAATAAAGGGTGAAATATTTGGCTATTTTTTTTTTACCCAAAGAAATTAATAATTTCCAAAGAAATAAACTAAAAAATCAATTTTAAGCATTTTCAAGTTTGGTTCCTTGGGTAAGGGCAATTAGGCAAATGCAAACTTCTAATTTTTACGCGCTTTATACACATTTTTTTAAATTTTCCGTTTTCAGTAGGCAAAAAAAGAGAAGTGTTACATTTCAGGGGAGGTGGATTGTGTGGTTAGATGATTATTTATTGTGTTACCAGAAATCAACAGTCAGAAGAGACAAAAGAAAAAAAGAAAAATTTTATACTTTGTGTTCCGGGGGAGGCAAAGGAGGACAATATAAAACATTTCGGGTAGTGTATTTTTAGTTTAAAAAAATAATAATAACAAACCACAAGGCTGATTTCATACGTAAATTTATTACATATATAATAGAGATCACGTAAAATAAAACAAATAAATATCTATATCTCAAATGCAAAAAAAAGCTCAGCATTTTAAAAACAGGAAAGTGAAGAAAATGTGAACATGGAGAAAAAGCCGTTTAAAGTTTTTATTTGTATGGGCAATTGCGCTGATTGCTTTAACAAAATTTGCAGTATCTCGCAATATAATTACTGTATGGGTAAAAATGAGGGGCCAAGATGTTCAAAATTAAACAGACCTTCATTTAATATATAAAAGAATCGACATTTTAATCAATTTTAAGATAAACTGCCTGAATAAATTTTTATTTAGAATTGTATACAAAATCCTTTAAGAATAATTTTAGATGTAAAATAATGGACATTTAAGAATATCTGTAATTGGTTGTTGAAATTGAGCTGTGTTGTGTCGATCCAGATTTTATTGATTTTTATATGGTCCAGTTTGGGCAAAAAATGCGAAAAAAAAACAGACAAACTGGCTGGCATGTTATGTTTGCTTTTATAACAGGAAAATGCATGGGTGTTTAACTTTTATTAAAGGCCTGGCAAGCAACAATTTTTAATTTGATACAATGTTAACCCGTACCTGGTGTGACAAAAATTGTCGTATAACTACTGTGAGCGGTCTCTCAGACCGATTAATCTAAAGATGAATACAATGTTAAATTAACTCTCAGAATGCTATTTATGTATTAAACTTTATATACAAGGCTAGTTATTATAAAGGAAATTAAGCTATTCAAAAGTCTCTACAGATAGTGATAGGGTTCCAAACGAAACAAAATTTTATCAGTATTTATAGTTAAACTGTAAAGCTATATATATATATATATATATATATATATATATATATATAGGGTGTATTTAAACTTTTGGGCAAAACTTTAAGGAATGATAGTACACATCAAGACAAACTGCATTAAATAGGAAACCAAGCGTCCCAAACATTTTCCGGAGGAGATAGTCGCCATTAGAGTTTAGTGTCCAAAATTTCAAATAATTATGAAAAATGAAAAATTGGTCAATTGATTTGCGGTTTTCACTAAATATATTCTTTATGTAAGTATTGTCTTAAAAATAAATTATAAATATAAAGTTAAAAAATGCCGATAGTGGGCGCTTTAGACTTTGGAGTAACGTACAACTATTTTTTACCGCTATTTTTTGCATCTCATTAATTTTTTTTAGAACCTTAGACATAAACTTAAATTTTGGGCTGAAAATCTGAATCGTTGGGAGTGGTTAATTACCCAAACTGAACTGTGTTCAATGGGAGTGGGAAGGTTCAAATTTCAAATGATTATAAAAATGGAAAAATTGGTCGATTCGTTTGCGGTTGTCGCTAAAACTATTCTTTATATGTCAGTATTTCCTTGAAAATAAATTTTAAAGATAAATTTCAAAAAATTCCGTTAGACGGCGCCTTAAACTTTAGAGTAACAAACAACTATTTTTAACAGTTATTTTTTGTATCTAATTAAATGCTTGCAAAAGCTTAGACTTAAATTTTGAGCTCAAATTCTGAATCGTTGGGAGCGGTTAAGAAGCGCAAACTGAACTGTGTTCAGGAGTTGAAATGTTATTCTCCTCACCCCTAGAACAAGTTCAATTTTGCGCTATTTAATTACTCACAACGATACAGAGCTTTTTCCAACATTTAAGTAAATACAAAAAATAAAGGTTAAAAATAGCTGTTGGTTACTCCAAAGTCTAAAGCGTCTTCTATCGGCATTTTTTGAAATTTATCTTTATAATTTATTTTTAAGACAATACTGACATATCGGCATTTTTTGAAATTTATCTTTATAATTTATTTTTAAGACAATACTGACATAAAGAATATTTTAAGTGAAAACCCGAAAAGAATTGACCAATTTTTCCGTTTTTTATAATCATTTGAAATTTTGGACCCTAAATTTTAATGGCGCCTATCTCATTCGGAAGACGTTTAGGATCCTTAGTTTCCTATTTAATATTATTTGTCTTGATGTGTACTATCACCCTTTAAAGTTTAGCCCAAGAATTTAGATACACCCTGTATATATATATATATATAAACCCCTTATTTGGCAGTAAAACTAATATATTTTTTTTAATCTGTAACTTTTTGAACTTAAAAAAGCTAAAATTTAAGAAACCTATTTTAAAGCTGGTCTAAAATAATTAAAAAAAATATTGTACAATTTTAGAAAACACTTTTCTAGATATTACCGGATTAAAAGGGGAAAATATAACAGGGTTAGCAAATAATAATGTTAAAAAGGTTATAAAATAGCATACAACCAATTATTGTTTCTACAACGTAATATTTTGACAGGTCATACGAAAAATTTCTGTCGTTATGAAGTATTAGAAAGTGATTCCTCAGCTTTATTTGTAAATCCTTTTGTCATAACCGGCATTAAAAAAAAAAAAAAGAAAAAAATAGAATATGTCAAGTTACTTTTTTTCCCAAAAATTTCCCCTTATTTCGTAGTAAAACTAAGACATTTTTTTAATCTGTCTCTGTTTGAACTTAAAAAGGCTAAAATGTAAGAAACCACTTTTAAAACTGGTCTAAAATAGTTTGAAAAAATATTGTACAATTTTGGAAAACACTTTTCTGGATATTTCCAGATTAAGTGGGAAAAGTATAACAAGGTTAGCGAATAATAGGTATTGCTTTTGATAAAGATTTTGAGTGCATTCTTTTGTTCCAAATCAGACTACATTTTTGTATTTAAACCTAGGTATACTAATTTGTCTAAAGGGGGTTCTATCAGTTGATATAAAGACTTCGCATTTAAAAAAATTAAATGTATCCCAAAATATTTTTAATTTCAGAGTGTCAAAGTAGTGCTACTACTTAAATAAAAATATTACATTTACAAACAATTTCTTTCTTTCTTTTTTAATTGATTTTATAATTAATTCCAACAAATTTTAATTTTATTTGATGAAAAAGTTAGAAAAAAATTAGCTCCAACTTAATCCAAGTCGATGTGTCTGTTGGTTTCGAATTAAATCGAATTACCTGACAAAATTCAAAAGTTTAGTCTAAATCAGGCCTGTCCAACCTTTCTGTAACCAGGGGCGCATCTTGACTCTTTGCACTCAAAGAAGGGCGCCATTATTTACGTGACTGAAAACCAGCAATATTATCGCATAGTATTAGTATGCACGCCTTAACATAATACAAATGAATCGTACAGCAGTAAACAAAAGTCCCCCAACAATTTTGGAGTTACATGTATTAAATTTCAAATTATACATTTTTTTAAGAGAATTCTATATAAAAAATGTTTGTAGGGCAAAGTACAAGAAACTTTAATCGCCTCAACAATAACAATAATAACAAATAAATAAACATGAAATCAGGGATATTGCTAGATTTCTTTTAGGATGTGAAAATTCGATTTGATTTATTTTGAAGGCTTGGATAAGTTTTATGAAATGTAGAAAAGCAGACAAGCATGATAGTGACCCAACCATGTGGGGTGGTTTTAAAGGTTAGTCTGGAAGTGCTTTCCTAGATGGAAGTCATTCTGCACACTTTATTAATTTTTTCCATGCAAAATTATATAAAATAATAAAGAAAAAAATTCTCTAAAATTTCAAAAGCGAAGAAAGAAAAATTAAGCCCCTTTGACCTTCATATAAAACACCCAATGGGCCAGTGTGAAAACTGTAAAAAGAAAAAAAGCTTTGCTTTCATGCACATCATGTATCGTCAAAGAGGCAGGGGCAGGTAAAAATGTTTATTTTTCTCTTACTCCTTAAGTATAAAAAAGAGCCATTTTTAACTGTTAAGAAATCTAATTATCGTAACTACACTATATAAACAATAGCAAAAAATTGCAAAAATATGCATGCTTAAATTTTCAAAATATAGTTCCGTTTTTTAATGTACAAGGGCAAACAACAGAATGATAAACACAGGTTTTAAAAAATACTCTGATAAAATATTAATGATATTAAAGAAAGCATTCTTTATAATAGAATTTTACTTCAAAAATATTTAATAACAGGAAATCTTCAAAAGGGCGCCAAGAAAATCTTCAAAGGGCGCCATGGCGCCCGCGGGCGCCGCGTTGGACAGCCCTGGTCTAAATTATATATTTTCCAATATTTTCATGAAAAGAAGAAGCAAATATTAACTAAATCTCCTAAGATTCCAAGTGGATCGTAATATATAAGCTTGCAACGACTTTAAATATGCCATAAATTGAACCATTTTGAAACGTAGCCATCCTCAGTGGCGTAGCTAAGGGGGGGCAAGGGGGGCGTCCGCTAGGCGCCACCTAGGCGCCGAGGCCTAGGGGCGCCAAATTGAGACAAATTGTTATATATCTATATTGGGGTGGGGGCGCAAAATTTCTTGCTAGCCCCGGGCGCCATAGGATAGGCCAAAATATAGCTACGCCACTGGCCATTCTAAGAAAAATTTGAGGCAGAGATAATTATTCTTTCAGAAAAATTACCTTCTGTCGATGCAAAAGAGGGATAAAAGCGCAATTTATTAATTATTATCTTAATGACAGTTTTTAAAAGACAAATTGATTCTAAAAATAAAAGAAATTCATCTGTTTCATTATAAAAGCTTTGTTACGAATATCGATTTGTTTAGCTTTTGTTCCTAAAGAACCTTGCTGGAACAAAGGGTAATATGTTGCTTAAAAAACACTCAATTAAGCAAGCAGAAAAAGCTTGTCAGACATGAAAATTAAAATTTAATATGCAGCGGGTTATGAGAATTCACGACTGCTCATCCATTTAACACGTTCGCTGCCGAGACGCGCCAGCGCGTGATAAGGCGCCAACGTTAAGGGCCACTCACGCGCCAGCGCGTGATGTAGGGTGATGTCCAATAGCCAGTTACGCGCTGGCGAGGGAAAATCTTTCACTGACTCTCTGTTATAAAAAGTAAATCGGCTTCAGGGAAAAACCCACTTCTACAGTGCGGCATTAACGATCATCACATCTTCACGTAAGCGGCAGCTAACGTGTTAAATAAAAATTAGATTCGGGTATTTCTTTCCAAACGGTGTTTAGATATATCTTCAATACGAATATATCATATACTATATGGCCAAAGGTGACCGGCCACTTGCGGTTTTTGACATTTTGTTAAATAACTAAAACAATACATGAGAATTATCCTGAAACTTTAGGTGTTTAAAAAGAATAGTAGAAGTCATATATTTCTGCGAAGATTTTTTTCCCCAAAACGCCATAGGGGACTATAGTATGGATCTGTAATTTAAAGTATGTTGACAGGTTCTTTTTAAAAATGCATTCGCTAGTTATAGGCTATGATCGCTTAAGACAATAAATGCTCTTTAAGAAAAATTATTTATTTGCAGTAAACTTCAAAATTTAAGGGTTTCATACAGAAAAGTTAGGGATGGTGCCTGAACGCATTTTTTAAGAAAACAGTCTTCACATGACTGAGTTCATGAAGCGAGAGGGAGGCAATTGATTCCTCACTGAAAAATTCGCACATTGGCATCACACGATTGGCGACATTAAGCATATGAAAAATGACTGATATCATCTCCGCAAAATTGTCTGTTACGCTTAAACAATAAAAGGATTTTGAATTTTATAGCAGGGCAACTAGAAAACAGCAGTCCTAAAAAATACGCCAAAAAGGAATCCGACTGCCAATTCGTACGTTAGGAGCATATTTTGGGAAAATGTTCTCAAAAGACATAACAACCATTATGTACATAAAAAGACTCATATGCAACGAATAAGTTATACTTAAAATTACGCAGAGAGGAAAATGAAATTTCACTGACCGCAAACACATTCGAACTTTATTCTTTTTTTATTTGTTTCCAGCAAGGGTGAAATACGCATCTTAATGAATTCTCTTTATCTGATAGCCGTTTTTCAGTAATAAGGCAGATGCTAGATGTTTTTCTTTCTTTTCTTTTGAACGGAAAGTTATTGTGGAATCGAAAATAAACGTTAAGATAAAATAGCTATTTAATTAAAGATTAGTTTTAACTGTAATTTAGAAAAATGTAAAACTTAAGAAAACTATATGTGATTCTACATCACAGGGACCGTCAACAAATTGAAAAAGAACGAATATCTCTTGGATATCCTTGTCAAAACTACAGCAGCAAAAGCATGCAAAATGTAGATTATTATTAAGTGGCTTATTGTTATAAAACATGTTCATTTTTATGAGGCTAGCATGTACACTCATAGAAAAATTAAGGGTTTAATAAAAACAGTCGCAAATTTTGCCAAGTTTTTTGTTAACAATTTGCAGAGTTCTTAACATAAAAAAAAATGTAATTTTGAGATATGTACGACAAACAACATTGGACCCTGTAATCAAAGTTAAAAAATAATAAAAATTGCATGAATAATGTGCAGGTTTGCTAATTAATTTTCCACTGCGCATGCGTAAAAGCAATCAAAATGTGATTTGCATAATGTGTTAACTAAATGTATAGAACAACTTTTGCGAATGCCTCAAAAACATCGCTTGAAAATTCGGAAAATTGTCCCAAAAGGAAGCAAAAAGACGAGGGGCATGAACTTGATTAGGTAATTGTCTGTGCTGCCGCCTCCCGTTCTATAAGTATGTCATAAGATATTTAAAAGAAAAATATTCCCAGTTGGTCATCATAATTAGTTTTAATTTGCCTTGTTACGAGGATAAGGTCAACAGTGAATTTATCCTGAAAACAAGAAACTACTAAGTTTTAATCATTAACTTTCGAATAATGATTTTTGGAGGGGGGGGGGGTTAAGGGTGAGATATAGAAATGGGGGACTGCCTCCATCCTTCTTTAAATCTTTGAAAAAGTAAGAATTTTGTCAAAGTTAGTCAATTTTTAATACTGCTTTCACGAAAATCCTGCGTATGTTCATAAGACCCCTTCAAATCGAGGGATCGTGTGTGCCTGCATTAGTTTGTCAGGCTCAATAGGCTAGAAATTGATTCAAAAGTATTCTGTACTCAATAATTATTTACAGGGGTGAGGGATTTAGAATCTTCTGAATTTTTTTTTTAAATAAAGTAGTTTTATTTCGTGAATCATCCTTTGATTTACTGTTATAAAACAAGAAAACATTGATTATATAACTATTATTATTATTATTATTATTATTTTGAATGTCACGTTTTTAAAACATTTTATTAAATTTTATTTAATTGAATGAGGTAAAAAATGTATCATAATAATTTCTATTAATGAATGTTTTTAAATTGTGGCATACAATGAAAAACAATGTTATTATGCATAGTTAAAGTAATCTCTGTTATTTAATAATAATCATCATCATTATTATTATTATAATCAATGTTAAAAGAATTTTTTTCGGGTCTCATTTGCCCTCTGTACATTGCTAATAAAAATATTATTTTTTTTTCTTTTATTTAGGAAAGGGGAAGAGTGAATAAAATATTTTTGTTATTTCAGTGTTGAATTCTGATAGTTTTCTCCGGGAGGGACGTTTTTGGCTTCGGCGGGGGGCATTATAGAGTTCCGGGGGGGTTGCAAATTTTGAGCATTAAAAACATAAAATCTCAAAATTTCCGGGGGGGGGATTTCCCTCCGGGCCACCAACTGAATTAAACATTAGTTATTGTTGTTGAATATTTGTTTGTTTTATATAAACGTTTATAATAGTGTAGCCCACAAAAAGAAAATAAATTGATAAAAAAATAAGGCTAATAGATCCATTTTAAACGTAACTTACCATTTTCAGCTTAAAAACAGGGAAGTTGTTTGAACAAAACAATGATGACACCTACATACATTACATTCACCGTGACACATTACAAAATGAGGTAAGTTAAGTTTTTTTGATTTAGTGCATTTATCTTACATCCACATTAACGCGTACGGTGCAAGAAATTCATAGGCAATGAATTTTAAATGCAAATCCAAAAGGACGGACAAGAAGAAGAAAAAAAAAAGACAAAAAAAGTAACTCTGACCATTGTTTCTAAACGGCTATGTAAGGAGAGATGAACAGTGAGCTCATTCAGCTCTTACGTCATTGATGAATATCACGTGACCACTCTATCCTAATTGATCAAGTCGTTAAACCGAATTAATATTGTGCTGTAACCATCTTGCACCGAGGACTTTTTTTCGCGGCTAAGTGTAAATGTAGTGTCTTGGCTAGAAAAATTGGCGAACTTTTTTAGGAGTTATTTATTTGGCAAACCTCTAGAAAAAAAAAATCTGCAGGACATTCTTTGCCGACTTACATAAGTAGTCTGAGTCACAAAACTTTTTTTTTTTTTTTTTGATTATTTATTTGAAGGGAAGAACTATTTCTATGGAGCTTTCTATTGTGGACGAATTCTAAGGGGTGAACTATACTTGTGGAAGAAAACGTGCGTGCATTGGTTTCAAGAACGCTCTATTGGGCTGCAAACTTTTCAATTCATACCAATTCACGAACTTTGGCGGCTGGGGCAACAAAGAAATACCTTTTTTTTAAAATCCTTCCCTTTTTTATTTATTTTATTTTTACAAAAATTTAGCCCAGTGATCTGATTTTTTTTTCTCTATTTGAATAATATTTTTTTTCCGGGATGGAATTGATTTCTAAAACTTTGCAAATTCTAAAATATTTGTCTTTTTAAACTTTCCATTTTTTTTTTCATTTACTCGGTCTTTTTCCCATTGTACATTTTGCAAATGTCTGTTTTCAGAAGTTTTCTATAGTAAAATATCAAATATATTTAAATTTGTCTAATAA
Organism: Maratus speculifer; assembly: GCA_964019185.1. Classification (NCBI taxonomy): domain Eukaryota; kingdom Metazoa; phylum Arthropoda; class Arachnida; order Araneae; family Salticidae; genus Maratus; species Maratus speculifer. The sequence goes on from OZ025292.1 coordinate 115,419,557, forward strand.
TTCATATTTGTATGATTAACTGTTTGTTTCGGAAATTCATTTTGTATTTTTTATTAACAAAAATAATTGTTATAACTAGGTAGCGATTTAATAAAACGGGGAAAGGAAAATTTATCCGAATAAAGGATAAATGTAGGTATAAAATAAAATAATTTATTTTGTTGGCGCTAATATAAACCCTATAAATTATTTTACTCCGTACGAAGTAAAAGTATACAAGAAAAATAGATACTTTCGCAACACTACACTCTGAACTTCAGCCCGAAATGGGCTCGGGCTCGATTTTTCTACCAGATTTCGGGTTCTGGATGAAAGTGAAAAATCTATTTGTTCAAAGATTAAAACAAATCAAAAAATTGGTCGTCAAATGTTGCAAATGGAGTGAGTTCGTACGATAACTAGTTTTATAAATACTCAGATCTTTGTGCAATTTTAATTGCATGCATGCAATTATATATATATATATATATATATTTATATATATATATATTAGCACAATTATATATATATATATATATATATATATATATATATATATACGATTATGTATATTGAGATCAATTTTACGGAAATAATATGACTCCATCTTAAATAGGACGTCTTCACCATGGCAACGTAGAATCATTACTTATCATGAGATAAAACTGAATTAATTATGTATGATAACATTTAATAGAAAGAAAAAAAAACTTTTATCAATATCTTTTTAGATTTTCATGCGATTTTCATAAAATATGAAATTTTCGAGAAAACACTACAGTAAATAGATATAGGGTCATTCCATGTCAATTCAACCAGACCTTGTAACCCGACCCACAGGGATTTGGATGAAACTTTGTGTACACACTAATTCTAACATGAAATGATTCCACCAGAAAATTTTCCTTCCTAGGCCTCATAATTTGTGAGATGGGGGGGGGGGGGTCTAATTCTTGGGTTTTTCTCAAATCGCACATTTCTGAGTCTGTATTTTGAGATTGCAGTTCTATTTTCAAAAAAAAAATTCTCTGGATCTAAAACATAAATCATCTTAAAAATATCACTGTAAGAATATAAAAGGATGCAGATTTTAATAAAAAATATTAAAAAAATTTACTTGTAATATTTAGGATTAAAAAAAAGTCAGCCAATGTTGAGAGATATGGTTATTTTTCCAAATTTTTGTGACTTCACCAAAAAAGCTGTACACAAAAAGGCAAATGAAATTTCCAATTTCTTTTTGTTTTAAATAAAAGTTTACACTTTGGGCATTCTATCTATGAAATAAAAATATGATGTCTTTCGCATGGCTTGTGCAAATATTTTGGGTACTTTCCAGTTAGCCGGATGCGTGTTTTATTTTTACACGTTACATAATATGCACATAAAAAGGCAAATGAAATTTCTAATTTCTTTTTGTTTTAAATAAAAGTTTACACTTTGGACTTTCTATCTATGCAATAAAAATGATGTCTTTCGCATGGCTTATGCAAAAATTTTGGTACTTTCCAATTAGTCGGATGCGTGTTTTATTTTTACATATGTATATATGTATAGATCTATATAAATACAGATGTATTATGCACGTAAATATGTATGTATATATACAGTATATTGATATATATATGTATAACAATGGTGCCCATCTAACCAAAAAGTACCAAATTTTGCCTTGTTTTGAGAATCTGCACTAATTAAGAGGAAAAAAATCTGATTAAGTTTAGCTGTTAAATTAAATAATTACTGGAATTTCTATGAGTTATTGAACTTAATGTTATTTGATGTATGTTTTTTTTTATTTGCAAAGTAAAGTTTATGCTTTGTTTTTTCTGATTAAAAAAAATCTTACTGTAATATGTTTGCCTATTAAATTTAGAGAATGGTCCATATATTTCATTTCGTTATTAAATAATCGGCATTTTTTGCTAATCTAAAGAATCTCTTACTTTTAATTTGAATAATTAAACTCAAAACAGATTTTTTTTTGTACAGTATAAAATAAATAATTTTATCTCCTCACACTTCCATTCTTTCTTTTGGATGCATATATATTAATTATTTGTGTTTAAAAAATGTTCAAAACCTTGTATTTCTTTTCCTTGGGTAATTTTAATCAGTTTAAATATTTATGTTGGCAAGTTTAAATACACAAATGTTTAACAGAACTTAAATTTGTTTCTATAGTCTGAAAGATTTAATTGCAGCTGCCTTGTATAAACACCTTCTGATAAAGGCAGCGTAATGTTCGTTAGTGAAAGTAGATGTTTTGAAATCAATTTAATCACATTATTGTCAGTCTGTTGTTCCTTATCATAGAAGAATGATGCCCCACCAGTGGCCGAGAGGTACAGACCTCTCAACTGGTAGACGGCAGGTGCTGGGTTCGAACCCAATCGCGGCTGTCGGCCTAACCGTTCGGAGTTTTCGTGGTTTTCTTCGAGCCTTGCGTAAATACGGGTTAGATTCCCTTAGAAAGACCCCCACGAAGGGCACATCCCCTCTGGTCCTATATCCCTAGCGCAGATAATCGGACGACAAAAATAAAACCAAAAACTAAAAACCATAGAAGAATGATCTAACTTTTACTGTGCTACTAAAAATATATTCTGATTTTTACATATTTTATAGTTTGTGATACTATAAATATTTTTTTTTACTTTACTGTTTTAATATGGAGCCTGATATTAAACCTTCTAGTAGTCTTCAGGGTGCAGTATTGTAATATTAACTGATTTAGAATGTCACAAAACTAGCTGTACAAATAACAGAGAAATAGACTACATTGATCATATCTGTGATTCAGAAAAAGAACTTTTATCACTTAGGACTATTGCATTTAGTAAACGAAAAATAAGTAAAAACCGATTGATTAATATATCTGAGCATCACAGATTTGGCTCTTAATGAAATATGAATTTTATCAATATAAATGTGCAGATCCATTTAAGCGGTATAAAAAGCAACTGAAAAAAGCAATTATGGTATTTAATAGAGATTTATATACATCCGAAAAAGTAAACCAAATTTGAAAGTGATGATTATTTTTCCGAAATTTTGTCACTTTATGAAAAAACGCTCTACACAAAAAGGGAAATGAAATTTTCAATTTGTTTTTGTATCAAATAACATTAAATTCAATCACTCATAGAAACTCCAGTAATTATTTAAATACCACAGCTAAACTTAGTCAGATTTTTTCCCCCTTAATTGGTGCAGATTTTCAGAACAAGGCAAAATTTGGTACTTTTCGGTTAGACGCGCACCAGTGTTATACATATATGTATCAATATACTGTATATATACATATTAAAGTACATGTACACTATATCTGTATTTATATAGATCTATACATATGTACATATGTAAAAATAAAACACACATCCGGCGAATTGGAAACTACCCAAAATTTTTGCATAAGCCATACGAAAGATATCATTTTTATTTCATAGATAGAAAGCCCAAGTGTAAACTTTTATTTAAAACAAAAAGAAATTGGAAATTTCATTTTCCTTTTTGTGTGCATATGTAATATGTAAGAATAAAACACGCAACCGGCTAATTGGAAAGTACCCAAAATTTTTGCATAAGCCATGCGAAAGACATCTTTTTTATTTCATAGATAGAATGCCCAAAGTGTAAACTTTTATTTAAAACAAAAAGAAATTGGAAATTTCATTTGCCTTTTTGTGTACAGCTTTTTTGGTGAAGTCACAAAAATTTGGAAAAATAACCATATCTCTCAACTTTGGCTGACTTTTTTTTTTATCCTACATATTACAAGTAAATTTTTTTAATATTTTTTATTAAAATCTGCATCTTTTTATATTCTTACAGTGATATTTTTAAGATGATTCATGTTTTAGATCCAGAGAAACAATTTTTTGAAGATGGAACTGCAATCTCAAAATACAGACTCAGAAATGTGCGATTTGAGAAAAACCCAAGAATTGGAACCCCCATATCTCACAAACTGTGATGTCTGAGAAGGAAAAATTTCTGTTGGAATCATTTCATGATAGAATTAGTGTGCACACAAAGTTTCATCCAAATCCCTGTCGGTCGGGTTACAAATGGGGAAAAAAATTAATTGAATTGACATGGAATGACCCTATATTAATTTTCAAATATTACTTTTTGGTAATTTTTTCGTTATTATATGGACAGATGGTCATACAGGCATATGAAGAACCAGATGAGGACTATAGATGTTATAATTTATATAATTACGAACGCACATAAAAATGAAAAAAAAATCTATTAAAAAAACAATGTAATCTTAGTTTTATAAAGTATTTTACAATGCTTTAAAAATCAGTTTGAAAGAGAATTGTATTGTTATTAATGGGAAGCCATTGCACGGTAATTTTTAGTAAATACAAGGAGCCGTGAGATATACTTTATCTATCCCTGCTTTCGGTTTGAAGTCCTTTTGTATATACTGGAAAATAGAATTCGTGCCTTTGTGCAATAGTTGTGCCATAGTATTTTTAAAGAATAAGAAATTGTGTCCCTTACAAGATTCCTGATACTGGATGGGTATAAATAACAAATTTCCTTTTTTAAACATATTCAGAAACGTAAAAATCACGAAACATTGTCATGAGAAGTAATTATAATCAATACATATTTTATATGCAAGAAAAGATTTTTATGTGAGAATATTAATTTTTAAGCAGTTTAAAATGTTATTAACTTTTTTACATATTTTAACGATTCTTTTTACTGTTTTTTAAGAATCTTCTTATTTTGCCTTAGGGTGTCAACGATTTTAATCAATTGATTTAAATCAATTGATTTAAATCAATTGATTTTTTAAGAAAAATCATTGATTAAAATAAAAAAAAAATGTATAAATGCTTAAGATGAAATAAATGCATTAAAATCTATGATTAATTTGGGATTTATCTACAGTTATATTGTCTTATGAATAAATGAAAAAGAAAATAGCTTTAAAAATAATTTTTCTAAACTTAACTCCTGAAAATTGTAAAAAAATAAGTACAGAAAGTTTGTAAAGGCATAAAACTCTTTTTATTTAAATATTTTATTAAAATTTAATATAATTTGGGATGTCATAATTTCCTTTAAATAATCAAATTATTCATTTTTTATATAAAGTAAACATAAAAAGTACAATAAGTTTTTGATAAGTAACAGAGCAAATAATCTTAATCTTATTTTGTTCTTCTACTTTTACAAAAATTTATTTATATCAAATATTGGAGATAAAGAAGAATTGAAGAGTAACATATTATCAAAAGCTGTTGTAAAATAGAAAATGAGAGAAAAAAAAAACTAATTCGTATAAAAATTTTAAGCACAGCAAGAGAATCTTTGTTAGCATATATATACATCCTGTAAGTTAAGGAAATTGGTGATTAATATTAGTTTTTCTTAGTATAAATGCAAAACGAGCTAGCTCAATAGTATTTGTTAGTTTCATTATTTGTACTAATAAGTAATAAAATTACTTGCTTGCAGTTTTTTTAATTCTGTAATTAATTGTTTCTTCTAGGCCATTTTTAAGGACCCTTTTAAAATTGACAAAATGCACCCTGCTTAAAAAAAAAAAAAAAAAAAAAAATTGTGAAACTTTTTTATACGACAGATTTTTATATACATGTGTCCAAGATCTTACAAAAACGATAGAACTTTATTGCTTGAGGAAAAAACACAGTATTATTAATCCATGTTATTTAATATTAATTTTTGACCTGTAATTTATAACTTTTTTAAAATTTAATGATTTTTTTTATTTATTATGATAAAAAGTTATGTACTTTTCCCCCTCATTGTTACTAAATACATTATTAATATGTTTTCTTATGAAATAGTGCCCTTTTTTGAAGTTAACATCCTGTCTTTTTTTTTATTTCTAAAATGAATATTAAATTATAAATTATCACTTTAGTAATTAAATCATAAAAATGTATATTATATACCTAATTAAAGGTTATTTGTTTAATAATTATTAATTTTAAATAGTGTTAACAATTTAACATTAAATGCAGTTACTGATCATTTTGATAAAATGTAAATATCACTCGTACTTTATATAGTCTTTTATAACTATTATAAAATATTAATGTGTATAACCTTATTGTATTCTACTAGCTAATGAAACTACTAAGTTGCATTTTTTTTTATAATTTATGTAATTACTATCTAGTAATTAAATTTTATTAATTAAAGAGTAAAAATGTAGATTATGTTAGTATTTAGAGGTTTAATTGTTCTGGAAACATTAAACTTTTGGTATCTGTTTAGATTTTTAACACTGGAAAAAAAAAAACCGATTTGAATTTTTTTTTTAATGTGTCCAAGATCATACAAAAACGATAGAACTTTATTGCTTGAGGAAAAAACAGAGTATTATTAAACCATGTTATTTAATATTATTTTTAGACCTGTAATTTATAACGTTTTTAAAATGTAATGATTTTTTTTATTTATTATAATAAAAAGTTATGTACACTTTCCCCTTATTGTAACTAAATACATTATTAATATATTTTCTTATGAAATAGTGCCCATTTTTGGAGTTAACATCCTGTCTTTTTTTATTTCTAAAATGAATATTAAATTATAAATTATCACTTTAGTAATTAAATCATAAAAATGTATATTATATACCTAATTAAAGGTTATTTGTTTAATAATTATTAATTTTAAATAGCGTTAACAATTTAACATTAAATGCAGTTACTGATCATTTTGATAAAATGTAAATATCACTCGTACTTTATATAGTCTTTTATAACTATTACAAAATATTAATGTGTATAACCTTATTGTATTCTACTAGCTAATGAAACTACTAAGTTGCATTTTTTTTATAATTTATGTAATTACTATCTAATAATTAAATTTTATTAATTAAAGTGTAAAAATGTAGATTATGTTAGTATTTAGAGGTTTAATTGTTCTGGAAACATTAAACTTTTGTTACCTGTTTAGATTTTTAACATTAGGAAAAAAATCGATTTAATTTTTTTTAATGTAATTTATTTAAATTAAAAAAAATCTGATTTTTTTACATTTTATTTTGGCTTCGAAAGACCGAACTTGTCTCTAATAGATACTTGATAGTAACCATCGCACCCGAGAATTCGCGAATAATTGCTTTTTAGCTTTATATCTTTCGAGGATAGAGAATAAGTTATCTAAAGAATAGCAAGGGTGAAATATGGCATGCATTGGAGCCAATTTCTATAGGTCCGAGAGGCGCTAGCCCACCCATTAATTTGATTTCTTCGCCCACCCAATTATTTAATTATTTATTTTAATCGCTAAAATTAAATTTGGTTTAATTGACGTTTTAAAAAATAATGTTATTGAAAAAATAGTATAAGAACATAAATTGTACTTACTAGGGAACTGCAAAAAATGTAAGTCACCGATTTTGACGAAAGTGGTCTCATTGGAAAGATTTCATCGTGAGCAATAAAAAACTCAATGGAACTACCCGTCGCAAATCAGCCGTTTTCGAGATATCCGACAATTTATATCACGTAGCTAGTGCACACTTACTAGGGAACCACAAAAAATTTGAGTCTCGATTTTAACGAAAGTGATATCGTTGAAAAGATATCATCGTGAGGATTAAAAAACTCAATGGAATCACCCGTCTGAAATGAGACGTTTTCGAGATATCCGACAATTTGTGTCACGTTGCTAATGCACACTGCTGGGAAACTGCATTAAGTGAGATAAATTCTCGGATATCTCGAGAACGGCTCATTTCAGATGGGTTGTTCCATTGAGTTTTTTACTTCTCACAATGATATCTTTGCAGCGACACCATTTTCATCAAAATCGAGAAAACAATTTTTTGCGGTCCCCCATTAAGTGTGCATTAGCTACGTGACATAAATTATAGGATTTTTCGAAAACGGCTCATTTCCGACGGGTAGTTCTATTGACTTGTTTCTCCCTCATGATGATATCTTTTTAACGATACCACTTTCGTTAAAATCGAGACTAAAATTTTTTGCGGTCCCCCATTAAGTATGCACTAGTTACCTGACATAAATCGTCGGATTTCTCGAAAACGGCTGATTTGCGATGGGTAGTTCCATTGAGTTTTTTACTGCTCTCGATGAGATCTTTCCAACGATACCACTTTCGTCAAAATCGGTGACTTACACTTCTTGCAGTTCCCTAGTTAGTGAGGGTGTTAATTTTTTTCCCCACGATTGTACATATTTCTGAAATCACAACGTTAAGGGGACCGATCACTCAGCTTCCCTTCACTAATGTCAAATCTATGGTCGTTTCATGCATTTGTATAGTTAAAATATCTCTTCCGGAAATACATACTTTTAACCTCCATTTTTTGTATACATTTTTAAAAGACGTCTTTGATTTTTTTTAGTTTACATGTTTACAAAAATCTTCTAAAGTACATACTTAATTTTATATAAAGTGTTAACATTTTACTCACATTTCATCAGCTTTTAATACATAAAATATTAAATGAAGAATAAATTTTAGAAACATTTTAAAGCTAAGAAAAAAGGGATACATCCGCTAAGATAAACACACAGAAAAAAGAAGTTAAAAAATATATCAATTTCTCCTAGAGATATTCTAAATATACGAATGCATCAAACGTCCATAAACTTAACACTACGGAGGAGAATTCCAGAGTTGAGTGACCAGGTGTCTTAAGTTACAAACTACAAAATCGTCCATTGTATGTAATATCATATCTTATATCGCTCTTTTCAAACTATTTTTAAGAAAATTCTTTCAAGCAGAATAACCAGTTTATAGTTCAAATTTCAAATTCCCTGAAACTGTTTCAGCCTGAAACTTTCTGCACTTATGCTTGTAGAAATTTTTGATACGACTTTATCTCCTTTTTTTTTTCTATGGAATTTATTCAGTACTTAGTTAAACGAGTTCCTTCCCCACGCTAAAAACCATTCTATGAATAAAATACTAAATGCTTATTCTATGAATGGGGTACAGTCCAGAACCCCCCCCCCCCACACACACACACACACACACTATTGCTCGTCGTCTTATTCTTTACTAACTACCAAATCATCATATAAAAACGTTATTGATCAGGTCCATCACAAATAAAGTTCACTAATTATTGTTATATTTAAATTTTGCCTTGGAGGCTATATGCATACAGAAATTGTGACAAACTAAAATTTTTAATTATAGCACCTAATTTTTACATTATATTTGGCATTTTCAGTAAATTCTACCTTCAGTTAGAAAACAGGAATTCATTCGATTGAATAATTATAGGATACATATTTAAATATTTGAATTCGTAATATAAAATTCATTTTTAATCACAATAAAAGGCATTGCAAAGACAGTAGTTTTATGAGGCACAATTCTAAAAAGTTCTTGATTGGAATGAGGTTTAATTTTGAATTTTTATGAATGAAGCTTCTAGAAATTATTTTCTGATAAAATATGTATAGTTTACTATTCGTATTTTTCTTGAAAATACATACATATTTTGAAAATTGTTTTAAAGAAATATATATATAATGTAATTTACCATAGATGCTCATGTCTAAGTCGAAGAATTTTTGACAAAATTTGGAAGATGAAAATTGGGCGAAGGATCAATTTATGCACAAGTTAGTGAAAAAAAAAAAAAAAAAAAAAAATACAGCACGTATACGTCTTGATTGTCTCCAAGGAGCTAATATATGAATTCATGTTACATTTAGATTTAAATGAGCATTTAAAAAGGGAAAATTATATTTACATTTTTGTGTGCACTGATATTCAGAAACTGCTGAATTCAAGAATATTTAAGACGATTATACTTATTAAAGAATAATTTAAGATTAAAGGTTCTGAATTCTGGAAAGTTGCTATTAGCAAATAAGGTGAAAATTAGGAAATTTAGAAAGGAACCCCCCCCCCCCCTCAATAAATTAAATAACAAAATATCTTTATAATAAAAATACTGCACTGAATTTATACTCTCACGCACTGCAATAGTTACAAACTTCAAAATGTGTCCATTTTCCAAAATCTCATATCTCACTTTCTTTTCATTTTATCCCCTTCATACCAAATACAGTCGGCTCTCGTTAATTCGAACTCGTGGAGACCACTAGAAATGTTCGAATTATCCGAAGTTCGAATTACGGAAAATATGAAATGAAAACAGCCTAATATAGAACTAATACAAAACAATTGATGTTATAGTGTTTTTTTTTTCATTTAGTTCGTCTGTTATCATTAAAAGATGACTTAATATTAAATTAGAATGCATAAATACATAAACCAATTAGAAAATTTGAAACAAGCACAATGGAAGAAAAAATTAAAGCGTCACAGATGGTCATACAGGGCACTATGAAAGTGGATATCAAATGCATTGGATTATATGTATACTCGTTTGGAACAATTTTCACAAAAATCAAAGAAAGAAAGGTATTTAATCCTCCAAGCGTCTTGCAAATGGGTAAAATTGTAATGTTGTTTTCTCTGCATTTTGTTTTAAATGTTAATAAAATTTGATTCTTTCAATATTACATAAAAAATCTTATTTAGGAATATAAATGTAATCCTTGAGAGTCCTAATCATTCTTCAATGCTTTGAAAATTCATTCAATTTATAGAATTATAATATCTTAAATATTGCTTATATTGCAGTGAAACCTGGAGCTTAGTGTACGGAATTTTACGGGACAAACGCTTAGGGTTAAATAATCTGAAATCAGTGAGAAAGAAGAGAAAAATGTAAAATCGGATTTCTCGTGAGTTCGAATTAAACGAAGTCAAGAGAAAATGAGTTCGAATTAATGAAAATTTTAAACGTTATTCTGCCATTGAAAATTTTGGAACTTCATATTTAGTTTGAATTAAGCGAAAATTCGAATTATTCGATTTCGAATTAATGAGAGTTGACTGTATATGAATACATGTTGCGTTTAGAGTTAAATGATTTTTTAGAAAAGGAAAATTGCAATCACATCTTTTTAGGTTCAGTGACTACAGAAGTCAAGATTATTTCTGACTATTAAACTTATTATATATTTATTTAAGATTAAATGTACTGAATTCTGGGAAAGTTGCTATTATCAGATTAGTAGAAAGTCTGGACGGTTTGAGAGAAAAATCCCCTCTCAAATTAAATAACAAAATAACTTTATAATAAAAATATTGCACTGAATTACACTGCATTCACGCACTAGTTACAAACTGCAAAATTTGTCCATTTCCCAAATCTCATATCTCACTTTCTTCTTATTTTAGAGGAATTCTTTCGAGAGGAAGATTTCCAGTGGTTGAGTCAGATTTCAAATTTCTCGAAACTGTTTCTATCTGTATAAAACTTTCCTCACATGTACTTGTAGAAAACTTTTTGCTTGCTTCTCTCAAATTCATTCCATTTTTAGTTAAAAATATCCTGTTTCCCTATTGGAGAAAAAATTCGTCAGACATTACATTTAATACGATTTTTTTCTCGTGTATATTAAAAAATGAAGGAAAAATCAACAAACTTCCAAATGAAATATTTAAAAATAGTATTAAACTTCAATGTTTAATAAATCCACAAAAATATTAAATATTCTTTGGAGAATGAGAAAAAAAAAATCAAACCTCTATCGAAATTAGCAAAAAATCCTTAGTGTTTATCAAACAAGCAAATAATCACCATATCTCTTACAATATAATTGTGGTATGGGTAAAAATGCAGTGTCAAAATACTCACAATTAAAGAGGTTTTCAGTTAATATTAAAAAAAGAAAATCGATATTTTAGCCAATTTCAAGGTAATATATCCCCTTAACTGAAATCTGACTTATCCATTCCCCATCTGCATTATTTTCCTTTTATTAACCGACTTCAAGGAGGAAGTTATGATTTCGATCTTTATGTATTTCTTGTTCACTCATTAACTTCCCTAAATATGATAATATATTATATTATCATAAATATATATACCCTAAATATTAAATATGATAATATAATAAATATTTTTTTTTCAGCATAATTATTGGTTCCCTTTTCATGTTGCGTTTAGATTTAAATGAACATTTTAATCTAAACGCACTCAATTTTAATCTAAACTTGAGAATGCCAATGAAATCTAAACTTAAAGGTGCTGAATTCCGAAAAAGAAAAATCACATATACATCTTAGTACTGATATTCAGAAGCTATTTAATTCAAGATTGTTTAAGATTATTAAACTTTATTTAATATTAAAGGTGCAGAATTCCGGAAAGTAGTTAATATCAAGTAGAAAATCCCGAATTTTGAAGTGAAAAAGCCCTCTCAAATTAAATAAACAAAATATCTTTATAATAAAAATACTGCACTGAATTTAAACTCTCGCGCACTGCAATAGTTACAAACTTCAAAATTTGTCCATTCCCCAAATTTCATATCTCACTTTCTTCTTATTTTTGAGAAAAAACGTTCGAGAGGAAGATTCTAAGTCAAATTTAAAATTTCCCTAAAATGCTTCCATCTGCATAAAACTTTCCTCACACGTACTTGTAGAAAAACTTTTGCTTGCGTCTCTCAAACTCATTCCATTTTTAGTTAAAAATATCTTTTTTCTCTTCGGAGAAGAAATTCGTCAAATATTACATTTAAAATGAATTTTTTTTCTCGCATACATCAAAAAATGAAGGACATTCAACAAACTCTCAAATGAAATATTAAAAAATAATAATTATTATAAACTTGAATGTTAAATCCATACACAAAAATATTAAGTATCATTTGGCGAATAAGTATAGAAAAAATCAAACCTCTATCTAAATTAGCAAAACAGCCTTAGTGTCTATCGGACAAACAAGTTATAAAAATATAAACATAGAGAAAAATCAGTTTTAATTTTTCATTTGTGTGGGTCATTGCGCTAGATCTATTAACAAAATTTACAATATCTAGCGATATAATTGTCGTGTATGTAAAAATAAGGTGTCAAAATATTCACAATTAACACTAGAACAGCCATTAGGGGTCAAAATGACCCCTGCGAGATTGATAATAGTGTATTCGAACCAGAATTTTCTTCATAAGATATGCTAAATGTATGCAGCAGAAAAATAGAGTAATTAAATAAGTTAAATGGTTTAAAATAAAAATTCTGGTGAGAAGTACTTTTTTTTTAAACTTGAGTAAAATACCCGGCGATTGTAGTGTTAAAGAAGCTTTCAGTTAATATTTAGGAAAAAAAAAAAAAAAGAAAGAAAGAAAATTGATATTTTGACAAATTTCAAGATACTGTGTCTCCTTAACTGATATCTAGCATATCATCTGCATTATTTTTCTTTTATTGCTAAGCTTCAGAATACTATTAATGTATGTATTCATGTTGCGTTTAGATTTAAATGAACATTTAAAAAAAGGAAAACTATATTTTATGTTTTTGTACTGATATTCAGAGACTGCTGAATTCAAGATTATATAAGGGATTAAATATTTATAATTAAAGATACTTAATAAAGATTTATTTATGATTAAATGTACTGAATTCTAAGAAAGTAACTTTTATCAAATTAATGGAAAATCGGGAGATTTAGAGAGATAAAGCCCCTATCAAATAAACTAACAAAATATCTTTATAATAAAAATATTGCACTGAATTTAAACTCTCAGGCACAAACTTCCAAAATTGTGCATTCCCAAATCTCAAATCTCACTATCTTCTTATTTTGGAGGAATTCTTTCTAGCGGAAGATTCCCAGCGGATGAGTCAGATTTCAGATTTCCCGAAACTGTTTCTATCTGCATAAAACTTTCCTCACACGTACTTTGTAGAAAACTTTTGCTTGCGTCTCTCAAACTCATTCCATTTTTAGTTAAAAATATCCTTTTTTCCCATTGGAGAAGAAAATTCGCCAGAACTCCGGAGAATGAAATCTGAGACACCCACACATTGCTATCACATGTCTTTTCTCTATTTTTTTTTCTCCCCTTCACTTTCTTTCTTTCTTTTTCTTTTTTTTCTTTTTCTTGATCTGAGGAGGGTTCTGTCGTGAAAGGTCGACGACTTTCATCTCCAAGATATTTTTCTTTTTTTTTTTTTTTTTTTCTCTGAGATGGGGTGCATGCCGTTTTTTGTTATTCATCACGCTGTTCGTTTTGTCAGTCAATTGAAGTAAACGGCTGATTACGACCGTTAGGACTGAATTTCTGTCCAAATATAAAAAAGAGTAAAATATATAGGCTGTAGAAAGAAATAGTTGAATAACTGTTTCTTATTCAACTCCTAAACATGACCTGACTTACATCTGAAGCTATGGGAAGCTTAATGTCATTTCAGAGCCCCCTTCATTAAAGAAAAATTTTCTAAATTCAACATACCTGGAAACTTACCAATGCTTATGAATATTATTTCAACGAGAGGATCATATCAGTTGAATTCACTCATATTTCACTAAATAATCCCCCCCCCCCCCGTTACACAAAAAATTGGATACAATCGAGAAAGATAAGCAAAAAGGATTTTGTATGGCATGAGCGTAAAAATTTAAGTTGGATAAAAAGGTTCAATTTAGAATGTAAGCACAACATATAATATCGTCATTTTGAAATACTTCTCTCAATTGTGGCAATAAATTATTAATACTATATGTTGCTCACACAAGCCAAATTCAGCGTTACTTAAACTCAGTATCTATAATAATAAAGAGACAAGTTTGTGTGTGTGTCAGCGCTGTTCTGAAGAGACTACTGTATGTAGATTTATAAAATTTGGAGGGAAGGTACCTCTATACATGTTGTTTTGCACCTCGAAGCCCGATTTTTGATTTTTAGATTATAATTTTTTAATTTAATTTTTTAGGCGATTTTTGGCGCTCTTTTTATGTTTCGGGGAGATTTTTCCATATTAGTGAAAGGAATAAGGTTTCATTCTTTTCACTCAATGTAGAAATTTTGTCTCTCTTTTCAATAAAGTTTATTCGGAATTCGTGCTGCGATTTATGGAACTTTTAACGAGTTTTTTATTACGATTCTTAGTATTTCTTCACATTTTGAGGCTGTTTTTTGAGAATCTTAAAAATAAAATTGTTTCAAAGCCTAATTAACAAAATTTTGTATGGTATGATTTTTCAATTTCAGTGATTTTTTTTCATTCCGATTTTCAGTGCGGTTTTCGATGTGGTTTTTAACGATTTTTTGTTCGTTTAGCATTGGTATTTTGCCAATTTTGTCAATATTACAGATTGTTGTACGCATCATGGTCTTATCTATTTTAAAATGCATGTAAAAAAGGCAAAAACCATAAAACCAATGAATTAGCAGTAAAGGAATTATTTTGAATATCCACAGTAACCTACCCTAATAAAATAACTAGCACTCTGTCTGTTTGCATGTATGTTTTTGTGCGATGGTTAGCAAAATCTGCTGATCTTACTAGGCTCAAAACTTTCTTGAAAGTACCCCCAACGTCTCTCCTGATGTATCTGGCATTGAGATTTTCAAAATTCTAATTATTACTTGAGTAGTTCCTCTCCCATTTCCCATTGCAGTCCTTTTGAACATTTTTACCGTTAAATATTATTTGTTCATTTTTTTAAACCAATTTTTCACACACTCAGTGGCCGTGTATTTCATACAACGTAATTTCACGTATTTCAAGTTAGAGATAAAATCACAAATTTCATGTTCCTTTAGTATTATTATCTCGGAACCGTGCAACGCCAGACGGGTCAGCTAGTACGAAATAAACATACATCTAAAATAATGAACAAACTGAATAACTGTGATTGGTTAGATCAAATTAACCAATGAAAACATGAAAAATTAATTTGTTGTGAAAGTATTTATTTGTTAAGAGACACTTCTTAATATATATTGTAAGATAGATAATTTGAAAAGAAATTAACATCTACAGTGTCTCACATAAGTGATGGGACACTTGTGCTTTACAAAAGGAAACTAATCAAATAACTTAAAAAAAAACATGTACACATTTTTTTGTGGGTGTGTTTCATACTTAAATTTAGTAAAGATTATTACATAACATACATTTTGTCAAAATATTAAAATATTAATTTAATAAAAATACAAATGTTTAGAACGGAGCAAAAAATAGTTCACATAGGTGAGGGGACACCATTATATATGCAACAAAAATCGTCTGAAATAAGATATAAAAATATTTTTTGGGGTTTTATTTTTACTTAAAAGCAATTGGCAATAATTTATAAAATCGTCTACAGTATTTCTCTCCAGTTTGTTTTGGAATTTTTGTGTCTTTTAGCTCTGTGTAGCCATGAATGCTAAACGAAAAGAAACTTCGCCTGAAATTCGAAAATTAGTTATTAATTTGCATATTGAAAGTGGGAAATCTATTATAAAAACTGCTGAAACAGTTAACTTGAGTCGTTCAACAGTTTTCTATATCATTAAACGATATAAAAAGAATCATATAATTCAGGATAAAAGAAGACCTGGCCGACCATCAAAGCTATCCAATGGAATAAAGCAAATTATCGTTCGAAATATTAAAAAAAAAAATCCAAGAAAAAGTGCTTCAAAAGTTGCTGCTGATTTACAAGCATTATATGGAATAATTGTTAATCCTGAGACTATTAGAAGGGTAATTCGATCTGCTGGATATCACAGTAGAGTAGCCAGGAAAAAATTCTTCGTAAGTGAAAAGAATAGAAAACTCAGACTAGCTTTCGCAAAATCCAACATAAATAAGAATTCTGATTACTGGAATAAAGTTATATTTGCTGATGAGAGTAAATTTAATATATTTGGTTCTGACGGTAGAATCTTGGTATAGAAAACCCAGGGAAGAATTTCGCAAACAGAACTTGGTACCAACAGTAAAACATGGTGGAGGAGGAGTTATGGTATGGGGGTGTATGCCGTCCGCTGGAGTTGGTAATCTTGTTTTTAGTGACAGTATAATGGATCAGTACAAGTATATTGATGTTTTAAAGCAAAATTTGAAATCTTCAGCACGAAAATTTAACCTTCATAACGATTTTAAATTCTACCAGGGCAATGACCCCAAGCACACTGCTCTGAACGTTAGACTCTGGCTGCTATGTAACTGTCCTGAAATAATAAAAACACCACCACAATCTCCAGACTTAAATCCCATAGAGAATATTTGGCAAGAATTGGAATCAAAAATTCGCAAACACACCATTTCTTCAAAACAACAACTAAAATCGGTGCTTCAAGAAGAATGGGGTAAAATCACTCCAGAAATCACAAAAAAATTAGTCGAATCCATCCCAAAAAGATTAAATCATGTTTTAAAAGAAAAAGGAAATCCAACAAAATATTAAAACCTTTTAAAAAGTAAAATTTTTGGATAAATATTTGATGGAAAAGTAAGTGTCCCATCACTTATGTGAGCCATTTTTTGCTCCGTTCTGAACAATTGTATTTTTACTAAATTAATATTTTAATATTTTGTCAAAATGTATGTTATGTAATAATTGTTACTAACTTTAAATATGAAACACACCCAAAAAATTTTTGCACATGTTTGTTTATTTATTTTATTGCAGTTTCTTTTTATAAAGCACAAGTGTCCCATCACTTTTGTGAGACACCGCATATTAATAAAAGAACAAAACGCTCTGTTTGTGTGTGTGTGTCTGCGATGGCTAGCAAAATCTACAGCACGTACGACGCTCAAATTTTTTTTGAGAGTAGCCCCAAATCTCTCCTGATGCACCTGAGCTTCAGAATTTCGAAATTCCAATTATTAACTGAGTAATTAATTAAAATCGAGAGGTCACTCTCATAAAAAAATCATTTTTCCCCATTTTTTTTTCTCTTTCGTTTGTTTACAGTTGGTTGGTTGTGTAAAAAATTTCGCAGATGTAATAAGAAAGCTGAGACAGAATTAAAGAAATCCATGGCGGAATGAGATAAGTGAAGATGAAGCCTCAAAAAAAGTTTGCAATATGAAACCATTTATCGCTCAAATTTTAATGTGCCAAATAAAAGGATACGGAAGGGATTTTGTATTATAAGACGAATTGAAAGAAATGAATTACAATTGAAGCATATTTTAAGAGGAAATAGCAAATTTTTAAAATGGTCATTGTTCTATTATTATTTATTAAAATAAATGTTCGTTTTTAAAATGAAGGAAATTGGAAAATTAGCAATAATTAAATATCAAATTAAAATTAAATAAGATATTGAAAACATTTGATACGAATTAAAAATTGTATAACTAAAAGTTTCCTTCATTAATGTAATTTTAAATACTTTATAATGGTAGATGAAAAATGTTTATGACTTAATAATTGCATGTAAATAAATATTTAACATATAATGATGAAAACATTCTTTTAAAATCATGTATGAAAACTTAAGTAATGAATATTAATCTATAGATTTCTGACTGCAGACGATTTTTATGTATTAACAAAAGAATGTTATATTTTCAAGCAAAACGTTAAAATAATTTTCTATATTGATATTTAAAACACATATGATAAAATATTTAATAAATTTTTACTGGTGAAGCGATAGTTTAGTTCTTTTTAAGAAACAAGAGCAAAAAAAAAATACGGGTTTAAACCTGTTTCAATGGATAGGCGTGTCAAATCACGTGCTTTTGTTGGTACTCAATTGGACTTAATGTAGGGTTACATTTTTAGCATCACCTCCAGAGATAATACTTCCACTCTATTAATTTCTTTTTACTCTATGAAAGAAACCTATTTGAGATTTTGACATTTCAAAAGTGACTGTTTTTTATTTCCCCAAAGACCTTTAAAATTCATAGACTGGCAAAATGTCAGTTTAACTTAGGATTTTTTAATACAGCTGTTACGTCAGATCGTTGGTACTTCGTACATTAGAATCTATGCGTGGTTAGCTATGTTGCAGTAAATATATATATATGTATATATGAGGCTTTTTTAGCAGATTTTTTAAATCATTAATTAAATTTGAATGCATTTTATTTAAGTTAAAATTTTATTAAGACTTTAATTTGTTTTTAAAACAAAAATGAAATGGCTGTTTGACGTACAATTGTTCGAATCGGCAGACGATTCATACACAGTAATAAATTATCAAATAGCAAAATAAATTATATATCAAAAATAGTCAGTAAAAGAATAGTAGCAAAACATAATTTTTAGGCGTATTAACACATAACCCGATCCCAACCAGAAAAAAAAAACAGACCATACTCCGATCCAAGCAAGACAAAAATTTCATGAGCATAAACCCGACCCGAACCTAAAGATTCCATTTGAAAAAAAAAAAAAAAAAAAAAAAAAAAAAAAAAACTATGGATTTGATATCTGACCCGAATCAAATCTGAATCCCACAAAAATATTCAAATGAAGCATACCCTAATCCGATCAAGGAAAAATAATGTTCGTGTATATGCAACCCGTCCCGAACCTAAAAATTTTCTTTGAAAAAACCCGAAAAATGACCAGAACGAAAACTGAAATCGATAAAAATATTCCAAAGAACTATAACCCGATAAGAGCAAGACAAAATAATTTCCGTGAACATAAACCTGACTCGAACCTAAAAAATTCCATTTGAAAAAAGACCTGAAATTTTATGCAAACTACACCTGAATCCGATCAAAATATTCGAAAGAATCATAACCGGATTCGAATAAGAGAAAATAATTTCCGTGGACATGAACCCGATCCGAACCTAAAATTCCATTTGAAAAAAAATACCTGAAATTTGAATCGAACCAAATATGAACCTGACAAAAATATTCCTCAGAACCATACCCGGCTCTGAACAAGACAAAAAAAATTCCATGAACATGAACCCAATCCGAAACTAAAAAACTGAACTAAATCTGAATCTGACAAAAATATTCCAGAGAAACATATCCATATTCGAACAATGCAGAATAATTTCCGTTGATGCGCAACCCAACCTGAACCTAAAAATTCCATTAAAAAAAACGAAATCTGAATTGAACGACATCTGAACCCGAAAAAAATATTCCAAAGACCCAAAACCGGATCCGAGCAAAACAAAATAATTTCCCTGGACATGAATCCGACCAGAACCTTAAAAATCAATTTGAAAAAATACCTGAAATCTGAATCGAACCAAATCTGAATCCGACGGAAATATTCCAAATAACTATAACCAGATACGAACAAGACAATATAATTTCTATGGACATAAGCCCAATCCGAACCAAAAAATTTCTAAAAAAAAAATCCCGAAATTTGAACCAAACTTAATCTAAACCTAACAAAAATATTTCAGTGAAATACAACCTCATTGGAACAAGGTAAAATAATTTCCATGGAAGTACAACCCGACCCGAACTTAAAAATCCCATTTGAAGGAAAAAAAAAAAAAAAACACGAAATCTGAATTGAACCTAATCTAAACTGAACAAGCATATTCCAAACAACCATAATCGTATCCGAAGAAGATAAAATAAAATCCATTAACATGAATCCAATCCGAACCTAAAATTCGGATGTTCTACAAAACATAATGCGCTCCGTAGCGGTGGAAAGTGAAACTAAGTACTTAGCGCGAGATGGTTAAGATATTTCGTTTATAGTTAGAGTTAAATTATAACTTGGTTACGGTTAGGTAACAGTTAGGTTGCAATTACGTTCCGGTGAGCCTTATGTTATATTTAATTTCCGGTTAGGTTACAATTAGGTCATGGTTAAGTTACAGTTAGGTTAAGGTTAAGTTGCGGTTATGTTGTGGTTAGATTATGGGTATGTTATGATAAGGTGACGGGCAGGTTACATTTATGGTTTATTTAAGTTACAGTTAGGTTACTGTTAAGATACAGCTAGGTTACAGACAAGTTATGATTACAATACAATTAGGTTACGGTTAGGATTTTGTTCACAGAATGAACATTACACATGTTTGATAAAAAAATATACACCTATTTTTGTAAAATGGCTCTGAAATTATAATACTATATACTAACCTTTTAGCTAATCATCGAGAATCGATTTCATACTCGGTATAGTCGGATTTAAGAGTGATATAATTAGTTTGAAATTCAAAATATTTCATTTGGGATATCTATGTGAAAAAAGTATTTAATTAAGTCACTTAACAGTAATTTTAAAAATAAATATCAACACTTTAACACGAAAATCACGCAATCGTTGGACACATATTCCCTCCTGCGTTTCCCATAGCAATCATTTTGGGTATTTTTGGAGCTAAATATTAGTTTTTTTAAACCAATTTTTGACACAGTCAGGGGGTACGTATTTAATATAATGTACACTGTAAAAAAATTTACCCTTTTGCTGCATCATCACTCCCCCGCTTTTATATAATATCTCTCTTTTGACCTATGAGAATACTCCATAATAAGCTGATGTAATCATTTTCTATAAAAGCGGTGGAGTGACGATGCAGCAAAAGGGTCAAATTTTTAACCCATTAACGCCCGTATTATTTTCTTCGCTAAAATTTAAATTTTGTATTTCCCACCACTTTTAAAAGCAAATTAACTTTTATCTAAATTTATCGAGGATTCTATCTCGTGAAATAAGGTATATATTTATCTTCCTCTTTACTGGTGGGAAAACCGCTTTCTTGCTTTTTTTGTAACCGTCCTCAAAAGAGGACGCTGGGCGTTAATGGGTTAACAGTGTATTTACGCATATTTCGAGTTAAAGATAAAATCATAAAAATTTCAAGTTCGTTTAACATTATTACTACGGACCCGGGCAACGACGGGCGGGTCAGCTAGTTTTTAAATAAAACTAATTCAGTATAAAATTTAAGACTCCTGTTTTCACTATTTCAGCCCCCTTCAAAAATTTTTAAGGGAAGCATCTGCTTTTTGTTTCTATTCTGTAATCAGGGCCTGCTCTTAAATTCTCTTCACTAATGTTAAACCTACGAGAGTAAATTGTATATGTAGATTTAAAATGTCTCCTTAGAAAATTGACATTTTTCACGTCTCTTTTCTGTATTTTTCTTAATCGCTTCCCTGATTTGCCCGTACGTCATACGGGCAACGGGATTTTGCCAATCATAATTTATTATTCTCACAAAAAAAAAAAAAAAAAAAAAAAACTGTAAATTTTCTATTATTTAATCCAAGAATTTTTCTGATCCAATTAGGCAAACATTTCTGTTTTGAAAAACTGGAGATAAAAGATTAAAAATTCTGTAAACGGCATGAAGGAAAAAAAATTGATTATTTGAAAGTTATTTTCAAAAATATTAATGAGTTAAGCGATTAACGATACGTTAGACAGGTGACATCTGCTAATTTTCTTTAGGCGCTTGGTCTACATTTATATACCAAGATTTATCACTATTTAAAATTAACAAAAATATAAAAAAAATCAATAAAAACTGTTCAATTGTTTTCTATTAAATATTTTAAGCAGTAATAATAGAATTTAAGACGCCTCACTACTGACTGAAAAAGACCCGGATGATAATGCAAAGTCTATGGGGGCATTCTTTTCAAATATCTCGCTAAAATTTTAATATTTTGACGTATTTATTATTATTATTATTATTATTATTATTATTAAGGATAGCTAAGGATGATCCACAACCGGCCTAATTTTTATTTTTCGATTTTGGCGTCAGATTTTTTTTTTTTTTTTTCAAATACTTTATCTTTCAGAACCGGTTATGAAACTGAAACTATCCTAATATGTAAAAAATATAACCAAAATCAAAAAAGTAAAAACTAGGCCATTTGTGGATCGTCCTCAGCTATTCTATGAAAAAAAAATCACGTCAAAATATTAAAATTTGAGCGAGATATTTGAAAGGAATGCCCCCATAGACTTTACATTATCATCCGGGTCTTTTTAAATCAGTAGTGTGGTTTCTTAAGAAAATTTAATTACATTTCTAGCAGTTAGTAGTTGTTAGGAACAAGGAAAATTTATCCTTAGTTAAATTATGTTACTTGAAATATATCTGGCCAATGATCGTAGTCCATAAACCTAACAAAGGCTTAAAGATTTTTTTTTCTCCCCCCGACGATTTTTATCTTCAAGACATTTTTTTTTCCTTTTCTCCAGAAATGAGGTGGTTCATGCCGTTTTTTGTTATTCATCATGCTGTTCGTTTTGTCAGTCAATTGAAGTAAATGGCTGATTACGACCGTTAGGTCTGAATTTCTGTCCAAATGTAAAAAAGAGTAAAATATATAGGCTATTGGTTATTCAACTCCCAAATTCTCTTCGCTAATGTTAAGCCTATGGATGTAAATTGTATAAATAAATTTAAAATATCGAATCAAGAAGTTTATGTTTTTCACGTCTTTTTTTTTTTTGAAATTTTCTTAATTTGCGACATTTGCTATTATTTTTTAGGCGCATTGTCAACATTTGTAGACCATGATTTATCACTATTTAAATTAAAAAAAAAGATGAAAATAAATAGATAAAAACAATTGAATTCCTTTCTTTTAAGTATTTTAAGTAGTAATAATGAAATTTAAGAAAATTTAATTACGTTTCTGGTAAGAACAATATAATAGGAATGTAGGAACAATGAAAATTTATTTTTTGTAAAATTATGTTACTTAGGATATATCGGTATCGTCATGAAGGATAATTATAAACCGTGGAGTTTATAGAAACAAGGTGGAACCCGTCAAATTTCGACGAAAGTAAGTGTTTATAAAGGAACTGTTTCACTAATTTATAATAAACTTACAAAATTAGATGAAGTGAAAAATGCATCTTACAATGGTCAGTCTAACATTCAAACACATATTATTTAAAGCTAAAACTAAGGGGGGGGAAATACTATTCCTATAAAACTATATAATTATTCCTATAAAATTAAAATTAAACTTTATTCGCATATGTAAAATTATAAAAATAAAGCAAAATATAATACAGATCAGTTAATAAGATGAAGTTATCAATTGAAGCTCTTATGTTTGGTATAAATGCGTATGAAAAATCAAATTGACGCGATTTTAGAACTTCACATGAAATCTAAAGCCGTCATAATTTTCATCTTCTCAAAATTTACTTTGCGCACATTTCAATTTTTATCAATTTTAAGAGAAAATGGCTATTTCTCTTGCCACAATTACAAAATTCTCACTAAAAACTGTAAAAAAATTTATATTTCAAGAATAGATTGAGATACAGCTTTCAAACAAATTGCATTTAAAAATAAATATTTTTCTGTATAAGATGGTGCAAAAATTAAAAATGTGCGATGTTTAGAAGTATAAAATTTGCAGTACCGAAAATTGCAAAACCAAATTGCATTTGAAAGTTTTGCCATTCGCAAAATGACGTATGCGTTACGCACAGATACGTTTGGCCTTTATAATATAGACAAGTAAATATTGTGTCTTTTGAGGCGATACAGCTCAAATCAACGAAGTTAAAAATTTTACGGAAAAAGAGCAGAGATTATTGGAATGTAGATTGTCAGTAGCGTTAACTTTTGTAAAATATCTAGTTTAAAATTTTTTCCGTAAAAAAAAAAATAATAAATAAAGAGTTTTTTTTTAACGCGTATGTGTGCAGAGAAGGGTGGAGGAAAAGCGAATGAACAATAATGATTATTTGAACCCAAATTATTGTTTTTCGAAGTAAAATTAAAAAAAAAATCATTATTTAATATAAAATATATTAACATAAGTTCTTTCTTATAAAAACATTAATATTTATCATAAGTTACATAAAAACTGTTAACTTTTAAATAAAGTAATAACCATAATTTGAAAGTATCAAATTGAAGCCTGTTAAATATTATGTAATGTGAAATTAAAACATAATGCAGATCCTACTCAAAATATGCAAGAAATTCGACTTTGAGAGAACTTTAATTATACATCCGCTAAGGAAGTTTTCAGTTCTCCTGTAAATCTAATTGATGCTTTTACTATTTTCTAAACAAAGTTTGAGAACGTCAAAATAACCAAATTTTATTCCAGCGATTAAATAAAAAAATTAAATAACGAAATAAATCAATGCAAACTGCGTAGATCCATCACCGATAAGATTATTGGGTGGACTCGCGTCTCACGGGTCCAAATAATCTGTCGTCAGTGCTGATTTCAGGGGATGGCCTGGGGGGGGGGGGGGGTGAAACATCCCCCGCAGAGCAGTAAAATGCCCCCGCCCCGGAAAATTTGCGTTTTTGTGTTTGCAATTGTTAAAAAGTGAAATTTACCCCTTGAAATATTATATATCCCTTTTTTCGGAACCATAAAAGTCCTTCACGGGAAAAAGTGTCTGAATTCAATACTGGTTGGCGCAACTGTAAATATTTTTGGTCCGGCAGAATGTTCGATAGAATTTTCGGCGAAACTCTGATTTTTTTGCAAAGCAAATTTTCGGTGGATCTCTAGTTACAGAATTTTTTTAAAGTTTAGTCAAGTTTAGAATATTTAATATTTATTCAAATTGCACGATTAAAATGAAAATTGTATTTTCGAGAAAATACGAGGGGTGATCCAAAAAAAAGTTTACAAGGCAAAGGAAAAAGTATTTATTAACAATAGAAACAAGATACAAATGGCAATCAAGAGACACATTTGGCCTTTACTTTTCCACATAGTCGCCAAACCTGTATGGGCATTTGCCAGAACGTTAGACCAACTTATTTATCTCGTCTTGGTAGTAATCAAGGCCCGGCTCATTGAGTCATTTCTCGGCAGCTGATTTTACTGCATCGTCTGAGGTGAACCGTGTTCTGGATAAGTAAGTTCCGGGAAAAGGAAATAGTCACTTGGAGCCAAATCGGGGCTGTATGGGGGTGATTCCAGACCTCCCACTTGAACCTTTGCACCAATTCCTGAGTCTGGCGAGCTACATGGGGCCTGGCATTGTCATACAGAAGAATTGCTTTGTCTCCGTATACCTCAACGATTTGTCTGTGAATTTTGGATGCGGCCCCATTCTTGGCCAATAAGAATCGAATTACGGCTCGCATTTCTATGCGAGACCACTTTTCTAGACGTCGTGCCATTACTGCCGCTCTTAAGTGTCTGCGTACTGACGCTACTTACTCGTAGAACCGCTGTAGGACAACTAGCGGCATCTGTCATCCACCCTGGGTGGAAATATTCACTCCACAATTAGTACATTTCAAATGTTTTTGCTTGTAAACTTTTTTTTGGATCAACCTACGTACACTGTAGAAAACAAAGTACTCAAAAATGAATAAATTGATTTACTCATATGGAATTGAGTAAATTTTGATCATAAACGAGTTTATTCTTTCTCAATTTTGATACATCACATGTTTTCAAACCCAAACAAAATGATATTTTTGTACGCTGTACTGGTTTATTTCATTTATGGCATAAAATAGGTTTATTAATGGAGATATTGAATTATGCACAGTATTTTAAATTAGCTTAAAAACATTTGGAATTAATGCTCTTGTCATAAAAATATTCGATTTGCGTTTTATGCTAGCAATTTTGTAATCTATCTTAATGAATATTCAATTGAAAGCTTACGTTAATAATTTTAAACGAAAAATAAATGCCAGTACATTTTTATTTTAAATTGTAGGTTCCACAAAGCAGTGCACAACGATTCATAACTGAACACACCCATGGAATCAAACATGTGTTTCTCAATTTGAGTACATTTTGATGGAAGCCATTTTGAATATGTGACATATTGAATATGTTGAATATGTGAACATTTTGAATATTTGACATATTTAAAATTGAGTACTTTTTGCTCAATTTTGAATATTCATTTTCTTCAGTATATAGAATATATAGAATGATATAACGGAAGACTGCTGCATGAACTTTAAAAATGATAAAGGCAATTGTGACGATAAATCATGCATTAGATATATATCACGAAACACGCTCCAAAGCTATTGAAATATAGAAAGAAATGTTATTTTTGATACTTTCCAACGAAGTTGAAAAATGTTTATGCATTTGGTTTGTTTGTCCGTCTGTCCACGCTTTAACTCCCGTAAATAGACTCTGATTTTTATGCAATTGATATACTTTATTTAGGATCAACTCGGCATGCTTGGTATTCTATATGAATTATGTATATTAGGAATTCATTTACAGGTATACTCAAAAGAATTCCGTTATGTTATGACATCAGGGGGAAATCGTTTGTAGAGTATTTTAATGTGATTACACCATTTCAAATGTTTTGAAACCGATGTAAATCACAGAATTTCCCTACAAGATGATAGAACTGGGAATTCATAGCATTTGTCGTTCATTTACAGGAACACACAAAAGAAGTCGGTTACAATAACTGCTGGAAGAATGTTTTGAAATTTGGTACGCTCTTTTAAATTTAAATAGTTTTTTTTTTTTTTGTTATACGTTGTATAGCATATAAAATACTATACGTTGTAGCTGGTACGTTATACCATATACGTTGTATTATACACGTTGTATATAAATTCTATGCCTCATATACATGGCTGGACAAAACCATTCACTCCTTATTAGCGAAATTGTTCACAGAGAATTTTCAGCTGAGGTATATGTGTATTTCTTAACTGAACTAAATTTTCTTGTGCATGCACTTAAGCGATACAAATATCTTCTATTGTACATGGATTGTCAAAGAATTCAGATAATTTTTCGACTGTAGAGAAAGAAAAGGAAATCCGAACCGTAGCTCCAAGCTGTATGTTTGACATCAATCATTTATTTATTTATTGTATCATCAATCAATCAATAAATAAATAAAATAAAATAAAATGAAATAAAAATGAAACGGTAAGATTTTCAACATAGCTGCTTGGTACAAAACATAACAATTTTTAATAAATACTAAATAATACTAACAAATGGACAAATAAAGCTATAACTTTTATAAAAAAAAATAACAATAATAATAATAATTAATGAATGTGAATAAAAACTATTTAAAATGGAAGCAGAAAGAAAAAGAAAAAAAAAAAAGATGACAGAAAATCATCAGTCATTGTCTGAAGGGATGTCTGAGAAGTATGGATAATTATTTCTAAATATGACTTCATTTTTCTCTATAATGAACAGCTCAAACAAAATTTCCAATTATGTTATGTGTTTCCATATGGTTGAATTAGACATAATATTTTAACTTATTAAAACTCTGCAGTTTTGTAACTTTATTCTGAATATGTTGAAAAGTGTTTCATAAACTATGCTTGACGCACGAATTTTTTTTTAATACAATGGAATGGGGTGTACAGTATGACCTCAAAAATCCAGCATTTAGAAATCCGAAGTTTCAGACTTCCGGCATAATAGTCATCTTTTCTCTTCTTTTTTTCTGCACTTCTAACGTACGGAGAAAAGAAAATAGCAAAATGAGCATTTTTCCTTTCTAATGTTTTAGAAGTTTATTTATTTATTTATTTATCTATTAGAGCTGGCACGAACTAATTTTCAAAATCATGGAAATTAAAGCCTTTAAATATACTATCTCAGAAAAAATGTGCATGATAAGAAAAAAAGGTTTCGTGAAAACATTAACTGATCAGTATTGAAATAGTTAATGGCAGTAATGAAACAGTTAACGTCTACAGTTAATGGCATTGTAAAACAGAAGCTAAAAATACTGGAATTTTATACAAAAAGTTAAAGAAAAATGCACTCACAAAGAGGAAATTTTCACTGTTTATTTCATATGTTTTTTCTTGTAACACAGAAAAAAAAATAATAAAAGGAAGTTTCCTTCTATAAATATTTAGTTTTTTTTTTCACATAACTGTCACTTTGTACTAAATTAAATTATGAATAAAGGCAATTTACAAATTTAGGTAACTGGCCAATAACGGCAATTTAAGACTATTGGGAATACTTTTGATACTTTTTATTCTTCCAGAAATTCGGAACTTTAAAAAACCCGGCTTAGTCCCGGTCCAGATGACGCCGAATTTTTGAAATTATGCTGTATAAATAAGTAATTTAAATATATCAATGGAGTTAAATAAATCACAAACATCCCCCCCCCCTATAAATCAAAATGTAAAGTAATTCTCTTGCATGTCTCTGTAAAAGAATTATAAATAGCAACACATTTAATTTCTTCAATAGCGAAAATTCTATACTAAACCTTATTAACGCATAAAAATTACCTGTCAATTACTTCTCAGAAAACCTGTTTTCTTAACAAGTTTTAAAAGCCGAATTTATGATATTATTAGATTATTATTATTATTATCATTACTAATTTGCTCAATCTCTTAGCAAACTAAAATATTATACTCTTTAGGCAATCAATGTTATTAATACAATAATGTTGTGTACATGTTCTCAAAAGATAGTTTAACTTAAGTTTTTTTCCTTTCAAAAACATAAGCGGGAAAAAAATAATCGTGTTTTATAGCAATCGTCCGTGTAAATTTTCGGCAGTCTGGGTTATGTCGCGAAAGATAGACTTTTATCTTTCTTATCTTCCAGACATCCCCCCCCCCCCCGTACACACACACTACGCTTTTATTTTGCTACACGATGTTCCTGTTATTCATCATGTTGTTTGCTTTGTTATTCAATTCAAGTAACCGTCTGATTTATCTGACGTTCTGACGTCCATTGTTTTTATTATTTTTCGGTAAAAAAAAAAAAAAAATCCAGATATAAACACGAATAATATTTCATTTCCAAAGTCATGGTTACAGCCAATCACCAAATCAGTTTTCATACAAAAAACCTATTTCAGTTAAATAAAAGTGTCTAATAACAGATTGTAAATATTCTCTTTTGAATATCAATGATAGATATAAAAATTTATATATATATATATATATATATATATATAAGAAAATTACCCATGTTAACCGTTAAACTGATTTTTTTTTCTGCGTAAAAAAAATCCAAATATGGAAAGTACACCACTTTTTTTTTAAGATAAAATAATTATAATATTTAGTCTAAGCATTCCTGCGATTAAATAGTACGAAAATGCCATTAAAAAATTTAGTGGTGTAAAACACCTAAGCAAACTCTTCCTGCCCGGACCGAAGCACGGGTAAATGAGTTAACTGGTTAAATAAAAGATTGTAAATATCACCTTTAGAAAATCAGTACTATTTAAAGCCTTTTTATTATTTTTTTTATAGCTATAAGATAATATCCCTTTTTAAATAAAAGATTGTAAATACTACTGTTTGAAAATCATTATTAGATATAAAGGTTTAAAAAATAAATACAAGAAAATATCCCTGGTTAAACAAAAGAGTCTAATAAAAGATTGCAAATATCATCATTTGAAAAACAATTTCATTTATAAAGACCCTTTTTTATATAAACAAAAGAAAATATCCCTTATTAAAAATCATACAAATGAAATTTGTAAACTCCTTTGTTGGAGGTCGGTAAAAAAGCCCCTTTCACGCAAGTTGCACCAGATTAAGGTACAAGTATCTTAAATTAGAAACTCAGTAGGAGGCAGGTTATGCGAATATTTTATTCTGTGGTAATTAATTAGAAAAGACTAGTAATTGTTACAAATAGCATTAAAATATTCAGTGAATCTCGGAACAATTTTATTTTTAACAACCAAGAGTAAAATGAATATTAATGGAACTAAATGACGTTAGTAAACTTGGCAAAATGCCAAATCTAGTCTTGATGCAGCATAGAATAGAACAAAGGATACAAAGGACATTTTTGTATTAGTGATGCTAAAAATGCTGCAGGAGTAAATAAAAACAAATATATATATATATATATATATTCTTCTGTAACGATTGTGCAATGAATAAAGTAATTAACTAACTAATTATTTTTAGTAATATTATAGTAATACACCATAAATAACACACAATTAAATAACAATAAAAAATGATTGTTTTTAACTAGATTTTATTACATCAGTCGAGTGCAAGTACTACTCGTGTACAGAGGTTTACGCACAATAAATACATTAAGGGTGTACACTAAAAAAAATATTTTTTCACTCTCAAAAGCGCGAAATTTTCTGATACATTTTCTGACTTATTTTTAAAAGTAAAAACATGAAAATTGCTGACGTAATTTTTGAAGAGATGTATATGCATAAGAGGCCGCGTGTTTTGTTTTACCCCCAGTTAATTAGAATTTGTTTGATAAGCAACTAGCAGCCGCTATGCACGTCGATTTCTTTTAAAGAATATTGAATCAAACGAAATTCATCTAGTACAGATTTTTAAAAAAATCTTAATATTTAACTAAATAGCCATAATTTTTGTCTTATTTGTATATTCTCACATTATCTTGTTCAAAATCGACGCTGACGACATAGTAGATACCTCTAAAATCAGTATGTTTAACTATTTTTTAGTAGATTTGCTGTCTTGAATTTCATGCTTCTACCTAAATTGCTACAGAGATGTGGCGAAATGCCCTAAAAGTATGATCATCTCATTAAACCCTCATAGGTGAATACGTTAAACGTACCTCCTCGGAGGGGAAAAACGAGGGAAGAGGCAATTAAGATGCATATTATAAATAAGTGGTCACAATGCTTACCATCCATATATCACATGAAGGGTATCGTATAAATTTAGAAAAATGCCCTACTCACGAGGGAAAATTGTGGTGTTGATTCTCGGGAGGTGTATAACATCAAATAGGGGTCACAGAGCTTTCCGATGGTATGTAGCAAAAATTGAAAAGGTGCACGCCAGGGTTCCAACTATCGAATCACCCCCCCCACACACACACACACACACACGGAAAACATAAACTCCTACTCTCTCTTTAAAATTTTCATCTAGCATAAATAACATTTAACGGAGGGCTCCGTAAAAAAATCCGATTTAGCATGACAAAAGTACTGTGGTTTCAAGAAAGTTTGAAAATTGCCCCCTACAGAAGGGGTCTTGAGGAGGAAGGATAAAATTTCTATAATCTAATTGAGTGTTCCCAGTGCTTTAAAATGATATATCACATGACGGGTCCAAAAAAAGTTTGAAATTTTTCGAGCTCCACTTTAGCCCCCCCCCCCTTCAGGGGTGGAGATTTAAAAATAACTGAAGCACATGTTTAATTAGTTTTTTAATAGGTATATTTTCTGCAATTTTACGCTCCAACTTAAAAAGCTGCTGAAATGTGCGAAATGGTCTAAAATTTTTAATCTCCTTTTAACCCCTCCTTAGGGGAAGAGAATTTATAAAACTGCTGAAATATGTGTTTAATTATTTTTTGAATAGATTTATATTCTGGAATTTCATGCTCCCACCACAACTGTAGCTGAGATATAGCAAGATGTACGATAATTTTTGACCTCCTATTTTATCCCTTACGGGGGCAATTTAAAACAAAATCTCCTCTTAGTGCATCATACATCATACGAAGTATGTTTTCCCCAATTTTTCGGAAAATTTGGTTCAAAACGCCAATTTTTATAGCTTTTTTTTCGACAAACATGGCACATTATGTAGTTTCTGAATAAGAAAATCTGCCAATTTGATGCGTCTGAGAGCAAAAAAATAATTTAAAAATAAATAAAAAAAATCAAAAAATAAGCAGTTTATATTTGAATGTATCCCTAAATAATAATTGTAATATTACAAAAAACCATTGCTAAAAGAATAATAAAATTTTATAAAAGATTACATAATGTGGGGTTGAATATAGCAGTAGAAAAGTATTGATGAGTATACCAAGAAGTTCAGAGAGGTAATCGAGAGTTTAACTTGTAAGCATATTCATGTGAGTTCTGGTTTTGGGTCTCAAAACACCTCCCTGACTAATAGCTTTGGTCAGCACTCTCTCACAGAGTATGAAAGACGCATAAAAGCCCAACTCATGATTGTGTATTTGCTGACTGCAACCTTTTATCCAAGCTAGCCTGGCAACAGTCTAAAATCACAAAGAAGCATTCCAGATGCGATACAAGAAAGATGAAATAGTCGAGCTTCTGAATGATAGCCGAATTTTTCGGCGTATAAGTAACGAGCATGGCCGCAAATCTCCCTTAATTTTTAACTGTAAATATTAATTTGTATCATATAATCAAGAACCATTAAAGGTTCTTTACTGTATCCCCTGAATTTCTTTATTTATACTCATATATTCTATTCTGCATGACTTTTAAAAAATCTTATTTAAACCCGTTTATGAAGATTAAAAATTGAATGAATAATGTCACACTGTGCGGAGATGTTGGTAAATCCATTGTCAATATTGTATTTTCTTTGATAGTAGATTCTTGAATGACTGGATTTAAACCATAAAAAATATTCTGACTGTTCGTTTGCAGTATTGTTTCTATAATTGACATTAAAAGAACCTGTAATAATTAAATACATTGGCCTCCAAAAGTTAAGGTACAACCGGTTTTTTGGTTCTAATTTGCAAATGAATGAATATATAAACAACAAATTTGAAGAAATGTGCGCTGAACTGTTATTTATTAAATGCGACATAGAAATTTACTTAAGTTAAAGGTATAAATAAAGTTACAACAAAAAAGCACTCATGGGGAAAAATTCCATTTGTGGAGAAATGAGTACATCGCAGTATTATGCAGTAAAATGTGACAGAAACATTAAAAAACTGATTCTAATACATAATATATCCACTCCGGACTTGAATACATTGACGGCATCGACTTTCCATGCTCTCAATTAAATTGTCGAAATAGGTAGCGCTGACCAGACATGGAGTAAGCCCTGTTCCAGCTGATTTAATGACCTTGGAGGATGACTTAAAGCCACGTTCTGTCTTCTATGATAGTCCCAAAGATGTTCTATTAGATTCAAGTCTGGAGAATGAGCTGGCCATTCCGTTCTCTCCAAACCGTGATCCTCAAGATAATCCTTAACAGCCACAACTAGGTGTGGTCTCGCATTATCATCCATTAGCATGAAACAATTGGCAATAGCACCGGCATATGGGCGCACATATGAATCAAAGATCTCATCCGGATATCTCGCACTAGTCAGAGTTCCTCCATCGAATGCATGCAGGTCAGTTTGGCCTCCGAGTGAGATTCCTGTCCAAACCACGATTGCACCGTTTATGTACTTATGTGTTTCGATAGTATTTGATTGATGGTGTCAGTTTCAGCTAGGTGGGGAGGCCTACCAAATGACTTAAGCACAACAAGCCCCACCTAATTGATGGTGTCGAGTGCATTGTTCTCTCCAGATCAGAAGACATCCTGAATTGGTCTCCGATGTGAATCTGTACTCGTATGTGAAGAGTACAGAAGCCCACTTTTGTTTGATCCAGGAAACATGCTCTCTTGCTCAACATAAGCGGGCCCTTCTCTATCGTCTGTTGAGGGGGACACATAGAACTGGCTGCCTTGCATAGACACCTGCATTGTGAAAACGTCTTCGCATCGTAATAGCAGAGATTCCTCACCCTGACGCTACAAAGTGGTCTGCAATGAGTTGCGGCAAGTAGTGCGTCTTCTCCTTCCGGCCGAAAGAGTTAGAAACCGGCCTTCTTCAGTTTTGTGACATGTGAGCAGCCTGGAACATGTCTTCTGGACACAGAATCTTCGGATTCATACTGATCCCAGAGTCGTTGGACAACACTGCTGGACACATTGAGCCGTCTAGCAGTATTGGCGAGTGACAACCCCATTTCCATCCATCTTAAAACCCGCCACCTTAAAGAATCCGGCAAACGGCTTCTCCTAGACATTTCTAAACTCTACTGGTTGTTGTGAAAAAAACTGACAGCAATAGTTCAAATAGAATAAAATTTATACGCGAAATCACGAGAGATTCGTAATTGCATATTCTTCCTCCATTCACAAATACCTATTCTTTTCTATAAAATAAAAGTAATAGTTGTAATTTTTGCTTACGTTTTTTTATAGCTTATTATTGGCATTCATATAAACTATGAAATTTAATCTGACTGCCATTTTTTTTTCTGGTGAGTTTTGAATAACATATTGTACCTTAACTTTTGGAGGCCAGTGTATTAACATCTTGTCCTATGCTTTTAAATATGACTTTACTAATAAATTCAATGGCGATGTTTATTAAGCATCTTGGTTATCGATGCAATTAAGCATTGAAATATTTTTTATTTTTTAGAGTGTACCTAAAGCAAAGACCTTGTTGAAATTCAATCTTGGCATTGTGCTAAAGGAATTTCGAAAGGAAATCGCAAAGTTGCAACATCGTCTTGGTCCATGTAGCTTTATTCATGATAAATATTTAATTAATATTTAAAGACACTGGCTTCTCGTATTGAGAGAATCACTCAATGCAAACTAGTCGTGAATCCCAAAATAATTGCGTGATAAATTCTAATAAATTAGCCTGTTTTTAACAATTTGATATTTATTGTTTTTATACCACTATTGGAATAATTACTGCATATATATATATCATAAAATATTTTTATCAAAGCTTTAATGCTAATGTTATGGCCACTAAACTTGTCATGCTTATCTGTAAAACAGATGTATACATGAAAATGTTTATGCGAGAATGGACAGCATCTGCAATGTTGCAAACAGACGAACCTTCTAAATCAGTACCGTACTGGCATTCTTTCTTGCGCTGATGCAATGTTTTGATCTTTAATGACTTTTAGCGGAAGGGAACTGATGTCCTGCAAAACTGAAACCTTTCACTCAAGAAGGGTTGAGCTGATTATCCCCTGATCTAATGTGCATTCCCTTCATTCTATTGTGAATAAACCGCAGACAATCACGAATAAAATATTTTCTAGAATACCAGAGAAGCATGGCAAAACAAGCGTGTGCCTATGCAGCCTAAAAGCAGCATTCTGGTTCAAATAAAGTGATTAAGAGTGTATTCCAATCGAAACTGCTTATTTTCTAAGTAATTTGTTTTCGTTCTCAAACACATCAAGCTGTCTTATTTAGAAACTGAATAATATGCCGTGGTTGCCGATTTTTTGATAAATGCTGATAATATTGCAGAAAATGCTGTCAAAGTTGCTGTTTT
Organism: Maratus speculifer; assembly: GCA_964019185.1. Classification (NCBI taxonomy): domain Eukaryota; kingdom Metazoa; phylum Arthropoda; class Arachnida; order Araneae; family Salticidae; genus Maratus; species Maratus speculifer. Next base: position 115,455,298 of record OZ025292.1, read on the forward strand.
GAACCGAATTTTTTAACCCATTAACGCCCGAATTATTTTCTTCCCTAAAATTTAAATTTTGTATTTCCCACCACTTTTAAAATCAAATGAACTTTTATCTAAATTTATCGAGGATTCTGTCTCGTGAAAGAAGGTATATATTTATCTTTCTCTTTACTGGTGGGAAAACCGCTTTCTTGCTGTTTTTGTAACCGTCCTCAAATGAGGACGCTGGGCGTTAATGGGTTAAAGTGACAGTTCTAGAAACGAAAAAAATAGTCATACTGGAAAAATAATTATTTACAAATATAAATTCTAATGAATTGAGCGAAAATGAGATCACCCGGAATCTTGTACATCTCTTCAAAAATAACCGCAGAAAGTTTCATGTTTTTAATTTTAAAATTGAGTCTGAAAAGGTTTCAGAAAATTTCGAGCTGTTGAGGATGGAAAAATATTTTTTCGAATACACACTTAATGCACTGCAACAACTATACTTCATTTTTTTCTACAGAGGTGCTTGCCTTCTCACTCACCCTCGCCATTTGATGTGAAATTTACATGTAGTACCACCGCGCATTTCACGGAAATGCGGTCTCAGCTTGTCAAGGTAAAGACAGGTGCTACTATTAGTGAAAAGGCATATACTTGGTAACATTTCCGAAAAACAGTGACAGCAAAATAAATTATGTTTTTGTGGATTTAAAAATACGATTTTACTTTATTACATGTTAAAAACATTATTTCTCCCGTTTCTATAACGAGTTAAGAAAATTTAAGAGTGTATAGAAAAAGTGTACAGTCTACATGCTTTTTCGAGCTGATTTCATCGACGAAACTCCAATAAAATGGTAAATGTTGATGTTGCCACTTGAAAAATTAAATTTCGTGTAATTTTTAATATTTAGCAGGCGTTCGAAGCATAATTAAAAAAAATGATTTACTTATTTCCAATTGATTGCTACATGTAACTTATAAACATTTATTTGCAACAAAATTGATGATGTTCGCTTTTTTTTTTTTTTTTTAATGCACATAATATATACGAAACTTATTTTTTATTTTTCTTCCTCACCTTTGCTGTACTAGTACTATTACATTATACAAAAAAAAAAAAAATTTACTTTTTTTTTTTTTTAAAGTATTAAAGTAACGAAATCATTGCAAATCTCCATTAATCAACTAAAATATATGCTGTCAGTTTCAGCTGATTAAAGCGTCGTCAACAAAATAATTTAACTACTAATCAATAGTTTCATGTGTCTGATAAATAAATTATTACTTTTCAAAAATAAAACTATCACCATTTTTCAAAAGTTTTAAGATAATGTAAATTTGTTTATTAAAAGAATAAATCACTTTTGCTACTGCTAGAATTTTTCTTCTAAATAAATACTGATGCCACTCTTTTACATTAAAAAAAATTTCTCGTTCAAAATTCCTTCATGTCATCCCTGATTTGATATTCTAAATATTTGATTGATCGCTCTTGAGCCATTGTAATCGATATGGAATTGTGTTACAGAGAAACACTTCTGCCATCTATTGGGCATTGTTTAAAACGGAAAAATACTAAAATTTGTTGAATGATTCTAAAATTACCAGATTTAAAAAAGGTGTTTGATATATTATGCTATTAACGTTTTTAATTTAATATATTATAAATGACATTTAAAACTGAGACTGATTGCTCATTAATTTAATATATATTATTTTTAGAATAACTTCGTTAATAAATTCTATTTCATTCAGTTTACCATTCTTTACTATTTATAGAATTTATTATTTACGGAACCACTGGAAATGTTATAGAAATAAAAAAAAGTAAGAAATATATATAAATAAAGATTTTTTAACATCACATAGTAAATAAAATGTATTTAAATCAAATAAAGAAGTATGGCAGTTTTTAGATTCAAATTCGCTACTGAAAATTACAAAATAAAACAATAAATAAATTCGAACAAGAAAATAAGAATTTATCCCTTGGAGACGAGCGACCCGTATACGCGCCGCAAAAAGTGCCCAGTATCCTTGTTTATCCCCTCCAGTAAAATTTGACTATAAAATCTGTCTTATTTAATTCGAGCATTTTCTCGATTTTAAAAGACACAAATTACTATTTTCAAACACCAGTGACAAAACATTAAAAATTTCATAAAGGCTCCCGTCACGAACATCGATGAAGTGGAGGGTATACGTGGATACATGCCCAGGGCTCCCAAATGGTCCCCTTTTTCCCCCAAAAGTCCCCTTTTTAGAAAAAGGTCCCCTTTAGTCCCCTTTTTTGTATTTTGGTCCCCCAAGTCCCCTTTTCTGTGTCGCAAAAAAAAAAAAAAAAAAAAAAAAAACCTCTGAAAATCACTAAAATCTTAAAAATCTAAGAAGACAAAATTTTTTTAAGTGGGCGTAAAAAAAGCAATATAATGGTTATAAAAAAGCGTTGTAATCGAAATTCTTTCATGAATCTAAATGCTATAAAATCACAACAGAATACAGGCAAATTTTAAGAATTTCATTAAAATTCTTAAAAATTAAAAAATTGCAGAACACAAAAGTTACAATATTAAACTACTGCTTGACCAGTCGTCAATAACGGGCCTTGGTATGCTTCATCCCCCCCCCCCCCTCACCTAAAATAAGTGAAGCTTTTTTGAATGGAAAGAATCATTGAATTGTGTGGAAACAGACGATTAAAACTAAGAAAAATTAATTTAAAGTCCACAACTCTGAATCATATTAAAGAAAATGGTTGAAGTAAAATGCCTTTTCACATTTTTTTACTTTTTTTTATTTTTATAAAAAGAAATATTGAATATATGAAATAATTTCGACTTCCAGTTTTGATGGATTTATACATTTTAGAAGGTGATGAACACAATTTTAGTGGTTTTTAGAAAATGTCTGTTAAAAAGCACTGTGTCCCAAGAACTAATGCACATTTATGCACAAAACTTTAGATTGAAGACCTTGATAGAACCTTGATATAAACTAGAGCTGTTTAGTTTTTAGTGTATATCGCTCAACAAGTGACACTGTTATGCTGCATTATTTGCAATTTCATTAATAGCTCTATCTCAAGAACTAATGCACTGATTTTCATAAAACTTCAGCAATTTTCAAACTCAACCCCTAATTAAATTACAGCAAGATTCAATCTCAATTTAAGGGTTGACCGAAGGAGGTATCTCATCAAGTCCAACATTTTGCTAGGGTCTATTTTGACCCCAGACAATTAGGGTCATTTCTTCGTGTGCCTGTGTATGTGGAGTGGGGAATCAGAAAATTGATTTTTTTCAAACATCCTTTTAAAACTCTTGGTCTAAGCAGCCATTTCCCACCGTCTTAACTCATTTTTTCATCATTAGTAGATGGTTTAATTTTAATTGCGTTCCTTACTTCATAAATTTTTTAAAAAATTAAGAAAAAAAAATCTGCTCAACATATCACAACGGTTAGCATCTTTTCATCCCTTTCTGTCACCAGGGGATGCTATTGAAATAAATTTTCAAAAATGTAATCTACAATATGGCATGTAATATCTTAAATGAAAAGCCAGGTTATGAATAATGTTATTCTTCACTCAATCTCTACCTTCATTCTCACTCTCTTATATCATCCCCATCTATATAAGGATTTAATCATTATAAACCATTGTTAATTTTTAACAAATTTCATTATTAACAATTTTGATTTATAAATTAAAGTTTAGAACGTTTTGAAAGGAATATTAAATAAAACCCTCTGATTGATCTGTGATCACACTTACCCACTTGTTTTTATTAACTGATCACTATTATTACTTTCTTCTATCTTCAATAGAAGAAAGTATTGTAATCGAAATTTTTTCGACGGATTTACACGTTTTAGGGGTCAGATATTCCAAAAAACATGTTTTTACAAAATGTCTGTCTGTCCGTGTGTGTCCGTGTGTGTCCGTATGTCACCATTCTACCATCAAAAAGTGCATGAAGTTATGCATAGAATTGAACCAAATTTTTTGTGAATGTTTTTGGCTGTGGCAAGCAGGTCCTCCTTCAGTTTTGAAATATTCTACCAGAAGGGGCGTTGCAGTTGTGATGTTTGCGCCTTTTTCAATATTGTACCGACCAAAAGTACATGAAGTTATGCATCAAATTGAACCAAATTTATTGTGTAACTGTATAACTATGGCTAGTTGGTCCTCCCAGAATTTGAGAAAAATCTGCCGGAAGGGGGCGCTGCAATCGTGATGTTTGTGCCATTTTCAATATTGTACCGACCAAAAGTATATGAAGTTATGCATCGAATTGAACCAAATTTTTTGTGTAACTGTATGGCTATGACTAGTTGGTCCTTCCCGAATTTGAAAAAAATCCTCCGGAAGATGGCGCTGCAATAGCAAATTTTATGCCATTTACAATATTGCACCACCTAAAAGTGTATGAAGTTAGTTCTAGAACTGAACTAATTTTTTTGTATATGATTTTTTTTTTTGGTGAGGCAAGTAGGTTCTCCCTGAATTAAAAAAAAAAAAACAAAAAAAAAATCTGCCTATCATTCTATTGTCCATCGGCTTGTGCAGAGACGAAAAATTTTTTTTACTCAGATTAATTGACTGAAGCAGAAATTTAAGATGAAAATCAAAGTTGGTATGGTATTGAATTAAAATTATTAAAGCATTAAAATGAGTAACTATTTTTTTTTAATATTATAAAATATACGTATGAGATAGAAGAAAGTTTTGGGATTGGCACATCCAGAGTTGTATAATATAGACACATGCGCCCACGCCGTGCGCAGAAAATTTTATGAGCTTTGCAGAAAATTTTAGAAAAGAAACACATTTATTTTTGTAACTTTTTTTAGTACCAAAAAATAAAAATATTCCCCCAATTTTATGTACGAATTATTTACTCTTAAAGCTAATTTCGTCAAAAGACCTTGAAAAAATCCCAAATTTTAACAAAGAATCGTGTAAAAAAAACGTACATTTTGACAAAGAATCACGTAAAAAACGAATATTTTGACAAAAAACCACGCGAAAGATGTCAATTTTGTCCAAAACCTGCTAAAAAAACGTAAATTTCATCCATGAATCGCGTATAAAACACGAATTTTGTGCATGGTTTATGTAAAAAATGCAAATTTCGTGCACGAATAACGTAAAAACGTGAATTACATCTATGAATTGCTCAAAAAATGTGAATTACATAAATTAATCGCTCAAAACGTGCAAATTACTGCCATTATTTCCTCAAAAAACACGAATTACGGGAAAGAATCGCTCAAAAAATGCTAATTACTGCCATAAATCACATTAAAAACGTGAATTATACCCACAAATCGCTCAAAAACGCAAATTTCGTCGACAGATTCCTTAAAAAACGCAAATTATGTCCATGAATCACATAAAAAATAGCGAATTACGTTCCATGAATCGCGTAAAAAGCATAAATTACGTCCTTAAATCGCTCAAAAAACGCGACTTTCGTCGACCAAAAAACGCAAATTATGTCCATGAATCGCATAAAATATTGAATTACGTCCATAAAGCGCATGAAAAACGCTAATTACGTCCTTAGATCTCTCAAAAAATGCGAATTTCATTGACAGATCGCTCAAAAAACGCAAATTTCGTCGACAGATCCTCAAAAACGTAAATTACGTCCATGAATCGCATCAAAAAACCAATTACGTCTATAAATCGCGTAAAAAACGCGAATTACACCCATGAATTTGCCTATTAAAAGCAAACTTCGTCCATGCGAAAATATGGTGCGTAATTTTATTAAACATTAAATTAATTTGTAGAAAGTTTTTGACCCAATATTATGTGCGCAGAAATTTTTTGGTTTTATACAAGTGTGGACACATCTAACTAGTTTTTTACCTGTAACGAGAATTATCAAGGTGAATGCCGAAATGTTGAATGCTTTATATACTTTTTCAGTAGCATATTTAAATGTGTTTAAATAAAATTGTGTACATTGTTTAATGAAATCTTATAAAGATAACCATCTAACATATTTTCTGGGGGAATTTAAAAAATTTACTTTCTTATTTAGGAAAATTTGTGCTATATTTTTACGCACATATGATCCTTATTTGGTTTCTATTTTTAATAAAAATGGCCCCCAAAGTCCCCCTTTTTAAGCAAAAATGGTCCCCCAAAGTCCCCTTTTTAAGCAAAAATGGTCCCCCAAAGTCCCCTTTTTAAATGAAAATGGTCCCCTTTCCCCCTTTTTAAGGGCTAAAATCTGTTGGGAGCCCTGCATGCCGTATACCTTCTGTATTATTTAAAGAAACCCTCTGTTTATCAAAAAAGCTATAATATACACACTCAAAAGTATGCCTCCTACTTTGAGCGTATACCTTCTGCTTAGAGCATATGACCTCTGTTCTTTTTACGACCACACCCCTGGTCACGAAGAAGTTAATTTATAATTTTTTTACCTTATAGTCCAAGAGCCGATAGAACAAAAACCAATCTTGTCAAGCACAAGCAAAAATGTGTGCATTTATTTATGAATTATGCAAGATGTATTATTTTATGAATTTCATGAAAGAGTATAAATAGGGATGATCCATGTCTGCCGAATGTGAAGTGTTGCTTAAGCCAAGAATTAATACCATCAGTGGTTGCCTCGTAGGTTTATCATTGTGTTTTCATGCTCCCAGTCTTCCATGTTTTCATATCTTTGATTGAAAAATAAACACAATGGAAATTTCATGAAATAGTCTTGTAGTATGGATATTTTATAAAAACACAGACACGTACACACAGACAGATATTTTATAAAAACGTTTTTTCGGTTTCTTTCCTTCTAAAGCGAATAAGTCAGTCGAAAACCTGAATACGAAAATTTTCACGAATCTTATACTTTCCCCTCGTGAAGATAGAAGGAAATAAAAATATGTCATATTTTTGTCAATAAAAATATGTTATATACGTAAATTTTAATAGAAATAGATTTTCAAAATTTTTGAATGTGTGCAAAATTACTTTTCATTCTGCTAAATAGCTTTCAAATTTATGCTTATGAGACGATCCACATTTCATAATTTATTTGTACAGCTTTTAATATAAAAAAAAGTTTTCTAACATTAAAAATTTTGATTGAAATAGATTGCCACAAGCTTCTAAAATGTCCAAAATTATGTTTTTTTTCTGCTAAATGACTTTTGAATATTGTTTAAAAGACTAACCGAATTTCAATGTGCTTTGCAAAACCGAACTATTGAAAAAAACGAACTTTGATTAAAAACGAACTTGACATTTGAATTTTTATTCTTTAAATTTATATAATTTCCAAATTATTTGGCCGAAAGACTTTTAATTTACAATCCAAATGTAAAATAACATAACATAAATCATAATGTGAGGTCAAAAGTAGATGCTAGAATTGGAAATTTTAGTTTGTCACTGATTTAATATATAAATGACACTCGAAGAATAATTTAAATGCTACGTTATCTTACTTTTTTACTAATCAGTTGATACCAATCACATTTTTATATGAAGACTGGCGAAGAGTTAGTAGATACGATATTCTTTTTATCACCCACAACCGTACAATTTTTTAAATAGCTAAAACAAACAATTTTTATAAAAATTACTGCATTTAAATTTAAAATGCAAAGATTAAATGAAACTTCCACGAAAAAAAACTGGCGAAAATCACAATTAAATAATAAAACTTTATAAGAATCAACATAAAACAAAAAATGAAATATCGTTTAAAAAAAAAAAAAAAAAAAAAAAAAAAAAAAAAAAAAAACTGGCGATAAATCACAATGAAATAATAAAACTTTGTATGAATCGACATCAAACAAAAGATGAAATAACATCGAAAACATTGGCGGTAAATCACAATTAATTAATAAATTTTTGTTTGAATCGACAGAAAATAAAAAATGAAAGTGCGTCGAAAAATTTGACTATAAATCCCAATTAAATAATAAAACTTTATATGAATCAACAGAAAACAAAAGATGAAATATCATTTAATAAAAAACTGGCGATAAATCACACAGAACTAATAAAATTTTGTATGAATTGACAAAACAAAAGATGAAATAACATCGAAAAAATTGATGATAAATCAGAAATAAGTAAAAATACTTTGCCTGAATCGACATAAAATGAAAGAAAAAAATCATCGAAAAAAAAGGCGATAATGAAACAGCACTGAAAAAAACTAGGGATACCTTAGGAATCCTTTTGGATTCTTGGGGGTACATTGTCCCCTAATAGACACGTGTTTACATTGGCTCTTCCCCTGGGATTATGGGTTTATCCTTGGCACAAATTCAAAGCTGATCTCCAGTATGGGTATCTACACTGTTAGAAATTTTGCTCTAATTTGAACCAAATTTTGGTGCTCAGTAGCTGCCACCATAAGTTGCACCACACATCACGTACCAACATTTGGAGCTTCGTATTTCAACCTCGTTCCAACTATTGGAGCTGTGCTTCGACCGGAGCTCCAAATATTGGTTCAAGATTTCACCATCTTTACAGTGGCTCAATAGCTGCCACTATTTGTTCACCTGTTCACTTATGCTGTTCATCATCTTTACTATTGAGCACCAAAATTTGATTCAAACTAGGACAAGATTTTTAACAGTGTACTACTACTAAGGTGTTTACATTGGCTGATAACGGGCTGTTAAAATTTCCATCCTTTTATTTTATTGTGATTCATACTAAATTTTATTACTTAATTGGAAATATTAAAGTTTGTTATGTTTATTTATATTTTTACACTGTTAAAACTTTTGCTCTAGTTTGAACCAAATTTCGGTGCTTAGTAGCTGCCACCATAAGATGGTGAAATCTCGTACCAACATTTGGAGTTTCCTATTTCAACCTCGTTCCAGCTACTGGAACTATGCTTCAATAGCAGTTCCAAATATTGTTTCAAGATTTCACCATCTTACAGTGGCAGCTATTCAGCACCAAAATTCCGTTCGAATTAGAACAACATTTTTAACAGTGTATGGGGAATTTTCAAAGTTTTGATATTTTATCAAATATATTGTATATTAGTTTATTTTTATTTATTTATTCATTTATTTATTTAGAATTGCTTTCAGTATTTTGACATTACTATGCTATTTATAAACTAACACATAAAACATTTTTTTTTTTTCGTTTTTCTTATAAACTTCTAAAAGTAAAAGCGTGGAATCATCGAATTAATGGATCCCCTAATTGTCTGCCGCTACAGTTTAACGCGCACTCATCTCATGTGAATTGAACTATTATGGAAGTTTGAACAAAAATATAGACCATTCAAAACTTTTTTCCGAACCGTATTGTTAAATTAAATTTACAGCCTTATGGGAAATTTCTTTCAGACCGGGTTTTTTTTAAACGGAACGATTCAACCATATCTATTTTTACGAAACGACTACACTTGCAGTATTTGCCAACTAATATTACAGGATAGTAGTTAGTTGCCCCGAGGCGGTGTCTGAACAAGTTTTTCCTTTCAAAAGCTTGCTTCCATTAAGAAGTTGTAAGAAAACCTTTCTACTTGGATAAAATGCGAGCAATTGTCTGGAAAAAAGAATATCAGATATAAGTGATGGAGATCTATATTACCGTTACCGTGACCGTAAAATTCCCGGTTGGTTTCGGCTACTTTTGCTGCTGGTGTATGTTGAAAAGATTGTTTTATTTATTGGAATGAATAAAACAGGAGGTAAATCAAATGTAATTGCGTGTTTAAAATTTATTTTTATAAATGTTTAAAGACTTTCCAAATAATTTTATTTAACTGATAATCAGAAATTTTATATTACGCAAATAATCAGTACTCGAGATAAGTACTTTATCAAGATAAAAACATGTATATATATTTGCAGAATTCCTTGAATATGTCGAAACATATTAGTGGAGTAGGGGATGTGTGTAGCGGGGAAACACCGTGTCTTTTTTTCTGAATGTTGCGTCGTGGCGGGATCGGTCGTAATTTACGAATTTTTATTAAAAATGGCGCAAAGAAAAGCTGTAAACGAACTTAAATTAAAGGAGAAAGTGAATCTTCTTAATTTTCTGGAAAGCAGCAGCCAAAGAGAGATAGCGAAAAATTTTGGTGTGGGCTAGACAACTGTATTATGCAACATTATAAAACGCAAGGAAGAATATCTGGAAAGACATTCTTCTCAAAACAGGGGACTCCAAAGAAAGCGCAGAAGAACGCTTTTCGACACTAAGAACAAAGCCACGTTTCATTGGTTTAACCCTTTCTGGCACACTTTGCCCAGTCCAGGATACCTAATTTTAATTCCAAACTTGCAAAAGGCACCAATATTATTTTAGTAAAATTTTGCTTTTATAATGAAAGCTTAACTTAAGGAATTCTTAATTTAAAAAAAAGTCGTTTGTAAATTCCGTTGACAGTTGATAATTTCTCATTTTACTAACAGAATTTGCCCGTGCTGGAAAGGGTTAAAATAATGAGATCAATCCATGAAAGAATATTGGGACTGATGCTTCAGGAAAAAGTAAAAAACTTCCAAAAGAATTCGAAATAGTGGACTTTCAAGCGTCAGCAGGTTGGCTTGAAAAATTCAAACTACGATACGAGGTTTCTGAAAAAAGTTTTGTGTGAGGAATCGAATTAGGTTTTAGATGAAGTGGTTCAGAAGTTTATTGAAAAATTAGCAGTGTTTGATAAAGGTGTTAAAGATGAGAACATCTTTAATACTGATGAGTGCGATCTCTTCTTTAAAGCAATGCTTGATAGAAGTCTAGTAATTAAGGGTGACAGTTGCAAAAGAGGAAAATTTTCAAAAGAGCATTTTAATTTTCTTCTATGTTCTAGTGTGACTGGTCAAAAACTGAAGTCTATGGTGATCAGCAAATCTGCAAAAACTCGTGCAATTAAAAATGTAAAACCTGAAAGCCTTCCTGTTTTTTTTTCGGTTTTTTTTTGGGGGGGGAGGGGGGAGAATGAATAGATCTGCTTGGATGACCAGTGCTTTGTTCGAAGAATGGTTTAAAAGAATTGACGCAGAAATAAGGAAAAAAAAAGCAGTCTATTCTGCTTATCAAAAACAACTGCCGACACCTGAAAATAAAAAATATGACAAATGTGAAACTAAAATTTTTGCTTCCAAACATAACTTCGAAAACACAACCTTTAAATCAAGACATTATTGAGTCTTTCAAAGTACACTACAGAGCTCAATTTCTGGAATGGATGATCATGTAAGCACAAACCTATAGTTCTTCTGCATTTTTCATCGTCAACAGCAGCGTCAGTAAATGCTGTTCATGGGACTATTTCTGCTTGGAATAAGGTTGCGCAAACCACGATTAAGAACTGCTTCAGGAAAACTGGATTTGTTAAGCTATTGGTGCAGGGGGGTTAAGCTTTATCTATCTTCCTTGCCAGTTTTTGATGGAATTGATTTTGAAGATTATGTTACCATGGACGATGAGTAAGTGACATTTACTAAACCAAACCCAGAAGCAATCTTTAATGAGATACCCCCTGCAATTAAGCACAAAGAGGACTCAAAACAGACTTTGAAGGGGATGATGATACTAGTACCGACGAAACTGAAAAGTACCCAACTCTGAAGGAAGACGATGATGGAGCAATTCAAAGATTTCCCAGCAGAAAATGCCCAAAAATGCTTAATGGACTTTTAAACCGTGAAAGTGATTTTTGCAGTTAACTAATGAACAAAAAGAGAACTCAAATGAAATTTAGTTATTCTTTCAAAAGTTGTAAAAATGTGCTGCACCATAGGTGAAAATAAAAATGATTAAGTGGTAATTTTTTTCTAAATTTTTACTTAAAAAATACTAAAAAAGTTTACTAAATTTTTACTAAATATTTTCTAAAAACTCTCTAAGTTGACCATCTCCATATGTTGACCACTTAATTCCAGTCCCTTGGGGGGTCAACTTATGGAGGTTCTACTGTATATATATATATATATATATATATATATATATATATATATATATATATATATATATATGTTACTATATATATATATATACATATATATATATATATATGTGCAGAAATGGTCAATACTCCAGATAAGTAATTTATCAAAATAATAAGATACATTTTTTGAAGGAATTAAATATAATATAAATCGTAGGTAATGGCTTGTTTATATTTTATTTTTTAAACTGACAAAAGATTTATCAAAATTCTCCAAGTAACTTAATTCATAATTAGAATGTTTATATGTGTATACAGGTCAAATCTAATTGTGTGTTTTGAATTTAAATTTAAAACTGTTTAAATTATATATATATTTAAGAATTGCTTTCACTATTGGTACATTACTATCCTTTATTTTATCTGCAAAACATATTATTTTTACACACATTAACGGAATACTGTATCTTTATAAACTAATACCTAAACAATTTTCTTGATTTTCTTATAAACTTCTAAAAATTAAAAAACTAGAATCATCGAATGAATGGATTACCCAATTGCCTGCCGTTTAATAAAATTTCTTTTTTATCTTTATATCTTTCAGAACTAAAATCACTACAGTTTAACACGTACTCATCCCACGTGAATTGAACTATTTTGGAAGTTTGGACAAAAATGTAGACCATTCAAAACTTTTCTTTGAACCAAATTATTAAATTAAATTTACAGCCTTGTGGGAAATTTATTTCAGACCGGGATTTTTTTTCTATGGAGCGATTCAAACATATTTACTTTTAAGGGACGACAGTACTTGCAGTATCTGCCAACTAATATTACGAGATAGTAGTTAGTTTCCCCGAAGCGGTGTCTGAACAAGTTTTTCCTTTCGAATGCTCTCTTCCATTGAGAAGTCATAAGAATGCCTAGTCTATACTAATAAAATCCGTGCGCCTCTGTCTGCTTGAAGCCGATTAAACTTCGAAACGCGGGCGAGTTGGAAGTCGCGAGAGGTGTCTTTCGATTGGAAAAATTCCGGGAAAGTCATTTCGGGCATTTTCGAGAACGTGGGACCAAAATTAAAAAAGTTATGAATTAAAAACCGGTCGGGAATCGGAACGGAAAACGTCTAATTTCCGAAACGGAGCTCAAACAGTTCTCTGAGGCAGAACACTGCGCAACCTTGCGGTGAAGAACTGAACTTTTCCCCTCGGATTGCTATGAAATTTTTATACGTTATTGAGGTTTACCCTAGCACGAACCCTATTGAAAATGAAGTATCTACCATGATTAGTTTATCTACAGAGAGAATCAAAAGTTTCCCATTACATTACGGCCTATGGGGAAAAATCGTTAATATACTCAAATTGCCATGAAATTTTAGGACGTTTTTGACGTTTACCCTAGCACAAGTCCTATTGAAAATGAAGTTTCTACCATGATTAGTTTGTCTACAGGGCGAATCAAAAGTTTCCCATTACATTACGGCCTATGGGGAAAAATCGTTAATATACGCGGATTGCCATGAAATTTTAGGATGTTATTGAGGTTTACCCTAGCACGAACCCTACTGAAAATGAAGTTTCTACCATGATTAGTTTGTCTACAGGGCGAATCAAAAGTTTTCCATTGCATTATGGCCTATGGGGGAAAATCGTTAATATACTCGGATTGCCATGAAATTTTAGGACGTTGTTAACGTTTACCCTAGCACAAGTCTTATCGAAAATGAAGTTTCAACCATGATTAGTTTATCTACAGGGCGAATCAAAATTTCCTATTACATTACGGCCTATGGAAAAAAATCGTTTCAAAGGAATTTTAAAGATGTTATACCCTGTCAAACATATTAAAATATGCATTCTATAAAATATAAGGTGAAAATGTAGCTATTATTCATTTACAGGGCCACACAAAAGAATTCCATTAGATAATGGTAAAAGGGGGAATTGTGTGACATATTTTAAAGATTTTAAGCTTTTTCATGTATAATAAAATTGATATATGTCACTGAAGCTTAATATAAATTATTCGCTACTGTCTTGCATAATATGAAGTACATAGCATTTACAGGGCCATACAAAAGATTTCAAATAGTATATTCTTTCCGAAGTACCGTATATGTGTCTGATGATGGCTGATGGAGGGATGAAATGCATTTTAATTATTATATTCGCGTTTATATTTCGTTAAATATATGCACATTATATGGTGTGTATAAATGTTATAGTTGATATACAGGGCTACCCAAAAGAGCTAACCAATGTTACTGAATATGAGCGTAAATTATTTAAACGTGGTTCTTAAATAAGCTATGCATTTTTACGCTGAGCTGCATTCAATTTACTGAAAAATGTTTGCATAATATAGATAAAGGGATATACAGGGCCACGCAAAGTATTCAGTACATGGACGCCTATGAATGATGATTTATGAGACTGTGATTTCAGTTGTTTTAAAAGTGTTTTAGTTTACAATACATTTTAGCCTAATGCTGACTTGTAATAAAGGTACAATGTAAACTACAGGGCTGAACAAAGGTATTCAAGTAAGTTTCCATCTAATAGTATGAATTGCTGAAAAAGAAATTTCAAGCTACTGGGTATTTTCTTGCTAAGCTAAATTTTCCCATTATATGAACTGACATATGAAATACAGGGCTGTTCTAATGTACTGGAATACATATTTGGGTATATTTGGCTATACACTATTATTTCCCTAAATAACAAAGTTTTGTTAAAAATTTCCTTAAGTGTTGGAAAGTTCTTCATAATCTATGCTTAACGCATGATTTTTCTTACTTGTTTTTTAATAGCAGTCTTTTGCAGTTTTTAATACCGAAACTTTTTTTGCGCGTTTTTAGGTAGATTTCGTAAGAAATACTACCGATTGCAATCGCACCAGTTTATATATCTATCTATCTATCTATCTATATATATATATATATATATATCTTTTTTATGGACACGATAACTTCTATAATTCTTCACCAATCTCCACCAAACTTGTACATAAAATCAATGGGGATAAAATCTTGGCTGAGTTCGTTAATGGGCAAAATCGGACCAAGGGGGTCGGAATAGGGGGCGTTTTTGTGAAAACCGAAAAAACGCCATAACTTCTTAATTAAAGTAGATATCGAATCGGTTTAAAGTTTATATTACTTCTCAAAAATGGGCCAAATGTATATATATGACAGATTTTTGATAAATTTAGAAGTGGGCTCAAGAGGCGAAAAAAACAGGGTTTTTGAGAGAGAAAAATTCGTAACTTTGTCAATTTTCAAGATATCAAGTCCAAATAAATTTTTTATAAATGTTCTTAAAATTATCTAAAACTTTTGTATTTACAAGTTTTTGATAGTACCAACTTTTACCGATGAAAAAAATTAAAAAAGAAAAGAAAAAGGGCGCTGAAAAAAGAGAAAAATCCATAACTCCGTCAATTTTTAAGATATCAAATCTGATTAAATTTATTTTACATCTTCTCAAAAATATCTACAACTTTTATATTGACAAGTTTTTCGTAGGACCAATTCGTATAGCAAAAAGAAATTAAACAAAAATAGGAGTTGGAGAAAAAACCTCAAATCCAAAAGGCTTATATTCTGACTCATTTTTAAATTCATTTTTGATTTTAAACGCATCCAAATGGTAGATCCTCTTATTTAGAAACTGTATAAAGTGACGCATTGGTCAATTTTCTGATAAAGATAGAATATATTTCAAAAAGCTACCAAAAAGGGTATTTTAAACAGAATTTCCTAAAGTCATCGGGACTGAAAATTGAAGGAAGTATTCAATTAAGAAATTGCGTTTTTTCTGACTCGTTTAAAATCCATTTTTGTTCTCAAACGCATCCAATTTACAGATCCTCTTATTTAGGAACTATATAATGTGATGCATTGATCAGTTTTTTGATAAAGACGGAATATATTTCAAAAAAGGCTACCAAAAAGAGTATTTTGAACAGAATTTTCAGAAATCATCGTGACTGAAAATTTAAGGAAGTGTTCAAATAAGAAATTGCGTTTTTTTCTGACTCGTTTTTAAATCCATTTTTGCTATCAATTGCATCCAATTTACAGATCCTCTTATTTATGAACTATACAATGTGATGCATTGATCGGTTTTTTGATAAAGACAGAATATATTTTGAAAAAGGCTACCAAAAATGGGTATTTTGAATAGAATTTCCCGAAGTCTTCGAGATTTGAAAATTTAAGGAAGTTTTCACATAGCAAATTACGTTTTTTTATGACTCGTTTTAAAATCCATTTTCGCTCTCAAATGCATACAATTTACAGATCCTCTTATTTAGGAACTATATACTGTGACGCATTGGCCAGTTTTTTGATAAAGATAAAATATATTTTTAAAAATGCTGTCAAAGTGAGTATTTAGCACAAAATTTTCCGAGGCAATCATGATTAAAGAATTAAGGATGTATTCAAACAACAAATCGGTTATTTTATGACTCATTTTTAAATTCGATTTTTTTCTCAAATGCTTTCAACTGACAGTTTTTTGTTATTTAGGAACTGTATAATGTACTGTTTTGGTCGATTTTTTAATAAATTTAGAATCTATTTCAAAATATGTTGTCATAATGGGCATTTGAGCTGAATTTTTCTTAAGATGATTCTGATAAAACCAGTTTTTGCAGAAAAATGAAATTAAAAATTTTTCATAAACGGCCAAATGAAGTTATTAAACTGGGTTTATCTCTAATCATATTTTTTTTTTTTTTTTTGAAATGAGCACTCTTCGAAATCTACCTCCGCCTATAGGCCCAGCCGACAGGGATTTTTTTCTTAAACCATCATACAGACAGTTTTTAAAGTAGATAAAACTGATTACATATTCAGAATCTGCGTAAAAGTCTGCTTCTGATGAACCAAAAAATACGAGAAAATGTTTTATGGGCGCGCAGCGCCAACCGTGCAAAACCAAATATTTTTAATGGGACGATGCCTTTGCACGGTGGGCGCGCGTAGCGCCCACTGTGCGAAATCACATATTTTTAACGGGATAATGGGCGCATAACAACCATAGCTCTTTAATTTACTTTTTTTGTGCTTGAGGGTTCGAACTCCAAGACTTGCTTATTAAATGAATTTTTTTGCTTATTATATACTGCTTAATATCGAGGTTCGTTTGGAAAAAGTGGCCCAGCTAGCGGGCGTAGCTCGCTAGTCTATACTAATAAAATCCGTGCGCCTCTGTCTGTCTGTCTGCTTGAAGCCGATTACAGTTCGCAACGCGGGCGAGTTGGAAGTCGCGAGAGGTGTCTTTCGATTCGAAAAATTCCGGGGAAGTCATTTCGGGCATTTTCGAGACCGTGGGACCAAAATTAAAAAAGTTATGAATTAAAAACCGGTCGGGAATCGGAACGGAAAACGTCTTATTTCCCTAACAGGTCTCAAACGGAGCTCTGAGACAGAACACTGCGCTACCTTGCGGTGAAGAACAGGAACTTTTCCCCTTTGGCTAAAAGAAGAAGCAGCCGAAAACCTATTTTTCTCCCGTCAATTTGTCAAAGAATGTATAAGAGAAAAAGAAGTAATTGGTAAAAAATATTAAACACTGTTTAATTAATATAATAAGTACAACTATTTAAGCACAGCAAGATATATTCACTAAGAGGTAATAGTGTTGCTAATTAATATTTTGAGGATCTCAGATGTAACTGGCTATTCATATATTTATTCTGTATGTGAGTATTAATCGTTGTAGCTCATTTTCATACTTTTTCTTTTTGGTAGCATACACGAATATTGTGTAACCTAAGATTTACGCGATTAATACTAATTTCTGTTAGTACAAACGGAAAACGAGCTGCCAAAATTATTTGTTAGTTATGTTCTTTGTGATATTAATGAAATTACTTATTTTTTTTAATAGCAGTCTTTTGCAGTTTTTAATAAACAAACTTTTTTTGCGCGTTTTTTCTTAAACCATCATGCAGACAGTTTTCAAAGTAGAAAAAAACTGATTACATATTCAGAATCTGCGTAAAAGTCTGCTTCTGATGATCCAAAAAATACGAGAAAATGTATTATGGACGCGCAGCGCCAACCGTGCAAAACCAAATATTTTTAACGGGATAATGGCGACCATGGCGCGTAGCGCCGGTGGGCCGGCTTCGCACGATGGGCCCGTACCGCCCACTGTGCGAAATCACGTATTTTAACGGGATAATGGGCGCATAACAACCATAGCTCTTTAATTTACTTTTTTGTGCTGAGGATTCGAACACCAAGACTTGCTTATTAAATGAATTTTTTTGTTTATTATATATTGCTTAATATCGAGGTTCGTTTGGAAAAAGTGGCCCAGCTAGCGGGCGTAGCTCGCTATCTATACTAATAAAATCCGCGCGCCTCTGTCTGTCTGTCTGCTTGTAGCCGATTACAGTTCGCAACGCCGGCGAGTTGGAAGTCGCGAGAGGTGTCTTTCGATTCGAAAAATTCCGGGGAAGTCATTTCGGGCATTTTCGAGACCGTGGGACCAAAATTAAAAAAGTTATGAATTAAAAACCGGTGAGGAATCGGAACGGAAAACGTCTTATTTCCCAAACAGGTCTCAAACGGAGCTCTGAGGCAGAACACTGCGCTACCTTGCGGTGAAGAACAGGAACTTTTCCCCTTTGGCTAAAAGAAGAAGCAGCCGAAAACCTATTTTTCCCCCGTCAATTTGTCAAAGAATGTATAAGAGAAAAAGAAGTAATTGGTAAAAAATATTAAACACTGTTTAATTAATATAATAAGTACAACTATTTAAGCACAGCAAGATATGTTCACTAAGAGGTAATAGTGTTGCTAATTAATATATTGAGGATCTCAGATGTAACTGGCTATTCATATATTTATTCTGTATGTGAGTATTAATCGTTGTAGCTCATTTTCATACTTTTTCTTTTTGGTAGCATACACGAATATTGTGTAACCTAAGATTTACGCGATTAATACTAATTTCTGTTTGTACAAACGGAAAACGAGCTGCCAAAATTATTTGTTAGTTATGTTCTTTGTGATATTAATGAAATTACTTATTTTTTTTTAATAGCAGTCTTTTGCAGTTTTTAATAAACAAACTTTTTTTGCGCGTTTTTTCTTAAACCATCATGCAGACAGTTTTTAAAGTTGAAAAAAACTGATTACATATTCAGAATCTGCGTAAAAGTCTGCTTCTGATGATCCAAAAAATACGAGAAAATGTATTATGGACGCGCAGCGCCAACCGTGCAAAACCAAATATTTTTAACGGGACAATGGCGACCATGGCGCGTAGCGCCGGTGGGCCGGCTTCGCACGATGGGCCCGTACCGCCCACTGTGCGAAATCACGTATTTTAACGGGATAATGGGCGCATAACAACCATAGCTTTTTAATTTACTTTTTTTGTGCTGAGGATTCGAACACCAAGACTTGCTTATTAAATGAATTTTTTTGTTTATTATATATTGCTTAATATCGAGGTTCGTTTGGAAAAAGTGGCCCAGCTAGCGGGCGTAGCTCGCTAGTACAGTAATAAAATCCGAGCAGTTGTCTGGAAAAAAGAATATACATAATTGATGTATATCTGGATCCCGTGAGCGTAAAATTCCAGGTTGTTTCGGCTATTTTTGCCGTTGGTGTACGTTGAAAAAAATGTCTTATTTGTTGCAGTGAATTAAACCGGTGATAAATCATGTAAAACTGTGATTATTTAAAAATTCTCGATATAATTTAATTGATAGTTAGAATTTTTATATTGTGCAAAATCTCAGCACTCGAGTTAAGTAATTCATCAAAATAATAAAATATATTTTTTGAAAGAATAAAACATATAGTAAATAAAATGTAATTAAATGGTTTTTTTTTTTTTTTTTTTTTTTTTTCTTTTTCTTTTTTTTGAAGATTTACGAAACTTATCCATATACCTTAATTTAAAATTAGATTTTTTTATAAATTAATTTTAAATTTTTAATTAGATTTTTTTTAAATAAATAAAACGTGGTAAATCAAATATAATTAAATGTTGAATATATTTAGTTATATATTTTTTTAAAGATTTACGAAAACTATCCAAATACTTTAGTTTATAATTAAATTTTTTTTATATTGCGCACATGATCAATACTTCAAATAAGTAATTTATGAAACTAATAAGATATATTTTTGAATGAATTATACACATTTTAAATGATATATAATTGTATGCTTTTATTTTTTAAACTGATTAAATATTTTTCAAAACTCTCCAAATAGCTTAATTTATAAATAATTGAATGTTTATATATATTATTTTTAGGTCTATCCTGATTTCTATTCAGAAATTAATCGCAATTAATGTGGCTATTTAGTATTGCCCTTGATAACGAGCTAAATACCATATTTCCAATTTTATTTCTAATTCTGACAACTCCTCTGTATGATATAATTTGGCATCAACTAATTTTTACAGTAATTGATGTTGATTTGTAGTATTAACTAATGGTTCTATATACACTATATGGCCATTGATTATTGGACACTTGCGATTTTAGACATTTTACTAAATATCTAGAAAAATACATGAGTAATCATCTCGAAACTCTTAGTGTACAAATATAATAGTATACGTCATACATCTCCGTGAAGATTTTTTACCGAAACTCCATGGGGGACTTTAACAAATTTAAAAAAATGAATATCTTTTGAATAACCCTGTCAAAACTAATGTAGCAAAAGTGCTCAAACTCTAGATTATTATTGAATGCCTCATTGTAATACACTGTGTTCATTTTTATGCAAATAGCATGCATACTCGCAGAGTAATTAAGGTTTTTATAAAAATGGTGCCAAATTTTTCCAAGTTTTTCCTTTATAATTTTCAGTGTTCTTAATATAATATAATATTTTTTTTTCAGAAAATATGACAAACAACATTGCACATAGTACCCTGTAATCAGAATTAAAAAATAATAAAAAAATTGTATGAAAAATGAGTAGGTTTACTAAATAATTTTTTACTGCGCATGCGTCAAAGATATCAAAATTTCATTTGCATATTATGTTAGCTAAATGTATAGAGCAACTTTTGCAAAAGTCTCAAAATCATAGCTTGAAAATTCTGAAAGTAATCGTCTATAGAAAAAGGACAAAATCCGTTGTTTCCAAAATGAAGCAAAAAAATGAGGGATTTTATCCAAATGTAGTAGTACATCCCGTATTGTGTATTCTATATTGACACTAATCAATGAATATATGGATACAACCCCTCTTGTTTTTGCTTCATTTTGAGAACAACAGATTTTCAACTTATTCAATTGACGATTATTTTCAGAATTTTCAAGTTATGATTTTGTGACTTTCACAAAAGTTGCTTTATACATATAGCTAACATAATATGCAAATGAAATTTTGACATCGTTGACGCATGCGCAGTAAAAAATTATTTAGTAAACCAACTCATTTTCTATACAATTTTCATTATTTTTTAATTCTGATCACAGGATACTGTGTGCAATGTTGTTTGTCATATTTTCTGAAAAAAAAAAAACATTATTTTATATTAAGAACTCTAAAAATTATAAGGAAAAAAAACTTGGAAAAATTTGGGACCATTTTTATAAAAACCTTAATTACTCTGCGAGTATGCATGCTATTTGCATAAAAATGAACAAGGCGTATTACAATAAGGCATTCAATCATAATTTAGAGTTTGAGCGCTTTTGCTGCATTAGTTTTGACAGGGTTATTCAAAAGATATTCATTCTTTTTTAATTTTCTGACGGTCCCCTATGGAGTTTCAGGAAAAAATC
Source organism: Maratus speculifer (assembly GCA_964019185.1). Taxonomy (NCBI): domain Eukaryota; kingdom Metazoa; phylum Arthropoda; class Arachnida; order Araneae; family Salticidae; genus Maratus; species Maratus speculifer. The sequence goes on from OZ025292.1 coordinate 115,476,957, forward strand.
TTCACGGAGATGTATGACTTATACTATTATATTTATACACTAAGAGTTTCGAGATGATTCCTCATGTATTTTTGTAGATATTTAACAAAATGTCTAAAATCGCAAGAGTCCAATAATCAATGGCCATATAGTGTGTATATATATATATATACAGGGTGTCCGAAAAGTCTGGAAACGGTCGAATAACTCGAAAAATACATATGAGATTGAAAAAAGTAAATATACGTGTTAAATATTTTTAAATAAGCTACTCAGTGATACCAAATTTGACCTTCGTAACCGACCCCCTGGGGGTCAGAGGGGGTCCAACTTTGAAATCTTAAATTATAACTCCCATTTTTTATTGCAGATTCGGATTCTACGGACAAAAATACATAACTTTTGTATTTGATGTTTATTTCGAATCCTCGTTTATCACGGTGTAATTGAGCATATTAAATCGATACATATTTCGGCTTTTCCAACGGGATTTTCCCTAATCGAAACTAATTGGGGAGAATTTATGACATCAAATTCCTCGTCTTTTGCAATAATAGCGTTTCCTGAAAATCACTCGTGCCGATTATTTCGGTAGTGCTACACAGTTAAAAATTTGATCCATTTGCTGTAGCGTCACTCCACAGCTTTTATAGAATATCTCTTTCATGACCAATGAGAATGTTCCATAACACAGTAAAGTACACTGTAAAAAAATTGACCCTTTTGCTGCATCGTCTCTCCACCGCTTTTATAGAAAACGATTACTTTACTGTGTTATGGAGCATTCTCAATGGTCACAAAAGAGATATTCTATAATAGCTGTGGAGTGACGCTGCAGCAAATGGGTCAAATTTTTAACAGTGTAGCACTATTGAAATAATCGCCACAGGTGATTTTCAGGAAACGCTATTCCTACAAAAGACGAGGAATTTAACGTCAAAAATTCTGCCCAATCAGTTTCGATTAGGGAAAATCCCGTTGGAAAAGCGGGAATATGTATCGATTTAATATGCTCGATTACACCGTAATAAACGAAGATTTGAAATAAACATCAAATACAAAAGTTACGTATTTTTGTCCGTAGAATCCGAATCTGCAATAAAAAATGGGGGTTATAATTTAAGATTTCAAAGTTGGACCCCCTCTGACCCCCAGGGGGTCGGTTTCGAAGGTCGAATTTGGTATCACAGAGTAGCTTATTTAAAAATATTTAACACGTATATTTACGTTTTTCAATCTCATATGTATTTCTCGAGTTATTCGGCCGTTTCCAGACTTTTCGGACACCCTGTATATATATATATATATATATATATATATATGTATATATATATATATATATATATATATATATATACATACATACATACATACATATATATACCGGGTGTTCCAAAAATAACCGGTAGATTTTAAAATTCAATAACTTGAAAACGGTGACAGCTATTAAAAAAATTTTTGCAGGAGGGTTATGTATGATGTCATAAGTTTTTTCTCCGTGATTTTTTATTTTAGTTCGGAAATCAAACAATAGATGGCGCTGATGGCACTTGGCTCTCAGTCGAAGCCGAAACTGAGCTCACTCAGCATTGATACGAAGGAAGGAGATTAAGGATAAGGAGTGCGTCTTATTCCATTAGATTTCAATGGAATGCATTTTTGCCATGGAAGTAACAGATTCTTCGATAGTGGAATACAGCGTTCAGAAATGGGTATAAATTTCGCAAACAGTACATAAGTTTGCAGGAGATTTTACATTTATGAAGTTTTATTTACCCAGATAAAATTACTTTCTTTTGGCATGATTTAAAGAATATTTTATGCATCGTATTTTAAAACTACACTGTTAAAAATTTGAAACCTTTGCTGCATCATCACACCTCCGCTTTTATAGAAAAGGATTACTTCACTGTATTATGAAGCATCCTCATTGGTCAAAATTGAGATATTCTATGATAGCAATGCAGTGACGATAGAGCAAATGTTTCAAATTTTAACAATGTTGGTGAAGATATTTTGCTGCAATCTTGCTCTTACACCGTAAAAAAATTGACATATTTGCTGCAGCCTCACTCCATCGCCTTTATAGAAAACGGTTACTTTATTGTATTATGGAGCATTATCATTGGTCATAAAAGACATATTCTATAAAAGCTGTGGAGTGACGCTGCAGCAAATGAGTCAAATTTTTTACAGTGTAAGACCCGATTTTGAACACTTTCGATAAGATTTCAATGGAATGCGTTGTTGCAATGGAAATAACAGATTCTTCGATAGTGGAATACAGCGTTCAGAAGTGGGCATAAATTTCGCAAGCACTATTGGAGTTTGCAGGAGATTTAGCATTTATGAAGTTTTTTTTACCCCGGATTAAATTACATTTTATGGCATTATTTAAAGAATATTTTATGCATCGTATTTTAAATTTAAGTAAAGAGTTTTTCTTTGGTTTGTTAAAAGTTTTATAACTTTTGTGATATTCTAAGTAATTTTAGATCTTTTAACTAATTTTTTAAAAAATTCCAATAGGAAAATTAGGAATTTTATAGCTTAGTTTGGAATTTCATTCCAAACTAAAATTTTGGACATTTCAACTAAATTTCTAAATGGGTTTGATAAAATTCCCATACACTGTAAAAAAATATGACTATTTTGCTGCATCGTCACTCCCCCGCTTTTATAGAATATCACTCTATTGGCCAATGAGAATGCTCCATGATATCCTGAAGTAGTCGTTTTCTATAAAAGCGGTGGAAAGACGATGCAGCAAAATAGTCATATTTTTTTACAGTGTAAATACTCATAAATGTAAAATAGCCTTCAAACTCGAATTAAGCTTGTTATTTTCATGCCCAATTCCGAACACTGGATTTTTCTATGGAAGAATATGTTATTTCCATGACAACAACACATTCTATTGAAATCATACGGAATGAGTTCAGACTCGGATCTTAAGAGGAAGATTGTAGCAAAACACAGGGTGTTTCAAAAATGACCGGTACATTTGAAAAATCAATAAAAATTAAACGGACAGCGTTAAAGATACACCGTTTGTTGCAATATGTTTGAGACAACAGTAAATTTTCAGGCATATAATTTTCAAAATTAGTTAAATTTTTCAACAGCAGATGGCGCTGCAGGCAATTTGAAAGCTATAGTAGAAAACGCAATCTGTGAGTTTGCCATTTTGTAAAGCCCGTGTCCCTGCCCGCGAAGAGACTCGCGAGCTAAAGCTATTCACTGTAAAAAAAATTGACCTATTTGCTGCAGCGTCATTCCACCGCTTTTATAGAAAACGGAAACTTTATTGTGTTATGGAGCATTCTCATTGGTCATAAAAGACATATTCTATAAAAGCTGTGGAGTGACTCTGCAACAAATGGGTCAATTTTTTTTTACAGTGAATAGCTTTAACTCGCGAGTGGCTTCGTGGGCAGGGACAGAGGGTTTACAGAATGGCAAATTCACTGATTGCGTTTTCTATTATACCTTTCAAATTGCCTGAAGCGTCATCTATTGTTGAAAATTTTAGCTAATTTTGAAAATTATATGCCTGAAAATTTACTGTTGTCCCAAACATATTGCAACAAACGGTGTATTTTTAACGCTGCCCGTTTAATTTTTATTGATTTTTCAAATGTACTGGTCATTTTTGAAACACATTGTATCTTCACCAACACTGTTAAAATTTGAAACTTTTGCTGCATCGTCACTCAGTTGTTATTATAGAATATCTCTATTTTGACCAATGAGAATGCTCTATAATACAGTGAAGTAATCATTTTCTATGAAAGCGGAGGTGTGATGATGCAGCAAAGGTTTCAAATTTTTAACAGTGTAGTTTTAAAATACGATGCATAAAATATTCTTTAAATCATGCCATAAGAAAATAATTTTATCCGGGCAAAAAAAAAAAAAAAAAAAAAAAAAAACTTCATAAATTTTTCTGCAAACCCAAATATTGTTTGCGAAATTTATACCCATTTCTGAACGCTGCACTCCACTATCGAAGAATCTGTTACTTCCATTGCAAAAATGTATTCCATTGAAATCAAATCGAATGAGACGCACTCCATATCCTTAATCTCCTTCCTTTGTATCAATGCTGAGTGAGCTCAGTTTCGGCTTCAACTGAGCGCCAATCGCCGTCAGCGCCATCTATTGTTTGATTTCCGAACTAAAATCAAAAATCACGGAGAAGAAACTTATGACATCATACATAACCCTCCTGCAAAAATTTTTTTAACAGCTGTCACCGTTTTCAAGTTATTGAATTTTAAAATCCACCGGGTATTTTTGGAACACCCGGTATATATATACATATATATATATGTATAAGTGATAGGACACTTCTGCTTTATAAAAATAAACTACAATAAAATAAATAAACAAACATGTGCAAAAATTTTCTGGGTGTGTTTCATATTTAAAGTTAGTAACAATTATTACATAACATACATTTTGTCAAAGTATTAAAATATTAATTTAGTAAAAATACAATTGTTCAGAACGGAGCAAAAAATGGCTCACATAAGAGATGGGACACTTACTTTTCCATCAAATATTTATCCAAAAATTTTACTTATTAAAAGGTTTTAATATTTTGTTGGATTTCCTTTTACTTTTAAAACATGATTTAATCTTTTTGGGATGGATTCAACTAATTTTTTTGTGATTTCTGGAGTGATTTTACCCCGTTCTTCTTGAAGCACCGATTTTAGTTGTTGTTTTGAAGAAATGGTGTGTTTGCGAATTCTTGATTCCAATTCTTGCCAAATATTCTCTATGGGATTTAAGTCTGGAGATTGTGGTGGTGTTTTTATTATTTCAGGACAGTTATATAGCAGCCAGAGTCTAACGTTCAGAGCAGTGTGCTTGGGGTCATTGTCCTGGTAGAATTTAAAATCGTTGTGCGTTATGAAGGTTTAATTTTCGTGCTGAAGATTTCAAATTTTGCTTTAAAATATCAATATACTTGTACTGATCCATTATACTGTCAATAAAAACAAGATTACCAACTCCAGCGGACGACATACACCCCCATACCATAACTTCTCCTCCACCATGTTTTACTGTTGGTACCAAGTTCTGTTTGCGAAATTCTTCCCCGGGTTTTCTCCACACCAAGATTCTACCGTCAGAACCAAATATATTAAATTTACTCACATCAGCAAATATAACTTTATTCCAGCAATCAGAATTCTTATTTATGTTGGATTTTGCGAAAGCTAGTCTGAGTTTTCTATTCTTTTCGCGTACGAAGAATTTTTTCCTGGATACTCTACCGTGATATCCAGCAGATCGAATTACCCTTCTAATAGTCTCAGGATTAACAATTATTCCATATAAAGCTTGTAAATCAGCAGCAACTTTTGAAGCACTATTTCTTGGATTTTTTTTTATATTTCGAACGATAATTCGCTTTATTACATTGGATAGCTTTGATGGTCGGCCAGGTCTTCTTTTATCCTGAATCATATGATTCTTTTTATATCGTTTAATGATACTGAAAACTGTTGAACGACTCAAGTTAACTGTTTCATCAGTTTTTCTAATAGATTTTCCACGTTCAATATGCAAATTAATAACTAATTTTCGAATTTCAGGCAAAGTTTCTTTTCGTTTAGCATTCATGGCTACACAGAGCTAAAAAACACAAAAATTTCAAAACAAACTGGAGAGAAATTCTGCAGACGATTTTATAAATTATTGCCAATTGCTTTTAAGTAAAAATAAAACCCCAAAAAATATTTTTATTGCTTATTTCAGACGATTTTTGTTGCATATATAATGGTGTCCCATAACTTATGTGAGCTATTTTTTGCTCCGTCCTAAACATTTGTTTTTTTATTAAATTAATATTTTAATATTTTGACAAAATGTATGTTATGTAATAATCTTTATTAAATTTAAGTATGAAACACACCCACAAAAAATGTGTACATGTTTTAGTTAATTTATTTGATTAGTTTCCTTTTCTAAAGCACAAGTGTCCCATCACTTATGTGAGACACTGCATATATATATAGGTCAAATCTAATTGTGTGTTTAGAATTTAATTTAAAAAATGTTTAAATTAAATGCATATGTATATATTATTTTTTTGTTAGAATTTCTTTCGCTATTTTGACATTACCGTCCTTTTTTTTTATTGACAATCTATATTTTTTGTACACACGTTCAAGAAAAACTGCATTTTTATAAACCAACACCTAAACAATTTTCTCGCTTTTCTTATAAATTTCTAAATAAATAAAAAAAAGTCTAGTCATCGAATTAATGGATCATCCAATTGCCTGCCGTTAAATACAATTTCTTTCTTTTTTTTTTTTTTTTTTATCTTTTCTTGTTTCAGAACTAAAATCGCTACAGTTTAACATGTACTCATCTCATGTGAATTGAACTATTATGGAAACTTAAACAAAAATATAGACCATTCAATGTTTTCTTCGGAACCGTATTGTTAAATTAAATTTGCAGTCTTATGGGAAATTTCGACTGCACTTGCAGTATCTGCCAACTAATATTACAAGCTAGTAGATAGTTGCCCCGAGGCGTTGTCTGAACAAGTTTTTCCTTTCAAATGCTCTCTTCCATTTATAAGTTGCTGGAAAATCTATGTACTTGGATAAAATTCGAGCTATTGTCTGGAAAAAAATATCAGCTATAATTGATGGAGATCTAGATTCCTGTGAGAGTAAAATTCCCGGTTGGTTTAGACTACCTTTGCTGCTGGCATATGTTGAAAAGAATGTCGTACTTATTTGGAATGAATTAAACTGTTGATAAAACAAATATAATTGTGTGTTTAGAATTTATTTTGAAAATTGTTTAAAAACCCTCGAAATAATGTAAATGAAAATTTGAATATTATATTGGGCAAATAATCAGTATTCGAGATAAATAATCTATCAAAATGTAAAGTTGTATTTTTTTTTCTTTGAATGTATGTATAAAACAAATGGTAAATAAAATATAACTGTTTGTTTAGGATTTATTTTTAAGATTTAGAAACGCTATCCCTATTACTTAATTATAATTAGATTATTTTTCTAAATTGCGTATATTGTCACTACTCCACATAAGTAATTTAACAAGATAATAAGATATGTTATTTGAAAGAATTAAACAGAGTAGATACCATAAACAAAAGATGAAATAACATCGAAAAATTTGGCGGTAAATCACAATTGAACAATAAAACTTTGTATGAATCGACATAAAACAAAATATAAAAAAGCATCGAGAAAACTGCCGATAAATCACATTTACATATAACTTTCATGAAACGACAAAAAACAAAATATGAAATATCATAGAAAGTTTTTTTTAAATCTGAATTAAATAATAAAATTTATACGAATCGACATAAAACAAAAAAGTGGAATAGCATTGAAAGAAATGGATATAAATCAGAATTAAATAATAAAACTTTGTATGAATTGTAAAAAAAAATCAAAAAATGAAACATAATCGAAAAAAAAAACTGGTAATATAAGCTGCATTGAAAAAAAAAAAAAAAAGGCGATAATTTGGGGAGACTTGGTACTTTATACTCTTCTGGACACGTGTTTACATTCGCTGATAACGGCCTGCAAAATTTCCCACCCTCTTATTTCATTGTGATTAATACTAAGTTTTATTATTTAACTGGGAATATTAAAGTTTTCTTTCTTTATATATATTTTTACGATGCTTTTTTAGAGTTTTAATCATTAAAAAAAAAAAAAATTGTGTCTTAGAATTTTTTTCTTTAAGAATTGCTTTCGCTATTTTGAGATCACGATATCTTATTTTACTTACAAAACATAATATTTCTATACATATTAACGGATAACTGCATCTTTATAAACTAATAAACTAATACCTAAACAATATTCTCGCTTTTCCTTTAAAAGTCTAAAAAAAAAAAAAAATGTGGAATCATCGACTTAATGGATCATCCAATTGTCTGCCGTTAAATAAAATTTCCCTTTTTTATCTTTTCATCGTTCAGGGCTAAAATCACTACAGTTTAAGACGTACTCATCCCACGTGAATTGAACTATTTTGGAAGTTTGGACAAAAATGTAGACCATTCAAAACTTTTCTTTGAACTAAATTATTAAATTAAATTTACAGCCTTGTGGGAAATTTATTTCAGACCGGGTTTTTTTATATGAAGTGATTCAAACATATTTATTTTTACGGGACGACAGTACTTGCAGTATCTGCCAACTAATATTACGAGATAGTAGTTAGTTTCCCCGAAGCGGTGCCCGAACACGTTTTTCCTTTCGAATGCTGTCTTCCATTGAGATGTCATAAGAATGCCTACTACTGTAATAAAATCCGAGCAGTTGTCTGAAAAAAAAGAATATACATAATTGATGTATTTCTGGATTCCCGGGAACGTAAAATTCCAGGTTGTTTCGGCTATTTTTGCAGTTGGTGTACATTGAAAAAAAGTCTTATTTATTGCAGTGAATTAAACCGGTGATAAATCATGTAAAACTGTGATTATTTAAAAAATTATTTAAAAATTCTCGAAATAATTTAATTGATAGTTAGAATTTTTATATTGTGCAAAATTTCAGAACTCGAGTTAAGCAATTGATCAAAATAATAAAATATATTTTTTGAAAGAATAAAACACATGGTAAATAAAATGTAATTAAATGTTTTTTTTTTTTTTTTTTCAAGATTTACGAAATTTATCCATATACCTTAATTTAAAATTAGATTTTTTTATAAATTAATTTTAAATTTTTAATTAGATTTTTTTGAATAAATAAAACATGTGGTAAATCAAATATAATTAAATGTAGAGTATATTTATTTATATATATTTTTAAAGATTTACGAAAACTATCCAAATACTTTAGTTTATAATTAGATTTTTTTATATTGCGTACATCATCAATACTTCAAATAAGTAATTTATGAAAATAATAAGATATATTTTTGAATGAATTAAACACATTTTAAACGATATATAATTGTGTGCTTTGATTTTATTTTTTAAACTGATTAAATATTTTTCAAAACTCTCCAAAAAACTTAATTTATAAATAGAATGTTTATATATATATATATATATACAGATCAAATCTAATTGTGTGTTTAGAATTTAATTTAAAAAATGTTTGAATTAAATGCATATATATAATTTTTTTGTTAGAACTTCTTTCGCTATTTTGGCATTACCATCCTTTTTTTTTCATTGACAATCTATATTTTTGTACACACGTTCAAGAAAAACTGCATTTTTATAAACCAACACCTAATAATAGCTTTTCTTATAAACTTCTAAATAATAAAAAAAAGAAAAAGAAAGAAAGAAAAAAAAATGTGGAGTCATCGAATTAATGGATCATCGAATTGTCTGCCGTTAAATACAATTTCCTTTTTTCTTTTTATATCTTTTCTTGTTTCAGAACTAAAACAGCTACAGTTTAACACATAATCATCTCATGTGAATTCAACTATTTTGGAAACTTGAGCAAAAATATAGACCATTCAAATCTTTTCTTCGGAACCGTATTGTTAAATTAAATTTGCAGACTTATGGGAAATTTCTTTCAGACTGCGTTTTTTTCGGTTGCATGACACTACGGCTCCAGGCTACGCCCATTTAGTTATGATGAATAGGACTCATCTTAAAGATTGACAAGTAAAGGATTTCTCCTACCTCTTTTGTGTAAAGGATTAAGAAAAGGGGTGAAATGTATAAGTTATCCAAGGAAAAATCCTAACTACATTTTGCTACTTTATCTTACTATTTGGCGACATTTTCTTTAAAGAAGTGTGAAGAATTTTCCAATAAAACAAAAATCACTCGAAGAAATTAATATATTTTGTAAACATCTAAATATTAAAAGTTTTACATGCAATTATTAAACATGCAATTAAACTGAAAAAGTTTTCTTTTTTTTCTTTGTGAAAACTAAAACTTTTAAACTTAAATATATTTCATCAATGCATAAAAACGAAATTGTAAAAAGACTATTATGCATGAGAAAACGAATTTATTGCAAACAAACAAATAATAATAAAAATTATTATTATGATATTGGAATAGGTGTCACGATGCTAAAAAAATCCACTTTTTTTAAGCAGTTTATTCTTTACAAAATAGAGCGCGATTCGTATGTCTTCAAACAATGAAAATTTTCAAAATAATTGCTATAAACTAGTTCCAACTCAATCTGAGTATAAATTTAGAAATGCACATTTAACATCGCTCATTAAGCTTTAAGAGGATTTAAATAATTTTCGTACAATCCAACATCTTATTGTTTAAAACAAAATTGTATTTGTCAAGTACTTTTATTTTAGAAAAATTTTCCCCCATGAAAAAAGAATATGTATATATATATATATATATATTAACTTTAAAAAGTACCAGTTAAATAAAGATGAGGAACTACATTTAGTCTGGTGATTTCTACATAATTTTTAATGGAATGAAATTACCCTCAATGTTAACGATAAAATTGGCAGGATCAAGAGTAAAATTAAAAGAAATGGTGTATAAATTAGAGTTTTTTCTTTTATTTTAGAACTTCTGAAAATTTCATATTATACTTTTAAATACAAAATTGCAAATAAAGATAAATTATTTTGTTGTAAATCACAAATATCTGCATAGATTATAATGAAATCTGAAAATTTTAATATCTCGGAGAAAATCTCTGCGTATGTTTCGTGGAATATGTTATTTACAAGGGAATTTTTTTTTTTTTTTTTTTTTTTTTAGAATTTTAACTCTAATATATGCTTGAAAAGTTTTAAAAATAGATTTAGTGATCGCTAAATTTTCTTACATTTACGAAGTATAACGTTCATTCGTAAATGCATTTAATACTCACGATATTCTGAAAAATCAAATGAACTCCCAGGATATACCATGAAATTTAGAGACAAATAAATTAAATATTTCCAGTCAAAATATGTGTAATTATATTTTTCAGTTTTTTATTGACTGTGAAAGAATATTTTTAATTCTGGAAATGCTTTTATAGCTTAAGATTTTTTTTTTCTTTTTTTACATGATTGATACTGAATTTTTCAATAGAGAACCTATAATTTTGTGATAGCAATATTAATTTCAGGTTTAGTAAATATATTTTCAAAAATATAAAAAAATATCCGATATTTTTGGTACATATTTGATAGTTTAAAAGTAGTAAACGTATTAAACATTATAAATATTTTCAGACCTAATTTAAATTAGAAACCAAAAAATAAATAAATAAATAAATTTAGCATGAAAACTTAACAAAAAAATCTTCTAAACGACTTTTTTTTTTTTTTTTTTTTTTTTTTTTTTTTTAACTTATGTAAGAAAATTAGTTGAAAACTGTCACAATTTGCTTAAAAAAAAAAAAAAAAAAAAAGCATTTAATATGAAGTTTTAAGAAAATGTTACGTTTTATGCAACAAAATTTGAAATACTAATTGAAAAACATGAAAAAAAGTGTAAGCGTGGTTTTTTTTTTTTTTTTTTTTTTTTTTTTTTTTTTTCATTTTTTAATTTGTTGTGCAATTTAAATTGAACAAAACCAAAACCAGTAAAGATTATTTCCAATGAATATTTAAATAACTTATCTAATTAGACAGTTCATCATTCAATACCTTTTCTAAGTAAATATTGCATCCCCACATTATTATTGATTCTACATTTAAGAATTCAGCTTTAGAAGTAAAACGTAACTTTTATTTGTTGGTTGGGGGGGGGGGGACCATTTCCGTAGCAAAAGCTTTTTATCTACACAATGACACAATTAATAATGATTTTAAAAAATTTACATTTGTTTTCATTAAAAATATAAAAAGTATTAGACAGAATATTTTGAATATAAATTAAATTATATCAAAAATATCAAACTTCTTGATATTTTGAAAATAAAAGTTAGATATACATCATGGTATATATTATGGTAAATATATATATGCATATGTATATATATATACATACATATGCATATGCTATATATATGTATATATATATAGCATTATATATATATATGTATATATATATATATATATATATATATATATATATATGTATATATATACCGAACCCTGTTAGATCGGTCATTGAAAGATAAACTGTCTAATTCAGGACAGTCCAATGCGGAGCCCGAGGAGGCCATTGCGCCCTCTGAAATTTTTTTGACACCCTTTTGAAAGTTTCCTATTGCTAACACTTTAAGAATAAAATTCCAAATTAAAGGAAGCTTTATTAAAAATCTTTGTTATTTGCTTGAGAGATATCTTCAAATTCTCTATGAGTTTGTGTTATGCCTCAAAAACGAAAAATGACTTTAAAAAATTGATCCGGTGTAAATCTTTCTTCATTAATTTACAGTTATTCTTTATATATATATATACATTTAAAAAAAATGTTAAGGAAATGATGGCGATGGAAAATGGGAAAATTTAGCTACTCTGCTGATGTTGTTACTCTGGCCCATTTCTATACTACAATACGAAATAAAGGATGCCATTTTCTCTTACAAATTACTTTCACTTACTATGTACACGCAAAGTTACACCCAAATCGATTCATAAATCCGCATGTTATAGCGTGACAAAAATCAGATCGTTTCAAAATGAGGCATACTAGAAATTCAAAGTGCTATAACTTAGTCATTTCTTAAGATATAGACGGAAAAAAAAGTGTTCTGGTTGTTTTAAGTTCTAACACGTAAAAGAAAAATATTTTTCAACTTGTAATCTTCTTGCATTTAATTTTAAATTTCATTGTTTTAAAAAAAATTAAATGGCCGCCATTTTGAAACAAGACGGCGTATGATGCTGGCCAACGAACTCGGTCGAAACATTTGTATGTACTATGTACATACCATGTACGTACTATATGCATACCTCCCCCCCCCACACACACACCTTTATTTTTCTTACACTTTCACAAAAAATTGAACATTTTCAATAGCTTAGAATGCAATTTGTCAATTTCTAAGTTGGTAGAGTTTGTATTTTTAGAATTGGACAATCTACATGCAATTATTCCATCTTATTTCATAGTTTTGTTTGCATGGCGTTATTACCCCAGGGTACCTTATATATATATATATATATATATGTCAACATTTGAACGGAGGGTGGTTTTGGGGTCTGGGGGTCATGATCGGAGAAAATATACCAAAATTTTCCGGAAGTGCTTTCCTCCGGACGGCTGTAATAGGTAGCTTTTTACTTTTTGTAACGAAAGCTACCTAGTAGTATTAAAATTCAAGGGAGGATTCTAAAAAGTGTGCTCCTGTACTTTTAACACTGGATTCGGTGATATATATCGATGAATATATATTTTGATGCATCATAATAAATATCCGATATTTATTTTAAAAATAAAACGAAGTTTGATATTTATTTTCAATATATTGTGTATGAAACTTTTGATATTTTCAAATAAAAGAAGTAAAATATTCTTTTTTAACTATTGACTGTGTTACTCTGTAGACACAGAACTTTTGCTCTAACAGTAGCCTCTTAACACCCCTCCCCCCCCCCCCCCCGTTTAAAAAAATGAAATAAATAAATAAAGGTAAAATAATAAGAATTAAAAAATAATAATAATATATTTGCAGCTTTACATTTGACCTTGGATATTTAAGTGTACAACCAATAATATTGTGGGATAATATTTAATTAGAATAGTCATTGGGAAAAATAACTGTCTAACTTACATAAGGAATTATTGTTTCAGTATAATAAATTTTTTTCACCTTTCTCAGTTTAAACTTTGAGTAATGAAAAAATAGATAACCTTGCTTTTGTTTCATATTTACCTTATATATATAAAATCCTAATGAAACAAATTTATGAAACGATTTAATGAAACAACTGATTAAATGATTGATTTTGTTTGATGGCGATTTCTTCAAAAATTTCCCGTGATGTCATAATTGGTAAAATGGCTATTATTATAGCCTTGAACCAAAATGAAGAATAGGGTCTATTTCTTTATTAGTTATTAGCTGGAAATAAATGCGAAACTACATATATTCTTTTAAGTGTAATAATTTTCTGTATTAAGTGTATAAATTTCTGTAATTATCTGTGTACGATAAGTTCAATTGCAGTTTTTATAGCCTGGAACCGAATGCAAGATTACGAATGTAATATAAATTAATATAAATGACAAAAAAATCTTAAACAAATTAATCTTTCAATAATATTACATTTTTAATATTTTGCATTTAGGAATTATAAAATTATTAAATTTCCTTTTGGAACTATTTTGATATCTGCAATAATAGCAGCATAAAGTACTGCAAAGAGAAATAAAATCGTCTTTTAGTTTTCTTTTAAATTTTAATAAGAAAATCATTTCAATAATGCAGAAATGACATTATGTACTCTTTTCTTTTGAACATTCGCAGACATAACCTTAACATTTTATGCTTCTAAAATTTAATGCTATTACTATTAAATTTAAAATATAATATTTTAATAAATATTTCATATTAATTTAATGAAGTATTAATTTGTTAATCAAATTAATATTTCAATAAGATGATTGAATTATATGTTTAGTACACATAAATCTAGAAAGAGAATTAAAAAAAAAATTAAAATTAAAATTACTACACATGTCACGCAAAGAAATTGGAGCATTAATGTTAAATGTATGGGAGCGTTCTTTTTGAAAATTCTCTCTTGCATTTTAATAATTTTAAATGTTACTTCTACTTTCAGTTTTGTGTGTAAGCTTTCGAGATGCAAGATTTTTTTTTTTTTAAGTTTCATGTATGTATGTATATTGTATCAAACTACAAACAAAATCTTCATTTGATGTCCCCTTCACCTTTTGTTTTGGCACTCGAATACACGCTATCCCAATGTACTGTTTTCTCGACTATTGCATATGAGCCCTTTGACGATGCACTTGCAAAGAAGCCGGAGATTTCTTTGCCAAAAAAGTTGAAAATCGCCAAGAAAAGGTTACCAAATTATACTTTTTCTGAAGAAACAAAATATAAAAAAAAGTTCTCTAAAAAATGTAGGAGTCCAGTTCCCCAGGCCAGCTTAAGAAGGGATTGGGGGACATGACAATGCTTGTCAATAAACAATGGGGAGCCGGAGTGACCATCTCCCTTTTTTTCAAATGGAGCGATTCAAACATATCTACCTTTACGGGACGACTGCACTTGCAGTATCTGCCAACTAATATTACAAGCTAGTAGTTAGTTGCCCCGAGGCGTTGTCTGAACAAGTTTTTCCTTTCAAATGCTCTCTTCCATTTAGAAGTTGCTGGAAAATCTATGTACTTGGATAAATTTCGAGCTATTGTCTGGAAAAAAATTTCAGCTATAATTGATGGAGATCTAGATTCCTGTGAGCGTAAAATTCCCGGTTGGTTTAGAATACTTTTGCTGCTGGCGTATATTGAAAAGAATGTCTTACTTATTTGGAATGAATTAAACTGTTGATAAAACAAATATAATTGTGTGTTTAGAATTTATTTTGAAAATTCTTTAAAAACCCTCGAAATAATGTAAATGAAAATTTGAATAATATATTGGGCAAATAATCAGTACTCGAGATAAATAATCTATCAAAATTTAAAGATGTATTTTTTTTTCTTTGAATGTACGTATAAAACAAATGGTAAATAAAATATAAGTGTTTGTTTGGAATTTATTTTTAAGATTTAGAAAAGCTATCCCTATTACTTAATTTATAATTAGATTATTTTTCTAAATTGCGTAAATTGTCACTACTCCACATAAGTGTTTAACAAGATAATAAGATATGTTATTTGAAAAAATTACACAGAATAGACATTATAAACAAAAGATGAAATAACATCGAAAAATTTGGCGGTAAATCACAATTAAATAATAAAACTTTGTATGAATCGACATAAAACAAAATATAAAAAAAGCGTCGAGAATACTGCCGATAAATCACAATTACATAAAACTTTCATGAAACGACAAAAAACAAAATATGAAATAAAGAAAATTTTTTAAAATCTGAATTGAATAATAAAATTTATACGAATCGACATAAAACAAAAAAGTGGAATAGCATTGAAGAAAATGGCTATAAATCAGAATTAAATAATAAAACTGTGTATGAATTGTAAAAAAAAAAATCAAAAATAAAACATCATCGAAAAAAACTGGTGATATAAGCTGCACCGAAAGGAAAAAAAAAAAAAAAAAAAAAAAAAAAAAAAAAAAAAAGGTGATAATTTGGGAACACTTATTACTTTATACTCTTCTGGACACGTGTTTACATTCGCTGATAACGGCCTGCAAAATTTCCCACCCTTTTATTTCATTGTGATTCATACTAAGTTTTATTATTTAACTGGGAATATTAAAGTTTTCTTTCTTTATATATATTTTTACGATGCTTTTTTAGAGTTTTAATCATTAAAAAAAAAATTGTGTCTTAGAATTTTTTTTCTTTAAGAATTGCTTTCGCTATTTTGAGATCACTATATCTTATTTTAATTACAAAACATAATATTTCTATACATATTAACGGATAACTGCATCTTTATAAACTAACACCCCTAAACAACGTTCTCGCTTTTCTTTTAAAATTCTTAAAAAAGAAAAAAAAAATGTGGAATCATCGAATTAATGGATCCTCCAATTGTCTGCCGTTAAATAAAATTTCCCTTTTTAGGTGCGTTCGTAATTATATAATACGTAGCACCTATAGTGGTCGTTCTGTCCGTCCGTCTGTCCGTCCGCATATAACAACGCAAAAATTATCCAGCCGAATCGTTTGAAATTTAAAATACATAATTATTACATAATTTTGTCGAGTCATTTCAAATTTTATGAAACTCGGATGCATAGATCAATTACAGGGGCAATCAAAAGTATTCTATTACATTACGGTCAATGGGGAAAAAAGTTTCAAATGCATTTTAATCGTTTGAAATTTAAAATACGCAATTATTACATAATTCTGTCGAGTTATTTAAAATTTTTTGATAATCGTGTGCATAGATCAATTACAGAGGCAATCAAAAGTATTCAATTACATTATGGTCAATAGGGAATAAGTTTCAAATATATTCTATAAGTTTGAAATTTAAAATACATAATTATTACATAATTTTGTCGAGTTATTTCAAATTTTATGAAAATCGGATGCATAGATCAATTATAGGGACAATCAAAAGTATTCCGTTACATTACGGTCAATGGGAAAAAATGTTTCAAATGCATTTTAATCGTGTTACACTCATGCGAACTTAATAAAATTTATATGCAACTATAAAGTATCTATTATAGTATACATCTTATATAATTTGTGGTGCTAAGAACATTTGTTATTGATTTAGAAGGCCACACAAAAATATTCCATTACATAATGGTATAGGGAGAACATTGTTTGATGAGCGTTTTAATTGTAATTCACTATTTACAGTTTTATGTGACTGATATATGAAAGTAATATTTTTAAAACTTCGTTATCGTACGAACGCACCTAATTTGCTACGCTTCACGTGCAATTTCCAACTTGTTTATCTTTTCATCGTTCAGTACTAAAATCGCTACAGTTTAACATGCACTCATCTCATGTGAATTGAACTATTATGAAAGTTTGTACAAAAATATAGACCATTCAAATCTCTTCTTCGGAACCGTACTGTTAAATTAAATTTACAGCCTTGTGGAAAATTTCTTTCAGACTGTTTTTTTTTTTTTTTTTTTTTCTAACGGAGCGACTCAACCCTATCTACTTTTACGAGACGACTGCACTTGCAGTATCTGCCAACAAATATTACAAGATAGTAGTTAATTACCCGGAGGTGGTGTTTGAAGAAGTTTTCCCTTTTGAATGCTCTCTTCCATTAAGAAGTTGTAAAAAAACGATGTACTTGGATAAAATTCAAGTACATTTCGAACAATTGTCTGGAAAAAGAATATCAGATATAATTGATGGAGATCTAGATTCCCGTGGGTGTAAAATTCCCGGTTGGTTTTGGCAATTTTTACTGCTGGTGTATATTGAAAATAATGTCTTATTTCTTGGGGAGGAGTTAAACAGATGATAAATCAAGTATAGTTGTGTGCCTAAATTTTATTTTTAAAATTGATTAAAAATTCTCGGAATAATTTAACTGATAGTTAGAAAATTTATATTGCGCAAAAAAATACTGCTCGAGTTAAGTAACTTATCAAAATAATAAGATATATATATGTGTATTTTTTGAATGAATATTACAGGTGGTAAATCAAATGTAATCATGGG
The DNA here is from genome assembly GCA_964019185.1 of Maratus speculifer. Taxonomy (NCBI): domain Eukaryota; kingdom Metazoa; phylum Arthropoda; class Arachnida; order Araneae; family Salticidae; genus Maratus; species Maratus speculifer. Next base: position 115,495,164 of record OZ025292.1, read on the forward strand.
TTTAGAATTTATTATTATTATTTTTCAATTTAAAGTTTTATAAAATCTATTCACATATCTTAATTTATCATTAGATTTTTTATATTATGGCATTAAAGATAATTTTAGCAGTTTGGAAATTAAAACTATGGCCGGAATCCCTAGAGTGTGTGGAAACAGAAGATTTAGAAGTTTATAGATTAATGACATAACAAGAGTGTTCTTATAAGTAGATTTATCATTTACCTTTTCTTTTATAAGTATTCGTACTAAGTTTTATTATTTATTTGTAAGTATTAAAAGTTTCTTTGTTTATTTACATTTTTATAGTGCATTTTCAAAATTTTATTCTTTACCAAATACATTGTGTATCAGTTTACTTTTATTTATTTATTAAGAATTTCCTTTACTATTTTGATATTACTATCCTTTATTTTATTTACAAGACATACTTTTACACGCATTAACAAAAAACTGTATGTTTATAAACTAACATCCAAACAATTTTCTCGCTTTTCTTCTAAACTTCTAAAAATAAAAAAAGTGGAGTCATCGAATTAATGGATCACCCAGTTGTCTGCTGTTAAATAAAAGTTCCTTTTTTACCATTATATGTTTCAGAGTTGCGTCGCTAGAGCTTAACACGTACTCATCTCATGTGAATTGAGCTATTATGGAAGTTTGAACAAAAATATAGACCATTCAAAACTTTTCTTCTGAACCGTATTGTGAAATTAAATTTACCGCCTTATGGGATAGTTCTTTGAGGCCGGGTTTTTTTTAAGTGGAGCGATTCAACTATATCTACTTTTACGGGACGACTGCACTTGCACAATCTGACAAATAATATTACGAGATAGTAGTTAGTTGCCTAGAGGCGGTGCCTGAACAACTATTTCCTTTCAAGTGCTCTTTTCTATTAAAAATTTGTAAAAAAAAAAAAAAAAAAAAAAAAACACTATGTTTTTTGGATAAAATTCGAGTAATTGTCTGGAAAAAAGAATATCGAATATAATTGATGGCGATCTAGATTCCCTTGAGCGTAAAATTCCCGGCTGCTTTAGGTTACTTTTGCTGTTTCCCGTATGTTGAAAAGAACGTCTTATTTATTTGGAATGAATTAAACAGGTGATAAATCAAATATAATTGTGTGTTTAGAATTGATTATTAAAACTGTTTAAAACCCCCCGAAATAATTTAATTGATAATTTGAAATTTTATATTATGTAAATAATCACTACTCGAGATAAGTAATTTATCAAAATAATAATATATGTATATTTTGAATGAATAAAGCATTTGGTAAATCAAACGTACTCGTGTGTTTAGAATTTTTTTTAATTATTTATTTTTAAAGGTTTTCGAAAGCTATACATATATTTTAATTAATATTTAGATTTTTTTTATACTATGTGAATGGTCAATACTCCCCATAAGTATTTTATCAAATTAATAGATATATTTTTTAAATGTATTTAGATATTATTTTTTAAACTGATTAAAGATATTTAAAAATTCTCAAAGTAACTTAATTTTTAATTAGAATACTTAATGTATATATAAGATTGATAAAACATTTAACTACCTTTATTATATATTAAAAAATATATGTAAGATACCTATATTAAGAAAATAGTTAAAAATGAATATCTTGTTCAAAATGAAATGACAGCAAAGTCTAAAATATCAAAATGGACTTAATTCATACAATTACTTGCGCGAGGCAGCATAATAATTTGAATGCTAATATAAAACCATTAGTTGTAATGCAATGTACATCATTAAAACATGAAAAAGAAATTAAAAGGAATATAATCGAAATTTATAGAGCCAAAGTAGATTCATCAGACCCCAAATACTTCGGAACTTACAAATAAAGTGTGTGGTTTCATCTTTGCATAAAGATTATTGCATTATGAAAATGTTTGCTTTTCAATTACTGTGTTGCGTTACAAAGAAAAGTACATTTGAAGTTAAACAAGTTGGAAATTGCACGTAAAGCGTAGCAAATGGGGTGCGTTCGTTGATAACGAAGTTTTAAAATATTCAGATCTTGCTGATATAGTAGAGCGTACTTTGGATACAGTATAGTGGTCGAAATCTTTGTGTTCCTGTAAATATGCAGGGAGTAATTCTTATTATACTTCATTAACGTACATCTTATTCATAAAATGTGAAGTAGTTTAATATAATTAAAACACCCCCCAAACAATGTTTCCCCGTGAAACATTATTTAGTGGAATACATTTGTGTGGCCCTGTAATTTAATAATAAATATTCTTTGCATCACAGATTATACAAAATGTATTTTTAGTACATATTTCATAGATTCATGTCGATTCTATTATATTCAAATGAGTGTAACAAAATTAAAATGAATTTTAAACTTTTTGCCCCATTGACCGTAATGTAACGGAATACTTTTGATTGTCCCTGTAATTGATCAATGCATCCGATTTTCATAACATTTGAATTGACTCGACAAAATTATGTAATAAATATACGTTTTAAATTTCAAACGATTAAAATGCATTTGAAACTTTTTTCCCCATTGACCGTAATGTAACGGAATTCTTTTGATTGTCCCTGTAATTGATCTATCCATACGATTTTCATAAAATTTGAAATGACTCGACAAAATTATGCAATAAATATACGTTTTAAATTTCAAATGATTAAAATGCATTTGAAACTTTTTCCCCATTGACCGTAATGTAACGGTATCCTTTTGATTGTCCCTGTAATTGATCTATCCATCCGATTTTCATAAAATTTGAAATGACTCGACAAAATTATGTAATAATTATGTATTTTAAATTTAAAACGATTCGGTTGGGTAGTTTTTGCGTTGTTATATGCGGACGGACAGACAGACAGACGGACGGACAAATTTTTTCAGATTCAGATTCAGATTCAGATTCAGTTAGGTGGGGAGGCCTACCATATGGCTTGAGCTCAACAAGCCCCACCTAACATTTATTATTATTAAAAAAAAAAAAAAAAAAAAAAAAAAAAGTACAATTGTTTTACAAATGGTTACCCAATTTCTTCTGGGCGAACCTAAAGTTTTTACAATATTAAAACAGAGATATGATTTGATAAGCTTGCTAATGCGCAAGTTGAAATATATATACTGATTCTTTTCAACGAGGGTGATGCAGTCAATTATTTTCTGTAATAATTTCGGACATTTCAATACATATGAAAACCACTCATTTAATTTCATATTTGATGGCTTTCGCAGATGAAAGGTTGAAGTTAGCGGACAATTTAACATGAAATGCAAGGAGGTACTTCTGTTCCCACAAGTACAGAGGTCAGAATCTACTTTATTAAATTTAACTAGATATGAAGAAAAAGGACCATGATTGGTAGCGAATAAATATAGATTTCGATGAAAAAGAAAAAAGTCTTCAGAAATTTTCGGTAGAAATTCGTATGTGTATCTGCCGGTATCTGCATAGTCCCAATAGTTTTGCCAGTGTTGAAGCGAATCTAGCTTTAATTTTCTTTTTATTAACCGACTTCAAAGAGGAGGTTATGATTTCGACCTGTATGTATTTGTTGTTCACCCATAACTTTTGCAAATATGAACCGATTTTGATAATTCTTTTTTTGTTTGAAAGCGTATGAGGCCCATGTGGTCCCATTCGAATTTCATAAAAATCCGATAATTAGAACTTTTTTAAAAATAAAAACTTTAAATTTCAAACTCATTTTGAAGCAATCGACCAATTAGAAGTGTTCCTTTTGCATGCTTTCATATTACACTTACATAGACACACAATATTTTCACTGTTAAAAGTTTGAAGTTTTTGCTGCATCATCACTCCACCGCTTTTATGGAATATCTCCATTTTGACCAATGAGAATTCACCATAATACAATGAAGTAATCATTTTCTATAAAAGCGATGGATAGACGATAAAGTAAAAGTTTCAAATTTTTAACAGTGTTCAAAGTGCAAAATCCTAACTGGACGAGGGCCAGGATTCACATAAATTTTGCGCTGTTTGCGAAACGAGATTTATTAACAAGAAAATTTATTTAAAACATTGAAAAATTTGCTAAAGTTCAGGCTTCTGATTCGTTAATCTGGTTTCGCTAACAGCGCGAATTCTACCTGGATTCCGGACAAGTTCTCTTATGCAAGAAACCGGAAATATAGCATCTAGGGGATATAGTGTGGAAATCGGCTATCTCAGGGCGTGTTCAGAGCAACTTACAAAAGTAACCAATGTTACCGATCGATTGTAGGGCAGTACAAAAGCAAACTGTGGCAGCAATGAAAACTATTCTGTTGAATTGTAGCTGACGTCACACTTTGCTTTGATTTTCATTTCGTATTTGTCTACAATCGGTAAGTGGTCGGTAAGTAACCGGTAAGTTGTGGTGAACACGCCCTCTTTAATACTTAAAATAAGCGCTAAAATGTTCTGTTCGTTAAATGTGCAACAATGCTAATGAAATTTAAAGATAGAAACGACATCTGCAGGACATTTTCTAAAAATGCAAGAATTATTGCGAGTCTAGATAATGTATCACGAAAATGCCGCAGATGTCGCTGTGATCGACTCTTTGGAATTCAGTAGTATCGTTGCACATTTAAAGGATACAAATTTTTAGCACTGCTTGCATTGTAAAAAATTGAACCCTTTTGCTGCATCGTCACTCCATCGCTTTTATAGGAAACGATTACTTCGCTCTATTATGGAGCATTCTCATTGGTCAAAACAAAGAAATTCTATAAAAGAGATGGAGTAACTATGCAGCAAAAGGGTCAAATTTTTTACAGTGTCGATAGCAAATTTTCACTCCATGTAATCCAGACTCTCTCCTTCGAACAATGAAAAGTTCTTAAAAATAAAGGTTTATGATTGGTCAATCTTGTTTTGCTTAACAGCGAACAATCATTCTCGATCCTAACCACTGTTGCAGAGATGCTAGTTTTTTTTTTCAAAGTACGAAATCTTAGCTGGAACAATTCTCGTATCCACCAAAGTGAAAGATCCACATCGATCCAGACATGAGAATTCGATATCGAAAAGCTGAAAATTCATCTCTAAAGAGCCTTACACGCTAAAGCAAGAGTGTCTGTAAATCAGGGTGCTTGTTATGCCGGATTCACAAAGTGATTAAAGTACATTGCTATGTGCTAGATTTACATTTGGACAAATATAAATGACGAAAAATTTTGATAAGCTTACCATTAAAGTTAAGCGAGTTAACTTCTTTCACCCATAAAACAAATTCGTTCAGGCGACTACCGCCAAGTTCTGGAATAAAAATTCTTAAATTTTCTGTACTTTGGAAAACCGCGTTTATCAAAGAACATTCTTAACTTCAAATATTACTACTTTCATATAGACGCATGTTGAATCATGGTGTGATTTTGATAATATCTTCCTTTTTATTTTTTAACCGACTTCAAGGAGGAGGTTATGATTTCGACCTGTATGTATTTGTTGTTCACGCATAACTTTCGTAAATATAAACCGATTTTGATAATTCTTTTTTTGTTTGAAAGCGTATGGGACTCATGTGGTCCCATTCAAATTTCATAAAAATCTGTTGATTAAAACTTTTTAAAAAATTAAAACATTAAAATTCAATATCTTTTAGAAGCAATCGACCAATTAGAAACGTTCATATTTCATGTTTTTAAGTTACACTTACATAGACACACGATCTTTTCAAAATGTGAAATCCTAACTGAACAAGGTTCACATTTATTAACAGTGTACACTGTAAAAAAATTGACCCTTTTGCTGCATAATCACTCCCCCGTTTTTAAAGAATATCTCTCTCTTGACCCATGAATATTCTGCACGATAGGCCGAAGTAATCGTTTTCTATAAAGGCGGTGGATTGACGATGCAGCAAAAGGGCCAAATTTTTTACAGTGTACACTGTAAAAATTTTGATCCTTTTGTTGTATCGTCACTCCCCCGCTTTTATAGAATATCTCCCCTTTGACGCATGAGAATGCTCCATGATACATTGTTAAAAATTTGACCCATTTGCTGCAGCGTCACACAACAACTTTTATTGAATATGTCTTTATGACCAATAAGAATGCTCCGTAACACAGTGAAGTAATCGTTTTCTATAAAAGCGGTGGACTGAATATGCAGCAAAAGGCTCAAAGTTTTTATAGTGTAATTGGGACCAAAGCGTTTGTAAAAAGAAATATTTCCGAATCAAATGCTGTCACTCTCTTATAGAGGCAGCCAGATGTAGGTAATGAGTTTCAGATTACTCATCGAATACGCCACCGCTCATTTCCGATTACAGTGTCACTGTAAAAAATGTGACCCTTTTGCTGCATCGTCACTGCCCTGCTTTTGTAGAATATCTCTCTTTTGACCCATGAGAATACTTCGTAATTGGGTGAAGTAATCGTTTTCTATAAAAGCAATAGAGTGATGATATAGCAAAAGTATCAAATTTTTTACAGTGTAGGTTCCCTCGATATGAATATGACACATGTAGCACAGTATATAATTGGTTGAAACGATTCTGGACAAAAACGAGTCACCAAGCATCTTGTTGAGCGGGCAATTTTCGTCAACCTTGTTAACTTCTCATACGAGTACAATCTAATTCTTCCAGGAAATCATCATCATCAAATTCCATAATGAAAAAATGCCTGGCAATGCAATGCACTGTTAAAAATTTGCAACTTTTGCTGCATCATCACTCCATCGCTTTTATAGAATATCTTTACTTTTATCAATGAGAATCCTTCATAATGCATTTAACTAATCTTTTTCTATATAAGTGGTGAAGTGATGATACACTGTTAAAAATCTGCTGCATTTTGTTGCAACGCACTCCGCCGCTTGTATATAATGTCTCTACTGCGACCTTTGAGAATGCTCCTTAATACAGTCAAGTAACCGTTTTCTATACAAGCGCTGGAGTGCGTAGCAAAAAAATGCAGCAGATTTTTAACAGTGTACACTGTTAAAAATCTGCTGCATTTTGCTGCAACGCCCTCCACCACTTGTATATAATATCTCTATTCCAACCAATGAGAAAGCGCCATTTCACGGCCAAGTAACCGTTTTCTATACGAGCAGGGGAGTGCGTTGCAGCAAATTGCAGCAGATTTTTAACAGTGTACAGCAAAAGTTTCAAATTTTTAACAGTGTAGTTGGGACAAAAGCGTCTGTAAAAGAAATATTTGGGAATGAAATGCTGTCACTCTCTTATAGAGGCAGCCAGGTATCGGTTATGAGTTTCAGATTCCTCGTCGAATTGCCACTGCTCATTTCTGATGCCATTACTACCTGTATAGGTATTAGAGTGTTGCTCTTTATCGATTGAAGCATAGTGCGATTTTTGCTAAAATCTTTCTTTTTCCTTTTTCTGAGTGAAGGGGGAGTACTTTTGACTGACTACACTAGAAAAGCATTTTACTATACATTAATATATGAAGTCATTTTGCTCATATATGGAAGCACTATGTCGCGCTCTTATGTATAAGGACACTTTACTTGATGGATTGTCACCTTTTGAAAGCCACTTTCGATGACCGTAGGATTCGATGCAGACTAAGATTTCATAAATGCGGTAGCTTTTCGAAGTGGCAGATCTTGTCTGAAGAAGTTACCATACAAAAAAAATCTTAAGATTCACAACGATACTAACCGATATTGTAAGTGGTTTCAGAAAAGTTGACAATCAAACAGTGACAAGTAAACTGAATACATCAGAACTTAGCAAAGTGCGTACATTAATATTGCATTGCAAAGAGCTATCGTGTGCCAGTACACATAATTATGTATTACGGTATGCATAACTAAAAAGTAGGAAATAAAATAAGCTTTTTAAGAAAAAAATATCAACCGACTTCAAAAAAGCGCTAAAAAGAATTAAATAATTCTTTAAAGTTCTCTAAGGCCAAAACGTTATCCAATAAGCACACATCGGATATTAGATACCGGCATAAAAAACGGTTAAATTTAATATGTATAATTTAATGTCCACCAAACATAGATTTTAGAGATAATATTATTTTACAAGAGATGAATTGACATATTTATGATTTATTTTATGAATATATACATATAAAAAGTAATGAATTACTTTTTGAAGTTGGTGCCAAACTCTATTTGATGTATATTAAGAATTGTAGCTAAATTATACCTAGTGCCATAATTAAAATGGGGATAATCATTATCGATTGTGATTGTTTGGCACCAACTTAAAAATGTAATTCATTACTTTTTATATGTATATATTCATAAAATAAATCATAAATATGTCAATTCATCTCTTGTAAAATAATATTATCTCTAAAATCTATGTTTGGTGGACATTAAATTATACATATTAAATTTAACCGTTTTTTATGCCGGTATCTAATATCCGATGTGTGCTTATTGGATAACGTTTTGGCCTTAGAGAACTTTAAAGAATTATTTAATTCTTTTTAGCGCTTTTTTGAAGTCGGTTGATATTTTTTTCTTAAAAAGCTTATTTTATTAAGGATGCTGGTAATGGATAGAATTTTGTTTCTATTTGTGATGATTCCAGCGTAGCTTCTTTTGCCAAGGTATCCGCTAATTCGTTTCCTTTTATGCCCGTGTGGCCTCTTATCCATTTGAAAACAAAATTTTTAGTAGTTTTATGCAATAGTAATATGATTGAGGTTACTAATATATCTCTTGTATTAATGTCTTTTAAGGCTTGTAGGCTTGATAAACTGTCTGTTTGAATTAATATATTTTGAAAATTGCTTGAATTTGCCCAGATTATTGCGTCATGAATAGCTAACAATTCTGCTTGATAAACACTATTGTCATTTATTAAGGACTTTTGATATGTTTGAATTAAATGATTGTTATAGAAAGTACAGAAGGCATAGGCTGTGCCAGATTCAGTTTTTGAGCCATCGGTGTATATTTCCACTAAGTTAGTTAAATTCGGAGGTATGTCTTCTATCCAATGTAAATACTTTTTAAATGGTTTTATCTGGCACGTTTTTAATCTTGTTTGTATTAGGGTTGGATCGAACTCTTCTGATGGTATTCCAAGTCTTAATACTTGCCCAGCTTCAGATTCTCTTTTTATTTGGTATTGTAGCGGTATTATTCCAGTTAATGTGCATAAGGCAGAGGTTGCCGTTTTCCTGTATGCTTTAGAAATCATCAAGAGACATTCTGCTTGTATTGATGATAAAATGCGTAAGCCATGGGATTTTTGCAATCTTGGAAACCAGATTGATGCACCATAAGATATTTTTTTCTCCAATATTGTTTGATACCACACTTTTAAAATATATTTTGGAAGACGATACGAGGAAGAGAATTTGAAAAGATTTTGAATAGTTTTTAATATTTCAATTTTCTTATTTCTAAGATGAGGAAGAAAAGTAAGATTACTATCTAAGGTAACCCCCAAATAAAGCAATGTTGGATTTGATTTTAAATTTTTATTTCTTATCTTAAAAATTGGTGGACGTTTTAGAGATTTGGGCTTTTTAAGATGACGTACTGAGCATTTGTCGAAAGAGATTGACATACGATTAACATCTGCCCAGTCGCTGATGAGTTGTAAAGCATGATTTGCCTAATCTTCTAAGCTTCTCCTTGTGGAGCCTGAGATTACTAATAGTATATCATCGGCGTAGGCTATTATTTTATAACCATGTCTTTTAAGAAGTTTTAGTAATTTATTTAAGAAGATTTTCCAAAGAAAGGGTCCCAGGCAGGAGCCTTGTGGGCAGCCCCTGCCAAACCAATGTAGTGAATTTGATTGCCAATTATAGTAGGCTGCTCTTAATGTTAAAAATGACCTAAACAGATTAAGATAGGGTTTGTCTAATTTTAAAAGTTCAAGTTCTTCTATAGTTATGTCCCATGGCAGGCGATCAAACGCGTTTTGAAAATCTATAGAAATTAAAGAGATATACTTATCTTCTTGAGATTTGATTTCTATATTAGAGAAAAGATCTTGTAATGCCGTTTCTGTTGAACGACCTTGTTCAAAACCATGTTGAGATGGTTGTAGAGATTGTGAGTGTGATAAGAAATAATTTACTCGTTTCAAAAGCATTTTTTCTAATATTTTTCCAAATATTGGGAGAAGAGTTATTGGTCTATAAGATTGATAATCGTCAGAAGATTTGTTTTTCTTTTTAAAATATACTAATTCTCCAATTTTCCAATCTGAAGGGAAGTAATTCAATTTCAGTAGCGTATTGTACATTGATAAGAGTAAATTCTTCTGTGTTTTATAAAGATTTCTTATTATGAAATGGTCTATTTTGTCAGGCCCAGGGGCCTTGTTTTGATTGAAAGAGAAAATGGCAGCATGGAGTTCTTGGTCTACGAACGGAGGAGCTGAGCCATCAGAATCAAACGATTCTTGAGATAATTTAATTGAGGGGCCAAATATTTTAATTGTTAGATCTGTGTAGAAGAAGTCCCTAGTATATAATGGATAGTTTGAGTCTGCCAACGCCATTACTTCCTGTTGATAGAATTCTTGGAATGCAATTTTCTTAGCTTTTCCAAAAGGATCTTTGGTATTGCCACAAAAGTTGGACCAAGCTTGTCTTTTTGCATCTATGATCGCTTTCTTGTAGATGGCTTTTTCTTTTTTATATCTAATTTTGTCTTCTTGTGAAGCTGACGGTAATTTGGATTTTCTTTGCAAGGCCTTCACAAAGTTTCGTGTCTTTCGGAAGTTATCATTCCACCAGGTAATTTGTGGGGTAAAAATACTTTTTCTTTTCTTCAAGTGTTTGTCACATAAGGTATGTAATATTTCTAAGAAAAGTTTGTAATATTCATCAAAAGTATTTTGATTTGGTATGTTGTTGAAATTTATATTGTTTTCTGTTAATTTAAAGGCCAAGTCTTTATTAAACTTTTTAAAAGAGATATTTTTTGTTCGGTATCTCCTTGTCGAGTGTTTAGGTAATGGAATATCTGTTAGTATTGTAATTAATCTATGGTCACCGTAATTTAAGTCTTTATCAACTGTCCAGGATGAAATTCTGGAAAAGAAAGGAAGAGATGACATGGAAACATCTGGCCAGCCTCTAGAGTGATCCGTTTCAAATGTTGGTAAACAGTGAGGATCATTAAGAACTATTAGTCGATGTTGACTGATAAAAGAAAATAGTTGGTGACCTTTTTCGTTATCAGAAGGATAGCCCCAAAGAATGCTGTGGGCGTTAAGATCCCCCAATATGAGGAGATTAGGCGAGTAGCCCGGGAAAGTATCCCATGAATGAAGATCTTGCTCCAAATTCGCTGATGGCGGAGAATATTGTGAAACTAATGTGAAAGTATTTTTTGAAACAGTTATATTTACTACAACTGTATTATCAAACTTTCCAAGTTGAATGTGTTTTAAACTCTGATCTACAATTATTATGAACGCATTTCTATTATTTGACGAGTAGCAAGGTGCTCCTGCTGGTAGACCATGTGGTCGGTTGTTGTTAATGTAACAGTCTTGTATACAAGCTAAAGAGTAATTTTCGGAGTAAAGAGTATTAATAAGATCAGCTGTGGCCGTTCGGCTTCTCTGCAGATTTACTTGTGCTATTTTCAATGATTTTTCTTTGGAATAAAGGTTAGAAGATTCACTTTTAGTGCCTCTATCGGTAACGGGGAGGCAGAGCCTCCCAATTCCTGCTTGAGGTCTTCTTTGAAATTCCTCGGTTTTTTCGGGAAGAGTTTTCTATAATTCTGACACTACGCATTTCATTGCTTGTTTTAAGAGAAGGATAGTCATGATCATATAGATCTTCCTCACTGGGACAATCGCTGTTGTTAGATAAAATGGGACTTGTGAGTTGTCTGCTTCTTTTAATTTCATTTTTAGTTGAAGAGATAGACAATTTACCTAATGAATTAGTGTAGTAATTTTGCAATTTATTATTTTTAAGATGTTTGTATAATGGACAATCTTGAGATGAGGCTTTGTGATCACAACATTCAAAGCCTTCCCGTAAGCAATTGATACATTGTTCTGTAGATTCTGAGCAATCGGAAGTGTGGTGCTCTTTCGCGCAGTTTGCACATTCTGCTATCCATTTGCAGTTTGTTGCTACGTGGCTATCTAAAGCTTGACAGTTAGAGCATCGCATAATTCGAAGATGATGGACTACTCTTACTGATTCTGTAAATATGTTTAACTTGCCTTTACTAATTAATTGACGACAAATATTTGTACTACCTTGAAGTATCCAGTTATTATAATGCCTTTGTTTCGACGAAAAATGTTTTAATATTTCAAATGGCGTGTCTCTGAAGTAGTTTCTCTGGGTCAGTTCGTTCTTTAAATCATCTTGAGTGATATCATCTGGAATTCTTAACAATAGGATTCTCAGTCTTTTCTTTTCTGGTTCTAATATTCTTGAGCGAGATGTAAGATCTTCCGATGAAGTTAGTGCTTGTTTTAGGATTTCTATATCTGTTTCTGTAGTTTTAATTTCTATATTATTGTTCATTGTTTTTCTGACTGATTTAACTGCTGCTCGTAATTCGGGTTTTTTAATCTCCGTTCTTACGCATTTTGATACTTGGGATGATTGATTAGCTTCATTAGGAATGATAATTATTTTCTTCAAATGTTTTCGAATCTGTGATTCTTCTTCTTCTTGAGTGTTTTGCATAGAATGTTCCTTATTTGGTGCCACAGTTGGGATTGTTTTGAGATAATATTTCAGTATATCTTGTATATTATCTGTTAATTGATCTGTAAGATTTTTCGGATTGACTTGTAGATATGAATTCATTTCATCGTACAAATCTTTTGAGATATTTCCCAATAAATCTAGTTTCTCTTGTATTAGGACATGGTGCTCATTTATTAATGTTTGAAGCGGCAAAGACTTTAGTTTTGAATTTTTAAGCGTTTCCAGTTCTGTTTTTAGACTTATTCACAGGTTTCCATATGTAGTATTCAATACGTTTATTTCGTGTTGTAATAAATGGATTGAAGAAGTTAGTTTTATTCTACTATCAAGAGTGCTCTCTGTATTTGTTAAATGCTTTGGATGATACATTTCTTGTTTTTTCTTACATAGTAGTTTCATGTAGTTGATTACTGTTTTATTGTTCCACTGCTTTCTTCCAAAGTTCAGGAAATCTTTTTCAAGTAATTTATATCACATGAGATATTGGTGTTTCTCATCTTTTGCAAAATGCGTTTGCGTGTTCAAGTTTTTAAGTGTTTTGAAGATATTCTTTCTCTCAGTTGGTTGTAATGGAGTAAATGAATCGCCTGGATCAGAATCATCTGTGCACTTATGCAATGAGTCTGAGTCTTGAGAAATGTGAGTTGAGTCACTTACATCAGTATTAGTTACTAACTTTTCCGTGGTTTCATTTCTTAATTGCGCTAACTCTTTATTTGCATCTTCAAAACTATGTTGCAATTCTTCGATTTCTTTCTTAAGTAAGTTTTTGTCTTCTTCTGCTTTCCGAAGTGAGCGTTGGAAGTTTAGACATTTTTCTTGTAATTCCTCTATTTCTTCTTCTTGTTTATTGTATAATGTCTGTTTTCTGCATGAGTGATAATGGATTTTTCCATTGAAGTCTCCTTCACTTGCAGCTTGCGAGCGCCTTGTTGTGCGTCTAAGATTAAGGGTGCTTTTGAATGGTCTTGAAGTTAATGTTTGATCTATATCCGAGATAGATGAACCTCCATTGTCTCTTTTTTCTCTATCTAATTTAATTTTGTTCTGTATCAAGTAATATTCCAGTTCAAAATCTAATGATCTTAAATGGGCTAGTATTTTATTTTTCAGTTCTTCTGTATTTTCAGACATATTTTTAGTATGCTTTTTCAAACATGTTTGCAGTTGATTTAACTGTTGGAATAATTTTGTATCATCTTCTTGGAGATCGGATGTACTTGTTGATGAGTGCTCTTGATTAAGAGAATCGTTCGAGTTCTCTTTTTGTCTATAATTTTTGAGCTCAAGTTCTATGGATTTAACTTTATGAATAAGAGCTTCTTGGAATAAATCGCCTTCATCGTTATGCCCGTCAGAATGCATTTTGTAGTGACGAAACGTCTGGTCGAAAAGCAATTGCGTGCTAAGATCATATTTGCAAACAACTTGATATTCCCATAATTTAAGTCTTTGAAGTGGGGGAAATTCACTCTTTGCCATTTTTGGCAATTACTTTTAACAGAGGTTGATATTAACAATTTAATAATAACAGCTTTCTTAATTATAAATCTATATTATAGATCAAAAACTGGAAAATGAGGCATTGCCACACCCCCTCCATACATCAATGAAAGAAAGGAGAAAAGGACAGTGAAAAGCAAAAACCAATAGCCTAGACTACTGAAAATAACTAAGATAAAAATTTAAGGGAAAACAATTTGAAATTTAAAAAAAAAAAAAAAAAAAAAAAAAAATAGCAGTAGAAATTAAATTAAAACAGGGGAAAGACTAGTGTGAGAATAATACTGTGCACTAGAAGCTCATGTACTAAAGTATGAACACATTAAACCAATTTGTGATAGATTGATAGATTTACACTGATAGAAATGATAGAAACTGCGTTTTAACAACTTAAAATCCTTGAAAAGCTTTGTACATATATACATAAGTTCACGTATCCAAGTGAGACGGACGGACAGACAGACAGACAGACAGACGGACAGACAGACAGACGGACAGACAGACAGACAGACGGACTGAGCGACAACAATAGGTGCTACGTATTTACATAATTACGAACGCACCTAAAAATCAAGAGAAAATATATTTCTACATGTAATGTATCTTCCGAGTTTTGTTAATCCTAGCCGTAATTGTTTCCGTCTAGATAAAAATGCTCAAAAATAGTTAAAGCGATTTATCTAGAATTTCTTTAAAGATATTGATGTTCGTTAAAGGACGACAGTTTATTTTTATTTTTATTTATTTTTTTATTATATATATTTCCAGTTCCGCATTATATTTGTACTTTGTTATAAAATTTTATTGCAATGCATTTTCATAGTATTTTAGAACTGTGTTGTTGAATTCTTGGTTATTTTAAGTATATTAATACTGATAACATTTTGCGTTAACATGTCGTGTTTTAATTGAAAACAATACAATTAATATTCAACTCCCCATTCAGATCATTTACTCATACACTACATGGCCAAAAGTAACCTGCCACTTCCGATTTTATACATTTTGTTAAATATCTACAAAAAATACATTGGGAATTATTTTGAAACTCCAGATATTTAAACAGAATAGTAGAGGTTATATATTTCCGCGATTTTTTTTTTTCGAAAACCCCTTAAGCAGTGATGGTAACTTGTGGGAAATTTCACTTTTTGAAGGGAAATTGGAGGCTTGTGGGAAAAAGAGAATTTTTGTAGTTTTGTGAGAAATTTCGACATTTTTGAGATTTTTCTTCCACAGCTTTTGTGTCAGGAAAATTTTCACAGAAATTAGAGACGTAACATTTCTGATGACAAAATTACTGTGCATAATTCTTAATTCTTCATATCATGATGGGTTAATCATACATATTGGATGATCATCGTCACAGCAGGGATGGGTGGGGCAAGTAGAACTAAAGCCATATGGTAGCCCCCCCCCCACTTTGCTAATCCTGTCATTGAAGAAAAATAATTTGAATTAAACAGTTGCATTACATAACTAAATTCTGTTAACTGTAAGAGGATACAACACGATGGATCTATTTTATCCTCCTAAGTGTTAACTGCTGTTTGCTGCAATGCATTTTATTTCTAAAATTTGTTTTTTGATTCTGAATGCGATATTTTCCAAAGAATGAAGGTAGAAAATCAAACATAAAAAATTTTCTTTGTTATATTGCATCTGCCATTGCATGGTATCAGCTTTATTTTTCTGGGAAAGCCATAGAATCGGACTAAAATTTACTATAAAAAAAAGACTTGCATTATCTAGTTGTTGTAGCATATATTGTAAAATTCCTCAATGTCAGATTTAATTGTGAGGGCAAATTCGGTCTGATGTGGGAAATTTTGAGGGAAAATTCGGCTGGCGGGATTACCATCACTGCCCTTAAGGGACAATCAACAAATTGAAATTGGATTTGAAAACCCAGTCAAGAGTTGATGTAGCAAAAGCGTACAAACCGTAAAAGAACCTATTATTTCGTTTTTACATAAACAAATAAATTTATTAAAAATTTAAAAACAAGAACATGAATATTATATTAATTTCAGATTCTCAAAATTATGATTATATTTGAAAAAGAAAAAAAAAGGAAAACTGTTGATAATTTTACATAAACAGGACTGTACAAGAAAAAATCTAGACATATCACCGATATATGATATTAATGGAGTATCTTTATATTAAACGTCTAATTTTAGGTTTCTTTTATTTTTTAAATTCTTATTCAAAAAATAGTAAGTATGAATATTTTAATTTAAAATGAAATCATCTGCCAAACATTTGCGTTTCGAATAGTATTTCCAAATTTCAAACTAATGTTCAATTCCTCAATGAAACTATTTATTCCTAGCAATGTATCAGCTTCCATTTCATTTTGAGTGTATACCAAATAGTAATTACTAAAATATTTGCTTCCAATTAACAATGCCACGATAAAGGGAAAAGTACTTTTACAGGTGCAGAATCAAGGTAAGCAGTGTTTCTAATTCCTTTATCCCAAAAGCTTGTCCTGTAATTCTCAGCCTGTAATTGTTTTCGACCAATGATAATGATGAGAACCACTTAAAAGGAATCATTTATTTACTCGAACAAAAATTTGTAAATGAATGGGGAACAATTTGCTTTATTATTATTCTTTTCTGCTTAATAAGTTTTTTTTCTTTAATCTAAAGATGATAATTATCGTAATCGATTTTCAGCCTGTTCTTGATAGGTTAGATTCATAAAAATTGTGAGCATGGAAGTTTTTGATGCATTTTAAAACATATTTATGTAAAACATCTTTTAAATCATACAAAATCTGTACATTGAAAAGTTTTAGAAGAAATTACATTTGAAAAAATTTTTTTTCCTATTCGATGGTGGGAAAATAAATATTATGCGACTGTTAAAAGCTTAAAAGAAAGGACTCTTACTGAACTCTTTACAATATGAATCATTTTAAAGTAAAATAGAACTTGTTACTAAGAGACTCATGTCACCAAAAAACTTATTATTTCGTTTTTAAGTAAACAAATCACTCTATTAAAAATCTAAAAACAAGAACCTGAATATCATAACACTTTCAGCTTCACAAATGTATAATTATATTGTTTAAAAAATATCAAAAAACTTTTGGCAATTTCAAAAATATAAGATTGCGTAAGAAAAATCTAGACACATCTCCGATTTTTGATATTAAGTTTTTTTATGTTAAATGTCTAATTTTAGATATCTTTTATTTCTACAATTTTTATTCAAAAATAGTATTTTTAGATATTATGATTTAAAATGAAATCCTCAACAAAATATTTACATTTCGAATAGTTTTTACAAAGCATACACACTAATGTTCAATTCCCCAATGAAACTATTTACTCCTTGCAACATATCAAGTTCCATTTCATTTTGAGTGTATACCAAATAGTAATTACTAAAATATTTGCTTCTCATTAACAATGCCATCATAAAGGTAAAAGTACTTTTTCAGGTAAAGAATCAAGGCAAGCAATGTTTCTAATTCTTTTATCCCACAAGCTCGTCCATTCAGCCTGTGTAATTGTTTTCGTTCGACGATAATGCTGAGAACTAGTTAAAGGGAATCATTTATTTATTCCGAGAAAAGTTTATAAATGAATGGAGAAGAGTTTGCTTTATAATTACTCTTTTATTTGCTTGATATGGTTTTTGCATATAAAGATGGAATTTCGTAATCGATTTTTCAATCGTTTTTTGACTTGTTAGAATTATAAAAAGTCCTTCCGGCAGTGCCGGGTATAAGAGGTATTTTTCATATACTTATTTATTTATTTTAAATTAAGTTATATTATTCAAATATACGAACCTTAAATTAGTGGAACACGATAATATAAGATTGGATACTAGTTTTTGTTAATACTGAATATTAATAGGAATTTTTAGAAATTAGTCATCTTTTATTCAACCTGGTTTTATTTCAAGCGATTTATAAGGTAGCCAAATTCCACTATATCCATTTTAAAGCAACATCATGGATAAAAGAAACCAATGAGCTTGGTCGAAATCTTAATTCATGTGAACATGCACACTCACATCGAAATCAATTAATATGTACGAGTGCTGTCGCGGTCAAATTGATTTTTTTTTCTTTTTTTTTTAAGTCACGTACCCACATTAGAAATTCAAACTGCAATATCCCAGGTGTTTTTCAAGGTAAAGACAAAGCAAAAAGTACTCCGGAATTCATTATTAAGATAAAAAATTTAGAAAGAACCTTTTTTCAATTTCAATTTTTTTGTTTGTACATCATTATACATTTAAAAGATTTTTGACAAACTAAAATGGCCGCCATTTTGAAACAAGGTGGCGGAGAAAGTTGGCCCGTGAACTCGGTCAAGACATTGGTATGTACCATGTACACACGTAGCTATATCGAAATCAGTTTATAAATATGCGTATTATCGCGTGACAAATTTCAGACCATTTCAAAATGTCAATCACACTGGAAATTGAAAGTGCTAAAACTCAGCCATTTATCAAGATACAGATGAAACAAAAATGCTCTGGAATCTTTGTGTAAGGTCAAAACAAAAAAGAAAACTCTTTTTCAATTTCTTACTTTTTTGGAACCTAATTTTAAAATCTAAATTTAAAAAAATTAATATTCCGCCATTTTGAAACAAGACGGCGTTTGGAGCTGGCCAACGAACTCGGTCCAGGCATTGGTATCTACTATCTACGCGCCAAGTTTCATTCAAATCGGTATATAAATATGCGTGTTATCACGTGACGAAAACCAGATCATTTCAAAATGTGAGCAACACTAGAAATTAAAAGTGCTATAACTCAGTCATTTTTAAGATACAAACGAAACAAAAAATGCTTTGGAATCTTTGTATCAAGGTCAAATGCATAAAAGAAAAATCTTTTTCAATTTCTCCCTTTTTTGTATCTAATTTTAAATTTTATTATTATTTTTTTTAAATTTAAATGGCCGCCATCTTGAAACAAGATGGCGGATGAAACTGGCTAACGAACTCGGTCCAGGCTTCATTATGTACCATGTACACACCAAGTTACATCCAAATCGATTTATAAATACGTGTGTTAACACGTGACGACAAAAATCAGATCGTTTCAAAATGTCAGCCATAAGAAAAAAATCAAAGTACTATAAATCAATCATTTTTTAAGCTATAGACAAAATAAAAAGTGTTCTGGAATTGGCGTTTTAAGATCTAACACATAAAATAAAAATATTTTTCAGCTTTTAATTTTTCGCATTTAATTTTAAATTTTAATTTTTTTAATTTTTTAAACGGCCGCCATTTTGAAACAAGATGGCGGATGATGCTGGCCAACGAACTCGGTCGAGATATTTGTATGTACTTTGTACATACCAAGTTTCATTCAAATCGGTTCATAAATACGTTAGTTATAAGAAGGGGGAGGATTGTACTTTGTGCTTATATATAACTAAATAAATAAACAACGTTAAAGAGCACAAATATTATAAAATAAAAGATGTTAAAAGCATACAGCCGTTTCGGGACTTCAAAAGTCCCATCATCAGTGCTAAAAAAGTGTAAAACGTAAAAGAAAGTCACATCGTTAATTAAAATAAAATAAACCGTGCATCTGAGCTCGCCGCTAAAGCGAACTGACCATGAAATGTCTCAAAGCAACAGTAAAAGTAAACTGGCACGCGCACCCAGAGGAGACCAATCATATGTTATTTCTCACTGGACGAGTCCAATTCAAGGAGAAAAGGAGGGGGGAGGGGGAGTGACATTACAGAAATGGAAACCAGACATCAGAAAATCTTGAAGTACTGGACATGTCATTAACCAAATTACTAGAGTTTTTCCATATATGAAAAACTTCCCAAAAGTCTAAATCATAAACAGATGAACAATATTGTATTATTGAGGCTTCGGAGAATTTAAAATTGTGACTATTTGACCAGCAACGGTTGGCGATAGCAAAACGTTTTATTTCACAATTTTTAAAATTAGCACTGTGTTCTCCCACACGTTTTTTCAAGGTACGCAAAACACATTTATTTTCAATGGTAACTTTTATCGAATGACTGATGGTTTATCCATGGGCTCCTCCCTCAGTCCAATCCTTATCGACTTTTATATGCATTCTTTCGAATTAAAACTATTCAAAATACTTACTTTTCCATTTTATATCCGCTACGTAAATGACTGTTTTGCGTTGCTGGACTCTGATATACTTGATCTTACTAATATTCTTACAGTTATTTACTCAATAGATGACCATATCCAATTTACCTACAAATTTGATAATAACAATCAATTACCTTTCCTGGATGTTTTAGTTTCCCGGGAAAATAACTTTTTTCACACAACTGTCTATCGTAAACCATTCGCTGTATCTTTACCCCCCCCCCCATCGCCTTTCATTTCACCCTCCCTAATCAGAAATTAGCTGCGTTTAACACTTATGTACACCGGGCCTTAAATATTTGCTCCTCCGATAGTTTACTTAAAGCAGAATTAAACCATATCAAATCCATTGCCATTGATCGGGATTTCTCGATCGAAATCGTTGATTCCATTCATAACAAATTAAGAAAACGTACTCCTTCCAACTTCAACTCAGACCGCAATGTTAATTTAATTATTATTCTTTATTTTCCAAAAATCAGTCATCAAATTTCTAAAATTTTGTCAAAATTTGACTTTAAAATAATCTTTACTCCTTTTAATAAAATACAATTCTCAAATCTCAAAGATCCAATAGATTATTTATCACATCGGGGTATTTATAAGATTTCTTGCGAATGCGATAAAATGTACATCGATCAGACGAAGCGTACCTTGAAAAAACGTGTGGGAGAACACAGTGCTAACGTTAAAAATTGTGAAATAAAACATTCTGCTATCGCCAACCATTGCTTCTCAAATAGTCACAAATTTAAATTCTCCGAAGCCTCAATAATACAATATTGTTCATCTGTTTATGATTTAGACTTTTGGAAAGCTTTGCATATATAAGGTGAGTCATAAATATCGAAACAATAGGTTATTTCCTTAAATATTGCAGCTAGACCCATATTTCCAATTGCAAAAAATCATTTAAAAAATGTGAAATTTCTGATAAGATAAGTTGAAACTCCATGGGGGGTCTATTTGAAAAAATACAAAAATTTTTATACGGCCCTCGTAGAGCAAAATTCCCAATTAGGAAATTATTCCTTATCCATTCCTAAACTGTACAAAAAAAAATTCATCTCCGTATCTGAAAACCTGACAAAGATATTAAAATCCAAAATTCTTCAAAATTCGTGACTTACACCACTTTATCATGCCTGTAAACAAAAAATTTTTTGACACAATTTCAAAGCAAATGAGGGGTCGTCCACAAATTGCCTGTATTAAATGTCGATTTAAGACCGTGCCTCTTATTAGGACATAATAAAGCAGCGTATTGATTTTAATCAAAACTTGTTTTTAAAATATGTTGATCATTAGTACTGGAGATCTGCATGGATCGAAATAACTAGGTCAAAACGGCCAAACTGACCCATAGGGAAAAAATTTCTGCCCGGCATAGAAAAATATTAAAATCATAATCCGGATCAACCTGGAAAAAAGTTTAAATCGTAGTCCGACTCAGCCGTGAATTTCAACATAGTTTTTTACTTCAGTGTAGTTAAAAATTGTTTCGTGCGGAGGTGTTCTGACCAAAAATACATGGGTCATTCCAAAAATAATGGTCCCTTTTGAGAATTTTTTTTTTTAATTTTTTCATTTAAAATGAAATAAAAATATCCTTGAACGGGTTGTATACATATTCAAGAGTAGAAATTGAATATCAGCAGCACACTTTTAAAAAAAAAATTATTACTACACTTAGAAACACAGACACATTGGCTAAAAAATGTCCCCTGTGTTACCATATTTTAAATAATTTCCTCTTTTTTTCTTATTAAAATAGAGAATTGCTTTTACAATATTAACACTTTGATATAAATGTTCTTTTTCAGTGCCATATAGTTTATTGTTTATGTATATATTTTTTCAAGATATAGGCATATTATGTCCCCCGTGTTACCTTTTTTGTATTCTCCCTATATCCCCTATTCTCCCTATAAAACTTTATATAACTTGGTAAAAATTACTCTAATATAATAAAATTATAGTAAAACTTATTTATACATATTAGCCAGTGCATATTATAAAACTGATTCATTAGGAAGTTTTTTCTTTTGTTCTGATAAATGAAATGTCAGTAACACAGGGGACAATAAAGTAACAAAGGGGACATCCTAATTGAACATAAAAATTTTAACAATCTTAAAAGTGTATTTATGTATTAATTAAAAATGTATTTCTGATATAAACCAACAAATACATTGAAAAACAGGATATTCTGTTGCATTTCATTTTTAAACTTGGGCTTTTTGTCCCTTAACAACATGGTTACCAATATCGTGGTAACACGGGGGACTAGTAACACAGGAGACAAAATGAAATAAATTATCACCTATGTATTATTATTTTCCTAGAAAAAATGTAAAGTTAGATGGAATATTTTCTTTTAACTAAGACTTACAATTTAAATGCCAACAAGCTAGAAAATTAATAATTAATCGAAATAAATCAACAATAACACAGGGGACACACAAAAAACACACCCACTTTTAAAAATCACCTTTACTTAGATAATTTTCTTCAAAATTTAACAAATGAGGAAAATGACTACCTAGGATGAATGCTAATTCTAAAAGTACATGAATGACTACTGTTAACAACATTTAGGTTGCAAATTCTTATTTTAATATTAAGAAAAAGGTGGCGGTAACACAGGGAACAAAAATTAAGGGACACATGAATTTTTCTTATAAAATGAAAAAAATATTTACAAAAAACATTTAAAATATATAGGGATAATATAAAGACTATAAAGACATAAGAAATATCCTGAAAGATAAATTAAGCGATACATATAGTAAAAAAATAGGGTTTAAAAATCAAAAATTGTTCTTGGGACATGGCTTTTAACAAGACACAATTAATAAGAAAGATATTTGAATAACAATAAATGGAATTTATCTCAAATTTAAAAATTGCATTAAAGAAAAATGTCTTTAAAATATATTTTCCAATATTTAAATTTAATTTTGAAACAAAATTTTAGAAAATATAGCAACACAAAGTGTCGGGACACCAAAGGGTGCTTTATTTTTGGAATGACCCACTTATTATAGCTTTTCGTTTTTTATATTTATACTTTTATTATTAATGGAGCGCCAAAGGCAGTAATATATTTATTTTATCAATGAATCTCTGTTTATATCTAAATGTTTCATTTATATTTTAATATCGCTAATCCATATCCCGTATGTTGGAGACTTTGAAAGATGTTATACAGTAAAACCTTTTAGACGGAATCACACAGGAGAAAAAAATACGTAATAGAAAAGTGCCCTTCCTAGGTGGGTTAAGTGGAGTTTATTTTTTCTCAGGTATTATTGTATTCATCTGTTTAAGACAGAATTCCATCATAGGCAGATTTTTTTCACTGGTTTTATTGTATTTAATTTTTAGCCTTTAAATATACTATTCTTAAAAAAAAAAATAGGGTTTTTTTTTTTTCAAAATAAAAACGATTTCAAAATACGTAATTTTCGTAAAAATTTTGATTGAACCAAATTTTTCTTATTTCATGCATGTATTACGTCAGTCAGAGACAGTGATTTTAATACGGATTGTTCGAGACCCGGATTGAAAATTTCGTCCAGAGCAGACCTTATTAAAAGTTAAGAATAGTTAAAGAAAAAAGTACAAACATGAAACAGGTCATTTTTAATTATTTTATATTAGTTTTGTTTCGGGCAAAATTGAAAAATTATTTACTTTTGAAAATATGATTTTTTAAAAAGTTATATTATTTTTTCAATAAATATTTTAATAGTTCTAAAATTAATATTGAAAGACAAAAACCCCGAAACAAAACTAAAATCAGATTTTCATCTTTAATTAAATGGAAAGAAATTGAAATCCCATAAATAATGTTTCGAGTTATAAATGTTTTTAATTATCCCATTTAAACCAGCACTAATTATATGAAATTTTTATAAATTTTATGATAAATTTTAGGATGTGATTTTCTTAGCAAATTATATGTCTAACCATCACAAAAAAATAAAAAATAATAAAAATTCTAATTCAAAAGATAGATTTTTTACACATTTTCAAGAACTGTTAAAGTAACATTGTCTTTTGAGTTGAGCGCACTTCAATTTGTGTCTAATCCCTTAAAATCTGATAAATTATTCAATCGGCTATAACTTCGCGAGTTTTGAAGATATGAAGATCCAACTTTTTGTGTATTATTCAGGACTGAATAAGATAAGTTTTCCTAATTGGAATTTTTATCCTACGGGGTCCGTATAAAAAGTTAATTTTCGTACTTTTTCAAATAGACCTCCCATGGAGTTGCGACTTATCTTATCAAAAAGTTTACCTTTTTTTAAGAATTTTCGCAATTGGAAGTATGGGTCTAGGGGCAATATTTAAGGAGATAGCTTATTGTTTCGATATTTATGACTCACCCTGTGTGGAAAAATTCTAGTAATTTGGTTAATGACATGTCCAGTACTCCAAGATTTTCTGATGTCTGGTTTCCATTCCTGTAATGTCACTCCCCCTCCCCCGCTCCTTTTCTCCTTGAATTGGACTCGTCCAGTGAGAAGTAACATATGATTAGTCTCCTCTGGGTGCGCGCGCCAGTTTACTTTTACTGTTGCTTTGCGATGTTTCATGGTCAGTTCGCCTTAGCGGCGAGCTCAGATGCACGGTTTATTTTATTTTAATTAACGATGTGACTTTCTTTTGCGTTTTACGCTTTTTTAGCACTGATGATGAGACTTTAGAAGTCCCGAAACGGCTGTATGCTTTTAACATCTTTTATTTTATAATATTTGTGCTCTTTAACGTTGTTTATTTATTTAGTTACGTTAGTTATAGCATAACAAAAGTCATATATATATATATATATATATATATATATATTTCGGCAGCGATCAGACAGGCATGGAGACAGAGGATGCTAAGAATCACCGGGCTCGGCTTAGCTGCCATAAGTTGATCACCTTGGCTACGTATAATGGACTATCCCTATCTTCTGACAACCGTTTACAGGAACTTGAAGAAGAGTTAGATAAGATCAACTGGGACATTTTAGGATTATGTGAAGTAAGAAGAAAAGGGGCAAAAAAGATTGATCTTGCCAACGAACATGTTTTATACTACAGAGGCATAGAAGATGGAAAAACAAGTGGTGTAAGAGTTCTGATTCATAAAAGGTGGAAGAATCACATTGTAGTATATGATAGTGCATAAGATAGAGTTGCAAGATTATAGAGCAAGAGCCCGTGACTGGCAGACCTTCGTTATTTTATAAAAGCTGAAACCTTCTCAGCGCAGTCTTCCAACAAAGATAGGAACGATGGGTAATTATGAAATTTGGATCATGGTGGCTTTGGCAGTGACCAGGGAGCAAAGGTGTAAAAAATACCAACTTACTTTCGTCATTTTATAAAGCGTAATTTTTTTATATTTCCTTTGGAATGATGTTAGAACAACGCGGGATCTGGAAGCCTATGCCGATTGGTGGGTTATCCCGCGCTGCTGAATCTGAATCTGGAATGATGTTAGAAATCACGTCCTCCATTGGCAGACACTTCCTGTGGTTCCAACCCCTGGCCGACAACCACTAAACTTCAATAATAGGAAATTCTACTTTCGTCATTTTATAAAAGCTGAATTTTATATATGTTACTTGGGTAACTACCAGAAGATATTTCTTCAGTTAGCAGACAGTTTTGGTGGTTCCAACCCCCGACCGACAGACATATACGGCGGCTTCTCAATACACTAGAGTCTCTGCATAGACCGGACGCGAAACAGACATTTTCCCCCTTTTCCCCTTGGCTCTGAAATTGGCACACAGTTATTTGAGGTTGTTGCATGTAATTCTACGGTTGTTGACATTTTGAAAAAAAGACCACAATGAAAGAAAAAAAAAATAATTTACCAATTAGATAACGACTATTTGGAAAATGATATTTTCAAAGCCTAAAATTTTAAAGACTTAAAAAGGAATTCTATACTTAATAATAATATTAAACATCATTTTTAAGATGACCATAACGAGTCATATATTACGTACACCATTAATTAAACATTAATATTCCTAGACCATAAATTAAAAAAAACAGTAGTTTATTGTTATATAACTTTAACTGTTTAAAATGTGCATTTTTATTTGATGGAGTTAATCAGGCTGACTGCCTCCTATTACGTATGGCATGGATTAAACTTTAATATTCCTGGATCCATCTTATAAAAATTTTAAATGAAATTTCAGTTTTACAATTTTTTGAACTGCAAATTTTTAAACTTCTAAACATTGCACATTTTAAATTTTTATACCGTTGCATAGAGAAAAAATGCATTTTTAAATGAAATTCGTTTGAAATTTTTATGACAGTTTGTTTTCAAATTATTATTATTATTGAATGTTTTTATTACTTTTTTGTCATTGTGGCAACAGAAGTAAACAAATTTTGGACATTATACATGGACCAATCAGAAAACGAAAAAAATGCGGATATCAACCAATAAAAACATTCAGATATACTTCGGATTTCCCAATTCTCAACCGAGGATAACAACTATTTTCCAAATAATAAAAATAAAAATAAAGTTAAAAATAAAGTTCATAAAATACCTAAACATTATTTTCTAACGTATTTCATTTATTTTTAAAACAAGTATCAAAACGAAATTCATAATCAATAACATTATAAACATGCAATTTTATATTGATAATTTAGTACATAATAAAAGAGCAATATCGGCATGTGCCAGGGGGAGGATATAGCTTTCATGTTCATTGTTTTTGTTAAATATAGCTTTTTTCCGACTCGATTAGATGAGTTAATAAAAATTCTTTAATGCTTGATTTTTATTTCATTAAAATTTCACTGAAATTTTAAGAAGATGAAATGCTACAAACCCTATAAAAAGAAATTTCGTAAATACTGAATTTGAATGGGAATTGCGCCAAATTAGTAATCTATAGCCAAATCGGCAATATTTATGATTTCTTAATTTTTGTCTTCAAATTTGGCGATATTTTTAAATATTTGGCGATAAGTGTTTCCAAGCTTGGAGAGAATTCGAAGCTAATGTTCATTAATACTCATAAATAAATAACTGGTTTTTAGTAATTTGGAAAATAGTTGTTATCCTCGGTAAAGAATTGTGAAATCCGAAGTATATCTGGATGTTTTTATTGGTTGAATTCCACATTTTTTTTTTCGTTTTCTGATTGGTCCATGTTTAATATCCAAAAATTGTTTACTTGTGTTGCCACAATGACAAAAAAGTAATAAAAACTTTAAATAATAATAACAATAATTTGAAAACAAATTGTCATAAAAATTTCAAACGAATTTCATTTAAAAGTGCATTTTTTTCTCTATGCAACGGCATAAAAATTTAAAATGTGCAATGTTTAGAAGTTTAAAAATTTGCAGTTGAAAAAATTGTAAAACTAAAATTTCAATTAAAATTTTTATAAGATGAATCCAGGAATTTTAATGTTTAATCCATGGCATACGTAATAGGAGGCAGTCAGCCTGATTAACTCCATCAAATAAAAATGCACATTTTAAACAGTTAAAGTTATATAACAATAAATTACTGTTTATTTTTTTTTATTTATGGTCTAGGAATATTAATGTTTAATTAATAGTGTACGTAGTATATGACTCGTTATGGTCATCCTAAAAATGATGTTTAATATTATTATTAAGTATAGAATTCCTTTTTAAGTCTTTATAATTTTGAGCTTTGAAAACATCATTTTCCAAATAGTCGTTCTAATTTGTTAAATTACATTTTTTTCTTTCATTGTGGTCTTTTTTCAAAATGTCAATAACCGTAGAATTACATGCAACAACCTCAAATAACTGTGGGCCAATTTCAGAGCCAAGGGGAAAAGGGAGAAAATGTCTGTTTCGCGCCCGGGATATACAGAGACTTTAGTGTATTGAGAAGCCGCCGTACATGTCTGTCGGCCGGGGGTTGGAACCACCAAAACTGTCTGCCAACTGAGGAAATATCTTCTGGTAGTTACCCAAGTAACATATATAAAACTTAGCCTTTATAAAAGGACGAAAGTAGAATTTATTTATTATTGAAGTTTAGTGGTTGTCGGCGGGGGTTGGAACCACAGGAAGTGTCTGCCAATGGAGGACGTGATTTCTAACATCATTCCAAAGGAAATATAAAAAAATTACGCTTTATAAAATGACGAAAGTAAGTTGGTATTTTTTGCACCTTTGCTCCCTGGTCACTGCCAAAGCCACCATGATCCAAATTTCATAGTTACCCATCGTTCCTATCTTTGTTGGAAGACTGCACTGAGAAAGTTTCAGCTTTTATAAAATAACGAAGGTCTACCAGTCACGGGCTCTTAGACTATTAGTAATACAAGTGCCTAAAAGATACAAGCTGCAAATTACCCAAGTTTATGCACCAACAATAAGTTATGCTGATGAAGAAATTGAAGATTTCTATGAAGAAGTAGTTTCAATGCATCAAAAGGGAAATTCCTATATAAAATTAATAATGGGAGATTGGAATGCTAGAATTGGAGAGAAAAAGAACAACGAATTATCTTTAGGAAATCATAGATATGACAGGAAACAGATCAATCTGATCAATCTGAAAGGAAATAGATCAATCTGTTTCCTTTTTCATTTAGAGAAATGAAAAAGGAAACAGATTGATTGAGTTTGCAGAATGTGAACAGATGTATATCATGAATTCATTTTTCAAGAAAAAGACTCAAAGAAAATGGACATGTCGTTGTGCAAATGGCCCAACAAGTGAAATCCACTACATCTTGACCAGCAAAAAGTATCTTATTCAAGACTGCAGCGTTCTCAATAACTTCAATATAGGAAGTGATCACAGATTGGTAAGATGCAAACTGCTATTAAATACTAAAGTGGAAAGAATGAAGCTTTTGCTACACTCAAAGAAATCAATCGGTATTATAAATGTCCAGAAACATAAAGAAGAATTTCATTTAAAGCTTCAAAACCGTTTCCAAGTACTTCAATCAACTTTAGAAGAAGAGCAAGATGTTATAATAGTGAACAAGAAACTAACAAATACTCTACAAGAAATTGCAAAGAAGATACCCGGCGATGCACAAATAAACAGACAAAGAAAATAACAGAATTAATAAGAAGATTGATGAAAAACGTAGAGAATTTAAAATGAAGGAAAATGATTCTAAACCAAGAGTTGAATATGCTGAATTATGTAAAACAGTAAGAAAATGCGTTACAAAAGATTTCAGCAAATTTAACTGTGATCTTGTTAAAACAAGTTCTGGAAGATAACAAAAGTTTAAAATCAGCTAAGCGCAAGCTATGTGTTGGAAGAAAAGGTATTTTTGCACTGAAGAGAGCAGATGGAACAATCACCAAAATTAGCAACGAAATAGTACACATTGTTGAAAAATTCTATAATGATCTATATAAATGTGAAGATCAGAGGGAAATCAACATACACAATAAACAAGAAATCTTAACAGAAACTGAAGAGATAATCCCAGTGATGACAGATGAAGTTTTACAAGCTATTAGTTTTATGAAAAAAGGTAAATGCCATGGAGAAGATGGAAGTACAATTGACCTTATCAAAGAAGCAGGAGAAGAATTTGCAAAAAGGCTATCCTTGCTGTTTTCCAAATGTCTCAAGAAGTCAGATGTACCAGAAGATTGGAATAATGCTGTGATGGTACTACTTTACAAGAAAGGAGAGAAGGAAAACATTAAAATTCATCGTCCGATCAGCTTACTGTCAATGATTTATAAAATTTTCATCAAAGTTTGAACGACAAGACTTAAATCAGCTCTTTACTCAGCTCAACTTAGGGAACAAGCAGGATTTCGAAGTGGATTCAGCACAATGGATCATATCCAAACAGTAAAGGAACTCATAGAAAAACATAAAGAATATAATTTACCTCTCTGCCTTGCCTTTATTGATTATGAAAAAGCATTTGATTCCGTCTACACATCAGCAGTGGTAGAATCTCTGGAGGACATTGGTATAGACAAACCTTACATCAATATCATAAAGAAGATTTACAAGAAGGAAACAGCAACCATCCGTTTAAATAAAGAAAAGCGAAGATCAAGCTCGGAAGAGGAGTAAGACCAAGAGACACCATTTCACATAAGCTTTTTAATGCTGTCTTAGAAAATATCTTCAAGAAGCTGGATTGAAAAAACAAAGGGATTAGGATAAACGGGGAATATTTAAGTCATCTCCGTTTCGCAGACGACATTGTAATTTTCAGTAACAGTCCTGGAGAATTGGAAAATATGCTAAAAGATCTTGCAGAAGCTAGCATCAATGTGGGATTAATAATAAATTTAGAAAAGACTAAGGTGATGTTTAATTCATTTACATCAAAAAAGAAAATTGTCTTGAAGAACACTGAGATTAAAGAAGTGCACAGTTATGTGTACCTAAGACAGGAAATATCATCGGATAATAGTATCATGAATGAAATCAATAGAAGAATAAGAAATGAGTGGAGTGCTTTTGGGAAGAACAATATTATTCTGAAGAGTAATGTGCCTCTTTGTTTGAAAAGAAAACTGTTTAATCAATGTATTTTACCTGCACTAAAGTACGGAGCAGAAACATGGACACTAACAAAACGGATGATACAAAAACTACAAATAATACAGAGAAGTATGGAAAGATGTATGCTAAGCATAACTAGAAGAGACAGGAAGAGGATAACCTGGATAAAAAATCAGACAAAAGTTTTTGACATCCTTGAAAGAATCAAACAGCTAAAATGGAAATGGGCTAGGCAAGAAGATTGCAAGAAGGCAAGACAATAGATGGAGCACAAATATACTACAGTACTATCCCACAGATGTAAAACCACCAAGAAGACGACCACAGGTAAGATGGAATGACTAAGAAAAGTGGCTGGTGTAAACTGGATGACGAAAGCACTAGAGAGAAAACATTGGAAAAATCTGGGGGAGACCTACATCCAGCAGTGGATCGGAAACGGTTGATGATGATGATGATGATGATGATGATGACGATATATATATGTCAACATTTGAACGGAGTGTGGTTTTGGGGTCTGGGGGTCATGATCGGGAAAATATACAAAAACACAAAGTGCTTTCCTCCGGACAGCTGCAATAGGTAGATTTTATTTTTTGTAATGAAAGCTACCTAAAAATGTGAGAACAGAATTTTTAAACATATTTAACGACTTAATTGATCAATATTTTTGAAAAAAATGTTTCAAATACTGTTTATTTTTTTTCATGTCTTTTAAAGAACTCTTAATCTTTTATCACAAATTTTCAAAACAGAACTTTTA
This sequence comes from Maratus speculifer, assembly GCA_964019185.1. Classification (NCBI taxonomy): domain Eukaryota; kingdom Metazoa; phylum Arthropoda; class Arachnida; order Araneae; family Salticidae; genus Maratus; species Maratus speculifer. The sequence goes on from OZ025292.1 coordinate 115,526,725, forward strand.
CCTAATTTAATCAGAAAAATGCTAGGATTAAATAAAGAAAAATGTACAAAAAAATTTACTGGTGAGAATAAAAAATATGGTTAGAGTATGGATGCCAGTACGTGGTACAGGCAAATCGTGATCAGCAAAAGAATATAGACCGTACGATGTACGGGTAAAACAAGGGGGAGGTTAAAAGAAATATTCCTGCAAAACATTTTTAAAATCATAAAAAATCAGTAAACTGAGAAAATTTTCAAAGAAATATCATGTGAAAAAGCGTTTTTATTTACTTTATTTGATGGTGTAAATATATATATTATGCAACAGTTAAAAGGAAAAAAAATCTAACTGAACTCTTTATAATTTGAATCATTTTAAAGTAAAATCAAACTTGTTAAAAAAAAAAAAAAAAAAAAAAAAAAAGTGATGTAGCAAAAAAAAAAACCTATTATTACATTTTTACATAAACAAGTTCTTTTATAAAATATCTAAAAATAAGAATCTGAATATTATAATAATTTCAGATTACAAGGTTATAATTATATACACTGCTCAAAACAATTAAAGGATATTGCAGTTTTAGGTGGATTTTGTATCTGGGAAACTTTTTAGCTGATTGATACATGATCTACAGACATAGTAGGATATATAAGAATAAATTACACATGTTTGGCAGAAAAAAATGCATTTTATTGCGCATTTGTGTATAAAAGGAAAAATACACAATTTGTGCAGATTAGAAAAAAGAATAAGAAAAGGTGTTTTCTTCAAAGAAAATCATTTTCCGTAGGGGGTATGGTTTCCACGGGCGGCCAGCAATGTTGAACACTTTTGAGGCATGGACTCAATGAGGCTATTAATGACGAGTTGGGGTATTCTGCCCCACTCTTCCAGAAGAGCTCTTTCCAGTTTTTGGAGAGTTTGTGGTGGTTGTTGGCGGCTAGAAACTCGTCTTCTTAGAGCGTCCCAAACGTGCTCGATTGGATTCATGTCTGGAGAACACGCTGGCCATTCCATTCGAACGATTCCTTCCTCGAAAAGGAAATCCTCCACCATGTTTGCACGATGTTGCCTGTAGTTTCCTTCCATTAAAATGAAGTTATCTCCGATTGCTGCAGCATAAGGGACTACAATAGGTCTGAGGATCTCATCCCTATATCGGCGACCAGTCAGAGCTCTATCTCGAATGATGTAGAGGTAAGTGCGCCCATCAATGGAGATGCCACCATACACCAACACTCCTCCACCGCCAAATCTGACAATTTCGTGCACGAACGCAGGATTATTCCTACTGCCACGGTCCATCCAGATGAAAATACGCTTATTATCCGGATGCACAGAAAAACGGGACTCGTCAGAAAACAGAATATTGCTCCATTTATTTCTCCTCCAGTTGACATGCTCGGTTGCCCACTCCCTGCAGTCGCGACAGTGCCTTGATGTTAATCTAACACATACCATCGGTCGGCGAGCATACAGACCTACAGAATGGAGCCGGTTTCGGACAGTCTGAGTTGAAATCGTGGTGCCTGTAGCCTAGCGAAGGTGTTGTTGGAGAAGAGTAACGTTCATGTTTCGGTGTCTCCGAGCTGTTAACGCTAAATAACGATCTTCATTGGGCGTTGTTGCCCTTCTACGACCTTGCCCTGGTCTTCGGCCTGCACATCCACTCTGCAAAAAACAGTTCCAGATCCTGGAAATGACACTTTGTGACACTCCAAAGGCTTGCGGTATTTCAGCTTGAGTTTGGCCCCCTTCTAACCTACCAAAAATTCTCCAAGCTTCTGAATCTGTCAAATGACTTCGCTGAGACATCGTACTCATCGAAACAAAGCAATCACTGAATGCCGATCATCCTTGTCTTCATTCTCTTTTATCCAGTTGAAAGTCAAATTTCATTCGCTGCCGCTGAAGCGACGTTTTTGACGTCGAACTCAAAATTTGCACACTCCACACTTTGAAAACCAGGAAAATTTGCATTTGTGATTCTCTTCTATTTTCGGCAAAAAAATTTCGTTTATATCGTTATTTTATATAAAACTTCAAATATCCTTTAATTGTTTTGAGCAGTGTATTTAAAAAAACATATAAAAAAACTATTGTCAATTTCAATAAAGCAAGACGTGTAAGAAAAATCTGGACATATCCTCGATTTGATGGGGTTTTAATAGGTTTTTTATGTTAAATATCTAATTTCAGATATCTTTTATTTGTACAGTTTTCATTCAAAAGTAGTATGCTTAAATAATTTAATTTAAAATGAAATCCTGTACCAAACACTTACATTTCGAATAGTACTTCCAAAGAATTCACTCTAATGTTCAATTTCCCAATAAGACTATTTACTCCTAGCAACGTATCAAGTTCCATTTCGCTTTGAGTGTATACCAAATAGTAATTACTAAAATATTTGCTTTTCCTTAACAATGCCACCCTTAAGGGAAAAGTACTTTTACAGGTAAAGAATCAAGGTTAGTAGTGTTTCTAATTCCTTTATCCCACTAGCTCGTCCATTCAGCCTGTAATTGTTTTCACTTAATGATAATGCTGAAAACCAGTTAAAGGGAATCATTTATTTACTCGAACAAAAATTTGTAAATGAACGGGGAACAATTTGCTTTATTATTACACTTTTATTTGCATAATATGGTATTTGTACGTAAAGATGGAATTTCGTAATCGATTTTTCCGTCGTTTCTTGAAGTGCTGGAATTTAAAAAAAAATGTAAACACAGTAATTTTAAATACAATTAAAAAATTTTCCTGCAAAATTTTAGAAAATCAGCAAATTGAGAAAGTTAAAAAAAAATTCATTTGAAAAAAAAAAAGAAAGAAAAACAGAAAAAAAAATATTTTCTATTCGATGGTGGAAATATAAATATTACGCAACTGTTAAAAACTTAATAAACAAAAAAGAAAGAGAGAAAAAAAGGGTTTTTATAAATGTTGGCACGTCAATATAATATCAATGTTACTCAAAGGCATGCTTTTGCTTTACAGTATTGAATTAAATTTTCATATTTTCTGCAATCAAAAAAATTATCCGTAATTTCTGAAGGTAAAAATAAATTTTTAAAGTTATTTATTACGTAAAATGTTTATGTTTGCACTATAAAAAATCTGTTGCTCATAATGCTTCTTTTGTTTAAAGCATATTTCACCATCTTTTTTGACAGGGTGCCCCAGGAATACTGGAATAAACTTTAAGGAGAGGAAGAGGATCCAAATTTGCATATAGCAACCCATGGTCGAAAACATCATGGGAAAGTAGTGTTACAGGCGCAAGAAACGAAGAGACATAAGACTGAGATCACCTGAAATAATTTATTGGTCAAAGATATTGCATGTGCTGCGGTAGATGCTATATGTAAACGTCGCAAATGATGTTCAAAGTTTCCAACATTGCTATTGATGCATGCATTACACCGTCTAATCATAGATTGGTTGACTCGCTCAAGTACACCTGGATTTCATTGGATATACGCAGCAACACAGACGAGTCCTGCAATCACATCCGCATCGGAATCCACAGGTGTTACATACAAAGCACTTTTCAGTGTACCCCAAAGAAATAAAGCTATGCTGCTTGAATCAGGAGAGCGTGGTGGCCAGGGAACTGGTCCACAACGGCCAATCCATCAGTGGCCAAATACCTGATTCAAAGGTTCAAGAACACATCTGCCAGAATGGGGAGGTGGCTTATCATGTTGAAACCTCATATGGCGCTTGACATGTTGTACAGTAGTGTCATGTATACTTGGTAGAGCCTCTTGCAAAAACATATGATAATCTGCAGTTGTTAGAGATGTTAACACCAGATATTAGTGTTGTTGCAGATATTAACACCACATAACATATTTCCAACCATAGGTTGCTATATACATTGGCGTGTAAAATTTAAGGACAAAGGGATTTTCAAGCGATAATTTTCACGCGAATATTCAATAGGAAGTAATATAATTCGAATAATTACTATCCCTGCATAACAGCTAGTCCATATAACATCTCATTCAGGTCACACATGGTCACAAGAGTCACAGTCACTACGGTGAAACAAAAAATAGAAAATTCCATGCGTCTCTTTTATGAGTCTCAATTGACTACTATATGTTACTCCACTGTCAGGTCACTGCGACTGCTGCTTTGTGACGAGTCACCAGGTGACTTTACAGTGTCGTTTTTTTAGACTCTCATGTGACTGTCATTTGGAGGCTCAATTCCAAAGTCATTGTGAATGTTGCATTATTATAAATAACCAAATAATGACACATTAAAGTCACATGGTGACTTTCTGTCACAAGACTTTGTCAAATGGTAACAGAAACCCTATTGTGAAGTAACTACTGTGAAAAGTGGTGAAAACTCACCATGTGACACTTTAATAGGACATTGTTTGGTGATTTATCATAATGCAACATTCACAATAGCTTTGAAATTGAGCCTCCAAATGACAATCACACGAGAGTCTCAATAAAACGACACTTTAAAGTCACCTGGTGACTCGTCACAAAGCAGCAGTCGCAGTGACCTGACAGTGGAGTAACATATAGTAGTCATTTGAGACTCATAAAAGAGACGTATGAAATTTTCTATTTTTTTGTTTCACCGTAGTGACTGTGACTCTTGTGACCATGTGTGACCTTAATGAGAGTTTATATTGACTAGCTGTTATGCAGGGATAGTAGTTATTCAAATTATATTACTTCCTTTTGAATATTCGCGTGAAAATTATCGATTGAAAATCCCTTGAAAATTGGTATTTTGGGACTCCGTCCTTAAATTTTGCACACCAGTGTATATCTGAATAGGAAAAGTTCCCTATGTGACATGGGGGGGGGTTGCCCTACAAAACAAGCTGACAACATTATGGCACGAGAAATTGACATTGCCAACATTGATGGCTTTTTAACTCAATTGAAGTACAGGAATCAATATTGATTGAGAGTCAGATCTCAGAGTTTTTGGAGCTATTCTGTTGACACTTCCTACATTTCAAAGCATTTTAAAAGTGCATGGAATACGGTGGTGTGAAAACACCACAAACATCATTGAAGCTAGACGCCTCACCTGCATATTATGTCATTCTCAAAACCATTGCCTTTAGTATATCTTTAATCAGATTAAAATTGAAACAGAGGTAATTTTTCGAAGATCTTGTCGCAGATTCTTCGATACACTGTGTGGCCAAAGGTGATCGGCCACTTGCAATTTTAGACATTTTGTTAAATGTCTGAAAAAATACGTGAGGAATTAGTCTGAAACTCTAAGTGTGTAAACGTAATAGTGCAGGTCATAAATGTCCGTGAAAATTTTTTCCTAAAACTCCATAGCGGACTACTAACAAATTGAAAGATAACGAATATTTTTTGGTAAACCCTGTCAAAACTAATGTAGCAAAAGCGTTCAAACTGTAGATTATGATTAAGTAGTTTATTGCAATAAACTGTGTTCTTTTTTATCCGTATATCATCTATACTTGTAAAGAAATTAAGGTTTTTGTAAAAGTCGTCCCAAATTTTTTCCTGTTTTTTGCTTATAATTTGCAGAGTTCTTAATATAAAATAATGATTTTTTCTGAAAATATGACAGATAGAGATGTAAATTTTCCGGAAAAATATAAGTGGCGGAAAAAACCGGTTTTTTTCGGAAAAAAACGGAAAAATTGGAAAATTTGATTTTTCAAGACTGTTTCTCCCAAATAAATTATATTTTCTTAGAGAATATTAAATAATAAACATTTTTTCCCATTTATATATATCAAATGAAAATTATTTTTACTTTATACTACAAAATAAAAAGAAAGTAGCAAAGCCTGCTTTTAAAAGTTTAGTTTTTTTTTAAACAGCCTAAGAATATTTATTAAACGCTATTGTTTGTTATATCATATCTCTGCTGAAATGATTTTTCCGTTACATGTTTAGCTACCAATTGACCTAATGTAAAAACCTGAGCCAATATGTCTGCAGTCTGGAATAAAATAAATTATGCATTCCATTTACATAAGTATAGTTTTTAAGTAAATGATACTAGTTTAAAGAAATTATTGCAGTTTTGTCATTATTATGAATATTAGTATTCAAAAAGTCCATTGTTTGTTTAAAAAATGTATATTTTTATATTATTACTTTTTTCTTAGAATTATAATTTTATTTCCTTTATAAAATATGTTTAGTTTTGGTATAGCTTTCCAATCTCAACTCAAAAAAGTTTTGATTTAGTTTTATAATCTAAATTCAAACAAAACTAAGTTTTACTTTGGCTTACTCAGGTCTGCAACTAAAAAATAGCGTAAGATTTATTGACTGTTAGATTTTTACTCACAAAAACCAGAATATATATATATATATATATATATATATAGTTTAATTAAATGCAATTTTTTTTCTTTTTACCCTGAAATCTGGTTTTCTATTCTTGAGTAAGAAAAACGATATTCAATAATGTTTCCACATGGTAGTTTTATATTTCTAAGAGTGGAACTCAATAGTTATGAAAACAGAACACTACAAATAGAAAATGCTCACTATTTGAGGAATTGACAAAAGCAGTCACATACAGAGATAAACTTCTATTGTGCTTTAGAAAACTATAAAAATTCAAAGTTTAATCAAGAGGGAAAGTATAATTTGGAACAAAGTTACAAATATGTTTTTTTTTTTTCATCGCAGTTGTACTTCTCTAATGCAAACTGCCCATGTTTTTGTAACATTACTGTACATTATGGAGGTAAAATGGAGGTCAATTTTAGTTTCAACACCTTAAAAAAACATTCATCAGCTATAACGAAATCTTGAAAAATGCAGCATAGTAGTGCCACCTATAGGGCAATTTACACCAAAAACTAAACAGCATTAATATATATCAGATACTGTCTGAAGCTGTAGTTTCATTTCTTAAAAAAATCGTCCTTGACGTCCCTATTATGATAATCATGAATAATGCAGCATAGCAGCGTCATCTGTTGAGCAATTTACACCAAAAAGTAATGAGCACGAAGTTATGTCAAATATTAACTTAATCTGAAATTTTATAAAAATACATACATCAGTTTGAAATAGAACTATTGTGGAAATTATGAATAATGCAGCATAGCAGCGCCATCGGCTTGGCGATATACACTAATAAACTAAACATCTCGAGTTTATATCAAGGTGTAACTGAATCTAAAGTTTTGTGAAATTATATGCATCAGTTCTTGAGATAGAGTGTCCATAAAATTTGTCACATACAGACTCACAGAGTGGCAGATATCTTCCAAAAACCATTAAAACGTGTTCAGGACCTTCTAAAACGTTTAAATACACCAAAAACTGGAAGTCAAATTTTTCACGAATTCAATACTTACTTCTTGAAAAGATAGATTAAAGTAATAAAAGTAGTAAAAAACTTCAAAATTTTATGTTGAATTTTTAATTTTATCATTTCCATTAATCTGCATATTATTGCAATAATTTTACACATGAATTAATTTTTATAAAGAGAAGTTGCATTTAATTACATATCTAGATTTTTTTTCATGTAATTAAGTTTTTGTGAAATTGTGAACTTTTTGTATATACTTGTACAAAATATATTCAGAGTTTTTGAATAAGAAATTATTACTATATTTAGGTTCCTATTTAGAAACTTTTAATAAGGTTATTTACATACATATATGCAACTTAATAAGATTCAGCTGCTGTATGGCATGAGATTTTTTTTTTCTTCAATCACTGCACTTGCAAAAGATTCAATTTGTTGATTAAACATTTTATGAAATGTCTATTTTCAAGAGAAATTTTGCAAAGGGTCTCGTGTTTCAAACAAGAAAAAAATGTGAAGGATCCATTCAAGTCATCTCAAACAGATTTCTGCTCAGAGATCAGATTACCCACATTAAAATTTTCATGTGAGACACTCAACACAAAAATAAAAAAAATAAAAAGTATGAGAATGTAGCTATTACAAAATTTTCACTATATTATTTCATAAATGAAATTTCAATTTTTCCAGTTCGGAAAAATTGAAAAATAAGCCTTCGGAAAAAAACCGAAAAAAAAAACGGTTTTTTTCCCAATTTTTCCGATTTTTTTCCGACCATTCGCATCTCTAATGACAAACAACATTGTACACAATACCCTGTAATCAGATTTTAAAAATAATAAGAATTGTATGAAAAATGAGCAGGTATACTAAATAATTTTTCATTGCGCATGCGTAAACGCTATCGAAATTTTATTTACATATTGTGTAAACTAAATGTATAGAGCAACTTCCCTAAAAGTCTCAAAAACATAGCTTGAAAATTTCGAAAGTGATGGTCGATAGAATAAGCTCAAAATCCGTTGATCCCAAAATGAAGCAAAAAATGAGGGATTGTATCCAAATATAGTAATACGTGCCATATATTGTGTATTCTATATTGACACAAATCCATGGATGAATGGACAAAACTCCTCATCTTTTTGCTTCTTTTAATTTAAACATTATAATTGAATAATTAAAATACATTATAAACATATTTCTCATAAAAAATGATTTTTAGTTAGCTTAATGAATATTCTAAATATATATTGAATCTAAAAAAATATTAAAATGATTTTCAGTGGCAGTATTTTTTATAAGCCATCTTTAAAAAATCCCGTATTTATCCTCATGTTTAGAATAATACAGTTAATACTAAACCTGATTTTCCGAAGAACAAATAAAACAGTAATCTGTAGCCAATATTTGATAAATAAATGCCATCATCTGCTAAAAGTTTACACTTATATTTGTAATGTTAAAAAAAAAAAAACTTTATATAGCTAGATTATAAAGTAGATTAAAATATAAGTGGCTTTTTCAATAGAATTTTAATAAATTTTAAAAAAGTTTTTGATTTAAATACATATATCCTGTAAAAATTATATTTAATATGTTTGGTGGGTGTTCTAAATAGTTATCAAACATAAAAAATACATTATTAGAATAGTTTGCAACAACAGTAGGTTTTGTAACTCGAATTTATCTCCATCTTATGTGCTATCTATTAAGCCTTATTTTACAAAGTTCAAATAAACTAGCAATCTGTAGACAATGTTTGCGAAATAAATTTTATCATCTGATAAAACGTTGAGCTCTTTTCTATATTTCTAAAGAAAATAACCAAATTTACATTCCCTATTTTAAATTATTTACTTATCACATTGTATCAAGTTCAAATTTTTTACAACTAAATATCAAAATGCATAATCGTGAAAGCTGAGTTTATTTCCTTTATCCTAAAAGTTCGTTGATTCAGATTGTAATTATTATCGCTCGATAATAAGTCTGAAGACCAGTTAAATCGGTTTACTTATTTATTTGAACAAAAGTTTGTAAATGAATAGCAAAAGATTTGTTTCTAGAGGATTTTACTTTATTGTAGCACATTGTTGAAAGTCTTTAGAGTATTGGATTTCCATAAGCAATCGATAAATATAATGTTGAAATACCAGCTGTATTTTATTTAGGATAATGCGCTGTACTGCAAGTGATAATAAGCTTATATTGGCATTTATAAATTCAAGATACACTGTAAAAAAAAATTTGGGCAATTACAAAAATTTTTCTAGTAGAATTGTATTCCAAGAACTTTTTATGTAACGGCAACAATAAAAATTCATGTAACAGATACAGATTTGCACTTTGAATCAAACAAATTTTAAGGTTACTAAGAATTTTTTTGGGAAATCGTATTCCAAGAACTTTTTAAGTAACGATAACAAGCATTATAGATAAAATTTTAGTAAAGTTACCAAAATTTTAGTAAATTCTTTTGTAAAGTTTCAGATGGTTTTAGTTTTGCTTACAAGTTTTGTAGATTGACATCATTTTCTTGTACAGTGTACACATAAAATTTTAGTAAGCATAAGAGATTTCGGATAATTTAGATTACTAAGGTTACAGATTTTTTTTACAGTGTAGAATAGGAATGCAGAGACAATTAAGTTCCATGATTCATGTCCATTTTTTTTATTATTTCGTCAACACTATTTCCAAATGTATAACTTTCTTGACAGTTTAATATTTATTAAATCTAAAAAATACATAATTAGAATAGTTTATATCGGCAGTATCTTATGCAACCCGAATTTATCCTTAACTTTAGAGTAACGTACTATCTATTTAGCCTGATTTTGGAAAGTGTATGTTATTTATAAATGGCCGATTATCAGCACTAGGGATATAGACTCAAGGGGAAGTGCCATCCGTGAGGGGTCTTTCTAAGAAGTCATAACCTATATTTACGCAAGATTATCCAAGGTTCGAAGAAAACCACGGAAAACTCCGAACGGTTAAGCCTACGGGTACTATTGGGTTTAAATCCAGCATCTTCCGTCTACCAGCTTCGAGAGCATAACCTCTCAGCTACTGGTGGAGCCTGATTTATCAAAGAACAAATAAAAAAGCAATCTGCGGCCAATATTTGCGAAATAAATTTCATCATCTAGCAAAACTCTGCACTTATTTTTTTATTTCTAAAGAAAATATGCCACTTTTTAAATTCTCCATTTTAAATTATTTACTTATTACACTGTATCGAGTTCAAAATTTTGGAAAATAAATATCAAAATGCATAATCATGAAAGCGGAATTTCTATTTCCTTTATCCTACAAGTTCATTGATTCAGATTATAATTGTTTTCACTCGATCATAATTCTGAAAACCAGTTAAATCTGTTTACTTATTTATTTGAACAAAAGTTTTTAAATGAATAGCAAAAGATTTGTTTCTAGAGGATTTTACTTTATTATAGCACATTGTTGAAAGTCTTTAAAGTATTGGACTTCCACAAGTAATCGATAAATATGATGTTAAAATGCTAACTGTATTTTATTCATGATAATGCATTGCATTGCAAGTGATAATAAGCTTATGTTAGCATTCATTAATTCAAGATAGAAGAAGAATAGAGTGACAATTAAGTTTCGTGAATCATGCTCTATTTTTTTTATTATTATTAATATTTTGCATACCACTATTTTTGAATGAATAATCTTCTTGACAGTTTCTAGTAGAAATCTGATAATTTGTTCTTTTTTTTCTTGATAAAAACTAACGTTATTCACTGAACGTAATTTCCATATCATGTTTAATTTAATGGATAATTATACTGAATTTCTAATTAACGTGAATGAATGTCAGAATTTATGCACTCCCTGCATCATGTCAATTAAAGGAAATGCTTTCTTTCCTTAATGTTTCATTTCAAACTAATACAATCAAATTTGTTTGTTTAACATGTTTGTTTTATTTTTAATTTCAAATTTTTTGTTATTATTCTAATTCCAAAGTTCGGTAGTTTGCAGCTTTAGCAATGCATAAAAAGGAATACTAAAATGGTTTATTTAAATGATAAAATTAATAAAATTGTTAAAATTAATGTACTCTATACTAAACCTATCTTTGCAATAAACAAATGAACCACCAATCTAAAACGTCTTTTCAAAATTAAACGCAACTTTTTGCCAAATATGTACACTTGCTATTTTCAATGCACAAAACTATTAAAGAATATTGAAGATCTTATATAAAATACCGAAGTGTTTTCTTTTTTTTCAAAAAACGGAAGAATTGACTCACAAACAATTTTTTTTTCCTTTTTGAACTTCGAAGTATGTAAATTATGAGAAAAAAAGGACGCTTTAGCGGTAGGAAACTGAATACGGCTTTCACCTTTCTGAATGATAAAGTGAAAAACAATGATAAATATTCAGTGCATGCTTTTTTTCGATGGTTGCGATATTTCAACGAAGTCATTTAACCGAATCGGAAACTTGGTGAGTTTTTGGTCAGTTATAGTGGGGCCAAACACAAGCAGAGATAGCAGAAGCCATTGAAGTTTCACAAAATGTATTTTCCAGAATCTGGAACCGTTTTCTGAAAACTGGAAATGCAAGCCGAAGACCAGGAAAAAATTGCAGACGTCCAACAAAGATCGATATTTAATGCTTTGGTTTGAAGACAGCGAAATATGAAAGCAACTGTTCTTCAACCACATCTTTGCTCGGCTACTGGCAATTTATTTTTTATTCAAACTGTCCGAAACCTTCTGCCCGATGTAGTTTTATATGATTGCAGAGCAATGGCATAGTATTCTTTTCTCTGACGAGACCTGTTCCATTTTTCTGTTCATCTTGATATTAGGTGTATTTTCAACTGCATGGAACATGATCCTAGAAACAATCCTGCGTTCGTGCAAGAAAGTATAGTATTTGACGGTGGGGAAGTGACAGTCTATGTTGATATTCCATTGATGGGCGCTCCGACCACCACATCATTCGAAAAGGAATTCTAAACTATCAGCGATCTGATCTTCAGATCTAATGTAGTCCTTTATTGCGGGCAGACATAACCACCAGTTGCAATCATTGTCGGCGTGTTTTATGTTCGCAAGTGGCGTGTTTTATGTATAATGACTGTTCCATGTCAAGGAAGGAAAACTTCAATTCAACTGCAGGATAGGGAATCTTTTCTTCGGGTAGGATTGGGTTCCTTATCTCCTGAACCATTATAATCTATCTGCATCCTATTGTCAATAAACCATAGAACAATTAAGAATAAAGGATTTCCTAGAATTCCGTTTAAGTTGAGGAAAACATACATATGCTCACAGCCTTGTGCTGCCAGTTGACGATGATATCATGTTAATGGATGACAATTGCAGATCTCATTGTACTCACTAGGTGGATTATTTGCTTTTCGAGGAAGGAATCATACGAATGAAATGGTCAGCGTGTTCGCTGGATATGAATCTAATAGAGAATGTTTCAGACATTCTAAGCAGACGAATTGCTGGCCACTGACAATGACAAACTCTCCAAAAACTGGAAAGAGCTTTACTGGAGGAGTCGAACAGAATATTCCTAGCTTCTTATTAATAGCCTCATTGACTCCATGCCTGAAAAGTGCTCAATGTTCTTAGCCGCGTAGAGAAATCATACCAACTAAATAAACGATTTACTTTGAAATCAATATATATTTTTTTTTACTCATTTTTCTCATGCGCAGAAATTGTGTTTTTTCCTTTTTGTATCAAAATTCTGTATAAAATACATTTTTTTAGCTAAACATGTGTAATATTTTTCTCATACATTCTATCATGTAGATCATGCATTAATCATCTAAACAATTAATGCATGTAGATCATGCATTAATCACCTAAACAATTCCCTAGCCGCAACATCAATCCATAATCTCAATGTCCTTTAACTGTTTTAAGCAACGTTTTATTAAAGAATACAATTCGACTTTAAATTATTCATTTAGATATATCTATATATATTTTAAAGCAAAACATACTCCTGAGCAGTGCTACGTCATATTGACGCTGGTAACACCTGACCAACAACATTCGTTTTTACGACTGTTATGTTTTAACTTCTAAATGTCTCACAAATTGAATTTTTACATCGAAAAATAGGGAAAATGATAGTCTTTGAAAAACAATGCGTTTAAAAACTGTTTCTGAATTTACTGGTTTTTTATGAAGTTTAAAGAAATTATTTGAGTAATATTTTTTTCTTAATATATCTCTATCATTATGCAAAAAATTACTAAAGATTGAAATCGTTTACTTTTAAAACAATCTAGCGGTATTCATCGGTTCAGCGGTGTTTTACTGTAAATGAAATTAAAATTTCATTAATAAATAAAACAATAAAATAGAAAATGGAATATAAAAATAATAGACGTGTATTCGAAATAGTTATCTTTAGACCAACAAGTGTGTTAATTTAGCCTTTAATTGTGTTTGCAGATAATGATGGCGATAACCAGTTAACCCTCTAGAATATGATGGATGAATTTCGTTTAATTTTGTTGGAAATAATAGTTGATAATGAAATCTAACACAGGATTCCTAAACGAAATTTAACAATGAACCGAATTGTAATATTTATTTTTATCCAGAAATATTTTGGAGAAAAAACCCTTTGTTATTGTTGTTTTGTCAAAAATTTTTTAATGAAAATTACAAATTGTTAAAGAATGTTTTCAAAAAACACGAACGTTTGAAATTTTGATTGGTGTGAATTCGTACTAGTGAGAAATTCACGAATTAACTTGATGTTAGCATATAATTATTCAAATATGAATGTCTTACCTTCATCTACTTATAGCTTTATTGATAATATAGAGATAATAAAATATAACAAATTTCCTCTACTATTTTTAACAACGAATAAAACTATTTTATTTATTATTATCAAACATTTTATTTTATCAACGAAAAATAATTTTACTGTATTAAATTTAATTTAATTTAAATATTTAATTCATGGAACACCTTTTTTTCCTCCGACATTTGAAATTTTAGTAGGTGTGAATTCATTCAAGTTAAAATGTCTTACCTTCAACAGCCGTACAACTTTATTGCTAAAGCGCTGAAAATAAAATATGTCACATCATCCCTATACAAATTTTAATGAAGAATCCAACTATATTGTTCATTTATGTCAAATATTTTATTTTTTGTTGATGAAAAATACAAATTAATGAAAGTATGTTTTTAAAAATCGCCCACATTTGAAATTTGGGTTGAAATCTCACTAATGTGGAGTTCACGAGTTAATTTGATCTTAGCACGCAACTATTCAAGTTTGAATGTCTATTAAATTGCTTATTCTCAATGAATATTAAAATTCTTAGCGAATTATGTAAGATATAGGAATATTTAAATTTCTCATTTGTGGTAGTTAAAAATGAATGAAAATAAAACAAATTTATTTCTTTCTTTATCCATGACTTTATTTTTACGTGATTACCTAAAATAAAATTAATTTTGAAGAAAATAAAATCTACTCTAACGTAAGGCTTGAATCTATGTTATAAATACTAGTCAGATGAGGAAATACCAAAACTTTCTTCTATCTTATGCATGTTAATACTTTCGGGAAAATGCAGCATAGAAGGCCCACCGTTTACGTGGTTTAAACGTAAATCTAGTGAGCAACAACTTATGTCAACTTATGACTGAATCTGAAGTTTAATGTAAATTCTGCATTAGTTTATGAAATAGAACTATTGCAAAATAGTTTTTTTTTAAATCTGCATTACAACGCTACTTGCTGGGTGATGTATACAGAAAGTAATAAGGATCAATTTTTTATCAGGTACCAACTCAATCTGATGTTTGATAAAAATCCATATATTAGTTCTGGCGATACAATTATTGCGAAATCGTGAAAAATGCAGCATAACAGCGCCATTTATAGGTCAAATTACACCAATAACTAAACAACACTAATCTATATCAAGAACTAACTGAATCTGAAGTTTTAGGGAATTTAGTGCTTCATCTCTTGAGATACAGCTATTGCGATAATCACGCATAATGCACCATGGCCGCACCACCTGTTGAGCTATTTGTACCAAAACGTAATCAGCTTCATGTTATCTCAAGTACTAACTAAATCTAAAGTTTAATGAAAATTCATGCACTAGTCCTTGAGATATGGCTATTGTAGAAATTGTGAATAATGCAGCATAGCAACGCCACCTGTTGAGTGATGTGCAACAAAGTTTAATCAGATTTATTTTATATAATTGTCTCACAGAATCTAAAGTTTTGTGAAATTCCGTGCAATAGTTTTTGAGACAGAGCGCCCACAAAATATTTGTCACATACAGACAGACTCAAACACAGACATTTTGTAAAAACATGTTTTTCGGGTTCTCTGATCCTAAAACGTGTAAATCCATCGGAAACCGGATTTCAAAAATCTTCACGAATACAATACTTTCTAAATATAGAATAATGTAATAAATGGAATCCAAAAGCAATTTCTCAACAAAATTTAATAGTTTGAAATGAACCGCATAATTGTTAACGTGAATATATCGACTCTGCAAAATATATTCAATTTCAGAAAGAACTGACTTTAATTTAAACTAGTCATGATGTTCTGCTACATTTCGAATAAATTAGAAACTTAACAAACGTTTCCAAAGACTTGCATCTTAACGTGAAGTTAAGAAAAAACGCAGAAACGATGAAGCAAAAATAAGCGTTACTTTTTAAAATCTTAATTCTTATTCTATAAATAGCATGCAGCAACTTTTCTAGGAAGTTAAATATTTCAGTTTCAGCAAGATTGTTAAAATAGAAAGAACCGTGAAATGAAATGTCGCTAAATGAGCTGGGTTATGTAAGAAGAGCATTTTATTCCTTTTAAATATACATACATTAATTTTTAAAGTGAGATAAATCCATTTTATAGAGAAAAAAATCAGTTAAAGCTAAATCTTATAACAAATTAACATAAAATTGGAGTTTTTAATCAATTTACTACAATTATCTTTTAACATCTGTATAAATTTGTTACTTATAATTTATTGAAACAACGATGTTTCAAATGCATTGATTTTGAAAATGAAAAGCTTCAATAGAATTATCTTTTATGTAGCATAATATCGGAAAACTACAAAAAAGTGACACAACTCGCAAAAATTCATTTATTTATTTATTGAACAACAAACGTCTGATTTGTGTGCTCGACATGAAAGACTGCTTATAAGTCATCGCCAATATACAGGGACGAAATGAAATTTTACAACATTACAGATATACAACCGAGAGCCCCACACAAAGTGTGTGTCCAGGAGAGCCAGTGGGAATCGAACCCAAAACCTTCTACGTTCGTCAATGATTAGCGACTTGGTGCCTTAACCATTCGGCCACAGAGGCACCAAAAGTTCATTTTCGATTTCATTCCTCTCATAGGCCAGTCACCAATTCCCTAAAAATATCTTTCAGTATCAGTACAAATTTGTTACTCGTAATTTATTGGACAACGAAGTTTCAAATGCACTGATTTTGAAGGTATAGCAGCTTGAATAGAATTATCTTTTATGTAGCATAATATCGCAAAACTGCGAAAAACTGGCACAACTCGCAAAAATTCATTTACTTATTTATTGAACAACATACATTTGGCTTGTGGAAAAATTCTTTCATCGTTGGAAAGCGACACTATTTCCGGTGAACATAGGCTATATTATATTTTCAAAAAAAATTAGGGATCCTTACTAAAATGCCAATAATGTAACCCAAGGTGTAGAAAAATGACCTTAAAAATCCTTACACCGCGTGTGCTGCGATTACTATTGATTATAGAACAAAATAATGTACTACGACTTTGCTGAACATATAATTATCTACAAAAACTGTCGCGACAGCATATGTCTAACTGTTATAGTTATGTCACAATAAGTGTTTTTTTATTTAAAAAAATAATTAAAATGCCATCTCTGTAAAAGCTCTTTATTTTTACCTTGGTATTACCTTGATACTTAATTTAATTACATAATTAATTTTTTATTCTTAATACAAAGTAACAAATAGGAAGAAAAAACTAAAGAAAATGATTAAGAAATTTAACTTTGTGTGCTGGGGAGGGGGAGAAAGAAAGGTGAAATTTCGAGAGAAAGGAAATTTAAGCGATGAATTATTTGCTTATTATTACATCAAATTAACAAACAAGCCAAACTTTTTTTTTTAAATTAAAAAATTTAAACAATTTAATATTTATTTTATTTGGAGAACGCTGATATTACATAAAGGGCATTTTAATTGAAAATAAATGTCAGCTTTAAACTTTCTAAATTCACAAAATGTTTATTTTTTTTTCTCTAAACAAATACATCTATAACAACACATACAATTAATTGACCATCATTTTTTATTTACTATTTTAATACTATAAATTTTAAAATACTTCACAACAATCAAATTTGAATTTAAAAAAACATTCTGAAAACATAACAAGACAAAATACAAAACAAATTCGTGCATTTTTTCCCAGAAATTTCAATTAAAAATTATAAAATGATATTAGAAAGGTGGAATTATTTTAAACAATTGCATTAATTTCAAATTAAAAAATTTAAAGATAGGTACCTGTACCCAATATGGAGACCCTAAGAAAAATGTATTTTTTTCACCCCCATCTACAAGTCATAGGACTCCAAAAATATGTGACCACCATCCTCGGACTATTGACTATCATTATTAAAATTAGCGACCTTGTAATTGTTCTGGTTTGATTTAAATGCTAAAAACAAAAAAATGTTTACAAGTGTCCATATAAGGAACTACCTGTCCCTATTATGGACAGGTGTTTCCTTATTCACTTTCTACACAGTGTGTATAGAAGAATCACTTTTCCAAGGGATTTTAGAGGAGAGGGAATAAAAAAATGTATCTTAAAGTATTCAGAAGAGGGGAAGACAGTAAATATCTTCAGAACATGAATTTTAGAAAAGATGGGGGTCATTCTCGGTTTTTACCCTTCGGAGATCCATGCAAAGCCCCCTTAGTTACTAGTAAATATAATGAAATAATATTGTTGTTTTTGCTTAGCTTTATTGCATCTGTCTCAGAATTTACATCTGTTATTACTCAGTCCTCACAGCATGGACAAATGGAAACTTTTTCACTATGGGCAGTAAGTCCCATATAATCCTCATGAACATTATCTGCCACATGTGATGCATGGCCGTATGTTTGAAAATGCATCAATACTGCAAAAGAAGCAGTACCAGCTCTCCTTTGTTGAGGAAGTGATACCATTGGTACCTACGATTTTGCCAACATATATCCTACTGGGGGGGGGGCTTCTTTTTTAATTTTCTGCAAGGGTTTTTTGGAGATTGTTCAAATGGCATCTTGTTGAACAAAGATTTTACCACTTTGATGCCTTTTCAATTTATTGCTTGGCAACGTTGAATTTTCTTCTTTCTTACAGTTGTATTCGATGGGGACATAAGCTGTCCATATTGGGAACCGGGCGTAGTTTTACTAAATCTTGTAACAAATGAATAAGGAAAATATTTTTAAGCAAAATATGCAATAGCAATCGAAAATATGTTTTATTAGCTTTCTAAAATACTCCACTTTTCAACATTTAATGTAATTTTACCATATCTAATAAGAATTTAAGCTTACAAGTAATTAAGATCAGCACATCTCGAAACAAGTTTCTTCCTAAATGGCGAACAACACGCTTTTTTTCACTTTCCAGCCTTAATAATCTTTTTAACTGCTTTTCTTCGCGAAAATGTTGAGCCATTTCTCGATCAAAATTATTACCTTTAAAAATATTAGGGGTGTCCATATTGAGAGTCCTGTCCATATATGGTACAAATACCTTATATTAACTCATGCGAAAGAAATAGCTAACTAACAAGGGACGAAAGATGTCACTCATTTAAAGAATAAATTTATCTAAAATAAAATAAAATAAAATAAAGTAAGTGTTTATATTTTAAAGCAATTAAAACAAGTTTCTTTTGGCGAAAAAAATGTATCGCCAAGTACCGTAATAAGAAGTGTTCTTAAAATTCAAATCAATCAAATTTACACTTTTAATATTTAAATTGATGACACTGGATGATAGTAAATACCATTATTACATAATTTAAGTTATTAAAAGTAAAATGTTTTCTATTTTTATCATGACGACAAGAGTAAATGGTATAATAGTTGGAATGACACATTTTTAAAGTCCTTTAAATCCTTTAAAAATAAATTCATATCATTGGAAGGTAATAGAACTTGTTTTGTTTGCCCTATCTGTACATTCATAGGCACAAAAACTTGCTACTATGATATTTTTTAGTCTAATTTCCTCCGTAGAAATCAATGCTATTAGTACGATGACCGTAAACGATCTTGCCTAGAGTGACGTGATTTTTATCTTGGCTGAAGAAAGACTCGACAAATTCTCCGTCTACACTGTCAAAATATTTGGCCCTTTTGCTGCATCGTCACTCCCCTGATTTTATAGAAAACGAATATTTCACCGTATTAGAGATGTGTCATTTGTTGAGGAACGAATCCAAAAAAACGAGTGCGGCAATGGAACTGAAGGAACGATTCCTTAAAATAAAAAGGATTCGTTCCTTTTCGGAACGACTCCGCAGAATCGCTCCTTTTTGGAACGAATCCTCGGACTCGTTCCGAAATGAAACGACTCCGAAAAGGACCGATTTCACGAAAAAGTTCCGAAATGTACAGACTCCGAGGAATCGGTCCTTTTTGGAACAATTCAGAAAAGGACCGATTCCTCGAAGTCGGTTCGAAATGGACTGATTCAGAAAAAATCTGTTCTTGTTCTTGTAGATTAGCTAGTTTTAACAAATAAAAATACGCTATTTTACTTTAAAATAACATACTTTCATTGCATTAAAGCAGAGTGTATTACCCAAATACTCTTGTATTATGCCCAAATACTGTATGGGAAAAACAAGGATGTTGTGGGAGGAGGACAGCGCTTAATAAACTATAACTGCGAATTATATCCTCTTAAATTTTATGTTTAGAAGAATAGAAGTATAGTATTTTACTTCAATTAAGATATTGCCCATTAGAAATTATTTACTGTCATCTGTGACTTAATTACTATACTATTTGACTTTTTTTGTGCTAAATTAACCTAAAAGAAATAATTAAAAGAATATTTTATACTAATAGGAATTTTTTCCACCTGAGCGAAAAAATGCCCCAGCTAAGATTCGAACCGAGAAACTTGGATTGCATTCCCGGATCCGCAGGTAATGGAACACCATATAGATTTACATACACTAATACATTCTACTAGGTGCTAGGTACACTAATAATATGGTAAATATATCATACGAAATGATTTTTTTCAAATGAATTTTTAAGAAAAACAAAGTAAAATAAGGTTTTTTAAAAAAAATCGGATTCGAAACAGTTTTGATAATATAAGAAATACATGATTATGTCATAAAAATTGCATTTTAATGGGATAATAGTAACTGATTTTTGAATATTTTAATAATTACGGAATTTATCACTTTCATGTATATTTCAGTTTCATGCCCCCTCCCCCCTCAAGCATAATTTGAATTTGCAAATCTTCTTTGTCAAAAGGAAAATAAGACCAGCAACGAGCGTATGAGTATCACTTTATTTCCACTGTTTGGCGTCTTGTTTTTCTCGCCTGAAAAAGATGATTAAAAAAAATCGAAACTCTCGAAGAGTGTTTTAATCAACTTACAGTGAGGTTTATTGCAAAAAAGAAAATCTGTTTGAACAATAGTCCAGGCAATAGAGACCGTATTGCGCCTCTACCAAGCAAAATTCATGATAGTTCTGGGAAAAAGCTTACTTTATATTTTCAGGGTCGCTAAATCCGAAGTTCTAACTTTCCACCAAAATTTCTCCCCACACACACAAATTTTGGTAAAAGCGGAATTGCATAAATTAGAGCACACAGCGCCGCGGTGCATGTTGAGAGGCAGACTCCACCCACCCCATTCATCCTAAATCATAATGTCATCTATAACATTTTTTGCAAATTTTTTCTATCTTCTGAATTTTTAGATAATTTTCCCTAAAAAATAAATAAATAAAACTAAATAAATAAATAAATAAATAAATTGGCGATTATTTTACTAAAATTTTTGGAGTGGGTGGGGGGGGGGGTATTTTGGGGAGAGTTTACAAGTTCAGATTCAGTGACCCTAAAACATAAAGTAAGAATTGTTGAAAGTTCAGAAGCGTAACGGGAGAGCAAACACAAACGATGCGAGTGATTAAAGTGGAATTGTATAACTTAGTGCGCCCAGCGACGCGATGTTTGTTGAAAGCCAGCCCCCCGCCCCCATTCCCGTTCATAATATTATGCATCTTATTAGTTGAAAATTTTGTATGCTTTCTAAATTTCTAGATACTTTTTCACTAAAATAATAAAAAAAATAATAATTTAAATATTTCTTTTGAAGTGTATTTTACCCAAATTTGGGAGGGGGGGGGGGAGATTGAGATGCCCCTCACGGGATGTGAAGAGTAGAGAAATTTTGATGTGAAATTAAAAATTTGGATTCAGCGACCCAAAAAAATCACATTTGAAATTATTCCATTCACATTACTGTTTCTATTCACACTTGATCTTATTCCTTAATAGACAGAGTGCTAGGAATTTTTAGGTAGATTTCGTATGTAATACTACCTATTGCGGTCGAACTTGTGTTGGAATTTCTGAAAAAATTTTACAATCATGACCTCTAGACCCCAAAACTACCATTAGTAAAAAAATTTAACTACCTACCTACCTATATATATATATATATATATATATATATATATATATATATATATATATATATATATATATATATATATATATATATATATATATATCACTTTCTTCTGGACACGATAACTTCTATAATTCTGCTTCAATCTTCTGCAAACTGATAAGGGCATAAAATCTTGGTCAAGTTCCTTAATGTACAAAATCGGACCAAGGGGGTGGAAATATGGAGGTTTTTTTGTGAAAACCGAAAAAACCCCATAACTTCTTAGTTAAAATAGATATCGAATCAGTTTAAAGTTTATATTACTTCTAAAAAACGGGGCAAAAGTTAATGTATGACAGATTTTTTATAAAGTTAAAAATGGGCTCAAGGGGCGAAAAAAACAGGGTTTTTAGGAGAAAAAAAATCAGAACTTCGTCAATTCTCAATATATCAAATCCCCCAAAATTTTTTATAAATGTTCTCAAAATTATCTAAAACTTTTGTATTTACAAGTTTTTGATAGGACCAACTTTTATTTAAAAAAAAAATTAAAAACGAAAAGAAAAAGGGGGGGGGGAAATCCATAACTTAGTCAATTCTTAAGCTATCAAATCTAATTAAATTTATTTTACATATTCTCAATAATATCTAAAACTTTTATACTAACAAGTTTTTCATAGGACCAATTCTTATAGCAAAATTAAATTAAACAAAAATAGGATTTGAAGAAAAAAACCTCAAATCCTAACTGCTTATATTCTTACTCATTTTTAAATTATTTTTGATTTTAAACGCATTTAAATGGCAGGACCTCTTATTTAGAAACTATATAATGTGGTATATTGGCCAGTTTCTTGATAAAGCAAAATTTATTTCAAAAGAGTCTGCCAAAATGAGTGTTTTGAACAGAAATTACCGAAGTGATCGTGATTTTAAAATTGAGCTAGTATTTAAATAACAAATTGCGTTTTTTCTGACTAATTTTTAAATCCATTTTTACTCTCAAACGCATCCAATTTATATATCCTTTTATTTAGGAACTATATAATGTGACGGATTGGTCAGTTTTTTGATAAAGGCAGAGTATATTTCAAAAAAGGCTGCCAAAATGGGTGCTATGAACAGAATATCCCGAAGCGATCGTGATTAAAAGTTGAGATATTCAAAAAACAAAATTGCGTTTTTCTGACTCATTTTTAAATACAGTTTTGCTCTCAAACGAATCCAATTACAGGTTATGTTATTTAGGAACTGAATAATGTGCCATATTGATCAGTTTTTTGATAAAGGCTAAATATATTTAAAAAAAAACTATCAAAGTTAGCACTTCGCACAAAATTCCCCTATGAGATCATGAGTAAAGAATTGAGGATGTATTCAAATAACAAATTGATTATTTTATGATTCATTTTTAAATTCAATTTTGTTCTCAAACGCATTCAATTGAGAGTTTTTTGTTATTTAGGAACTGTATAATGTACGTATTGGTCGGTTTTTTTTAATAAAGTCAGAATATATTTCAAAATATGTTGTCAAAATGGTCATTTGAGCAGAATTTCGCTTAAGATGATTCTGATAAAACTAATTCTTACAGAAAAATGAAATTAAAAATTTTGCAAAACCGACCAAATAAAGTTGTTAAACTAGGTTTATCTCTAATCATTTTTTATTTTTTGTTCTTGAAATGAGCACTCTACGAAATCCACCTCCGCCTATAGCCCAAGCCGACAGGGATTTTCTCGAAATGCGCAGATTCCAAAATTAGCGATTTCTGAGGAATTGTACCGAAATGGACCCACTCGGAAAACAGCCGGTTGCGAGAACCGATATATAAGATGAAGATTATGTAAGGGTGGATTTTGAAAAGGAAAAAAATCGTAGGCCCTGATGTCAAATATCAGATCAGTAATAAAATTTCCTACATAAAATAACATAAACAGAGGGTCATTTGACGATGTTTTGGTGCGGAAAGCAATGATTACGTTGAAAATCTAATAGACCGTCGCAACAAGCCAGATAATCAAAACCAAAGCTACAGTAAAATTTCATGTATAAACTATTGCGATAAATGAAAGGTTTTTTCTTCCCTTGAAATCCTATTTTTTAAAATCCATCCTTTTTTATCGGATTCATTCCGTTTTTTTCTGGGATTTGTTCCTTTTTTTCTTGAACTCGTTCTTTTTTGCTAGGATTCGTTCCATTTTTTGGACTCCTTCCATTTTTATCGGATTCGTTCCCTTTTTCGGAATGACTGTAAAGGAACGATTCCAAAGAACTCGTTCCTTTCAGTGAACGATTCCGGCTGGAACGATTCCTTAAAAGGAACGATATTGCCCATCTCTACACCGTATTATGGAGCATTCTCATGGGTCAAAATAGAGATATTCTATAGAAGTGGAGAGTGACGATGCAGTAAAAGGGTCGAATTTTTTACAGTGTATTTATGTTTACTCTGAGGCTGCAACATAATATGTGATGTAGACGTCGCGTCACTGAGGCACGAGAGGGGAGTCAATGTCAAAAAATAAAGTACCGGCTCCCTACGAAACGGTTGTGTGCGGAATTGAATAATTTTTGCTTGAATATATTTTCAATAAGTATATTTTATCCTTTAGATTTGTATAGCAAGAAATTAAACCCAACAAAAAAAGCTCTTTTCAGAACTAAACACCAGTTCTTTTCAGAAATAAATAACAGTTCTTCCCAGAAGTCATTTCATTATTTTTATCCATTATTTTTTTCAGTAGATATTGTAAATTTATTACAAATAAAAATAAACTAATCAAATATTAAGAAAAAACAAAAAAAAACTTATTAATAACAAAAAAAAAAAGAAATAGGAAAAAAATAATACTAATATCCGAATTTTCATTTTATAATTTTACACTTTTTTAATAACTCCACGCACAAAGAAGAGAGTATGAGTATGTGTGTAAAGATTTATAACTTGAAATTTTTCTTTAATACAAGTGCGAAGCCGGGCCGGGCTGCTATAATCTATATACATTAAACAAAGTCGTGTTAGTTACATCATTTATAACTCAAGAACGGATGGATCGATTTTTTTGAAATTTTGTATGGAGGTATCTGACACCTTAGATTAACATATAGGCTACTTTTTACCCGGCCATCTAAAAGGGGGGTAATGTTTTTAGTAGTTGAATTTAATGGAATGAAGTGGTAGTAATAATTTGCGGTGTCAGTAGTGGCACGGGACTGGTCGACTTGCTCTACCCGAAGCAAAGCGAGGGCGGATCGCTAGTCGACAATATATAGGAAAGAGATAGCACGATAAAATTTTACAACACTACAGAAATACAACCGAAAGCCCCACACAAAGTATTTGCTCAAGGAAGTTGTTCGGGAATCGAACCGAAACCTCCTACGCTCGCCAGTGATTAGCGGTTTGGTGCCTTAGCCATTCGGCCACGGAGGCCACAAAAATTCATTTTCAATTTTATTTCTCTCATTGACCAGTCACCAATTCCTTATAAATATCTTTCAATATCAGTACAAATTTGTTACTCGTAATTTATTGGATCAAAGATGTTTAAAATGCACTGATTTTGCACTGATATTCTCTATACATTTCTTTAAATATCAGTTTCAATTTGTTACTGCTAATTTATTGGTTCAACGATGTTTTAAGAACCTAGCAGGTCAATTATGAATAGAATTAACTTTTATGTAGCATAATATCGTTAACACACCCCTCCCCCCTAAAAAGAAAGAAAGAAAGAAAAAGTTAGACACACCGTCTTATTCAATAACAGACCTGTTACCAATCCACTAGAAATATCTTGTAATATCAGTACAAATTTGTTGCTTGTAATTTATTGGATCAACGATGTTTCAAATACAATGATTTTGAAAGTATAGCAATGAACAGAATTAATAATTTTTATGTAGCATAATATCGCTAAACGGAAAAAACAAGCTGGAAATTGCACGTGAAGCGTAGCAAATGAGGTGCGTTCGTACGATAACGCGGTTTTAAAAATATTCAGCTCTTGCTGTTATAATAGACAGTACATCGGATACACCATCGTGGCCGAAATCTTTTTTATACTCCTGTAAATATACAAGAAGTAACTTTTATTACACCTTAGCAACGCATATCATTTTCATAAAATGCGAAATTGCTTAATATAATTAAAACACACCCCAAACAATGTTTCCCCGCATAGCACTATGTAGTGGAATTCTTTTCTGTGGCCCTGTAATTTAATAATAAATGTTCTTTGCATCACAGATTTACAGAATGTATATTTTAGTACATATGTATACTTCATAGGTTCATGTCAAATCTATTATATTCTAATGAGTTTAACATCATTAAAATGTACTCGAAACTATTTTTTCTTATTGACCATAATGTAACGGAATACTTTTGATTGTCCATGTAATTGATCTATGCATCCGATTTTCATAAAATTTGAAATGACACGACAAAATTATCTAATAATTACATACTTTAAATTTCCAACGATTAAAATTTATTTGAAACTTTTTTCCCCATTGACCGTAATGTAACGAAATACTTTTGATTGTCCCTGTAATTGATCTATGCATCCGATTTTCATAAAATTTGAAATGACACGACAAAATTATCTAATAATTACATACTTTAAATTTCCAACGATTAAAATTTATTTGAAACTTTTTCCCCATTCACCGTAATGTAACGGAATACTTTTGATTGTCCCTGTAATTGAACTATGCATTCGATTTTCATAAAATTGGAAATGACTCGACAAAATAATGTAATAAATATATTTTTTTAATTTCAAACGATTCGGTTGGGTAGTGTTTACGTTGTTATATGCGGACAGACGGACGGACTGAACGACGACTATAGGTGCTACGTATTTACATAACTACGAACGCACCTAAAAATGTGGCACAGCTCCCAAAATTTAATTTTCTATTTTACTCCTCTAATAGGTCTATCACCAATTCTTTATAAATACTACCTTTTGATAACAGCATAAATTTGTTGCTAATAATTTATTGGGTCAACCATGTTTAAAATGCGTCGATATTGAAAGTGTAGTAGGTCCATTTTGAATAGAATTACATTTCATGTAACGTAATATTACTGACCCTCAAAAAAGGTGACATAACTCGCAAAAATCTATTTTACATTTCATTCTTCTGATAGATGAACTAGGTGCGTCTTGCTACTTCAAAAGTTTTTTAAATGTATTCATTCGGAAAATTGCTTTAAGCCTTTATCTACCGACGGTAATTATAAGTACCATTAAAATTACTTATTATGAAATTCTACTGATACGTCTATTAGTTGTAATACTATTTGGAATGAGTTACAGATACATCATTTTATTTTGTTCCAAAAGCACACAAAACAAAAATATTTTTAAAAAGATGATTTCTTTTGTCTTTTGTCTTTGTATCTTTTTAGCTTTCTTGGCACTGAGGGAGGGGGATGGGCATTTTTCAATTCGGAAATATTTCTATATATATATATATATATATATATATATATGGTAGGACATCATATTTATTTGTTATAATTCTACAAAATACTAAGAAAATAATAAAAAATAAAATATTTGAGTGGGTTATAAATACTGCACAAAATCCCTATAAATTCAAATTTAAATAATCATCAATCATCAATCCTTCAATCCTTCTGAAATCCTTCAAAAAATTATTAAATACCTGTGTAAATCTTTTAATTTAGTTTAAACAATTTACGTAAAATGCTTTAGAATGTAAAATTTTCATAAATTCATAATTCGGTAGATAAAGGGTTAAGGTGCAATACTAGTCACTGAAAAGGACTCTGGTAATAATGTTAAGTATATGGGGCGTTTTTTTTTTTTTTTTTTTTTTTTTTTTTTTTTTTTTTTCAAATATCTCGCTCAAATTTTAATACTTTTACAAGTTTTTTTGCATAGAATAGTTGAGGATGATTTATAACCGCACTAGTTTTTACTTTTTCGATTTTGGTTACATATATATTTTTTATATTATGATAGTTTCAGTTTCAGAACCGGTTTCGAAAGTTAAAAATAATAAAAAACAAATTTGAAACCAAAATTTTTCTAAAGAAGTATGAAATCTTGAAATAAAATAAAAAAGTAAATGAAATAAAATATTCAATTTTTTTGTTAGTATAGTAATATTCTGTTCAAAAACAATAATTTTATTTTTATAAATCATTGCTTTTGAATTTGAGGCATGTCGGTATCCCATTCATAATTCTTTTAGCTAACACAGATAAGTCTTATTGAACATTCAATTTACATGAAATAAGATCTTTAAAATATACATATAGTAAAATATAAAATAGTACTTATGAATATTTTAAATACATTCAAACGCAAATCATTCAGTACTTAAAGTTGAATACAATGGAATTCAAACAAAAATGAACAGCTCATATAGCGGATGTCTTAAAACGGACTGATTAATTTAAAAATTTAATAGCATGCAAACGGTAACAACTATTATAGAAATTCTTAGAGGAGAGTAATATTTTATCTCAGGTTTTTTTTTCTGGTAGTTATAATTGAGGTAAAATTAATGGTAGTTCTAAAAATCAATTTACTTACGGGTTTTTTTTAATGCAATTCAAAATTGTAACTTCTCCACCAAAATTTTTTACAGCAACCGCTCCTCCCCCCCCCCCCCCCCGGATTGCATAACTTAGAACACGCAGCGCCACGGCTGACGCTTGTTGAGAAGCAGGGTCCTCCTTCCCGGTTCATTCTATGTCATAATGCCATGTATCTAATTTGTTGCAAATTTTGTCTACTTTCTGAATTTTTAGATACACTCTCCCCCAAAAAAATTTTAAAAGTCTATTTTGGGGATCATTTTACCAAAATTTGGAGGAGGGGAATTTCGGGGTAAGTTAAAATTCAGATTCAGCGACCCAAAAAACATAAAGTAAGCCTTATATAGAAAGTTCGAATGGAAAATGGGAGTGCAAATAAAAACGATGCAAGTGGTATTGCGGAACTGCATAACTAAGTGCACTCAGACCATCGGCGCATGTTGAGAGTCATGCTCTTTTTCTCCATTCCCCTTACGTCATAATGTTATGTATCTTATTTGTTGCAAAATTTGTTTATTTCCTAAACTTATAGATAAATTTTCACTAAAACTATGAAAAAAGGAATTAAAAAAATCTTATTTTTGGCAATTTACCAAAATTTGGGGCTTTGGCCGGAAATTTTTGGTGGGAAGTTAAAAATTTGGATTCGGCGACTCAAACGATCCATATAAAAGTAAAAATTGAAATTATAAGAGGCGAAACTATAAACTGAAATAAATTTCATTATTATTATGCTTGATGAATATATAAATTTCATTATGGTAGTTATTGCGAAACTGATATATATGTATATATATATCAGAGTTGTTTGGTTTAAACCATGCTGGTTTAAACCGTGGTTAAAACCATGGTCTAAACCAAAAGGTTTTTAAATAAAAAACCATGCTGGTTTTTTTATTTGTTTTTTTTTTTTCTTTTTTTAATGCTTTCATTTATTTTACACATTATTATATTAAAATATGCAAAATCCAAGTTATGCGGAAGCTACAAGCACAGCATTTTTTTTTTTTTAAGACATTAATAATTTTTTAAAGTGACAAACACTTTTAATCCGCCCAACTTTTCTTACTAGCTTTAAATCTACATGGCAGACTAATTTTTTTAATGTGAGCTATGGAGAAAAAAAAAAGTTGTTTTGTTTCTTCTTTAAGCCTTTTTTTTTTTTTTTTTTTTTTTTTTTTTTTTTAATAGCCAACAATGCAATTTTACCATTTAAATTGCATCATATATCAAAGCATTAATGATGACATAGCATAAAGTCATTCTCCCCATTGGTTAATCCGTGTTCTCTATGCTAATGAACGAATGATTGTAAATTTTCTCTGTTCTGTAGCTATTGGTTTTAACAACCTTTTGCTTTTCTTGCATTGGAGTATTACTTTATGATTTTATTCTATTTGTACTATATTTTATTTTAAGGAAGCTACTTATATATATTGAAGTAAAAGGATGTCTGAAACTAGAAAAAAGAAAGATATAATCTGGTTTTCATTTGAGGAAAATACAAATACATCAAGAACAGGCTCGAGAGCCAAATATATAAATTGCATGCAATGCAAATGCTGTCAAATTAGTTCTCCCTTATTATATTTGATGGAGTTGTTTTTCAAGATGCCTTAGATGTTTGCCTTAAAAATTACCCCACTTAAAATTTGTGATGAAAATACGAATGTTAATGATAAAAATATTCAAAAGTTTCTATCTATGTCTAATCTTAATCTAAAAAGAAATGTTGAAGATATGTTTGAATTGTTAAAGCCTATTGCAGTTGCCCTGGATTATATCTAAAGTAATAATATTCCATTGTTGACGTAGTTTATATTTGGAAAAATCCTCAAAAAAGTATTAAGAGATAAAAGATAAGTAAAGAAGTCCCGCAGTGTTTTGAGTCCAGGTACAAAATGGCTCTAACACCCATGCATGCTTGATATCGTGGTACAATCAAAGTGAACTCTCTGACCAAGAAAAAAAAAAGGATGCATTAAATTTTGCAAAATTAGAATATCCATATAACTCTAGCTTGCAGTGACTTGATAGTAAATTTTATGCCAATCTTCACCTTTTGAAAAACATTTTTTTGAGCAGAATGCAGTAAAGCAAGGTTCGTGATTTTTTTTATTTTTTTAATAAAAATCAAAATAATCGGATTTTTTGATTTAAATTGGATTTTTTTGATTTAAATCAGATTTTTTTGATTTTTTTAAAAAAATGCCATACATTATTATTATTTTATATGACTTATAGTTTAATTTTAAAAATATGAATTTTACATACATAGACATGCATGTTATAAGTATTATCTATTAATAATATTATACAATTTACATAAAAGATTTATATTATTTCAAGGTAAAATTTTAGGTTATGAAAAAAATCTTGATTACACAAAATGCATGAAAAACTACAAATCAGATGTCAACAATTAATTCAACCTTCAGTATTTTAATTAAAATAAAAATTTAAAACAAAATTGTAAGCAAACTAAGTTTTTGACTTTTGTTTTCTTAAGTGCTGGCTGCGAAAAATGAGTTTAGTTAGTGGCCATCAAAATACTTAAGTCATGTGGGCACAAATTGAGATGTCAGTACTAATTGACTGGCTTCACTAATTACACATTATTATGTTTGTTTACATCTTAAACTTATTAAAAAATAACTTAAAAGAAAAACTGATTTAAATAAATGATTTTTAAAAAAAAATCAATTGATTTAAATCATGATTAAAATCAAGCTGATTTAAATCAACGAACCCTGCAGTAAAGGAAGTTACCCCATGTAAAATGAGGAAGAGTCAGCAAATTCAAATCAAGAAATTTAATAGCTACGTCTTTACTGAAGTTGTATAACTTATAACAGCAAAAGTCTATTCAGCGAGTGTTGAAAGAATATTTTCAACATTTGGACTGGTATAGACAAAAATACGAAATAAATTGGGATTAGAAAAGGCTTCAAAACTTGTCTTTTTATTTAAAGCTTTTAATTAAAATTAAATAAATAGAATTGTTTTTATAATTGTTTACCTAAATATATTTAACTAGGAAAAATAAAGTTTGTATTAAAAAAAGAAAAAATAGTAATTTTTCAAAGCATATGTCTCAATATGTATAAATATTACACTCATTGATAAATCAAGTATGTTGATACACATGGGATTTATTTTAGCATTAAAAAAATGCATATTGATGGTTTTTTTTTTAAATAAATATATATACAGTAAAAGATTAATAATCATTTGTTGATGTTGATATTATTGATACAGTGAATGATTTCTAAACCAAGCACAGGAAAATGTTTTCTATTTTTGCTTATTTTTTGTTGATTTAGTGAAATATGTTTGTTTACCCCTCAGTATGTTCTATATTATCAACCTGCATAATAATTATTTCTTTAATTATTATCTAAAGGGTTATATGAGTTTATGAGTATACTAATAAATTAGTAGTTCAACATTTTTCAAACAATAAATATTTCCCTTATATTTTCCCATTACACTTATAGGTAATTTAATTATAATTTTTATATGCTTTAATTATTTAATTATATCAAAAAATTAAGTACCAATGTGAATTTTTAACATTAATTACAACAACAAAAAAAAAATCATGACTTTCTAAAACTCAATTTTTTTTTCTTGTAAATGCTTTTTAAGTAATGATGGGAAAAAAACCTGGTTTAAACCAAAAAAAACCTGGTTTAAACCAAAAAAACCTGATTTTTTGGTTTTTTTCAAAAAAACCGGTTTTTATACCAACCCTGATATATATATATATATATATATATATATGTATAACTATAAACAGATACTTATTACATCGAAATACCTTAAACATTGTTGTTCGAGAAAATATCAGGAATCACATAAAATTCTACATAAAAAAAGAAGGCAATTGACTCTGAACTATTCTAGTAAAATACTCAATAGCAAAAAGAACTCTCAAACATCTTCATTATCTGTAACCGTGTTTCATCTGCTAGGAAATTTCCGACTGAAAGAATTCCTCTAAATAATTCCATTCATCTCTTTCAACTTGATAAAGCTGATTCTTTTTTTCTCTTCCAACATCCATCTCAGATTCCTAAAATTCAATCTACAATTCAAGTCCAGAACTTTAACAAAAAAATTAAAAAAAAAAGACTTTTTTCTCTTTCTTATTGTAGAATTCCATTAGTTGAAAATTAGGTTTATTATAGCCAGCGACTAACTGCTTTTTTTTATTCAAAGATTTTGAGAACGGATTGAATGAATTTTTTTTCGAAAAGGAAATAAAATTAAAGGACATTTATCAGGGGCAAACGTTCATTCAAGAAATGTTGAAGAGTTTGTTGCATTTCCAAAGCAATAAAAAACATCTTTGTTTACACGGTAAGGTAAGCTGGTATAACTGGACCAAGGCCATCTTGATAATAGCTTGGTATTATTCAGATAGCCCTGACTGGACCCACGAGGTAACTTGTCATAGGCGATTTTATAAGTCATAGACATTGATGTATTTTGCATTTTAACTTTTGTCAACGCTTCCTTCCCATCTCTACTTCTTAAAATAATGTGTGCCATCTTAAAAGGAAGGTCTCCATATTGGGCATACTCAGAATTTTTTGAAAAAAATACCAATTAAACTACTCATGTATGTAATAAAAAAACTGTCAAAATTAGCGACGGAATCACAGTAGAAAACCTGTAACAAAATAAAGTACTTTTGATTATTTGGCTTAAAAAGACAAAAGTGTCTCGCGATTTGGCAAGCAGCACTTTTTCTCGCCAAAAGCAAACTATTTTAATGCATTTGAAAACCGCTGGATTTATAGAATGCTTGTAAATGGTATTTAATGAATTTAAGTAGAAACAATAAAAGAGTTTAATATATTAGATACATGTATATTGTATTGCATATATATATGGTTTGATGCTGTTGTTATGTAATTTGTCTGTGGAAAAAACATTTTCATATTTAAAAAATTCATGTTGAGAAAAATTATTTTCATACATTTAAGCGCATTCAAAAATAAAAGCCAGATGTTTCCATAAGAACAAAATCAAATTGACAATGCTCAACTGAACTTTCAACTTAAAACAATTTTAATTATTTTAAATTTGAATTTCGTTTTAAATCACAAATTTTGATGGTTAAAATTCAATATAAATATAAATAAATATCAATATAACAAAATTATACTTAAAACAAACTAAAACTGACAAAAGTTATTTGAATTTAATTTATCTAAACAAATTGAACATGATTTTTTCCCCTTTAAAATGTATTTGACATAAAAAAGTATTTTTAGAAATTGCATTCCACCGCCAACCGATGGCATCGCCAAATAATGAAATTTTCATTATTTTTTTACAGACAGTATACGGAGATTCCGCCGAAATTTTTTTTATAAACGTATATATCCTCATGAGAAAAACATTCTTTAATTTTTTCAGATTTTTTTGGAGTATGCCCCTATGGAGACCTTTCATGTTAGTTATATCTTTGGCTTTGCTGTGGTAGGTTTCCGAACATTTAAGTTTCTTTTTCTAACAAACAACGCCGACTTGGTTCAACTTCCTCGGCATTTTATTAAAATACGGCAAATACTTTTTATTAAACAACCATTATTTTTAAAGATTATTCATATAAATATATTAATATTATTAGAAAAATATAAATATATATTTACTTCATATTTCAAATGTAAAGCCGGTGTTCCAGTTTATACATAAATGTTTTAAGAAGGGGATAACTTAGGGATTACTTAGGGTATTAGGGATTACTCGATCATGTGGAAGTTCAGTTACCCAACAGCTATAAATATTTTTTTGGAATTTCTCTTACTATGGAAAATTAATTTCTTCACCTTTAAATACTTGCAGTGAAGAAAATTATATAATGATTTATTAAAATTACATAATAAAATTTTTAAAAAGCATGTTGTCAGAAATCAATGATACAAACGAAGAAGCGTACTAAAAGTAAGAAGTGTACATGAAAATGACGTTATTATATATAATGAGATTATTAGACAATTATCGAAACCTATAAAAAGTAGTTCTGTTACATTTATGGCTAAACAACAAAACATGATTGCATTCTCCTCAGATTTTATTGCATTCTCCTACTTGCAGTGAAGAAAATTATATAATGACTTAATAAAATTATATAATAAAATTTTTAAAAAGCATGTTGTCAGAAATCAATGATACAGACGAAGAAGCGTGCTAAAAGTAAGAAGTGTACATGAAAATGACGTTATTATACATAATGAGATTATTAGACAATTATCGAAACCTATAAAAAGTAGTTCTGTTACATTCATGGCTAAACAACAAAACATGATTGCATTCTCCTCAGATTTATTGAGCTTATTGAACTGTAACTGAGACAAATAAAACAGATAATGAGATTCCTAAATGCTTATGTACCCGTTTGTTCATAGATTTATGTTGTTTATATTTTTCATAAATTACCCAGGTAACTTTTATAGCTATTACCTATATTATGTTACACAAGTACTTACGTAATTCTTATGTTTTTTTGAATGAAAAAATCTTATAATTTAACATTCAGTGTTTCCTTGAGACACTTTGACAGAACAAATTTTCTTACAGTATCCTTTAATTGGTATACAGTTTACATGATCTGGATGGTACAAATTTTTTTAAGTTATTTACACCTATAAAAATAAGAAAACTGGATCCATAATGAATTAAAGCTTATATATATATATATATATACATACATATATACATATTGTAATTACTTACATAGATAAATCCCCAAATAACTTTGCTATTATTTGTAAATCTTATTATCACAATCTTTTAACATTATCTATTTCATCAAATAATAACTTTCTATAAAATTAATGATGATACAATTGTAAACAATCGTAGAATTATTAGTTTTTATAAACTCCTAAATTTTACACCTACTAGCTTTAATTATTCTTATTTAATGCTAATTCCTAAGTTTCATAAGAATCCCATTAAGTTTAGAACTGTTACAATAGGTTGTAATACTTATAACAATTATGCTAACAATATTTTATTAACAATTCTAAATCAAATATATAAACTCACTATAGCGAAAGATAATACACATTGTATCAAAAACAGTTATCAACTGGTTAGTATACTTAAAGACCTTAAATGTGTTAAAAATATAAGAACTTTATTATTATTATTATTTAAGACGTTATTTTTTTATGTATAAAATGAAAATCATGATTTTTAAGATTTCCCCTCCCCCTTTGTTTTCAGCTAAATCTAATGACCATAAATGTTGATTTCAAATTATTTCTCAAAAAACAAAAACCCCCAAGAAGTACCTCAAAATTATTTATTTTTTAGATTGTGGAAAATAATATTTACATTCA
This sequence comes from Maratus speculifer, assembly GCA_964019185.1. Lineage (NCBI taxonomy): Eukaryota > Metazoa > Arthropoda > Arachnida > Araneae > Salticidae > Maratus > Maratus speculifer. The sequence continues at coordinate 115,562,699 of OZ025292.1, forward strand.
TCAAACTACATCAGATATTTATTATAAGTAATCAAAAGATTCTTTATGAAGATTTTCAAAGTAACAATGTTTCACCGTGAAGAGTAGTTTATTGTTTGTTCATAAGACTGTTTACTAATAACTGTTTAAATTGAAATATGTTTTTTTTTCAATTATTTACATATTCCAATGTAACTATTTAATTTAAATTATTTTCAAATGAATTTATACTACTTATAATCCAATAAATGTCTATTTTTATTAATAAATATGCATGTAATTGTACTAAAAAAGGATGTTTAATAAAAGAAACCCCGGTTTAAGTCAAAAAACCTGGTTTAAAACAAAGAAACCATTTTTTAAAGAAAAAGAAAAAAAACCTGTTTTTTTAAACCCTGGTTTAAACAAATAAGTATCGTAATTTGTAGAAATTTAATTTTTAAGGCATTAATCAATATTTTGCATTAATTAATTCTGTTTAGAAAGTAAAGATGGCGCCACTGGTAAAAAAATTATGTTATTAACTACAACAGAAGGCACTCTGTGTAGTAAGTTCGTATTTATTTTACATAAAGTAAATATTCATCGATATTTAAACGATTTAAAGTAATTTTTTCGTTATTAATTAAAACTTGTTTTTAGTATAAAATAATTTAACTATTTTTATTAAGTTCATAACATTTTTGTTTACTAATGTTTTGTACTTAATTATTTTTAATAATAATTAATTTAATTATATATTATAAATTATATTTTCGTAGTTTCTGATGTAACTTCGTTGTTAACTGTCAACTGTAACTGCATGCAAAGCGAGATTGCAAATTTTAAACTATTCACATGGTAGCGTTTGATATTTGTAAGTTTATCTTTTTGATGATTCGATAATAGTCTAATTATTTTTCTAATATTTCTCTTTGAAATAGTTTTTCAATTGCAATTCATTTGATGATAATTCAATTATTGTCTTATTACTTTTTTTAATACTTTTCTTTGAATTATGTTTTTAATTGAGATAATTCGGGCAATATAGAAATCATTTTTAGGTTTATCCTGATTTCTATTCAGAAATTAATCGCAAATAATGTGTCTATTTAGCACTGCCCTTGATAACGAGCTAAATACCACATTTCCAATATTATTCCAATTTATGCCAACTCCTATGTTTGATATAATTTATCATTAACGAGTTATTTCACATTTTGATGTTGATTTGTAGTATTATCTAATGACTCTATATCTATCTATCTATCTATCTATCTATCTATCTATCTATATATATATATATATATATATATATATATATATATATATATATATATATATATACTTTTACAAATAAAACACAACTAACTCAGATATTACCATAACAATAACCCATTGAAATCAGTATTTATACTGTCTTTATGTATAATTAACATGAGAAATAAAATCCTGTTAAAATCATTTGAAGTTTGAAGTGATATAGAAAGTAGATTACCAAAATTATGAAAGGCAAATGAATAAATAGATAGTAGGGCTTTTTATTAAACTACTCATCAGGGGTGCATAGTTCAATGCAAAAGCAAAACATCCAACGAGTTTCTGTTATAATTCGTGCTATAAGCTAAGAAATTCGACCCATAATGCACCCAACTGGCTGGATTTTATTTACCATTTCAAAATAAGAAAAATATGAATTTAATTGAAATAACAATATTGAATAATAACTGTAATGGAAATCTTGGATGATTATTGTATCTAGTAGATTTAATATTGTTTATTACGAATTACCATCAATGCCGTGAAAAGGAGATCGACAAAAAGACAAGTATGCAGCCAGGTTCTTTAGAGTAAAGTTTTATTTTAGCCCTTTCGAGAGAGTAGGACGCTCAACGTGAATTATTGGTGGTTACAGCAGAGCCAGGCCAAGAGAAAAAGTCCAAGTGACCGTTCTTTTAGTCAGAACCAAGATAACATCAGTTCTCAGATATCGCCAAAGGTTACAATGTTTTGGCATATATATGATATTTGGCCCAAAATATACGTGCAATATTTTTCTTCTGAGAGAGAGATTTATTACTTAGCATATTAACAAGATACTCGCTAATTGGCGAGAAAAGAGTTTAAACTTTGCTATTGGAATTTGAAAAGGCAAAGGAATTTTGTGGGATAGGCTTTGGGGCTCATGATGCGGTCTAAAATTCGCGAATGGATACCATATAAGGAACGGTAGCATGAGAAGGAGATATATTCGAATATGTACGACGCGCAAAACATCTTATGCAGCATTTTTATTGTAGAGCAGCTGGTATAAGAAAACCACATTCGGTTTTCATGACCATATAAGGTATGGAACGAGTGAAATACATGTGCTGGGATTTCGGTAACCGTTATATTAAGGGATTGGTTTAAGTATTACTAAAATGAGAAAAGGGGCGATATATTTATAACTTCAACTGTAATGTAGATCCTGTTGTGATCATGATTTTAGTTACTTTAAAAGAAAGGATTTTTTTTTCTTTCTTCTTTTTTTTTTTAATGGAGGACAAGATAAGTTTATCAATTTGTTACCTAACATCGTCATATTCAATGATATATGATATATTGATATCATATATCTCCCCCGCTGGTTTGGGTTTGAAAAATTTTGGACCAGGTACGAAAATGTCTCTCTCAGAATTACATACGAAAGTGTAAGATTATGCTGGTTAAATATTAAGAATTGATTACATATCTATATTCGAATTTATACAGTTATACACTATGTCGACATATGATTATGCATCTTCAGAGTCTCTCTCTCTCTTTTTTTTTTTTTTTTTTTTTTAATGCTCATTTATTTTGATGTTGTTCCGGAACAAATTGGCCTTTTATTGCTTAGAGTTCAGGCCTTATTTGTGCTTTTTCTAGCACTTTGCACACAACAAGACATTCTTCCTGTTTTTTTTTATAGGTATACCATATATTGTTCCTTTACAGAGGTTATCTTTTTTTTTAAATCAAAGATAGGCGCCGAATGCAAGAAGCATGTTTAATATGTAAAATAGTCATGAAGTTCGTACCATCAATTGTTTATAATATATATGTTTATGAAGAATGTTAGCTATAGGTCACGAATAATATAAAAACATAAGTTATGGATAAAATAAAATCTCGAATAAAATATGAAGAATATGAAGTATATAATAAAAGTATGAATTATGTGGTACAAATATGAAAATCTATACTAAAAGAATACGAAATGGATAGTAAAAATATGAAATGTAGGTTAAAAATATGAAATGGAGGTTAAAAATATGAAATGGAGGTTGAAAATATGAAATGGTGGTTGCAACCATGTAAGTGTAACATAATGATTTGAAAAATTAATGAAATGTTATGGATGAAGTGTATTTTGTGACTAATAAGTATGTTTAAAAAAATGAAAAAAAATTCGTGTATCCACACAGGACAAGCAAAAAAAAGGAAAGCGACACGCGATCCATAAAAAGGTGCTGCCCTAAATCTTGTCAAATGACAAGGTGATGGCATCGGCTTATGGCCTAGCCCTATGGGAAGTGGGAATATTGGCGAGAGCCCACATTACATGGACCATCTGCTCCTCCCGAAATCTTTTGCTTTCTCAGAGGAGCGCACGTCGCATTACATAGAAAAACAGGGAGTTTAAGTAAAATTGGTGTGAACTGCACCAATCCGAAATTTGTTTCTCACCACAATGAAGTTACAGGTCCTTTGGGCGACTTTTGAACGGGCCTTCACTTCGAAGGGGTATAATTAAAAATAAAAAAATAAAAAATCTGATACATATGGTATTTATATATATCTGAAAGGGAATGTCAATCCTAGAGTAGTGAGAAACAGCTTTGTCATAAACGGTTAGAGATTTATTGTGCATCATGATTATGTTGATATGACTAAAATTTAATGTATGTGCAATGTGATATGTTATTTTCATTATTACTATTATTATTATTATTATTACGTATGAACAATAAAACTACTGAAAGGGAAAAGTAACAATATTGGCGACAACCCAGCAATTAAGAGACATATCTGTTATGTGGAAGCCCCCCGTGATGGAGAACCTGGACCAGCCATGAACTCCCTCAAAGGAAACTCCAACACACATGTGTATCAGTGTGATGTACTGCATTTACTGTAAATCTATGTTAACCTAATATTGTGATGGGCTGTGTTAAAAACGAGATCTTAGGTTTTATTTTATGGAGCTGTTTCCTGGGTGACTTATATTTTCCTCATGACGCACAAATAAATGATCATTTCTAGGGGGGGCTATAATTAGCCTGTCAATGTGTACTCTGAATGCAGATTCATCGGGCGAGTGTAAACGCTTAATGGAAACAGAAACTGGCGAATATTTATGTACCACAATAAAAGGTCCGGTGTATTTTGGTTTAAATTTATCCACGGATTTGAGGTACACTATATCCTTTTCTAAGATTACTCTTAGTTTCGCTCGTTTCTGGAAATGTTGATTTCTCTTTTCTTGTGAATTTTTGATGTTAGTGTATGCTTTTTTGTAAATTGAATTCAAATCATTTAGCAACTGGTAAGTTTCTATGCCCTTATCAAGGATTGGCTGATTAATAGTTTGATCAAAAGTATTAAATAATAAAGATAGTTCTCTTCCAAAGTGTAATAAGTTGGGGGAATATTTAGTGGAAGAATGTGTGGAACCGTTGTATAGTGATTTATGTATACGTAATGCATTTTCAAAAGAATGGCCTTCTTCAAGTAAAGTGGTAATTGAATATTTTATTGATTTATTTACTCTCTCTGAAATTGCGTTACTTTGGGGGTGACATACTGAGGAATGGAGTATTTTTATGCCCAATGTATCGTTGAATCTGTTGTACATGTCAGAAGTCAGTTGCTTACCTAAATCGCTGAGAATAGTGGCAGGTCTGCCAAAGGTAGTTATGTAATCAAATAAACATTTAACAATTTTGTCAGTTGTTGTTGTATGCAAAGCAAATAGTTCGAGGTGCCGGGAAAAATGATCTGTTACCGTTAAAACTGATTGTCCGTTTTTAAATGGTCCTAGTAAGTCAATCCCAATGGTATGTCCTGGGTGGGTTGGTGTGTAAGTGGGCTGAAGCGGAGCAGGTGGTGTTATGTGATGTTTTGTTTGAATACACTTAGTACAAGATGCCACAAAGTTTAACGTGTCGGTATACATTCCTTTCCAAAAATATCTAGCTATTACAAATGCATATGTTTTAGTTAACCCAAAGTGTGACAGATGACAAATTGTTAAAACTTTAGCCTTAAGTGAGTCAGGTACAATAATGTGGTACGAAAATGTGTTATTATATACGTTTTCTTTTTTTGTCATGAGAACCTTACTGTCAGGATGGATGAAGTACATCGGAAATTTTTTTGATGATCCATTTCTTAAAATATCATTGTAAACTTCGGCCAATTTTGGGTCCTTTCTTTGCTCACTGACAAATGTGTCGTTTGATATTTCAAGTAATGGATCCTTGTTTGTATCTCTGCCTGAAATTAAATAATTTACTGAGTTGGGTTTGTTGTTATTGGATTCTTCGATATTGTCCGAAGTGTCATTATCTACAATTGGTAAAGCATGAGGGTCATTAAGGAGTTCAGGATTTGATTTAAGATCTTGGGTATTGTTTTCAAATGTACATCTTGATAGATAATCAGCAAGTACATTAGATGATCCCGGTACATGTTCGAATGAAAAGGTGTATTCAGAAAGTTCAGTTAACCAACGTGTAGTTAAATCCGCAGGGTTACATGTGTTTTTGTATTTTTTTAAGGGAGCACTATCTGACAAAATTACAAATTTCCTGTTGTATAAATAGTACTTAAATGCGATTACTGATTTATAAATGGCCATTAATTCAAGTTTTAAAGCCGGGTAACGTTTTTCTGCGTGTTTAAGAGATTTAGAAAAATATGCAATAGGAAGTAATTGTCCTTCATGTTCCTGTAATAATGCACCAGCTATCGCTACCTTGGATGCGTCAGTGTTAACGTAAAAGGTTTTTGACCAATCTGGTAAGCGAACCATAGGTGAACTAAAGAACACTTGTTGCATTTTGTTGAATAATTCTTGGTGTTTTTGTGTCCATTTAAATGTAGCTTTAGGAGTGGTCAAATCAATGAGAGGTTGAATAATTTCCGAAAATGATGGCACCAATGATTTATAAAATGTTACTAAACCAATAAATTTTTTTAATTGTCTCTTAGTTTTTGGTGTGGGAAACGAGTTAATTTTAACAATGTTTGCATGAATAGGTGCAATAGAGTGGTTTTCAATATGGAACCCTAAGTAGTCAACTGCTGATGTATGAAATGTACATTTGTTTGGAGTTTTTTTCTTTCTTCTTTTTTTTTTTTAATGGAGGACAAGATAAGTTTATCAATTTGTTACCTAACATCGTCATATTCAATGATATATGATTTATTGATATCATAATAACTATAATAAAAAATACATAAAATATGTACCAAACACATCCTTTTCAGAAAGCAATATAGCAAGTGAACTAGATCAAGCACATGTCATGTCACATTAAAAATATATATATTAAGAATTAATATCTAATTTTGAAAATTTCTATCTCGTAGAAAAACCCATCTGCATATATTTGCAAAAGTTCTGATTTTAAATCAAACGAACATTAGCTTTTGAAAGCTGAATTGCCAGAATCTTCAGAGTCATACTGTCAAATCATGACCCAGCTGTCCCATATAGTCTTAATAAAAAAAAAAATGCTGTAAATTACAAAAGTTGTGGCGGGACTTTTCAGAGAAAGATACATGCGTTTTTAAAAAGACAAGAGCATGTGCTTCTGTCTTTATGTGGAGAAAATTTCGTAAGGATGTAATGTAGGAAAAAAAAAAAGTGAGTTAAAAGAGAGTTAAAGAAAAGTCTAGATAGAATTAAATAAATTTTATTTAAATGAAGCCTAAACATCTCTGAAGTTTTATATGGCTACTAGGAAAATGCTTTGAAAATGGAATTATATCAAAATAGAATGTGGATTGAATCGAAATTCTAAAAGGAATATATTCTTGAAAATATGAGAATCAAAGGAAATCCGTTAGAGAAAACACAAATGTATTTCAAAAGGAACTTTCAAACATCTTTATTCTCTGTAATGGTGTTTCATCTACTCGAAGATTTCTGTCTCAAAGAATCCGTTTAATAATTCTATTCAATTCTTCCAACTTAATAAAGATGCGTCTTTTCTTCTCTTCCATCATCTATCTCAATCAACAGAAAAATGTACTTTTTTTTTCTTATTGTAGAATTACATTACTCCAAAATTGTCGACTAAAATCAGCAACTAACTTAATCCTTTATTTATTCAAGGACTTTGAAAATAAATTTAGTGACATGTTTGAAAAGGAAAAAAATAGGACATTAATCAGTAAGTTTTTTGCAATCGTTTATCCAAGAAATTTTAAAGAATTTGTTGAGTTTTGAAAGACAGAAAAATTTCATTTTATACATAATGATATTAAAAATAAAGGAAAAAATACTATAACAGCTGTTTCAGGATTTCTCAGAGTAAGATACATCTACTTTTGAAAAGAAGATTGTGGACAATTCTGTCTGGATGTGAAGAAAAATTCATAGGGATGTAAGAGAACAATTATAAGAAAGTGAGATACAGAGGAATCTATAGACAAAGACAAGATACGCTGAAACGTCGGTCAGGTTTTACATGTCTACGAGAAAAATCTATTAAAAATGTAATTATACCAAAGTAGATTGTGGATTTTATCGAAATACTAAAAGTAAAATATTCTTGAAAATATCAGAATTAAATGAAATCCGATAGAAAAAACACAAATGTATTTCAAAAAGAACTTTCAAACATCTTCATTCTCTGTATTGGTGTTTCATCTACTGGAAGATTTCTGCCTCAAAGAATTCTATTCAATTCTTCCAACTTAATAAAGATGCGTCTTTTCTTCTCTTCCATCATCTATCTCAGTCTCGTAAAATTCAATTCACAATTGAAAACTGCTCTTTTAACAAAAAGAGAAAAAGCCCCCTCCCCCCCCCTTTTTTTTTTTTTTTGGCTTATGATAGAATTTTTTTACTCCAAAATTGTCGACTAAAGTCAGCAACTAACTCCTTTATTTATTCAAGGACTTTGGAAATAAGTTTAGTGACATGTTCGAAAAGGGGAAAAAAATAGGGTCTTTATCAGGAAGTTTTTTGCAATCGTTTATCCAAGAAATGTTAAGGAATTTTTTTGAATTTTGAAAGAAAGGAAAATTTTATTTTATATCTAATGATATTCAAAATAATGGAAAAAATACCATAACAGCTGTGTCAGGACTTCTTAAAATAAGATACATGTACTTTTTAAAAGACAAGTGTGGACAATTCTGTCTGTATGTGAATTAAAATTCATAAAGATGTAAGAAAACAATTATAACAAGGTGAGATATAGAGAAACCTATAGACAAAGACATGATACGCTAAAACTTCGGTGAGGTTTTATATGGCTACGAGGAAAATCCATTAAAAATGAAATTATATCAAAGTATATTGTGGATTTTATCGAAATACGAAAAGTAAAATATTCTTGAAAATATCACAATCAATTAAAATTCGATAAAATTTTGAAAAATTCGATTGATTTTACAGAGTGTGAAAAGATGTATATCATGAATTATTTTTTAAAGAGAAAACTACAGTGGAATGTACATGTAGTGCAAATAGCTCAGCAAATGAAATCAATAACATCCTGATAAAAAAAATGCATCTTATTCCGTATTGAAATACTTTTCATAAACCCAATATAAAAAAAATATCCAAATAAATTTTTATTTAATAATTACATTTTTTAAATGCTGAATCAAGGTTAAAAGTTATATATTTATGTTTCATTAAATGAAAAAAAAAATCAAATTCTGCAGATAATATTTCGAGTTATAATGATTTTTAATTGCTCCACTTTTTATATAAATTTTAAAATTAAAATTAAAAAAAAATCTGATAAATTTTACCATGTTATTCTGTTTATAAATAATGTGGTTAAACATCACAAAATATTTCAAAATTTTAACTCAATAAATAAAAATTATTTTAAAATGTCTCCCGTATTTCTTTAAACCTTCATTTTGATAAGTTTTACCATGTTATTCTGTTTATAAATAATGTGGTTAAACATCACAAAATATTTCAAAATTTTAACTCAATAAATAAAAATTATTTTAAAATGTCTCCCGTATTTCTTTAAACCTTCATTTTGACGATTTTTAATGTTAATTTAAAAATTAGATGGAAGTAAAATTTTTAATTGAGAATACACATAAAACACGACGTAATAAATATGAATCCATCAAGCATTTTACATTTTTTCGATTATTAATTTCAAAATTCATAATTCATATTATTTTTTTCATTACAAATTCAATGTATTTATGTTTGGGTTTTTTAATATTATAACCACTTATAAAATTCACAACAGGATTAAAAATTCAGGAGATAATAATAAAAAATATGAAAATGTAATTTAACATTAAAAGCTCTAAATTTTGAATGTTTATAATTCAAAACCTTATCATCCAAATAATTTTAATTTCATTTCTAAACATACTTTGAGCCATTTATTGAAAATATATTGTTAAAATTTGATGTTGCCATTGACAGAGAACAGAGTTTTGGTCTGGTTTTATATGTAGATAGCCCAATAAGCAATTTTATGCACATCATTTAAAAGTAGGCTTTTTCTTAAATCAATTTTTACTAGAAACTTTTTTCTATTATAATTAGTTACAGAGTTAGTAATGGAGAAGGGGGGGGGGATGGGGTATTTTTCCAGAATTTCGCCTTAAAATAAATTTTAAAAATAATAGAACAAACCAGTTAATCTAATCTCCTGACTGAGCTGGAGGGGTTTGTTGAAAAAGTTTAATTATTTTCGATTCGAAATTTTTTATGATCAAAGTTTTCGAAATTCTCTGTCCCTTATATCTACCGATTTCTTTTTCTTTTTCTTCTAAGCACACTGAATTTAGCATTCAAATAAGCAAATAAAAAACACACAAGAGAATCCTTCAAAGATAGCCATTTTAAAGCTACACGATATTTTAAAGAGATTTAAATGTTTACAATTATTAAAAACAGATTATAGGTAGCTTTTTAATTTATTTACTTATTTTTCGAAAATGACGTCTGAAGACTGCTGATGAGAAATGTCTTATCGAAATTTTATTTTACTAAGTTGTGTATAGTTTTGTCTTTGAAAATACATTATTTTCTGATATTCTTGTTCGTCTTCTTTTAAATTTTTTCTTTTTTCTTGTATTTTGTAATTTAAAACTTATAAATTTTCAACTACTTATAAAGTAATAATGAGGTTTTTTTCTTTAAATCCAAGAAAATGCTGTAAGTGTATAAAAATAGAAATTACCCAATATTTATTCATTAAAATGTGTTTTAATAAATCAAATTTTCTAGTGTATCGCAAAACTGAACTAGTTGGATGTGCCAATCTCAAAACTTTCTTCTTTCTCATAAGTACATTACAATATTTCAAAATTTAGTTACATATGTTAATGCGTTAATATTATTAATTCAATACTGTACCAACTATGATTTTCATAGTAAATTTCTGCTTCAGTCAATTAATCGGAGTAAAAACGAGTTTCCGTCTCTGCACGAGTGGGTGAAAAATAGAATGATAGACAGATTTTTTTCGAATTCAAAAAGGATCTGCTCGCCGCACCCCAAAATAACCATACACAAAAAATTTAGTTCAGTTCTATGCATAACTTCAAAAACTTTTTTAATCTTAAAATAATAAAAATGGTACAGACACTTCCGACGGATTTTTTTCAAATTCAGGGATGGCGTGCTAACCATAGCCAAACACTTATACAAAAAATTTCATTAAATTCTGTGCATAGAATCATACACTCTCCTGTGGCAAAATATTGAAAATGGCCCAATAATCCGCTCCTTTCCGGTAGATTTTTTTCAAATGCATGGAGGACACTCTAGCCATAGCGAAAAACTTACACAAAAAATTTGACTCAATTCGATGCATAACTTCATGCACTTTTAGCTTCTAAAATATTGAAAATGGCACCAAAATCGATATTGCAGCGCGCCCTTCCGAAGGATTTTTTTGAAATTCAGAGAGGACCAGCTAGCCATAGGCATACACTTACACAAAAAAATTGGTTCAATTCGATGCATAGCTTCATACACTTTTAGTTGGTACAATATTGAAAATGGCAAGCAAATCGATGTTGCAGCGTGCCCTTCTGGCGGAATATTTCAAAATTAAAGGAGAACCTGCTTTCCACAGCCAAAAACATTCACATAAAGTTTGGTTCAATTCTATGCATATCTTCATAAACCTTTTGATAGTAGAATGGTGACATAAGGACACATAGACAGACAGACATTTTTTAAAAACATGTTTTTTGAAATCTCTGACCTCTAAAACGTGTAAATCCGTCGAAATAACAGCTTCCAAAATCATGCATAAAAAAAACTAAAATAATAGTTCATATAATGCGATGAAATATATACTCTTAAAAGAAAAAGATGATAAATTATACAAAAGATAATGCTGATAAAAATTTTAATGTAAAGATTTTTTGAAAGAGTAGTTTATTATAATTTCTATAAGACCTTTAATTATAGAAAATTTTCTGAACTATAATTTCTACAGAACTTTTTAAGTAAGCTTAATTTTTAACTTAAATTCACATTCCTCTGAATTTTAAAGATATTAAAATAGCTACACTGATTGATTCATTAAATTACAGCTCTCTTTTTCTATTTATTTATAAATTTATTTTTCTAAAAGAATGTCTGAATTTTAATAATTAAAAATACTTCCCCGATTTTTTTTTTTTTTTTTTTTTTTTTTCTTACGTGAAGTAGATTGTTGGGTTTTTTTAATTATTAAAAAAGCATTGTTTTCTGAATAATAAAAAAAAAATAAGGTATTTTTGGGGGGATGGGGGAGTGGAGACATGAATGGATAAATAAATTAATTTTATGTTCTAAGTAACTTCGCCATGTTTAAGGATAGAGAGCCAACGAATATAAATGCACAAATAAAGTATGAGAAGGTAGCAAATAGCTATTTCGAATCTACTAACGAGATTCTTCATCAGTGCAAAACTCAGCGAGCTAAAAGTAGCAAAACTGAGCGAAGAGACAGAGAGACGCAGGCTTATATACCCGCTATGGGAACAATCCCGCCTAAAGGAAAGCAACCAATGAGAAGAAAGCAGCCAAAACCAACTGAGTGGACAAGTAGCGACATCTATCGGAGAACAAGAGAAACAAAAACTTAGAAGCGAGTGAAAAAAAAAAGTATTAAATTAACGATTTCCAAATACTTGGAAAATAAGGAGTACTAGATAAGTCATTGACTAAGGAGTGAGAATTTTTTATGATGTGGTAAGCTTCCCAAAAATCAAGATCAAGAATAGAAGGACATTTATGGATGATGGTGGCTGAAGAAAAGTTAAACTTATGTTGAGAAGACCAACAATGTTGAGCAATAGAGGAACGTTTAAGCTCCTGATTTTTGACATACCTTTTATGTTCCATTAAACGAAATCTGAGAGCACGTTTAGTCTGATTAATATAAGACAGACTACATTGGCAAGAAATTTGGTAAATACCCCAGTTATCTAAGTGATCAATGGGGTGCTTAAGATTTGAAAAAGCAATTTTATTAACAGGAGAAAAAATAACATTGAAATCGAACCTTTTTAGAATTTTAGCAACTTGCTGACTGATTTTGGGGAAAAAAGGCAAAACAATCAAAGCATTGGAGTTTGAATTAAAGTTCTTACTTTCAGATTGTGTAGATTTTGTCAATTTTCTATAAATAGAATCTATAATATTAGGAGAATAACCACGATCAACAGCAATAGCTTTTAGGTAATTAAGTTCATCACTGAGTAACTGAGGAGTTGAACAAATATTGGAAGCCCGGAAAGCAAAAGTTTTAAAAGCCGCAACTTTCTGGTTAGGGGGATGAGAAGAATATCTGTGAGGTGGAAGACTGACCGCAAAAGGTTTGCGAAAGACAGTAGTCTGAAAATTATCTTCATTGCGAATAACAAGAACATTCAGAAAAGGAAGGCAATTGTCCGATTCAGTTTCAAAAGTAAATTGAATGCAAGAATCAATAGAATTCATGACAGAGAGAATATGATTTATATCAGAATTCACTTCAACTAAAGCATAGATATCATCTACATAACGAACATAGAACGGAAATTTTAAGACTTCAAATAATTTTATTTTAAAGTAATGCATGTACAAATCGCATAAAGTCGGACTGAGAGGATTACCCATAGCCAAACCGTCAATCATACGAAAGAAATTCCCGTTAAAAACAAAAGTATTTACCTAAAAGCCATTGCTGTTGATCGTGGTTATTCTCCTAATATTATAGATTCTATTTATAGAAAATTGACAAAATCTACACAATCTGAAAATAAGAACTTTAATTCGAACTCCAATGCTTTGATTGTTTTGCCTTTTTTCCCCAAAATCAGTCAGCAAGTTGCTAAAATTCTAAAAAGGTTCGATTTCAATGTTATTTTTTCTCCTGTTAATAAAATTGCTTTTTCAAATCTTAAGCACCCCATTGATCACTTAGATAACTGGGGTATTTACCAAATTTCTTGCCAATGTAGTCTGTCTTATATTAATCAGACTAAACGTGCTCTCAGATTTCGTTTAATGGAACATAAAAGGTATGTCAAAAATCAGGAGCTTAAACGTTCCTCTATTGCTCAACATTGTTGGTCTTCTCAACATAAGTTTAACTTTTCTTCAGCCACCATCATCCATAAATGTTCTTCTATTCTTGATCTTGATTTTTGGGAAGCTTACCACATCATAAAAAATTCTCACTCCTTAGTCAATGACTTATCTAGTACTCCTTATTTTCCAAGTATTTGGAAATCGTTAATTTAATACTTTTTTTTTTTCACTCGCTTCTAAGTTTTTGTTTCTCTTGTTCTCCGATAGATGTCGCTACTTGTCCACTCAGTTGGTTTTGGCTGCTTTCTTCTCATTGGTTGCTTTCCTTTAGGCGGGATTGTTCCCATAGCGGGTATATAAATAAGCCTGCGTCTCTCTGTCTCTTCGCTCAGTTTTGCTACTTTTAGCTCGCTGAGTTTTGCACTGATGAAGAATCTCGTTAGTAGATTCGAAATAGCTATTTGCTACCTTCTCATATTTTATTTGTGCATTTATATTCGTTGGCTCTCTATCCTTAAACATTTGTGCACAAAGGCTTTATTTGCTATTTTAATAACTTCGCCATGCTTAACTTATGAAAATATTTTGATAATGTTTGAGTTTTTAACGATTAATATTAGTTTTTTAATCATTATCATTGTTCCGGCTAATTAGCGAGCATCGTATTTAGCCAGCTTGGCAGGGCCGTAACTATAAACTTGGGGCCCCCGGGGCAAACCAGTGAGGCCCCTCCCGCCAGAGCAAATTAAAACTTTGTCCCGGGTGCAGTTTTTTTTTTTTTTTTTCGCACGCCGCTATTTAAATGTACACAGTATGATAAGCCTAAAAGGATGAAATATGGATTTTGATTTTTCTTTTCGATTTTATGTATTTAAAGAAGAAAGATTTTCTAGAATTTTTTAGATGCTTTTTATATTATTCAACCGATCAGAAGCCTATATTATCTTCCTTATACTAGCTTCGGTGGGATCGGCAAACATGCTGGCGCGACATGACACATTCGGCTCGACATTCTGCTGTCTGCTCTAGAGCTGCTTTTGCATGCGAAGAGTATGGAGTACATCATCGGACATGCAGAAACATTTACTCTAGCACTTTGATTTTATTATTATTATTTAGCTAGATCCTGGGCATTTTATAGGAAGTTAGACGAGAAACTAAAATGAATAGTTTTTTTTAACCACTAGTTTGGGGCCCCTCGGGTCTGGGAAGCCCCGGGGCAGTGCCCCGTCTGCCCCGGCGGTAGTTACGGCCCTGCAGCTTGGACTCTGTAGTATAGTTCTTTTATAAACTGTTCTTTTATAAACTGAAATTAAATAATCTTTTTTGTTGATATTAGATTATTAGATGTAATAGAATGTCGAATATTTCTCAAACTTTTATTTTATGTTTCTTTTTAATTAAATGTTTTGTTTCGTCCAAAGATTTGTGATTGATATAGATTTAAATTACACTGAACCACAATATTAGAACTATTGATCGAGAATAACTAATAGAATAGAACAATTCCGTAACATTGTTGCATCGGCCGCGAAGAATTCGGGATTTCAAGCTATTGCGCAGTTAGAGAAATGTTTTCGTTTCGATGACAGATTGGTGAGTTGACTTTTTGTTGTATTTTATTCTATACAATGAATGAAAATAAGGAAAAAAACATGCGTGACACGCATCGAAATCTTTTAAATAAGTTAATTGAAGATATTGATGATTATTGTTCGAAATCAGAACATTCTGTGACATATTTTGAGGAATTACTTGATAAATTAAACACGAGATTTAATGTTATTAAACAGCTAGATGATAACATTTTAAGTTTATTAAATGCTAAAAATGTTGAAAATGAAATTTTAAATATTGATGAATATGATCAGAAAGTGATATCGTATAGATGTAAATTAAACTTCAAGATTAAAAGTTTGAGTACAAATGCAAATGTTGTTAATGCTAATAATACTGATTCTGTACAGGCATGTCCTGTTTCTACCGAATTCAAGAAAATAAAGCTGCCTAAACTACAAATAAGTCGATTTTTTGGAGAACCAGATAAATTCCTGGAATTTTGGAATGAATTTGAAACAGATATAGACAAAAATCCAAGTCTTACCGATGTTGAGAAGTTCAGCTATTTGAAAAGTTTGGTTGCAGGATCGGCTGCAAACACAATCAGTGGATTTAGTTTGACAGAAAATAATTATGCGGTGGCTGTGTCGCTCTTGAAAGAAAGGTTTGGTAGACATGATATGCTCATACACGCTCATCTAAATAATTTATTAAATATGAAATGATTGAAAAGTTCTTCTGACACTTATGATTTAAGATGTTTGCATGATGATGTATGTTTGTATGTTTGTCCAGGACAAATTCGAAATTTAGAGTCGTTGGGTGTAAAATCTGATACATACAGTGGGTTGCTTTGCCCAATATCATTGAAGTTAATACCTCCAGATTTAACATTAGAATTTAATAGACATCTAAAGAATGGCGAAATGTGGAACATAGATAATCTTATGAATTTTCTTAAAAATGAAGTTGAGAGTAGAGAAAGGGTATTAACTATCCGTGATTTAGATTCTAAAAAATCATTTTCCAATTATAATAAGAATGAATACAAACCCAAATTTTTAGATAAACAATCAAAATTTAAGTCGAAATATCAATATACTACGAAAGGTTATAAACAAAATAATGTTTCAGCTAAATTAATGGCTTCTGTAAACAAAAATTAATGTATATTTTGTAATAGTGTTGAGCATAATAGCGAATTCTGTGAATCATTAACCTTGGCTGAGAAAAAAGAATTACTAAAAAAGCAAGGAAGATGCTTTTTGTGTTTAAAATGTAAACATAGAATCAAGGACTGTGGAGAAACCAAAATGTGTGATATTTGCGGTAAAAAACAAAGTAGGGCTATCTGTTTCCAATTAGAAAATCATTCAAAAGTAAATGTTGATAAAAGTGTCGTATCCATTTCTCATTGTGATAACACTTCCACTAGTAAGGTACCAGACGAAAACACCCATTGCAATATATTTTTACAAACTTGTTCAGCAATAATAAAAGATTTGAAAACTGATAAAAATGAACCAGTTCGTATTTTATTAAATAACGGCAGTATGAGAACATTTATAATTCGCGATATTTCACAAAACCTAAAATTGCTAGTTATTAGAAAAGAAACCATATCAGTTTATGCTTTTGGAGCCGAAAAGGCGACTGAGAAAACATATAATGTTGTAAAAGCAAAACTAGAAAATAGGGATCAACCCTCTTTGAACATTGAAATCGAAGCCCTTGAAACAGATCAGATTTCAGCTGCTTGCTTACCCACTCCTGATAAATACATTCGAAAATCATATAATAAATTGAAAGGTCTACAACTAGCTGACAGTCATGAATATAGTAATCAACAAATTGCAGTTTTAATAGGTACCGATAATTATTATAATATTGTAACTAGTAGAATTAAACGACTAAAGGATAGTCTCGTAGCTACTGAAACTCTTTTTGGCTGGTGTTTGCAGGGTTATATGGGGTCAGCCAATGAATTATTTAGCATGAAAATTATAGTTGAAGAAATTTAGGATTTATCTGAACAAATTAGAGAATTTTGACAACTGGAAAGCTTAGGAATTGAATCCGAAACTCAAGCTATTTCCAATGTAGATAATGACGTCATATCTGACTTCGAATCTAGTATTGTTTTTAAAGATAATCGGTACAAGGTAAAATTTCCATGGAAGAAAAATTAAAAAACGTACCTTAATAACAATCGCGAAGTGGCGCATCGACGATTTTTGAAGTTGAGAACAAACTTTAGAAACGATCCTTCGTTATTCTCAGAATATAAATCTATTCTAGACAGTTATTTAGCTCATAATATCATCGAACCTGTTGAAAACTCATCTGATGTAAATACATTTTACTTGCCCCATAGAGCAGTGATTCGAGAAGATAAGTCCACAACTAAACTTAGAATTGTGTTTGATGCAAGCGCCCATTCTAAAGGTGAATTATCACTAAATGACTGTTTATATACTGGTTTAAATATTATCCCCGATCTGTTCAGTCTTTTAATCAAATTTAGAAACTATCCAATAGCGGTTACCGCAGACATTCAGAAAGCTTTTTTGCAGATCGAAATTGATGAAGCAGACAGGGACTTCACAAGATTTTTTTGGGATGATAAGCCATGGGTTGAAGATCCAGGTAAGGAATTTAAAATATTTAGACTCAAGAGAATACTTTTCGGTGTGAAGTCAAGCCCCTTCCTTCTTGCAGATTTTATGCAGATCTTCTTTACATTTAATAACTTGCGACAAGTAAAGAAAATGAGATGTTACATTTAATTGGTCATTCATTGTGATAAAGTATGATGAAAATAAGCATATTGAATCATAGAATTACAAAATCTTATATATAAAGTTGCATATACTATTTTTATAAAAGGGAAAGCAAACCATACATGGATATAAAATTGGAAATATGCAAAATGTTAAAAGTAATACAGAAAATAAAACACCAAATTTTCCTACATTGGAAATATAACTTTTTGAAATGATGTCATGAGCATAAACAGAAGCTCCGCACCGAAACTATAAATAATATAAACTGTTATGTTTGAAGAGAATGGAGTGTATTTTATATGGTGTGAGATCCGTCTGAATAGTTTATATTGTTGAACATCTGTTTTCCATGGACGTTATGAGGTTGTCGATAAGAATTAAGGAATCCTTTTTTAAGAATTTGTCCTAAACGAGCATTTACATCTTATAAGTTACTGTGATGCTAAAGTTCTAGTTTCTAACCCCAACAGTATCCTAGAAATTGCAATATTCTCAATAAATTGGGTTTAAAACTTTTTCTAGAAAAAAAAATGTTTAATTTGTGAATTTAAATTGTCGAATGTTTTAGAAATCGTTCATAACAAGAATATTATATCTTAAAAATTGCCACAAAAAAATATAAAAAAAATAAAATAAATTTTTAGTCATATTAACATTAAAGAATTCTCAATTTTAGAACTTTTTTTGCTTGTGCATTGATGGTGATTATTGTTCCTACGCAAAATATAGTATATTTTGCAGCAAACATGGTTACCAACATTTTTTGCTCACATTATTTTTTAAATCATCTAGGTACTCCCAATGATAACGAAAAACACATAAACGTTATTGCTTTATAGCATAGAAATATAGAATCAAAAGCTATTTATCTTCTATTATATACATAAATTATCTAATTAGTGCTAGCAGATGCATTTTTAAATATACATAGATCAATATAATGCTTCATTTTTCTTTTCTTAGTATTTCTTAATATTCATTTTTCATTTATTTGTATTATTCAGTAAAAAACTCACTTTCTTAAGCCCGAATTACGTCAAACTTTTTATAAAAGCGCCAAAGTCCATATAACAGCGAAGTATTGTGAAGAGTATTACAAGGTACTAAGACACTTAGCCAAGCGCAGATAATAAATCGCCAAATATTGTTCTTTTCGCCCTCTCTCGAAATGGATTTTTTCCGTACATTTAAAAAACACGATTCTGAGTCATATTATTTAAAATTCAAATAAATAAATAAGAGGAAGAAAGTTACAAAAAAACTTACAAAACGAGTAGACGCATACTATCAAATATGGAAAAACGACGAATCCAAAAAGGACGTCGTATGAAATATCATCTTTTAATGCAAAAAAAGAGGTCTGATTATCGAACCTACTGATTACAAAATGTGCATTACATTAAAAAAAATAAATAAATAAAAATACTGCAAATATTGATTTTTTTCTTTTGTGCAGTTTTGGCTTCGAAAGGTGCGCTATGTTGCAAAAAGATATAAGCGGCTATGAAAACACACTTGGTAAATGTTCATGCTCAGTTTTACAAATAAATATGGTACATATATGCCCTATACACACCAAGATACCTAAGTGGTGCCAAAATGGCGTTTAGTTGCCTAACATGATTATCATATAAATGTTATAATAAATTGTTTGTTCTAAAAGTATTATCATTTATTGGTTGTTATTTCTTTTTTTTAATAACAGAAAATGTTTCATTTATTCTTTTTTTTTTTGAAATAAATAAATAACGTGCTATTATAGCATGCTACATGTATCTGGTAATCAGAACGATGTTTTCGCCTAATTGGCATAAAAAATCTCGCCAAAGCCGGTGCTTATATCTCTAGTATATTATCTCAAGAATTTTATTTATATATACTATAATTATTTTTACATGCCACTTACTTCTTCTTGTATATAAAAATAGGTAAGTGGCTCCTTTATGCAATATAAGTTGTATAAATCTTTAAAAATAACCCCCGTTGCCCCTTTTTGGATCGAAAAAAAAAATCAATGTCTAATTCCAGTATTGCTCCCAGGTATGCATACATATTCCAAATTTCAAAGTTGTATGCCAACAGGAAATGGATGAAAAATGGGAAAAGATGTCACATATGCACCAGGGTACTTAATTGGCTTCAACATGGCATTATTTTACCTGAGATGGTAACCCGGCTTTATTTATTTATTATTTGTTTATTTACTCATAAAATGTTTATTTACTTTCACTTCCTTTTTTAATTATATAAAATATTTGTTTTTACAGTTATTTATTATTATTATTATTTTATTTACTGTAAGTTATCTTGATAATAGAAAATAATTTAAAAATGTGTATGTAAGCGTTACTTGAAAACGCAGTTTTCGCCAAATGGGTTTTGAAAAAAAAAAATGCGCCAAGTTTGATGCGCGTGTGGCATCCGTGCCGAAAAATTAGTGACCAGAATTGACTTCCACATACAAACAAAATATAAGTTAAAAGAAAACCTGCAATAAAAATAAATATAAAGGGAAAATGATGTCATAAAAGAAACTTTTATTTAAAAACGTAATTGTTTCTAATTTTCACACGCGAAATATATAAAACATATTTTTAGCTATCAAAAAATGCTATTAAGATTTTATGACATTTTTTAATATAAAATAATAACAGTTTTATTTTCCTGCATGATTAAATTTTAAAATGTTTTATTGCATTCAATATTTCTGAGTGCGTAAATGATTACTATTTACTCCATGTACTGATTCGGTTATCTGCGAAAATATCCAGCTTGTGAAAATCACGCACACCAAATTTCTGTGACGTATGCAAATAAATTGTGCTTTTTTATCAGTTTTTTTAATATAACTTTTAAGCTATTTGTAATTAATTTTTAAAAGTAGGTGCATTCATCAGATTACCTTCATAGGTACCTTCTGGTGCAAACAGAATCAAAATCTAACAAGTACTTTTTGAGATTTGCTTGACGAAAGAATTTTTTTGACTTATACGTACTCTGACTTTGTTACGTACTCTGAGTATAAGACTTCGCTACGCTCAGACAATTATCTTAATTTTAACTGTGAACATACTACTTAAAAGTCAAAGATAAATATTTTATATATATGTAATAATGAAATTTTTTAGCCATTAATTATCATCAAATTCTTATAATATCTCAATTTTTCTATATCTTTTAATAATACCATAAAGTATTTATTATATTTTAATTCCATTTTTTTGATCTATGCATTCTTTATTTTATTATTAAAAAATAATAATCTGTTAAAAACAACACTCTCCCTAGAACGCCATTAATTTATTTTTATTCTTTCATTTGTTTCCTAATGCATTATTTACATTCTAAAAAATCATTCGATTACCCACAATTCCTTGTGAAGCGACGCTCTGGTCTGATTGCGTAAGATATTCATCCGACTGACTGAGAGAATTTTATTTTCCCCGTTTAATTTTCTTATTGGTCAGTTTCTCGCTTTCTAAAAAGTTAATTGGTAGTACAAAATGTTGTTATAACATCCTGTATTCGGATTTGATGTATAACGATTTACTTTGACTTGAAAAGCACAATTTCACATTTTCTCGACTGTTATACAGAACAATGTCAACTGATAAATGTAAAGTCTTTAATAGATGAAGTTATATTCTTTTAATATCATCTTTCTGTTTTATTATAGCGATACGTTACGTCGGTACAAAATTTAAACCGAAGTACTACTCGTGGAATCGTTTACCATGATGAGAAGCACGAATAAATTTGTTTAAAGGATGTCGTCTTTGTTTGATTTTAATTGGAAATTTTCCAAGGAATTCTTATTTTGCATTACCACCGTATACTATCCATGACAACTATTTAAACATTTTATTTAAGTACTCTCGGTAAGTGGCATATCAAGCATTAGCTAGTACATATTGCTATGTTATAGAACAGCATTTTACATATATAATACCGACATATGTGAGTAGGAGATACAAGACAGATATCGTCATGGTAGCTTATATGGTAGAGCACTGGCGCGTTATTTCAAGAATTCCAGATTGAATGTTTTTCACTCAGCTGATTTTACATTTAGTTAGTAATGTGATACTTCACATATTTAGGATTCAATATTCTTGCAATTTCCCTAATTTTACGGTATGCGATATATGAACCGTGGAATTAATATTCAAAAACTTATAAATCATCTTAAAACAAACATACGTACAAAAATGATGCCTGCATTCCAATCTAAAAGGTATATATGTTACAGGCCAAACCCGATTTTAGGCCAAACTAGATTGGCCTAGTCCAAACTAGTTTATCCTAACGCCCATCGGATAGACTAGTTTTTCCTAGGCCAAACCGGTCTATCCTAACGCCCATCGGATAAACTAGTTTTTCCTAGGCCAAACCGGTCTATCCTAACGCCCATCGGATAAACTAGTTTTTCCTAGGCCAAACTAGTCTATCCTAAGGCCCCATAGGACAATCTAGTTTTTCCTAGGCCAAACTAGTTTGGCCTAACTCTTATAGGATAAACTAGTTGAGCCTGCTGTTTATTGGTCTGAACTAGTTTCTCCTAGGCCGATCTAGTTTATCCTAGGCCAATTCAATTTCGCGTGATTTTATTGAATTCAATGGCGCCACAGCGCCAACATTCTAGTTTGTGCTAGGCTAATCTAGTTTATCCTAGGCCAATTTAATTTTACGTGTTTTTAGTTCGCAGGCGTCAAAGCCTGAGAAATAATGGGCTCGCAGGTTCTGTATGTATGAATGTACGAATGTATGTACGAATGTACGTACGTATGTACGTAACGCGATAACCCATGATAGAAATATCCGATTTGCTTCAAATTTTGGATGTACATATTATGATATAAGGTACTTTCCTGATTAATTTGGGAAATTCATTGGATAAGAACAAAGGGAAACGAACGGGAGGCTAATCCCCCACCGTTAATTTCGAGAAATGGATTTTTCATGCAGAATTATCAAAATTATCTTTGAGAAAATAATAAAGCTACATTTTGAATCGAATTTCCGGTTACGACTTCACGAAAAAAAAAAATTTGACGCCGTG
The DNA here is from genome assembly GCA_964019185.1 of Maratus speculifer. Classification (NCBI taxonomy): domain Eukaryota; kingdom Metazoa; phylum Arthropoda; class Arachnida; order Araneae; family Salticidae; genus Maratus; species Maratus speculifer. The sequence goes on from OZ025292.1 coordinate 115,585,818, forward strand.
ACAAGAATAGCTTATATGTCGACAGGTATTTAATTTCTCAAAAATGGAAAACGCTGTTCGATTCCAAATTATGTTCAGCTTCAATCTGGCTCGAATATGCAATAATAATAATAAATGCAAGTCAGATCTCAGTTGGCACGAGTGTGCAGAAAAAAAGCAAACACCATGTCCAATGCATCATGTCTCTAAAGTGAACATGTTAAATTTCTGTATTGGTGTTATAAGCAATGACTTTCGACACGCATTTATACTTTTTCTAGTGAAAGATATGTTTCTTACTGGCCAAACCCATTTTCGAGCTAAATTAGATTAGCCTCGGCCAAACTATTTTATTCTTATGTCAATTGGATAAACTAGTTTTTTTTTACACCAAACTTGTTTATCTAAATGCCGATAGGATAAACTAGTTTCTTTCTATGTAGGAGATGTAATCGTTCATTTTTCCCTTCATACTTAAGCATTAAACCCCCAAAACTATTCAGAGAATCGCCTTATCAGAAAGAACCTATATGCAAATCTGAAGCAAATCCGTAAATTCTGCGTCAAAAACCACTTATCTAAATTATGGGGGGGGGGGGTTAACCTACATTGCCGTTTTTTTACACTTAAACAATAAACATCCACAACTAATCATGGAGGCGCCTTGTCAGAATGATCCTATATCTAAAATTTTAAATGAAAACTGATAATTCTGTATGAAAAATCCATTTCTCTAAACTAACGGTGGGGGACTAGCCTCCCGTTCGCTCCCCTTTATTCTTATCCAATGAATTCCCAAAATTAATCAGAAAAGTACCTTATATCAATGAACGTGTATCAAAAATTTGAAGCAAATCGGATATTTCTATCACGAGTTATCGCGTTTCGTACATACGCACGTACATTCGTACATACATACGTACATTCATTTATACAGAACCTGTGAGCCCATTATTTCTCAGGCTTTGACGCCTGTGAACTAAAAACACATAAAATTAAATTGGCCTAGGATAAACTAGATCAGCCTAGGACAAACTGGATTGTTGGCGCTGAAGCGGTCATTGAATTTAATAAAATCACGCCAAATTGAATTGGCCTAGGAGAAACTAGTTCAGACCAATAAACAGCAGGCTAAACTAGTTTATCCTATAAGAGTTAGGCCAAACTAGTTTGGCCTAGGAAAAACTAGATTGTCCTATGGGCCTTAGGATAGACTAGTTTGGCCTAGGAAAAACTAGTTTATCCGATGGGCGTTAGGATAAACCGGTTTGGCCTAGGAAAAACTAGTCTATCCGATGGGCGTTAGGATAGACCGGTTTGGCCTAGGAAAAACTAGTCTATCCGATGGGCGTTAGGATAAACTAGTTTGGCCTAGGCCAATCTAGTTTGGCCTAAAATCGGGTTTGGCCTGTAACATATACAAATATTACACAGGCATACATACCGGGTGTCCCAAAAATGACTGATGGATTTTAAAATTCAATAACTTGCAAACGGTGACAGCTATTTAAAAAATTTTTGCAGGAGGGTTATGTATAATGTCAGGAGTTTTTTTACCGTAATTTTTTATTTTAGTTCGAATTTCAAACAATAGGTGGCACTGACGGCGATTGAAGGCCAGGTGATCAGTATTGAATGAAGCGTCGACCTGGCCTTCAACCGTCGTCAGTGCCACCTATTTTTTGAAATTCGAACTAAAATAAAAAATTACGGTAAAAAAACTCCTGACATTATACATAACCCTCCTGCAAAAATTTTTTAAATAGCTGTCACCGTTTGCAAGTTATTGAATTTTAAAATCCATCAGTCATTTTTGGGACACCCGGTACAATAAATATAATAAACCCAATTGGAGTGAAAAATTAGCCATGGCTAGGAATCGAACCTTGTACGCTGTGGTCCTGGGTTCGTTGTATGTATGTTGTTGTTGTATGTATGTCGGCCAATTATCTACACTATGGGAGTCCTGGATTCGATTCCTGGCTGTGGCTAATTTTTCCCTCCAGTAGAATTAATTGCTTTTATTGAATATATGCCTGCGTAATATTTGTATGTATATTATATGATACAAACATACATACATTATATATATATTTGTATATACATTGTGGAAACTTTCAATTTTAGACATTTTGTCGAATATTTACAAATTTACTTGTCTGATTTTTCGGTACTTAAGGATTATAAACATTATGTTTGACCTGATATTTATTAACGTCCATTTGATATGGAGGATAATTAGAGGGTTATCAAAAAATGAAAGAAAAATAATAATATTTGGGATTACCCTATACATTAAAGTACACGAAATGATCTATTGCTACAGAATACATGTATGTGGATACTGTACAACATGTCTACTGATTTTTGTAAGAATAGCATTTATATTCATGGAGACATAGTGATTTTTTTAAAAGGTAAAAAAATTCTATCATGTTTTTAGCTTATACCATTCAGGGTTTTTAACCAAATTTAGTGCCAGTTCCAGAAATTTGGCAAAATTTAATAAAAACAATAGAGTGCAATTGAAATATAAATATACTAAATATTTTATGAAGCATGAGTAGCTGTATGTAATAATTTTTATCTGCGCATGCGCGAAGGATAATAACGGTCTTTTAGGTAGCTTTCATTACAAAAAGTAGAAAACTACCTATTGCAGCCATCTCGAGGAAAGCACTTCCGGAAAAGTTTGGTATATTTTCACCGATCATGACCCCCAGACCTCCAAACCACCCTCCGTTCAAATGCTAACACACACACACACATATATATATATATAACCATATATATATATTACAAATTTAAAATTTTTTCGCCAAAACTAACCTTTATACTATCTTAATTTTCTTATAATAATGTTCCGTACTTACTTCAAATTATTAAATTAAAATCTTATTTCTAGATCTAATCTGTTAATCTGTATGCAGACGATATAAATTCTTAATTTGCCTTAAAAAACATTATTCCAGTATGCGTAAATTTAAAAAGATGGCTCTAAATTAAAAATATTCTTAATTAAAACTTTATTTCTTAATATTCCAAATAAAACTGATTTCTTCTATGTTTTTATCAACCCTTTTTAAGAAAATCTTATTAAATTTATTCCAAAACCATACCTTTCAAAAAATATCATTATTTTATTTTATCTATTTATTTATTTTTCCGCCGTCAACCTTTGATGTGTGCATTAATAAATTCATTTCTTTTCTTTTTCTCTTAAAATTAATCATTGATAAAAATCGTCTGCCTAAGAAATTATGAGTCGATTATAAATTGGTTAAATAATATCTTTTTTTAAATAAATTTATCGTCTGTGTAAAATAGCCTCGTATCTGGACAAGAATTCTGTTTACATAAAAGGATGATGGTTTGAGATTACAGAAAGTTCTAGAATTTTCTTTTTAGTTTTTAAAGGTGGAAGTCTCGAGATGAGAGAGATTCTGGAGTTCTTTCGTCGATGAGTACGGCTGATTGAAGTAAATGATGGAATATTTTTTGGACATTTCGGTAAAAGATCGTTTGCAAAAAGGAGTTTTTCCCTCTATAATGACTACAGTTGAATAAATAAACTTACAGCCACCAATGAGTGATTTATTGGATATTCTACATTTATTTATTTTTTATTTTTTTCCTCGCTGGCCATGACTTCTGTGCAAAGAACGGGGACCCTGGCGATAATGTTTCTGGCTCCTAACTTTAAAATGTCACACATATATATATAACCATATATATATATATACATCTGATTTTTGTCATGCGATAACTAACGTATTTATGAACCGATTTGAATGAAACTTGGTATGTACATAGTACATACAAATGTCTCGACCGAGTTCGTTGGTCAGCATCATCCGCCATTTAGTTTCAAAATGGCGGCCATTTTAAGTTTTTTTAAAAAAAATTAAAATTTAAAACTAAATGCAAAAAAAATAAAATTTGAAAAATATTTTTATTTTACGTGTTAGAACTTAAAACAACGATTCCAGAACACTTTTTATTTTGTCTATATCTTAAAAAATGATTGAGTTATAGCACTTTTTCTTATGGCTGACAATTTGAAACGGTCTGATCTGTACGATCCATCATGTTACTTTAAAATGGCATACATTTCATGATATCGTGGAATTTGGTGATTCTCTAAATTGCTTAAAATAAAACCAGGTTGAATAAAAGATGACTAATTTCTAAAAATTCCTATTAATATTCAGTCTTGTCAAAAACTAGTATTCAATCTTATAAAATCCCTAATTTTATAAGATTATTTCCACTAATTTGAGCTTAGTATTTTTGAACAATGTAACTTACTTTAAAATAAATAAATAAATATATAAGTATATGAAAGCTACCTCTTCCTTCCGACATTGCCGGAAGGACTTTTTACATAATTTAACAGTCAACTCTTTGGAACAACTGATAAAAGAAGCCCAGTTAAATAGCATGAAAATTCAGAAAGATATCGTCTATAGAGTGAGCTGTTTCTTAGATGCTGTCTCAAAAGCAGCTGAATGGTAAGGGATTTTCCACAAATTGCCCTTTTTTATTAACTGAGTTTTAAGAAAAAATTGGTATTTAATGAATATTAATAAAAAGATTTGGGACAAATGCTCTCTTATAATTCAGCTGTTTTAGAGAGAATTAAAAATCCGTTCATTCTTATTGCCGATATATATATATAAATATTTTTTTTTTAATTTTCACGATATTTGTCTGGATTTTTTTCATGAGTTGTTCCATAGAGTTTACTAATTTATGCGCAGATAGAAACTATTTCATACATATACTAACATATCATAAAATTGAGTTTATACAGTCAAACCTCGTTAACATGAACACTCTTAACGTGAATTACTTTTAGCATGAACTGTTTTCACAATCCCTTATAAAAACGAATACAAAGATTTGATACTGATAACATGAATTACTGTTAAAATGAACAAAAATTATATTCCCCTTAAGCAGTGTTCTCGCTGACATTTGACGAACGTTAGTAATTTGGCTAATTAAAATTAAAAAACATTCGCCAAATGAAAAAAGTATTAGCCAAATAGATTCGCCGTGTATCACAAGATACCTGAAAAAAAAAAAAAAAAAAAAAAAAAAAAAAAAAAACATGTCTATAATTTTTTTAATGTAGCCTCCTTTTTTCAATATGTTCTAAAATAACCTTTTATAACTACGACAAAAATTGATATTAATCTAATTTCAACTATCCGCTACAAATATATTAAAAATATATATGTGTGCATATGTATGAAAGACGAAAAAGAAAAGAAATGAAAAGCAAAAATTGAGCACTAGCCATTTGGCGAATGTAATCGCTTGTTTACTCGCCAAATGAAGAATTTAGTCGCAATTTGGCGCAAAGGCAAGCGACAGCGAGAACACTGCCCTTGAGGTTCATACTAACGATGTTCGACTGTATTTCAATTGCATTAAATTGTTTCTATTACATTTTTCCAACTTTTTTTAAAGTAACAAAAAAATTTGGCTGCATGAACCTAATAACATGCAAAATTTTTGAACTTAAAAAAAATCACCATATGTCCATGAATATATTTGCTATTCTTACAAAATTCAGTGGATATATTATACAGTATCCACATATCTATATTCTGTAGCAACAGACCATTTCGTGCACTTTAACCCTTTAACGATCATAGCATTTTCATTGCTAAGATGTCGAAATAAATGAATGACACCGGTAATTAAGAACATATATATTTCTAAATAAGAAAACGTGATATATCAATACAAACCCAAAAGGGATATTTTTAGATAAAAATACCGGTGTCAGTGTTGCGTATCGGAATTAAAATTCTGTGGTTTCGTGGCGAAACCAATGAACATTAAAGGGTTAATGCACAGGGTGATCCCAAATATTATTATTTTCTTCGATATTTTTTCGGCACCCTAATTATCCTCCTTATCAAATAAACGTTGATAAATATGCGCTCAAACAAAATCTTTATAATGATGAAATTCCAGGAGAATCCGAAAAGTATATTTTTAAATATTCAGCAAAATGTGTAAAATTGAAAATGTCCGGTCATTAATGGCCATGTAGCGAAATTTTATACATTATCTATTTAAAGAAATATTGCATTCAGTTCATAAATGCTTCCTATGCATAATTTTAACTTTTTTATTATTTTGGTGTTTTAAAAACAAAATAAAATATTCAACAGATATCTGTTTATAATAAACCTACATGTGCCCAAAATATTTATATTAGAGTTTGTGACTTTCCAATAATTTTGAAAATTACATTTTTATGAATATGAGTAAACCTTTCTTTTTTGCGAAATGAAAGTTTTTCTCCTACATTCATAACATCGCAACAGATTTTTTTTTTTTCTTTCGGAATGCATTATAACAGTGGCGCAAGTGCTGGAGACATATCCAATTTTTACAGCAGCTTCCTGTCTGTCAGTTTCTCTCCCTTCCCCTTAGCACAGTCCAATCGCAGACCGGATGTTATCGTCGAGATGCCTCTCTTTTATTTTTAGATATTCGCCACATTTGCTATCGCCATCAGACAGCAGATATCTTTTTTCAAAACTATTTCAGAACGACAGAAAAAGATAGTGTTGTATTGATATTTCGCGCGTATTCATAGCTATATGGATGAATTGTTGGAGGAATTTTTATATAGTGCCACAGCCGTGTATGAAGAAACTCATATTTGTGTAGAGGAAATGTTGTAAGATTTCGGTGTAAAGGCATGTGTAATCAGGAAAAGGAAGCTCTGTTATATATAGACTTATTAGCTGGGCTTGTTCCTAGTTTTCGGTATTTGTTATTTCTGGTATTTCATTCAACTGTAAGGATAACAATATAAAAATATTTTGGGAATTACTTTTACTTGTTATACATAGTTCAATATTTTTATTAGAAGAATTTCATTTTGAGACATAAATAGAAAGTAATATACTAGATTTTTTTCTCCTTCTTTGCAAGAGTTTTTCATCAGTATTTGAAATTTGTCTTTACCTAAGTCAAATGCTGCAACAGTTTAATGGTAAATGAGCATGAAAGAAATAAAGAAAGTCTTATTACATAAATTATTATTGTATTTGTTCCTAGGTTTCGATATTTGTTATTTCAGCTCTATAAACAGTGGTATAAAAAAGATTTCGCGAATATCCTTTACGAGAATTTACAAGTAATATGTAGTTTCAATACTTTTAAATCAGCAATTTCATTTTAAAATATAATTGGTAAAATAATAATAATATGCTATATTTTTTTTACTTTGAAAGAATTTATTAACAATAATTTAAATTTGTATCTGGCTAAAGAAAATATCGAAATAGCTTCGTGAAATAATCAGGAAAGGAAGTTTATTTATAGACTTATCAATTGGATTTGTTCCTTGTATTTCATTTTTAGGTGCGTTCGTAATTATGTAAATACGTAGCACCTATAGTGGTCGTTCAGTCCGTCCGTCTGTCTGTCCGTCTGTCTGTCCGCATATAACAACGCAAAAACTACCCAACCGAATCGTTTGAAATTTAGAATACATTATTACTACGTTATTTTGTCAAGTCATTTCAAATTTTACGAAAATCGGATGCATAGATCAATTACAGGGGCAATCAAAAGTATTCCATTACATTACGGTCAATGGGGAAAAACTTTCAAATGCATTTTAATCGTTTGAAATTTAAAATACATAATTATTACATAATTTTGTTGAGTTATTTCAAATTTTTTGATAATCGGGTGCATAGATCAATTACAGGGGCAATCAAAAGTATTCAATTACATTATGGTCAATAGGGAAAAGGTTTCAAATGTATTTTATACGTTTGAAATTTAAAATGCATAATTATTACATAATTTTGTCGACTTATTTCACATTTTATGAAAATAGGATGGATAGATCAATTACAGGGACAATCAAAAGTATTCCGTTACATAACGGTCAATGGGGAAAAATGTTTCAAATGCATTTTAATGGTGTTACACTCATTCGAACTTAATAAAATTTATTTGCAACTATAAAGTACATATTATAATATACATTTTACATAATTTGTGGTGCAAAGAACATTTGTTATTAATTTACAAGGCCACACAAAGGTATTCCATTACATAATGGTATGGGGAGAACATTGTTTGATGAGCGTTTTAATTGTAATTCATTATTTACGATATTATGAGATTAATATATGAGAGTAATATTTTTAAAACTTCGTTATCGTACGAACGCACCTCATTTGCTACGCTTCACGTGCAATTTTCAACTTGTTGTTATTTCTAATAATTCATTCAGTTGTATGGATAATAATATAAAAAAGATTTGGTTAATCTTTTTTTTTTTTCGAGTATTTATCAGTAATATGTAAATGTCATTTTGAAACATAACTGGTAAAATAATAATAATATGCTACATTTTTTTCCTTTGAAGTAATTTATTAGCAATAATTGAAATTTATATCTGTCTAAAAAAATATCGAAATAATTAGATGAAATAATCAGAGATGAAAATATGGATAACAGTACAAAAAAGATTTCGCCAATTTCTTTTATGTAGTTTCATTATGAAACACAAGTAAAATAATAATAATATGCTATATTTTTTCCCTTTGCAAAAATTTTTTAGCAATAACTAAAAATTATATTTGTTCAAAGGAAACATTGAAATAGTTTGACGAAAAGAGGTGTGTAATCAGGAAAGGAAGTCATATTTTTTATAGTCTTGTTAGTTGGACAAATTCCTTGTATTCGATATTTGTTATTTCTGGTAATTCACTCACCTTTATAAATAACGGTGCGAAAATGCTTCATGAATTTCTTTTGCGAGAATTTAACAATAATAAGATAATTTGTATACTTTATTTTAATAATTACATTTAAAGACATATTTTATATTGTCAAATACGGAGCAAAATCAATTTGAAATGCAATTCGTTTAAAAGTTGTATCGCTATTTTTTGAAAACTGCATCAGAATTTATTCATATTTTATTATGTTTAGATATGTTCGTAATTATGTAAATAAGTAGCACCTATAGAAGTCGTTCAATCTGTCCATCTGTCCGCATAAAACAACGCAAAACTTACCCAATCAAATCTTTTGAAGTTTAAGTCATTTTAAATTTTATGAAAATCGGATGTATTAGTTTCCTTACAGAGGCAATCAAAAGCATTCCGTTACATTACGATCAATGGGAAAAAAGTTTGTTAATGTAAATTAAAAAAAAGTGCATGTTAATAATGTTACATTCTTTCGAACATAATACAATTCATATGCATCTATGGATACATACTAAAATATACATTTTGCACAATCGTTGGTGTAAAGAATAATTTTTTTAAACCAATTTGCAATTCCATTGCAAATTGGTTTAGGAGGAAACATTGGGGACACATAAAAACTTTCGGATGTTGAATTGGATCCGAAATACTGAAAATCTTAAAAATTTCGTTATAGTGCAAACGCACTTCATTTGCTACGTCTGACATGCAATTTCGAACGTGTTTAATTATTTTTTTAAAGCATGATATGTTTTCCTAAATCTATCTCTATCAAGTGCAAATTATTATACAAAATAAATTCGTTTGCACTTAATTATATAAATGATTAAAATGTAATGATTTTTTCAATTAAAAAAAAAAAGAAAGAAAAGGGTTTCACCTATATTCTGTAACCTAGGAAAACCTTGTTTGTTCCCCTAGTTTTTTAAAAAGCCAATTTTAGATTCCCCCCCCCCTCCAAATTGAAATCTGTTTATCTGTTTTTAAAAAGATTGTTAAAAAATACCTCTTTAGATTTAAATTGTCGTGCTGTTCCTTACATACAACCTAGTTAACATTTATTTCATATATTTTCAAAATAAATTTTCGAAAAAAATATGAATTGTAACTTATAATTTTTTTAAAAACAGAAATCGATTTATGGAAGTTTTCAATATAACAATCCAAAATTATAGCTTCACCGTCAAGTAGGTTTTGTTTTATGCCTTAAAATTGCCTATATTGAAATCTGCCTGGCAATGATTACAAATAAAGTTACATAAGGATTTAAAAGCTTTAAATCTTTGTACTTCCTAAACGACGTCGTCGAGTGACAATATGGAAAAATTTGCCCCAAAATCCAAATATATGTAAAAATTAGATGTTCCTATTGAAAATGTCAGGGCTTAATACTAATTCAGTATGAAAAGCACCTCCTAGGCGTATTTTTCAACATAAAGTTTAAAATAATAGGGCAAATTTGATCCCAGAGGGTATTGTTTCATATGCCTTTCAAACACGTTATTCTTAAATTAAAGAATCGAAATTGTTCATTTATATTTAATAAGTTTTTCATAAATGGCAACATCATTGCAATTAATTTTTAAATAATTAAAAGGGTGTATTTTAATCAAATTAAAATATTAAAGTAAAATTATTTATATAAAATAAAAAAGACGAATATTTTAAATTCATCCAATTTAAAAAAATGTAATGGAGGCACAAATGAAAAAAAATAATTTAAAAGCAAAAAATTGTTTAAAATATATTTAAAATACTGAAAAAATCGATATTAATTATTTTACTTTTCAAAAACTAACTAGATGATGCAAAACAAAATGTCAACATACATTAAAATTCGAAATGAAAAAGAAAAATATAAATTTTAATTCTTCGACCTATATAGATTATAGTCTATATAGATAACACGAAAAAAAATTGTCCTTAAATAGTCTATTATTTCAAAAATTGCTTATAGATGGCAGTAGCAATACAAAAATATATATATTCCAGGAGATTCCAATGTTTATTTCTCTGTATCGTATTAATTATTAAAATTGATATTAAAATAGAAAAAAGAAGCATTCTTATAAAGTTGAAAGAACTGAATAGAGTTACAAATTACAGTTAGAGTTATAAGGCAGAAACTGTCCAGCAACTAAAACACAATGTTATAAAATCTTTAAAACTTTCTTTTCAAACATAAATGTGTTCTTTTTACTGAATCTTGATTCTGATACTTAGAAAGGTAGATTGTTTTGTATTTCGATGCAGTATATGATATGATTTATCATTTTATGATTTTATTTTCAAAACATTCTTTCTAGTGACCGTATAAATCTAAAGAAAAAATTCCGCATTCTTTTTCCATAATCATTAAATTTGTTTAAATGTAGCCAATCTTATTCTCTTTCTTTCTATTTCACTTTGCTATAACTAGTTTCTTATGTTACATATTTACGAATTTTTCTTCACGAATGTTCCTTTTTGCGAATTTTTCTTTTTAGACATAGCTGTCACACACTTGTCTTTTTAAAAACACATATATCTTCCCCTGAAATGTCCACGCCACAACTTTTCTGAGTTCCTGCATTCTTTTGAATATCACCACGTAAACAAAGAAGATTTTTCTTCTTCGGAAAATTCTACAAATATTCCAACAATTACTGAATAAACGACTGTAAAAAAATGCCCTGTAAATGCCCGATTTTCTTTCCGTTTCGAACATCTCATTCAGTTCATTCATAAAATCCTTTAATAATAAAAAAGCAGATAGTTTATTTAGCAGATTTAATTTTCAAAAAATGGAATTCTGCAATAAAGAGAAAAAAAAATCTTTTTTCTTTTCTGTTATAGTTGTGGACAGAATTTTACCACACTCTTATAGATGTTAGAAGAGAAAAAAAGAAACATCTTTTCAAAGAAGGGAATAGAACTATTAAGTAAATTCTTTAAGACGGGAATATTTCAGCAAATGAAATACTATTACCGACGATCGAGATGTTTGAATGTTACTTTATAAATGCTGTTTTGTTCTTTTTATTGAATCTGATTTAAAAGAATATGCTCCTTTTAGTATTTGATGTTATATACGATATATTTTATTTTCATTTTGATGCTATATACGATATATTTCATTTTCATTTTGATGCTATATACGATTTTACTTCCTTTTCAAAGTATTATTTCTAGTAACCATAAAATACAATACAAAGAATTTTCCTCTAGCTGTCTACATTTTTCTTTTTAAAAACACATGTATCTTCACATGAAAAGTCATTTTGTAATGCCCTGAATTCTTTTGACTATCACGCAAGACGTTTTTTCTTCTTCGAAAAATTCTACAAATACGCCAATTCTAATTGAATAAACGACTATAAAAATTGTCTTATATATATCAATACAAAAAACCCTGAACGGGGTAAAAGCTTGTGACGCAGCACTTTATCTTACATCTGTAAGAATTTTAAATTTAGGACTTAAAACTAATGGTATCAAAACTTATGTGACGCTATGCTATTAATATATATATATATATATATATATATATATATATATATATATATATATATATATCAAAATTTATTCATTAATGCTTTAAAAATATGAATCTTAAAAGTTATGATATCAAAATTTAAGTGACGCCTTGATGAGACTTTAAACGATGTTTTAAAATTGTATTTATTTATTTATTTATTATCTAAATACATTTACATACCTAAACAATACTTTTCATTTTCCAATACACTGTTAAATACATCACTTTCATTGAATATATATAATGCACTGAAATGTTTTATTTGAATAAATTAGTTTATCTTTTGTGCTACGCTATCCAAAATCAAAAGTAACATTTAAATAAATATTTTTGCACCATTGTATCTAAACTAAGTTAAATATATGCAAATAGATACAATGACGCAAAAATATTTATTTAAATTTTACTTTTGATTTTGGATAGCGTAGCACAAAAGATAAACCAATTTATTCAAATAAAACATTTCAGTGCATTATACATATTCAGTGAAAGTGATGTATTTAACAGTGTATTGGAAAATGAAAAGTATTGTTTAGGTATGTAAATGTATTTAGATAATAAATAAATAAATAAATAGAATTTTAAAACATCGTTTAAAGTCTCATCAAGGCGTCACTTAAATTTTGATATCATAACTTTTAAGATTCATATTTTTAAAGCATTAATGAATAAATTTTGATATATATATATATATATATTAATAGCATAGCGTCACATAAATTTTGATACCATTAGTTTTAAGTCCTAAATTTAAAATTCTTACAGATGTAAGATAAAGTGCTGCGTCACAAGCTTTTAACCCGTTCAGGGTTTTTTGTATTGATATCACTGCTTTTTTTAGGTTAATGATAAAAACAAAAAATTAAAGACTAATGCAAAGAATTCATATTCATGATTCATTCACTTTTAATTACCCCTCCCCCATCCACTTAAAAAAAGATATTTCATATTTTATTAATGTGTGCTGTACTACTTGATTTGTTAAAAACAACTCTGTAGTAAAATACGTTAGTAAAAGATAAGAAGGTAATATACATTCAGCATCATACATCTCAGAAAGGGTTTTATAATCTATGCTGTATGTATCATTTCTCATTCTTGTTAACTATGTTTATTCTTTACACATATTGATACATATACTGCAGATGGATTAAAATGATCAGGGATACAATATTCAGAATGTGCTGGAAATGGAAAGTACTTCATAATCTATGCTGCATGCATGATTCTTGTTAATTATGTTTCAACCTATGTATAGGTTGGTAATATAGCAGATTGATTAAGGCTATATGCGTTACAATATTCAGAATATGCTGGAAATGTTTCATAATCTATGTTGCACGCATGTTTTTCTTTCTTGTTAGTTATGATTTGTTCTTTATATAGACTGGTAAAATTACTGCAAATAGATTAAAATAATAGGTTTACAATATTGAAAATGTATTGAAAAGTGTTTCATAATCTATACTTATGCGTAATTTTTCATTCTTGTTAGTTTATTTATGTTTTGCTGTTTGCATAGGTGTGGTGTGGTGGTGTATTTTTGTCGGCCGATTATCTACGCTATGGGATATAGGCCCTATGAGGTGGGTTGCCCTCCGTGGGGGTCTTTCGAAGGGAACCTAACCCGTATTTACGCAAGGTTCGAAGAAAACCACGGAAAACTTCGAACGGTTAGGCCGACGGTCGCGATTGGGTTCGAACCCAGCACCTACCGTCTACCAGTTTGAGGTCAGAACTTCTCGGCCACTGGTGGGGCGCTGTTTGCATAGGATGGGAAGATTACTGTACAAAGATGAAAATTATAGGTTTAAAGTATTCAGAATGAATTGGAAAGTATCTAAACATGCTGTATGCAAAAAGTTTTATTGTCGTTAATTATGCTTTGTTTTTTGCACAGAATGGTAAAATTCTTGTACATGAATGACAATAAGTTTACAGTATTCAGAATGTGTAGGAAAATGCTTCATAATTGATGCAGTATACATCATTCTTTGTTCTTGTTAGTTATGTTTTGTTCTTTGCACTGGGCGGAAAAATTACTGTATATGGATGAAAATAGTAGGTTAATAGTATTCAGAATATGTTGGAAGTTGCATCATATTCTATGCTGCACACATAACTTTTCGTTGTTGTTTTTTTTTCCCCTACGCAATGATAAAATTATTGCAGATGGATGAAGGGATTTACTTAAGTCAGGCTTATATTAAAATTGACAATATATATTCTAAATTAATCAATGTTCCTATCATTTGTACAAAAGAATGTCCTGATTGGTAATTGCCCCGGTGTAATTGATAATTACAATGTTCCCAGGGTAGTTACCGAGAATCAAAATTTTTTAATTCAGCAAACTTTAAATAATATTTTAATCAAAGCCTATATTTTATTGAATAGAAACATGGTGAATCATTAACCATGCTAAATTTGGTCACATTTATTGTAAACATTAAAAAGATATTTAGATGTTAGTGTTTTTTGATCAGGAATTACCCCGGTCCACCCTATAAGTTTCATACTTCAATTAGGAAAATGTTTAACCGACAAAAAAAAGAAAATAAGGACTCTATTATTTATTAAATGTTTTCATTTCATATGAAACTTTCCATTCTTGGGCGACTTAACTTTCAAAATAAAAATAATATACTTTTATCGAACATTTCAGTCACTAAGCATAAAACGTGCAAAGTATGGAAATTTACACATTTAACATTGTACGAAATATTTTAAAATTGACGACTTGAAAAAATTTAATTTTTTCTCATAAATCATGTAAAATAATATTAATTCATTAACAACCAACTTTCATTTACTAAACAGCTATAAATAAAATAAACAATTCAGAAAGCATCACAAGAATTTATGAAAAGAATTTGTGTGTACAGTATACATATGTAAGAATTATTCAGATTTAGTTCAAAAACCAAATTAACAAATCAAGTAAAAATCTTAATTGTTAACACTATAGATCACTAAAAAGCATCATAAAAAATATTATTTATCTATGTGAAACCTTTTTATACAACATTTCAGTTTTTAAGCATAAAACAAGCATAATTTGGAAATTTTAGCATTGCTAAAATATGTATAGCTTGAGATGAAAAATTTTGCAAATAGAATGCTGCAGACCTCTGTTCTGGATATTGTTTACATTTTAAAAGCAGTAGTTTTAATGTAATAATGGACTAGAAATCATAATAAATGCTTAAAATAATGTATAATACAGTCAACACTGTAAAATCCGCAAAATATATTATATGCAACGTTTGTTAGAATGTAAACATTGAAAAATGTCCTAACATTTATAGTTGAAGTTATGTCATACTTCTTTTTCATGAAATAATTTTTTAATGAAATAAACAAAGATGTAAAAAAATTCATGTATTTTGTACCTTGCATTTAAAAATAATTTATGAAAAGAACTTATGTGTACATATTTAAGCATTATTTGATTCTCTGAACTAAAACCAAATTAACGAATCTAGTAAAAATTTTAATTGTTAATAGATCACTAAAAAGCATCATAAAAAAATATTTATCTATGTGAAACCTTTTTAATCCAACATTTCAGTCGCTAAGTATGAAGCAAGCAATATTTAAAAAGTGTAAAGTAGCTGAAATCTGTATAGCTTGGGATAATTATTGTGCAAATAAAATGATAGACTTCTGGGTATATTTACATTTTAAAAACAGTCATTTGAATGTAAAAATGGGCTAGAAATCATAATGAATGCTTACAATAATGTATAATAAAGTCAACACTGTGAAATACACAAAATGTATTATATGCAATGCATGTTAGAATGTAAACATTGAAAAGCATCTCAATATAAGCTCATGGATGAAGTTAAGTGATTCTTTTTTACATGGAATAACAATTTTTTAATGAAATAAACTAGGATGCAAGAAAATTCAAGTATTTTTTATTCAGCATTTAAAAATAATAATTTGAGTGAGGAAGTGATGTATGCTCGATTGGTTATGCTTAATGCAATCCTATTCTTCGTTAAAACAGTGATAAAACTTTAACAATAAGTGATCTTATCCCTACAAACTTTTTGCTTATTTCACAATATACATGAATATTTTCTTCAGTAAATTTTCTTGAACCTGAAAGTTTTATATTGGTTCAAGGAGTAATTTGTGTTCATAAACTAGAGGAAAAAATTACTGACAATAAACCAAAATAAAATACAGTACAGAGCTTTTACCCGGCAATCTCGCAAAATTCGGAATATACTCCCTTCCCCTCCTTCTCTACTCCATAAGTTTTCAAAAACACAAACATAATAAAATTTGAACAATGACATATAGAGTATGAACAAATTCTTCTTTTTGCAATTATTTAAACAAAAATTCCTGCATTATTCAATGGTAGTAATCAAAAGATAAAAATATATAATTGTACCTAAGTAGTATTATTTTATCCTTTTTACACAAATTTTGAATGGTATAGTTAGAAAAATCTGAAATTTTAAATATATTCAGACATGTTTCTTTCCCCCAAAATGACAGTGATAGTTTTCAAAAACACACAATAACAAAATTGGAATAATCCCATGTAAAATATGAATAAAAACTTACCTTTGGAATTTCATTAAAACTAAAAGTTATTATTTTAGAAATTTGTAGTTGCTTACAATCATTTCATGATTTGTCTCAATGATCATTTCATGAAATGTATGCTTATTCCCATAATCAATAGAGGAAATCTGTGATGTTTTTCCGCAAATATTTGTCGAAGTTTGCAATATTTTTTTGTGACAGATTGCGAAAATTCATTTTGATACTGCAATCTTTTGATAAAATTTGCTATGTATTTCAGCCTTTTTTTTAATGAAATTTACAATGTTTTCCCTCAACTGTTAACTGAAACTCACACTTTTTTTCAATGATGATTTTGCAAAACTCATTTTTTTATACTGTTTACATTTTAAAAGCAGTAATTTGATTGTAATAATGGACTAGAAATCATAATGGATGCTTAAAATAATATATAATACAGTCAACACTGTAAAATCCGCAAAATATATTATATGCAATGTTTGTTAGAATGTAAACATTGAAAAATGTCCTAACATTTATAGTTGAAGTTATGTCATACTTCTTGTTCATGAAATAACAATTTTTTAATGAAATAAACAAAGATGTAAGAAAATTCATGTATTTTGTACCTTGCATTTAAAAATAATTTATGAAAAGAACTTATGTGTACATATTTAAGCATTATTTGATTCTCTTAACTAAAACCAAATTAACGAATCCAGTAAAAATTTTAATTGTTAACATTATAGATCACTAAAAAGCACCCATGAAAAAATATTAATTATCTATGTGAAATCTTTTTAATCCAACATTTCAGTCGCTAAGTATGAAGTAAACAATATTTAAAAAGGGTAAAGCAGCTGAAATCTGTATAGCTTGGGATAAATATTGTGCAAATAGAATGATACAGACTTCTGGGTTTATTTACATTTTAAAAACAGTCATTTGAATGTAATAATGGGCTAGAAATCATAATGAATGCTTACAATAATGTATAATACAGTCAACAGTGTGAAATACACAAAATGTATTATATGCAATGCATGTTAGAATGTAAACATTAAAAAGCATCTCAATATAAGCTCATGGATGAAGTTAAGTAATACTTTTTTTCATGGAATAACAATTTTTTAATGAGATAAACTAGGATGCAAGAAAATTCAAATATTTTTTATTCAGCATTTAAAAATAATAATTTGAGCGAGGAAGTGATGTATGCTTGATTGGTTATGCTTCATGCAAACCTATTCTTCGTTAAAACAGTGATAAAACTTTAACAATAAGTGATTTTATCCCTGCAAACTTTTTGTTTATTTCACAATATACATGAATATTTCCTTCAGTAAATTTTCTTGAACCAGAAAGTTTTATATCGGTTCAACGAATAATTTGTGTTCATAAACTAGAGGAAAAAATTACTGACAATAAACCAAAATAAAATACAGTACAGAGCTTTTACCTGGCAATCTCACAAAATTTGGAATATACTCCCTCCCCCTCTTCTCTAATCCTTAAGTTTTCAAAAACACAAACATAGCAAAATTTTAACAATGATATGTGGAGTATGAACAGATTCATCTTTTTGCAATTATTTAAACAAAAATTCCTGCATTTTTCAATGGTAGTAAACAAAAGATAAAAATATATAATTGTACATAAGTTGTACTGTTTTAAATCCTTTTTACACAAATTTTGATTGGTATAGTTAGAAAAAGACACAATTCGCAATTCTTAGATGCTGATAGTGAAAGTTTGGATTTTTCTTCATATGATAGATGAAATTCTCTATTTTTTCCCGCACCAGATCAAGGAATTTTTTTTTTCAGTGCCTAATCGATGATATTTTCGTTTTTTTGGCACCTGATCGATGAAATTTCGTGATATTTCTGAACATGAACCACCAAATTTCCTATTTTTACGAAGTTGATCAAGGGAAGTCACGAATTTTATGAACCTCGTCGATAAAATTTGCGATTTTTTCTAAGCCGATCAATGCATTTAGCGATGTTTACAAAGCCAATCCATGAAATTTGCGATTTTTCTTTGCATGATCAACGAAATTTGCGATTTTCCATCGCATTATCGATGAAACTCATGATTTTTCATCACAGGATCGACAAAATTCGGAATTTTTCCGCGCCTGATCGGCAAATTTTGTGATTTTTTCGCGCTTGATCCACTGAATTCATGATTTTCATAAAGCCGATTGACCAAATTCTCGAATTTTACAAACCCGCTCTACGAAATTCGTGATTTTTACAAAGCTAATCGACAAAATTCACTATTTATCTTCGCATGATCGACAAATTTTGCGATTTTTCTGATCCCAATCGACGAAATTCGTGATTTATTTAGAGTCTGATCGCCGTAATTAGCGATTTTTCCACGTGTGATCGCCAAAATTCGCAATATTTCCGTCTCAGATCAATGAAAATTGCCATTTTTCGGAACCCGATCAACTCGCAATTGTTTCGTGTCCAATCGACGAAATGCGTGCTTTTCCCATTCTTAATTGACGAAATACGCATTTTCCGCTCCCAACCAACGAAATTCGCAATTTTTGTATCAACGCTGACGAAATCTGATTTTTTTTACATGGCAAGTTGAAACTAGTGATTTCTTTCTCTTTATAAACAGACGAAATTCACGATTGTTTTGCAGCCGAACAACGAAACTTTTAATTTTTCCGCGTGTCATCTCTAAATTCGCTATTTTTCTGTGCCTTATCGACGAAATTTGCAATTTTTTTCTTTCCTGATCGACGCTTTTTTCTCTCTAAATCAACGAAATCTGTGATTTTTTGCGCCCGAACGACATAATTCGCGATTTTTCCATGCTCGATCGACAAAACACTTTCGTTCCTAATCAAGGAAATTTGCTATTTTTTCCGAGACTCATGTGCAAAATTCGCGATTTTTCCATGTCTGATGAGCGAAACTTGCGACTTTTCCGGTCCACATTGACAAAATTCGCTTTTTCCCACATTTCATCAATGGAATTGGCGATTTTCCCGTACCGATCAATGAAATTTGCAAGTCTTAAGTGATGAAATTTTATAATTCCCCGCAGTAAATTGACGATTTTTCCTGCGACATATGCACAAAAATTGCAATTTTTTCTAGTTGTAAATTGACGAAACTTGCGGGCCACATGCTAACCCATCGCGGGCCACAGGTTTTGCATTCCTATTTTAGAGGTTTTTTAAATTTTCAAATTTGAGAGTTTTTTAATGTTCTTTTATGTGATAGTTATATCCTTAATTCATTCTATAGATAATGTTATATGCATGCAAGAAAAAAAAAATAAGCTATTCCATCAAATAATTATTTTTTTTTAATCCTGGTGTTGACGTCAAAAATAAAATTTTGAGAAAACGCGACTTAAAGTTGAAATTCTATGGGTGCGACTATGAATGTGTTCATACATAAATGCTTATAACTCTGTTAAAAATGCAAATATTTTTATGTGGTTTTTTGCATTGAATTAAGAATTAATTGAATAATCAAACTAGATCATAAAAAAATGGATTTTTCGAAAAGTTTTCAAACCCTGAGCCTCCTTAAACTCAAAGAGCATCTGTGTGACAAGAAATTATCATTTTTTTTAACATAATGCGTCTCAGGAAAGTGATTTATTTCAAATAACGAATTTTTACTTAACTAATCCATGTAATATGCACTTTCACAATTTTAAGTAGAATTTTCGCCAGTTAATTGAATTACTTTATTAAATGAAATCTAATTAAAAAAGCGGCGATTCCAAAATGCGCCAAAACATTTAAATATTAAGTTTGGTTTTGATTCATATAAGTGACAATTATAGTCATCTTTCTTAGCTCTTGGAGGGATTTTAACCCCAAAACCACCCCCTTGGCTGTGCCACTGACAACAGAATTTTATGTTGGTGCAAGGAGTAATTTATTCATAGACACGAGAAAAAAAGTTTTTGACAACAAACCAAAAAAAAGTACAGTACAGGATTTTTACCTGGCATTCTCATAAAATTTTGAATATACCCTGCCTCCCCCCTCTAATCCATAAGTTTTCATAAATCCTATATTATATTCCATATTAACCCCTTAACGCCCGAATTATTTTCTTCGCTAAAATTTAAATTTTGTATTTCCCACCACTTTAAAAATCAAATTAACTTTTATCTAAATTTATCGAGGATTCTGTCTCGTGAAAGAAGGTATATATTTATTTTCCTCTTTACTGGTTGGAAAACCGCTTTCTTGCTGTTTTTGTAACCGTCCTCAAAAGAGGACGCTAGCCATTAATGGGTTAAGAAGGCGCCACTTGTCTAGTTTTGTTTTGAATCAGAACGCGTTATTAGCATTTTTCATTCAGGTAGAATTTATTTATTTAGAATAGAACTGATAAAGAAAATGCACAAATTGAAAAACATCGAACAGACATGATAGAATCATTAAGTAATTTTCATGGTTTTAATAATCCACATGGATGTTTCTTGTTATGCCAATTCAATCTTGCAATGTCTTAATACACAATGAATAAAGTCTGCAATAAAGTTAACCAGAGAATCTTGCAATGGATTTTTGCCGCCGCTTATTCAAATTTACTTAATTAAGAGGAATCGAGTTAATGAAATGTTGTATAAATTTTACTTGTTAACTTTATAGATTACTAGGAACTACTAGGTCATCCCGTCGACCAAAAAATTATTGCCAAATTATAAGATTAAATTCCAATAATGGATGATCGTGAATGTCACATTCAATGACATTAAATACAATGTGTGTGTTTAAAATGTCATTAAGTGATTTTTATTTCGACTTTTTATTAATATTTTACTAATTATTTGTTTTTTCATTATTTAAAAAAAAAAAATATGTCATTATGTATAATTTGGCGAAATTGGTTGACGGAATGACAGAGTAATAGCGATTACTAAAATATTTTAAATTGAAATAATTTATGTAACTGAAAATGTTTTATCCAACATTTCACTTAAGTTTAAAACAAGCAATATATAGAAATTGTTAAGTCCCTCAAGTGTGTGTAACTTGGGACCAGACATTGCACAAATATAATGTGCTCATATTTTTTTTTTACATTTTTAAAAAGAGCAATTTGAATGTAATAATAGACTAGAAATCATAATGAATGCTTATAATAGAATATAATACAGTCAACTCTGTGAAATCCACAAAATGTATTATCTGCAAAACATGCTAAAATGCAAACATTGAAAAGTGTTTTAACACTTAAACTCAAAGATAAAAGATATGCAATAATTTTATTTTCATGAAATGACAAATTTTAATAAAATAAACTGGGATTTAAGAAAATTAATGTATTTTGTACCCTGTATTTAAAAACAATAATTTAAGCAAATTAGTAAGTTTCAGTTGATTGGGTGCAAACCTATTCTTTGCTCAAGCAAAAAATTTAAAAAATAAATAATTTTATCTCTAAATATTTTTTGCAGGATTTTTAACTGGCATTCTCGTAAAATTTTAAATATACCCTGCCTCCTTAGTCTAATCCATAAGTTTTAATACATTCTATATTAAAAATCCATTGCAAGATTCTCAGGTTAACTTTATTCATTGTATATTAAGACATTGCAAGATTGAATTGGCATAACAAGAAACAGCCATGTAGAATATTAAAACCATGAAAATTACTTAATGATTCTATCATGTCTGTTCGATGTTTTTCAATTTGTGCATTTTCTTTATCAAATTCTATTCTAAATAAATAAATCCTACCTGAATGAAAAATGCTAACACCAATATCCATAACTTGCCGCGTTCGGATTCAAAACAAAACTAGACAAGTGACGCCACTACGCGTATGAATACATGACTATCCAACAACAAATAATTTAAAATAATTTTTGTTTGAAAACTTAAAAAAAAATCATAAGTCGAAAGTATATTGAATATTTATAATTAAAAAATATTTTCCTATTTTAAAAAAGGATTCAAAATATTTTTTCCACAAAATGCAAAAATATCCAATGTAAGAAACGTAATATTTTCTTCTTTACAAAAGTTAAAGGCAATATAAATAGAAATTTGATTTAGTATATATTTATTGAATGTTTTAAAGCACATGATAAGATGTTTTTTAGTTTAAAAAACATTTATTGCTTCGATTCGGGTGTTTTAACTGTGACCATAACTACATAAGTGTTGTCGCATCGGACTTTTCTGCTAACCCATAGAATAACATGTAATCCGCGAGCTAATATAGTCCAATTTTCCAAGACCAATATATAACAAACAAGAGTTTTCCTAGAAACTATGCAAGTCTTATTCACTTTATCTTAAAGAGATTCATATTATATATAAGTTTTAATAAAATCTCCCAGCCCGTTTTCTAAATCTCATTATCAGGAACAAACACCATCGATTTCGGTTTAAAAATGAGTATCGAGATCTAAAAATATACGGCACGTAGAAATGTAAAAATTATAGGATAGGATTAGATTGGGAATAAAGACTATATTAAAAAAATTGGACCATTCTGACCAATATTTGTTGAGTTATTAGATGGCGGTTTTTCCGATTTCCTTTGATGTTGAGTTAGCTGTATATATGAAGTTCCGCATCTACCTTACGTGGATACCTTATGACGATGGTAGGCTTAAAGCTGCGTCACTTGAAGGCTGCCGCCTTCTATGATCCCATTTTCTTCCCGTTTCCAACATTTCATCCAGTTCATTCTTAAAGTCCTTTAATGTATTTATATATATATATAATGCAGTTAGCCAATTTCTTTAGATCTTATTTTCAAAAAATGGAATTCTGTTATAAGAAGAAAATAATTCTTTTTCCCTTACTGTTATAGTTGTGGACTTCAATTGTGGATTGAATTTTAACAGACTCAGATAGATGTTGGAAGAAAAGAAAAGAAACATCTTTATTAAGTTTAAAAAAGGGAATAGAACTATTAAGTGAATTCTTTGAAATGGGAATATACCAACAAATTAAACAATATTATAGAGTATCAAGTGCTTCAATGATGCTTTACAAATACTACTTTCTTCTTTTTAATGGATCTTATTTTATTCTAATTTAGAAAAATATGTTTTTTTTAATATTTTTATGCTTTATTCTCTTAAAACCACAGCCAAAAAATAACTCATGTTGAGAATAAATCCACTCATCGCATGATTTGAAAGTCACCTTCGCCTAAAGAATTGAAACAACTCGATTTAACGAGTTGCCACGAGTTGTCAATTCTACAATAAGCCGACTTTAAATCAAGATGAGTAAAACGTTGAAAAACAACTCATTCGTGATCCAGTAAGTTACAGATGTTTCTTTAGATCCACTCTTTCGTTTTAAGAGTGTATACGATACAGTGTTATATGGTTCCATTTTAAAAGTATTGTTTCTAGTAACCATAAAAAAACAGCAAATTTTCCGAATTTTAATTGCATAAAAATAAAATTTATTTAAAATTTCTAGACTTCTTTATTTCTTCCCTATTTATCTCTTTCTTTATCTCAATTTGCAATAATTATTACTAATTATTACTATTATTATTATTGTAATTACACCTTACGAATTTTTCTTCACATGGAGACATAATTGTTCACGCTTGTCTTTTTAAAAACACACGTATCGTTGAATGAAAAGCTCTGCCACAACTTTTGCAATTTCCAGATTTTTTTTTTTTTTTTTTTTTTTTTTTTTTTATATATCACAGCGTATACAAAAAAGTTTTTCTTCTTTAGAGAATTTCAACAAATTTCCCAATTCTTATTGAATGCATAATTGTAAAAAAAAAAAATATATATATATGTATATATATATATAAATGTCCTATTTCCGAACATCTTACCCATCCTCACAGTCATTTAATATTTTAAAAAATGCAGTCAGTTGCTTTCTCTAGATCTTATTTTCAAAAATGGACTACTGTAATAAGGAGAAAATAAGTCTTTTCCCTTTTCTGTTATAGCTGTAGACTTCAATTGTGGATTGGATTTTACGGGACCCAGGTAGATGTGGAAGAAAAAGAAAGAAGCATCTTTATTAAGTTCAAAGAAGGGAATAGAGTTGTTAAGTGAATTCTTTGAGACGGGGATATTCCAGGAAATGAAACACTATTATATAGAATCAGAATGCTTGAATGTTGCTTTTCAAATACTATTTTGTTCTTTTTTATTATTTGGAAAATAGTTGTTGTTCTCGGAAGAGATTTGGAAAATCTGAAGTATGTCTGAATGTTTTTATTGGTTGAATTCCGCAACTTATTTTATTTTATTCGTTTTCTAATTAGTCCACATGTTTAATGTCCAAAAATTGAATACTTCTGTTTTTTATTTTATTCGTTTTCTGATGGGTCCATGTTTAATGTATAAAAATGGAATACTTCTGTTGCCAGAATGACAAAAAATTTAATATTTTTTTTTTAAATAATAAGAGTTTAAAAACAAATTTTGATACAAATTTCTAACAAATTTCATTTAAAAGTGCTTTTTTTCCCTCTACGAAACGGTGTAAAAATTAAAAATGTGCGATGTTCAGAAGTTTAAAACCTAGCAGTTCCGAAAATAGTAAAACTGAAATTTCATTTAAAATTTTTAAATGATGGGCCCAGAAATATCATTGTTTAATCCATGTCGTACGTAATATAAGGCGTTCAGAAGTCAGTCTGATTAACTCCATCAAATAAAAATGCTCGTTTTGAACAGTTTAAAATTGTATATCTGTAAAATACTTTTTTTTATCATTGGTCTAGGAATATTAATGTTTAATCCATTGAGTACGTATTATATGACTCGTTATGATTATCTTAAAAAATGATGTTTATTATTATTATTAATTTAAATATAGAATTTTTTTATAAGTCTTTAAAATTTTAGTGTTTAGAAATATCATTTTCGAAATAGTCGTTGTAATTTGTTAAATTACTATTATTTTTTATTAATATTGCGACATTGTCAAAGTTGAGTCACTTTATTTAACCTTTTTGAACGGACAAACCTAAATTAGGCTCCTTTTGTTATTGAATCTTATTTGATACTGATTTAGAAATATATATTCTTTTTAGTATTTCGATGCTATATACGATATGTTAGTTTCATTTTCAAAGCATTATTTATAGTAACCATAAAAAAACAAAGAAATTTGCGCAGTTTTGTATCATTAAAAAATGTATTTAAATTTTCTAGATTCCGTCCCTTTTCACTCTCTTTCTTTATCTCAATTTATTATAATTATTTTTTTACGTTACATCTTACGAATTTTTTTTCTTATGAAGACATAACTGTCCAGACTTGTCTTTTTTAAAACACACGCATCTTTACATGAAAAGTCCAGTCACAACTTTTCCAAATTCTTGAATTCTTTTGAATATCACAACGTAAAAAGTTTTTCTCCTTTGAGAAACTCAACATATTCTCCACGTCTTATTGAATGAACGATTGTAAAAACTGACTTATAAATATCTAATTTTCTTTACGTTTATATCATCGCATCCAGTTCATTCCCAAAGACCTTTAATATGAAAAAAATGTTAGTTACTTTCTATAGAAGATCTAATTTTCAAAAAATGGAATTCTGCAATAAGGAGAAAAAAAGCCTTTTTCCTTTTCTGATATAGCTATGGACTTCAATTGTCCATTGCATTTCAGATAGATGTTGGAAGAGAAGAAAAGAAGTGTCTTTATTAAGTTATTATTCTGGTTTAATTTAAAGGATAAAAACCAAAATATGTTTACAAGTGTCCATATAAGGAACCACCTGTCCCTATTATGAACAGGTGTTTCCTTATTGACTTTTTACACAGTGTGTATGGAAGAGCCACTTTTCCAAAGAATTTTAGAGGCGATGGAATTAAAAAAAATGTGTCTTAAAGTAATCCGAGGAGGAGGGGGGGGGGCAGTAAATATCTTCAGAACATGTATTTTGGAAAGGGGGGGCATTCTCGGTTTTTACCCTTCGAAGACCCATGCAAAGCCCCTTAGTTACTAGTAAATATTATGAAGTAATATTGTTGGTTTTGCTTAGCTTTATTGCATCTGTCTGCGAAATTACATCTGTTATTACTCAGTCCTCACAGCATGGCCAAAAAGAAACTTTTTCACCATGGGCAGTGAGTCCCACATAATCCTCATGAACATATCTGCCACATGTGATGCATGGCCGCATGTTTGAAAAAGCATCAATACTGCAAAAAAAGCAGTACCAGCTCTTCTTTGTTGAGGAAGTCATACCATTTGTACCTATGATTTCGCCAACAGATATCCTACTTGGGAGGGGGGCTTCTTTTTATTTTTCTGCAAGGGTTTTTTGAAGGAAGGTTTTTAGGGGATTGTTCAAATAGCATCTTGTTGAACAAAGATTTTACCACTTTGATGACTTTTCATGTTATTGCTTGGCAACGTTGAATTTTCTTCTTTCTTACAGTTGTAGTCGATGGGGACATAAGCTGTTCATATTGGGAACCGGGCGTAGTTTTACTAAATCTTGTAACAAATGAATAAGGAAAATTATTTTAAGCAAAATATGCAATAGCAATCGAAAATATGTTTTATTAGCTTTCTAAAATACTCCACTTTTCAACATTTAATGTAATTTTACCATATCTAATAAGAATTTAAGCTTACACGTAATTAAGATCAGCACATCTCGAAATAACAAGTTTCTCCTAAATGGCGAACAGCGCGCTTTTTTACACTTTTCACACTTAATTACCTTTTCAACTGCTTTTCTTCGGGAAAATGTTTAGCCATCTCTCGATCAAATTTATTACCTTTAAAAATATTAGGGGTGTCCATATTGAGAGCCCTGTCCATATGGGGTACAAATACCTTAATTATTTTTTACGTTACATCTTGCGAATTTTTCTTCTTATAAAGACATAACTGTCCAAACTTGTCCTTTTAAAAATACAAGTATCGTTACGTGAAATGTCCAGATACAACATTTGTAACTTCCTGAATTCTTTTGAATATTACAGTGTACACAAGAAAGTTTTTTCTTCTATTAGAAAACTCATAAATTCCCCAATTCTTATTGAATGAACGATTGTAAGAAAAGAACTATTTCTTCCCGTTTCGAACATCTCATTCAGTTCATTCCCAAATTCCTTTAATGAAAAAACTTAGTTTGCCACTTTCTTTAGAATAACTAATTTTCAGAAAATGGAATTCTACAATAAGATGAAAGTAAGTCTTTATCCTTTTCTGTTATAAGGTGGTCTGGTGTATTAACGCCAGGCTGGGTAATAACGCCAAATGCTAATATTTTGCATAATTATGAAATAATCTGGTAAATGACACCCATGTGTTCTGCGCAGAAGGGTTTTGAGTCATATAAATCGCAAAAAACAGCTTCAAGTTAATTTAAGTCCTATTGTTTTTACAAGCAACTAAAATTAACGCTTGATCTAAAATTTGCGAGATACGTTTTCTGATGTGAAGACTATTTTTTTTATCCGGAAATACTTTGTTAATTACATAAATTTGTAGTACATTTCATGGACTTTCAAAATGTTGTTGAGGATTTTGGATATCTTCTCGAGATAATTTGTAATTTACAATGTACAGAGCAATAACTATAACGGGGTAATGACGCCAATCCTTGGCATTAATACCCGGTTGATTCCCTACAGTGGCCGAGCTACATCCTAAATACTGATTAAAATAAACACAGTTAAATCTGTGCAATGTTTCTAATAATTCTATTTAAGCGGTCCTTTTTAAGCAAAAAGAAGCTCACGGTCTGATATTCTTTTGCCTCATCCCTTCCCCTCCCACACACACCACACCTTTATTTTTCTTACATTTTCACAAAAAATTGAAACTTTTCAATAGCTTAGAATGCAATTTGTCAATTTTTAAGTTTGTAGAGTTTGTATTTTTAGAATTGGGCAATCTACATGCAATTATTCCATCTTATTTCATAGTTTTGTTTGCATGGTGTTATTACCCATATAAGTGGGTAATAACGCCAAATAGCATTGGTCAAGAAATCACGCCATTAAATTTTATGAATACATATCTGTTAAATTATTTGTTTTATATAGATAGTCAATGAGTTGCTGTACCAAATCATATATTTGTTTGAAAAATACAAACTAAAACTGAGCCGTGAGAATTGGTAGAACCTTAACGTGGCGTTATTACCCCCAGGGTACCTTAGTTGTAGACTTCAATTTTGGCCTGAATTTTACGAGAGACTGAGATAAATGTTGGAAGAAAAGAAAAAAAGCATCTTTATTAAGTTCAAAGAAGGGAATAGAATTATTAAACGAATTCTTTGAGACGGAATATTTCAGCAGATGAAACGTTATTACAGAGAATGAAGATGCTTGAATGTTGCTTTACAAATACTATTTAGTTCTTCTTATTGAATATTATTTGATTCTAATTTAGAATAATATGTTTATTTAAATATTTAAATAACGTTTAAAAAACAACTCATTCGTGATCCAGTAAATTAGAGCTCTTTCCTGAGAAGCCAAGTCCACTTTTTCGTTTTAAGAGTGTATACGATACAGTGTTATATGGTTTTATTTTAAAAGTATTATTTGTAGTAACCATACAAAAAATACAAAGAATTTTCCGCATTTTACTTGCACAAAAATAAAATTTATTTAAATTTTCCGAGCTTTTTCCCTTTCTCCCTATACATCTCTTTCTTTTCTTAATTTGTTATAATAAGTTTTTTAGATTACATCTTACGAATTTTTCTTCACTTGGAGACATAATTGTACACACTTGTCTTTTTAAAAACACACGTATCGTTACATGGAATGTTCTGCCACAACTTTTTAAATTTTCTGAAATCTTTTGAATATCACAGCACAAACAAATAAGTTTTTCTCCTTTGAGAAATCAAAAAATCCCAACTATTATTGAATGAACGTTTATAAAAAAAAACTACCTTCTAAATGTCCCATTTTCTTACCGTTTCGAAAATCTCACTCAGTTAATTCCTAAAATCTTTTAATATAGTAATAATAATAATAATAAAATTAGTTACTTTTTTAAAAAGATCTTGTTTTCAAAAATGGAACTCTGTAATAAAGAGAAAATAAGTCCTTTTCCTTTTCCGTTATAGATGTGGACTCTTTTGTGGAATGAATTTTACGAGACTCAGGTAGATGTTGGAAAAGAAAGAAAGTAAGAACGTTAAGTTCAAAGATGGGAATAGAATTATTAAGTGAATTCCGTGAGAACTGGAATATTCCAGCAGATGAAACACTTTTTTAGAGAATCAAGATGCTTGAACGTTGCTTTACAAATACTATTTTGTTCTTTTTATTGAAAATTATTTGATTCTGATATCTAGAAAATAAGTTCTTTTTAGTATTTTGACGCTGTATATCATATACTGTAATATGGTTTCATTTTAAAAGCATTATTTCTAGTAGTCATAAAAAAAAAAAAATTACGGAGAATTTTCGGCATTTTTCTTGCATAAAAATAAAATTTATTTATATTTTCTAGATTTCTTCACTTTTATCCGTTTTGTCTTTTTCTTTATCTCAATTTATTATAATTATTTTTTTGCATTATATCTTACGAATTTTTCTTCCCATGAAGTCATAACCGTCCACAATTCTCTTTTTAAAAACACAGATATCTTTACATGAAAACACCAGACTAAACATTTGTAATTTCTTGAATTAATTTTCATTATTACAGTGTAAACAAAAAAGTTTTTCCTTCCTTTGAAAAATACAACAAATTCCCCAATTCTTATTGAATGAACGATTGTAAAAAAAAAAAAAAAAAAAAAAAAAACTACTTCTTCCCGTTTCGAACATCTCATTCAGTTCATTCCAAAATTCCTATAATGAAAAAAACTCAGTTTGCAACTTTCTTTAGAAGATCTAATTTTCAAAAAAAGGAATTCTACAATAAGGAGAAAATAAGCCTTTTTCCCTTTCTATTATAGTTGTGGACTTCAAATGGGGACTGAAGTTTACGAGACTGAGATAGATGTTTGAAGAGAAGAAAAAAAGCATCTTTATTAAGCTCGAAGAAGAATAGAATTACTAGCGAGCTACGCCCGCTAGCTGGGCCACTTTTTCCAAACGAACCTTGGTATTAAGCAGTATATAATAAGCAAAAAAAATTCATTTAATAAGCAAGTCTTGGTGTTCGAATCCTCAAGCACAAAAAAAGTAAATTAAAGAGCCATGGTCCCGTTAAAAATATGTGATTTCGCACTGTGGGCCACGTGCACTTGAAAAAAAAAAGATTGTGGACTATGGTCGCTTCGCGCCCATAGTCCCGTTAAAAATATTTGGTTTTGCACGGTGGGCACTACGCGCCCATAAGACATTTTTTCATATTTTTTAGTTCATCAGAAGCAGATTTTTACGCAGATTCTGAATATGTAATCAGTTTTTTTCTACTTTAAAAACTGTCTGCATGATAGTTTAAGAAAAAACGCGCAAAAAATGTTTCGATAGTCCTGTTTTATTTCTAAGTTCAATATTTTAGCGAAAACTACGGTAAATATTCTACGGCAAGTCAAAAGATTTGATGCGAAAAAAAAAGCAATTAGCGCCGGTAGAAAAAGAAGTTTTCGGTTGTTTCTTCTTTTAGCCAAAGGGGAAAAATTCATGTCCTTCACCGCAAGGTGGCGCAGTGTTCTGCTTCGGAGCTCCGTTTGGGAATTGAGGCATTTTTCGTTCCGGTTCCCAAGCGGTTTTTAATTCATAACTTCTTTAATTTTGGTCCCACGGTCTCGAAAATGCCCGAAATGACTTCCCCGGAATTTTTCCAATCGAAAGACACCTCTCGCGACTTCCAACTCGCCCGCGTTGCGAACTGTAATCGGCTTCAAGCAGACAGACAGACAGAGGCGCACGGATATTATTAGTATAGATAGCGAGCTACGCCCGCTAGCTGGGCCACTTTTTCCAAACGAACGTCGATATTAAGCAGTATATAATAAGCAAAAAAATTCATTTAATAAGCAAGTCTTGGAGTTCGAATCCCCAAGCACAAAAAAAGTAAATTAAAGAGCTATGGTTGTTATGCGCCCATTATCCCGTTAAAAATATGTGATTTCGCACAGTGGGCGCTACGTGCCCACCGTACAAAGGCGGCCCACCGGCCTACCACTCACCGGCGCGTCCCGTTAAAAATATTTGGTTTTGCACGGTTGGCGCTGCGCGCCCATAAGACATTTTCTCGTATTTTTTGGTTCATCAGAAGCAGACTTTTACGCAGATTCTGAATATGTAATCAGTTTTATCTACTTTAAAAACTGTCTGTATGATGGTTTAAGAAAAAACGCGCAAAAAAAGTTTCGATATTAAAAACTGCAAAAGACTGCTATTAAAAAAAATAAGTAATTTCATTAATATCACAAACAACGTAACTAACAAATAATTTTGGCAGCTCGTTTTCCGTTTCTACTAACAAAAATTAGTATTAATCGCGTAAATCTTAGGTTACACAATATTCGTGTATGCTACCAAAAAGAAAAAGTATGAAAATAAACCGTGTTTAACATTTTTTACCAATTAGTTCTTTTTCAAAGAACAGAAACGAATGAAAAAGTCGTTTTCCCGGGAGAAAAAAGATGTTTTCGGCTGCTTCTTCTTTTAGCCAAAGGGGAAAAGTTCAGGTCATTCACCGCAAGGTGGCGCAGTGTTCTGCCTCAGAGCTCCGTTTGAGCTCCGTTTGGGAAATTAGACATTTTCCGTTCCGATTCCCGACCGGTTTTTAATTCATAACTTTTCTAATTTTGGTCCCACGGTCTCGAAAATGCCCGAAATGACTTTCCCGGAATTTTTCGCATCGAAAGACACCTCTCGCGACTTCCAACACGCCCGCGTTGCGAACTGTATTCGGCTTCAAGCAGACAGACAGACAGACAAAGGCGCTCGGATTTTATTAGTATAGATTAAGGAATTTCTTTGAGACGGGAATCTTCAGGCAGATGAAACACTATTACAGAGAATAAAGATGTTTGAATATTTCTTTTACAAATACAATTTTGTTCTTTTTATTACATGTTATTTGATTCTGACATTTGGAAGAATATATTATTTTTTGTATGTTGATGAAATATAGGATATATGGTGATATGGTTTCATTTCCAAAGCATTTTTTCTAGTAGCCATAAAAGAAAAATACAAAAAAAATTTCGCATTTTTACTTTGTTCTATCTTTAATAGAAATAAATATTGTTTTTGAAATTCATTTTGACTGATTTACCTTTTTTAGGGGTCAGAGTTCCCAAAAATCTATTTTGAACAAAATGTCTCCCTGCCCGTATGTCGCCATTGTACCACTGAAAAGAGTATGATGTTATGCATAGAAATGAAGAAATTTTTTGCCTGCGTTTAAGACAGTCGCAGGCAGGTCTAGCTTGATTTTGAAAAAAAAATGCCAGAACGAAAGCTAAAATTGCGATGTCTGTGCCATTTTCAATATTGTACTATCGAAAAGTGTATGAAGTTATACATAGGATAAAACCAAATTTTTTGCGTATGTGTTTGGCATTGGCCAGATGATCCTCCCTGAAATTGAAAAACATTTCGCCGGAAGGGGGCGCTGTAATTGCGTTGTACCTACCATTTTCATTATCATACCATCGAAAAGTGTATAGAGGTATGCATAGAACTGAACAATTTATTTGTGTTTGCTTTTGCCTATGGCAAGCCCTCAATTTAAAAAAAATCTAACGGAAAGGGAAATTGAAATAGGATTTTTGAGCTATTTTTTTTTATTGTACATTGAAAATTGCATAAAGTTATACATAGAATTGAAACAATTTTTTATGTATGTTTTTGGCTGCGGTAAGCTGATCCTTCTGACTTTGAAAAAAATCTGTTGGAGGAGACATTGAACCAATTTTTTGTGTGTGTGTTTTTTGGCCAAGGCCAGCAACTTTTCTTTGAATTTGAAAATATTACACTGGGAGGAACTGTAATAGCCATTTATTGGCCATGTTTTTTTTTTTTTTATCATATCTTCAAAAAGGATATAAATCTATATATGGAATTGAACCAAACTTTTTGTGCATGTTTTTGGCTATTGTCAACAAGTCATTATTGAATTTTGAAATATCCCATGAAAAAGGGGCGCTGTGCTAGCGATATTTGTACATTTTCTCTATTTTTTGCTGTTCTATTATTCATCGACGGCTCATGCAGTGATTGAAACTCGCGTCCTGCTAAACCGACTATTTGCAAAAAGCTGATGATAACACAAAGAAAAAAATATATTTTAATTATCACGACCTATATTAACTCATTTCTACTCCAATTAATTGATTGAATTAGAAATTTAAGATAAAAATCAAAGTTGGTTCAGTATTGAACTAATAATATTGAAGTATTAACATGCACAGCTACTTTTTGAAATATCAAGACATATGAGATAGAAAAAAAATTGAGATTAACACATCTGACTAGTTCTTGCATAAAAAGGAAATTTATTTAAATATTTCCAGGCTTTTTCATTTTCCCAATATTTATATCTCTTTCTTTACCTCAATTGTTATAATGGTGTTCTTATGTTTCATCTTACGAATTTTTCTTCACATGAAGACATAATCTTCCACACTTGTCTTTTTAAAATGTCTTTGTCTTTAAAATCACATGTATCTTTATATGAAAAGTCCTGCAACAACTTTGGTTAATTTCCTGAATTCCTTTGAATATCACAGCTTAAATAAAGAAGTTTTTCTTCCTTTGAAAAATTCCACATATTCCTCAACTCTGATTGAATGAACGATTGTAAAAAATTACCTGATAAATGTTCCAATTTCTTCCCGTTTCGAACATTTCTTTCAATTCATTCCCAAAGTCTCTCAATTTAAAAAAAAAGTGCAGTTTGTCACTTTCTTTAGAAGACCTACTTTTCATGAATTCTACAATAAGGAGAAAATAAGTCTTTTTCTTTCTTTTTCCTTTTCTGTTGTAGTTGTGGACTGCAATTGTGAATTGAATTTTCCGAAGCTGAAATGGATGTTAGTACAGAAGAAAAGACGCATCTCTATTAAGTTGAAAAAATGGAATAGAATTATTAAGAGAATTCTTTGAGACGGAATTCTTTCAGCAGATAAAACGCTAATATAGAGAATGAAGATGTTTGCACGCACGTTCCTTTTCATATAAAATTGTGTTCATTTAGTGTATTTCATTTGATTGTAATATTTTTGAAGCAGAAAGATACGCTATGACTTGATAAAAGACTATAATATTTTAGTTAAAATGAAATAATTACAAAACAGTAAAGGCAGAACATTAAATATTCTGCAATTCAGCCTGCAGCATCATCAAATTCGAATGCACACACAGTCTTTTGCGTCGAAAGAACAACATATAGATCGGGAGACTGTAGAACGAGCAATCACCTCGTCGAGTTTATGGATGAAATTCTAGAATTAGTTAAATCTTGAATCGCATATTAAAAAGTAATTTGTCTGCCAAGTGTTATCTGGTGGATAATATCTGTGAACCCGATTTAGCAGTAACTCACGGGTCTACCATTATGTTTTCCTGTTCCCGAAAGTAAGATAACATGGAGGACTGGGAGAAGGAAAATACTATGATTTTCGCCACTAACTGAACCCTATGACATTTTTGCCAACCTATGAGTCGGCGACTAAAATTGGGTTTTCAGGTATTTTTCAGTCAAATAAGATATGACTTGCAGGCCGATTGTGTTTTAATATGCGAATCGAGTTTTAATTAATTCTGAAATTGAACTCGATAACGCGATTATCCGTGCCGTCGACTCCCAATGTAATATGGATTGTTTCAATCCTACTCAATTCTCATCTGCGGATAAAGGCAATGAAATAATAATAATACAAATTAAGTCTTTTAGTACGCCACATTTTTAATACTAAATTCTTTTTAATAATTCGATGTAATCTTTATTATATTATTATATACTTCCATTTTTATCGAGTTTTTCTAGTAACCATCTAAAACTAAAATTGTTTTTCCATTTACCTTGCATAAAAATGAAATTTATGTAATGTTGTCTTGTGCTTGTACATGACTTTCTCTGTATCTCACTTTCTTGTAGTTTGCTTTTTATGTTATATCCTTATGAATTTGCCTTCATATGAATACAGAATTGCCCACCACTTGTCTTTTTGAAATATCAAGTATCTTATGGTTGGAAGTCTACCCACAACTTTTAAGATTTTTTACATTATTTTAAATATTATTATATAAAAAAGTTTTTCTTTAAAACTCAAAATATTCCTTAACATTTCTTGAATAAATGGTTGCAAAATACTTCCTGATAAATGTCCTATTTTCTTTTCTTTTCGAATATGTCATTAAATTCATTTCCGAATTCTTTGAATAAAAGTTAGTCGCTGACTTAAGGGGAAAGGAACCTCTAAAACAATTTTTTTATATATTTTTAAAATTGCACTTTAAATATAATTCAAGGGTACATTATATGCATTATAACATATATTTATCAGAAAAAAATGTTACAAAATTTTCTTTTTGAAAGAAATAGGGAAAGGGCATAGCCAGATAAGCATTGAAAGCATGCCTTTCAATCAAATTTCTTGATTTTTTCCACAGGTGTATCTACATATCTGACAATCTATTTCCTCTATTATTAGCTTATAAATATTGATATTTTATGAGATAAAAATGTTTTTTCGATTTTTTAAAAACCTCATTTTCTCAAAAACTACTGTACCGAATTACATGTGATTTATTGAGTTTATATAGACATTAAAGTTGCATAACTGGTAAGTTTTGCATAATTTTCTGATTATAAAAAGTGTGTGAAAAAGCGATTAAAAATTTTTGAAAGATAAAAATCATATCTTATAAATGTAGGAAAATTACCATTTTCTAGTAAAAAATTCCTCATATGTGCCCATATATTATATATAAAAGCTGTAAGTTTGCGTTGGGTACTACATATAAATATTTACAAAAGTATGTATAAAATTAATTAAAATTCATTTAAAGGCGTTACTTTGGGCGGAGCTACGCAACTTTGAAATCTGTGACGATTCTGTTTCGATTAGAAAATTTTTTGTTGGTGTCACATACAAAAACAAGGAAGAATATTTCTGTCATAGAAACTAACTACATTCTTCGATATCGAAATGTAACAACAGTGATCACAGGCAATTTAAATTAAAATGTCTTTCATCAGTTTTTGTAAAGAAAAATTATAGTTAGAAGTTTCAAGCTTTTTAACAGAGCGATGGCCCTGATTACCATCATGCTAAACGTTTATGTCTAAGTCATAATTAACCGCCGCGATCAGAAACAAATTTAATGTAGTGAATGATTTCTATTTCTTATGAGGTTATCTAAGAATGATAATTCGAAATGTGATTGTTAAGGAAGTTTCTTGAAAAAACTCGTGGTTACAGAAAAAAAATATTTTAACTTTTATGTATAAAATAATGTAATACATTATCAATTGTCAGCTGTTTTTTTTTCTTCATAAAAGTCACTGTTCTTGACAGTGAGGCCTATAGCACTGAAACCGACTATGTATTTACATATAAGATTATAATATATTCGCATAAAATTAGCTGTGTCTTTACAATATTTTATCTTCTGTTATTTTTTCCACTGCTTTTTTGCACTATATTTATTTTAAAAAAGCATTTTTTATCTCATCAAACATAAAACGGTTCAAAATTGTAGAAATATATTTTTCAATACAAAACATCATCCAGTGCTGTCAGCTTTCTTTTTTTTTCTTTTAAGTCACATTTTGAACCCTTCGTAATAATTATCTTCGGATTAAACAGTTTTAGAAATCTGCTATTAGAAAAAAAAAGTTATTAGCATATATCTCGAATAAAAAATTGTCTAACACCACCCAATCTTGATGATGTCTCTGAATTAAGGGAGAGCATTAGGCTCCAATTCTAACATTACAATATTCATATTTGATTTGGGTTGCAAAGAAAAAAAAAACTAAAGTACTTACTCATATTACCCTTCATTAAATGTGGTGAGAATGTTCGAATAAAAATCATTATTGTAACTGTCGTAACATTTAGATATCGAAGAGTGTTGTTTTCCAATTGAAAATATTTTTCAGAATATTGTCTTCGATAGAAACCATCAGTTTTCGATATCGAAATAATATGGACTGAGTTGAAAATTATGACCTATACTATTAATGAAATCTAAAATACATCAGTTGACACATTTTCTACTGACATTGTTCCAAAGATTCTTCGGATTTCAAAGTTGCGTAGCTCCGCCCATCGTAACGCCTTTAAATGAATTTTAAATTATTTTATACATACTTTTGTAAATATTTATATGTAGTACCCAATACAAACTTACAGCTTTTATATATAATATATGGGCACATATGTGGAGTTTTTCACTAGAAAATGGTAATTTTCCGACAACTATAACATATGATTTTTATCGTTTAAAAATTTTTAATCGCTTTTTCACACACTTTTTATGATCAGAAAATCATACAAAACTTACCAGTTATGCATCTTTAATGTCTATATAAACTCAATAAATCACATGTAACTCGGTACAGTAGTTTTTGAGAAAATGAGATTTTTAAAAAATCGAAAAAACATTTTTATCTCTTAAAATATTAATATTTATAAGCCGATAATAGGGGAAATACACTGTCAGATATGCAGATACACCTAGGAAAAATTTCAAGAAATTTGATTGAAAGGCATGTTTCCAATGCTTATCCGGCTATGCCCTTTGTGTCATATTTTAGATTTAACGAGAACTTTTCAAAATGTCCCATGCGCATTCCACATCAATGAAAACCTCCAATATTATTTATACAAATTTGATTTATATATATAAATAAAACTGTGCATTGAATTTTATATATCTGAATATAAAGCCAAGAAAAAAAATATTTTCTACATATTTTGAAATTTTGAGTGTTTATGAACCTATTTTTACAATTCAATATTTATAATTTTCACAATTATTTTTATTTTCAAAAAAACATGCACAGTTTTATGACATATATTATGATAAATAATTATAAAAATTTCAAAGCATTCAGAGAAAAAATAATGCGCATGGAGCATTTTGAAAAGTTCTCGTTAAACTTAAAATATGTTCAAAAGAATTTTTTTTTTTTTTTTTTTTTTTTTTTTTTTTACATTTTTGTGATAACTATATGCTATAATATATATAATATACCCTTCAATAATATTTAAAGTGCAATTTTAAAAATATAAAAAATAATGATTTTAAATATCCCTTGTCCCCTTAAGTCGACTTAATTTTGAAAGAAAGGAATTCTACAATAAATAAAAAAAAAGTCTTTTTCCTTTTCTGTTAAAAGAGAAGTCTTCAATTGAATTTTATGAGACTGAGATAGATGATGGAAGAGAAGAAAAGATTCAGCTTTACTAAGTTGGTAGAATTAAATAGAATTATTAACCCGGGAGAACGCGTGCTTACCCAAGGTATGAATGGTTTTAATTTTGTCACCAATAAAATCAAATTAAAACAGTCGCTTTATTTAGACGGAGACAATTCTTACAAATTTTGCGATAAAATAAGTTGCAGATTACTTTAAAAAAATTAGTGGTTGCAATTGTAAAAAACCATACGCACTCCAGGTCTTTTAGTCCCTGCGCGAATCCTCCCAGGTTAAACGAATTCTTTCAGGCAGAAGTCTTCCAGTATACATGAAACACTATTACAGAGAATCAAGATGTTTAAAAGTTTCTGTTTCAATACAATTTTATTCTTTTTATAGAATTTTATTTGATTCTCATATTTTCAAGAATGCTTTACTTTTAGTATTTCGATAAAATCCACAATCTATTTTGATTTAATTTAATTCTTAATGAATTTTTCCCGTAGCCATATAAAATACCACAGAAGTTTCCTTAACATTTATTGGATAAATGGATATTAAAAAAAATAATTTCAATAAAGGTTCTACTTTATTTCCTTTTCGAATATGTCATTAAATTAATTTCCGAATTTCATGAGTAAAATTATGGAAACAGTCGTTGAGTTTAGTTGACTTAATTTTAAAAGAAAGAAACCTGCAAGAAGTAAAAAAATAATTATTTTTCCTTTTCAATTAAAATAATAGTTTTCAATTATGGATTGAATTTTACGAGACTGAGATAGATGATAGAAGAGAAGAAAATACCCATCTTTAATAAGTTGAAAGAATTAAATAGATTTATTAACCGAATTCTTTGAGGTAGAAATATACTATCAGATGAAACACTATTGCAGCGAATGAAGATGTTTGGAAGCTCTATTTCAATAAAATTGTGTTCTCTTTATTGAATTTTATTTGATTCTGATATTTTTAAGAATATATTACATTTAATACTACCATAAAATCTACAATCTGTTTTGGTATAATTTAATCTCTAATGGATTTTCCTTGTAACAATATAAAACCTCATAGAAGTTTCCTCGTATCTAGTTTTTGTCTATATGTTTCTCTTTATCTCACCTTGTTATAATTGTTTTCTTACAACCTTAGTTGCCGAAACGTCAGTGAAGGCTTACTTTGGAGACACGAAATTTTTTGGATTCTGTCTGTCAGTCTGTCTGTCTGTTCCGCTATAACTGACGTAAAAAGCATTTGATTGGCTTGAAATTAAGAGGGTATGTTAGTGAGACACTGGGATTAAGCTGTATAGTTTTTTGTTAGATTTGATTCATTCGTTCGGAAGATATAGAATATTTTATTTCGCGCAATAATGTTTTTCTATGGCAAATCCAATGATTTTCATTTTTTTCCCCTGAGAGAAAATGACACATTTGATTAATGGAATTCAATGATAAATGAATATTAAAATTTACCAGTTAAATTATTCGTATTATTTTGAAATTTTGTCAACGCATTTGTCAGATTTTTAAAATTATTACTGTAAATTTTGGAGATTTTTTATAAATGTGTTCCAATAATATAGACTAATTTGTTTTAGAGATTTACTTATTTGAAATGTATTTATTTCATTTTCTTTATTTTCTTCTAATGGTTGCTAAGCAACCATTCATCTTAATCCTTATCCTTATAATGCTATAAATTTGAAAGCGTGTGAAAAATTTAAATGAAGTCAACATGAAAACTTATGAATTAATTAATTTCTTTGTATCTTCGCGTATAAATATAGCATAGTCCAGAAAAAAAACATAGGCTATGTTTTATTAATTTTATTCAAATATTTTCCTTAATAATTCAAAATTTCCTTCTTTTTCATACAGAATCAATAGGGATTTTTTTAATAAAATTTAAGCAATTTCCTTTATCGTTGCCGAAAAAAATATCAAAATTTGGAATAATAATTTTTCAACAGCAATAAGTTTCAATTGAGCAATTTCCATTCGAAAAATTAAACTATGAAAAAAAAATATATATATATATGACGTCAGAATTAAAATAACTATAGATATAGTACTTTTTATTAAATATTAAACGCGGATATTCGTTTCGTTAATAGGAATTTTTCTGGCAAAAATGGGGACATAATTAGAAGTAAAAGAAATAAACAAGAATTATATTTTTAATAAATATTTCACTTAGTAAAATATGACGTCATAGTTGAACAAAAACAGGTATTTTATAGTAGTCGTTAAAAATACAAGAAACATGAATATCAATAACTCATGAATAATGACGTCATTGCTGAAACTTCAGTGAAGGCTTACTTTGGAGACACGAAATTTTTTTCATATGTCAGTCTCTACTTCTGTATTTCTGTCTGTCCCGCTATAACTGCAGCAAAATACAATCAAAACTTTTTTTTTCGGAAACAAAATTGTAAAATTCTAGATTAATGAGTTAAAAATTACAAAACTTCCTGATGCATCAGGTTTAGGTGTTTGTGGCTGGCAGGCATGTAGATGTATGAAGATAAAGAAAAATATTTGCCCAAACTGTTACTTATTCTTATAAATCAAAATGTATAAAGAAATGCAAAATATACAATAACCATTAGCACAATTATTAGAAAGTAACAAATTTAAATTAAGTGAGGCTCGGGGTGTTCAGGGGGGCTCCGCCCCCCTGAAGAAATCTACTATGTTATAATAAAAAAAACAAAAATAATAGATCATGAAAATTTCAGAATATCCTAACATAACTAAATTTTTAATTTACCGCTTTTGATGGCTGAAAATTTCTAATTCCTATTTTATTCTTATAAATAATTGCGCAATTTGAATATTTTAAATTACACTTTCCAGGGAGTTGAATATTACCCAAAGTGTGTTTTAAAAAAATATGAACAAAGCTGACGTTGAGGTTCCTGATCTGCAGATTTACTAGTAATTTTACTTGACATGCAGAGTAAATTATCCACAATTGTCTTTTTAAAAACACACTTATCTTATGGTTGAAAGTCCTGTAAAAACTTTTATAAGACTATTGCTTTATTTTGAATATCATTATGTAAAAATTGAATTTTTTTCCTTTGAAAAATTAATAAATTTATTAAGATTTCTTGAATAAATGTTTGTAAAAAACTTCTTGATAAATGTCTTATTTTCTTTCCTTTTAGAATATATCATTAAATTCATTCCAAAATTCCTTGAATAAAATAAAGGTGTTAGTCGCTGACTTTAGTCGAATTAATTTTGAAGAAAAAATATTCTACAATAAGCAAAGAAAAAAAAGTGTCTTTTTTCCGTTTCTGTTAAAATAGCGGTCTTTAGTTGTGAACGGAATTTTACAAGACTGAGATAGATGATGGAAGAGAAGAAAAGACGCACTTTTTTTAAATTGGAAGAATTGAATAAAATTATTATGCAAATTCTTTGAGGCCGAAATCTTCCAGTTGATGATATACTATTATAGAGAATGAAGATGTTTGAAAATTTCAGTTTCAATAGGATTGTGTACTTTTTATCTCATTGTGCACCTCATATCCACAATTTCCTACTGAGAACTCAAACTTCTTTCTTTGCAAATGATAGCATTCCAATCTGTCATTATTTATTTTATATAGCAGTTTCAATTTTGATGCATTCAGTCTACTTCTTCATAGAAATCCTTACATTCTTTTGGTCATTATAGCATATTGTTGATGCATAAATTTTGATTATTTGCTAACTGTACCTTATTGTGAAACTAAACTTTTAACACTACTGTAATGTTGTGGCTGCATTATCATGTTCTGCGATGTAATTTTTCCATTTTTTATGATTCACGAAACTTAGGCTACTTGTTTTTATATCGTCTGTGCCTCTGTAGCATAATGCAT
Source organism: Maratus speculifer (assembly GCA_964019185.1). NCBI lineage: Eukaryota > Metazoa > Arthropoda > Arachnida > Araneae > Salticidae > Maratus > Maratus speculifer. The sequence goes on from OZ025292.1 coordinate 115,628,761, forward strand.
GTCCACTGGCAAGATCAATCTTCTCTTCCCTTTTCCTTTTGTTTTCACATAATCCTTGGATGAATCAATTGATTCTTTCTAATTTTTCTTTAAGTTCCTGTAAATGATTTTCCGAAGATAGGGATCTAGGGTCATCAGCCAAGCCGAGTTCTATGATACATACACCATCTATCTTCATGTCTTTCTTTGCACTGATGTAATCAGGAACATACAGACTGCCAGGAATTGAGAACCTTGACTTTTTTGGGAATTCATAGTAAAATAAGGAGGTTGAGTGAACAAATCCCTCCACGCTGGCCAAACGAGTTGAATGAATGCCATTTGTGTTCTTTCTTCGATCATTATGCAAGGATATCAACAAACTGTATCATTAGAAATTGCGGATTGGACTTTAAGTCTCTCCTCAAGGTTATGTTTTTAAGTCCTCTTCCTTCAAAGCATGTACAATCTTTTTTCCTGCTTAACACGCAAAGGCTATCAAATATCCATGGATATACACGTACATAGAGGGTGATTCTAAATTGTTTTTATAAATTAACAGGGGTAATAATACCCATCTAGATGACCAATAATTGCATAAGAATATTGGGTTGCATTCGACTCTGTAAAGCGGAAAATAATAATATTAGATTTCCAACCTGAATTTACAATAGTTTTAGAAAAGCGAATGAATGATACCAAAAGTTTTACAATCAGATTTATTGTTTAGCGAAAAACTCACAGCAAGGGCTCAGAATACCGACCACGTGTGTCGTTGCACAAATGAAACTAGCAAAGGAACAATTGGCACACCCTTTAGCAGCTTCCTGCTGTAGTCTGAATTTTGCCACGGCAGCAACTTTTCGCCACGAAATTTTCAGCTGAAGCTACAGGCATCTCATATACTAAAGATTTCATGTGCTCTCAAAAGAAAAAGTCCAGTGAGTTGAGATATGGTGAGCGAGGAGGCCAAGCTACAGATCCGCCACGTTCGATCCATCGTACGAGATTGCAAGAAGTTACGTACCCGGATGGAAAAAAGGTGGTGTATAATGTGTGGTGCGGTGTGGTCCATCGTGCATAAACCGCATTGACTCTATTGAAGGGGATCGGAACAACCTGCAATAAAGTGGGAAGCACTTCTTTCAAAAGATACAATATGTTGTGCCTGTCAAAGAGTCTGGCAAGATGTAAGGGCCTACCAAGTAATCACCAAATATATCTGCCCAGATGTTCGCGGAAAATTTCTACTGGCGGTTACGAGGCAGGGCAAAAGGGATTGCTGTCAGACCAAACATTTGATTGTGCATGTTGAAAATGCCTTCTCAATTTAATCTTGCCGCATCACTAAATAATACTAATCCAGAAGAAAGTAAATCGTTAATCTTCATCCCCACCATCCAATGCTCAATGTCTACCCGGCGGAAATAATCACCTGCCTGCAAAACTTGCACTTTTCGAACGTGGTAGGAGTGTATGAGTTCCATTTGTACAATGAACTTTACCTGAGGCTTACGAGAAAGACAGGCTATCGCGATGAATTCCACGTATCTTTTTTTACAGACGGCTGGAGTCACTTGATGCTCGAATACTCCGCTGCGGGTGCATGAATAGATACTAGCGGTCTGTAAAAAAAGATACTTGAGATGCACCGCGGTAATCTGTCTTTCTCTTACTCTCGACTTTACACATGTGACGTCAGCTGCAGGTAAACAGAAGAAAACAATCAAGAGAGGTTAAAATCATTTTAACATTGCTTTCTCATCGTCCGTTGATTGTAAAGCTACAATAATCGGTAGTTTTACGAAAACTTGTTTTGTAAATTTGCATTTTTTTTCATTGTACAGTTAAAATTTTAGTAAGCATACAAATTTCTGCAACTTCATACCTCTAGAATTGCAGATATTTGTTTCCTTTTTTACAGTGCATGATTTATTTATCATTATGATTATTTAAAAAATAAATATAAATGTTTTCTTTTATTATTTTTCCTTACTAACTATCATTTATCCTACGATTTGAACAATTTTACATCACATTATTTTAGTATTATTGTAATATTTTCACTATTCGTAAATTAAAAAAAATAATAAGAAGTAGAAATGCATTATGAATATTTTTTCAAAATTTCAATATAAAGAAAAATGTTATGACAATAGGATTTTTCTCTTCTTCCGGCAATATCAAAGGCAAAGACAAGTTTTCATCGAAATTCTTAAAAAATCTGAAAGTAATGTCTTTTCAAAACCATAACTACATACTTAACGTAATAAAGGAAATTTTTCGATAAGACGTTTATGATCATTAATCTTCTGTAAAAAAAATTTTTAAAAAGGAGCTATAATCTGCTTTAATTTATTTGCTCGTCTCGCTGCTTGAATATCTTAAAATTCTTCACTCATGCGAGTTTTTTTATTCAAGACATGTGTTAAGCATACTTAAAAAGGTTGTAGAAAGAAATTAGATGGGATTTCAAAAGCTTTGGTAATTGAAGATTTAAAACTTAAATGAATATAAATTTAAAAAATGCCATTACACTCTAATATATTACTATCCTGTTTTGGATATTTCTTTTAAATTTTACTATTATTTATTTTCATTTTAAATATCTAATTTTACAATAAGTTTCTAATGTATATGTCCCACGATTGTTGGTAATTTTATGTAAAGAGTAATAAAAAAAATAAGTTGGCCACTTCAGAGGGATCTAGAATGCGTTCTATAGGTCCAAATAAGATCAAATTCGAACTACAGATAATTCAAATAATGTGCTTGACTTTAAAAAAATACAAAAATACAAAATACAAATTTCATCCCCAAGAAGCGCTTTAATAGACATAAAATATTTAATTATCTTTATACATAATATTAAAAAAGCGAAACTGGTCAATAAAAATGCTAACCCCATCATAAGATTTTCAGTATAGTTGAATACAGCATATCCGGTACTCAGAAAACAACTGGCACACTCCCCACAACCATACGGAGACTGAAGAAATAAGTTATCCAATTCAGAGGGCTCTAGAATGAGTTCTATTGGTGCAAATGAGATTAAATTTAACAACACTAACAACGAAATTTTGTAGTCTTAAATATTGTATTCTTTTCCTTTTCTATCTTTCTTTTTTTTCTTTCTTTTATTTATTGATAAATATCAAGCGCATTATTTGAATTACCCGTAGTTCAAGTTTGAGCTCATTTGGACCAAAAGAACGCATTCTAGAACCCTCTGAAGTGGCCAACTTATTCCTTGATCCCCCCCCCCCTGCACATCATGTATTATTTTAGCTTTCAGTTTTCTCATTTTTTAAAAGTTGATAGTCATGTGCCGAAGTTTTGTAAAAGTTTTAAGATCGAACAAAAAACTTTTAAGATTGGAGCTCTAAGAAATTTTTTTAATCTATCTTATTGTTTATTTAAGGAGTTATTAATTAATGATTTTTTTATTATTATCATTATTTGTGTATGTATTTATTTGTAATTGCCCTTTATATCTATTTTTAACATACAACAGTCATTATAATGAGTTAAATAATCAATGATAAACTATTTTCTTCCAAGTTTTGGCACTTTTTAAGCTACAATAACCATTATTATAAGATATGCCTATTTTGTTGCATAAAAATTATACATAAAATGTAAAGAAGCCAAAAACAAAATCACTAAAAATGATTTTTCGGAATCCAAACATAAATAAAAAAGTGATAACAATACGATTTTCTTTTCTTTGAAATTTTCTTAACATAAATGCAAGGAATTTTTATCCCATAATTCTTTTTCGAAAATTCAGATTATTACACCTTTATAAATTCCTTAAATATCCTCTAAATGTAAAAAAATGCATGGTATGTATTCCTCAAGCATACTTTTGGAAAAATGAATAAATAAATAAAATTTAAACTGTAATGCATTTTAATGTATCAGTGCCTGCTCATTCTGGTTGCTATTATGTTAACCACAAAACGAGGCCGATGTTCGCAGGTTCAAAATAAAATGTTTCCAATGTTTTCCCTGCACAAAAACAAATACAATAATTTTGGAACACTTTTTCCTCAAAAGTTCTCCCTGAAAACATATCCTCTATAAAAATATTCCAAAACTGGCTGATGCCTAACAAAATTCTATTTCATGATTCTTTAGAGATTAGACTCGTTATTCATAAATATTAAACATTCCGCTGAAGTAAAACATTTTTAAATCATCATTTAAATATAAATGAGCAGGTTTTAATGTAATTAGAAAGAAAAACGAAGAAACATGCCAAGGGCTGGATTGTGAATCACTTTTAGACACTATCAGGATATTATTAAGAAATTTAATTCTTTCTTTCATTCAAGGAATGAAAATAGCTAAATAAACAATTTAACATTATGCAGTAAAGGTTTTTTCTCGCAATTGTTACCCATAGTTGATAGTATGTGCATTTTTCTTGGGAGCAGCTCTATGAGTGACGTATACACTTCGTTATAAACTTAGTTATTTTTTCCTAGAAAAGAATTAGTATCTTTGCAGATTTTTTTTTACAGTGTACATTTTTGTAAACGAACTATACATTTGAAGTACTCAATAGTCGATAAAAAACATGTTGGCGTTCCCTTCAGTGTGATCCATATCATTTTGAATATGTTCCATATATCTGACACCATGTAAATGCAACACAAACATTTTCTCCCCTTTAACCGCAATGTAACGCAATTCTTGTAAACGCATTATAAATATTGTTCACTTTTTTTCCATAGCTATCGTCAGCAATCATGCTATTAGATACAATAATATATATGTAATAAATATAATTCGACGAAAAATAAACTATGTTGCATAAACTCTAGGAATCCGCAGCATCACGAGCAGAGTAGTCGCTCCGACAGTTGGCTAGCAGTGGAAGAATTTCATTGGGGTATTTCCCCATTATAAAAACAAAAACCATCGGTCTTCAAGTTCTTTATTGATGAACTCATAAAATAGGTAAGCTCTTCCCCGCAATCACCTTAGCACACATCAACACTACAACTTTCGTTATCCAGTCCACATCATCAGATATTCTAATTCAGCGGGGAAATGAAACGGGCTTCTTGTTAGTTTAAAAGGCAATTGCATTCTAACGCTCCTCAAAAACCAAATGAAAAATAACATTTTCACGACAAAACTAACTCCCTCCTACTCCGCGTCAATCATTTTAAAATCCAATTAGGATTAACTCGAGTCTTAACGTAAAAAGATGATCAGTTCTGATTGGTCTTAGCAGACGTGTAATCGGCAGGATCTATATTTTTCCTCGCAAATAACAAGCCTTTTAACAACACGCATTAATACCGGTCATGCGATGTTAAATAAAAAATAAAATTAAAATCCCGGGAATATTCCAGAAAATAAAAAGGTTACGAAATACTTCCCACCTTTTTTGAGAAGCAAGCAATAATTTATTAATAAATAAAATAAGAAAAAGAATTTTAGCTGTTACAAGTTAATATATTACGAAACTAAGATTGAAATATGTTCCACAAATTTTAGAATTGAAGTTAAGAAAGAACAAAATGGCGCAATTTCTTTTTATTTTATTACATATATATTATTGAATATCCTCTATAAAATAACGTATAAATTATTTGCATGACAATCTGAGTATATTTATGAAAGAAAGTATGACCAGACGGCCAAACAAACTGAAGTCGTCACGACTTTTAATCTATTATTGTGAGTGTTAAAAATGGTTTTCAAAAGCTATAATGACTTACGATATTAAATTAAAGGAAACAAATTTTAAAGAAATGAGAAACTAAATTCTAAATTTTGTCATGTTTATTTTCAGACTGCTGGATACTCACTTTCCGAATTTCCCTCCGTAATGTTAAATCTATGGGCGTTTGATGCATTCTTATATGTAAAATATATCTTCATGAAATTAATATTTTTAACTTCTTCTTTCGGTGATCTCTTCTTAAAAGATGTCTTTTTTTCTTAGTTTTCAAAATATTTCTAAATTTTATGCTTAATTTTATGTGAAGTGTTAAAATTTTACTTCCAGTTTGTCATTTTTAACACATAAAACATTAAATCAGCAAAGATTTCAGAAATAATTTGAAAGCTAAGAAAAAGAAGGGACATCCTTTAAAAAGGGAACACTGAAAAAAGAAGATAAAAAGATTGATTTCTTGAGGAGATATTTTAAATATATAACAAAGCATCAAATGTCCACAGACTTAACATTACGAATGGGAATTCGCAAAGTGAGTGACCAACAGTCTTAGGGGCCGTCCATTAATCATGTGAGGCTCGAGAAGGGGGGGAGGGGTCCATAAAAAATCACGAAATATCACAAGGGGGGAGGGGGGGTGTAGTAATATATCACGAGTATTTATTTTTTAGGCAAACGCGCGATGCTGAACCGAAAAGCGGCGTTTCGTGTATTTATTTTTTCGTCAAACGCGTACAAAGTCGAAAGCGGCTTGTAGTGTGACTTTGATTCACCGTTGCCAGGCAACGAACGAAGTGAAGTACCCACGAGCCGCGACAACGGCCTGCCGGACTCAGCTTGTCAGTGTCGGTTATTCTGTTGTTTTGGCACTGAATACATGCGTAAATTGTTTAACCTTGTACGTTTTGCATTAAAACAATGTCTAAAATAGGTGATCTGTATAAAGACCTATTTGCAGAGTATAAGAAGGGAAAAAATCTAGTGTAGCTCAAAAAGAATTCAATGAATTGTGCGCTAACGCGAAACAAAAATATACTATCAAAGAAGAATTTATGAAGCGGGCGAATGATCTTTTACTAGATTACCGCCGAAAGCACCAAGCAAAGAAATCATCTAATATCCTTTTTGTTTACCTCTTAAGGTTATTATTGTAGTTTTTTTTTTCTATAATAAAATTTGATGATACTTGAACCAGTATTTTATAATAAATATTCTAAAAAAACTAAGATTCTTTGTAGGTACTAAAAAATACGCTTGATATAGGGTAGGGGGGGAGAGGTAGTCTTGAACCTCACCATGTATCACCAAGGGGGAGGGGGGGGTTAAAATGCCCAAAAAAATCACATGATTAATGGACAACCCCTTAATGTATTTTTTTCCTTCATTTCTTAAAGCTTCTAATTTTTATTATTTTCATTCTCTTTAAATATCGGATTTTTCAAAATGTAACAATAAGCATAAATGTGTAAAATATTTGCAAGGCAAATTTTATTTTGATTTTCAGGCGGTTTTATTTTTTTTATTTTAAATTAATTTCCAATTTCCCAGAATTTTTTATAATCTTTAGCATTATAGCGTTAAAAAATCTTAGTTAGATTTAGTCTCTTTCAGTTATTATTACTTCCCTAACATGATTATCAATTAATTCATTACTATTATTTGTCCATTCCTCGTTCTCTTATGTTATCATAGAATTATTATTCTAAGTCAAAGAATCAATAGTATAAGGTTTCCTTAAATAGTATGAGAACGCTTTTAATATTAAATGCAATATAACATAAAACTGATGTATGCATGTAGTATGGTTGGCAAGTTTTTGATAGTGTGCGGTTTTAATTTAAACTGCCATGTCAAAAACCTCAAATAGTATACTGATCTGTAAAATTTCTCATGAAATGTCTGTCACACATGTACAACATTAGATGTAATATTAAAAATTCACTATTACTGTATTGTATATTATCATTTCCGGGGGGGGGGGAAATTTGTCATAAATTCGAAAATATGGCCAGAACCCAAACTTACTCAACTAGCAATGCTTCTGCTATCAAGCCCTGCTAGCTCAGCATCAACTGAGAGAGTATTTGCTAACTTTGGTTTCATACACTCTAAACTCAGAAATCGTTTTGAGTGTAAATAAATGTGCTAAATTGGGGTTATGTGCTATAGGATGCTGCAGGGTAAAATCAATCTAGATTATTAACTGTACAAAATCATTTTCTTCTGTTTGAACATTCTAAAAAACAAAAATGTTTTATTGCAATTAAAATAATTTAACTTTTTTGTAATTATTAAATTACAATAATTAATGTTAAATAAAAAATTACTTAAATCATTAAGACTTATTCAATATTTGCCTCTTGTTCTTAAAATGTTTTAAAGCGCATTACATGTTCTTGACGGTTTAAGCCTGAGTTTAACAATTTAAACCAGTTTTTGACGATTTAAACCAGTTTTTGAAGCTTGTCATGTCAAAGACCAGTTTCTGACGTCAAAAACCAAACCCCTATTGGTATGTATTAAACTAATTATGTGCATCTTAATTCATAATTATCTATTTTCTTGTTAGTAGTTCATTGATATTCTCTTATAATGGTTAGATGAATTCAAACTTTCCTAAATAATATAAAATAAAAATCAATAAATAAAGATAAATAAAAACATTATTTTAAAGACTAAAGGGGGTCTGGGACACATTTAAAAGTAGCTTTTATTTATTGAGTTAAATTTTTTTAATTATTTGTGATAGTTAATCATATTATTTGTAAAAAAATCTCTTGATAAAATTCTCATAATTGTTTAAAAAAATTTTTAAATACAAATTTATTAAAAAATGAAGGTAATTTAAAATCGTTGTAACTCAAAATATTATTTGTAGAATTTATTTTTTTTAGAAATACCTACATTTTAACTTTGATTCAGCATTTTTTAAATATTATCTTTTAAAAAATAAATTTTTAAAGTAAAAAATTGAAGAAAATTATGTAATTTTATTTAAAAAATCATATTTTGAAGTGTGATTTTTTTTCAAATTTTCCGAATCAAAATTAAAACAAATCAATCAAAAAAAGACATGCTAAAGACATGCTCCAAGTCTGAAGCATTTATCTTTAATGGTTCTTGAATTATCACAATCTAAATCCGATAAATTGTGGAAAAATCCATCCTGAAGAAAATCGCTTTTTCACAAGAAGCTATCTCATAACCATTGCTACAAATTTAGATTTTGAAAATTAACCAAAATGAAATAATAATATTTCCTCTTCTAATTAAGATAGAAACATGATTTAAACATCATTTTAAGCATAAGAAAAACAGAAAAAAAATTAATGTAATATTAGTTTATTATGTTATCATTAGAAATTTTGTAGATGTTTGTGTCTCGGATCCCTTTAAATAATGAAGATTATTATTTATATAAACAAACTTTTATTTGCCGTATATACTCATGCATAACTCGAAGAATTTTAAACAAAATTTGAGAGTTGAAGATGGGGAGAGGGGGGGGGGGCTCGATTTATGCACAAGGTTATAAAAAATAAATAAATAAATAAATAAATAAATATTCGCAGATAGTCGGCGAATGGGCAAGTATTTCAACTGATCACACACAGTGTTCTTGCTGACATTTGACCAAGATTAGTAATTTGGCTAATTAAAAATAAAAAAAACATTCGCCAAATGAAAAAAGCTTGGAAAAATACATTCGCCATGTAGCACTAAAAAATAATCTTTAATCCTTTAATGTACCCCCTTTTTTACAATATGCTCTAAAGTAACCTAAGTTTTTATAACTGCGACAACGATTATTATTAATCTAACTTCAATTATTCACTACAAATATATTAAAAATATGTATACTTGCATATGTATTAAAAGAAAAAAGGAAAGAAAGAAAAAGCAAAACGTGAACACTAGTAATTTGGCGAATCTAGTCGCTTGTTTACTCGCCAAATGGAGAATTTAGTGGCAATTTAGCGCAATGGCGAGTTACAGCCAGAACCAATGGCGGATCTAAGAGGGGGGGGGCGATGGGGCGATCGCCCCCCCCCCCCCCTTGAACCTAACAAAGGGTTTCCAAAACGACTTTAGATGACCGCACGGAAAAGGGATTGGGCCTAAATTCGAGACCGGCGCGACCCGAGGCGGTCGCGCCAACTTTAATTTACTAGACTGGGATTGGTCTTCACGCTTTCAGAATCGGGGCGGGTCGGGTCTTACATTTTTCTGCGGAGCTTGACCGACCCGACCGACACTGTTTTTTTCAGATCGGGCCTGGCGTGGACTTTATTCTTTCTAGAGGTATACATGGATCAAAATTTCTATGTCCAGGTTCCTTCCAGTATAAAAGCTAAGCGTTCGGTCTGCGATCGACCCAGCCTACATGCAATGGTGGATCTAAGAAGGAGGAGGGGCAATTGCCCCCCCCCTCTGTTGGGTTAATAAAGGGATCACAAAGTGACATTAGACATCCTCATTGGAAATAACCTGCGGCGAAGCTCGAGCTCTTCACGGCCTAGCCCGGGTTTCGCCAGCTTAAATCATGAGATGCGAGTTGGGTCAGGTCTTCTCTCATTTAGAATCAGGTCGTGTCCTTGCTTTTTTTACAGATTCGTGTCAGAACAGACTTATTTTCTTCCAGATCGTACATAAAGAGGTATCCTGGTATAAAAGCTAAAAGATCGGTGCGACTCTGATTTAGATAGTATGATAAACATTACTGGCCCGACAAATTAATAATTAATGGCAAATTTAAGAGAGGAGGGGGGAAGCGATGGGGCGATCGTCCACTCCATGAGTCCAATAAAGAATCTTCAAAACGACATTAAACTTAGATGGAAAATTGGTTAGAGCCTAAACTCGAGATCGGCGTTACCCGGGTCGGGACGCGTCAACTTTAATTCATTATACTGGGACTGGGTCAGGTCTTTAAACTTTCAGTAACGGGTCGGGTCGGGTCTTATTTTTTTCTGCAGAGCTAGACCGAGCCATACTGCTTTTTTTTTCAAATCGGTCCTGTTGGACCGAAAAATCTGTTGGATTCGATCGGATCCGAAGTCTTATTTTCTTCGGATTATTATTTTGAGTGGACTTCTTTCTTCCGAGATGATACACTAGAAATGAGACGGGCTCGGGCTCTAGTTTTATTCTAGTCTTCGGTCTCGTACTCATTTTTTTCTGAAACGGGAAAACTTTATTTATCCATGTGTAGTAAAGATTGAAAGAACTTTTTTCCACTTAAAATTGCTTATTTATTCCTTTACAAATCATTATGGTATTTTGGTCAAAATGACGGGGAATTGAAATCGTATTTTTTTTATTTTAGTGTATTTCATTGCTGTTTGAAAAGAAATTTTTTGATAATTACAGATTTACGTCTACGAAATTTCCGGTGAAGATCTAATGGCGCCAATCAAAACAAGTGCAACAATGAATTTGGTTTTAGTTGTTTTCCGTTAGCAGAAGATATTTTTTAATCAGATCGTTTATTTATTTATTTATTTATTTATTATTTATATAAGGCGAAGAGAATATTTTCTACAGGTTTTAGAAGACGAGAATTTGCTGGAGGTTTGCAAATTATTTAATGTTCCATTGTGCACGAGTCAGTCTTTTTTCATATGCAGCTAGTTAGTGTTTATTGTAGGTATTTGTCATCAAGAACTCTGATCATGCTGAGGACTTTGTACATTTTCGAAGTCACTTTTCTCCGTAAGTAAATATAATTATTATGTTATTCCGATAGAAAGCAATCGATCAATATTTCCTCTTTTCCTATAAAAGCATCGGACTTTTAAGATAACAGTGTCAATTATTTTTTAATTTGCGTTGATTTTGATTTACGTTCAAAATGAGATATTGCTTTTAAAACAATTTTTTTAATATAATTTTTATTTTATATATTTTTAGTATCGGGCTCTGGTGACAAAAAATCTTTCGGGCTCAGGGGTACCGGATCCCGGAAAACGAGGAACTCATCTGTAGTATACATGGACCAAGATTTTCAAGCCCAGGCTTCGTCCGGTATAACACTAAACGCTCGGTCTGGGATCGACACAGCCTGCATTCTGTAGCGGATCTAAGAGGCGGGGGAGGGGGCAAATAAGCAATCCCCCCTTGGGCTAATAAAGGGTTTACAAAGGGACATTATGCATCCTCACGAGAAATGACTTGGGGCGAAGCTCGAGCCGATCACGGCTTCGTACGGTCATCATATTTTGTGAAATGATCGCGGAGAAAACGCGAATTTCTAACAAAAGATTGTGGAACAGACGCAAATTTCACCGAAAGATTACGAAAAAAACGAAAATTTTATCAAAGGATTCAACCCAATCAAAATCGGGTCAAACCTAACCCTTCTCGAAAGAGTAAAAATCCGATCCTAAACTGACCCAAACCAGAAATGTATGTCGAACTGCTCCAAATGCGCTAAGTGCAGCTGAAAAGTAAAAGCCAACCCGAGAAAACAAAATGTAGTGGTCGACCGGACCCAAAGAAAAAAAGCAGAAATTAACTCGAACCGCATCAAAGAGTAGAAGTCACCCGGACCCAAACACGACCCACAGCAAACACTAGAAATTAATCCGACCAGCAGCAAAAAGTAGAAGCCAACCGGACCCAAACCCGACCCACAGCAAAAAAGCAGACGTAACACGACCCGCATTGAAAAAGATGAGCCCCGACCCGTGCATCAGATTCGAGTTTCCAAATTCCAAAAATCGCCCCCCCCTCCCCTCCCCGCTTGAGGAATCTTCAGATCCGCCCTTGGCCAGAACTCTGATCACACATAGGCCTAGGACTGGAGAGAGAGATAAAAGCGGACACTAAGCATTCCCTTCTGATATTGACAAAAAAAAAAAAAAAAAAAAAAAAAGGGGGGGGGGGCTTGTATAACAATGTTTCTGTAATTGTTCTGCAATCCCCCTTTTTCCTAAAATTCATACAGTAAAAAGAAGTATTATGTTATAGCAGTCTGGGAAGCTGTTTACTCTTGTAACTAAGGTTTGAATAGATTTTTTAAAGATTTTTCTTCATTTTTATTTGTTGAGTTATTAATTATTTAATTTTACATTTTTAATAGCTTTAGTTCTTTTGTGCACTGATCGAAAAATCATCTTAACATGTGAAAGAATTAATTATGCACTTTTTTTTTATTATGACTTTTTAGAATTATTCTGAGTTAATTACCATTTATCACGTGATATACATAAATTTATGACTTCTGATAATAATTAGACAGCAAATTCAATATTTAAAAAAAAAAAAGATTAAGTACCAATAAATTTTCAGAATCTGAGAGTGAAGCAATTTTGATGTTAATTTTAATTCTTTCACCAGTCGAGAATAATTGCGTCACACCCTTTTAAAATAGAATTACCTAATTCATGTAATAAAGCAAAATTTCGATAAGATATTTCTGATCTTGAAACATCTATGAAGAAAAATAATTAAATAAAGTGGAACTATGATCTCCTTTAAAGAATGTAGTCATTTAGCTTTTTTTAAAAAAATCGTCAAAAATTACGCTGAAAGGCAAAGTATTTTTTTTAAATCACAAATTAATCATACTTAAATTATCGTTAGAAAAAGCAAAAGAGGCTTACAAAAGCTTTTATAAAGGGAGACTTTAAATAAAAATAACACTAAACTTACAAAAAAATCATTACATTTTGGACTTATTAGAGTTATCTTAAGCCATTTCTTCTTATTATTTTTTTTATTCTTAATCCCAATTCCTTTTTTTTTTTTTTTTTTTTTTTTTTAACAATTTTTGACTTTAAACGAAAATTCATTAAGCATAGAAAAATAAATCATTAAATTGTAAACTTTATTTGATCCATCTTAATTTAAGTTTTCTTCTTCTTTTTCTGAATTTTTCTTAAATATTTGATTGTTACTTAAGTTGAGCTTAAAATATCAAAAAAAAAAAAAAAAAAAACTATTTAAAATATATGCACAATATTCTAAAATGGGAATTTAACTTTTTTTTTTCATTGTTTATGTTCTAAATATTTTTGGAAGATTTAAGATTCCATAATTTTGTGCCATCGTAAAAAACAGTAATCCAGCTGAATTTTAAGTTTATAAATTAATTAATCCACGTATTAACAAAATAATAAATAATTAATTACATAATACTTGTCAAGTAGCCTTTCGGGTATTATAATAGAATTAGGGTAGCCTGGGATAATTTTCAGGCGAGGTAGTTAACGAACAGCAGCAACACTCGTATTAATCGACCAAAAGCGTTTTTACTTTAGTTAAATACATCAGTTTTCTATTTTATTTAATATTTTTTTTAGTAGTTAACGGCTTCGGAAATGCATGAAATTAGCAGGTGTTGCTGTTCAGAAACTACCTAATCGCATTCATTTTTTCGTTTTTTTACAAGAGCAATAGATCTTTCAGAACAAGTCGTCAAATTTAACGATTTGAACCGCATTTCCCGACGAAAGCAGAAAAACCAGTCTCTGTCTTCTAAAGAAATAGTTTTCTAAATGACATAAAAATTACTGTTTAACTTTTTTCTTCATTGATTTCAAATTTCAATTTTTGGGGTGTGGCAATTTTAGCAGAAATACCACTACAATTTTGAATACTAAGGTATGTTATCTTTTTTGAAGACAACGAAATAATGTTATTTTGGATGTTCATCTGGGAAAAAAATTAATTTAAAAAAAGGGTAGCTTTTAAGAAACACTGGTATAACTACTAGACAGCCTTCGGGGTAATTTCCAGATACTAATCTGTGTTACAAAATGTGTTTTTGGCAATGCTACATGGTGAATTAAATATTTGCTATTTCAAGTGACTTAAAAAAAAGTTATATACTAAAATATAACTTCAAAAGGTCACCTGTAAGTAAAAATGAAAATGTTGGCGGAATGTCAGCTTTTATGGAATAATCATGCTGGAAATAATGAAAGCAATGAGTTTGTGTGTGATCAACTTTCGTCACATGTTGATTCTCAATATGTGAGTGATCCAGGGCAATGTGGCGGTTACTAGAAAATGAAATACGCCATCGTACCCACGCAATAATTCGTCTTGTCATTTACATGCCTTAAATATAATGGATTTATTTTTATGATGTGGTGAAAATGTTTCTAGGGACTAAGCTGCCAACCCTGAAACTGCTAACTCCTTGGTTCAAATGGATTAGAACATATAATGAAGCAAAACAATATCTTAATGTTTACATACTGTATCATTACGTGTAATATAAAAATGATCGGAAAAAACAACAAAGAATGTGCAATAAAATTGTTACAAGATTATATTATGTTAATTCGGGAGATATAGAAATTTTATATCCTCGATTACATCTTCTTTATGTTCCTGGTGCTACAAATTTTGAAAAATTACGAACATTCGATGGAAATCTGTATAGTACATCTCAAGAAGCTGCACATGCCCAATGTCTTCTTGCTGAAGGTAGTGAATGGGATCAATGCTGAGAAGTAGCTATTATAGATGCAATGCCCATCACAAGTGTATGAAATTTTTCTATTCATTTATATGCTTTTATAATCCAACACAAATTCAGCTAACGTGAAGGGAAAATAAAAAAACTCAGTGAGGAAATATTTCTGAAGAAGTTATAATGAATCATCTGCTTAGAATCGAAATTTGCAAGATAATAATTGCATGTTGAATCTCATGAATTAAACTGTGCATCATTTAATCTTCCTACGCCTGATACACCGCAGTAAATTAAAAATCAAAAATTTTATTATTTTAATGAAGCTGAAGAAGCTGTTGAACATATACCAACTTACTTTTTTTTTTTTTTTAATAAAGAGCAGCAATAAAATTAATACTTGAAAACTATTACGTTACGAGGCGTTTCTTTTACATAAATGGTCTTAAGAGATCTGGTAAAACATATTTCTACAACATACTAATGAATTTCGTCAGAATAAGATGCCGAGTGGTATTTCCAGAAGCAACAACAAGAATTGCAGCAATTTTATTAAAATGTGATGCAACTGTTCATTCTGGTTTCAAATTACCAGTGCTGTTTTAGACACTTCTGCCATTCGAATGTCTTTAAGGGAAATTCCAGTATTATGTGAAACAAAATTAATTATAATTGATGAAATGACAATGATGTCATGTCATGCTGTTCATTATATAAGATGTCTTTCTGCGTGAAATAATGAGAGACAGTAGAAATTTCACTATAAGGGATTTGCAAAGTTTCAATAATTACAAGTGTTTATACAGATAATAACAACTAAACTGATTTTGAACAACTTGAACAAAAAGTAATCTTGACACTAAAAAAACAAACATGCATTATCATTAATAACAAAATTTTTGAATTTGCTGCGTGAAGATTGGAGAAATTTCTGCAGTGCATATTCAGCTGTGTCTGACAACCAGAAAAACATTAATTAATATTCATCCGAGTTCTTGTATTAACAAACTCCATTTAGGAAGCCTCCTCATAAGTTTATTCTGAAAAAAAAAAAAAAAGAAGTATCATCATTATAGCTTCAGATTCTCAAGATTTTTAAGGATTCAGTGCTTCTAAAACCAAATATACAGTCGCCACCGGACCTTAATTTCTAAGAAAAATTAAAAACAACGAAAAAATAACCCGAATTTCTTTAAAATATCGCAGAAGAAAAGCTAATTTTATCAAAGGATCGCTAAAAACTATTTTATTCTCATGGATAACTATGTTTATGTGTTTCAAGACGTAATAAGGAAAGCCAGTTAAAAATTTACGTCGAAAACATTGAAGAGGGAGGTCAGCTTTTAAATAATGAAAAAGATTTTACCTCCCCAACCCCCGAAAAAAAAAAAAAAAAAAAAAAAAAAAACAAGCTATATCGTTACACTCTGTGACCAAATTTTAATTTATCTTTAAAATTCCGTTCACCTTTTTGTTTTTATTACTACATATAGCTTTTCATAAATATGTTTCTGTTTTAAATGTGCTATTTTGATCTATCACTCAAAACAAGTGAGAAAAACTCATGTTCTTCTAAATATGTTTTGCATATTTTTCCACCTCATTGCCATCATTTTTGTGATTTTTGGGGGGCTATCTTTCTAATTCTGATTTAATTTAGACCATACTTATTCACAGAATCTCTAAAATATAAAATAACATCTTCCAAATTAAAGTCCATTCCGAAACATTCTTTATCTCTAGTCTAAGAACCTTTGAAACCAGTATGTTTTCGAGATTTATAAAAGTGTTTATAAATCTTTGGCGATGTTTAGAAATTTAAAATTTTGCAGCACCAAAAACCGTAAAACTTAAATTTTATTTAAAAAACTTTCATTGTTGATCCAGGAATATTAATGTTTAATCCATGGCGTGCGTCACATATGACTCTGTTATTACATAAGACACGTTTTGATCGCCATAAAAATAATGTTTATTATTTTTTTTTAAACAGAATTTATTTATAAATCTTAAATTTTAGTCTTTGAAAATATCATTTTCTAAATGGTCGTTGTAATTTGTTAAATTACATTTTTATTTATTTATTTGTGCCATTTGTTTTCGGAAACTTTTCTTGATAATTTTTATTGTCTATTATTAATTTTCCTCAACCCTGAATATAAGTGTTTCGGATGATATAAATTCTGAAATAAACATTTTCCTATTCAACAACTTTTTCTAGAACTGAACATGATATATTAACCGTTTTTTTTATTAAAATTAAAACAAAATACATATTTTATTAGTTTTGCTTGCATAAATGCATTTTCGAACCAGAAAACGTTCAATTGGCAATTGACAGTATCCCAAAAACCGATATTTGGATTTGAGAAAACAGGCTTATGCACTATAAAGCTACATCGGAAACGTTTTCTAAAACAGTGATAGTATAGAAAACTTTTTTTTTTCAAAATGGATTATTTAAATCGTAAGACACACTTGTAGTTATGATATCTGGAAATAAAGAACACTTTTCGGAATAGTCATAATTCGGAAGAGAATGTTTCTTATTATCGTCCATGATTATATTTTATTTGTCATTTTTGCGTGAACTTTTAATTATCAACGCGTTAAACCAATTAGTACAATTTAAATTTAACCACTTAACAGATCAAAAATTTTTAGAAAAAACTCTCAACTAATGTCTATTTTTTCTGTGTTTTACAGAATTTTTAATCTTTTATCACCAGTTTTTCAAAACAGAGAATTTTTCCCTAATTGAGTCAGAAAAATGCTCAGATTAAATAATACAAAATTTACAATGAAACTTTACTGGTGAAAATAATATGTCATGATTGAAATATGGATGCATGTACGTGGTACGGGCAAATCATGATTGACAAAAACACGTTGCCCGTATGACGCACGGACAAATCATGGAAGTGGTTATTATAACAAGGCAATCTAACCCAAATTACCAAAGTTTAATATGACCGGTATCTAACACTAAACCAAAATCCTTTGTAATTGAAAACTCAGATATTTTATCTATGATGTGTTTTCTTATTTTCCCACAAACTGCGCCAATAGGCAATTTTGATGCATGCGTTAGACATCTGCACGGACCAAGCTTCGGTCCGAAGTCCGAGCCCGTCCCGGTCGCGTGATGGGTTCGGGCCGATTTCCATTAATGGCATTCGGGTCGGACTGGGCTGGGCTCGGGCCTTACTTTTTCCCTGGAGTATCGGAATTGGCCGGGCCTAACTTGTTTTTTCCTCATGAAGACGGTACTTATTTCATTCTTTCTGGTCTTCAAGGACCAAAATAATTATTTTCGGTTGAATCATCCCGTAAAAAATCCTGTTCTCGACGTGACCAAGTCTGTTCAAAAATTAGTAAAATTTGGCTTGGTTCAAAAATTTTTGTAAAAACGGCATATATTTTTCTGTCGTCATTATTCTAGAATTACACATTAGAATTTATTCTTTTTAAAGAACCGTAGACTTCTAGGCTTATTAAAATAGAGTTAAACACATAAAAAAAACCTGCCTATAACGAAATTTTATTTTAAACTGAAAACTGGACATTTCTTATAAACTTCTTTTAAACTGTTCATCATGTAAAATAAAAACAATAATGAGCGAGAAAAAAATATATTAAACATTTACACCTGCTAAAAAGGGAACGTATTTTTTTCTTTCCAATGCGATTCCGTCTTAGACGATTCTACTTTTACCGTGTACCATTTTTAGATTTTTATGTCTCTATTACATGGAATATGGATTAATAATACTACTGATAACTGAAACATTTACATACAACAAACAAAGGTTCACTAAAAGCATAAATATTGCAACTTACGGCCCTTCTGCATAACTCCGAATGGTTTGACCATCATTCGTCTGTTGCAACACTTCTGGCTAGAAAAAAATGGATATAACTACGATATAATGCACCTATCTACACAAATCGTGAGAAATAATGTAGTTCTATTAGAACAATATTGAAGCTTTGCAATGGCCGCTCATAAATCCCTATTATTAAACCCTATGATTAAACCCTACCGATAACTTATTAGATATTAACTGTTATAGGATAGGATTAGATCTAGTAACATGAATTCATAAATATAGGCGATTCTTCTTCAGAATTGGAGTTCAGATCTACAATTGAAGATGAATAATACAAAAACAATCCCAGACAGTACTAAAAATTAATGATTCCGAGGACTGATGAAGTATTTGCAATCATTAACTAATATGTGAGTGTATAATACATTAAATATTTGTTTCTTTGGTTACTATATTAAATTTTCTTTGGTATTCTTATAGTTTTTACACAAGTAAAAATAGCAAAATTACTTTGTTTTCATAATAAAATACTGACAGTTGAATTGTGTTTACTTTTTTATTAGCTTGTCAGCTTGATGATACATATTATAAGAAAAAAAAAGTTTCATTTGTTTTGAAATTTATCAAAAAAGTTAATATTTTTTGCTGTCCTTATAGTTTTTACACGCACTGTATTTTACGGAAACAATCAAATTCTTAGTAATTTGCACTGTTTAGTGCAAATGAATTAACCTTCCATAATTGGGTTGTTGCGCATGATTACCGCAAGGAGAAACTTCCATCAGTAATTTCGTCGTCTTATTTACATAAGAAAATCTGATCTTAACACTTTGCGGCACAGTGTGCCTAGTCCAGGCACAGCTAATTTTAATTTCCAAACTTGCAAACAGCATCAATAATATTTCAATAAAATTTTGCTTTTACAATGAAAACTTTAATTGAAAAGGTCTTAATTTCTAAAAAAGTCGTTTGTAAATTCCGGTATCAGTCGATAATTTCTCATTTACTAATAGAATTTGTTGGTGCCAGAAAGGGTTAAATAAAGCGACTTTTCTTTTTTAACCAAGTTCTGGTAAACGTTAGTGTGATTCTGAAGTAATTGGCAAGATTGTCTGCATATTTAAAAATATTCACGTTTGAAATTTATTTCAAAAGCCATAAACAACGAGAAAAATTGCGATACAGCTATCAAACAAAATGAATTTGAAAGAAATTTTTTTTATTCAACAGTGTAATAGCCCCACCAGTGACTGAGAAGTTCTGCTCTGGAAGCTAGTAGACAACTGATGCTCGGTTGGAACCCAGTAGCGACCGTCGGCCTAATCTTTCGGAGTTTTTCGTGGAGTTCTTCGAGCTTAGGATCTTCTTGTTTAAATGCAGGTTAGGTTCCTTTAGAAAGACCTCCACTGAGGGCACACCCCCCTTAGGACATATATCCCTCGTGCTGATAATTGCCGATTACAAATAAAACCAAACAACCATCGACAATGTAATAATTTAAATTAAGCAAAGTTTAAAAATTTTTTTAAAGGCAGAAAAGGGATTTTAAAATTAGGTCACTATGATGTCAATGTTAGGGACTTTTTTTCTTCATAATATAAATAATTATATAGCATATATACACGTTATAACAAAATGCAGTAGAAAGAATATACTCGAATATTATCAATAAAATTTTAAAACTTCAATGTGGGAAAACCGTACTAACTTTTTTTCTTCCAAGAATGCATTAACGCAAAAAAATTCTTTTAAATATTCTTTAAAAAAAAAAAAAAAAAAAAAAAAAAAAAAAAAAAAAGAATATAATCTTTTCAAAAACAGGAATATCCACTTAACGTAATAAAATAAAATTTCGGTAAGACATTATTCGTCATTAATCTTTAGACATTCTCTTAGGGAAAAAAAAAGAAAGTATAAACAAATAAAAAGGGGAATATAACATCTTGATTTTTCCATTTAAATATTTTCAAAATAATGCTGATAGAATTTTTTTTTTTTTTTTTTTTTTTTTTTTATTTAAACCGAAAAAATGTGATTTTATTATTAATATTATTTAAAGAAGGAAATAAAATGCATTTTTTTTTATAATTGAAACTGCTAAAGTTTTATAATGAAACATTTTAACTAAAATGAATTATTTTTTTTATAGCTATACTTATTAAACTAAATATCCTGTTAGATTTATTCTTATATATTTCCTTCTTTTTCCCTTTAAACATTAACTATTAAATATTTTTTATTGTTCTTGATGGGAAAGTCTTAATTGAAGTCAAAAATTAAGTATATCTAAAAAACTAGTCAAATAACATTGCATAAAATCTACAGAAACAAAGAAATCCGGGCTTCGAAATTTTTGAAACGTAAGCTTCAAACTAAAATTCGTCTATATATACATAATCATTAATCTGTAAAATGTATTAGATTTACCTTCAGATATTTTCTGCTCTCGTTCTCCCTTTTCTTTTCATATTATCTTATTATTTAATTTCAACTTAAAATATCCCAAGACATAACAAAAGCATATAGTAAGCATGATAGTTGTTCTTTCATTTTTGGTGCACTCTTTCTTCAGTCCACATAGCGATGTATATTCTCTGAACCGCGATCCCCACCCGTATAGCCTTCAAACGAATGTTCTTTTTACTTTCTTCTATCTTTACAAGAAGAAAGTATTGGATTCATGAAAATTTTCGACTTCCGGTTTTCGACGGATTTATACGTTTTAGAAGGTCCTGAACACGTTTTCAATATTTTTAGAAAATGTTTGTCTGTGAGCCTCTCTGTCTGTATGTGACAAAAAATTTGTGGGCGCTCTATCTCAAGAACTAATGCTCGAAATTTAATAAAATTTTATATTCAGTTAGACCTTGATATGAATTAGTGTCTATAGGTTTTTGGTGAAAATTGGCCTGCAGGTGGCGCTGTATATTACGTTTTTCATGATTTTCAAGATTGCTATACCTCAAGAACTAATGCACAGAATTTCACCAAATTTCAGATTCTGTGACCCCTTGATATACATAGACGCTGATTAAGTTTTGGTGTAAATTGGCCAGCAGGTGGCGCTGCTATGCCACGTTTTTCATGATTTTCATGATAGCTATATCTCAAGAACTAATGCACAGAATTTTACCAAACTTCAGATTCCGCGATACCTTGAGATACATAGCCGCTGATAAGGTTTTGGTGTGAACTGCCCTATAGGTGGCGCTGCTATGCTACATTTTGCAAGAATTTTGCGATAGCTATATCTCAAGAACTAATGCAGAGAACTTCATCAAATTTTAGATTCTGTTACACTAGAATATATAACATAATTAGACACTGATTACATTTTGGTATTAACCATGCAACAGGTGGTGCATTTTGCACGATTTTTCCTATAGCTATATCTCAACAACCAAAGCACAGAATTTCAACAAACTTCAGATTTTGTTACAAAATGACATATAACATAATTACACGATGATTACGTTTTGTTAGAAATCCTTCAACTGATGGTGCTGCTGTGCTATATTTTGCACGGTTTTTTTTAAACTAGCTATATCTCAAGAATTAATGCACAGAATTTCATCAAACTTCAGATTCTTTTACACCATAACATAATTAGACGCTTTTTTACGTTTTGGCATAAATTGTCCAAGATATGGTGTTGCTGTGCTACGTTTTGCAAATTTTTTGTTATAACTATATCTCAAGAACTAATGGACGAAATTCCATCAAATTTCAGATTCTGTTAGGTCTTGACATAAATAGATGCTTATTAGGTTTTAGTATAAATTAGCCTACATGAGGCACTACTAAGCTCATTTTCTCAGAATATTAATTAAATTTTGCGTTTTAGGCTTTTCGGATACCAGAATCTCATTAGGCTAGGTCGAATGTTCGAGGAAATACGATAGTGGGTAATTTTGGGGTCACCACGTTTTTTGTATTTATATTAAAATGTACTTATGAGAAAGAAGAAAGTTTTGGGATTGACACATCCAACTAGTTTTAACATGCTGCCATCACCGATGAAAATACGGGTTACCGGGCACTATATGAGAAGGATTATATATATTTTTTAAAAATCGATAAAAATTAACGAAAAATTTATTTACAAATTATTGCCATATAAACAAATCATTAATTACATTTAAAAGTTCTGATATAGACCAGCCGGTCCGATACAAAGTTCATATAGCAAGCACTTTCTGTGCATTGGGTCAACTTATTAAAACACATTATTTCCCTCTCACATTACGGTATCACATGAATTTTTATGGGAGGTTCAACTTGGCATCCCTGTTGTGCAGACTGTATCCATCAAAAACTCAAACTCTTTCCCGAAAGCTCTACCAAGAAAACACCAACCTCGCACGTTCAGATATACGCTAGAGCTACCCTTTCACTCAATAATTCCGTCCAAAACTAGCATACAAGGTTTTTAATCTGTTAACAGGGACCTGATCTGTTATTTAAAACTTCCCCCTTCCCGTCGCCTTTATTATCTTTCAGATAGAGAGTTTCTTTGTTTTTCTTGTCTGGGACCTACGTTCTTGAATAGAAAGAATAACTTCAATTCATTGATACAATGGGGTTTGTTCACACCACAAGCTTTAACTATAATATCTTGGATCAACTTCACGATAGCGAAAAATATTATCTTAAACTTCAAGTATGCAGAAAGGAATATATATGAAATACAATAAATAAATAAAAAGATAATATCAGATAACAGTAATTTTAATTGTTTGCCTACTCACTACCGTTAGGAACCTGGCAATCTTAAATAAATTTGATTTATTGCTACATTTTTCTGGTTTTAGTTTATATTGATCACCATGCTGTGACGTTTCTTAGGAAATGAGAATCTGTAGCTTTATATCATTAAAAAAAATCTTGAGTCAATTATACTAGTTTTACTTACTAAGCTGTTAATTAATTAATTAATTAATAGTTTTATCTTGTTCTGACGTAGAATTATTATGGCAAGGAATCAGATATCTGTATATTTAAAGAGTGGGTAAGTGTGATCGTAAATCGAAGATTTCGTTTAATATTTCTTTCGGAACAACTTATTCTTTAATCAAGAAATCCAAATTATTAATTTATAATTATTAAATTCTTAGATAGATGATAGCACCAATAAATTTAATTTTGAAATAATTATAGAAAGAAGTTATTTGTTCTAATCAAATTAAAACTATTGAAATATCAAATTATTTACATAAAATCTAAAATTCCAAGGTTTTTTTTTTTTTTTTTTTTTTTTTTTTTTGAAAATTCGAAATTAAACAAAAATTAACGGAGATATAAATAAAATTTTTAATTTCTAAAAATGAAAAAAAAATGTTTAAATGAAATCTAAAAACTCTGAATCATTAATAAATTGCAATAGTTTTTAAAATAGAAAAAAAAATTGAATTCCAAAAAAATTATGAGTGTCAGTGATTAAAAAATATATATATATAAACCCTTAAATTGACAAAAAAATTGAAATTTCTTTTAATTAAATCTGTCTAAATTTGAAAATTTCAAGTTCCAGCAGCGGGCTTCAAACTGAGAACCTTCTGTTTACAAGCGAGATGCTTTATTTCCAAGATATGATGTCTACACGAAAGACGTTGAAATTAATGTTACCTTTTAAAATTTAAATCACAAAAACGAATGAATGACATTGATGAAATTTATTTAATTAAAATAAAAGAATTTTTCAAAATTTTATTGTTTGCTTTGCTACACGAGATATTCAGCTGTAAATGCACAAAATTTGAAGTCTCTGACTTATACAGTTTTTGTGTATGAACTCTGTAACGGACAGTATCGAACAACAGTAACAACATCGACAGTAACAACATAATATCGAAATCTAATGTCTTAATTGATTTTATGCTTAGTTTCAGAATCGTAGCTGCAATATTCATATAATTTTGGATAGAGGAGTAAAATGGGGAGGGGGGTGTAGTTGAAAGCCTGATTTTTAGCTTATGGGGCTAGATTTGTGACAGTGGATGAGAGAAAAGTACTGTAATTTGGACTCGGGATCATAGTGATGTACCCACTTCTCATCCACTGTCACAAGTGTAGCCTCATAAGCTAAAAATCAGGCTTTCAACTACACCCCCCCCCCTCCCCATTTTACTCCTCTATCCAAAACTATATGAATATTGCAGCTACGGTTCTGAAACAAAGCATAAAATCAACCAAGACATTAGATTTCGATATTATACATCAACCCATTGCAGGACAGATATTCTATATACACTAGACACAATAGTTATTGAACCTCCATCGAATATGCGTATTTTACATATTACGCAAAGAACTGTGTAAATTACAACTCACTCCCACACTCACCCCCTCCCCCTCTTCTTAAAAACTTCCTCTAAATAAGTTTTTAGAACTTCACCCCTCCCTCCAAAACTATGCTACTATAGCAGCTACGGTTCTAAAATTCAGTATATTGCCATTTAAGACATTAGTTTTTGATATTCCTCATCAACCATCTAGTACAAATATTACTTCTCTGTTAATAGGGAAGTATGGGATACATTTTGAAATTTGCAATTTCTTTATTTATAAAATTGATTCTTCAAATTATGTTTCTATATTGTTCAAGGACATTAGAAAGTGTTTCATTTTGTGTTATATAAATCAAAATTTTTGTATTTTTGTCAAATAAAGTTGATTTTATTATTTTTGTAAAAAATAATATCCCATTCCTTCCCACTCTCCTCTAAATATACACATAAAAACTGCTATTTTTTTTTCTATATTCTTCCTTGCTTCTTAAATTTATTTTCCCCCATTATAGATATTATTTAGTACATACAATTAAAAATTAAGATAAAGAAAAAAATTAATTAATTAATGATAAATTTTAGACTAGTCAGATGGAATAATGATAGTTGGTAAACTTGCAATTTCCACACTTTTTATTTTCAGAATTCAGACTCAATTTTTCATTTTTTATTTTTCAGACTCAAGATACAAAGTCAAGATATTGACAAGACACTCAAGATACTGTGTTACATGCAGTTATAAAAGTAAAATTTAAAATATTATAAAAAAATAGAAAAAAGATATGTAATCTTCATCTCACACACACATACACATATTACTTGCACAAATTTTAGCTGATTTGTTTATATATATATATATATAAATCACCTATACTACATGTTGAATTGTTTTCTTTTTTAAAATATTCATCATTACAAAGAATTTACCTTAAAAAATTATCAAGATTATTAAAAAGGCTCTTGAATCATTAAAATAACATCTTTTGCATTTAAGATTATATTTAGAAATTTGTGTCTTTTTTCAAAAAAAAAAAAATAAATAAAAAAATTCAAACATATTTTAACATTAATGAAACGACTCGTGTTTTTATAAATGAAAATTTCAGTTATTGTAATTAAAATTTTAGATATCAAACTAATGGGTATTTTTATTTATCCGCTATAGTAAAAAATAAAATAAGAAATACTGTGATTATATCCAAATATCAATTGACTCTTATAAATTTTCGAAATTAATGCTCGTAAAATTTATTTGGCAATTACCATTTATGTCTTAAATATATAAACTCAGCCGGAGAGGGATATTTATGTAGGAGGGGTTAATATGTTCGATTTTGATTATTCATTATGACATAACTGTTGTATTTTTTATATACATACAATCATATGTTTTAAGTCATATAAATTCTGTAATAATAGGCAAAATTGCAATGGAAAAATGTTTATTTGAATAAAAAGCCACTACTTTAATATAAATTTTCTTCAGAATTTTTAGTCTAAGGTTATTTTAAATCAACGTATTTTTGTCCTATTGAAATTTACTTCTGTATATTTTTATTAAATCTATAATTAACAAGCAAAAATTATCTGTTCTTTACTATGATTATTTTAGGGGAACATAGTACTTCTGATGTAATATTTCCAAATTAAAACACCGTTGAAAATTAAGTGTAATTATGATAAATACATATTCCAAATTTCTCAAAATTGGAAGATGTAGCGTAGAAACTAAAAACAACGCTATAGTTTTAATCGATGATAAACTTAGTTAACATTATAAGTTTCATAATTAAAAAAAACTTACAAAGAAATTTCAAAAAATAAATAAAACTCAAATGAACTGTTTAACTTAGAATATATAATTTATAGATATGATATACATTTGTATAGTAGTTTATAAATAAACTATATATTTCACAGAACAGACCCAAAATTTAATACCGACCCCCCCCCCCTAAAAAAATTATGTTAACGTTTTGCTACTGTTAAATACATTCATAAATTCCTTTTAAGATGAAAATTTTTCAAGAAATAAATAACCTTAGATACAACAGTTGTAATTTTAATAGACATTTATCAGGAGTTAGGTAATGTTGACATTTTTTAAAACAAGTAAATTATTCGTGTAAAAAATTCTTATATGTAAAAAAAAAAAAAAAAAAAAAAAAAAAAAAAAAAAAAAAAAAAAAAAAAATCCAACTATATAGCATATACATTTATACATAAATTTAAACAAATCAGATGAAAAGAATTGAAGGTAATACGAACGTGTGAGATTAAACACCTTACATTTTATAGGAGAATAATTTCTATATTTTTCTCAACGCGAGCGCTAGCATTCAGCTGGATCCACCATTAGTTTTCAATTTAAACCTGATGAAGCCAAGTCAACCATGATTATGATGCTAGTTTCGATGGTAGATTTGCGTCTAACTCGGGATCGAAGTAATTCGTGAACAGGACCATAAATTGTACTGCGAACTAAAGTTAAACTAAAATTACAAGTTAAACTTTGAAATGGGTTAAATAAGTTACAGGCTATGAGACGGCTAAAATAATTTAGGATAAAATAAGGCATACTTATATTCGATGAGCAAAATGTAAAAATAACTCAGGATGCTAATTTAGAATTATCTTAATTACATGCATTATATTTTATGTTACATATTAAATGAATTCGAAATAGTTTTTAGGTACTATTGAAGGTTAAACTACTGTTTTTTAAATTAAGGGGAAGGGGTGGGCAGCAGAAAAATTAACAATAGTACAAAAAATATTATTTAAATTTATGAATAAGTATAAAGTGGGATTATATCTCTATTATAAAGCCTCTTTAGGAAGTCATCCTAATTTCGCTTTAAGAATGATATCAAACACTATTACTGAAAATTTTAAGTAAAATTGTGAAAAAACAGCGATATGCGAGACAGCTGAAAGAAATTACGATTTAATTAAAAACTAGAATTATAAAATCAAGCATTCTTATATTTGATGTACAAATTTCAAAAAGTAATTCGGAAAACGAAATTAAAATTAACTTAAATGAATAAAATTTTACGTTACATGTAACGAAATATTGTTACATGTTGTCGAAATTAAATTTTTTAAAACTTTTTTTAAATATCCACTTGCTGCTGAAACGGGGAGGGTGAGAGAGGTGGTCAGAGTATCGTATAAAAATAAATAAATATATTAGTTTGTTATTTAAAAATGCTATTACAGCAATGCAATGACATCATATTATTTATGGAACGAGATTACTGAAATAAAAAGTGTAGCTCTGAATAATATGTAAGCCTCTCATCCCTTTCGTAACGTTCCGTTCCTACTTTAAAATTCACGCATTTATAATTTTTGTAACACATTAATTAGAATAATTTCATGTGTTATCTACATTTACACATTTTTCTGAGTTTATGAACTAATAACAACATACAAACTTAATGCCATAAACTAAACGCACATTAAGATAGGTATTTTTTGTGGGAAATGTGTACTTTTTTATGAGAAGTGGATGATTTTAAAAATTTACACACTTACCTATGTGTATATCATTAAGTGTTAATTACAATAACGTACAAGTTTGTGTAAATTCAGGCATTTTCACCATTTACACATTTATTTGTAATTTTCAAGTGATAACAAAATACTTACTTAGTTTTGTAAGCTAAAATACACATAAAAACAGGCAAAATTTTGCAAAAAGTGGGTAATTTTCATGTCAGGAGTCTAATTTTAGGAATTTACACACATATTGATGCAAATTCGTCTAATTTACACTTTTATTTTTTAGAGTGTAAGTCTACTCTTCAATAATAATAATAATAATAAAAAGTTTTCTTCTTGTGCTTGATAACATAGGTTTTTGTGCCATCGGCTGTTGGACTAGAAGGCAAATAATGGAAATTACCACATCATTACATATGACATTTTCGCATTAGGATGAAAAATATTTTTTTTCTAAACTCTTGAACAGGATATGACGCCGCTGTTCAAAATAACACATTTTTATTCAGAAAGCTGTTATATTATTGTATCACAGTAAAAATGAATAAAATTATTTCCTTTAATATAAGTAATTTTACAAGGAATGCGCCTAAAAGTAAATTTTTGTATTTCACTGACACTCAGAATGGAGCCTCGATTAAAGAGAGTGAATGTTTTCATGTAAAATTGCAACAGGCGAATGTGACATAAAGTTTGGAAATATATTTATTACTAATCTGTTACACAGTAAAACATTTGATAAATATTGAATATATACATGAAAAGTCTACATGTAAATTTTGCAATGTTGAAAAAGGTGCAATTTTCAGATTTCATCGAAAACAAAATGATGACAAAAAACGCAATTTCCGTTGTTTTTTTAATATGTAATACCAAATGTCAAAGTCTCACTTCATAATTTCATTATCTTAACTGTACTGGATATTACACTGGTTATGTATAGGAATATATTTTAAATTTTCAATAATATAAAAAGTTGAAATTAAACTTTAGTTAAATATAATGTATGTTTTAAGAGTTAGATAAGCCAATATAATATTAATTAATCATTGAAGTTGCTTTTGTTATTTTCTATAAATTCAGTCAATCAGCTCTTTTAAACATTTTCAATTTAATGTATTTTTTTAAACACTTTCAATATATTTTCAACGAAGTCCAGCTAGCGGCATGGGTGTCTGTGTTGTTCCTGTGATGTGTATTAAAATGTAAATACTGTATTTCCTGTAATAATAAAGTGTTCTATATTTGTTTCTGTGCATTCTGGATCATTCGAGGTAACAACCATTGTAGCTATAAACCTCAAAGCATTGTTCATTCAAACTCAAATTCAACAAATCTTAGATTCTTTTGAAAACAAAAATTAAAACAGTGTGACAATTAAAGCAATTTTCGTTTATTTTTCAATACACAATACCAAATTCAAAGTCTGATTAAATAACTTCATAGTTTCATTAACTTAATTGCATATTACTGACTATATATAGGAATGAATTTTAATTTTATATGCGTTTTTAGCCATGTCAGATATAACCTCTTTGAATTTGGAAATATTTAGCTGAACGGATTAGCTGCAATAGCGAGTTGTGTAATTTTCTCGATTTTTGTATTTGTGTTACACAAATTCAAATAAAACTTTAGTTAAACTTAACATTTGTTTTAAGAGTCAGGCTAGCTAATGTGATATTGATTAATTATTGTAGTTACTTTTGTTATTTTTTATAAATTCAGTCAATCAGCTCTTTTAAACATTTTTAATTCTATGTATTTTTTACAACAATTTCAATGTATTTTTGACGAATCTTACATTTTGTCAGAAACCGAAAAATAAAGCTGTGAGACAGTAACGCAATTTTTGTTGATTTTTTTCAATAAGTGTCAAAGTCTCAATAAATAACTTCATAATTTTATTATCTTTATTGGACGTAACTATAGGATCTATAGGATAAAATTTAAAATTTTCATTGATTTTAAAATGTTCAAATTAAACTTTAGATAAACTTAACAATTGTTTTAAGAGTTAGGCTAGCCAATGAAATATTGATTAATTATCGCAATTACTTCGGTTATTTTTCACAAATTCAGTCATTCAATTCTTTTAAACATTTTCAATTATCGAATTGGACGAGTTTCTACTTATTTTGTATTAAGAGCACACACTAGTCACGCGATAAAAGCCGAACGCTAATGATAAGTTTATGGGTGCAATCTTTTCAAATATTTCGCTGAAATTTTAATATTTTTACATGATTTTTTTTGCACAAGATAGCTGAGGACGATCCACAATCGGCCTAGTTTTTACTTTTCGATTTTGCTTATATATTTTTTATATTACGATAGTTTCAGTTTCAGAACCGGTTTAAACCGGTTTCGAAAGTTAAAGTAATTTTTTTTTTAAATCTGAATCCAAAACTTAAAAAGTAAAAACTAGGCCGGTTGTATATTGTCCTCAGCTATCTTGTGCAAAAAATCATGTAAAAATATTAAAATTTCAGCGAAATGTTTGAAAAGATTGCGCTCATAGACTTATCATTAGCGTTCGGCTTTGACCGCGTGACTAGTGTGTGCTTTTAAACATGTTGTCCAATAGATTACGTTAGCACGCACTAACTGTCATTTATCATTAATTTTTTTATCATTTTACACTATCGTAATAATTGTATAACCTATTAAATACTTATGAAATGAAAAATAAAAATGCTATCAATAGTTTTTTTAAAAACTCAAGAAAAGACAGAATCCTTAATAACATTTTCTTTCCTTCGGCTAATTTATCAACACAAAAAAAATTTCATTCCCCGCCTATTATTCAATAATAAGAAAATAATCTTTTCAAGAGCAGAACTATCCACTTAACGTAATAAAATACAATTTCGATGAGACATTATTGATCATTAATCTTCATAAAAATTCTCAGAATAAAAGAAAATATAAACAAATAAAAATGGCGTTAAATTTTAACGAAGCTTCGGCTCTTAACATTTAAGTATTTTAAAAATTCTGGTTATAGAATTTTTTTTATTTAAGTCTGAAAATGGTGGTATATTTTTTAAACTAGTCTGATAAAAGAAAGAAACGAAAATCGTTTCGAAAGATTTTATAATGAAAATTTTTAACTTTAATCAATTATTATTTTAAAATGTGTATAATTATTAAACTAAATGTCTTATTGGATTTATTCCTATATATAATACATTTCTTTCTTTTTGAATTCTTTAAATAAAATCTATTAAATATTTTTAAATTGAAGATAAAATCTTAATTTAAGTCGGGATTAAAGTATTCTTAAAAAATAAATCAATATACAAAATCTACAAAAAAGTAATAAAACTGGCTTTCGAAGACTATTAAAACTAAAGCTTGAAAATAAAATTCATTAGTTTTTTAAAACTATTTTCACATGCCAATCCAGAAACTTTGTTTTATCTCATACATCTTAATATTTCAAAAAATAATAACAAATGTTATTACTTCAATATTATTAGTTAAATACTATATCAACTTTCATCTTAAATATCTGCTTCACTCAGTTAATTGGAGGAAAAATTAGTTAATCTCGATTATGATGTATATTAAAAGGAATCGTTTTTCGTTATTTTTTTATTCATCAGTTATTTGCGAATAGCCGGGTCAGCAGGATGCGAAGTTCCCATCACTGCACGAGCCCCTGATGTATAACACAAATACAATAATCGAGAAAATTACACAACTCGCTATTGCAGCTAATCCGTTCAGCTAAATATTTCCAAATTCAAAGAGGTTATATCTGACATAGCTAAAAACGCATATATGAAATTTAGTTAAAATCAATGCATGATATCATATACTTTTAGAAGGTATAATGCTAAGAATAGCATAAAACCCTCACTATTACAGCGCCTCTTTCCAGCGGAATACTTAAAATTTCAAGGAGGACCTACTGCCCGTACTATAAACATATACCGTAATTTCGGGTGTATAAGCCGCGGACCAAACAATTCTTTTTCGACCCAGACTTTTTTAAGAAATAAGTGTAACTAATTAAATCGCCGTAAATATTTGTCTTTAATCATTAAATAAGATTTCTGGGTCCAAAAAGAATTGTTTTATCCGCGGCTTATACACCCGAAATTACGGTACATGAAATTTCTTTAAATTCTATGCATAACTTCATGCACTTTTCAATGAGATAATAACGACACAGGGATACACAGACTGACATACAGACATTTTGAATAAATGTGTCTTTTGAGGTATTTGACATCTAAACCTAAATCCGTCGAAAACCAGGGTGAAAAAAGATTTATTACAATAATTTCTTCTATTATATATATAAATAAAAATCACTAACACATAAAATGTATTATATCTATCATCATATATTTTCCTCTCTTGTTCCTTTTATGCTTTCTTATTCATTTCAAACTTAAATGTTCCGAAACGTATCAAAAGCATATGCTAAGCATGATTACTTGTAATTTTATGTTAAATAAATTTTATTTCTGGTTTCTGTTTTAGATTTTTGTTGATCACCACGATGCCGAATTCCCGTATTATCAGCCTAAATAGCTTTGTAACTTTAAAAAAATCAGCTATCGATTTTACTAATTTTACTTATTAACCTGTTAATTAATTGGTGAAATTATCATGGCAATGAATCAAAGATTTTTTATAAAATTATCTTGTTTAATAAACGGAACTTAAAACGCACTAATTATCGTTTTTCATCAAAATTGTGTAATTTTAGTTTATTATAATAATCGTATAACCTGTGTCTTTTTTATAAATAATCATGTAGTAACAAAATTTTGAAGTTTCAAAATGTCTACAGTTCATTGTACGAATTTAATTTATTATCACTTTTCTCTTTTCTTGCGATGCATTTATCATGGCAGTGAATCAAAGATTTTGCATAAAATTATCTTGTTCAGTAAAATGGAAGTCAATATGCATCAATTATTATTTATCATCAAACTTGTATAATTTTACTGCATTATACTAATTATACCGAGTGGGCAAAAAAGCCGTAGAAACTCTAAAAAATCATAAAACCCGAAAAAATATACAAAATGAAAAATGGTTTGCATAGTTAGCAACGATGGGTCTCCGGAATTTCTTTAAGACAGGAAAAAAATAATTCAAAAAACTGCCAATTGGTGGCACTGACGTACAGAAGTGAAAGAGAAGGTACGTAAATAATGACAGAATGCACCAAATTGTTTTTAATAGTTGTATGTGTTCCGAATGATCACTACCTCAAGGGATAACACAATGCAGGAGAATCATAAATCCACCAACGATACCGTGCAAGCAGTCCGAATATAGAAATGATACCTCTCAGCGGATCTCATGTATCATTTTCAAAAGATTAGATGGTTCGGATTAATACACATGGGGTTTCAAATATCTCCATAAACAGACGTATGCCGGAATCAAATCTGGAGACCAAGGAGACCATGGGATCCACTATCCTCTAGCGTACCAGTTTCCTCAAACCTCCGTAGAAGCTTTATGACGCCTTTCGCTGTTAAAGGCTCTTTACCTGTCTTGACTTTCTTTAGAACTCGGAATTTATGCCAGGCAATGGTCGCTAATTTCCTGATTCACGTAAAATAATGTCATCAACAAAATTTTCTCCTTTGCATTCAGCATTCTCCATCCCTATTCACATAAATGGTTTATAAGGATGAACTGGTTGTAGAACAGAAGTGCAAGTTTTTATAACCGTTTCATTTGTATATTTTCACCAAAGTCGCTCGCACGAACAACACCTGTCGATTTTTTTTTCTGTGTGTGTTTGTTATTTTTTTCTTGTTTTATAAAAAATCAAGCGACCTATCAATGATATCCTTGCAAACTGTTTTTTATGTCTGTTATTTTCTCAGTTTTTATGAAGTTTTGAAGTTTCTACATTTATTTATTTATTTTATTTATTTATTTATTTATTTATTTATTTTGCCCACCCTGTATAAGCTGTGCCTTATTTATGAGTATTCCAGAAGAAAAAGAATTTTTGTAGCTTCAAAAGACTGCAATCCATTTTACTAATCTTGTTTATTAACCTATAAATTTATTAATTATCATTATTATCTTTTCGTATGGTACAATTATCATGGCAGTGAATCAAAGATTTTGCATACGATTATTTTGTTTAGTAAATTAGAGCTTAATATGCACTAATTATTATTTATCATCAAATTCAGATAATTTTGCATTATCATAATAGTTTTATAACGTATATGCATTATTTAGGACTGATTCAAATATATTAGAGCCCGATGCATTGTTTTTCAAGGGTGCGTGGAAAAAAAAAATAAATGCGAGTTAACATAAAAACAGGAAATTTTTTATATAAATTACTAATACATGCAATATATATGGTAATACTAATAAATATTTATTTGTTACTTACTAAACTGTAAAAGAAATAAATCAAAGTTGTAAAAAATCGATATATATTTTTAAAAATCAGTAATTTTATAATGGAATTTTCGTTTTTGTCTTAATTAAACATTAAATTTTTAAGAAATACATCATTTTTATGAAATTTCATGCGCATATATGACGTTTCGTATAGTTTCAAATGCTGTAATTGCATCAGACTTGAAACTGGTGCAGGATTAGGTTCATCGGTATGAATTTTATCCTCTTCTTCGTCGTAATTATTTACCCTTTTACAATCATTACATGTTTCTTCTATACTTAGAACACCACATGTGGCAACAACCTGATCAATGACAATATAATCGCTTAATGTCACATTAGATACATCCTCTGGCACACGCAACCATTTGCATTTCCATCACCATCATCATTATTCTTTTTTTTTTCTTGTATTTAGCATTCTTCGTCAAATGTTCACACATAACCGCATTTCATGAAACAAGTCTGAATAGCTATAAAGGTTATTTTATGCAATGTTGAACGTTCAAAATGAATAATACAGATCGTCTGTACAGAAGGTCTATTTTTGGAGTAGATTAGTTTGCTTGTTCAAGGAAACTTGAAGACCTTTTCAATAGCTTTCTTCTGTAAAATTGCTAAAAACAGTTGATTTTCCCGGCATCAAGAGATTGTATAACAGTTGTACAATAAGTTGGGAAAAAACAGATATTTATTTTTTTTCAAAGACGACGTATCTGGAGAATGAACTGAATAATTGTCAATAAGTAGAATGATTTTCCTTTTTTTTTGAGCGCCGATTGATCAATCAAAATCAAGAAGAAATTTCGTAAAACTATTATTTTCCCTCCATATTTCAGAATTCGAATCGTAAACTATTGCAGTTTCTTTAGATTCTCCAAGCATGGAGGTCTAGAAAATTTACCAATAATGGGGAATACTCATTTACCAGAACCTCTCTTATTTGTGTATACATTGTAAAAAATTTTTAACGTTACTCCAAAAAATGGGTAGCAGCCTTGGTGCCTCTACACTTTTAAAAATCTGCTGCATTTTGTTGCAACGCACTCCCTTGCTTGTATAGAAAATGGTTACTTGGCCGTGAAATGGAGCTTTCTCATTGGTTGGAATAGAGATATTATATACAAGCGGTGGAGTGCGTTGCAACAAAATGCAGCAGATTTTTAGCAGTGTAATTTTATGGATTACTTTAAGCGATATAACCGGTGTAACATTATACTAATGTGTATTGTTACATCAGTAATATATGTAAATTACACTATTATATAAATGAAAAATATTACTCCGTAAAATTGGAGGCAGCTGCTGCCACCAACTTTATGGAGTAACGTTACATAATTTTTTTACAGTGTAATAGCCATTGTAAATCTTTTTTATGTCTACCACCATGACAAGGTTCTCCTTTGAGCTACATTTCTCTCTGATAGGTATTTTTAAGACAGGCTTGTTTCGTCTGCATTATGGATATCATAATCCTAGTGTCATTTTAGTAATTTCGCAAGATTTTCTGTGGAATTTGTAATTACTGCTGCAGCACTTTCGCCGCATAATTTCTTGGATATCTATCCATGATAAAATTTAAAACATGAAATCCACCCATTAGATGCAGAAAAGTATTCATGCCAAAAGCAACTGTTTCACGTGCCTTCTTTCGAAGAATATTCCCATCCACAGGAATGTTGGGTGCACGAGTGTGCTCATACTAAGCAAAGATAATTCTTTCGAAGTCACATAGATCAAAAATTGGTAGTTTTTCCATACTTGACAGCCTGCTCTCTAATTTCTTTATTTTTCGAAATTATCGAATTTAAAATTGATGGCGTATATCTAAACATTTAGCGGTGTTAATTTTTTTCTCAAAAGGATTCTTTGGCATCTCATCTATAATGTGAAGCCTTTTTTCTAAGGTTCGGATTTGTTTTGCCTTTTTTAGATTTAAGAGATCGCATAAAATTTAGCGCAAAACGCATTAAATTGAAAACTTATATTCTTGATTCTAAACACGTGTATTGTATAGATGCAAATTCATGGTTTCCAGTCGCCAAGTGGTGAATAAATTTTTTACTTTGGCGTTTAATTTTCGGCCTGCCATCTTTTGATGAAAAATTTCGCGATCCTATGACGAAATTTAGATTTTTTTATAGCGATTTTTTAAAGATAATCACGGTTGTTTACATTTACATAGATGTCACAATATTAGTGATAAGCCTTGTTTTCTTCCCTAAAACAGTATAAATGAGTTATTTTAGGATAAAAAGCAATTCCAATTTGTATGTCATATGGATCTGCTTGATCTTCAACATTCGCGAGAAAAAAAAATCAACAATAAATGCGAGAAAATGATATTTTGAAGAATGATGTATGCGGGTTTCGTTAACATTATTTTAACATAATTTGTGCAGGGACCAATAAAACTGCAATGTGACGATCTATAAAACGACTATTGCCGGAAAGCATATTTCAGATGTGTATATTGCTGGGACGATTACTGTTTCTAAACCAATAGGAGACCGTCATTATCACGGTCAGGTACACGCCCACACAGTTTGATTGACAGGAACTCGTGGACAATTGATCATGTGTGTTTATTATTTATTTGTACTCGGATTGTTTGAATTTGTACTCGGTAATTAAAAATTAAAGGTACGAAAGAATTTTTTTTTTTTTTCAAAATGACTGAATTTTATTTACTTCAATTAGAAATTATACTTCCTCTGATCCTGAAATAAATAAATAAATAAATAAATAAAAATTAAAGTAAGAATTTTGCTTATACGGATATTTTCGCAGAATACTTTTTTTCCCATTTGTTTAATATATATATAAATCATTTTGGAACGATATTTAGAATATTAAAAGGGTTTGAAATATTTTTTTTTAAATGTCTTATTTATTAATAAAAGACAGCCTCCAATAATTAAAAAAAAAATCACCAACGGACTCTCGGCCCGCGATGGACTCGAACCCATATCCTCCGGTTTCAAGCTAGACGCTCTAACCATTCAGCCAGTCAGCTCACTTTCATCCGCAACAGATTATCGTTATAATTAGCACCGTCAATTGTCCACGAGTTCCTGTCAATCAAACTGTGTGGGTGTGTACTTGACCGTGATAATGACGCTCTCCTATTGGTTTAGAAACAGTAATCGTCCCAGCAACATACACATCTGAAATATGCTGCCGGAAAACGATGGATGCAGAAACGATAGATCATGGTTTCAATGCATAACAAAATTTTGTAGGTTTGAAAAGTCTGCAGACCGTTTTACTAATTTTATTTATTAACCTGTTAATTAATTATCGCTTTTTTTCTTTTTTGTGATAGAATTATCATAGCAATGAATCAAAGATTTCTATTAAATTATCTATTTCAATAAATTGGAAGGTAATATGCACTAATTATCATTTATCAACAAATTTGTACAATCTTACTTTATCATAATAATTACATAACCTATATTTTATTTATGATTAATCTTGTAGTAACAAAAAAAATTATTATTATCAATAGTTTTTCAGAATTTAAACAAGTAAAAAGTCAATAATAACATGGGTTTCTATCTTTTGAAGCATCAAAACAATCAAAATTTCATTCCGAAACTCTTAAGAAATCAAAAAATAATCTTTTCTAAAGCAGAACTATCTACTTAACGTAATAAAAAAATTTGTTAAAACGTTTCTGGTCATTAATCTTCAGACAGTCTTTTATTAGAATAAAAGAAAAGTAAAATCAAAGAAACAAACAAATAAAAATGGAACTAAAACATCTTTTAATGAAACTTCTGCTCACGCTATTTAAATATCTTAAAAATTTCGATGATAGAAACATTTTTATTTAAGTCAGAAACTGCTAGTGTACTTTAAAAACTAGACAGCAGAAAAAAGTAAAATGAAAATTTCTTCGAAAGTTTGTATAATAAAAAAATTTAACTGAAATTAATTATTATTTTTTTTTTACATTTTTCAATTTTAGAAGAAGAAACTATTTGTTTCGTCAAAAAATTCGACTTTTCGATGGATTTGTTCATTATAGAAGGTCTTGGATATAATTTGATGATTTTTACAAAAGTCTGTTTATATATATGACAAACTTTTTAAAGGGACACTATCTCAAAAATTAAAGTTCTGAAAAAACTCTATGGCATTAATGACGTGGATAGTCGTTAAGACGTAAATCATTAAGTACTTTATTAATTTCATCATCAAAATTAATATCTCAATAATTATACAACAAAGACTTTGCAAAATTTTGCAGTGACAGATTTAATTTTGATAATCAGATCAGTAAAATAAGTAATTCTGGAGTAATTATGCCACGTTAATAATCTATCAATTTTTCTTTCAAAAAATAAATAAATAAATAAAATAACATAAAATAAAATACCGCAATCTGATACAGAAACTTATTGACTATGTATACAAGGAAGAATATTTTAGCAGATATGTATTGATAAAATGTAATGGCGTGTTCTCTTGACCAATACTATTTGGCGTTATTATCCACATAGTTGAGTAATAACGCCATGGTAACAAAACTACGAAATATGGCATGTAAATGGCATGTAAATTATCCAATTTTAAAGATACAAACTCTACAACTTTATAAATTGACAACTATGGAAAAATTAGCAGCACTTAGGACATACGAATTTCTCTTTATCCTATTTGGTTTACAAGAATGCCAATAATGCTCTCTTGTGCATAAAATAAGAAATAAACCCTCTGTGGATGTAGTTCCTAACAGTGGCGTAGCTACGTTTTTTGGCGCCCGGGTCAAGATTAATTTTTGCGCCCCTCCCCCCCCCCCCAAAAAAAAAACAGATTTTTCTTTTGGAAGAAGAAACAAAATAATAATCTTTTTGACTTGTACTGGGAAGAAAAGGCAGGATTCGGCTAATTTTACTCAAACATACTAAATTAAAATGCATACAACCAGATTACTAAAGATTTCCAATTTTCATCAATATTGAATTTGAATGGGAATTTCAAAAACTTAGCAGTACGTTCGCGGAATGTTTATGTTGTTTTAAGCATGTGGGATGCAGAGCCCTATTAGGGTTCTGCTGGCTCATAGCTTTGCACCTGTATGAGGGCACCTTGCAATTCCTATACATTTTTTTTTTTGGGGGGGGGGGTTGTACAGGATAAGGAATGGATTATTATAAGATATTATGATACGGTTTCAAAAATAATCAAAATATATTTTTGTTTTAAGAAAATATTGCGGAAACTACAATTTTAAGACTCTGAAAAAAATCATTTTACTGAATTTGAGCCCCCAGAAGTAGTAGGTACAAGGCCATGGCCTTATAAGCCTGTGCGATAATCAGGCTCTGTAAAGGATAAAAAACACTGTACTAAGGGGATTATTGTCCGCATCGGTGTTTACTTATTGAGCAGGGTTCGGGTAACACAAGAAAAAAACTCCAAGTTAAATAATATTATTCTTGACTGAAAACCATTTTATTGAGGATCGATCACCAGGTCTTGTAACAGGCTCTGGTCGACGGTAAGGGTCTGCCGACCGCAGACACGTAAAGCTACATTTCACATCCAACGGTAAGAGCCGAATGATGACAAATACATTTTTGAAGCCCCAAAGTTTTGGCGAATCGCATTTGTATTTATCGCCAATAACGAACACCGGATGTACCCTTTCGATGACAGAAGGCATGATGCATTTGGTTTCCGTTACATAGACTACAATGAGAATGGTCAAAGTGTAAAATTTTAAATTATTGATGCCAAATGATAAAAGGGTGTATATGGCACAGAAAACCACGAGAACTTTAGATTTGGTAATTCTGATAAGCCTGCATAACTAACGACCATGCAGGTCCCGAAATTTTTCGTAAATAAGTCGTAAGACCTCTGATCGAATTCACCGAGATGATTGTAAGATGCAATGACGAAAGAGTTCGGTCAAAAGAGGTTCCCGAGTCAAATTATTTTACTCCATTGATCTCTCAGTCATTTCCATAATTTACATAGATAGATGTAGTTTTCTCTAATGCATATGAGTTTAATTTAAATGTATGTAAAATAAATTGAACTTTGTAAAATAAATTGAACTTTTAAAACGACGAAAACAGACGTTTGTAGTGGTCGTACTAGGAAGACTGAAAAGTCCAATTTCGTTTTTTTATATACGATTTATGTAGGAAAATTTAGGGTAAATCGCTCACATCTCTATTTGGTTTTCTCAATGACAATTTGATGAAAAAAATGGAATTTCCAATAAGGAAGAAATAATACATTTTCTCCTTGTTCTTTCAGCTAAATACTTTCTGCATTGGTTTAAGGAAGCTTTCGTTTTAAATAGTTATATAGAATGCTAAAGAACAGCAAAAATCAGCCTGAAAATCAATCTATCTGTGTCCATGTGTATGTTCTTGAAAAAAATGTTCTTGATAACAGGAATGTGGATTTCAAGTCTCCAGTCGGCTTTTTGATTTATTTACTTCAGGCTAGACAGTTAAAAGCCTCCATCAGCGATTGACAATTATGAATTTTGCCATTCCTTCCACTTTCATCGAATTTCTTCAAAACATTCACACACACACGCGAAAGAAGTCAACAATTATTATTCATTTTCAAAATATGTGAAATAATTTCGGTTTAAAGCTCCTCTGAATTTGGCGCCCCTATTTAATCATTTTGAATCTCAAACATAATTATCTTCGTTACCGATTGCAGTGTTGAATTTAAACACTTTTCTCCGGGAGGGACATCAGTAGCTCCGAGGGTGACATTATAGAGTTCTGGGGGGAGGGGGAACTGGTACTTTTTGGCCATTGAAAATGCAAAATTTCAAATTTTCCAGGGGGGACATTTAATTGTTCCGGGGGAGAATGTCCTCCCCGGCCACCCCCTGAATTCAACACTGACCGATTGTGTTGCAACATCCCTGGAAATAAAACCAAAATAAAATACTCAGATTACTTAAAGGTGTTTTTTATTAATAAAACCTAGTACTTTCGAGCATGTCATGCTCATCATCAGGGTTAAAACAACAAAAGAGTAAAAGTCGAAAACTGAGTTCTTTTACACGAAGTGGACTGATCCAAAGACAAAGTAAAAAAGGGAGGGAGAAGTCGGAAAGTTCCAAATTCGACATATGTGATATGTTATATCATTTTAATCCCTAGAAATATTTACATATTTTTTTCTTTTCTTCATTAATTGGATGTAACAGGGTATTTTACTACAGAATACATTAACACACATAAAAAAAATTAAAAGTCAATAATTTTTGTTTATTGTTAAAATATGTAGGATAATTTCACTTTAAACTTCTCTCAATTTGGCGCCCCTTAGCCTCGGCGCTCGGGCGAGCGCCCCCCTTTCCCCCCCATAGCTACGCCACTGGTTCCTAAATTGAAAAGTATCAACCGTAGTAATTACGCCAATGAGTTCCGTTATTTCCTCGGTATACGTATTGTGCAGTACATATTAAACTATCAATTGTTTCGTGAACACATACAAAATCTTCCACAATATTTTGAAAGTGGATGAAATGTACTACAAATTTATATGATAGACAAGGTATGTCCAAATAAATATTTAACCTTCCGATCACAGAACTTTTCTCGCAAATTTTAGATCTCGCATTGACCTTTACGTGCTTCTACAAATGATAAAATCTACAAAGAGAATAAATTAATTTTAGCAGTTGTTTGTTATTCAAATGATTCAGAGCCCTTCTGCGCAAAACCCTTATGTGCCATTTCCTGGATTCATTCATAATTACGCGTAATATTAGCAGTTATCGTTATTACTCACCCTAGCATTATTACCTTAACGACCCTTAATTAAAGATTTAAAACTCAACGACTATCCACGTTGGTATCATAGAACTTTTTCAAAACTATAAAGAAAAAAAAAATCTGATCAATATCCTACACCATACGAGCGCGTCAAGTCAATAGAAACTATATCCTTGCCTTATTATAGTAAAATTTCGGGAAAAAATTTCACCCATACACAGGATATAAATATTAGGTGACTACTCATGTTCCTTTGAATCTAATTGGTAATTTTTTGAATAACTTAAAACACAAATGTATGAAATTTGACTCTCTAATAGTATCATTTATAAAATTCCTTGCAAAGTTGATTTACATAGGTGAAACAAGACGCTAAAATCTAACGCACATATTCGCTTATTTGGACCCCGAGTTATTTCGAAAACCTCGATCGAATGCTTAAATAGTATTCACCTTTAATTCTGATTGGACGTTCCCTTGATAATGTCCAATCAAGTTTTACCATGAAGTTCATTTGAACGCTCGACCGAGTTTTTCTAGGTTGAGGCAGTTGATGAACGCAAGCATAAATGCAAAACTCGAGAAACAAAAACATTTTTTTCAAAGTAGGGGAGAGTGGGGATACTTGAGCATAGGGGATACTTGAGCCACCCCTATTATCTCTACAGTTGGTTAATTTTTCTTTCTAAAACTGCCAATATGATAACATATTTATTGTTCTGAACATGTAAAAAAGAAATCACACATCTTGGAACCATTTTGAATGTATAATGATTAATAGTTGTCTTTTCCCTATCTGAAGTAAATATTTGGGTGCATGGCTTTTTTGTTTTTTTGTAATCAAAGTTTTGTTCAAAGTTGCAACTATATACATACATTCAATAAGCATAATTTCAATTGTATTTTGAGTCTAAAATAGTTCTAATAGCTGCATGCTTTATTTAGTAAAACTCTGGGAAACAAAAATAGTGATAGTGGGGATACTTGAGCCAATGAGAGTGGGGATACTTGAGCCATGCCTCAACCATCCCCACTAGAAATTAAACATGGGTGAAACAAACAAAAAATAAAATTCGATCCTAATATTCACTAATAGATATTTTTCTGGATAAAAGGGAGAATAATTTTTCATTTTATTTTTTTTTCTTAAAAAAATAACGACCTAAAAATGTTTAAAAATGTATATTTTTTAAATGAAAATATCTATTTTATTTTTCATTTTGACTAACAAAATAGCCTGTCTAGATAAATGTAAACATAGTTTTCAATTTAACTTTTATTAAATTAAAATAACTTTTTAAAACGATTTTACAGGCTATAATCTCTAATACTTTAATTAGTTAGGTCCAACATATTAAAATATTTATTTTTTAATATAACGTATTAAGATTTTATATTGAAATCGTAACCTCTGCTGTGTAACTTTTTTTTAACTAAGAAAATTGAAGAAAAATTGGTAAAAAGAGCGCACAAAAAACAAGAAAAGCAACAAAAATCCCAGTTCAAACTTACCTGCATAGAGCCAAAGAGGAAGAAAACATCTTTTCCTGTGAAATCAAAAAAGTGTTTGAAATAGTAGAATGATACATCTAGCTTAAATTCCGACAGCTACTAAATTAAAAGCATGAGTTCGACAATATCATTAGAGGAAAATTC
Organism: Maratus speculifer; assembly: GCA_964019185.1. Lineage (NCBI taxonomy): Eukaryota > Metazoa > Arthropoda > Arachnida > Araneae > Salticidae > Maratus > Maratus speculifer. The sequence goes on from OZ025292.1 coordinate 115,673,301, forward strand.
TGTCAATGATGGTGATGATGTGAAAAGAAAACCTTCTATTGATGATTGGTTACTAATGAAATATGCCAGAAAGAAAACTGTGAAAATATTTGTTGGATAAGTGCTTAATATTTTAAAAATGAAATTTCCACGAAGAATTGCAGATTCCAAATTTAAATGGCTCTGAACTGAGGATGTTTCTACCTTCGTTATAATTCAAGTTGAAATTATCCTCCGACAGCCAGTTTTAACTACAAAAAATGATCGTATTTAGCTTTGTTTTCTCAATATGTTTTGAAGGACTTTACGTTTCATTATTTATCATTCTGTAAAATGTTTGTGCAAAAATAAAGCGAAAAAAATTACTTTTGTAGGTATTTTTCCTTAGTGGCTCAAGTATCCCTTCAGCATGGCTCAAGTATCCCCGCCATGGGGATACTTGAGCCACGATGTAAAACAAAAAATAAACATTTATTATACATAGAAAAATAGTTCAAAATTAATTGAAAGTGGTTTTTAGTTGAAGAAAAAATATCAAATTTTCATTTTCAATATTTTATTTTATTCTAAAAAAATATAAAAAAATTAAAAAAATTAAAATTCAAAAAATGGCTCAAGTATCCCCATCTTCCCCTACTCTAAATTCAAGATTCATTAATGAAGCAGTTGAATTTGATCAACTTCCCGATTTTGAGAATACGCAAATTATGAAATCTAATTTTTCCGTACATATTAGTCTTCTCTTAAATGAGGGTGGATTAATGTTTTGGCAAAATCTCCAGTTAATGAAGCTAACCAGGTTCCGGTGGAATATGCTATTTTTACAAAACCGTAATTTTAACTATTTTTAAGTTATTGTAGTTCTTCCATGTTTTATAATTCTGAACGAATACTGATAAAGGTATCATAATTTAGCCGAAACGTTTACTTTTAACTATGTTTTAATTGTTTTTGGTATTTTTATCTATGTATGCCTGTAGTCATATAATTCATGTATAAATGTAATAATAACAAATTAATAAAATGACTAATTGTGGATCTGCAATATTTGCCCTGAATTTATTTTCACTTTATTTTTCTTTTGTTCATGCGTGTATGTTCTGTTTTCAATGGGAATTCAGTGCGAAAAAAAAAAAATGTTCAAAAGATAATATTACAAATTATATAATAACATAATACTAGTAAATCTGCAGATCAGGAGCCTCAACGTCAGCTCTTTGAGTAACTACTTTTTACTATACTTTGCGTAACATTTAAAATTATACAAACAGCAATTGAAAGTTTTCCAATAACATAAATGAATATAGAAATAAAAAAGTCGGAAATGGCACTTCAAACCAATTAAATGAGGTGCGTTCTTATTACAACGAAATTTTTAAAATTTTCAGATCTTGATGTAAGAGCTGCAACACCTTTATGCAGAAATGTATGAATAGAAAATTTATAACGATGTTATATATTAAACTCAGTAATACAGAAATAATATTATTACTTCTTAAATGGGGCATAATCACCATTGCAACCTAGAATCAATACCTGTCATGGCATATGAATGAATTATTTACGAATGATAGGATTTCATAGATTAGAGAAAACTATTATTAAGTAGTGACTGGATTCTCATAAAATTTGAAATGATTTGCAACGATTTTATGTATTTAAATTCAAATTATACAGTTTGGTAGTTTTTGCGCTAGTATATGGGGACAGACGGTGAAACAGATGGGTGGGCCGTGGGCCACACGACCACTATACGTACTTGTATAATTATGATATTTTCCCATGACCCATAATGTAATAGAATTGTTTTGATTGTCTGTGCAATTAAACTATAACCTTTACGCACTGTATTTCAGTACTGGACATGACATATTAAATCTCAATAACACATAATAATTCCAGATCAGTCAAACTATATTAATGCAAGTTCGAGTTCAGGAAGACACACAGACGATCATATGGATAGAGAAACATATTTCATTAACCCTTTTTAACTATCTTGCAATGTTTTAAAAACGCATAACAGATTTCAATTTCACTTTCAACAAATCTACTTGAACAGTTTTATACAACCTTGTATATGACCTACTATTTTTAATTACACGCTACTAATTAACTGTTACTTAATTAATAGCTATAATTTAATTAATTAAGACTCACATTCGCTTAAATCTACTGAAATCACTCTTCCGGAGATTATCATCCATAGAAGGCTTTGTTTCCAATTTACGTGGTCTTGTAAATTGTTTTATTTATATTGTACAAAGATATTTTAGTGTGCTAAATATAGTCCAGCATGCAAATGTATAATTTAAAAGGAAAAAAATCTTTTAAGCTATTTCTGTTCATACTCAGTATCCCTTACAGATACTTTGGTGTAACCCAGTATATGATGTTTAACATTTATACATATAACGTAATATGAAAACATTTACTTAAAAGCACATATCAAAACTAAAAATGAACTTCCAGTCTGTAATTTTTTGTGTGTCCGTGTAAATACTATGTGCTTTCTGTTATGTAGGAAGTAATTTGTAGTAGGCCTAAGCAACTTACATCAATTTAATAAAATGTTAAATAATTCAATATAATTAAAATACACCCCAAACATTGTTTTCCTCTATAACATTATGTAATGGAATATTTTTGTGGTTCCTTGTAAATTAAGCAAAAATATTCCTTGCACCGCATTCTATACAGAATGTATATTTTAATGTACTTCATAGATCTATATGAATTTCATTATGTACGAAAAATATAACATGATCATTTGGGTATCATTAAAATGCAATTGAAAGTATTTTCCCCAATGGCGTAATGTAACGGAATAGACTATATAACGGAATATAATGTAACTGACTGTCCCTGTAATTAAACTATCGATCCGATGTTCATAAAATTAGAAATGACTCCACAAATTTTTCCAACAATCATATATTTTAAATTTCAAACCATTTGGTTGGATACTATTTTTTTAATTTTTTGCGGTAGACAGACAGACGGATTTATAGGCAGACGTACAGATCAGACGACGACTATAAGTGCTACGTGTTTATGTAGTTACGAACCCACCTAAAAATACGTACAAGGTTTCAGAAATTTGATGCGTTAAATTGAGTGAATAAGTCTTTTATGCAATTATATTCTAAAGATATATTTATGATATATATTATGATATATAATATGATATATATTTATTATATTTCTTTTAGGTAATAAAGAACATTTCTTCAGGGAAGCTCTGCCCCCCTGAACCCCTCGTACACTCATTAAATTTGCATTCGTAATTTTCTATTGATTATGCAAATGGTTAGAATACATTTTTATTTTATTTTACACTGAGATTTTTAAGGATGAATAACAAGCTTGACAAAACTTTAATATTATTTTGTTCATAAGTTCAGTTATTGCTCGCTTTCTTCTATAACCAAATTCTTTTGTATGTTCCTGTAAATAAATGTTAAGTTATTTGCGCGCCATGGTCTATAGTATGACACTTTTAATAAACCTTAGTAATCTGCATCAATTTTAATATATTTAAGATATCATGAAAACACACAGCAAACGATTTTCCGCCGTAGATCGTAATGCAACGAATTCTTCTGAGTGCCCCTGTAAATCAACAGGAAATGCTGTACATTTCATTTTCAATATAGAATATGCCACAGTAAACCACAATAATATATATCAATTTCAAATATATCTGACTATATTTACGCGAGTTAAAAAAAATAGACATACAGACGGACAGACAAATAAAATACAGAAGCAATTTTCATTTACATTGGAAAGTGTTAAAAGATGTTATTAATGTAATTTATATTTAACCTCTTAATTTTTCGCAATTGGAATTATTTAAATGTTTTATTTTTTAGCGACTATTTTCATTGCTAAGCAACAGACAAAAAAGAAAAAAATGAAATATATGTCATGTCAAATAGTAAATTGATCAAACAAACTGTTTTATATTATTGAAAACATTTATAAAATTCCACGAAAAATTATATACCTAATTAAAAAAAAATCGTACGAATATATTTACAAAATTTCAAAAGAATAGGATTAATTTAAAATCTTAGTTGGAACTTTTAACACCCATAATTTGACGTTTAAATACTTTAACCAAACGAGCCATTTTCATTCAATGGAGAAAAATTTGAAAATCATCGGAATTTCCTTTAAAAAGCATCAGTTTTTGTTGCTGTGCAACAAATAAAAGAAAGATAAATAATGAAATATGTACATTTTAAATAAAAAAAAATTCTAAAACAAAATGTTTTATATTATTTGAACTCATGTATAAAAAATCCCCAAAATTTGCAGAAATATTTAAAAAAAATCTGACAAATGCTTAGACAAAATTTCAAAATAATAAGATAAATTTAAGATCCGTATTTGGAAATTTCAATATCCATCTTTTATCATTTTAATCCTTAATCAAAAAAGTCATTTTCTTTGCACTTGATTTGTCATAGGAAAGCATTTTGATACAAAATAGAATGTTCTGTATTTTCCGAACAAATGATCCAAACCTAACAAAAAACTATACAGCTAAATCCCGATAGCTCATGAACGTGCTTACTTAATTTCAAAGAGATCGGATGATTTTTGCGGCAGTTATCGCGGAACAGACAGACAGACACACGGAAACCTAAAATTTTCGTGTCTCCAAAGTAAGCCTTCACTGACGTTTCGGCAATTAGTTCAATCTTGATTCGCATATTAAACCGCCATCGGTCTTCCAAGCCATATCTTGGTGAAAATACCTAAAAACTCGATTTTAACCGTTGACTGGTAGATTTACCATTGTGCTTTCCTGCATTCAAAAATATGAAAACATGGAGGATTGGGAGCAAGAAAAGCTAATGGCAAACCTAGAGTTAACTGCTAAAATCGTACTTTTAGGTGTTTTTCGCCAATATTTGACTTGGAAGACTGATTGCACTTTAATTTGGGAATCGAGATTTAACTAATCCTAGATTTTCATCCGTGAACTTGATGTGGTGATTGTCTGTGCTGCCGCTTCAAGGTGTATTATTTTGAAAGAAAATTAATTTAAATTGTAATGTCTTGAACTTGTGCACTTTTGAAAAACATTTGTTTTTCGCAGATGATACACATTGATTTTTTTTTATGTTTCAACTTTTAAAAGAATATAATTAGTTACAAATTTTATTAAAGTTATAATTATTTTGCATTTTTATTCATGTAGATTGATAAATGGATGACATTTCATTAAATTGGGGATAAAAAAAGATAAGATTCTTTAATTGAATGTGAATATTATGCATATATAATTACTTCAAAACGTAAAAGAAAAACCGAATTCATAAAATATGATATCGTCGAATACATAATGAGTATCAAAATGCATACTTCAAATCGCATCTCAACAAAGAACTCATTTCGAGCCATAAATCACTCGATCAATAATTATCTATTAATTTTTATTTCTTTTAGTTGTCTAGTTTAGATAACGAATAAAAATGAACGAAAGAAGAAAAGTAGATAAAAAATTATGAGATTTAACGGTACATTACAAATAAAAATACTTCCAAAATTTTCAGATATAACTTTAAAAATAAATGAATATTGTCCCACTAATGTAGCTTAATTATTTCTAAAACCATTTAATCAAAAAATATATTTATGAAGTGCAGATATCATTAAACAATTGTCTCTATTTTATTTATTTATTTATACACTTACTGGCGCCAAAAAATTTATACATTTTTACCACGCTTTTATTAACTTCACCTGTATATTTGTGAGTTTGTGACTCTCCTTATTTTATGTATGTTCACCGATTACTCCAAAACCATGCAACTGATTAACTTGGTTTTGGTGTTAAATGAAAGACGATGCTCTCGAATTGGTACCACTTCAGTTTCATCGTAATTGGTTCAGTACTTTTTTAGTAATTAGGCAAAAACTAATAAAATTTGTGATTTTTCGCTAATTAAAAGTGTTGAATACGTTCACTGAATGGAGTGTAGACAGCATGGCCGAGCGGTCTAAGGCGCCGGATTGAAGCTCTGTTTTTCGAAAGAGATTGTGGGTTCGAACCCCACTTCTGACATTATTTACATCTATGTAAAATTTATAAAAAAATATTTCCGTATTACGATTTTTATTTTTAACCGGCTTCAGGAAAGGAAGAGGAAGTTATCAATTCGACGCGTATGTATTTTTTTTTCCTATGTATGTTCACCAATTACTCTGAAACTATCCAACCGATTAATTTGGTTTTTGTATTAAATATAAATATAGTTTAAAAAAACTAAAAACCACGCTTTTAAAGTAATCAAACTAAAAAGTGAAAAATAGATATAGTTTAAAAAAACTAAAAAACACGCTTTTTAAGTATATGAAATTAAAAGTAAAAAATAATTCGTACTATAAGCTGAAAACGAAAATAGATGAAAAATACTATATTACTATAAAATCATTGTTATTATAGAAATCAATTAATAAGTAATAAATAAAATTGTCGTGGAAAAAAAGCGTGGAGTGCTCCATCTACCATGCTCCATCTATCAGTTCTTAAGAAGCACCCCACGCTTTTTTTCCACGATAATTTTATTTATTGCTTATTAATTGATTTCTATAATAACAATGATTTTATAGTAATATAGTATTTTTCATCTATTTTCGTTTTCAGCTTATAGTACGAATTATTTTTTAATTTTTTAGTTTGATATACTTAAAAAGCGTGTTTTTTAGTTTTTTTTAAACTATATTTATTTCAAGGTTTTCAACACAGAAAAGTTTTAAATAAGTTTTCACACAAGTTTCAAATCACCTTTCTTCGTGTACTGTTTAACCCTCTTTCAAGGAAACCTCTTTTGGTGTCGTTCGCACTTAACATTGAGACTTGATGCAATTTAAAGGAATATATTTGGAAGTTTGAGAATCGAAAAAAAAATTCTGTTAAAGTCACATTTTTGATTTTGCAGCAGCATAATTTTCGGAAAAAGCTATTTTCGAGATCACTTATCAGACAATTGACATATATATATATATATATATACTGAAAAAAACGCTTAAAAATATCAATTATTTAACAATAAATATAAAATCGTGAAAAAAATAAATATTCCTTCAAAAATTTACGAGTTTGGCTTTGAAAAATTACGCCATTATATTCACATTTTTTGTGGGGGGGGGGGGAAATTTGGCATATTTCCAAACGTAGAGATTTCCAGCAATACTAGCCTAATGTCTTAGCTCCAACACAAGGCAAGCGAAAAAAACATAGCGCTATATTTCGCGACTTAACACAATTTTGGTGTAAAATAAAACAATAAAAATGCAATAAAAATTAACTATAAAAGCATATATAAAATAAGATTTTAACAGAAAAATTTTATCGGTTCTCTAACTTTTATGTATAAGGCCATAAAATGCCCCAGGTCTTGATGCTAGCAATACAAAAAGTGGCTCCCTTTTTAGTACTAAGTTTTATGCCTTTTTTGAGAATTCTCAATTTTGTATGATTTGAAACAGAAGCTTTATTTTATAAAAAGTAGCTTCTTTCTACGAAATGACGACGTTGACGACTTCTGACATTTTCACGTGGAGCCTGGGATCTCTGCCCCACAAAATAGACTGGAAGCACTAACTGAAAATGACATCATGGCAGCAACGGGTGAAAATTAATAATATATAAGGGAGGGGTGGGGAAACAAAAGCTGATTTCCTGAGCTCAATGTAAGAAAATAATTATTAGATACTAAAAAATATTCATAAATTCTGGTATTTGAAAAGGAAAAAGAATAAAACTAAAATAAAATCCTAAACAGAATACTACATCTCAGCGGTACACTTCCCGCAGCCTCCCTGCATATGTCTATCGATAACTCTCCGAGATGTCTGTACGGTTTCATTTAGTTATTGAGATTAAATTATTATATTTTTCTGGTTGGAATTACGAAAACTTCTAAACAATTTGTTTATTTACAGAATCTATGTTAAATTTACCAAACAACTTCTCTGATATTTAACAGAGTCTCGGTTATTCTAATCTCTGTAATTTTGCAGAAAACTAAAAATAATGGATTCTCAATAATTCCAAGGAAAAGTTTTTAGCAGTGCAACTTCGATACAACGGGATCGGAGGAATTTCATTTTAAAGTCAATTTATTACCTTTTAAAATGCCTTTGAGTTTTTTGGGTCACATTTAATATAACCTTTTATTTATTTATATATTTTAATTTTATTAAAACAAATATTTTAGTTCCATTTTTAACACAATAATAATAAATGTTGCCAGTGTACCACCTAAGGATTGATAAACGGATATGACATTTAATTAATCCGAAAAAGATAACATATTATTTAAATGTAAATATGATGATTAGAAGCATACTCCACAATAAATAAGAAAATCGAATTCATAGCATGCGATATCGTCCTAATACACAATGGGTGTCAGAATAAATGTTCCAAATTTCATCCCAACAAAGAATTCACTTGGAGCCATAAATCACCTCAAAGAATAATTAAGAATAACTTTTTTCGCATCTAGTTTAAATGATGAAGAAGAATGAATTAAAGAAAAAAAGTGGATAAAAAATGAAATGATATAATAGTAAAATAAATACAAATTATTATATATCTATATTTTTTTTACACAACCTTTGAATATAATCCAGCGTTGTCGTATATTAATATCTTTTAATTATACCAAAGACAAACTAAATCAGTCAATAGATTGATGGTGTGCAAGTATTATTAAACACATGTGACTATGTAATTAAAAGATGCCATTGTCTATGCATTTATTTATTTGGACTGGGCTCAAATAATTCATTTTTTAATAAATAAAAATAAGTTTTTAGCGGAAAAACAAGTGAAATTGATCTTTCTTCTTCTCTGTTTAAATTAATTTCGCATTAGTTAGGTTTTTCCATGTATATGTTACAGGCCAAACCCGAATTTTAGGCCAAACCGGTCTATCCTAACGCCCATCGGATAAACTAGTTTTTCCTAGGCCAAACTAGTCCATCCTAAGGCCCATAGGACAAACTAGATTTTCCTAGGCCAAACTAGTTTAGCCTAACTCTTATAGGATAAACTAGTTTAGCCTGATGTTTATTGGTCTGAACTAGTTTGTCCTAGGCCGATCTAGTTTATCCTAGGCCAATTCAATTTGGCGTGATTTTATTGAATTCAATGACTGCCTCAGCGCCAACATTCTAGTTTGTCCGAGGTCCTAGGCTGATCTAGTTTAACCTAGGCAAATGTAATTTTACGTATTTGAATGGAATTACGTGTTTCAATGGAATTTTACGTATGGCTTACAGGCGTCAAAGCCTGAGAAATAATGGGCTCGCAGATTCTGTATATATGTATGTATAAATGTATGTATGCATGTATATATGCATGTTTGTACGTATGTACGTACGTAGACCGTAACTCGATAACTCTTGATAGAAATATCCGATTTGCTTCAAATTTTGGATGTAGTTTTATTCTGATATGGTACTTTTCTGATTAGTTTTGGGAATTCATTGGAGAAGAATAAGAGGGGGCAAACGGGAGGCTAATCCCCCACGGTTAATTTAGAGAAATAGACTTTTCATGCAGGATTATCACTTTTCATTTAAAAATTTAGATATAGGATCATTCTGACAAGGTGCCTAAGTGTTTCGTTGTGGATGTTTTTTGTTTAAATGTAAAAGAAAGGGCAATATAGGTCACCCCCCGCTTTATAAAATTGAACAATCATCCAAAATTTGAAGCAAATCAGATACTTCTGCTCAAAAAAACATTCATCTGATTTAAGGAGGGTAATCCTCCATTTCTCCTTTTATACTTAATCATTAAACCTTCAAAACTATTCAGTGATTCGCCTTACAGAAAAAACAAACTATGTTCAAAATTTAATCGGCAAATCGTCTAATTTAAGAAAGGCGATAAGATAAATCGTCCACTATCCCATTATAATTAACCAAAAAAAATTAAAGAAGCGTCTGATCAAAATGAATTCATGTCCAAAATTTTAAGTAAATTGGGTAATTCTGTATTATAACTAATTTATCTAATTTAAGGAAAGAAAGAAATTGTACGCTTCCCCTTTATACTTAATAAAACAACTACCAAAATTAATCAGTGAAGCGCTTTCAGAATAAACAAATCAAAGATTTGCAGCAAAGCAGTTAATTCTGCATGAAAACCCATTTGGCAAAATTAGGTGGGAGCCTCCCTTTCTTCCCTTTGTTCTTAACTAATTAACCCCCAAAACTAATTAGGAAAGCACTTTACCAGAATGAATCTATTTCAAAAATTTAAGCAAATTAGCAAATTCTGCGTGAAAAAAGCATTTGCATAACTTATGGGGCGCTACCTTTATCCCCTCCTCCCTTTATACTTAAGCAATGAACACCCACAACTAATCATGGATGCGTCACATCAGAATGCTCCTATATCTAATTTTTTTTTTATAAAATATGCTAATAATGCGTCGAAACCCATTTATTTGAATTAAGGGAAGGGGCGAATCAGCCACTCGATCTCCCCCCTCCCCCTTATTCTTCTCCAATGATCTCCCAAAATTAATCAGAAAAGCTCCTCTTAAGAATAAACCTATATAGAAAGTTTGATGCAAATTTCTATCAAGAATTATTGCGTTACGTACACAGAGATAGAGAACCCACGGGCACATTAGTTCTCAGGCTTTGATAGCCTGATGAGCTAATAATACGTCAAATTACATTATTTCTATCAACAGTTATTGCATTACGTACATACATGCGTACATATAGAACCTGTGAGCCCATTATTTCTTAGGCTTTGACGCTTGTGAGCTAAAAACACGTAAAATTACATTGGCCTAGGATAAACTAGATCAGCCTAGGACAAACTAGAATGTTGGCGCCGAGGCGGTCATTGAATTCAATAAAATCACGCCAAATTGAACTGGCCTAGGATAAACTAGATCGGCCTAGAACAAACTAGTTCAGACCAATAAACAGCAGGCTAAAGTAGTTTATCCTATAAGAGTTAGGCCAAACTAGTTTGGCCTAGGAAAATCTAGTTTGTCCTATGGGCCTTAGGATAGACCAGTTTGACCTAGGAAAAACTAGTTTATCCGATGGGCGTTAGGATAAACTGGTTTAGCCTAGGAAAAACTAGTTTATCCGATGGGCGTTAGGATAGACCGGTTTGGCCTAGGCCAATCTAGTTTGGCCTAAAATCGGGTTTGGCCTGTAACATATACAATTTATGAATTAAATGTTACATAATGCATTAATACATTCATATGCTTTTGTTGTAATTTTATTTAAAGGAACAGTAACATTTATATTCATAATATTATATTCGGCATTGTAATTTACATATAAAAATCTGATGAGAAATGTAGCAGTAATATATTTAATACAGGTAGGATTGTTATTCAAATGGAACCAAAGCTCGCAACAATGCTCGTATTGTGCATTTAACGATGTTTATTTGCAGAGTCAAATGTAAAGTTTTCGAAATAACTTTTCTGCTATTTAACAGAGTCTCGGTTTTACTAATCTCTGTAATTTTGAATAGACTTATGACAATAATTTCTCAATCATTTAACAGGAAATATTTCAACAGTGTAACTTTGATACAACGGGATCTGTGTAACTTCATTTTAAAACAATTTATTACCTTTTAAAATGCCTTTGATATTTTTGAGTTGTATTTAATACCTCATTTTATTTATTTGTCACTTTTAATTTTATCAACCCCTTAACTGGTTCTTTCTTTTCCGTTCAATAAATTGAAAATAATGGATTCACACCACAATTTTTTAAATAAAATATTCGTAACATTTAGTCTAAACATTTCCGCATTTTAAATAGTATGATATTATCTCTTTAAAAAAAAAATAGTGGTGTCAAAAAGCTTTAAATGATGAATTAAGCAAATTCGTCTTGCCCGAACGGCGTACGGACAAATCAGTTAAGGGGTTAAAGAAATATTTTTAGTTCCAATTTTAACAAAGTAATAATAAACTATTGCAGTATTCCATCTTAAGGAATGATAAACGGGTCTGACATTTAATTAGTCCGAAAAAGATAACCTATTAATTAAATGTGAAAATGATGATTAGACGGATACTCTAGAATAAATAAGAAAACGAATTCATAGCATGTGATATCGTCCTAATACACATAGGGTGTGAGAATAAATTTTTCAAATTTCATCCCAACAAAAAACTCATTTGGAGCCATAAATCACCTCTAAGAATAATTATGAATAATTTTTTTTCACGTCTAGCTCAAATAATGAAGAAAAAGTAACTGAAGAAGAAAAAGGGGATAAAAAATGAAATGATGTAGTAGTACAGTACGAATAAAGACAATCCCAATTTTTTTAGACTCAGACTTCGAATATAAATGAACCCAGAGTTGTCTTAATAATATTAACTAATTACAACAAAGACAAACTTAATCAGACGATAGATTTATGGTATGCAAGTATTATTAAACAAATATATTTCTATACAATTAAGAGACGTCTGTGGTCGAATAAATCATTTTTTTAATAAATTAAAATTAAGTTTTTAGCAGAAAAACAAATGAAATTGATCTTACTTCTTGCGCTGTTTTAAATTAATATCACATTAGTTCGTTTTTTACATACATACAATTTATGAATTAAGCAAACATAATTCATTAATTCATGCATATAAGTTTTGTTTGTATTTTAATTTAAAGGAACATTTACATCCATAACATTATTCTCGGTACTGTACGTACTTAAGTGTCTGATGCATACTGTGACAGAAATAAATTTAATACATGTAGATATATCATTCAAATAGTACCAAAGCTCGAAACAATGCTCGTCTTGTGTATTTTTAACAATGTTTATTTACAGAGTCAATTGTAAATTTGAGGAATAACTTCTCCGTTTTTTAACAGAAATAGGTTTTTCTAATCTCTGGGATATTGCATGAGACTTAAGATAATGAATTATCCTTGGATTCTCATTAACTTCACATAAATTTTTTTAACAGTCTAACTTCAATACAACGGGCTCAATGTAACTCCATTTTAAAATCAATTTATTACTTTTTAAAATGCTTTTGAATATTTTATGCAACATTTAAAAATTCCTTTTATTTATTTGTCACTTTTAATTTTATTAAATGACATATTTTTAGTTCCAATTTTAACAAAGCAAAAATAAATGATTACAGTGTACCATCCTGAGGTATGATAAACGGGTATGACATTTAATAAATCCAAAAAAAATATTGATTAAATGTGAATATGATGACTAGATGGATATTTCACAATAAATAGGAAAAACGAATTCATAGCATGTCATATCGTCCTAATACACAATAGATGTCATAATGAATGTTCCAAATTTCATCCCAACAAAGGACTCATTTGGAGCCAAAAATCACCTCCAAGAATAATTATGAATAATTTTTTTTTCGCTTCTAGTTTAAATAATGAAGAAAAATGAACTGAAGAAGAAAAGTGTATTTAAAAAAATGAAATGACGTAGCATTGCAGTGAGAATAAAGACAATTCCTTTTTTTTTTTTTTTTTTTGACTCAAACTTGAAATATAAATGAATCCAGCGTTGTCTTATTAATATCGTTTAATTATACCAAAGACTAACTTAATCTTTCAATAGATTTACGGTGAGCAAGTATTATTAAATAACTGTGACTCTATGTAATTAAAAGACGCCATTGTCTATATATTTATTTATTTTGATTGGGGATGAATAAATATTTTTTTAAGTTAAAAGTAAGTTTTTAGCAGAAAAAACAAATGAAATGTATATATTTTTTTTAATGCTGTTTAAACGAATTTCACATTAAATAGGTTCTTTTATATATAAAATTTATGAATTAAATACACATAATGCATAAATTCATTCACATACGCTTTGGTTATATTTTAATTTAAATAAACAATAAAATTTATATTCTAACACTAATCTCGACATTGTAATTTACATATTTGACTATCTGATGACTGTAGTAACAGTAAAAGATTTAATACATGTAGAATTGTTATTGAGTTAGAACCGAAGCTCCAACGATGCTAGTGAGTGTTTATCTTTTTCTTTCAATATTTTTAATTTTTTTTCTGTAATAGCTAAAAATAAAATCTAGAAAAAAAAAATTTACAAAAAATTTCTCAGAAATGCAAATTTTAAATTTGGTTCAAATAAAATGAATTATCATTTAATCATCTGTACTTTTTTTTCTTTGTTATTATTGTTTTTTAACGAAAATCGTATGGCCCAAGTTTTTAGATTTAAAAAAAGCGTAGTTAGTTTTCAATGTATGCTGTTAAAAAAATTTCTTTGAAATTACGCAGATTCTACTGGTATTTCATTATCAAGCCTTATGTAAATTTTCAGAAATTACAAAATCAGAGTTCTATTAAATAGCAAAGAAATTATTCGGTAAGTTTTTAATAGATTCTAAAGTAACATCGTTAAAAATGCACAAGACTCTGTAATTTTTTTTTTAATGATAATTTAATTTAGTTTTCAAAATTAGTAAATCACTCAATCGTTACTGAGCTTCAAAGAATTGAAGTTTTTTTTTTTTGAGTAAATTTGAAGTGCAGTATTATTAAATTTTTATGCAACTTATATTTATCCGTCCTGGAGTTTAAAACCAAGATCCCCTGACTGTGGAAGATTAACTTACTGACTGTGCTGTAGGAGCTGTTGCTATTTGGCACAAAATATGTCTTTTTATGATTCAGATGGAGAGGGGGGGAATCTATTGTGATTTTTAAAGATGTTACTTCAAGTATATTCGCTAGAAAATTCGTAAAAAAAAATTTATGTTTATTTTCAACAGATATATAATACCTACTTGATTCTGTTATGATTCTGTTAAATAACAGAGAAACTCAGTTTTTCTCATATCTGTAATTTTGCATAAGATTTACGATAATCGATTACTCGTAGATTCCCAGTAATTTCACAGAATTTTTTTTAACAGTGTAAGCTTGATACAACGGGGTCGGTAGAACTTCATGTTAAAGTCAATATTTATTACCTTTTAAAATGATTTTGAATGTTGTGGACCCTATTTAATACCTCCTTTTATTTATTTGACATTTTTAAGTTTATTAAAAGAAATATTTTTAGTTCCACTTTTAAAAAATTAATAATAGATGATTCCTATGTACCATCCTAAAGAATGATAAAAGAATGATAAACGGGTATGACATTTAATTAATCCGAAAAAAGATAACCTGTTAATTAAATGTAACTATGATGATTAGACTCTACAATAAACAGAAAGACGAATCCATATCATGTGACATCGTCCTAATACACAATGGCTGTCAGAATAAATGTTCCAAATTTCACTCACACAAAAACTCATTTGGAACCATAAATCACCCATAAGAATAATTACGAATAACGTGTATTTTCGCTTCTAAATAATAAAGAAAAATGATCCGAAGAAGAAAAGTTGATAAAAAATGGAATGATGTAGCATTTCAGTACGAATAAAAAATAATCCTTTTTTTTTTTTTTCTTTTCGACACAAATTTCGAATATTAATGAATCCACCGTTGTCTTATTAATATCGCCTAATAATACCAAAGAGAAACTTAATCAGCCAGTAGATTTATGGTGTGCAAGTATTATTAATCAAATGTGACTCTATGTAATTAAGAGAAGCCATTGTCTATACATTTACTTATTTTGTCTGAGGTCAAATAAATAATTTTTTAATAAGTTAAAACTTTAAAACTAAATTTTTAGCACAAAAAATAATAATAAAAAAAATGGAATTTCTTTTGGAAGAACTTTTTCTTGCGCAGTTTAAAGGAATTTTACATTAGTTAAGTTCTTGTTTGTATACAATTTATAAATTAAATATACATAATGCATTAATTCATTCATGTAAGTTTTCATTGTATTTTAATTTAAAGGAACAATAACATTTATATTCATAACATTATACTCGGCACAGTATATTATATACTTGAGTGTCTTATGACTATTGTAACAATAATAGATTTAACACTTGTAGAGCTGTTACTCAATTAGAACCAAAGCTTGAAACAATGCTGGTTAGGGTTTATTTGTTACTTTTATAATTTTTTTTCTCTTTTTCGGCAATAATTGGAAATAAAGTCTAGAACAAAAAACATTTTTTACAAAATTTTACTCATAAATGCAAGCGATGTTTTCAATTCGGTTCTAATAAAATCAATTCTAACCTCAGTATAATTGCATAAGACTTATGATAATTAATCCATAGATTCTTAATAATCTCAGAATTTTTTGTAATAGTGAAACTTTGATTCAACGGGATAGGTAGAACTTCACTTTAAAGTCAATTTATTACCTTTTAAAATGTCTTCGAATTTTTTGGGCCATATTTATTAAATCCTTTCATTTATTAGTCACTTCTAAATTTATTTAAAAAAATATTTTTAGCTCCAATTTTAACTAAGAAATAATAAATAATTCCAGTGTACCATCGTAAGGAATGATAAACGGATATGACACTTATTTAATCTGAAAGAAAGATAAAATATCAATTAAACGTGAATATGATGATTAGATGAATACTCCACAATAAATAGGAAAATGAATTCATAGCATGTGATATCGTCCAAATCAAACAATGGCTGTCAGAATAAATATTCCAAATTTAACCGCAACAAAGAACTCATCTGGAGCTATAAATCACACAAAGAATAATTACGAATACCTTTTTTTCTCGTCTAGTTTAAATAATGAAGAAAAATAAATAGAAAAATGGATAAAAAAAGAAATGATGTAGCATTACAGTACGAATAAAGACAATCCATTTTTTTAGATACAGTCTTCGAATATAAATGAATCCAGCTTTGTCTTATTAATATCGCCTAATTATACCAAAGACAAACTTAACCAGCAAATAGATTTATGATGTGCAAGAATTTTTCTAAACAAATGTGAATTTATATAATTAAAAGACGCCATTGTCTATATATTTATTTATTTTGTCTGGGATAAAAACATTTTTTAATAAGATAAAACTAAGTTTTTGCTGAAAAAAAATGAAATTGGTCTTTTTTCGTGCGCTGTTTAAATGAATTTCAGATTAGTTAGTTTTTACATGCATACAGTTTATGAATCAAACACACAAAATGCATTAATTCATTCATGTAACATTTGGTTGCATTTATTATGAAAAGGAACAATAACATTAGTATTCTTAGCATTATACTCGGTATTGTAATTTATATATTTGAATGTCTGATGACTACTATAAGAATAATATATTTAATGCATATAGAATTATTATTCAAACAGAACCAAAGCTCGCAGCAATGTTCTTCTTGTACATTTTCAAGGATGTGTAGTTACAGAGTCTATTGTAAATTTACGAAACAACTTCTCTGTTATTTAACAGAATCTCCGTTTTTCTAATCTCTAAAATTTTGCACAAGACTTACCCGGATAAGGGATAGATAATGGATTACCCGTAAATTTTTAATAATTTTACAAAAGTTTTTTTTTTTTCAGAATAATTTTAAAACAATGGGATTGACGGAACTTCATTTTAAAGTAAATTTATAACATATTTATTACATTTTAAAATGCCTTTGACATTTTTGCGCAGTATTTAATGCCTCCTTTTTTTATTTATCATTTTTAATCTAATTTTTATTTTAATTCTAATTTTAACAAAGTGGTAACAATTGATTCCAGAGTACACTCCTAACGAATGATAAACGCGTATGACATTTAATTAAACCGAAAAAAGATAGCCTACTAATGAAATTTGAATATGATGATTAGACGAATACTCCACAATAAATAAGAAAAACGAATTCATAGCATGTAATATCGTCCCATTACACAATGTGTGTCAGACTAAATCTTCCAAACTTCATCCCCTCATTTGGAACCATAAATCACCTCCAAGAATAATTATGAACAATAAACTTTTTTTCGCGTCTATTTTAAATAATGAAGAAGAAGAAATTGAAGAAGAAAAGTGGATAAAAAATTGAATGATGTAGCTTTACAGAAGGAATAAAGACAATCCCCAATTTTTTAGACACAAATTTCGTATATAAATGAATTAATCGTTGTGTTATTAATTTTGTCTAATTACACCAGAGACAAACTTAATCAGCTAATAGATTTATGGTGTGCAAGTATTATTAAACAAATGTGACTCTCTGTAGTTAAGAGACACCATTGTCTATGCATTTATTTATTTTGACCGGGGTTAAATAAATCATTTTTTTTTTCTTGACAAGTTAAAACTAAGTTTTTAGCAAAAAACAAATGAAATTGATCTTTCTTCTTGCGTTGTCTAAATGAATTTCATATTATTTAGGTTTTTCAATATACACAATTTATGAATTAAATACACACAATAGCTTATTTCATTCATTTAAGCTTTGGTTGTATTTTATTTAAAGGAATAATAACATTTATGTTCATAACATTGTACTCGGCATAGTAATTTATGTATTTGATTATCTGATGACTATTGAAACAGTAATAGTAGATTTAACACATGTAGAATTTTTATTCAAATAGAACCAAAGCTGGCAACAATTCTCGTCTTCCGCATTTTTAATGATGTTTATTTACAGAGTCAATTGTATATTTACAAAATAACTTCTCTATAATTTAACAAAATCTCGGTTATTCTATTGCGTAAGACTGATAATGGATTATCTGTAGATTCTCAGTAATTTTGCAGAAAATTTCTCAACATTGTAACTTCAATACAACGAGCTCGATGGAACTTCATTTTAAAGTCAATTTATTGCCTTTTAAAATGCCTTTGATATTTTTGGACCATATTTAATACCTCCTTTTATTTATATGTCACTTTTAATATCATCGAAAAGAATATTTTTAGGTCCAATTTTGACAAAAAAATAATAAACGATTTTAGTGTACCATTCTATGGAATGATAAACGAGTTTGACATCTAATTAATCCAAAAAAAAGATAACCTATTAATTAAATGTGAAAATGATGATTAGACGGAAACTCCACAATAAATGGAAAAACGAATTCATAGCATGTGATATCGTCCTAGTACACAATGGGTGTCAAAATGAATGTTTCAAGTTTCATCCCAACAAAGAACGCATTTGGAGTTATAAATCATCTCCAAGAATAATTATGAATAACTTTTTTTTCGCGTCTAGTTTAAATAATGAAGAAAAGTGAATTGAAGAAAAAATGTGGATAAAAAATGAAATGGTATATTAGTACAGTATAAAGACAGTCCCAATTTTTTTAGACACATACTTCGAATATAAATGAATCCAGCGTTCTCTTATTAATATCGTCTAATTATACCAAGAAAAAACTTAATCAACAAATAGATTTATGATGTGCAAGTATTATTAAACAAATGTGACTCTGTGTGATTAAGAGACGCCTTTGTCTATACATTTATTTATTTTGACTGGGGTTAAATAAATCATTTTTTTTATAAGTTAAAACTAAGTTTTTACAAAAAACAAATGAAACTGATCTTTCTTCTTGAGTTGTTTAAATGAATTTCATATTATTTAGGTTTTTCATTGTACACAATTTATGAATTAAATACACACAATGACTTATTTCATTCATTTAAGCTTTGGTTGTATTTTAATATAAAGGAACAATAACATTTATATTCATTACATTATACTCAGCATTGTAATTTATGTATTTGATTATCTGATGACTATTGTAACAGTAATAGATTTAACACTTGTATAATTCTTACTCAGTTATAACCAAAGCTCGCAACAATGCTCGTGTGTGTTTATTTGTTTCTTTCATTCTTTTTCTTTTTTTCTGTAATAACTAGAAATAAAGTCAAAAACAAAACACATTCTGTACAAAAATTTACTCACAAATGCAACCATTTTTTCAATTTTGTTCAAATAAAATATATTATGGTCTTAGTAATTTTGTATAAGACTTATGATAATCAATTCATAGATTCTTAATAATTTCGCAGAAATTTTTTTAACTTTGTAACTTAAGCTTAATAAAAATTAAGCTTAGGAAGTGAAAAATCTATATTAATGAATAAAAGAAAAAGAAGAAATGATTATTTTAATGAATGAAGATTCAAGATTTCAAATACTTTATGCTTTCAGGCAGATCTTGGCAGTTGCATATAGCACACTACGCATTTGCTTATTTTTTTATGTATGCTAAAAAAAGAAAAAAATGTAAATTTATAAAACTAGTTTTTGTAATCCTACAAAACTTCTTTTTATAAGGCTGCCAAAAATCTGTATTATTAGTAAAATGTTACCCGTACATTGTACAAAATGTTGTGTAGATCTATAAAATTACTTTTTATACAGCTACAAAAATCTTTATACATACTAAAATTTTATCAGTAACACGGGTTAATTACATGATTTCTTTTCAGTTACATATAAAATTCAGGCACCCCAGTATCCTTAAAAATTCTTTGTAATCCTACATACGCTTTTTTTCCAAATATTTTGGAAAACAAAAAGTAAATAATTTTAAATAGTTTACCAAATGAAAAGCAAAAAAGTCAAACAAACAATCTTGAAGGGAAAAAAATCGCAAGAAAAGAATTTAAATTTTCTATTTTCTATTTTCTTATGAAATTCGAAAAATACGAATGAATTCCAAGCTCATAAGATTAATATGGAAATGAAAATTTCAAATCTGGCTGAAGAAAATCCTGTTGCCAAAAAACAGATAAGTGTATTATAAAACTAAGCACCAAAGTTTCCTGACATTATAAAGCCAAGATCAAGCTCGCTTTTATTTTCCAAATTTATTGAGTCTGTATTGAAATCAGTCGATGCTACTTTTTTAAAAGCTTACAATTTAATCTCTTATCATATCATTTCCAGATGTTTTTTTTCACAAAGAAAAACAAATCCTAATCTCTTAGTAAAAGTATATCAGTATTTTCTATAAAATGAGACGAAAGGATTTTGAAAATCCAGCTCATTGAGAGTGATTTGCTGAAATAAATTCTCTGAATGTAAGCAGCTTTTGCAGATATAATACATATCACTTATCTTAAATTGCCGCATTTTTTTATTCAAGAAGGAAGCGGTAGTTGCAATTGCAAGAGAGTATTAAAGCTTCTTATTAGGAAATGAAGACAAAAAAGTAATAAGTATGGACCTATTTAATTTGAATTTATTAGTGCCGCCTTTTTTGACAAGGGCTTAAAAAAGCTTTTTTATTGGCTAATAAAAAAGTATATACATTAGAAGTAATGTGATATTTTTAATGAGTATATGAAAAAGTTAGTATGATAAGATACATAAAATATAGGTAAAAAGGTAACAAGTTGTAAAAAATCACCCTTTTAAAAGCATACAATGTTTGTATCGATACTCCCGCTTTATTTTATGACTTCAAATTATGATTTTTCCAAAACATTTTCGTCACAATCATGTGCTGTTGTTGTTGCAGTTACATAAAAATTTCTAGGCATCTGAGTTTCCAAGAAAACTCTTAGTAACCTTACATTTTTTTCAGTATATGCACTAATTATTACAATTTTTTCTAATTTATGCTTGATACACGATTTTTCCTTAAATATATACTTAATTTATTTTTAAAGAATTCAAATTTTAATGAATCTATTGAGTTGCTAATAAGAATACAACGCTTAAGATTACATTTGGCTTATATATTTTTTAAATTTTGCAAAACAAAAAGCAAACAATTTTAACTATTTTGCAAAATTAAAAGCAAGATAAATAAATAAAATAAAATAAAATAAAATAAGTAATTATAAAAAATTTAAACTTTCCATTTTCAGATGAAGTTCGAAAAATACGAGTAAATTCCAAGCTCATAAAATTAATATTAGCAAGGGAAATTCCAAATCTGGCTGATGAAATGCCTGTTGCCATGAAACAGATAATATTATTGTAAACTGAGCACCAAAGTTTCCTGACATCATACAGCGAAGATCAAACTCGCTTTTATTTTCTAAATTTATTGAGTCTTTGATGAAATCAGTCGATGCTACTTTTTTAAAAGCCTTACAATTTAATCTCTTATCATTTCATTTCATTTTCAGATGATTTTTTCACAAAGAAAAACAAATTCTAATATCTTAGTATATCAATATTTTCTAAAATGAGACGAAATGATTTTGAAAATCTAGCTCATTGAGAGTGATTTGCTGAAATAAATTCTCTGAATGTAAGCAGCTTTTGCAGAAATAATACATATCACTCATCTTAAATTGCCGCTTTTTTTTATTCAAGAATGAAATGTTAGTTGCAATTGAAAGTGAGTATTGAAGCTTCTTATTAGAAAATAAAGAAAAAGAAAATAATAAGTATCGACAGATTTTATTTGAATTTATTAGTGATATATTGAGTTTATTATATTTTAGGATGTTTTAATTTATTTTCCTGTATGATTTTTTCCTGAAATATGTACCTAATTTAATGGATAAAGAATATAATTGAAGTTATTGAGTTGCTAATAAGATTATAATGCTTAAAATTACATTTGGCATATTTATATATTTTAAATATTTTACAAAACAAAAAACAAACTATGTTAATTATTTGCAAACGAAAAGCAAAGAAGTCAAACAAACAATCTTGAAAAAAAAATTATATTTTCCATTTTCTAAAGAAGTTTGAAAACTACGAATGTATTCCAAGCTTCTAAGATTAATATTGGCAAGAGAAATTTCAAATCTGGCTGATAAGAAGCCTGTTGCCAAGAAACAGATAATTGTATTATAAACTAAGCACCAAAGTTTCCTGACATTATACAGCCAAGATCAAACTCGCTTTTATTTTCTAAATTTATTAAGTGTATATTGAAATCAGTCGATGCTACTTTTTAAAAAGTCTTACAATTTAATCTTCCATCATCTCATTTCCCAGTATATCAGTATTTTCTATAAAATGAGACGAAAGGATTTTGAAAATCCAGCTCATTGAGAGTGATTTGCTGAAATAAATTCTCTGAATGTAAGCAGCTTTTGCAGAAATAATACATATCACTTATCTTAAATTGCCGCTTTTTTTTTATTCAAGAAGGAAGCGGTAGTTGCAATTGCAAGAGAGTATTAAAGCTTCTTTTTAGGAAATGAAGAGAAAAAAGTAATAAGTATGGACCTATTTTATTTGAATTTACTAGTGTCGCCTTTTTTGACAAGGGAGTTTTAAAAAGCTTTTTTTATTGATCAACATTAATGCATTTGATTATATGCATTAGTAGAAATAGAATATTTTTAATGAGTATCTGAAAAAGTTTAGTATGGAAAGCAACAGCAAAAAATAGTTCAAAAATCACTCTTTTATAAGCAATCAATAATTATGTTAAAAATCCCGCCTTATGAAAATCCTTCATGACTTCAATTCATGATTTTTCCACAACATATCCGTTACAATATGTTAATCTGGAGTGGAGATTGAACCCGATTATGGAAAATTCATCACTTTTCTCTCTTTTCAGAAAGCGCGAGCTACTGAATTTATTTTAAATCATACTTTTTGCTCTGTTCCTTTTTTTAAAAATGGTAACAGGAAAGTAAAAAATTATCTTTTAGGTTTTCTAACTTTATCTTTCCCATTATTATGACAATTTTATCACTATAAAACTACTAGTGTATTAAAGTGTATTTTAAAAAATTTATGTTACACTCATTACTTTTTATTTATATTTTAAAAGTTTAAGTATTTCAAATATTTCGTTGTTGCAGTTTCACAAAAAATGGCCATTTTTGGCAGTTATGGTTTGGCAAATAATTAAATCTATTATTGTTGTAGCTTTTGTAAATTTATAAAACGAAAAAGTGATTTGCAACTTATCACTTGTGGCTGACTAAAGAAAAATCGTTTTAAAATTAATGCATTAATTTAAATTAATTTGTAAGAATAATAAAATGTTGTACTTTTTTCGGAAACAAACCTTCGAATACAATTCTTATAATTCTAGCATCTCCGGAAATTAGTGAAAAATCATTTACATAATTTCATCTTTTCATTCAAAAATTAAATCGAGCTAAATAAATCGGAAATTACACATCAAGCGCAGCAAATGAGATGCATTCATACTATAACGAAAATTTAAAAATTGTTCAGATATTGATGTAATAGTATACAGTACTTCGCAATACAAATAATAGCCGAAATCTTTTGTGTGCCTCTGTAAATACTATCTGCTTTCTACTGTGCAGTAACTAACTTGTAGTAAATTTCAGAAACGTCTTTCAATTTCATAAAATGTGTAATAGTTTAATATAATTAAAACGCACTCCAAACAATGTTTCCCCGAGTACTATTATTTAATGGAATACTTTTGGATATACCTGTAAATTAATAACAACATTCTTTGCACCACAAATTGTATAGAAGGCATATTTTTGTATGTATTTCAAGATGCATATAAATTTTATTATCAGAAAACAGATTAATGTACTAAAAATAATTACTTGGAAACGTTTCTAAAAATTACAGTCAGCAAAACGAACATTATTTTTATCAGTGGTTCTTTTAACCTTGAAAAATTCATTTGTTTCGAAAATTTATAAGTAAAAGCAATGCTTTTCGAAGTTATAAGTAAGTAAGAAGAGGTTATATTATATTTTCGTTGATTAAGAAACAGTTACTTTTTATTTTTTTACAGTGTGTGAATATATATTTTGAGTTGTCAGTTTTAATGGAGTATAGAAATCATATCATATTTAACTTTTAAATGCAATATTCAGTACAACATAATAGCAATACAACAATTTAGATTTCGTACAGATTATGGTTCTTTCAAAAGCATTTTAAGAAGTTCTCCCACCTTGCATTGCAATATATTGAAGTAGTTTCAACTTATCAGAAGTAAAAGTTTCTTCAGTCGTAGATAATCAAAAGACAGAAAATCGGCAACTGTTTAGTAAAATATTGAATAATATTATTTTAAAAGATTTGTTCGCTTTATTTCTTTTTTGAAGAAAATTTAAAAATATTATGAACTTAAAATGGCCTAGGTATTTATAACACTTAATTTAAAAACCAATGTATTAATGCTGCATAAAAAATAGTCTGCAGTATGAAAAACTATACGAATAAATAAATGGAAACTAATTGAAATTTTATCCAAAATTTCTGTATTAATTACTGGTAAAGTAATCGTGCATTTTCAAAAATGCATAAAACATTAATATCGCATTAATGTTTCATATAGTTCGTTATTTTAATAAAATTTTGAACAGAAAAGCACAGACAAACAAGGTAAATAGAATATCAATAGAAGTCTAATTTATCCGTATGTTACGGTGACTTTGATTAATCGGTTATTATCAATAACTAGCGGGGAACACCGAGCCATGCTCGGTTAAAATAAACTCTGTATTAAATTTTATATAAAGTGAAATTCTCGCTCTATTATTGCTATAAATAATTTATTTTATAATATTCTTATTTACAGAAACTATAAATATCAATACTATGAACATATTTCTAAGTTTTACATTAAATAAATATTTACAACGAAAGAATATCCTTCCATACTACATTTTTATTTCTTTGATGTCTTTCTTTTGGAATCAGAACTTTTAGACTTGAACGAAATTTTACACGTGAGAAAGCAACATATAGCATTCCGTGCATAAAGACGGAGATGCTTAAATTCAGGCCCACGAAATCGAATGTTTGCCCTTGAGCTTTGTGGACAGTGATGGCAAACGCCGACCTCACAGGAAATTGATGGCGCTGCATAGTACATCCGAGATAGCCCTTGCTTGAATTCAGTGTTATTCTTGGAATGTGAACTACGCGACCGAAATTATCGCCAGTAATTATTTTGGCCTTGATAATGTTATTACAAAGCGCCGTCGCAATCAGACGTGCACCGTTGCACAGCTCTTCTGATGCATCGAGGTTCCGCAGTAAGATTATTATTGTATTAATTTTCAGCTTCAGTATATGCGGCGGAAGATCCGCAATGTCTACGGTATGATTGGTTTGACCCATAATGACCCATTAAAGAAACACTTATCTGAATTTTTCAAACATGTGACCCTGCCCAATAGTTTTATTGTGCCAAAATAATGCTGTATACAAAATTTCGTTAAAATCGATCCTACCATTTTTTAAATATAAATAGTTTGACTCAGACCCTTTATGACCCAAAATGACCAAGCAATTGAAATTTCTCGAACATGACACTTAGCCCAATAGTTTTCTCGTACCAAAAAAATGTTGTATACAAAATTTCGTTAAAATCGAACCGCCTGTTCTTTAGATATAGCTTGACCGTGACCCATTCTGACCCATCATGACCCAGAAATGATTCTTATAATCGAAATCTCTCAATCGTGTGACTTAGCCCATTATCTTTCCCATGTCAAAAAATTTCGATGAAATTGATTCTGCCGTTCTTTAAATATAAATAGCTTGGCCCAGACCCTTAATGACCCAATATGACCCATTAAAAATTTTCTCGGACATGTAACCTAGCCTAATATTTTTCTCGTGCCCGAAAACCATAGAATGCAATTTTTAGTCAAAATTGCGTGAGAAAATCTCTAGATAAAAACAGCATGACCCACCATGACCCCAAAAATGACCCACTAACAGAATTTTCTTGAATAAGTTATCTAATCCAATGTTCTTCTTGTGATCCAAAATGATAAAATATAAAATTAGATCAAAATCGTTAGAGCCGTTTTTTAGATAAAAATGGCTTGACCCATAATGACCCAAAAATGACCCACTAATCGAAACTTTTCGAACATGTGACCCAGCCCAATAGTTTTCTCGTGCCAAAAAACGATTGGATACAAAATTTTCTTAAAATCTATCCAGCCTTTCTCTAGATATAAATAGCTGGATCCTGACCCATTATGACCCAAAATGACCCAATAATCGGATTTTCTTGAAAATGTGACCTATCCCAATGGTCTTCTCGTGCCCAAAATTGGTAAAATCCAAATTTTTGCGAAAATCGTTAGAGCCGTTTTTGAGATAAAATTTACACACACATAAAATTTTTGCTCGCATTATAGTATAAGTTAACCGGTTACTATTATTAATTTTCAAATTTTATCTAAATAAATCAGTTAATATGAATAATTTATGAGAATTTATCAAGTTAACTAATTAGTAACAATAATTACCAATCACGTTCTGTTGGTATAATAAATTTCAACTCATTTAGCTTGAGACTTTCATTACGAATGCGTTTAGTTACACCTCACTTTTGTGGAAACGTATGACAGCAATTGAAATCGCACAAGTTTGGTTTAGTCTGTTGACAACAACTTGGGGATATCAGAGTATTGTTTATTTTGTATGCAGACACTCGTAAGTTTCGGGATGCTCGCTAATATTTATTTTTCTCCAATTTCAATAGCACCAAGTAGTAACAATACGATGATATTTTTGTTTCGAGTTCGCAATCTATACATTTAAGAGCGTTCAAAACAAAACTTACAGAGAATCAACACCAAGAAATTTCATTTTGGGCGTTTGAAGATTTCAATATTAAAATTGTAAAGGTAATTGTAATTCAAGTTGCTACAAACGTAAAAAAAATTAATTTCCTTTTATAACTTCAAAATGCCAAAATAAATAATTTGTTGAAAATGTAATAATATTTTATTTCTAATGTAATTTATTTACAATTTGTTATCTTTTTATAAAACTAATAATGTTGTATTTGGAAACCTAGATTCATCTTTCATACTGATGAGATGCATTTTCTTCGACTCTTTGATGGCCCTCTAATTTGGCACTTATGGGCCTGTGAGGGACATATTACCCACCTTTTTTCTTCTTATCTTTACTTTATTAGATTGGTGTAAGAATTGTCTCATTCCGACTGAAACTTCTCTAAATATATTTTGTATATGTTAAAACTAATTTAATACACTGTTAAAAATTTTGCTCTCGTTTGAACCAAATTTTGGTACTTAGTAGCTGCCACCATAACATGGTAAAATCTCGTACCTACATTTGGAGCTTCCTATTTCAACCTCGTTCCAACTATTGGAACTGTGCTTCAAAAGGAGCTCCAAATTTTGGTTCAAGATTTCACCATTTTACATTGATAGCTATTGAGTACCGTAATTTGGTTCAAACTAGGACAAGATTTTTAACAGTGTAGAATCTAAATTTAAAATTTTCTACTTGCATAGCATTTTTTTTAATAGCCATTGCTAAAAGTATGCTGTTTAAAATTGAATTATATTAAACAACCGAAAGTAAACCTTTCCCCGAATATAAGACTTCTCTGGTATAGATATTTTTACCTTTTTTGAAAAAGTAACATTTATAACCCTTCTCCTTTAAATTTTATTCGTTTTATTAATTCCATACATCTATTGTTTCAGAAACTTCCTTAAATTTCTTTGTTTTTATAACTTTAAATGAATATATCTTATGCAGTTTATTTTTATCTAATCCCTTTATCTATCATTTTATCAGAATGTTATACTTGCTACCAGATCTTTGAAAGAAATGTTTCTTTTGGAGGATATAATTATTGTTTGCTCCCGATTTTAATGCACTAAGATTTAACAGATAGTTATATTAAATTTAATAATATCCGTTCCCATTTCTTTGGTACATAATTCAATCATTTCAATTAAATTTGCTTCCTTAACTTATTATTTTTATTAACGCAATCTACTTATCTTCTACGGAAGATAATTTTAAATTTTAAAAAATTGCTATTTTGCGATTTATAAAAATCCTATGAAATTTTATGAAAATTTCAAATGTACCCCCCTTTTCCAAATTCTTCCAATTTTCTTATCCTTTTCACAAAAATTCCAAATGTAAGTCCCTTTTAAAATCATCAGAATCTCCTGTCTGCTAAAGGGAGGCTTACTTTCACTACTTTATGATGTTTATTTATTTATTTCCAGCACTTAAATTTTTTTTTTTAGCTAATGGATTCAGTAATTATAAAAACGTTATGGAACCCGTCGAAATTCTACGAAAGAAAATCTTTAAAGAAGAGCTGTTTCACTAATTTATAATAAATCTGCAAAATTAGTTACAGAAAAAAATGCATTTTACATTGGCCAGTCTAACTCTCAAACAAATATTATTTCAAGCTAAAATTAACAAATGCTATAAAATCAATTATCCAAATTATTAAACGAAGTAAAACTGAAATTCACTGGATTTTATAACAGACGATATTTTTAAAATAGTATACGCATTTTAATTTCTTTTTTCTTTTTCTTTTTTTTTTTTTTTTTTTTTTCATTTTTAAGAGAAAATGGAGCGTTTCTGTTGCACAATAAGAAAAATAGTACTAAAAACTATAAAAAAATTACTATCTCAAAAAGAAATTTACAGCTTTCAAACAAATTGTATTTAAAAATATATTTTTTTCTCTATCCGACGGTTTAAAAATTTAAAATGTACGATGTAAAGAAATGTAAAATTTTGTAATAGCGAAAATTGCAAAACAGAAATTACAGGGGAAAGTGTTGCCATTCGTAAAATGACGTATGTGTTACGCATAGATACATTTGGCCTTTATAATACAGATAATCATCTTTAATCTATCGAGCTTTGACGTCATAGTAATAGGACAGGTCTTCTGATTGAACATAATTATCTCTTTAACAATTATTTTTATAATTAGTTTCATATATTTATGATGGTACATAATTCAGTAAAGGACGTATTCGTAACTAAACTCAATAATGATATTGACCGAACTTAATTGGTAATTATTAATGATAACCGCTAAATATTATTAATATGCAATATTTATCAAATTCACTAAAATACGCGGTTGTTATTAATTATAACCAGTAATTAGTTTATGTAACTAATCGTATTTCCAATTTTAATGAAATTATTAAAAAACTTATTTATATAAATCTTACTTGGTTTTCCTTTTTGCAAAAATAGATCTATTCATCTAAGAATAAATGAAAAGATAATCTTTTCATTAAAAAGCTATTTTAAATTTAAACACCAAATTAAAAACAGATTTATTTTAAAAGGCGGAAACTTAGTTTTATTTAATTTTATTTTTCAAAGCAATCCTAAAGATTGATGACTCAAACTATCAAAATTTTGCTACGCTAAGTGGATAGTTCTGTTTCTGAAAGAATAGAAGATTAATCAAGATTACGTGCTGAGAAAGTTTTTCTTGATCTCAAAAGTAAAGTTTTTAAACATTCTCGTAGGTTTTCCAGAAAATCATCTCATCAATTATAAAATCAAAAGAATTATCTTTTTACATCATTTCTAAACATTAATTAAAACACTTTTCTTCAAACAGTTATAATTTTCCAGATGTAGTATGTATAAAATATCTAAAAAAAAATACTTTTCTTTTAATTTTACTAATTAATAACTAATATGTGATTATTATAAATACTTTTTTCGACACCTTAGAATCCATACTGTCGATCTCTCCAAATATCCTCCCCCCCCCCTCCCCTCCCAAAAAAGTAAATAGAATAATAATAAATTATCTTTCCCTTTAGACGGTAACTTGTAAAGTTGTCAGTCCATTTATAAGATCTTTTCTTTCTTTCTAACCGATGACCAGGCCCCTACCTGCTTAGTTATCTCCGCCGGGTTAGATACCTGGTATCGGGGCGGGTGACCACCTATTCGCCAAGTAGCGCCAATAAACATAATTCCTTCGCTTCGCACGTCATCATATCTCCAGTACTTTCTTCTCGTTTGAGCATACTTTGTTTTGTCGGTTGCTTAACGTTATATCATGTTGTTTGTACTGCAAATGGTTACTCAAGTTGGTCTCGTAATTTAGAACCTTGATCAGATGACGAGACTTTCAACTGGCAAAGCACCTCTAAAGGTATAATTCACATTTTTTAAAATGTGATTATATTGTTAAAATTTTCTAAATTTTACATTAGCTAAATATAACTTTGTATTAAAAAAATAAAAGTGCTTTACATTCAAATTTATTTAAGTTCGGGATAATTATTACAAACTGAAGTATAAGTAAGTATTAAAAATTTCATATTTTGATATTTATTTAGTAATCCTGCACGTAATATGTTATGCGATTTTCCTGCTCATCAGATGTCTCACTATTAGGAGCCCCCTGTAAATGCTAATTCTGCATCTTGCATTTATTTAAATATTTCAAATGAAAGAACTGACTTGTATCTTTCATCCAATTAATATTATGTTTTAAAATCTAACGTATTTTACACGTTGAGCGGCACGTCAGTCACCGGTGACTGACATTGAACTTTTCGTCTAACCACGTGAGTCACCGGCGATTGACAGTCTAAAATATGATGTAAACCAAAAAAAATGTTTTTTAAAGTAATTACTGAAAAATTATTTAAAATTTACTGAACTTTTATTTATTACAAGATTATACTTACTTAATAATTATTTTAAACACTCTAATTTTTTAGTTTTATATCATATTTTACACTGGTAGTCAACGGTGACTGACGTGGACTAAACGTATCAGTGACTGTTGGAACTTAACGTATTAAATGTTAAAAACGGTCTTATTTTTATTTATTATTTTTTTTTTTTTAATTTTTCCAATTTCAAGAATTTCCAGGCATCGTAAGTTGTTTTGGACATTTTTACACTATTGAATCTATCCCTTTTAGTAAAATATGTCTTCAATATTATTTATACTGATATGTAAATTATCAATATTCATTTTCAAAATTAAAATGTCTTAACTACAGCATGGATGTATCAAGCTTACCTATTATCATGTATAAGGGAGATTAGGCTAATTCTATATCTTAAGTAGGGGAACTGGGGGACATTGATACAGCTTTTTTCAAAAAAAAATTTTGGTGTCTAGAAAGCAGAAATTTTAAGTTATTTTTCTATGTGATGTCAGCAAAACCTGTGTAGTGTGTTATAAAAATGTACAATCGTTGTTTTATACATTATTTTTGCATGTAATTTTAAAAAAAATCAAAAAAAGTAATTTGTATCAATGTGCCCCATCCCCGGGGCCCCAACCGATGACCAGGCCCCTACCTGCTTAGTTATCTCCGCCGGGTTAGATACCTGGTATCGGGGCGGGTGACCACCTATTCGCCAAGTAGCGCCAATAAACATAATTCCTTCGCTTCGCACGTCATCATATCTCCAGTACTTTCTTGTCGTTTGAGCATACTTTGTTTTGTCGGTTGCTTAACGTTATATCATGTTGTTTGTACTGCAAATGGTTACTCAAGTTGGTCTCGTAATTTAGAACCTTCATCAGATGACGAGACTTTCAACTGGCAAAGCACCTCCAAAGGTATAATTCACATTTTTTTAAATGTGATTATATTGTTAAAATTTTCTAAATTTTACATTAGCTAAATATAACTTTGTATTAAAAAAATAAAAGTGCTTTACATTCAAATTTATTTAAGTTCGGGATAATTATTACAAACTGAAGTATAAGTAAGTATTAAAAATTTCATATTTTGATATTTATTTAGTAATCCTGCACGTAATATGTTATGAAATTTTCCTGCTCATCAGATGTCTCACTATTAGGAGCCCCCTGTAAATGCTAATTCTGCATCTTGCATTTATTTAAATATTTCAAATGAAAGAACTGACTTGTATCTTTCATCCAATTAATATTATGTCTTAAAATCTAACGTATTTTACACGTTGAGCGGCACGTCAGTCACCGGTGACTGACATTGAAATTTTCGTCTAACCACGTGAGTCACCGGCGATTGACAGTCTAAAATATCATGTAAACCAAAAAAAATGTTTTTTAAAGTAATTACTGAAAAATTATTTAAAATTTACTGAACTTTTATTTATTACAAGATTATACTTACTTAATAATTATTTTAAACACTCTAATTTTTTAGTTTTATATCATATTTTACACTGGTAGTCAACGGTGACTGACGTGGACTAAACGGAAAATTCAGTATCAATCACTGTTGGCACTTAACGTATTAAATGTTAAAAACGGTCTTATTTTTATTTATTATTATTTTTTTTCATTTTTCCAATTTCAAGAATTTTCAGACATCGTAAGTTGTTTTGGACATTTTTACACTATTGAATCTATCCCTTTTAGTAAAATATGTCTTCAATATTATTTATACTGATATGTAAATTATCAATATTCATTTTCAAAATTAAAATGTCTTAACTACAGCATGGATGTATCAAGCTTACCTATTATCATGTATAAGGGAGATTAGGCTAATTCTATATCTTAAGTAGGGGAACTGGGGGACATTGATACAGCTTTTTTTAAAAAAAAAATTTTCGTGTCTAGAAAGCAGAAATTTTAAGTTATTTTTCTATGTGATGTCAGCAAAACCTGTGTAGTGTGTTATAAAAATGTACAATCGTTGTTTTATACATTATTTTTGCATGTAATTTTAAAAAAATCAAAAAAAGTAATTTGTATCAATGTGCCCCATCCCCGGGGCAGATTGATACACTATGACACATCTGGGAAAAATGGAGACAAAAGAACACCAATGCATATTTTTCATAGAAAAATAGTTAGCAAACCATTTTATATATATTTATAGACATTAAAATCGCACACAATTTATTTGTGAGTAATTTTAAAACAATCAAAATGAAATTTATAATGACCTGATCTTCTGGCTGTTCCTTGTCTGTTTGTTGGCTGTGGTAACTTTGTCATATCTGGCACTTTAACACCAGAATTATCTTCTTTCTTAGTAAAGGTGAAAAAATTACCAGGTTTTCTGTTTATAAATCGGTTTACAAACAGAAAATAAAGGATAGTTATATTAAAAATTATGTTTATAATATAATTATCCTGTACTGTTTTGCAGCTTGTTTCTCTTACTTAACATTTGTCATGGCGATAATACTTTTTTCTCTGGAGAATCGATATAAATTTGATATTTGCCATGCTGCCGTCCATTTCTTTTGTTAATTCTACTAGCACTAGATATTGTGTAAGTTTATACGTCTTCTGTTTACAAAAATTCTATAAAACGTTGTAATATAAAGAAATTAGA
This sequence comes from Maratus speculifer, assembly GCA_964019185.1. Taxonomy (NCBI): domain Eukaryota; kingdom Metazoa; phylum Arthropoda; class Arachnida; order Araneae; family Salticidae; genus Maratus; species Maratus speculifer. Next base: position 115,707,188 of record OZ025292.1, read on the forward strand.
GCTATTTCACTTCAATAAAAACTAATAGTAGAAATTTTTGACGAAAAATGGTTGAATTAAGGAGTGTATGGTGAAAAAAAATAAAAGGTAATGAAAAAATGAACTAGAAAAGGATTTAGGTTGTATCAATGTGCCCCGACAAAGTCTGTATCAATGTTCCCCATACAGCCATTTTGAATAAAATGAGTCGCAAATCCAACACTTCATAATTTATCTAACAATAAAGAATGAGGAACTGATAAAAAGTAGCTTTACTTGCCAGGGAGGGTATTCTTTTCGGTTGAAAATACTGGAACAATTGTATAATACCATTTCAATTGTACAACTAAAATTTACTTTTGACATACAAAAACAATTATTCACCCATCCCATTTCATCAAACCATTGAATCATTCCAAAACTTTCTGTATGTAGTTAATTTCACTAGTATCACCTTTTGGAGCTGTTGTGAAACTTCTTGTAATGACCCTGTGTGCTGTACAGGGGGTGTATCAATGTGCCCCAAGTATCAATCTTCCCCATTTCCCCCTAGATAAATTTTCATGTCTTCGTAGCAATTTCAAGCACAAAACTTATAAAACACAACACATATATTAACTTTCACGATACAAAAAATGACATTTTATGCACATTATGTATTTTTTCTTCAATATAACATCTTTAAAAAAATCGTACTCCATTTTCCAGTTCAAATAAAGTTCCGTTCAAATAAGATCTAGCAAATTCAAAATGTAAACAAAAAATATTATCGTTTGCGTGAGGCGCAAAGTAAAAACGACTAAATTAAACCATGGAAGCAGCGATAATACGCAACATACACATTAACAAAGATAATTAACGAAGAGGAAAAATTTCTCATTTATAATTCGAGACAAAAAGGCTTATACACAAAGATCAAAACTACATTTATTTTAAAAGGTGGATCTTCGGTTCTATTTAATTTTATTTTTCAAAGACAGCATAAAGATTGATGACTCAAACTACCCAAATTTTGATTGGATTGTTCTGTTTCTGGAAGAAAAGCAGATTCAATCAAGACCGCGTGCGGAAAAAGTTTTTCTCTGACTCAAAAGTAAAGTTTTTAGAAATTCTCAGTGATTTTAGAGAATTTTTTCTCCTCAATTATAAAATTGGGAGAATTGCCCGCCCTTTTATAGTTTTTACGCATAAAATAAAGCTTATTCTTTCTTTCAATTATATTGTAAGAGGTGTCACATGTACAAGGTATCTCTAAAGAAAAAAGACACCTGATTTTTTTTTAATTCAAAAAGTCATTCATTTTTTAAATATTAGTATTTAACAATGCGATTATTACAATTTTTTTCGGCAGAATTAAAAAATGCATTGTCAACCTTCCCTCCCAAAAATACTCCGAAAGCTATGTGTTGCTGACGGCTGGTTTTTATCTAATCGTTGCCACTGTTTAATCTCGGAAAATAAAAAATTTGAAGTTACTGAAAAAACTGATTGCTCGAAAATTATTTGTCCGAAAAGTATTATACGAACTGCGTTAAAAAGGTAAAAAATTGTATTTTTCTTGATGTAAATTTCAAATCTAAAAACTATGCCTTTTTTCAAATAGTGAATTTCAAATATTATCAAATTTCACAATGGAGTATCATAGAGAAACCTTCAAAATTTTGTTTTTAAAATGAAATGCATTAAAAATTTTTATTTGGACTGATATTAATGCAATTTGAATTATGTCTATGGGAGCACTATTTGACAATTTATTCCATCAACAAGTTAACATATACGAACTCTATTTTCTGGCTATTAATGTAATGAATATAACCTTTAACTTTTATTGTTCAGGTTTGTATGTCTAATTTATTTTAGAAAAGTTGGTTAGATTAAAAAATTATCCATTTTCCCTAATATTGTTTAACCATTTGAAAAATGGTTGTTACTGTCAGTCGTGATTAGAGATATCTCAAGCATATCTCAAGTGATGTCCGGATTTTACTCATTTTCTGATTAGTTCATGTTTAATACCCAGAAATTTAATAGCTTTATTGTCATCATGACAATATATATGTATACCTACAAAAAAATTAATAACCCAAAAACAAATTGAGATACAGCTTTCAAACAAAATGCATATAAAAGTATGTTTTTTTCCCATACGAAGGTCTAAAAATTGGAAATGTGCGATGTTTAGAAATCTAAAAACTTCCAGTACCGAAAATTACAAAACTGAAATTTCATTTAAAATTTGTTTAGAATTGGTCCAGAAGTATTAATGTTTAAACCATGGCGTATGTGATATGACATGATTATTACGTAAGTTACATTTTGATCATCATTAAAGTGATATTTATTATTATTATTATTATTATTATTATTATTATTATTATTATTATTATTATTATTATTATTATTATTATTATTATTATTATTATTATTTTACAAAATTCTTTACATTTACAAGAATTTTTATTTGAATAGTAAAAAAATGTCGTTGTTAATAAACGAGAAAGTAAAAAAGTTACCAAATGAGTAAACGCAAATTATCAGATTTGAAAATAAATGAATCCAAAGAAAGACGTCATATAAAGATCGTCTTAGCAAAAAAACGAGGTCGATTTCACCAATCGATCCCACCGATTACGAAATGTGCGATGATCACGAAAAAAACAATGTAATATTTTATTGTGAAAGACAATGCGCTTTTTTTTTCTTTTTTTACAAACTTAATTATTTTTACACATAGCATAATTTTTAATTTTACATTGTTGAATAGGGAGAATGTACTTTCAAGTGTACATATCTAGGTACGGATTTTCTTAAAACTTTAGATTCAATTAGTACTTTATATAATTTAGTGTTTACTACTTTTTGGTGCAAATCGCTCAACAGGTAGTGCTGCCATGCTGTATTATTCATGATTATCGCAACAGCTATATCTCAAGAACTAATGCACGAATTTTCATCAAACTTTACATTCAATTATTCCGTTATATAAATTAGAGTTGTTTAGTTTTTGATGTAAATTCTCCTACAGAATGCATTTCTCACGATTTTGTAATAGCTGTACCCCAAGAACTAATGCATGAATTTTCATCATACTTCAGATTCAGTTAGTACCTGATAAAAATTGATTCTGGTTAGATTTTGTTGTACATCTCCCAACAGGTGGTGCTGGGATGCATAATTGTTTAAAGATTTTCTAATAGCTCTATATCAGAAACTAATGCACAGATTTTCATCTAACTTAAAATTCAGTTAGAAGTTTTCATAGGTGTTTGATTACTAGATTTTGGTGTAAATAACCTAAGCAGGGGTGCTGCTGTGCTGAATTTTTCAGGAATTATTAACATGTATACGATAAAAGAAAGTTTAGGATTGCCACATCTGACTGATTTCGTTATTTAAAATACAAATTATGCCAATTTGCATAATTTGGCTAAATTGGTCACGGGATAACTAAGTAGTTCCTGCATTTTTAATGCATTTTTTTTTTTTAAATTAGAACTTATATAACAGATAGATGTATTGTAAGATAGTCTGACTATATATCACGAAAAACATTTTTTATATATGCATTTCTAAAAAAGGCTAAATTTATCTTTTGCACCCACTTCGTTAAAGAAAAACTATTTCTTTATCAACTTTTCTTTAAACAAAATTAAAGTCACTTCTTCAACTGCATTGTGACTCCATATAAAATTTCAACTATCTGTTTTTAAAAAGATAAGGAAGTTATTGAAACTTTTACAAATTATTCAAACACAATATCTCATTCTTTAGCTTTCTTCGTATATAATAAAGTTTTTAAGTCTCTTTACGTTTTAAAATAATACCTAATGGGTGATTAAATTTCTTTATCAAAATTAAACGTTCGAGGAGGCATTGCAGGAATCTCTAATTAGGAATCAATTTAGACTTATCAATACTATCCTAAAAAGCGCGATCTTTTTCCAATTCTTTTAGCACTTTAAACTTTTTTAGCAGGGTTTTTTTTTTCTATTTCATTCAACTTTCAGTAACAACTTTTAAAATAAGATTTTTGTCTTTTCTTATTTATTAAAACTTTCGATGAAATAAAAGTTCGGTAATTTTAAAAGAAAAAATTATGGATTTTTGTACGTATTCATAGGGCAAAAATTCAACTTTTTTAATTATTCGTTATAATGGCTTATTAGTCTTTTGAACAAATGAAATTATGCATTGTTCAACTTTTTATTAATACTATGAAATTTTACTAACAAAGCATATTCTCGCAGAAAATAGTTTAAGATAATCGGTATCATCACAATCCCCCATAATGTTTTTGATTTTTGTTTTCTTTCTTACTAAAAACTTAAAAACATTCTTATTAAATTTTTAACTCAATAAATAAAAATTATTTTAAAGTATTCCCCTTCTTAAGAAAAATGCATCAGCTAAACTTTTTCAAGATTATTTGATATAAAAAATTCAAGTAAAGTGTCAGAAGAAGCTGTTACCATTTGAAAAATTAATGTTAGAGCAGTTGTTAATATGTGGACCACCCTTTTTTAAAAATAGTATTCATATTACAAAAGTGGACATTATTACGAGTCTAAAGAAAGCTTTGTTGCGATTTTATTGAAAACTATCTTCGAACAAAGGCAATTACATTGTTCTATTTGATTGAATTGCATCTGAATTAAGGGGACCTCGATCTCTTTTGAACATTTTTTTTTTTAATTGAAGCGTTTTAAGATACATTTTTGGCATTATAGAAAAGAACTCAATGGAAGGAATATGACTCTGTCACGAAACTGCTTCATTTTCCCGATAAAATTCGGAAATTAAAATTCTTTTGGAAAATTTAAGTAATTTTTTAAACATATCTTCTCGTACAACTTTGCTGTACAACTTTAAGTATCGGATTTACCATAAGTTAATGAGTATGGGAGAAAAAAATAAAATGTGCAAATATGTGTAAAAGTACAGCAAAAAACTGAATTTACTTTACATTTTTATGTGTAAAAAATAGTTTATTGTAACTTTGATATTTAATTTTATCAAACAGACTATAAGGAGAAAAAAAATCAATTTAATTGAAAAATATACATAGAAATTTTATCACTTGAACATACTTCTTCGCCGAAAAAACACAGACATAGATAAATCACTTGGAAGTGAAATGAATTGGGGCATTTAACCCTTTAATTTTTGAAGGATTTTAGAAGAACTGAAGGATTTAGAAGGATTAATTAAATTTGAATTTACAGAGATTTTGTGTAATTTTTATAACCCCACTCAAATATTTATTTTTAATTATTTTCTTAGTATGTTGTAGAATTATAAAATGTACAAATATGATGTTCTTTCAGTATAAATATAGAAATATTTCCGTATTGAAAAATCCCCATCCCCTTCCCTCAGCGCCAAGAAAGCTGAAAAGATGCAAAGGCAAAAGAAATCATCCTTTTAAAAATATTTTTGTTTTGTCTAACCAATAATACTTTTGGAACAAGATAAAGTAATGTATCTGTAACTCATTCTAAACAGTGTTACTGACGTATTAGAAGAATTTTATAATAAATTATTTTAAAGGTTTTTATAAGTACCGTCGGTAGATAAAGGGTTAAAGAGATAGCGATGTAATAAAATTGCTTTTAAAAGTCTTTCCGGCACAATAGTCTCGCTTTAGGCACATATGATTTTAATTCCAAACTTGCAATCGGCGCCAATAATATTTTAATAAAATTTCGCTTTTAGGAGAAAGCTTAAATTAAGGAGTTCTTAATTTCTAAGAAAGTCGTTAGTAAATTCCGGTGTCAGTCAATATTTTTTCATTTTATTAACAATATTTCCCTTTGCCGGAAAGGGTTAATTGTATTTATAATACTTGGATCTTTACGAAACTCCATCATAATATACTAAGGATAGAAAGTATGATTTAAGCAAAATATTGAACACTTGACCCCTTAAAAAGGGTGAAAATATTGCCAGTAATTTTTTTAAAAAGGCACAGAATTAATACATTTTCTCAAAATAATGATACAAAAAAAGTTAAAAGAGTCGTTTAATGTTCTTATTGAGAAACACCGAAAATACTGGCGATAAATATATATCAATAAATATAAAAACTTTGTTAAATCACCATAAAAAGAAAAATTAAACAGGACGCGTTTCGAGCTGCAAAATTACCGCTCGTCATCAGCTGTTTGGACCAGCTGATGACGAGCGGTAATTTTGCAGCTCGAAACGCGTCCTGTTTAATTTTTCTTTTTATGGTGATTTAACAAAGTTTTTATATTTATTGATATCTTTTAATGTTCGTTTTCCTCCCAAATATTTTGTACATTAGCAAAAAGAAATATGTCCGAAAAAATGAAATAACCAAATAACTCGGAGGTTGACAAACCATGTAAGTTCATAAATTACCTTTGTATTTACGCTTGATCAATAAGAGAATTATTAATGACGCGCGGCCGTTTAATACTATCTAGCTGGAATGAGAGAAAGAAAGAGAAATCTTCTGACAAGATTCATAAAATTTGTAATTTATAATGGAAAGAGGTTCCGTTCGTTTCTCTGTGTTACTTTTTTTATACCGATTCCTTAATCATCTTCGTAAGATAGTTCGCACTCTTTCAGATTATCATCTTCGTGAAAACTTGATTTTTATATTAAAAGAAAAAAAAAACATGTTCAATGGCGTTATGTTGTTTAAAAGGTCTATGACACGAAAATTCACGGATTTTAGTACAGGTAACTCCTACACTTATTAAACAATATTAGAGTGACATTACACCAACAATAAGGATAATTAAGTTGCCACCAAAGGTAGTACAAGAATTTCACAATTAAATTCGTGTAATAAAACACCAGCAATCAACGGTGTAAAGAAACGCTCACTTTTGGTGGCAATTTAGTTGCTTTTATTTGGGTGTTAAGTCACACCGCCACTGATTGGTGCATTTTAAGACCAAAATAAAAAATTGCTTTTTAACTGTAGTTATAATACTCGGATTTTTACGAAACTTCAATCAGAATACACTAGAGATAATAAAGTCCAATTTTAGCAAAAAATAAGAAAATGGAAATTTTCGTCACTGGTCGCCGAATGATAGATACCGAGTAAGGGTTACCCTCAAAAAGTTTTAAGAATATTGCCACTAATGTTTAAGAAAGAGGCACTACAATAAATGTTAAAAGAGTCTTATAATGTTCAGTTTCCACCCAAATATTTTGTGCAGTACAAAAGGAAATTATTCCGATAAAATGAAATAACTCAAATAACCCGGAGGTGACAAACCATGTAAGTTCATAAATTACCTTTGTATTTACGCTCGATCAATAACAGAATTATTAATGACACGCGGCCGCCTAATACTATCGCACTGGAAAGAGAGAAAGAAAGAGAAGTCTTTTGACAAGGAGTCATAAAATTTGTAATTTATGAAGCAACTAAGTTCCGTCATTTCTTTGTGTAACCTTTTTTCTACCAATTTTTTAATCATCTTCGTAAAATAGTTCGCGCTCTTTCAGATTATCCTCTTCCTGAAAACTTAACTTTTATATTAAAAGAAATATATATTGTTTTCAAAGGTGCTGTTATGTTGTTAAAAAGTTCTCCGTCTATTAGACGAATATTAACGGAAGTTAGCACAAGGTATTTTTAGTCTGTAAACAAATATTGGTATGACTTTACACCAAAAATGGTGATAACTAAATTAACAACAAAGTTTTAAAAAATGCAGAATTAGTAAGTTTTCTAAAAATAATGATGCAATAAATGTTAAAAGAGTCTTTTAACGTTTATTTTCCCCTCAAAAATTTTGTGCATTAGCAAAAGGAAATATGTCTGATAAAATGAAATAACTCCAATAGCTCGGAGGTGACAAACCATGAAAGTTCATAAATTATCTTTGTATTTACGCCTGATCAATAACAGAATTATTAATAACACGCGGCCGCTTAATACTATCTCACTGGAAAGAGAGAAAGAAAGGGAAATCTTTTGACAAGGAGCCATAAAATTTGTAATTTATGAAGGAACGAGGATCCGCCATTTCTCTGTATTTCTTTTTTTCTACCAATTCTTTAATCCTCTTCGTAAGGTATTTCGCTCTCTTTCAGTTTATCCTCTTTGTGAAAACTTGACTTTTATATTAAAAGAAAAAAAATATTGTCTTGAAAGGTATTACATTGTTAAAAAGGTCTCCGTCTGTTACACGAATATTAACGGAATTCAGCACAGAGCACTCCTACACTGTTAGCAAATAGTGGTCTGATTTTACACCAAAAATGGTAAAAACTAAATTTTCATCAAAACTAGTGTAAGGAAACACCACAATTAAATGCATGTAATAAAACCCCAACAATCAACTAGTGTAAAGAAATACCACATTTGGAGGCAATTTAGTTGCCCCCCCCCCCTATTTTTGGTGCAACAATCACACCACCGCTGATTTGGTTTATTCTAACAGTAAAATGAAAAAATATATATTTAATCCATTACTTTTTAAATCTAATATAGCTATATTTTAAAATTTTAAATTTTATGCAAAAAGATTAGTAAACTTTTATATAGTTGAGATAATTTTTTATAACATATACAATGTAACATTTTTAATTGATGAATAATAAAGTTTTCTATATTTACATGTTTAACATCTTCGCGATAACATCTTTTTAGAATTTTTAATGTTTTATCACCAGTTTTTCAAAACAGAAATTTGTACCTCGAAATTTTAAATCGGACTAAGAACATTATGCGGCACATACACATATAGCTCGCCTCGAAGGGGTTTAAAATATCAATTTCATGGGTCTCGTTTAGAGAGAGGGGGAATTACCCGTATATTTTGGCAAATTTATTTAGCATTAAAATTAACCTTATCTGGGGTATCTGAAAGGTAATTACTTTAGTTAGCATCTGCTTAGCAGTTATAGGATCAGGGTATTGAATAAAAATTTCAATTTCCTAGTGTTTTATTGACCCAAATCACTTTTAAAATGCTCTTTTAGCTTATTTGAAACATTTTTGCAATTGGATTTATATGTCTATGACTAACGATTTAGAAGTTAGCCATTGGACACCATTGAGAAAGAACACCCTGTATAGATGATCTTACAGACATAGTCTGTTATTTTTGCTTAATAAATTTATGACTTGAGTCACTATAATCCTTTCTTTTAAAAATAAAAGCTCAATTTCTTGAAGAGGATGAAAAGAATTGATAAAAAGTAATTTGAAGGAACGCAAACTATCTTACGAAGATGATTAAGGAGTTATTAGAAAAAAAGAAACACAAAAGTAGGACAAAACCATGTTCTTTCATAACTTACAATTTTTATGTCCCTTGTCAAAAGAGTTATTTTTCTTTTCTTGTTTCTTATTACACGGTATATGTGATTAATAATTCTCTTATTGATCACGTGTAATTTATGAGTTTATATCTTTTGTCGTATATCTTAACTATTTGTTTTTTATTTTATTTTATTTGAAATATTTTTCTTGTTATATTTTTTAAAGAAGCTCAACTACACAAACTTGAACAAACTTTAAAAAAAAAATAATCTTTACTATTCATTGTAGAAAGTTGAATAATAATGAGTTTGCATCTGCAACTCATTTTCTCAAACAATTATTTCTTTATTATCATTATTAATAGAAACAATATTCAAATGGCTTAATTAAAACCATTTTTTTAATTTTTTAATTTTTATTTATTTATTTATTTATTTATTTTGAAATAGCAGCATTTGCGTTTAGACCGCATCATTCACCGATGATTGACAGTCTAAAATATGATATGAAACTAAAAATATAGATATTGTTTTAAGTAATTACTGAAAAATTATTTAAAATTTATTTAACTTTTATTTATTATGGTATTATACTTTCTGAATAATTATTTAAAACATTACAATGTTTTTAGATTCAGTGCCAGTCACAGAAGTACTCAATGCAACACCAAGACGCCATTTTATAATCGCTCTATGTAATCATGTTTTTAAACTTTCGAATTGCTATTAAAGGAACAAAGAGATGGTAAAGGTATAAACTTATAGTAAGAAAAGTGATTATTCTTTATATATTATACAGATATGACTATAGAGTGTTTACAAATGCTTTTTTATAATAATGTCATGCTTTCAAACAACATTCAGACAATCTAAGTATAATAGCCACATAATTGAAGTTGGCATTTTGTACACATTTTGTTTCAAACTTTTTATGCAATATTACTTATTTTTAAGCTGCTATAGTTAAAGCACACTATATTATGCTTTAAATTGTTGATTTTATTCATCTAAATAGGTAAGTTTTCTTTGAAATTACTACAATTTATATTGCCTTAAGAATTTTGATGAATTAAAAGTATAGTAATTTAAAGTATAATAATTAAAAGTATAGTAATTTTTATCCATGTACTCGATGAGGTGATTGTCTGTGCTGCCACTAGCTGATCTATGTCATTTTTAACACAATCATCATACTGATTGATAAAGTTATCATACGAACTGAATATTTTCAACTGAATGAAAATATTTGCCGAAAACCGGGACTGGAACTCACAAGCTTTCACTGCCAATGCTCGATCTTTGAAGCTACCTGGATTGGCGATCGGCGAGCATAGTTCACTCAGAAAACCTTATTGATAAATAACATCTGGTCTGACATGTAGACAGTTCAACAGATTAAACCACTGGCAATTTCACGCACAAGGAGAGGACCAACCTTGTCAATCATAAGTTTTGCTTATTTTAATATATGTTGTATGGCAGAGACCTCTTAGCTTCGGGTTCAATGGATTTTATACAATGCTCCTTAGGTCCTGAGAAACAGGGGGGGTCTAATATTATGACATTACTTACATACTTAATTTGAAATGAATAGGAATGATTGATTGTAGCTCAGTTGGCTAGTGCGCTCTACCTGACCTGTGGACCCGGTATCAATACTCACTCGTGCTACATTTGTTTTCGCATTTTCTGTTTCTTAATTTACAAATTAAAAATCTTAATATTGTACCTTATCTACAGTCTTAACACATTTAAAGTTTAATTTAACATATTTGATTTTAAAACCATTATTTTTCTTAAATATGTGAATCAAGATTTAACTAATCTTAGATTTTCATTCGTAAACTCGACGAGGGGATTGTCTGTGCTGTCGCTTCCCGGGCTAATAGTATAAAAGTAAATTAGTTTATAGATTATAACGGTTCATCATAACAAAATCTATAAGTAAAGTATTTCTTTACTTTTTCAAAAATCCATTTTTTTACTACTTATAAATCCAAGCTTTTAATAAAAATATAAATATATACATATATATATATATAAGAAAAATAATAGAAAGGAAAACTCAAAATTAATCAATTTTTACGAGTGGTAAAATAAATGTTACAAAATCTCTTAAAGGTCATTTACCCCAACTATGTTGTATGGTCCAAAAAATATATGTCTGATAAAATGATAAAATCTAAAACAGTTTCTTGAAGCGACAAACCATAAATTCATACATTATCGTTGTATTCGCTTGATCAACATGAATTAATCACATACGTCTCTTCGTCTAATATCTCAAAGTAACAGCAGAAGAAAAGCACCTCTTTTGACAAGGGACATAAAATTGTAATTTATGAAGGAACATGGTTTTAGACTTTTTTGTATACATATTTTTTTTCCTAGCGATTCTTTAATAAATCATCGTATGTAAAGTAGAACTCTTTTAGTTTCTTCTCTTATCTGAAAATCTTGTTCACACATATCTATCACGGCAATTTTATTTTTTCGATTATTTTTAGTTTCTTAACGTCTAAATCAGATACATATGTGCATTTTTAATCTATATATAGATTACTTAGTTTATGTCTTTTTCTTTTTTTCCATTTGTATTTTTGAGTTTTCTCATACTTTTATTAATAATCATTTTAATAATCAATTTATTTAACGATCGATTTTTCCTCTATTGAATAAACCATTTTCTCCATTAAATTATGTACCTGAATTTTCAAATAGTTATTCAATTACAGAAAGCCTGCCATTAAATAAATCGCAGATTAGTACCCCCAAAGTTAGATTTACCACTGCGTTTTTCTGCTCCCAATCCTCTATTTTTTCATACTTATGGGTGCAGGAGAGCACAATGGCAAACCTTCAATTCAGCCAGCAAAATCGTATTTTTTAGATGTTTAACACCAAGATATGACTTGACAGACCAATTGCACTTTAGTATGCTAATCAAGATTTAACTAATCTTAGATTTTCATCCGTGAACTCGATAAGGTGATTGTCTGTGCTGCCACCTCCGGTTCTTATACTATAAAAACAAATTAGTTTTAAAAAATTACAACATAACGGAATCTTTAAGTATATCTTTACTTTTTCCGAAATCTATTTTCTTACTCTTTATAAATCCAAGCTTTGAATAAAAATGTAAATATGTCAAATAATAATAGAAAGTAAAATTCAAAATCAATCAATTTTTACGACTGGTAAAATAAATGTTACAAAATCTCTTAAAAGTCATTTACCCCAACTACATTGTACGGCCCCAAAAATATATGTCTGATAAAATGATAAAATATAAAGCAGTTTTTGAAGCGACAAACCATAAATTCATACATTATCGTTGTATATACGCTTGATCAACATGAATTAATCACATACGTCGCGTCGTCTAATATCTCAAAGAAACAGCGGAAGAAACGCACCTCTTTTGACAAGGCACATAAAGTTGTATTTATGAACGAACATGGTTTTGTACTCTTTTTGTATTTTCTTTTTTTTTCTATTGATTCTTTAATAATCTTCGTATGAAACGTTGAACTCTTTTACATTCAATGTGAAAAATAACAGCAGTAAAGTCTTGATTACACCCATTAATACAACTATATCGTAATATTAATAAGATATATTCCACAGCGAAAAAGTAAGAATCTATATTATAAATAAATATTTTGCTTATAAAACGTTGTTGTATTAATAAAAACATTCAAAATACATAAAAAAAAATATTTACATGTTTCAACTCTTTTTAATCGAGTCATTTTCATAATGTTAATAGAAAATAAAGTTACAAACATAATGAACGTGTAACACTGTAATAATAGTTATTAAAATTAAATTAAATATATCACGCGCTTTTAATTTGGATATTGTTCGTGATCTAGCTAAATAATTACCTTGTAAATTGTCCAACCATTCAATCCATATACTTGGGATGCGAAAAGATAGCGAATCGTTATAAATATGTGAACTTTTTAAATAAATTTCAATGGATTCTTTTCTTACTTGAAATTGTGTTCGCATACAATATCTATCACGGCAATTTCATTATTTCGATTGTTTTTATGTATTTAGAGTCTAAATAAGACCGTTTATATGTATTTTTTAAGATATGTATATACAATTTTTAGTTTATGTCTTTTTTTCATTTGTTTTTTGTGTTTTCTCTTACTTTTATTAATGATCATTTTAAGGAGCACAATAGGGTCAGGTGGGGTAATTATGACCGCATAATATTGGAGAAAACTGTGAATGGTAAAATTTTATTTCAAGTTTAGATATTAACCACATGGTGTATTTTTTATTTAGATATTCTTTACCACTAATTTGAAGCATTTTTGATATCCGAATAGCAGTTAAAACAAAGTCTACCAAAATTTTGATGAACAGATTTGTCAGTTTGCGTTAAGTTCTAAGCTATTTTACACAAAGGAAAAAAAAATCAGGCTAATAAATTTATGTTTTAAATTATGTTAGTGATATTCTTTATATATTTTGACATGTTCTATTTTATCTAATTTTAGCAAAGTGTATTAAAATAAATGGTTATAATTACTCCACTGTTTTTAAGAAAATGGGATAATTCTGTTCACATTTTAACACCTTACTAAAAGCATAAATATTACTAATTTTCTTTTCTTTTTTCTGTTGCAGAATACCGATATCATATAAAAAAGAGTAAACTCCTTCTCTCTTACTCTATTGAAGAGTTTCAAGAAGCAGTAAGCATGGTGATGAAAAATAAAATGAGCCAAATGGAAGTTGCAAAACATTACAAAATTAAAAAAAAATCTGTAATTCAGCGGAGACGTATCAAGGAGCTGGAAGACACAAAACGTTAACTGAGGACGAAGAAAATATCATCGTAGAGTGCCTAATTGCAAGAACTGAATTTGGTTATCCCTGTATGGAAATTATGCATCCGGTTGGGGAATATATAAGAGCAAACGATATTAACCCTTTATTTACCGACTTATTTATCAAGAAATTGACCCACCTCAATAATTATGTTTTTTAATATCTGAAGGTATACTGAAATTCTTATACATTACTAATGTGGAATTTAGATATTTTTTTCATTAAAACTGTCTAAATATATCGTAGTTACAATTTTTCTGGGAAATATTTACAAAAAAAATCAGATTAATTAACCAAAATTACTCTTTTGAAAATATCACAATTCTTAAAAAAGCAATCAGTTTAAATGCATCATGATCCTGTCTATAAATCGAAACGCTTTTGCAGTTGAATATGTTTCATATAATTTTATTTATAGAAAGAAAAGAAATACCGATAAAAATGAACAATAAAACTACCACTTTTTGAAAATATTTAGCTTCAACTGTTTCGCCAGTCTGTCTAAATTTGATCGAGAAGAGTGTTATGTGTGGAAAGAATAAAAAACTTTTATTAATAGACAGAATAAAGAAGTTTTATATAAAGCTTTCTTCAATGGTACATTAAAGAACGTCAGTACACAAAGGATTAAAAATGTATTCAAAGATATCACACCAGGTGAAGACTGGTAGCTAGGATTTATGAAGAAGATCCACATTGTCAGCAAAACATTTCCAGGCTGTTAGAAAAAACAATACAATCCCTGACATTGTTTATGACTTTTACGAAAAGCTGGAACGTGTGTACAAGGAAAAAGAACTTTCAAATCTTAACAAAGCATCTTTTATTTTTATCACAGATGAAACTGGATTTAGAAATGATCCTTCCCGCTTTCTCGGCATTTGAGAAAAAGGAAAATCTCTATGCATAGTTTTCGAAGGATCTGGCAGTGATGCTATAACTGTGCTTGCATGTGCATCAGTTGATGAATCTGTGATGCCTCCTATGATTTTGTTTAAAGGTGCAATTACTATTCAACCACGTTGGGTTTCAGATACACTGTAAAAAAATCTGTGATTAGTTAATAAAAATTTTCTAGGAAATTGAGATTGCTAGAACTTTTTATGTGGTGGCAACAGCAAAAAGTCATGTAACAGAAACAGATTTACAATGAAAATAAAAAAATCTGTAAAGTTACTAAGAAATTTTTAGGAAATTGGGATTCAGAGATTGTTTTATGTAACTGCAACCCAGGTTAAAGATAAAATTTTTGTAAGATAACTGTAATTTTAATACACTCGTTTGTAAAGTTTTTCTGTACAGAATTCTGTGCAAAAATTAGTTTTGTAGGTTTACATCTTTTCCTGTACAGTGTACAGATAAAATGTTAGTAACCATACAGATTTCGGAATTTTTACATCTGTAGGATTACATATTTTTTTTTTCTTTTTATAGTGTAGAGCATTTTCTGGAACGCACTATGTTATATCCTCTAGTGGTTGGATAGAAGGACCAGTTTTCCTTAACTGGTTCACAAAATAAAACTTGTAATTTTCTAACTGATTTCATAGCATTTATTTACACAACGAGGAAATTTCGATTACTAACAAACAATACGATTAAATACATTTAAAAATTATTAACATCAAATCAAAGTTCTAAGGGTGTCAATAGTCCTAAACAAATGTATATAGGCAAGTACAAAGAGAAAATGTAGTGGGCATAATTTTCCCACTAGTGGTTCTTAAATACCCCAAACTTTTCTGATTGTGAGTTTTTCATGGGGTAATTATAACCATTCTTTTAACATTGAAAAAATCAGATGTGAGAATTAAAACTTTTAAGAGATGATCTTGAAAGTTCGAAATTACTTCATATGTACTAACAACACCTCTTTTCGAAATAAAAATAAATAAAAAATAAAATAAAAAAATTGGAAATGTAAAAAGAATACATAATTACTCCTCCTGACCCTATCTTGAAATTGGTCAGAATAACGATTTTTTTTTTTAATATTAACTGAAAGCTTTTTTAATTGTGAATGTTTTAAAAAAACCGCATTTTTACCTATACCAAAATTTTTACCTCAAAATATCGTAAATTTTGTTAATAGATCCAGTGCAATTATCATACAATTGAAAACTCTGAATTGATTTTTTTTAAGTTCATATTTTTATAACTTACTTGTTCGATTAATACTAAGACTTTTTTGCTAATTTATATACAAGTCTGATTTTTTTTTACTTGTTCTCAATGGTGTATTTAATATTTTTGTTCATAGATTTAACATTCACGTTTATAGTTACATTTTAAAAAAATATTTAAATTGTGAGAGTTTGTTAAATTTTCTTCATATTTTAACATACAAAAAAAAATCATATTAAATGTAAAATTCCATAGATCTAAAAATCCATGCATAGTTTTATATAGTGTATTCTAATCAATGTGAAAAAAAATTAAAGCAATAAAATTCATATTTATAAAAGTAATAAAAATTGTTAAAAAAATTATTTTTTTAATTTAATCTTAGTAAAGTAGGCTGATCTACAAGTTTTTATTGTTATTATTTTACTTAATTTTTAGTATTAAGTCTATCTATCACATATACTATCACATATTATTACAGAATTATTCAAATTGAAAAGATGGTTTCAAAGCTAGTGTGTTACCTTAATAATAATCTTTTTGGATGATAGAGGACATGTCATGGAACTGCCTGTCTTATACCTTCATTGCATTGCCAAGAAAATGTGTCGGGGATCCTCAGTCGAGTCTTAATCCCTTGAGCTCTAATGGTACAATTTTCTACCACATAATTTTAATTTCGAAATGTCACAATGGCACCAGAAAACTCGACCAGATTTATTTGAAAAGAGTTTAATGCAATTTTTTTTCGTGTTTATCGTTAAAAGGTTTTTTTTTCTTTGCAAAATACTGGTCCAATGTGACTTTTGGAATTTTGAAGAAATTTACACCCTACAGCTCAAAGGGTTAAATGTCAATGGAAGACAGTTCAAGTCTGCGGCAAAATTGCGGCCCTCTTACACTGAGGCCTCGGACATATTGATGCTCTTGTCTTCCAAAGATTAGTATATGATATGCCACATCGTATATTTCAAGTCATATATAAGCATGGTGGGTATATTGGTTATTGACAGTCGTGGCTTTATTTCAACAGGATACTTCTCCTCCTCATATTTTTCCAGCTCAGATGGGGAAGGGAGTGAGTTACTCCTTGTAAATATGCATTTGTATATAAACTTTCTTATTATGTTTGTTTCCTGTCTAATTAAGGTACAAAATCACAGAGGCTTTAATCCGTTGGAAAACATTGTATAGTTTCTGAAAAGAATTTTAAATGTAGAATATGTTACATTTTATTCATTTAGGGACATAAAAAGGTTGTTAATGTTTTGAAAAAAGAAAATATTAAAATAATATTAAAAAAAATCATTAAAGGTAAAAGCGCTAAATAATTAATTTTAAAAAATGAATAAAAAAATAAATATTATGAAGTCTTTTAAAATTCATTTCCATGAAATACTTTATCGTAACAGAACGAAAAATGTCTCATAAAAGGATACAACACCAATAATTTACGAGATGACAAATCATACATTCATAAATTACCGTTGAATGTGTACTTCCGAAATGTAACTATTATTAATCGCACACGCTGTCTAATATCTCACAGAAACGGCGAAAAACAACAACTCTCGACGGGGGATATACAATTGAAATTTATGAAGGAACATGGTTCTGTCCTCTTTTGGTACTTTTTCCAGCAACTCCTTAATCATCTTTGTGAGATAGTTTTAGCTCCTTCAGATTACTTTCACCATAAAAGTGATTTTTATTTTAAAAGTAAGAAATATGGCAGGTCAAGTCGTTCTTAACACTACACAGGCCGGTTGATGCATTTACACGCCATTTATAAAAATGTTATTAGGAAATTCAAAATTTTCTCCAGAAATATTTGAATAGTTATTATTTTTAGTTATTATAATTTATAGATTTTCCGAAAAGTAAATTAAAGGAGAATGGAGAATTTAAAATATTCCGATATGGCAGTGTGAAATTGAAATTTTTAAATTAAAAAACTGTTACACGTAGTAACACTGTTTGAGGATTGTATAGTTGTAAACTATACTAGAACCATGTGATCGTGTCTGTGAGAATCAATGTAGATATCTTCAGTAACCGATAATAGTTTCTGAAAAGAATTTTAAATGTAATGATCTGATACATTTTATTTGTTTGTGGTTATAACAAGGTTATCAACCCATCCCGGACGAGCGTCGTTTACAGAATTTTTAATCTTTCATGACCAGTTTCTAAAAACAGAAATCTTTGCTTAACCATTTAATCGTAGTGCCCTAGACATTCACGGGCTGCAAGTTTCATTGCTTTTATTCAGAATTGTTTAATTTCCATCAGTTTTATAAAATAGTGTAACTGGTTTTATTCTGGTATCATTTTAATTGTCATTAAAGAAGATGAATATTTTTTTTTCGCAAAAGTGGTAGGAATAATGAATTTGAATTTTTAAACCGTAATTTAATGCGTCCATTAAGTGGTTAATTGAATCGGGAATAGTGCTTAGATTAAGTAAGGCAAACTTCACTACAAAAATTTACCAGTGAGAATAATCAAGCCTTTTGATCACCTAATGCGTCACTTATACTGGTCGTCCCAAAGAGGTTTATTGAAAGAATATTAAAAATAACATCATTTAAGATAAAAACACTAAATAACTGAATGTGAAAAAATGAATAAAAAAATAAATGTTACGGAGTCTTTTAAAATTCATTTCTATGAAATACTATATCGTAAATAAAGTAAAAATATCTTATAAAAGGACACAACTCCAATAATTTACGAAACGGCAAACCATGAATCCATAAATTACCGTTGAATGTATGCTTCTGCACTATAATCATTATTAATCGCATTCGATGTCTAATATCTCACAGAAGCGGCGAAAAACAGCAACTCTCGACAGGGGACATACAATTGAAATTTGTGAAAGAACATGATTCTGTCCTCCTTTTAGTATTTTTTCCAGCAACACCTTAATCAGCTTTGTAAGATAGCTTTAGCTCTTTCAGATTACTTTTTCCATGAAACTGACTTTTATTTTAAAAGGAAGAATTGCGGCGGATCAAGTCGTTTTAACACTACACGGGTCGGTCGACACATTTGCACGCTATTTATAAAAATGTCGTTAAGAAAGTCTAAATTCTCCCGAGAAAGTTTGAATAGTTATTATTTTTTGTTACTATAAGTTATAGATTTTTCCGTGAATAAATTAATCCAGAATTAGAATTTAAAATATTCTGGTATGAAATCGATTTTTTTAATTAAAAAACTTTCTCAGTTAGAAACATTGTTTGCGGAATGTATAGTTTTACGTTTTAATAGAATCATATGATCGTTTCTATAAGAATTAATGTAGATATCTTGAGTAATTGACTATAGTTTCTGAAAAGAATTTAAAATGTAGTAATCTATTACATTTTATTCGGTTATGGACAAGAAAAGCTTATTAACCCCCTCCAGACGATCGTCTTTTAAGGTATTTTTCATTTTTCATCACCAGTTTTTAAAAACAGAAATTTTTGATTAACTGAATTAGGGGGGAGGGAAATGCTTAGATTAAATAAGGTTAAATTCATTATAAAATTTTACCGGTAAGAATAATCAAGGTTTCTAATGACCAAATGTGCCGCACATACCGGTTGATCGTCCCCAAGGGGTTAATGTTATTAAAAGGGAAAATGTTATTGAAAGAATATTAAAAATAACATAATTAATGATAAAGCACAAAATAACTGTATTTTAAAAAATAAATGTTAAAATAAATGTTACGAAGTCTTTTAAAACTAATTTCCAAGAAATATTTTATCGTAAGAAAAGAAAAATGTCTCATAAAAGGGCACAACTCCAATAATTTACAAGGCGGCAAACCATAAATTCATAAATTACTGTTGAATGTATACTTCCGCAATATAACCATTATTAATCGCATACGCAGCCTAATATCTCACAGAAACGGCGAAAAACAGCAACTCTCGAGAACGGACATACAATTGAAATTTATGAAGGAACATGGTTCTGTCCTCTTTTCGTATTTTTTCCCGCAACTCCTTAATCATCTTTCTAAGATAGTTTTAGCTCTTTTAGATTACTTTCTCCATGAATATGACTTTTATTTTTAAAAGGAAGAATTATGTCGGGATAAGTCGTTCTTAATACTATACAGATCGGCTGACGCATTTAAGCGTCATTTATAAAACTTCAGTTAGAAAATTTTAAACTCCTATCCTCCTCAGGCCCCTTGTATCACATGTGATACAAAAGTTTCAGAATTTTTTACAAAAGCTGGACGGAAAAAACAATTTTGATACCGATTGTATCGCATGTGATACAAGGTGAAAAACCTCTGTTAATTTTTTCTTTAGCCGATAGCCACGATTGCCACCCCACGATTGCAATTTTTAGAAGCGTTTTGGAGAAAAAAAGAGATGTCGGCACGCCGTCGAAGTAAGTTTTATTTTATTATTTAAATATAAGTATTAAACTATTTTTAAGATATACATTTCCTTTGAAAGTGTACGTTTTATCAATTAATACAAATAAAATAGCTTTATTGTGAAATGTTAAAAAATTATTATCCTTGAAATTTCTTTGTATCACATGTGATACAATGGGACCCGACCACATAAAGGTTCGTGCTTTTTGAGTCAGTGTTGTTTTGGTTTTTGAGGTTTGTTTTTATGTAGATTTAAAGGTTATTAGAAGTATTTTTTGATATAAACTTAATCTGAAGTTTTGGTTTTGTATTTAATAGAAAAATTAGAGAAATTAAAGATATTGAAACTCGGTTAGTGGGTGGGCGAGGCTCTGAAGCTAGCGATTTCTCTTGCCTTCATCCCGAATATATATATGTCTAAATTATGTAGAAATTTCAAATGCTCAGCTTTAACTACTTTACATTGCACAAATTGCAATGTTTTTTGTGTTTTACATCAGCAAGAAATTGTTTCAAGGAATTCCATGAAAACAAAAAATGAATGTAATGTTTCCACAGAACACCAATAAAATTTATTTTTCATTCAGATTTTATGTGTTGGATACATACTCTGATTTAAACTAAGAATAAGATGATTAAATTAATTATACTTAAAACTTAAAAAAAATTCTTGTATAGCTTTTCAGTCCTGATGTATCACATGTGATACATGCCCACTAGCCCCTGCAAATTTTTACAAAAAATTTTAATTGCAATTTTATGCTTCATGAAGACCCAAGCAATTATTTAAACAACTTCGGGTAAGTACCAATCTTTTATTTTTATTTCGGGTCTGAGGAGGTTATATAATAGGAAAAGTCATTTTTAGGTGCGTTCGTAATTATGTAAATACGTAGCACCTATTGTTGTCACTCAGTCCGTCCGTCTGTCTGTCTGTCCGTCCGTCCGACTGTCTTTCTGTCCGTCCGTCTGTCTGTCTGTCCGTTCGTCCGTCTGTCTCTCTGTCCGCATATAACAACGCAAAAATTACCC
The DNA here is from genome assembly GCA_964019185.1 of Maratus speculifer. Lineage (NCBI taxonomy): Eukaryota > Metazoa > Arthropoda > Arachnida > Araneae > Salticidae > Maratus > Maratus speculifer. Next base: position 115,728,810 of record OZ025292.1, read on the forward strand.
AACCGAATCGTTTGAAATTTAAAATACATAATTATTACATAATATATACAGGAACAATCAAAAGTATTCCGTTATATTACGGTCAATGGGGAAAAAAGTTTCAAATGCATTTTAATCGTTTGAAATTTAAAACGTATAATTATTACATAACTTTGTCGAGTCATTTCAAATGTTATGAAAATCGGATGCATAGTTCAATTACAGGGACAATCAAAAGTATTCCGTTACATTACGATCAATGGGAAAAAAAGTTTCAATTGCATTTGAATGGTGTTACACTCATTTGAACATAATAGACTTTACATGAATCAATGAAGTATGTACTAAAATATACATTCTTTATAATCTGGGATGAAAAGAATATTTATTATTAAATTACAGGGCCACACAAATGTATTCCACTAAATAATGTTATACGGGAAACCATTGTTTGGGGCGTGTTTTAATTATATTAAACTACTTTACATTTTATGAATAAGATATAAGTTAATGAAGTATAATAAAAATTACTCCCTGCATATTTACAAGAACACAAAGATTTCGACCACTATACTGTATCCAAAGTATGTTCTACTATATCAGCAAGATCTGAATATTTTAAAACTTCGCTATAGTACGAACGCACCTCATTTGTTACGCTTCACGTGTAATTTCCAACTTGTTGTTTATTATAATGACACGAAGATAAGCCCAGCTCCCCGGGTTACGGAATATAAATGAAAACCATCAAATATTATTTCTAGTGTTAAAATTTTTTTTTCTTACTTTCTTTTATCTTTACAAGAAGAAAGCATTGATTTGTGAAAATTTTCGAATTACGGTTTTTGATGGATTTACACGTTTTAGGGGTTAGATTTTCCCAAAAACATGCTTTTACAAAATGTTGTTTGTCTGTATGTGACATAAATGTGTTGTGGGCGCTCTTTTTTAAGAACTAACGCACGGAAATTGATAAAAATATATATTTTGTTAGTCCCTGATATAAATTGATGCTGAGTAGTTTTTTGTGTAATCCTCTCACTATGCTTGCTGCTATGCTGTTTTTTTTTTCACGATTTCCACAACAGCTTTATCTCAAGAACTACTGCACGGATTTTCCCACCATTAGAATCTTCACAATGAACATAGATTTTCATTCAATTTTGATACTGTGATAGCGAATCTTGAAATATTAACATATATGAGATAAAAGAAAGTTTTGGAATTGTCTCATCTGACTAGTTTTCTTTTCAAATACTAAAGTCACAGCGATGAATGATGTATTTATTGCAATTTGTTTTTGACACACAGTAGATCCCCGCTAATCCAAAATTTCGATTAATCCGAGCCGATTTCATTTTCGAAAGTCATACTTGAATTACTTATAGTTAAACTTGATTAATTGAAAAGATTCACTTTCGAAATTTTCCAAATTACTGGATGAATGTCAAAAAAAGTGTAGAAGTTAGAATCAAACAAAAAATGGCAATAAAGCATGACTTTTATTCTTGAAACGACTTGATAAAATTTAAAGAATATTCTAACGTAAAAGTACAACACACCCACATAGAGATGTAAATTTTCCGGAAAAATAAAAGTGGCGGAAAAAAACTGGATTTTTATCGGGGGTTTTTTTCGGAAAAAAACGGAAAAGTTAGAAAAATTGATTTGTCATGATTGTTTCTCCCAAAAAAATTATATTTTCTTAGAGAATATTAAATACTAAACATTTTTTCCCTTTTATTTGAATTAAAAGAAAATCATTTTCACTTTATATTACAAAATAAAAAGCAAGAAGCAAAGCCCGCTTATAAAAATTTAGTTTTTTTTCACAGCCAAAGAATTTTTATTAAACGCTATTGTTTCTTATATCATATCTCTGTTGAAATGACTTTTCAGTTACATGTTTAACTGCCAATTGAACTAATGTAAAAACCTGAGCCAATATGCCTACAGTTTGGAATGAAATAAATTATGTATCCCATTCACATAAGTATAGTTTTTAAGTAAATGATACTAGTTTAATGAAATAAATTATTGCAGTTTTGTCATTTTTATGAATATCTGTATTAAAAAATTTCATTGTTAGTTTTAAATATGTATATTTTTACAATGTTACATTTTTTTCTTACAATTATAATTTTATTTCCTTTAAAAAATGTTTAGTTTTGGTATACCTTTCCAATCTGAACTCAAAAGTTTTGATTTAGTTTTAAAATCTTAATTCAAACAAAACTAAATTTAGTTTGTCTTACTCAGGTCTGCAACTAAAAAACAGCATAGGATTTATTAACTGTTAGATTTTTACTCACCGAAACCAGGAAAAAAAAATTAAAAAAAAAAAACATATTTTTTTTTCTTTTTATCCTGAAATCTGGTATTCCATTCTTGAGTAAGAAACTATATTCAATAATATTTCCTTATGGTAATTTCATATTTCTAAGAGTGGAACTCAAAAGTTTTGAAAACATAACACTACAAATAGAAAATACTCGCGAGGAATCAACAAAAGCAGTTACACAGAGATAAACTTCTACTGTGCTTTAGAAAACTACTAAAATTCAAAGTTTAATCAAGAAGGAAAATATAATTTGGAACCGTATTTGTATTAAAATATGGATTTTTTTTTTCATTGCAGTTGTACTTTTCTAATGCTAACTGCCTATGTTTTGCAACATTACTGTATATTATGGAGGTAAAATAGAGGCCAATTTTAGATTCAATACCTTGAAAAAACATTCAATTAATCACCTATAACGAAATCTTGAAAAATGAAGCATAATAGTGTCACCTATAGGGCAATTTATTCCACAAACTAAACAACATTAATATATATCAGGAACTGCCTGAATCTGTAGTTTGATGAAAAATCGTCTTTTAGTTCTTGATAGAACTATTGTGGAAATCGGGAATAATGCAACTTAGCAGCGTCATCGGTTGGGCGATATACTATTAATAACTAAACATCTTGAGTTTACATCAAGGTGTAACTGAATCTAAAGTTTTGTGAAATTATGTGCATCAATTCTTGAGATAGAGTCCCCATAAATTTTTTGTCACATTCACTCACAGAGTGACAGATATTTTCCACAAACCATCAAATCGTGTTCAGGATCTTAGAAAACGTTTAAATACACCAAAAACTGGAAGTCAAATTTTTCACGAATTCAATACTTACTTCTTGTAAATTTTTCCAAGATTTAATATAATGTAAATTTTTCAATTTTTCCAGTTTGGAAAAATTAAAAAATAAGCCTTCGGAAAAAACTGAAAAAACCGGTTTTTTCCCCTTTTTTCAGAGCATTCCCATCTCTACACCGACACACATCTCAACAAAAGTAAATTTCACGGGTCAGGCAAAACAAAATTTGCATGATTTTATTGCAACATGAAATTAAAGCACTCAGATTTGTAGGCAAGAATACAATGCATAAAATCATAAAACCTTTTAGGATGAAGACGTAGGATGATCCCTTCAATAGAACTGGGGGATTAAGCAGCCGGAACGATATTTCCGTTTGTATTTTATATATATCAGTAGACGGTCTCATGTATAATTATAATATAAATATGATTTCCATTTATGCTTAGTTTTGAAAGTTGTAAAATGAAAAGAAAAATGTAAATAATGCTTTCGCTATAAAGATTTTAATACTATTTTTCCAGTTTTTATTGAAATACCAAATTAGGTGTTATGTTATGATTAAATGAAAAAATGCAGAACAACAGTAGCATTAAAGGGGGGACGCAAAATGAACAAATCAAGAGCAATTTTTATGTAATCTAATACCTTATTGCGAATGAACTTATGTTTTTAACAAAAGAAAAAAGCAAAAAATATACCATAAATTAAAGTACAAAATTATTTGATTTTTTCAAATGAATAATAAAACAAATATTAAGAAACCATTTAGAGTTCCTTCTCATCAACTTTACATGTCTTTACACGTCTCTAATCAAAAGATACAATTTAACTATTTTTCTAGTTGACAGCTCCTAAGTTCATATATGACAGTTGCACATTATTACAGAATCTCCGTGTGATCGATATAAGCATTATTAATCATATACCCCTGTCCAATATCTCCCAGAGAAATAGTGACAGAAAATCAACTCTTTTATAAAGGGACGTAAATTTGTAAAATATGAAGGAACGTGGCTCTGCCGTCTTTTTGTATTTCTCTTTCCTAGCAATTCTTTAATCATCTTTGTAAGATAGTTTCAGCTCTTTCAGATTATTCTCTTCAAGAAATCGACTTTTATTTTGAAAGGAAGAATTATGGAAGATCAAATCATATACTCATTATTCGAAAGATAGCGGGCTGTGTTTGCAGGAATTTATATAGATATCAAAAATAATTGATAAAAGTTATTCAAAATAAATGCCATTGTGAATATTCTAGAATTTATTGCACAATGTGTTGTGAGAGTTAGTAATAGAAGCAATTATTATTGTTCTTTTTTACATAAAAAGGTGTAAAAATATTTCACTTTTTTTTTTCTTTTTTTTTTTATATACGACGGTGTAAAAATTGAAAATGACCAATGTTTAGAAGTTTTAAAATTTACAGTACCAAAAATTTTTAAACTGAAATTTCATTTAATATTTGTTTATGATTGGTCCAGGACTATTAATATGTCTCTAAAAGTCCAGGCATATTAATATGATTCTGTTATTACGTAAGCTACTATTTGATCATAATAAAAATGATGTTATTTTTAAATATAGAAATCAGTTATAAGTCTAAAATTATAGACTTTGAAAATATTATTTTCCAAATAGTCGTTGTAATTTGTTAAATTACATTTTTTTTTAAATTCTTGAAATGACTTGATAAGAATTTAAAAAATATTCTAACGTAAAAGAACAGCATATCGCTCGCCCACATCTCGACAAAAGTAAATTTCACAAGTGAGACAAAAGAAAATTTGCATATATTACTTTAACATGAAATTAAAGCACTCAGATATGCAGGTAGAAGTAAAATAGTGCATAAAATCATAAAACCTTTTAGAATGAAGACGTAGGATTGTCCTTTCAATTGAACTAGAGGATTAAGCGAACGGAATGAAATTTCCGTTAGTATTATATATATATATATATATATATATGTGTGTGTGTAGACGATCTCATGTATAATATAAATGGGATTTCCATTTATGCTTAGTTTTGAAAGTTGTAAAATTAAAAGAAAAATGTAAATAATCTTTTCGCTATAAAGATTGTAATGCTAGTCTTCCAGGTTTTATTGAAATTCCAGTTATTACATTATGTTTAAATGAAAAAATTCAAAACAAAAATAGTATTAAAGGGAAAAGCACAAAATGAGCAAATCAAGAGTAATTTTTATGTAATGTGACATCTGTTTGCGAATGAGTTTATGTTTAAAAAAAAAAATGCAAAAAATATAGAAAAAATTAAAGTACAAATCATTTGATTTTCACAATTGAATAATAAAACAAATGCTAAGAAATTATTTATAGTTTCTTTTCATCAACTGATTTTACACGTCTTTAATAAAAAAAAAATGCATTTGAAATATTTTTCTGGCTGACAGCTCCTAAATTCATACATTACAGTTGTACATTATTACAGAATCTCCGTTTGATCGATATAAGCATTATTAATCATATGCCCCGTCCAATATCTCACAGAGAAATAGTGATAGAAAATCAACTCCTTTATAAAGGGACGTGAATTTGTAAAATATGAAGGAACGTAGCTCTGCCGTCTTTTTGTATTTCTCTTTCCTAGCAACACTTTAATCATCTTTGTAAGATAGTTTGAGCTCTTTCAGATTATTCTCTTCAAGAAATCGACTTTTATTTTGAAAGGAAGAATTGTGGAATATCAAATCATATAGTCATTATTCGAAAGTTAGGGGGCCCGTGTTTGTAGGAATTTATATTGATATCAAGAGTAATTGATAAAAGTTACGTAAAATAAATGTCGTGAGTATTCTAGAATTTATTGCACAATATGTTGTAAGAGAAGTAATTACTATTATGTTTTTTTACATAGAAAGATGGAAGATAAAATAATTCACATTCGAGTTAACTCAAAAGTATTCAATGGTATTGAAAGTTAAAATTGTAACGTAAAATCATAGTTTAATCAATTATCTATTACTTTCTTCTATTTTCAACAGAAGAAAAAATTGTAATCGAAATTTTTTTTCCACGGATTTTTACGTTTTAGGGGTTAAAGATACTAAAAAACATGTTTTTACAAAATGTCTGTACGTCCGTGTCTTCGTGTGTCTGCGCGTCTGTGTGTGTCCGTATGTCGCCATTCTACCATCAAAAAGTGTATGATGGTATGCATAGAGTTTAACCAAATTTTTTGTGAATGGCATATTTTTGGGCTGTGGCAAGCAGGTCCTCCTTCAATTTTGAAATATTCCGCCGGAGGGGGACGCTGCAATAACCATTTTTGTGCCATTTTCAATATTGTACCGACTAAAAGTGTATGAAGTTATGCATCGAATTGAACGAAATTTTTATGTAAGTGTATGACTATTGCTAGTTGTTGAAAAGTACCCTCTGAATGTGAAAAAATCCGCTGGAAGGGGACGCTGCAATAGCAATTTTTGCGCCATTTACAATATTGCACCACCTAAAAATGTATGAAGTTATGCATAGAATTGAAAGAAATTTTTTGTATAACTATTTGGCGATGTTAGTCGTTGAGCCAGAAGCCAAAATTTGGGCTTTTGGTTTCATCTCTGGTGACTTGGTGATATGTACCTTTTTGGAACCACAACGATCCAAGGAGTTCATTTTATGATGATACTATGAAATTAGTGGTAGCTTATAGACGCCATATTGAAAAGATGAGCGCCAACTATCGCACATTGATACAAATGATTTTTTTATTAGCATCCGATGCTATTTCTTTCAGACAAGCTAAAAATGTCGTGTCATCAACCCTGAATTTTCTACTGAACCGATTTTGATAATTATTTTTTTAAATGAAAGCTATTTATTTGTAGTTGTGCCCATTTTAGCCATAATATTTCTTCAAAATGGTGGCAGCTTAGTTTAGCTTTTCTCTCGATAATAAAAATTTATTTTCCATTATTACTTTCCACAAGTCAGAAACTTTATTTCATCAGTGAACATGTCCTCGCATTTAAAAGAAAAAAGTTAATTGTTTTCGTAAAATTTAACCACAATAAAATGATTGCATATAATTATGCACTAATTGAGGTAAAAAATATATTTACTGAGAAATAATATTAATAATGCAAAAAAAATAACAGAAAATAATTTATGATAAAAATTAATGTCTAAAGCAAAGTAAGAAATATTTCAAATGAGGAAAATGATGGCATTCAGCAAACAGATAAAATGGATTTACAATATTATTACGGACGCCTTTTTCATATTACTAATAACAGTAACTTTTAAAAAACATTTGAAGAAAAAATGACGTCACTATTTAAAACATCGCATTTTTACTCATAACGATATTACATTTCAATATTTCTTTTCATTATGGACAGTGAGATTAAGATTTTATTTTCAGATGACTTCAGTTAGTGAAAATAATGTCATAGTAAAAATGAAATTAGTTTTTTTTTATTAAATAAATCTATTTTTCTGTAGTGCATATAAAATAAAATTTCTGGATTTCGCCGTCACTCAGATTACAATTTTAACTGAAGATGTGCGAATATTTGCATGCAAAATTGTAACTGGCACACTGAGAAAAAAAATATACCGCCTTCACCTAGAATGAATAGTTACGCACTTTCTGAATACCTAAACTAGAATTACAGATTGCCGAACCATGCGAATAGGTTAAACAACTAAGCTGAATAAACAAAATGACCTAGCATTTCTAGTCTCCTGTTTTCTAAGTAACGAGACGATATTGAATGATTTCATTTACAAGAAATTATAGCTTGATTTCGGGAATGGTTTCATAAACTAGAATTATCGTTACTAAATCAAACCTCTTGCGTTCTCATCAATTTGGAGTAATTTGTAAATAAGTTTGACGATGAGAATACGGAAAAACGCTCTTGAATTCTAGTAAGAAACTCTAGAACTCGCTAACATACAAAGCTAGAACTTATAAGGATGACATGGAACTATTTTTTCTAGAGCTACAATTTAGAATCTATATGCCGGAACTATATTTTTCTCTCAGTGCACACTTGACATTTACTTTGTAAATATATTTATTATATATTGATTCAATAATGTAATTACTTTTGCTTTTTTTAAACCAAATCGATCGGGTCTTTTAAACATTTCATTCGTCGAATTCGACGGGATTCCACTCGTTTTATTGTTAAAATGCATTTCCTATTTCTCAAAGTCTATAAAAAAGCGTTTAAACAAAAGAAAAAATCCGTTTTTGATGAATCTAGTCAATGAAGAAGTAGCACGTCAAATTGTATATCTTTATTATTCCGCAATTCCAATGTCTCAGACAGAAATTGCTAATCAATTGGGTATTTCACACGGTTCTGCTTGCTATTATATTGATAAACACAAGAAAAATGAAGTTAGTTCATTGCAATCTAAACGCGGTCGCCCTTATAAAAAACTTTTATCGATTTTTTTTTTCTCTAATCGGAGGCGAAACTAAATTCTGCAATGGCAGAATCTACATTCAACTTGTTTATTTATTTTTATTTTTATTTATTTATTTATTTATTTTTTTTTTTTTTTTGCCACTATTGCGTGATTAAATTCACTAAAAAATGGAAAAAACAAATATTGTTGAACATATAACATTATACAAATTACATATTTGTTAGATTTTATTTTATTTATTATTAACATTTTCAATTAGATAAACAGTTCAAAAAAATTTATGATGAAAAAAATCCCGAAATCTTGCTTTGCATATAATGCATATTATTTTCATGTAAATAAGACACAACAATTCAAGAAAAAGGTAGTACTAGTGAAGTTCTTGTACTTAATGTGTTAAGAATTAACACTTTCAGGACCACGGGTGCATATATGCACCTACAAAACGTGCTTTCGTCGCTTGTTTTTGATACTACTAGAAAAGAAAGAGAAATTTCCTAATTTAATTAAGCTATTCTATAGCTTGCTAAACTAAATTTAATATTTAAACAAATAGGGGTGTTAACCGAAAAAAATGCAGATCGGGTCGATAAATAACAAAAATCGTAGTCTTCTACACTGCTATCATCATCCATTGACATTCCTATGTCGAAATAACCTCCATCATCATAGAACAGTTCTATATTCTGCATATAATTGTATATCTGAGGTAATTAAAAAGGCAGGCACATGATAGTGTGACACATGTTCTTGAACAAAAGCATTATACCAGTTCCACAGCAACTACAGAGATAAGAGGACACATATTCCACTGGACCTCACGATAGACTTTTCTTCTACTATTTGTTCCAAAAATCCAGCCACATTTATCATCGGATGTAAGATAAGAATCAGCCTGTAGGCATTTCTTCCAAACAAGACCGAGGTAATTAGCTCAGATTACATATCGTTTGAGTGCATTACTCCATGGTAAAAAGGAATGAGACTTCATAGACTTCTTTTTCACCGAAAAAAATATATAGAATATAATGCGATTCACTGATGTATTTTTACTTTCCATAATAAAGACTTACGACTCAGGCTGTTTCTTTGTTTTCTTTAATAATCAGTTTCACTATCAAGCACCTTAAGCGCATATCCAATTTTATGGTCTAATTCATCATTTTTCCTTACTTCCAAAAACACTTACTGCATCGCAACCGACATAGTGAATGCATTCCAAGTAATGTAATACATGTCTATTTTCCTAGAAGTCCATGCATCCCACTCAAGTTGTAGTGCTTTACTTTGCCCTGCCACTGGATACAAATTTTATAAATATTAACCCTTCTTAGATTTTCAAATTATTTTCTATAGAAAACAGTATCATAACTGACACAAGATATAATGTAAATCTTAATCCTGATGCTAAATCATAGTGTGCGTGAAATACTAGTCGTGTATCACCCCTTCTTGGAACCAGGTAAATTTATTGGATTTTTCAACTAGTTATTTTTTAATTTATAACAATTTTCTCAGTAGATAACATACATAATTCGTGTATTCAGCCATTTCAGATAATGTACCTTCAGCTATTCTTAAGAAATGAGGTGTATCAGTTCCCTATTGTTCTCTTCATCACATAAAAACTACTTCCATTCTCGCATTGTTTATAACTTTTATAACATCCCCAATAGTTTATACACTTTATTCATTGCTTTTTATCAATACCTGCCTGTATGTATCAAATGCAACATCTGTTCTTTTAGAGGATGTATAATCTTGTATTATTTTAGGAAACAGATTCTTTACTAGTTTTCCAAATGATTGTATCTCCTTGCAGTAACTTTCAATAATGTACGATCCTTTATTCCTACTAACATCAGCACCACCATTTGCATTGTTTCAGCAATCGCAGTTTTTTATTTTTCAGTTTTTCGCATTAAACCATCAAGTGTTGCTAAAAATCATGGAAGAAGTCCTAGATGGTAGGAAAAGTTACTTCTCATATCGAAATGTCTTCGCTCTGCAATTATCGTCATCTGAGCAAATAGAATTTTATTTGTCGCTTCTTTACCCATCTCATGAGCTTTGAACATTTCATAGATATTTAACATCACGTTCATCTTTCTGGATGAAGAACAGATTTTTCTAAAGAACTGATTTTTATTCTTACAAATTATGTGAAGACATTCTGCCCCAATATCGAAAATTTCTTTTAACAGCGGCAGAATTTTGACTGTACTTCGTTGTAAGCTTTTGACTCCTGCGTGTCTTTATTTATTATTTCTTTAATCTCACTATTAATTTAATAGCAAGCAAAAACAAAAACAAAATTCCTATTACCTTGTTTATTCGTAGACATTTTCCAAAATAGGGTGCATTAGTTACTCAGATTATGAAAACACCGTGGATAAATGTCATTCATGATGTTGTGTTGAATCCAAAAGTATATGGTTAGTCCTCTGACAGGAAATCACACGAGACCAAGGCTCAATGACGGCAGCTAATTTTTAATATTGTGCTTATAAGCTACCCTGGTTTTTAAATGTGGATAAATGTCATTCTGATATTGTGGTAAATCCAAAAAAATTCATTTTTATAGTTTAACCAGCCGGTTGACATGAAAATCCCCTGGATCATTGAAGGCGGCCATTTTCCAATATGGCGCTTATTAGTAATATTAATTTTGAAAATATCATGGATAAATGTCATTCTGATGTTTTGGGGAATCCAAAAATGTGGTTTAACAAGTCCGCTGACACGAATCCACAAAAGTTCCTGCCTCAAATATGGCGGCCATTTTCCAAGATGGCGCCCATAAACTACCCTAGTGTCCAACGAATCATAGAAAAATGACATGTTTAGGTTGTGCTGAATCCAAAAATGTATGGTTTATCATGTATGCTGACATGAAACCACAGGACCCCCTAACCCAACTACGGCGGCCATTTTCCAATATGGCGCCCATAAGCTACCCTCATTTTGAAAGTATCATGGATAAATGAGTTGCTATTGTTGTGGTGAATCCAAAAATATATAGTTTACCAAGTCCCCAGAGATGAAACCACACAACCCCCTGGCTCAACGACTATGTCTAGTAGGTCTGCCCTGAATTTGAAAAAAATCCGCTATAAGGAGGAATTATAATCACGATGCCTGTGCCATTTTCATTATTTTATCATAAAAAATTGTATGGAGTTATGCATAGAACTGAACTAAAATTTTTGTGTATGATTATTTTGGGGTATGGCAAGTAGGTCCTCCCTAAATTTGAAAAAAATCTGCCTATCATTCTATTGTCCATCGGCTCGTGTAGTGACAGGAACGCCTTTTTACGCCGATTAATTGGCTGAAGCAAAAATTTAAGATGAAATGCAAAATTGGCATAGTATTGAATTAAAATTATTAAAGCAATAACATGTGTAACTGTTTTTTAAAAAATTAAAATGTACGTATGAGATAGAAGAAAATTCTGTGATTGGCAAATCCAACTAGTTTTTTGTGTATACATGTGTATTTTTTAAAATTATTTATGAATTTGTTAGCGCATTTACACAGAATAAAATATAAATGCCGTATTTTTTATTGTACTTAAAATCGTTTTACGTTTTAATAAATCGGGTATGCATGTGGTACATGAGAATATGAGATATGAATACTGCCATTTCAATAACTTAAGTTCAGATGTATCTGCGGAGTTTTCCATGATCTTATGTTATCACTGGAGTGTGCAAAAAATTATGTTACTCCATGTTTAAAAGTTTAAAAATCGAAATTGATTGTTCAGTTCGTTGCCATCTTCAATATGACGTCAGTGTTATTCATAGACACCCTTTTTTTTACTTTATAATATAGATATGACTCAACTAACTTACATGACGACAAATTATAAAATCATAAATTATCGTTGCATATGCACTTGATCTCTGGAGGAAATATTTATTGCATATGCTGTCTAATGTCTAACAGAAACGGAGGGGAAAAAAGCAACTCTTTGACAACGGACATAAAAATGTGATTTATGAAAAAACATAGTTCTGTCCTCTTTTTGTGTGTTTTCCTTTTTTCACTAGCAAGCCCTTAATCATCTTTCTAAGACAGTTTGAGTTTTTCATATCATTTTCTTCGGGAAATGTACTTTTAAGTTAAAAGAAAGAATTATGATGGATCAAATTGCTCTTGTGTTAAATCAAAACCAGTAGATCATATATGTAACATTCCGTATAGATATCTTAATGAATTATTTTTTTAACAAGAATATTTATTTTTAAATGCATTATCTGTTAACTTTTTAAACGAATTTATGAATATATTCAAAATTTAATTTTGAGAAAAGAAACAAATTAGATTTTTAATCAATTTTTATTATGAACCTAGAGAAGTTCCCGCTAAATATCATGGGTAAAAAATGTATTTAATGAAAAATACATGTGTGGAACTTCACTAAAAAAAATAGGTGCTCAAAATTGAGTAAAAAGTACTCAATTTTAATTTCATCACATTCTCAAACTAGCTCCGATCCAAATGTACTCAAAATTGAAATACTCGTGACCTCATTTTTGATTCCATGATTGTGTTCAAATAGGAATCGTTATTTACTGCCCTCCATAAACCTACAAATTCAAGTAAAAATATAATGGCATTTTTTTACTGTTCAAAATTATTACTAAAAAACATTTAATTGATTTTATCGAGAAAATATTAAAATTATTAACAAGATGTCCAAATCCAACATTTTTATGACAAAAGCATTATTTGCAAGCACTTTAAAATTATTTTAAGATACTGATTGCATAATTTGATAATTACATTAATAAACATTTTTTATACTGCCATAAATGAAATAAACCATTGCAGAGTACAAAAAAAATATCAATTTGTTTAGTTTGATAATATGTGATGATTCGAAATTGAGAAAGCACAAGGTTCGCTTTTGCCCCAAATATACTCTATTCGAGACGAGTGCGTCGATTTAATCATTTTTGAGAACTTCATTTCTTTCAGTGTTCCCATATATTTACGTTATCACTAGAATGTGTAAAAAATTATATTATACAATGTTTAGAAGTTTAAAAGTCGCCGTAGAATGAAACTGACTATTCAGGGCGTTACCATCGTCAGTATGAAGTCAGCATTATTCAGAAACATGTTTTTGCTCTATAATATAGATATGACTCAACTAACTTGCAAGGCGACAAATTGTAAAAATCATAAATTATCGTTGTATATACACTTGATGTCTAGAGGAAATATTTATCGCATATGCTGTCTAATATCTAATAGAAACAGAGAGGAAAAAGGCAACTCTTTGGCAACGGACATAAAAATGTAATTTATGAAAGAACATAGTTCTGTCCTCTTTTTGTCTGTTTTCTTATTTTTCCCTAGCAAGCCCTTAATCATCTTTCTAAGATAGTTTGAGTTTTCAGATCATTTTCTTCTTTTGCTTAAAAAGGAAGAATTTTGATGGATCAAATCGCTCTTGTGTTAAATCAAAACCAGCGGATCGTATATGTAAGAATCCGTATAGATACACTGCTCAAAACAATTAAAGGATATTGCAGTTTTAGGTGGATTTTGTATCTGGGAAACTTTTTAGCTGATTGATACATGGTCAACAGACATAGTAGGTTATATGAGAATAAATTGCACATGTTTGGCAGAAAAAATGCATTTTATTGCGCATTTGTATACAAAAGGAAAAAAACACAATTTGTGCATATGAGAAAAAAAGAATAAGAAAAGGTGTTTTCTTCAAAGAAAATTATTTTCAGTAGGGGGTATGGTTTCCACGGGAGGCCAGCAACGTTGAACACCTTTGAGGCATGGATTCAATGAGGCTATTAATGACGAATTGGGGTATTCTGCCCCACTCTTCCAGAAGAGCTCTTTCCAGTTCTTGGAGAGTTTGTGGGGGTTGTTGGCGGCCATAAACCCATCTTCCTAGAGCGTCCCAAACGTGCTCGATTGGATTCATGTCTGGAGAACACGCTGGCCATTCCATTCAAACGATTCCTTTCTCGAAAAGGAAATCCTCCACCAGGTTTGCACGATGTGGGCTGCAGTTATCGTCCATTAAAATGAAGTTATCTCCGATTGCTGCAGCGTAAGGGACTACAATAGGTCTGAGGATCTCATCCCTATATCGGCGACCAGTCAGAACTCCATCTCGAATGATGTAGAGGTTAGTGCGCCCGTCAATGGAGATGCCACCATACACCAGCACTCCTCCACCGCCAAATCTGACACTTTCGTGCACGAACGCAGGATTATTCCTACTGCCACGGTCCCTCTAGATGAAAATACGCCTATTATCCGGATGTACAGAAAAACGGGACTCTTCAGAAAACAGAATATTGCTCCATTCATTTCTCCTCCAGTTGACATGCTCGGTTGCCCACTCCCTGCGGTCGCAACGATGCCTTGATGTTAATCTAACACATACCATCGGTCGGCGAGCATACAGACCTACAGCATGGAACCGGTTTCGGACAGTCTGAGTTGAAATTGTGGTGCCTGTAGCCGAGCGAAGGTGTTGTTGGAGAAGAGTAGTGTTCATGTTTCGGTGTCTCCGAGCTGTTAACGCTAAATACCGATCTTCATTGGTCGTTTTTGCCCATATACGACCTTGCCCTGGTCTTCAGCCTGCACATCCACTCTCCAAAAAACGGTTCCAGATCCTGGAAATTACACTTTGTGACACTCCAATGGCTTGCGCTACTTCGGCTTGAGTTTAGCCCCCTTCTAACCTACCAACATTTCTCCAAGCTTCTGAATCTGTCAATTGACTTCGCTGAGACATCGTACTTATCGAAACAAAGCAATCACTGAATGCCGATCATCCTTGTCTTCATTCTCTTTTATCCAGTTGAAAGTCAAATTTCATTTGCTGCCGCTGAAGCGACGTTTTTGACGTCGAACTCAAAATTTGCATACTCCACAGTTTAAAAACTAGAAAATTTTGGTTTTTGTGATTCTCTTCTTCTATTTTCGGCAAAAAAAATTCGTTTATATCTTTATTTTATATAAAACTTCAAATATCCTTTAATTGTTTTTAGCAGTGTAGCTTGAAGAATTCATTAACCTCTTCAGAGCCCCGGGTTTATTTATGTATTTTTAAGCTATTGCATAGCTTTTATCGCGGGCTGTGAGCGCAGCGACCGAATATAAAAATTCCGTAACGAGAAAACCTAACACTTCCGTAACGAAAAAATTTAACACTTCGGCTAACGTCGTTTTATTTCGGCAAACTTCGGCACGGTATCCTTCGGTAGACTTCGGCAGACATTGACGCGGAATTTTTCAGATATTAGGCTATCAAGTCTCAAACTTATGTTTCTTATGATCTAATTTTCATAGCGCGGCCAAATTTTGTTTGGTAATTTATTATGAGACAGTGTTAATTTTTGGTGACAGGAGACCCCCCACGGTGAGGGTCGAAAAATTTAAAATGCTTATAACTCGCGATCTAAATTTCGTAGCGCGGCCAACTTTTGTTTGGTAATTTGTAATGAGGCAACGTTACTTTTTGATGACGGGAGACCCCCATGGTGAGGGTCGAAAAATTTAAAATGCTTATAACTCGCGATCTAATTTTCGTAGCGCGGCCAAATTTTGTTTGGTAATTTATTATGAGACAGTGTTAATTTTTGGTGACAGGAGACCCCCCAAGGTGAGGGTCAAAACATTTAAAATGCTTATAACTCACGATCTTACTTTTGTAGCGCGGCCAAATTTTGTTTGTTAATTTATTATGAGACTGTGTTACTTTTTGGTGACGGGAGCCTCCCCCCCCCCCACGGTGAGGGTAGAAAAATTAAAAATGCTTATAACTCACGATCTAATTTTCGTAGCGCGGCCAAATATTGTTTGGTAATTTATTATGAGACATTGTTAATTTTTGGTGACATGAGACACCCACGGTGAGGGTCGAAAAATTTAAAATGCTTATAACTCGCGATCTACTTTTCGTAGCGCGGCCAACTTTTGTTTGGTAATTTGTAATGAGGCAACGTTACTTTTTGATGACGGGAGACCCCCATGGTGAGGGTCGAAAAATTTAAAATGCTTATAACTCGCGATCTAATTTTCGTAGCGCGGCCAAATTTTGTTTGGTAATTTATTATGAGACAGTGTTAATTTTTGGTGACAGGAGACCCCCCAAGGTGAGGGTCAAAACATTTAAAATGCTTATAACTCACGATCTTACTTTTGTAGCGCGGCCAAATTTTGTTTGTTAATTTATTATGAGACTGTGTTACTTTTTGGTGACGGGAGCCTCCCCCCCCCCACGGTGAGGGTAGAAAAATTAAAAATGCTTATAACTTACGATCTAATTTTCGTAGCGCGGCCAAATATTGTTTGGTAATTTATTATGAGACATTGTTAATTTTTGGTGACATGAGACCCCCACGGTGAGGGTCGAAAAATTTAAAATGCTTATAACTCGCGATCTACTTTTCGTAGCGCGGCCAAATTTTGTTTGGTAATTTATTATGAGACAGTGTTAATTTTTGGTGACAGGAGACCCCCCCCCCCCCACCACCGTGAGGGTCAAAAAATTTAAAATGCTTATAACTCGCGATCTAATTTTCGAAGCGCGACCAAATTTTGTTTGGTAATTTATTAAGCTATTGCATATTTTTTATCGCGGGCTTTGAGCGCGGCGACCGAATCTAGAAATTCCATAACGAGAAAAAATCCTAACACTCCGGCTAACGTCGTTTCAGTTCGGCAGACTTCGGCACGGTATCCTTCGGTAGACTTCGGCAGACATTGACGCGGTATTTTTGCATAAGTTGATAAAAAATGCTATGCAATAGCTTTACCGCGGCAGTCCCCGAGTGCCACACGTATTTTTTTTTTCAGTTATGGATTTAAATTAACAAACTGATGACTAAAAAAGATTAAACAGTGGAAAAAATATTTAATGCCAATTTTTTGCACATAAAATTGGATCGTACATGGGATCTCAAAAAGTACCCCTTTTGACACTTAAGATTTTATTTTATTTTATTTTACTTTTTTGCATTGTAAAACCTTTTTAAAATGTAAAATAAATATGTGTATAATATTTTCTTACTAATAGACTCAACGACAAATGGTATCTTAACGGAGAGTAAAATTAATGCTTTCATTTTTTTTCTTTAACATTTCGTACATTTCTGCTGCAAGCCATTTTTATATAACACGTAGCTCGCTAAAAAAGCACTGTAAGAAACAAATTTATATTTTGTTTAATTATGCTCTCTGTTAGGCTTCATTCACACGAATCTTTCTATACTTAACACTATTTACATACGTGAAAAAAAATTGTAAAGATGTGTATCGTATAGGACATATCAAGTCTCAAGAGGTTAAATTTTTTCGACATTAATATGTGTTTTTAATACAAAGTCTGCTTGTATTTTATTGTTTTAATCTTGACTATGAATATAGTCATGATTTAATTTTGAGGAAGGAAACAAGTTAGATTTTTAAACAATTTTTATAATGTACTTAGAGAGGTTCCCGACAAATATGATGGCTGAAAAATGTATTTGAAAGTAAGTTAAATAAGAAAGAATTTTGCGCATTCTAACTACTCAAAGTTTACGAAAAATATCCAATAACTTTATAGAAAATCGAATAAAAAATTTCATTTTGAATTAAAAAGTCATACATCTGATCCAGAGTTATCAAGAAATTATTAAAAACATCTCATTATAAGAAATCATTTAATTTTTTCAACGAAATAGACTACTATAATCACAAATATTTTACGAAAAATTGCATGGGTAATATCCATTTTTAGCTAAAATCTGATTTGAAAAGGATTTTTGCTAAATTATCTAGTTTGCTCCAATTTGGCCTTGTTTATTGGGAATTATTTTTGGCACCAAATTTACTGTTACCTCACAAAGTATAACCATTGGCCAACTTTGGCACACTAGCAAAACACGTAGGAATTACTGTAGGTAAGATAGGTTATTGTATTTTGGCCCCACACTAGTAGGTGACTTTTTTCCTTGTGGAAAAGGGGGGGAGGGAGTCATAAATAGATTTTCTCATGTGAGGTATTGTTTTAAAGCTCTTGGCCTTTACATTACTAAGAAACCAATCCGTCCATTTTATTTAATTTTTTTCACCTCTGGAGGGTGTTTTAAGCTTTAGTTTTTACATTACTACCCCATTTTTTTTTCAAAAATTTCCATATTCATGTAATATCTTACATGAAAGGCCAATAATTTTAAAATAAATTTAATGGTGCTACCATCTATGTTTCTAGTGAAAAAAGTTAAGGGTTTAATTATTCGAAATTAACGGTTTGGAATTTTTAATTAAAGGATACGGTATTTTGAAAAGAATATTAAACGAAACCCTCTGTGCGATAACTCTTACACACGTGTTTAATCTCATCCTAGTCTGTTTATGATGAACTTTATTCTGTGCTGACAATAAAAGCAGTGCCTAATTAAAATTCATTTCGAATTTCCTAAACCTAAATTCAACGTAATAATTTTTATTTTTCACTTTTCATACTTTAGGAATAAAATATCACTGACAGACAGACACGGGAGTAATCTTATAATGGTTCCATTTTAATATTTTAATTACGTAACGCTCCAAAAACAATTAAATGATTTTTGTATCACAAAATTTGTGCTTCCTAAATATGCTATTTGTAAAATACTTTTCAATTTGATAAAACAGATATTTAAAACTTGATTTATAAAAGATTAATACTAATCACTGTCATTACTAAAGGAAATGTGCGGCAATTAAAAATAAGAACAATTCATTTTATAATAACGATAATTATTGCAATTTATGAAAGAACAAGGGGTTTTTTCTTATCCTCTTGTTTATCTCAATTTTTTGTAATCTTTTATCTTTCTTATATAACCTTTATAAAATCGGATTTTACTTAGAGAGGAGAAATGATAAAAGGTCAAGATTTGTCATAAATCATAGAAAACCTGGCATTGTAATGACCTATATTTATATCAAGAGTTATATTGACGATCATTACTAAAGTAAAAGATGTCATTTTCGATATTTCTTTTATATATGCTTCAATTTTATGTATGAAGCAATGTTATATATTGCCAAAGTAATGTTTGTTTCGGTTACATAATGGCATTTAATTTTTATTCTATAAAATGTCACTAATACATAAACTTTCTTTACAAAATAAGAACAATTCATTTCATAATAACGATAATTATTGCAATTTATGAAAAAACAAGAGGTTTTTTCTTATCCTCTTGTTTATCTCACTTTCTTGTAATCTTTTATCTTTCTTATGTAACCTTCATAAAATCGACTTTTACTTAGAGAAGAGAAATGATAAAAGGTCAAGATTTGTCATAAATCATAGAAAACCTGGCATTGTAATGACCTATATTTATATCAAGAGCTATATTGATGATCATTACTAAAGTAAAAGATGTCATTTTCGATATTTGTTTTATATATGCTTCAATTTTATATATGAAGCAATGTTATATATTTCCAAAATAATGTTTATTTTGGTTACATAATGGCATTTAATTTTTATTCCATATAATGTTGTCACTAATACATAAACTTTCTTTACAAAATAAGAAAACACTGTAAAAAATGGCAGATATTTCTTAATCTACGAAAGTTTACAATAATCATGAATGCAAACATATAACAACCTGTTCCGAATCACTCAAGAATCCAAAAAGTGTTATTTTATCTTTGGAAAACTCGGAAAATAATTTATTTTTTTAACTGAAAAAAATGCAATTTATATATATATACTGCGGAACCGACAGACGTTGTCCTGGCACCGACTCCAAAAAATCAAATAATTGTACATAAATATAATAATACGCTTGATAAGTACTTACGCTCTTAATTTAATTTCTTATTACAATTATGTAAGGAAATTATTTTTCACTTTGCAGTAGTTTTTGAAGTCGGTTCAATTTTTTATAGAAAAGTTTATTTTTCTCTTTTTAGTTAAAAGTTAACGATTTTCTGAAGTCGGTTAATTAAAATTATAATACAGGAAAAATTATTGTAAATCATACACGTATGTCAGGAGTAGGGTTCGAACATACTATCTCTTACTTCGAGAACCAGAGCTTAAATCTGGCGCCTTAGACCACTCAGCCATTCTGTCCGCACACTATTCAGCGAACTTATTCAACACTTTTAATTAGTGAATAATCACTAACTTTATTAGTTTTTGCCAAATTACTAAAATGTACTGAATCAATTTCGATGAAATGTGAATCTAAATCATTCTAGAATCCACTGAAATATACACAAAAAAATTCATTAAAATCATTCCAGTAGTTTAGGAGGAGCTCAGTGACGTACACAAGCGCTGAAGATTTATATATATAAAGATAGAGACAGGATCTTTTTTTAAACTGACCCTATTTAGAGCTCTCTGTAGCTAATTTTAATAACCGGAACTGCTTTAAAATTTATACTGAAACTAATGAAACCGAAGGAAAAAAAGATTCCAAGAAAAAAAATAGTTCCAATCACCAGTAAGGGCTATTCTTTGTGACATGTTATGATAGGCAGTCGAAAATGTTGTATAAAGGTGTGGTGCAAAAGAACGGTGGCACATTGAATGTGGTCGAATTCCACGTCAGGAAAGTGAATTTGGTGAATAAAACATTGCATTTTATCCAAATTATTAATTTTTTCAGTTTCTGATGTTTTCTTTCTATGTACAGTGCCAAATTTCCCGCTGTCATCAGTGATTGGAACTATTTTTTATTTATTTAATTATTTATTTTTTGTTGGGATCTTTTTTACCATGGTTTCATTAGTCCATTTATAACATTTTGTGTCATTCCAGTGATTAGTTCGAGCTACCTGCGGCTCTGAATAGCATCAGTTTTAAAAAACACCACGTATAATATACATATCTATATGTATATATATATATATATATATATATATATATATATATATATATATATATATATATATATATATATATATATATTAGCTGTCCGTAATTTTCGGAAATATTTTGCAGTGGCTTTTATAATACATTACCTAGTTCCCGGTACCCGGAAAATCAGTTTTTTCAACTCTATCAATTTTCAAGTAAACATTTTCAGCTGCATAATAGCATTTATAACAAAATTATGTTAATTTTCATATTAATGTTAATACTGTTAATATTGTACATTTGTATATTAAACATGTTTTCAGAATAGCATATGTATATGTATGTATATACATTAGCTGTCCGTAATTTTCGGAAATATTTTGCAGTGGCTTTTACAATACATTAACTAGTTCCCGGTACCCGGAAAATCAGTTTTTTCAACTCTATCAATTTTCAAGTAAACATTTTCAGCTGCATAATAGCATTTATAACAAAATGATGTTAATTTTCATATTAATGTTAATACTGTTAATATTGTATATTTGTATATTAAACATGTTTTCCGAATAGCAACTGAGAATGAATAGCATCCGAATAAGTGATATTGCGGTTAAATTTTAATAGTAAATTAATGATTTTTGCCCTTTTGTAATTAAATATTGTTTACTAAAAAGTTTCAGGAGGTATGTGTATTATTATCTAAGTTATAAATTATACAAGCTAGTTCATTTCTAATAGTTTTATTTGAAATGTCAAGTCCTTTACCATGAAATATAAGCGAATGGTGAAAATGGCCCATACATCTATCTATGTTTTTTCAGAGTAATAATCAAATTTAATTTTGTACAATATGTTAATAGTAATTCAAATTAATTTTTTATAGTTAATAAATATATTTCTTCGCTTCAATTGCTTTTTACATTTTAATAAGATCATAAAACCAAATCCTCTTTTATGTACGCGAAGGTTTCTAAGAACCTACTTTTCATGAATGTTAAGGTAATACTGTACATTCATTTTTATAAATTCTCCTTAAAATGTCGAAAAATAAATATATTTCTGGGGTCTTTAAAGGTAAAAGAACGCTTTTTGGAATGTTCAGTGACTTAAAAAAGGTTATTGTATATCTTCGTTCACAATTACAGTACTTTTTTGTAGATTAAGAAACATCTGTCATTTTTTACAGTGTGGTGTAATGTTACACATTAGTTGAAAACAAGACAAATACATAAGACTATTTACGTATACGACGATACGTACTTGTCAGAGGGTATTTACACGTGCTAACATCTGCCTTTATTGACAATGTGCTAATGAGGAAATTCAGAACGTTACAGTCCTCCCCTCTTAGCAAGAATTTTTCTTAAGGGAAAAATTCATATATAAAGGGTTAGTCAACAAACAAAAAGATCTTGAGTTAATCTGCATTTGCTGGCAAACAGCCTTAACCCAATTTAAAATTTAACTTTAAATTTTGAAAGAAAACCTTTAAATATAATGAACACAAGTACCCATAAGGAAAGTTCACAATTTAAGTACAATATACACATGTTTTACAATTATATTTCAATATAAACAACCAGAACTTTCTTATGGAAAGATTTTATGCAATTGCAAACATTTCTAACTTTGCTACTTCAAATATAAAAACACAAACACACATTATAGTTGCTTATTTCTTAAACAATACTGTACAAAATAATAGAATATCAATATAAAAATGTTCGATATAAAATATTTTTACTCTTTTTTCTCTAGCATTTCTGCTCTACTAAACCATCCGCATTTTTTTTTTTTTTTTTTTTTGCCTGCTCTATGAATTATTTCAAACTCGTAGAGTTGTAAGGCTAAAGCCCATCTCATAAGCCTAGGATTAGAACTAGCATTTGATCTCAACCAGCGTAAGGGATTGTGATCTGTAAATACTTTGAACTTCCTACCGTCCAAATAGTAATGCAATTTCTTTATTGCAAAGATTATACTCAGACATTCGCGTTCAGTAGTACTGTACCGTTTTTCCGCTTCTGAGAACTTTTTGCTTAAATAAAGAACTGGATGTTCTTCACCTGTTCTATCATCCTCTTGACTTAATACAACTCCCATGCCTCGGTTTGAAGCGTCCGTTTGAACTAAAAATTCTTTTTTAAAGTTCGGTGCATGCAAAACCGGCGTATCTGTTAAACTCTTTTTTAACCTGCGGAATGCTTCTTCGCATTCAGCTGTCCAAGTGATTTCGCCCTTTTTGTTTTCCCTTTTAGCGCGTCCGTTAAAGGCGCAGCTATTACCGAATAGTTTTGGATATACCTGCTATAATATCCGGCTAAACATAAAAAAGCGCGTATCTGCGTTTTCGTTTTAGGGGTCGGAAAGTTTTTAACACTTTCTACTTTTGCTTCCGCGGGTGATCTTGTACCGGTTCCTACAATATGCCCCAAATACTTGACACGTGCAAACTTGGTTTTGCGCAAACTTGCACTTTGAAAGTTTTATTTTCAAATTTGCCTTTTCAATTCTCTCCAAAACCAAACTTATATGTTGTAAATGGTTTACCCAAGTATTTGAAAATATAGCAACATCGTCTAAGTATGGAACAGCAAATTCCTCGAATTCTCTCAGTAACTCGGACATGAGTTTGCTAAAGAAATAGGGAGCATTTTTTAAATCGAAACTCATTCTTAAACATTTAAAAGTACCAAAGGTTGTACAGAAAGCAGCGTACCGTTGGGCTCTTGGACTTAAAGGGATTTGCCAATACCCCTTAGCTAAATCTAAGACCGTTATAAATTTAGCAGATGATACTTTCTCAACTCTTTCTTCGATATTCGGAAGAGGAAAATATTCGGTTCTAATGATCCTATTTAAGCGACGATAATCAATGCATGGCCGGGGATCTTTTCCGGGAGTTTCTACCAATATCATCGGAGAAGTGTAGTCTGACTCTCCTACCTCTATAATACCTAACTTTAACATTTTCTGGATTTCATCTTTTAAAATATCAGTCTGTCTTTCAGAGAATCTATACGGTTTTGACCTAATCGGAGTATCGCTATCAAGAATGATATCGTGCTCAACTAAGTCTGTAAGACCAGGGTTGTTAGAAAAGCACTTTGAAAATCTATTTAACACCTCATGCAATTGATTTATCTGACTTTTGCTCAATAGATTTTCTAAATCACTGCTACGAATTATTTCCTCAAAATCATATACCATAGGACCATTCTCTAGATACGGAATATCTAAGTCTTGGTCTTCCAATGATTTAGGATAAATCTCGAAGTCTAGTAGATTCACATGCTCC
Source organism: Maratus speculifer (assembly GCA_964019185.1). NCBI lineage: Eukaryota > Metazoa > Arthropoda > Arachnida > Araneae > Salticidae > Maratus > Maratus speculifer. The sequence continues at coordinate 115,753,481 of OZ025292.1, forward strand.
GGTCTCGTATAATATGGTTTTAACATATTTACGTGATATATTTGGGTCTTTTCTTTTTTTCCCGGTATTTCGACAAATAGTTCGTTTCCGAAATTTTACTTTTTACTGTCCCAGGACCAATCCATTGAACTGATAATTTATTTGGTCTCGATGTCGCCAAGACTAAAAGTAAGTCACCCTCTTTAAATTCTCGTTTGATAGCATTTTTGTCGTACCAATTCTTTCGTTTGACTTGTAAATCTTCCATTCGCGTAACTGCTATCTCACGACATCGCTTTAACCTGTTAATTAAATTGAACACATGTTCCGTAATTAAATCGTTTTCTAAAGGTGGCTCCAGCCATTTTTCCGCAATTAATGTTTCTGGTGTGAGTAAATTTTTTCCGTACACTAATTCTGATGGAATGCATCCCGTACTCTCATGTGTTACAGTTCTGAGTGCTAACAGTATCGCTGGCAAATGCTTATCCCAGTCCGTTCCGGACTCTAAACATAACGCTCTCATAAGCCGTTTCATAGTTCTATGAAATCGTTCGACAGGATTACTTTGTGGGTGGTGAACAGAACTATGGCTTACCTTTATGCCGAATTTCTCTAGAAATTCTGTAGTTAATGCTGAGGTAAACGATTTTCCCTGATCACACTGTAACTCAGAAGGAAAACCTATGCGACAAAAAATGTCTAGTAACGCCTCAGTTACTTTCACAGAACTTAAATCTGTTAAGGGTATTGCCTCAGGATATTTCGATGCCATACACATAGCTGTTAAAATGTAACGATTCCCATTCGTGGTCAGAAGTAACGGATCACCGCAAGCGTCAATGTTTAACTTGGAAAACACCTCCTGAATCACTGGTACTAATTTTAAGGGGGCTTTCTTTTTTTCATTTGGCCGCCCTGCTTTCTGACAGAAATCGCAAGAACGTACAAAATCTTCCATCTCCTTATTGCAATTTGGCCAGAAAAAATATCTATTTAACTTATCCTTGGATTTAGTACAACCCAAATGTGCCGACGTCCCTTCGTGACACAACGATTTTACCGCCTGCCTTAACGGCTTTGGAATTACCAGCAATCTCGTCACATTTCCAAATCGATCCTCGCGATTTTTCACTAGCAAATCATCTTTAATCGAATATACACGATTTGCATTTTCCGCGTTTGGTTTATCCAAACGGCTCCGCAATTCCCTTACTTCCGCGCACTTTCGTTGTGCATCGATAAAACCTTGTTTATCTATCTTCAATAACTCTAACTCTGGCGCTCCGGCCTCTAAAGAGGGAATTTCTATCGGTTCCTCTTCTACCGTCGGAACTAAAATTCCTGCTTCATCCTTCGACTCTAGATCCAACTCTTCTGAAAATTTTGTTTCAAGTTTTTCCTGCCGATCCCTTTCGACAACTTTCTCCATGCGCTTTGCACGCGCTCTCGTTTGTACGGCATTCACCTGACCCACCGAAAAAAACTCATACCCCCCGTTTTTTCTTTAATCAATTCTGCCGTTTTTTTCCCTAGCAAATATCGATTTTGGTTCAAGTGGTTTCCACACACGGCCGCCTTTGTCCGTAATTTACCAAAATCTCCCGATATTTCTACAACTGCTAACGGTAGACAAACTAACTCCAAGCTTAAGGATTGCTTAATCCATATTTGCTCACCGCAAAAATCATTTGGCTTTATGTATTTCCGACAAACTAAATCCAACGTGGCTCCTGAATCTCTTAAGATTTCTATTTTCTGTCCATTTGCAGTTCCCTGAAAAGTATATGTTTCTAACAAATCTTCTCCTTTTTTTCCTGGAGGTTGTTTACTGACCCTGAAGGTGGTTTTTTCTGCAATTTTGGACACGAACTTTTTAGATGGTTTTCCGAATTGCAAATAAAACATTTTAATTTAACTCTCCTTTCGAATGCCCTGTCTCTATTTATATCCGCCTGTGTGTTAGTAACGCCAAAGGAGGGAGTATATCGGGGTTTACTTCCTCTAAATTTATCATCAATTTGCATACGAGCTTTTTCATGCTTATTATCTCTATTCTTCGGCGTCGACGCTCGAATGCTATCAAAACCATCAAGTAGTTCGGTAATTTCGGCCTCACTTTTAATTAACGGCCACTTATCTAAGAAGTGTTCTCTCATCTCTGGCTTAGCGCGTTTTTTGATTTGGTCTGCGATTAAAAGATCGGTGAGTTGCTCCAACGATTTTAACGAACGATTTCCAAACCTGCAAGCCATTCCTGCAAATAATTTCGTAACTCGAAACCGAAATCCTTCCATGTATCGCTCGGATGTTTGATGTGCTGTAAGAACTTAACTTTAAATGATTCTGCATTTAATTTATAACGTTTTAAAAGAACTGATTTAATGTGATCATAATTCTCCGCTAAATCTTCGGCTTCTCTTGCTATAATCGTTACAATATCAATTGGCAATAAACTAATTAAGTGGGACACCCAGTTTTCTTTATTAATTTTAGCTCTTTTAACTTGTCGTTCAAACAGAACCAAATACAAACTGATATCTGTTTTTTCGGGGTCGAATTCGGGTATTATTTTTTTCAAATTTAATTCTAAAGGACGCGAATTAATGTCATTTGAATTTGATCCCGATGCGGGGATTCCTTTCTCTAACTTTCATTTTTCTAATTCAAAATTTAATTCTAACTCTTTCTGTCTCAACTCTCGCTCTTGTTCCATTTTTTTTACATTCACGTTCAGCATTTTCTTTTCTTAAAAATTCTTCGCGCTCAAAATTTCTTTGTCTAGCTATTTCATGTTCCTTTCTCTCAGCTGCTTCCTGACTTTCTCTTAAAATATTGTCATATATCTCGGATACAAAATCTTCATCGTAATCATCTGAATTCACAATTAAACTCTTTAATTGAGTCCTAGTTTCGGTGTCCAGTCTAGGTATTTCCAGTTCGTCGATTAATTTAATTACATCATCTTTCTTACCTTTGCCTAAGTACGCCATTTTAATAAAATTTTTACCTTATTCTACTTATAATTTTTAACAGAAATTTACATATAAAAATCAAAATGTACACATTTAATGCTGATTCTTTTATCAAAACTTCCAAAAGATATCAAAAAAAATTTTTATATCTTTCTATATCTTTTGAATATTTATATCTATAGAAATTTTTCTTTTACATATAGACAAATTTTAACTAATAAAATAAATAAAAACAAATTTTAAATTTTACATACATAAAAATCAGAGGGAAAAAAAACCATGACCTTTTATACACATACATATATATAAAAAAAATACTTCCCTTATGTGTACTTGTACAATTTTGAGTTTAACATTTACAAAAAAAAAAAAAAAAAAAAAAAAATTCTACTGTAAATATTTTTTCTTTTTATATATATATAAAATTGTTTACTCAAGAACTTTTTGAAATAGAATGACTTACCCCATTTGAAGCTCTGCAATTGTTTAATCCACAAACGAACGGAAAATTCACAATCTCACTCAAGAAGACTCACTAAGCACTAAAGGAGAATCGCGCACAATCACAAAACATGGCACTGAAACACACTATTTCACTATTTTCTTTCCCGAAAGTAGGACACAACAAAATATCTCTTCTTCTTCTTTTTATCAGCGAGGGTCGAGGGTCAGAAAACCGTTTCACCCCACCTGCGAGGAACGACGTAATCCAGGGAAATTTCAATCGTCCGTTTCTCTACCAAAGGATCAGGGAGTCCTCCGTTTTTCGGAAAGATGAAATGAAACTCTGCTTATCTTCTTCCGCTAAGAAAATCCAATCACTATTTCTTCTGATTAAAATTTTATCCAACTGCTGACACCAATTCAACTTGCTGTGACGTACTGATGAATAAATCCAGGATAACTTTTGGCAAAGCTTTTATTTACAGCAACACACAGCACAGAAAACAGAAGGAAATTAGAATTGGAAAAAATATATAGAAGTAAAATTCAAATAAGAGCACAATATGTACTCTGTCCGCAGCTGTTTCCACAGTTGCGCGTGGGTTTTAGGCCTTTTCACAGTTATAACAATCAGATGATGGCCGTGACGGACTTCACTTTCTTACGGGGCAGTCTGCGCCCCGGCGGACGAGCTAGGTCGTCTCACTTCAGAGTCAAAACCAAAAATCCTCTCTTGAGCCTCTTTGAAATTGCATATATATAAAGTAGTTTTCTTTGATAATCGCCGATCATTAAGAGGGTAAATCAGACAGCTCAAGTAGTGTAGATTTATTATATTCAAGTTGTCTAACGTTAAGTTCTTGGTCTGAAATACGATTTTTATAACGTCAGTTGGAGAGGTTTCAAGTTTTCGAGAATTTATTGCTTAGATAATTGGAAAGTTGAAGTTTTATTATACACAAATGTATCGTACTTGTCAGAGGGTATTTACACGTGCTAACATCTGCCTTTATTGACAGTGTGCTAATGAGGAAATTCAGAACGTTACAATGGGTATTATTTATAATGGGTTGGATTTCATTTAAACAGGGATCCCGATTTGCATTGTGTTTATGTACAAATAAATAATTAAAGTGTAGCGTTCCAAATAAACCATTCGAATAATAAAATATTTTTGTGCATTTATACTCTAACAATTCCTTCAAAGTAAAAACTAAATAAATAAATAATTTCATTTTAAATTATTTGCGAATGACATATACATATTCATAATTGACACAACAGTAATAATATACAATATTTAAACTATAATTGTAATATTGACATAATGTTTTAAAATTCAATGTAAAACATTTGCTCCTTCTATCACTTGCCATGAATTTTAAAATGACTAAAAAACTTTCAAAAGTAATTCATTTATTAAAGGTATCCAATCTGGAAACTGCAAATAAAAGTAAATCAGAGAAATCGAAGCTACTCCCTGTGACAAATTATACGGCGGTAGATTTATAGACTATAATTGCTAGATCAATAATAAAATTATTAATCAAGTGTGAATTACCCGGAAAAGGAAAACAATTTCCCAACGAGGGACACAGTATTGTAATTAATGAGGGAATATGGCTATGTCCTCTTTTTGTACAATTTATCGTAAGCCTTTAATCATCTTCATAGGACATATTCTCTTTATGATTAATGCTCTACATTTATCTTTTATTTTGAAGAGAAAATTAGAGCAATAGTTTAGAAAATTTACAGAAACTTCAATAAATCATGCTAATTACAAAACCTATTTATGATTATAGTTGAAAAATGATAATATTGATTTTAAGTATCTTATACCATTGTATTTAAAAAAGAAATGCCAAATTTATTTTTTCGAGATGCCGATACCTCCAATCTAATGTCAAATTCATCTAGAATTAAGGGAAAAAAGAATGAAAAATCATGCGTACTGTATAGATTATGAAACCTTTTCCAACGTACTGGGCATTCTCGGAATAGCTATGTACTCGGAAAGTAAAAAATATTTTTTTTTCTTTTTGAGATTTTTGGATTCTGCACCCACAGTATTTAGTGGCTTTAAACATTTTTTACATTAATCATGGCCAACCTGTATTTTAACCGTATGCGACCGTAATTCATATTTGCTTTTTTTAATTAAATTTCATTTCTTCATATGAAAATTCTAAATCAATCATAAAGTTATATTTCGATTTTGTATTTAATGTTAATAAAGTTTAAATTAGGAACTTGCTATATCATTGCCTAATACTAATAGCGTCATACTATATCTGGTTCGAAAACTATTTTTAGAATAAGATGCTTATAATGGGTTGGATCTCATTTGAACAAGGATTTCGATCTGATTTGTCTTTATCTACAAATTAATAAATAAATAAAGTGTAGCATTCCAAACAAACCGACCGGATAATAGCAAAGATTTGCTTACTTTTATTCAGTCTCGTTTCCTACAAATCAAAAACCAAATAAATAGATAATTACATTTTAAATTATTTTCCAATGACGTATACATCTCCATAATTGACACAACACTGATAATCTACAACATCTAAAATATTGCTATAACAGTGACATAAAGCTTTTAAATTCATAGTGAAACATTCACTCACTCGTTTATTTGTCATCAATTTCAAAATGACTGTAAAACTTTTAAAAAGAGTTCATTAAAGCTATTCAATCTAAAAACTGCAAAGAAAAGTAAATCAGAGAAATCGAAGCGACTCCGAATGACAAATTATACAGTGGTAGATTACAGCTGTATTTGCTAGATCAATAATAATATTATTAATGAAGTGTGAAATAACCAGAAAAGAAAAACAACTTCCCAACGGGGGACATAGTATTGTAATTTATGAAGGAACATGCCTATGTCCTCTTTTTTGTTCAATTTATCGTAAGCCTTTAATCATCTTCATAGGACACATTCCCTTTATAACTGATGCTCTGCATTTATATTTTATTTTGTAAAGAAAATTATAGCAATAATGTATAAAATTCACAGAAAATTCAGTAAATCATGCTAATTACAAAACCTATTTATGATTATAGTTGAAAAATGTTGAAAATTGATTTTAGGTATCGTATACCATGTATTTAAAAAGGAGCTGCAAAATTTAATTATTCGACAATCCGATACATACAATGAAATGTTGAATTCAACTAGAATTAACGAATACAAAACTAAAAATCATGCATACGGCATAGATTATGAAACCTTTTCTAACATATTTAGAATACTGTTGAAAAAAAAGCTTTACAGTTTATAAAGCTATGTTGAAAAAAAAAGTTTTACAATCATATAGCAAGGAAAGTCTCTGTATTAGGCATACTCAGAATTCAATTTTAATAAAGTTTAAATTAGAAACTTACTATATGATTGCCTATTACTAATAGTGTCATACTATATCTGGTTTGAAAACTATATTAGAATAAGATATTTATAATAGGTTGGATTTCTTTTAAACAAGGACCTCGATTTGTTTTATGTACAAATAAATAAATAAATAAAGCAGAGTATTCCAATAAAAGAATAGGATAATAGAAAGAGTTTTTTGCATTTATGCTATCTCAATTCCTTCAAAGCAAAAACTAAGTAAATAAATAATTACATGCTAAATTATTTGAGAATTACATATACATATGCATAATTGACAAAACAGTAATAATCTACAACATTTGAAATAAGACTGCAATGCTTTAAAAATCAATCTGAAACATTCACTCCTTCAATAACTTGTCACCAATTTTAAAATAACTATAAAACTTTCAAAAATCATTCATTAAAGGCATCCAATCAGGAAATTGCATAGAAAAGTAAATCAGAGAAATCGAAGCTGCTCCGAGTGACAAAGTATACGGCGGTAGATTACAGCTATATTTGTTTGATCAATAATAAAATTATTAATCAAGTGTGAAATACGCGTAAAAGGAAAACAACTTCCCAACGAAGGACATAGTATTGTAATTTATGAGGGAACATGCCTATGTCCGCTCTTTGTACAATTTATGGTAAGCCTTTAATTATCTTCATAGGAGACATTCTCTTTATTAATAATGCTCTACATTTATCTTTTATTTTGTAGAGAAAATTCGAGCAATAATTTAGAAAATTTACAGAAACTTCAGTATATCATGCTAATTACAAAACCTATTTACGATTATAGTAGAAAAATGATAATATTGATTTTAAGTATCTTATACCATGTATTTAAAAAGATCTGCCAAATTTAATTTTTCTTACACCCGATACATGCAATCAAATGTCGAATTCAACTAAAATTAAATAAAACAAGAACGAAAAATCTTGCGGTCCACATAGATAATGAAACCTTTTCCAACATATTCAGAATACTATTGAAGAAAACTTTACAGTTTAATAACAAGGAAATTCTCCGTACTAGGCATACTCAGAATATGTATAAGAAAAGAAAAAATACTTTATTTTCCTTTTTTTAATTTTTGTATTCTGAACCTATACTTTTTACAGGCTTTAAATATTTTTACATTAAATTACGGTCTACCTGTACTTTAGCCATTTGCGACTATAATCCATGTTTCTTCTTTTAATTAGATTTCATTTCTTCCTATGAATTTTTTTTCTAGATCAATCATAAAGCTATATTTCTATTCTATATTTAATTTCAGAAAATTTTAAATTAGGAACTTGTTATATCATTACCTAATACTAATAGCGTTCTACTATGTCTGGTTGGAATACGATTTTCAGAATAAGATGCTTATAAATAGTTGGATTTCATTTAAACAAGGACTCTGATCTGGTTTGTCTTCATGCACAAATAAATAAAGCTAAGTATTCCAAACAAACCAGTCGGATAATTTCAAATATTTTTGTGCATTTATACTCTCACAATTTCTTCAAAGCAAAAACTAAATAAATAAATAATTACGTTTCAATCTTTAACTTCTTACCTGCTGTCTCACACAAAGTTAAGTTTTTCAAGTTTTAGAGTTTAACTCGTAATTTTTAGTTTAACTATAGATACTGGTCAAATTTTGTATCGTTTGGAGCCCTGTTTCTATCTTTAGAGTCTTTTGAATAGTTGAATTTTTTATGATAGTCCTGTATATAAAGTTTAATATAAAAATAGCATTCTGAGTGTTAATTTAACATTTTGTTCATCTTTAGATGAAGCGGTCTGACAGATTGCTCGCAGTAGTTATGCGTCAATTTTAGTTACAGCAATTAACAGTTAAATTATTTGCAGATGATATATATATATATCTATAATTGACACAACAGTAATAATCTACAATATTTAAAATACTATTGTAACATTGACATAATGCTTTGGAATTCATTATGACAAATTCACGCTTTCGATCACTTGTCATCAATTTTAAAATGACTATAAAACTTTCAAAAATAGTTCATTAAAGACATCCAATCTGGAAACTGCAAAAAAAAGTAAATCAGAGAAATCGAAGCTACTCCGCGTGACAAATTATAGGCGGAAGATTATAGCTATATTTTCTAGATCAATAACAAACTTATTCATCAAATGTGAAATACCGGGAAAAGGAAAGCAACTTCCCAACAAGGGACATAATATTGTAATTTTTGAGGGAACATGGCTATGTCCTCTTTTTGTACAATTTATCGTAAGCCTTTAATCATCTTCATAGGACATATTCTCTTTATGATTAATGCTCTGCATTTATTTTTTATTTTATAGAGAAAATTATAGCAATAATTTATAAAATTTGCAGAAGCTTCAGTAAATCATGCTAATTACAAAGCCTATTTATGATTATAGTTGAAAAATGATAATATTGATTTTAAGTAACTTATACCATTTATTTGAAAAGAACTGCCACCCGATACATGCAATCAAATGTCACATTTAACTAGAATTAGGGAAAATAAGAACGAAATGTCATGCATACGGCATAGTTTATGAAACATCTTTCCAACACATTCAGAATAGTACAGGAAATTTCAAATTGAGTATAGCGATTACAAGCGGCTATAACTATTTTATCAAAACGGATATCAATAACAATTACACAAAATTTAAAAGGAAAATCAAAATTTTGTTTACATATTTTAAAATATTACATGTGATTCTTTTTTATCACAGGGACGACAGGACAACGTTTTATAAGACACAAATAGAAATATTATAAAGGCAAAAGACCGTTTCAAGGCCTTCAAGACCAAATCATCAGTGCATAAAAACCAAATTACACTCACTTCCAAAAATTAAGCACGAAGATGCAAAAAGCAAAAAAATCAACAAATACTGCTTTCATTGACACAAAATTCGGCAGGAAAGTTGCATATATATTTATGCATAAAACAAAATCAATAATTATATACAGAAATGAAAACAATATTAAATTTTTATAAGTTATCAGATAATGACATACTGGAGACTTAAACAGAATTATGTACAAAGTAAAAATAAACAGCATAAAATGAAAAAAAGACATTAAAAGGGTATGTGATCCCCCTCATCTGTATATAAAGTTTACACCTTGTGACCATGCTTTCAATTGGGTGATCAACCACCGCAGAATTAAGCAATCGCCGTTCTTCTTGTAGAGCAGTTTCCAGCTCAATAAGAGAGGCTGGAGGTGGGAAACGTAAACATACAGCACGGCCGAGAGCATCCCAGAGATTTTCAATGGTATTAAGACCGGGTGAATATGCTGGCCACGCCATACGCGCAATTCTTTCACTCTCCAGGTAGTCATCGACGATCCCAGCTCTATGGGGACGTGCATTATCGTCCTGTTAAACAAAAGCAGGGCCAACTGCCACAGCGTACAATATCACAATGTGTTCTAGGACTTCATCTCGATACCAGACAGCAGTCACAGAACCCAATTTAAAGATGTGCAGGTCGGTGCAATATCCTAATTAAATTCCTGCCCACACCATATTGCTTTCGCCTCGGAATGCGTGATGTTCGGTGATATTTTGGGGCTGATTGCGTGTTCCTTGTTCACTCCATATCCTTATACGCTTGTCATCTGCTTGCAGAGCAAATCTTAGCTCATCAGTAAACATGACCTTGCCGCAGTCAGACACAGTTCACATGTTCCCGGCACCACTTTAATCGTGCCCCTCTTAATTGGACGGATAGAGGAACACAAACTCGAGGTACACGGGCTTACAGTCCACTCATGTGTAATATTCGGCGTACAGTAGCTGCAGATATCGCCTTACCAATGGACGCTGTACACATGTGGAGGTCGCTCTACAATTCCGCTTGGCTACAATAGCAATATATCGATCATCTGCGTGGGTTGTAACCCTTGGGCAACGACTATGGGCCTTCGACAACTGTCTGTGTAGTTTGGAATTGTTTCCATAAACATGAAATTACAGAATGATGAACGCCGAAGAAAAGAGCAACTGTGTGATCGACTGTCCTGCCTCAATGCGCTCCACAGCACGTCAGTGCTCAGAATCTTCCATTCGTCTTCTGGAAGTCATAAAAATACGTATGTTTTCAAAACAAATTGTACGAAAGTTTTAAACACCTTCTATCAGCACTTACAATCAACTTCTGTAACCCTTCATAAAGCTGGTTTCTTATAAGACTGCCCTTTTTGCATGTTTCTTGACATGAAAGCGCGACTGGCTTTACCTAACATATTTCCATACTTCCATCTACCTCTGCAGCGATTTGCATACTCTTTAATTTGACTGGCTTCAGGAAATTAGAATTTTCCTCTTCGAGCTTAACTTTTGGAAGTGAGTGTTTAATCACATTGAAAACATTAAATTCAATGTTTTTACTGTGATTTTTGCAATAGTTAAATAGACACATTTCAAACAATGTTTCTCCCTATACCATTATGTAATAGAAAACTTTTGTGTGGCCCTGTAAATTAACCAAAAATATTCCTTTCACCACAGATTGTACAGAATGTATTTTTTAGTATATATTTCATAGATGCATATGAATTTTATTGAGCTCGGAAGAGAGTAACATCATTAAAATTTACTTGAAACTATTTTTCCCCATTGACCGCAATGTAAAGAAATACTTTTGTTTGTCCCTGTTATTGAACTATGCATCTGATTTTCATAAAATTTGAAATCACTCGACAAAATTATGCAACAATTATATATTTTAAATTTAAAACTGTTCGCTTGAGTAGTATTTGCGTTGTTATATCCTGTCAAACAGACGGACGGAAGGGCAGACTGAAAAATGACAATGGCTGCTACGTATTTACACAATTACGAACGCACCTAAAAATGCATTATTATAACATTTAACTCCTTTCATATCTTATAAATCCTGGTGTTCTATTTTCCATCTATTTTTTATATTATCGATCACCCTTCTAAATAGTGCGATCTGGTAAATGATAATTGTGGGTGATTTTGGCCTCATCCGTTGGGAAAAAACACTGTGTTTGCTTTTCAGTGAAGAGACAATTTTGTCTTCTAGACGATACGATAGTTTGATATATATCTTCCTTGATTTTCGGTGCAGTGATTAGGAATTTAATAAGCAAACTTTATCATTTTGACCTTTTACTTCCTAACGATACATTATGACGATACATTATGTTGTGGTGAATAGATTGTAACCTTGATTAAGTTTCAGATTCTAATGCTGCCGTGTACTCTTTACCGATAAGTTCATTAAAATGCATGACGTTATGCATTGTTATCGAATTCGAAATTATTTGCAACTTTGAATTTATATTGTTATTCTTGCCTGAATGTTGTATGATAAACAGAGTTTATTATATAAATTTAGAAGAGGTTAATGCTACATTTTTTAAGCCCATGCATTTCTATATAAATTATTATGCATAATAAACTTAGCTTGTACATATAGAGAATGCATACTGGGTGTCCCAAAACCATCGACCACGGCTTTTATAGCTTAAATATTGATAATAATTTTTTCACTATTTTTATTGGCCTAAATCGCTTTTTAAATGTTTCTTAAAACATTTAAAACACGTCATTTAAAACATTTTTGTACCTGAAACTATAGGTCTATGACGAATGGTTAAGGCACTAGCCATTGAGCATCGTTGAGAGTGGACATCCTATATAATATATTTTTGTAAGTAGGAAATAATATGAAATTAAATTTTTTGTAAACATTTTTAATAAAAGCACTTGATTGAACATAATATTTATCTAAACTAACGTACGAGAACAGTTCTAATAAATGCCTAACTGACATTTAGAAAAAGAGTGATTATTATAGCATTTAACCTATTCCATGTCTTATATATTACATTGTTCTATTTCCCACCTATTTTTGATGTTATCGATCACCCATCTAAATAGTGTGATCTGGTAAATGATAATTGCGGGTCATTTTGGCCTCTTGTGTCTGGACAAAACACTGTATTTGCTTCTCAGTGAAGAGACAATTTTGTGCTCTAGGCGATAGGATAGTCTGAGATATGTCTTCCGTGACTTTCCATGCAGTAATTCGGAATTTACTAATCAAACGTTATCATTTTGACCTATTTATCTCCTAATGATACATTACGTTGCGATGAATAGATTATAACCTTGATTAAGTTTCGGATTCTAATGCTGTCGTGTAGTCGTTATCGATAAATTTATTAACATACAAGATGTTGTGCATTGTTATCGAATGCGAAATTATTTGCAACTTGTAATTTATATTGTTATTCTTGCCTGACTGTTGTGTGATAAGCGGCGTTTATGAAACAAAATTTAAAACAGCATCATACTACATATTTTAAAGCATATGCATTTCTATATTAATTGTTATGTGTAGTAAATTTAATTTGTACATGTAGAGTACGGATACTGAGTGTCCTAAAACCATTGCCCATTGCCTTTATAACATAAATATTGATCACAATTTTAAAAAATATATTTTTTTATTGACCCAAACCCTTTTTTATCGCTCTTTAAATATTTACTTACCTTATTTAAAACATTATTGTAATTGAAACTATATGACTATGACTAATGGTTAAGGAACTAGCCATTGACCACCGTTGAGAATGGACACCCTGAAAAATATATTTCTGTAAATTTACGAAATTAATTATGTTACATTAATAATTAATTACGTTAATACATTATGTTGTGGTGAATAGATTATAGCCTTGATTAAGCTTCAGATTCCAATGCTTTTGTGCACTCGTTATCGATAAGTTCATTAATATACAAGATGTTATGCATTGTTATCGAATGCGAAATTATTTGCAACTTGGGATTTATGTAGTTATTCTTGCCTGATTGATATAAGATAAATAGTATTTGTCATATAAAATTTCGAACAGCTTAATGCTCTATATTTTAAAACACATGAATATCTATATTAATTTTTATGTGTAGTGAATTTAACTAGTACATATAGAGTACGTATTGTTACGAATTTTGTAAACAGTTAGTGTTTGTACTGTAAAATAATGTAAATAATCTTATTAAGCTCCATTCCTTTACTAATATTAGTTTTTGTGACATTGTCTCTGTTATCAAGCAAACTTGTCTATTATTTTCAGTGTATCTCTACGGCAGATTGGCGAAATATTAAAGATATCGCCAAGTTGGCGACAAACTTGGCGATTGTTGGCGATGGTAACCCTTCCCTCTCTATGGTAACCCCCCTTTAGATATGCTGATACATTGAATGTTATTCCATGGTTTTCTGGAATATTCGAGAAGCCTGTGGAAATTTCCAGCACATGCTACGAGCCTATATAAGGAGAGCAATACGAGCTGTTGTGATTACACTGATAAACAAGGTTTCTGTTTCTAACTAAGTATGTGGTGACTTTTATATATTAGGTGGTGCTGTGAAAGAATATGCCATTAAAAAGTTTCCATCACCCACAGATTTTTAAAAAATTCAAAATCCTGAAAATCTCAATTTTGTAGTATTTATTCAACACATACACCTCATGAAATTTATCATTTGGTATTTTAATAAAGACAAAATTTTAAATAAACATTTATGAAGCTTAAAATTAATATTTAAAACAATGAAAGTATGCATTGTTTTTAAAGTTTCAGAAAAATATAGATTTTTTGTAAAAAGAAATGATATTAATAAGAAATTTCTTACTTTATGTAGCTGTAAATGTCTTAGCTGTGGGTGCTCTCTTATAGGTCATTGTTCCGAGTTATATTGACAATTTAATGCAGACGTTAAGCCACTTATATCACTACAGTAGCGTAAATCATATTTTCTTTTAAAAAATGTTGAATATTTCTTATATCAATCTAAATAAACATATATCTTTGTATTGTTTTTCAGGAGATTCCAACCTTGCAATCTTGATCAAGTAATTCTGAGTTTTTCTTTGATAAATTTAAGTCTCTCACAAAATCATTTAATTCTTTTTGAATTATTAGGTGTGGTTCTTCATTTATGCCAGGAGAATAGTTCATATCAGATGTAGAGGAAGTTTCAGTTTCATCGATTTCCATTTCTACTGCTGCATCATCATATGTAAAATTCTCTGGAGGTTTCGGTATTTTTAAATCATCATTATTTAATGCTGGTCACATTGCTGAATCTAAGTTCGTGTACTTAATTTTATGTTTACTTCTTGCAAAGAATCCTTTAATTTTTGTAATACATTAGTAGCAGTCAGTTATTTGATCCTTCGGCATGTGCCATGTCTAGCAAAGGACATACACTTTTTTGTACCTTTCATCCACGTCCGGAAGTTTGTAGCACGTTGTCTATAACAAGAACGAGGTGCTTATTTCTTATCTCGTTCAACTACTTTATAGCCAAAGTACATATGATAGGCGAATCGATGCTTTTTCAAAGTTAGCTCCCCGCACACACAGCAAAAAGAATCGGGTTCATTAACGCATCCTCTAGACATGTTTTACATATTGTAGAGGAAGATATGATAATTATAATAGAAATTTAATTAAAAAGTTTTACAGAACAAAGAAACAGTAGTATATTTGCCCCGAAAGATAAATTTCTACTGTCAGGGATTTGCGTTAAAGTCAAATACTGTGAGGGTGGCTAGAGCTGTCTGTTCAAGGTCGCTAACATAAAATTTATTAGGGAGACATCTGTTTCTACTCTCTTGCTGTATGTTCTATCGTTGTAATAAGAAAAAGGAATGTTTGTGTGAATCAAATACATGAAAGAGAATAATACAATATAATTATAATGTCTATATGATGCCTACATACTCCAAAACGCATTAATGAAATTTCTCAAAATTGGAGGGTGATGGAAAATTTTTACAAACATATTCTTTTTCAGCAGCTTTAAATCTATAAGAAACACCCAACGTATATAGAGAAATCGAAAATTCGTAAAATTTGTTTATCAGTGTTATTATTTATCAGTCAGTCATTGAGCGAGCTGCGATTGTTTAAGCAAGTTTGCTTGAGTTTTCTCTACGTTGTTTTGAATGTGATTTAGCGTTGAGACATTGTATAAAGAGTCTCTGGGACCTATATCTGTACTTATACGATAGATTTGAACAGTTATTTTTGAATATCTAGTAATATTTGTGAGTTTCGAAGACTCTGTTGTTCTGAAGATCTGTAAATAAATTACTTTCTACTTTTCAAAGAGACAAGAGTTTGAAGTTGTCTAACCATAAGATCAAAAGAACCCTATATACGCAACAGTATATATAATGGGTGTCCCAAAAATATTGACATCGACTTTTATTACTTAAATATTGAGAAATACAAATATTACAAATTCGGTTATGTACACGTGTATAACTTACGTGTAAATAGGGTACAGAATTTTATGGAATCGGCTATAAATGTAAAGGGCATAAAATTTGAAGAAATAAAAAGTTTCAGTTTTTATATGAACTCCGTATAAAAAATTTCTCGGTAATTTCTCGATTTGTGAGTAAAATATGTCCCATAAAAATGTATGCAAACTTTCAGCATTTTATCATAAAATTCCAAATATAAGAAAATACATAAATACTGACTTAAGTGGCCACACAACTCACTGAAAAAGACACGAATGATAATGTTAAGTCTATGGAGGCGCTATTTTCAAATATCTCGCTCAAATTTTAATATTTTTTCTTTTTTTGCATGGAATAATCGAGGACAATCTACAACCGGGATAGTTTTTACTTTTTCAGTTCTGGCTACATTTTTTTAATACTATAATAGCTTCAATTTCAGAACCGATTGAAACCGGTTCTGAAAGTTAAAGTGGTTTTTTTTTCTTTTTTTTATCGAAAACCAAAATCGAAAAAGTAAAAAGTAGTCCGGTTGTAGATCATCCTCAGTTATCCTATCCAAAAAAAATCATGTGAAAATATTATTATGATAGGAAAATAATGCCCCAATAGTCTTAACATTATCATCTAGGTCTTTTTCAGCGAATCAAGTGGCCTCTTAAACCACTTTTCGATGCCTGGATATGAGTTCGCTAAATGGAAAAATCATGTTGAATGATCGTGTTTCAGGGATTATATGCAAATTAAACTCGTTAAATATATCAATCTTAAAACTTTCTTCTATTTCATACATTTTAATAGTTCAAAAACGTAGTTACAGATGTTAATACTGTAATATGATTAGTTCAATACTATACCAACTTTGATTTTCATCTTAAATTTCTCCTTCAGTCAATTAATCGGATTATAAAAAGAATTAATCTCGATCATGTTATTCATTAAAATCAATAGTTTTTCGTTATTTTGTTATACATCAACTGTTTGCGAACACAGGCATAGCAAGACGTGAGTTCCCATCGCTGCACAAGATTATTCAAAAATTGCTATCACAACGCCCTTTTTCGGTGGAACATTTCCAATTCAGTGTGAATCTACTGTTATAACCAAAGCCATACACAAAAAAACTTTTCAATTCTATTCATAACTTCATACAGTTTTATAAGGATGTTCTTAACTCAAAATCGGCAACTTTGTGATATATGCTTTAATTTAGTTTTGTTCGGAAATGCATGAAACTAGCAGGTGTTGTTATTCAGAAACTGTCTAATTGCATTCATTTTTTTTTTTTTTTTTTTTTTTTTTAAACACAATAGATCTTTCATAACAAGCCTTCAAATTTGACGTTTTTGAGCACATTTTCCGACGAAAGCAGAAAAACCGGTCGAAAAGCAGGAGAAAAACGGGTAATTGCGTGATCTAAATAGCTTAAAACTGGTCAAGTAATTTAATTATCATAAAATGGAAAACTAAATTCGATTCGAAATCGCTTCCATAGTCAGGCATTCCAATTTTATATCTTTCTGTTAAAAAATGAATTTGTAAATGTGTCAAAATATTTTGCGCAGTTGAGGACACCCTTAATGTAAAATAAAGAAAATGGCACAAAAATCACTACAATTCCTTCCGGCAGAATATATTCAAATTCTAGGAGAATCTACTGGCCACAGTTAAAATACATACACAAAAAAATTGGTTCAATTCTATGCAAAACTTCCTATACTTATTGTTAGTACAATAATGAAAATGACACAGACATTGCTATTACAACAACCGCTTCCGACGGAATATTTCGAAACTGAAGGAGGATCTTCTCTATATAGCAAAAAACGCACAAAAAATAGTTCAATTCTATGCATAACTTTATACCCTTTTCGATGATACAATAATAAAAGTGGCACAAAAATTGCTATTACAGAGCTCCTTTCCGGTAGATTTTTTTTTTCAAAATTAGGGAAATCCAACTATATAGTGAAAAACATATACAAAAAATTTGGTTCAATTCTATGCATAACTTCATACACTTTTCGATGATACAATAAGGCAAATGACACAAAAATTGCTATTAAAGCGTCCTCTTCCGTAGAATATTTCTAAATTGAAGGAAGACCTGCTCGTCAAAACCAAATACATGCACCACAGAGTACGGAACAGAGAATCAACTTTCATACACTGTAATGGCAACTTGTTTAACATGGGATTACGCATAGACAGTAGCGATACGAGCGGATGACTCTGAAACTACGATCATAACATAAGAGAGGTTGCTAATTCGGCGAAACATCGCTTCCTTGGCGACAAATGATATAGGAAAAAAGAAAAAAAAATACACCGACGGCTTGCTGCTTCTTGTTTTGAAATTTATGAAAGAATTATTTTAATATGAAATAACTTTGACGTATTCGTCTTGCAAATAATGCATGTGTCTCTTCTTAACATAACGACCTAATAATTTAAACTTGAAAATTCAAGAACAATAACAGTAATAATTACGAATCAATATAAGCCCGGAAATCTAAGATCAAATAGCATAAGCATGTGTGCAAAGATAATCAAATCAGCATTCAGCAAGAAGTGCCAAGCCAGAATATGGTTACAGTTAAACAGAAATCACGAGGATAAAAATCGCCAACGCGATGGTTTAGTTTTTAAGTCATCCACTGAGGGCGTTTTTTTCAAGCCGAGTTGAGGCTCTGTCTGTACTCTGTGACATGCATAAAAAAATTCGGTTCAATTCTATGCATAACTTTTTACGCTTTTCGATCGTACAATGACCACACTTGGACAGACAGACATGTTGTGAAAACATGTTTTTTAGAATCTCTGACTCCTAACGGTCGTATTCATAAAGAACTTCGACCGAGAGTTAAACCACAGGTCCAGTAACTCCCAGTTGGGATTTTTAACCGAGAGTTGAAAACTCGTATTCGCCATCGACTTCGGATGAAAAGTTACCGAACCCAGAGTTCCTGGATCCCGGTTAAAAGAAGTATGCCTATTGGTTTAAAAATTCCCGTCTTTTTCGATTTCGCGTCGCGACATTATTTTTGTTTTGTATGAAAAGCGTTTAAAAAAAAGGGGGTGAGGGGTTCAAAAAGAAGGAAAAACAAAGATTCAATGCGATTTTTTATTTTTATCTTTTCTCCACAAAATATACGGAGGAAATTAAAACTTGTAGCCACTAGATATGGAAATTTAATTTATTGAAAGTTTTAATATTTTTTAAACAATTGATTCAATTACTTTTTTTTCTTTTTTCAATTGATAAATGAGTTAGGTAAATGATATGAATCGTGTAACGGCTAAAAAAAAAAATAGTTATTTAATATTTTTTTATTAGTTTTTTTTTTTTTCAAAACAATTTTTACATATTTGCTTAAAAATGGAATTTCATTTGGGTAAAAACTAATGAAATTTGACTTGAATAAAAAGTAAAATTTTATTTCAACAGTTATTATGTTGATTTCCATTATTAATAGCTTTAATTAGTAATTAAGTAATTTGTAATAAGGAAAATATTAAAATAGAAAAAAAAGGAAAAAAGGAAAAAAGTAGCCTGTATATCAGTATAGATGTTATCCAAATGTAATAATTTTATTGTTTGGATTTTCAGCGAAAACGGTTAATTTTAATTGAGCTAGATAGCTATTAATATTCCAAATAGACTGGAAAAAAGTAGTGAAATAACATTTAGAGAACTGCAGAAAAGATGAGCTGGATATTCTGGTACTGCCCCGGCATTAGGAACCAGGCCGCAGAGGCACGACACATGGGCGCATATAGTTATCACTGCCGATTGATTGATCAACCTTTTTTATTTAACTAATAGTTAAATAAATTTCCACACTTCTTGTAACTTTAAACTGTATACAGTGCGATATTTTATAAGAAGTTATTTTAAGGAAAAGAAAAAATTTAAACCTTTTAAAATTACTAGCATATGAATTTCCATTCAACACACAGAATCGAATAAGTCCTTTTAAAAACAATGATAAATGAATTTCGAACACTAACCTGTCAAATAAATGTGAAATATTACAGAAAGTTGATTTTTCATTGACCAGTTTTTAGAGTCCCCTCCCCCTTCTCTACTCTTTGTTTATGAGAATTGTCATTCTCAGATACAAGATCAAATTTGATTTCGTAAAAAATAAAAAGAGAGAGAGAGAGAATCAAATGAGTTAAGCTCATTTAATTCTCTTTGACTATTTTTTTTTTTTTTGATAAATTAGTGTTAAATAAATAATTATGAAATATTATTACATGCACGCACGCACCTGTCTTTGGATCCAGTATTCCATTTGAGAGAACGTATTTACTTCTCAAAGTAAATTATAAAAAATCATATTTTATTTCATATATTTTTTCTAGCTTTATTATTTTATATTTTTTACTCATTTAAATATCATTTAATTAGATGTAATAAGAATTTTATTTAGTATAGAAAGAAAAGAGATTTTATTATATATATATTATGATTGATTAATGAAAGATTTCTAGACTATATTGGTAAAGTAATGATAGCAATCTATCAAAACAGTTCGAATTCATTATTAATAATTTCATATAATTTTACATTACATAATAAATAAAAAAGTTGTATTTTGTTTGTGAATTTGTGGAGAAGAATGGGTCCCCATTAGCACCATCCTACCCATTCCCTCTTTATTATTATTATTCTTTTATTTCTTTTTGTGTATGTGTCATGTATTAATTAAAGTACTCAAGATGCTGTATAAGATATAGAAATAAAAATTAAATTTAAAATGCTACCAAAAATAGAAGAATGTATGTAATCTCATATATATACATATATGTTATCTATTTTTAACTAGTTTATTTATATCCTTACTAATATTATAAATCGGAAAGTGAGTTTGTTTGTTTGTTTGTTTGTTTGTTCCGCTTTCACGCCGTAACTACTGAACCGATTGCTTTAAAATTTTGCAGACGTAAAGTTAGAAGTCCGGATTAAATAATAGGGTAATTTTTATTTATTTTATTCAAATATTTTCCTTAATAATTCAAAATTTAATTATTTTTCATACAAAATTAATAGGTATTTTTCAGATAAAATTTATCCATTTTCCTTTCCTGTTGCCAAGAAAATAAAAAAATTGGAATAATAATTTTTCAGCGACAATGAATTTTTAATAGAAAATTTCCACGCGAAAAACTATAATAAAATAATTTAAAAGAAAATAAATATGACGTCATGTTTGAAATAAAAATAAAAGGTGTATTTTTTATAATACATTTAACAAGGATATTTGTTTAGTTAATGGGAATTTTTGTGTAAAATATGGTGACATAAATTAAAAGTAAAAAGAATGAAAAAGAGTTATATTTTTAATAAAATGGTTCACTCATGAAAATGTGACGTCATAGTTGAAATAAAACAGGTACTTTATAGCAGTCGTTAAAAATACAAGGGGTATGAATATCAGTAGCTAATGGAGCGAGATAAATAATGACGTCATATTTAAAATGAATCAGAAATACTTTTTACTTATACTAATTAAGTTATAAGTTACATACAAATGAATATTTTTATTCAAAACTCATAATTATCAATGGAAGAAATTTTTTTGTGGGGAAAAGGTGCAAAATAAAATCACTGATTAATATATTTTTGGCTCGATTTTTTAACACTTTCGAACAAAGTTGAAAAGTTATTATGCTTTCGGTTTGTCTGTCTGTCTGGTCACTTTCCAACAACTTTCGTAAATATACTCCGATTTCCATGAAATTTTTGGACATTATTAACGTTTACCTAGCACGAATACCTATTGAAAATGAAGTTTCTACCATGATTAGTTTATTTACAGGGATAGTCAAAAAATTTCCTTATATTACGGCATTATGGGGAAAAATCGTTTTAATAAAATTTAACGATGTTACAGCCTGTAGAACATATTCAAATTTATATGCATTTACAAAGTGCACTAAAATATGCATTTTGTAAAGTATGTAGTGAAAAGGGCACTTACTATTTATTTACAGGGTCAGACAGAATAATTCCATTGCATAGGAATAAAGGGAGGAGCAGTTTCCGACATATTTTAATTATGGTATACGATTTCATGTATAATCAAATTGATATATGTTGCTGAGGCTTAATGTAAGTTATTTCATGCATAATACGAAGTGCATAGCATTTACAGGGACACACAAAAGATTTCAAATATTATATATTCTATCCGAAGTACTGTATATCATGGATGATGACTGTTGCATGGATGAAATGCATTTTGAATTATGATATGTGCTTTTAAGTTTCGCTAAATATATGCATATTAAATGGAGAGTATAAATGGTAATAGTATAAATAGTTAAATTTAGATATACAGGGTTACACAAAAGATCTCGGAAAGGTTACTGAATGTGAGCGTAATTTACTTAAAGGTGGTTTTTATATAAAATATCCATTTTTATTTTGAACTGCATTTAGTAAACTAAGAAATGTTTGTAGTATATATATAAAATGATAAACAGGGTCCCGCAAAGAACTGGATACAAGGTTGTCTTCGGATGATAATTTCTGAAAATGTAATTTAGGTAGTAATAAGAAATATTTTTGTTTGAAATAAATTTTAGAAAGATATTTTCGGGTATTAAAGGCACTTGGAAAACTACAGGGCTGAACAAAAGAATTCAAGAATGTTTCTATATATTAGTATTAATCGCTGAAAGGAAAATTTTGACCAGCAAACAAGTTAGCAACTAGGGATTATCAGAAGTTTTTTTACCATAAATTCGCGATAAAAAGTTAATTACACATGCTTTTCATCATCGAAATTTTTTGCTTGATTGATCAATTATTTCTTCTTTAAATGTTATGTGAACGAAGTCACGGGTAACTGCTATATTCCCAACATTATATATTCCCTATATATATATATATTCCCAACTACATATATTCCCAACATTATATGTTGAATTGTTTGTTTTCATAAATACTCATAGTCGCCAACAATTTATTTGCCTTAAAATAGTCAGCATTACTGAAAGAGCTGATAAAATTATTTTTGGTATGGGGTTGTTTTTTTTTTAAAAAAAAAAAGGTGTTTTTTTATCATTGTATTTCAACTTTTTAGTAATTTATTGTTTTTAAGCTAATTAAGGAGTAAAAATTGATCTCTAAAAAAAATCTCACAATTTCAGGGGGTAATTCAATTTTATTTAAAAATTGTGAGGCTCGTGTTTTAAGAAGCCAAAAGGAGTTATTATTACTATTATTATTTTCGTATAAAATAGTATTTTTAATGCAATATTTTATACTATATATAATTTTAAAATTAAAATGCAGTTGAAAAATAGATGTATTTAAATTAAAAACTTGAAATTTCACAAAACTTCGGATACAAACAATAATAACAACAATGCTATAGTGTTAATGATAGCAGGTATTTCATGTAATTACTATTCATAATTTTAAAAACAACAAAACTTCTAAAAATCTTAAATAAAATGATAAAATCCAAATGAATTGTTTAAATTTTAAGTCAAAATATCTAATTTATAGATCTCATATACATTTATCTAAGTTTGTACATAAACAATAAATCTTTCGCGCAATAAAACCAAACTTTAATTTGTTAAACTTACTATAAGTACTTATAAAAAAACTACAGAGAATGTATGGATATTTAAAGATAATCTTCGTATTTCTCTAGATAAATAAAAATGCAAATCAGAAAGGTATCTCATATTTTAGTTAGACCTTACGTATGTACGACATTTATTTCGGTATTGTTAAAATACATTCTTTTTTTTTTTACAATAAAATTGCAAAAAGTAAATGACTTTAAACAAACTTTAGACAAACGCGACAATTGTTGCTTTAATAACAATTTATTAATCGTCTGTCTAAGTAATGTTGGCTATTTATACGTAAATATAAATAAATCAAATAAAAATATTGAAGGTAATATAGATATATGAGATTACATACCTTTACATAATGTTCCTCTACTTTATTTGATAGTATATTTTCTACATTTTGACAGCACCTATATTAAGTACGCAAACACCGCCATTGTAAAATGGCGTTTCTCTCGGTAAAATTCTCTCTCTCCTTGCTGAAATCTTGAGAAATTGAACCTGAACCTCGCTGTAGAGCAAGGTTAGGTTTCTCGACCTGACCTTGGATTTCCCCCTCAAACCGGTTCAGTCAGGTTGATGAAGAATACCGAATCTGCTTTCAACCCGGATTTTCGGGGAAATTCTGGGTTCAAGTTGATCGTGAATACGAATATAAAACGCGTAGATCAGACAAAAATCTAACAAATTACAATTACAATACTTTCTTCTATTGAAAACAACAAAAAGTAAAAACAAAACAATGATTCACATTAAATTGAAAACATTTACAATTTAATTTGACAATAAACCGTCACCAAATTTGTTTGAATATATCTCTCCAACTTTTTAAGATAAAATGTTGAAATTTTGTATATGATCTTATTAGTGTACGGGCAGGCATATTTTACTCATAGGGAATTGTTTTGTATCGGGGGGGGGCGTTTTAAAAATTTAATCTTTGTATTTCTTCTAATTTAATTTCCTGAAAGTTTTAATTGATTTCTTAAAATTCTGTTATTTACAACACTTCATAATTTATGACATATGTTTATGATCAAGATATATATGGAATAAAATTCGAGTTGGTGTTCTTAGGAGCCTCTGTATATCCTATACAGTATATAGTAAAATACATTTAAATATATAATGAAAATAGCTAAATACACTCGAATCTCATTAATGCGAACACTCAAGGGGAAACTTTTTTGTTCATGTTAAAAGAAGTTCGTGTTATCCGAATTTAAATACATTAAATACATCTGGACAGGGCAATCGGAAACAGTTCGTGCTAAAAGTAATACATGTTAAGAGCTTTCATGTTAACGAGTTTTGACTACATTTATTCTGTTTTTTAAAACATTGTATAATGCAAGTCATACTCGAATGATTTACACTTATAATTTTAAAAGTTGTAATTTTTTTTTAAATAATGGTTTACATCTGAAATACAGTAGAGAAAACGTGGGATATAGCATAGCGCAAATATGAGCAAGTTGGAAATTGCACGTGAAGCGCGGCAAATGAAGTGCGTTCGTACGATAACGAAGTTTTAAAAATATCACTCTCATATATCAATTTCATAAAATTGTAAATAATTAATTACAAGTAAAATGCGGACCAAAGAATGTTCTCCCTATGCCACTATAAATGGAATACTTTTGTGTGTCCTTGTAAATCAATAACAAATAATCTTTGCTTCACAGATTATGCAAAATGTATATTATAATATGTACTTAGATGCATATCAATTTTATTATGTTCGAATGCGTGTAACACCATTAAAATGCATTTGAAATATTTTTCCCCATTGACTGTAATGTAACCAGTGGCGCAGCTACGTTTTTTGGCGCCCGGGTCAAGATTAAATTTTGCGCCCCTCCCCCTCCTCAAAAAAAACAAGTAAGAAAAATCATGCGTTAAGCATAGATTATGAAGCACTTTCCAACACTTAATGAAATCTTTAACAAAACTTTGTTATTTAAGGAAATAATAGTGTATAGCCAAATATACCCAAATATGTATTCCAGTACATTAGAACAGCCCTGTATTTCATATGTTAGTATATACATTAGCTTAGCAAGAAAATACCCAGTAGCTTGAAATTTCTTTTTCAGCAATTCATACTATTAGATGGAAACATACTTGACTACTTTTGTTCAGCCCTGTAGTTTACATTGTGCCTTTATTACACGTCAGCATTAGGCTAAAATTTATTGTAAACTGAAACACTTTTAAAACAACTGAAATCACATTCTCATAAATCATCATTCGTAGGCGTCCATGTACCGAATTCTTTGCTTGGCCCTGTATATCCCTTTACCTATATTCTGCAAACATTTCTCAGTAAATTGAATGCAGCTCAGCGTAAAAATGCATAGCTTATTTAAGAACCACGTTTAAATAATTTACGCTCATATCCTGAATAAAATTTCATATAATTATTCAGGTGAGCTCTTTTGGGTAGCCCTGTATATCAACTATAACATTTATACACACCATATAATGTGCATATATTTAGCGAAATATAAACGCGAATATCATAATTAAAATGAATTTCATCCCTCCATCAGCCATATACGGTAGACATATACCATAGACATACACGGTACTTCGGAAAGAATATACTATTTGAAATCTTTTGTATGGCCCTGTAAATGCTATGTACTTCATATTATGAAAGACAGTAGCGTATAATTTATACTAAGCTTCAGTGACATATATCAATTTTATTATACATGAAAAAGCTTAATATATTTAAAATATGTCACACATAATTCCCCCTTTTACCATTATCTAATGGAATTCTTTTGTGTGACCCTGTAAATGAATAATAGCAACATTTTCACCTTATATTTTATAGGATGCATATTTTAATATGTTTGGCAGGGTATAACATCTTTAAAATTCCTTTGAAATGATTTTTCCCCATAGGCTGTAATGTAATAGGAAACTTTTGATTCGCCCTGTAGATAAACTAATCATGGTAGAAACTTCATTTTCGATAGGACTTGTGCTAGGGTAAACGTCAATAACGTCCTAAAATTTCATGGCAATCCGAGTATATTAACGATTTTTCCCCATGGGCCGTAATGTAATGGAAAACTTTTGATTCGCCCTGTAGATAAACTAATCATAATAGAAACTTCATTTTCAATAGGGTTCGTGCTAGGGTAAACGTCAATAACGTCCTAAAATTTCATGGCAATCCGAGTATATTAACGATTTTTCCCCATAGGCCGTAATGTAATGGGAAACTTTTGATTCGCCCTGTAGATAAACTAATCATGGTAGATACTTCATTTTCAGTAGAGTTCGTGCTAGGGTAAGCCTCAATAGCTTCCTAAAATTTCATGGCAATCTGAGTATATTAACGATTTTTCCCCATAGGACGTAATGTAATGGGAAACTTTTGATTCGCCCTGTAGATAAACTAATCATGGTAGATACTTCATTTTCAATAGGGTTCGTGCTAGGGTAAACCTCAATAACGTATAAAAATTTCATAGAAATCCGAGTATATTTACGGGAGTTAGAGCGCGGACAGACGGACAGACGGCCATCCGGCCAGACGGACAGACGGACAGACGGCCAGACAAACCGAATGCATAAGCACTTTTCAACTTTGTTGGAAAGTGCTAAAAACAGATTTTTCTTTTGGAAGAAGAAACAAAATAATAGTCTTTTTGACTTGTACTGGGAAGAAAAGGCACGATTCGGCTAATTTTACTCAAACATACTAAATTAAAATGCATACAACCGGATTACTAAAGATTTCCAATTTTCATCAATATTGAATTTGAATGGGAATTTCAAAAACTTAGCAGTACGTTCGCGGATATGTTTATGTTGTTTTAAGCATGTGGGATGCAGAGCCCTATTAGGATTCTGCTGGCTCATAGCTTTGCACCTGTATGAGGGCACCTTGCAATTCCTATACATTTTTTTTTGGGGGGGGGAGGTTGTACAGGATAAGGAATGGATTATTATAAGATATTATGATACGGTTTCAAAAATAATCAATATATATATTTGTTTTAAGAAAATATTGCGGAAACTACAATTTTAAGACTTTGAAAAAAATCATTTTACTGAATTTGAGCCCCCAGCAGCAGTAGGTACAAGGCCATGGCCTTATAAGCCTGTGCGATAATCAGGCTCTGTAAAGGATAAAAAAAAAACACTGTACTAAGGGGATTATTGTCCGCATCGGTGTTTACTTATTGAGCAGGGTTCGGGTAACACAAGAAAAAAACTCCAAGTTAAATAATATTATTCTTGACTAAAAACCATTTTATTGAGGATCGATCACCAGGTCTTGTAACAGGCTCTGGTCGACGGTAAGGGTCTGCCGACCGCAGACACGTAAAGCTACATTTCACATCCAAGGGTAAAAGCCGAATGATGACAAATACATTTTTGAAGCCCCAAGTTTTGACGAATCGCATTGGTATTTATCGCCAATAACGAACACCGGGTGTACCCTTTCGATGACAGAAGGCATGATGCATTTGGTTTCCGTTACATAGACTACAATGAGAATGGTCAAAGTGTAAAATTTTAAATTATTGATGCCAAATGATAAAAGGGTGTATATGGCACAGAAAACCACGAGAACTAATTCCTTACAGAGGATTACCAAAAGTCCCACGGGATGAGAAGAGAAATTGACGTTAATGAAATAAGATAAGAGACTAACATATAAATACATCTGCTTTTTAAGTAAGTAGTGTTTAAATATGAATAAATTCTGCCTAGAAACAACGCCTATCAAATGTAGTTGCTAAAGGGTAAAATACATACCGTTACATGAAGGAAACGAATATACTTTGCGGTTTTAAAGAATCATTTAGAGACTACTAAAACCATAAACCATATTTTAAAAGAAAATGGCCGTTACCAAATGAATAGAATTAAAGGAATTAAAAATTTAGGTTATCAAATAATGTTATGAATTTAGAGAATATTGTAACTTTAAAAAAGGGGGGGGGGAGGATATCATTATTAAATAATATGTAAAGGGAAACACCTTTACACACACATTTACTAAAACTGCTAAGTTATGATACGTCCGATTATAGTAATAAAATCTCCTGGTTGAAAACTGCAGTCACCCAAGAATTTCAAATTGCATCTATTTTTAAAGATGGATGGGAAAACAATAAAAGGTCTTGAATTCTGGTAAATCAAGAAATCCAACGAATTTGTTTGAGAGCTTAATAAACCCTTAACATATTCTCAGTCGCATTACAATTATGAGATAGCAATATCTCATAATCGTAATTTTTGTGGCTAAATCTTTGTATGTTTCTATTGGAAAAAGACTTTCTTCATAAGAATTTGTTTGTTTCCAAAGTGTCCCACGAGATGGCGGCACTACAAAAGTGTTCTCGAAAGAAGAAAATGATTCCCCTAAAAACATTCTACTGACGTCACATTTACTGCAGACTTGTTATTACCTTCAGAAATGATTCTGCGCGGGATTTTTTGACATTTTCTCAAGCTGTTATTCCGGAAGCAAAACTATAAGCTCCCTTACTTTCATTATTTAAAAAACTTTAAATATAAAAATTTATGATACTCTTCCTTCTTTTGTGTGTGAACGTGTACATCTTCTGTATTTTCTTCGAATTTATATGAATTAAAAGGTTGTCAACCGAAACCAGAAGTCAACACATTACTTGTTCTACAGTACACATTTAATTAAATATTAACCTATTATTATTGCACCAACATTCAACCTGGTCCTAGTATAGAAGAAAAATAATGTCCTTCAAAGAAGATGCCCCGCAAGGTAGGCCTCAATTTATATATATCTATTGAACAATTATTTTAACTTTGAATCAGAACTCACCCTTTAGTTTCAGATTCCAGGAATTGTGCGGATCTTGATCATATATCAATCAAGAGCTAATTAACCAATTAAACTAAACGTTTCTCGCAAATTGGTATTTTCGCCCTCTACTGGAAAATATTAAAAGCATGCCTGCATGAACTGGAACAAAAAAGTTTAGATTTGGTAATTCTGATAAGTCTGCATAACTAAGGACCATGCAGGTCCCGAAATTTTTCGTAATTAAGTCGTAAGACATCTGATCGAATTCACCGAGATGATTGTAAGATGCAATGACGAAAGAGTTCGGTCAAAAGAGGTTCCCGAGTCAAATTATTTTACTCCATTGATCTCTCAGTCATTTCCATAATTTACATAGATAGATGTAGTTTTCTCTAATGCATATGAGTTGAATTTAAATGTATGAAAAATAAATTGAACTTTGTAAAATAAATTGAACTTTTAAAACGACGAAAACAGACGTTTGTAGTGGTCGTACTAGGAAGACTGAAAAGTCCAATTTCGTTTTTTTATATACGATTTATGTAGGAAAATTTAGGGTAAATCGCTCACATCTCTATTTGGTTTTCTCAATGACAATTTGATGAAAAAAAATGCAGTTTCCAATAAGGAAGAAATAATACATTTTCTCCTTGTTCTTTCAGCTAAATACTTTTTGCATTGGTTTAAGGAAGCTTTCATTTTAAATATTTATATAGAATGCTAAAGAACAGCAAAAATCAGCGTGAAAATCAATCTATCTGTGTCCATGTGTAAGTTCTTGAAAAAAATGTTCTTGATAACAGGAATGTGATTTCAAGTCTCCAGTCGGCTTTTTGATTTATTTACTTCAGGCTAGACAGTTAAAAGCCTCCATCAGCGATTGACAATTATGAATTTTGCCATTCCTTCCACTTTCATCGAATTTCTTCAAAACATTCACACACACACACGAAAGAAGTAAACAATTATTATTCATTTTCAAAATATGTGAAATAATTTCGGTTTAAAGCTCCGCTGAATTTGGCGCCCCTATTTAATCATTTTGAATCTCAAACATAATTATCTTCGTTACCGATTGCAGTGTTGAATTTAAACACTTTTCTCCGGGAGGGACATCAGTAGCTCTGAAGGTGACATTATAGAGTTCTGGGGGGAGGGGGAACTGGTACTTTTTGACCATTGAAAATGCAAAATTTCAAATTTTCCAGGGGGGACATTTAATTGTTCCGGGGGAGAATGTCCTCCCCGGCCACCCCCTGAATTCAACACTGACCGATTGTGTTGCAACATCCCTAGAAATAAAACCAAAATAAAATACTCAGATTACTTAAAGGTGTTTTTTATTAATAAAACCTAGTACTTTCGAGCATGTCATGCTCATCATCAGGGTTAAAACAACAAAAGAGTAAAAGTCGAAGGCTGAGTTCTTTTACACGAAGTGGACTGATCCAAAGACAACGTAAATAAGGGGGGGGGGGAAGTCGGAAAGTTCCAAATTCGACATATGTGATATGTCATATCATTTTAATCCCTAGAAATATTTACATATTTTTTTCTTTTCCTCATTAATTGGATGTAACAGGGTATTTTACTACAGAATACATTAACATACATAAAAAAAATTAAAAGTCAATAATTTTTGTTTATTGTTAAAATATGTAGGAAAATTTCACTTTAAACTTCTCTCAATTTGGCGCCCCTTAGCCTCGGCGCTCGGGGCGAGCGCCCCCCTTTCCCCCCCGTAGCTACGCCACTGAATGTAACGAAATACTTTTGTTAATCCCTGTAATTGATCTATGAATCCGATTTTCAAAAAATTTGAAATAACTTGATAAAATTATGTAATAATTGTGTATTTTAAATTTCAAACGTGTAAAATGCATTTGAAACTTTTTTCCCATATACCGTAATGTAATGGAATACTTTTGATTGCCCCTGTAATTGATCTATGCATCCGATTTTCAAAAAATTTAAAATAACTCGACAAAATTATGGAATAATTATGTATTTAAAATTTGAAACGGTTAAAATGCATTTGAAACTTTTTTTCCCCATTGACCGTAAAGTAATGGAATACTTTTGATTGTCCCTGTAATTAATTTATGCATCCGATTTTCAAGAAATTTGAAATAACTCAACAAAATTATGTAATAATTATGTATTTTAAATTTCAAACGATTAAAATGCATTTGAAACTTTTTTTCCCATTGACCTTAATGCAATGGAATATTTTTGATTGTCCCTGTAATTGATCTATGCATCCGATTTTCATAAAATTTGAAATGACTCCACAAAATTATGTAATAATTATATATTTTAAATTTCAAATGATTCGGTTGGGTAGTTTTTTTCGTTGTTATATGCGGACGGACGGATGGACTGAACGACAAATATAGCTGCTACATATTTACATAATTACGAACGCACCAAAAAGGAATTATTCAGTTGAAAAAAAGAATGGCATGCTTGGTAAAGAGGAAAGTAGTGCTCAAGAAATGATGCTATGCAATGATAAATATGCTTAGAATAAATGTTACCTGAAATAATTTTAATTGCTTAATTTATTATATTCATAATTTATTATATTCACATAAGTGACATTAAAATTCTATCGAGTATGTTCTTACCCTCAAATCGCTATTTAAAAAACATGTTTTTTATCATTATTTATTATTGTTCTAAATTAAGAATAAGACATTTAAGATTATAAAAATGCCTTACTTTTGGCTCAGTGATAATTAGGAGCAAGTGATACCCCAAAATACACTGCTCAAAACAATTAAATGATATTGCAGTTTTAGGTGGATTTTGTATATGGGAAACTTTTTAGCTGTTGATACATGGTCGAGAGACATAGTAGGTTATATGAGAATAAATTACACATGTTTGGCAGAAAAAAATGCATTTTATTGCGCATTTGTGTACAAAAGGAAAAAAACACAATTTGTGCATATGAGAAAAAAAGAATAAGAAAAGGTGTTTTCTTCAAAGAAAATCATTTTCAGTAGGGGGTATGGTTTCCATGGGCGGCCAGCAACGTTGAACACCTTTGAGGCATGGACTCAATGAGGCTATTAATGACGAGTTGGGGTATTCTGTCCCACTCTTCCAGAAGAGCTCTTTCCAGTTCTTGGAGAGTTTGTGGGGGTTGTTGGCGGCCAGAAACTCGTCTTCCGAGAGCGTCCCAAACGTGCTCGATTGGATTCATGTCTGGAGAACACGCTGGCAATTCCATTCGAACGATTCCTTCCTCGAAAAGGAAAACCTCCACCAGGTTTGCACAATGTGGCCTGCAGTTATCGTCCATTAAAATGAAGTTATCTCCGATTGCTGCAGCGTAAGGGACTACAATAGGTCTGAGGATCTCATCCCTATATCGGTGACCAGTCAGAGCTCCATCTCGAATGATGTAGAGGTCAGTGCGCCCGTCAATGGAGATGCCACCATACACCAACACTCCTCCACCGCCAAATCTGACACTTTCGTGCACGAACGCAGGATTATTCCTACTGCCACGGTCCCTCTAGATGAAAATACGCCTATTATCCGGATGTACAGAAAAACGGGACTCTTCAGAAAACAGAATATTGCTCCATTCATTTCTCCTCCAGTTGACATGCTCGGTTGCCCACTCCCTGCGGTCGCAACGATGCCTTGATGTTAATCTAACACATACCATCGGTCGGCGACCATACAGACCTACAGCATGGAGCCGGTTTCGGACAGTCTGAGTTGAAATCGTGGTGCCTTTAGCCAAGCGAAGGTGTTGTTGGAGAAGAATAGAGTTCATGTTTTGGTGTCTCCGAGCTGTTAACTCTAAATACCGATCTTCATTGGGCGTTGTTGCCAGTCTACGACCTTGCCCTGGTCTTCGGCCGGCACATCCACTCTCCAAAAAACGGTTCCAGATCCTGGAAATAACACTTTGTGACACTCCAATGGCTTGCGCTACTTCTGCTTGAGTTTGGCACCCTTCTAACCTACCAACAATTCTCCAAGCTTCTGAATCTGTCAAATGACTTCGCTGAGACATCGTACTCATCGAAACAAAGCAATCACTGAATGCCGATCATCCTTGTCTTCATTCTCTTTTATACCGTTGAAAGTCAAATTTCATTCGCTGCTGCTGAAGCGACGTTTTTGACGTCGAACTCAAAATTTGCATACTCCACAGTTTGAAAACCAGAAAAATTTGCATTTGCGATTCTCTTCTTCTATTTTCGGCAAAAAAAATTTCGTTTATATCTTTATTTTATATAAAACTTCAAATATACTTTAATTGTTTTGAGCAGTGTATAAACCGGAAACAAACTTTTTGAAGCTGGAAGTGAGCATTTAAAGAGTCACAGAGCCGTAAACAATACATTTTAACAGACAAATGTGTAATGTATGTATAAACATCTAAAAATATGGTTGATTTTAAAGTTGTAAACTATATACGTAATTCTTAGTACTATATCAAAATCTTACTTTGCAATTTCTAGAAAATTCTTCATTGTTCCAGCACTATAATGATATTATTCCTACTTAAAGAAAATCAGCACCCTTGAAACCAAACAGACACAAGAATTAAAAATGTTCTAAAATTACGATTTCTTTTAAACTACTTGAGATTTGATAATAGCGGCTACGTTTAAAATGATTCTCATGAAGAACAGCTTCTAAAAATTGAACTTTTAAAAGAAAAGAATGACCATGAGACACTTTAAAATCATGTTTACCCTGAAATTATCGAAACAATTTCGAACTTTTTTTCAATGTCAGGAATAACGGTTTAAGCTGGACAAATGGACAACATTTCGTCCGCTTTTTAACCGACTTCCAAAAAGGAGAGGAGGTTATCAATTCAACGCGTATGTATTTTTTTTATGTATGTTCACCGATTACTCCGAAACTATCAAACCAATTAACTTTATTTTGGTGTTAAATGAGAGAGCTTGCTCTCGAATTGGTACCACTTCCGTTTCATAGAAATTGATTCAGTACTTTTTTAGTAATTAGGCAAAAACTAATAAAATTAGTGATTTCTCGCAAATCAGTAGTAATATGGATGTTGAATTAACTTATCGATGCCAGGATGGCCGAGCGGTCTAAGGCTGGTTTTCAAAAGGCAGCGTGGGTTCGAACCCCACTTCTGACGTACGTGTATACAATAATCTATTCCGTATTATAATTTTTAAATATATATTTAACAAGTTAAATACTAATTATGCTATTAGGAATATTTTGTATTTAACCGTTACCACAGAGTATCAGAGATTTTTTATTAACTCAATACTTTATCAGTGAAAGTTTACTCAAAAAGAAAATAGACTTGCGAAAAGTAACATGACATTGAATAAGTTGTCTGAAGCGAATGAAGTCCGGACAGCCGATCGGTCTAAGGCACCAGATTTAATCTCTGGCTTTGAAAGAGAGTGTCGGTTCGAACCTCACTCCTGACATATGTGTATAGTATACAAAAAAATTTTCCGTGTTATATATATATTTTTTTAAGTGACTTCAAAAAAGGAGAGGATGTTATCAATTCGGCGCGAATGTATTTTTTTTTCTATGTATGTTCACCGATTACTCCGAAACTGTTCAACCGATTAATTTGTTTTTTGTGTTAAATGAAAGAGGCTACTCTTCCATTGGTACTTCTTCCATTTCATTAAAATGGTTCAGTACTTTTTTAGTAATTAAGTAAAAACTAATAAAATTAGTGATTTCTCGCAAACTAAAAGTAACATGGACGATAACTAAGCTCGCCGAACGGACTGCAGTCAGGTGGCTGAAAGGTGTAAGACAGCAGATTTGATTTCCGGTTCTTGAAAGAGATCGTGGGTTCGAACCCCACTCCTGACATACGTGTATGGTTTACAGTGATTTTTTCCGTATTATACTTTTTATTAACTGACTTCAAAAAATCGTTAACTTTTAACTAAAAAGAGAAAAATAAACTTTTCTACCAAAAATTGAACCGACTTCAAAAGCTACTGCAAAGTGAAAAATAATTTTTTTTAACAGAATAGTATTAAGAAATTAAATTAAGAGCGTAGTATTTATCATGCGTATTATTATATTTATGTAGATTAATTTGATTTTTTGAAGTCGGTGCCAGCCAAGCGAAGTTCAAAATTAAAATTAATTATCCAATGCAAATCGTAAAAGAATAAAGTTAAATTTTTAACTAAATATTAAATCATAAAACACTCGTAGATACTTGGATGCGTGTCTATTGGAAAATTATATGTAACTTGGCTTGGCTGGCACCGACTTCAAAAAATCAAATTAATCTACATAAATATAATAATACGCATGATAAATACTACGCTCTTAATTTAATTTCTTAATACTATTCTGTTAAAAAAAAATATTTTTCTCTTTGCAGTAGTTTTTGAAGTCGGTTCAATTTTTGGTAGAAAAGTTTATGACACGAAACGCTGGAAATGGCTTAAAATAAACTTTTCTGTTTTAATTTGTAATATATTTGATTTCTAAAAAACTGTGTTAGGTTTTTACGCGTGCAAAGCCATTAGCATTGCTAATATATTATATTTCAATTTCTTTATTAACGAGTTTTAAAATTTTATAGAATTTCTAGAATGATATTCTGTAATAAAATGTTATAGTTTTTTTAAAATATTATGAAATTATGATGTTTAACATTAAATATTAAAATTTAAATAGAAGGAAGTTGATAAAAACTTGTCAGATGTAGTAATCCCAAAATTTTCTTCTATCTTATTCTTGTTCATACTTCCTGAAAAATGTTGCACAGAAGCGCCACCTTTTAGGTAGTTTACACCAAAAGCTAGTCTTTAGAATCTTACAGTGTCTCACAAAAGTGATGGGACACTTGTGCTTTATAAAAAGAAACTGCAATAAAATCAATAAACACACATGTGCAAAAATTTTTTGGGTGTGTTTCATATTTAAAGTTAGTAACAATTATTACATAACATACATTTTGTCAAAATATTAAAATATTAATTTAGTAAAAATACAATTGTTCAGAACGGAGCAAAAAATGGCTCACATAAGTGATGGGACACTTACTTTTCCATCAAATATTTATCCAAAAATTTTACTTTTTAAAAGGTTTTAATATTTTGTTGGATTTCCTTTTACTTTTAAAACATGATTTAATCTTTTTGGGATGGATTCGACTAATTTTTTTGTGATTTCTGGAGTGATTTTACCCCATTCTTCTTGAAGCACCGATTTTAGTTGTTATATTGAAGAAATGTTGTGTTTGCGAATTTTTGATTCCAATTCTTGCCAAATATTCTCTATGGGATTTAAGTCTGGAGATTGTGAGCAGTGTGCTTTGGGTCATTGTCCTGGTAGAATTTAAAATCGTTATGAAGGTTCAATTTTCGTGCTGAAGATTTCAAATTTTGCTTTAAAATATCAATATACTTGTACTGATCCATTATACTGTCAATAAAAACAAGATTACCAACTCCAGCAGACGACATACACCCCCATACCATAACTCCTCCTCCACCATGTTTTACTGTTGGTACCAAGTTCTGTTTGCGAAATTCTTCCCTGGGTTTTCTCCACACCAAGATTCTACCGTCAGAACCAAATATATTAAATTTACTCTCATCAGCAAATATAACTTTATTCCAGTAATCAGAATTCTTATTTATGTTGGATTTTGCGAAAGCTAGTCTGAGTTTTCTATTCTTTTCACCTACGAAGAATTTTTTCCTGGCTACTCTACCGTGATATCCAGCAGATCGAATTACCCTTCTAATAGTCTAAGGATTAACAATTATTCCATATAATGCTTGTAAATCAGCAGCAACTTTTAAAGCACTATTTCTTGGATTTTTTTTTATATTTCGAACGATAATTCGCTTTATTCCATTGGATAGCTTTGATGGTCGGCCAGGTCTTCTTTTATCCTGAATCATATGATTCTTTTTATATCTTTTAATGATATTGAAAACTGTTGAACGACTCAAGTTAACTGTTTCAGCAGTTTTTCTAATAGATTTTCCACGTTCAATATGCAAATTAATAACTAATTTTCGAATTTCAGGCGAAGTTTCTTTTCGTTTAGCATTCATGGCTAC
Organism: Maratus speculifer; assembly: GCA_964019185.1. Lineage (NCBI taxonomy): Eukaryota > Metazoa > Arthropoda > Arachnida > Araneae > Salticidae > Maratus > Maratus speculifer. The sequence goes on from OZ025292.1 coordinate 115,791,055, forward strand.
ACAGAGCTAAAAAACACAAAAATTCCAAAACAAACTGGAGAGAAATACTGCAGACGATTTTATAAATTATTGCCAATTGCTTTTAAGTAAAAATAAAACCCCAAAAAATATTTTTATATCTTATTTCAGACGATTTTTGTTGCATATATGTAATGGTGTCCCACCAATTATGTGAGCTATTTTTTGCTCCGTTCTAAACAATTGTATTTTTATTAAATTAATATTTTAATATTTTGACAAAATGTATGTTATGTAATAATCTTTACTAAATTTAAGTATGAAACACACCCACAAAAAATGTGTACATGTTTTTTTAATTTATTTGATTAGTTTCCTTTTGTAAAGCACAAGTGTCCCATCACTTATGTGAGACACTGTATGTCAACTTACAACTGAACCTGAAGTTTGTTGAAAATACGTGCATCAGTTTCTGAGATACAGCTATTGCAAAATCTTTAACAAATTCTGAATATTTGAACCATATATTGGGTGATGTAACCAAAAACTAATCAGCATCAATTTTTATTAGATATTAACTGAATCTGAAGTTTGGTGAAAATCCATGTATTAGTTCTTGGGAAACAGCTATTGCAAAATCGTGAAAAATGCAGCATAGAAGCGCCAGCTGTTAAGATATTTATACCAAAAACTAAACAATTCTAATCTTTAACAAAGACTAACTGGATCTGAAGTTTGATGAAAAATTCGAGCATTAGGTTTTAAGATAGAGCTATTGCAATAAGGATGAATAATGCAGCATGACTTTCCTGTTGACCGATTTGGACCAAAACGTAGTCAGCACCAAATTATATCTGGGACTACTGAATTTAAAGTTTTATGATAATCCGTGCATTAGGTCTTGAGATAGTGCTATTGTGGAAATTGTGAATAACACAGAATAGCAGCGCAACCTGTTGAGCGATAAACACGAAAAACTAATCAGCTCTAGTTTATACCAAGGGCTAACTGAATCTAAAGTTTTGTGAAATTCCGTACTTTAGTTCTTGAGATAGAACACCCACAAAAGTTATGTCCCATACAGTGTGCAGAGTGACATAATAACAGACAGACTGCCCCGTCAGACGTTTTGTAAAAACACGTTTTCATGATCTCTGACTCCTTAAACTTGTGAATCCGTCGAAAACCGGAATGCGTAAATTTTCACTAATCCAATATTTTCTTTTTATAAAGACAGAAGAAAGTAAAAATCTTACAAGTATGGAAATAGTCAATTTTGATTAAACATAATGTGTATTTTAAAATACAATATAAGAAAGTATGATAACATTAAATCTTTTACAGATCCTATACTTCTCATTGTTCTATTTCCCACCTATTTTTGACGCTATCGAACAACCCATCTAAATATGTGTGCTCTTCTATATGATGATTGTAAGTCATTTCTGATTCATCTATCTAAGTAAAACACGTCCTTATCGAAATTCGTTTTTCTTCAAAAGACATTTTCGTGTTCTAGATGATGTGAAACATATATATCTTCCCTGGCTTTGAATCCAGTGGTTTCGAATTTAATGCCCTAACGTTATAATTTAGACCCATTTATTTTATAATAATAGATTTTATTGTCATGAGAATATCATAGTATTTAATAATCTTTACGTTGAAATGCTGTAGTTTATTCGTTATAGATAAGTGCCTAAATATGCATTATACTATGCATTGTGAGCTGTTATTGAACGAGATATGTTTGAAAATTTAGTTAATGCTATTCTTGAATGATAAACAACATTTATCATATCAGTGAGTTAGAATAAGTTAACGCTATGTATTTCAATGCATATATATTTGTAAGTTTATTATTCTTTACAATCAATTCGAATTGAATTAAAACAAGTTGGAAATTGCACATGAAGCGTAGAAAATAAGGTGCGTTCGTACGATAACGAAGTTCTAAAAATATTCAGATCTTACGGTCATAGTAGACACTTCTTCGGATACAGTATAGTAACCCAAAATCTTTTGTGTCTCCCTGTAAATACTATCTGCTTTCTTATATACAGGAAATAACTTGCAGTATTCCTCAGCAACGTATATCAATTTTATAAAATGTTAAATAGTTAATTACAATTAAAACGCGCACCAAATAATGTTCTCCCTATACCATTATGTAATGGAATACTTTTCTGTGGCCTTGTAAAACAATAACAAATGTTCTTTGCACCACAGATTGTGCAGAATGTATATTATAATATCTAGTTCATAGATGCATATACATTTTATTATGCTCGAATGATTGTAACACCATTAAGATGCATTTGAAACTTTTCCCCCATTGACCGTAATGTAACAGATACTTTTGATTGTCCCTGTAATTGATCTATGCATCTGATTTTCATAAAATTTGAAATGACTCGACAAAATTATGTGATAATTATATATTTTAAATTTCAAACGATTCGGTTGGGTAGTTTTTGCGTTGTTATATGCGGAAGGACGGACTGAACGACAACTATAGGTGCTAAGTATTTACATAATTATGAACGCATCTAAAGAGAATATGATAAAGTGCAGCAAATTATGTAGTCGAAATATAATACTACGACTAATTTTGAACATTTTGGACCAAAATGTAGTCAGCTCCAAACTATATTTAGGAGTAACTGAATCTAAAGTTTTAAGATAATCCGTGCATTAGTTCTCGATATAGTACTAATGTGGAAATTGTGAATAAAGCAGAATTGCAGTGCCACCTGTTGAGCAATAAACGCAAAAAACTAATCAGCTCCAGTTTATATCGAGGATTAAATGAATCTAAAGTTTTGTGAAATTCCGTGCATAGTTATAGATAGAGCACCCACACAGGCTGAGATAGAGCACCCAAAAAATTTTTGCCCCATATAAGCTGTCAGAGTGACAGACAGATTTTTTGTAAAATTTCTGATCCCGAAAATGTGTAAATCCATCGAAAGCCGGAAGTCAAACATTTTAATGAATCCAATACTTTCTTCTGGTAGCATAGAAGAAAGTAAAAATCTTACAAGTATGGAAATAATCTATTTTGAAATCAATAATAAATATTTTTAAATACAATATAGGAAAGTGTGATAACGTTAAATCTTCTATAGATTTTATACGTCACATAATTCTTTTTCCCACCTATTTTTGACGCTATTGAACAACCCATCTAAATGTGTACTCTACTAAATGATGATTGTGAGTCATTTCTGATTCATCTATTTAAGTAAAACATGTCCTTATCGAAATACGTTTTACTTGAGAAGACATTTTCGTGTTCTAGACGATAGAACCATCCGAGACAAAACATATCTTCCTTCCCTTTGAATCCAGTGGTTTCGAATTTACTGCCCAAACATTATAATTTGGACCTATTTATCTCATAACAATAGATTTTATTGTCATGAGAATATCATAGTATTTATTAAACTTTACATTCAAATGCTGTAGTCTATTCGTTATAGAGAAGCGCCTAAATATGCATTATACTATGCATTGTGCGCTGATATTTAACGAGAAATGTTTAGAAAATTTGGATAAAGTTACTATTCTTGACTAATAAACAACATTTATCATATCCGTGAGTTAGCATAGCTTAACGCTACATATTTCAATGTTTGTAAATTTATTATTCGTGACAATTAATTCGGCATGAATAAAATAAAGGATATGGTAAAATGCAGCCAGATATGTAGTCGAAATATAATACTCTGATAATTCACCATTTTAGAGTTCACTTTATCTTTATTAAACTCAATTAACATAATGAATTAAACCTCAAATCGTGCAACCCGTTTAAACAATGGCTATTTTCTAATACAACGAACAATTAATGTAAGCTATACATCATAATTATCTCATTATGTTAAATTGTAGAAGGCTAGTTTAATTTCAAACCTAAAAGCCATAGATTAAAAAAAGAACAGAGATGAAGCATAGTAGCTGGAGGGACACCAAAAATGTAACCCTAAAATTCGCTACATTAAGCCCAAACCCAACCACGTGCTTTCGCAGAAACGAAGAAAACTTTTAATAATACAGATTTTAATTCCTAATACAATAAAATTCTACTTTTGAATTTTAAATATAAGCAAATCATTTTTATTTAGAGGAAAAATGCACGGCTGATGTCAAAGAATTTCGCCCTGTTCCACAAGATTATTTTGTTTGGGCCGAATGAAAGCATTTAAATTTACGCGCATCATATTACAAGCCGATTTTGCGGCATACTGTACCTCCATCTTTTCCCTCCATGTTTCCTCCTTTCTCTTCCAACAGAAGAGATGCGTAATCTAGTAGCAAAAAATTTAAATACCTTTTAAATAACTCATTAATTTTTTCTAATTTATTTTCAACTATGTAATTATTTATCTTTTTTTATTTGGTATATTGAAATATAAAATTCGGCACGCCTTTTTGTGACATTTTGTGCAGTTCATTTATTTAAACTTATTTACGTTCTTTTCAACCAACTCATCTAAAGAGTATAACCGGCTGAATGATGATTATTGGTTATTTGTGCTCTGTAAAGTTACATAAATCTTTTCCTTCATCGAAATTCATTTTCATGTAAAGAAAGAAGTTTGAGTTATAGACGATAGAATAGTCTGTGGATTATTTCACATTACACACCGGGACTATCAGTTCAGTGATTCTGAGTTTAATTGCAAAACATTATTATTTTGACCTACTTATCTGCTATTGATATATTCTACTGCTTCTATTTAGTTTTAAACCTTTCGGGTCCGGTTTTTTTTTTTTTTTTTTTTTTTTTTTTTTGGAAAAAGCTATTTTTGCTTAGGGTTAATAACATTAACCCTAGCTATCAAAACAGATTAATTAGTGTTTAAGAAAGCACATTCCTGATTGAAAAAGACCCGTACGATAATGTTAAGTTTATGGGGGCGTTCTTGTTAAGTATCTCGCTCAAATTTTAATATTTTTACATGATTTTTTTACACGGGATAGCTGAAGACAATCTGCAACCGGGCTAGTTTTTACTTTTTCAATTTTGATTTCAGAATTTAAGAAAAAAAATACTTTAACTTTCGAAACCGGTTAGAACAGGCTCTGAAATTGAAACTATCATAGCATAAAAAATATATAACCAAAATCTAAAAAGTAAAAACTACCCCGTTTATATATCGTTCTCAGCTATCTTATGCAAAAAAATATCATATAGAAATATTAAAATGTGAGCGAGATATCTGAAAAGAACGCCGCCTTAGATTCAACATTATCATCCGGATCTTTTTCAATCAGTAGTGTGGGGTTCTTAACAAAAATTTCCCTGTCTGAAACGATAACGAATGTTGTTGTTTTGACTACTATTCAATTAATATTCATATGACAATAGGCTAAAAGAACACTATTTGGAGATGTATAGAAAAGATTGTATTACAATAATAACTTATATTACAATTATTATTATTATCACTAAATGCCTAAACATAAATGAACTCATGCAGTAAATGCATAGACATAGATATATACGAACTTTACTACATGTAAATAATGGCAAAAGTATTTCTTAAAACAAAATAACATTCCATTAAAAGACACGTACTACTGTACACCAGACCCGAAAAAGTTAGGCAATGTCAAACAAAAATTCAGTAAATGCTACCTCATTTGGATGCATTTATTGCATTCCCCCCCCCCCCATCACACACACACACATTGTGAGAGAAATAGAATACATCTGTTACAGGCGTCAAAAGAGAAACATGTATTTCCGCTTTAAAAATGAAAAATTTTACCACAATAGTGTCAAAAGAACATAGTTTTTTCGCAATTTAAATTTTCAACTTCCAAAATAACAGTAAAAAATGTGAATTTTTTAAAAGTCAAGCCTGTTCATAAATGTCAAATTGAAGTTGTTCTCAAATCCAAAGAAACAATGTTATATGTCAGAAGGAAGAACGGAATAACGAACAAGACTGAGCATATGTCAGAAAACGTTCCACTTTTTGTCATACTTTTCAACACTGTAAAAAAATTCCGCAATATACACAAATTTTTCCATAAAATTTTACGGAATAGTTTCATTTTTCCGAGAAAACAGTACAATTTCTGTAACTGACATTTTGAGATTTCAAATCCGTGTAAATCCAGTAAGTTTCCCGTCAATTTTCCGGAATATTTCTATATTGCTTTCAAGACAGTACAAATTATGTTTAGAATTAGTTGTTTTGTTAGGCAAGTGAAGTAATTGTAATAATTGTCTTACGGTGATATTACAGTAGACTTCCTCAAATCCGCAAACCAGAAATCCGCAACTCTCTAAAATCCACACATATTTTATGGGTGTAAACAATGAAAATTTCAGTTTGGATATTGGGACAAAATTTGATTTTTTTTTAGTTTTGTACCAATTCCATATAGTTTTTATTTGTCATTTTCTCAATAATACTCTATTCATGTTTATTTTCATAAAAGAATAATAATTTTTTTTTTTTTTTTTTTTTTTTTTTTGGAAAACAAGATATTGTTGATATCACTGATAATCACAATCTTCTTACCAAATATATTTATGCATTAATCAAACTTTTTTGGTTATTAAGCTTGGCTAACCTTGAAAAAAAATTCTTATTTTCTGTTTTTGATGTGAATATGTAATGTACTTTTATGCGGCAAGTTTTGTTGAATAATTTTGAAAAAATACATTTAATCTTTATAACGAATATTTAATCATACACTATTGATTATTAACATGACCTTTGCTATTAATACTTTAATCATTTTAAAAATTATCTAAATTTTTATTATTTTAGTTTATTACTTTTTTATATTTTATTATATTGTAAGCATTCATTATAGTTCCTATTGCACTGTCAATTGCATTCAAATTACTGTTTTAAAAATGTAAACAAAGCAAATGACCAGAAATCCGCAAAATTCTAAAATCCGCACAACCCCTGGTCCCAAGCTGTGCGGATTTGAGGGAGTCTACTGTATTCTCAATGAAACTCTTATATATTAGCTAAATATGGTTCTACGTTGAATTCATTCCAATCATTCCCAAATATTTACTAAATAGTTTTGATGTGGCCCGCAGGCTGCCGATATATGTCTTTAATTATTTCTCTTCGTATATTAAATCTTACATTTCACATTATTTTATGTTTGAGGCATTTTTATCATTGCTTTTTAAGGGACCATAGACCTTTATTTGCGCAAAATTCGACTCAAAAATTTAAAATAATTTTTGTGAATAATATTTTTCTACAATTTGTTTTGAATCAATTGCGGAAAACCGCATGCAGCGTTAAACCGCATGCAGATGTAATAATTTTTACAAAGTTACAAGTGTTTTAATTTTATATACACGCAATTTTTCGTTTTTTAATATAATTTAAATCTGTTTTCCTCATAACTGATTTTCTAACATTTTTAGATCATTTTACATTTTGAGATGTTCCACGCGTCTCAATTTTTTATAAAATTCAAAAAGTTCATAAGGAAAAAACTTGAATTGCTTACAAAGAAACTATTCATCATTTTAAAATTCGACTTCATCAGGATAACTAAATTGTATTTTTAGCTTATTACAAGTAACAAAATTTGAAGAAAATCCATATGGAATTTAGATTAAAAAAAAAAAAAAAAAAAAAAAAAAAAAACTCTGAAACTAATTATTAAAGGGATTAAAAAATTGATACATAGAGCTGTTTGTAATAGATTTTTAAGTGACACTTAACAGGCGAAGGGTATGGGGAAATAGTGCTTTTACCCCCGACTTATCTCGGGGCAGACGGTTAAGTGGTTAAGATGCAAAATGGATAAAATAACACAAAAATTAAGATGCATTTAAAAATTTCGTTTTAAAATTTTAATTTTTTTTTAAATCTTAAAATTAGAAAATGATTAGAAAAATCTTTTAAAGTGTTTTACATGATTATGGTGAGGTGTGTATTTCCACAAAATTTTCATATCTCTATGACAAATATTTAAAGAAAAAAAAGAAAATCTTTTAACGTCCACAATCTTTTTATTAACCCATGTAAAAAGTATTGTTTACTAAATGATAATTGCGAACCACTTTTAGTTCATTTATCTGAGTTCTTCACTGTCGTTATTGAATTTCGCTTTACTGCGAGAAGACAGTTTTGTGTTCTGGGTTGTGGGAAGTCTCAGACGTATATATCTTTCTTGACTTTCAATCCATTGATTCTGAATTTACTGCCCAAACATTATCATTTTGACCTATTTATCTCCTAATGATACATCCTATGGCAGTGAATATATCACAGCCTTGGTTAAGCTTTATATTATATTTCTCCAATGTACCCATTACACATAATAGCTGAATATGTATTACCGAATGAGAAATATCTTGAAAATTCAGAACAATGCTATTACTCTTGTTTTATAAAAAACATTTGTCATATCAGTGAGTTAGAATAGCCCAATGCAGTATATTTCAACAAGCAATTGTTTTTAAGTTCATTATAATGTAGAATAAGTTCAGTTTTTTAGTGCATATTAAATATAGCAAGATATGTTTAAGTAATCACTATTATTTTGATATTAAGGGCATTTTGGATTTCATCGCTTAATAAACTTATTAAACGGCATAGATGGTAGTTTGACATTAAATGATCAAGTATAGATTAAGATACATTTTAAAGTATCATGAGCAACATAAACCTAAGCATATTACGCATACTTCTGCAAAATAAGAAAGAACAAGTAAGAAAAATCATGCTTTAAGCATAGATTATGAAGCAATTTCCAACACTTCTGGAAATCTTTAACAAAACTTCGTTATCCGGGGGAATAACGTATTATTGTTCATATCCAAATATGCATTCCAATACTTTTGAATTGCCCTGTATTTGATCTATCGGTTAATATATAGACTATATAATGGTACAATTTAGTTTAGCAAGAAAACGCCTAACTGTTTGAAATTTTCCTTTCAGCAATTTATACTAATATATGAAAACATACTTGGATACTTTTGTTTAGCCCTGTAAAATACATAGTACCTTTAAGACATGAAAGTATTTTGCTAAAGTTTAGTTTAAAAATAAAATCTCTTTAAACTACTTAAATCAAATTTCTAGAAATTATCATCCGACAAAGCCGACCATGTAACCTGTTCTTTGCGTGACCCTGTATATCATTTTGTCGATATTCTACAAACATTTCTTAGTAAAATAAAGGCAGTTCACAGTAAAAAGGCATAACATATTTTAAAACCACCTTTAAGTAAATTACACTCATATTCAGTAACCTTTCCGAGATCTTTTGTCGAATTCTGTATATCTAAATTATGTAACAATTAGCATTTATATAAACTATATAATATGCATACATCTAGTGAAATTTAAAAACGTATATCATGATTAAAAATGAATTTCATCCATTTAGCAGCCATCTTCCCCAATATACAGGACTTCGGATAGAATATACCATTTGAAATCTTTTGTGTGTCCCTGTATATGTTATGCACTCGTATTATGCATGAAATAACTCATATTAATCCTCAGCAAAGTATATCAATTTGATTATATACATATGATATCGTTTACCATAATTAAAATATGTCGCAAAATTCCCCCTTGATTATTATGTATTGGATTTTTTTTTTTTTTTTGTATGGTCCTGTAAATGAATAATAACTATTCTTTTCGCTGCATACTTTACAAAATGCATGTTTTAGTGCACTTTGTGGATGCATATAAATTTGAAGATGTTTGACAGTGTGTAACATCTTTATAATTCATTTTAAACGATTTTTCCACATAGGTTGTAATTTAATGGAAAACTTTTGACTGTCCCTGTAAACAAACTAATGATGGCAGAACCTTCACTTTCAATAGGGTTTGTGCTCGGGTAAACGTCATTAACGTCCAAAAATGTCATGACAATCCGAGTATATTTATGAGAGTTAGAGCACGGACAGCGGCCATTCGGCCAGACAGACAGACGGACAGACAAACTCAATGCATAAGCACTTTTCAACTTTGTTGGAAAGTGCTAAAAATCCTTCATAAAATGTATATATCCACAAAATTTCCTATCTCTATGATGAAAAATAAAAAAATAAAATATTTTAATGCCCGCCATCCCCTTAACCCATGTACAAAGTGTGGTTTATTAAATGATAATTGCGAACCCCTTTTGGTTCATTTATCTGAACAAAATACTGTATTTATCGTATTTCGCTTTACTGTGAGGAGACAATTTTGTGTTCTGGGTTGTGGGAAGTCTCAGACGATATATCTTCCTTGACTTTCAATCCATTGATTCTGAATTTACTGACCAAACATTATCATTTTTTCCTATTTATCTCCTAATGATACATCCTATGGCCGTGAATATATCACAGCCTTGGTGAAGCTTTATATTCTATTTCTCCAATGTACTCATTACAGATAATAGCTGAATATATATTAAGGGATGAGATATATCTTGAAAATTTAGAACAATGCTATTACTCTTGTTTTATAAGGAACATCTGTCATATCATTGGGTTAGAATAGCTCAATGCAGGATATTTCAATAAGCAATTGTTTTTTAAGTTCATTATAAGTTCAGTTTGTAGTGCATACTAAATATAGTGAGATATGTTTAAGTAATCACTATTATTTCGATATTAAGTGCATTTTGGATTTAATTGCTTAATAAACGTATTAAATGGAATAGATAGTAATTTGACACTACGTGATTGAGCATAGATAATGATACACTTTAAAATATGAGCGACATCAACCTAAGTATCTTACGCATGCTTCTGAAAAATAATGGGTAAAATATATATATCCACAATATTTCATAACTCTATGAGGTAAATTAAAAGAGGAAAACCATTTAATGCATACCATCCCCTTAACCCATGTACAAAGTATGGTTTACTAAATGATAATTGCGAACCCTCTTTGGTTCATTTATCTGAGTAAGACACTGTCTTTTCGAATTTCGCTTTTCAGCAAGGAGACAGTTTTATGTTCTGGGGTGTGGAAAGTCTCAGACGTATATATCTTCCTTGACTTCCAATCCATTGATTCTGAATTTACTGCCCGAACTTTATCATTTTGACCTATTTATCTCCTAATGATACATCCTATGGCCGTGAATGTATCACAGCCTCGATTAAGCTTAATATTCTATTTCTCCAAGGTACTCATTACAGAATATGTATTACCGAATGAGAAATATCTTGAAAATTTAGATCAATGCTATTTACTCTTGTTTCATAAGGAACATTTGTCATATCAGTGAGTTAGAATAGCTCAATGCAGCATATTGCAACAGGCAATTGTTTTTAATTTCTTTTTTATGTAGAATAAGTCTGTTTTGTCGTGCATACTAAATATAGTAAGATGTGTTTGGAACAGCTGTCGTATCTTCCCGCAAGCCGCCATCTTCGTTCCCTGTTATTTCTCACAAATTATTAATTAAATTTAAACTACAAAATGCAATGAAATAATTATTTAATGATTGAATCATACTTTACAAAAAATGATGTTAAATTAAAGAAGTCCATCTACTGTGGAAACTCAAAGATTGAAAAATTATAATTTTAACAGTAAAAATCGTTTGATTTATTTATTCGTTTATTTTGTGAAATATTCCAATAAAATGAAAACATTTTTTTAGTGTACACAATTAGCTTTAAAAATGTTTATGTTGTGTTTCCCCCGAAAAATAATTTCAAATAATAATAATAATAATAATTTCTGAGAAATATTGGGGAACCAAGATAGCGGCTCGCGGGAAGGCATGACATATGTTCCATTTATTTAAATATTCACTATTATTCCGATATTAAGTGCATTTTGGAATTCATTGCTATAGGTGGCAGCACTAAGGAATTAGAAGATGCTAATTTCGAATGAAAAAAAGGCAGCTGACGTTACTATTTGTGGAATAAATATAGATTTGGAAGAAATACTGTTCTTTACGACTCCAACTATATACATGTGTTAAAGCAATTTGATTGGTTTACGCTTAACAGGTCTATGATATGATGGGCCCATGTCGGCGAGACGATTCCTGCAATGATCGTAATGAAAAAAATGTAGTGGTAGAGTAGTTGACAGAAGTGTTTGTTTGTAAATAGGCCCTTTCCTTATTTATGACAATAGTAAATGATGAGAAGAGACATTCGAAATTTGTATACGAAGGACGAAGTAGTTGTTTTGGTGAGATTACGACAGAAGAATCAGTATGAAAGTTTCAGGAGAGACAGGAGAACAAAAATAGAGAACATAGCAACAGCAATAGGTTGTTCATGTGGTTTAGCCTGCAACCGACGGGTTCAGGCATTTAATGTGAGAATACATAGGTGGCTAAGTGAGCATTTCAAAGCCTTTTATACTCTGGGTATTGGAAAATTCATAAAGAGATGGAATACCTATATCGATGTAAGTTTCGATTATATAGAGAAATAAGCATGCTTTTTAATCATATTTTCTTGTTTTCCATTTTTTATTGACTTTATAACCTACTTAGTGTCTTATTCTCGGACGCATTTAAAAAATTCTACCAACAGGCGGAAAATCACTCAAATTCTTTTATGCAACCTTGTAAATTATCTACTATCTTTTATGTACACCACATATAAGATAACACTAGCAGGGGTGACTGAGCTCAGCTCGGTCAAAATTAACTTTGTGTTCAACTCGATATAGTATTATTACTGTAAAACATGTTATTAATAATAGTATTATTTATAAAAACAATCAACTATGTTTGTATGCACATGTTCATAAATTTTACTTTATTTTAAAATTTACAATGAAAGGACATCAATCCAAATCACTTTTATAGCTCGATTCTGATTAGTTTAACTATGCATTTCGAAGACTATTAAGAATGTATAAGAAATTTCTTCACATTCTGAAAGACAATATTTTTTGCCAGATATAACCAAATTTGGACACATTCTTTCATTTGGCGCCAAATATGTGTTTTGGTTTCGTAACCTTAATAGTCGATTTTTCGGCCAAATTTCGTCAGTATTTTGTCAAATATCGCCAACTTATTGGCTTTTGCCATAGTCTCGTGATCCTGACCCTTTTTTACCCAAATGATCCACTAATCACATATGATCAAACATGTGACTTAGCTCAATGGTCTTCAGGTAATCAAAAACAGTAGAGTATAAAATGAATCAAAATCGTTTAAGCCATTTCTTAAGTAAAATTAGCATGACAGCATTCAGCAATGAAGCGATATGACCCACTAATGTAATTTTGTTTAATATGCAACTCAGCTCAATAGTCTTCTCGTGACAAAAGACGTTCCATTGCAAAATTTAGGTAAAATTGACTGAGTCGTTGTTATATATAATTAGAATGACCCGAACCCATTAAGACCTAAAACGACCCACTAACTGAATTGTTACGTGCATGTGTCCTATCTCAATGGTTTTCTTTTGCCCGAAAACGATATAATAGAAAATATACTGAAAACGGTGAGAACAATTTTCTAGATAAAATTAGCATGACCCACAAATGACCTTTTTGCGTGCCGAAAAACGTTAAATACAAAATTTAGATAAAATCGATTGAGCCAATTTTTAGGTATAAATAGTTTGACCTTGACCCATTATGACCCAAAATGACTCATTAATTGAGTTTTCTGAAACATCTGACCTAACCCAATGATTTTCTTGTGTCCAAAAACGATAGAATATAAAATTCAGTCAAATTTGCGCGAGACATTGTCTAGATAAAATTAGAATAACCCAAAAGTGACCCATTGATCGAAATTTCTCGAACATGTGACATAGCCCAATGATTTTCTCGTGCCAAAAATATGCTGTATACAAAATTTCGTTAAAATCGATTCACCCATTCTTTAGATATAGCTTGACCATGACCCATCATGACCCACAAATGACCCTTATAATCGAAATCTCTCGAACATGTGACTTAGCCCATTAGTTTTCTCGTGTATAAATATTGTTACACTCAAAATTTCGTTAAACTCGATCCTGCCGTTCTTTAAATATAAATAACTTGACCCAGACCCTTTATGACCCATTAATCGAAATTTCTCGATCATGTGACCTAGCCCAATGATTTTTCTCGTGCCAAAAAATGTTGTATACAAAATTTTGTTAAAACTGATCCACGTGTTCTTTAGATATAGCTTGACATGACCCGTTATGACCCATCATGACTCATAATATAATGACCCATAACCTCTTATAATCGAAATCTTTCAAACATGTGAGATAGCCCATTAATTTTCTCGTATCAAAAAACTTACCTACAAAATTTCATTAAATTTGATACTGTCGTAGTTTACATATAAATAGCTTGACCCAGACTTTTTATGACCCAAAATGACCCAGTAATCGAAATTTCTCGAACTGAGACCTAGCCCAATAGTTTTCTCGTGCCAAAAAAAATGTTGTATACAGAATTTCGTTAAAATCGATCCACCTGTTCTTTAGCTATAGCTTGACTATGACCCATTATGACCCATCATGACCCACAAATGACTCTTATAATCGAAATCTCTCGATCGTGTGAGCCCATTAGTTTTCTCGTGTCAAAAAAACTATTACAGGCAAAATTTCGATGAAATTGATTCTGCGGTTCTTTAAATATAAATAGCTTGACCCAGACTCTTAATGACCCAATATGACCCACTAAATTTTTTTCTCGAGCATGTAACCTAGCCCAATGTTTTTCTCGTGCCCGAAAACCATAGAATGCAATTTTTAGTCAAAATTGCGTGAGAAAATCTCTAGATAAAAATAGCATGACCCACAATGACCCCAAAAATGACCCACTAACCGAATTTTCTCGAACATGTTACCTAACTCAATGGTCTTCTGGTAATCCAAAACGATAAAATGTAAAATTTGGTCGAAGTCGTTAGAGCCGTTTTTTAGATAAAAATGGCTTGACCCATAATGACCCACTAATCGAAATTTTTCAAACATGTGACCCAGCCCAATAGTTTTCTCGTGCCAAAAAACGATTGGATACAAAATTGCCTTAAAATCCATCCAGCCGTTCTCTAGATATAAATAGCTTGATCTTGACCCATTATGACCCAAAATGACCCAATAATCGAATTTTCTCAAACATGTGACCTAGCCCAATGGTCTTCTCGTGCCCGAAAATGGTAAAATCCAAATTTTTGCGAAAATCGTTAGAGCCGTTTTTGAGATAAAATTTACCCACACACACACACACACACAATTTTTGCTCGCATTATAGTATAAGATTTAATTTAGATAAAAAACGTATATCATAACTAAAAAGGCAACAGACGACAATGCACTCGAATTCTTTTTGGCAATCTTAAAAATTATCTTTAACTTTTATACACACCATGCAATAAGATAACATTTAATCCATGTAAAAAACATGCATCATAACTAAAAGTGCAATACCAGCAAGTACTAGTCATATACGTTAAGATATCCAATTTTATTGCGTAGCCGTGTATATGAATTTATTTATATCCTACAAAATTCCCTTAGAATCCTAAGTAGGAAAAAGGCATCAAGAAAATGCGTAAAACAATTCAAACACAACCTTAAGTAATTCACGCCAAATTTTTAAGAATTATTTTTTACAATCTTGTATATGATCAATACCATTTATATACACCATTTAATAACCAAAAGTTTAGTTAAACTTATAACAGAAAATGCACTTTCAACAATTATCGTTCATGAGTAAAATCTAATTGAATTCCTTTATGTATCCCTATAACTGTAAATGAAAGAGAATCGCACTATAATTTACAGTAAGCATTTAAAATGCACCACAGTAGGGTAGATGTGCCAGTAATGGACCCCCTTAAGGAATTTCTCTGAAAAATAATTTTTTATTAATAGTTATAATTATTGTATAATTTTTTTTCATATTATATTAATGTTTCAACAATATTTAACTAGTCCCATAGTTACATTTCCCAATAGAAATAAAAATTTAATTTTAAATAATAGAAATATGTCTAAACACCCAAAAGCCCAGTAATGGACCACCTATGTTCCAGTAATGGGCCACCCTATAAAAAATAACAGATAATTGCTTTTAGGTGCGATCGTAATTATGTAAATACGTAGCACCTATAGTTGTCGTTCAGTCCGTCCGTCTGTCTGTCCGTTTGTCTGTCCGTCTATCTGTCCGTTTGTCTGTCCGTCTATCTGTCTGTCCGCATATAACAACACAAAAACTATCCAACCGAATCGGTTGAAATTTAAAATACATAATTATTACATAATTTTGTCAAGTCATTTCAAATTTCATGAAAATCGGATGAATAGATCAATTACAGGGAAAATCAAAAGTATTCCGTTACATTACGGTCAATGGGGAAAAAAGTTTGAAATGCATTTTAATCGTTTGAAATTTAAAACATATAAAGATTACATAATTTTGTCGAGTCATTTCAGATCTTATGATAATCAAATGCATGGATCAATTACAGGGACTATCAAAAGTATTCCGTTACATTACAGTCAAAGGGGGAAAAAGTTGCAAATGCATTTTAATGGCGTTACACTCATTCGAACATAATAAAATTGACATGAACCTATGACGTATATATATACTAAAATATAAATTCTGTACAATCTGAGATGCAAAGGAAATTACAGGACCATACAAAAGTATTCCACTACATAATGCTATAAGGGAAAACATTGTTTGGGACATGTTTTAATTATATTAAACTGTGCCACATTTTATGAATATGATATACGTTGCTGAGGTGTAATGAAAATTACTTCCTGTGTGTTTATAGGAACACAAAGAGTTCAACCACTGTACTGTATCCGAAGTATTGTCTACTATATCAGGAAGATCTGTATATTTTTAAAACTTCGTTGTCGTACGAACGAACCTCATTTGCTACGCTTCACGTGCAATTTCCAACTGGTTTCAATTGTATTTTGCTCCAGAATTTAATGGAAGCATAATAATAAAAAAAATATTAAAACTTAAATTAGAAATTCATTACATTAAAGGATTTATAATGAAAAAACATAAAACAAAATATTTAAATTTAAGTTATGAATTTTATTATATTCAAGGATTTATAATGTGGATATAAAACAAAATATTAATGATATTATTAACTGTTTATTATTAACTAACATTAAAGGATTTATATGTAAATATATACAACAAAATATTTAAATTTAAAGGATTTACAAGATAAAGACAATGTTTTACTGAAATCAAGGTTAGATAAAATTTAAAAAAGTCTCCAATGTTCATTCATATCATTATCTAAGTGATGTGCTTTGCAACTGTGAAACATAAATAACAGATCTTCAATTTTATTTTCCCTTTCCGATAGTCCAAACTGCTCAATATGGAATTTTAAAATGCATTTAAAATGATAAATGTTCTTGCACTATCCAACCACTTTCAGATAATCATATAAGCCCACCAATTTGGTACAGATTGTTTCCACAATTTCCCTTCAGAGATACTTATATGGATATATTATCACCAATGGAACAATCTCATTGTTTGCTGAAAAACATCCCATAACAGTGATTTGTTCTTTTTCGTTATTTGGTACTACATAATACACATCTTTAACTGATTTTGGTCCCAAAATTTTCCTTGTTTTAAGAGCACAAAAGAAACCTTGTTTTAACCTTAATGAAAATTCTCTCTGTATCCTTTAGAATTCGGAAGAAAATATCAATATCTTCTTCCAAATATGATTTTATATTTCTGAACCAACTTCTTTTGTAACGGCACATCTAGATTTTGTCAAATGTTCTGCTTGTGTTTTACACCAATTTTGGATGACTTTTTAAAAACAACTATTTATAAAGA
This sequence comes from Maratus speculifer, assembly GCA_964019185.1. Lineage (NCBI taxonomy): Eukaryota > Metazoa > Arthropoda > Arachnida > Araneae > Salticidae > Maratus > Maratus speculifer. Next base: position 115,808,805 of record OZ025292.1, read on the forward strand.
AATTGCCTTTATTAAATTCTAATAGGTAAAATTTAAGTATTAAATTTGATTATTTAGCTTTTCAATTAAATCAAACTATTTTATCTCGGCTGAAATAACACTTTTTGTACTGGTCACTTGGGTGGTCCATTACTGGAAAATCGCGAAATAAGCAATCCAGTAATGGACCACCCCTCCTAAAATCTTAAAAATAAGTAAAATTTTGTTAATGGCCATTGGTACATTAAATTCAATGTTTTATATTGCTAACCAAACAAAAACATTTAATTTTTACGGAAAAATAAAAAAATTATAAACTAAGTAAGTAAAGTCTGCTCTTAGCTTGTTCACTATGATTTTCAGTGAAAAACAGAAAAACTGTGAAACTTTATTTTCTGCTTCGTAATTGTTTTGACGAAAAGTGTAAAAAATTAATCCAGCTTATAAAGCATGCAAGGTGGAGTTCAGAAAAAAATAATAAAAGCTAAACTATTATTTATTATTTTTTTATAAACAAAAAAGTGCGAGGTGGCCCATTACTGGAAGGTGGTCCATTACTGGCACATCGACACTATTGTTTATTAGTTTCATTATGTTTGAAATAGCCTAACATTATTAAAATACGCTGCAAATAATGTTTTTTTTTTGTTAACCATTATGTATCTGAATTCTTTTGTGTAACCTTGTAAATGAATAATAAACGCTCTACATTCCATATTCTACAAAAGTGTTAGTGCACCTCAGAAGTTCATAACAATTCCATTATAATTTAAATAATAAAAGTTTATAGAAATAACTATAAAATCAAAGGAATTCCCAGAACGCGTTCTGAAATGTAAAATATAATAGCCGTCATCAGCTACTGCGAGTTGTTTTGACGGCCGTTTATCTGCACGAGGGATATAGGCCTGAGGAGGAGTGCCCTCCATGGGAAGACTTTCTAAAAGAACCTAGCCATTTTTTTTTTTTGTTTTTTTTTTTGTTAGAATTTAAGCACCAGCTTCTGTAAGCACGGATCCGAAAGGGAACAAGATCACAAATGAATAGAAAAAGGGAAAGAGGAGAGTTTACGAAGTGCGCGAATGATGACACTAGCAATAACGTAAACAACAATCACACAGGAGCACTTACAGAATTTGAAAGTATTGCCACAATGATAAAAAAATTAACAAGAAAGAAAAGAAATAAAGAAATATGATATATAAACAAAATTTAAATAAAGAAGAAAATTTAAAAATTAATTTTAATGGAATAACAATCATGTGAATTGAACAATGTAATGAGTAAAGATATATTTTTTCCATTCATAATCATTTTATTTCTAGTACTATTACTTTAACATAGATAATTTTCATAAACTGAATGTTTGATTAGCTAGATTCGTAAAATCTTACACAGTGCGTCGTTGCCGGTTAAGTTGACGCCAATTTTTTCGTTGCAGTTCGAGTTCAGGTTAAGTTTTTACTCTTTTGTGTGAAGATTGGATTGACCTGATTTTTCAAAAGAAAGTACTGAATATTTTTCTAATGAAAAAAATTTATATATAAATAATAATGAATGTATACGTGTTCATTTTTATACAGAAAGAGGAAAAATAATATTGGAGATATAATTGTAGGCTATTTTTTCCATAGTGATATTAAAATATACATCATATTATTTGTATTTCGGTTTCGCGTTTAAATATTTCGCATTAGAGCTTGCATACGAATCCATCGCATATGAATTCAGGTTAATAAATTTATTTCCCAGTTCGGATCGGGTTCCGATTGAGTTTAAGTGGAACTTTCGGGTTCAAGATGAATATAATCCGGCACGTACCGTTCTCTAATTCCGGTCCCTAGTTATTACAGTACATCTGAGATATATTTAATTTCCTTTACTTTGAATAGAACTATTCAGGGTTTTACTGCTGAAACAATATTGCTTTGGCCTATTTATTTTCGAATTGTACATTGTTATGTCATGAATAGTTAACAAGTTTGTTTAAGCTGCTTACTCAAATTATGCGATAGGCTTGCTTTAATTGTATAATCTAATAAATGCAATATCATGTCCACCTATTGGGTGTTATTATCGAATGACAAGTGTTTCTGAATTTTAGTATAATGCCATTATTATTTTCTTATAGGCAGCATTTATCACAATCATTTAGATTACTGCTGTGTAGCTAAATATACATATTTAGTAACATACATGTGACATTTTAAAGTTAGGAGCCAGAAACATCATCGCCAGGGTCCCCGTTCTTTGCACAGAAGTCATGGCCAGCGAGGGAAAAAATAAAAAATAAATAAATATAGCAGATCCAAAAAATCACTCATTGGTAGCTGTAAGTTTATTTATTCAACTGTAGTCATTATAGAGGGAAAAGCTCCTTTTTGCAAACGATCTTTTACCGAAATGTCCAAAAAATATTCCATCATTTACTTCAACCAGCCGTACTCATCGACGAAAGAACTCCAGAATCTCTCCCCTTCTCATCTCGAGACTTCCACCTTTTAAAACTAAAAAGAAAATTCTAGAACTTTCTGTAATCTCAAACCATCATCCTTTTATGTAAACAGAATTCTTGTCCAGATACGAGACTATTTTACACAGACGATAAATTTATTTAAAAAAAAAAAATATTTAACCAATTTATAATCGACTCATAATTTCTTAGGCAGACGATTTTTATCAATGATTAATTTTAAGAGAAAAAGAAAAGAAATGAATTTATTAATGCACACATCAAAGGTTGACGGCGGAAAAATAAATAAATAGATAAAATAAAATAATGATATTTTTTGAAAGGTATGGTTTTGGAATAAATTTAATAAGATTTTCTTAAAAAGGGTTGATAAAAACATAGAAGAAATCAGTTTTATTTGGAATATTAAGAAATAAAGTTTTAATTAAGAATATTTTTAATTTAGAGCCATCTTTTTTAATTTACGCATACTGGAATAATGTTTTTTAAGGCAAATTAAGAATTTATATTGTCTGCATACAGATTAACAGATTAGATCTAGAAACAAGATTTTAATTTAATAATTTGAAGTAAGTACGGAACATTATTATAAGAAAATTAAGGTAGTATAAAGGTTAGTTTTGGCGAAAATTTTTTAAATTTGTAATATTATCCCCCCTCCCCGAAAATTTGTATGAAATTGATAGTTAAATAAAACTAAAAGTTCAGACAACAGAAATATAATAATTTAGAAAAGTCAAATTTTGGAATAAAACTGTCAAACCCAGGAAGCCAAGAGATGGAAGAAAAGAAAATTAAAGCAATATAAAAAATATTAGCGATTAAAATAAAATAGTTAAGAGGAAATTAATCTGAATTAAATTTAGGTAGGAGCATTTCCCTGAAAGAGATACAATACTGTTACAATATCACTTACTATTTGTAAGTGCATAGGAGATAATACATATAATAACAGTAAATAAGTTATAAATATAAATAAGCAAGAGATAAAAAATATAATAAAAACAATAACAATTCGTTCTCATGGAAGTTTAAATAATTACAATAACTTAATGCATAGGTAATTTTAAATAAAGTTCTTCAAATGAAAAAAGTCTTTCCATTGTGTATAAAAGTCTTTTCCAATGTTCACTGAATACAGTCTCTTTAATTAAAGATCTCCAAATCTAGTTTAATCTTTGTTTTTTATGTTATGTTGGATCCAACATCTTTTAACAATCAATCAAATTTTTCTTTCAATAATATATCAATTTTTTAAATAATAAATAGCATCACTCTCAATATCAATAATAAATAATATAGAAAAATTTAAATAATAACAATAACAACAATAATAAGTGATAGTATAATAAGACTCCATATCCTAATATTTCTCAATAAGAGTATAATTAATACTAAACTTCATTATAGAAATCATAATGATAATAATAATAAAACAAGAGTATAATCAAAAGAAAATATCACAATTTGTTTATTATTGATAGGGAAAATATTGGTTGAGGATAAAAATAATTACATAGCAACTAAATAATTTTCTTATCTTCTAATAGCATAAGAAAGTATTTTTTGCTAGCCGAAAGTATAAATAAAAAAAATCATAATAATTCCAAAATCCAAATAAAATTAAATCTAACTATTTAGAAAATGGACTCTCAACCAGTATTTCCTTACAATAATTCCTCTCTGATATTCTTTTACAAAATTGTCAAATTTGGTTATAAGTTTTCAATGCCAAATGTAGAATAATGTTTTATCTACACATGGTTTATAAACTTTAATAATAAAATACAAATAGGAATAAAAGGTGTCATTCTTAATTGAGAAATGGAAATAAAAATAGTGTGCTTTTTTGAAAAACTTTTAATCTCTGTAGTTTTCACAATCACTGATAATCACATATTATGTTATAGGTTTAAGTAGAATCATCAGATTTTATAACTGTTATTACATAAATTTCTGCTGAATAAATAGAATAATACAATGTCAATAAATGAGTAAATATAGTTAGACTTAAATACACTTAAAATTAATTTATCAACATCAATTTGAAAGCCTTTACAATCAAAGTGCACACCTTATGCCTGCATAAGGAGCCCAATTTAATTCCAAAAACTCCCAAAAACAAGTAATATTCTTGTTGCGCACCAAGAACATACCTGCTAATTTTGAAAATTATGGTGATAAAATATTTAAAGAATAAGAATTAAAATTTAATCTACTGTCTTGACTTTAGTTTGATCTAGTGATTGTGATTGTATTTGAGGTTTTGTTTGTTTTTTGGGTTGCTCATGAAACAGTTTAAAATCTTCTGGTGAAAAATAGGGTCTTAATTTAGAAACATGCACAATAACGGAATTCTGTCCTGTCTCATAATTAAATTTATCTATTTCATAAATTACATCAGAAAGTTTATTTATAATTTTGTATGGTCCAGAGAAAGTAGGTTCTAATTTTCGAGTGTTAGGGTATTTTAATTCTTCATAAATTACAGAGTCTTGTATTTTTAATGGGCATTCGACAAAATTTCGATCATAGAGCTTTTTACTTTTAAGGTGAAATTCCTGAGTTCGCGCTTTCGCAATTTTGAGGGCTTTGTCTACTGGAGTTGTATACATTTTAACTGCCTCACACAAAACCATTACCCTCCATTTTAAAAATCTGAATCAAAATTATCGTGAAAAGTATAACTATATTTAGCTGCTAACTTTAACGAGAAATTTTATCTAATAAAAATAGAAATTGTAAATATCATAGTTATACCTTAAATTGGGATCAACTTTTTAATTCTATTATTTTATAAATCATAAACAGATACAGAAATTTTAATGATAGGTAATTTCTTACTTAAAATCACAAAATTTACTTAAAAAAAAAAGTAATCATATTTATCAGTCAAAACTCTAGCAACAGTTTTGTACAGTTCCATCTTTCTTACTGAATTTAAATAAATTATAAGAATCCGGGAACCAAAGCTCACTGTCACTAGAAATTCTAACAAATAAAGGGGAAAAAAAAACATAAATGTTAACTTAGTTTTATAGCTCAAATGTCTAGTAATAGCAACATGAATATAAAAATACTGTATTCTGAGAATAGTTCTTGATAACAAACAAATATCAATAATTTAGAAAATGCACTTTTTTGAAATAAACTTGAGCTTCTAAGTTCTTTTATACTTCATTATTATTACGAACTTATCTTTAAACGTGCATAAAAATATCATAATAGTCTTTAATATGCAACAGTATTAAGATATTGTCTTAAGAATATCATACTCTTTAATTTAACCCTTAAGAACAAAAATATTTCACTCTCCAACACATAATAATGATAATAATAGTACTCATAAATAGGCAAGTAAATAAAATTCACAGACAAATAATCAAATAAATAAACCTGACAAACAGAGAATAATTAATTTAAATAAATACATAAAAAGTATACAAATAATAGTAATTAAAATACTACGAAAAAAAAAATCTCACCGAAATCCTATTGTGCTCAACTATCTCGAAAAAATATTTTTATTTTCACCAATTAACAAGAAATGGTCTTGTAATTATTATTATTTTTTTCTTCTTTTTCATCATAAGAGGACTACTTTTTCTCGACCAAAGAACTTTACAGGAACAATTCCTCTGTTTTTGTCACTCCAGAAATCATGAGACTATGGCAGTTTTTGTTTAAGAACACATCCAATAATGACGGGCAAATTATTCAGCGATCCACAGTTTTTATTATCACTTCGTTCCATAGCAAGTTTCTTTAAAAACCAAAAAAAGGCAGCGCAGGCATAAAAGATCCTGCTGGCTCTAGAAAAGACTGTGACATTTTAAAGTTAGGAGCCAGAAACATCATCGCCAGGGTCCCCGTTCTTTGCACAGAAGTCATGGCCAGCGAGGGAAAAAATAAAAAATAAATAAATGTAGCAGATCCAAAAAATCACTCATTGGTAGCTGTAAGTTTATTTATTCAACTGTAGTCATTATAGAGGGAAAAGCTCCTTTTTGCAAACGATCTTTTACCGAAATGTCCAAAAAATATTCCATCATTTACTTCAACCAGCCGTACTCATCGACGAAAGAACTCCAGAATCTCTCCCCTTCTCATCTCGAGACTTCCACCTTTTAAAACTAAAAAGAAAATTCTAGAACTTTCTGTAATCTCAAACCATCATCCTTTTATGTAAACAGAATTCTTGTCCAGATACGAGACTATTTTACACAGACGATAAATTTATTAAAAAAAAAAAAAAAAAATATTTAACCAATTTATAATCGACTCATAATTTCTTAGGCAGACGATTTTTATAAATGATTAATTTTAAGAGAAAAAGAAAAGAAATGAATTTATTAATGCACACATCAAAGGTTGACGGCGGAAAAATAAATAAATAGATAAAATAAAATAATGATATTTTTTGAAAGGTATGGTTTTGGAATAAATTTAATAAGATTTTCTTAAAAAGGGTTGATAAAAACATAGAAGAAATCAGTTTTATTTGGAATATTAAGAAATAAAGTTTTAATTAAGAATATTTTTAATTTAGAGCCATCTTTTTAAATTTACGCATACTGGAATAATGTTTTTTAAGGCAAATTAAGAATTTATATCGTCTGCATACAGATTAACAGATTAGATCTAGAAACAAGATTTTAATTTAATAATTTGAAGTAAGTACGGAACATTATTATAAGAAAATTAAGGTAGTATAAAGGTTAGTTTTGGCGAAAAATTTTTAAATTTGTAATATACATATAGTACATATAATAGGATGAAATAGGAAGCGAAATATTACATTTAAATGCATAATATAGAAGTAAAAATCATTGTATACTTTCGAATTTAAGCTTTTGATTAAATATCTTGAGGAATACTTGACAAATTCTTTTATAATTTCTGGAATATAACAAAGCATCTTTGATTTTATATTTTCAACGAAGATTTGGTGACGAGGGCTTTTAGGGAATGAAAGAGAAACTAAAGAAAAAAATGCTTGCGATCCCCCTATAAAATAAAAATCACGACATTATCTGTTACTTCAAAAACACTACTATGTTGATATTGCACAACATTTTTATAAAATGGCACGTATATTACTATAGATATAACATTTTTTTAAAAATATTTTTTTTCTTTTTGGCATGAATGCTTTTTAACCAAATTTAACGCGTCAAATATAGATCATATTACTTTTACTTCGGGTTCGAGTTTAAATATTTCGCATTCGAGTTTGGATTGATTTGTTACGGACTCGCGATAATAATTTTTTTCCCGGTTCGGATTAAATTTCGATTGAATTTAAGCAGAACTTTCGGGCTCTAGATAAATATAATCCGACACGTGCAGTCTTCTAATGTCGGTCTTTAGTTATTGCAATACATCTGAGATATATTTAATTTCCTTGACTTTGAATTAAATTATTCGAAGTTATACAGTTGAAACAATATTGCTTTGGCTTATTGATATTCTAATTGTATATTTTAGTGTCATGAATAGTTAACAGGCTTGTTTAAGCTGCTTAATCAAATTATGTGATAGACTTTAATTGTATAAGCGACTAAATGCAATATCATGTCCACCTATTGTATGTTATTATCAAATGACAAGTGTTTCTGAATTTTAGTATAATGCCATTATTATTTTCTCATAGGCAGCATTTATCACAATCATTTAGACTACTTCTGCATGGCTAAATATACATATTTATTTCTAAGTTCGCTGTTATGAGTATTAAATTTTGCTTGTAGTGGTAATAAATGAAGAATATGGCAAAACAGGAAGCGAAATATGACATTTAGATGCATAATATAGAAGTAAAAATCATTGTATACTTTCGAATTTAAGCTTTTAATTGAATATCTAGAGGAATACTTGACGAATTCTTTTAGAATTTTTAGAATATAAAGAACATGTTTGGCTTTATATTTTCAAAGAAGATTTGGTTACGAGGGCAATTCGGGAATTAAAGATAAACTAAAGAAAAAAATATTTGCGATCACCCTTGTTATGAACTTTTGATACAATATTTTGTATGTGTTGAAAAGTGTTTCATAATCTATGCTTGATGCATGATTTTTTTCGCTGTTGTTTGTTGACTGATTTTCAACAAATAAATTAATGTTTAATGATTGTCAATGAGTAGATTTGGAACAGATTCCTCGATTATGATCATTCTTTTTATTTTTTGGCGGGCAGGTTTGTTCTAGTGGTTTTCCAAGGAAAAAAAGCACCAATAAGTAATTAAATTAAATTAATAATAATAATAATATAAATAACAATTTGTGGGAAACCTCTAATCATCCAACTACCTTTACAAAGCAACTGAAATTTAGCTCACTCTTACTGCCGCCGCAACGCGCCGATACTTTCCTGTATTATCATTAAAGATCAACCGAAAATTCGATATCGTTTTCATTTTCTGCTCAAAATCTCAGTTTCACTGAAAACGAATTTTCGGCGAAAATGCTATCGGAAATTGGGCCAGACCGAAACTATCTGTATTCTAAAAATTTTGTTTCTCTTGCCGGAAATTTTCAATACTGCTCAATTATTTGAGATGAATCGGTTCAAATGAAACCCTCTTTATTGATCGCTGTGAACTTCACTGTTTATAATTATCAGTCATGACTGACTCAAGATGTAAGTGTAAACTATAAAGTAAATAATGCCAATTTGATTAAATTTTGAAGACGATTTCCACGTGCGCATTACGAGCTGCAGACATAACAATAATTGAATTTATTTAGTTTGAAACCACAGAGGTGTTTCGAATACTCTTGTAGAAAGTTCTAGATATAGCAGATGATCCATTACAAAAATCATTATAAAAGGTAATCGAGGTGTGTATGTGGAAAACGTTTTTAATGAGATGAAATTCCCATAATTTAGTAATCATTCTGTGTTGTTGATGAATTAATTACATTTTATGTTCTATGAAAATATATTTTTGGTCAGAGGCACCGAGAGCCAATTTGGACCATACGTACAATTAATTAATAATTATGTTTATTTAATAAACACGTATAATTAATTAACAAGGATGTAAAAATCTAGACACCAGCAGGCACCACTAAATTTATATCGTTATTCATCGTCTAATATTCCGTGTAAAATTCATGTAAGAATTCTATTAAATTTTAAGCTTAATAATTCTATTTAATTTTAAGCTTAACTTCTAAATTTTAGTGGTGAGAGACTGCCCGCCAGACGTCTAGATTTTTGCACCCCTGCAATTATATATGTGTTAATTAAAAAATGTTCACTTATTTTCCGTTTTTGTGTTTGGTCCAAAATAGGAAAATTACCGAATTCGGTTTCGATTTCGCTTTTGTGTTAAAAAACATATTTCGGTGAATTCTTAATTATTATGATATTTCACTGGTCTTAATAAAATATCACCGATAAAACTGGCGTTAACTATTAATTTGCGCTATGAGTTTAGTACCAAATGGAAAAAATAATCGTTGGTATCGTTATTATTTCATACAAATGTTCATGTTTCACCAAATAGTATTTAATGCATTTAGATTTAATTGTTGCTTTTAGTGCCAGTTAGTGAATGATGTTGAAAATGACGTTAAATTTGATTGACGCTTAAAATGATGATGATAAATTTGAAGCTAAAAATAACTTTAAATTTGATTGTAAAGCCTGCATGTGATAAAAAAAACACATTTGAAAATTTCTTGAAATTTTGAAAGAGACCTTCATATCTGTATAACTATACGTGTTATTCCTACACAAACGAAAAAAATCTTGTGAAATAATCATACAACCAAGTGCTGCAGTTATAGATTAGTTAGTGTATTTTATTTCACAGGATTATCCTAAAACTTCTAATCGTAGTTGATAGTCTAGTGAATTCGTGATCCAACTTTCGCTTAAAAAATTGAAGCCAGACATTTTCTACCTAATCTTGAAGTTCACCTAGAAGAATTTATCAAGCACCTCTCTGGATATCTCGTGAAATATGTAAAATCGAAAGTGATTGGTAATTTTATTGCAAAATAGTGGAATTGCGTATTTTGGAATTCAACGTGCTTAAGTAATTCAGTGAGTAGTATCAATTTTGAATTCAGACACTTTTGTCCGGGAGGGACATATGTGGCTCCGGGGGGACATTATGGTGTTCCGGGGGAAAGTGCTCTTTTTGACCATTGAAAACACAAAATCTCAAAATTTCCGGGGGGGGACATTTTATTGCTCCGGGGGGATGTCCCACCCGGGCCACCCTTTGAATTCAACACTGAGATGAATAAATAAGAACTTCAAATCATGCATCACACGTATCAAAATATTATGTATGTAACATCCCGTAAAGCATGGTGACATCACTGCAACGTCATTGTGAAGTCACATTGTGACTTTGTGACCATCGATTGTCGATGTGACGTTACGTGACGTCGATGTGAAGTCACAGTGACTAAAATGTGAAGTCGTTATGGCCGTTTTAGAGCTCTTTTGTGACGTTTCACAGTGGTCACAATGTGACAAATTTGCGAAAAATGTGTCATTTGTGACTAATTTGACATTAACATTGTGACGAAACTGTGACAAAAGCGACGATATTTAAATTGCCAGAAACATGTTTTTTAAAGTAAATAACATGTTTTGAAGGATATTTATAAATTTCTAAAGATTTTTAAGAAAGTCACATCTCAGTCACAATGTGATGTCACTGAGTGGTGGCGTTTTGGTCACAGATGTGATGTGACCAAAGTGACTCACAGTGACGTCACTGTGACATCACTGTAACCATGCATGCTATTAGGGGTCTTCTTGTGGTGTCATAAATCGTGGCATAAGAACTGGACTCGGGAACCTCTTATTGGACCGAACTCTTTTTATTAGGCCGCTCTTCGTACAGATTGATTCGCGAGTCCGGTCGGAAATCACCCGAGCAGGTTACGTAGATTATGGGTAGTTACATGGCCGTAGGTTCCGCAGGCATCTCATAACTGCAAAATCTCTCTTTTTTCGCGCGTGTTCTGGGTAATATGTTGTGGATTGTAATATTTTCCAGCAGAGGGCACAGTTGTAAATTTGGGAGGAACATTTAATTTAATTGGTTCATTAGATTTTGATTGATATGTGTGGTCGAAGCCCTTACAATTCCCGGGTCGGTGACGTATGAGACCCTAACCACAAATTGCTGCAAAAAACACTTAGCTAAACAATTTTAATCTTAAAGAGCATCCAAAAATGATATCTGAAAATAATAAACGTTAGGCTGGGAAAGAATGTTATCAGGGGCAAAATAACTTTTAAGCATCAGAATTAAAGATAAAAATATTAATTGAAACTTTAAGCTTTTTAATTTCAATTCTAAATTTAAATATTACAAAGGGGTTTAGTTTTTTTTTATCCTTTCATGTATTTCTCACAGTTATTTGATGGTATAAAACATTTATAAGATAAAATTCTTCTCTAATATAATCTTTAATTAAAAATATCACAATACTTTAACTTGAATTCAGTGCCGAAAAAGGAATATAATAGAACCTAGCACTATACTAATGAAAAATAGATGGGCAGCATTCAGTTTTTTTTTTCCCATCCCCAATCTTATATTTCACTTTGGTCTAGTTCCTAGCCATTTTCAGTGTTACAGATTAATCCATCTAAATAGTGTGACCTACTAAATGATGACTGTATGTCACTTCTGCTTCATCTATCTATGTAAAACACTGTCTTTATCGAAATGCGTTTTCCGGTGAAAAGACAGTTTTGTCTTCCGGGCGATAAGACGTCGGAGACCATATTTAACTTCTTTGACTTGGAACAAAATGAATCGAAATTTCGCTGCCTAGGCATTATTGTTTTAACCTATTTATCTCCTAATGATGTATTTCAATGTCATGAATATGTCATAGCCTTGGTAAAGCTTTGCATTCTAATTTCATGATGTACTCGTTACGTGAAGGGAACAAATTCATGTAATGTTTATTCATTGAAAGTTATTATCGAATGACAAATGTTTCTTAATTTTAAAATAATGTTACTATTGTTGTATTGGGGACACAACTTAATATACTAATCGATTAAAATTGCTTAATGCAGTATGTTTCAATGTGCATATTTTAAATTAATTATTATGTTTAAGAGATTTAGCTTTTAGCAGTAACTAGGTGCGTGGTAACCCGATGTGTTGCATTGGAATTGCAACAAATCACGAGATCATTTGATTCTTATGGAGAAAAGGAAATACAACTTTGTAGCAAACATAGAACCTAATTATAATACTAATCTTACTAAATACGATATTTCAAAGAATAAATTATATTTACAATTTAACTTTTAAAAGCTTTTCCACCAAAACACATTGAATACCTTTATTTGCCAAAAGACTTTTGTTCTTCCAAGATTTGGCTTCGAATTTCTGAGCTAGTAGAAATAACGTCATTTGGAGATACTTACACAAAAATGACTTTGTTTTGGCAAATTTATTCAAAAGTATCTCATATTTATGAATTAAATACCTAGAGAAATAAAAATTTCCCCGGTAAAAAATTTTGGTTTTAACAACCTTTTGAAACTTTTAATCACCATACTAGGGAAATAATTAAAAATCTGTTTTTGTATTTTAAATTAAATTACAAAAGCTACGATTGATATTTTTCCTTTTACGTCAATAGAATTTATTTGTATGTTCCGGTCGACAGAGACGATTTTTTGCTTTCTAAAATTAACTGATTTTCGAATTCCAAATCTTGAATATGCGAAAATAAGTTTGTATTTCGTGAAAACTTACTATAAAAATACAGTTCAATTACAATATTATTTCATTATCTATTCAAGTAAAAGATGAATTCAGTTTGAAAATGATGTCGAATAAAGAATTCTAATAATGCCTATCATTTTTTACTTTGCTCATTAAAATGGAGCAATTTTGTTTCCATGATAACAAAAAATATTAAAAATTACGAAAAAAAAAATATATTTCGAAAACTAATTCAAACGTTTAAATTGCAAAACCTCTTTTGAAATCTTTGATTTTTTTTTCTATATAACGGTGTAAGAATTAAAAATGTGCGATTTTCAATTTTTTTTTTTGTTGTTTTTTTGTTTTTTTTTTGTTTGTTTTTTTTAAATGCTGTAGCAAAAATTTCCAAATTGAAATTTCATCGTCAAGCGTTGCCATTCGTAACGCAAAATGACATCAGCGTTACACACAAACACGCCCATCCTTTATAATATAGACTGATATATAAATGATAAATTAAATCATGCTTAAATATTCGAGCAAAATATGACATTTAGGTAACTGTATGTTTTACTGTTCCTTATTACGTTAAGTAAACTAGGTAAAAAGAATAAATACGAAGTTCAAATAATACTACGTGTATGCAAAATATTATAAATTTGAATTATTCTATATAAAAAAAATCACATTTTTTTATGATATAAAATTTTACAATTAAATCCTTCCCGATGTACATTTTATAGAAAAATGTCAACACTCTATTTAAAATTCAGTGTCGAAAAAGGTTATATTAAATGCCTATATATCATGTAAAATGGATGACAAGACTTAAATCCTTTCTTCCATTCTTACATCACATATTTCAAGTTCTATTTCCCACTCCTTTTTGCTGTTATCAATTTCGGCTTAATAGTGCAATCTGCTAAATGATGATTGCGAATCACTTCAAGTTCATCTATCTAGGCAAACATTGTCTTTATCAAATTTGTTTTCCTGTGAAAATACGAGTGCTCCGAAAGATAGAACAACCAGACATATTTAACTCTCTAAATCAGACTTCGAATCAAATAAATCAGAAATTTTCTCCTTAGACTTTGCCATTTTGACCTATTTATTTTACAATTATTTATTCTATTATCCCGATTATGTCATAGTCTTGATTGAGCTCCCTTCAGTCAAGGCGAGAAAGAAAAATCCCAATGTAAAGTCTATAGTGGCGTTATTTTAAAATTTCTCTCTTTGATTTTAATATTTTTGATTTTTTTTTTCACAGTATAGATGAAGAAGATCTACAACAGGGTTAGTTTTTACTTTTTCGATTTTAGTTATATATATATGTAGATATATATATATATATTTTTTTTTTTAGGATAATTTAAATTTTAGAGCAGACTCAAACCGGTTAAAATAAAGTAACTTAAAGTAACTTTAAAAAAACAAAATCTGAAACCAAAATCGAATTTGTAAAAACAAGCTCGATTGTAGATCATCATCATCTGTCTTATGCAAAAGAAAAAATCCTTCAAAAATAGGAAAATCAAATCGAGAAATTTCAAAATATTACCCCCATAGACTTTACATTAGAATTCGAATTTATTCGCATGACTAGTGTGGATCACACAAGACTACATCTTTATAAAGTTCTGTTTCCCACCCCTTTTTGTTGTCATCGATTCCGGCTTAATAGTGCGATTTGCTAAATGATGATTGCCGGACACTTCACGTTCATCTATCTAGGCAAACATTGTCTTTATCAAATTTGTTTTCTGGGAATTGACGAGTGTTTCGGGAGATAGAACCATCAGACACATTTCACTTTCTAGATCAGACTTCGAATCAAATAAATCAGAATTTTTCTCCCCCAGACTTTGCCATTTTGACCTATTTATTTTTTAATTATTTATTCTGTTACCGCGATTATATGATAGTCTTGTTTGAGCAAACTTCAGCCATGGCAAGAAAGAAAAACTCCAATGTAAAATCTATACGTTATTTTAAAATTTCTCGCTTTGAATTTTAATATTTTTGGATTATTTTCTGATTTTGTATAGGATAGGTGAGGAAGATATACAAGCGAGCTAGTTTTTACTTTTTTGATTTTGAGTATAATTTATATCTATATATTAGAATAGTTTCAATTTCAGAACCGGTACCTAAAGTTAAGGTAACTTCTAAAAAAAATCTGAAACCAAAATCGAAGATGCGAAATCTAGTTCGGTTGTAGATCTTCATCATTTATCCCAACTATACTCAACCTGTGGCCCAGCGACGTTTTATGTGCGGTCCGAGGTATATAATCATTAATCCATATTTTTACAATTAACATATAATGTTAATATATAACATATATATTAACATTAGATACATATAAAAAAAATATTTATACTTTTCATCATCATTTTATATATTTTTGTGGGAAGATAATTACATACAACAGCACAAATTTTAAATGAAAATTGTGTTAAAAGCCTTTTCTTAGTCAAAAATTCTTTTTGCATGCAGGCCTATTTGTCCTACAGTGATTTGCACATTTCTTAATCTTCAACAATAATAAAACATCATTCTAATTTAAATTTGCACTATATATCTCTACATTTTTTTTTCATTGAGCAAAATATGGATTTTTTTAAAAAAGTCTCTTTGGAAATGCTACATCGTTATAGTTGTATGTTTCATATCTATTATAGAGCAAATACTACTTTTAAGGGTTGATTTTTTGTTGCAGAAAAGTTGGCAACGAAAATATTTTACAGTATTAATTTCAAACAGCAAAGTTTATTATTTGGAAATAATGATGTTAGATTTTTTGGTTATTTTTCTTCCACGACATATGTTCTACACTGGTAGTAATATTAACTTTGTTAGATTTTATTGTTAGATTATTTATGTTCTTTTATTTTTTTTAAACCTTTTTATAAGTGTGTTGCGGTTCGCCTAAAGTCTGAAACTTATGTTTGCGGCCCGCGAGAAAGAAAAATGGCTGTGTATGGCTGATCTATTCTATGCACACAAAAAAACGCTTAAAATTTTTAAAATCAAAGCGAGAAATCTGTTAATAATATCCCCATAGACTTTACATCAGCATTCAAGTTTATCCTTGTGACTAGTGTGGATTCTTAAGGACTACATTATATTAGAATAATAAATAACACGATTATTCAATCGGTAAATTAATTATAACAGATTTAAATTTTCCAAGTAGGTGAAAAAAGTCCGGACCAGGATTCGAACCAGGAATGTATTGGCTGAAGCCGTCAATGCTCTTCTAAGAAGAGCATTGGCGGCTTGGATAATTATAGCATCATAAATTATTCTAATGATTTCGTATGCAGCATTTTCTGCAGTTCCACATACTGATCTTCGATTTATTCTGTGAGCTGATCCATAGTATCAAACCACATTGTATGTTCTTTAAGGCTAGGTGGGTGAAATAGTTCTCCAGTGTTCTTCCAGGATGGCTCAGTTGGAAGAGCATTGTCTGCTTTAGCCAATACATCCCTGGTTCGAATCTTGGCCCGGATTTTTTTCACCCACTTGGAAAATTTACATCTATTATGACTATATTATAATTCTTTACTTGTAATGCGCATGCCAAGATTTCATTAATGTGAAAATTATATAAACAGCACACGAAGAAAAATCTTTTTGCATGTTTTTCTCCAACTTCAATGGAAAAAAAGATTGATTTTATCTTATTATGAAAAATAAGATTTTTCTTATCATAGAAAACAAAAACATGTGTAGACAATGGATTCCTATTAATTAGCTATACTCACATTTGCTTAATGATATTTACACACCATTAATCTATTTGTTGATTAAATTGTCTTAGAAATAATCAAGCAATATTAATGAGACCAGTTACGTTCATTTATTTTCGAAATTTGACTCTTAAAAATTTGACAGTATTTTCATCAAAACTGATACAACGGTTTATTGTTTAGTTTTTATATATTATCCTTCCCTTTCAGCTCCCCACTTGTGATTTCATTTTAAGTATATACAGCTATAGTTATATCTATCGTTATATACATCTACACTAGTTCATTTTTATTCGTTGTTTAAATGAGACTACATAAAACATAAATCATGATTATTTTGGGAATAATTTACGCTCAAATTAAATCCATTGTTTGGATGCAATTTAGAACAATTGATTTTGGCACCCATTTTGAAATAAGAAGACATAATATATTTTGAATTGCACTTCTTTATACATTGTGGAGTATTCTTCTATAATTATATTCATATTTAAGTATTATTATATATTTCAAATCAATTAAATCTGATGTATTTGCTATTTCTTATGAGGAAGGACATAAATTATTGGTTATTGCTTCACTAAAATTGATATGTAAAGATATTTTTCCTATAAAATTAAAATTCAATAAAATAAAATTATTAAACATAAAATATACTTTAGAAAAAAAACTTTTGCATTCAACAATTTGTGCCATTTTGATAATTTCCACCTTTTGAAAATTTCACTTGTACGACCAAAGGTTAAGAAAAGGGAGGTAAGACGTTTTAAACACCTCAGGCTCAAACGTTTTAAACACCGCATTGGCCAAGAAAATTCAAAATTAGACATTCGACTGAAAATTGTTTTGTTTCAAATTATGTTTTTTAAAAAAAAGTTAGAAGGACGTCTTTATAGTCAAATAATAAAAATTCTGATATTTCCACCATCAACATTCCGATTTGACATTCTATTTTGATTTTTCAGATAATTTTACTCGATGATATCAAACGGTAATTCATTCGGTGAAATATTTTAGGAAGTTTTTGTGGATTTAAAACATGATAAAAAAAACATGATAAATTCTCTTTTAATAGTTGTAAAACATGCATACAGGGTGAGTCATAAATATCGAAACAATAGGCTATCTCTGTAAATATTGCCCCTAGACCCATACTTCCAATAGCAAAATTTCATCAAAAAAGGTGAAGTTTTTGATAAGATAAGTTGCAACTCCATGGGGGGGGTCTATTTGAAAAAATACGAAAAGTAAATTTTTATACAGCCCCCGTACAGCAAAATTCCCAATTAGGAAATTATTCCTAATCCATTCCTAAACTGAAAAAAAAAAATTCATTTCCTTATCTAAAACCCCCACAGAGATATTAAAATGCAAATTTCTCCAAAATTCATGACTTACACCACTTAACCATGCCTGTAAAGGAAGACTTTTTGATTGAATTTGAACGCATTTGAGGGATCGTCTATAAATTATCCGGTATTAAATCTCGATTTAAGACAGTGGCTGTTATTTGGACATAAAACAGCAGCGCATCGATTTAAAGCTAAATTTATCTTCAAAATATATTGGTAGTCTGCAATGAACATCTGCATGGATCGAAATATCTAGGACCGGTTCCAAACCGACCCAAAGTGAAAATGTTCGGCCCAGTCTGGAAAAAATGTTAAAATCATTACCCGGACCGGCCTGGAAAAAAAGTTTAAATTATATCTCGACTGAGCCAAGAATTTCTACAAAGTTTCTTGCATCGGTGTGGTTAAAAATTGTTTTGTACGGAGGAATTTTGAAAAAAAAAAACTTATTGCAGTTTTTCGTTTTTTATATTTATACTTTTTGTTATTAAAGAAGCGCCAAAGGCTGTGATATATTTATTTTAGCAATGAATCTCTTTATATGTAAATATTTCATTTATATTTTAATATCGTTAATCCATATCCCATGCGTTGGAGACTTTGAAAATAGTTATACAGTAAAACCTTTTAAGACGGAATCACATAGGAAAGAATAAATACGTTATAGACAATTGCCCTTCCTAGGAGGTGTAAATGGAGTTCATTTTTCCTCAGGTATTGTTATAATTATTTTTCATGGATCAACACATTTTCCGTTTAAGACAGAATTCCGTCATAGGCAGGTTTTTTAATTGGTTTTAATGTACTTAATTTTTTAGCCTTTAAATATACTATTTTTTTAAATAAATTAAAAAAAAATTCAGATTTTTTTTTTTTTTTTTTTGTAAAATAAAAGCAATTTCAAAATGTGTTTTTCGTAAAATGTTTGATTGAACCAAATTTCACTTATTTTATGCACGTATTAGGTCAGTCAGAGACAGTGATTTTAATACGGAATGTTCGAGACCGGGATTGAATATTTCCTCCAGTGCAAACTTAGGAAGAAGGGAGTTATATTATCTTTTCAATAAATATTTTAATAGTTTTAAAATTAATATTGAAAAACAAAAACCCTGGAACAAAACTAAAATCAGATTTTCATCTTTAATTAAATGGAAAGAAATTGAAATCTGATAAATAATGTTTCAAGTTATAACGATTTTAAATTATCCCATTTAAATCAGTACTAATCAGATGAAATTTTTATAAATTTTAAGAGAAATTTCAGGATTTGATTTTCTTAGCAAATTATATGACTAATCATCACAAAAAAGAAAAAAAAATCAAAATTCTAACTCAAAAGATAGATTTTTTTACACGTTTCCTAGAACTGTTAAAATAACATTGTTTTTCGAATTGTGCGCATTTCAATTTGTGTCTAATCCCTTGATTTATTTAAACGGCTATAACTCTGCGAATTTTGATGATATGAAGATGCAGTTTTTTGTGTCTTGTTCAGAACTGGATAGGGAAAGTTTTTCTAATTGGGATTTTTATTCAACGGGGGCCGTATTAAAATTTAGATAGCCTATTGTTTCGATATTTATGACTCACCTTGTATATCTTTTTAAACATAAACATAACTCCAAATAAATCTTGGTGGAATGAGCTGTAAATTTAGAGCTACATATGTGAAACTTCTAGAAAAAGATTGCTATTAAAAAAAAAATAAAACAGTGTTTCGGGCGAATATGATAATTTGTAGATGATGTGTTTCGATTAACTCATTAAATAATCTTGGTTGTTTTTCTAACTTGTGGTTTTTCTTGCAATTTTAATAGTAATCCTATTCCAGATGACCCTACTGGTTCATATTACCCGAAAAATGTAATTATTATTTTTTATCTAAATAGTGATTTGTATTTGTTTTTCTTCCCTTTGAACGAAATGAAAATGTTTTAAGATATAATACAGTTTGAACTTCAGTAGCTTTTAATGTATCTAAAAAAACTGTACATTCAAGTTATGTTATGCTACGTTAAAAAAATCTGTGTTTTTTAGGCCAAGATGAACATTGATTCCTTGTAAAAGAAGGTTTTAAAAAAAACTATTTTTACTCTTATATTTATAAGTAAATAAAGAAACCCTTTCACTGACTTCAAATAATTTCAAAAAATACTATACAAACTAATGCATTGCATGGAT
The DNA here is from genome assembly GCA_964019185.1 of Maratus speculifer. Classification (NCBI taxonomy): domain Eukaryota; kingdom Metazoa; phylum Arthropoda; class Arachnida; order Araneae; family Salticidae; genus Maratus; species Maratus speculifer. The sequence continues at coordinate 115,829,259 of OZ025292.1, forward strand.
TCTGAGAATGCCTTGTTTTGTATATCAATTAAGACTATCAATGCCTCTTGGTGCGAGCGCAGGGTCATTATTATGACAGCCCATGTATCTGCTTATTGTACTTTGTATTTATAGACCACCACGTAAATCTTTCACGAACCTCTGAAGAGAGCAGTTAAAATGAGAGCAGTTAAAAGAGACCTTTAAAAGAGCACAGATTTATGTTTTCTTAAAACTCAACATTCTTCTTCTTGTAAAACGTATTTTCCCTTTTGTTGTTTTATGATATATTTGACAATTTTCGTAATTAGTAACTTTTACATCCATTGTATTTTGAAAATTACTATCTTGGAATTAAAAACTCCACAAATGTTTTTTTTTTAATCTTGTCTTCACTCGACTTTTCACCTGAAATTTAAAAAAAAATTCCAGAGATGAAAAAAAAATTAAATTTTTAAAAGCGAAGAAAAATGGTTAAAATTAAATTTAAAAAGGTTGAATGGTTAATAAAATGTAAAAGTTTTTAAAATAGAAAGAAAATTGAATTCGAAACTTCCGTTTACTAGTTCCGTTTACCTTTTACTACTTTATATGCTCTACCTACAAGCTATGATGTCTACATGTAAAAAGTTGAAATTAAGTCTCTTTTGAAAGTTAAATCGCAAAAATTAACGCAGACATTAAAAAAACAATTTAATTAAAACAATAGACTTTTTCAAAATTTTATTATTTGTCGTGCAATACGAGGGTATACAGCTGTAAGTACACAAAATTTGAAGTCTCTCACTTATAAATTTTTTGTGTATGGACTCTGTGACGGATGGACAGACGGAAGCCAGAGACGAATGGGGTTTTGTAAATACAGTATAAAAGTAAAGAGATCCGTTCACTGACTTCAAATAATTTCAAAAAATACTATACAAACTAATGCATTGCAGGGATTCTGAGAATGCCTTGTTTTATACATCAGTAACGATTATCAATGAATCTTGGTACTAGCGCAGGGTCATTATTATGGCAGCCTATGTATCTGCTTATTGTACTTTGTATTTATAGACCACCACATAAATCTTTCACAAACGTCTGAAGAGAGCAGTTAAAAGGAGAGCAGTATATCACGTAAAAAGAATCTTTTAAAGGGTACAGACTTATCTTTTCTTAAAACTCAAAACTGTTTTTCTTGTGAAACAAACTTTTCCTTTTGTTCTCCCGTAATATATTTGACAATTTCCATAATTAGTAGCTTTTAAATCCATTGAGCTTTGAAAAACGACTGTCTATGAATCAAAAACTTCAAAAATATTTTTTAAGAAGAAAAAATCTTGAATCCATTCGACGTTACGAACAATTTATTGGATAGGGGGAACTGGGGCACATTGATACACCCACTTTACAGCACACAGGGTCAGTACAGGAAGTTTCACAACAGCTTCAAAAGGTGATACTAGTGAAATTAACTACGTACAGAAAGTTTTGGAATGATTCAATAGTTTGATGAAATGGGATGGGTGATTAATTGTTTTTGTAGGTCAAAAGTAAATTTGAGTTGTATAATTGAAATGGTATTATACAACTGTTCCAATATTTTCGACCGAAAAGAATACCCTCCCTAGCAAGTAAAGCTACTCTTTATCAGTTCCTCATTCTTTATTGTTAGATAAATTATGAAGTGTTGGATTTGCGACTCATTTTATTCAAAATGGCTGTATAGGGCACATTGATACAGTCTTTGTCGGGGCACATTGATACAACCTAAATCCTTTTCTAGTTCATTTTTTCATTACCTTTTATTTTTATTTTTTTTTATCATACACTCCTTAATTCAACCATTTTTCGTCAAAAATTTCTACTATTAGTTTTTATTGAAGTGAAATAGCTCTAATTTCTTTATATTAGAACATTTTATAGTATTTTTGGAAACAGAAGACGTACAAACTTACACAATGTCTAGTGGTAGTAGAATTGACAAAAGAAATGGACTGCAGCCTAGCAAATCTCAAACTTACATCGATTCTCTAGAGAAAAAGTATAATCGACATGAGATATGTTAAGTAAAAGAAACAAGCTGCAGAACAGTACGGAATAATTATATTATAAACATAATTTTTAATATAATTATCCTTTATTCTCTGTTTGTAAACCGATTTATAAACAGAAAACCTGGTAATTCTTTCACCTTTCCTAAGAAAAAAGATAATTCTGGGGTTAAAGTGCCTGATATGACAGTTACTACAGCCAACAAACAGACAAGGAACAGCCAGAACATCAGGTCATTATACATTTCATTTTGATTGCTTTAATATCGCTTACAAATAAAATGTGTGCGATTTTAATGTCTATAACTATATATAAAATGGTTTGTTAACTATTTTTCTATGAAACATATGCATTGGTGTTATTTTGTCTCTCCATTTTTCCCAGACGTGTCAAAGTGTATCAATCTGCCCCGGGGATGGGGCACATTGATACAAATTACTTTTTTTCATTTTTTAAAAATTACATGCAAAAATAATATATAAAACAACGATTGTACATTTTTATAACACACTACACTGGTTTTGCTGACATCACATAGAAAAATAACTTGAAATTTCTGCTTTCTAGACACCAAAAAAAATTTTTTGAAAAAAGCTGTATCAATGTCCCCCAGTTCCCCCTACTGTTAATTTAAAAAAAATCACACCGTGAAATCAGCTGGAGTCGAACACAGGTTCATTCGTTTTAAAACTACAGCCATTACCTCTGAGACCCTAAAGCTACACTAGACCATAGCAATATTTATCACTGACACATTTTCCTGGTGGTATGACACATTCCCTTGGTTTTGTGTACAGTTGGTCACATAATGTTTTGAAAATGGTTTAAAAAAGAATTAATTATCTAATCCAGCCGATTTTAAAAGAAATCTATACAATTTTTTCCAAATAATCTGTAACATTATTCACCAAATGTGAGATTAATCTAAAGTACCGCTTGGGAGCCATTGTGCACACACACATTTACTCATACAATTCATGACCACTATACGTTTTAATCTACGATGTTTGACTATTAAGTAACGAGACTAATATTGTAAATTATTTAATCTTAAATTTAGTTATCCCTTTCATTATATACACTTTCCTTTATGTTTACAGCGCTCTATGTTAATTTTCCATTGTTTGAAACAGTACAGGAAGTCTTTTTCTAAGAGCTCTTTTCATAACGCGCGACAATTTTCCTTTCACAGTTTCAATGATCTGAAATCTGATTTCTACATGATGGTTACATCAGGTTAATACATATTCAACTTAGATGAGAAAATAAAAATCAAATGGTGCCAGATCTGACGAATAAGCTGGAAAGTCCAACACCGGAATGCGATGCTTGGCTAGAAACATCTTGACAGACAATGCAATGTCAGCAAGTGCGTTGTCCTCATGAAGTGCCCATGACTAGGTCTTTCTACAATTAAGATCTCTTTTTGTATATTTTCATGGAGTTGAGCAAGGGCCTCAAGGTATAGTAATGTTGATTAATAATTTTACTTTCGGGAACCCAGTCAAAGTGTACAATCCCATTAACATCAAAATATTTCTCCGTTGTTGATATGTAAGTTTCGACCCGAGCAAAGTCTTTCCGGCTATCCTGGATATGCTTAAACCATTTAAAAATCCCAAAATGATTATCCTAACGATACATTTCAATGTGATCAATAAAAGATCTCAATTAGAAAATGTGTCTCAATTTTTTATTACACAAACGCACCGAGTTTAAAACAATGTTATTAAATTTAGGAAGTTTGAAAAACCTTAAGTTTAAAAATGTTAAAATTTGTAAAGTTTTTAAAACTTTGTAGTTGAATTATTTTTAAAACATGGTCATCTAAGAACATCGGAAATAATACCTGAATGTAATTTTCTATGGTATGATCATATATGAAATCTGTTACATGCGGCTTCTAAATCTTTTGTATCCAAGTCTCCAAACACGCAGCACCGTGATTTCATAAGGTTTATTGTAAAAAAACATGTGTAAGCATAATCTTAATCTATTTTAGAAAAAAAAAATCAGAATTTCAACTTAAAAATCAGAGAGTTAAAAAAATAAAATTTATTGAGTTACATAAAAACAAATAATTCAATTTATCTATCATAACTTATCAGCATTCCTCAAAATAGAATTGCTTTAAAATATTCTGTTGCTATTCGCATAATGAAGTGAAATAGGCCTGACAAATGAATCTTCTCTTGTCGTTTCGTACCAGGCTATTTTCTAGATATCAACGATTGCCAACCCACGCAATACATAACAAAAGCTCGGCTTTGTTAGAGATAAATGGATTGATCTAACCAGCAATTATCATTCTCTAATGTAAACAAAAGAGAGTAATGATAAAAAGGGAGGAGCTAGCCAGAAAAATGAACACGAAGATAAGTACAGAAATTGTGAAGGCAGAAATTAATGTGCAATGAGTTTCCATGTTCGGCTTATAAATTAGATAAGTATAGCGTAGTTAGGATGATTAATATTCCAATTATGAATAAATTGCTTTATTTTGGCGGTTATTGTTGAGGGAATGACATTTGAGGATACTGTTATTATATGAAAGAGATTTCTGTTTATGTATCGATTGAGTTATTGCTTTGCATTGAGCATGATTCATTCATTATAATTATCTATGAGGATGTTTTAATATCTTTATAAAGTATGATATTGTAAAGTTTTAAGCTAGTATTTAAGTTGGTCATAGACCGGGGGGCAACAGCAGAGACATACAATCACCTTATCGAATTCACGGCTGAAATTGCAGAATTAGTTAAAATTCGATTCGCATATTAAAATGAAATCGGTTTGTCAAGTAATACCTTAGTGTAAAACTCTTGAAAACTCGATTATAACGGTTGACTCTTATGTTTTTTGTTTAAGTTTACTATTATGTTTTCTTTATTCCAGTCCTCCATGTTTTTATAAGTTTGGGTGTAGGAAAGCATAATGATAAATTTACGAGTCTGCCACTAAAAATCGATTTTTTCAGATGTTTTCCACCAAGAAGGACTTGGCAGGCAGATTGCGTTTAAATATGCGCATCCATTTTTGACTGAAAATAGAATCTCAGCCCTGAATTCAGTCACATAATTGTCTGTGCTGCGGCCTCCCGGTCTATCAGGAAATTTATGCCACACTGGATCTCTAAAACTTTGTTATCCAGGTCTCCAAACACGTAGCACCTGTGACTTTATAAGATTCTATATAAAACGGATACATATTTACATATATTTTAATCTATTTTAGAAGAAAAACGGATAGGGAAGGAGAATTTATCAAAATTTGAATATAAAAATCAGTAAATCTTCAAAAAAAATATATTTGAGTTACATATCATATCATATATATTATAAAGCAGAAGTTCTGAAACTTCCAAACGGGTGTTTTCAAAAACTACCCGATGGATCTTTTTGCAGATTATATCATTCGATAGGAAATATTTTTGCGGAGGTTTATGATACAAATATACAGGGATAACTCTGGTTTTTCGTACTAAATTTCGTATTTTTCGGTTATTTTTGACGAAAGGGTGCCAGTACTTATTTTTTGGCGAAAATTATCATTACTAAAGAAATTAAAAAGGATATATCTGTTAGAAATATTACAAACATCTTGCAAATAAAGGCAGAAAATATTTACTGATAATAAAATAACTATTGATAACAATAATAATAATAATAATAATAATAAAGAAAAACCATTTAATGAGACATGATATCATAAAAAAAATATTTATCTTAAAAATAAAAGAAATATTTGTAACGCTTAAAAAATAACGTGAACTATTACATTTGATGCAACATTTGGCGACTTATCCTTGCGTTAGAATAAAAAAAAATAACTTGAAAATTTGACTAAATGAATTTTGAACGATATTTATTTTCCTTTCTATTATTTCCTTTCTCTTTTTTATCAAATTTCGATAGTATATAACTTACTCCAGAGAAAGGCAGATCTAATTATAAAAGTAATTGTGAGTTATATGTTTGTTTCTTTGAGATTTTTTTTTTTTACTTTTGTCGGCAAAGAATTAAGCCAAAAATGCATATGTCTAACATTAGGTCGCAATAAAGTTGTTTTTTCCAAAAGGAGATTTTTTTTTTGGAGTATATTTTAGTATTCAATTGTAAGTTCAATAAACATAAGTTAATATTTTAAAAATTGTAATCAAATATTTAAATTTTAGCTTCAGTGTGAAATTCTGCCACACACATATATATTGTAAAATAATGTCATTCTTTTTCAAAAGTTTTTCACCGTAATTTTGAAAATTGTAATCAACAAACAACCTTTTTTTGCGCCATTTTGTCAAATCCTCTTCTAGGGAAAATTAGTTTTAAAATTTACAAACTGAACAAGGAAATCTATGCAATTTAAATGAAATTTATGCAATTTCGCGTTATTACTATCGATAAATTAAACATTTTGAAATAAACATTGCCTGCTGAAAAAAATGGCACAGATGTCATATATGCACCACATTGGCGCGATTGCAACAAAACGTCGATTTTATGTTCATATGGTAGCTCGGCTATTGTATATCTATACATATAATAAAACAGTAGGACCCGGTGTGTCTGTACATTGAAGATAATTGACAAAAATGGAGTCAGGGCGATAAAAGAAAACCAATGAAACACAAAAAAAAATTTTTGAATTTTTTGTCTGTCTGTCTGTCTGTCTGTTTGTTCGAGGTTATCTTCGTAACTACTGAATGGATTTTTATGCGGTTTTCACTAATGAAGAATGCACACTCCCGGGCAGTGTATAGGCTTTGTTTCATCAAAATCGGACAACAGACAAAAAAGTAACAAAAAGAAACAAAAGAAACTATTAGGTGCGCTGCTCACGTTTTTTAGTACATAACGTTTTTTAGTACATATAAAATCCAATAGATGTCACTGTGCGATTTTAAAACGCGCTATCGTTATGTTTTCGCCAGTCTACTTAAGTATGAGAAAGTTTCAAGCTGGCTGTCGTTCCATGTGGTTTAGTCGGTAGAACGTCAGTGCGCCATACTGATGGCCCGGGTTCGATTCCCAGCATGGAATTTTTTTTCACTATGTTGGCATTAACGCCTATAAGCAATTAAAAGAATTTGAAATATTGTATTCAAGGCGAATTTTCTCTCTGGGAAAATTTCCTTGCATTAATATGTCAGTGTAATTTTTTTTTTCGATTTAATTTTTTTTTCGAAACTTTGTTTTTCTTAAAAAATTACAGTAAATATTTGATATTTCCCAACGTTTTTTGAATGATCGACTTGCTTTTTTTTTTTTTAATGTATGTCTGAACCTTATCTAACTACTTCTTCAAGATTTCTTTAGATAAACCGACCAGCGTAGCGGGCGAAGGCCGCTAGTAGAAAATATCAGGAAAGTAAAATACAATGACAAAATGCAGTTATTTTACTTTCTCAAGTCCAAAACACTTTCAAGATATTATTAGTTCAGCCCACGAATGTTTTGGTTTTGGCACAATAAAGTTTGACAGTTTTTTTTTTTTTTTTTTTTTTTTTTTTTTTTTAATTCGATGAGAAACACATTTGCCGCCTTGGACATACGTTTTATTTTGACATTCATTAAAAAATATCGATTCAATAATAATTGAACAATCGATAACGATTTTGTAGAAGGGAAAAATATTTCCCTTAAGCGTGAAATGGTTAAAGGATAGCGTTTGCTCTGCTTGGCTTTCTCCGTCACCAACTAAAAGCAAAATGCCACATATTCTGAGGGAAATTTTGCATAAAGTAAATTCTTGAAACGCTCGGGGAGCCATGCTAAATAGGGATGCATAAAATGACGTAAGAGGCGATAAATTTGTTTGCTTGATCTCACAGGATCCACCTTTTTTTGCCTCTCAGAATAGAATGCGACACTATGTTCCTATGTAATTATTGGTCGTCTGGATTGATACTATCATCTCTCTTGATTTGTAAAACAATTTAGAATCACCCTAAGTATGAATATCATATATATTATAAAGCAGAAGTTCTGAAACTTCCAAACGAGTGTTTTCAAAAACTACCCGATGGATTTTTTTGCCGATTGTATCATTCGATAGGAACTATTTTTCCGAAGGTTTCTGATTCAAATTTACAGGGATAACTCTGATTTTTCATAGTAAATTTCGTATTTTTCGGTTATTTTTAAAGAAAGGGTTGCCAGTAGCTGTTTTTGGCGAAAATTATAATTGCTAAAAGAATTAAAATGGCTATATCTATTAGAAATATTACAAATATCTAGCAAATAATAGCAGAAAACTACTAATACTAACTACTGATAATATTAATAATAATAAAGAAATACCGCTTAAATATTATAAAAATATATTTATCTTGAAAATGAAAAAAATATTTGTAATGCTTAAAAAATAAATTAACGCGAAATATAACAATTGGTTCAACTTTTGGCGACTTATCCCTGGTGTTAGAATAAAAACATGAATTTCAGAAATTGATTAAATGAATTTTGAATGATAGTTATTTCCCTTTTTATTATTTTCTTTCTCTTTTTTATCGAATTTCCGTATAATATAACTTACAGCAGAAAAAAGCAGATCTGATTGTAAAAGACACTGTAAGTTGTGAGTTACTATTCGTTTCTATACCATTTTCATCTTGCTTTTGTTTCCAAAGAATGGGTTTTTAAGCCGAAAATGCACTACTGACTTAATGCCTGACTTAGGTTCTTAATGGTCGCAATAATGTTTTTTTTTTCAAGTGAAGATAATTTTTAGAGTATATTTTAATATTCAATCGTAAATTATATAGATATGAGTATAACTCTTTTATTTCTTTTTGCAAATGTTTTCATTGTTAATTTAATTTTTATTGCGCCATTTCGTCAATTTCACTTACAGGAAAAATTTCAGTTTTAAAATTTAAAAACTGAAGAAGGAAAGATTATTACTTTAAGTTACTTTTTTTATTAAGTTACTTTTTATTTATTGTTAATTGCTGTTTAAAATGATAGAAAATAATAAAATATAACATAAATTTCTTTGGTATTCTAAAACGAGGATTTTGCCATATTGTAGTTGCAAGATAATCGTGCTAAACCTATTGCGTAAATGATGTCTGTGTAGGAATCTTTTGTGAAATATGAAAAGTGTAATTTGGCTACTACTTGATTATCACGTCAACCAATTTCGCCAAATTATACAAATTTACATAATTTTATCTTAAACAACTAAAGAGAAAATGCTTAAATACGAAAGAGCAAATAATTTTGTTATCATTTTTCAGGAGGAAATTTTGCAATAATAAAGTAATTGTTGTAATGATAATTTTAATGTGTGTTTTTTTATCGTTGGCAACTTGCTGTAACGAAAAATGTTTTTTTTTTTCCTGCTATTGTTTTGTAAGAGCTGGTTTTGTGAAAGCCATGTTAAGATGGTATTCAAATTTTTGAACAATTCCCAATTATCACCCCCCTTGGGCCGATTTTGCTCATTTGCAATTCCCACTGAGATATTAGCCATCTCAATGTACTTGACGAGTTTGAAGATGATTCTTGCATAATTGTGTCTTTTATCGCGCGGACAAAATTTAATATACATATAAACTTTTTAGGTGGGAGTAGCTTTGGGTTCCTGGCTTCACATAATGAAAAGTTGTGAAAAAATTTTTCAGAAGTTGTACCATGGTAACGACTGTAATAATTAATATTTCTTCAGATAAGGGAAAATTTTAAATCCTGTTGCCATAATGGTCTCATTTCGCTTCTAAATGTGCACTGTTAGTAATAAACTAAAATAGTTACTTCTAAATAGCTGGTTTTTGCGCAACGTTTAAGATAATTTAATATCACAATATTGTCTAAATCATTTTCAGCAATGAGCAAGGTTCGTTTCATCCACGGTTGATTTTGAAATATTGACCAGCGCAGCGGGCATAGCCTGCTAGTTTATTAATAAACTATTTACTCTTATTTATTTTTTTTAAATGAAGTAAATTGTTTTATTTTATAATTTTTAACAAAACATTATTTATTTATTTTTATTTCCTTTTTAAAATAATAGAAAACAATTAAAAAATATATGTGTAATTGACATTTAAAAACGAAATTTTCGCCAAATTTGTGTAAAAAAAGAAAAAAAAATGCACAAATGTGGTGCATATATGGCATATGTACCAAAATATTTTACAAATCTGTTTTAATTAGCCATTTCTTCTTCAATTTTCTTCATATTTTTCCTGCGTTAGATGATATTTAAAATGATATTGGACTAATCTTCGATAATTGATTACCGCCAAGTAGCATATGTACTATATTATTGGAAGTTTTACTTGCACAGATATTATATATCACCGAGGTAAGTAATAGACTTTAAAATGGCATTATTTTGTCTGACATATTAACCCGACTATTAATATTTATTTATAAATAAAATGTTTATTTACTTTATAAATTGTATAAATTGTTTTGTTATATACTTATTAATTAAACTTTTTTCATTAATTTTTATTACTATTTAAATAATATAAAATAATTTAAATATGCACATGTAACTGGTATTCGAAAACAATGTTTCCGCCAAATTAGCATAAAAAATTATCGCGCCAAACTCGGCGCATATGACAGCTTTGCCGTTTTGTTTATGTATTAAGGAGACTTCTAGATCATCAACGTTATAGAAAATTTGTCAGATTATTTTATTTGAGATTATTAAATTAATGGTTTTTCATTATGAAACAAACGAAGAAAAGAAATTTTACTATTGATGCAATTACAGAATTAACGACTGCTTGGTGCTTATTTTTATTATTTATTTATTTATTTATTTTTAAATCGAAAAGGCAATTTTTTAATTATTTGTTTACTTTTTTTTTGTTTACATTATTATAATCATTTTTTCCATTTTTATATACGCATCACCTTAGCGCGTTTTTTTTTTTTTTTTTTTTTTATCTGACACCAGTTGTTGCATATTATATTATTTTCAATTTTTTTCTATTATTTTAAAAAGGAAACAATAATAAATAAGTGAAGTTTAATTAATAACTATAGAACAAAACAATAAAGAAAAGTAAAGAAACAGTTTATTAGTAAAGAAACAACAATAACCAGATTACCACGCAATCCATAAAATCACAATTTTGTTGCAATCGCGCCAACGTGATACATGCATGACACTTGGCCAAAATATTATTGGCTATATTATTATTTATATATTTTTATATTATCTGGTACTACTTAATTATCCCATCGACCAAAAAACTGCTGCATTTAAAATATAAGATTAAATGTCAATAATGGATTATCGTAAATGTCACATTCATTTGACATTAAACATGTTACATGCGTTTGTTACGTTATCAACTATTTTTTGATTCGACGTTTTATTTGTATTTCCATAAATATTTTAGTAATTTATTGATTCTTTTGTTATTTAAAATAAAAGTTATATCCGTTTGTATAATATGGTAGAGGTCTGCACGGGCCGGAATTTCCAGGCCCGGCCCGACCCGGCCCGTAGGAAAGTGATTTCGGCCCGGCCCGGCCCGTTGCAAAACTCAAAAGTTCGGCCCGGGCCCGGCCCGGCCCGTTATAATTTTTATATTTTAGGCCCGGCCCGGCCCGTACAAAAATCAGCGAAAACAGCCCCGGCCCGGCCCGTTTTGGCCCGTTACAATTTTTACGATTTCTAAAAAATTCACATTTTTATCATATAACTAAGATTCTTTTAAAGAATACTGCATACATATCTATGGAATGATTTTACAGTATATTTTACAGCAAATACACATTAACAACCTTAATGATTACTTAGATTCTTAGGCTTTCAACATTCGAATAAAGATTCATTAAAAAATTAATATGGCTTAGAATAAAAGAAAAAAGAAAGAAAGCTAAAAACATCGTTAATTTTGAAGCTGTTTAATAAAAGAAGATTTATAAATATATTTCTATATCATTTTATTATAGATTTCAAATCCAAATTCATTCTTAAATTCAGAGAAGCTCCTTTCTGATACATTTCTAAATTCATTTTTTTTTTCTCAAAAACGCATAAGATTAGCAGGTATCTTTATTCAGAAACTATATAATCGAATGGCGTTATCCATTTTTTGATACAAGCAATTTAAGAATACTGCAAACAAATAAAATACTGTCATAATTAGCGTTTTGAATAGAATTTCCGGAAGCAATAGCAAGGGAAGTAAGAAAAACCTGCAATCATTTGAGAAACTATTATAACTCAACAAAGTTATACAAGTATTTTATTTACCAAAAATGAAAAACGCTATTCGATTCCAAATCCCTTTAATAGTTAGGTTTATCACTTTTATACTCTTACAATTTAAAATTAATCAGAAAATGTGTCAAACTTTCGCACTATTGAGAAATTAATTTAAAACTCATCAAGAAGTATATATCCAAAGACTAAGCTAACATAAGTTCTTTATCGCTGTTAATTTTAAAAATCATGTTTTCTGCCAATAATTAAGTCTAGTACCGGTCCGGCCAGTCTATATGTAGAAAAATAATACAAGCGTGATCTCGGACCGACATGAGTCAGCTAAAAAAATATTAAAACGGGTTACACATAATGTAATTCTCCGATGCCGATACACTGTACATTTTTATATTGATGTTGTCAAACTAGTATGGCCACATTTATACCTATTCCCGTTAAAACCATTTTCGTTGAAAATAGCTCATATTTTATCGTTCCTGCTTAAATCTTCAGAACGGGCCGGCAGGCCCGAAAATTTTTTTTTCGGCCCGGCCCGGCCCGTCTGGCCCGTTCACTTTTTTTGCCGGCCCGGCCCGGCCCGTTTATGTTGTTTGTCGGCCCGGCCCGGCCCGTTGAAAAAACTATTCTAAATCTGCCTGCCCGGCCCGGCCCGTTAGAGAATTCGAAACGATTTCGCCGGCCCGGCCCGGCCCGCGGGCCGGGCCGGGTACGGGCCACGGGCCAGGCCCGGGCCCGTGCAGACCTCTATAATATGGTGAATCGTTTTGCAATATGTATAATTTGGCGAAATTGATCTATGGAATAATAAAGTAGTACCTATTATTTGTTAAAATTCTATCTGGATATTTAAGTTGACAGAAGTCGCGTACCTTTCAAGTCTCCGTAGAGGCATTCGCCAAGCTGTCGTTAATTCTGGGTTTTAGCCTTATTATGTATTTTTCATCTGCAGTTATTTTACTATCACTAAAAAGCAATATTTGCAATGCGCAGGAAAAATTTTCGGAATAACAATGATATCGAATTTAAAAAAAATATTTGCAATTAATTTATCAATCATTCAGGTTAAAAAAAAAAAAAAACTTTAAAATTGGCTAAGAAAAAATATACATGAAATACCGACAGTAGAAAATTTTGTTTTTAATGTTTATGTTGCAGTTTTAATTAACATTTAAGCCCTATCGACAGAATTTTATCAAAAATTAACTATAAAATACTACTTCAATACCCCGTCGAACCCCCGCCCCAAAAAAACTATCGCCAAGGTATAAGATTAAATGCCAATAATAGATGATTGTAAACTTCACGTTCATTTGACAATAGACACGAAATAAGTCTATCGTTATAAATGTTTGACGCCAAAAATCATAATGGAATTGATTACAAGCTGAAGTTTTATTTTTCTACAAAATTTAGTATAAAGATTATCCCCTATTTAAAAGCTACATGTTTGCAACTGGTTTAAAAAATGAATAGGCAATGAAACTGATGTAATTTTAATTTTACTCAAATAATTCAGCTTTAAAACACACCTTTTATGCTTCATTGTTCTAATAAATATATAAGTTAAACACTCTTTTTTTACATATTTTGCTATGTACTTTGCTGGAACAGACCAAGGTAGAGAGAAAATTGTAGTAGACCTGCCTGGAGAGTAAAGTTATTAAAAAATGTAACGCAACATGTAATGGAGATTGTATTTAGGCTACCAGATCTACACATAGTGCAAGTTCAGATTCGGGAGTTTAAGAACTAACATATGATAATGGGCGATATGAAAATTAATAGAGTTTGATAATCATTGCAATTCTTTCTAACAAAATAATGTGATGAGTAGAGAACATTTTGATTCCTGCTGTCATAACGGTCTCATTTTCATATCAAACTCTACTATAAATGATAAAACAAGAGAGATAGTACTTAATTACTCAAATTTTGTCCAAGGCATACAATAGTGCAATATCGCAATGTCATTGGCACTGACTTCGTTTTCAGCATTGCGGAAGGACATTCCAGGTGATGGTATACACTGCTTTAAAAACAAAATTTTAAATCACCATTTTGTTTGAGTCAAGATTCGTTTAGAAAAATGAACCAGCGCAGTGGGCATAGCCTGCTAGTATATTATAAAGCAGAAGTTCTGAAACTTCCAAACGAGTGTTTTCAAAAACTACCCGATGGATCTTTTTGCAGATTATATCATTCGATAGGAAATATTTTTGCGGAGGTTTAGGATACAAATATGCAGGGATAACTCTGATTTTTCGTACTAAATTTCGTAGTTTTCGGTTATTTTTGACGGAAGAGTTGCAACAACTAATTTTTTGGCGATAATTATATTTCACAAAAGAAATGAAATGCTTTTTCTAATGGAAAATAATATAAACATTTCGAAAAAACCTGTTAATTCATTGATTTAAAATAAATAACGATAAAAAAATCCGTTTAATGCAAAAAAATATTATGAAAGGAAAATATTTATCTTTAACGAAAAAAAAAAGAATATTTATAATATTTAAATAGTAACTCCATGTGAAAGAAAGTTTTGAAGTGACACAATATTTGGCTATTTATTTCTTTCGAGCCAGATTAAAAGAAAACAACACATCAAAAATTTCATTAGGTAAAACATAAGTATTTTTTTTCTTTCTTTTTTTAAAAATATTTTTAAATCTAATTTTCCCGTTATGTATTTTACAGATGAAACTCGCAGAATTATATTTTTAAAAAAAAGCTCTAATTGTTATTTGTATGTTGTTTGTTCCAATCTACTTTTGTCGCCAATCAATGCGATTCTAAACCAAAAAAAGCACAAGACGTAGAAAAAACAATTCTCTCTCTCTCTTTTAATGAGTGAGAGCATTTTACATTTAACTTAAATACATATATAGCAGTTAATACCACAAAAATGAATAGTATTTAAATTTTAGGGTAAATGTTTTCCCACATATATAGATATTGTAAAATAATTTAACTGCAACTTTATTTTTTTTATTTATTTATTTATTGGGGGGGGGGGGGGCACAGATATCTCATACGCACTACGTTGGTGCGATTTGTCTCTTACGCCAATACCATACATACATCTGGGTAATTAACTGACGCCAAAGTGTCATTATTTTGCTTGATATGGCAACCCGGATGTTATTGTCTATTTATTAATAAATTGTCGATTTACATTTTTTTTTCTTTTTTTTCCAATTATATAATATATTTTAATCTAGGCACATTTGTCATACATGCACCACATTTGCGCGACTGCAATAAAATGGCGATTTTATGCCTCACTTGGTAACCTGGCTGTTGTTTATTTATTAATAAATTTTTACTTTATTTTTATTTTATTTTTTAAAGGATATAAATAATTTTGTTTTATAATTATTAACTAAACGTTTTAAATTTTATTGTTATTTTCTATTTAAAATAATAAAAAATAATTGTAAACTCTATATGTAACTGGTATTTCAAAAAAAAAATTTCTCCGAATCGGCGTCAGAAGAAGAAGAAGAAGAAAAAAAAAACTCGCCAATGTGGTGCGATCGCAAACAATGCGAAATCGAAGCTATAAAATCTACCCGAAAATATAGACATCGTCGTTTTACTTCAAACGCGTGAAAAGTAATTTAAATATCTTACAAAAAAATGAAGCTTCAAAACATTTCACTTAAAACTTAACACAAACTTTATTCTAGAATAATTCTACTACTTCTTTTTAATTTCTCGTGATCATCTGTGAAAAATAAAACTATGACCATGGAGTCACTATGAGAGTGTGAACACCAAAGTAATTACAAATATTAATCGCATTCGCGACATTCTCCCACCTTGAGTTTTCGACAGATAAACTCAACAACGGGTACAATAAAATATAAAATAAAATATGACTTACTACTACTTAATTAATACTTACTACTTAATTAATACTTACATTACAGTGATAAGATACAATTCTTACAATATTACATTTCTCAAAACAGGTAAATAAACATTTTATTCTGCAAAATTCAAATAAAATTAAACATATTATTACAAATTCAAATTAACACTATGAAATATACTAAAAAATAAGAATAAAGTTTTTTGTTGAAACAGAATTTAGAGTTAATAACGTTTTGGGACAGTCACTATTCTGCCACTTCTCGTTCTTAAGAGCACACACTAGTCACGCGGTAAAAGCCGAGCGCTAATGGTAAGTCTATGGGCGCAATCTTTTCGAATATCTCGCTTAATTTTCAATATTTTTAAATGATTTTTTTTTCACAGGATAGCTGAGGACATTCTATTACCGGGCTAGTTTGTACTTTTCTGATTTTCGTTGTAGTTTAATTCTGAGGACACTTTCAATTTTGGAATATCTGAAATTCGAGGTGTTGTGTCCTTTTTAGTCTTATAAAATCCATTTCAGCAAAATTCAGAAAAAATTAAAAACGCTTCACGGAATATTAGGGTTTAAGCTTTCCAATGATATGCTTTCCATATTTCAACTGTAATTAGGCTGAGCAAAATTCGGAAAGATTTTGATCGAATATGGAACGAAAAATGCGTTTTAATTATATGCGGACCGCCTGCGCCAAGAATCTGAAATCCCCGCCCTTTTAAAACTTTGATTGGTTAACACCGATGCAGTTTAGCAAATGTAAGGAAATCACTTCCTTTCCTTGCGTATTTTGTCGTGATTGGAGTATAGTAATGCGTTGAAATAAAACCCTCCTTTAGAAACATTGGATTTAATTTTTTCAACGATTATTGGTAAATTTTAACAGCATTACTCTTGAAAAAAAAATGACGATTTCAAACTCTTAATTTTTATAAATTAATGTTATTTTTAAGTTTTAGCTAACTTTCAAAGAATAAAATTATACATTTCATTTGTATATATATATATTTTTCAAGTTCATACAAAAGAAAATAGATTTGATACAAATTACAGTAATTTCTCCTTTAGTAGAAAGGTAATTTTGATAATTTTAAAGGATGCTTATAATTGGAACTTTTGTGAAATTGATAGATACCTTTAAAAGGACAAGGGGCTACATTTGAAAATTAAAAATTGCCTTATACAACCTGCAAAATATATGAAACGGGGGGGGGGCAGTGGTGTGCGAAGAGAAAACTGCGCTCGGGGCAGTTTCAGTTTGGCATCCCATTCCCTAAACTTTTTCTTGTGACAGACTAAAAATGACGTTTGTAGTATAAATTTGGCGCCCCATAAACTTACGCAGCCAGGGCAACCGCCCCCTTTGCCTCCCCCTTCTTTTCACGCGGCGCTGCGAGGGTACATTTGGAGGGGACATATTCAGCGCTGTCCGAAAGAGGGGGGGGGCGCCACATTTATACTATAAACGTCATTTTTTGGCCATTACAAGAAAAAGTTGGGGGAGAGGACGCTAAATTGAAACTTTGCCCCGTGCGCAATTTTCTTTTCATATGCCTCCGGGCTTGTTTTTGGTACTATACGATACTAGGCACCCGATTTTAGTCTAATATTATTAAGTAAAACAATAAAAAAAGCTTTCTTTTCTACGCATTTAATCAGTTAATAAAACAATTAATAAATTTACATAATCAAAAAATACTAGTACTGGTTTATGTTATATATGTCTTACTGCTATGCATGCATAAAATATTTCACAAATTAGCATTTTAAGTTCGAAAAACAGTTTTTATCAAAAATAAGTAGACATTAAAGTCAGAAAAGTTTTAAAGATTAGTAACTTTAAAATTATTGATCAACTTGTTTGAAACTTTAAAGAAATATTTTTTAATATTTATTACTTTTAAGGAAAAATATACACTTCTAACAGTTGTTAAAAATTGAAAATTTATCCTGCGTGATACATTTATTTTAATGTAACATAAATGTATATTTGCAAAGACAAGGAATTGCAAAAATTTATCATTATTTATCTATACTAATATTATAAAGGGGAAAGATTCGATTGTTTGTCTGTTTGAATTGGATAGGCTCCGAAGCTACTTGACGGATTTGAAAAATTCTTTCACTGTTAAGAAGCTACACTATTTCCGGTGAACATAGGCTATATTATATTTTCAAAAAAATGAAGGGATCCTTACTAAAATGCCAACAATGTAACCCAAGGTGTATAAAAATGAGCTTAAAAATCCTTACATCGCGTGCGCTTCGAATACTGTTGATTATAGAACAAAATAATGTTCTACGACTTTGCTAACATATAATTATCTACAAAAAATATCGCGTCAGCATATGTCTAACTGTTATAGTTACGTCACAATAAGTGTTTTTTTTTTATTTAAAAAAATAATTAAAATGCCGTCTCTGTAAAAGCCCTCTATTTTTACCTTCATATTAATTCTTATCAAAATAAATTACTTCATAATCAAGACTGATTTAATACCTTTATATGACTTACTAGCTGTTCTGCCCGGCGTTGCCCGGGTTCATCAAAAAATAGCAAGAAGGCTCTGTTGTAACAAGATCCAACGACGATGTATTTTCTGTTGTAATCATAACATTTCTTTTCATTCAATCTGTGAAGTCTCTGTTCTTCGTTCTCTTCATATAATTTTCTTTTCTTATACTCATCATTTCTGGACAATCGCTCTCGACGCTTTTCTTCTGATTCTTCGCTGAGAATCTTTCGATTTATTAATCTTTGCTTACTTAATCTTTCTCTTCTCTTTTCTTCAGTCTCATCGCTGAGAATCTTTCGATTTATTAATCTTTGCTTACTTAATCTTTCTCTTCTCTTTTCTTCAGTCTCATTTTCTCTTCTTTTTCTATTCTGCTCTCTTTTCTTCGCCAGTCTTTCTTCTCGGTGTTCTGGGGTTTCGTTTGCATATCTTTTTTTATTGTTAATGAAGAGGTCTTCCATTTGTTCTTCCATCTGTTCTTCTTTCTGTTCTTCCATCTGTTCTTCCATTTGTTCTTCCATTTGTTCTTCCATTTGTTCTTCCATTTGTTCTTCCATTTGTTCTTCAATTATATTCGACGATTCACTGTTTGAGAGCCTATCTGTCCTTTTATTTATAGAAGTTCAAAATGAAAAAAGATTTTCTTAGCAGACGATTTTTTGTGATAAATACATTATCTGTTTTATATTTCTTCTGCTTTATTCCTTTTATTTATAGAGTTCAAAATGAAAAAAGATTTTCTTAGCAGACGATTTTTTGTGATAAATACATTATCTGTTTTATATTTCTTCTGCGTTTACCTAAGCTGTGTAAAATCTCTATAAATAAAAGGAATAGAGGATGAGAGCCTATCTGTGCCTCAATTATCCTCAGAATTCCTTTTATATATATAGATTAGCTCACAGGCTATCATAGCCTGAGAGCTTATGTGCCCGTCCGTTCTGTATGTATGTTCGTTCGTGCGTAACGCGATAACTCATGGTAAAAATATCCGATCCACGTGAAATTTTGTATGTAGGTATATCCTGACAAGGTGCTTTCCTGATTAGTTTTTGGAGTTCATTCGATATGTATAAGAGGGGGAACGGGGGGATCATGCCCCTCCCCTTAGTTGATATAAATGGGATTTTCTTGCAGAATTAAGTTTTCGTTCAAAATTTAGATTAGGATCATTCTGATGAGGCGATTCCGTGACTGTTATTAGTGTTCATTGAATAAGTATAAATAGGGGGAACAAAGGTTCTAATGCCCCTCCCCCTTAATTTATATAAATGGGTTTTTCAAGCAGAATTTTCAAATTTCGTTCAAATCTCTGAATAGTTTTGGAAGTTTAATGGCTAAGTATAAAAGAGGGGGATAACTCCTTTTAAATTATATAAATGCTAAATGGGTTTTTAATAAGAATTATCTCATTTGCTCTGAATTTTGGATATCGATTTTTTATATGATAAAGCATGTCTTTGATAGTATATGAGGTTCAATGATTAAGTATAAAAAAAGAGGAAAGGGGAGAGCTGTTTCCCCTTCTTAATTTTTTTTTCGAACGGAATTAACCCTTGAAAATATAAGGCTTTAATGTACAATTAGTATTTGTAGCCTGTGAGCTCAATGCCACCAGTTTAACTGGGCAGTATTCTTTATTAAATTATTAGATTCGGACTTTCTGTTCGAAAGTTATCATGAATTAAAAAATGTAAGTATTAGAAAAAAATCGTGTGGTCGTCGTTCACTCCGCTCGGCTAGGCTGCAATATAATATGTGATGTATTCGTCACTGGGGAACGGGAACTATCAGTCAATGTCAGGGACGGCATTTTAATTATTAGGTTATGAGTGTGTGTGTAAAAATTGATAACTTGAAATTTTTCTTTAATACACGTGAGAAGCCGGAACGAGCTGCTATAATCTATATACATAAAACA
Organism: Maratus speculifer; assembly: GCA_964019185.1. Classification (NCBI taxonomy): domain Eukaryota; kingdom Metazoa; phylum Arthropoda; class Arachnida; order Araneae; family Salticidae; genus Maratus; species Maratus speculifer. The sequence continues at coordinate 115,849,783 of OZ025292.1, forward strand.
AAGTCGTGTTAGTTACACAATTTATAACTCAAGAACGGATAGATCGATTTTTATGAAATTTTTGTATGGAGGTATATGATGACACCTTAGATTAACATATAGGCTACTTTTTATCCGACTATTTAAAAGGAGGGTAATGTTTCTAGCCTCCTGACTGCCGCCGGCTGATTTTTTCACACACTAAGCTGCAGGTTTCACTGCAACATAAGCAATATTTAAATTAGTATAATTCCACAAATAAAACCCAGTTCTGAAAAATTAAGTTAGGATTGATGCTATCAAAGATTATACACCGATACCAATAACATATTTTGTATCAGGTTGGAAAAAACATCTTTTTTTAAATATTTTTAATAAATTACAGAGAAAATAACATTACAATATTACCCTTTGGCTGGGCAGTCAGGAGGCTAGTAGTTGAATTTAATGAGATGAAGTGGTAGTAACAATTTGCGGTATCAGTAGTGGAAGGGGATTGGGCGACTTGCTCTATCCGAAGAAAAGCGAGGGCGGGCCGCTAGCTATAATATAAAAGTAAAAATAATGAAATTGTAATGCAAAATATAGCCTTTTTTAAAAGTCTGCTATTCAGCAAATTTTATTCTCTAACACTTTTCAGAATTGTTCCTTCTTTGGAGTTTTTTGTCGACGATCAACTAATGCAGCATCTATCGAGCAGAAGACTTTTGCATATTCCAAAACATCATACAAAGTATCGTGGACAAGATTTGTCGAGATATTTACAAACTGTACAAGTTCGTATATATTTAATGGGTGACAACTCAATACAACATTGTAAAATTTTAGACGATTTTGCTGTTTTTAGCAGTTTTTGTTTGTCCTGGTACAAGGGCAGATCTGGAGACTCCTCAAAAAGGGGGGGGGGACTTTTCAGAAATTTTGAGATTCCAATCGCACCTGCATCTCTACATTTTTATGTAGATATCATGTACACTTGTAGGAAAATTAAGGTTTTTACAAAAGCAGTCTTAAATTTCGCCAGTTTTTTTGCTTATAATTAATAAAGTTCTTAATATTAAAAAAATGTTCCTTTCAGAAAATATGACAACCATTATTGTACAAAATATCCTGAAATCAGAATTAAAAAATAAGAAAAATTGTAAGGAAAATGAACAAATTTACAAAGGTTTCAGGTTTACATGTTGAATAATATTTGACTGGTCATGCACGAATGCAAACAAAATATAATTTGCATAGTGTCTAAATGTATTGAGCAACAAATGTGAAAATCTCAAAAACATAGGCTGAAAATTATCGTCGATAGAATAAGCTAAGAATCCGTTGTTCCCAAAATAAAGCAAAAAGATGAGGGGTTGTGTCCATACATCCATTGACTAGTGTCAATAGAGCATATACAGTATTGCAAGTTCTGGGTACAAGTATTTGGATACAGCCTCTCATCTTTTTATTTCTTTTTGGGAATAACGGATTTTTAGCTCATTCTATTGACGATATTTTTCAGAATCTTGAGACTTTTATAAAAGTTGCTCTATATATATATCTATGGATAATGTTTTTTGTCATATTTTCGCAAAAGAAATTTCTTTTATATTAAGAAAACTTTAAATTATAAGCAAAACATTCAACAAAATTTAGGACTGTATTTATAAAAATCTCAATTCTCTACGAGTATACATTCTATATTCATAAAAGTGAACACAGTTTATTATAATGTGAAAATTAATCATAATATGCATTTTGAACGCTTTTGCTGCATTAGTTTTGACAGGGTTATCTTCGTACTTCTTCAATTTGTTGACTAGCCCTATGGGATTTCGCGAAAAGAAAAATCTTCACGGAAATGTATGACCTGTACTATTCTGTTCACACACTGGAATTTCAGAATAATTCCTCAAGTTTTTGCCCAGATATTTAACAAAACGTCTGAAATCACAAATGGCCGCTCACATATGGCGATGTGTATTACACGACGATAAAATTTTGAGATACATTTCTATCTGTAAAACACAATTGTGCAAATTGCACTTCAATAAGTTAAAATACATCAAACTCGTCACTCTTCGAAACCATCTTTTTTTTTTTAATTGTAGTGAAGCATGTTTTTGAATAGCCATTGCACTTGTATAAGCATAAAAGTGGTGTGTCTAGAGACAATAGTACAAGACAATAGATACAAGGTATCCAACGGTAATGAAAGGCAAATTCCTAAACCGTTTATCATAGACATATAGTTTCAAAAATAAAAATGATTTGAATGAGGTAAAGAAATATTTTAAGTTCAATTGAGTTGATTTGAGTCAATAAAATCATTTCTTTTAAAAATACGAAATTTAAATTTTTATATGGTCTCCCGTTTTTATTTTTTTTTTTAAATCATTATATTTAGTTATTTTTTCCTGTTACACTAATAAGTAAGACAAAAAAGGTCCCATTCTTACAACACTTAAATTGATTCAGCTATATGAAGCTTTAAAAATACATGACTTATACTACTTTCCTGCGTTGAAAACAAATGAGTTACACTATGATTTGTGGATCATATACCAAGTTACTGTCACCCCAGTGGCGTGATCAGTAATGGCAGCTATTGCTACATCGAAGGTTCCAGGTTCGAATCCAGGATAAGAGATGGGTGGTGTTTTTGCCCCTTTGTAATACATTGAAAGTATTTATTGAATAATAAAATATCTCTGTATTGTCATTGACTATATGTAATATATCATTCAAGGCGAAAGCCATAACTGCTGAAGGCCTCAAAGCAAAAAATCCAAACCAAGTTACTACAGTAATCGAAGAATTTATTTCATGTGTATATGCACTTGAAAAAAAAATCGTACACATATTGCGACTGAATTAACTTTTATTAAGTTTAAGATTGTCTAAAATAATTACATTTTAACATATGTTTTATTTTGTAAAGAGTTGAGACATTTTCTTTTCATGATTTCTTTTAACAAAAAATATGTTAGTTTTATAAGTTTTTTCTTAACTTCAACGATTATACGTATGTATGTTTTTTCAGTTCAAAATTTGGTTTTCGAACTTTAATTCATTTTCAAATATCCGATCGAAATTAAATTTTACATGCTGATGTAAATTCGATGAAAATCTAATATTATTTTGATTTTCGGTTGTTACCGTTTATAGTTATTCAGGATAACACAAAAAATGTCTGGTGGACTACTGCTAAGAAGTTTAAGAAAAAAAATTATGTTAGATAACACAGGACGACGATGTTTTTGTTTATTAACTGCTATGTATTTTTACTTTCTTCTAACTTTACAAGGAGAAAGTATTAGATTCGTGGAAATTTTCGAAATCTTGTTTTCAACGGATTAACACGGTTTAGGGGTCAAAGAACTCGAAAAACATATTTTTACAAAATGTCTGTCTGTGAGTCTGTGAGTTTGTTTCTCTGTGTGTGAAAAACATATTGTGGATGCTCTATCTAAAATCCTAAAGCACAGAATTTCACAAAACTTTAGTTTCTGTTAGAAGTTGATATAAACTAGATCTGATTAATTTTTTATGTATGTGGCTCAACAGGTAGTGCTGCTATGATGCATTATTTACAATTTCCACAATAGCCCTATCTCAAGAACTATTGCATGGATTTTCATAAAACTTTATACTTACAAGGAAGGTCTCCATACGGGCATACTCAGAAAAATCTGAAAAAATTACAGAATGTTCTTCTCATATAGTTATATATGTTTATAAAAAAATTTTGGCGGAACCTCCTTATGTCGTCCGTAAAAAAATAATAAAAATTTCGTTTATTTGGCGATTTATCTCCGGTTGGCGAAAAAACGAAATTTTGAAAAATACGCTTTTACGCTTTGAATACTTTTTAAAGAAAAAACTTTCTATGTTCAATTTATTTAAATAAGTTTAGTTTAAGTAATTTTAGTTTTGCATTTTTACTTTACTTTAAGTGTAATTTTGTCATATACGTTTATATGTACTTATAACAAAATGAATTTAATATATTTTAACATTTAAAACACAATTTAAATTGATTAAAATTGTTCCAAATTGAAAAATACACTGTTAAAAATCTGCTGCATTTTGTTGCAACGCACTCCTTTGCTTGCATAGAAAACGGTTACTTGGCCGTGAAATGGAGCTTTCTCATTGGTTGGAATAGAGATATTATATACAAGCGGTGGATTGCATTGCAACAAAATGCAGCAGATTTTTAACAGTGTATGACACGGTCAATTCATCGTGCTATGGAGCATTCTCATTGGTCAGAAGAGAGATATTCTATAAAAGTAGTGGAGTGACGTTGCAGTAAATGTTGCAGATTTTTAACAGTGAAGTCAATTAAAATCGATTTTCAGATTCGTTAAAATCGTCTGCTTTTGGCGAGGAAATGCACTGCTCGCCAAATCCCGCGTCTCTTTCAGCTTTTCACGCCAATTATTCCAAACTATTTTATTTTTTTTTACAAATCTAATAATGTAATTCCGCCGCTAATTTTCACTGATCCTTTATTACCTACATGAGTAGTTTAATTCGTATTTTTTTCAAAAAATTCTGAGTATGCCCCCAATGGAGACCTTCCTTGTTAGTATTTGATATAACATGGTGCTGATTACACGTTTTAGTGCAAATCGCTCGACAGATGGCGCTGCCATGGTGCATTATTCGTGATTATCGCAATAGCTCTATCTCAAGAACATGCACGGAATTTTACAAAACTTTTGATACTGTGAGATACTAATATGAATTAGATCAGATTGGGTTCATGCATAATGTGCAACAGGCGACTCTACTATTCCGCATTATTTACAATTTCCACAACAACCATATCTTAAGAACACGCGCATGATTTTTCATAAAACTTTATATTTAGTTAGTACTTGATATGATATAGCTTTGATTGCGCTTTTATGCAAATCGCTCAATAGGAGGCGCTGCCATGGTGCATTATTCTTGATTATTTCAATAGCTCTATCTCAAGAACTAATACACGACATTTTCTAAAACTTCAGATTCAGTTAGTCTCTGATATAGATTAGTGTTGTTTAATTTTTTGGTGTAAATTGCCCTACAAATGGCGTTGCTATGCTGCATTTTTCACGATTTCGCAATAAATGTATCTCAAGAACTAATGCACGGATTTCCATCAAACTTCAGATTGAGTTAGTACCTGATAAAAAAATTGATCCTGATTAGTTTTTGGTGTACATCACCCAACATGTGGCCCTGTTATGCAGATATTTTAAAAACATTTTCCAATAGCTCTATCTCAAAAACTAATGCACGGATTTTTATGAAACTTCAGATTCAGTAATAAGCTGACTTAAGTTGTTGCTGATTAGATTTTTGTTTAAACCATCAAACAGTTGGTGTTGCTATGCTGCATTTTTCATTAAGTATTAACATGTATAAGATAAAAGAAAATTTTGGGATTGCAACATCTGACAAGTTTATGAATGAAACCCTAAATTACCTTAAATTTTAACTAAGATGTCAGGATTTTTCGTAATTCGTAAATTGTCATAATTAAAAATAACAAAAATCAGATGCTATAAAATAGAAGAGGTGGCTGTGTTTTTTTTTTTTTTTTTTACTTTTGATACTTTATTTTTGTGTATTTTTAGGTGCGTTCGTAATTATGTAAATACGTAGCACCTATTGTTGTCGCTCAGTCCGTCCGTCTGTCTGTCTGTCCGTCTGTCTGTCTGTCCGTCAGCATATAACAACGCAAAAACTACCCAACCGAATCATTTGAAATTTAAAATACATAATTATAACATAATTTTGTCGAGTCATTTCAAATTTTATGAAAATCGGATGGATAGATCAATTACAGGGACAATCAAAAGGATTCCATTACATTACGGTCAATGGGGAAAAAAGTTTCAAATGGATTTTAATCGTTTGAAATTTAAAACATAAAATTATTGCGTAATTTTGTCGAGTCATTTCAAATGTTATGAAAATCGGATGCATAGATCAATTACAGGGACAATCAAAAGGATTCCGTTACATTAGGGTCAATGGGGAAAAAAATTTCAGATGCATTTTAATCGTTTGAAATTTAAAACATATAATTATTACGTAATTTTATCGAGTCATTTCAAATGTTATGAAAGTCGGATGCATAGATCATTTACAGGGACAATCAAAAGGTATTCCATTACATTACGGTTAATGGGAAAAAATATTCAAATGCATTTTTATGATGTTACACTAATTCAAACATAATAGAATTGGTATGAATCTGTGAAATATATACTAAAATATGCATTCTGTACAATCTGTGATGCAAAGAATTTGTATTATTAAATTACAGGGCCACACAAAAGTATTCCACTACATAATGCTATACGGGGAAACATTGTTTGGGGCGTATTTTAATTATATTCAACTATTTCACATTTCATGAATAAGATATACGTTTCTGAGGTGTAATTAAAATTACTTTCTGCATATTTACAGAAACACAAAGATTTCGACTACTATACTGTATCCGAAATACGCTCTACTATATCAGCAAGATTTTAATATTTTTAAAACTTCGTTATCGTACGAACGCACCTCATTTGCTACGTTCACGTGCAATTTCCAACTTGTTTAATCATTGAATCTGAAAATGACTTTCATTGTTAAGCCATCACGTAAGAATTTTTTTTGTAAGTCGTACATTTCAAAGTTAAAAAAATAGTAAAAGTTTAATACTCTGAAATAGATCTAAAACTTTTTTTATTAAATAAAATTTCATTTAATTCAGTAATTTATTCAACTGTTATACTAACAAGGAGAGGGTCTAAGACTTATGTCACATAATCCAGCGAGCCTTGTTAGAGAAATGAGGATAAATTGCAATATTCTGAGGGGGGGGGGGAGCTTAATCCTCAGTGTTCAACCGTTATTGACGCTTTAGTATATAATCAAATAAATCCTACTCCTTTGCGAGCACCTGAATTGTTCAGTTGGCAACACGCCAGACATCTAATATTTCTTTTGCACACGGCTGTCTAAAAATTCTGTCCCCGACAAGATTTTTTTTTCTTCCCAGACAAAATAATGATTAGTTATTTTCAAACTAATATATATGATTATTTAAATGTAAGACAAATATAAATAAGGACATTTTTCTAGGATCATTAACATATATTTATGTATTTGCAAAGAGTGAGAGAATTTCAATGAAAGTAATGGATACAGAGAAAAAAAATAAAACAAAAATCGTATGCAGTTTATACACGTATTTCTTTCACATTTGACATGATTGAATTTTTGTAATTTATTAATATTTATTTTACAATTACATACATCTATTTTAAAATTACATAGTTATTTTACACTCAGTGGCGTGTGATGAGAAAATTGCGCCGGGGGCAAAGTTGAAATTTAGTGCCCTCCTCCCAATATTTTCTTGTGGCAGGTCAAAAATGACGTCCGTAGAATAAACTTGGCGTCTCCTAACTTTCCGCGCCCGGTGCGACTACCCCCTTTGTTCCCCCTTCTGCACGGTTTTTTTACACTTATTTATACTTATGTCTGTACCTATGCTATATATTTAAAAATAAAATGGTTCTTATTATAATTTACGTTTTGAAGCTTCTTCATTGGGATGTTTTTATTGTACTAGTAGGTTCTGTAAACAACACCCGTCCAGACACCCAGGATTCTCAAAGCACACTAATTTTATCGGCTTTAAAAAAATTGAATTATGATTTTAAAAAAATGGCTAATCTCTTTATAAGTGGATTTTCATTCATATTTCTTTAATTGAAGGTTTTTAAGGTCAAATTAGTCGCTGTTTGAAGATACAATGTCTGTATTCGTCTTTTTTTCTTTGATTAAAAAATTAGTTAAAACATTGAAGATAATTTAACATAAAATGAATTAAGTAAACAGTAAACATAGTCTTTTTCTCGGTATTTACCGTATATATCATATTGTTCTGGATTGTGAAAACTCATATAAATATATTTGTATTCGTTTTTTTATTAGACAGGATAAAGGGACATAAAATGTGTACTGTAATTTCGAAAATTGTGTTGTTAATTTCAATATTTATTAAAACATTTGTTATATATCAGAATCGATTGGGATGATTATTTTTCTTTTTTAGTTTAAATAACAGTTTTGTAGTTAATAACTTTGGAAAATATAGGAACTAATAACTGCGATTTTAGACATATTCCTTTCAAACACACAATTCTATGTTTCTGTAAATGATAATGTATTCAATTCACTTTCAATTTGATATGTATTCTTCGATAGATAAATTACAACTGTTGTTGGAATTCGTCGTTTGTTGATTTAAAATACACCCAATTTACATATCTAACCAATGTTTTTTTTACATCGCACCCTCACAAAATTTATAAACAAAACACAAGTCTCGGTTTCGATCATTTATCTGACCCATTGACCATTGATCTTACCGGTTTTCGTCCGTTTTTCGACCATTGGCTTTTTATTGCGCATGCGTTTGAACTAAATCGTTTCCTATCTGTGCGTATTCCACGCAAATATTTTTACTGCTTATACTGCTTTCTCTCGTATCTAATATTAACGTTTTCGTCATTTAAGTATTAATGTGTTATGAAATCCTCTATTAATATTGTGTAGCTTTAATTTTTATGCTATGAAAGTTTCAAAATCCTTCATCATGCCGACAAGCTTGTGTTTCGAGCATAAAGCTTTTACGCTCAACATGAGTTTATAAGTTATAAAGAAAATCTTAATGAATAAATTTCTTAATGACATTCGAACGGCATTAACCCTTGAAAATGTAAGGCTGTAATATACAGTTAGTATGTGTAGCCTGTATTGTTAATAAATAAAAGAAAACTATGTGACGTGATGAAATTATTTACATGATAAATTTATATACATATTCATAATAATTTAATAGACAGTGTAAATTTATTTTAAGAACATGCACAAAACATGTTTCAGTAATTCAAATCAAGATTTTCCATAATCAATATGATAGTAAAATCAACTTGTTTTGGAACTATACTCATTTGCATCCTTAACGTGAGTAGTACGGCTTCTCCATCCTGTATTATCATGTTTATATATAGTATGAACAGTCTTTTCAGTTTTTAAATGTTTGAGACTTCAAAATTCAAAAATTATCTGTATTTATTCCATCAGGCTCTTTTAATTTTTACAAGGTCAGAATGAGGATAGGAGTAGAGGCACATCGAAATGAACCTCTGCTATTATAATAGTCTGACTTCAACCCATTTTTAGGTGCGTTTGTAATTATGTACCGTAGCACATGTTGTTGTCGTTCAGTCAGTCCGTCCATCCGTCCGCATATAAAAGCACAAAAATTGCCTAACCGAATCATTTGAAATTTAAAATATATAAATATTACATAATAATTTAAAATTTTATGAAAATCGGATGCATAGATCAATTACAGGGACAACCAAAAGTATTCCGTTACATTACGGTCAATGAGGAAAAAATTTCAAATGTATTTTCAATGGTGTTACACTCATTCGAACATAATAAAATTGATATGCATCTATGAAATACATATTATAATATACATTTTGCACAATCTGTGGTATAAAGAACATTTATTATTAATTTAAAAGGCCACACAAAACTATTCCATTACATTATGGTATAGAAAGAACATTGTTTGGTGTGCGTTTTAATTGTAGGGTCAATCCATTTCAAGTGGTCCAGAAAATATTTTTTTGGTCGCTCGACCATTTTTAAAAAATTTGAAATTTTTTGTACAACAACCCTGACATGACGGAAGTTCAAAATGACCGTTATTTTAATTTTATTATTTTTTGTTTGTGCATGGCGGCCATCTTTGTTTCATCGTGTTCAGCGATTTTCTCAGATACTAGGATACACAAAATTGTAAATATCTCGCCTTTTATTTTCCCAAATGAAATGGGGTTTGCAGCATTTTGTTCAGAATAAAATAAGCTAAATGTACGGTGGTAGAATAATTTTTTAAAATAAATTTTTACAAGTGAAATTTTAGCACAAAATATAAGAACTTTTCCAAAATCTATCCATTTGCAAGAGGAAATTTTTCATGCAAGGAAAACTGTCAACCTTACACAATTTTTTCTACAAATAGGTCAAAAGTGCGTGTACTCATATACCAAGTCCCAGATCTGGGAGTAGATGTCTCATTGCGAAAAAAATTCCGAAATTCGTCAAAAATTTCAAAAATCGCATTTTTTAGGCTTTGATATCTCTGGTGGGGCACGAGATAAAAATTTGAAATTATGGCCTTTGATAGTATTGTGTAGTAGTGCTATGTACAAAAAATTTCAAGAAGGAGATTTGCCTACAAGCTGAGATAGGACATGGACAATATGTGAAAACAATATTGTCAAACTATTGTAACATACTATGTAATTGTTCCACAAGACTGTCAACCTTACACAATTTTTTCTAAAAATAGGTCAAAAGTGCGTGTATTCATACACCATGTCCCAGATCTCGGAGTTGATTTCTCTTTGCGAAAAAAATTCCGAAATTCGTCAAAAATTTCAAAAATCGCACTTTTTAGGCTTTGATATCTCTGGTGGAGCACGAGATAAAAATCTGAAATTCTGGCCTTTGATAGTATTGTGTAATAGTGTTATGCACAAAAAATTTCAAGAAGGAGATTTGACTACAAGCTGAGATATGACATGAACAACTTGTGAAAACAATACTGCCAAACTATTGTAACCTACTATGTAATTGTTCATAACTCCAAAATTTTAAATTAATTATTTATGGTACAAAGTTAAATGTTAATTACAAATATCTTCTTCAAATGCGTCTGTGTGATTTAAACAATTCAGAATGTATGCTAAGCCAATACACTATTTGTCCAGAGGAACAAACCTACTAGAAACCTATTGCAACAATTTTACTCGATGCACATTTCAGGAAAAGTAAATTTCAGACAATGGATTGCAACTGATCGAGTTGACATGGTTTCAATTATTAAGCCCAGAGAATTTCATTCAAGTTAACAAGGAATGACAAGACTTTGGTGGCTTCAAATAAAATTTTGAGAAAGAACAGCTTGATGGACTGACAACAGTAACTGGTCGAACTCATAACATCTCTCGTAAATAGTGTTAAGCTCTTTGTTGAGCATATATAGTATCTTTGTAAATTAAACATTTATTATTAATAGTAAATTGAACATTTATTAATATTAGTATAGTTGTAAATTAAATATTTAATATTAAACTGTTTTCAACAAACGATATTTTCTGTGTAAATATTGTAATAAATGAGACTAATCTAATCTCATTTCTCCTAATGTACTCATAATAGCATTTCTTAACATTTTTTAATCACCGTATCTCAGCTTATAGTCAAATCTCCTCCTTGAAATTTTTTGTACATAACACTACTACAGAATACTATCAAAGGTCAGTATTTCAGATTTTTATCTCGTGCTCCACTAGAGATATCAACGCCTAAAAAGTGCGATTTTTGAAATTTTTGACGAATTTCGGAATTTTTTTCGCAAAGAGAAATCAACTCCCAGATCTGGGACTTGGTGTATGAGTACAGGCACTTTTGACCTATTTGTAGAAAAAATTGTGTAAGGTTGACAGTCTTGTTGAACAATTACATAGTAGGTTACAATAGTTTGGCAGTATTGTTTTCACATATTGTCCATGTCATATCTCCGCTTGTAGTCAAATCTCCTTCTTGAAATTTTTTGTACATAACATTACTACACAATACTATCAAAGGCCAGAATTTCAGATTTTTAAATTTTGCCCCACCAGATATATCAAAGCCTAAAAAGTGCGATTTTTGGAATTTTTGACGAATTTCGGAATTTTTTTTACAAAGAGAAATCAACTCCCAGATCTGGGACTTGGTGTATGCGTACACGCACTTTTGACCTATTTGTAGAAAAAATTGTGTAAGTGTGACAATTTTCCTTGCATGAAAAATTTCCTCTTGCAAACGGTCAGATTTTGGGAAAAATCTTAAATTTTGTGCTAAAATTCTACCTGTAAAATTTTATTTTACAAAATTTTTCTACCACCATTCATTTAGCCTATTTTATTCTGAACAAAATACTGCAAACCCCATTTCAATTGGGAAAATAAAAGACGAGATATTTACAATTTTGTGTATCCTAGTATCTGAGAAAATCGCTGCACACGATGAAACAAAAATGGCCGCCATGCACAAACAAAAAATAGTAAAATTAAAATAACGGTCATTTCGAACTTCCATCATGTTAGGGTTGTTGTACAAAAAATTTCAGATTTTTCAAAAATGGTCGAGCGACCAGTGCTGGACCACTTGAAATGGATTGACCCTGTAATTAACTATTTAAAATTTTATTTTTGCGTTGCTGAGGAATACTATATCCTGTTATTCCCTGTATAAAAGAAAGCAGATAGTATTTACAGGGACGCACAGAAGATTTTGGTCACTATGCTGTATCCGGAATACTGTGTACTATTACATCAAGATCTGATTAATTTTAAATGGGTCCGTAATTATATAAATTGCTAGCACCTATATTCTTCGTTCAGTTGTCAGTCCGTCTGTCCGTTCGTCCGTATGTCTGTCCGCTTATAACAAAACAAAAAAAACTGCCCAACAAAATCGCACGATATTTAAATTATATAATTTTACCTTAATTTTGTCGAGTCATTTTAAATTTTATGAAAATCGGATGTATAGTTTAATTAGAGGGACAATCAAAAGTACTGTTGGAAATGTATTAAAAAAACTATGCCTTATAGCGCATTACTGCTTTGCGCCACATAAGGATTTTGTTTAATATTGTTTTATCAAATCAGTTCTATATTCTATATCTATCAATAATAATAAGAAGGCAAGATAATCTTACCTTTCATTCTTCTGGTTCTTCAAAATATTCTGTTCTTCATGGCCTCCATTCTTTTGGAATCTTCGATTTCACGTCAGACTTTTATAACTTATTAATTAGTTAAACTTCGCTGAAATGTTAAACATTTGATTAATATGTGTTCTTAATGAACAATGGGGTCGAGGCGAGTTTTGAGTTGAATAATAATATTATATTGAACATATATTACATAGCTGCTTTTAGCAGCGCAAAATATACGTTTACATGACTTACATCCACAGAGAAAACTAAACTAACACTAAAAATATTAGAATGTCAAAAAAGAGTTTTTTTTCGAAAGTTCTTTTTCATTTGTTTTGTTTTTGGTCGTTGTCACGTGACTTCACTGCTGTAGAAAAGGAATAAGTGTCCTTGAATAAGATCAGTTTATTTCGTAGTTGAATTGTTCTGAAATAGGGAAAAAATAATTTCTTTTGCTTTACTTTTTATGACGACAAAAAATGAAATCTTTTTATTGTAAATAAATCTAACTCGATTTTATTCAGCTGAAATAGTGATTAGTTTATTTCAACACCCTTCCTTAATCACTTCAGATGAATAACACTGTAGGTTCATAGATTCTCGATGTTTCACTAATTGAGTCTTTGGCAGGGGTTTTGTAAGCGCGTCGGCTATCATATCTTCAGATGGGCAATATTCTAAATTTATTATTTTGTCTTCTTTGAGTTGTTTAATGGCGTGGAATTTTATATCAATATGCTTCGTATATTTCGAAAACTTTGTATTCTCTACCATTTTTATCGCACTCTGATTATCTTCGAAAATCGTTATAGGTTCGTCTTGTTTCAAGTCTAAGTCGTTCAATAACTTCTCTAGCCAAATAATCTCTTGGGCTGCTGCGGCTGCTGATATAAATTCAGCTTCTGCCGAAGAATATGCAATACAGTTCTGTTTCTTCGTGTACCAATTAATAGGTGTTTTTCCTAGAAAGAAAACATTTCCTGTTGTTGACTTCCTTGTTCTGGTGTCGCCTCCCCAATCAGAGTCTGCATAAGCTACCAATACTGGTTGGTCGTCTGTGCTGATTGTTAGTTTTAATTCTTTTGTACAGTTTAGATAGTTGACCACTCGTTTTGCTGCTTTCCAGTCCATCTCACGGGGCGTTTCGCATCTTCTGCTGAGGATATTAACTGCGGCTGATATATCTGGACGTGTGTTAGTGGCTATGTATAACAAAGATCCAATAACTTTTCTAAAATTTGTATTGTTAGGCAGCAGATTTTGTTCGTCTTCTATTTTATAAAAGCCGGGGTCCATCGGAGTTCCTACGGGTTTAGCTTCTCGTAATCCTAGTTTATTTACCAGTTCTTCGATTTTTGATTTTTGGCTTAGTGTATATCCGTTTTCTGTTTTCTTTATTTCCGTACCCAGGAAATACGCTATATGACCGAGATCTTTAAGCTCGTATTCTTCTTTGAGTAGTTTCACTATAATGTCAACAATTTTTTTGTCACCGGATAGTAATATGTCGTCAACATATATAATTATGTAAGTGTAATTTTCATTTTCTTTTCTGGTGAACAAGCAGGGATCAGCTATACTTTGATTAAAATTCAATTTTTTTAAGGACTGTTCGATTCTTTTGTGCCAAGTTCTGGCTGCCTGTTTTAGGCCATATATTGATTTTTTCAGTCTGCAGACTTTGTTTTCAGAATTCTTTTCTATGTAGCCTTCCGGCTGTTTCATATACACTTCTTCCTCGAGCTCACCATACAGAAAGGCGGTGTCAATATCTATGTGTCTAACGTTTTGTTTGTGGTATGCGGCTGCTGCTAAAAATGCGCGAACTGTTGTTTGTGAGACGACAGGGGCAAATGTCTCATCATAATTTTCACCGTATTTTTGACTATAGCCCTTCGCTACTAGGCGTGCTTTATATTTTTGAACATTTCCGTAACTATCTAGTTTCTTTTTAAATGTCCATTTTGATCCTATAATTTTTTTGTTTGGTGGAGGATCCACTAATTCCCATGTGTTATGTTTTTTTAGCGAATTGATTTCCGCTTGTGTGGCTTTGAGCCAATTTTCTTTTTCACAGGGATTATCAATTTCCTGTATGTCATTCCAGCTAGTGGGTTCATTCATTTGGTTATTGTTTACATAACAGACGTATCTGTCTGGTGGTACCCCCCTGTTTGATCTTTGCGATCTTCTAAGTTCAGTGGTGGGTTGTTTGGACGAGGTTGGTTCCTCGATTGTGTTGTTTATCTCAGCTTCGATGTAATTTTTATCATCATGTGAATTTTCTGCATCTTTACTTTCTTTTAAGTTAATTTTGCTATTCTCTAGGAATTTTACGGTTCTTGCTATTACTATTTTGTTATCTTTAGTGTATACGCGGTATCCTTTTGAATTGTTATCATACCCTACGAATGTCCCTTCCTGAGCTCTATCGTCTAATTTTCCTCGATGTTGTTTGTTTACATATACGTATGCTTTGCAGCCGAATGTACGTAAATAGTGCAAATTTGGTTTGCGTTTAAACCAAAGCTCGTACGGGGTTTTATTCGTTGATCTTGTTGGTAAGCGATTTTGTAAATGATTTGCTGTATTAATTGCTTCGCCCCAAAATTTTTGTGGTAAATTGGCTTCGCGTAATAAACTTCTAGTCATGTCTAATAGTGATCTATTTTTCCTCTCAGCCACGCCGTTCTGGCTCGGACAATATGGCACAGATAGTTGGTGTTTTATACCTCTTTTTCTTAGATAGTCATTTGTTTCTCTACTCATGTATTCTCCGCCATTATCGGATCTTATTGCTTTCGGATATGAACCGAATTGGTTTCGTACCATAGCTATATAGTCGATTAATTTATCATGCACTTCGTCTTTATGGCTTAATAAGTATATTACTGTAAACCTAGAGTAATCGTCTATGAAGGTTACAAACATTGTTTTTCCGCCAATTGTGGGGGATCCTATGGATGTGCATACGTCTGTGTGCACTAGATCGAGTACTCTGCCTGTTTTGTTTTTATATGTTGTTTTTGGATAAGGTGCATCGCTTATTTTTGTTTGTATGCATGTTTCGCATATTGTTTCATGACTACAATTATTTAGTTCTATTCCATAGGTTAAATTTTCTTTAATCATTTCCTTTATGGAATTGTAGTTTCTGTGACCTAGGCGTTTGTGCCACAATTCTATGCAATTTTTATTTTTGCATTCATGCGCAATGTTTACTGTGTTAGATTCTATATTCTCTAACAATTCAACCTCATATAGATTGTTTTTCATTTTTGCTTCCAAGTATATTTTCCCATTTCGGGAAAGCGTGCATTTATCTTTATCAAAAACTAGTTTATAACCGTTCTTTGTTGCCTTACTTACTGAAATTAAATTTGATTCTAAATCAGGTACGTATAATACTTCCTTTAATGTAATTCTGTTTACACCTCCGTCGGATGTTTTTGTCATAAATGTGGTTTCTCCCACACCATGCGAATTTAACGATTTTCCGTTTGCAATAATAACAGTAGTTTTTTCGGTGTCGTTTAATTTAGTAAACAAGTCTTTATCGTTTAAAATATGTGTAGAAGAACCAGAATCAATAATCCATGTTTGTTTTCCAGTTTTCTCAATTAGAAAGGCTGCGTCGCTGCTTCGATCTGTTTTTAGTTGTGTTTTGTAATTTGGCTTATATTCTTGTTTACGATCATTAAATTCATTTTGGTTATACGATTGTTGATAACAGAGAGACGTTGTATTGTTTTTGTTTTTGTATGTTTGTTGTTTTTGTGTATTTGGGTGAGTTTGTCTATTTTTCAGATGCCAACATTCCCTGTAAGTATGACTTTTCAATTTACAGTACGTACAATATTTTTCCCTTTTGCTATTATCATTTGGGAACCTTTTTTGTGTTTTAAACGCTTTGGTAGAATTGTCACCCTGATCCGCGTTTTCAACCCTTCTGTTATATTCATCAGTTAGTTTATTTATAATAAATTCTGGTGTTAAATCGGTTTCATCGCGAGCCTCAAGTGCTACAATCAATGTATTATAGCTTGGGGGTAATGAGCACAGCAATAATGCTGAAAGGTGCGAATCGTTAATAGTTTCCCCAATCGCTAATAGTTTATCTTTTAATTCTAAAATGTACGTTATGTGTTTAATTAAGTTACCATTTTCTGGCAGCCTTGCCCCATATAATTTTCTTAATAAATGCAATTTACTAGTCAAATTCCCCCTTTCATGTATGGCTTTGAGCGCGTCCCAGGTCTGTCGGGCAGTATTTAGCCCTTTTACATGCACAATCTGGGAGTCTTCAATTGCAAGGTTTATAATTGCTCTGGCTTTATTATCCTTCTTTTGCCAAGCTGTGGTAATCGGATTTGGTATTGTATCTGTTATTACCTCGAAAATTTCTTCTCTTATTAATAACATTTCTATTTTAAATTTCCATGTTGAGTAATTGTTTTGATTTAATTTTTCTATTAACTGAAATTCTTTCGATGCGGCCATAATGGATCTTACTTATCAACTTATAAATATTTAATATCGTAATTCGATGAGAAATTGTTTTTATTTTTCTTTATATTATATAAGAGATTTTCTCTGTTTATTTTTATTCATTCAAATATAACGAACATATCACTTGTTATGTTTACTCTTTCAATTTCAACTCATATATATCATATATTTTCAATAACGTTGAGAAAAGAAGAACAAATATATTTTTTCACAATAATTACATGCATTAGTAATAATACGGTTTATTTTTATGAGGCCATTTTTATTTATTTATATCATATTATATTATAACCTTATGTGTTAATTTCAGTCTCTTGATCGATTTGTTGGAAATGTATTAAAAAAACTATGCCTTATAGCGCATTACTGCTTTGCGCCACATAAGGATTTTGTTTAATATTGTTTTATCAAATCAGTTCTATATTCTATATCTATCAATAATAATAAGAAGGCAAGATAATCTTACCTTTCATTCTTCTGGTTCTTCAAAATATTCTGTTCTTCATGGCCTCCATTCTTTTGGAATCTTCGATTTCACGTCAGACTTTTATAACTTATTAATTAGTTAAACTTCGCTGAAATGTTAAACATTTGATTAATATGTGTTCTTAATGAACAATGGGGTCGAGGCGAGTTTTGAGTTGAATAATAATATTATATTGAACATATATTACATAGCTGCTTTTAGCAGCGCAAAATATACGTTTACATGACTTACATCCACAGAGAAAACTAAACTAACACTGAAAATATTAGAATGTCAAAAAAGAGTTTTTTTTCGAAAGTTCTTTTTCATTTGTTTTGTTTTTGGTCGTTGTCACGTGACTTCACTGCTGTAGAAAAGGAATAAGTGTCCTTGAATAAGATCAGTTTATTTCGTAGTTGAATTGTTCTGAAATAGGGAAAAAATAATTTCTTTTGCTTTATTTTTATGACGACAAAAAATGAAATCTTTTTATTGTAAATAAATCTAACTCGATTTTATTCAGCTGAAATAGTGATTAGTTTATTTCAACAAGTACTCCATTACATTGGGATCAATAGGAAAAAACAGTTTCAAGTACATTTTAATGATGTTAAACTCTTCCGAATATAATAGAATTGACATGAACTTATAATATATTTATATATTAAAATATACATTCTGTACAATCTGTGATGCAAAGAATATTTATTTTTAAATTACAGGTTAACACAAAAGTGTTCTACTACATAATTCTATTCGTGGAAACTTTGTTTGGGGTGTGTGTTAATTATATTGAACTATTTCACATTTTATGATATACGTTGCTGAGGTGTAATACAAGTTACTTCCTGCATACTTACAGGAACACAAAAAAGATTTCGACCACTATACTGTATCCGAAGTGCTGTCCATTATAACAGCAAGATCTGAATATTCTTAAAACTTCGTTATCGTACGAAATACCGCATTTGTTATGCTTCACGAACAATTTCCAACTTGTTTTTATTGCATTCATTGATTGATTTAGTAAGACATAAATTTATTTACTATGTAAGTGTATTTTTTTTATTCTTCTATTTACTTTTATTCATTATAAATTGAACGAAACATTTTTCTTCAGATTAGCAATACTTTAACTTTATTAAGCTTAACTAAGCTTTATGTGAGGAAAATTTCATTAAATTCCAATAAATTGTTATAACTGTAGATTAATATGAACTTTAAATGCGATATTTCATGATACCATCACAGATATATGAATGAAAAACTTCATTATAGTTATTATCAAAGTTTTTTTATGGAACAGTTTTCATTCATATCCCATTCTTTAAGTGATACCATATACATGTATTCTGATGAATCTTTATTTTACAGGTTATTTTAAGGCTGTTCTAAACTGCGCTTCTCAATACACTGTATTAAAAAAAAAAAAAGAAAAAGTGTAAGTTTAGTAATCTAAATTTACCGAAATTTGTTATGCTTTCAAAAATTTATATGTACGCTGTACGAGAAAATGATGTCAATCTACTAAACTTGTAAGCAAAACTAGAGACATCTGTAACTTTACAAAAGTATCTACAAAAATTTTGGTAATTTTACAAAAATTTTATCCGTAATCCTGGTTACCGTTACTTAAAAAGTTCTGATAATCCGATTTTCCCAAAAATTTCTAAATAACTTTAAATTTTTTTAATTCAAAATCTGTTACATGAATTTTTATTGTTGTCATTGCATAAAAAGTTCTTGAAATATAATTTTACTGGAAAAAATTTTGTAATTTTCCAATTTTTTTTTTTTTTTTTTTTTTTTTTTTAAAGATTGTAGGTGCAAAAAATTTTGACAAATTTACAAATTCATTTTTCAACGGAAAGTTTCATATTGGAATACCTAACTATGGAAGCGGTTTGGAATCGAATCGAATTTAACTTTTTTGATCAATAAATTACCTACTGAATTATATGCATTTTTGATCACGCGACAAACACGTTTTTCACTCCTGTTGAGTGGCTATTCTTCTTTCGTGCAGAAATTCGGTTCAAAACGCCCACTTTGACACTATTTTTTGAAGGATATATTGCGTTTGCAAAAAAAACAAGAAAATGCGTGCGATTAGATAGTTTCTGAACAATAACACCTGCTTGTTTCATGCATTTCCGAACAAAAAATAAATTACAACTTATGTCAAAAAATTACGTTTTTTAATTAAAAAACACCCTAATTTCAAAATACACAGCTAGTTTGATTGATTGAAAGCATTAGATAACATGCATTTACAAATAAATATTTAGTTAAACTTAAAATAAATATAAGAAAATACACCCCCTCCTCCCTCGAAAATGTTTACAGAAAAGGTTATTATTTATTAAATCCATAATCGCAAATTTCTGATCCGTCCCCAAAATCATTATCACTAGTAACTGCATAAAAGTAGCTGGTGTAATTATTTAAGTACTAAGAATTCAAACAACTTTCCACATTTCACCATAAAAATAAATTTATTTTTCAAGAAAAAAGAAAAAAAAGGGGGGGGGGAGTATTAATTTTCACATTTAATCTAATTTTCAAGACACGACAGCGACAAGAAAAACAGAATTATATTTCAAGATGCCTGATAATAATAACATTATTTATTTTATTTACAATATTTTTTAACATAAATTAATGTTATGACGCTTATGATATGCTACTGATATTATGTTTTCATTATTTTCAAGCTATTTGCATTATCATATTAATCCTGTAAATATCAGGAAATCTGTATATTGTGTGTCTATTTCCATAGTTTAAAATTACCCTTTTTTAAAATTTATAATTCATAAGTCAATATTTTAAATTGAAAAACGATCTAAATTTTTGCTATCTCTTATTTTTGTAATTTACATATTTTGTACTATGATAGTAGTAAGTAATAGTTTTTATTTTTCATTTTTTAGACACATTTAAAAAAGTCCTTAACTACTTAGCAATACAAACTGAACAAATGAAAAGATAAAGAAATAAAATTTTAATTTTGAAGTAATAATAAGGCAAATTTGCTGATACTATTAAAAAAATTATGAAATGTTTTCGAAATTCAAAAATCTATATTCTGAAAATATTTTATTCAATTTTTGTTAATATGTAATGCATTTTCAACATATTTGCTGCCTTTTAAACAAACATTTTAAAGTATTCAGATGCAACGAAAAAGATCCATCTCGTTGGCATCGCGTAGACTGCACACCACAACTGTAGAAGCGAGCACTCATACAGTAACTTTCTAAGTAACGTTACTTTTGTATCTCGAGAAAACCGGTTTTCGCATCTCAGAAGCATCCTAAATGAAACCTATGTGCTGTGCATTCTGTGAGGGTACTGTCTCTAGATGCTTCAAAGGAAAAATAAATGTCTGGCGAACTGCCAACTGTACAATCCAGACGCTCGGGCTTGCAAAGGAGTAGAATTTATCTGATTAAATACTAAAGCTTCAATAATGTGTGAACTTTTGGGATCATTTTTAAGCCCCTTCCCCCTGAATATTAAACTTTATCATTGTGACTGTGACATCTTTATGTATTGACTATACTCTAGCAATGCATAAAGGCTTGGTAGATTCCATGACACAAGCCTCGGATCCTTTCCTTATAAATTTCTTACAGCTAACATCTGAAGGTTTAGATGATGTGGGAGAAGAGGTTCAATTTTAAATTTTAACTTTTTAACTTGAAATTTACAATTTGCTGAAAATTGAGACTCGATAGTTATAAATGAAGGTCTTTAGTTTCAACGGTAAAAAATGCATAAAAAGTAATTATCAAAGGTTAAAAACACATCTATTTTATAAAACGAAATTTTCGTTATTTTTTTCTTTTTTTTTTAAACTTTAAAATTTATGATTTGCAAAATACTTTTTCATTATCTTTTATATTTTATTCTTCTTCATTTATCGGATTCAGCGGCACAAAATGCATAAAATTCAATTATCAAAAGTTAAAAAATATGATGTAACCCTACTTTTGCAAACCAGTGTTATCTAATAATGTTTCAAAATATGTATCATTTTGTAAACAGTTAATCTTCATTATTTTATTTAACAAAAATTCCGTTTTTTCCCGTTGTATGTTTATTACAAATTATGTATTTTGTTATAACGGTTAAAGATTTCAGACTTACATTGCAATGTTAATTTTACTCTCAACCATTTTTAATATATATGATGAAATTATATTTCTATTAAATTTGTGAATGATCTCTAATTAGCAGTAAAAAATATGTTCCAACTTTAAACAACTATCACTCGGGCAATTTTAATCATTAAATAACCAAACCTTTATTTTTTTTTTCTCTTACTTGTCGGTATAATACAAAAATTTTACTGAATATATTTTATAGCAGCGGAAGACCGTATGAAAGTTTTAATTTCGTGTTTTTTTTAAGAAATGTTTTTATTGATTCAAATTGCTCTTTACCCCATTCAACCCATTTTTGTTATTGGAACTACAT
Organism: Maratus speculifer; assembly: GCA_964019185.1. Taxonomy (NCBI): domain Eukaryota; kingdom Metazoa; phylum Arthropoda; class Arachnida; order Araneae; family Salticidae; genus Maratus; species Maratus speculifer. The sequence goes on from OZ025292.1 coordinate 115,872,054, forward strand.
GTCTATGACTAACGGTTTAGGAATTAGACATTGGTCACTATTGAAAGTGGACACTTTGTGTATAAGCATCAAAGGAGCTTAAATTGTTGTAATCTATTCATGGCAAATGCTACATATTGCAAGATATTTGTAGTGTGCAGCAGTCGGAAAATAAATGTCTTTATTGTTAAGTAACACTATCCAATAAGTTTGAAAAATATTTATTGATTCTGTTTGTCTGTCCGTTTCCACACTCTAACTCACGTAAATAAGGTACCCTGGGGTAATAACGCCAGACGGGGTAATAACGCCAAGTGCTAATATTTTGCATAATTATGAAATAATCTGGTAAATGACACTCATGTGTTCTGCGGAGAAGTTTTTTGAGTCATATAAATCGCAAAAAACAGCTTCAAGTTAATTTGTTTCATTTTTAAGTTTTATTGTTTTTACAAGCAGCTAAAATTAACGCTTGATCTAAAACTTGCGAGATACGTTTTGTGATGTGAAGACTATTTTTTTAATCCGGAAATACTTTGTTAATTACATAAATTTGTCGTACATTTCATGGCCTTTCAAAATGTTGTTGAAGATTTTGGATATCTTCTCGAGATCATTTGTAATTTAAAATGTACAGCGCAATAACTATAACGGGGTAATAACGCCAATACTTGCAATTTTTAACCCGGTTGATTCCCTACAGTGGCCGAGCTACATCCTAAATACTGATTCAAATAAACACAGTTAAAACTGTGCAATGTTTCGAATAATTCTATTTAAGCGGTCCTTTTTAAGCAAAAAGAAGCTCACGGTCTGATATTCTTTTGCCTCATCCCCCCTCCCCACACCACACCTTTATTTTTCTTACACTTTCACAAAAAAATGAGCATTTTCAATAGCTTAGGATGCAATTTAACAATTTCTAGAGCTGAGAGTTTGTATTTTTAGAACTGGGCAATCTACATGCAATTATTCCAACTTATTTCATAGTTTTGTTTGCATGGCGTTATTACCCATATAGGTGGGTATAACGCCAAATAGCATTGGTCAAGAAATCACGCCATTACATTTTATGTATTCATATCTGTTAAATTATTTTTTTTTATATAGATAGTCAATGAGTTGCTGTATCAAATCACATATTTGTTTCAAAAATACAAACTAAAACTGAGCCGTGAAAATTGCTAGAACCTTAACGTGGCGTTATTACCCCAGGGTACCTTATATTCAGTTTTTCATGCAATTAAAATCAGTCAATGATACTTACCATAGCATGTTTGGTATTGTATATGAGGTGAATATACATTAATAGTTTATTTACAAGGACACTCAAAAGAATATATTTCATAGCATTATGGTTCATGAGGAAAAATTGTTTGCAGAGTATTTTATTGACATTACGCTATTTATAATGGATTGAAACTGATATAAATCGTTGAATTTTACTAAAAGATGATTACGATAGAATAGAGCATTTATATCATTTGTCATTTAATTACAAAGACACACAAAACAAATCTATTGTATTTGAGCAATAATTGCTGGAAGTGTATATCAACTATAGTATTTATACTCGCCATATAATATGCATAGATTTAGTGAAACTTAAAAAAAAGCATATCATAACTAAAATGCATTTCATCCATCCATCAGCTATCGTCAGATACATGTGCTTCGGAAGGAATATGCCATTTGAAATATTTTGTGTGTACCTGTAAATGCTACGCACTTCGTATTATGCATCACTATATCGTATAACTGATATTAAGCCTCAACGACGTATATAAATTTTGTTATTCATAAAATAATTTAATATAATTAAAATATGTCGCACACAATTCCCCTACCCCTTTACCATTTCGTAATGGAATTGTTTCGTGTGGGCATGTAAATGAAACATTAGCTGTTTTTTTTTTTTTTTTTTTTTCAAAGTATATTTTACAAAATGTATATTGTAGAGCATTTCGTAAATGCATATGAGTCTTAATATGTTTGTCATGTGAGGCAAACTAGTTTGGCCTCAAATGGGGTTTGCCCGGTAACATATATATATATATATATATATATATATTTATATATATATATATATATATATATATATAAACAGTTAGACTTTAAAATCGACTGGCATCATCTAGAATATTAATATTTGGGTACTTCTCAGCTTACAACAATAGGAAAAATAGGGTTTTTATATTTGGCGAATTCATTTCCTTCTCGCGTGTGGACTATATGCTGCACATTGCTATTCTGTAAGGAGTATGAAAATGAAATTTTGATAACGCTGACGCATGCGCAATGAAAACATATTTAGTAAAACTGCTCATTTTTCAAACTATTTTTATTATTTTGTAATTCTGATTAGAGGGTACAATGTACAATGTACAATGTTTTTTGTCATATTTTCGAAAAAGAACATTGTTATATTAGTAAGAACTCTGCAAATTATAAGCAAAAAAAACTTGAAAAAAAATGGGGAATGTTTTTATAAAAACCGTAATATTTCTACGAGTATGCATGTTTATTTACTTTAAACCACTTAATTATAATCTAGAGTTTGAGCGCTTTTGCTTACATTAGTTTTGACAGAGTTATCCAAAAGGTATTCGTTCTTTTTAAATTTGTTGACGGTCCCCTATGGAGTTTCGAGAAAAAATCTTCACGAAAATATATGTAATGTACTTTTATGTTTATACACTTATTGTTTCAGAGTAATTCCTCTAGTATTTTTCTAGATATTTTACAAAATGTCAAAAATCGCAAGTGGACGGTCATTTTTGGCCATATAGTGTGTATATAGTATCATAAAATTGAGTTGAACATAAAATCGATTTGTTTACTGTATTGATAAAGTTGAGTTGTCCTAATGGTGATAAAATCGATATCAACCATTACTACATTACATACATATTCCGACTTTCTCAAAGATAGTCATTAGAAAAGAGATATCCTATCAAAAACATGAATGTGAAAAAATGCCAAGTTCGTTTAAGGTTTCGCTCATAAAAGAAGTGATTTGACAAAAAATAATTGATATCCTGTCAAAAACATGAATGTGAAAGAATGCCAAGTTCGTTAAAGGTTTCGCTAATAAAAGAAGTGAGATGTAACTGCAAACCAAGTTCTTTCGGAGCTCCTTAAATCATAACTCCTGTCATGCATAATATTATTCAATTGCTTAAAATGATTTGTTATGTTACTTGTTATTCAATAGAGCGACTTAGCAAGTTTTCTCTTATTCAATTTTTTCTATTTAGTTGATCAGAAATTAAAGTTGATCCCTTCCTTAATTTATCAGTACCTTAACTTCAATATACTTATTCGAACACTCGATTGACTAGATCTTTGTTAATCAGATTCTAGATTAAATTGTACTCCGACTTAAAGATTAAAGTTGGTAACTGAAAACTTGCCAAGTCGCTCTATTGAATAACAAGTAACTTAACAAATCATTTTAAGCAATTGAATAATATTATGCATGACAGGAGTTATGATTTAAGGAGCTCCGAAAGAACTTGGTTTGCAGTTACATCTCACTTCTTTTATTAGCGAAACCTTTAACGAACTTGGCATTCTTTCACATTCATGTTTTTGACAGGATATCAATTATTTTTTGTCAAATCACTTCTTTTATGAGCGAAACCTTAAACGAACTTGGCATTTTTTCACATTCATGTTTTTGATAGGATATCATTATTTTTTGTCAAATAAGTAGGTATTTGTTTCCTTTTTGAAATAAGTAGGTTAAATTAGTTTTATTTAATATTAATTTCAGCTTTTTCCTGCATTTATTCACTGTTTTTTTTCAGTCAAATTAAAAAATTTAACATTAGGACTGCTTATGTTCCTTTAAATTCCACTAATAAGGATGTTTCTTTTACGTGATTGGGTACTACTTGATTATTTCGTCGACCAAAAATGTTTGTAGCCAACTTGGCGAAATATCGCTATATTGACGACAAAAATTACGCACCAAAAATCATACTAACATGGCTCTATTTCTGGTATTTTGCCAAATTCCCATAGATTCCCATTGTAATCTGGTAATTTATCCAATAATTTTGTTAGAGCAAGGACTGTCGCCATCATTTTGGCATCTTTTTTTTTTTCTTTAAATCGGTTCGCTAACTACTCAAGATTGCTTAAATATTGCTATTTAGAAAGTTTTTAGAACGCTTTTCGCGCATTTTTACCCCTTTTAAATTTTGTATTTGTTAACAAATGTTCTTAGTGATCATTTATATCTTATAATTAATGAACATGCCAAATTTTATGTTTTTAGGCCCTTAACATACAGACATCACATTTTTAGAACGCTTTTACTTACCCATCATACCTAGTATAGGGTAGGTTTTGCAATCGTTTTGAAAATCGAAAAAAAAATTTTGACGGATTTACACGTTTTAGATAGTAGAGATTCCGAAAAACATATTTTTAGAAACAAAATTTTGCCGTCCGTCTGTCTGTCTGTCTGTAAACGCTCTATCTCCCGAACGAATTGAAATAGAGAATTGAAATTTTGTATGCAGTTAGTATGTAAGAATGGGACGAAACCTATTTAATATCAGCAACCTCGATTATCCGGAACTATTTTTTTCGGATTCTCGAAGATTTCGTTCTGATGAAAGGTACATAAAAATTTTCGAATTTTTTTGTTCTAAGGAATGGACGTAAAAGGCAATAAAATATCACACATTTTGCATATAGAACGAAGTCGATCGGATTATTAGTTGCTGAGATATTTTTAATCCTGTTTTCCACATTCTTCGATTTTTCATGGCCCTGTATTTGATTCAAATTTCAATTCAGAGGTATATTTTAATTGGACATAAGACGCAGTTAATTTTTAGTTAATAGAGTTATTATTTTTGGAGTTATAAGGATGTTTCTTTTACGCAGTTCGGTACTACTTGAGTAGTTTGGCGTTTTATATAATTTGTCGAAATCGGCAATCATCAGTTCTTTAATAGAGCATTACCATGTATATTAACAATATTTAAATTTTGTTTATGAATTGCAATGCATTGTATAAATAGTTTTCACATGTTTTATTTTCATATACATATCCATGATGGGTAAGTATTACGGTGGCCCCCAACGACTAGTTTTCTATTTTACCCCCTTTGGGTTAGTGGAATCGACATAAGATATAGCCTATATTGAAGCAAGGACTATCACCATCATTTTGATATCATTACTTTTAAGATCGTTTGTTGTTTGCTGAAATTGCTTAAAAATCCCAATTTAGAACATTTTTAGAACGCTTTTCGCACATTTTCGCAAATTTTCACCCCTTTTTAATTCCGTATTTTTTATCAAATGCCCTTAGAGATCATTTATATCTTATAAATAATTAACATGCCAAATCTTATAGTTCTAGGTCCTTTAGTAACACAAAAGTTGCATTTTTAGAATTTTTTTGCTTTTTCACCCTCTTTTGGTTAATTGTATACGCATAAAATATAGCCTATGTTTGAACCGGGGCGAATACCATCATTTTGGTATCATTAATTTTGAAATCGGTTCGGTGGTTTCAGAGATTAGCCCCGATACTAGCCAAAAGTGTCGCCAACTTGGCACTATTTCTGATATTTCGCGAAATAACTCTAAAATGCCAAACTTTATGTTTCCAGTCTAGTACCTTAATATACAGACATCGCATTTTTAGAATGTTTTTATGCTCTTTTACCTCCTTTGGGTTAGTGTAATCGACATAAGATATATCTTATGTTGGTGCAAAGACTGTCATCATCATTTTGATATCATTACTTTTAAGATCGGTTTGTTGTTTGCTGAGATTGTTTTAAAATTGGTATTTCGAACTTTTTTAGAACGCTCTTCGCGGATTTTCACCCATTTAAATTTGATATTTTTTTAGCAAATGTCATTAGTGATCATTTACATCTTATAAATAATTAACATGCCAAATTTTGTGCTTCTAGGCCCTTCAGTAAAACAAAAATCACATTTTTAGAATGTTTTTCGCTTCTGAACCCTCTTTTGGTTAGTGGCACAGACATAAGATACAGTCTATGTTTGAACCGGGGCGAATACCATCATTTTGGTACCATTACTTTTGAAATCGGTTCGGTAGTTTCAGAGATTAACCCTGATACTCGCCAAAAGTGACGCCAACTTGGCACTATTACTGGTATTTTGTGAAATTCTCATAAGCTTCCATTGTAATCCAATAATTTATCCTCTAACCAACCATTAATGTTTAATTAATGGTGATTTCTGATTTTTTCCTATTTATAGATCCAATAACCTACCTTCACACCAAATTTCAACTTCCTAAATCACGTGGAAGTAGTCAAACATTTCTATGAGTGAGTGAGTGAGTCAGTGGTAAAAACAGTGGTTTTCAGGCGTCAATTTCTCGTCATCGGTAAAAGATTTTTTTTTTATATTTTAGATTCGGAAATTAGAAGATGGTCTTACACGACACAAAAAATTGCAAGTGTGTAGGTCAAATAGAATTTAAGTGATTGAGGGGTCAAAAGTGGTTCGAAATGGTTCGGGTAATATAACCCACGGCCGGTGTGTCGCCTTTTACTTTGTGAACTTGGCTGACACACTGCCGTGTGTCTAGATTCATTATACACTGCTCAAAACAATTAAAGGATATTGCAGTTTTAGGTGGATTTTGTATCTGGGAAACTTTTTTGCTGATTGATGCATGGTCGACAGACATAGTAGATTATATAAGAATAAATTACACATGTTTGGCAGAAAAAATGCATTTTATTGCGCATTTGTGTACAAAAGGAAAAAAGAAACAATTTGTGCATATGAGAAAAAAAGAATAAGAAAAGGTGTTTTCTTCAAAGAAAATCATTTTCAGTAGGGGATATGGTTTCCACGGGCGGCCAGCAACGTTGAACACCTTTGAGGCATGGACTCAATGAGACTATTAATGACGAGTTGGAGTATTCTGCCCCACTCTTCCAGAAGAGCTCTTTCCAGTTCTTGGAGAGTTTGTGGGGGTTGTTGGCGACCAGAAACTCGTCTTCCTAGAGCGTCCCAAACGTGCTCGATTGGATTCATGTCTGGAGAACACGCTGGCCATTCCATTCGAACGATTCCTTCCTCGAAAAGAAAATCCTCCACCAGGTTTCCACGATGTGGCCTGCAGTTATCGTCCATTAAAATGAAGTTATCTCCGATTGCTTCTGCGTAAGGGACTACAATAGGTCTGAGGATCTCATCCCTATATCGGCGACCAGTCAGAGCTCCATCCCGAATGATGTAGAGGTCAGTGCGCCCGTCAATGGAGATGCCACCATACACCAACACTCCTCCACCGCCAAATCTGACACTTTCGTGCACGAATGCAGGATTATTCCTACTGCCACGGTCCCTCCAGATGAAAGTACGCCTATTATCCGGATGCACAGAAAAACGGGACTCGTCAGAAAACAGAATATTGCTCCATTCATTTCTCCTCCAGTTGACATGCTCCGTTGCCCACTCCCTGCGGTCGCGACGATGCCTTGATATTAATCTAACACATACCATCGGTCGGCGAGCATACAGACCTACAGCATGGAGCCGGTTTCGGACAGTCTGAGTTGAAATCGTGGTGCCTGTAGCCGAGCGAAGGTGTTGTTGGAGAAGAGTAGCGTTCATGTTTCGGTGTCTCCGAGCTGTTAACGCTAAATACCGATCTTCATTGGGCGTTGTTGCCCGTCTACGACCTTGCCCTGGTCTTCGGCCTGCACATCCACTCTCCAAAAAACGGTTCCAGATCCTGGAAATGACACTTTGTGACACTCCAATGGCTTGCGCTATTTCGACTTGAGTTTGGTCCCCTTCTAACCTACCAACAATTCTCCAAGCTTCTGAATCTGTCAAATGACTTCACTGAGACATCGTACTCATCGAAACAAAGCAATCACTGAATGCCGATCATCCTTGTCTTCATTCTCTTTTATCCAGTTGAAAGTCAAATTTCATTTGCTGCCGCTGAAGTGACGCTTTTGACGTCGAACTCAAAATTTGCATACTCCACAGTTTGAAAAGCAGAAAAATTTGCATTTGTGATTCTCTTCTTCTTTTTTCGGTAAAAAAAATTTCGTTTATATCTTTATTTTATATAAAACTTCAAATATCCTTTAATTGTTTTGAGCAGTGTACAATGAATATTTATGTATGGCGGCATAATAATGCAATTAACAACTTATTATTTATTTGGAATGTGTGAAAATGGGACTATATATCCGAACTAGTCATATAACAAGGTACTATAACTGTATACTAACACTGCACAGCTCGGTACCGTGATAATAACATTAAAAATAACTAAAATGCATGTTGGTTTATATTTTTAGAAGAAAATCTTTTAAAACAAAATTAATGTCTGAAGGTTCATTGCTTTCTGTATCGCACATTCTCCAATTTGTATGGTTTTATATTTTTAAATGAAAACCCAGTCAAACTAACCTAGGGTTGAGTACCAACTGCATTAGGCAGTGTACAGCAGCTTTTAAAAACGAATACTTATTTAATTATTTATTCAACAACATACTTCTCGCTTGTGTGATTGAGATGAAAGGATGTTTATAAGTTGTCGTCAATATACAGGGACAAGATAGCACAAGGAAATTTTTACGACATGAGAAAAATACAATCGGGATCTCCACGCAAAGAGTGTGTGTAATAGAGCCTTAATGAATATTCTGGTTTCTAATTTGGTTTAATGATTACTAGGTTATAAAATACGCAAGGCAAAATTAAAAAAAAAATTACTGAAAATTTTATTAATTATACGAAACCAATTAAAGCAGTTGTTTGTAAAAATTTCAGTGTTATTACATTCTGGTAAATGCAATTTAAAAATTAAATTTGATTACTTGGGTTTTCAGTTAAAAGTCAAAATATTTTATGCACTATGAACATTACTAAAGTAACATTTTTAGGAGTTTACAGTAAGTTCAATGTAAACGAATCTTCAGGATGTCCATTACTGAAAATTGACCATTTGAATATTCCTGATGAACACGATGAACATAATGAACACGAGTCTTAAAATCTTAATAATAATAATAATAATAATAATAATAATAATAATAATAATAATAATAATAATAAATGAAATTTTGTAAATGACCATTACTATGAAAATTCAAAATTTTCTATTGCTAGCAAAGCAAAAATATACAAATTTTGCATGAAAATAAAGAATGTATATATTTATTAAGAGTAATCATCTCTTAGCGTGTTTGTTCAGATTATTACAGAAAAACAGTGAAACTTTGAAACATGATTTTTTGTTTCATGATTGGTTTCATTAAAAATGTCAATAATAACCAATATTACAAAACATGCAAGAGGGAATTATGAAAAAAAAGTAAAAGCTAATCTTACATTGATTATTATTATTTTTTTTTATAAATCAAAAACAGTGAAGGCTGTCCATTGCTCTTACATCCACCTACCTTCCAATTTCTATAACAATAAATTATATTATATAGGTATTCCACATTAATAATAACAAAATATAAAAAAATGATAATTCACAATTATCACATCAATCACAGTTGTAAGCAAAGAATAAACTTATCAAAATTTTTATTTTCCAAGTTGGGAATTCAGAAAGAAAAAATATATTTGCAAATAAAAATTACTAAAATGTTTTACAATTTACTACAGGATTTGTATGGGTGTGAAAGACCTTAATAATTTTTAAAGTAATTTTTTGTTCTTAAAATTATTTATTTTTATGCGAAATCTGCAAAAAGTCCTATTTTATTTTTGTATTATTTATTAATCAGATTTGGAATTTTTCTGAGTTAAAAGAAAAAAAAAATCATTAAACCAGTTCTTCCCTGCTCTTCTTCCGAATTTTTACTTCATCACTTGATTCCCCCCCCCCCTCCCCAATACAAACACACAGTAATAAAATTCAACAATTTATTATTATTATATACTTTTCTGTTTTATTTTTTCTTTATAACAAAAATAAATAAATAATCATAAATTTCATTAAGAATTTACATTCATTTCATTAAAATTTCATCTAAAGTCCCCTCTTCCGAAACTCCACATTCCCTTTTCCCATAAAATTAAAAGTCCTCTTAAAAACTTCTTACTTTATTATTTTTGTTTTAACCATTTCGCATTACAATGTTAAATTAGCATTTGTTTCCAATTCGATAAAAGTTTGTAATAACAAGAACAAAGTGAAAACAGCAAAAAAGAAAAAAAATAAGATTTAAGCACGCCAAACGTAACAAAACTCCTTTTGTTTGTGTTTACACCGGAAGTTCATGCTCAATTTCACCAATTAGCCAATCAAAAGTCAGAACGAAAAGTTGTGCAGTTTCTGGATTCTTTAGGGGGGGGGATAGATTTTATGTTTGCGTATGGAAATGGGTGCAAAATGAAAGCAGGTACGACAGCCGCATATCACCCTTCCGTAAAAAGCGGGTTTGATTTAAAAAAGCATTGGAAAAGTGGGAATGCGGGAATTTTAAAAATCGCTCAAATTCTAGTGTTAAACTATTTTTTTAGTAGTCTTAATTTCTGGAATTTCATGTTTTTACCTAAACCACCTGCTAAGATATGCCAACACTTTAAAATTTTTTGTACCCCACTACCCTTTAACTCCGTTCAGGGTGATTTCTAAAATCGCTGAAATACATGTTTAATTATTTTTTTAGTAGTCTAGGGGGGCTCCGCCCCACTGCTCGCTACGCTCGCCACCCCCCCCCTGCGTAATCGCTTCACGATTCCGTTTGGTATCGCTTCGAGATTCCAAGGTGTAGGCTACCCCTGCTTGCTGCACTCGCCAATACCCTATGGTATGAATAAGCAGTTGCAGACCTTTCAAATGACGTGTCACACGACTGGTGTTGTAAAGAATTTGAAAATGTGCCACCCCCTGGGGTCAGGATGGGGGGGGTTGACACACAAGACATTCATAATATGAATAAGCAATTGCAGAACATTCAGATGATGTGTCACACGACCGGTGATGTAAAGAAATTAAAAATGTGCCCCCCTGGGGGGACAGATTGGGGGATGACACACAAGACATCCATAATATGAATAAGCAGTTACAGATGTTTCAAATGATGTGTCACACGACTGGTGTTGTAAAGAAAACTAAAATGTTCCCCCCTGGGGGGGCAGAATGGGGGGTGACAAACAAGACATCCATAATATGAATAAGCAGTTGCAGACCTTTCAAATATGTGTACACGACTGGTGTTGTAAAGAAATTTAAAATGTGCCCCCCTGCGGGGGGCAGAGTGGGGGGTGATGCATAAGACATCCATAATATGAATAAGTAGTTGCAAACCTTTCAAATGATGCGTCACACGACTGGTGTTGTAAAGAAATAAAAAATGTGCCTACCCTGGGGGGGCAGAGTGGGGGGTGACACACAAAACATCCATAATATGAATAAGCAGTTGCACACCTTTCAAATGATGTGTACACGACTGGTGTTGTAAAGAAATTTAAAATGTCCCCCCTGCGGGGGGCACAGTGGGGGGGTGATACATAAGACATCCATAATATGAATAAGTAGTTGCAGACCTTTCAAATGGTGCGTCACACGACTGGTGTTGTAAAGAAATAAAAAATGTGCCTCCCCTGGGGGGGGGCAGAGTGGGAGGTGACACACAAGACATCCATAATAATGAATAAGCAGTTGCAGACCTCTCAAGTGATGTGTCACACGACTAGTGTTGTAAAGAAATTAAAAATGCGCCCCCCCCTGGGTGGGCAGAGTGGGGGGTGACATGCAAGACATCCCTAATAAGAATAAGCAGTTGCAGACCTCTCAAATGATGTGTCACACAACTGTTGTTGTAAAGAAATTAAAAATGTGCATCCCCCCTGGAGGGGTAGAGTGGGGGAGGGTGAAGCACAAGACATCAATAATATGAATAAGCAGTTGCAGACTTTTCGAATGATGTGTGACACGACTGGTGTTGTAAGGAAATTAAAAATGTGCCCCTCTGGGGGGGGCAGAGTGGGGGGGGTGACACACAAGACATCCATAATATGAATAAGCAGTTGCAGACCTTTCAATGTGTCACAGGACATGTGTTGTAAAGAAATTAAAAATGTGCCCCCCCTGGGGGGGCAGAGCGAGGGGGACCACACAAGACATCCATAATAGGAAAAGGCAGTTTCAGACATTTCTAAAGATATGCAACACGAGTGCTGTGGATAAAAATTTAAAAAGCTCCCCTTGGGGGAGGGGCAAAGTGGGGTACAGCGCCCCAAACATGCATAATTGAAATGAGGAGTTACAGTTGTTGTAAACTATAGAGGGGCTCCGTCCCCCTGCTCGCTACGCTCGCCAACCCCCCCGCGTAATCGCTTCGCGATTCCGTTCGGTATTTCTTTGCAATCCCGGTTGGAATCGCTTCGCGATGCATAAATGGGGCCCTTCGAGTCATGAAGGAGTGTTCCACCCGGATTCGTTATTTCGAAATCTTACACATGCGCATCATTCCAGGAGTCATTCCTTTTAAGGCTAGTTTTTTTTTTTTGCTATAGAAGGATTTATTTTCTGTAATTTCACGCGTTTATTTAAAACGGCTGCAAAAATATCCCAAATGTTTTAAAATTTTCGATCTCCCTTTTAACTCACTTATAAAGAGGAGGAGGTAATGTAAAATCGCTCAAGTACCTGTGTTTATCTATTTTTTATCAGATTTATTTTCTGCATTTTCATGTTCCTTACCTAAAATAGTTGCAGAGATTTGGTCAAATGTTTCAAAACTATCCCCCCCCCCTCCTTCAAACTTTTTAGAAGTAGAATTTCAAATTTGCTGAAATATGTGTTTATTTTATTTTATTTTATTTTTTTATTTATCAGATTTATTTTCTGGAATTCCATGTTCCTACCTACAAAGTGTGCTGAGATGTGTCAAATGTTCTAAAATTTTTATTCTCCCCTTTTAAACCCCTTTATAAGGGGTGACTTCTAGCACCACTGGTATACTTGTTTAATTATTTGTTTAGTAGATTTATTTTCTGTAATTTCATGCGCCTATCTAAAACGGCTGCTGAGATATGCGAAGTATTCTAAAATTTTCGCACCCCCCTCCTTTTTATCCTCTAAAATGCAATTTTGTAAAATCGACTAAAATTTTTGACTTCTCTTTAACTCCGTTAGGGGGGAGGGGAGAGGATTAAAAAAAATCCTTTCTTATGTCATAAGAAGTATCCCCCCCCCCTCAATTTTCATGTTCAAAGCTCAGTGGCTTGAACCGTGCTTTGATTATAAGTCAGTCCGGACGAACACATTTATATCTATCTATATCTATATATGTATGTAGAGAGAGGGAGAGGGGGGGGGGGGTGTTTCAAAATTATGTGTCGAAAATTTAAAAGTAAGTACAGGGGACCTTACTAAGCAAATTTTGTGCAGGAATGCAGCAAAGAACGACGAATCAAGCCAGCGAAATGCTTTTATCCACTGAACATAAAAGCACCTTTCACCGCCTGAACGCTGCATTTCCGCACTCAGATTCCCATACGAAATCTGCTTACTACGACTTTCTCAAATTGCCTTTCCTTTACTGACATGTAATTTTCAAACACCCTGTATACATAGATAGATGTATGTTATACCTTGAACATAAATATCGTTATATATATATATATATATATATAAGAATTGTAATGTAAATGTAAGGTGTCGTTGAGAAAATGTGGCTTTTTAAAAGAAAGAGGTGTGGAATGATCCGGGTCCGATGATACCAGATTTAATATTATCTAGATTTTATTTTTATGTTTCTACGGATTCTTGGAACCATGAACTTTTTTAAAAAATTGACCTGTCGGTACGAGTTAAATGTTTCACCTTCACATCGGACTAAGCCGGGATGGAAAACTTCGCCCTGCGCAAACATTTAACTGGGAAAAATAAACTTATATTTGATTTTTTTTTAAGTAAAAATTACACAGACTTAAGCGAAATGCTTGTGAAATTAGTTATTAAATCATTGGTTGAATTTCCGGGGAACACCTGTTTTCAAAATCGCGATCAGTAATATTTTCATTATTTACTCAACCTCCCTTTGCCCTTGCCATAAATATCTACCCTCCTAAGTAAATATATTTACTATAAATAAAACTATGTTTTATATATAAACATAAACCGTGTCCTACTTGTAATAATGCAATTTTTTTCCTACCAATACTATTATTTCGATTGTAAAGGGTAGAAAATGAATGTTAAAATAGAAAAAATCTCTTGAAAACGTATTCATTTATTTCCGGAAAATAAAACTATACAAATGTTATACTCTAATAAAAATAATAAAATCCTTTTTAGACATATATCATTATAATTAATTTTTCAGTTAATTTTCATCAGAGAATTCTTGCCTTGAATTTATTGAGTTTTTTATTACTTCTTGTCATAAATTGTGCATTAACTACTTCTTTTTTGTACTTTTAAAAGCTCGAGTTTACATTGGCTTTTGAAGTTTATATCAAAACAAGTACCTTCCACTTTTTCAATTTTTAATTTTTTCAAAGTACAGTTTTACTTTCGAAGTATCTTCCAAGCAGAAGAAAAAATACCCCCTAAAATAAAATAAAATAGAAAAGTTCCTCTGTTGGAGATCGATTTCAAATATCCTATATCCAAGAAAAAGAAAATATTTTAAGTATATTGAAATTTATATTAAAATGCAAACGATAAATTTGAAAAAAAGAAAAGAAAAAAAAGTTGTATCGGTTTAACGTAAACAAGCTCCCGAATGCTTTTTTGTCACTAGTGCAGATTCGTCGGCGGGAAAATAAACTTGAAATAAAAATGACTGTAAACGACGATAAAGTATTTTTTCAAAAAACTTTGTCCCCATTGGTATTTACTAACATTGACATGAAGTGGACATTATCCAATAGAAAATTGAGCTCAATAGTAACGCCCTCCCCTTCAAAAGAAGATGTCGTAGTTAATTGGTTCGAATTATTTTGTTGTCTAATTGGAAGAAGTCCCTTGTCAATCATTTAATTTTGGACAGCCTTTCAACTTAGTTCTTGATGTGTTCCGCCATCTTGAATCGTTTGACCCTGTGACTATTGTGGGCTCTTAATACTGGATCATTAGAAAGTTCTTTTGGAATCTCTAAATTGTACAGTTTTTGGACAGGTCGCAAAAGTTCACCATTTTCAGTTTTTAATCGTGCAACTCTTGGGTGGCCATCTTTACCAGAAATAAGTTCTTGCACTCGGGCTAAAGCCCAATAGGCACGTTTTTTATCAGACTCTACGAGTACGACATCACCAACGGTCAGTTGCTTGACATTCTTTTGCAAAGAACTTTGCTGGCGCAATTGTCCTAAATATTCAATACGAAATCGCTTACGTAAGTGTTCTCGAACATGTTGCCTATGCTTAACTCTTTTATTTAATTCTTGCGCGTCAATTGCATCAAAATCTCTCACATCTGAAGATCTTATGTCCTGTAAAAACATTGATGGTGTTAACGGTGCTAGATCGTTCACATCTTCAGTAACATAAGTTAGAGGTCTAGCATTCACAACTTGTTCACAATCACAGAGAATTGTGAGCAGTTCTTCGTAGGATAATGAAGCTCTACGTAGAACTTTTCTCAGGATGCGTTTCACCATTTGTATCAATCGCTCCCACCAGCCGCCCCACCAGGCAGCGGTAGGTGGGTTAAATTTCCAGCGAATCTTTTGTGTTGCTGCAACGGCAGAGATTTGCTCCCAATCTATGGCTGAAAATGCTGTGTCTGCCCAGACGAAATTTCCGCCGTTATCAGAATACACGGTGGTTGGTCTTCCTCTTCGCGCTATAAAACGCCTGAAAGACTGGAGGAAAGCATCTGTAGATAATGACATAACTAATTCTAAGTGTATGGCCCTATACACTGCACAAGTGTACAGAACAATCCAAGCCTTTTCCTCATTCTTTAAATATAATGGGCCGGCTAAATCAACTCCAATTATCTGAAACACTGCTGCGTCTTCAACTCTTTCTGTTGGTAATGCAATAGAAATCGATTCTGTCTTTTGTGCACTGAATCTTCTGCATCGTACACATTTCTGTACTACTGCTCGAATAGTTTTCCTAGCTTTTACGATCCAGTAGTCTTCTCGTAACGATGTCATCATAAGAGCCACTCCTGCATGCAAAAGCTCTTGGTGTTTCCAGGAGATCAGGCGGTGGACTACAGGATGGTCAGAAGGCAAAAGAACAGGGTATTTAAAACTGAAAGCATCTTCTCTATAAATAACTTGCGTTTTCACTCTTATAATACCATCTTCATCTAGGATTGGTCTCAAGCTACGTATCTTCTGATTATTCTTCTCGTTGAATCTGTCTTTCTGAATCAAAATTATCAATTTTCTTTCGGCTTGTTCTAATTCCAAACACGTAAGTTCAGAAACTTCTTTTGAATTAGGATTTCTTAAATTGTTTAAGAATCTTAAAATCCAGGCGATCAATCTTATAATTTTCTTGAAAGATGAAAACCGTCGATAATACCAATCACTAGATTCTGTGTTCTTGTTCATTGCTGAAATGACACTTTTCCGTTTTTCAGAGTTAATAATTTCTTCATCGGGAATTTTGACACTTTGAGGCCAAGTATATTCAGGTTGAGCCAACCAAACCGGTCCCCCCCACCATCTTAATTGTAAAAATTGTTCAATCGAACAACCTCTGGAAGGGATAACTGCCGGATTAAATTTTCCTGCAATGTGTCGCCATTGGTTCTTTTGAGTTAAGAATCTGATTTCTTCTACGCGATTCCAAACGAATGTTCCCCATCTTTCGTCTCACTTTATCCAGCTTAAAGCTGTAGTTGAGTCACACCAATAAAATATCTTTAAATTTGGAATTCGTAGATCAGATATAACTCGACTTCCCATCCTGGCTCCAATGCAGCATGCTAAAAGCTCCAACCGGGGTATCGTTATGTTCTTAAGGGGAGCTACTCTTGCACATGACTGTACGAAAGTTACCAGGATTTTATCTTTTCTCTTTACTCTTAGAAAAATGCAAGTAGCATACGCATGTTTGCTTCCATCACAAAATATGTGAAGGCCTACATCATTACTTTCATAATTATCAAAATACATCCATCGCTGCAATTTGATGTCAGAAATCATCTTCAATCCTTGCACCCATTTTAAAAATTGTTTAGCCAAATTAGTTGGGAGTAATTCATCCCACTTAATTTTTAACTTCCAGCATTCTTGTAGAATAAGTTTAGGGAGCAAAGTCACTGGAGAGGTAAATCCAAGAGGATTAAACACTTTCTGAGCGAATGAAAGTACAGCTCGTTTTGTGGGAATAATTTGTTTTTCCTCAATAGAACCGATTTTGCAAGATAGGGTATCGTTTTCTAGATCCCAATTTAAACCTAATACTGGTGTTACATTAGCTGTTGAATTTTCAGAAATAATTTGAATGGGATAATTTGACAACCATCCCCTGAGATTAAATTTTGCAGAGAATAGTAACGTTTGGGATTCAAATATAAACTTATTTAATTCTTCAACTGTTTAATTCTTCAACTGTGTTGAAACTGCAAACACAATTATCTACATATAACGATTCATTCAAAATTTCTACTGTAGAAGCGAGATTTTCAGTCGCACTTTCTAAATGATGTCTCAAAGTAGCCGCTAATAAAAAAGGGCTACAATTGATTCCAAAAACAACACGTTTATGTCTATAAATTATGCCATTTTCCCATATAAATCTCAGATAGTCTCTATCCTCTACTCTAATACCAATTTGTAGAAATGCCTTCTCTATATCGGATACTGCACCAACAGGATAGTTCCGAAACCGATGCAATATAGAAGGAATCATTTCAATCAAATTTAATCCCTTATCTAGGCAATCATTTAGAGAAGGGGAACCTTTAACATGAGCCGAAGCGTCAAAAACTGGTCTAACTTTAGTAGTTTCACTCGATTCTTTAAATACAGGTCTGTGTGGCAAATAATGTACTTTAGTTTCTTTATTATCAACCACCCTTTCAATTATTCCTGCATTTATCCACGAATCAAATACTTCGCTATATACCTCAATTTTATTTAAATTAATTAACTTTTTCCTCGTTGTAGCAAGTCGCTTTTCCGCCAATTCCCTATTGTTAGGTAAGCAAGCTTTATCTAGCACCCATGGCAATGCTACTTCGTATCTCCCTTCTGAATCTATTCTTATATTACTCTTAAAATGCTGCATAGTTTCTTCATGAATTTCAGATTTAGTTTTGGATTCAACTGGATCCGTTATACCCATAATATCCAGCTTCCACAAATCAGCAACGGAACAATTGTTCCAAAGTGATGAAATAATCATAGCAGCCTTATTTGTTTCTGATTTAATACTTGGAATTTTCCCCATTAGAGTCCATCCCAAATGGGGTTTTACCGCAACCGGACCACTTTCTAAAACTTTAATATTTCCAGTGAGTAATTTTCCGGCCACATCAGAACCAATCAATAATTTCATTTCATTTTCGGTTTCACATGAACTATTTTCAACATCAGAAATTTTAATACCATTTTTATTTAATTCTGATAACCAAGACCCAGTTGGCACTTTTCGTATTTTAGAATAAATAACAGGAACATCTAAAACATGCATATCACATTTATAACTATTGTCTATGCTACTTAAGTGAATTCTATACTTATTATGCTTTGTTTCACTTGTTTCAATATTACCAAATAATGTGTGAATTAATTTAATTTCACCAATACTTTTATAATTCAAATATTTAATTACATCTCGTGATAAATAGGAACGTTCGGATCCTGTGTCAATAACTCCACGCACGATTTTCTCTTTTCCATTGTGCTATATACGGACACTCAAAGTTTGGAGTAACACAGTAGGATCCGAAGCTTGAGTAGTTAAAACAGTGTCACTACTCCCTAATTCATGTTTATGACTTTCTAACGACACATTACCACCTTCATTAAAAACATTTTGACATAATATAAAAAAATGTCTTTTACCACAATTCGTGCATTTAGTTTTAGAGTTACAATTGCGTGAAATGTGGTTTTTCTTCAGGCAAACAAAGCATGCTCCTTTTTTCAAAATTAAGTTACGTTTCTCATCAAAAGAAAGCGAACTAGCTTTAAAACATTTTTCTGATAAGTGACACTTGTCACAAAATATACACAAATCTTCACGTTTTTTAACTAAATTCTTATTAGACTTATTATTTACTAGCAGGCTATGCCTGCTTCGCTGGTCCATGTTTCCAAACGAACCTTGACTCAAAAAAAAAAAAAAAAAAAAAAAAAAAAAAAAAAAATGGTGATTTAAAAATTTTATTTTAAAGCAGTATAGACCACCCTGGAATGTTCTTCCGTATTGCTGAAAATCATGCCAACGCCATTGCAATATTGCACTATTTTAAGTCTTGGCGAAAATTTGGGCAATTAAGCACCATCTCTTTTATTTTATCATTTATAGTACAGTTTCGTATGAACATCAGACCGTTATGACAGCAGGAATCAAAATGTTCTCAAGTCATCACACTATTACATTAGAGGACATTGCAATGATTAGTGAGATTGATTATCAAACTCTATTAACTTTCGGATTGTACATTATCATTTCTTAGTTCTTAAAATCCCGACATCTGAACTTGCACTATGTGTAGTTCTGGTAGCCTACATACAATGTCATTTCATGTTACATTTTTTAATAAACGTCCTCTTCTAGTAGGTCTACTGTAGTTTCCTATATACCTTAATCTGTTCCAGCAAGAATACATAGAGTAAAAAATGTAAAGAATTATTGACAGATAAAGAAAAGTTTTTGTTTGTTTGTATTTATGACGGCCATTTATCTACACGTGGGATATAGGCCCTAAGGAAAGGATGCCCTCCGTGGGGGTGGCAGACGAAGAAGGGTGTTTCACTTATATATTTAGTAGAACAATGAAGCATAAAAAGTATGTTTTAAAGCTGTATTATTTGAATAACATTAAAATTACATCAGTTTCACTGTCTCTTCCTTTTATAAAACAGTTGCTAACATGTAGCCGTTAAATCAGAATAATCTTGATGACTAAATTTTGTAGAAAAATAAGTCTTTAGTTTGCATCTAATAAAATCTTTCTACCTTCTGTAATCGATTCCATTATGATTTTTAGTGTCAAACATTAGAAGTGCTAGAAACGATATTGTTACAAATGTACCAGACTTATTTCATGTTTGTCCTCAAATAAATGTGAAATTTACGATCACCCATTATTGGCATTTAATGTTATAGCTTGACGATAGTTTTTTGTTCGACTACTTGATTATTCCGTCGATCAATTTCGCCAAATTATACAAATGGACATAATTTTTATTTTAAATAACCAAAGAATCAATAAATTACTAAAATGTTAATAGAAATACAAATAAACATCGAATTAAAATTGGTTGATGAAGTAACAATTACGTATAACAAATTTAATGTCAAATGGTCGATGGGATTATCAAGTATTACCAAATTATATAAACAAATTGTATAAACAATAACATTGCCAATAATATGTAGGGCAGGTGTCATCTACGGATCCCGTTGGCGCGATTGCAGCAAATTGCGATTTTATGCCTCACGTGGTAATCCGGTAATAGTTGATTATTTTTGAGTAAATTATTTCATTATTTTTCTTTTCTCTTTTAAAATTATATAAATTGTTTTGTTTCATAATTATTAGTTTATTATTATTATTTCCTTTTTAAAATAATAGAAAATAAATAAGAGTAATATAAATGTAATTGGTATTTGAAAACGCAATGTTCTCCAAATTGGTATCATAAAAAAAAATCACGCCAAGGTGATGCGTGTATAAAAGTGGAAAAATGTTTGCAATAATATAAACAAAAAAACGTAAACAAATAATTAAAAATTCGCCATTTCGATAGTTTTTTAAAATAACATCAAGGTTAATTCTCCAGTCGGGCAGCAATAGTAAATTTTCTTTTCTTCGTCTGTTTCATAATAAAAAAACATAAATTTAATAACTTCTAATTAAATAATCTGACTAATTTTCTGTAATCGGATTTATGATCTAAAAAATCGATAATTTTTGACTAATTTGGCGGAAAAATCGTTTTCGAATACCAGTTTCATATATATATTTAAATTATTTTCTATTATTTAAAAAATAATAACAATTAGTATTTAAATAATAAGTATAGAACAAAACAGTTTACATAATTTTAAAGAAGAGAAAGGAAATAAAAAAACATTTTATTAATAATTAAATAACAATAGTCGGGTTGCCATGCCAGACAAAATAACATTAATTTAGTGTCCATTAGTTACCTCGGTGTGTATATGATATCTGTGCAAACAAAATTTCCGATAATATAATAAATGACGTCATATTTATTTTCCTTTGAATTTTTTTTATTTTAATTTTTCACGTGGATACTGTTCTACTAAAAATTAATTGCCGAGGAGAAATTATTTTTCATATTTTGATTTTTTTGGCAACGGGAAAGAAAATGGTTATGTTTTATCGGAAAAATTTTAATTGATTCTGTATGAAAAATAATGAAATTTTGAATTATTAAGGAAAATACTTGAATAAATCAATTAAAAATTAGCCTATGTTCACCAGAAATAGTGTAGCTTTCCAACGGTGAAAGAATTTTTCAAAACCGTCAAGTAGTTTCGGAGCCTATTCAATTCAAACAAACAAACAATCAAATCTTTCCTCTTTATAATATTAGTATAGATAAATAAATCTGTGGCAGTTGGGATTGAATTATATTCATTATTATATTTATGATATTTCTTTGGGTTTTCAAAACCAAGATTGGAATGAGCCAAAAGAACCCGCTCTTCCGCAAGTACTTCATTTTTTAAAAAATCAAGGATAGAATTTAATTGGTTCTTACCTTGAGCAGTCTTCTCACGCTGTCTTTCCCAGATTTTTAATATATCATGAGGTAGACAAAATTCTACAAGTGGGAAAAGTATGCTGGCATATTTCTCTTCTGTGACACCTAAGGATTCTAGAGACCTAAGTTTTGTCTCTAGATTATTATATAACGACGATAAATTAAAATTCTTCCTTGATGATCTATTATTATTTAAGACTAATTGAAGAAGGTCTCTAACATATATCTCAATAAGTGTATCTTCTCTGCCAAACCTTTCTTTCAGATGTAGAATTACTTTTGGATAATTATCAGCAGAAACCGGATAACTATTTACTATCTGTGCTGCTTTGGATTTCGGCGTTATCGCCTGTAAAAGATAAACAAATTTCAAATGGTCATCTAAAGTGGTGTCTTCATGAATCTTGCTGAATGAATTCCAAAAGGTTAACCATAATCTTGCATCGCCATCAAACGGCTGTAAACATATTTCTGGTAAGCGAAGTGGTCGGGACAGCGTTCTTTCAACATCTGTATAATTCTGCGATCGGAGTTGTTCTTCGATAGGTTTCACCAAAAATGTCTTTACTTTTTGCTTTATAGCAATAAATTTTTCTGTATACTCCTCGCATGCTTCAAATTCTTTAGAATAATCTTTCTCTACAACTTTTTCTGTCAACATAAAATTCAAAATTTCTTCATCTACAGCTCGTAATCTTGTGCTTTTATCTTCCAGTTGACACATTAAATTCTCTATTAAATTAGCATCTGGAGTTGCGTCGTTTAAAGCTTCATTTAAAGCATTATAAGTTTTCGTAAATCCAGTTCTAAGAGGAGTTCTTTTGATTTTCAAAGCATCCATTTTTTTTTCAATGACAACTTCTGTTAACAAATAAAAAACAGTTACTTTTCACACGTCCCTGTTCGGGCGCACACATATCGCAAACAATGCGAAATCGAAGCTATAAAATCTAGCCGAAAATATAGACATCGTCGTTTTACTTCAAACGCGTGAAAAGTAATTTAAATATCTTACAAAAAAATGAAGCTTCAAAACATTTCACTTAAAACTTAACACAAACTTTATTCTAGAATAATTCTACTACTTCTTTTTAATTTCTCGTGATCATCTGTGAAAAATAAAACTATGACCATGGAGTCACTATGAGAGTGAGGACACCAAAGTAGTTACAAATATTAATCGCATTCGCGACAGTGCGTATATGTCATGTATATATTTTTTTCACTATACTACAGTATTTAAACATGCTGTATAAATAACGATTATTGTTTTTTCCAAACATGTTTGGCGCAGATATTTTATACACATTGCGGTATCTGACAATCGTCAAAACGGTGTTATTTTGCGTGATATGGTAACCCAGCAACAGTTGTTTCTGTATTAATAAATTGTTTATTTACTTTCAATTTCTTTTTAGAAATTCTATAAATTGTTTTGTGCTATAGTAACTGTATTAATATTTTCGTTTTAAAATAGCGAAAATAATTTTTAAAAATGCACATTTCTTTGCTATTCTAAAACGAGGATTTTGCCGCATTGGTATTGGAAGGAAATCTTGCAAATCCGGGTTTGTGCCGGAGTTTTTTGTGAAATATGATATTTTCAAATATAAATTGAGTGCTACTTGATTAACACGTCGGCCAGTTTCGCCAAACTATTCAAATTTACATAAATTCATTTTAAATAACGAACGAACAATAAATATAAATAAAAAATACAAATTAAAAGTCGAATTAAAAAGCACTTATGACGTAAAAAAATACGTGTATCACGTGTAATATCAATTGCTATCATACTTACGATCATCGATTATTGACATTTATTCCTATATTCTGCTATTAATTTTTTTCTCGATAGAATAATCAAGTAGTTCCGTGCATTGTACAAACTCCAGTTAATATTACAAAAATAGAGCTAAATAACTAAATTTAGGTGCAAATGCATACACCCATGTTGTGAGAAAGAGGCACAAATGACATATATGCACCACGTTGGGGTGATACATTTCTGGCGCCCCTTTAACGGAAATTTCGTTTTCAAATGACAGATACATTTCTATTTTCTATTTTACTTTTCTATGTATAGAGCATAACATTTTGTATCATTTTAAAATGCAAATGAAAGTAAATAAATAGTTCATTAATAAATTAAAAACAAAGTTGGATTACCATAAGAGGCATAAAATGTTCATTTTGTTTCAATCACGCCAACGTAATGCGTATATGACATCTGTATCAAAAAATGAATTTCACACATTCAAAAAACATTTATTTTATTTTTCTAAAGAAAACTTTATTTAACTTTATTTATTCTGCTGCATTCCAAAAATGGAACACTGTAATAGATTTGTCAAGAGCAGATGTACGTTGCGAAATATAATATTGATAGAGGATGTATTAAGGTTTCCACAGATACCCATATTCTCAAGTTGAGAGGTTTAGAGTTCAAAAACTATCAAATGAAAATGAATCACTTGAAAATTGTTTAAATTCAATGGTCAGTCTCTATGATCATAATGCTCGCTATTTTAGAAGTATGGTGAATAGACAATATTTAAATTGCTCTTTTCATAATTGCCTCATTTATCTATCAAACTCTACAATAAATGGTCAACTGAAATATTTTTTTCTTAAAAGCCCGAATTTTATCGAATGCATAAGCTGATATTACAACATAATATTTTATTATTATTTTAATATATTTAGTGTCAACGAGCCTTGATTCCATTGTTGTTGTTTTTATTTTTGGCTCAGTTTTGTTTTTTCTAGCTCGCTGAGTTTGAACTGACGAAGAATCTCGACAGTAGATTCGAAACAGCTGTTTGCTAACTTTTAATGCATTTTTGGTACATTTATAATCGTTGGTTTTCTATCTTTAAATACAATGGCGGTTTGTATGATTTTCAAAAATGTAAAAGAGCATTCGAGGTGAAGTTGCTTTAAAAAACACAATCATATTCAATATTTTGTTTGATTCATGTTTTGTTTTGAAAAATAGACCAGCGCAGCGGGCTTAGCCTGCTAGTATATTATAAAGCAGAAGTTCTGAAACTTCCAAACGAGTGTTTTCAAAAACTACTCGATGGATTTTTTTGCCGATTGTACCATTCGATAAGAAATATTTTTGCGGAGGTTTATGATTCAAATATACAGGGATAACTCTGATTTTTCGTACTAAAATTCGAATTTTTCGGTTATTTTTGACGGAAGGGTTGCAAAAACTAATTTTTTGGCGATAATTATATTTCAAAAAAGAAATGAAATGCTTTCTCTAATGGAAAATAATATAAACATTTCGAAAAAAAACCTGTTAATTTATTGATTTAAAATAAATAATGATAAAAAGGAAAAAATCCGTTTAATGCAAAATAATACTATGAAAGGGAAATATTCATCTTTAACGAAAAAAAAAAAAGAATATTTATAATATTTAAAAAGTTACTCAATGTGAAAGAAAGTTTTGAAGTGACACAATATTTGGCTATTTATTTCTTTTGAGCCAGATTAAGAGCCCACAATAGTCACAGGAAAAGTACACAAAAAGACCCGGATGACCATGTAAAGTCTATGGGAGCGTTCTTTTCTAATATCTCGTTCAAATTTTAATATTTTGACATGATTTTTTTTGCATAAAATAGTTCAGGACGATCTACAACCGGGCTAGTTTTTACTTTTTCGATTTTGGTTTTAGATTTTTTAAAAAAAATTACTTTAATTTTCAAAACCGGTTTAAACCGGTTCTGAAACTGAAACTATCATAATATAAAAAATATATAACCAAAATTGAAAAAGTAAAAACTAGCCCGGTTGTGGATCGTCCTGAACTATTTTATGCAAAAAAAATCATGTCAAAATATAAAAATTTGATCGAGATATTAGAAAAGAACGCTCCCATAGACTTTACATGGTCATCCGGGTCTTTTTGTGTACTTTTCCTGTGACTATTGTGGGCTCTTAAAAGAAAACACCTCAAAAATTTCATTAGGTAAAACATAAGTATTTTTTTTCTTTCTTTTTTTAAAAATATTTTTAAATCTAACTTTTCCGTTATGTGTTTTACAGAAGAAACTCGCAGAATTAACTTTTTTTAAAAAGGCTCTAATTGTTATTTGTATGTTGTTTGTTCGATGCGATTTGAGTCTCTTTGCGATTGCGTCTCTTACGCCAATACCATACATACATCTGGGTAATTAACTGACGCCAAAGTGTCATTATTTTGCTTGATATGGCAAACTGGATGTTATTGTCTATTTATTAGTAAATTGTCTATTTACATTTTTTTTCTTTTTTTTTCCAATTATATAAACTATTTTAATCTAGGCACATTTGCCATACAAGCGCCACATTTGCGCGACTGCAATAAAATGGCGATTTTATGCCTCACTTGGTAACCTGGCTGTTGTTTATTTATTAATAAATCTTTATTTTCTCTTATTTTATTTTTTAAAGGATAAAAATAGTTTTGTTTTACAATTATTAACTAAACTTTTTAAAATTTATTGTTCTTTTCTATTTAAAATAACAGAAAATAATTATAAACTATATATGTAACTGGTATTTGAAAACAAAAATTTCTCCGAATCGGCATCAGAAGAAAAAAACGCGCCAATGTGGCGCGTATATGCCATGTATACATTTCCCCCCTATACTACAGTATTTAAACATGCTGTATAAATAACGATTATTGTTTTTCCCAAACATGTTTGGTACAGATATTATAAACACATTGAGGTATCTGACTATCGCCAAAACTGTGTTATTTTGCCTAATATGGTAACCCAGCAATAGTTGTTTCTGTATTAATAAATTGTTTATTTACTTTCAATTTCTTTTTAGAAATTCTATAAATTGTTTTGTGCTATAGTAACTTTTTTATTTATAAATATTTTCGTTTTAAAATAACGAAAATATTTTTTTTAAATGCACATTTCTTCGCTATTCTAAAACGAGGATTTTGCCGCATTGGTATTGAAGGAAATCTTGCAAATCCGGGTTTGTTCCGGAGTTTTTTTTTTTTTTTTTGAAATATCATATTTTCAAATGTAAATTGAGTGCTACTTGATTAACACGTGCGGCCAGTGTCGCCAAACTATTCAAATTTACATAAATTCATTTTAAATAACGAAAGAACAATAAACATAAATAAAAAATACAAATTAAAAGTCGAATTAAAAAGCACTTATGACGTAAAAAAATACGTGTATCACGTGTAGTATCAATTGCTATCATACTTACGGTCATCGATTATTGACATTTATTCCTATAATTTGCTATTAATTTTTTTCTCGACAGAATAATCAAGTTTTACCGTACATTGTACAAACTCCAGTTAATATTACAAAAATAGAGCTAAATAACTAAATTTAGGTGCAAATGCACACACCCATGTTGTAAGAAAGAGGCACAAATGTCATATATGCACCACGTTGGGGAGATACATTTTTGTCGCCACTTTAACGGAAACTTCGTTTTCAAATGACAGATACATTTCTATTTTCTATTTTACTTTTCAATGTATAGAGCATAACATTTTATATAATTTTAAAATGCAAATGAAAGTAAATAAATAGTTCATTAATAAATAAAAAACAAAGCTGGATTACCATAAGAAGCATAAAACGTTCATTTTGTTTCAATCACGCCAATCTGATGCGTATATGACATCTGTATCAAAAAATGAATTTCACACATTCAAAAAACATCCACCTTATTTTTCTAAGGAAAATTTTATTTAACTTTATTCATTCTGCTGCATTCCAAAAACGGAACACTGTAATATATTTGTCAAGAGCAGATGTACTTTGCGAAATATAATATAATATAATATTGATAGAGGATGTATTAAAGTTTCCACAGATACCCATATCCTCAAGTTGAGAGGTTTAGAGTTCAAAAACTATCAAATGAAAATGAATAACTTGAAAATTGCATAAATTGAATGGTCAATCTCTGCAATCATAATGCTCGCTATTTTAGAAGTATAGTGAATAGACAATATTTAAATTGCTCTTTTCATAAATGCTTCATTTATCTGTCAAACTCTACAATAAATGGTCAACTGAAATATTTTTTTCTTAAAAGCCCGAATTTTATCGAATGCATAAGCTGATACAACAACATAATATTTTATTATTATTTTAATATATTTTGGCGTCGACGGGCCTTGATTCCATTGTTGTTGTTTTTATTTTTAGCTCAGTTTTGTTTTTTCTAGCTCGCTGAGTTTTGCACTGATGAAAAATCTCGACAGTAGATTCGAAACAGCTGTTTGCTAACTTTTAATGCATTTTTGGTGCATTTGTTATCGTTGGTTTTTTATCTTTAAATACAATGGCGTTTTCTATGATTTTCAGAAACGTGAAAGATCATTCGAGGTGAAGTTGCTTTAAAAAACACAGTCATATTCAATATTTTGTTTGATTCATGTTCTGTTTTGAAAAATAGACCAGCGCAGCGGGCTTAGCCTGCTAGTCATCAAATAATTCAATTTACCCATCATCATTTGTAAGCATTTGTCAAAACAAAATTGCTTTAAAATATTCCGTTGCTATTCGGATAATAAATGGGAATAAGCTTGACTAATGAATCTTTTCTTGTCTTTTGGTACCAGGCTATTGTTTAGATATCAACGACTGTCAACCGACGCATCATACAACAAAAGCACGGTTTTGTTAGAGATAAATGGATTGATCAAACCAGCAATTATGATTCTCTTCTGTAAACAAAAGGGAGTAATGATAAAGAGAGAAGCACCAGCCAGAAAAATGAACAGTTTCGGAGATAAGTACGGAAGTTATGAAGACAGAAATTAATGTGCAATGAGTTCCCATGTTCGGTTTATAAATTAGATAAGTAGAGCGTAGTTAGAATTATTAAGATTCCAGTTATTAATAAATAGCTTTATTTAGCGGTTATTGTGGAGATAATGACATTTGGGTACGATGTTATTAGATGAAAGATATTTCTGTATATATATATCGATTCAGTTATTGCTTTGCATTAAGCATGATTTATTCATTATAATCATAATAATCTATGAGCTTATTTTATTAATATTTTTATAAAGTATGATATTGTAACGTTTCAAGCTAGTATTTATTCAATTTTTGGACTGTTCTTGATCAATTACAACGATTATATTGGCCAAATCCATGGCACATAATGCGAATAAATTGTGTTCTTAAGTATGTGCCAGATGTTGCCCATGGGGCAGTGAAGGGTTCAAAAATGTTAAGTTTAAAAATGTTTAAATTTGTAAAGTTTTTAAAACTTTATAACTGAAATATTTTTAAACCGTGGTCATCCATCTTACATTCGTAATGATAATTAAATGTAATTACCTTACTATATTATTGCATGTGAAATGTGTTACTTGGAGCCTCTAAACCTTTAGTACCCAAGTTTCCAAACATGCAGCACCCGTGACTTCATAAAATTCTTCATGAAACAAATAAGTATTTGCATAAATTTTAATCTATTTTAGAAAAAAAAAATAAAAGAAGTTTAACAAAATTTTTATTTAAAAATCAATAAATCTTTTAAAAAAATCTAAATTGGTGACTTACATAAAAGCAAATAATTCAATTTATCTAGCATAATTTTGTCAGCATTCGTCAAAACAGAATTGCTTTAAATTATTTCGTTGCTATTCGCATAATAAAGGGGAAGAGGCCCTGACAAATGAATCTTTTCTTGTCTTTTCTTACCAAGCTATTTTCTAGATATCAATGATTGTCAACCCACGCAGTATACAACAAAAGCTCGATTTTGTTAGAGATAAATGGATTGATCTAACCAGCAATTATCAATCTCTTCTGTAAACAGAATGGAGTAATGATAAAGAAAGAAGCGCCAGCCAGAAAAATGAGCAGTTCAGAAGATAAGTACAGAAGTTATGAGGGCAGAAATTAATGTTCAATGAGTTTCCATGTTCGGCTTATAAATTAGATAAGTATAGCTTAGTTTGAAATGATTAATATTACAGTTATTAATAAATAGCTTTATTTAGCTGTTGTTGTTTAGGGAATGACATTTGGGGACAATATTATTAAATGAAGGAGATTTCTTTGTATAACACAACGGTTTAGTTATTGCTATGCATGAAACATGATTTAATCATTATAAGTATAATAATCTATGAGGCTATTTTAATGACAGACAGATATTTTGTAAAAGCTTATTTTTCGGGAGTTTTGACTCCAGAAACATGTAATTCGACCAAAACATAAAATCGAAAAAAAAATTCGATTGCTTCCTTCTTTAGAAAGAAGATAGTAATATATCACATTACATCAGTATCCACAAATTGTTTCTAGATTTGTAGACATTTCGTTAATTGTTCACAAAAAGATAGTTAAAATATGGTCACCTTACCTATTCCTGCGTCACTAGTCTGATAAATAAAATTGTTCTAAGACGTACAGATACCGTGTGTTTTCAAGGATAGCACTCACAATTAGAAGATATGTCTCAAATTTTTATTAGAAAAACGCTCTGAGTTTTAAAAATGGTAAAAATTTAGGAAGTTTAAAAAACATTAAGTTTTTAAAAGTGTTTACATTTGTTAAGTTTGAAAACTTTGTTAATGAAATATTTTTAAACCGAGGTCATCTTACAATGACAATAATAATTGAATATAATTTTTTGTCACATGATCACATAATAAAAGAAAGTTAACAAAATTTAATTTTAAAATCAGTAAATCTTTTTAAAAATCTAAATTATTAAGTTACATAAAAACAAATAATTCAATTTATCTATCGTAATTTGTCAGCATTCGTCAAAACAAAATTGCTTAAAAATATTCTATTGGTATTTGCATTTCTGTATGCACAAATTCTGTAAACATAAGGGAGTAATGATAAAGAGAGAAGCGCTAGCCAAAAAAATGAACAGTTTCGTGGATAAGTACAGAAGTTATGAAGGCAGAAATTAATGTGCAATGAGTTTCCATGTTTGGTTTATAAATTAGATAAGTATAGCGTAGTTAGAATGATTAGTATTCCAGTTGTTAATAAATAGCTTTGTTTAGCGGTTATTGTTGAGGGAATGACATTTGGAGACAATGGTATTAGATGAAAGATATTTCTATGCAGACATCGTTGCTTTGCATTAAGCATGATTCATTCATTATTTTTATCTATGAGGATGTTTAATGATATCTTTATCATTCAGGTCTTATAATTTCAAGTGTATGGAGGCATTACTTTCAAATATCTCGCTCAATTTTTTTTCGCATAGGATAGCTGAGTATGATCCACAACCGGGCTAGTTTTTTCTATTTCAATTTTAATGTCTTTATATATATATATATATATATATATATATAGTTTCAATTTTAGAACCGGCACCAACCGGTTCAGAAATTTAAAGTAATATTTTAAGACAAATCTGAAACCGAAATTGGAAAATTAGAAACTAGCCCGGTTGTAGATCGTCCTCAGCTATCCTATGCAAAAAAAATCACGTTAAAATATTAAAATTTGAGCGAGATATTTGAAATAACGCCCCCATAGACTTAACATTAATATCCGGGTCTTTTCCAGTGACTCGACTGGCCTCTTAAGTTCAAAAATGTTCAAAGTTTTTATGTTTTTAAAACTTTGTATCTGAAATATTTTTAAACCATGGTCATCTTACATTGACAATAATAATTGAATGTAATTTTTTAACATATGATCATATATAAATGCGTTATACAGGGCCTCTAAGCTTGTGGTATCCAGGCCTCCAAACACACAGCAGCCATGATTTCATAAGGTTTTTTATAAAAAAGATACGTATTTGCATAAATCTTAATCTATTTTAGAAAAAATAAAAGAAATTTAACAAAATTTGAATTTAAAAATCAGTAAATCTTTAAAAAATTAAATTGTTGAGTTACACAAAAACAAATAATTCAATTTATCTAGTGTAATTTGTCAGCATTCGTCAAAACAGAATTGCTTTAAAATATTTCATTACTATTCGCATAATAAAGGGGCAGAGGCCTGATAAATGAATCTTTTCTTGTGTTTTCGTACAAGGCTATTTTCTAGATATAAACGATTGTCAACCCACACAGTGTACAACAAAAGCTCAATTTTGTTAGAGATAACTGGATTGATCTAACCAGCGATTATCATTCAGCTCTGTAAACAAAAGGAAGTAATGATAAAGAGAGAAGCGCCAGTCAGAAAAATGAACAGTTCCGAAGATAAGTACAGAAGTTATGAAAGCATAAATTAATGTGCAATGAGCTTCCATATTCGGCTTAAAAATGAGATAAGTATAGTGCAGTTAGAACGATTAATGTTCCAGTTGTTAATATATAGCTTTATTTAGCGGTTATTGTTGAGGGAATGACATTTAAGGACAACGTTATTAGATGAAAGAGATCTCTGTATATACATCGATTCAGTTATTGTTCTGTATTAAGCACGATTTATTCATCATAAGTATAATTATCTATGAGGACGTTTTAAAGATATCTTTATAAGGTATGAAGTTTCAAACTAGTATTTAAGGATGTTAGTCATAGACCGGAAACCGATAGCATAGACATATAATCCTCTCATCGAGTTCATGGCTGAAATTCCAGAATTGGTAAAAACTCGATTCGCTTGTTAAAACGCAATCGGTCTGTAAAGTAATACCTCTATAGAATACTGCTGAAAAGCTTTTTATAGTGTTTGACTCATAGATTTACTATTGTGTTTTCCTGCTTCCAATCCTCCATTTTTTTATGCCTATGGGTGCAGGAAATTATAATGGTATATCTATGACTCTTCAGCTAAAATCGGGTTTGCAGGTGCTGTCTACCAAGAAGGATTTGACAGACTGATTGCATTTTAATATGTGAATTGAATTTGAACTGATTCTGGAATTTCAGTCGTGAACTCGATGAGACGATTATCTGTGCTGACACCTCCCGGTCTATCAGGCAATGTGACTTACATGGGGTCAATAAACCTTCGTTATCCAGGTCTTCAAACACACAGCACCGGTGATTTCATAAGATTCTTTATCAAACAGATGCGTGTTTGCATAAATTTTAATCTATTTTAGAAAAAAAGAGGGAGGGGACGGAGGAATTTATCGAAGTTTGAATTTAAAAATCAGTAAATCTTAAAAATAATAATAATAAGTTCTTCTGAGTTTCATAAAAAAAAAAAAAAAAAATAATTTATCTAGTGTAGTTTGTAAACATCTGTCAAAACAGAATTGCTTTTAAATATATGTTTGATATTAGCATACTAAAAGGGGGTGAGGCCTGGAAAATGAATCTTTTCTTGTCTTTTCGTACCATGCTATTTTCTAGATATCAACAATTGTCAACCCACGCAGCGTACAACAAAAGCTCGGTTTTGTTTGAGATAAATGGATTGATCTAACCCGCAATTATCATTCTGTTCTGTAAACAAAAGGGAGTAATGATAAAGAGAGAAGCGCCAGCCAGAAAAATGAACAGTTCCGAAGATAAGTATAGAAGTTATGAAGGCAGAAATTAATGTGCAATGGGTTTCCATGTTCGGCTGATAAATTAGATAAGTATAGCATAGTTGGAATGATTAATAATCCCTTTATTAATAAACAACTTTATTTAGCGGTTATTGTTGAGGGAATGATATATGGGGACAATTTTATTAGATGAACGAGATGTCTGTGTATACATCGATTCAGTTATTGCTTTGCCTTAAGCATGATTCATTCAATATACGTATAATAATCTATGAGGATGTTTTAATAATATATTTATGAAGTATGATATTGTAAAGTTTTAGCTAGTATCTAAATATGTAAGTCATAGACCTGGAGGCGTCAGCACAGACATACAATTACCTCACAAAGTACAAGGCTGAAATTCCAGAATTAGTTAAAACTCGCTATTCGAATATTAAAACGCAATAGATCTGCCAACTAACATCTTTGTAGAAAACATTTGAAAACCGAATTACAACGGTTGACTCATAGATTTACTATTGTGTTTTCCTGCTTCCAATCCTCCATGTTTTTGCGTGCAATAAAGCATAATGGTAAACCGAAGAGTATGCCTCTCAAATCGGGTTTTCAGGTGCTTTCCATCAAAAAGGACATAGCAGACCGATTGCGTTTTAATAAGCGAATCAAGTTTAAACTGATTTTGGACTATCAGCCCGGGAACTCGTTGGGATGATTGTCGGCGCTGCCGCCTCATGGTCTATCAGGCAATTTGTGTTACATGGGATCAATAAACCTTTGTTATCCAAGTCTCCAAACACACAGCACCGGTTTGCATAAATTTTAATCTATTTAAAAAAAAGAGGGAAGGGGGAGGGGAAATTTATCAAAGTTTGAATTTAAAAATCAGTAAATCTTGAAAATAATAATAATAAGTTATTGAGTTTCATAAAAACAAATAATTCAATTTATCTAGTGTGATTTGTCAGCATTCGTCAAAACAGAATTGCTTTTAAATATTTCGTTGCTATTCGGATATTGAAGGGAAAGAGACCTGACAAAGGAATCTTTTCTTGTCTTTACGTACCAAGCTATTATCTAGATATCAACAATTGTCAACCCACAACGAAAGCTCGGTTTTGTTAGAGATAAATGGATTGATCTAACCAGCAATTATCATTCTGTTCTGTAAACAAAAGGGAGTAATGATAAAGAGAGAAGCGCCAGCCAGAAAAATGAACAGTTCCGAAGATAAGTATAGAAGTTATGAAGGCAGAAATTAATGTGCAATGGGTTTCCATGTTTGGCTTATAAATTAGATACGTATAGTACAGTTAGAATGATTAATATTCGAGTTATTAATAAATAACTTTATTTAACGGTTATTGTTGAAGGAATGACATTTGGGGACAATATTATTAGATGAAAGAGATTTCTGTGTATATACATCAATGCACTAATTGCTTTGCATTAAGCATGATTCATTCATTATAAGTATAATAATCTATGAGGATGTTTTAATAATATCGGTATGAAGAATGATATCGTAAAGTTTCAAGCCGGTGCTTAAGGATTTTAGCCAGACAGTTTCCGAATTCATCTCGCTAATGTTAAATCTGTGGGTATAGAATACATTTATATATTTACAATATCACCTCGCGAAATTATTATTTATAGCATTTTTTCCTTGTTACTCCTTTTTACAAGATTTTTTTTACTTTATTCTATCTTCACAAGAATAAAGTATTGGGTTCGTGAAATTTTTTATTTCTAGTTTTTGACAGATTTATACGTTTTAGGGGTCAAAGAGCCCCAAAAACATGCTTTTACAAAATGTCTGTCTGTGATTCTGTCTGTCACTCTGTATCACGCGCTCTATCACTCTGTACGTGACAAAAGTTTCTTGGGTGTTCTATCTCACGAACTAAGCAAATAATTCAATTTATGTACCACAATTTGTCAGCATTCGTCAAAGCAAAATTGTTTTAAAATATTTCGTTGCTATTCTCATAATAAAGGAGAAGAAGACTGACAAATGAATCTTTTCTTGTCTTTTCGTACCAAGCTATTTTCTAGATATCACCGATTGTCAACCCACGCGGCGTACAAGAAAAGCACGGTTTTGTTAGAGATAAATGGATTGATCTAACCAGTAATTATCATTCTATTCTGTAAACAAAAGGGCGTAATGATAAAGAAAGAAGCACCAATCAGAAAAATGAACAGTTCCGAAGATAAATACAGAAGTTATGAAGGCAGAAATTAATATGAAATAAGTTTCCATGTTCGGCTTATAAATTAGATAAGTATAGCGCAGTTAGAATGATTGATATTCCAGTTGTTAATAAATAGCTTATTTTAGCGGTTATTGTAGAGGGGATGACATTTCGGAACAATGTTATTAGGTTAAAGACATTTCTGTGTAAAAGTCAGTTATTCAGTTATTGCTTTGCATTAAGCACGATTCATTCATTATAAGTATCATTATCTATGAGAATGTTTTAATAATATCTTTATAAAGTATGAAGTTTCAGGCTAGTATTTAAGAATATTAATCATAGACTGGAAGGCGGCAGCACAGACATACAATCCTCTCATCGAGTTCATGGCTGAAATTCCAGAATTAGTAAAAACTCGATTCACTTATTAATACGCAATCGGTCTGTCAAGTAATATCTTTTTAAAAAACAGCTGAAAACCAGATTATAGCGTTTGACTGATAGATTTACTATTGTGTTTTCCTGCTTTCAATCCTCCATGTTTTTATACCTATGGGTGCATTAAAGTATAATAGTAAGCCTATTAGTCTTCCGCTAAAATCAGGTTTTCAAGTGCTGTCTACCAAAAAGGATTTGGCAGACCGATTGCATTTTAATATCAGAATCGAGTTTAAACTAATTCAGGAATTTCAGATTTAACTCGATGATATGATTGTCTGTGCTCCCGCTTCCCAGTCTATCAGGCAATTTGTGTTAAATGGGGTATCTAAACCTCTGATATCCATATCTCCAGACATACAGCACCAGTAACTTTATAAGGTTCTTTATCAAACTGACACATACTTTTATAAATCTTAATCTGTTTTAGAAATAAAAGGAGATGGGGAATTTATCAAAATTTGAATTTAAAAATCATTAAATCTTTTTAAAAATATTAATTATGGAGTTACATAAAAACAAATAAATCAATTTATCTGACGTAATTTGTCAGCATTTGCCAAAACAGAATTGCTTTTAAATATGTGGTTGCTATTCACATAAAGGGGAAGAAGCCTGACAAATGAATATTTTCTTGTCTTTTCGTACCAAGCTGTTTTCTAGATATCAATGATTGTCAACCTACGCAGCGTATAACAAAAGTTCGGTTTTGTTAGAGATAAATGGGTTGATCAAACCAGCAATTATCATTCTCTTCTGTAAAAAGGAAGTAATGGTAAAGAGAGAAGCACTAGCGAGAAAAACGAACAGTTCCGAAGATAAGTACAGAAGTTATGAAGGCAGAAATTAATGTGCAATGAGTTTCCATTTTCGGCTTATAAATTAGATAAGTACAGCGTACTTAGAATCATTCATATTCCAGTTATTAATAAATAGCTTTATTTAGCGGCTATTGCTGAGGGAATTACATTTGGTACAATGTTATTAGATGAAAGAAATTTCTGTGTATATACATAGATTCAGTTACTGCTTTGCATTGAGCATAATTCATTCATTATAAATCTAATATTCTATAAGGCTGTTTTAATGATATGTTGAAGGATTATTGTATTTAATTTAATGTTAAAATTACTTTTTTAGAATTAATTCTTATTGAAATAGTAAAAGTTAGTCATTAGGGGTCACCCTAATACTTATCCATCTTAGATATGCATAACATAAAATCTGAAACCAAAACATGTGTAATCTATTTATAAAAAAACATATCCATGAATAACTAATGTTACTGAAATTTAATAGGCTTTGTCGCACTATTACATTCTAAGTATATATCACAATTCAAGCCTCTGTCTCAATTTGTTCGTTAGCTAGAGTGTTCAAAACGTAGCATGATAAAATTATAATTTTTCAGTGTCCTATTGTTGAATTGCGTAAAAGAAACATCCTTATTTCAAAAAAATCCCTGTCGGCTGGGCCTATAGGCGGGGGTAGATTTCGAAGAGTGCTCATTTCAACAAAAAAATATATATATGATTAGAGATAAACCCAGTTTAATAACTTCATTTGGCCGTTTATGAAAATTTTTTAATTTCATTTTTCTGCAAAAACTGGTTTTATCAGAATCATCTTAAGAAACATTCATCTCAAATGCCCATTTTGACAACATATTTTGAAATAAATTCTGAATTTATTAAAAAATCGACCAAAACAGTACATTATACATTTCCTAAATAACAAAAAACTGTCAGTTGAATACATTTGAGAAAAAAATTGAATTTAAAAATGAGTCATAAAATAACCGATTTGTTGTTTGAATACAATTAATTCCTTAATCTTTAATCCTTAATTCTTTAATTCTTTAGTTCCTTAATTCTTTAATCATGATTGCCTCGGAAAATTTTGTGCGAAATACTCACTTTGACAGCATTTTTAAAAATATATTCTATCTTTATCAAAAAAACTGGCCAATGCGTCACAGTATATAGTTCCTAAATAAGAGGATCTGTGAATTGGATGCGTTTGAGAGTGAAAATGGATTTTAAAACGAGTCATAAAAAACGCAATTTGCTATGTGATGAAAACTTCCTTAAATTTTCAAATCACGAAGACTTCGGGAAATTCTGTTCAAAATACCCTTTTTGGTAGCCTTTTTCGAAATATATTCTGTCTTTATCAAAAAACCGATCAATGCATCACATTATATAGTTCATAAGTAAGATGATCTGTAAATTGGATGCGTTTGAGAGCAAAAATGGATTTAAAAACGAGTCAGAAAAAAACGCAATTTCTTATTTGAACACTTCCTTAAATTTTCAGTCACAATGATTTCGGAAAATTCTGTTCAAAATACCCTTTTTTGAAATATATTCTGTCTTTATCAAAAAACCGATCAATGCATCACATTATATAGTTCATAAGTAAGATGATCTGTAAATTGGATGCGTTTGAGAGCAAAAATGGATTTAAAAACGAGTCAGAAAAAAACGCAATTTCTTATTTGAACACTTCCTTAAATTTTCAGTCCCGATGACTTTGGGAAATTCTGTTCAAAATACTCTTTTTGGTAGCTTTTTTTTTAAATATATTCTGTCTTTATCAGAAAATTGACCAATGCGTCACTTTATACAGTTTCTAAATAAGAGAATCTACCATTTGGATGCGTTTAAAATCAAAAATGAATTTTAAAAATGAGTCAGAATATAAGCAGTTTGGATTTGAGGTTTTTTCTCCAACTCCTATTTTTATTTAATTTCTTTTTGCTATACGAATTGGTCCTATGAAAAACTTGTCAATATAAAAGTTGTAGATATTTTTAAGAAGATGTAAAATAAATTTAATCAGATTTGATATATTAAAAATTGACGGAGTTATGGATTTTTCTCTTTTTTCACCGCCCTTTTTCTTTTCGTTTTTAATTTTTTTTCATCGGTAAAAGTTGGTCCTATCAAAAACTTGCAAATACAAAAGTTTTAGATAATTTTAAGAACATTTACAAAAAATTTAGATGGACTTGATAGCTTGAAAATTGACGAAGTTATGAATTTTTTTCTCTCAAAACCCCTGTTTTTTTTTCGCCCCTTGAGCTCACTTCTAAATTTATCAAAAATCTGTCATGCATAAACTTTTGGCCCATATTTAAGAAGTAATATAAACTTTAAACTGATTCGATATCTACTTTAATTAAGAAGTTATGGCGTTTTTTCGATTTTTACAAAAACGCCCCCTATTCCGATCCCCTTGGTCCGATTTTGCCCATTAACGAACTTAGCCGAGATTTTATCTCCTTTGATTTTATGTACCAGTTTGGTGGAGATTGGTGAAGAATTATAGAAGTTATCGTGCCCATAAAAAAGTGAGATATATATATATATATATAAACTGGTGCGATTGCAATAGGTAGTATTTCATACGAAATCTACCTAAAAGAATAATCATATTATTACCAGAACAAAATTTTCGAGAGTCCGATAAAAATATCTCCATATGATCGAGATTAATTATATTTAATAGGTTTTTTTTTTTCATTTCTACATACTAAGTACATATGAAATTTCAAGTCTCTATCTCAATTGGTTCAGGAGACAGAGCGTTTACAAAGTTTACATACAGACAGACGCACGGCACTGTTTAATATATATATATATATATATATATATATAAATAAATAAATATATATATATATATATATGTGTGTGTGTGTGTACTAAAATAAAAAAAAATTGTGCCATTTTTGTTCTCTCTTAGCTTCAATTCTAAATTTGAGGAACATATTTCAATCTTAGTTTTGTAATGTATTAACTTGTAACAGCTAAAATTCTTTTTTTTCTACAGAACATTCTCGATCAAAATGTTTAAACCATTTAAAAATATCCATGCCCGACCCAAAGTCAAAAGGGACAATATCAAGTTTATTTTCTGACATTTTTTCTTCCTTTACTAATCCGGATCTTAGTAACATGAAAGAGGGATAATTCATATGGAAAATATTTAAATGCTATACTTCAGTTACTGAAATTCAATTACTATACTTCAAATACTTCAAAAAAAATAACAATAACAATAATAAATAATAAATAAATCAATTCTGTGTTTGAATTCATATGAAAATAATAAATAAGGAATAAATAAGTAAATAATAAATAAATATCACGGTTTCAATACATAGGAAATAACAAATAATTTTAAGAACAAAAATATTTTTCTTTAAGTATTGATAATAAATTTAGCAACAGAGAACTTTTTAAGAACAAAAGAATTCCATCTTTCGTACTAAGAACACCTTTAAAACTAAATAAAATTTCTATGAGCAGAAAATTTCAATTAATTATAAATTAAGAACAAATTTATTTTTTACTATCTGTAATAAAAATAAAAAAATCGAGAATTTAAACAAAGAAATTATTATTAAAATTTCGTAAACAATAACAAAATAACATAAATAATAACTTACAATCTTGTTCTCTTAAAAAGAATAACGGAACCTAGACTTTATTTGGAAGGAAAAAGAAAGAAAAAAAATTGTGTTATTCAGTTAGTATTCGCGGCCTTTGAACAACATCGTTGAAGAAATTTCTTTATGAAAAATGATTCACTGCTCAGATGTTCTTTATCTTGATAATCATCAGATAGTTTCGTAGAGGTTAATTATATATAAAAAATACTGGAGACATAATTCACAAATGATGGATTTCCCACCTGTCGAAGTCAAACAATATTACAAACAAAACATAAGAAGATCCTTTTCACAGAACTCCTACTTATCACCAAGCTCTTTTGAAGACCGCTTTAGCTATTCTGATTTATCTGAAATCGCTTTTCTTCCGACATCGTTCCTTGCAACAACATGGGCATTACTTCGATGATTTAGATGCGTCTCAGAACAAAACCATCACAACAGATGTTTCACTGAGTAATCGCTCATCGAACATGGCGAACACAAACAGCGTTGTGAAGCAATTCTCATACAAAGGTTCATTTTGTAGTTGTTGAGATCGATAATTCTTATTCAAAAATCGAACGCCGGTTTACCTCCATCCTGCCGGCTAATGTAATAAATATATAGAATTCGACGAAAATAAACTATGTTGCATAAATTCTAGGAATTCTCAGCAGCACGAGCAGAGTAGTCGCTCCGACAGTTGGCGAGCAGTGGAAGAATTTCATTGGGGTATTTCCCCATTATAAAAACAGACACCATCAGTCATTCAAGTTCTTTATTGATGAACTCATAAAATAGATAAAATCTTACCCGCAATCACCTTAACACACATCGACATTACAACTTTCGTTATCTAGTCCACATCATCAGATATTCTAATTCAGAGGAGAAATGAAACGTGCGTCTTGATAGTTTAAAGGGCAATCGCATTCTAACGCTCCTCAAAAACCAAATGAAAAAAACATTTTCACGACAAAACTAGCTCCCTCCTACTCCGCGTCAATCATTTTTAAAATCCAATTAGGATTAACTCGAGTCTCAACGAAAAAAAATTATCAGTTCTG
Organism: Maratus speculifer; assembly: GCA_964019185.1. Taxonomy (NCBI): domain Eukaryota; kingdom Metazoa; phylum Arthropoda; class Arachnida; order Araneae; family Salticidae; genus Maratus; species Maratus speculifer. Next base: position 115,913,485 of record OZ025292.1, read on the forward strand.
ATTGGTCTTAGCAGGCGTGTCCTCGGCAGGAACTATATTTTTCCTCGCAAGTAACAAGCCCTTTAACAACGCGTATTAACACCTGTCACGCGATGTTAAATAAAAAATAAAATTAAAATCCCGAGAATATTCCAGAAAGTAAAAAGGTTACGAAATACATCCCACCGTTTTGAGAAGCAAGCAATAATTTATTAATAAATAAAATAAGAAGAAGAATTTTAGCTGTTACAAGTTAATACATTACAAAACTAAGATTGAAATATGTTCCACAAATTTAGAATTGAAGCTAAGAGAGAACAAAAATGGCGCAAATTTTTTTTGTTTTATTATATATATATATATATATAAGGTACCCTGGGGTAATAACGCCACATTAAGGTTCTACCAATTTTCACGGCTCAGTTTTAGTTTGTATTTTTCAAACAAATGTATGATTTGATACAGCAACTCATTGACTATCTATATAAAAAAAATAATTTAAAAGACATGTATTCATAAAATGTAATGGCGTGATTTCTTGACCAATGCTATTTGGCGTTATTACCCACCTATATGGGTAATAATGCCATGCAAACAAAACTATGAAATAAGATGGAATAACTGCATGTAGATTGCCGAATTCTAGAAATACAAACTCGACAAACTTAGAAATTGACAAATATCATTCTAAGCTTTTGAAAATGTTTAATTTTTTGTGAAAGTGTAAGAAAAATAAAGGTGTAGTGTGTGGGGGGGGGGAAAGGGGGGAGGATGAGGCAAAAGAATATCAGACCGTGAGCTTCTTTTTGCTTAAAAAGACCGCTTAAATAGAATTATTAGAAACATTGCACAGTTTTAACTGTGTTTATTTGAATCAGTATTTAGGATGTAGCTCGGCCACAGTAAGGAATCAACCGGGATATTAATTCCAAAGATTGGCGTTATTACCCCGTTATAGTTATTGCGCTGAACATTTTAAATTACAAATTATCTCGAGAAGATATCCAAAACCTTCAACAATATTTTGAAAGTCCATGAAATGTACTACAAATTTATGTAATTAATAAAGTATTTCCGGATAAAAAAAAATAGTCTTCACATCACAAAACGTATCTCGTAAATTTTAGATCAAGCATTAATTTTAGTTGCTTGTAAAAAAAATCAGACTTAAAAATGAAACAAATTAACTTGAAGCTGTTTTTTGCGATTTATACGACTCAAAACCCTTCTGAGCAGAGCACGTGGGTGTTATTTACCAGATTATTTCATAATTATGCAAAATATTAGCACTTGGCGTTATTACCCCAGGGTACCTTATATTAATCTCCAATATCTAAAACGCGTAAATCTGTGAATTCTTTTTTATATTTTAAACGATTACAAGATGATAACTAAAACTACGTATAATGGATAACTATTAACTAAACGAAAGGGACTGTGAAAGTTTAAATAGTAAACTCTTTTTAACCCTTTGAGGACGAGCGACCGGTATACATGCCACAAAAGATGCTCAGAATCTTTGATTATTCTGACCAGTAAATTTTTATTTTAAACTAGCTGCACCCGTCGAAATTCGACGGAAAAGAATATATATTAGATATGATATATATCAGTCTTAAATATACAAAAAGATACTGAACGAAATAAACAGGGTACATAGGGACTTCTCATGATAAAGATACACAAACTTCAAAAAATAAGAAAAAAAAACAACTAAAAAATTATTATGTTAGACTTAACATTAGCTACAAATCTTTTTTAATGCTGTTTCTAAATCTTAAACATTATTTAAATGCCAAATTATTTAGAAAGTTAATATAATACCCCAGAAGACGAATTCAAAAATATATGCATAGTTTATTTTTTCTCCATTTAAATTTCGCTTGGTATCTGTACAATAATTATAATATCAATAAAACATTTTAATTATAATAGAAACACTGAATTACTAAACTGCAAAACCAACCTTCTACACATTTACATCACTTGCAATAAGTTTAATTTATTTTTTGCGTTCTGGCCTCCATGAACTTGTCAAAATTAATTTTATTGTTATGGCAACGAAAAGAAAAACGATATATTTGTTATTAAAAAGAATAAAATTTTTTTCGGTACTTCTAGGTTATCCCGTCGACCAAAAAATTATTGCCAAACAATAAGATTAAATGCCAATAATGGATGATCGTAAATGTCACATTCAATGACATTAAATAAGATTCACGTGTTTAAAATGTCATTAAGTGATTTTAATTTCGTTTTTTTATTTGAATTTTTATTAATATTCCACTAATTTTTTTTTTTTTTTTTTTTTTTTTTTTTTTTTTTTTTGTTATTTAAAATAAAAATTATGTCAATATGTATAATTTGGCTATTAGTTTGGTGATTTGCTTAATTTGGCGATTTTGGTCGACGGGATAATAGAGAAGTACCTTCTTTTCTTTGACATGCAATTACACATTCACTGATGAAATTAAGTTCCTGATTGATGGAAAGTAATAAAACAAAATAATTTTTTATTATAGTGAGAAAAGCTTAACCTGTTGCCACTGTTTTGAAGAAATGTCACGAAAAAGCTTTCAAAATTAAAAATAAAATATAGAAATGGAAATTAATTAAAAATTAGCCAAAATGGACACATCTACACATGAACAGCTTTCATTTAAAAAAATAATTATCAAAATCGGGCCAGTGGAAAGCTCAGAGCTGATGACTAAAAAACAGCCAGGTCTTTTAAATATATAGATTTTGCCTCATTTAATAAGAGCATTTTTCCGATTAAATTAGGCAAATACCTTTTGCTTTGAAAAACTGATGATAAAAGAGGAAAAATTCTATAAAAGACGCTCGTCCCAAAGCGGTTAAAGTCAACAATCCATTCACTTAAATAAATTGATCTATATTTCTGATATTCATAAATTAAAATTTAATAGTTAATTATTAGTGGTTAAACTGTCAATTTTCACTAAAATAAATACTACTTTAAAAACATTTATCATATATCGGTACATGGAAAAGGCAGTGTTTTGGCACTTTAGATTATTTCTTTTTATGTCTTTACAAAACAAAATCATTTATCAGATAGAAACGAATGTCTATCTATTCAGTCTACAACAAAAGCCCAGTTGGGTTAAGATAAATAAACTGATCTACCATTATCATTCTTTTAGCCACACAAAAGAAGATAATGATAAGGGAAAGCGAAGACCAAAAGAAAAGTAATTTTTCGAAGATAAGTGTGGAAATTATGGCACTGGGATATAAATGAACAGTGGCTTTTACTCTATAAATAAGATAGATATCGTACAGTTAATTTTATTAATATTCTTACAACATAAAAAGAGTTTCATTTAAGCGTTATTGTTATGGGAGTAACATTCAGGTAAGAGAGATAATTTGATCATAAGGATAGCTACTAACAAATTTCCAGTTTCTCGGTAACTGTACTTTTTTAAAAAAGGTACTTTTACTGTATATATATATATATATATATGTATATATATATATATATATATATATATATATATACAGGGTGTTTCTAAATTCATGGTACAAACTTTAAGAGTACACATCAAGACAAACTATATTAAATAGGAAACTAAGGTTTAAGGATAGAGGGCCAACGAATATAAATGCACAAATAAAGTATGAGAAGGTAGCAAATAGCTATTTCGAATCTACTAACGAGATTCTTCATCAGTGCAAAACTCAGCGAGCTAAAAGTAACAAAACTGAGCGAAGAGACAGAGAGACGCAGGCTTATGTACCCGCTATGGGAACAATCCCGCCTAAAGGAAAGCAACCAATGAGAAGAAAGCAGCCAAAACCAAATGAGTGGACAAGTAGCGACATCTATCGGAGAACAAGCAAAACAAAAACTAAAAAGCGAGTGAAAACAAAAAGTATTAAATTAACGATTTCCAAATACTTGGAAAATAAGGAGTACTAGATAAGTCATTGACTGAGGAGTGAGAATTTTTTATGATGTGGTAAGCTTCCCAAAAATCAAGATCAAGAATAGAAGGACATTTATGGATGATGGTGGCTGAAGAAAAGTTAAACTTATGTTGAGAAGACCAACAATGTTGAGCAATAGAGGAACGTTTAAGCTCCTGATTTTTGACATACCTTTTATGTTCCATTAAACGAAATCTGAGAGCATCTGAGAGCAATTCCTTTTCTGGATGTTCTTGTTATTCGCAATGAAGATAATTTTCAGACTACTGTCTATCGCAAACCTTTTGCGGTCAGTCTTCCACCTCACAGATATTCTTCTCATCCTCCTAACCAGACAGTTGCGGCTTTTAAAACTTTTGATATCCGGGCTTCCAATATTTGTTCAACTCCTCAGTTACTCAGTGATGAAATTAATTACTTAAAAGCTATTGCTGTTGATCGTGGTTATTCTCCTAATATTATAGATTCTATTCATAGAAAATTGACAAAATCTACACATTCTGAAAGTAAGAACTTTAATTCGAACTCCAATGCTTTGGTTGTTTTGCCTTTTTTCCCCAAAATCAGTCAGCAAGTTGCTAAAATTTTAAAAAGGTTCGATTTCAATGTTATTTTTTCTCCTGTTAATAAAATTGCTTTTTCAAATCTTAAGCACCCCATTGATCACTTAGATAACTGGGGTATTTACCAAATTTCTTGCCAATGTGGTCTTTCTTATATTGGTCAGACTAAACGTGCTCTCAGATTTCGTTTAATGGAACATAAAAGGTATGTCAAAAATCAGGAGCTTAAACGTTCCTCTATTGCTCAACATTGTTGGTCTTCTCAACTTAAGTTTAACTTTTCTTCAGCCACCATCATCCATAAATGTCCTTCTATTCTTGATCTTGATTTTTGGGAAGCTTACCACATCATAAAAAATTCTCACTCCTTAGTCAATGACTTATCTAGTACTCCTTATTTTCCAAGTATTTGGAAATCGTCAATTTAATACTTTTTTTTTCACTCGCTTTTTAGTTTTTGTTTTGCTTGTTCTCCGATAGATGTCGATACTTGTCCACTCAGTTGGTTTTGGCTGCTTTCTTCTCATTGGTTGCTTTCCTTTAGGCGGGATTGTTCCCATAGCGGGTATATAAGCCTGCGTCTCTCTGTCTCTTCGCTCAGTTTTGCTACTTTTAGCTCGCTGAGTTTTGCACTGATGAAGAATCTCGTTAGTAGATTCGAAATAGCTATTTGCTACCTTCTCATACTTTATTTGTGCATTTATATTCGTTGGCTCTCTATCCTTAAACATTTGTGCACAAAGGCTTTATTTGCTATTTTAAGGAAACTAAGGATCCCAAACGTCTTCCGAAGGAGATAGGCGCCATTAAAGTTTAAGGTCCAAAAATTCAAATGATTATAAAAAACAGAAAAATTGGTCGATTCGTTTGCGGTTTTCACTAAAACTATTCTTTATGTCAGTATTATCTTCAAAATAAATTATAAAGATAAATTTCAAAAAATGCCGATAGAGGGCGCTTTAGACTTTGGAGTAAGGAGAAACTATTTTTTACCGTTATTTTTTGTATCTCATTGATTTTTTTAGAAGCTTAGACGTAAACTTAAATTTTGAACACAAAATCTAAGTCGTTGGGAGGGGTTAAGCAGCCCTAACTGAACTGTGAGGTTAGGTTCAAATTCCAAATGATTATAAAAAAACGGAAAAATTGGTCGATTCGTTTGCGGTTTTCTCTAAAATCATTCTTTATGTCAGTATTTCCTTGAAAATAAATTTTAAACATAAATTTCAAAAAATGCTGATAGAGGGCGCTTTAGACTTTGGAGTAACGTACAACTATTTTTTACCGTTATTTTTTGCATCTCATAAATTTTTTTTAGAAGCTTAGACATAAACTTAAATTTTGAGATGAAAATCTGAATCGTTGGAAGTGGTTAAGTAGCGCAAACTGAACTGTATTCAATGGGGGTGGGGAGGTTCAAATTTCAAATAATTATAAAAAACGGAAAAAATTGGTCGATTCGTTTGCCGTTTTCGCTAAAACTATTCTTTATGTCAGTATTTTCTTGAAAATAAATTTTAAAGATTAATTTCAAAAAATACCGTTAGAGGGCGCCTTAAACTTTAGAGTAACCAAGAACTATTTTTAATAGTTATTTTTTGTATCTAATTAAATGCTTGTAAAAGTTCAAACTTAAATTTTGAGTTCAAAATCTGCATCGTTCTGAGTAATTAAGTAGCGGAAAACTGAAATGTGATCGAGGGGTTTGGAGGGTAACATTTTAACTCCTGAACACAATTCACTTTGCGCTTCTTAACCCTCCCACCGATTTAGAATTTGAGCTCAAAATTTAAATCTAAGCATTTGCAAGCATTAAATTAGATACAAAAAATAACGGTTAAAAATAGTTGTTGGTTACTCTAAATTTTAAGGCGCCCTCTAACGGTATTTTTTTAAATTAATCTTTAAAATTTATTTTCAAGGAAATATTGACATAAAGAATAGTTTTAGCGAAAACGGCAAACGAATCGACCAATTTTTCTGTTTTTTATAATCATTTGAAATTTGAACCTCCCCACCCCCATTGAACACAGCGCTACTTAACCACTCCCAACGATTCAGATTTTCATCTCAAAATTTAAGTTCATGTCTAAGCTTCTAAAAAAAATTTATGAGATGCAAAAAATAACGGTAAAAAATAGTTTTACGTTACTCCAAAGTCTAAAGCGCCCTCTATCGGCATTTTTTGAATTTTATCTTTATAATTTATTTTCACGATAATACTGACATAAAGAATAATTTTAGTGAAAATCGTAAATCACTTGACCAATTTTTCCATATTTTATAATCATTTGAAATTTGAACCTCCCTTCACAATTCAGTTTGCGCTACTTAACCACTCCCAACGATTTAGATTTTGAGCTCAAAATTTAAGTTTATGTCTAAGCTTCTAAAAAAATTTTATGAGCTGCAAAAAATAACGGTAAAAAGTAGCTGTACGTTACTCCAAAGTCTAAAGCGCCCTCTATCAGCATTTTTTGAAATTTATTTTTATAATTTATTTTGAAGACAATACTGACATGAAGAATAGTTTTAGTGAAAACCGCAAACGGATCGACCAATTTTTCTGTTTTTTATAATCATTTGAATTTTTGGACCCTAAACTTTAATGGCGCCTATCTTCTTCCGAAGACGTTTGGGACCCTTAATTTCCTATTTAATATTGTTTGTCTTGATGTGTACTATCACCCCTTAAAGTTTGTACCATGAATTTAGAAACACCCTGTATATACAGGGTGTCCCTAAACAAATGGTATATACTCTAGGGGGTGATAGAACACATTAAGACGAGTAATAGTAAATAGGAAACCAAGGGTCCCAAACGTTTTTCAAAGGAGATAGCCGCCATTAAAGTTTGGGGTCCAAAATTTCAAATACATATAAAAAACGGAAAAAATGGTCGATTGATTTGTGGTTTTCACTAAAATTATTCTTTATGTTGGTATTTTCTTGAAAATAAATTATAAAGATAAATTTCGAAAAATGCCGTTAGAGGGCGCTTTAGACTTTGAAGTAATGAAAAACTATTTTTTGCCGTGATTTTTTGCATCTCATTAAATGGTTTCGTAAGCTTAGACTTAAACTTAAATTTTGAGCTCAAAATCTGAATAGTTGGAAGCGGTTAAGTAGCACAAACTGAACTGTGTTCAGAGGGTTTAAATTTCAAATGATTATAAAAAACGGAAAAATTGGTCGATTGATTTGCGGTTTTCACTAAAACTATTCTTTATGTCGGTATTTTATTGAAAATGAATTATAAAGATAAATTTCAAAAAATGTCGATAGAGGGCACTTTAGACTTTGGATTAACGAAATAATTCATCCTAATACTATTTTTTGCCGTTATTTTTTGCATCTCATTAAATGGCTTCGTAGGCTTAAACTTAAATTTTGAGCTCAAAATCTGAATAGTTGGGAGTGGTTAAGTAGCACAAACTGAACTGTGTTCAGAGGGTTTAAATTTCAAAAAGAACGGAAAACTGTAAAAAAAAAAAAAAAAAACGGAAAAATTAGTTGATTTGTTTGCGGTTTTTGCTAAAACTACTCTTTAAATCAGTGTTTTCTTGAAAATAAATTTTAAAGATAAATTTCACAAAACGCCGATAGAGGGCGCCTTAGACATTGGAGTAGCGTACAACTATTTTTAACCGTTATTTTTTTTAATCTCATTAAATGCTTTCAAATGCTTAGATTTAAATTTTAAGATCAAATTCTGAGTCGTTGCGAGTGTTTAAGTAACGCAAAAGTGAACTGTGTTCGAGGTGAGGGGAAGTTAAATTTCTCCTGAACACACTTCAGTTTGCGCTTCTTAACCCCTCCCAACGATTCAGAATTTGATTTCAAACTTTAAGTTTAAATCTAAGATTTCGAAAACATTTAACAAGTTTTGGAAAGCATTTAATTAGATACAAAAAATAACGGTTAAAATTTGTTGTTGGTTACTCTAAAGTTTAAGGCGCCCTCTAACGGATTTTTTTTTAATTTATATTTAAAATTCATTTTCAAGAAGATACTAACTTAAAGACTAGTTTTATTTTAAACCGCACACGAATCGACCAATTTTTCCGTTTTTTATTATCATTTGAAATTTGAATCCTCTGAACACAGTTCAGTTTGTGCTACTTAACCCCTCCCAACTATTCAGATTTTGAGCTTAAAATTTAAGTCTAAGTTTACGAAAACATTTAATCAGATGCAAAAAATAACGTAAAAAGTAGTTGTTCGTTACTCCAAAGTTTAAAGCGCCCTCTAGCGGCATTTTTTGAAATTTATCTTTATAATTCATTTTCAATAAAATACCGACCTAAAGAATAGTTCTAGTGAAAACCGCAAATCAATCGACCAATTTTTCCGTTTTTTATAATTATTTGAAATTTAAACCCTCTGAACACAGTTAAGTTTGTGCTACTTAACCGCTTCCAACTATTCAGATTTTGAGCTCAAAATTTAAGTCTAAGCTTACGAAACCATTTAATGAGATGCAAAAAATCACGGCAAAAAATAGTTTTTAATTACTTCAAAGTCTAAAGCGCCCTCTATCGGCATTTTTCGAAATTTATCTTTATAATTTATTTTCAAGAAAATATCAATATAAAGAATAATTTTAGTGAAAACCGCAAATCAATCGACCAGTTTTTCCGTTTTTTATGTGTATTTGAAATTTTGGTCCCCAAACTTTAATGGCGGCTATCTCTTTTGGAAAACGTTTGGGAACCTTGGTTTCCTATTTACTATTACTCGTCTTGACGTGTTCTATCACCCCCTAGCGTATATACCATTTGTTTAGGGACACCCTGTATATATATATATATTCATAAATAAAAAACATGTAGACTCCGGAGAAAAAATTTTGATTTTTAGATAAAAATTAATGTTATTTTTTCTACCAACTATGTCTCTTTTTTTAATAAAAGATTTTTAGAGAAGGATTTCTTACGCAGACAGGATATTTTTTGCAGAACTGCCAAAGTTTAAAATTTTATAAAACTTTTTACATATTTTCGCAAACTACTGCTAGACTGAAAACATATGGTTAAATATCAATTAGGTTGGTGTGTCTCAAATGTATAATATGTGTACGAGTACACGAGTTTTAAAATGTGATGTGATTATTGTGGAAAAGCAGTGGTTAGTATTATGATTATCTTCAAAAGTAATTCGAATTATTGCGGTTATTTTTTCGAGCGATTTATTGACAATCTAACGTTATATCTTAGGCAACATTATTGAATTGAAAGACTCAGTTGTCTTTTTGCTGGGAATGTTAATTCTCCGGCTCAATTTTAATTTCCGAATTTATGAAGCATTGGTATTATTTAATAAGTGTACGAAAAACTACAGTATATTTGACCGTAAAAGGTTTCCGGTACGATAGAATGATGGCTTAGTTACTTCTGGAGAAGCCAGTGAATCTGATAATGCAATACAGTGGTGGAATCCAAAACTGCGGTATGACCCCCCACGAGGTTTCACTTATACAATATTACATGTTCAAGTATACTCCTTCTGTTGAAATATTTAATAAAATATACCTAATTTTTTGTTTAGTGCTCCCGGAATTTAAATACTTAAATTATATAAAGATAGAAATTTCTGCAAAATGCAAATAAAAAAATTGATTGGAATAATTGTAATGTTTTAATTATTGTAAATATTACAATCAATTAGGGTAGCTTTGCTCCATTTTGCCATAGTGGAATCTTGACGAGTTATTTCCAATGAGCTGCCAAATTCACACTAGTGCTGCTATCTATATTTTGAGACCAAAAGTTTGCCGTTAACTCAAGAAATGTAGCAGATTTAATCTTTTAGCTCTCTTGGCTCAAATTTACCCTGATAGGTCAAAGTTATCCTGATTGATTTTATTTCAAGGAAATAAATTCTTCTAAGTTTATATTGTAATGTATAATTTTAAACATAAAAAATGCTTTAAAAAATTGTAATTAAGACATTAATGAAATTTAGAAATATTAATATCAAAGTCAAGATTCATCAAAAACATTCATTAAGTAGAAAACTTCGTTAAATAGGGACTTCGTTAAAAGGAAGTTTATACACTGCTGGCCACACGAAATGGAACAACCTGAAGAAAACATGCAAATCATGTGAAATTTACAGCATGCGTTTGCGGAGATGAAATATGCAAATAATTAGAATTTCAGCGCAAACGCAAATCACGGGCGACCGTAGCGCCACTCGCAAACGCTATATAAGGGGATAACAGATTGGCCATTTAAAGTACGGCTTTTTTTTTTTTTTTTTTTTTTTTTTTTTTTCAAGCTGTTTACCAATACGTCGTGGAAGACATTGAACGTCTTTTGAGTAAGTTTCTGAATTCGACCGAGGAAGAATAGTAGCCTATAAGGATTGAGGATTATCTTTTAGGAAAATCGGTCAACGTATTGGACGAAACCAAGCGACTATGATGCGGATCTGTAATCGCTGGATGCAGGAGGGAACAACGGACCAACGGGGCCGATCGCACCGACATCGTTTCACAACTGCTTGTAGTGACAGGCGGTTTGTTCGCATGGCAGTGATGTTTTGCGCAGCCACATCATGAACAATAGCACAACATATTCAATCTGCTACATCATTCGATGTTCATTCGAACCCTTTGACGCCATTTGCAGCATAATAGAATGTCCGCAAGGCATCCATTGCTCCGTTTACCCTTGACAGCAAACCACAGGCGTTTGCGCCGCCAACGGTGCGAGGAACACAGACATGGACAAAAAATTGGAATGACATTGTGTTTATTGATGAAATCTGCTTCTGTCTGCAACATCGCGATGGTCGGATTCGAGTTTGGCGACACCGGGGTGAAAAGCTGCTGAACTGTTGCGTTATGCATCGTCACACTGGTCCTGCAACCGGTATCATGGTTTAAGGTGTCATTGGATTTCACTGCCGCACTTCTCTTGCACGCATTGCCGGTACACTGAACAGCCAGCGCTACATCTCTGAGATGTTAGAGCCCATGGTCCTCCCATACATTCAGCAATTGTCATCAGTTATATCCCAGCTGGATCACGCGTGTCACGAAATGTTCAAGAGTTCTTCTATACTCATCAGACTGAATTGCATCATTGGCTTGCTTGTTCTCTCAATCTATCGCCAATCAAAAACGTGTGATCCATGCTTGCACAACGACTGGCCTGGAATACACCACCCGCTACTACACCAGATCAACTTTGGCTACATGTGAAAGCCGCAGGGACTGCTGTAGCCCTAGAAGACGTCCAAACATTCTTTGATTCTATGCCAAAGCGTGTGGCAGTGGTTATAGCCAACAGTGGCGTCTACACTAACTACTGATTTTGTCATTATCCACACGTTACAAGAGGCTGTAGTTTTGATCGTTTATCTTTGTACAACATGCTATCTGCCATGTAAATTTCGTTGTGATATCTCTGGTCCTTCTCGGTGTTGCATTTTCTGTGGCTAGCAGTATATAATTATTTTGAGGAGGAAGGGATGCAACGACTTCAATCGTCTTTTATGTACAAGGAATGGATTGACAGAAGACATTTGAATTTGAATCAACAATCGTTTACTCCTAAGTTAAATCTAACATAATAAAAACTTTTTTTAACTAGCGATTAAAGGAAATTATGTATAAAATGAATGAAGCAAGAAAAATAAAGTTGTCTCATCGCTTGATCAATGTTATAATAATTTTTCAAGAAACATCATCCTCTGTCCGCATCAATAGAAATGTTGAAAGTAATATAAAACAAATTTAAGTTTCATAAATCATGTCAATTGATTTTGATATTTAAGCCATCAGCCATGGATTAATTTGGAAATTTCATGTATTTAGAAAATAGCCATATAGTTTAGACAACTCTTAAAGACTCAAAACATTAACAGATGGACATAACATTTTTATTTTACTGAATACGGATTAAACATCGTATTTCGATGTCACTTTGTAACGTTACATACACGTTGAGTGTCATTTGTAACGATTGGTTGGTCGTGGTGGAGGCTAAATGCAGACATACACAGTAGTTAAGATAAAACAACAAAGTTTATTAAAATGATGAGGGCTGAAGGGAAGTGGAGCAAGTCTTAATTTTACACAACTGAGAATACTATGAAAAAGCTAAACGCATACTCACAGGCTCCGGCCTAGCTCCATCGTGGCACCTTCTAACACTTCTCACTTTCTCTTGGCTGAGCTGCTAGATAAAGCTTAATTAGACAGCCCGTGGCTGTGTGTAATTCTTTATTCACAAATAATCAAAATGAAACTACTATGAAGTTTCTTACCCCGGCCAACTCTCAAGTCAACTATCGAAACTCCTTTACACTTCACTGGAGGCCCGCTGCTACTTTCAATCGGCTAGCACTTCGCTGAACAATAATTCACTTCACTATCTAATGCCAGAGATCCTCACTCGCTGGCTAACGCCACAGATGCTCACTAACTGGCTAATGCCAGAGACACTCGCTGGCCAATGCCAGAGACGCTCTCTCGCTGGCTAATGCCAGAGACACTCTCTCGCTGGCTAATGCCAGAGACACTCACCACACACTCACACCCAAGCTTTTATATGCTGCAAACTGAGATACTTCACATTAACATATTACTAATAACCGCGAGCTAACTGCAGAATCCGAAAGAGCACACACACTCTAGAAAGTTAAAGTAAAAGAGAGGATAGATGTCGCTTTTACGCTTACACATGTTAAAATATTGACGTCACGATCTCAGAAATACTAGAATGCCTTTATGCAAAGGTCACTCCCTCACAACTTTCTTAAAACATGCCCTTAATGAAAGTCGTTCATTTGTAGGCAGAATATTAATCAAACTCACAATACAATACTTAACTAATTGAGAAAGGAAACTCTGCACACACACTGAAATACTTCTCTCCAATTTCTTTCAGTTTAATTCCTTCATTTATCTCCGATAGTATTCATTTCCATGATGTTTCCTTTGCTCTTTATCGTCTCAGTGTTTTATTTGCACAAAAGAATGATAATTACAGGTTAAATCAGTATATTTATCTTTAACTAAACAAGGCTTTTGTTTCGCACTTTCAGAGTGGCATTTATTTTAGTAAAGAATGTAGCTTTGCTAAAAGACAAGAAGCAATGAATTGGCTTGAAAGTTTTGTCATTTTGTCGTTATTTTCACAGCACTACTGAACACGGATTAAACATCCTATTTCAATGTCACTTTCTTAGAACAAATTCTCAATGAAAGTCGTTCATTTGTAGGCGGAATATTAATCAAACTCACAACGCAATACCTATCTAATTAACAAAGTTAACCCGGTGCACACAATGAAACACTTCTCTTCAATTTCTTCCAGTTTAATTCCTTCATTTATCTCCGACAGTACTCATTTCCATGATGTCCCCTTTGCTCTTTATCATCTCAATGTTTTATTTGCACAAAAGAATGATAATTACAGGTTAAATCAGCACATTTATCTTTAACTAAACAAGGCTTTTGTTTCGCACTTTCAGAGGTGGCATTTGTTTTAGTAGCTTTCATTATGAAAAGTAAAAAGCTACCTATTGCAGCCGTCCGGAGGAAAGCACTTCCGGAAAATTTTGGTATATTTTCACCGATCATGACCCCCAGACCCCAACCCCCCCCCCGGTTAAATGTTGACATATATATACAGGGTGATTATAAAAAAACTCTCCCGACATTTAGGATCCTAACTATCATACCATTCACAGAAACTGAATGAAATTTGGGAAAAGATATTTTGAGGTATGCGCTCAAGAATGATATGGAAAACAACAGTATCACTGACACAGTTACGGTTACTGTAAGAAAATTTCGAAAAAATCAAATGGAAACACCCAGTTTTTTGTATTGGAATGTGATCTCCATTGTGAAAAACCTCATATAGCGTTGGAACGGCAACTGCAACATGAAAATCAGCGGCGGTAGGGAAAGCTAAAAGTGAGGACGGCTGATAAGAACAAAGAAGCAGCATAAAATAAAGCATTTTATTGTGTTTCACAAATATTTCACATGAACTCCTTCACAGACGATGATACTTTCCATGCAGCAGATGGTGGATAGCACTACAGTACGTACCATGGCAATAGGAATCTGTTGAATCGCAGTTGTGATGGCATCTTTCAAATCAGATGCAGTTTGAGAACGAAACTGATACACTTTGGATTTCAGGTATCCCCACAGCCGGAAATTCATTGGTGTCAGATTAGGAGACCTTCGTGGCCACGAAAATGGGAAATGACAGGAGATAACTCTGTCACCAAACTGTTGACTTAAGACACGTTTGACAGAAGACTAGACATGTGAAAGAGCACCATCTTGCATCCACACAACTTCAGAATAGCATTTTGCCGTTGCAATGGGGGAATCGCGTAACGAATTAACATATCCAGATAGCGATCACTCGTTACTGTACACGTTTGCAGATTACCGGCAATAACCTCTTCAAGAAAGTACGGGCCGAGGATGAACGTACTCGTTATACACCACAAGGTCACTTTTTCTTCTTGTAATGGACGGGCAAGCACATCGTGTAGATTATTCTCTGCCCAGTGCACACAATTTTTTTAATTCACGTTACCAGTAATTCAGTACTATTAACGAAAAATGCGGCTCATCTGTCAACAGAATGCGTAAAGGCCAGCTGTTATCTTCATCGTACCGGATAAGGAATAGATTTGCAAAATCCAGCCGTAATTGATAGTCTCCTGCTTCCAACATCTAGTCATGCTGGAATCGATACGGAAACATGTTCAGAACAGAGCACAGAATCTTGCGGACAGTTGAATTCGGCATATTCAGAACACGCGAAACACCGAGTGCAGTTACAGGACGAACTGTGCTTATCATTTGATGATCTTCTGCAACAGCTTTTACAGTAACGGAAGGTCGTCCAAACCGAGGTCGATCGCATGTGCAACCAGTTTCTTCAAATTTATGAATCAAGTCCCGAGCAGCTTTGACATTGCACGGTCCTCGCCACAATCCATGGTTGCAGCGGTAAACACGCAATGTCTCTGCGGCATTTTGTCCATTCAGGAAATAAATCTTTACGATTTCCCCCACGTTCTTTCCCTGAAAGCGGCATCTTGTTTGGAGTGGCAAAAGGCAACATACGCTGGTCGTATTTTGCAGTGCCTTTTCTTTCACCTAGCGTAACGACGTCAATCATGACTGTGTCTTACGTAAACTGGAGATTTGTGTTTCTTGGTTCCTTCTTCTCGTTTTGTGAAAAACAAATCAGGCTGGGATGTCAGCCGAAGAAACGGTGTGACGTGTGACGTAAATGAAACGAACATTAATGTTCTGGTTCACGGCAAAGTCCTCTTTACTTTTCCCTTGCCTAGTTCTGGTGATTTTCATGCTACAATTGCCATTCCAACGCTATTTAGGGTTTTTCACAATGGATCACAATTGCTCACATTCCAATACAAAAAACTGGGTGTTGCTTTTTGATTTTTTCGAAATTTTCTCACTGTAACCGTAACTGTTTGAGTGACACTGATGTTTTCCATATCATTCTTGAGCGCATACCGAAAAATACTTTTTGCCAAAATTTCAGTCAGTTTCTGTGCATGGTATAATAGTTAGAGGCCCAAATGTCGGGATAGTTTTTTTATAATCACCCTGTATATGTATAATATATATATATATCTGATTTTTGTCATGCTGTAACTATCATATTTATGAACCGATTTAAATAAAACTTGGTATGTACATAGTACGTACAAATGTCTCGACCGAGTTCGTTGGCCAGCATCATCCGCCATGTTGTTTCAAAATGGCGGCCATTTAATTTTTTTTTTAATTTTAAAATTTAAAATTGATTGTGAAAAAATTAAAAGTTGAAAATTATTTTTCTTTTATGTGCTACAACATAAAAAAAACATTCCAGAACACTTTTTATTTCATCTATAGCTTAAAAAATGACTGAGTTATAGTACTTTGAATTTCTAGTGTGGCTGACATTTTGAAACGACCTGATTTTAGTCATGTTATAACATGCGTATTTATGAACCGATTTGAATGAAACTTGGTATGTACATAGTACATTCGAATGTCTCGACCGAGTTCGTTGGCCAGCATCATCTGCTATCTTTTTTTTTCAAAATGGCGGGCATTTAAAAAATTTTTAAAACTTAAAATTTGAAAATAAATGCGAAAAAATTAAAAGTTGAAAAATATTTTTTTTATGTGTTAGAACTTAAAATAAAAATTCCAGAACACTTTTAATTTCATCTATATCTTAAAAAATGACGGAGTTACAGCAATTCGAATTTCTAGTGTGGCTGACATTTTGAAACGACCTGATTTTTGTCACGTATTTATGAACCGATTTGAATGTAACTTGGTGTTTGCATTGTACATACTGAGGCCTGGACCGAGTTCGTTAGACACCATCATCCGCCATTTTGTTTCAAAATGAAGGCCATTTAATTTTTTTTATCAAAATTTAAAATTAGGTACAAAAAAGTGAGAATTTGAAAAATAATTTTCTTTTATTCATTTGACCTTGATACAAAGATTACAGAACATTTTGCATATTGTCTTTATCTTAGAAAATGGCTGAGTTATAACACTTTTAATTTCTAGTGTTGCTCACATTTTGAAATGATCTGATTTTCGTCACGTGATTACACGCGTATTTATAAACCGATTTGGATGTAACTAGGTATGTACTTAGTACATACTCATCCCTGGACCGAGTTCGTTGGTCAGTTCCATCCGCCATTTTCTTTCAAGACGGCGGAATATTAATTTTTTTAATTAAATTTTAAAATTATGTACAAAAAAGTAAGAAATTGAAAATGATTTTTCTTTTATGTGTTTGACCTTGATACAAATAATCCAGAGCATTTTTTGTTCCATCTATATATCTTGAAAAAATGGCTGAGTTATAGCGCTTTCAATTTCCAGTGTGGGTGACATTTTGAAACGGTGTGAAATTTGTCACGCGATAATATCCATATTTATAAACTGATTTGGATATAACTCCGTGTGTACATGATACATAGCAATGTTTTGACCGAGTTCACTGCCAAATTTCATCCACCATCTTGTTTCAAAATGGTGGCCATTTAAGTTTGTCAAAAGTCTTTTAAATGTATAATGATGTACAAAGAAAAAATTAGAAATTGAAAAAGGTTCTTTCTGAAGTGCTTGATTTTAATACCTGAATTCCTGAGTATATTTTGTTTTGTTTTTACCTTAAAAAAAACTTCAGATATAGTAGTTTCAGTTTCTATTGAGGGTAACATTTTTTTAAAAATGAATATGCACGCAACAGCACTCGTATACATTAATCGATTTCGATGTGAGTGTGCATGTGTACATGAATTATGTTTCGACCAAACTCATTGGTTTGTTTTGTCCATCATGTTGTTTTAAAATGGCGTACACTTCATGATATCGTGGAATTTGGCGACCATATAAATCGCTTAAATTAAAACCAGCTTGAATAAAAGATGACTAATTTCTAAAAATTCCCATTATTATTCAGTATTGACAAAAACTGGTATTCAATCTTATATAATCGATTTTTAACTTCGTATGTTTGAATAATATAACTTAAAATAAATAAATAAATAAATAAATAAGATATATGAAAGCTACCTCTTCCTCCCGGTACTGCCGGAAGGACTTTTTGTATTTTGGGGGGAAGGGATGCAATGACTATACAGTCATCTTTTATGTATAAGGGATAAATTGACAGAAGACATTTGAATTTGAATCGATAATCAATTACTGCTAAGTTAAATTTAACATAATAAAAAAAAAATTATCAGCGATTAAAGGAAATTGTGCATAAAATAAAAAAGGCAAGAAAAATAAAACTGTCTCATCACTTGATCAATGTTATAAAAGGTTTTTCAAGGAACATCATCTTCTGTCCGCATTAGTGGAGATGTTGAAAGTACTAATATAAAACAAATTTAATTTTCATAAATCATGTCAATTGATTTCGATATTTAAGTCATCAGCCATCGGCTGATATGGAAATTTCATGTATGAAGAAAATGGCCACATATTTTAGACAATTCTTAAAAATTCTAAAAATTAGCAGATCGACATACGTTTTTATTTTACTGAACACGGATTAAACATCCTATTTCAATGTCACTTTCTTAAAAGAAGTCCTTAATGATAGTCGTTCATTTGTAGGCGGAATATTAATCAAACTCACAGCGCAATACTTATCTAATTAACAAAGGGAACCCGGTGCACACACTGAGACACTTTTCTCCAATTTCTTCCAGTTTAATTCCTTCATTTATCTCCGACAGTGTTCATTCCCATGATGTCTCCTTTGCTCTTTATCGTCTCAGTGTTTTATTTGCACAAAAGAATGATAATTACAGGTTAAATCAGCACATTTATCTTTAACTAAACAGGGTTCTTGTTTTGAACTTTTAGAGTGGCATTTGTTTTGGTATTTTGAGGGGAAGGGATGCAACGACTATACAGTCATCTTTTATGTATAAGGGATGAATTGACAGAAGACATTTGAATTTGAATCAATAATCAATTACTACTAAGTTAAATCTAACATAATAAAAAAATAGGAGAGACTGGGGTACAATGAACCACGGGGTACAGTGATCCACCCCCTATTTTTGATATTATTTCTGTTTTAGAATGCTTTATATTTTGGTACATACATGACAACCCTGCAGTAGTAAATAAAATTTAAAACCATGTGCATAGCTGCCATTTTAGTCATTTTACTCTTGATAGTTGATTTGAAGCAGGTAAAAGTAATTATTTTCAGTGAAACATATACTATTTTTTACGTTAAAGGTCTGTAATTTGGAAGACATTGCTCAGCACAATAAAAAAAGTACGACAATATATTACTATATTTATTGTAAGTAAAATAACTGAATATAAAACTTCTTTTTTTATCAGTTTTTTCTCAAAGTCAAATATGGGGTACAATGGACCACCAGAAACCGGGGTACAATGGACCATGATTTTTGTACTCCAGTGCTGAATTCTGTGTTTTTTTTTAATTAAAAATTATATGCAAAATTAAGAATTAATTCACTATTTTATTTTTTGTATGTGAATAAACTAATGATTCATGTTGCGTAGTGCATTTTTGAAATACTATCTATATAATATGTTTTCAAATTTAAAAATTAACTCAAATTAAACACCAGTAGCCAGAAATGAAAGTTGTTAATTACATTTTGGTTAAATTTTTGACCAAAAAAAAAACATTTATTTTGTTGATTTAGTAACAGAAAAATATGATGATGATTCTATTTTTGTGAGATTCCTGTGTTGTAAATCAAACCAAAATGTATTTATGTTTTCCAATAATGTTGATGAATCTCTTGTAAATGTTTACGATATTGTAATGATTCTTTCAGTTTCTAATGTTTAAGTAGAAAGCAGCAGGCTTTCAATGACACAAATATCTTTTGATGTATCATTTGCAAACTTTAATAATTGTTAATCTTACATTATATCTATCAAGTTACGACACGAATAAACAAATTATGATATATTTTATGCTTCTTATTATTAAAAAATGTACTATACTTACATATTTTTTCAGAATTACATGTGCTTCACAGAGTCCCATGCTGTGAACCATTGTACCCCGGCCATGGGGTACAATGGTCCATTTTATCACTTGCTATTTAAAAAAATATATTTAAAAAAGTACACATAATTGTTATTTTTGAGTAGATGTAATCTAAACTATAATGTATGGATAACATGCATGCATGTGAGTTTTTTTTTTAAGAAATGAATACTTTAAGAGTAAACAGTCAAAATTTACAAAAGTGGTCCATTGTACCTCGGTCTCCCCTATATCAGCTATAAAGGAATTTGTACGTAAAATAAATGAAGCAAGAAAAATAAACCTGTCTCATCGCTTGATCAATGTTATAACAAGTTTTTCAAGAAACATCATCTTCTGTCCGCATTAATGGAGATGTTGAAAGTACTAATATAAAACAAATTTAAATCTCATAAATCATGTCAATTGATTTAGATGTTTAAGCCATCAGCATTCGGTTGATTTGAAAATTTTATGTATGAAGAAAATAGCCATATATTTCAGACAATTCTTAAAAATTCTAAACATAAGCAGATAGACATACGTTTTTATTTTACTCAACACGGATTAAACATCCTATTTCAATGTCACTTTCTTAAAACAAATTCTTAATGAAAGTCGTTCATTTGTAGGCGGAATATTAATCAAACTCACAACGCAATACCTATCTAATTAACAAAGTTAACCCGGTGCACACACTGAAACACTTCTCTTCAATTTCTTCCAGTTTAATTCCTTCATTTATCTCCGACAGTACTCATTTCCATGATGCCTCCTTTGCTCTTTATCGTCTCAGTGTTTTATTTGCACAAAAGAATGTTAATTACAGGTTAAATCAGTACATTTATCTTTAACTAAACGATCTTTAGCTAAACGAAGTCTTATACTCATAGTACGTAACGATATTAAAAGTCGAAAAAATTCTTTCGTCACGCAAATCTCAAAAAATACTTGTCGAATTTCGATTCTGTTTTTACCAGAAAGTACCAATGAAGGTAACCTGGTGAATGCACCTACTTTCAAAAATTAGTTTCAAATAGTTTAAAAGTTACATTAAAAAAACTGATAAAAAAGCACAATTTATTTGCATACGTCACAGAAATTTGGTGTGCGTCATTTTTCACGAACTGGATATTTTCGTAGACAACCGAATCAGAGTGCATGGAGTAAATAGTTGACTGTGCGAAGCGAAGGCTAATACACATAATATGTAAAGATATTAAAAGTCAAGCATTTTTCTTTCGTCAAGTAAATCTGAAAAGAAAAAAAAAATACATGTCGGATTTTGATTCTGATTGTACCAAAAGATACCTATGAGAGTAACCTATTAAATGCATCTACTCTCAAAAATTAATTCAAAATAATAATTTAAAAATTATATTTAAAAACTGATAAAAAAGTAGTATTTATTTGCATACGTCACAGATATTTGATGTGCGTCACTTTTCACAGGCTGGATGCTTTCGTTAGATTCCAGAATTTGAGCACATGGAGCAAAGAAAATACGCAAGCAACTTTTATTCAAGTACAATAAAACATATTTAAATTTAAGAAACAAATTGGAAAAGAAATCTGTTTTATTATTATTGTTATTCTTATTTATTTAAAAGAAAAAAGCCATAATACTTAGTAACTTAATATTTGATATTTTGCGATAATATTCAATAGCATTTTGTTATCGCCATTAGCATCTCATATATTTCACGCGTGCAAATTGGAAACAATTCTTTCGTGTTTAAATAAAATACGAGTTTGACATCTGTGCTTTAGATATTACTTTTAATCATAGATTATATTCTGTTATTTCTTTTTACATAGATTACTTAATATTATTTCTAATCAGGGATGTAGTCGTAAAAATATCAGAGGTTATACGCTCTAAACAGAAGGTATACGCTCAAGAAAGACGGTATACCCTAAAGCGTGTATATTAAATCTTTCTTGAGAAACAGAGAGTTTACGATGCTCTTTAAAAAATTCAGAAGGTATACGGCACATACATCCGTATACACCTCCACTACATCCCTGTTTTTCATTAAGCAATCTCAGTTCCCCAGTGATTATTGCGTGATTGTCCGTATGTTATTATGGTTGAATTTTATGAAAACACATAAATGACACAGACTTCATATAGGCACTAAGTTGGCGAGATCGCAACAAAATGGCGTTTTTATGTCTCACATGGTAACCCGCTTATTTTTTTTCAACAATTTATTTAAAAAAGAAACAATAGTGGAAGCAATAAATAAATAGTTATAAATAATAAACATAATAATAAATGGATTAAAAAATATAAATATCACAAAAATCATAAATATTAAAATTTAGAGCAATATTCAAAAACTTTCACCAATTTGCGGGAGAAAATATCGCGCTACGTAGTGCGTATATGACATCTGTACCATATTTATATGTAAAAATAGGCATTATCGTTGATCAGGTTTGTCTATGTAGATATTTGCCACAAATTTCACTTTCTGAAGTCCAGACTGGACGAAGGTTTATAAAAACGCCAAGGTAAGAGTAAAATTGGAAAAGTACATGAAATTAGGGCAAGTATTTCGTATACACATCGGGTTTGGAGCAAATTTGGCGAAAATCATTTTTGAATATTAGCTACATATGTAATTTTTCAATTATTTTCTATTATTTTTAAAAGGAAATAACAATAAATAAGAACACGATTAATTAATAAATATAGAGAAAAAACTATTTATATAACTTGAAAAAACA
The DNA here is from genome assembly GCA_964019185.1 of Maratus speculifer. Lineage (NCBI taxonomy): Eukaryota > Metazoa > Arthropoda > Arachnida > Araneae > Salticidae > Maratus > Maratus speculifer. The sequence continues at coordinate 115,936,274 of OZ025292.1, forward strand.
AAGTAAAAAAAATAATTTATTAAAAAATAAACAACAATAACCGGGTTACCAAGCCATGCAAAATAACAATATTTTGGCGCCATTTATGCGGAAGAGTCCCTTATTCTTTCCTGGCTTTTTTGGCGAGCTTTTTTTATTTATTTACTTATTTTTTAGCATTAAATGAATCGATGTGATTTGGGGTGATGCCTTTGGGGTTCCATTTTTAATACTTTCCAACAAAGTTGAAAAGTGTGTATGCATTCGGTTTGTCTGTCCTTCTGGCCATCCATCCGCCTGGACTCGCTCTAATACCCGCTCTAAATGTACGCTTATTTTAATGCAATTGGTAAACCTTATTAAGTTCTCCTAGGCATGATTGGTATCAGTGGCGCCAACTTATATGAGGCTATGGAGGCACGAGCTCACACAATAATTCGATATCTCCACCCATCTATCATCAATTGAGCCCATCCATTTTTTTAAAAAAGTTGGTGCCACTGTTTGGTAAATGTGGGATTAAAGCTCTTTTAGAGGAGCACCCAAAATAATTCGCTTACATTATGGTCTATGGGGAAAAACGTTTACAGAATATTTTAAAGATATTACGCTATTACAGAACTGATATAAATCACCGAGTTTCGACATTCATAGTATTTTAAATCCATTTATAGTAACACACAAAAGAAATCAGCTACAATACTGTGTTTTAGTAATAATTGCTGAAATGAGTTTTCAATTTCGGCATGCGCTTTAAAATTTAACTATTTTTTAGGTACGTTCATAATTTTATAAATACGTAGCACTTAAAGTCGTCGTCTGATCTGCCCCTCTGTCTGCCTATTCTGTTATCTGTTCGCATATAACAGCACAAAAACTACCCAAACGAATCGTTTGAAATTTTAAATATATATTTGGTGCCGAATTTTGTTAAGTCATTTAAAATTTTAGTAAAATAGGATATATATAGTTCAAATACAGGGGCAGTTAAAGTATTCGTTGCATTGCGGCCGATGGGCCGAACTAGAGCCAAGTGCTTTTTAATTATAACGCCCGTCTAAACATAAAGAAATTGATATGCATTTATGAAGAGCACTAGAATATAAATTTTGTGGAATATGCCGCACAAAGAGTACTTATTATTCATTTACCAGGCACCACAAAAGAATTCCGAAGCATAATGGTATGAGGGGGGGTGGCATTATTTTTTCCGATCAAGCGATTTCATTCATAGAATCATTTTCTCATTTGTCATCACAAGATCTTTAAAATAATAACTTATTCAGGTAAAACTCCATAATCGAGTTCACTACGGCGTATTTGGGCCCGCATGTTTTGCTGAAAAAATGTGCTCGGATTTCTAAATCACTTGTGATGATACTTTAACAGCTGAAAGCTTATGCACACGAGATTATTCAAATCTCGTGTCGTACCTTATTCTATAAGCATTGCCAATTCCTTTTATTTAATGCATGCTAAAATGAAATACTGCTCAACTTCTTGAGAATAGCTTTCAAAAGAAAACAAGACAGCGTAAGTAGTGGCCAGCATGCAATACCCATTTAAATCCGATTGATCATATATGGAACTCACTCAAACAACGCATCGCATTCCTTTGTTGGCGTTTTCGGGATTTTTATGTATCACTTTTTGAAGAGAGAATTCCCCAAATTCTTACAGAGACCTCTATCGCATCAATAGAAATCAGATGTAGATATTATACTGTTATATATATTAACTATTTTGTATTAACTATTTAAGGGGTCTAAACACCATATAAAAAATTCCCTCTTCCTTTTCAACCATCATGATTTGTGCCATTTTTAGGTACTAAAATTGGTGTAGGATGTCTGTTTATGTTCTTGATGTAATTTCAAAGAATTCAAATTCCGATACAAGATATGTTAATGTTTTATTGTCTGTATTACTTTTAATGTATTGAGTACTTCCAATTTTTATACTCATGCATAGCTGTTTTGAATAGTTTGCATAGTTTTTAACCATATACACGAATTTATATAGAATGTTTTGTAATTCTATAATTCACTTTGATAATTTTCGTCATTTGAACTTGTGGCAGTATATGACCAATTAAAGATAGCATCTCATTTTTTTTCTTTTACTTTTTGCAAGTTATTATTAAACCTATATTCGCAGGAATATCGCTCAGATTAATCCCTCTGAGGGAAGTCCTAGTAAATATATATATATATCAGCGATTAAGGAAATTGTGCATAAAATAAATGAGGCAAGAAAAATAAAACTATCTCATCGCTTTATCAATGTTATAGCAAGTTTTTCAAGGAACAGCATATTCTGTCCTCATCAATGAAAATGTTGAAAATAATATAAAACAAATTTAAATTCCATGTATCATGTTAACTGATTTTGTATTTAAGTAATCAGCTATCGGTTGATTTGGAAATTTCATGCATGAAGAAAATGGCCATATACATTAGACAACTCCTGAAAACTCTAAACATTATCAGATGGGCGTAACATTTTTAGGTGCGTTCGTAATTATGTAAATACGTAGCACCTATTGTTGTCGCTCAGTCCGTCCGTCTGTCTGTCTGTCCGTCCGCATATAACAACGCAAAAACTACCCAATTGAATCGTTTGAAATTTAAAATACCTAATTATTACATAATTTTGTCGAGTCATATCAAATTTTATGAAAATCGGATGAATAGATCAATTACAGAGACAATCAAAAGGATTCCGTTACATAACGGTCAATGGGGAAAACAGCTTCAAATGCATTTTAATCGTTTGAAATTTTAAATACCTATTTATTACATAATTTTGTGGAGTTATTTCAAATTTTATCAAGATCGGATGCATAGTTCAATTACAGGGACAATCAAAAGTATTCCGTTACATTACGGTTAACGGGGGGAAATGTTTCAAATGCATTTTAAAGGTGTTACACTCATTCGAACGCAATAAAATTGATATGCATCTCTAAAGTACATATTATAACATACATTTTGCATAATCTGTGGTGCAAAGAATATTTGTTATTGATTTACAAGGCCACACAAAAGTATTCCATTGCATAATGGTATAAAGAGAACATTGTTTGGTGCGCATTTTAATTGTAATTATTTACGATTTTATGAGATTGATATATGAGAGTGATATTTTTAAAACTTCGTTATCGTACGAACGCACCTCATTTGCTACACTTCACGTGCAATTTCCAAGTTTTTATTTTACTGAACAGGGTTTAAACGTATTATTCCAATGGCACTTTCTTAAAACACGTCCTTAATGAAAGTATTTCATTTGTAGGCGGAATATTAATCAAACTCACAATGCAGTACTTATCTAATTAACAAAGTGAACCCGGTGCACACACTGAAACACTTCTCTTCAATTTCTTCCAGTTTAATTCCTTCATTTATCTCCGACAGCATTTATTTCCATGATGTTTACTTTACTATTTATCATCTCAGTGTTTCATTTGCACAAAAGAATGATAATTACAGGTTAAATCAGTATATTTATCTTTAACTAAACAAGGCTTTTGTTTCGCACTTTCAGAGTGGCATTTATTTTAATAAAGAATGTAGCTTTTCTAAAAGACAAGAAGCAATAAATTGGCTTGAACGTTTTGTAAAGATTCATCAAAAAAAATTTGTTAAGAAGGAAACTTCGTTAAAGGGAAGTTCCACTGTATATATAATTATGTTTTTTTTTTTTTGGGGGGGGGGAGGGGTACAACGATTATACAGTCATCTTTTATGTATATGGGATGAATTGACAGAAGACAATTGAATTTGTATCAAGAATCATTTACTGCTAAGTTAAATCTAACACAATAAAAACTTTATTTTTATCTTATACTATAATGCGAGCAAAAATTGTGTGTGTGTGTGTGTCTGTGTGGGTAAATTTTATCTCAAAAACGGCTCTAACGATTTTCGCAAAAATTTGGATTTTACCATTTTCGGGCACGAGAAGACCATTGGGCTAGGTCCCATGTTCGGGAAAATTCGATTACTGGGTCATTTTGGGTCACAATGGGTCAGGATCAAGCTATTTATATCTAGAGAACGGCTGGATGGATTTTAAGGCAATTTTGTATCCAATCGTTTTTTGGCACGAGAAAACTATTGGGCTGGGTCACATGTTCGAAAAATTTCGATTAGTGGGTCATTTTGGGGTCATTATGGGTCAAGCCATTTTTATCTAAAAAACGGCTCTAACGATTTTGACCAAATTTTATATTGTATCGCTTTGGATTACAAGAAGACCATTGGGTTAGGTAACATGTTCGAGAAAATTCGGTTAGTGGGTCATTTTTGGGGTCATTGTGGGTCATGCTATTTTTATCTAGAGATCTTCTGACGCAATTTTGACTAAAAATTGCATAATATGGTTTTCGGGCACAAGAAAAACATTCGGCTAGGTTACATGTTCGAGAAAAAAATTTAATGGGTCATATTGGGTCATTAAGGGTCTGGGTCAAGCTATTTATATTTAAAGAACGACGTGATCGATTATAACGAAATTTTGTATGTAACAGTTTTTTGACATGAGAAAACTAATGGGCTAAATCACATGTTTGAGAGATTTCGACTATGAGGGTCATTTGTGAGTCATGATGGGTCATAATGGGTCATGGTCAAGCTATATCTAAAGAACAGGTGGATCAATTTTAATGAAATTTTGTATGCAACATTTTTTTGGCACGATAAAATCATTGGACTAGGTTAAATGTTCGAAAAAATTCGATTAATTGGTCATTTTGGGTCATTAAGAATCTGGGTCAAGCTATTTATATTTAAAGAACGGCGTGATGGATTATAACGAAATTTTGTATGTAACAGTTTTTTGACATGAGAAAACTAATGGGCTAAATCACATGTTTGAGAGATTTCGACTATGTGGGTCATGATGGGTCATGAGGGGTCATGGTCAAGCTATATCCAAAGAACAGGTGGATCGATTTTAATGAAATTTTGTATGCAACATTTTTTTGGCACGATAAAATCATTGGACTAGGTTACATGTTCGAAAAATTTCGATTAATGGGTCATTTTGGATCAGAACGGGTCTGGGTCAAGCTATATATAATTAAACAACGGCAGGATCAAGTTTAACGAAATTCTGTATGTAACAATTTTTAGAAACGAGAAAACTAATGGACTAAGTCACATATTCAAGAGCTTTCGATTATAAGGGTAATTTGTGGGTCTTAATGGGTCAAGGTCAAGCTATATCTAAAGAATCGGTGGGTCAATTTTAACGAAATTTTGTATACAGCATATTTTTGGCATGAAAAAATCATTGTGGTAGGTCACATGTTCGAGAAATTTCGATTAATGGGCCACTTTTGAGTCATTCTAATTTTATCTAGACAACGTTTCGCGCAATTTTGACTAAATTTTGTATTTTATCGTTTTCGGACACAAGAAAATCATTGGGTTATGACAGATTTTTGAGGAAATTCGATCAATGGGTCATTTTGGATCATAAGGGGTCAGGGTCAAACTAACTATATCTAAAAAAGGGCTCAATCGATTTTATCTAAATTTTGTATCTAATATTTTTCGGCATGCTAAAACTAATAAGCTAGGCCACACGTTCGAGAAATTTCTATTATAAGGGTCATTTGTTGGTCATGATGGGTCATGCTAATTTTATATAGAAAATGGTACTCACCATTTTGACTATACTTTGTATTATATCGTTTTTGAGCAAGAGAAAACCATTTGGATGGACACATGCTCGCGAAAATTCTATTAGTGGGTCATTTTGGGTCTTAATGAGCTAGGGTCATTCTAATTATATATAACAACGACTCAATCAATTTTACCTAAATTTTGAAACAAAACGTTTTTTGTTACGAGAAGACTATTGGGCTGAGTCGCATGTTAAACAAAATTATATTAGTGGGTCATTTCGCTTCATTGCTGAATGCTGCCAAGGTAATTTTACCTAAAAAATGGCTTAAACGATTTTGATTCAATTTTATATTCTACTGTTTTTGATTACCTGAAGATGATTGAGCTATGTCACATGCTTGATCAAATTTGATTAGTGGCTCATTTTGGGTAATACGAGTCAGGGTCACGAGAATATGGCAAAAGCCAATAACTTGGTGATATTTGACAAAATACTGCGACATATGGTTAAAAAATCGATTGTAAAAATTACGAAAACCAAAACACGTATTTGGAGCCAAATGAAAGAATGCCTCCAAATTTGGCTATATCTAGCAGAAAATATTGTCTTTCAGAATGTAAAGAATTTTTTTATACATTCTTACGAGGATTCGAGATGCATGGTTAAAACAATCAGAGTCGAGCTAAAAAAGTGATTTAGATCGATGTCCTTTCGTTGTAAATTTTAAAATAAAGTAAAATTTATAAACATGCGCATAAAAACATAGTTTTCTTATTGATTGTTTTTCTAAATAAACATGTTTAACAGTAATAATACCCAGTGAATGACACAGTAAAAATACTATATCGAGTTGAACACAAAGTTAATTTTGACCGAGCTAAGCTCGGTCTCCCCTGCTAGTAAGAGATTAAAGTAAATTTGTAGCAAGAGAAATAAAGCTGTCAATGTTATAACAAGTTTTCAAGGAACGGCATCTTTTGTTCGCTTCAATGGAAATGTTGAAAGTAATATAAAACAAACTTAAATTTCATAAATCATGTTAACTGATTTTGATATTTAAGCCATCAGACTTCTGCTGGTTTGGAAATTTCATTTATGAAGAAAACGGTCATATATTTTAGGAAATTTCTGAAAACTCTAAACTTTAACAGATGGACATACATTTTTATTTTACTGAACACGGATTAAACGACCTATTTCAATGTCACTTTCTTAAAACAATTTCTTAATGAAAGTCGTTCATTTGTTGGCAGAATATTAATCAAACTCACAATACAATACTTATCTAATTAACAAATTGAACCCGGTGCGCACATACTGAAATATTTTTCTTCAATTTCTTCCAGTTTAATTCCTTCATTTATCTCCAACAGTATTCATTTCCATAATGTCGCCTTTACTCTTTATCATCTCAGTGTTTTATTTGCACAAAAGAGTGATAATTTTAGATTAAATCAGTATATTTATCTTTAACTAAACAAGAATTTGAAAGTAATATAAAACAAATTTAAATTTTATAAATCATATCACTGACTTTAATATTTAAGCCACTAGACTTCGGTTGATTTGAAAATTTCATTTATGAGGATAAAAGCCATATATTTTAGACAACTTTTAAAAACTCTAAACATTAACAGATGGACACGCATTTTTATTTTACTGAACAGTGGTGCCAACTTATTTGGCTCGTGGGCCGCAAGCTCTTCCAATAAACTTATCACTACAATTTCCATTGATTTATTTCGTAATTTATTATTTTATTTAATCGCGCAAATAAAATTTGCTTTTATTCACATTCTCAAAATAATTTTGTTTAAAAAATAGTAAGGGTACCAATTAGGCTTAAAGGAGGACTGAAAGCTTCTTTAGCGGATGTATAATTGAATTTCTCTCAAAGACATACATATTTCTTACATTTTTTGCTTCAGATCTACATTGTATTTTAATATCTCTTTACATAATATTTACTAGTCTGCAACTTAATATTTCAAAGTTATAGTTATTTATTTAAAATTTAACAATTTATTTGCTAATTATAATAAATACTAATGTATTTATTAAGAAGATTTTATGTTAATACAGTTCAATTAAGATAGAATAATTTTATATTTCACTTCGAAAAATAATTTGATTTCAAATTACCGTTTTTGTTTATACACTGCTCCTCCACCCTTCTCTACACACATATGCAGTAAGAAGGAAAAATTCATGTTATTCTACTAAAAAAAAAGTTAAGCCCATCCCATTATTTCACAAAAGTTCGCGCTACTGTTACTAAACACAGATTAGATGTCCTATTTGAATGTCCTTTTCATAAAACAAGTCCTTAATGAAATTCCTTCATTTGTAGGCGGAATATTAATCAAACTCACAACGCAATACTTATCTAATTAACAAAGTGAACCCGGTGCACACGCTGAAACACTTCTCTTCAATTTCTTCCAGTTTAATTCCTTCATTTATCTCCTACAGTACTCATTTCCATGATGTCTCCTTTGCTCTTTATCGTCTCATTGTTTTATTTGCACAAAATAATGATAATTACAGGTTAAAATTAGTATATTTATTTTTAACTAAACAAGGCTTTTGTTTCGCACTTTCACAGTGCATTTATTTTGGTAAAGAATATTAGATCAGCACAAAAGACAAGAAGCAATGAATTGGCTAGAACATTTTGTAAAGATTCATCAAAAAAATTTTGTTAAATAAAAAACTTTGTTAAAGGGATGTTCCAGTGTATATATAATGATTTTTTTTTTTTTTTTTTTTTGGGGGGGGGGGATACAACGACTATACAGTCATCATACAGTCATCCTTTGTGTATAAGGGATGAATTGACAAAAGACGTCTGAATTTGAATCAATAATCATTCAATGCTAAGTTAAATTTAACATAACAAAAACTTTTTTTACCAGCGATTAAAGTAAATTGTGTAGGCAAGAAAATTAAAGCCGTCTCATCGCTTGATCAATGTTATAACAAGTTTTTCAATGAACAGCATCCTCTGTGCGGTTCAATGGAAATGTTGAAAGTAATCTAAAACAAATTTAAATTTTATAAATCATGTCAACAGACTTTAATATTTAAGCCACCAGACTTCGATTGGTTTGGAAATTTCATTTATGAAGATAAAAGCCGTATATTTTAGACAACTCTTAAAAAGTCTAAGCATTAGGAGATAGCCATACATTTATATTTTACTCTGAACACGGATTAAACCTCCTATTTCGATGTCACTTTCTTAAAACAAGTCCTTAACGAAAGTCTTTCGTTTATAGGAGGGATATTAATAAAACTCACAATACAATACTTATCTAATTAACAAAGTGAACCCGGTGCACACACTGACATACTTCTCTTCAATTTCTTCCGGTTTAATTCCTTCATTTATCTCCGAGAGTATTCATTTCCACGATGTCCCTTTTACTCTTTATCATCTCAGTATTTTATTTGCACAAAAAAATGATAATTACAGGTTAAATCAGTACATTTATCTTTTAACTAAGCAAGGCTTTTGATTCGCACTTTCAGAGTGGCATTTGTTTTTGTATTTTGCGAAGAAGGGATGCAACGACTATACAGTCATCTTTTATGTATAAGAGATGAATTGACGAAAGACATTTGAATTTGAATCAATAATCAATTACTGCTAAGTTAAATCTAACATAATAGGGAAAAAAATATTTTGTTTTGCACTCTCAGAGTGGATTTTTTTTTTTTTTTTTTTTTTTTTTTTTTTTTTTGTAAAGAACTTAGCTTAGCACAAAAGACAAGAAGCAATGAATTGAGTAGAACGCTTCCTTTTTTTACCCGCGCAGAGTGATGCATACATCATTCAATTAAGATTAAACATTTAACCCTTTAATTGCCCGGACATATATATACGCCTTCAGAGAATACCTGCACATATTACAGAAGTAGGGAATTGTCATTACAGTTGGACATTTTTCACCAAATGAGTCGTGTTTTGCATACGTATAACATGTGCGTTTTCTTATTGTTATTTCAGAAATTAATCGCCACCTTATTTAATTGTAGAATTATATTATTATATAAGACACCGGAGATCGTATCAGATTTTGTTGGCAGTTAAGGGGTTAATAAATAAATTCAGTTCCAGAGCACCACTATATTTAAATAGAACTATTCTTGTTGTGCAATCGCTGTAGTCTGGTCTTAAGTCAACAAAGAATCTATTAAAAAATTCTGGTATTTAACTGTATAAATAAGAGTATAAAAAACGTACTTCCAAAAACATAAATTCGTATTAAATGTTAGTTTACTTAATTGATCTATAGTTTTTAAATACCATTGAAATAAGATCTTTATTTTAAACTGGTACTACTGTAGAACCCCGGTTATCCGAATCCCGATTATCCAAAAATTGGCTTAACCGACACACCTTAAAATTCCTTAAAGTCCTTTTTAAATGTGAAAAAATTTATGCCATCGCTATTTTTACCGATGTCAAATGACACTTTACAGTATATTTTTATTTGATATTACTATTTCATTTGTAAGTTTTAGATCAAAACAATTCCGAATCATCTTTAATACATTGAAGAATTGCTTTGATACTTATTAGCTCTAAACATTAGAAGCAAAATAAGTAAGCATCAAAACTTCTAAAAGGTGTTATTGGTTACATGTAGAAATAGTGTTAAAAAAGCATTTTCTAATTGAAATAAATGAACAGAGTAAGCTTCCTAATTTGGTTCATTGCATAATTTCAGTCTCTTTACTAGATAGACACGTACGACGCTACATTTCTTTTACAAAATATATTGTGATTTTCTTTTGGTTGAAAGCAGCATTGAAATGATGCAACGTTAAAAAATTGCATCGTTTCAATGCTGCTTTATCAAGCCACCTTTCAAATAACATCTAATGCTGTTGCATCTTCTTGTACAGTAAAACCTCCATAACGGACACTCCCGAATAACGGAAACCTCTATTTAGCGGACAGTTTTCTAATCCCCACTCCCGAAATCTAACTTTTTGTATGATTAACATCTGAATAACGGACATTCCGAATAGCGGACAGTAATTTTGACGATAAAAAATGACAAATTATTTTTAACGAGAAAAAAAAAGAAGAAAAGTAAAACGCGTCTAAATTTATGAGGGTAATGTGTCACAAATTTTGCGATCACAGATAAATGTAGAGAGTGAACTGGAAATGCAAGTTCTCATCCAAAGAATTTGAATTACAGTACATTATAATTTCAGTAATTGTAAAATTGTCTCCCCCCCCCCCAAACATAACCCCAAGCATAACGTAAAACGTGTGCAAGCCATTTGATCAATGCACAATTTTAAATCCTGGTGTAGAAAGCTTTTGTTACGTTACATTCTTTCAAAGTTAGATTGTATGAATACATTTGAGAACAGTCTAAAATTAGTTAATGCTGTCTATGCCGTAATTTAGGTTTCCTCAGCTGTAAAAAACATAAAACCGGAAAGCGCATGACAGTGTTCCATATAAACAGGCTTTACATTAAAAGAAAATGAAACATACATTTCCGACACAAACGAAGAATTAAGCGAAATAAGTGAATTGATAAAATACATGAGGATTAAAGAAGCTGCCGAAATTTTTATTAATATTGATGATCAGTTACTTAATAAAGCAGAATCAGTTACCGTATACAATTAGTTTTTGATAAATGGCAACAATTAATGATGATGAAAGAGATACTGAAACTGAAGCTGTGTCCTACATTTTTCCAAAATTTCCAAAAAGCGGCAAAATAATGTGAAAAACAAATTGCATGTAATCGCAAGGAAAAACTTTTATAGCATATTTTTTCATATAAACAGTATGCACCGTTTTATTTCAGTTTATTGTTTGAAAAATAATTTTAAATTCTGATTAATATAAAACAGAAAATTTAGGACATATAAAAGTCCTTTAATGAAACATTAAGAATTTCTTAGCAATTTTTTAATATCTCATGTTTTCCCAATAACGGACACCTCCGAATAGCGGACAATTTCCGCGCTCCCGAGGTGTCCGTTATTTAGAGGTTTTACTGGACTTCAATATATCGAAGTGGCGCCTGGTTATTCGAAAATTCCTATGGGACACCGGTTATCTGAAAATTTCTATTAAACTCCGGTTAACCAAAAATGATGTGGTCCCATGCTTTTCGGATAACCGGGGTTTTACTGCATTATTTTTCATTTTAAACACTTGTATTTAGTTATTGTTGTTGATAATATACAGATTCACATTTGGTTTCAGAATTTTCTATTTTTGAAACGCAAGTACAAGAATAACTATTTGATAAAGAAACGCCTTTATATTTTACTATTTTCAAATACACTATACGGCCAAAGGTGACCTGCCACTTGCGATTTTATATATTTTGTTAAATATCTATATAATTACACGAGGAATTATTCTAAAATTCCTCGTGCGTAAACATAATAGTACAGGCCATATATTATCGTGAAGATTTTTTTTCCGAAACCTCATAGAAAACGGACAGCAAATTGAAAAATAATAATTATCTTTTGGATAACCCTGTCAAAATTACTGTAGCAAAAGCACTTAAACTGCAGATTATGATTAAGTGGATTATTGTAATAAACTGTATTCATTTTTTATGAGGATAGCATGCATACTCGTAGAGAAATTAAGAATTTTATAAAAACTGTACCAAATTTTGTCAAGATTTTTCCTTATAATTTGCAGAGTTCTTAATATAATAAATGTTCTTTTCAGAAAATATGAGAAACAACATTGTACATAATACCCTGTAATTATAATTCAAAAATAATAAAAACTGTTTGAAAAATGAGCAGGTTTACTAAATAATTTTTCACTGCGCGTGCATGAATGCTATCAAAATTTCATTCGCATATTGTGTTAACTAAATGTATGGAGCAACTTTCATCAAAGTCTCAAAAACATATCTTGAAAATTCAGAAAATTATCGTCGACAGAATAAGCTCAAATCCTTTGTTCCCATAATGAAGCACAAACATGATCATGTCTAAAACATGAGTGGCTGTAGCACGTGCAATGTTGTGCATTCTGTATTGACACTAATCAGTGAATATATGGATACAAACACTCATCTTTTCACATTAGCAGATATCAATCCCAATCGATTGTTATCTATATTTTTTATACGCTTATATGCTGAAGAACTACTAGGGCAAGATCATTTTTTTTAAGCTGCGTAAAATATATATTAAAAAATAGTTTTTTTTTTTCTTTTTATCTCTTGTATAATGATAAAAAGAATAGATTTTGTCGTGAATGCTCCCTCATATTATTTAAGAAGGCAACTTCATTTTTATAAAAGTGACTTTGGAAGTTCCTTAATTTTTTATTGGACGGCAATGTGTGTAACAGCAATGTCAATAAACAATAACTGTTTTAGTTAGTCCCAGCTTTAAAGTAAAAAAAAAAAGAAAAAAAAAACACCCCATTTAAAGTGTGTTCAACATCAAAGAATTTTGATTCTTTCGGCGATAATTAGCTTACTTCTTTCCTATGAAACTAACGCATATATATATGCCCCTATATAATTATTTCCAGATCGGCTTCTTTGATGTGTCATGTTGCATCATCGCCGAAAACATTTAACGGGGAAGTTTTTTGGGGTCTTTTTTTGGAAAAATAACCTTTCATTCTTTTGCCCTAATCCCCGCATCCTTTGGCCCTTCTAAATCCTTCTGATTCTTTCTGCGTCTGCTATCAGCGACAGCATCTCAAAATTCTTAGAGACCTTATTTCATAAATATTACCTGTGTGATTTTTTAAACAATATAAGGTATACCATCTCAAATGTAACAGATGTTTTCAGTCATTATATTTATTGAATACCCACAATAACTATTTAAAATAATTGAATTGATGTCAATTTTTGTTTTAATAAATCTTAATTTTTTATAAGTTTTTATGACATTCTTTCTGATTATATTGTGGTCTAATTATCACTTCTTTTAGATCTAAAGTTTACAGTCATTATATTTATTGAATACCCACAATAACTATTTAAAATAATTGAATTGGTGTCAATTTTTGTTTTAATAAATCTTAATTTTTTATAAGTTTTTATGACATTCTTTCTGATTATATTGTGGTCTAGTTATCACTTCTTTTAGATCTAAAGTTTTCTGGTTTTGATTAGCTATTTTGTCTCAATATTTTTAATGGAAATGTTAATTTTGGAATATTGTTTATGGGATTTATAAAATATGAGAGATTGTTGATTCAAATGTGTAAGCGTTTACAATTACACTATTTGTTTATTAATAATAACTATTTTAAATTTTTAATTGGTGGTACCTTTTATAAGGTATTTGTACCCTATATGGACAGGGCTCTCAATATGGACACCCCTAATATTTTTAAAGGTAATAATTTTGATCGAGAGATGGCTAAACATTTTCGCGAAGAAAAGCAGTTGAAAAGATAATTAAGTCTAGAAAGTGCAAAAAAGCGCGCTGTTCGCCATTTAGGAGGAAACTTATTATTTCGAGATGTGCTGATCTTAATTACTTGTGAGCTTGAATTCTTATTAGATATGGTAAAATTACATTAAATGTTGAAAAGTGGAGTATTTTAGAAAGCTAATAAAACATATTTTCGATTGCTATTGCATATTTTGCTTAAAATAATTTTCCTTATTCATCTGGTACAAGATTTAGTAAAACTACGCCCGGTTCCCAATATGGACAGCTTATGTCCCCATCGACTACAACTGTAAGAAAGAAGAAAATTCAACGTTGCCACGCAATAACTTGAAAAGTCATTAAAGTGGTAAAATCTTTGTTCAACAAGATGCTATTTGAACAATCCCCCAAAAACCTTCCTCAAAAAAACCCTTGCAGAAAAATAAAAAGAAGCCCCCCCCCCCAGTAGGATATCTGTTGGCGAAATCCTAGGTACCAATGGTATGACTTCCTCAACAAAGGAGAGCTGGTACTGCTTTTTTGCAGTATTGATGCTTTTTCAAACATGCGGCCATGCATCACATGTAGCAGATATGTTCATGAGAATTATGTGGGACTTACTGCCCATGGTGAAAAAGTTTCTATTTGTCCATGCTGTGAGGACTGAGTAATAACAGACGTAAATTCGCAGACAGATGCAATAAAGCTAAGCAAAACCAACAATATTACTTCAGAATATTTACTAGTAACTAATGGGCTTTGCATTGGTCTTCGAAGGGTAACAACCGAGAATGCCCCCTCCCTTTCTAAAATGCATGTTCTGAAGATATTTACTGTCCCCCCTTCCTCTTCGGAATACTTTAAGATACATTTTTTTTATTCCCTTTCCTCTAAAATCCTTGGAAAAGTGGCTCTTCCATACACATTGTGTAGAAAGTCAATAAGGAAACACCTGTCCATAATAGGGACAGGTAGTTCCTTATATGGACACTTGTAAAAAAAATTTTGTTTTTATCATTTAAATTAAACCAGAATAATTACAATGTCGCTAATTTTAATAATGATAGTCAATAGTCCAAGCATAGTGATCACATATTTTTGGAGTCCTATGACTTGTACATGGGGGTGAAAAAAATACATTTTCCTTAGAGTGTCCATATTGGGTACAGGTACCTTATTATTAAATCCTTTTTTTTTTCTTTTTTTTTATTATTCTTGAGGTTAGTTATAGCCTAGTTTTTCTTATTAGTTATATTGTACACATCCAGTCTAAAGTGCAATTCTTCACACATTTCCTTTAATAACTCCGGTGTAATAGTAATCGAATCAATAATCTCTTCAATTCTGTCTTTCAACTCTGACAAATCATTAGGTAGGAGCGAAATGTAGACACTATCTTTTGGAAAGCCCCAAAGGAAAAAATTGAATGGCTCTAATGGCTTAAATTTTCAGTCGAGAAATAAGAGTTTTTGCCCATGAGTTGCCCTTTTACGTGGGTAGCACTGCAAGCATGTAATAACAAAGCAGTATTAGAGGATCTACTTATCAAAAACTGTTTGAGCTACTCTTTATTTGCTGCTTTGAACCTATTCTCTATAACACTTACAGTTGTTTCTATTAAAATGTATCACTAGGACTTGGGACATTCTTCTATTAGCACCCCTTATTGTTTATTTGATTTGTGAAATATAGTATATTCGAGCGTATAAGCAGTTAACAATTGCATATTATTGATTAACATTAACAACTATTTAAAATAGTTGAATTATCAGTACCTATTATGTTATTAATTTCAAATTTTCGATTTCTATTCTAACGTTCCTTGCGGTCATTTCGCGATCCTTTTTCTAATTTTTACATCCTTTAACTATAAATCCTTCTATTTTTATTTTCTGCTATCAACGACTTCATCTGGAGATTTTAAGATGAGGCAGGGCATTTTTTGTACCTGGGACAAACAGATTCTTCCTCCCCCCCCCCCCTCTCCCTTTCCACCTCAAAGCACATTTACAAAAATAATTTTACTAATTTTCTAATAGTCTATTTATTTTTAAATTTAAAAAATGTAGTACTGAATACGTAATATGCTTTGTCAAATATTGAAACATTAAAATATTGCAAACCGACTAGACAATAATTCCGCTTTATGAATGATCTTTATACCTTCATCCTTAGATTCTTTTGTGCTTTAGCACACCTCAGGCAGAAACGATTTTAACAATATCGCGCTTCAACATAGATATGTGAAAAATCGACAAACAAAATCTATATTTGCGCCCTGTCATTTTGCCGCCTGGACCACATCTTCTTCCCCTCCCTCCCCCTTAATTTCGTCCCTGAGATAGGATTTCAGTTCTGAAATAATTTTATGATTGTGTTTTGTGATTTCTGAAATTATGTGAAAGGTAATCGATTCAAATGTATAGGCAGTATGAGATTATCATTAATTTAATCGATGTTGATTTGTTTTTACTGATACAAAAAAGAAAGCATTAGATTCGTGAAAATTTTCGATATAAATATAAGCCAATATTCTTTTTTTAAGTGTTTTAGAAACTGTAAGAATATTTTGTTTGAATGCAAAACATACTTTTACATGCATTTTTTCTTATTGTTATTTATTTATTTATTTATTTTTTATTTCGTAAATATTTCAATTTGCTTTTTTACAACTAATGCACTGAAATATATGATCTATATTAAAACATCTTCCATACAAATAACGTATAACGTTTAAACATGTTTGCGATAAAGCGCTTATATGCCATAAATAAGTTCCCATTTCCCGAATAGCGATTAATCGCCAGGAGTAGAGGAGACTATCTTCAGGAAATCTGATAGCCTCCTCCGAGGAGCTTTATGGAGCGCACAAGCCGGAGTCACGACTGCTCGTCGTAATATCCGATTTCACGGCCGACTGAGACAGTTCCTTTCCTGGAAATGTTGCTTGAACTCGAGATTAGACTCATGAGGGTGAGAGCTTCTCTATCTTTTCCCTAAAGGCGCCAAAAGAGTTCAAACGAGAGAGCTGGGATAGTTACGCGGGAATTAATTTTGGCGTTGTTACAAGCAGTTCTTAATGAGTTGACGCAGACGTTTTGGAAATTAAATTGTTAAATTACATGCGGATCAAATGCGTTGTTATTGCTGTGTTATATCATTATAAGACGGGAAAATATATTTAAGTTTGTCATTTTTATTTCCATTATGTATTAAATGAGCTTCCTGGTTCCTAATTATGAAAATGGGGGGGAAGTGGTACATTTAATAATGAAAATTTCTAAATGATTATAAGGAACTTACGACTTAATAAAAACCTTTCAGCTTTAGCTGTTAGTTTAAAAGTTGTGTTTAAGAGTTATAAAACATTATTCAATCCCTAATCGCTACAATAGTCAAATTTGTCAATCTTATGTCTTTGTGTTTAAAAATGAATCAGGAAATGCATAAGAAAGTTCCGCTTTGTCCAACAAGGACTTTAAGAACCGCCTTTTTTTTTTTTGTTGTTGTTAAAATTAAATGTGAATCAAATGGATATTATTATGTTATAAGACGGAAAATACAATTTTTATTATCTTCATATCCAATCTTAAAATATTTTCTGGTTCATAAGGGACGTAAGAAAAATAGACAGTCACGGGGTTCATGTCTTCCCCGTGCAGACTCTTTTATCACAACATTCATGAGAGCTATTTAAAAGATTGTTTGTATGTTTGTTTGTTGTTTGTCTGCCGTCTGTCTCTGCTGTAACTCTAGTATAAGTATACTGCGATCGTCATGAAAATGTTATATGCCATTGGTTCTCAAAATGTCTAGCATTTATAGGTCGTTTTTAAAAACACACAAAAGAATTCCGTTTCATTATGATCTATGCGGGAGGGGGGATCGTTTCGCATGGATTTTAATGATTTTACAGTGTTTCAAGCATAATAAAATTGATTTGCATCACTGAAGTAAACTAAAACATTTCTTTTTAAGGGGTATATAATTCAGACATCAAATATATTCAGACATGGCTACTTTTTCGCAAAAACATGGAATTCCGCTTTTTCAACACTCGATTTTATCATCCTCGGTATCGATGCACAAACCGCTGAGTTTTTCAAATTTCAGAATTTAACTCGCAATTTTTAGTTTAATTATAGATACTGGTCAATTTTTTTTTTCGTTTGGAGTCCTATTACTATCGCTAGAGACTTTTGAATAGCTGAATTTCATTTATAATAATCCTGTATATGGGTGATTCTACGATAAGAGGTTCAAAAACATGGAGAATTCGGCCAAAAAGAAAAGTTTGAGTTTGATCAAAACCCTTTAAATTATGATTTTTGTCCCGTTTATTTACTTTTTCATATAAGGGCAAGTCACTTTATACATATTTTATAACTTTTTCTGGTCAGTGACTCGCTCCCCTGGCAGTTATCGTGCCAGGGGAAATACGGCAGGGGAGAGACATTTTCGTGTAAATTCAAACTTTTTAACTGACTGAATTAGTTTTTCGGTTAATTGTGTATTTCACTTTAAGTATTACCGTATTGTTTAATTAGATCAGTAAATGCAATTGAATTAAATGAATATTATAAGTTTTATGACTTACCAGGGGAGATACATGATCACTGTGCGAAACCACTACAAAACACGGTCGCGTCGCAACAACTAAAAATGGCGACGCTAAAATGGCTTGCGCGTTTAGTATTGCTAACTTCAAGCCAATAGATGTCCTTAAGCATTACTTCCAATATAGCCATCCTTGAATTTATATTTGTTTCAGCGGAACGAAATTTGACAGGGGAGAGACACAAAAAAAGCGGGACAAAAGTTAATTTTAAAAATTATTTGAAATTAACAAAAATATTTTATTTTTTATTTTATAATACGTAAGTATAATTACTTAAATTCCAATTAAACATACTTTAGCTAAGCATCTGGCGGAAAAAATATATGTATTGTTTGAAAGTTAAATTGAAACCGGCAAGGGGATATGCCAGGGGAGGGGACTTTTTAGACTTTGTAAGAAATTTCAGAAAAATGTGTTTAAATTAGGCATTCACTCGTGATGTTATTTAATAAAGTATATTAAGATGATGCGATTCATTGCAAAAAATAGCAACATATAGAATAAAAAATCTGTTTTAAACGGATTGCCGTACAAATTACCTCTTATCGTAGAATCACCCATATAAAGTTTAATACAAAAATAGTATTCGGAGAGTTAATTTAACATTTTATTAATCTTTAGATCTAGAGGTCTGACATAGACCGCTCACAGTAGTTATGCAGCAGTTTTTGACACAGCAGTTAAGGGTTAACCCTTAACTGTCTGTCAACAACCCTTAACTGTCTGTCTGACTGAGCAGTCTGTCAGACCTCTGAATCTAAAGATGAATAAAATGTTAAATTAACTCTCCGAATACTATTTTTGTATTAAACCTTATATACAGGACTATTATAAATGAAATTAAGCTATTCAAAAGTCTCTAGAGATAATATTAAAGTTCCAAACGAAACAAAATTTGATCAGTATCTGTAGTTAAACTAAAAATTACAAGTTAAACTGTAAAACGTGAAAATTTCAGCGGTCTGTGAGACCGCTAACAGCAGTTTTGGATTAATCCGCATATGGGTGATTCTACGATAAGAGGTAATTTGTACGGCAATCCGTTTAAAACAGATTTTTTATTCTATATGTTGCTATTTTTTGCAATGGATCGCATCATCTTAATATACTTTATTAAATAACATCACGATTGAATGCTTAATTAAAACACATTTTTCTAAAATTTCTTACAAAGTCTAAAAAAGTCTCTCCCCTGGCATGTCCCCTTGCCGGTTTCAATTTAACTTTCAAACAATACATATATTTTTTCCGTCAGATGCTTAGCTAAAGTATGTTTAATTGGAATTTAAGTAATTATACTTGCGTATTATAAAATAAAAAATAAAATAATTTTGTTAATTTCAAATAATTTTTTTAATTAACTTTTGTCCCACTTTTTTTGTGTATCTACCCTGTCAAATTTCGTTCCGCTGAAACAAATATAAATTCAAGGATGGCTATATCGAAAGTAGCGCTTAAGGACATCTATCGGCTTGAAGTTAGCAATACTAAACGCGCAAGCCATTTAAGCGTCGCCATTTTTAGTTGTTGCGGTTTGACCGTGCGGTGTAGTGGTTTCGCACGGTGATCGTGTATCTCCCCTGGTAAGTCATAAAACTTATAATATTTATTTAATTCAATTGCATTTACTGCCCTAATTAAACAATACGGTAATAATTAAAGTGAAATACACAATTAATCCAAAAACTAATTCAGTCAGTTAAAAAATTTGAATTTACATGAAAATGTCTCTCCCCTGCCGTATTTCCCCTGGCAAGATAACTACCAGGGGAGCGAGTCACTGACCAGAAAAAGTTTTAAAATATGCATAAAGTGACTTGCCCTTACATGAAAAAGTAAATAAACGGGACAAAAATCATAATTTAAAGGTTTTTGATCAAACTCAAACTTTTCTTTTTGGCCGAATCCTCTATGTTTTTGAACCTCTTATCGTAGAATCACCCATATAAAGAATAGTATAAAAACAGGCCCAGGCGCACGCAAGTATCGTCTGCTTTGGCTGAAGGATTGGCTGGAAAAAAAATGGGAGAACAGGGAAAAACAATAGGGTTTCTTAGACATCTTTTTCGTTATTTTCAGATTAAAATTGAAATTATATTTTATTTCAATATACAGTGAAACAATAGTGTGTTTAAATTACGTGTTTAACTTTTTTTTTTTTTTTTTGTCTGTAATGTAATTTGAAAAAAATACTAATAATTAGATTTGTTTTTGTCGTCATTTTCGAATTAAAATTCAAAAGGAAAATTATTAAAAGCGGAAAGAAAATATTTCAAAATAAGAATTAAATGGTCACGTGATAAAAGCAGAAAGTATGGAAAATTCAATCAAAATATTTACGCATAAATGTTATAAATGTACAAAAACTTTAAAATAATAAAATTTTACACGCGAAACGCATTTAAAAACGATAACTACGTCATATGTAAGCAGTTGATGATAATAGGTAAGTTGATGATAATACGGTTGCATGATGATAATTGCATAATTATTTGGAGATTTGTCCACATAAGTGATTACAAAGTTTCGTTGCAATTTAGTGATTTGCTGGAAAAGATGCTTTGTATTAATATGAACCAGATGTGAAACATTATATTTTAAGGCCTTAGTTAAATTATCGATAACCAAAATTTTCCATTGATTGAAATATTCAATAGATTTGTTGTAATAAATTGCAAAATATATATATATATATATCAAATGTAAATTGTTTTATTACAGAATTAATGTTTAATTTGGATGGAATTCTATACTTAGTACCATAAGCCATTAATTTTTTCAGCGTAAAATCATCTACAGTACTTAGATTTCCAATGATTATGTCCATGATCATTATTAATGTATTTTTGTAGCGAGGTGTCATTGATTTACAGGGGAATATGTATATATAATATATATATATATAACTATTAATTGTAAAACAATATATATCATATATGTATGTATATATGAGACGAATTTTAAAACTTATGTCCTCATTTCAGACATTGTGTTTTACCTAATAAACTGTGAAGTTTTGTTATCGTAAATGTTACTGCCAAAGTTTGTTACTGTGCGGGAAAGCGCAACACTGTTAAAAAATTCTGTAAAAACACAGAAAAAGTAATAAGACTCTCTGAAAATTTACATTAGTTCTCGGATAAATGCATTCGATCGAGTTTCTCGGTCATTATTTTACCGACATTTTCCTTACCTTATATTTAATTCTCTGTGGGGATTTCGTCTTTAAAGATGTTTTTATCTTTGTTAAAGCTTATAATACAAAATGCATACTTATAAAATTATTTTTCAATTAGTTAGAGAATTAAAAATATTAAAAAGCAAAATTAAATTTTAAATTTCGTTGTTGTCTTTTTTTTTTTTTTTTTTTTTTTTTTTTTTTTAAGTTACAATAATTTAGAAAGAGAAAAATCACCATCTTGGCGTCAGTGAGAAATTTTACCGTCCTTTTCCCCCGCTAAATCAAAAAGTAAAACATATTTTAAACAAAACTACAGAATCTCCTATACCTCAGTCAGTACACTGTTAAAAATTTGCAGCTTTCTGTACAGTCATTTGACCGTTTTATGGAAAACGGTAAAACAATCGTCATTTTACGCTATTCCGAACGTATTATTTCCCATTTATCGTCAGAATACAGTTAAATTACGGTTACATCACTGTTTTTTCAAAAAACGGTCAAATGACTGGACAGAATGCTACAAAAATTCTAACAATGTTGGGTGTACTACCATTGTCAGGAGGTCTCATATTCATTCTTTAAGACGGCTAGAAACAATTTGCGTAAAAAATAAATTCTAAATTACTCGAAAAGTTCATATTCTTTCAGGCTCACTGAAGATTGAGTGATTTACTGATTTTGGGAACTAAATTAAATTATTATCAATGAAAAATAAGTATACTGAGTCTTGTGTATTTGCTGCTAATATACAGAGTCTATTGTAAATTTATCAAACAACTTTTCTGTTACTTAACAGGATCTCTGTAATGTTACATAAGACGTAGGATGATGGATTACCTATAGATTCTCTGTAATTTCACAGAAAAATTTTAACAATTTATAAAATATATGCTAAATACATATATATATATATATTTATGTGTAGCAGTGTAGAGATAACACTCGTACTGGAAATTCATGTTTTCCAAAATTCATATGCAGCAAGCAAAAATTTTTTTTCCTTTGTGTGCATGTGTGTACCCGGTTACAGAAATATTTCATAAAAGACAATATAATTAAAATATGTTCATAACTTTTCTTTTCTTTGAAAATTACTACTATTCGGTCACTGACGAAATTGTCTTAAGCATAATTGTTTCAAGCCTGTTAAATTAATTTCCAAGTAAATTTTTAAAAGTTTACATGACACACTTTGTCCTTTTTAAACATTTATTTTGAATGTTCAGTAGCAATATAAGCAAATAATCTCTTCCAAACATTCCTTACAATAAATATTGTTTAAAATTTCCACACATTAAAAGTTTTCTTGAGAATTCACGGTATTACTCTTTTCAAGTTTTTTCCTCTTTTCGAGAATAAGTAAGTGTTTTTTTTTCTTTTTGCTGAGGTAAAAATTGTGAAATAATGATCTCTTTTGTCTTCAATAAAGCCAATTTCTCTGTTGTCTCAAATATGGATGAAGTGGATCTGCCCTTTTCTTCCTTGACAATCCTAGACGGACAACACTCTTTTTAGATGATGGGTGGTCTTCATCTAATAAAAATTAAATAATATTAATAATAATAATAGTGACAATAATAATCTTATTAATAATAATCCATTTGCAATAAATTAACAAGATATGTGTATTTTTGAAGTGAATAAAAAGTAATAAATAAAGTAATTATAATAATAATAATAATAATAATAATCTATAATAATAGACAAATTTGTGTGTGTGTCAGCGCTGTTCTGAAGAGACTGCTGTACGTAGAGTTACAAAATTTGGAGGGAAGGTACTTTTATGCATGTAGTTTTGCACCTCGAAGCCCGATTTTGAATTTTTCATTAGATTTTTTACATAATTTTTTAGGCGATTTTTAACGTTCTTTTTGCGGTTTTATCCCATTAGTGAAAGGGATACGGTTTCATTCTTTTAACCCAATATAGAAATTTTTTTCTTTTCAACAAAATGTATTCGGAATTCCTACATTGATTTTTAAATTTTTAATGACCTTTTCATGCAATTTTTAATATTTTTACACCTTTTTCTGCTATTTTTTTCACATTGATAAAAAGAAAATTGTTTTAAACTTTCAACCTAATTTACTAAATTTTTTCTTCTACGATTTTTGAATTTCAGAGATTTTCACAGCGATTTTCGATGTGGTTTTTAACGATTTTTAATGCGCTTAACATCGATTTTTTGTCATTTTTCTCAATATTAGAGATTTTTGTATGCATCAAAGTCTTATCTATTTTTGAACTGCATGTAAAAGAGGAAAAAACCATAAAATTAATGAATCAGCAATAACGGAATTATTTAGAATATTTACAGTAATCTTATCTATATAATAAAGGCCAAACGTATCTGTGCGTAACGCATACGTCATGTTTTAAATGGCAACACTTTCTGATAAAATTTCGGTTTTGCAATTTTCGCTTTTGCAATTTTTTAAACTTCTAGACATAGTATGTTTTCAATCTTTATACCATTGTATAGAGACAAAAATGCACTTATAAATGCAGTTTGTTAGAAAACTGTATCTCGATTTGTTTTTGAGATATTAATTTTTTTGTAGTTTTTAGTTCAATTTCTCTAATGGTGGCAACTTGAGTATCGCATTTATGTGGGAAATAAAAGAAAACTAGCCATAGAGTAATAATAATAATAAAGGAATAGAGATGCAGTTTGACAGCTGGAGGTGACGCAAAAAATGTAACCCTAAAATTAGCTGCATTGCATCAAACACAACCGCGTGCTTCCGCAAAAAAGGAAAACTTTTAACAATACAGTTTTAATTCATAATACAACGAAATGCTATTTTAGAAAGCTAAAATATAATCAGATTTTTTCTATTTAGAGAAAAAATTATGTTAAACAATTCTGTCTCTGTTTCACGTGATTGTTTTGTTTGGGCCGAATAAGAGACTTAATTGGAAGAATAACTCCCATTCAAACCAATTTTATCTCAATCTATATTTTTTCTCCGTGGAAAATAACAGATCACTGTATAGTTTAGTTTCCATTTTTTCATAACAACTGAAAAAAATAGCAATTAAAAATCTGTTACGTCAAAATATCGTCGGCCATAAAACCCGGTGAATATTGTTGGTTTTATTTCGTTTTTATCTATCAATTTATGACTTTTAATTCGCTGCAAGCTTACTTTACAAAAGATACATCAATTAACGTTTACAAAAATGTATTTTAAAGAATATCTGTGTGTCATATTTTCTTAGTAGGTTTTAAAAACTGAAAGAATACAATTTTATTCTTTGGCAATATATTTGACTAATAACATCTATCTTGCGTCTAATGCAGAAGTACCGATAATTTTCAAAGCTTTATATGATTACATAATTAATAAGTTTCATATAAAATTGCTGTTTGGAAATAGTTGGCAGTTTAAAAAGCATATTACGTATAGGAAAAATGTGTTAGACTTTTCAATTTTAAATTAAAATTTTTTTTTCACCTTTAATCTGTGACCCGGGAACCCCGGGTTCGGTGTACTAGTAATAATAAAAAGACAAGTTAATGAGTGTATCAGCACTGTTCTGAAGATACCGCTGCACGTGGAGTTACGAAATTTGTGGGATTTTAACTCTATACAAGAAGTTTTGCACATCAAAGCCTGCTTTCGATTTTTTGATTAGATTTGTTTAATTTAATTTTCTAGGCGATTTTTAGTGTTCTTTTTATGTTTCGAGGCGATTTTTCTAAATTAGTAAAATGAATACAGCTTCATTCTTTTAACCCAATATAGTAAATTCAGTTATCTTTTCAAGAAGTTTATTCGGAATTCGTACAGCAATTTTTGAATTTTTAACGAATTTTTTAATGCGATTTTTAGTATTTTTCGCATTTTGCTTCTTTACATTGATAAAAAGAAAATTATTTTAATCTTTCAACCTAATTTACTAAATTTTGTCTGCTACGATTTTTGATTTTCAGCGATTTTCAATACGATCTACAACGATTTTTTCGATTTTTGTGCGTTTAGCCTCGATTTTTTGTCATTTGTGTCAATATTACAGTTTTTTGTATGCATCCCGGTCCTATTTATTTTTGAATTGCAAGTAAAAGAAAAAAAAAAGTTAAATTAATGAATTAGCAATAAAGGAATTATTTGGTATATTCACAGTAATATATATATAGTATATATATAATATCAGATGCCTGCCTTCCTGGCCGCGGAAAACGCCGAAATTATAATACCCAGGTCTCTAAAATTTTTGTCATGTGTGGATGCTAACATCGGAAAGTGCAGTTTAAATTTCTATTCAAATTTTTTGTTAAATTGAAATTGGGTAAGAGGATATTTCCAGATTTGAACCAGTCCACGCAACGAAGCTGCCAGGTTAGACGCTATTTGCAGCTTTGAATCAGTCCGCGGCAACGAAGCAGCCAGCCAATAAGAGCAGGCGGTAAATGTGAGATTTAAGGACTTCATTTCATGGCTGAATACTAGCAACAAAGAGCACACGCATTTTCTAATTTTTCCTGTTTTGATGATTTGGTTTTTTCTGGTTGATTTAAAATCGCTCTTCAAAATCCATTCAAGGAAACCATTCAAAAAAAATTAGTGAATTAGGTAATTACTCCTTTTATGTTTTCTTAGGTTTTGTTAAGATGTGCAGCGCACGCAGCACGCGTTCTCAGAAGATTTTTTTTTTAGAGTAGGTCTCATTGAAGAAAGGAATTTTAAAATAATTCAATTATTACATTATTTTTGTGGTTCAAAACAGCTAAAATCAACGATTATATATCTTTATCTTTCCGAAACATGGCTTTTGTAACAGAAACTTACCTTTGTTCATTCAGATAAAATTTAAAATATTCTCCAGATAATTTATTTTTCTATTTTAGTATGAATGAAGGTTTTAAATATTCGCAATTTGTTTCAAAAACATCAATGATCCCGTGCAACGCCGGGAGGATCAGCTAGTGATAAATAAAAAAGTGAAGCTTTTTGAAGTTTTAATAGAGAGTAGTTTCGAAATCGTTTGCAAAATTAAAAGATCGAATAAACCATTAAAAAAATAAACAAAAATCACATAAAAACTTAAGAATGAACTTCGTTTTATTTTATTACCAATATTTCTATTATTGTTTGATTTATTAATTTGTTTATGTGTTTCTTTATTTTGAACGAAAATTTAGATTGTTCCATTAAAAGTTGAATCTGAACTTTTAATAAAATAAAGATTAAGAACCGCTGTTTAGCACTTAACATTAATCTTATCAAATAATTTATATGCATAGTAAGAACATTTGTAGTATCAATATTTATAATTTGTGCATTTTTTTATGAATTTTAGCTTCTGATTCAATTCTTTTTCCAAATCAAAGTCAGAAATGCTATTAAATTAAAGTTTATAAATAATAAAGCAAAAACAAAACACCCTTTTTTTTTTTTTTTTTTTTTTTTTTTTTTTTTTTTTTTGAAATTATAATTATTTTACTCGAAAAAACAAGAAGTTTGGCAACTACGCATATACTAAGCAAAATTGGCATCTATGGGTGGCAATGCAATTTAAAAAATAAATAAATAAAACAAGAATTTTGCATAGTCTGATGACAAATTTAAATCAAATTAATTCCGCAGCTTTCTGAAGCTGTGGATAATAAGTAATAGCTGCATAGCTGTTTTTATAAAATTTATTTCTACCCAAAAATATATTACATATAAATTTAATTTGAGTAAAATATTTTGCTTACTTCGAGGAACAACATGTTCATTATTTTTGTTACTGGTACTGCTGTCAAATTCCTCCTCTGAATTCATTTCATCCGAACTAACATCACAGTCTGCTATTATTCTGCATGGATTGTCTTGTGGATTCTTTAGTAGATTTTTCTCCTCTATTTTCGCATATTCATTAGAAACAGATTCCGATTTATTCTGAATACTTTGTAAACAATGTTCTTCTGAATTCTGGGAGACAGTTTCGGGATGAAGATTTGATAATTCTGTATTCAGCTTATCAAGGGAAATAAAAGTCTGACAGCTGGCATCTCTCTTTTCATTTTCTGAAAAGAATGTGTTTTCTTCTTTGTGCGTATTTCTAATTCTGTCAGAAGTTTTGCTAGTTATCAACGAGTCTTTTGTATTCAAGTTGGTATTTTCTATTTTATTTGTATTAGCCATCAATATCGCTCCAAAGATTTCATTTTCATGTCGAAAATTGTCTACTTTTAGATCATCGTTTTGAAAATGTACTGTACTTTCTTTTTTATTCGTTTCTGAAAAATGCTCTTCCGAATGTTCATTGCATTTTCTAGTATGATTTATATTATTTTCTACTTTGTTGGTCTTTAAAAGCTGCATACTGCATTTTTCTTCAAAAAAAATTCTACATTTTGTCTTTTTATTAAAATATTTCAATATGTTTTCATGAGCTTGTGATAATAAACCGACTGCATTTTCTGATTTTTTAGCATCAATACAGATTTTCATCCCATCACAATCAGAAATTATTGTTTCGCTCAATAAGACAGATCTGTTCTTGTTCTTAGTTTCTGGTTTATTTGAACATGGAGATAGCTCTTCCCTTGGAGCTTGTGATAATAAATCGACTCTATTTTCTGATTTTTTAGCATCATTACAGATTTCCATCCCATCACAATCAGAAGTTAATATTTCTCTGAATAAGATGGATCTGTTCTTGTTCTTAGTTTCTGATTTATTTGAACATGGAGATAGTTCTTTCCTTGAAGCTTGTGATAATAAATCAGATATATTCTTAGATTTCTTGTTACCAATGTACGTTTCCAGTGAATTATTTAAACTGATATTTTTCATTTTATTTTCATTGTTTATCAAAATTTCTCCAAAGATTTCATTTTCATCACGCAGATGTTTTTCCTTTAGGTCATAGTTTTTAAGATTTTCTACTGTACTAATTTTATTATCTAAAAATTGTTCTTCAGAATATTCAATATATTTTGCATTACATTTTGCATCATTTTCTGCATTTTTGATCTGTAAGAGTTGCATATTGCATCTTTGTTTCGAGAAAATGTTAAATTTTGTCTTTCTTTGAAAGTAATTTGTTATGCTTCCACGAACTTTTGCCATTAAATCATTTGAATTTTCAAATTCAGAAGTACTATTCGAAGATTCTGACAGACCGCTTTCTATGTAGTTCGTTGAGACAGACTCCTTCTTGTCAGTAATTTGTGTTTCATATGAACATAGAATTGATGTGTTTTCTCCATGAGTTTGTAGCAATAAGTGAGTTTCATTTTCAGATTTCTTAGTAATGTTATCAGTCTCTATCGGGTGACTGCAATAAATTAATTCTTCTTGATATTCATTCTTGTCTTTTATTTGCAATTCATTTGAAAATGCTTCTATAAAACTATTTTCAACTTTTGCATTACATATTTTGGGGGTATTAGCATCTAACATAACAGTTATGTTAACATCCCTATCAATTTCTATTGAATCACAATGGTGAGTTAACCCTTCATAATTTATTGAGACAGATTTATTTTTTTCATCTGTTCGAAATATGTTTGAACATTGACTTAATAGTTTTCCATCAGCTTTAGGTAATAGATGAATTTTATTCTCAAATTTCGTAGTATCATTATTAGTTTTTATCGGTTCACAGTTGAAATTTGACTCTTTTTTATTCTTCATCAAGACATGTTCATTCTTGTTTTTTGCTTGTGATTCATATAAACATATTTCTACAAAACTCATTGCATCTTTTGGATCAGATATCATTTGTTTCGCTGCATCTGATGCCTCGAATTCCTTAACGTCTTTATCACCTTGAGTTGGATCACAGAAAGAAGTTACTTCTTGGTAGTTCATTGAAATAACTTCACTCTTGTCGTTTGTTCGTAATCCATGTGCGCATAATTTTGCATAGTTATTTGTACCAAAAGTTTGGGGATTGTTTGCATCCTGTATTATTTTGGTACTGTAATTTGTCGAAGACATCAGTGTCATTATTTTATTCTCGTTATTTTTCCAGCTTTCTTCGCACATAGGTTTTTCATTTACAAGATGACATTCATTCGTTTCTCGCTTTAATTTTTTGCAGCTACGTACAGAAGTTGCCACACAATAGCTTTGATAAGAATTTTCTTTGCTGTTATGGGAATTTTCGCATTTTCTTTTTACCCTCTGATTGCTCCAATTTAACAAGCTTTGCTGACGGAAATTCAGCGATCTATTCATCTCGATATTACTAAAATATACTTGACTTGATAAACATTTTGTAATTTCATTAATTTTCTCGGGAGAAATATTCTGGAATTGATTTTCTTCTGTTTTATGCAGTTCATACAAATTATGATTTGCATCATAGTGCATCGTTCCTTGTGCATCATAATTTTGCTTGCCTTCAATGACAGCGATATTGTGAGCATTTTTCATAGAACTCGAGTTGTTTGCACAGCAGTTTTTTCTGAAAGAATTTAAAATTTTGTTCAGTGGAATGAAACTTTTCTTTATACTGTTAGTTTGGGCATCTTTAAAATTATTTTGAAGATTTTGATAATCAAGTGGATCTTTGTCTAGGAAATATGTTGAAAGGAAATTTTGTTTTGGTCTTAAATCACTTACCTTGATCTTTTTCATTGGCTGGTAACAGAACGAATAATCAGCTTGAGCCATAATGCTTTTCCTTTTTAATTGAATACTCTGTAGAACTTCTACTGTTCTCTCTTCCTCTCCAGAACTGTTAATTCCCAAAATGTTACCATCTTTACCCTTGAAGTACAACTTCTTTTGGTTACTTTCTAAAAAAACAGCTTTTAAAATTCCATTCAATAAAATTCCTAAAATCTTCATTGACGGGTTATGTTTATATTCAGTAACAGCTAATTCCGCATTGATAAACTTTTTGTCCATCACTAGTTTTGATAAGTATTTTATGCAAACACTAAAAGAGTTGTTACGTTTTTCTAAATGTTGTGTTGGGAAAATATTTACATTGTTGGAATTATTACAAAACATTGTAATCATGTACTTCAAAAAATTAAAAAGTTTCGATGGTATACCATCATATAACATCAAATTACTTTCGGGGTTATTTTCAGCTATGGGAAGTACAAGAATTCCTTTCGGTGTACTATCAACGCCGCCCGCTTTAAACGTGTCACAATATCTTGTTTCGAGATAGGATGGAGAAATAAACGAAAAATTGATTTTACATTGTCCAGTTGTACTTAAATTTGCACAAAGTACTGCATGAGAACTATCTGTAATACACATTATCTGACTATTGGAGCTATCCTGCATCCTGTTCGGTACTGCGACAGTTGTTTTTATATCAGTACTGAATAAATAATCCGTTTTCTTGTATTCTAACTTGAGATCTCGACTAATTAATTCTTCTTTGAAATTAAAATTGAAATCCATAACAGAATTTTCACCAGAAATAATTCCGCTCATCTTAAAATTATGATATTTTAAAACCGAACTCGATTTATTTTGGGAATCGACTGCAGAATTCCCAATTTCCAATTTTTTCAAATCCGCAATATTATTGAAGTAATTTATGCGCCTGCCATTATATTCGAGTAGCTTATAACTATTTAAATCTCTAACAGTGCGATATAAAATAGTACTAAGTGGATGTACAAAATTTTTTCCAACTTCTTTCTTCAATAATGTATTTTGAGGCAACTTTCTGTTTGATCCTTTCTGTTCACATTCATTTTCGGAGTTTTTCAAATTTCTCGAACAATTGGGCTGCTCCAATAAGTGATTATGGTATGCTAAAGATTTGTTAAAATGTTGTTGTTCTTTTAACTTAAATGAAGCACAACTACAGTATTCCGAGTTTTCGTACATTTTCTGTAACTTTTCAACGTTATTATTATTCTCCATTTCTTTACCTTCAATCTGCATGTTTGATTTGGAAACATTCAAATGTAATGTTTCCCTTCTTTTCTAAATCTAGAAAAAAAATTAGTATTTTTACATTTCAAATATAATAAAAGGTTATTAATATAATTCTGAAATGCTTAATTTAACAAATATTTTAATAAAATAATGATAATAATACAGACTTGATTTATGTTTGTCTGGAAAGCATGGTTTAGTCAGTATGTCTTCGAGAATTTGAAAATTCAGTACAATTATTGCTTTATCTTAAATCATTAAAAAAAACTATTTTTAAGTTAAATTTTCATTACCTTAATTTTATTTTTAATTCAGAGATATATACCAAGTAAATAAATATAAATACTGATTATATATGCAAGGTGTATTTATTCTCTTATACTCTTAACAGTGTCTCTCTAATTCCTCGTAAGCTTTAGAATTACAGTCCGATTCTGATTTGTGAAAATGCTTCAAATATTGCTCGCCATCATCTGAAAAAACATTTATGCCATTAAATTGCTTCTTGTAAAAAATATTAAACTTAAATTTGCATACGGTATCTGTATCCTGTAAATTATATTTAGGAAAACTTTATCCATGTACTAACAAATAAAGCAGTAAAAAAATCATTTTTTTTTCGACAGTATCGTACTAAATTATGATGTTTTGAACTTTATTAACTTTGAATGTTTTGTGGCACAAAAAAGTAAAAAGCATTTTAAATGTTTGAAAATGCTGAAAATTCATAAAACTCAAAATGAAACTTGCATTGTTTTGCTTGTTAGAACATGTAAAATCTTTGCCTAAATAATTTTTGTAGAATACAAAAGCTATAGCTATTTAAATTTCATAATATATATAATAATATCTATTTTCGCATAAAATGCTTTTGATATGATGAAGAAAAACATATTAAAATAGCAAATAAAGCCTTTGTGCACAGATGTTTAAAGATAGAAAACCAATGATTATAAATGCACAAATAAAGTATGAGAAGGTAGCAAATAGCTATTTCGAATCTACTATCGAGATTCTTCATCAGTGCAAAACTCAGCGAGCTAAAAAATAGCAAAACTGAGCAAAGAGACAGAGAGACGCAGGCTTATATACCCGCTATGGGAACAATCCCGCCTAAACAATCCCACTTTAGGGACAGATATTTAGATCGCATATTTAGCTTAAATTATTCAAGCAAAAAACCCGATTAAAATTATTGAATTCATATTTCCGGGAATCGCTATTGCACAGGTGACCATATATCCAGTTTATTGTATAGTCCGATACATGATTTATTTAAATTCTACCAACATCTCTTATTATACCAAATGTAGCTGAACTTCAGGATGCATTAGTTTTCCTTCAAATACATACGATAATTAAAAAACTCTTCAGCAATATTTTCTAATAAACCATACTTTGGATACAATATCTGATATCTGGACACAGGTCCAAAATCTTTTGTGCGTCTCTGTAAATGAACAACAACTGTGATGCAAATCATACTTAACTGCAAGCATATTGTAGTAAATTTCTGTATTTATCATTGTATTGATTATCTCAGTATATTAATTTCATCATGTTTGAAATAGTGCAACGCAATTAAAATACGCTAAGAATATTTTTCCCCGTAGACTATTATATTACCGAACATTTTTCTGTGATCTTGTAAATGAATGTTAAATCTTTGCACCCCATTTTCTACAGAAATCCTGTTTTAGTACACTTCAGAAACTGATATCAATTTCAATATTATTAAAATAACCTTAATAAAGTAACATTATTAAATACGCTGCAAATGGTTTTTCTTCACAGACCATGATATATTGAAATACTTTTGAGCTCCCTGTACGCACACTATAAGTACTATACTTAACATATTCGATAGTAACCATGTTCTTGTGAACCTTAAATATGCATGTGAATTACATTACATTTAAAATTATGTAACATTATCAAAATACACCACAAATGATTTTTTCGCCGTAGACCATAATATAAAGTCTCCGTTTGAGTGCTCCTGTGATTCAGCTATAATTGCTACCTGGTTCATTTTCAAATGCCGCTCATGCTAAGGCAAATCTCAATAAGGTATGTTATTTTCGTATGAATTCCACTATATTTACTCAAGTTAAAACACGGACAAAAAAAAACGGCAGACCCCAGGCACTCGGCATCCGGTATACAGACAGGTTGAAGCCGTAAACACTTTTAGACCATGTTAGAAAGTGTCAAAAAGGGGGGTAGTTTCCGTAAAACGAAAAAAACAGTGTTTTGAAAAATCTACTACTATGTTTTAGGT
The DNA here is from genome assembly GCA_964019185.1 of Maratus speculifer. Taxonomy (NCBI): domain Eukaryota; kingdom Metazoa; phylum Arthropoda; class Arachnida; order Araneae; family Salticidae; genus Maratus; species Maratus speculifer. Next base: position 115,970,224 of record OZ025292.1, read on the forward strand.
GGCATTTTTGTATAACTTGTACATATATGCTTTGCATACCATAAAACTTTATAGAAATTTATTATAAAAAAAATACTTTTAAAAGGGACAACATGTTTTTACTTTGTAAGAACTAAAAAAATGTGGAATTAATATCCATTTACAAACCTGTTTCCAGAACACTTTGAGCACATTATACGAAATTGAGATATTGACTGAAGGAATGTATTTTCTCACAATTACATTAAATCTTTAGATTTTAAGCCCGAAAGTGCATTTTTAAAGTGATTTTTATTTATATTTTCAGAATTGAACAATTTTAAGAAATAACACACAAAAATATTTTTTTTTTTTTTTTTTTTTTTTTTTTTATTAGTTGAGCTTTTCTTACTTTCTCAGAATGATAAAAAGTAATTTTCATTGATCATTAAATCATTTACGATATGGATAAATTTGCGTTATAAATTATTAACATTTTCTAGTCATTTAATATTTAACCTTTAAAAAAAACTTATTTCATTTTAAAATTAAATATTTATATCAACTACGCTCAGACGATACACTTAATTTTCTTTAAATAATAACTTTTGATATCATAATTCAATCTCATATTATTGCAACATCAGAGCATATTCATTTTATTTTTAATATGTGACGTCACAGTCGTCTCTTTTTACCACTTACTCAAAATTACATTGTGTTACTAAAAATGAAAACTTGAAAACTTATACTTTGTTTCAAATATGACGTTACACTGATATTTTTAAAATTCTTAATGAAAAGTATTCCTGTGACGTCACAATTGGTAAAAAAGTTGAATTTTATAGCCTCGAACAGAAAGAAAGAAAAAGGGTTCATTTTTATTACGGATTAATAGCTGTATAAAACTACTAAAATATTTATATTCTTGTAAAATGTGAAGTTATATTCTTGTAAAGTCTTCTAAGTGTAAAAGAAATTTTATATAATCGTCTGCTTGATATAAGAAGAAAACAGTATTCTTCTGACGTCACAATTGGTAAAATTGCGGTTTTTGACCTCGAACCGAAAAACACAATAGAGTCCATTTATTTATTTCATTTTGTTTTATCACGTGAAAATCTTTCGATTGAAAATTAATTACAGAAGAAAAAAATTATTCCGGTTTTTTTATTTTTTGGCAACGAAAAAAGAAAGATGATTAAGTGATATGGAGAAATTTTCAATTTATTCTGTTTCAATTTATTCTATTTATTTAAATAGTGAAATATTGAATTATTAAGAAAAATATTTGAATAAAATAAATAAAAATTAGCCTATGTTCATTTCAGACCAATAATCTATCTATATACAAAAATTCAAAAACATTAATCCATCCGTTTTTAAGCCAATTTCATTCCAATTTTTCGGACACACTTTCACATTTATAATATAGATAAGGATAAGGATTTTACAATTTTGCTTTTGTAATGCAGATATCTTCTTGATGGTATCTATATGTTATAATAAATCTATCTAACAGGGATATCAACCCTGACTATTGCAGAGTCCCATTCAGAATAATGCATTTTGAATTTATATATTACATTTATTTTATCAGTGAATCTATTTGTAATGATAATTTTGAACTTTTGAAATTTCTTCCAAACATGATAGGCTGTGTTTGACATCTTAGAGAGATCTTATGTCATATTATGTACTAGTGTCTAGACCCCGCCCCAAACAACGGCTCTTATCACAAATGCACCCAAGAAATTCCCCATGTTGCCGATAATTTCCCTTTTTTAAACGAAAAATATGGTTTCTTGTCGTTTCTTGACGATACTACAAATAAATAAACAAACAAACAGACAGACAGAGAGACAAACAAAAAAACCGACAAACAATCAGACAGAAAACAAACAAACCGACAAAAAGACAAACAAATAAACGAACCGACAAACAAACAGGTAAGTAAAAAACAAACTGACAAACAAACTAAAAGACAAACAGACAAACAAACAAACAGACAATCAGACAAACAAACAAACAGGCGTAAAAACAAACAAACCGACAAACAAACAAACAAGCAAACCGACAAACGAACGAACTAACAAACAAACCAACAAAGACAGACAGACAAAAAACAAACTGACAAACAAACAAACCGACAAACAAACAGACAGACAGACACATAAACAAACAAATCAACAAACAGATACAAACAAACCAATAGACAGACAGACAAACAAACAGAAAGACAGACAGACAAACATCACTGGATCCCCGAAGCTCGTTGTGCAAAAAACACTAAACTGCACGAAACTCGCCAACGCTGCAATCACTAACGCGTGTATGAGCGCTGCGCGCCCATTAAAGCTATCGTTCAGTTAAAAATAAAAATGCTTATTCTCAATAGATGGCGCGGACTTTCACACTTCTCGACGGGGGGTGGAGCGATAACTTTCATGTTTTGGTAATCCTACTTTTTTGTTAACTAGCGATTTTTCATATATGACCCCTCTTTCCCTTACAGTGTAGGAGAAAAGCGGTGGGTCCGGCTGATCTTTATCTGGTGCGAAGAAACGAAGAAAGGGATCTTCATGTTCACACCGACTATAGTCAGTTTATTTTTTCTTATGATCTGCATGGCAGATTCGAATGCAATAGTGATATTGTCACTGTATAGTTCTGAAAGCAGTCTTTTGAGATTTACCTTTGTTTAGTAAACTACAAAGACATAATTTTAAAACACATTATTTAATCGTTATATTTCCTAATTATGATATTTTTAATAGTTACTTTGCATTTTTTTTTTTTCTAAACTATATTAGTTTCTTTAATGTATTGGATTGCTTGAGGACACATAGGTTTAAATATGATGTAAAATTACTATATATGATACAACAATCGAAAAAAAAATTGTATATACCATTCAATTGTAATCTGTTATTTATGCAAGCAGGGTCGGTACTAGACATTTTGCCGCCTGAGGCGAACTTTATTTTGCCGCCCCTAGGACACTATTTTTTTCTTTTTACCACTACTCAAACTTTTTAAAAAATAAGTATAAAAGTAAAGTAAAAGTAAATAAGTATATTAGTATAATAACTGGTAATTTATTTAGATACATATAAAATGCATTATAAAATATATTTATATTTAACGAATTTAAAATAATTAAACTGCTTTATTTATTTTATTTTTGCATCTTTTTAAAAATAACAACAGCTACTTGAAATTAAATTAATAAACAAGTTCAATGTAGATTCTGCCATTGCAGAATTCAGTTTCGCCCCCGATTAGAAAAAAAAAATCTATAGATTTTTTTTAGAAGGGCGACCCCGTTTAGAATACCGTTTAGAATGAACTAACTTCATTTTTGTTGTGTTTATCAATATAATGGCAAACAGAACGGCGTGAAATACCTAATTGATTAGCAATTTTTCTCTGAGAAATTGGAATTGCGGAATAATAAAAAGATACAATTCGACGTGTTACTTCTTCATTGACTAGATTTATCAAAAACGGATTTTTTCTTTAGTTTAATTGCTTTTTTATAGAATCTGAGAAAAGGGAAATGCATTTTAACAGTAAAACGAGTGTGGAATCCCGTCGAATTCGACGAATGAAATGTTTAAAAGACCCGGTCGATTTGGTTTTAAAAACAAGCAAAAGTAATTACAATATTGAATCAATATATAATAAATATATTTCCAAACTTAATGTCAATTTTGCCAGTTACAATATTCGCACATCTTCAGTTAAAATTGTAATCTCAGTTCCGGCGAAATCCAAAAATTTTGTTTTATATGCACTCACAGAAAAATAATTTTATAAAAAAATAATTGTAATTTAAGAAATTACCCCAACCATTTGAAAAATGTTTCACTCGATACATTCATCTATCATTTTAAGCTAAATACCAGTTGTTTTATTGTGTATTATCCGTGCCACTGCTATAAATGACTTTATACATGCTGCAATTTGAAGGTACGGTTCGTTTAAGTTATATCACTCTATTGTCGCCAAGCATAAAAGTTGGCGACGAAAGAAACATTTCAAACTATTTAACATTGTTGGTGCAAAAGTAATCATTATTAAAATACAGCTTTGGCATATACTGTTATACTTGTAAGACTTTGGCATATATTGTTTGATTTTACAGAGCAGAATTTTGGTGATGGAGGTTTTAAACCAAAATCGATCGCAGCACATGCATCTGTGAATGGGTCCATCAGACATCGAATCAAAAAAGTTTTTTCCCAGTTTTTCCCAAGCCGATTGCTTTTTAGTTTTCTTTTTAGGTGGTGGAAAATCAAGAGTAATAGCTATAACATTTTCCGGCTTGTTAGAATCACTATTGGCACTCAAATTTTCCTGGTTAGAACCGACCGATAGTAAAACGCCATGGCTAGTGGATTGGTCGCCCTGGCGACATGATGTTTTACAATTAATCGGTTCGGCATTAAATTGCTTCCTTTTTCGTGATCGCCTTTCAACACGTAATTGGTTTTCAGCGGCTCAATAATCTTTTGATTTTATCATTTTCTGCATTGAAAGACGTTTTTGCGCCAAACCAAATACAGTATTACTCAGTTATCCCGTCGACCAATTTCGCCAAATGATACGAATCGCCAAACTAATAAGCAACTTATACATGTTGACTAAATTTTTATTTTAAATAGCAAAAGAAGAAATAAAAATCACTTTATGATTGTTTAAGTACGCGTATTGTGTTTAATATCATTGAATGCGATATTCACGTTCATTCATTTCTTTGGCTTCGGCTTTTTCCGTATCTGTTAATTTCCGTCTACCCATTTTTAAATTTGTTAGTTTTCTCCTTTATTACAATGATTTTAACCATTTTAATTTACTATTCAAATAAAAATTCTTCTAAAAGTAAAGAATTTAATTTAAATTCAAATAAAAACTCTTCTAAAAGTAAAGAAATTAATTTAAATTCAAAAGTGACCACATCATTCAAAAGTGGTAACATCATTCAAAAGTGGTAACATCATCGGGTCCATTCTCCCGAAAACAACAACCATTTTTCAAATGGTTAAAAAAAAAAAAAAAAAAAAAAAAAAAAAAAAAAAAAAAAAAAAAAAAAACTAATTTCATTTTTACTGTGACATTATTTTAACTAACTGAAGTCATCTGAAAGTAAAATCTCAATCTCAGTGTCCATAATGAAAAGAAATATTGAAATGTAATATCGTTATGAGTAAAAATGCGATGTTTTAAATAGTGACGTCATTTTCTCTTCAAATGTTTTTTAAAAGTTACGGATGCCATTTTTATATTACTAATAACAGTAATAATATAGTGATTCCCATTTATTTGGTTGCTGAATGACATCATTTTCCTCATTTGAAATTTTTCTTATTTTGCTTTAAACATTAATTTTTATCATAAATTATTTTCTGTTATTTTATTTACTTTTTAGCTCACAGGCTATCATAGCCTGAGAGCTTATGTGCCCGCCCGTTCTGTATGTATGTTCGTACGTAACGCGATAACTCATGATAAAAATACCCCATCCACTTGAAATTTTGTATGTAGGTATGTCCTGATAAGGCGCTTCCCTGATTAGTTTTTGGAAATCATTCGATATGTATAAGAGGGGGAACGGGGGGCTCATGCCCCTCCCCTTAATTGATATGAATGAGTTTTCATGCAGAAATATTAGTTCTTGTTCAAAATTTACACATAGGATCATTTTGATGAAGCGCTTCCGTGATTGGTATTAGGTGTTCATTGGATAATATAAACATGGGAAATGGGGGTTCTAATGCCCCTCCCCTTAATTTATATAAATGGGTTTTTCATGCAGAATCGTCAGATTTCGTTCAAATCTGTGAATAGTTTTGGAAGTTTAATGGTTAAATATATAAAAGAGAAGGATAACTCTTCTTAAATTATACAAATGGGTTTTTATTAAGAATTATCCGATTTGCTCTAAATTTTGGATAGGGATTTTTTATATGATAAAGCATATCCCTGATCAGTTTAGAGGGTTCAATGATTAAGTATAAAAAGAAGAAAGGGGGAAGCTGATCCCCCCTCCTTAATATTTTTTTCGAACGGAATTAACCCTTGAAAATATAAGGCTGTAATGTACAATTAGTATGCGTAGCCTGTGAGCTCAATGCCATCAGTTTAACTGGACAATATTCTTTTTATTTAATATTATTTCTCAGTAATTTTTTTTTTTTTTTTAACCTCAATTCTCTTTCAAGTGCGTAATTATACGCAATCATTTTGGAAAATAAATTTTTATTATCGAGAGAAAAGCTAAACTGTGTTGCCACAATTTTGAAGAAATATCGTAAAAAGCATTTAAAATTAAAAATAAAATATAAAAATGGAAATAAATTAAAAAATAGCTAAAATTGGCACAACTACAAATACATAGCTTTCATTTAAAAAAATAATTATCAAAAACGGTTGAGTAGAAAATTCAGAGCTGATGACATGACATTTTTAGCTTGTCTGAAAGAAATAGCATGGGAGGCTAAAAAAAAAATCGATAGAAGTTTTTTAGAAAGGCGACCCCGTTTAGAATGCAATGAACTAACTTCATTTTTTTTGTGTTTATCAATATACTAAAAAACAGAACGGCGTGAAATACCCAATTGATTAGCAATTTCTCTCTGAGACACTGGAATTGCGGAATAATAAAGAGATACAATTTGACGTGCTACTTCTTCATTGACTAAATTCATCAAAAACGGGTTTTTTTCTTCAGTTTAAACGCTTTTTTTATAGACTCTGGGAAAAAGGAAATACATTTTAACAATAAAACGAGTGGAATCCCATCGAATTCGACGAACGAAATGTTTAAAAGACCCGATCGATTTGGTTTAAAAAAAAGCAAAAGTAATTGCATTATTGAATCAATGTATAATAAATATATTTCCAAACTTAATGTCAAGTTTGCCAGTTACAATTTTGCATGCAAATATTCGCACAGCTTCAGTTAAAATTGTAATCTGAGTGCCGGTGAAATCCAGAAATTTTATTTTACATGCACTCACAAAAAAAAAAAAAATTATATATATATATATATATATATATATATATATATATATATATATATATATATATATATATATAAACTAATTTCATTTTTACTAGGACATTATTTTCACTAACTGAAGTCATCTGAAAGTAAAATCTCAATCTCAGTGTTCATAATGAAAAGAAATATTGAAATGTAATTTCGTTATGAGTAAAAATGCGATGTTTTAAATAGTGACGTCATTTTCTCTTCAAATGTTTTTTAAAAGTTACTGTTATTAGTAATATGAAAAAGGCGTCCGTAATAATATTGTATTTGATTGATATTGTAATTTTATTATCGAGAGAAAAGCTAAACTGTGTTGCCACCATTTTGAAGAAATATCGTAAAAAAGCATTTAAAACTAAAACTAAAATATAAAAATGGAAATAAATTAAAAAATGGCTAAAATGGGCACAACTACAAATAAATAGCTTTCATTTAAAAAAATAATTATCAAATCGGTTGGGTAGAAAATTCAGGGTTGATGACACGACATTTTTAGCTTGTCTGAAAGAAATAGCATCGGATGCTAATAATATTATACTAGTATATAAAAAAAGGCCAGAAAGTCTCATATAAAAAATAACAGTAATACTTCAAAATCTCTTTTACCTTGTTTTTCATTTCGAAAAATCAAGCACGTTATGGATATTAGAAAAAAAAAATTGTTACAATAGGTAAAGAGTGTTTTAAAAATAAATATTACTGAGACAAAATATGTTAAACATTTAAAATAAATCACTTTGCGTATAATATTTGTGTATGAATTTTAAACAGAAAAAGAAAAATAATTATTTAGTTATAACAAGTTATTTATCTTTTGAAAATTGCATATACAACACAAAATCGCTTATTAATAAGAAAACAGCTACTAAAAATAAGACAAAAGTTTAGAAAAGAGAGTAATTTCTCTTTATTTAGCTTCGACGAAATCACACATTATCATGTCAAAATCAATATTTGCCGAAACGTCAGTGAAGGCTTACTGTGGAGACACGAAATTTTTTGGTTTCTGTCTGTCTGTCTGTCTGTCAGTTTGTCAGTCTGTCTGTTCCGCGATAACTACCGCAAAAAACATCCGAAAGACTTGAAATTCAGTGTGTATATTGGTAAGGCACTCGGATTTAGCTGTATAGTTTTTTGTTATATTTTATTAATTCGTTCGTAAAATATAGAATATTTTATTTTGCGCAATAATGTTTTTCTATGGCAAATCCAACGATTTTCAAATTTTTATTTGTTGAGAGAAAATGACTCATTTGATTAATGGAATTCAACGATAAATGGATACTGAAATTTGCCAGTACGGGGCTTAAATTATTCATATTGTTTTGAAATTTTATCTATGCATATGTCAGATTTTTTAAATTATTGCTGTAAATCTTGGCCATTTTTTATAAATGTGTTCCAATAATATAAGCTAATTTGTTTTAGAGATTTACTTATTTCAAATGTATTTATTTCGTTTTCTTCATTTCTTTTAATAGTCGCTAAGCAACCATTTATCCTAATTCTTATTCTTATAATATTATAAATTTTAAAATGTGTACGGAAGTTTGAATAACATAACTTCAATGCTTCAATAGCATAACTTCAACTTTGTATCTTTGCGTATAGATAATTATAGCCAGAAAAGAACAAAGGCTATGTATTATTTATTTTATTCGAATATTTTCGTTAATAATTCTGAATTTCATTATTTTTCATGCATAACCAATCGGCATTTTTTAGATAAAATTTAATCAATTTTCTTTCCGTTGCCAAGAAAATCAAAATTTCGAATATTAATTTTTCAGCGACGATAAATTTTCAATTGAGCAATTTCCATACGAAAACTGAAACTAAGGAAAATTTAAAAGAAAAAAATAAATATGACGTCGTATTTGCAATAAAAATAAATATACTATTTTTTGTTAAATATTAAACACTGATATTTGTTTCGTTAACATGAATTTTTTTGTCAATATGGCGACATAATTAAAAATAAAAGGAATAAAAATATTTTAAATAAAATATTTATTTGGTAAACTATGACGTCATAATTGAAATAAAAGAGGTATTTTATAGTAGTCGTTAAAAATAAACGGGACATGGATAGCAGTAATTCATGGAGTTAGAAAAATAATGACGTCATATTTAAAATGGATAAAAAATATTTTTTACGAATACTAAATTATAAGTTACATACAGATAAAAAACTTCATTAAAAACTAAAAATTAGCAGTGGAAGGCTTTTTTTTTTTTTGTCTGAAAAAAGGGGAAAATAAAACTGATTAATGTATTTTTGAAGCTATTTTTTTCTTTAAAGTTAAAAAGAATTAAGTTTCAATTTGTGCAGATGGTATAAAAATTAAAATAAATTTTCTAAAACTAAAAATATATTTTCAAACATTGACATTCAAGTTTCACTAATGATTCATTAATGAATAGTTCATTAATGAAACATTCAAGTTTCATTAATGAACTTTTTCAACAGAAGCGAAAATCATCTGTCAGCAAATTAAAATTTACAACCAAGAATCTACACTATTAAAATCCGACCGTATGTATGTATGTATGTAACGCTATCTCCTCCGATCCCGGATACTTAGAAAAGTCGCTTTTGTTTTGAATTGAAGGGAAAAGAATCCCGGGTTCCCGAGTTGCGCATTCGTCTCTCTGTCCGTCCGTCCCTCTGTTCGCATGTAGCAACTCAAAAACTACCCAACCGAATAGTTTGAAACATAAAATATATATAATTATTAGATTTCGAGTCATTTCAAATTTTATGAAAATCGTATGCACCTATGAATGGTAATTTATAACAATGTGATTTCAGTTGTTTTAAGAATGTTTTATTTTAAAATTAATTTTAGCTTCTTACTAACATGTAATAAAGGTACAAGGTAAACTACAGGGCTGAAAAAAAGTTTTCAAGTATGTTTTCCATTTATTAGTGCAAATTGCTCAAAAAGAATTTTAAGCTTTTTTCTAGCTAAACTAAATTTTCCCATTATATAATATGTATATCAACTGACAGATCAAATACAGGGTTGTTCAAAAACATTGGAATACATATTTGGCTATATACCCCTTATTTCCCTAATTAAAGAAGTATTGTTAAAGATTTCATGAAGTGTTGGAAAGTGCTTCATAATCTATGATTAACGCATGATTTTTCTTACTTGTTTAATATAAAGGGAAATTTCTTCCGAAATAGAAAGTACGTAATTTTTATATTTTTGATAGCTCAATTCTTTTTTTAAACAATTTGTATTGCACTAGCAGATGCATTTAATGTATTATGATTACAATTCTCTGCTAAAAAATTTAAACAAGTAAGTCACAAAGTCTCTATAGTGTATAGCCAAATATACCCAAATATGTATTCTAGTACACATTACTTATATAAACAAAATAGTTGTGTTTGCTTAATTATTGCCGAAACGTCAGTGAAGGCTTACTTTGGAGACACGAAATTTTTTGATTTCTGTCTGTCTGTCTGTCTGTCAGTCAGTCTGTCTGTTCCGCGATAACTAACGCAAAAAACATCCAATTGGCTTGAAATTAAGTGGGTATGTTAGTGAGGCACTGGGATTAAGCTGTATAGTTTTTTGTTAGATTTGATTCATTCGTTCGCAAAATATAGAATATTTTATTTTGCGCAATAATGCTTTTCTATGGCAAATCCAATGATTTTCAATTTTTTTTTCCTTGAGAGAAGATGAAACATTTCATTAATGGAATTCAATGATAAATGGACACTGAAATTTACCGGTTAACTTATTCATATTGTTTTGAAATTTTGTCTACACATTTGTCAGATTTTTAAAGTTATTACTGTAAATTTTGGAGATTTTTTATAAATGTGTTCCAATAATATAAACTAATTTGTTTTAGAGATTTACTTATTTAAAATGTATTTATTTCATTTTCTTTATTTTCTCTTAATGGTTGCTAAGCAACCATTCATCGTAATCCTTATTATATTTTAATGCTATAAATTTGAAAGCATGTACGAAAATTTAAATGAAGTCCGCGTCAAAACTGATGAATTAATTAATGTCTTTGTATCTTTGCGGATAAATATAACATAGCCCAGAAAAGAATATAGGCTACGTTTTATTAGTTTTATTCAAATATTTTCCTTAATAATTCAAAATTTCCTACTTTTTCTTACAGAATCAAGAGCGATTTTTTAGATAAAATTTAACCAATTTCCTTTATCGTTGCCAAAAAAAAAAAATCAAATTATGGAATAATTTTTCAACGGCAATAAGTTTCAATCGAGCAATTTCCATTCGAAAAATTAAACTAAGAAAAAATAAATATGACGTCAGAATTAAAATAAAAATAGTACTTTGTTAAATATTAAACATGGAAATTTGTTTAAGAATAAGAATTTTTCTGACAAACATGGGGGCATAATTAGAAGTAAAAGAAATAAAAAATAATTATATTTTTAACAAATATTTCAATTGGTAAAATTTGACGTCATAATTGAAATAAAACAGGTATTTTATAGTTGTCGTTAAAAATACAAGAAACATGGCCAACAATAACTCATGAATAATGACGTCATTGCCGAAACTTCCGTGAAGGCTTATTTTGGCGACACAAAATTTATTGTTTTCCATCTCTCAGTCTGTTCTTCTGTCTATTTGTCAGTCCCCGATAACTGGCAAAAAATGCAATCAAAACTTCTTTTCTTCGTAAACAAAATTATAAAACCCTAGATTACTGAGTTTACATTTTCAAAAGTTACTGATGCACCAGATTTAGGTGTTTTTGGTGGGCAGGTATCTAGAAGTATGAGGATAATGAAAAATGCTTATTAAAACTGTCACTTATCCTTATAAATCAAAATGTAGAAAGAAATACAAGATATACGATAACCATTAGCAGATTGATAGAAAGTTAGAAATTTAAATTTAATGAGACTACGGGGGGTTCAGGGGGGCGGAGCCCCCCTGAAGAAATCTGCTGTGGTATAACAAAAAAACAAAAATAATAGATCATGAATTTTTCAGAATATCCTAACATAACTAAATCATTAATTTAACGGCTTTTTATGGCTTCAAATTTCTTATTCTTATTTTATTCTTATAAATAACTAGCATACGCAGCCCGCTTCGCCGGGCTTAATTTGAAAGTTTATTTAATAATTTATGTGTATGGTACGCTTCTCTCTCAGCTGGCGACGGATCCCCCGGTGACTCTACGCTTCTCTCTCAGCTGGCGACGGATCCCCCGGTGACTCTCCCCGGACCATCGGCACTCCACGTGCGTCGGGTGAGCGTCAGAACAAACTTTCAGCATATACATATGGGTGGTTGTACTTGAATGCACAGACCTGCGCGTTTTTTTCTATCTTGCTTTTATACCTCTGGACCGAGTTGGCGCATTGCCAAGATTTGCTTCCTCTGGACCGAGTTGGCGCATTGCCAAGATTTGCTTCCTCTGGACCGAGTTGGCGCATTGCCAAGATTTGCTTTCCCCTGTGCCTCAATTAATTAATTATCCTCAGAATTCCTTTTATTTATAGAGATTATTACGTAATTCGAAAATTTTAAATTACAGTTTCCAGGAAGTTGAATATTACGCTAAGTGTGTTTTAAAAAAAAAGATCTGAAAAGCTGACGTTGAGTCTCTTGATCTGCAGATTTACTAGTATAAAATGAAAAAATATAAATAAATAAATAAATTTAGCTCAAACTTCGCAATATATTATCGGTATTAAATAGAAAAATGATGATAGACAGAGAAAATTACCTAATCATTTCAAATGAAACACTAACAATTAAAACAATAAAAATATTATTTTCAAACGCACAACTATCAACAATGAAATATTTAATTCAATAATAAATTCACCTTGATTCTTTTTTAGGTGCGTTCGTAATTATATAATACGTAGCACCTATAGTGGTCGTTCAGTCCGTCCGTCTGTCCGCATATAACAACGCAAAAACTACCCAACCGAATCGTTTGAAATTTAAAATACATAATTATTACATAATTCTGTCGAGTCATTTCAAATTTTATGAAACTCGGATGCATAGATCAATTACAGGGGCAATCAAAAGTATTCCATTACATTACGGTCAATGGAGAAAAAAGTTTCAAATGCATTTTAATCGTTTGAAATTTAAAATACGCAATTATTGCATAATTCTGTCGAGTTATTTAAAATTTTTTGATAATCGTGTGCATAGATCAATTACAGGGGCAATCAAAAGTATTCAATTACATTATGGTCAATGGGGAAAAAGTTTCAAATATATCCTATACGTGAAATTTAAAATACATAATTATTACATAATTTTGTAGAGTTATTTCAAATTTTATGAAAATCGGATGCATAGATCAATTACAGGGACAATCAAAAGTATTCCGTTACATTACGGTCAATGGGAAAAAATGTTTCAAATGCATTTTAATCGTGTTACACTCATGCAAACTTAATAAAATTTATATGCAACTATAAAATACATATTATAATATACATCTTACATAATTTGTGGTGCAAAGAGCATTTGTTATTGATTAACAAGGCCACACAAAAGTATTCCATTGCATAATGGTAAAGGGAGAACATGGTTTGATGAGCGTTTTAATTGTATTTCACTATTTACAATTTTATGAGATTGATATATGAAAGTAATATTTTTAAAACTTCGTTATCGTACGAACGCACCTAATTTGCTACGCTTCACGTGCAATTTCCAACTTGTTTTTCTTTGTGAAAATCGTTTGCTATATCACGCTAATCAATATAGAAAACAATTAGATTTTCATTTGCTAAAATAATTTAATCACAGCTAACCTGATGGGCGCTGCGTTTCTGGGCACCTAAAAAAATTGCACAAAACGCGAAATCGCAAAAAAAAAAAAAAAAAAAAAAAAAAAAAAAAAAAAAAAAAAAAAAAAAAATAGCAATATATATATATATATATATATATATATATATATATATATATATATATATATAAAATCCATATATATATATATATAAAATCCATATAATATTATAAGTTCTTATTAAAGTTATAGAAAAGAGAACAAAATGTACTATATTGGATTGGAAGATTGAAACTGAATTTCTTTTACTAATGCGAAAAAAATCACAACGAATAAAATTTAGAAAATAACCCCTTGTCGGACGACCCTCTCCTCCCCCTGAATTTTTCCAGCGAATGAAATAACATCCGCATGCGGAAGTACCACAGTATTTGTAAAATCAATAATTTTAAAAAAAAATTGTACTGCGATTATCAAATCCTAATAATAATAATTAATAATAATAATAATAATATATATATATATATATATATATATCTTTTTATTTCCGTGATTTGCCGTTCCAAAAAATACAATTCTGGATTTGGTTTAGATCTGTCTTAGTGATTTTCTGACATATTTAATGCATATTTTAGGGATAATAAATGTAATACCTAAATTTATATGTAAAATTAAACTTTATAAAAGATACAATATAAGCAAAGGTTACATTTATGCACATAGGAGTCTTTAGCATGGACAGAAAAACCATGCTAATGACACTGATATTTGTCCATGCTAATGACAAATTTTAATTTAAATAAGATTATGAGCATAATATAATCACAATGCAATAGTCCTTTCTGGGGCTTTTTAAAACACAAAAGTTCTATGCAAATAAGTAAAATAAAAATTTTAATTATAAAATAAACATGAAAATTATTATCTATTCCAATGACATACAATTGATGTACGCCTTTAATATTCAACTTCTATTCTTAAAATACAATACATGTTTCTATTTTCAGGCTGGGATAAAATGGCTACTTGTTGCCATGGAGAAACTTCATATTTTCAAACTATTGTCATATGTGAAAATGAAATTTTGTTTAATAACCAGCTGTTATAGTATGAACTTGTTTTGAAAATAGAATATGGAGGACAAACTTTAATTCTTTTTTTATACACTATAATTTTATTTTTAAAAAGAAATTTATTGGATAAATCCTCTCCTTGATTAATTTAAAGAAAGAATAACATTTGTTTTATTTTATAAACATGATATTAACTCTTGAAAAAGCTAGTATATACAAGGCACAGCTGCTGTGGACATCCATGCTAATGACATTTTGAACATTTATTCTGTTATTTTAAGGTGTTTTTAACTAAAAAGTGAGTAATTCTCGAGTGCAAATAATGAATAATAATAAGACAAACATATCTAAATATAAAAACATGCCAGAAAACCTCTCAATTTGTTTTGTATGCCGAAAGACATAAATTATCCCCTATTTTGAGAATCACCCATATACATGTATGTAAAATCGGCACGAAAAACGAAATTATGCAAAATTTTGCTTTGAAAACCGCGGAGACAAAATTTAATATGTTAGTCTGAAACAGAATCCCTTTGTGAATGTCCAAATATCACCACAAAATACAAAAAAAGGACAAAAAACCGCAAAAATTTCTAAAATCGTGATGTACAAAATGTACTATATTCGACTAAAAGTTTAAAACGTTTCTTTCCAATATTAAAAACTGCAGCAGAATGGAAAAAATCCACTAAAAATGGTATCAAAAATCTCACTAAAAATCGTTAAAAATTAAAAAGTCGAGGACATTTTTTTACTACACCATTTTAAAAGTTTAAAACCTAATCAAGAAGGAATTACATGTTCAGCATATATTACAAGTAATATATATATATATATATATATATATATATATATATATATATACATATATATATATATATATATTCCTCTGTTAACCACTGATAGCCAGTTACCAACATTTGGAAAGAACTTTATTTGGAAACTAGAAATGAAATTACAAGACATCCCCCCTAATAAAGTTTATCATATTTCAAGAAGAAAAAAGAGGATTTTTTTAACCTTGGGAGGAGGGGAATAAACATTTTGTCAAATGGTGTATCGTTTCATGTGGATTTTTTTTTTTTTTCTTCTAAATCGAATAACACCATCTTCAAGTCGATACGATCAATTTTTTTAAAGTTACTGCACGTTTGATGAATAAAATGGCAAAAATTATATTTATTCCCTCCACATACGCAGAAAACAAACTATATCATTAGAAAACAAATGATTAAAATTTTATTACAACCAGGGCTCGAGGGCCCGACTTAGATTGTGAGGGGCCCTGGGGTAAACGTAATTCGGGGAGGTCCCCTTTCTACCTTTTGGATTTTTTTTTTTTTTTTTTTTAATTAAAAGAAGTGTCTAAAACTAAACTTTATACTAATTGTCTGTATATGTAAATTTCGTACCAAGTACTATTCGCATTTGTATACAGAATATCACAAAATAGATAACTTTAAGAAACTATTGAATACACTTTTCCATCGGTTATGGAAATATAAGAATAAATGTGAATCATTAAAATGTAAATACATTTGTTATGTAACTGTTACATTGAGGGGAGAAGGGGGGGGCATGAGGTTCGAAAGCAGAGGAGATATGAGAAAAGAGCCACATAAAGTTTAAAATAAACAGATAAATAAAGAATTTTGGTGACTTTTGGCCTTTTTTATTAGTTAGGCGTAACAAAAAAAAATATATTTGCCCTTGGGGGGGGGGGCTCAATCGGAAGACCCGACGTCCGATGCAGTTGCCCTGTATGGGCCTTACTTAGTCAGGCCCTAATTATAACAATATAGTATCCTATAGCTTTTTAAAGGAATTTTTTATTAATGTTTCCTCCTAAGGTGATAAGTTAAAATCATCAATTATGACCAATTTTGAACCTTTTTTTTTAGTCATCTTGTAATGCACGTAGGTAAGCAAAGTAAAAATTTGCAAAGAAATATTTATGTCAACCAATTTATAATTTTTTTCTATAATTATCAAATTAATATTCTTAATTAAAGTTGCGACCAAATTTTTGGTATCTCTAATATATAGATGTGAGCCATATCGAGTACCAAAATTTATGCCTGCATACATATGCTTTATTATATAGCATTCTTGAAAGATAAAAAAAACAGGATGCAGTTTTAGAGGTATCGACAAACCAAAAATATGTACTTAAAAGCTAAAAGCTTCTTCTAATTAATAATGTAATTTGTTTTAAAAAGCCAGAATTTTAAACCTTTCTAATGTACCAGTAATCACAGAGACGATATATTTTCTCCATTAAAAGAAACTAAGCGTCCGTGTTTTAATACAATCTTTTTAGAGCCTCCCAATAGACCAGATCTAATCACCTACAAAAATTTTAAAAACTTCTGACAGTAGAAATATTTTTTAGAAAATTAGGTTAGTGAAAATTTCGACAAAATCTGTAAAAGATTGAATGTTTCGCCGCGCTTTCGCCCTTCTATAGCGCACTTTTAAAGTTTCCAAGAAGCCAAAAGTATACTCTTACAGATGAATCTTCTAATCTATAGCTTATCTAGTTGTAATTTGTATGAATTTTACGATAATTCTTTTAAAATACATTGGCGAATGCAAGTCATTTCGCGCCGAACAGAAACAACATATCCTGCGTTGAAAGTAACTAAAGTACGCAGTCTAACAAAATAAAACGTTAAGATATGTATTTTTAAAAAAATGAAATATGGAAAATTTTGACAAAATCGGTAAAAATCTGAGTGTTTTTTCGCGGTTTCATTCACTTTTGGTATGCAAGGACTCTTACAATCAAATTAAGCAGAAAATAAAGTGCAAAATAGCAGACACTTTCAATTCAATACTTTTTTCACTTAAAAATATAAATTTAGATAGGTCAATTTAAAGGTCATTCATAACGCGCTCTTCTTAATAACTGGGGAAATGTAAAAAGAACATCAACTTTTTTGCGGCCCCAAATTTTCGCGGCCCTGGGCAAATGTCCGACTCCCCCCCCCCTCTTAAGCACGGCCCTGTTTAGAACCTATTTCTATTTCTATGCAATAGCATAAGAAAATGACCATCTAAAGAAAGTAGAAAGTTTCCCTCTCTGCACATTCTTATCTCTCTTGACCGGGATCCAGCTGACGTCACAAGAGACTTTCTGCTTTGAAGGGGTGTCTCCCCCTCGGTTGGGAAGCATAAAGGGGGCATCTCTATTCCTCTCTTGCAAGAAGTGGATTCATGGGGTTGCCGGGTTTTCCATCATTTCTTTCACGCCTGTTCAAATAAAAAAGCTTTTTTTGAAAAACAAAAGGACTTTTTGAACAAAATTTTATGTAATCAGGTATAAAATCTGCCCCTTATTGAATTTATTAGAAAAGTAATGATAACATATAAAAAAGGAAACATAAAAATGATAAAAACAATCCTCTTTTAATCCATACGGACAACGAGTAGAACCCGTATCTCCACCTGTTGGTGTCTATTGGAAACAAGGGAAAATTTTTAAATTTAAATTAAAAAAAAACGGTGATATATTTCATCCAAAAAATTATGTCACTTTTAAGATACGAGTCTTACCTTTCACCAAAAAAATTTTTAAATCAATCACTGCAATAGCAAATGCTTTATAGTGATTTTTAAAATGTATCATAAGCAGTATATGAGAAGATAATACTGACGGTTACCCTTAAAACGAAGGAAAAAATCAATCCACGAAACTCGCTGTGCAGGAATCACTAAAATGTACGAAACTCGTGAACGCCGCAATCACCAACGCGTGTACGAGCCCTGCGCGCCCATTAAAACCAAAAAAACATCACTGGATCCACGAAACTCTCTGTGCAGGAATCATTAAAGTGTACGAAACTCGTCAACGCCGCAATCACTAATGCGTGTATGAGCGCTGCGCGCCCATTAAAACAAAAAAAAATCACTGGATCCACGAAACTCGCTGTGCAGGAATCACTAGAATGTACGAAACTCGTCAGCGCCGCAATCACTAACGCGTGTATGAGCGCTGCGCGCCCATTTAAACCAAAAAAAACATCATGGGATCCACGAAACTCGCTGTGCAGGAATCACTAAAACGTAGGAAACTCGTCAACACCGCAATCACTAACGCGTGTATGAGCGCTGCGCACCCATTACCCCTTTGCGGCGCAGGGCATAAGGCCCCTGTCCTCGCTTGAGGAAACGCTCGCGAGCTAATGCTATTCCTATGGGGAAGCATTTTTCTAATAACTCTTTCGCTTTTTGACATTTTTGAATAATTTTTTTTGCATCGGATAGCTGAGGTGCATGCCGATAGCGCTCCTTTTTTACTTTTTCGATTTTGGTTGCAGATAATTTTTAAAAAGTTTGTTTCACTTTCAAAACTGGTTTCGAAACTGAAAGTGCTTTTTAAAAAAATGTCTGCAACCAAAATCGAAAAAGTAAAAAAGGAGCGCCGTCGGCATGCACCTCAGCTATCCAATGCAAAAAAAAAATTATTCAAAAATGTCAAAATACGAAAGAGATATTAGAAAAATGCTTCCCCATAGGAATAGCATTAGCTCGCGAGCGTTTCCTCAAGCGAGAACAGGGGCCTTAAGTGTTGAAATTAATGACTGACACCGGAATTTCAAAACAACTTTATCAGTAAATAAGAAAACGCTATATTTCACGCATTCAATAAACAGTAATATTTAAAACAAAATTCCGGTGCCAGTGTAGCGTTTGGGAATTAAAATTAAGTGGTATATCTATTAAACCACTGCGCCGCAAAGGGTTAAAACAAAGGAAAAAAACATCACTGGATCCACGAAACTCGCTGTGCATGAATCACTAAAATGTATGAAACTCATTAACACTGGAATCACTAACGCGTGTATGAGCGCTACGCTCCCATTTAAATAAATAAATAAAAACACTGGATGCACGAAACTTACTGTGCAGGAATCACTAAAATGTACAAAACTCGCCAAACCATTCGTTAACTAACGACACTAAAAAGGAAAAGTTAATTCCTGGATGCACGAAAGTCGCATGAAAGAAATTTCTAAAATGAGCAAAATTGTTGTTATTAACGCAAGTATCAAACTATTAATCCCCATTTTCGGCAGCATGGGGAATTTCTTGGGTGCATTTGTGATAAGAGCCGTTGTTTGGGGCGGGGTCTAGACGCTACTATATTATATTCAAACATTAATGTTTCTATGTAGTATCGAACGAAAACTAAAAAATAAATATAAGAAAAGAAAAGTAATTATATAAAGAGAAAAATCTTCCAGCTCTAAATTTTTAAAACTGACAAAATATAAGTGAATGTTAGTGATGAAAGAACATAGTTGTTAAAGATGATGCCTGCGGTTGACATGGCGCCCTTTGAAGGTTTTTCTTTTTAGCTCCCTTTTAAAATTTTCCTACTGCAAGTATTTTTTAAATAAATTTCCATTTATAGGATGCTCTATTTAAAACCATTGATATTTGCATGAAGTATATGTTTATAATACCTCTGAAAATGTATATCACTCATCGGAAACCTAAAATGAAAATCACATAAAAATTTAATCATTTTCTAGAATTTCTTCATTGGTTTACTTATTCTTAACAAAAGAAAAAAAGAGAGAGAGAGAGAGAGAAAGAGATTATGATGTAAATTGGTAATAACATCTCAATACGTTTAGAAGTGATTTAGATTAATAGACGTTTTCCTTGTTTTTAATCCTTTTACTTACCCATCATACGTAGTATAGGGTAAGTCTTGCAATCGTTTTGAAAATCGAAAAAAAAAATTTTGACGGAATTGCACGTTTCAGACGTTGGAGATTCCAAAAAACATATTTTTAGAAAAAAAAATTTGCCGTCCGTCTGTCTGTCTGTCTGTCAGTCTGTATGTCTGTAAACACTCTATCTCCCGAACAAATTGAGATAGAGATCTGAAATATCTACTTAGTATGTAAGAATGGGACGAAGCCTATTGAATATCAGCAACCTCGATTATCCGGAACTATTTTTTTCGGATTTTCGAAAAATTCGTTCTGATGAAAGATGTATAAAAATTTTCGAATTTTTTTATTTTAAGGAGTGGACATAAAAGGCAATAAAATAATACAAATTTTGCATAATAAACGAAGTCAATAGTATTGTTAGTTGCCGAGATATTTGTAAACCTGTTTTCCACATTCTTCTATTTTTTATGACCCTATATTTCATTCAAATTTCAATTCAAAGATATAGTTTAATTGGAAATGAGACACTTAAACCAACGCAGCAAATTGTTAGTTAATATGATTATTATTTTTGCAGTTATAAGGATGTTTCTTTTATGCAGTTCGGTACTTCTTGAGTAGTTAGGCGTCTTATATGTTTTTTCGAAATTGGTTCGTCAGCAATTCATTAATAGAGCATTATTATGCATATTAAAAATATTTAAATATACGTTTAAGTTTTGTTTTGAAATTGCAACGCATTTTGTATACAGTTTACACATGTTTTATTTTCATATATTATATGCATATTCATGATGGGCAAGTATTACGGTGGACTTCAACGAGTAGTTTATTGTTGTTGTTGATTCTTTCTTTCTTTCTTTCTTGTTACACTGGCACATTAGCTGTTTTATAGGAGGGGGGGGGGGATAAATGAGTGTAACCTTCTCTACCAGACCTTTGAACTTTTAAGTATTTTTACTATTTTCTTATTAATCTATAAAAGAGTGCAAAATTATTTCTCTCAACAAAAGATGTCCCTGGCTATCGCTCTGGAACCCTTCAAAGATTGGCCACATTCATGCATGTCTTTGTTTTTTTATTTTTTATGAAGCTAAATTCCAGTCTCCAAAATAAGTCAAGGCGTAATTTTTATTCCTAAAATGAATTAATGATATATCTCATTTCCATGATTGTTAATTATAGGCAAGATTAAGTCTGGATCCTTTCCTAAAAAAATTTCTAGATAAGCCTCTCACTGATAAATGTATGATACAAAATTTACTACAATCTTATACTTTTCCGGCTTTTCTTTTTCTTTTTTTTTTTTTTTTTTTTTTTTTTTAATATGGGGTATTTGAATTATAAAATCGTTACGTCTTCCACTGTGAGATGCATTTACATCTACAAAAATACGTGCGAAATTTTCAGGCTCGGTCCCGGCGTGACTTATAGAAAAGCCCTTCGGTCCAGTCCAACCGGCCCTAGTGAGTTTTTACAGAATATTGATTTTTTATGTCTATTTGGATAAAATTCGTCTCGTACGAGAAATTCTGGCAAAAAAAAATTATTTTCTTTTTCAATATTTTTTTTTTCTTCATATTTATAGAAGTACCGCAGACTGCGATGTTTATTTTTAATGAGTCTATATTTCTTGTGTATAAACGTTTCCCAGTTCATTCAGTTAATCTATATTTCATGTTAAAAATCTGAAAAATGAAAGACAGTAAAATCTTCAAAGACGGAATTGCATAGAAAAAATGGCATTGTAGACAAGTTCTCTTCTTAGCAAGTGGAAATGTATTATGTAGGTTTTTCTTATATATTAGTACATAAATTTTTTGCAAGAATCAACACGTTTTTCAGTTTAAAACAGAATTTCGTTATAGGCAGGGGTTTTTTTTTTCATACGTTTTACTATATTTTAATTTAGCTATATTTTAATAACCTTAGAAATCTACTGTTCTTTGAAAAAAAATAAATTTTAATGTTTAATAGTAATTTAAAAATGCATGCATTTTCTGTAAAAAATTTTGAGCCAGGTCTAATGTTTCTGACCTCTGAATATAGGCCGAGACAGTGATTTTCATACGGGTTGGCTCAAAACAAGGACTGAAAAATTTTGAGCCGTAAAAACTAGGAATGAAACCAGTCGGGGCGCTGGACAGAAAAAGTAAACAAGTTGAATGTAGATTCTGCCATTCCAGAATTCAGTTTCGCCTCCGATTAGATTTAAAAAAAAAAAAATCAATAGGGTCTTTTAGAAGGGCGATTCTGTTTAGAATGCAATGAACTAACTTCATTTTTCTTGTGTTTATCAATATAATAGCAAACAGAACGGCGCGAAATACCCAATTGATTAGCAATTTCTCTCTGAGTCATTGGAATTGCGGAATAATAAAGAGATACAATTTGACGTGCTACTTCTTCATTGACTAGATTCATCAAAAACGGATTTTTTCTTTAGCTTAAACGCTTTTTTATAGACGCTGAGAAAAAGGAAATGCATTTTAACAATAAAACGAGTGGAATCCCATCGAATTCGACGAATGAAATATTTAAAAGACCCGATCGATTTGGTTTTAAAAAAGCAAAAGTAATTACATTATTGAATCAATATATAATAAATATATTTCCAAACCTAATGTCAAGTTTGCCAGTTACAATTTTGCATGCAAATATTCGCACATCTTCAGTTAAAATTGTAATCTGAGTGCCGGCGAAATCCAGAAATTTAATTTTATATGCACTCACAGAAAAATAGTTTTATTAAAAAAAAAAAACTAATTTTATTTTTACTTTGACATTATTTTCACTAACTGAAGTCATCTGAAAGTAAAATCTCAATCTCGGTATGAAAATATATGAATGAATAATCCATAATGAAAAGGAATATTGAAATGTAATATCGTTATGAGTAAAAATGCGATGTTTTAAATAGTGACGTCATTTTCTCTTCAAATGTTTTTTAAAAGTTACTGTTATAAGTAATATAAAAAGGCATCCGTAACAATATTGTAATTCCCGTTTATCTGGTTGCTGAATGACATCATTTTCCTCATTTGAAATTTTTCTTTAGACATTAATTTTTATCCCAAATTATTTTCTATTATTTTATTTACATTATTATTATTATTTTTCTGTAAATATATATTTTTTTACCTCAATTAGTGCATAATTATACGCAATCATTTTATTGTGGTTAAATTTTACGAAAACAATTAACTTTTTTCTTTTAAATGCAAGGACATATTCACTGATGATATAAAGCTTCTGACCCGTGGAAAGTGATAATGGAAAATAAATTTTTATATCGAGAGAAAAGCTAAACTGAATTGCCACCATATTTAAGAAATATCATAAAAAGCATTTAAAATTAAAAATAAAACATTAAAATGGATATAAATTAAAAAATAGCTAAAATGGGCACAACTACAAATAAATAGCTTTCATTTAAAAAAATAATTATCAAAATCGGTTGAGTGGAAAATTCAGGGTTGACGACACGACATTTTTAGCTTGTCTGAAAGAAATAGCATCGGAGGCTAATAAGGCCCGACCTGATTCTTTTGGGAGAAAATAAGGCCCGAACCCGGCCAGGGACGTAAAGCTTAGTCACTAGGCTCGGCAAAGCTCGAAACTTCAGGAAAAAGTGTGTTCCGAGTCAGGCTCGAGTGTCCTGAATAAAAATTGGCCCGAGCCCGACCCGTAGGCCGAGCCAGCCTGTGCAGATCTCTGACTTGTGTATCTATACTAATACTGTAAAATTCGTTGTTTTGACCTTCGTTGTTATACAAGAAATGAAATGCGTCCTCTGCTTACTGAAAGAATCGACAGGGCAGGTTTGATGTAAAGGATGACTTCGCTCTATTATTCATCATAACTTCAAAAGTAATTATTGAATCTTTTGAAATCTTTATTTATTTATTTATTCATACAAGATATTTGATTAAAGTGAGAGTAAAATTATTTTAAAAATCCAGAACAATAAATGTACAGCGAAAACAACTGTCATTCCTTAAACGATATGAAGACTCTCATCATCCACATAATCTTTCAAAGCAAGATACGATTACCCCTATAAAGCTAGCTATTGCATTTTACGCGAACGTCTAGCGTCGAATATCCCTCTTCGACCTATCCCTCTTCATTTAATAGTTCTTTTAAGAAAAACAGTGCCAGAAATTATAATTTTTACGAAATAAACTTACAAATACAAATGTATTGAATAGTTGTGGTTGTTGGATGGCTCCAGTGAAACAGAAACTCCGTAGAAGAAAATTTAACCCTTTCATGTATCAATTATTTTCCATTATTATTCATTATTTTTCATTATTATCTTTTTTGGTGATAAATGAGAACCCAATAGAAAATAATGTTATTGTGCTGCTTGATAACTATTATTTGTCCACAAATTTCTATAAATGAAGGCAATTTTTTTTATTCTCTCCTTTATAAGGCAATTCTTATCTGTCCTCATATGAGATGAATGAATCGTATGAATGAAAAGGTTAATACAGGGAGCGTTTCTTTGTTCAGTAGTAGCTTCGATAAAATTTTTCATCACTCGATTTACAATGTATACTGAATTGTATATGAGGGATTCACAACCATAGTAAACCAAATCCATTTAAAAAATAATTTTAAAAAAAGGGCAATTCATTTAATTGGTACATAAAATTTGTTTTATCTACTTTCACAGTAAATCAAGTTTGTTTTCACATACTTTCTCTCATATAGCATCTATTTTCTGATTTGATTTACCGAGGCTTTGGAAATAATAGATTTTATGCATCTTTTGAATAAATATTCCCCTCCCCCTAAAAAAAAATACACTTGATCAACTATAGTTGTGAGCCCCTCTTACCATCTGAAGAAACATATCTTGAAAAGAGAAAGACTGAAAAATAATATTTTCTGTGTCTGTATTTCTTGGTAGATTTTTTTTTTCTTTACTATTTGAAAAATGGTTTTGTTCTCGGTAGAGAATTGGGCAATCTGAAGTATATCTGAATGTTTTCATTGGTTGAATTCCACAACTTATTTCATTTTATTCGTTTTCTGATTGTTCTATGTTTAATATCCGAAAATGGAATACTTCTGCTTTTTATTTTATTCGTTTTCTGATTGGTCCATGCTTAATGTCTAGAAATGAAATACTTCTGTTGCCACGATGACAAAAAAAGTATTAAAAATTACAAGAAAATTAATAACTCAATGACAAATTCAGATAAAAGTTTCAAACAAGCTGTATTTAAAAGTAATTTTTTTCTGTATATGAGTGGTAAAAATTAAAAATGTGCAATGTTTAGAAATTTAAAAATTTACATTACCGAAAATTGCTAAACTGAAATTTCATTTAATATTTGTTTTTAACTGGCCCAGAAATATTAACGTGACTTTAAATGTCCAGGCATATTTATATGATTCTGTTATTACGTAAGCTACGTTGTGATCATCATAAAAATGATGTTATTATTGTTTTTTAAAATATAGAAATCATTTATAAGTCTAAAATATAGTCTTTGAAAATATTATTTTCCAAATAGCCATTATAATTTGTTAAATTACATTTTTTTTAATAGAGGGGGATTTCTTTTAAAGTTTTACTCTCAGTGGGGGGGGGGGGGGCAATCCTTTATTATAATTTGTAGGTCTTAACAGAACAAAACTTCCAGGCCCGTCACCGATCCGGCACAAACGAAAGTTATCCTACTCATAGTCTGTTTGGTATTGGCCTATGAATGAAATAAAATCAAGGCTTACTCAATTTCTCTCTACATATATACATTAATTTAACATTTTATATTACTTTTAAAATATTGTAAAAAGAATACTGCAACGAATTAAACAAAAAAATTAAAGTGGTTTATTTGTGAATTATTTTTAGATAATTATGTCCAGAAACAGTAGAATATGATATAATAATATTAATAATAGCTTATTACAATTGTATACAATGAAAATTTGTTTAAAAATATTTTTAAATGGATGAAAATATTGTAAAAAATCTTAATTTTAAAATACCATAACTTGGTTTTCATTAAACCGGTTGTATTATTTTGGTCCAAAACAAAAAACATTTCTTTAATCAGTCCTGAGTTTATACGTTGAATATACTGATATCATTCACCAATAATTTAATCCTAACGAAAACACAGTAAACCCAAGCCTTATTAAAAACATTTTAAGAGTGCTACAAAAAGACAAAGGCCGTGTTCAGCTGTTACGCGCGCTGCACGCGCACGCTAGGAGCCACGGACATGGAGTGGATACTTATGCTTGGTGAGATGTGCGTTCAGTCCTCGCTACTGTGCCACCAGTTACTGTAACTGTTCGCTCAGTAACAGATGGAGAACAGATCAAAGAGGTAATTACTTGTAGTGCCAATTATAAAGATAATCTGTTACAAATGAAAGTGAGCTGGCTGGTCGAATGGTCAGAGTGCTGAGCTTGAACCCAGACGATACGAGTTCGAAACCTGCGCGGGCCAAAAGTTGGTTTGTGTTTTTTTTTTTTTTGGTTGCTTTTTATTAATAAATAAGACATTTTTATTAAAGGTAAATTTTATATTAATAATACAGAAGCACATGTATTTCTATTATAATAATAAAATACTTATTTAAATATGAGAAAATGAGATTTTTGCGGAGAAAGTTTTAATATTCCAAATTTAGAATATTAAAAGGATAATTAGAACGATATTAATATCGTTCCAAAGTGATTTATATATATATTAAGAAAATGAAAAAAAAAGTTTTCTGCGAAAATATCCGTATACGCATAAAATAATTATTAATGTTCTTCTTTTTTTTTTTTTTTTTAATTTTAGAAGTAATTTTTTATTGAGATTAGGATGCAAATATAATGCATGCGTGGATATTTTACGGTGTTAAAATCAAAATGGAAAATATTATAAAAGCAAAATGTAAAAGATATACATTTTTTTAAATTAAGAATATCTGCATACATATATTTTAAAGAAGTGAAATATTTGGAGTTTGCCTTCTAGTTTTATAATGAATAAAGTATGATTCGAATGTTTATAATTTTTCTATTAAAAGTATAAATAAGTGTTTTGCTTATACTAACATAATTTCGGTGTCGTTTGTTTTTCATATTTTATGACATATTTTGGCCTGTTATCCACAAGGTATTAAAATATACAATCATTAAATAAGAAATATATACATACTAAAACTTCTTCTGAAAAATTATCTAACTAACAATGCAAATTCCATTGAAATCAATCCAGTATTGTAGATTACAAATCAATCTTGTAATATGTGGATACAGGGCCATCGCTAAGACTTTTTATTGGTGGGGGAGAAAACCTTAATATTGTCAAGTCAAATTTTTATATTCGCCAACTCGTTTTATAATTTTGCCAAGTTAACGCACTTTGAAAATGTAATACAATTCTTATTTGTAAAAAAATTAATAATATTCCCAATGGACCTTATGCACGTGACGTCACACGCCAGAGCTGGCGGTATACTAACCCGTTATTCTAGTTACCGCACCGCCAAAATGCCTGAATGCGCAGGCGCAAACATCACTAGCAGACGATTTCAGCCTTTCTGGATACATTTTAACAGAAAATTTACAAATTTAAAGAATTTTCTTGGAAGCAGAACAACAATTTTGAATTTATATTATAATATATTAAGTATATGCTGCTTCAACAAAGAATTTTTTTCCGGTATTTCTAACAAACAAGCATTAATAATTTGCACTCCATAGACTGGTATGCTAAACACCGCCAGTAAATACCGCCAGCAGACGAATTTTAGCCTCGAACTCAGCTTGTGTGCATAAGGTCCATTAGAGTTGTAACTTTTGCAAATTCTATCAAAAATAACAAATGTATTGCAGTTTTTATTAAAATTTTAATTAAATTTGACATAAAAGTTTGGTTTATCAACAGCATTCTATTAATTACAACAATAGAATCAACATTATTCTATTATTTAATACGAAAAGTATAAAGCAACTGATAAATGATTTTTAAATAACTAAAAATAAAATTATTAAAAAAATTTAATCACCAATTGTTAAATTGTATCAGTCAACCTACCAACTTTGACAACAAACAACGGGCAACCAATAACAGATAAGCACAAAACGCACAATCACGTGATCAAATCGCCCATCATTTTTTTTGCGTCGCGCGCGTGAAGGTTTGAGCAGGGTTGATTGTCATTTTTTAAATGCTAATCGGGCTTAATTACATGAAATAGGTCACGTGATACTTTTCCGGAATACTTTAATTTTATTTGAGTGGTCACAGGTATGTATTTCTGTTACGAAAATCATATTTTGAAAGGATAAAGAGATATGGTATTTGTATTTACCAATTCTGAACCATAAAAATAATACAATAATTGAATAAGTTTAAAATTCTCTTCTTCGATAGCACCTACTCCAAGCAGAATCTTCTGAGCGCGCGCGCACAAAAAAAGCCGCTTTTGAACACGGCCAAAATGAAAATGTTTCTAGTGCAGAAACAAATTTTTAAGTATGCGAGGAATAAAAACATACAATTATGGTCTGTACTAATATTTAAACTTTTTAATTAGATAACTATAATTATTGAAATTATATCTTTTAAATTAAACGAGCTCAAAGGTAATTTCGCGTTCTTTATTTTTCAGAAATTCTAATCAGAAATTGTATTTTTTTTATTTTGATACTTTTTCAGAAATATTTGAATTAGTATACATGAATTTATATATTAGCTAATGTTCTAGCCCTTCGCGACGAGCGTCTTTTAGAGAATTTGTAAACCTTTATAACCGGTTCTTCGAAAGATAAATCTTTGTTTAATTTAATCGTATAAATGTTTTTATTAAATAATGCAAAATTTCCAATTAAAAATCTCTGGTAAGAATAATCAAAGTTCCTGAGCTCTTTATGCATCAAATATACGTGATGCTCGTTGCAAAGATGAAAACTATACAAAATCTGAAAATGACAACAAAAATTGGGTATAAAATAACCTATTAAAAATTACATTTACAATTTAGAATAAAATTATAAAACTTCTTACTCTTTATATCTAAACTTTAAACTTTCTTTAATATTTCAGTAATGGAAAAAGATAATTTAAATTAATTATAAGAGTCAAAATTTTACATTCAAAGCATTCAATATATTATTTTTATAATTATAAATATAGCTAATAAGCTATTTTCTTTCGATTACTTTAATAAATAAGTTAAAGTGCTCCAAGTTTAAAATATATTTATTAAAACAGACGACTTTTAAATAAAATAATTTTTAAAATATATTGAATCAAGAGTTTGAAAATTTAAAAAATATTTACGCAGACGATAACATTTTTTTATTTATTTATACTTCTATGATAAATGAAAATTCAAGCTACTATATCATTAGTATTATCCATGGAGGAATAAGATAGGTGGAGGGGAAGTATTATCTCTGGGGGTGATGCTAAAAATGTAACCCTACATTAAGTCACATTAAGTACAAGCAAAACCACGTGCTTTGACACGCCTATCAATTGAAACAGATTTAAACCCGCATTTTTTTGCTATTGTTTTTTAGAAAGAACTAATCTATCGCTTCACCGGTAAGAATTTATTAATTATTTTATCATATGTGTTTTAAATATCAATATAGAAAATTATTTTAACTTTTTGCTTGAAAATATAACATTCTTTTGTTAATATCTTAAAATCGTCTGCAGTCAGAAATCTATATTTTAGATTAATATTTATTACTTAAGTTTTCATACCATGATTTTAAAAAAATGTTTTCATCATTATATTTTAAATATTTATTTCCGTGCAATTATTAAGTCATGAACATTTTTCATCTACGTTATAAAGTATTTAAAATTGAATTAAAGAAGGAATCTTTTAGTAATACAATTTTTAGTTCGTTACAGAATGTTTTCAATATCTAATTTAATTTTAATTTTATATTTAATAATTGCTAATTTTCCAATTTCTTTTATTTTAAAAGCGAACATTTATTTTAATAAATAATAATAGAACAAAGACCATTTTTAAAATTTACTATTTTTTCTTTAAATATGCTTCAGTTGTAATTCATTTCTTTTAATTCGTATTATAATACAAAATTCCTTCCACGTCCTTTTGTTTGGAACATTAAAATTTGAGCGATAAAGGGATTCATATTGCAAACCTTTTTTGAGCCTTTCTTCACCTCCACCTGTCTCATTCCTCCATGAGTATTATCATTATTATTATTTGAGCATTTTAATCTAAAAAACCGAAAAAAAAAACGAACACTTGTTCAATTCCGCAAAATAAACCCTTTCCCTCTCTCAAATTCAACATTTTAAATTTGCAATTAAAATAGTATCGGCCTACACTGTAAAAAAAAGGGTCGATCTACTGAAAAAATTTTAGTGATCCATGCAATTACTAAAAAATTTTTTGTACTCTTACTCGGTTACAAGAAAATCTGTAAGAATTACTATAAAAAAGCTAGCAACGAATAGAGTTAATAGTTTTATATTTTTAATAGCTATTACTAAAACTCACTTGGTGTGGCCGTGATAGCCTAGTGGTCATAGCACCGAACTCCAGGCTGAAAGGTCCCGGGTTCAATGCCGGACACCACCAAATACGCACAAAATGTATGCAGTGTAAGTACTCGCTAAATAAAGTGATTATGAAAAGCCTGTTGGAGCGAGCAGGTAGCAATGTTTGGTGCTGCCATCTATTGCGGCTTAGCCGAAAGTCTTCCTCTTCAGAAGTCTGTCTTTTTACCCAGTGGATGCAGCTCGAAGGAAGCTCCTGACCTTCGGACACACGTACTGGTTATTAAAATTATTTTTGGAGCTATTACTAAAATTTGCTTGGCGGCTCATACTAAAAAGTTTTAAGCTAGTTATACAAAAAATTCTTTTGTTCAGTTTACAAAAGAAATGTTTGTTTCACTTGCAAAAAAAAAGTTTGTAATGGTTACTAAAAAAATCTGTGGAATACAAAATTACTAAGAAATTTTTAGTAACCTCTTGAATTTTTTTTTTTTTTTTTTTTTTTTTTTACAGTGCAAAAACTCTTTTCTCCCTAACTAGATTCACGAAACTACAATTGCAAAAAAGTTAAAAGTTTTTTATTCTGCGCATAACCATGAATTAGCCGTAAATATCTCCTAACTAAAACAAATATCAAAAACTATTTTCTTTTTTTAATTCTACCTTTTTTCTAATTACATATTTATTTCTTTATGGGTTTTTTTTTTCGTTTGATTAAAAATTAAATACTATATACTTTTAAGTAATAGGTTGTTGCCTGATGCAATATGATAAAATTAAAATTATTTTCAACGTTAGAACACCAGAATATTCGTACTCCAAGCATACCGGTTTCGGTAGCATATAGCATACCTTCCTCAGTGCTAAAGATAGTGGAAATTTGCTCATATATATACAGGGAGGATGGGGATTCAAGCGACAAGTTTCTTGACCAATAGGAAAACAGAGGATCCTAGGCAACAGACTATAGGAAAACAGGGAACAGCCAATAGGAAAAATGTGTGGAAAATGGAAAAGATATTGCGAGAATTGTATTAAAAGATTAAGAAAAATTAGTTTTAATGTAATATTTCCAACAGTCTGATAATGGTGGAATAGCAAAATCACAATTAACGAGATTAACAAGATTTTTATGAATATGGAAAGCTTCAAGGAAGTTAAGTTCTTGTACAGAAGTAGGCTTAGTTAGTATCTTAACCGAATTGAAGTCAAAAGCATGATTCATCTCCCAGCAATGTTTTGCGATTGAGGATTTCTTGATTTCTTGTTTTTCAATATATTGCTTATGTTCTTTAAAACGAAATTTTAGACTGCGTTTGGTTGGACCAATATAAGAAAGATCACACTGACAATTAATATTGTAAATACCCCATGAATTTGATAATTCAACAGGATCTTTAAGGTTGGAAAGGGTGAGTTTATTAGTAGGAGTAAACCTCGGAGTAAAACCTAGGAGTTTTCCATTGCTAAAATTCTTAGTCGGTTCGATTTCAAAATAATTTGTACTCCTACTAATAAACTCACCCTTTCCAACCTTAAAGATCCTCTTGAATTATCAAATTCATGGGGTATTTACAATATTAATTGTCAGTGTGGTCTTTCTTACATTGGTCAAACCAAACGCAGTCTAAAATTTCGTATTAAAGAACATAAGCAATATATTGAAAAACAAGAAATCAAGAAATCCTCAATCGCAAAACATTGCTGGGAGATGAGTCATGCTTTTGACTTCAATTCGGTTAAGATACTAACTAAACCTACTTCTGTACAAGAACTTAACTTCCTTGAAGCTTTCCATATCCATAAAAATCTTGCTAATCTCGTTAATTGTGATTTTGCTATTCCACCATTATCAGACTGTTGGAAATATTACATTAAAACTAATTTTTCTTAATCTTTTAATGCAATTCTCGCAATATCTTTTCCATTTTCCACCCTTTTTTCCTATTGGCTGTTCCCTGTTTTCCTATTGGCTGTTGCCTAGGATCCTTTGTTTTCCTATTGGTCAAGAAATTGTCGCTTGAATCCCCATCCTCCCTGTATATATATGAGCAAATTTCCACTATCTTTAGCACTGAGGAAGGTATGCTATATGCTACCGAAACCGGTATGCTTGGAGTACGAATATTCTGGTGTTCTAACGTTGAAAATAATTTTAACTTTACTATATACTTTTGCTTGAAGTATATTGTAAAATTTGGAGCTAGAAATATTTTGTAGCAAAATATTTGCAAACCTATGAGCGTGTTCAGCGCAACTTACCAAAGTAACTAATGTTACCGACCGATTCTAGGGCAGTACGAAAGCGAATTGTGGCACCAATGAAAACTATCCTGTTGAATTGTAGCTGACGTCACACTTCGCCTTGATTTTCATTTTGCACTTGTCTACAATCGGTAAGTAACCGGTAAGTAACCGATAAGTTGTGCTGAACACGCCCTATGTATAGTAAAACTTGTGAAAACGGAATCGTCGGGAATCACAAAAAGACCATTTATCATGTACAAATCTTTGGCACTCTTTCCGTCTACACTATGGCGATTTTTCGAAAAGACAGATATCATTTGTACAGTTTTACATTATCCAAAATAATTTCAAGTTATAACTGCAAATGCATTATAGAACGCATGAATAGTTTGAAGAAAACTGCATGTTTTATATTCACACAGTGTTGCCAGATTGGGAACTTTTTTAATTCGGATTATTTGACTAACACTACTTTTTTAAAATAGTATAATTCGCATTATTTTTCATCTATTTTCAAATAAACCGAATATTTCTATTTCAAAAATGGGGTGACACTCAACAATCTGAGTACCTTTTTTGTCCCCAATCTGGCAACAGCGTACTCATGAAATGCACAGTGTCTAAAAGAAATCTAATACGGCATAATTGACATGTACACAGGCAATATTCAGTTAAATTGATTGATTTTCCAACTAACGTTTAAGGAATTTTGAAAATGTTTATAATTTGCAAAGATTTTTAAAATCGCAAACAGATATAATATTTAAATGTGTATAATGATGAAATTCTGATCGATAAAATTCTGGTAAAATTTTAAAACAATAAAATTAATGCCAAAACAATTTATTTGGATTATAAATTTATTAGATTTTCTCCTACTATAATTATCGTGAGTGTTTACAAGTGTCGTGATTTGATGTTCGAAAATCTTTCATTGAACTATTGTGTTTTGTTGTTGTTGTGTTACAATGTAATGTTTAAAGGTTTTTGGTAATTTATGATTGCCGAATTGTCAGTTGAACAATATTGTAGTCGTAAAAATAACAGGGGACTAGCGATATAGCAGAAGGTAAACGCTAGAGTCATGAATGTTCATGCCTAGAATATACACTATAGCTTTATTAATGAAACAGACGGTATAGTCCAAGAGCCGACAGCACAAAAACCTAAGGTATCGAATACAAGAAAAAAAACCTTTATTTTATGGAAGAGAGGTAATAGAAGAATCTAATGATTCGTGTCAGCCGGAAGTAAAGTGGTGCATAAGCCAAAAATCAATACCATTTGTGGTTTATTCGTAGATTTATCATTGTGTTTGCCCAATGACTTCTGATACGTAGACACCACATCGGTAACTTTTTCTTACGCCGACATCCTCGCCTTCCGTCACGTGACGGAGGGCAGATTCAGCGCGCCAAACCGGCTTTAATCCCGCCAAAACTCACATTGTTATGTTTGTCTTGAGTTGACCGCACTTCTGTTTTTCTCTTTGTGAAATCTGAAAGTTGCCAATAAAGTGATCACCGCCAAAAAACGGCATCTTTTCGCCAAAGATGTTGGATTCGAAACCATGCCGAGAAAACAATGGAATGGGGCGTCTACGTGTATTAGAAGTCTGTGTGTTTGCCGTATAATCATTTCATATCTGTGATTGCAGAGCAAACACAATGTTAAACCTACGAGTAAACTACTAATGCTATTAATTTTAGGTAGATTTCGTATGAAATACCACCTATTGCATTCGCAACAGTTATATATATATATATATATATATATATATATATATATATATATATATATATATATATATATATATATATATATATATATATATATCACTTTTTTATGGACACGATAACTTCTTTAATTCTTCACCAATCTCCACCAAACTGGTACATAAAATCAAAGGGGATAAAATCTCGGCTAAGTTCGTTAATGGGCAAAATCGGACCAAGGGGGTCGGAATAGGAGGCGCTTTTGTGAAAACCGAAAAAACGCCATAACTTCTTAATTAAAGTAGATATCGAATCGGTTTAAAGTTTATATTACTTCTTAAAAATTGGCCAGAAGTTTATGCATGAAAGATTTTTGATAAATTTAGAAGTGGGCTCAAGGGGCGAAAAAAACAGGGGTTTTGAGACAAAAAAAAAATCATAACTTTGTCAATTTTCAAGATATTAAGTCCAACTAAATTTTTTGTAAATGTTCTTAAAATTATCTAAAACTTTTGTATTTACAAGTTTTTGATAGAACCAACTTTTACCGATGAAAAAAATTAAAAACGAAAAGAAAAAGAGGCGTGAAAAAAGAGAAAACACCATAACTCCGTCAATTTTTAAGCTATCAAATCTGATTAAATTTATTTTACATTTTCTTAACAATATCTACAACTTTTATATTGACAAGTTTTTCATAGGACAAATTCGTATAGCAAAAATAAATTAAACAAAAATAGGAGTTGGAGAAAAAACCTCAAATCCAAACTGCTTATATTCAGACTCACTTTTAAATTCATTTTTGATTTTAAACGCATCTAAATGGTAGATCCTCTTATTTAGAAACTGTATAAAGTGACGCATTGGTCATTTTTCTGATAAAGACAGAATATATTTAAAAAAAAAGCTACCAAAAAGAGTATTTTGAACAGAATTTCCCAAAGTCATCGGGACTGAAAATTTAAGGAAGTATTCAAATAAAAAATTGCGTTTTTTTCTGACTCGTTTTTAAATCCATTTTTGCTCTCAAACGCATCCAATTTACAGATCCTCTTATTTAGGAACTATATAATGTGATGCATTGGTCAGTTTTTTGATAAAGACGGAATATATTTCAAAAAAGGCTACCAAAAAGGGTATTTTGAACAGAATTTCCCGACGTCATCGTGATTTGAAAATTTAAGAAGTTTTCACATAGCAAATTGCGTTTTTTCTGACTCGTTTTAAAATCCATTTTCGCTCTCAAACGCATCCAATTTACAGATCCTCTTATTCAGGAACTATATACTGTGACGCATTGGCCAGTTTTTTGATAAATATTGAATATATTTTTTAAAATGCTGTCAAAGTGAGCATTTTGCACAAAATTTTCTGAAGAAATGATGATTAAAGAATTAAGGATGTATTCAAACAACAAATCGGTTATTTTAGACTCATTTTTAAATTCAATTTTTATTTCTCAAACGCATTCAACTGACAGTTTTTTGTTATTTAGGAACTATATAATGTACTATTTTGGTCGATTTTTTAATAAATTCAGAATATATTTCAAAATATGTTGTCAAAATGGGCATTTGCGCTGAATTTTTCTTAAGATGATTCTGATAAAACCAGTTTTTGCAGAAAAATGAAATTAAATTTTTTTCATAAACGACCAAATGAAGTTATTAAACTGGGTTTATCTCTAATCATATTTTTGTTGTTGTTGTTGAAATGAGCACTCTTCGAAATCTACCTCCGCCTAGGCCAAGCCGACAGGGATTTTTTTGACTTATGCACCACTTCACTCTCGACAGACATAGATCATTTGATTCCCCTGTTACTTCTCTTCCATAAAATAAAGGTTTTTTTTCTTGTGCTCGATACTTTAGGTTTTGTGCAGGCAATTTTTGAACTACTATATGGAGATTTTAAAAAATACAATAACAATTGTAATTTTAAAATATTACCAACGACCATTTTGAAAATGATTTTTTTAACTAATCGTAAGATAACTAGTATTTTAAACTTTTGTTCATGAAAACAATCTAAATTACTAAGAAAAATTGCGGACAAATTTATATATATATCGCGAAAAATTACCTCTGTTTTTAAAGACTGTCTATTTTCTCACCAATAAGAACGGTCCATAGGCGTTTATGTGACTTTTTCATTTGTCAGAAAATTGATATTCTTTTAGATCATAGCTAATTTTTCACGATATTTTTAACAGTGTACTAATTCTTATACACAAAAGGAAACCAATTTTTAATCACATGTTATTCGTTCCTCATTAAATTAAATTAGTTCAATTATTCGGTTACATTCAGTGTAGGAAAAAAAATCTATAAAAAATAAAATAAAATACAATAAAATGAGGACATCCATTTCCCAAAGCAAAATGTTTGAATGTTTCCCTTTCAGCTAATAAAAATCAAAACGTGGCTTACGTAATAACAGAGTCATATATTACGTACGCCATAGATTAAACATTGATATTCCTGGACCAATAAGCAAACAAATAAAATGCGGACATCACAAGGATTCAGATCTGCATCGGATTCTCTATTATCAACCAAAAGCAACAGCCATTTTCCAAATGGTTAAAAAAAATGTAATTTAACAAATACAACGACAATTTGAAAAATGATATTTTTAAAGACTAAAATTTTAGACTTATAAATAAATTCTGTATTTTTAGAAAAGTAATAATAATAAACATCATTTTTATCGAAACGTGGATTACGTAATTACAGAGTCATATATAACGTACGCCATGGATTAACATTAATATTCCTGGGCCAGTCATAAACAAATTTTAAATAAAATTTCAGTTTTACAATTTTCGATAGGGGATATTAAGGATGGTTGATCCACTTTTTACAAAATGATTTTCAACTTTTTAAATAGTGAACCTAGAACAAAGTTTGTATATCATTTTATTCGTTATACAATCAGCTATCACAATAAAATTGCGACGTAAGTGTGATGTATAACAAATTTTAAAAAAAGATCAATTTTAATCATGAGAAAATAATGGGTCAAGGCTTCCCACATATGGGAGGCTTAACCCACTATATGGGAGACTTGACCCACTATATTTTATATATCGGTAATAATAAACAAACATACAGATAAAATAAGTTTTAAAAATGCAGAATACTTTTATGCTACAAGATTTAAACAAGTAAAATAAGTTTTAAAAATTTAAAATGCCTTTAAACAAATAGAATAAGTTTAATAAATCCAGATAATCTTTATCTTTGAACAATGTTACCGGTCTCACAGAACGCTGTTTTTTTTTCTTTCTTTTTGTAGTTTAATAAAACACACTACCGAAAATTTGTTTCATTTGGAATTTTAGTGCTATCACCAGAGACATTTTAATTGGTGCATTTTGATTATAGCAGTCCTGTAAAAAAGTTAAGCACAAAAATGCTATCCTATGTAAGTTAATCTCGCTTTTTATTAATCTTTCCTCTGACAGACCACTTCACAGTAATTATATGCTAACTTCTGTCTCATCCAGTTAAAGGTTAATTTTAAAAACTTTCCTTTGTGTCACACCTGTAGCTTTACAGAATTTTTATTTACATTTTTTTACAAGTATAAACATTAACCCTTTATTATATACCGAGTATAATAAAAAGATTTCCAAAAACATTCAATTAAGGAAGCTTTGACCATGGTCAACCCTTCCTCACACTGACAGGGTCCAGAGCTGTAGCTAGAAACGAGTAATATGGAAGGGGGGGGGGGCGGTCAAGAAAATGTAGGACGGCTCATTTTTTCTCTCTCTCTCTCTCTTTTTCTGTGACACAGAAAGTTAAATTAGTGCATATTCAGACGTTCACAATGTAGTTATTATATTTCTCATTAAACTCTTGTAATAACTTCATTTTATCCAAAGAAATGAATACGATGATGACAAATTCGATAGTATATCTAGTGCAATATTAAACATCATGTTAGCTTCATATGTGCAAATAGGATGAGTAAGTGTTGAAATACTTATTTTAGTTAAAATTTAATATTTTTCCAAAACTGTGAATTGTGAAAGCTCCTCAAAACTAAATTAGATTTTTGAACAGAATTCCATTTTCGAAAAATAAATTTACTTAGTGACCTTGGAATCTTTTTCAGGGGGGCTCAAAATGTTTTAAAGAGGGCTGAGCCGTCCATAGCACCCCCTTAGCTACGGCCCTGACTGGGTCAAGCCTTACCACATAGCCTTTTTGCAATGAATAGCACATAGTTATTTTAAGCTCTATTTATTGAGCAAACTTCATGCCTAGAATTAAAGCTCTATATTTATGCCTTAATTAAAAACTAATTTCTTTAGTTTCCTTGACATGTTTTATCTGAGAAAATCTTACAAAAAATTTCTAAAAAAACTCACTTTTATATTGAAAACTCTTTACAACTGATTCTGTCTACACTTGTTTCAATTGTCTGTTTGAAACGAAGGTTATTGCTTGATCATTCCATTAGCTTTCGTTGCCATATAGCAATAAAAGTTTGAAACGCATTTAAATATGAAAATGGACGGATGGGTCAAGTCTCCCGTATGGTCAACCATCCCTAGTCTCCCCTACTGCAAATTTGTATACTTCCAAACATCGAACATTTTCAATTTTTACACCGTCGTATAGAAAAAAAAGTATGTTTAAATGCAATTTTTTTTAAAGCTGTATCTTAATTTGTTTTAGAAATATAACTATTTATTTTGTTTTATTTTTATTATTATTAGTAGTATTATTTGTAATTTTTAATATTTTTTTGTCATCGTGACTACAGAAGTAGTCTATTATTAAAAACATCATTTTTATGATGATGAAAACGTGACTTACATAATAATAGAGTCACATATTACGTACGCCATGGATTAAACATGGATCGATCAGAAAACGAATAAAATCTGGATATGACAAGGATTCAGGTATGTCTCAGATATCTCAACAACCAATTTTAAATGGTTTTAAAAAAACTAGTACATATACGGCATATACCTCCGTCTACCCTCCATTACATTTCTGCAGTTGAGGCTCACTGTGAAGATAGGAAAATTTTCGGGTTCTGTCAGTCTGTTTATTTGTTACGGCGGCGGTATACTACACGGCGGTAACTGCCGCAAAAAGCATCCGATTTTTTGTAGAACGATTTGCGTATTAATGAAGTACCCGAATATAGCTGTATAATTTGATTAAGTATGCTATTATTTTTAACACAATCAAACTGATTGGTAAAGTTATCATATGAATCGATTATTTCCAGCTGAGCTAAAAATTGCCCAGGCCGGGGATCGAACCCGAATACTTGGCTTACAAGGCCAATGCTTTACCTGTTAAGCTATCTGGGCGATAGCCGGCTGGGATTTTTCGATTAAGGTTATCTGAGCGAAAAATCCCAGCCGGCTATCGCCCAGATAGCTTAACAGGTAAAGCATTGGCCTTGTAAGCCAAGTATCCGGGTTTGATCCCCGGCCTGGGCAATTTTTCGCTCAGCTGGCAATAATCGATTCGTTTGATTAAGTATGGTTCATTAACTCGTCAAATATTGAATATTTTATTTTATTGTCCTGATGCTTTCCCTTATAATGGACCACTAGCATTTATGACGTCAAAGAACGTCGATGGATTCTAGCTAATCAGCTTCTCAATTTATCCCACAAGCGTTCACCAAAAGCCAATTAAATACCGCAATGCTTGTGGGAAACATTGCAAGCTCCTCCCCGTGCGTGTGGTCAATTAAGACGAATTTCAAATTTTGTGAAAAGAAAATGACTCATTTTGAATAATATAAATGTTCAATTAGGGATTCTACCAATTTTGGTGC
The DNA here is from genome assembly GCA_964019185.1 of Maratus speculifer. Lineage (NCBI taxonomy): Eukaryota > Metazoa > Arthropoda > Arachnida > Araneae > Salticidae > Maratus > Maratus speculifer. Next base: position 116,011,059 of record OZ025292.1, read on the forward strand.
CTATGGTTTTACATTTACCGGATAGTTTTCTTGAGGATATATGTAATAATTGCGCTTTATTTTAAAACGGCTGAAATACAAAATAATGAAAATATAAATAAAACGCGGTATTTACAATAGGATCATTAAGATCATAAAATTACTGATAAATATTTAAAAAACTCTTGTTCCACTAAGTAATTGCACACCATTCTTTTACAGATACATTCACATGCATTCAATGCGAAGAAAGGAAGCTACTCTGTAATGACAACTTTCCACTTTTATAATTGCCTCTCCCTTAGAGGACAAATCTTAAAGTACTTAATTGTATTTTTTAAGGTTTATGTTTTCAGAAATTAATTTTTTGCAATCACAACTTTTATATCTATATCTAATGCAAAATTTGCTATCACGACAGCGCCGGAATGCTAAACCGATCCGATGCTACATGGTATAGCGTATTGATCTAACAACTATCTCGTATGTATTCATTAATCAACTATGTAGCTTTTATAGTCCATTTATAGGGAGACACAAAATAAAAATCATGTTAAATTGGCCTTCACGATGTCGTCCGAAATGCTGAATGAATTAGAATGTAATTGGGGCAGTGTTCGATCTTACGTGTATCTTACATGTTGAATGAATTAGCATATTTGATATGATTGCCTCATATCCATCCAATTACATACGGTTGGTGGTAAGTCTTATTTAAAAATTTCCGCAAAAAACCTTTCTCAAAATAGCGAACTTATAAGCAATGAGATAACTTTGCTTAACTTTTATAAAATCTGATGCATGTACCTTAAAATAATAAATGAATAAAGATTCTTTTTAGACTGAGTTTTAAAAAATTCTTTTCGTTTTTTTTTTTTTTTTTTTTTTTTTTTTTTTCATTTACATTTTACATACTAATAATAAATAATTGTTTAAATCTTCTATTTATGACTTTGTTTCAGCATTCATCTTAGCCTTTCTTTCTAAAAATGATAAAGGCAAAATATAACTTTTTTTAAAAATAAAAACGAAAACTTGTTTGCTTAAATGTCTAAGATTTTACTCAGATTTCTTGAAAAGACTAGAGGGTCATTCCATGTCAATTCAACCAGACCTTGTAACCCGACCCACAGGGATTTTGATGAAACTTTGTGTACACACTAATTTTATCATGAAATGATTCCATCAGAAATTTTTCCTTCCTAGACCTCATAGTTTGTGAGATATGGGGGGTCCAATTCTTGAGGTTTCCTCAAATCGCACATTTCTGAGTCTGTATTTTGAGATTGCAGTTCCATCTTCAAAAAATTGTTTCTCTGGATCTAAAACATGAATCAACTTAAAAATATCACTGTAAGAATATAAAGAGATGCATATTTTAATAAAAAAATATTTAAAAAAATTACTTGTAATATTTAGGATAAAAAAAATTAGCCAAAGTTGAGAGTTATGGTTATTTTTCCAAATTTTTGTGACTTCACCAAAAAGGCTGTACACAAAAAGGCAAATTAAATTTCCAATTTCTTTTTGTTTTAAATAAAAGTTTATACTTTGGGCTTTCTATCTATGAAATAAAAATGATGTGTTTCGCATGGCTTATGGAAAAATTTTGGGTACTTTCCAATTAGCCGGATGCATGTTTTATTTTTACATATTACATTTGCAAACAAAAAGGCAAATGAAATTTCCAATTTCTTTTTGTTTTAAATAAAAGTTTACACTTTGGGCTTTCTATTTCTGTAATAAAAATGATGTCTTTCGCATGGCTTATGCAAAAACTTTGGGTACTTTCCAATTAGCTGGATGCGTGTTTTATTTTTACATACGTACATATGTATAGATCTATATAAATGCAGATGTATTGTACATGTATATATGTATGTATATATACAGTATATTGATATATATATGTATAATACTGGTGCCCGTCTAACCGAAAAGTACCAAATTTTGCCTTGTTTTGAGAATTGCACCAATTAAGAGGAAAAAAATCTGACTTAGTTTAGCTGTGGTACTTAAATAATTACTGGAATTTCTATGAGTTATTGAATTTAATGTTATTTGATGCATGTTTTTTTTTAATTTGCAAAGTAAAATTTAGGCTTTGTTTTTTCTGATTAAAAAAAAAATCTGACTGTAATATATTTCCCCATTAAATTTAGTGAATGGTCCATATATTTCATTTAGTTATTTAATAATGGGCATTTTTTGCTAATCTAAAGAATCTCTTACATTTATTTTCAATAATTAAACTCAAAACAGATTTTTTTTTTTTTTTTTTTTTTTGTACAGTATAAAATAGATATTTTTTCTCCTCACATTTCCATTCTTTCTTTCGAATGCTTATATATTAATTATTTGTGTTTAAAAAATATTCAAAACCTTGTATTTCCTGTCCTTGGTTAATTTTAATCAGTTTAAATATTTATATTGGCAAGTTTAAATACACAAATGTTTAACAGAACTTAAATTTGTTTCGATAGTCTGAAAGATTTAATTGCACCTCCCTTGTATAAACACCTTCTGATAAAGGCAAGGTAATGTTCGTTAGTATGAAAGCAGATGTTTTGAAATCAATTTAATAAAATTATTGTCATTCTGTTGTTTCTTATCATAGAAGAATGATCAAACTTTTACTGTGCTACTAAAAATATAATCTGATTGTTACATACTTTATAGTTTATGATATGTATAAATATTTTTTTGTTTTATTGTTTTAATATGGAGCCTGATATTAAACCTTCTACTAGTCTTCAGGCTTGCAGTATTGTAATATTAACTGGTTTAGAATGTCACAAAACTAGCTATAGAAATAACAGAGAAATAGACTACATTGATAATCTCTGTGATTCAGAAAAAGAACTTTTATTAGTTAGGACTATTGCATTTATAAAACAAAAATTAAGTGAAAAGCTTTTGATTAATATATGTGAGCATCACAGAATTTCGCTCTTAATGAAATATGAATTATATAAATGTAGAGATCCATTTAAGCGACATAAAAAGCAAGTGAAAAAAGCAATTAGGGCAGTTAATAGAGATTTATATACGGCCGAAAAAGTAAACTAAAGTTGAAAGTTATGATTATTTTTCCAAATTTTGTGACTTTATGAAAAAGTCTCTACACAAAAAGGCAAATGTAATTTCCAGTTTGTTTTTGTATCAAATAACATTAAATTCAGTAACTCATAGAAACTCCAGTAATTATTTAAGTACCACAGCTAAACTTAGTCAGATTTTTTCCCCTTAATTAGTGCAAATTTTCAAAACAAGGTAAAATTTGGTACTTTTCAATTAGACGAGCACCAGTGTTATACATATATATATCAATATACTGTATATATACATACATATGTACATGTATAATACATCTGTATTTATATAGATCTATACATATGTACATATGTAAAAATAAAACACGCATCCGGCTAATTGGAAAGTACCCAAAATTTTTGTATAAGCCATGTGAAAGACATCATTTTTATTTCACAGATAGAAAGCCCAAAGTGTAAACGTTTATTTAAAACAAAAAAAAATTGGAAATTTCATTTGCTTTTTTGTGTGCATATGTAATATGTAAAAATAAAGCACTTATCCGGCTAATTGGAAAGTACTCAAATTTTTTGCATAAGCCATGCGAAAGACATCATTTTTATTTCATAGATAGAAAGCCCAAAGTGTAAACTTTTATTTAAAACAAAAAGAAATGGGAAATTTCATTTGCTTTTTTGTGTGCATATGTAATATATAAAAATAAAGCACTTATCCGGCTAATTGGAAAGTACCCAAAATTTTTGCATAAGCCATGCGAAAGACATCATTTTTATTTCATAGATAGAAAGCCCAGAGTGTTAACTTTTATTTAAAACAAAAAGAAATTGGAATTTTAATTTGCCTTTTTGTGTACAGCCTTTTTCGTGAAGTCACAAAAATTTGGAAAAATAACCTTAACTCTCAACTTTGGCTGGCTTTTTTCATCCTAAATATTGCAAGTAAATTTTTTAAATATTTTTTGTTAAAATCTGCATCCTTTTATCTTCTTACAGTGATATTTTTAGGATGATTCATGTTTTAGATCCAGAGAAACAATTTTTTTAAGATGGAACTGCAATCGCAGAATACAGACTAAGAAATGTGAGATTTGAGAAACCCCCAAGAATTGGACCCCCCATATCTCACAAACCATGAGGTCCAGGAAGGAAAAATTTCTGATGGAATCATCTCATGATAGAATTAGTGTGTACAAAAAGTTTCATCCAAATCCCTGTCGGTCGGGTTACAAATGGGGGGAAAATTGGTTGAATTGACATGGAATGACCCTAGAGTAACACTTTAGTTACACTTTACTTGAATAACACGTCAGTAATTTTATAACACTTTGAAAGTGTAACGAAAAATAAGTCAATCAGTCAGTCACTCTGTCAAAAAAAAACCCTGTCGGCTTGGCCTATAGGCGGAGGTAGATTTTGTTAAGTGCTCATTTCAACAACAAAAAATAAAATGTAATTAGAGAAAAAGCCAGTTTAACAATTTTATTTCGGCGCTTTTGAAGAAATTTTAATTTTATTTTTTTTGTAAGAGCCGGTTTTATCAGAATCATCTTAAGCTAAATTTGGCTCAAATGCCCAATCTGACAACATTTTTTTAAAAATATATTCTGACTTTATGAAAAAATTGACCAATAAGGCAAATTATATAGATTTTAAATAACAAAAACTGCCAACTGAATGCATTTGAGAGCAAAATTGAATTTTAAAATGAGTCATAAAATAAGCATTTTATTATTTGAATACATCCTCAAACCTTCAATCACGATAGCTTCGGAAAATTTTGTTCAAAATGGCTACTTTGACAGCATTTTTTGAAATATATTCTGCCTTTATCGAAAAACTGACCAATACGGCACATTGTATAGTTTCTACATAAGAAAATCTGTCGATAGGATGCGTTTGAGAGCAAAAATGTTTTAAAAATGAGTCATAAAATAAGCAAATTTGTTATTTGAAAACATCCTCAAATCTTCAATCACGATCGCTTCGGGAATTTTTTTTCAAAATGGCTACTTTGAGAGCATTTTTTGAAATATATTCTGCCTTTATTGAAAAACTGATTAATGCAGTACATTATACAGTTTCTAAATAAGAGAACCTGTAAATTGGATGCGCTTGAGAGCAAAAATGGTTTTAAAAATAAGTCATAAAATAAGCAATTTGTTATTTGAATACAACCTCAGATCTTCAATCATGATCGCTTTGGGAAGTTTTGTTCAAAATGGCTACCTTGACAGCATTTTTACTTAACCATCATACGTAGTATAGGGTAAATCTTGCAATCGTTTTGAAAATCGAAATTTTTTTTGTCGGATTTACACGTTTTAGACACTGGAGATTTCGAAAAACATATTTTTAGAAAAAAAAATTGCCGTCCGTCTGTCTGTCTGTAAACGCTCTATCTCACGAACAAATTGAAATAGAGACTTGGAATTTTGTATGTACTTAGTATGTAAGAATGGGACGAAGCCTATTGAATATTAGCAACCTCGATTATCCGGAACTATTTTTTCCGGATTGTCGAAAAATTCGTTCTGATGAAAGGTATATAAAATTTTTCGAATTTTTTATTTTAAGGAATGCATGTAAAAGGCAATAAAAAAACACAAATTTTGCATAAAGAACGAAGTCGATCGGATTATTAGTTGTCGAGATATTTGTAATCCTGTTTTCCACATTCTTCGATTTTTCATGATCCTGTATTTCATTCAAATTTCAATTCAGAGGTATATTTTAATTGAAAATGAGACGCTTAATCCGACGCAGCAAACTATTAATTAATATGATTATTATTTTTGGAGTTATAAGGATGTTTCTTTTACGTAGTTTGGTATTTCTTGAGTAGTTTGGCGTTTTATATAATTTGTTGAAATTGGTGCATCAGCAATTCATTAATAGAGTATTACTGTGTGTATTAACAACATTTAAATTTAGTTTTGGAATTGAAATACATTGTATAAATAGTTTTCACATATTTTATTTTCATATGCATATAAATGATGGGTAAGTATTACGGTGGTCTCCAACGACTAGTTTGAGATGCATTCGGCCTTTATCGAAAAACTGACCAATATGGCACATTATATAGCTTCTGAATAAGAGAACCTGTCAACTGGATGCGTTTAAGAGCAAAAAATGATTTTAAAAATGAGTCGCAAAATAAGCAATTTGTTATTTGAGCACTTCCTGAATTTTTCAATCTCAATCGCTTAAGGAAATTCAGTTCAAAGTGCCTTTTTTGGCAGTTTTTTTTAAAAATATTCTGATTTTATCGAAAAACTGGAGAGTACGTCACATTATATAGTTCTTAAATGAGAGAAACTGCCATTTGGATGCGTTTAAAATTAAAAAATAAATTTAAAAATGAGTCATAAAATATGCAGTTTGGATTTGCGTTTTTTTCTTCAACACCTACTTTTCCTTAATTTATTTTTGCTATAAGAATTGGCCCTATAAAAGAACTTGTCAGTATAAAAGTTGTAGATACTATTGAGTAGATGTAAAATAAATTTAATGAGATTTGATAACTTAAGAATTGACGAAGTTGTGAATTTTTTTCTTTTTACACCCCCCTTTTTCTTTTCGTTTTTAATTTTTTTCATCGGTAAAAGTTGGTTCTATCAAAAACTTGTAAATTCAAAAGTTTTATATAATCTTTAGAACATTTATATAAAATTTAGTTGGATTTAATATCTTGAGAATTGACGAAGTTATAAATTTTTTTCTTCCAAAAACCACTTTTTTCGCCTCTTGTGTCCATTTTTTATTTTATAAAATATCTGTCATCCATAAACTTTTAGCCCATTTCTCAGAAGTATTACAAACTTCAAACTGATTCGATAAAAAAAGAAATTATGGCACTTTTTCGGTTTTCACAAAAACCCTCCCTATTTCCACCCCCTTGGTCCGATTTTGCCCATTAACGAACTTGACCGAGATTTTGTGCCCCTTGATTTTATGTATCAGTTTGAAAGAGATTTGAGCAGAATTGTAGAAGCTATCGTGTCCATAAAAAGTGATATAGACCGATAGATAGATAGATAAACTTTTTTACTAATGGTAGTTTTGGGGTCTAGAGGTCATGATCGGCGTGGATCTGCAAATATTTTTCAGAAATTGCAACATAGGAGCGACCGTAATAGGTAGTATTTCATACGAAATCTACCTAAAAAAATCTTTCACGTGATTAACCAAATTATTCCACTTTTTATTTTAAAAGCATACAAAAAATCCCAAATCTCTGGTTTCAAGCTCAACGCTCTATCCATTCGGCCATCGAACTCGCCTTCATTTGTAACAGATTATCTTTATAACTAGCACCGTAATTAATCAAATCGATGATCTATTCTTAATCAGTTCCTGTGCGCACAATACCCAGTACTGAACTGTTATTCTACCCGGGATAAGGACCCACTCTATATCCCTGCCTCCTGAGCTCATGCGCGCAGCTTGCGTAGATCTCAAACACGGCCGAAGATATTGGGCACGGAGTAGGAATCAGGAGGGGAAACTTAATACGCATGATACTTCGAAAATACAAAGTGAAATTTTGGTAAATAATGAGGGCGCTGAAAAACGTGGTAGGCTGGTTTTTAGCAGACTTTCAATATGACTGTATGCCTAAGTTGCATATGTTCGGATTAAAATATATTTTATTCGTTTATGTTTCATATTGATATTTCACAAAATAAATTAAGATGGGATATAAGTGCTGTGTTCCTGGATGTAAAACAGGCTATGATAGTTAAAAAAAAAAGGCGAAGGGGGGAAAAATTAAATTTATTCCGTGTCAACAAGGGAGTGATGTTCTTTAGGCTTTAATACAAAGCTATTTGCTTGTAACAATATTTAAATCGAAATTTTGTTATTGTATATAGATCTTAGTGTATATATTTTTAAAATGTTATCTGGAATAATAAAGCACAGACTTTGTTTTGTGTCTAAATACAAAGTTCTTTAATGTGCAAAAGACTTGTACATTTTACAAAACATTAATTAGCCAAACATTTTTATGCACTTTTATAGCATATATAAGTAGTATTTATTACTTCTTATTCATTTTTTATCAGGTACTAACTGAATCTGAAGTTTTATGAAAATTCATGCATTTGATTTTGAGATACAGCTATTGCGAAATCATGAAAAATGCAGCATAACAGCGCCATCTGTAAGGCAATTTACACAAAATACTGAACAACCTTAATCTATTTCAGGGATTAACAAAATCTATATTTTATAAAAATCCATGCACTAGTTCTTGAGATATGGCTGATGTGGAACTTGTAAATAATGCTGTTTAACAGTGCCACCTGTTAAGTGATATACACCAAAAACTAATCAGATCCACTTTATACCAGCGTCTAACAGAATCTAAAGTTTTGTGTAATTCTGGGCAGTTATTCTTGAGATAGAGCTATTGCGATAATCATTAATAATGCACAATAGCATAAACACCAGTTGAGCAATTTGTACCGTAACGTAATTAACACCATGTTATATCAAGTATTAACTGAATACAAAATTTTATGAATATCCATGCATTAGTTCTTGAGATATGATTGTTGTGGAAATTGTAAATAATGTAGCAAAGCAGTGCCACCTGTTGAGCGATTTAGACCAAATGTTAATCAGCTTTAATTTATATCAAAAACTACCTGAGTATCATTTTTTAAAATTAAAATCTGTGCATTAGTTCTTGGAATACAGCTGTTGCATAAATCATAAAAAATGCAATATAGCAGCGACACCTATTAAGCATATTACACCAAAAACTAATCATCATCAATGTATATCAGTGACTACTTAAATATAAATTTTTATTAAAATCTGTACGTAGTTCTTGAGATACAGCTGTTGCGTAAACCTTAAAAAAATGCAACTTAGCAGCGCCACCTGTTGAGCGATTTACACCAAAAACTGATCCGGATCAGTTTAAATAAGGGACTACCTAAATATAAAATTTTATTGCAATCCGTGCGTAGTTCTTGAGATATAGATATTGCGTAAACCGTAAAACAATGTAGCATAGCAGCGCCACCTATTGAGCGATTTACACCAAAAACTGATCAGCATCAGTTTATATCAGGGACTACCTATCAGACTATACTATATACATTTTTATTACAATTCCATGCATTAGTTCTTGAGATATAGCTGTTGCGTAAATCGTAAAAAATGCAGCATAGCAGCGCCACCTGCTGAGCGATTTATGCTAAAAACTAATCAGCTAAATTTATATCAGTGTCTACCTAAATATCAATTTTTATTAAATTCCGTGAATTTTTTCTTGAGATAGAGCACCCACAAAATATCTGTCACAGACAGATATTTTATAAGAACATGTTTTTTGGAATCTCTGACCCCTAAAACGTGTACAATCCGTCGAAAACCAGAATTCGAAAATTTATACGAATCCAATACTTTCTTCTTGTAAAAATAGAAGGAAATAAAAAAAAATTGGTGTTGGTAGAATATATTTGGTGCTCTCTCAATCTCCTCGGACGGGGCGAACACCCCTCTCTCCTTTCACATGGGCCTGAATGTCCGGATGGAAAAGATGGGGATTTAAAAGCAAAAATTCCTGAATGAGCTAAGAACAATTTTGATTAATAGATTTATTTTTACTGCACAGTCACAAATAAAAGATAGAAGCAAAGTTAAAAAAAATAATTAATAAAAAAACAATGTTTAAATTATTTTAAACTCTATGGAGATCCTATAATTTACACAATTTTTTTCCCTCCAATTAATTAAAATAAGAATTTGCTTTAATTCTACACGCGTTAATTGCATAAATATCCAAAGTTATGGATTATTAAAATATTCTAAGGTTATAAAAACTGTACACAAAATTAAAATTTACTCCAAAATATTTGATTAATACTTAATTTCTAAAAATCATAAGTCTATTTGTTTGCGATATTCAACTTACTTATAACAGTCATTTTAATCCGCGATATTCAATGTTTTTAAATGGCCTGCCATTTGGTTTTTCTCAGAATGATCTCGTATTTTTTCTCGTATTTTCTCGTCGGCTTAAAAAAGAAAATGAACCGCCAAATACTTTTAAAAAATATATGAATGTTGTGAAGAAAACTTCAATTAACCAGATTTTTATTTCTAAAACTTTCTAAAAATTCAGATTTTTCGTTTTTTTTTTTTTTTTTTTTTTTTTTTTTTTTTTTTTTAATGACCATTTTTTCCATTGAAAAGCATTGCAGAAGCATCGATCGACAGCCCACATTCAGCGGTGTCGTCCCCTATCGTCAAAAAAATCCGCATGGCAAAATTTTAATACTACTTTCCCCTCCTGCTTCTTACTCCGTGATGTTGGGCTGGGCTTTTGTCCAGAATCTTCTCAACCAATGAATGTTTCCTTCAATGCCTGTTTATTGCTACTCTGATATCTAAAGGTTCTTTAAACTATTTCCTATGTTTTGTCCATTTAAATTAATAAGAAATTCGAAAAAAAAAATCAACTGATTTTTAAATTTAAAAACTCGTAAACAAATTTCACTTTTTAAAAGGCGATCGCGATCACACCTGATAATAGAGCTGGATAGGCTTTCACAATTCTTTTTGGTAAATGCAAATTCTTTCCGAAGTGCAACCACTCTGTTATGCGCGGAAGTGGAAGTGAATTTCAAAACAGAACTAGGGTGTAATGTTTATATTTAATTAAAGTAGTATTTTAAGGTAGATTCATGAAATATATTTTCTTATTTACTTTGTAAGTTTTAAATCTTGCTAATCTCTTTTAATTTTACTATTACAAGTTTGTTTAAACTTCTGATTTATCGTTCATTTTAAATTTAAAAAACTCATATTTTCTACATATTCTGTAATATGTATATCACACGGGAGCCTCTTTCGGGAAACTTTAAAGCAAAGTTTATTCTAATAAAAGATACCAAAGAAGCGAGTGGTATCAGATTGTTAAAAGCAGTTGTTAATACGCTTCTCAAAGAAAATGTCCAACTTAGTGTTATTTATTATGAATTAATGAATATCAGTTTACTCTCTGAGCTGAATGCTCAAAATTCTAATGTTATTGAAACTGATGCTGTATCTGATCCATTCGGTTGGAATAAATCTATTAACACTGTACAAAATTTGAGATCGTTGAGTGCACTTAATCAGTTATGTTCTGAATCAAAAGGTGTAATTTGTTTTGATTCTTTGTCTCCTTTGTTGTTTGATAATGACCCAAATGATGTATATAAAGTACTACATAAAATTTTGACGGAAAATTCTGATTTACAAATAATTGCCCTGATGCATTCTGATGTCCATGACTCATACGAGAATGATATAATGTCAAAATTATCAACAACTGTTTTAAGTGTCATATCCGATGATACTAATAAATGTTTAAGTACAACACACTTTTCTTCGGGAAAAGTCTCTTGCCAGTTAATGGAGTATGAAGTAAATGATGCATTTGAACTTTCTGTAATTCGTGAATTTCATCCTCAGGTTAAAGCTACATCTTCAAAACAGCCAGATCCTACTGCAAATTTGACCTTTAATTTAAGATTGAAAGAAAATGAAAAAGAAGCTCGAAGCCATGTTCAGTTACCATACATGCAAATGCAAAATAAAGAAATAATTGAAACTGAAATTGATATGTATGATGAAGAAGACCCAGATGATGATTTAGATATATGAAGTGCCATTTTTACCGATAAAAAATCAGTTTAATCCTTATTTTTTTATGTATTACTGAAAGTACAATTTCGATCTTTAGTTATGCTTACTATTAATAACTTTTTATTTCTTTTTCTAAATAGAAGCATTAAAATCTGTTACATTTATGTTGCTTTAATGTATCTAAACATGCATGTTAACATGACTAGGTGATTTCTTTAAAAGATATTTGTTTGAAATAAACTATTTCAAAACCACTGTTTGTTTTTCTTTAGTTGATTCAAATTACATTAAAAAACATAAGAGCTCAGTGCATTATTTATTTAATTTATTTTAACTTTTCCAGTTTGACATTTCCTTTTATTATACATTGACACAATTTCATATCAAAATATCCATACTTTATTTATTTTTTATCTTATACATTTTTTTTTTCATTTTTGTAATCTAGTCATGTATATTGCATGTCCATTTCTTAATTATTTTCTAAATTTCCAGAGTTTTTTTTTCCTTATTTTTTTTCTTGTGCTTTTCCTAAAAGGTTTACGTCATTAAGAAGTAGATTCATTTAATGAATGTACCATGTTTTATTGTTCTAATACATTAATCTGATAACAGAATTTCATATAAGAGAGGTAATCTATGCCAAATTCAATTTTAATGTTTATAAAAGCAATTGATATTTCAATAGATTGGTAATGAGCAAGTTTTTAATTATCAATAATTGGGGGCAACAATGTCAATTTATATGTTTTTTTAATGGTTAAACACAGAAGTTTCCTGTTTCCTTCAAGTTAAAAAGAGTTGAAAGGAATGCTGTTGTTGATAAAATAACTTTTTTTAAAGATCAGGGCGGGATGGTGGCAGGGTTGGCATGATTTAAATCAACTGATTTTTTTAAAAAAATCATTTGATTTAAATAAATTTTTTTTCTTTTTTCATTTTGGAAATTAATCAGCAGAGAAATAAGAAATAGGTGTAAATAAGTAACAGGTGTTTTTTCGGTATTTTCAAGATTGCTATCAGAAAGAATGTGGCAGGTACAGATTAAGTCCAGGTGTCCCCCTCCTAATCCTTTAATTGTTTGTTCGTTTGTAATAAACTTTAAACAATGAGGCAAAACGCAAACTTTTTATAAATCATATTTCGTTTGCCAATCTTGACAACTAAATGATCTGGATCTTTTTTGTTTCACAAGTAAATGATTAAACAAATTCATTAATGTTCCCCAAAATATCGGATACTTCGTGCAAGGAACAAGTTTTAAAATTTGCCATATTACACAATCAAATTTCAATCAAAGCTTACGAATTTTTAAAATTTTTGGGCAAAAAGTTAGAAAATTTATTAGATAAAGATAGCAGAGTTGCCAAATCTCCTGATTTTGGCAGAAGACTCCTGATTGTCAGATTTTGCTCCATGCTCCTGATTTTCATACTTTTTAAATATTCTTTTATTTAACAATCAAATGTGCTGTGATTCAGTGAGAAAAGCTCTAGTACAGGTGTAATTGTTCTTTAGTATGTTTGACCAGTAGTATTTTATGTGATGCATTATAAACCATGTATCTTTAATGTTTGTTATTGATACTATGGTCATGTATTGAATTATTAATAATTTGTCTCTATTAAGATTTATTTATGATCTTTACTATAGTTTTATATAAGTTAATGAGTAACAAAACATCCCTTTTTTTATAACATAATATAAACTTAAACTTTCACTAAAGATGTTTACATCAACATCAACAAATTAACAAGTTTTCATTGACAAAAATACCTCCTGATTTTTGAAATAAAATCTCCTGATTTTTAACTTTCAGAACTTGGCAAGTCTGAAATAGAATTACAAAATTTAAAGCAAAATATGAACAAGCTATTAATGGTTGTCATTTTGCTGGAGTTTTATTAAGTCATTCTGTTTTAAATTGAAATGAAATTTCACTTAGTGTAGAGGAAAATAATGAAAATTTGGCATTCATTAAAGAAAATTTTCCAAATCTTTTCACAACTGTAGCACATTTTCAAGCAAAAAATGGCCCATTCCAAAAATTACCATTGCTTGAGAAAAAAGTTTCAGATATTATGACAGATTATGATTGGTGGAAGTCCTTTTACATAATGGAAGATAATCAGCGAAATTGAAATTGAATTTATTTACCAAATAACAACAGCCGTGGCTTCATCTGCTGGAGTAAAAAGACAATTTTCTTCTTTTGGACTAGTTCACTCAAGTCTTCGTAATAAATTAGGAGTGGACAAAGCTTCTAAATTAGTGTTTTTGTTCAAACAATTATGTCTCTGATCTATTTCTATTTGCTTAAAAACTATTGAATTAATTGTGATTTTTATCCCTTAATATAAATAGCTTACATTAAATAAATATTTATTATTTTAATTTTACCATTTTTTATTCATTTACAACCTATTTAAGTTTATTTCTTATTTAGTGTGCATAATTCAATTACAAAAAAATAGAATGGCTTTAGATTAAAGCCTAGATGTTTAATTTTTTGTACCAATCAGTAACTGGAATATAGTATTTACTGAACTATATAATTATTTCTTATATTATTTTTATAAATTATAATTTTTATATATTTTTATGAACATTATTTATTCTTTTTTAGTTATTTTTATGAAAAACTGCTCCATGTATTATAAAAACATAAAAACACAGCAGTTAAAAATAGAATTCTAAAAAAATCAAATCTGATTTTTTTTTATTTTTTTAAAAAAAATCATGATTTTTTTCCCAACCTTGGATGGTGGGATTCGCGCCCAAAAAAATAACATGGACGGGAGGCTCCCGCCAAAACAATTTTGCATTTTGAAACTATGATCAACTCCCACAACCGTTTTGCGAATTTTATGATATTTTCATGCGAGTAATCGACACATTTTGAGAGTTTTTTTACAGCAAAAAATCATTGAAAATCACGATTTTTTGACAAATTTTGCAATTTTTTCCTGCAATCGATTGACGAGTTTCGTTCTATTTTCCGTGGTGAAATAGAGGTGATTCTGTTCGGAATTTCCCCCCCCCCCCCACACACACACACACAAAAAATAACCCATTCAATTCCAAAAGTTATGAAACAGTGATGCCGCAGACGTGCTATTGCTCGTAAATTACGCAAAAGAAACAGCTATTACATGTTTCAGAAGACGCGTGATTTCATAAAAGTTTGCTAAAAAATGGCAAATATTGTTAAAAAATCACGAAAAGACGACTAATTTCCGACAAATTTCGTCAAAAGATTCTCGAAAGAATGCCTAATTTCGTGACAGAATTCTGTAAAATGGCAGTTTTCGTCAAAAAGTTTGCGAAAAAACATCAAATTTCTTCCAAAAATCGCGACAAACCGCAATTTTCGTTTTAAAAAAAAAAAAAAAAACGCCGTAAAACATCAGATTTCATCAAAAGATCGCGAATGTCAAATTTCGTCCAAAAATCACGAAAAACAACAAGTTTCGACAAAAGATTCACTATAAACAACAAATTTCCCCGAAATATCATGAAAACAGCAATTTTCTTACAAAAAAACGCAATAAAACATCAGATTTCATTAAAAGATCGCGAAAAAACGGCTAATTTCCTCAGAAAATTAACAAATAAAACGTCAAATTTTGTCCAAAAATTGCGAAAAACGACAAATTTCGACAAAAGATTCACTATAGACAAGAAATTTGCCCAAAATATCACGAAAAATGGCAATTTCCGTAAAAAAATCGCGAAAAAACGGCAAATTTCCTCATAAAATTCATGAAAAAACGGCAAATTTCGTCAAAAAATCCCAAAAAAATGGCAGATTTCGTGAATAGATTGTAAAAAAAGACAGATTTCATCAAAAGATAGCGAAAAAATGCAACTTTCGTCCAAAAATAAAGATTACGGGGAGTTCATTTTTCTGTTCAACAAACTAATTTTCCTGCTTCAATATATTTTTTTTTCTTTGCTGCTCTAAAATCAGTTTCTGACAGCTCCAAATCTTTCTGAATGAGTGCAGTTCCTGAAAGCAGCCATTCATTAAACAAAAAGTATCCCTTTACTCACCAAAGTGTTCATTTTTTAAGAAAGTCTCTTTCGATGAATTTGACTTGCCCCTTTTTTAAAGAAATGCAAACAATAACAATAGTGATACTTCTCATTTTCTACACTCATCTAAGTATTATTTTATGATTAAATTTGTATCTTGCACATTTAATATACAGAAAAATAATATTGGTTATAACAATTAATTATAAATATAAATTTATTAAATTAATTAGAAGTTTTATTAATTATTATTAAAACAATAATTAAACCTGTGACCAAAAATAATTAGCACCGGGAGCGTATTTACCACCAGTAAAATCTAGACAATATAAAAGTTTTTTTTACACATTTCGCATAATTTTTCTAAATTGTTGATAAAAATTGCTTCAGTGATATTTTTTTATGTCTGTATTCTGGTAATTCTTTAAATAGCACATAAAATAATGGCGGGTTTTAAAAATTTTTTCTCCCTCCCAAACAACCAAACTCCCCTCCATTTATAAATGTTGCTAGGCAGACTCCCCTCCTTCGAAAAATTGAATTTCAAGCCCTGTACAGTAGAACCCTGATAATCCGGATCGGGTTTTTCGCTTTTTTTTCAAGTTTGAGAAGCGATTGGCTAATTTCCATAACATTAACTTGTTGCATCGTCGTATTCTGTATAATAAAACAAAAAATTTTTGCCAATCGCTTCTCAAAGTTGAAAAAAAAAAATGGAAAAACCGATCCGGATTATCGGGGTTCTACTGTATTTTTTATTTAAAAGTTCACTCTTTTTTGTATCATCAGTTTTACAAAATTTATTACAGCTTTATTACAAAAGACAGTTAAGGTACAATTACTAAGAAGCATGAAGGGGCTTCTAGGTTGAGCAAAAAGTTCTGGGAAATGTGAGAAAGTTGCATTGTTATGTGCAAATTAACAAAAAAAAAGCAACAAGGACTATTCTTCAAAGTAAAGACTGCCATAATCCACTACTTTCTGCCAGATTACAGATTTGCTGGAAGTATCATGGCAACTCCTTGAAATCGAAAATCTCTTGACATGCTTCTTCAGCTTCATTAAAAGATTCAAATTGATGGCCTTTGAAAAAGTTGCATTGATCGAAAGAGGCTATAATCAGATGGAGCAACATCTGGACTGAAATTCTGAATTTCCATACATATATTACTGATATTCCTATGTACGATACAAATTCTGGTAAATATTAGATTAAAAACTTCCCAGAACTTTTTACTCAACCTAACATTTCTTAAAGTAAAGGACAACCAATGTGCAGTTTCCTCCTGAAATTGCCTATAGAAAACTGAAATAATAATAGGTAACTATCTGAAATAACAATTACAGCTGATTGACAATCATTTTAAAATAGTGGAATCTGAAAATTGTTCAACCTTTATGTAATAACATCTTGCTTTTTAACACTTTTTTTTTTTTTTTTTTTTTTTTTTTAAATCCTTAAACAGGCAAGAATTTTCTGTTCTTTCTTGCTATTCATTCATAAAAAAGGATATGCTTGACAAGAATTTTTTTTTTTTTTTTTCATAATTACGGGTTTTGATATTTGTCTATTACCTGAATACAAATCTCATTAAAAGCAAATTTTTTTCAGTTTGTTGAACTGTGCACAGTGATATCTAGGTGAAATGCAATTGAAGATCCTACATATACATCAGTAGGGAGTATACATTATGCATTTTCTATAAATAACTTTTATTCCTGTCATTTAAAAAAGAAAAAATTGAGCAATATTATAATAAGAAATATCATTAACCAAAAACATAACAAGACTTAACAAATGGGGAAATTAAAGAGTTATTACAAAAGCTAAATAAAATTTGCCTTCAAATGATTTGTAATATCTACTATTATATCATGTATTGACTTATGATTGAATAATGTGTACCATTAGATACAATACTTGCTGGCACAGTTACAGTATTTTATAATTTTTTAAGTTGATCACAAAAAAGCATTGTACCATCTGTTTTAAAAAACTACACTTTCTTATCCAAAGGAAAGGGTAAAAACTGTTTAAAATTTTAAAATAGCTATAGAATAATCCTAGTAAAATATGTAAACAAGAACCAATCAATACAAATAGCATTGATCTTGTCTTCTCAGGGCTTGAAATTCAATTTTCCCGAGGAGGGGAGACTCCCTACCAACATTTATAAATGGAGGGGAGTTTAGCTGTTTGGAAGGGAGAAAAAAAAAATGTGCTATTTAAAGAATTACACAAATACAGACATGAAAAAATACCGCTGAAGCAATTTTTATTAACAAATTGTTATGCAAAATGAGATTTTTTATTTAAAAAAAGTCACGATTTTATATAGTTTATTTAGTTTTCAAAGGGATAAATTCCCTTCCTGTACTAATTACTTTTGTTTCAGGTCTAATAAACTGTTTTTGGTTCAGGACAGAGTGTGATTCTGGGTGAAATTCTTTTTTTTTTTAGAAATTCACATTGCGTTTTTGGAAATCGTCGGGGGGGGGGGGGGGAATTCCGCAAGTTACTTCCCCCTCAAGAGGGATTATCCGCGATCTTCAGATGAAATCAGCGATTTATCTGCAAAATTTTATCAAAATCGGCGATTTATAGCGATCTTTTGTCGAAAGCGGCGGTTTTTCCGCGATCGTTTGACGAAATCGGCGTTTGTTACGTCGATCTTTAGACAAAATTTGCGTTTTTACGCGATCTTTTCTCGAAAACGGCGTTTTATTTCTGCG
Organism: Maratus speculifer; assembly: GCA_964019185.1. Classification (NCBI taxonomy): domain Eukaryota; kingdom Metazoa; phylum Arthropoda; class Arachnida; order Araneae; family Salticidae; genus Maratus; species Maratus speculifer. The sequence continues at coordinate 116,029,505 of OZ025292.1, forward strand.
ATCTTTTGACGAAATCGGTGTTTTTCCCATGATCTTTTGATGAATTGGCTTTTTTGTTTAAAATGATCTTTTGACAAAATATTTTTAAGCGATCTTTTATCAAAAACGGAGTTTTTTCCGCAATTTTTAGACGAAATCAGCATTTTATCTGCGTTATTTGATGAAATTGCCGTTTTTTTTACGCGATCCGCGCAGGAAATTCGCGTTTTTTAGCAATCTTTTGACAAAGTTCGTTGACAAAAACACTGAATAAATCGTTGTTTTTCCACGAAATATTGACGAAATGTGTGCTTTTTCGGCGATCCTTTAACGAAATTTGCATTTCTCCGCGATTGTTTTTTCCGTTCGCAAAACCGTAAAAATTGGCAACTATGCGGAATTGATAACCCAATTTGAAATTTTCGGACGAGAATCATCCCTGGTTCAGGCTTATTTTAGGTTGAGTGAGAACACAGAGTCTAAAGTAAATCCCCCCCCCCTTTTACACAATACACTGTAACATTTCAGAAAATTTGCTGCAAATAATAAAAAAAACACCCCTGAAGAATGAATCCTTTGATAAATTTGGTGTTTTCCTGCGATTCTTTAAAGAAATTCAAATGCAGGCACATGTTAAGAGAAAACTGCGCTTAGGGCAAAGCTTCAATTTAGTGTTCTTTTCCTCCTACCGCCAAAAATGATATTGGTTGTAGAAAATCGGCACCCCTAAATTTCTGCACCCGACGCGACTGCCTCTTCGCCCCCACCTGCACCTTTTCACACGACGCTGCTTATATGGCGATCCTTTCACAAAATTCACATATTTTCCGCGATGCTTTCACAAAATTCGCGTTTATTCCGCAATCATTTCACGAAAATCGCGTTTATTTCACGATCATTTCACAAAATTCGTGTTTATTCCGCGATTTTTTTAAAAGAAATTCGTGTTTTATCGAGATCTTTTAAGGAAAGTCGAGATTTTTTTTTTCGCGATTCTTTGAGAAAATTGCCGTTTTTATCGCATAATCTAACAAAATTTTCTGCGAACGATTGATGAAATTGATTGTGAAAATATGCAATTCAGCTCGTTTTCAAAAGCTATGAAAAATCGGTAATTAGCCCGGAAATTTAGACATAACTATCCAAATTTCGGGGTCGATAAACGATGTTTCATAACTTTTGAAATCGAATGCGTTATTTTTATCGAAATTTTGAAACGGAATTACTCCGTTCTCGCGACAGTAAATCGCACGAAACTTGTCACTTGATCGCGGGAAAAAAAATGCGTAATTTGACGATTGGTTGCGGAAAAATAGCGTGAATTCCAACGATTTTTCGCAGCAAAATGTCATTCAGTCGCACGAAAATATCACAAAAAAAGGAAGTTAATCGTAGTTTTAAAATGCAAAATTTTTCGGAAAATTCGGGAATTTTTTTGGGCGGGAGAGTCCCGCCTACGATATTTTTTGGGCGGGATTTCAAAATTTCGGGCGCGAATCCCGCCCTGAAATTCAAGCCCTGCTTCTACAAGCAAATTCAATGAGAGCATTTGTGGATTAGAGCGAGTGTATGTTATTGAAAAATATTTTTTTTAAATCTAAGTAAAAATTTGATATATTTTTAATGATGTAAGGAAATTCATGATATTATTATAGTAATTAATATTGCTACAGTAAAATATGCAATGTTTGTTTTAGTAAAACAAAGTTTAAGTATTTCTGGTGCTACTTAGTTATCCTGTCGACCAATTTCGCCAAACTAATATCCAAATCATACATGTTGGTGTAATTTTTAGTTTAAATAACGAAAAAACAAATATTTAGTAGAATATTAATAAAAATACAAATAAAAAATTGAAATAAAAATCATTTAATGATGTTTTAAACTTGTGTATTGTATTTAATGTTATTAAATGTAATATTCACGATCATCCATTATTGGCATTTAATCTTAGAGTTTGGCAATAGCTTTTTGGTTGATGGGATAACCAAGTAATGCCGTATTAATTTATTAGTAATTTTTTTAAATATTCAAAAAAAGGTCTCAAATTATCAGGGATGCAGAATATGTTCGATCCGGCGATCTAGGATTGGGGGAAAGTTTAACCACCTGGGGAAATTTTGTAGAAACATATAGAATTGATTTCGATTTTAACAGCGAATTCCATAATTCAATGAGATAGAAAAATTTCACTACTCATAAAAAGATGCGTATGACGATCTCACAAAGATCGCAAAACAATGACAAATTTCATCTAAAGATCGCAAAATAACAGCAATTTTGTCAAATGATCAGAAAAGAACCGCAAATTTTGTCAAAGAAACGTGAAAAAGCTCCCGCAAACTTCGTCAAAAAACCCAGAACTAATCGTAAATTTTGTCACATAAAAAATCGCGAAATGACCTCGAATTTTGTCACACGATCACGAAATAACCACAAATTTCATCAAACAATCGCAAAACAACCGCGAATTTCGTCAAAAGAGGGCAAATATAATTGCAAATTTTATCAAAAGGAAGAAAAAATAACCGAAAAAAAAAAGAAAGATCTGAAATTATTATAAGATATCTGAAAGGTTGCAGCAGAGTGGATTTCACTCTGCAAAAAAAATTTCAGATATTTACCCATAACATACCATATAATTTTGGGGAAATTTTCTTGAGGATTGGGGGAAATGTTGGGAGTAAAAACATTTTCTGCACCCCTGCAAATTATCAGACTGCATTGAAAATGCACCAAAGCATATTAAGCTGTCACTGTATCTGTCCCATCGTTTCACAATATTCTCATATTATATCACTTGTCACATAAAATTAAATCCTTTTTTTTGAGCTATCAGAATAAAATCTGCTATAAACTATACACAATATACTCTTTCAAATTTGCACAGCTTGGGACCAGAGGTTTTGCGGATTGCTTTAATTACATTTTTCAAACAGTAATTTGAATGTAATTAATAATGTAATCAAAATTATGATGAATAACTTAAAATATAGTAAAATATTAAAATGATTAAGTACTAGTAATTTAAAATAATAAAAGTTTTGATTTTTTTATTCATTTTAAAGATAAGAATCCACTTTCCAAAAATTATTCAATGAAATAACTAAAAGTTCACTAGTTTATTTAATGCACATCAAAATCATAAAATAACTAAGCTTTATTTCAGGTTTAGCCAGACTTAATAATCAAAAAAGTTTGATTAATGCTTATGCATTAATCAAGCTTAAATTTGGCAAGATACATTATGGAAAGAGATTGTGATTACCAGTGATATCAGCAATATCTTGAATTTTTTCAAAAATAAATTTATTCTTTCTTCATGAAATAGCCTGAATTCTATAATATTAACGAAAAATACATTCATATATGTATAGAATTGATATAAAAATGTCAAAATTTTTCCTTATATCTGAACTGAAAGTTTCATTGTTTTCATCTGTAAATTATGTGCAGATTTTAGAAAGTTGCGGATTTGTGGGAGTCTTCAGTACTATGTTATGTTCAAAATTCTTGATTTTTGGAATCTGTTGAAATTGATTTAATAAAAGTTCATTCATTCTACTAAGTTAATGAAGGGGATTTTCTAGTAAGACAGGTTTTCACTTAATCACTAGCGAGCTACGCCCACTAGCTGGGCCACTTTTTCCAAACGAACCTCGGTATTAAGCAGTATATAATAAGCAAAAAAATTCATTTAATAAGCAAGTCTTGGTGTTCGAATCCTCAAGCACAAAAAAAAAAAGTAAATTAAAGAGCCATGGTCCCGTTAAAAATATATGATTTCGCACGGTGGGCCACGTGCACTTGAAAAAAAAAAGATTGTGGATCGGAGCTATGGTCGCTTCGTGCCCATAGTCCCATTAAAAATATTTGTTTTTGCACGGTGATCGCTAAGCGCCCATAAGACATTTTTTCGTATTTTTAGTTCATCAGAAGCAGATTTTTACGCAGATTCTGAATATGTAATCAGTTTTTTTCTACTTTAAAAACTGTCTGCATGATGGTTTAAGAAAAAACGTGCAAAAAAAAAAGTTTCGATAGTCCTGTTTTATTTCTAAGTTCAGTATTTTAGCGAAAACTGGTAAATATTCTATGGCAAGTCAAAAAAATTGATGCAGAAAAAAACGCAATTAGCGCCGGTAGAAAAAGAGGTTTCCGGCTGTTTCTTCTTTTAGCCAGAGGGGAAAAATTCATGTCCTTCACCGCAAGGTGGCGCAGTGTTCTGCTTCGGAGCTCCGTTTGGGAATTGACACATTTTTCGTTCCGATTCCCAAGGGGTTTTTAATTCATAACTTTTTTAATTTTGGTCCCACAGTCTCGAAAATGCCCGAAATGACTTCCCCGGAATTTTTCCAATCGAAAGACACCTCTCTCGACTTCCAACTCGCCCGCGTTGCGAACTGCAATCGGCGTCAAGCAGACAGACAGACAGAGGCGCACGGATTTTATTAGTATAGATGAATTTTTCCACTAATCAAATTAAAATTTAAAAAGTTAATTACTCATTACTACACGAGTTATTAAAATTTGGATTTCGACATCAGAAGATAAACTTGAGGTAAACATAATTTACTTTTTTTAACTATCTTCTTAAATTAATTCTTTTATAAAGAACTACATTGTTTTTAATAAAAATTTTGAGGTATTTTTATTTATTTATTTTTTTTTTTTATTATTATTTTTTTTTTTTTTTTTTCATTTAAAATTTAGGAAAATAGCTTTTGAAATCATACTTTTTACATGTTAACATTTTGTTGCTGAAAACCAAATTTTGATAACGATGTTAAGTTATAAGTAATCTACCCCGTGGCAGAATGTGCAGGCATCACAGACATTTAAGGACACTTGCAGACTCAGGGATGCCACGGACGTGCTATAGCATATAAATTGTACAAAAAATCAATGATGGGACGCAAAAAAAAACTCTTACGTGTTCTGTGGGGCGCATAATTTCATCAAAATATCACAGAATAAGCCCAAATTTCATCCAAAGAACGTGAAAAGAAATGCAAATATCAAAGCATCATGGAAAGAAGCGCAAATATCAAAGCATTGCAAGAAACCGACAAATTTCTTTTAAAAATTGCAAAAAAAGGCTAATTTCTTTTAAAAAATCACAAAAATAGATAAATTTCGTCCAAAAATCCCGAATTTCTGCAAAGAATCACGGGAAGAAACGACAATTTCATCTTAAAATCTCTAAAAAAGGCAAATTTTGTTAAAATACCACTTAAAATTTCATGAAAAAATTCCATAAAAGGCACATTTCGTCAAAAATTCATGCAAAAAAGACAGATTTCATCCAAAGATTGCGCTAAAATGACAAATTTCGCCAAAAAATCCCGCAAAAAGCAGCCGATTTCTCAATAAATTTCAAAAAAAAAAATTCTTCAAAAAAGACAGATTTCTTCAAAAAATTCTGAAAAAATGGTAAGTTTCATCAAAAACAGATAGATTTCATCAAAAGATTGCAAAAAAAATGGCGAATTGCATCAAAAAATCCCGAAAAAAATGACAGATACCATCAAAAGATTGTGAAAAAATGGCAATTTTCGTCAAAAAATCCTGAAAAAAATGGCAAATTCCATCAAAAAAGATTGTGAAAAAGTCGCAATATTTGAAAAAAACATCACAAAAACAGCAAATTTCGTCAAACAGGCTCAAAAGAAAAAGATATTGTCGGGTAATCTAGTTTTAAATTTTCCCATAAATACAGACTTTTTTGATTTGATGCGAAGCATTAAATCATATACATTTCTTGATTTAAATAACATAAATTTATTGTCATTTAGAATTCATTATATACAGTTTTAAATATTTTTAAAAGGAAAGAATGCTCAGCAAACTGAATTCAACATGTGTTTTAATTGATAGAAGTGAAAGAAAAAAAAAAGCATTAATTTAGCAAAAATAAATTTAATGAACTGTGAACTTGTTATTTATATTTTGTTTTTCATAACTTGTTATTCTTATATATAATTTTATATATGGGTATAAATTACTACCATAATTTTCAATTAAATTTAAGATGTTTTTTTTCTCGTTACTGTTTAGGGCATAGTCCATGTCAATTCAGGCAGCCAAAGAAAAAATCTTACCTTCATAGTCTCAGAAGTTCTTTGATTGAACATATGTTAAAATTCAGGAAAAAATAAAATTCCCGTAATTTTTGGTTTTCCCCAAAAAAATTTCTGGACCGAGATACAGGGTGCCAAAGATGGCATCACGAGCACCTTTTCCCATTTGCGATTTTCGAAAAAAAGTTTAAAGTGCTCTATCTCTGAAACGATGCAAGATATCTCGTTGCAGTTTATTTTATTTTAAAGATAATATTTTTCTGCTTAAAAAGATATACTCTATTTTGAAATATGTATTTAATTATTTTTACAGCAGCCTTCTAAAAAAAAATTTTTTTAATCAAAAATAATTTTTTTCTCAAAAATGCCAATCTTAAAAATTTTGATTTTTTTACTGTTAGTCAATACCATTGAGTACTACCTTCACTGTGAAGGAGAACTTCCACTTTTGAGTTTAACAAGTTTTAGAATCATTTCAAGAATTTAGAGAATTTTACAGGAGCTGCATGTCAAAAGTTCCAATAAAAGTCTCTAAATTTTTGTTTATTTGTATCATATGTAGCCTATTACATATCCTAAACAAGTTAGAAATCACACGTCAAACATGGTAAATGAGGTGCATTCATACTATGACTAGTTTTATAAATATTTAGATCTTGGTGCAATAAGTATTACTCTTGTGAAAACTGGCATGAATACAAAATTTATTATGTTTCTATATATTAAATTCAGTAATACGGAAGTAATATGTATCCGTCTTAAAAAGAATGTAATCACCAGGGCAACCTAGAATCATTACCTATCATGGGATATTTAATTATGTATGATAGAATTTAATAGAATGAACAATCATCCATTAATATCATAGTAATGGGTATATTCATCTTTTACTATCATAGTACCTATATTGCACAAACTTTGAACAGCAAGCAAGAAGAAATTTCATTTGTCCAACCAAGATCTCTGAAACAATTGCAAAATATTCAGATTCATAATTTATAAAAACGAATTTTTGTTGCCTGTGTATATTACTGTGAGTGATGGATTGCAAAGGTAAATGATATCAGTTGTTTATGAAATTGTCGTTAACTTTATGCTCCCACTTGGATCATCTCCTGGATATAGATTTCCACCTGCAAGACAGCAACATCAACACCAGTGTTCACTTCCTATTCACAATGTTTTAAGCATTATGGAAGCACCAGACCCTATTAGTTAAACAGGAAGGCATCACTAAATATCGAAGGAAGATACAGATACTGTTCAACAAATTATAAAGTTTATGAATTTCTAATTTCAGTTCTAAGCAGAGTACACTGCAAGTAATATGTTTTGAAACTTTACTGCATGTTTTTTTTCTTTTGTAAGCTATTTTTAAAGCTGTCAGTTTCTTATACTTATTAAGAAATAAAATCCTATGTCAAACAAGACTAAGATTTTGATTTCCTGAGACCAGTATGTGATTGTCATACAGGAACTGGTAAAATATATGGCAAAATTTTACATGTGTTTCAATAACTTGTCAAAATCAAAAATGGAAGTTTTCCGAAAAAAGAAAGGCAGTAAGTACTCAATAGTATTAATCAACAGCAAAAAAATAAATAAATAAATTTAGGATTGGCATTTTTGATTTCTTTTAATTAAAAAAAAATCAAAAGGCTGCATCAAAAAATATGAATACATTTTTTCAAAATTGAATATATCATTTCAAACAAAGAAATATTAGCCAAAAAAAAAAAGGTTGTGAAAAAGGTTGTTAAATGTTAAGAAAGTCAAATTAAAACTTTGAAAAAAAGACACTTATAAATATTTTATTCATCCTGTTAAAACCTATCACTCATAATTAATTCAAACATATCACATGATAGGTAATGATTCTAGGTTGCCCTGGTGATTACATTCTTTTTAAGATGGATTCATATTACTTCTGTATTACTGAATTTAATATATAGAAACAATAAATTTTGTATTCATGCCAGTTTTCACAAGAGTGTAATACTTATTGCACCAAGATCTAAATATTTATAAAACTAGTCATAGTATGAATGCATCTCATTTACCATGTTTGACGTGTGATTTCTAACTTGTTTAGGATATGTAATAGGCTACATGTGATACAAATAAACAAAAATTGAGAGATTTTTATTGGAACTTTTGATATGCAGTTCCTGTAAAATTCTCTAAATTCTTGAAATGATTCTAAAACTTGTTAAACTCAAAAGTGGAAGTTCTCCTTTACAGTGAAGGTAGTACTCAATGGTATTGACTAACAGTAAAAAAATCAAAATTTTTGAGATCGGCATTTTTGAGAAAAAATTATTTTTGATTAAAAGATTTTTTTTTAGAAGGCTGCTTTAAAAATAATTAAATACATATTTCAAAATGGAGTATATCTTTTTAAACAGAAAAATATTATCTTTAAAATAAAATAAACTGCAATGAAATATCTCGCATCGTTTTAGAGATAGAGCACTTTAAACTTTTTTTCAAAAATCGCAAATGGGAAAAGGTGCTCGGGATGCCATCTTTGGCACCCTGTATCTCGGTCCAGAAATTTTTTTGGGAAAAACCAAAAATTACGGGAATTTTATTTTTTCCTGAATTTTAACATATGTTCAATCAAAGAACTTCTGAGACTATGAAGGTAACCCCCCTGCCTGAATCGACATGGATTCGGCCTTAGAGATAAATCAGCTTAGAATTTTTTCCTTGACTTTGCAAACCATCTAAAATTAAAATTGTTTTGTTGCTTTCTTTAGTTGATAGCTAAATTTAGATTTAAAAAAAAAAAAAAAAAAAAAAAAAAAAGTATTTAAAAACAACTGTAAAAATTAAGACACATTAAAAAATGAAAAAGGAAGGTAAGAAACAATTTCAGAATAAATGTTTCATGATAAATATTTTACTAAAATTATTTTCATTTGGCTGTATTTTTTGTTGATTAATCAAATAGCAGTGGGTACAGGAAATTGATGCAATCCATGTCTTGATCAAAGAAATAAGAATTATTTTATGGGAAATTTCTACAAACGGTTGCTTGCAAAGCAGTGTTGCAGTCGTAATAAAAGCAGAGGGTTATACACTGACCTCATGAACCTTCATATGTAGGGTATACGCTGATGCTTAATTTGAGAGACAAGAGCTATATGGAACTTCTTTAAAAAATCCAGAAGGTACAGGACGTATACTCTTCACTACATCTCTGTTGCAAAGAAGATAAATTACATCTGCTTCCACGGTCAGAGGTTCCGCTTTCCCTGTAATAACTTTCTGTAAAAAAAAATTATATATATATTATATGCATAGAGTTGAATCAGTGGATTTAACAAAATAATACAAAAGTGTGAAATCCTGGATGATGTATGCATTCCATTTTTATTTATTTTGTGGATAAGCCATTGTATTTTTTTAATGAAGGATGTAAGTTCTGCTATTCTCAGTTCTCTCTAGAAAAAAAAAAAATAAAAAATACATTTAAAGATCTGGGATCTTCGATCTACAGAACTTTGTGCCATAAACTTTTTTAAGCTTAACCCTTTGAGCTCTGGTGTGTTAATTTCTTCAAAATTCCAAATGTCGCACTGGCACCAGTATTTTTCAAATAAAAAAAAGGGCTAAGGATATGCACGAAATAATGCATTAAACCTTTTTCAAATCAATTTGGTCGATTTTTCTGGTGCCGTTGTGGCATTTCGGAATTAAAATTATGTGGTAGAAAATTCTACCATCAGAGCTCAAAGCGTTAAGAACTAATTTCAAGATTATACTATTAAAAAAAAAAAAAAAAAAAAAAAGCTTGCAGTAATTGGCATATGATTCGATTCTTTATCTGCAAGCTAGTAAACAATTACAATATAATGTTAAAAACTGGGAAAAGCAAATTTTATTAAGTTAGCTAGTCAATCAATTTCTGAATTCCCCTTGGCAATGTTAAATGCAGAGTTTCCCCCAGAGGGTTTCAGAGGGGCGCTCCTCCTGCCCTTCAGTTTAAAAAATAGCGCCCCTCTTGCCCCTCATCCAAAAATTAGCGCCCTCTTGTCATTCATTCAAAAAAATAGCGCCCTTCTTGCCCCCCATTTGAAAAAACGCAACCCTCCAGCGATGATCCGGACGCGCTATAGCGCGTATATTACGAAAAAAAATCGGCGACGGAACATAAAAAATAGCCTCATACGGTTCTCGTGGGACGAGTAATTTTGTCAAAAAAAAAAAAAAAACGCTAAAAAAGGCAAGTTGCTTTAAAAATTGCGAAATAACGACTAATTTCCGGCAAGATTCGCAAAAAAATGGCTAATTTCGTCACAAAATTTTACAAAACGGCATATTTCCTCAAAAGAGCGTGGAAAAACGACAAATTTCTTCCAAAAATTTCGATAAAACAGAAGATTTTGTCAAACGAGTCGCGAAAAACGGCATATTTCGTCCAAAAATCGCAATAAAGAGGAAAAGTTCCATTTTTTTTCACGATATTCTCACGCGATTTGTCAATTTTCAGCGATATTTTCACGAAATTAGACGTTTTTCGCTATTTTTTCACGAAATTTGACGTTTTTTCGCGATCTTTTAACAACATTTATTGCCCTTTAAAAATAAAAAAGTGCCTTGAAAAATGTAAAAAGTGCCCCTTTCACAACAGTAGCGCCCTGCCCTTTTTTAAACCTGTGGGAAACTCTGTTAAATGTATGAGCATTTGATCCATTCTTATCTCAGGAAATTAATATTTTAACTTAATTTTTCAGTAACTCTTCTTTGTTCTCAAAATATTTCTAAAATCTATGCTTAATTTTATGTGAGGAGTTAAAATTTTACATTCAGTTTATCTTTTAACACGTAAAATATTAAACTAAGGGTAGATTTTAAAAATATTTTCACAACTAAAAAAAGAGAGACATTCTTTCAGAAAAGTAAACAGAAAAAAGATTAATAGAATACAATATGTATAATATTATTGAAAATATTAATTTTCCGAGGAAATATTTTAAATATAAGAATGAATCAAATGACAAAAAAATAGATATAACATTACTGAAAGAATTTCCCCCAGGTTTAAAAAGGGGCAGTCACTACTGTTCTGAAAAGGGTACTTTTTTGATTTTTAAGGGCACTTTTATAGAGTTGAATACAGAATCTAGCAGTTCAAAAAATTGTGTAAATACAGAAATTTCGTCAAAGAATTCAGAAAAAAATCCAAAAATTCCGTAAAAAAATTGAAAAAAGAAAGAAAAGGGTAAATTTTGTTAAAAGGTCGAAAAACCGGAATATATTGTTAAAAAATCATGAAAAACAGTCGATTTTATTAAAAGATAGCAACAAACAGCAGATTTTGTTAAAAGATTGCAAAAAAAATGTCAGATTAAACGCAAAAAAAAAGACAAATTTTGTGAAAAGATTGCGAAAAAACGTCAAGTTTTGTTAAAAGATGACAAAATTTTCCATTTTATTGCAATTTTTGACGAAATTTTGTCATTTTTTTCACAATTTGTTTGAGGAATCTGCCTCTTTTTTGGTGATTTTGTGATGAAATTAGCCATTTTTTGCAAATCTTGCCTGAAATTAGTCTTTGTTTTGTGATTTTCTAAGGAAATTTGCCTTTTTTTCACATTTTCTTTACGAAATTACGTGTCTCGTGGGACGTGTAAGAGCTATTTTTCACGAACAGTCGCCGATTTTTTGCATAAGTTAGGCGCTATAGTGCGTCCATATCATTGCTGAAAAGCTGCGTTTTTTCAAATGTGGGGCAAGAAGGGCACTATTTTTTTGAACAACAAAAGGGGCGCTAGTTTTGGTTGAAGGGCAAGAAGGGTGCTAGTTTTTGGATGAGGGGGCAAGATGGGCGCTACTTTTTAAACTAGAGGGCAGGAGGCGCAGAGCGCCCCCCTGAAACCCTCTGGGGGAAACTGTGTTACTGAGGAGATTTATGAAACTAACTGACTAGCAGTCTTAAGAGAGGAACTTGGTTCAACAGTTCATGATTTTTTTGGCTCAAGGTTTCAAAGCTGTCTTAAATTTTATGTCTTGTGTAAATCTTTTGGTTAAATTAAGCACAATCTGTTTTTCCAAAACTTATATTCCTTCAGAAAACTTAACTATAGCCATAGTATACCAAACCATAAATGAGGAATTCTATTGTAAACAGCTTTATCCTATAACTTTTAAAATGAAATTCATGCCTTGTATTTTTTTATCTTTTAGCAGAATACCTTCTTGGCATTCTTTCATTGTCAGAATCTATACAATTGGCCAAAAAACCATGAACATATAACAAATGTGATGTCACACTTATACATTTAAGTATTCTGAAAAATTAATTGTCCTGCACAAGATATTCTTCTCTATTGTGCTATTGAATTTTATGATGAGTGATTCAGAGCAGCAGTTAGGGCCACATGCTTCGTCTACATTACATAGTACTTCAAAAAATTATTATGAGATCAAAACATAGGACATTTCTTTCTTTCTTTGTTTTGTTTAAATTTTAATTGCTCTCATTGATTTTAATGATCACGAACTGTTGTGCAAGCAATGATTATAAAAATAATTTATTGTAAGAAGATGCCAAACTAAACTGGCAACATTGTATTGGGAAAACAGACCAAACTGTAAAAATGTCGAGTTATGAAGGTTTTATTAGAGAAATACTGTGTTTTTTATAGATCAAATTCAAAACAACAAAGCTATTCTTTTAATTATTTTTAACTGAAAGTTTTAATTTTTATTTGAAGTTATTTTCTTATTTATAATGTTTAGTATTAATTTATGATAGTCCAAAATTACAATATGTGTATATCCTTTTCAGAGAAATTCCTTTTTGCTGAATGGGAAATCTTCTCAGACTATTATCCAGAGATGATACTCCAAGATACGATGTCTTTGTTGACTTTGAAAGTATAAAACTTTATTTTATTTTTTCTATCCAGTCGTAAGATTATTGATAATTTTATTATAACACCAATGAAAGTTTTAAAGATATAGGGTAAAGGCAGTACAAATAGTCAACCATTTAAGTATGGTTACATATATATGCTTGTATATACAATATATATATATATATACTAGAGGGGAACACCGAGCCATGCTCGGTTAAAGTAAACTCTGTATTAAATTTTATATAAAATGAAATTCTCGCTCTATTATTGCTTTAAATAATTTATTTTATAATATTCTTATTTACAGAAACTATAAATATCAATATTATGAACATATTTCTAAATTTTACATTAGTTAAATATTTACAACGAAAGAACATCTTTCCATACTACATTTTTAGTTCTTTGATGTCTTTCTTTTGGAATCTGAACTTTTAGACTTGAACGCCTTTACACATGAGAAAGCAACATATAGCATTCCGTGCATAAAGACGGAAATGCTTAAATCCAGGCCCACAAAATCATATGTTTTCTCTTGAGCTTCGTGGACAGTGATGGCAAACTCTGGCCTCACATTGATGCTGGCTGTAAATTGATGGCGCTGCATAGTACATCCGAGATGGCCCTTGCTTGAATCCTGTGTTATTCTTGGAATATGAACTACGTGGCTGAAATTCTCGCCAGTAATTATTTTGGCCTTGATAATGTTATTACAAACCTCCGTCACAATCAGACATGTACCACTGCACAGCCCTTCTGATACAATGAGGTTCTGCAGTAAGATTATTATTGTATTCATTTTCAGCTTCAGTATATGCAGCGGAAGATCCCCAATGTCTACAGTATTAAGAAATTCTGGGGTGAACTCTAGTTCTCCCTCTGGTTGATCTTTTATTGAATCAAAGCAATAGTAAAGTATAGATTCTTCCAGAAGCCTTTCAATAATCTCCAAATTTATTCTATTGATGTCAGTGTTTAGAGGCGCGAGGATGGTTCTGTCTTTGATTGTTTCGTACTTTTGAGCAGCTATGCAATCCCCAAATACCTCTTATATTAGGTTTCCTTTTGAAAGCATATCTTCGGGAAGTTCAATTTCGTCCATTGAATTTGTAAGAATTTCTCCGTTCCCTAGCTCTGTTCCTTTTTTAGATAAAATTGGTTTGACCCATAATGACCCAATAAAGAAACACTTATATGAATTTTTCAAATATGTGACCCAGCCCAATAGTTTTATTGTGCCAAAAAAAATGCTGTATACAAAATTTCGTTAAAATCGATCCTACCGTTTTTTAAATATAAATAGCTTGACCCAGACCCTTTATGCCCCAAAATGACCCAGTAATCGAAATTTCTCGAACATGAGACCTAGTCCAATAGTTTTCTTGTGCCAAAAAAAAATGTTGTATACAAAATTTCGTTAAAATCAACCCACCTGTTCTTTAGATATAGCTTGACCATGACCCATCATAACCCACAAATGACTCTTATAATCGAAATCTCTCGATCGTATGACTTAACCCATTAGCTTTCTCATGTCAAAAAACTGTTACAGGCAAAATTTCAATTAAATTGATTCTGCCATTCTTAAAATATAACTAGCTTGACCCAATATGACCCATTAAAATTTTTCTCGAACATGTAATCTAGCCCAATGTTCTTCTCATGCCCGAAAATCATTGAATGCAATTTTTAGTCAAAATTGCCTGAGAAAATCTCTAGATAAAAATAGCATGACCCCAAAAATGACCCACTAACCGAATTTTCTCAAACATGTTACCTAACCAAATGGTCTTTTTGTAATCCAAAACAATAAAATATAAAATTTGGTCAAAATCGTTAGCGCTGTTTTCTAGATAAAAATGGCTTGACCCAAAAATGACCCACTAATCGAAATTTTTCGAACATGTGACCCAGCCGAATAGTTTTCTCGTGCCAAAAAATGATTGGATTCAAAATTTCCTTAAAATCGATCCAGCCATTCTCTAGATATAAATAGCTTGATTATGACCCAATAATCAAATTTTCTCGAATGTGTGACCTAGCCCAATGGTCTTCTCGTGCCCGAAAATGGTAAAATCCAAATTTTTGCGAAAATCGTTAGAGCCGTTTTTGAGATAAAATTTACACACACACAACTTTTGCTCGCATCATATATATTATAAAGCAGAAGTTCTGAAACTTCCAAACGAGTGTTTTCAAAAACTACCCAATGGATCTTTTTGCAGATTATATCATTCGATAGGAAATATTTTTGCAGAGGTTTATGATACAAATATACAGGGATAACTCTGATTTTTCGTACTAAATTTTGTATTTTTCGGTTATTTTTGATGAAAGGGTTGCCAGTAGTTATTTTTGGCGAAAATTATAATTGCTAAAAGAATCAAAATGGCTATATTTATTAGAAATATTACAAATATCTTGCAAATAAAAGCAGAAAATAACTACTGATAATATTAATAATAATAAAGAAAGACCGCTTAAATGAGGCGTAATATTATAAAAATATATTTATCTTGAAAATGAAAAAAATATTTGTAATGCTTAAAAAATAAATTAACGCGAAATATAACCATTGGTTCAACTTTTGGCGACTTATCCCTGGCGTTAGAATAAAAACATGAATTTGAAAATTTGATTAAATAAATTTTTGAATGATAGTTATTTCTCTTTTTATTATTTTCTTTCTCTTTTTCATTGAATTTCTGTATAATATAACTTACAGCAGAAAAAAGCAGATCTGATTGTAAAAGACACTGTAAGTTGTGAGTTACATATTCGTTTCTATGCGATTTTCATTTTACTTTTGTCACCAAAGAATGTCTTTTAAGCCGAAAATGCACTACTGACTTAGGCTCTTAAGGGTCACAATAATGATGTTTTTTTCAAGTGAAGATAATTTTTGAAGTATATTCTAATATTCAATCGTAAATTATATAGATATCAGTTAATATTTAAAATATTTTAATCAAATATTTAAATTTTAGCTTTAGTATGAATTTTTGCCACACATATACAGGGTGTTTCAGTTAAACGTTTCAGAACTCCTAAGAGAGGTAGCGTGCAGCCTGACGACTCGAAATCATATAGCAATGTGGGTCAGAAATGCTTTCCTGAAGCGGTGATGTACACAGAAGTACCGTAAAGTAAAGACACCGTAAGTGAAAAATCATTTTATTAATACATGTAAAAATGCAAAAGGTACAGGGGTCAAAGTAAGTGTTCGAAATGTCTGCCACTGGGTACAATGCACACCTCACATCTCCGGCGCATGAAAATCCGAACATTCTCGAATACTCCTGCATTATCTCGAATTTCTCCCGCAGCTACTGTGATTCTTCCAACCAGCTCTTCAGCATTGTCGATAGGGGTGTCATAAACCAGTGTTTTCATATGACCTCATAAATAAAAATCAAGACATGATAGGTTGTGTGGCCGAGCAGGCCAACGCACGTAACAACCACGTCCGATCCACTGTTGACCAAATTTTACATCTAGGTTGACCAAATGTTGCACAACGCCATCTAGCGCGTCGGGAAAGCATTTGTGACCCTGCAGTGCTATATGATTTCGAGTCTCTACCCATCTTAGGAGTTCTGAAACACCCTGTATATTGTAAAATAATGTCACACTTTTTCAAAAGTTTTCCCCCGTAATTTTGAAGAATGCGATCAACGAATATAACCCTTTTATTTCTTTTTGCAAATGTTTTTTATTGCTAATTTAATTTTTCTTACGCCATTTCGTCAATTTCACCTACAGAAAAAATTAGTTTTAGAATTTAGAAACTGAAGAAGGAAAGGTTATTCCATCAATTAAAAATCTACCGCCAAATTCCAAGATTAAATCTCAGTAATAGATGATCCTAAATGTCACATTCTCTTGACATTAAGCATGACATAAATATTAATTATGTCATCAAGTGATTTTTAATTCGACATTTTATTTCTACTTTTATATATGCTCTGCTAATTTGTTTTTCGTTATTTAAATGAAAAATTATGCTAATCTATATAATCTGGGTAATAATTTGCCGAAATCGGTCGACGGTATGACCAATTAGTACTGAAGGAAAAATTTTGGAATTCAAAGGAAATTTATGCAATTATGCGTTATTACTATTGAAAAATTAAACATTTTGAAATAAAAAATTCCTGCTGAATAAAATTTACAAGTTTTTTTTAATTAACAATTTCCTCTTAAATATTTCTCCAATCAATATTTCGCTATTTATCACTTTCGCGCCAGGCTAAAAAAAAAAAAAAAATGTATTTTAAATATTTTATTAGATAACGTAAATAACATTTTTCTATTTTAAAAAAAAAAAGTTTTTTTAAATCTAATTCTACTGTTATGTGTCTTACAGGTGGAAATAGCAGAATTACTTTTAAAAATGGTTTTATGTGTTAATTGTATGTTATTTGTTTATTTGGGTGTTTGAATTTACTTTTGTCATCCAACAATGCGATTTTATGCCAAGAAGGCATAAGCCGCAGCGATGTTCGCAATAACTAAATTCTCTCACTCTCTTTTAAATGTGTGAGAGCATTTTACGGTAATTTTTTGTGTTTAAATGTAACTATATAAATAGCAGTTATAGCACAAAAAAAATGCGTATAATGTATAAATTTTAGTATAAATGTCTTGCAGCTTTAATTGCAACTTTAAGTTTTGGCGCAAATGTCATATGCGCACCGCATTCGCACAATTGCAACAAAATGGTGATTTTATGCCTCACATGGTAAACCGATTATAGTTGTTTATTTATTAATAAACTATTTAACTTTCATTTTGTTTTTTAAAATAACATAAACCATTTTGTTCTATAGATATTAATTAAACTTTTTTATTTATTAAAATTTTTTAAATAGAAAATAATTAAAAAATATGTATGAAATTGGCAATTAAAAACGAAGTTTTCTCCAAATTGGCGTCAGAAAAAAATTGCACCAATGTAGTGCATACATGACATCTGTGCCAAAGTTTTTTCACTATACATAAGTAGGAAAAATTCAGTATAAATACCGATTACAGTTTTTTCCAAATAGGAAACTTTTGTCACAGATTTGGTCATATACTCATCGAGGCATCTCACTGGCACCAAAATGGCATTATTTGCCTCATATGGTAACTCAGCTATAGTTGTTTATCTATTGATAAGTTGTTTATTTACTTTCATTTTCTTTTTTGAAATGATATTAGTTGTTTTGTTCTACAGTTACTTTTTTATTTATTGTTAATTCCTGTTTAAAATGATAGAAGATAATAAAATATATGTAAATTTCTTTGGTACTCTAAAACGAGGATTTTGTCACATTAGGAAATAGTGCTAAACCTATTTCGTATATGATGTCTGTGTAGGGATCTTTTGTGAAATATGAAAAGTGTAAATTGGCTATTATTTGATTATCACGCCAACCAATTTCACCAAACTCTTCACCAAATTTACATAATTTTATCTTAAATAATTAAAGAGAAAATACTTAAATACGAAAAATCAAATTTTTTTTTTTTCATTTTTCAGGACTAAATTTTGCAACAATAAAGTAATTGTTATAGTGAAAATTTTAATGTTTTTTTTTTTTTTATCGTTGGCAATTGCTGTAACGCAAAATGTTTATTTTTTCTCCTGCCATTGTTTTGTAAGAGCTGGTTTTGTCAAAGCCATGTTAAGGTGGTATTCAAATTTTTGAACCCTTCCCAATTACCATCCCCTTGGGCCGATTTTGCTCATTTGAAATCCCCACTGAGATATTAACCATCTCAATGTATTTGACGAATTTAAAGATGATTCTTGCATATTTGTGCCTTTTGTCGCGCGGACAAAATTTAGTATATATATAAAGTTTTTAGGGAGTAATGAAAAGTTATGAAAAAACTTTTAAGAAGTCGTACCATGGTAACGACTGTAATAATTAATATTTCTTCAGATAAGTGAAAATTTTAAATCCTGTTGCCATAATGGTCTCATTTCGCTTCCAAATGTGCACTGTTAGTAATAAACTAAAATAGTTACTTCTTAATAGCTGGATTTTGTCCAAAGTTTAAGATAATTTAATATCTCAGTGGTGTCTAAATCATTTTCAAAAATGAGTAAGGTGCTGCCGGAAGGCAAAATTGTTTAAAATGCAAATTTAAATTCACCAGTTCGTTTCATCGACGGTTGATTTTGAAATATTGACCAGCGCAGGGGCATAGCCTGCTAGTTATAGTATAAGATAATAAATGTACATATATATGTAAACATACACATGCTCGGTGGCTCTTTTTTTTGCCACTTTATGCATACGACAATCCTTTTTGACTACTTTATGCACTAACGTTCTGTTTTTTTTAACTATTTTGTGTACCTGGCAGGCCTTTTTTTACTCTTTTTAGGTGCGTTCGTAATTATGTAAATACATAGCACCTTTAGTTGTCGTTCAGTCCGTCTGTCTGTCCGCATATAACAACGCAAAAACTACCTAACCGAATCATTTGAAATTTAAAATACATAATTATTAAATAATTTTGATGAGTCATTTCAAATTTTATGAAAATCGGATGCATAGATCAGTTACAGGGACAATCAAAATGATTCCGTTGCATCACGGTCAATAGGCAAAAAAGTTTAAAATGCATTTTAATCATTTAAAATTCAAAACATATAAATGTTACATAATTTTGTCGAGTCATTTCGAATTTTATGAAAATCGGATGAATAGATCAATTATAGGGACAATCAGAAGTGTTCTGTTATATTACGGTCAATGGGAAAAAAAGTTTCAAATATATTTTAATGGTCATGCATTCATTCGAACAGAATAAAATTGACATGAAACTATGAAATATATATGTGTACTAAAATATACATACTTTATAATCTGTGATGCAAAGAATATTTATTATTAAATTACAGGACCACACAAAAGTATTCCACTACATAATGCTATATGGGGAAGTATTATATGGGCCGTGTTTTAATTATATTAAACTATTTCACATTTTATGAATATGATATACATTGCTGAGGTGTAATAAAATTACTTCCTGTATATTTACAGGAACACAAAGACTTTGACCACTATAATGTATCCGAAGTACTGTCTACTATAACAGCAAGATCTGAATATTTTTAAAACTTCATTATCGTACGAACGCACCTCATTTTCTACGCTTCACATGCAATTTCCAACTTGTTTTCCTTGCAGCCCTTTTCAAGCTGTTTTATGTGCCTAGTAGTCCTTAATGCTTCATTTGATACACCCTTTCTCAAGAATATGTTAATTGGCTGTAAGATATATTTTGTGAATTAACTGTGGGGGGGGGGGGGGGGGTAGTAAAATTTGTTGTTTAACCAAAGGGAAGGGGGATGTGTAATTAATTGGTTGCAAGGGAAAAATAATGAAGAAATTTGTCAATTTGCTGTAAGGTAAAAGATGCAAATTTGCTGATCATTGATGTAAAAAAAAAAAAAAAAAAAAAAAAAAAAAAATCATCTATGCATCATGAAGAAAAATTGTCAATCAACTGTGTAGAAAAAAATTTGGAAAATTCCCCCAGCAGTTGCTTGAAAGAAAAAAAAAAGAACATGAGATTTGCCAATAAGTTGCAAGGACAAATCCGAATATTCCGTATGTTGCCAATAAAGTTTAAAAAAATTGTAAAATTAGCCAATTGGTTGCAGTAAAATATCATGAAATTTAAAGGTTATTTGAGGGAATATGTTGCAAAATTCGCTTGTTTTTTAGGAAAAGACCACAAAATTCTACTGATAAAAAGACATTCTAAACAAACACTTTAAAATATATTTTGGAACAGGATGTGAGTGTCCTTTTTTATTAGATTCTTGTCTGGCAGACCTTTTATTCTAGAGTGAACACAACTATCTCATGAGGGTGGAGTCTCAA
Organism: Maratus speculifer; assembly: GCA_964019185.1. Taxonomy (NCBI): domain Eukaryota; kingdom Metazoa; phylum Arthropoda; class Arachnida; order Araneae; family Salticidae; genus Maratus; species Maratus speculifer. The sequence continues at coordinate 116,050,319 of OZ025292.1, forward strand.
ACTTGCATCCCTTTAGACCTCAGGTGGTCGGTTTCAGTTATAAGAAACAAGTTTTCTGCAACAATTAAAAAATACTTTCAAGTGCATAATTAGGGAAAATCCTTCTTCAGATGATAATTAAATAATAATAATAATGACTTAGAAAGCAGGGAATAGCCACTCAACACACATAATCATCTTTCAAATCAATCCTAATGCTGGTGAAATAAATTTGCCTTTTTTTCTTAAGCTATAAAAAAGTTTAACAGAAATCCTGTATAGTAAGAGTAATTGATGCTTTATATGTATGTTTTCAATCGCTTATATGCATTATCAACTACTACCAATAATACCATATAAAATTTCTGATGACATCTAAATTTTCCATGTAAATATATATTTTTTTACTTTAAATCATGAAAATAATGAAAAATCTGCTATTCAGTAGCACATACATGCAATCGCCTGTGATCACTTATACATTTGTTACTAAACCTATGCTATTTACTTGACGGATGCATGGCCAAAGAACTATTGCTGTGCCCTCTTTTTTTTTAGTTCACCAAAATTTTCTTTTGTTTGTTTGATTGCTTATTATTACTGTAAAATATGAAAAATTTAAAAAAAAAAATTTAAATCAGCATGATATTAGATATTATAATAAAAACTATCTTATATAAATTTGTATATATTATTTGTATTTAATAAATTTGAACATTAAATGTGTGATAAGTTTTTAAATAATAATAATGCTGTTTTTTACAGTTTTATTCTTACAAATAATAATAATAATAATAATTGCCTATTTCTATTGCAGATGCTCAACCAACACAAATGGAAGAAGAAACTTATACTATGGTTAATGAAGTTTTGCAACATTCCAAAAGAATTCTTCTTGAATTACAGTTGTATCAAGGAGCTGGAAATGCAATACGAGAGGTTATACTTATTTCATTTTATAATAAATATCACTATCATTCTTTATATCTCATTATCTAAACTTATGTATTTTTAAAATGTTGAAAGATAGTCATATGAGGTAATCCTGGTCAAAAATCATCAACATCCAATTAATTATAAAAACTATGAATGGTATTGTTCCCAATTTTTGTATGGAATAAGCATTTTCTGATGATTGTATGATAAAAAGCTTATTTAAATTTATAAGCACTTAAAGTTCAAATAATTATAATTCTTAAGTGACTAAGAATTACCCCATAATCAGGGTAATTCTTGGTCACTTCTGGGAGAACTATCAGTCAGCATTATTTTTGATGTGTACATAAACTAGTAAAGTTAATTTTTTTAAGTGAGTTTAAAATACAGTATAGGATCCGTTATCCAGAATGCTTGGGACCCAGATCATTCTGGATAAGGGGTTTTTCCGTAATTCGGAACACTTTACCATAAGTATAAGAAATGCACGAAAAAATTTCATAAATAAGTAAATATGAATACTAATACATGTAAATATCTTAATTTATAGATGAATTTACACAAAATAAAAAAATAATTATAATAAAAGAAAAAAATATACATATATATGAAATTTAAATTTGAGATTTTGAAACAATCTTTTGATAGGGATTTAGTAAACATTTCTATGATAGACTTTTGCTTACGTCTCTTGCACTAACTGTTCTTGTATTTTGTACAGAGACATGATTTGCTGCTCATGGAAGTAGCTCCTCTGTTGCATGCCTGAAATTAATTGTTTGGCATAAAATACTAATTTTGCATTTGATATCTTTTCAACTGATTCATTCTGCTGGTTGTCCTTCTCATTATCACTTTCATCAGATATATTGTTTGTCATCATTTCACAAATCTCACTGTCAGTCATGTGATTAGTGGCAGGAATGTTTTCATTGGCTTCTAAACAATCTTCCACTGCTTCTTGATTAAGCAATTTAGCTTCTGGACAATTAAAGCCTTTGGCATATGCCAACAGATCAGCAATAATTTGCTTCTCTTTCGAAATCTTGAAAGGCTCATTTTTGTCATCAAAAAATAATGCAGATGGCCACAGATTGTACTATCCATGGATAAGTGTATCCTTATTCACAGCCTGCCATGCTTTAGCAGCACTCCAGAAAGCATATTTGATTGTGAAGCTTCTCTGGAATTTTTTTTATCCCAATTCCTTTGCTGCACTCTGTGAGCATTTTTTAAAAAGTCATTTTTATTGTGAGTTTTTAAAGATCTGTTATGTACAATTTGGAGGCAAACACATTATCCATTTCTAAGAATTCTGCTTCAGGATGGGCTGTTTTTTTTCGTGATCTTTTGAAGAAATTTGCCTTTTGTAGCGATTTTTTGACGAAAGTTGCCGTTTTTCGTGATCTTTTGTTAAATCTTGTCGTTTTTCGCGAATCTTTTGTCAAAATTTGCCGTTTTATCGCGATTTTTTGGACCATATTTGTTATTTTTTCGCGATCTTTTGGGGGAAATCTGTCTTTTTGGGGGATTTTGTGACGGAATTACCCATTTTCTCGCAAATCTTTTGACATAATTTCAGAGTGAAATTCGAAAAATATACCGAAAATACCAATAATTCGGTATAGAAATACCAAAAAATAGTCGGTATTTTGTGATTTTTAATGAAATTTGTCATTTTTTCGCGATTTTTTGACGAGATTACGCGTCTCTTGGGACGCGTAAGAGCTATTTTTTCACGTCCCGTCGCCGATCTTTTGCGTAATTTACACGCTATAGCGCGTCCGCGGCATCGCTGAAAAAAAAAACTAATCACTCTTAATCTAATCACTCTAAAACTAATCAATCTAATATAGTGATTATCGCTGAATATTAGCTGATTTTTAACGAATTTTGCCGTTTTTCCAAGATCTTTTGACGAAATCTGCCGTTTTTCGGGATTTTTATTTTATTTTATTTTATTTTTATTTATTTTTTTTTTTTTTTTGACAAATATGCTGTCTTTTTTCGTGATCTTTTGAAGAAATTTCCCTTTAATCGCGATTTTTTGACGAAAGTTGCCGTTTTTCACGATTGACGGGATTGACGATTTGACAAGATACATGTCCCAAGGGACGCGTAAGAGCAGTTTTTTCGCGTCCCGTCGCCCATCTTTTGCGTAATTTACGCGCTATAACGCGTCCGCGGCATCGCTGAAAAAAAAAAAAAAAAAACTAATCAATCTACTAATATCGTGAATCGTGATTATCGCTGAAAATAAGCTGATTTTTAACGAATTTTGCTGTTTTTCCATGCTTTTTTGACGAAATCTGCCATTTTTCGGGATTTTTTTTGACAAATTTGCTGTTTTTTTGTGATTTTTTGAAGAAATTTGCCTTTAATCGCAATTTTTTGACGAAAGTCGCCGTTTTTCGCGATCTTTTGTTGAAATTTGTCGTTTTTCGCGAATCTTTTGTCAAAATTTGCTGTTTTATCGCGATTTTTTGGACCATATTTGTTATTTTTTCGCGATCTTTTGGGGAAAATCTCTCTTTTTGGGGGATTTCGTGACGGAATTACCCATTTTCTCGCAAATCTTTTGACATAATTTGCCGAAAAATAGTCGGTATTTCGTGATTTTTAACGAAATTTGTCATTTTTTTGCGATTCTTTGACGAGATTACACGTCCCAAAGGACGCGTAAGAGCTATTTTTCCACGTCCCGTCGCCGATCTTTTACGTAATTTACGCGCTATAGCACGTCCGCGGCATCGCTTGAAAACAAAAAAAAATTGAAAAAAAAAAAGCGGTACCGATTTGCATTCCGGTTTTCGGAGCGTTCCGGTTTTCGGAGCGTTCCGGATACCGGGACGCCGGATAACGGATCCTATACTGTATGTAGAATGAATGCTGTAAAAGTTTTGTTGATGTCATAATTGTGGAAAAATAATACTTCAACGTTGTTTTAAGTATAAATACAAATATATTTCATGTGCAAAAGACTCATTACAAAACATTAAATAGTAAACACTTTTATATCATTTACTAGCAATATTTATTACTTCTTCATCTACTGTAAATGGATTATTTAATATCTGCCAAATTTAATGGCCTGTAAAATAAGTACTGAGTGTTTATGCTTTTGATTCTATGTTGTTTATGCTAACTTAAGTTTCCAGCTCTTTTTTTTTTTCAACAAATTTTACTCAAAATTTCTTGACAGATCTTTATCTAATGCACAGCATAATAATTATGTTCCTTTGTTGCATTATGCATATTTTAAAGCATTTTACAATAAGTATATAAGTATTTATTAAATTAATATTTCCAGTATTTTTACTTTTGTACAGTTACCTTCATGCATTTAACTAATTTAATGCATTTCAAGTAATTGATATATTATTACTAATTTAACATCCGGTATAATATGAATTTTTAAAAACATTGATATCACATAATTTATACCAATAACAAAATAAAATACAGTCGAGTCTCTCTATAACGAAACTCCATACATCAAATTTCTCTATATAACAAATTTTTAGTAGGAACGGTCTCCTTTTCACATGATTACATTAAAAACAGTCTCTATATATAGCGAAATATCTATCTCCATATAATGAATTTTTTCATAAATTGGTCTTCATTTATTCAGTTTTAAAATAGCTTAAAAATCATATGGAATCCATTTTCTATCACTTATTTTTGATTTATCATTCAGTGCTGAGTTTTTTTTTTTTTTTTTTTTTTTTTTTTTTTTTTTTTTTTTTTAATATTACTTCTCTCCTTCTTCTTTCAGTCCAACGAGTTCACCCCACCTCCCACACACCTTTCAACATCCTTCTCAAAACAGAGTCAATTAGATTGTTATACATATAATAGAGGCCTTTAAATAAAGAATTTTTCATTCCTTCATTTCATTCCTCCTACAATTTTTCATTCCTTGCTAAAATTTGAGCATTTTTTTTTCTTGAGAGTTTAACAATTTTAAAATCAAAACAACAAAAAATTACAGATTTCTTCGTCTGAAATTAATGCAAGTCTTCCTCATTTAATTTTCATTAAGCTTTCAAATGTCTGTTCTCTTTTTTGAAACTGCTTAAATAATTAAGAAGTAGAATATTAGGTTAATATTTATAGCGAAACACTTCAAATTCTTAATTAAAAAGATCAAAAATAGTATTTGTTCAAAATTTACACATTAAATACGATTTTTAACATCATTCTCTATACATCGAATTTCTCTATATAACAAATTTTTTACTGGAACGATGTATTTCGTTATATAGAGACTCTACTGTAATTTCAATTTAATTGCTATGCAAAACAGATTTCAATTTATAGACTTCAGTAATAAAATATATATTTTAGTAATAAAATATATATTTTATTACAGTTTAATAATTTAAATAATAATAATGATTTTTATAATATTTAAATAATAGTAAACTTTTTTAAATAATAGTAATAATACATTGCAAGTTGAATAAAAGTACTGATGCCAAACACTAAATAGAGATACTCACATAAAACAGTTTGCATAAACTACACACATAAATTCCTAAAATTAATCTCAACAAAATATTTCAAATTTCAATACTGGATCTTACATTTTAAACAAATAAAATCACTCTTTTTTAAGGCTTTCATTTTTTTTTTTTTTTTTTTTTTTTTTTTTTTTTTAATTTAAGTAATAAGTTAGTAGTAGTAAATTATTTAATTTTAAGTTAAGTAAATTTAAATTCTATGAGAATGTGCCTTTCTTATTTGTTATCAACAATTCAAACTTAAAACACTATTTCTTAATACAACTACTGCTTTAATAATAATTTTAATTTAAATAAATTCAATTATTTCTTCCAACTATTAAGACAAGTGCATTAATTTTATCCATTAACATTATCAGATTTAAAAAATAGGAAATCAATATCAACAAAATTATTAAAACTTTTTTTTTAAACATTATAGTCCAAGAGCTACCCGCACAAAACCCGAAGTTATCAAGCACAAGAAAAAATCCTTTACTTTATGGAAGAGTAGTAATAGGGGAATCTAATAATCATTGTTTGCCAGATGCAAAGTGGTGCATAAGCCAAAAATTAATACCACCAGTGGTTGATTTGTAAGATTAGCATTGTGTTTGCCATACAATCAAAGGTATGAAAACATGGAAAACTCGGTGCAGAAAAACACAATGCTAATCCTACAAATCAACCTCTAATGGTATTAATTTTTGGCTTATGCACTACTTCGCATCTGGCAGACATGAATGATTAGATTCCCCTATTAATATTCTTCCTTAAAATGAAGGACTTTTTTTTGTGCTCGATGACTTAAGGTTTTGTGCAGTCGGCTCTTGGACTATTAATAAATATGGCTGTTATAATCTCTATCTCAATGCAAGCATTTGATTGCACATAAATTATCATAAATTACCCACAAAAATATACTTTTGGCTCAAGAATGTCAGTAGAATAAAATAATCAAAACACCTTAACTTATAGTTCCTTGTGTCAATCCACTACAGTACTCTGCCGTTCATCAAGTAGTTACACAATTAAGTTATAGTCCACACTTAAGAGTCACTTTTGAAAAATGTAAACAACAGTTCAGTTTGACACTTTTAGAACACTTTTTATACAGTTAGAATGTTCAACACTCAGGCACACATTGTGTTTCTCCTCGACAATAGATACAAAAACACTCTGTACATCCACTCTGTGCTCAGTTGTTAGCACTTTAAAATTCAGCTCAACTCTCAGGCATAAACTACACTGTAATACGGTTCGATGGGCAGTGGTATCAGGTTATTTAATCACATTGCTGTCACTGCCACCAATGTTGCACTCTTACTTAGTGCACCCAACTTCGAAGAATGTTCCTTTATGTTAATATATCAGGGTTACCACGCCACCTGGAAAACCGGGAAAACACAGGGAATTTTAAAATCCCCTCCCAAAACAGGAAAAATCCTAAAAAATCTGGAAAACACAGGGAATTTTTTTCTCTACTATTCCAAACCTATTTTTTTTTTTTTTTTTTTTTTTTTTTTCGACTTTTATTTTGAAAGCCGAATTTTATGTTATTTTTTAAGATAAAAAATAAACCAATGTTGTGTATCAAAGTTATCCTATAATTTTATGTGTCCTGTATTTTAATATAAATATTATTTTGAATGCATAAAGTAAGTAAAGGTCTTTTCTTTTCTATTTCTACAATTTTTGTGATATTATGTTCAAGATAATTGATTTTTAGGTGAGATTCTTTAAAATTTTATATTCTTTAAATTATTAGATACAAAGTTTTTAGATATTTTAACATTCATTTACAAATATTTAAAAGTATTTTTTAGCAGAATGTTTGAGTATCGCTTTACTGTTTTTATTATTCTTAATGTAAAATGTGAGATTCAATAATAAATGTAACAAATTTAAAGGGTTTTTTTATTTGCTCATATCATATATTTGTTCAATTAATTGGGTAATGGTAAATTATAAGATGGCTAATAATTCTACATACATGCATATATTTTTGCATACTCAACATAGAATAAATGCGTTGCAGTACAGGGAAAACACAGGGGAATTTTTTCTAGATTAGAGTGGCAACCCTGTATATGTACTTGCGATATAACTAAGTTATATTGGGCACTTTATGAGAAGGATTGTCAAAAGAATGTTAAACTTAATCAATTAAAATTAACAGTTTATTTGCACATTATTTATATTATATACAACAAAACATTATTTACAGTTAAGAACTCGTAACAAATTTTTCCAACACAGATCTCTTTGCACCTTTCAGAGATGATATTTTTTCTGCAGTAAAAGTGCTTAAACTTTTGTAATTGGATGCAACATTCAGACCAGGGTTGGGTTTTTGACGTCAAAAAGGGGTTTTTGACATGACAAAGGTTTAAACCGGATTAAACCGTCAAAAACCTGTCAGAAACTGTCAGAAACCCATAGAGTCACAATCTGCTGCGGTGTACTAAAGTTTGTTGTTAAATTTTAAAACTAAGAACAGGTGCCATACATTATGTTGAAATTTAATTATATTATGGGTAATTAGTAGGTCTTTAAATATTTTTAATTGATAAAAATTAAGGTAAAAATCACAGATTTCAAATCTCAGAAATTTATCTCAAAATGGACATGCAGAATTATTTATGTTTAAATATCTTGTTTATTTATTTATTTATTTATTTATTTATTGACATAGCTAATATTTATAAGTATTAATGAATTAAGTGTCGTAAATGCAGGATTTTCAAAAGTGTAGAATTCGATATACTTGTTTAATATTTTTTTTAATGCTATATACATAATATCCAATAGGTTAATTTGAATTTAAAAATAATGCATATTATTTATTATATGTATGATTATTACACATCATTTTTTATTCCCCACCTCCGCCTCCTTACCCCACAGCACACACGCTAATAGTATTAAAAATACAGATAATGTTTACTTTGATAGCAAGGTAAGACAAGTAATTATTCAACAACTGAATACTTAAGATATTTAACAAAATTTTAAAGTATTCAGTGAAAAAAAAAAAAAAAAAATCATAAGTATTTGTATAAGCTAATTTTTCAGCATAGTAAATAAATAGGTTGAATATTGTAAATAGATACTCAGATATTTATAGAAAGGAGCTAATTTTTTATTATTTTTATGTTAGTTATAAATTCAAAAAATGACTGACAATTTAAAATTCAGAATTACTGATTTTTCAGAAAAATCAAATAACAATTGTAAAAGTCAAAATAGAAAAAATATTACACTGATCTATGAAATATTTCTAAAATACAAAATATCATGTAGTTTTTTTATTATTATCTAAATAAATTCATAATTTAAAAAATAAAACATACATGAAATACTTCCAATTAATTTGATTACATAATCAAAATCAATTCAAATGAAAATTATCAAAGTAGAAATTTAGTTCGATAATCCAATTCATTTGCCCTACGTATCACATGGTAGCACATAACCAGTTTTGAACATCTTTCTGTTCCTATTCAATTACAGAACCTGTCTAATCTTTAATATTATTTTAAACAATGGATAAATTTGGTTATAAATAAATTTCTTCATAATATATATCCCTGTATATTTTGAATGCACATTAAAATTTAATAAATAATATTACAAAAGATAAGTTTTCCAAAATCTAAGGTTTTATTTAATATTCAAAATATGTTACTTCAAAAATTTGAATTTATTTTTTCTACAGCATATTTAGAAACATTTTCTTTATTAAAAGCAAATAAATTTTACTTATTAAATATAAATATAGGTAGATATATATATGTAAATAAATATTTTTATTTACATATAAATATAGGTTTTTGACAGTTTTTGACATTTTTGACAAGGAGGTTTTTGACATGACGGTTTAAACCATGGTTAAAACCGTCAAAAACTGTCGTGTGTCAAAAACTTGCCAACCCTGATTCAGACGATTAAAAAATTTGGTGAAAACTCTAAAAACTGAGGCGTTTTGACTTTTGAGACAGTTTTACTCATTTTTAACTCAAGTTTTTACTATTAAATTTTTTATATTTTTGTGAAATTGTAAGCAGGTCTGGATAGATGTTTATAACCTATTAAAATTTAACGATAAGAACTATTCCTTTTCTTACATTTATGGATCAGGCCAAAAACATGAAAAAAGTGAGAAATAAAAACTTGAAAAGGCAACAAAAACTTTTTTTTTTTTTTTTTTTTTTTTTTTCTTTAATAGACCATTGAAACAAAAAAAATCTTATTAAGAGTCATTTTACTGCTAAATATCAATATTTTTTCTTGATTGTTTCAACAGACTACAAAAACATTCTTTTTTTATCACCTAAAAATTTCAAAGATAACAATTATTTTTTTAAATATATAAAATACCAGATGATCCCCAATCCTCCATACCTTTTTTGGCAAGTCAGACAGATTTGAGGTTCATTTAAGGTTATTGCAGGCTGGAACAATACCAAATAAGTCAGTTAGTTATATTAAAAATATATTACTTTTAAAATTAGCACTCCTATAAGTTACGTCCCTCAAAATATTTCTTATTTATGTCTTTATTTCATATTCTTAACTATGGCAGACTATATCAACAATGTTGTTTTTTAGAAAAACCATTCCTAATAAAAAAGAAAAAAAAGAACCTTACTCTTCACCTTCGTTTGATTGATGATTTCTGCAAGAAGTGTCAATGGGGAAAATTTATGGTTTTATGTGATGAGTTACTATGCATTGTAGTTATTTAATACAATTGAACCTTGTTATCCCAACACTCTCGGGTCCAGAATAAAGTGTCGTCATAAGCAGAATGTTGCGGTAATCGGAGTTGGAGAAAAATTTGCATATAAAAAGCTATATATTTAATTAACTTAAGACAATTTTAAACTCACAACTGTTCTTGTATTTTTAAGCAATAAAATATTTTTTTTTAACAAAATATGCACAAAAACGAAATTGAAAAAATAAAAATCAGATTTCCAATGACTCACTTTTTTATTGTTACATGAAATACTAATGAATTAAGGTTTGTGTATCCCTAGATGTGCTTACTACAATTGTGTTACTATTATTATATAATGAATTTTGAAAATAACCATTGTTTCAAAAATGATTATTAGATAATTTCTGATCAGTTCAATGGAATGCAATACTTTGGTTGTAGTTGGGGATTTCTTTTGTTCTAGCTCCATATCACTTTTGATCCCCGAGTCTGAAAGAATGTGTGTCCATTTCTATTTCATAATTTCAGAAATCATTGCATCTGGCGATATGATAACGTCCTTTTCAAAACCGACATACATATGACATCCCATGTTTTATCTGTTTCACGATCTAACAACACTTTAAACAATATTGGAAGGGAAATGTCTTCTTTATTTCTTTCAATACACTTGAGATCTAATGAATTTGGATGAAACTAGCATGTTTGAAACAGTTATGAACACTCTCAGTGTTAAACACAGTGGATGAGTAATCATGGATTGGAGGATGGCGAATCCACAGGAAGAAATCCATCCTTCACTAAATCCGTCATTCATAGAGCATGTTTTTTTATTATTATTATTCAGATAGATGATTGAAATATGAAATGAAATTTCTTTTTTATGTCAATGGGCATTTTAGACACTTTTGTGAAAAGTTTGGCTAAGACATTTCTTGTCGCTTAATTCCCGTGCTTGTAAGATAGGTTATGAAAAATGGACAATTTCTGTAAACCATTGGGATATCTGGAGTTGAAAATTATTCAACGGCGTAAAATCTGGAGTTTAATCCAGGGCCGGCGCCAGGGGTGAGGCAAGTGAGGCGACCGCCTCAGGGCGCACCGTAAAAGGGCGGCATTTGTCTCGCATATTTGTATAGGTAAAACAGACCAAAATATGAGTGAATAAAAAACTGATGGCTATTCACAAAAATTTGAAAAAAAGTTTTGTTTTCATAATGAAAATGAAAATCCGAAGACCCCCCCCCCCCTCCCACCGAAAAAAACTCTTTCACTATGTTTTGGGGAGAAGGGGAGAGGGCGCATTTTTACAGTGGTGGAAATTTCATTTTTTTTTTCTTCAGCTAAAGTGTAGAATCATTTGCTATGTATTTTTTAATTCGAAATTGAATGACATTTCCGCAGGTCGATATGGTTATACATTACAAAGTTAGGCAGGTTTTATGAATGCAAAGTCATAAATGGTTTTATCAATAAAAAATTATGAATACACGGATATTTTGACAACTTTACTAACTTTGAAGAAATTTGACAATGCTGATTTCAATTATTGCTGTTTTGAGGACATTAAAAAAAATGATATTTTTTGATATGATTTAACGAACAAGTTTTGGACGTAAAATAAGAAAAGCTGTGCTCAATAATAAAACTTAACTTTCAGCATTGTGCATTTATAAAACTACCATAACTTTTATAAAGAATGATCGTATAGACTTGCGAATGATCTTATTTGATCAAGAATTTGAAAATACATAATAAATGATACCCACTTCACCTAATTTTAAAAGGTTCAAGTATCTTATCCCTCGATGTATCCCCCCCCCCTTCCCTAACAAAAATACCAAGGTAAAGCTTTATTAGCTCACAGGCTATCATAGCCTGAGAGCTTATGTGCCCGTCCGTTCTGTATGTATGTGCGTAACGCGATAACTCATGATAAAAATATCCGATCCACTTGAAATTTTGTATATAGGTATATCCTGACAAGGCGCTTCCCTGATTAGTTTTTGGAGTTCATTCGATATGTATAAGAGGGGGAACGGGGGGCTCATGCCCCCCGTTAGTTGATATAAATGGGATTTTCATGCAGAATTAAGTTTTTGTTCAAAATTTAGATTAGGATCATTCTGATGAGGCAATTCCGTGACTTATTAGGTGTTCATTGAATAAGTATAAATAGGGGGAACAGGGGCTCTAATGCCCCCCCCCCCCCCCCCCCCCCCCCCGTTAGTTGATATAAATGGGATTTTCATGCAGAATTAAGTTTTCGTTCAAAATTTAGATTAGGATCATTCTGATGAGGCGATTCCGTGACTGTTATTAGGTGTTCATTGAATAAGTATAAATAGGGGGGGACAGAGGTTCTAATGCCTCCCCCCCGTTAGTTGATATAAATGGGATTTTCATGCAGAATTAAGTTTTCGTTCAAAATTTAGATTAGGATCATTCTGATGAGGCGATTCCGTGACTGTTATTAGGTGTTCATTGAATAAGTATAAATAGGGGGAACAGGGGTTCTAATGCCCCTCCCCCGTTAGTTGATATAAATGGGATTTTCATGCAGAATTAATTTTTCGTTCAAAATTTAGATTAGGATCATTCTGATGAGGCGATTCCGTGACTGTTATTAGGTGTTCATTGAATAAGTATAAATCGGGGGAACAAGGGTTCTAATCCCCCCCCCCCCCCCCCCCCGTTAGTTGATATAAATGGGATTTTCATGCAGAATTATGTTTTCGTTCAAAATTTAGATTAGGATCATTCTGATGAGGCGATTCCGTGACTGTTATTAGGTGTTCATTGAATAAGTATAAATAGGGGGAACAGGGGTTCTAATGCCCCCCCCCCTTAATTTATATAAATGGGTTTTTCAAGCAGAATTTTCAGATTTCGTTCAAATCTCTGAATAGTTTTGGAAGTTTAATGGTTAAGTATAAAAGAGTGGGATAACTCCTTTTAAATTATATAAATGCTAAATGGGTTTTTATTAAGAATTATCTAACTTGCTCTGAATTTTGGATATAGATTTTTTATATGATAAAGCATGTCTTTGATAGTATAGGAGGTTCAATGATTAAGTATAAAAAAAGAGGAAAGGGGAGAGCTGTTTCCCCTTCTTAATTTTTTTTTCGAACGGAATTAACCCTTGAAAGTATAAGGCTTTAATGTACAATTAGTATTTTGTAGCCTGTGAGCTCAATGCCATCAGTTTAGCTGGGCAGTATTCTTTATTATTTTTGTGGGACTCATCGGATTTTCATGTCTAGTGACAAAACGATGTTCTTCTCTTAATTTTTGTGAATGGCCATCAGTTGTTACTATTCAGTTGTTACAACCTATTTTATGAATAAAATATAAATTTTACCATTTTATTCGTCGAATTTTAGCTTTGAAAAAAACAAAATACGTGTGGCACTCGGGACTGCCGCGGTAAAGCTATTGCATATCATTTTTATCAACTTCTGCAATTATAATTATTTATTTATTTTTTATTTATGCAGTTTTTTTCATTGCAATTTTTATCATTCTTTTGCTTTCGCGACAATTATTTCAAGTTAATAAAATGAAATCGGCTCCAAACATTTAATCCCAAACCCGCTATTTCCAAAACGGTTCATAACGTTATTTTTTGTTCTCGTGATTTTTTTTTTCTTTACTTCAGAAATGAATTTCTGTTATGTACTATTGTTAGTTTGGTTAAGCAAATTGTTGTAAATGTTATCAAACTTTGTTACAGTTTTCAGCATAATACATTACATTTATTTCTCCGCGATTTTTGGATTACTCAAGATCTTTTAATGCAATTTTCAACATGAGTTTTTGTAATAGGAATGTTTTTTTCGTAATAGGAATTTTGTCATTAGCTTCAATTGTGAATTTATTTGTGAAAAAATTTCTTTTAGAATAATTTAAACCGCTGTAATAGATTTTATCTTTCTGCAATTTTTTAATTTTTAGCGACCTTTACTTTTTTTTTCCTTTAGCTTCGAAACAATTTTTCAACATTATTTAAAAAAAAAAAAAAAAAAAAAAAAAAAAAAAAAAAAATCGGGATTTAATCTTTTAACGTAATGTACTAAAATTTGTCCTCTTTTCAGTTAAATTTATTCGTAATTTGCTTAAAAATCTTCGAATTTTTGTAATTTTTTTTTCTTCGCTCTGTGGTGGTTTTTTGACTTTATAAAAGAAATTCATTTTTAATCTTAAATAAATTTTACTATCTACAATTTTTGAAATTCCTAATATACCATTTTTAGTGCTCCCTCCCCCTTTTTTTTTCTTTCGCGATTCGCTGTGATTTTTCAGCATTAGTTAAAAAAATCCAGTTTCAATCTTACAGTCCAATATAGTACATTTTGTTCTTTTAGCTATAACGTTAAATAAAAATTCATAGAACGTTTTTTTTTTTTTTTAATTTCGCTGTTTTTATTCCGATTTCGCGTTTTGTGCAATGTTTTGATGGGACCCGGAAACGCAGCGAACTATCAGGTTAGCTGTGTCAATAAATAAAATTATTTTAGCAAATGAAAATGTAATTGTTTTCTATATTGATTAGAGTGATACAGAAAACGATTTTTTATAAACAAAATTCAAGGTGAATTTATTATTGAATTAAATATTTCATTGTTGATAGTTGTGTTTTTAAAAATAATATTTTTAGTGTAAAATTTAGTGTTAAATTTGTCAAACTAAATTTGAAATGATAATGTAATTTTCTCTGCATGTCATAATTTTTCTATGTTATGTCAATAATATATTGCGAAGTTTGCTCTAAGTTTATTTATTTTTTATACTTTATAATATTGATTTTGACATTATAATGTGTGACTTCGCCAAAGCTAAATCAAGATAAATTATTCGCTTCTTGAACTTTTGTCTTATTTTTAGTAGACCCCCCTCCGCCTTAAACAGAATATCTATTGTAAAATATATTCTACTTATAATCTACTGCACATTCAAAAGATAGCGAGTTGAGAATAGTGGAATGTATTCTTATTGCCCTTATCTAGAATTTAAAGAAAGAAAACACAGGAACATTTCTGGAAATTCAATGTTGAAATAATTTAAAAGTGATATTAAAAGAATCAAGATTTACAAAAGATAATGAGTTGAGTATAGCAGAATGAGTTCTCGTTGCCCTTATCTAGAATTTAAAGAAAGAAAACACAGGAACATTTCTGGAAATTAAGTGATGAAAAAATTTAAATGTGATATTAAAAAAATCAAGATTTTTTTTAACAGTAAAAAAAAAGGAAATATTAAGAATTTAACCCCCCCCCCCCAAAAAAAATGTACTTTTTCTCAAATTACCCCCCCCCCCCCCAAAAAAAAAAAAAAAAACTAAATTGTATGACGCATCTTGCGTCACCAAACCCCTCTCTGGTCACCCCTGATTTTCTTATCAATATTACCAATATGCGATTTTGTGTTGTATATACGATTTTAAAAAGATAAATAACTTGTTATTCTATATCATAAATTTTCTGTTTGAAATTCATGCACAAATTTTATACGCAACATGATTGATTTTAAATGTTTGAGGTTTGACATATTGTATCTCAGTAATATTCATTTTAAAAATATTCTTTACCTGTTGTAATAGAATTTTTTGCTATTATTCATACCGTGCTTAATTTTTCGAAATGTAAAACAAGGCAAAAGTGTTGCTGTTGCTCTTTATATGAGGCTTTCTGGCTTTTTTAAATAAAATACTAGTAGAATATGATTTCTTAATTTAATTACAAGTTAACTGTTATTACTTTTTAAAAGTTAAAAAATAATAATAAAATAAATAAATTACGCAGTTTAACTATTTTAATTTCCTTAAATTTAAATACATCTTATAATGCATTTTATATTTATGCAAAAAAATTATAGTTATTATATTAATTTACTTATTTAAAAAATGATTAATAATTAAAAAAATCTTTTGGCATTGGGGCGGCAAAATAAGGCTCGCCTCAGGCGGCGAAATGTCTAGCGCCGGCCCTGGTTTAATCGTATAAAAAAAAATGGACTTTGATAAACTGATGTGATAAGCAGAGTGCCGTAGAAACCGAGTATCAGGATAGCGATGTCAGACTGTACATCATATTTCATCATTTTTATCCATTTTCATTTATTGATTAATTAGTTCATCAAAAAAAAATTATTCACATGAATACTCTTAAATATTTGTACATGCATGTTATACATAAACTTGTTTTAGAGACTTACAGATAATAAACACTCACAGTTAAAAAAATGCTGGATGGTTTACTGCACTTTATAATTATATTTGTAGAGGAAAGTATGTGTAAGAAAGTTAATCATGATTTGCTTATACAGTCAAAGCTCTAAAACCTGCACAAGTTAGGACCAAAGGTTTTGTGGATTATGGAATATTGCAGATTATAGAGCATTATGGATTATGGGTCATTTTATTATTCCTAGATGGTGTTTTAATTCTAGAATCATTATAATATGAAAAAATAAACATGAAATCTAAAAATTAATTTAATAGGCTATCTCAAAAAATGCCTTTTTTAAGTTATTTTATTTAAAAAATTATGTGCATTTAAATAAAAATAATTACATAGGTTCTGCAATACAATTTCTTTTTTACTGTTAATAAAATAAGAGTTATATTTTAAAAATAAATAAATGTTTTATTGTGATTTTTTTTTTTTTTTATCGTTTTTGGATCACTAATTTGTAAATTGGGTGTACAGATTATAGAACTTTAACTTACTTATATGCAATAAATTTGTGGATACATGTAGGATTATTTACTCTAAGGGAAAAAATGAGCAGAGTGCTACTCAATTAGGAAGGGTACTACTTTAGCAGAAACAGAGCACTAGTTTAGTCGAAAGGAACATTATTTCAAGAAGTGTTTCATTGTGTTTAGTAAGATAAAGAATTAATTCTTATATATAAGGTAAATAAAATAACATTAATTTTGAATGATTTTATGAGTTATAAATTTAAGAAATTAATCTGTACAGCATGATTAATCCTTCCTCTGGTTTTTCCTAAAGAATGAAGAAACTCCATCATTTTTGCAAACTTTCAGATACACATTTAAGGAATACTGCGATAAAAGATTGATATTTACAAGTAATCTATATATTTTTAAGTGTAAGGTGCCTGTAAGTAATAATGTGGAGGGAATGTTGCATATGTGTTATGCAAACATATAATTTTTTTTAAATATTTAAATTACATTTTATTTATTTATTTTTATTTATTTTTTTTTTTTTCTTCCCTGTAGGCAATTGCAATGCCACATAATGAAGAACTTCAGATAAGAGCTTGGGATGCTGTGATACCATTAGTTGTAAAACTTAGAGAATTTTATGAATTTTCTCAAAAATTAGGTAATGAATTTTTATCTGTCATATATTTATTTTGAACTTTGTTACTTAAGCATTAAAAATTGTTAATGTTGTGCTTTTTACTAATTTTAAATACACTTATCATGTACAGTAGGACCTCTATTAAATGATCTTTGATTAATCGAGGTAGTGTGGAGGATTTCCTTTTAAAACTTGTTGAGCTATTAAATTTTGTTATTTATTTTTATCATTTAAAAAAATATTCTGAAGTTTTTTAATCTAAGAAATGTTAAATTCGCAAGCACAGCAATTTTTTTATATACACTTTTTATTAACTGTGGTTTCTGATATCCGAGGTACTAACGGTTTCAATTAGCTTAGACAGGGCTTGAATTTCAGGGTGGGATGGCGGGATTTGCGCCCGAAATTTTGAAATCCCGCCCAAAAAAATATCGTAGGCGAGAGACTCCCGCCCAAAAAAACCCACGAATTTTTCGAAAAATCTTGCATTTTGAAATAACGATTAACACCCC
Source organism: Maratus speculifer (assembly GCA_964019185.1). Classification (NCBI taxonomy): domain Eukaryota; kingdom Metazoa; phylum Arthropoda; class Arachnida; order Araneae; family Salticidae; genus Maratus; species Maratus speculifer. Next base: position 116,068,311 of record OZ025292.1, read on the forward strand.
CTTTTTTTGATAGTGAATTTTGTGATATTTTTGTGCAACTGAAAAACATATTTTGCGAGTTTTTTGCTGTGAAAAATTGTTGAAATTCACGCTTTTTTTCCGCAACCAATCCTCAAATTTAGCATTTTTCCCCCCGCGATCGATTGAAGAGTTTCGTGCGATTTACCGTCGCAAGAAAGGCATAATTACATTTCAAATTTTCCAAAAAATTAACGCATTCAATTCTAAAAGTTATGAAACATCGTTTATCAATTCCGAAATTTGGATAGTTATGTCTGAATTTCCGGGCAATTCCCGATTTTTCATAGCTTTTGAACCGAGCTGAATTGCATATTTTCACAATCAATTTTATCAATCGTTCGCAGAAAATTTTGTTAGATTATCGCAATAAAAACGCCGATTTTCTCAAAGAATCGCGAAAAAAATTCGACTTTCCTTAAAAGATCTTGATAAAACACAAATTTCTCTTTAAAAAATCGCGGAATAAACACGAATTTTGAGAAAGGATTGTGAAATAAACGTGAATTTCGTGAAATGAACGCGAATTTTGTAAAAGCAATGCAGAATAAATGTGAATTTCATGAAAGCATCGCGGAATAAATGTGAATTTTGTGAAAGGATCACCATATAAACAGCGTCGTGCAAAACGGAGAAGGGGGGGGGGGTGAAGGGGCGATCGCCCCAGACGCAGAAACTTAGGGGTGCCAATTTTCTATTACCAATGTCATTTTTGGCCAATAGGAAGAAAAAAAAAACACTAAACTGAAATTTGCACCGAGAGCAGTTTTCTTTTTGCACGTCCCTGCATATAAACCCAAATTTATCAAAATGCGTCTTAAAAAAAATGCGAATATCATGAAACTCGAAATAAATGTGAATTTCAATAATAGATCATAAAAAATGCTAATTTCTTTAAAGGATTGCGGGAAAACGGCAAATTTATCAAAGGGTTCTTCAGGGGTGGTTGTGAGAAAAAACTTTTTTGAAATTTCAACAAATTTTCTGAAAAGTTACAGCAGATTGAATGAAAGGGGGGGGGGGATTTACTTTCGACTCTGTGTTTTTTCCGCTGCCCTTTGATGAAATTTGCGGGGGTTTTTCTTGATTTTTGGACGAAATTATCAGACTTTTTAAATTTTTGGATAAAATGTACAAAATTTCCTGGGTTTTTTACGAAATTTGGTGATTTTTTCACATTTTTTTGATGAAATTCGTGGATTTTTCGCGATCTATTAATGAAAATTGTGATTTTTTTTTTTTTTTCACGATTTGTGTTTTTCCACAGGTTTGACGATATTTTAGTTTTTTCTGTGATCCCTACCCGAAATTTGTGGTTTTTTTTTTTTTTTTTTTTTTTTTACAAATCTTTGATGAAATTTGTGTTTTTCTTTCACTATTGTTTCACGAAATTCACGGTTTTTTCCATGATCTTTAGATGAAATTTGAGTTTTTTTTTCACAATTATCTAACGAAATTCGCGTTTTCCCAGCAAACCTCTTACGGTATTTACAATTTTTCTGTGAACGATTTGCGAAATTGATTTTTTTGGGCGATGATTACTCGAAATTCGTGGTATGTTTTTTGTCCGGATTCATGGCGATTCTTTTTTTTTTTTTTTTTTGGAACCAAAAACTTATTTTTGGAAAATACAGAAAAGAATGCCTTTGGATCGCTTAATGAATGCAAAATTCTTCAAAGGATTGCTTAATAAGTACTGATTGTCACACAAAATCATGTAAAGCATGCAAATTTGAACAATGCATCGCGGAAAAAAATGCCAATTTGTCAAAGGGAGTTAATGAACGCTAATTTAGTCGAATGGCTGCTAAAAAACTGCAAATTTCATTGAAGAATCGCAAAAAAAGATGTGAATTTCGTCAGAGGGTTGCCGAATAAATGCGAATCTTGTCAAAAGGCTGCTAAAAAAACGCAAATTTCGTCACGGAATCACAAGAAAGATGTCAATTTCGTCAGAAAATGCAGCCGTCTGGAAAACAACACACACACAAACATATTTGTTTATTGTTATAGGTGTAATTTTTAATCAGAAATAATGTATATTGAACTAACCTTTGAAAAATTAGATTAACCCAAACTCAACTTGCAGCAATCTACACTAAACCTAAAATCAACCTAAACGAAAAACAGCATTTAATAGACCTGAAACATAAGTAATTAGCACAGGAAGGCAATTTATGCCTTTGAAAACTAGACTATATAAAATCTTGACTTTCTTTTAAAATAAAAAACACATTTTGCATAATTATTCTGGGTTGTTGATAAAAATTGCTTCAGTGGTATTTTGACATGTCTGTATTTGTGTAATTCTTTAGATAGCGCATAAAATAACAGTAGGTTTTAAGGATTTTTTTTCCTCCCTCCCAAACAGCTAAATTCCCCTCCATTTATAAATGTTGAGAGGGAGTCTCCCCTCCTCTGGAAAATTGAAATTCAAGCCCTGTTAGATAATCAAAGTTGCATTGTATTTTATTTACTGAATTCAACCATACAAGTTTCAACATGCACATTTCAGCTATAAAGTTGATCAGGTATGGAAATGATTTCTCTCACAGAAGGCTATTTATTATGTATGCCCTTAAACAAAAATCTCAAAAATCATATTTATAGTACATATTTATTTGGATTGAGTTTAATGTTAATGATTTGATATTCAATATGATCGCTCATGGAATTAGAGTCAAACTTCAAGAGAAAGGACAAGAAAAATTAATATGTTTTATTATTCCATCAAAACTATGAAAACATTGACATTGTTAGCAAGCAGATTGATAAAGTTCATTAAAAAAAATATATAATAATTTTTTACTCACTGGTATTGGGTATCTTTTCACTTTTTTTTTTAAACTGTAGTAACTTGAAGTAAAATATGCAAGATTTTGACAACTGAGATTAGCCTATATCATTGATGTAAATTACACTGTATACCAATTAAAACTTTTTTTTTTTTAATTTTGTTTGAAATATTTTTTATCTATGTTGAAGATGTTAAAAATTGAATTAAACACACAAAAAAAACTGGACAATTTAGCGATTCAGAAGTGCTATAAATAGCACTTAATATACTGTCATTATGGTATATTAATTACTTGTATATAGTGCATTATATTACTCGTATATAATGCACACTTTTTCTCCCAAAATTTAGGGCAAAACCCTGGGTGCACGTTATACACAGAATTTTTTTTTATTGCTTTATGTAATCACATGATATACCTATGAATCAAGAAATATATTCATAGAAGAAATTAAAACTTTAATCTTACTATATTCCTGCATTTTTATTTCACTCCTTGCACTTTTTTTTACAAAAGCGGTGGTAACATTATTTAAACACTACTTAGCAATCCTCATTAATGCTACTGCTTTTTATGTAACAGTAACAGCAAAAATTCATGTAATAGATACAGATTTGCACTATAAATTAAAAAATCTGTAAGGTTAAAAAATTCTTAAGAAATTTTTTCAGGAAAATGGGAAATCTAGAACTTTTTATCTAACTACGACCCAAGTAACTCATAAAATTTTAGTAAGATTAGTACTCTTTTTTTTTTTTTTTTTTTTTTTTTTTTTTTTTGTACAGTGTACAGATAAAATTTTAGCAAAAATACAGATTTCTGGAACTTTACATTTTTAGAATTACAGATTTTTCACTCACTCCTTACACAAAGTCAAAAAAAAAGAATTTTAACTTCATTTCTAGCCTGACGTAACATTCTTTTCGATTTTCTTTACTGGAATCATTTGATCATTCATTACCTTGCATGTCAGATTTATGGTGCACGTTATATACGAGATACAAAAAATCGCCATTTTTCATTCTAAAATACTGGGTGTGCGTTATACACGTATGCGCGGTATACACATGCATATATATTTATTTGAAAATTAGTATAGTCATTTATTCATTTTTATACTTAGAACACATTTAAATTATATATATATATACAAGATATTGTTGCAAAAATTTTTTTTTCCAATACTTTATACTTTATTAAATTACTTTTCCTGTCTCTTACAAATATATTATTTATTATTTCTATTTAAATTCTTTTTTTTATTTAATGTGTATGTTAATGATTATCTTATTCCAATTTCTAATCTTAAAAAACATTTCCCCTTCATCTTTCTTAAAATTATTATGTTTTAAGGCCCCACACTAGGCACAGAAAAAGAGCCGGATAATAATGTAAAGTCTATGGGGGCATTCTTTTCAAATATCTCCCTCAAATTTTAATATTTTTACATGATTTTCTTTGCATAGGATAACTGAGAACGATCCACAATCGGCCTAGTTTTTACTTTTTCCATTTTGGTTTCAGACTTTAAAAAAAAAATTACTTTAAATTTCAAAACCGGTTTAAACCGGCTCTGAAATTGAAACTACTATAATATGAAAAATATATAATCAAAATCGAAAAAGTAAAAACTAGGATGGTTGTGGATCGTCCTCAGCTATCCTATGCAAAAAAAATCATGTAAAAATATTAAAATTTGAGTGAAGTATATGAAAAGAACGCCCCCATAGACTTTACATTATCATCCGAATCTTTTTCTGTGCCTAGTGTGGGGCCTTAAGATTAAGATGCCAGATCATTTTGAATGCTCTTTAAACCATTTATTTTTTATTTCCTATTTTGTTGAAGTTTTCGCTTTGTGCAATTTTTGTCAATGCAGCATTTTATTGCGAATATAGTATGCTTGCTGGAAATTAATCAAAATGCTCTGATTGGATATTTTTATCTTAGCGGGCATCGATTTGTGTGGATCTTATACGAATGTGTCTATAACCTTTGTTGTGTTTAGTGGGGGAACATTTCTAACGACGTTCCGAAAAGGAAATTAAAGTGCGTGATCGTATTTCATTAGTACGCTGCAATGTATTTGGCCGCAAACGACTACAACACATGACGTAATATAGATTAAAAAACTTTATGGAATGATGTGTGCCATATTCATAGGAAAATATAATTGAAAAATCAAAATAGATCTTACCTGCATAAACTTGAAAGAGAAAGTGAGCAGATTCACTCAGAAGAATAAGTTCATAACATTTTTAGTAAAGAACATTTATTTATTTTTATTTATGGAGATAAATGCATAAAAAATTCTTGGAGCATATTATAGCTTTTAGACGATACTACTCTCATATTTTTTAGAGCCGGGTATGGAAGGCATATTTTCACTTTCACAAAAATATGTAAATAATAGAAGAACTCATTTTTAAAATGAGTATAACTTTTCTTCATTTCTCTTGGAGAATAAGGGGGAACAAATTTACATACTCAAATAAAAGAGGAAGTGCTCCTTCCTATGTTGAGCATACACTGTACTGCTAACGGACATTTTTAAGTGAGCAACTTCCAACACTTATAAAAAGAAAAACGTTCCTTCAGGAGAACACAGCACTCTCTAAAACCGAAAAAATATTCCTTTTTACGAAACTTTCTTTTTTTTTTTTTTTTTTTTTTTTTTTTTTTTTTTTTTTTTTTGAAATCATAAGATGCTTCTTTCATAGACGAATAAATCCCAGAAAAAATCTCCACAAAGGGACACAAGACTTTCCCTGTCCCCTAAATAATTCCATTTTTTTTTTCTATTTAACAATGCTGAACGTTAGTGGTAATAAGTCGAACAAATCATTTCTATTAAATTCGCACACATTATTCTTGCAGGTATTTATTATCGTAGAACTGCCGACGACTGCCCTTCACCAATTCGAAAAACCGCATCCCGTCTCAACTGCTCTCATCTCAACTGCCTAAACGACCGGAGGCCGCTCCGGAAAGGAGGCGTGGGTTGCCATAAAAATAAAAATACGCCAAATGGCGAGGCAAAAGGAAGTGGCGAAAAATAGAGAGGCCAAGCGCATCGCTACGAATAAGGACACAGTATTTTAAGAATGAACTTTTATATCAGCAGAACGATGCGGAGCCAAAACTTGATACCAGGACGCACTAACTTTTAAATTACGTAACAGAAGAATAGTACCTGATAGGACAATAGGCGGAGTCATAAAGCAGAAGTCGACACCCTATCGAACATTCTCGAAAAGACTAGAAACCTCCAAAACCGGAAGGAACAAAATTTTTAACTGATTTCAACATTTGAAATCAACAAAAAGTTAGGTAATAAAAATAACTTTACAGGGGAGAGTAAAAAAAGGCGAGAATTAAGATAATTTTTAGGATGCGAAATATATAATAAATGAATAAAGATAAAACCAAAAATAGGCGATAAATTAAATTAAATAAAAAATATGGCAGTGGTTAAGAGTAACCACCACAACTTTCTTCACAGGAGCTCCTTAAATTAGCTTGCATGAGTTCAGAAAGCAGATTTTTGTCATATTTTTTTTATTGTAAAATAATCTTTAGCTGTTTGCAAGTATGTCAATATGTTGAAATAAACGGATCCAATTTAAACATGTACTTTTTATCAGAGCAGCTGTTGTGTCTCCAAAAAATGTGTAATTGGTATGAATAGGGAGATGGAAAAATTGGCAAATTTTATACCAAGTCACTAAAACCTCAAAATTCACATTTTTGGCATTTTAGCTTATAATTTTTAATAATATTTTTTGTGATATTTTAACATTATTTCTTGATTTCATAAATTATTACATCCATATAAAAAAAGTTTAGATTTCAATAAGTTGCATATTAATTTCTACAATTTCTGAAAAATTAAAAATAAATAATAAAGATCAGCTTGTTTAAATTTGTACCGCTTGTTTATTTTCATTTTGTTTTGCTTTAGAACTTAAATAAATGGCATGTCAAAGATGTTCACTTGCATGCCCCTGTCTCTGATCTAAGAAATATTACTCAATTAATCAAGAAAAGCCATAAAAATACATTTAAACACAATATATATATATATATATATATACAGTAGACTCCCTCAAATCCACACAGCTTGGGACCAGAGGTTTTGCAGATTTTAGAATTTTGCAGATTTCTGGTCATTGCTTTGTTTACATTTTTTTAAAAGTAATTTGAATGTAATTAATAATGAAATCAAAAGTATAATGAATGCTTATAATATGCTAAAATATTAAAATAAGTAATAAACTAAAATAATAAAAAATTAGATAGTTTTTAAAATGATAAAAATACTAAAAGCAAAGGTCAAATTAATAATCAATAACGTACAATAAAATATTCATTATAGAGATGAAATGTGTTTTTCCTAAATTATTCAATGAAATTTGCCTCATAAAGGTACATTACTAATTCACATCAAGATCATAAAATAATGAAGCTTTATTTCAGATTGTCGTGTCCAGCTCAATGAACTGATTGACTGTGACTAGGACTGGGCGATGTCTCAATTTCTACATCGTGATGCATCGCCTGAGTAAAATCACGATATTCCGATGCATCGCGATGTTACTTCTGTTACAAGTAGTAGCATGGTTTATTCATTTTTCAGTTGCCAACAAAATTATCACTTTACTCTTTTAATTGATACATTTATTTAATGATGTACTTTATTTAATTATTTTATGGGAGAGGAATTAAGAGTATCTGCAGTAGAGCATTAGATTGACAGCCACTGATTACTACTGTAATCATGAATTTCTGTTGCTATTTTAGATCATTTATATATTTAAAAAAAAATATATATGAAATAACACAAACATGTTACATAAAACAAACACATGGATTTTAAAAATGGGCTAAAATAAATTATGTATTTATAATTATATACATCAACTATTTTTCTGAAAGAAGAAGAAAAAAAAGGAAAAAAAATTACAATTATTTAACATTTACTTCTCAAAAGATTATGTTAGTATTAATTTAAATCTGAATTTAGTGTTAAATCTCAAATTTTGATGGTTAAATTTGAATGTAAAAATATACATAAATCTCTATAAATAAAAGGAATTCCGAGGATAATTAATTGAGGCACAGGAAAATCGTCTGCTAAGAAAATCTTTTTTCATTTTGAACTCTATAAATAAAAGGAATAAAGCAGAAGAAATATAAAACAGATAATGTATTTATCACAAAAAATCGTCTGCTAAGAAAATCTTTTTTCATTTTGAATAAAATTAAATAAAATATTGAAAACATTTGATTTAAACTAAAAATTGTATTACTAAAAGTTTTCTTTTTTTTTCAGAACCTTTTAATACTTTATAACGATGAAAATGACGTATTTCAGACAATGCATTTCTGCATGCTTCCAGTTATTGATAAAATCATACAAATTTCAAGTTCGTTTAATATTGCTAATACGGACCCGGGCAACGCCGGGCGGGTCAGCTAGTATCAATATAACGAAATTATACTTAAAACAAACTAAAGCTGACAAAGCCAAAGATGTTTAATTTATCTAAACAAGTTGAACATGAAGGTTTTTTTCCTTTAAAATGCATTTGACGTAATTTTATTTTCATTTTATTTTATTTATTTATTTACTTTTCATTTATTTTTTTTAATTGCTTTTCACCAAATAACGAAATTTTCATTATTTTTTACGGACAGTGTACGGAGGTTCCGCCGAAATTTTTTTTATAAACGTATATATCCTCATAGGAAGAACATTCTGTATTTTTTTCAGATTTTTCGGAATATGCCTGTATGGAGACCTTCATTGTAAGTTGGATTGGAACCGGCTTTATCGCAAAAGATCGCCGTTTTTCTGCGCATGCACATTCCCTTACTGTAAATGTGAAAGTTCCGATTTCCACGAACCGGCAATCATGAGTTATGAAAGGAGTTATGCCTCTTCAGGTTTCTACACCGGTCTTACACCGGCATTAGACATCGGGAGAACCGATGTCTGGCGATCGGCGTGACGCATAGCGAAACTGAAGCACCGATGACTTAAATAATTTGTAAATTGATCCCCCTTCCTTATATAAGATTAGACTGCAAAAAAACCATTATTAATGCACAGAATTGTTGTGTCAGTTTCAAAGTACTTCCTTTACTGTTTGAGCAGCAAATAGAAATAATGATTAAAACAAAAAGAAACAAAAGCAAAATCCCCTTATTTTACTTACAATTTAAAAAATAATTGGTATCTTTGTTGCTAATTGGACGATTTTTATCAAATTTGCAGCAAGTTGTAATCGTAATGAATTAAGCTGCGTATTAATTTTTCATTAAAATATAATAAGTTCTGAGAAAATTATAGTCCCTACAAAAATAGCTCACTGTTAGAACAAAGGGGGGAAACATGTATGATCTGCGGTTTGTTTATTTATTTCAGAGAAGTCCGACGATAAGAGAATCAGATATGCTTTCCATCCACTGATAATGTTTTCTTTTGCAATTCAAAAAGAAAAAGAAAAGAAAAGCAATTGAGAATTAAAGAAAAGAGCATTTCTTTGAAATATTTTAAACCGGAACAATGTTTGTCATAATTTCACAAACCGGAACATCGTTCAGTTGAATTCAGACTCTTTTCTCCGGGGTGGACTTAAGTGGCTCCGGGGGGGGGGGAGGCTTTATAGAGTTTCGGGAAGGAAATCTTACCTTTTGATCGTTGAAAATGCAAAATTTCAATTTGTTTTCCGAAGGGGACATTTCATTTATCCGAGGAGGGGGGGGGGGGATGTTGATTATCATTATCATTAAAAAATAGCTAAATTAGAAGTTTCTTACCAAGGATGAAGTAATATTTAGAAAATCGTAAGCAGTAATAAAAGGAAGTATTTCTTACTAAAACTAACAGCGTCAATTGCTATTTAAATTATTATATTGATTACAACAGCTTTGAAATAACAAAAGTAATTTACTGGAAAAATGTACATTTGACATAAGACATCGCCGAATTTTCGCATATGCACATCGTGATCAAGATACTGCCCGCTAATCATAAAAAAAACAGACTTGTAATCGAGAATGTGATTTGATTGTCATCCAATTTAGACATCACCGATCAGCGCCGTGCGAAAGGGGGGGGGGGCGAAGGGGGCAGTCGCCCTGGGTGCGGAAATTTAAAGGGCTCCAAGCTTATAGTATCAGCGTTATTTTTTGCCCTATTACTAGAAACGTAGGGGGGGGGGGCGCCAAATTGAAGCTTTGCCCCGAGTGCAGTTTTTTCTTCGCACGCCCCTGACACCGATATCTAAATGAGCGGGGAAAAGTTCGATCGCGAACTCTCTACTTGCGATAGGTCACTCGTCCGATGTCCGATGTGTACGAGACATCGTAGCAGAAACCAGTTACGTTACGCGCCGCTATCTCCGTATTAGGAATGTTTCATGAGAGGGTTTGAAGACCGTATGAGAAAACCGGTCTTACTCATCATCGATGCGATCTCCGTATGAGTGATGATACTTCATGCGAGCGTTGGAAGATCGGAGGTGAAACCGGTCTTACACATCGGTCTCGTTCATCATCGATCTGGTATGAGGCATCGTATGGCCCGATGCATCGCTAAAAGAAAGATCCGGAAACCGGTGTGACGATTTACGATTTAAATCGATATTTCGCGATGTATCGATGAGTCCTAACTGTGACCGCGAGATAACTGTTTCGGAACATTCACGAACCGAAACTAAAAACATATGTGCACGCAGCTCGTTTGTGTTCAAGATATTAGTCAGAATGTTGTATTAATTGTTGTGTGTAATGTGTATGTAACGTATCGTAATTAAAGTGTGGTGTACTGTATGACAAAGAGTCTTCACTTATAAAATATCTCACCCACCTCACGACAAGATATGTCACAGATTTAGCCAGACTTAATAACTAAAAAAGTTTGATTAATACATAAATATATTTGGTAAGATTGTGTTTACCAATGATATCAGTAATATCTTTATTTTTTCAGAAATAAATTATTCTTTCTTCATGAAAAAACATGAATTCAATAATCTTAACAAAAATTACAAATTAAAAAATATATGGAGTTGATATAAAACTAAAAAAGTCAAATTTTGCACCTATATCTGAACTGAAGGTTTCATTGTTTACATCTGTAAAATATGTGCGGATTTTAGAGAGTTGCAGATTTTAGGAGTGCGGATTTGAGGGAGTCTACTGTGTGTGTGTATATATATATATATATAAATACTTTTATAAATACATCCAAAGTTATTCAGACAATACCAATAAAAGAACCAATGAAACCAGTATTTTTACATTCATATTATTATATATATATATATATATATATATATATATATATATATACAGGGTGATTCTAAATTTTTTTTTACAATAAAAGAGGGGTAATAGTACACATCAAGACAAACAATATTAAATGGGAGACCAAGGGTCCAAAACGTTTTCAAAAGGGGATAGCCGCCATTAAAGTTTAGGGACCAAAATTTCAAATAAACATAAAAAATGGAAAAATCGGTCGATTGATTTGTGGTTTTCACTAAAATTATTTTTTATGTCGGCATTTTCTTGAAATTAAATTATAAAGATAAATTTTAAAAAATGTTGATAGAGGGCGCTTTAGACTTTGGACTAACGAACAACTATTTTTTGCATCTCATTAAATGTTTTCGTAAGCTTAGACTCAAACTTAAATTTTAAGCTCAAAATCTGTAATTGGGAGTGGTTAAGTAACACAAACTGAGCTGTGTTCAGAGGGTTCAAATTTCAAACGATTATAAAAAACAGAAAAATTGGTCGATTGATTTGCAGTTTTCACTAAAACTATTCTTTAAATCAGTATTTTCTTGAAAATAAATTATAAAGATAAATTTCAAAAAATGCCGATAGAGGGCACTTTAGACTTTGGAGTAACGAACAACTCTTTTTTGGCGTTATTTTTTGCATCTTATTAAATGCTTTCATAAGCTTAGACTTTAACTTAAATTTTGAGCTCAAAATCTGAATAGCTGGGAGTGGTTAAGTAGACAAACTTAGCTGTGTTCAGAGAGTTAAAATTTCAAATAATTGTAAAAAACAGAAAAATTGGTCGATTCGTTTGCGGTTTTCACTAAAACTAATTTTAAAATCAGCAATTTCTTGAAATTAAATTTTAAAGGTAAATTTCACAAAATGCCGATAGACGGCGTCTTAGACTTTGGAGTAATGTACAACTATTTTTAACTGTTATTTTTTTAATCTCATTTATGCTTTCAAATGCAAAGACTTAAATTTTGCAGGGCTCCCAAATGGTCCCCTTTTTCCCGCGAAAGTCCGCTTTTTAGAAAAAGGTCCGCTTTGGTCCGCTTTTATGTGTTTTGGTCCGCTTAGTCCGCTTTCAATGATTAAAAAACGAAGAAATTGTTCATTTAGAAGACAAAAATATATATATATATATATATATATATATATATTTTTTTTTTTTTTTTTTTTTTCTTTTAAGAAAACGGCAAAATTGTGGTGCATGCTGATGTTTCATGCTCTTTCAATGTCTAAATTCACACATTCTATAAGGCATGAAAATAAAGTAAAGAACACTTCCACCCCCTCCCTATTAAGCAATCAATTAGCGTTTTGAAGTCAAATGGAACCGGCCACTCATCATATTGTGATTTCATTAATCCCCCTTTTCTTGTGATTGGAATCGTTACCGTTTCATCCCAATGTATTCACGTGACTCGTTCGCAGGTGCTTTTACTTTTTAAAAGTACTTTATTTCAGTAGCAATAGATTAATAGAGAATTGAATTAATTAGTCTCATAGATTCTTATTGCTGATGAAAAAGAAAAAAAAATGTGAAAGAGAGAAAAAAAACAGAAGAAAAAGTAAGTATATACTAAATATTGTAATTTGACAAGCATGTTTCTTACATTAACAAAATAAACTATGCCGATCGCACTTTCTTTTTCCATATTTCATCGTAAGATGTAGATACCCCTCTGGAGAGAGACAAAGGGATACCTTATTAATTTTTGCGAAATAACTTTTTTACTTTCGCGAAATTCCGTTTTCATTCTTTTAAAATTATAATCAAGATTTATTAATTTTATGATTTAAAAATATATATTATTTTCTAACTATAATAATTCCATAAGAGTAGGAGATTAAACTTAAGATATATTGCTTTCAGATTTATTTTTTCACCTATCTGAAAAAAAAAAAAAAAAAAAAAAAACATTGAAGTTGCGTTTATCTGTTTTTCTTTATTGGGTATGGAAAAACATTCACATTTTCTCCCAAAAAATGGTATGTTCGCTAAGTTATAGCTGTTCTGCTATTAGGTTTTCAACTCATCAACCAATCAAAAAGATAACTCTTAAAAATAATAAAAACAAAAGTAAGTATTTTAGGGTTTATATATAAAGTAAACTAGTCGTTGGGGGCCACCGTAATACTTACCCATCATGGATATGTATATGAAAATAAAACATGTGAAAACTATTTATACAATGCATTGCAATTCATAAACAAAATTAAAATATTGTTAATATACATAGTAATGCTATATTAAAGAACTGCTGATTATCGATATCGACAAATTAAACTAGTCGTTGGGGGACACCGTAATACTTACCCATCATGGATATGTATATAAAAATAAAACATGTGAAACTATTTATACAATGCATTGCAATTCATAAACAAAATTTAAATATTGTTAATATACATAGTAATGCTATATTAAAGAACTGTTGATGTACCAATTTCGACAAATTATATAAAACGCCAAACTACTCAAGTAGTACGGAACAGCGTAAAAGAAACATCCTTATAACTCCAAAAATAATAATTCTATTAACTAACAATTAACTGCGTCGGATTAAGCATCTCATTTCCAATTAAAATATACTTCTGAATTGAAATTTGAATGAAATACAGGGTCATGAAAAATTGAAGAATGTGGAAAACATGATTACAAATATCTCAGCAACTAATAATCCGATTGACTTCGTTCTACATGCAAAATATGTGTTATTTTATTGCCTTTTATGTCCATTCCTTAGAATAAAAAAATTCGAAAATTTTTATATACCTTTCATCAGAACGAATTTTTCGAGAGTCCGAAAAAAATAGTTCCGGATAATCGAGGTTGCTGATATTAAATAGGGTTCGTCCCATTCTTACATACTAACTACATACAAAATTTCAAGTCTCTATCTCAATTTGTTCGGGAGATAGAGCGTTTACAGGCAGACAGACGGACGGCAAAAATTTTTTACTAAAAATATGTTTTTCGGAATCTCCACTATCTAAAACGTGTAAATCCGTCAAAATTTTTTTTTCGATTTTCAAAACGATTGCAAGACTTACCCTATACTACGTATGATGGGTAAGTAATAAAAACTAGGCAATGCCTCAAATTTTAGATAACAAACTTAAGGACCACACACATAGCACTAACTTCTTTCGGTCAGGCGTCGCTATTTTTGATCTTTCGTGTCGGCGCTTTGATGTATAAATTGCTTTTTCAGTGAACTTTTTTGAACTTCAAGAGAGAAATCGAACTCGAAATCAGTTGACAACTTTACGACTGAAGATGGGGTAGATAAAACTTTCCCTTCCTTTCTCAATTTGGTAGGGTCAGTTTCTCAAAAATCGTTTAAAGAGGTTTCACCTTTATTCCGTTCGGAAACAAAGATAGATTTATTGCTCTGTTAGTGTAATAAAAAGTAGTACTGTTCGCTCGCAGCCTTAATTTTTTTTTTTTTCGTGCATTTTACACTGAACGTGTCAGTTATTTTGCGCTGCTTCATCAATTTCGATTTTTCGATGATAACCTTTCTCTTTTATTCTATAAACGAACTTCAGTTCCTGTCCTGTAGTTTTTTCCCTCCCTAAATCGTTAGCTAAAAAGAAATAATAAATCTATCCATGATTACTTTGCATGGCAAAACATATTATCCACCTAAAGAAAATTATCTGATTGCGTTAACATTCGACTTCGGATGTCACTTAATAAAATAGGAAAAAAAAAAAAAAAAAAAAACGAAAACAAACCACAGATGGTTATTTTTTTCTTGGCAGCTTCTGTTAATTGGGCATTTTCAGCAGGCGTCGTAACTTTTTATTAACTTGTTATATTTTAATAAAAATTTGCTAAACTGCCTAACTTACTATTATTACAACTTGTTGAAAATTTGAAAGAAATCTGTCAATTTACTTAGAAAATACGGATTTTTTTTTTTTTTCCAAGCTGTAAGGGGGGAAAAAGTTGGTTTTTCATTCCATTTCTTGTTTTGTTTGCTTTCAACTATCTTCACAGATTTTTTTTCTGCACTTTTAAGCAATGTAAATTTGTTAACACATTAACGGAGTCTTTTATATACAGTAAAACCTCCATAACGGACACTCCCGAATTTTGGACACCTCTATTTAACGGACAGTTTTTCAATCCCCACTCCCAAAACCTGAATTTATGTTTAACCTCTGAATAACGGACATTCCGAATAGCGGACACTATTTTCGGCGATAAAGAATGAAAAAAAATAATTTTAACGAGAAAAAAATTGAAAAAAAAAAAGTAAAAAGGCCTCTAAATTTATCAGGACATTGTATTATAAATTTTGTGACCATAGATAAATGTAGATCGTGAGCTGGGGAAAATCCCCCCCCCCCTCCATGTTTAGCGTTGAATTCAGGAAGTTGCATCTCCCAGAGCATTGAAATGTCCCCCCCCCCCCTCGGAAAAGTTTGAGATTTTATTCTTTTAAACCCTTGGAGACGAGTGACACGTATACACGCCGCAAAAAGACTTAAGAATTCTTGTTTATCCCTGCTAGTAAAGTTTTCTTTATTTAATTGGAACATTTTCTCGATTGAATAAGATACAAATTTCTGTATTTAAAAACTTGCGACAAAACATTAATAATTTCGTAAAAGGCTTCCGTAGTGAAGGAGTTAGTGGTCCAAAAGTGCTATCTTCCCCTCTCCGCTCGGAACTCTATAATTCCCAAATAACGTCACATTTAAAAACAAATTACATGTAATCACGAGCAAAAGTAAACTTTTGTAACAGATTTTTTTCATAAGAATGTAATAAACAGTGGATAAAGGTGTGCACAATTTTATTTCGGTTTTATTGCTTATTTTTTTTTATTTCTAATTAATCATATAATAGAGGTTTTAGGCCATATAAAAGTCAATTAATGGAACATTAAGCATTTCTTAGTGATTTTTGAATATTTGAGGTTTTTCCAATAGCGGACACCTCCGAATAGCGGACAATTTATGTGTTCCCGAGGTGTCCGTTATTTAGAGGTTTTACTGTATTTAAAAGAATAACATTTGAATAGTTAAATAAGAAAAAAAATAATAATAGTTATGAATCATCACAGCCGCATTCATGCGCGTGTCGCGCAGTGTTGAATTCAGACTTTTTTGTAGGAATTTCTGCGACTCTGGGGGGGGGGGGGGTTGTACTTTTTCACTATTCAAAACATAAACTCAAATCTGTCAGTAGGGGAAATTTCATTGCTCTGAGCAGGAATAACCCCCCCCCCCCCCCCCACATGAATTCAACACTGGATCGCGGACATTACTGAAGAACAGATCGTAAGATCGTTTTACCGAAACCAGACATGCGGTATGAAAAAAGTATGAGTATCTTTATTGTTTAAAAATAATTTTAAGAGTAGAGAGGTTTTAGATCCGGTTTTAAAAATTCCTAATTTAAAATGTTCTTTTAAAATGTATATTTTAAATAATAATAATAAAAATAGTTAGAAAAACGTCCGGAGTTTGTTTGATTTCCGAATTTTGGATATCGGATTTTTAAGGCTTTGTTCTGTGCATTTGAACCTCAAAACTCCGGCCATTCAAATTCCGGACATTTTGTCAATTTCAATTTTAATAACTTTAAATTTTATCAAATGCAGTTAAATTCTTTTAACTAACTAGGCATTATGTATATCGATATATTCTGGTGTAATTTTACATAATGATTGACGGTTAATTAAAGATTTTAATTATTACAAAAACTGAAAAATTAAAAAACGGCATTAAAAAAAAAAAAGTTGACGTGATATGTTTATTTGAAGCTTTATATATTCTAATTCTAATAAAATCACTCAAGTACATATTTATAATAACAAAAGAAGCAAACATGAAACTTGGTTTTCTTTTGATTGAAGTAAAAGATACACACTTGATAATGACTCTATTGACACCTGCTCTTCATCCAACAGAATGATCAATCCAGTGGCACATGGCCTTTTAACCTTAATGCGCACATTTGACGAGGTTGATATGTTTGTTTTGCTATTTGAGAAGAACTTTGAATGCACTAGAAAAACAAGTTTTTTTTTTTTTTTTTTTTTTTTTTTTTTTTTTTTTTTTTGCGATTTTGAAATTTTCAGATTTTTTTTTTCTTCTCTCCACAATTTTTTGCAAAATTTGTTCCCCTCCCCCCCCCCCCCTCAGGATCTTTTAACAGAATTAGCAATTTTTTCTGCGATTATTATTGTTTTGTTTTTTTTGGAGGAGGGAGGGCGCTTATTTATCGAAATTTTTGATGTTTTTTTCCGTGACAGACTGACAAAACACGTTATTTTTGTCTCCCTCTCTCTCTCTCTCTATATATATATATTTATTGTCAGAAGAATCATAGTTTTTCAGTAACATTTTGGAATTGCTTGTTGTTTTGTATATAGTTATTTTACAAACGCTTCTTCTTTTTTTTTTTTTTTTTTTTTTTTTTCTTTTAGGTATTTGATATTTACATAATTGTGACATTTTTGAACAGATTGTTTTTTATTTCAAGAAATTTTTGCCTTAAATACTTAATGGCTAAATATATTCCGATAATAAATTTGTTAGATACATTTCAGCTAAGATTACTTTTTATTTTAATGAAAAACAGTTTGCTATTGTAAATATTGAAAAAAATCAAGACTTTGAATTACAAGTACAGGCTCTTTTAAAAGAAAATTTTCAAGGTAAATGTTATACTACTTTTTCACTTCTTGCAGTAGAATATTTAATTGTATTCAAATATAATTATACAATTTCTGCAACAATATTTGAAATTGTCTAATGATATCCTTATAAAGTTAATTAACATGTTTACTGTAATGTTAAAAAAAAAAAAAAATGCTAACATATTTAGTAAAAATAAATGGTCCCCCAAGGTCCCCTTTAAAAAAAAATGGTCCCCCAAAGTCCCCTTTTTAAAAAAAATGGTCCTCCAAAGTTCCCTTTTTTTTAAAAAATGGTCCCCTAAAGTCCTCTTTTTAAAAAAAAAATGGTCCCCCAAAGTCCCCTTTTTAAAGAAAAATGGTCCCCAAAAGTCCCCTTTTTAAAGAAAAATGGTCCCCTTTCCCCCTTTTTGCGACGTAAAATGTGTTGGGAGCCCTGATTTTGGGCTCAAATTCTCAATCGTTGGGAGTGTTTAAGTAGCGAAAACTTGAATTGTGTTCAAGGAGGAAGAAGAGTTAAATTTCAACTCTTGAACACAATTCAGTTTGCGCTTCTTAACCCCTCATAACGATTCAGAATTTGAGCTCAAAATTTAAGTTTAAATCTAAGCTTCCGAAAACATTTAAAAAGCTTTTGCAAGCATTTATTTAGAACCAAAAAATAATGGTTAAAATGAATTGTTGGTTACTCTGAAGTTTAATGTGCCCTCTGACAGAATTTTCTTTTAATTTATCTTTAAAATTTATTTTCAAGAAGATACTGATTTAAAGAATAGTTTTATTTTAAACCGCAAACGAATCGACCAATTTTTTCATTTTCTATAATTACTTTAAGTTTGAACCTCCCCCTCCCCCTTAAACACAGTTCAGTTTGTGCTACTTAACCGCTCTCTACTATTCAGATTTTGAGCTCAAAATTTAAGTTTAAGTCTAAGTTTCCGAAAACATTTAATGAGATGCAAAAAATACCGTCAAAAAATAGTTGTTCGTTACTCCAAAGTCTAAAGCGCCTTCTATCGGCATTTTTTGAAATTTATCTTTATAATTTAATTTCAAGAAAATGCTGACATAAAAAATAACTTTAGTGAAAATTGCAAATCAATCGACCGATTTTTCCGTTTTTTAAGTTTATTTGAAATTTTGGTCCCTAAACTTTAATGGCGGCTATCTCCTTTGGAAGACATTTTGGACCCTTTGGTCTCCAATTTAATATTGTTTGTCTTGATGTGTACTATCACCCCTCTTTTATTGTAAAAAAAATTTAGAATCACCCTGTATATATATATATATATATATATATATATATATATATATATATATATATATATTTTAAGTACTAATGACACCAAATCCTGGTAATGTTTTCCATTAGTTTAATCTTGGTAGGTTGTTTTCTTTTTCCAGTTATAGCACTCATTACAAGCTAAAAATTTTGAATGAGATTAAGATCAAGACTAATCTCAGGCCACTTTACAGCTTTAATCCTGGATTTTATGACATTTTATGACATCTTAGTACAATGAAAAAATAGGTGGAAAATTATTTTTGTTAATATATGTTTTACTGTGAAGATAAAAACTTGCAGATGACTTAACAAAATTATTTATGAATATAGATTCTACTTACCAATTTCATTGTATGATAGAGTACAAAGTCTTGTTAAAGATGCATTTTTCTTAAAATTTTTCAAATAACTGGCTTTAAATATTCATACATGTTGTTAGTTGAAAACTAATGTTCTGTAATAAATTCAGTCATCCAATCTTTTTGCTATTTATGCTTTTCAGACCATTTGGCTCATTAGGAACTTCAGAAAAATAGAAATGCTTTTTTGGTTATATGCTTTACTTTTTCATCTCAAAGCTATCAGATTCGTCAATTTTTGAGCCAATGCTTGATTATAGTTGATTTATCATGAAAAATTTTCATCTTATTATCAGTATGATAGAAACAGTATTATCCCTGATTGTTTAACCATAACTCTAAAAAAAATCTCTGTTAGCAGCAACTTTTCACCCATTGTCTAAAAATTCAGCCAATCTGAGATAAGTATTTTCAATGTCATTCCTTTCCTTACCAAAATGGCTTTTGCAATACGGGAAAAATGCTGAAAGGGATTCTGTTTTATATTTTTTCTTTCGATTATCTAAATATGAATGTAAAATTGCCGAATACAATCTTTTTATTCTTCAGTTATAAGATTATGCTGTTATCATACTATTAATATAAGCAAAGATTTGAATAGAACAAAAAAAGTTCAAAGAAGACAAAACAAGTTTATTTTTGCAGCGAGCATGGTAGTACCAAACAATTTATTTGCATCAACAAATGAGTGATAAATAGTGATGGTTGGTGATAGCAATTCTGATTTTTCTTCCAACTTTGTAGCAATGACAATTGCAATCCTTCTTTCACTTCGTATGCCACAAAGTTACAGTTAAAATCGACTGAAAAATTGGCTCTTGAAAATTTTGTGAATCTGATAGCAGTTGATTATATATCGCTTGTTGTCTGATGTATGGTGTTTTAGTTTAGATTCAGCAAGAAAAATTACTGAATTGTCTGCATTTTATTACATTATTATTTGAGAAAGTGAACCTTATGTATGTACACATACATTAAAAACTGGGGCGTTTTAAAGTTCAATTTTTATATCAAGAGCTCTTGCATGATGATTATGAAGATTTAACATGTCTTTTTGAGATACTAAAATCTTCCTCTTTCAGTCTAATAAATTTATTATCTCAGCATTGTCAGTTTCAAGCTTTGATTTAATTGCTCCAGCAATTGTAAAAGGATGACATCTTATTATTTTGACTGTCATATTCGTCAAAAATCCTACTTTTTTTAAAACACCGACCAACTTTTTTCCAGGTTGTCAGTCAAAAATAAGGAACTGCATTTCCATAGAATAAAAAATCACAGTTGGTTATTCTCTCATTTTGAGACTCTTTTTATGAAAACTGGCTGATGCTTTACTTTGTAATTGTTGTATGATGCAATAGTAAAGTGCAATGGTGTCATGTGCTGCTTTGAAACAACTTAAATAATTTTAAGCAAACAAAATGGTGCATTAGATTTGCAAAAAGTAACAATTTAAAGTAAAAATACCAATTTTTATAGATGATTCAATTTATTTGTCTGTCACTTATATATGAGGAGCCCAGAAGCCAAGGGGTATAAGTGACAAAATTGAAAAAATTGAGTTAAGTGCACAGGCTATCTGGAAATATGTCTATTTATTTGTAGGTAAAGAGTTAAGAGTGTTTTTTTTCATCATGTACTGAGTTATAGGGGTCAGTTACTTAACCTCTTTCCCAAAACAGTGAAACGTTTAGAGGCCAAGGGGTATAAGTACAGTTGTGTCCGTTAACGTCTATATAGTAGAAGTGCAAACAATGAAATACAAAGCCATTTGCTTTTTTATGCATTAAATAAATGCATTTTAACTGTTATCAAGTAAGAAAATCATGCGTTAAGCATAGATTATGAACACCTTCCAACACACCCTGAAATCTTAAAAAATTTTTGCTATTTAGGATAATAAAGAGTTACTATCCATTGCCAAATATGAATTCTGATCCTTTTGAGCAGCCCTATGTTTTATCAGTCGGTTGATATGTACTGTGTAAAGGGAAAAATTAGTTTAGCAAGAAAACACATAATAGTCTGAAATTTCGCTTTCAACACTTTATACTAATAGATGGAAGCATACTTGTGTACTTTTGTTCATTCTGTACTTTATCTTGAACCTTTATTATACGCCAGTATTTAGCTGAAATTTACTTAGAACTAAAACACACTTTCGATGACCATGTATAAAATTTTGTGCGTGATCCTGTATATCATTTTATCTAAATTTTACAAGCATTTCTTACTAAACTGAATGAAGTTCAGTATTGAAATACATGACTTATTTGAAAGGAATGCTTAAGTAAAGCACGCTCATATTCTGTAACCTTTACGAGTATTTTTGTGTAGCTTTGTATATGAACTATAGCATTTATACATGTTATATAACATGTATAAATTTAGTGAAACTTAAAAGTTCAATTCATAATTAAAATGGCATTTCGTCCATCCATCAATCATCATTGATAATATATACAGTACTTTGAATTGAATATACTATTTAAAATCTTTTTTGTGTCCCTGTAAATACTGTGTACTACGTATTATATGCGAAATAACTTATATTAAGCCTCAGCGATATATATGAATTTTATTACATGTGAAAATTGTAATATAATTAAAATAAGTCGCAAACAATTCCCTCTTTATCATTAGATAATGTAAATCTATTGTATGGTTCTGTAAATAAATAATAAGTATTCTTTTCACCTCGGATTTTATAAAATGTTTATTTTAGTGCAATTCGTAAATGCATATAAATTTTAATGTGTGACAAGGTGTAACATCTTTCAAATTCATTTAAAATGATTTTTCCCATAAACTGTAATGTAATGAAAAACTTTTGATTGTCCCTGTAAATAAACTAATCGTGTTAGAAACTTCATTTGCAATAGGTTTGTGTTGAGGTAAAAATGAATAATTCCCAAAACTTTCAAAGCTATCCGAATATATTTAAGAGAGTTAGGACGCGGACAGACGGACTGACAAACCAAAATCATATTCACTTTTCAACTTTGTTGGTAAGTGTTAAAAAATATTAATTACAATGTTTCTAAACATATAATAAAATTTTAAAACATATATTAGAACAAAATTTTTTCCTTTCATTTATTTATATCAACATTGTTAATAAATTTTTCGTTAATTCATTTTTTTATTTCATAATTTTTCCTTTTTTAGAATCTATATTAAAGCAAAATTTTGTCCTTTCACTTATTTGTATCATCATTGTTCTTAATTTTTTCATAAATACAACTTTTTATTTAATAATTTTTCGTTTCTTGTGTTCATTTGGCACTTGTACCCTTTAGCTTCTTCATTATTGCTTGGAAGCCAAGGGGTACAAGTGCCGAATGACGATAAACATTGCTTAGTTATAAATAAAAATTGTATTCCACTTTTTAAAAAAAAATTATTGAAATAAGAGTTCAAAGATCACTAAGAAGTAAGCAAAAGCTTCATATCTCAATTCGTTGAATTACAATTGATGTTTAACTTTGAACTCAGTTTACTCGAAATCTAAATTTTGTCACTTGTACCCCTTGGCTTCTGGGCTCTTCATATATAACTCTATTCTTTTGATTGTATAGTTTCATTAAATATTTAAATATATATTTTTTAATTATTCATGTTAATTTTAGATACAATAGTACCTCGTATCTTATGGGAACTAAGTTCTGGTCCTCTTACACCAACTGAACATCTGAAAATGCAACAAGCTTTAGTAAAACAATTTGCTGAGATACTGGACTTTGTTTTGACATTTGACGATTTAAAAGTAGGTTTCATTTTATTTGTTTAATAGTTGCTTTTAAATAAAAAATAAATAATTTCATTTCTGCATTTTGTATGCCTAGTAAAATTTTGAAACCTTTTGTCTAGTTTAAATTTCATTTAAACTGATGTTTTATAGCTATATTTTATTATGTATTTAAAATGATAAAAAAGTCATTATTTTTAGGCAACAATATACATATTTTTCTACCAACATGTTCTAAACTAATAAAGCTAATTTCTATTATACATTGTTATCAATATATATTTATTTTCTCTGCCCTCAAAGATTCCTACATATAACAATGTTAAAATGTTTCTAATGTTATATGTAGATATTTTTCTTCTGTATTAAATTTTCAGATATGTTGTTTAGAAGAAAGGGGGAGGTGTGAGCTTTGTACTAAAAAAGTTATAGCTTTTCTTTTAATAATAAACATCAGTAAAGTTAAAATCACAAAACAAATATAATATGGTTCTTCAAATCCTGATTAAAAGCTTTCATGTTCATTCTGAATTTCATATCTTTGGCCAAAACACTAAAAAAACAGGTGCAGTATCCTCCTCAGACCTGATGTCCTCTGTAAGAGACACTATAGAAAGTGCTTTAAATGAATTTAAATGCTTCTAGAATTGTTAAAATTAATTCTAGACATGTTTAATAAATGTGTGCATATCATAAGCATCATAATATAGACTAATACATATTTCTAGATGTTTTATAGCAGCGGTTCCCAAACTTTTGAACTCGCGGAGCCCTTTTTGGGAAGAATTTTTGTGGCGGAGCCCCTGAACCAAACGAAACTCTGTGGTTTACAAATTAATGTTTTTTATGCCTAAGGAGCAGAGAAAAATCTGCTGGATAAAAATTCAGTTCAATAATTTCCAACATTGTTCTCAGTTTGACTCTTTCTTGATACAGAAATATTGAAGTCATAATCAAAATTTTAAAAATCAAATTTTATTACTATTATTGGATACAATAAAATAAAAATAAGGATTAAAACCCTCTTTTTTCATTAAAATATCTACCTTGTATAATCGAGATATTTCCTTCAAATACAACACAAGTTATAATTAAAAATTTATGATTTCTGAAAGCTTTTAGTAACGAGGAAAACAAACTCTTTTTTACAAGATCGATGTTCAAGTAGTACTGTTTTGGGGTTAATGACATCCATCTTTAAAATGAGAAATTTTCTTTTTGGATTTCCAGTAAAAAACTCGGAATTAAAGATCAAAATGGGGTAACCATGTTTGGATTATCCATTGCATTGGGGCTTACGTAAAACTATTATTATTTATGACGAAAACCACACGCACACACACTCAGAGAAATAAATGTAAGTTGTACAGTTTTCGTTTGCAGAGAAATACATCTGAATAATTCCAGTAGGCTACTCGCGAAAAAAAGAAGACAATGGATAGTTCCATCAACCATGAGTAATTTTGTAACAGGTTTTCACAAATCCCGCCTACCCGTTATAGAATCATGTGATTATGGAATATTTTTTCGTTCTTTTTTAAGTTTCTAATGCTTCTAAACATTCAACGAAAATGAATCGCCTCTCAGATTCTTTTTTTGAACCATTCAAAAAAAATACATTTAGAAATAGGTCACCATTTTAGTGTTTAAATGGGCATGGCAAAATCTATAACCTGTATTGTTAAATGCAGCATTGTTAACCCTTTGGAGACGAACGACACGTATAAGTGCCACAAAAAGGCTTAAGAATCATTGTTTATTCCCACCAGTAAATTTTTACTGTGAAATTTGCCTTATTTAATCGGAGCATTTTTTTCGATTTAATAAGGCACAAATTTCTGTTTTTAAAAACCGGTGACAAAACATTAAAAATTTCGTAAAAGACTTCCATCGCGAAGGGATTAGCCTTGTTGAATATTTTATTTAAAGTATTTGGTTATTAATTATAATTTTCAAAGAAAGTTTCTTTCGTTATTGTTTTTGCCTCAAAACAGCTATGCAATTAAAAACTACACTTGTTAAACGAACTGAAACTAGTAGAAAAACTTTACTGACATAATGGACATAATTAGGATTAAATTTATATTATGGCAGGTACTCATTGACAAAAAGTCTAAGCAAGGGGTGCAGCTGAGCAAAATTTTAAATTCTTAATGTGATAACAATGTAAAGAATATATTTTTTAAATTGCTACAGACTTATTTCATATTGGAAAATGTGGCAGAGACCAATTAATATTTTTTAAAGAGAGATTGTAAAGTAATAGAAGATGTTAAAAAAATACGTTTTCATCAATATAAATTGCTTATAAAATTAAGTACAATTGTGTGAAACAGCATAGAAAATTTAAAATAAATAAAAAATTATAAAAATAAAATAAACAGATTAAAGCAATTAAAGTTACAAAAAGAAAGAATCTACATACAAAACATATATAACTCTTAAATGAATTTAATGAGGAGTTTATTAAAAGATAAAAGATACAAAAATGGGGCATTTTATTCGCCAATAATGCTGTACAATGAAAAACAATATAGAAAATTTATATATACAAATAACATAAACAGATTATGGAATTGATATTTATAGATACAAAAAGAAATATACACAATGTACGCAAATGTAATATGAATCTAATGAAAGGCTGTAAATGATAGAAGATGCAATAAAAATATGTTTTTAGCGACAAATATTATTTTACTATGAAAAACAGCAATTTTTTTAAAAATAGTTAAAAATTAATACCAATAACATAAACAGATTAAAAAAATAAAGATATAAAAATAAATATATACACACACTACACACAAGTGAATCTTGTGAGGGATTTTAAATGATACAAGATCTTTTAAGAAAAGTGTTTTCAGCGACAGACATTGTTTTAAAAATTAAATACAATTTTAAAACTATGATAAAAGATTTAAATAAGTAAAATTTATTAAAAATAAAATAAACAGCTTAAAGAAATAAAAATTCCGAAAATAAAAATAATACATTATGCAATATATACAAATATTAAATGCCGTTATTTTTTTCTATAAAGTTTGACGAACAATAAAATATGAAAGTTTAGTGTGAAAAATGTGCTTGAATTGTTTTGCACCGTTTTATTATATCTGGTGCAATTTTCAACAACTGTAAGGGAATGTCTGGGTCTGCATTTAATCAGTTACTGTATTTTGTTTCGATACTTGTGTAAGTGGAGAACTCAGCTTCACACAGATATGTCGTTCAAAATGGGAGTAAAATTAATTTTGCTCCGTCTAACAAGATTTTGTATCTATCTGCCAAATGGCACCAGGATTCAGTGATACCTTGCTTTGTACAGATATTATTAAATCGTTTTGAGCTGTTAAGTCAGTGAGAGCTTCATTTTCCTCAGAGCTTAAGCTGTGTGATTTTGTTTTTACACTGAATGGATTTAATACCCGTTTGAAATCGTCCAGCATCTTATTTTGAGCAGCTAGAAAGTAATGCTCAAACGAATCTATCAGAGTTTCGAGATGACCTAGAATACTTTTCTGAAAATTTGTTCAGAAACCCAGTTACTAAACAAAAAAGAATTAAGTATAAACATATGAATAGGAGAAGCTCCAAAGAAGAAAACTATTCTCCCTTTTGTTCAGCAGAGTTAACAGCACTGGAGGGTCTTTTCTGCTTCGATTCACACTGTGCATTCCATTCAGACTACTATTTCTTGTAGCTTTTTTTAAATCGATTTTTTAAAACAAATTAAATGCAGAAACATAAAATAAAACAATTCAAACCAAAAATATTATACAGGAAATAGGTACATGTATAATGCGAATGTTTAAAGTACTTTGAAGCGCATTATTGTATTTTTTCAATACAGTTATAGATATATATTTTTTTACACACACTTGCTTCAAACTTACATGTGCAAAAATTCTATGTACTTTTGAAAATCTTTCACTTGCAAGATGCTAATTTTTTTTTCATGTTTTGTTTATTTTCCTGGAACGCCGCGGAGCCCCTGGAAAATTAAGGCGGAGCCCCAAGGGCTCCGCGGAGCACACTTTGGGAACCTCTGTTTTATAGTAATTTTGAGCATGTCTTTGTGGCCTCTTGTAATATTTATCTCAGGACTGAGGAGGGTATATGCCTGTGGTAACATTTTACACACCTCAAAGTAATCTATATCGCAAATCAGTGTGTGTTAGGCTAAGTGTAAATAAACAGGCAAAAATATACATTATGAAAAATAATTGAAAAAATTGATAAAAATCTTTCTAAAATCATTTTTCCTATTAATGAAAGTATTCATACTGACCTATTGATGTCTACTATGTAGAAAGAGAAACTGGTTACTAAAATTTCTTATTTTGAATTGTAGTTTGAGAGTTTTTACATTTCCACTTTGTGTATAATTTTAATTTCTTAAAAGTTAGTCACTTTAATTGAATCTTAAAATATACCGAAAACTCGTAAATATAATCTCTATTTAGCGAACAATTTTCCAATCCATAACACCTGTGTGTTTGTATGTTTTAATCTCTAAATAATGCAAATAGTGCTCTATTCAAAAATTTTATCTCAACTAATAAAAGAAAATTGCTCTGTGTGTGTGTGTGTCTGCAATGACTAGTGAAAACTACGGCATGTGCAAGGCTCAAATTTTTTGTGAAGTTAGTCCATATCTCTCCTGATCTACCTGAAGCTCAAAATTTTATTTTTCAATTAGTTTCCGGGTTATTAATTACAAAGCACAATTCTTTGATGCTCGAGAAGCAGAAAAGCTTGTACATGCATTTTTTACAAAATAAAATATCTGAAAGCTTCGACAAAAAAATTAGAAATCGAAAAAATATCACTGAGGTTTCTCACAATTTCAACTAAACATTTTCCATCTTCATTTTGCATATTTTGTAATGAAATTTAAAAAAAAAGCTTGGTTTTAGTTATATTTACAATCCATTAAAATTTCAGATAATTTGGACAATAATAACCGTTTATTTTGCTTAAGGGTGTTCTTAACTGATCCGCTGAACAAGCGCAAAATGTTTTGACACACTTACAAATTCATTTTTTAACAGAAAATTATAAAATTGGAATGCCTGACTATGGAAGCGATTTTGAATTTAACTTATTTTTCCATTTTATGATAATTACATTGCCTACCGAGTTATAAGCTATTTCGATAACTTGATCACCCATTTTTCTCTTGCTTTTTGACCGATTTTTCTGCTTTCGGCGGGGAATGTGCTCAAAAGTGTCAACTTTGAAGGCTTGTTATGAAAAATCTATTGTGTTTTTTTTTTTTTTAAACAGAAAATTGAGTGCAATTAGACAGTTTCTAAATAATAACACCTGCTATTTTCATGCATTTCTGAGAAAAATAAAGTATGTGTCACAAAGTTGCCCTTTTTGAACACCCTTAACTGATGAAACTGATGCCAAAAAAAGAAAATTAAGAAACCATTTATGCTTCATTATGGAACCTTAATTTACAGACTCTGGTAAAACTATTTGCAGTGTAGTGGTCTAATTCCTTTTTTTTTTCTATACAAAAGGCCTCTGGTTTGATAGTAAGACTAAGTTAAAATTTTAATTATAATTTAAAAATACTGTATTTTGTAAACGACATTGTTCAACATATTTAATTAAAAGATTTTTTATTTTTTTATTTTAAGGGGTTTTGTTTATTTTTAAGTTTAAAAGAACTGAATTATTTGAGAAAAAATTGCACATAAATGAATCAAATAATAATAATTTTTTTTAAAAAAACTAAATTTTACTTAATCCAATCGATTTTTTTTTTTTTTTTTTTTTTTCAATTTTAAGGATTTTTTTTAATTATTTGTGTCTCTCACTAAAAAAAAAAAAAAATTAAAAATATTAAATGATATTAACAATAATTAATTTGGCCATAATTAACTTGGCCATACAAAGAGTCTGTGTGTTACAGTAATGCAGTCAGACTTTTGTTATCATGGCACCAGGTTTTCCCTTCATTCTGCTTATCATGTTAGTTTTTCAAAGTCCTGATTTTCTCATATAATTTTAATGTAAATAAACTCCAGATATCATGGTGGTTTAGGAAAAATGTCTGTTTTTCACAATCCATCTTGCAAGCATTAAAATTAAGCAATAAGAAATGCCTTAGTCAAACTTTTCACAAAAGTGTCTAAAATACTCATTGAAATAAAAGATAAACTTTTTTTCAATCGTATAAAAAACCCTGCACACTATGAATGACAGAATCAGTGAGGGAGAGATTTCTTTCCTGCATGTTCTCTATCTTCTAATCCACGATTAATTACCCACTGTGTTTCCCAATGCAATCACATGTATTCACTTTGGGAATACTAAGCATGTCATTTCCACATTCTTGATGTTTTAAACTGTTCAAAACAAACTGGCAAAAAAGTAT
Source organism: Maratus speculifer (assembly GCA_964019185.1). Taxonomy (NCBI): domain Eukaryota; kingdom Metazoa; phylum Arthropoda; class Arachnida; order Araneae; family Salticidae; genus Maratus; species Maratus speculifer. The sequence goes on from OZ025292.1 coordinate 116,097,870, forward strand.
AAGACAGTTCATAACTGTTTCAAGTATGTTGATTTAAACCAAGTTCATCAGATCTAGAGGGTATAAAAAGTAATGAAGACATTCCTTTTTCAATATTGTTTAAAAAGTTGTTAAATCTTGAGATAGATATAATTACATGGGATGTCAAGATGTACATTGATTTAGATAAGGATGTCACCACATCACCAGATTCAATAATTCCTGAAATTGTAAATGAGAAAAAGGCAGAAGTTTCTTCAGACTCGGGAATCGAAAGTGTTATGGAACTAAAACAAAATAAGCCTCCGACTACAACCAAAGTATTGCATTGCTTTGAAATAATCAGAAATTATCTAACATCCATTTTTCAAACAACGGATATTGTTCTAAATTCTTTGTATAATATAGAAAAAGAATTCTAGGAAGCTCTTCTAGGGGTGCACAATGTTTTCAAGAGAAGGGCTACTTACAAATGTCTGGATGGTCGAAAAGCCACATCAATACACAGAGAGAATTCAATTTCGAAGAGGTGATCTGCGGCCTATAACCACATAAAAATATGGTTTCATATGGGTGTGTGGAAGGGGAAGGTGGGATGATTTTTTAAGAGACTGGTCGACGAAATTCGTGATTTTTATATAGTCGATCTACAAAATTCGAGATTTTTACAAAGCTGATCGACAACATTCACAGTTTTTACAAGGCTAATCGATGAAATTTGTGATTTTTCGGAGCCTCGATCGATAAAATTAGTGTTTTTAAAGATGCTGATCGAGAAAATTCACAATTTTTCTGTGCCTGATCAACAAAATTTGTGATTTTTACGAAGCCAATCAGCAAAATTCACAATCTTTCTGCGTCTAATCAACAAAATTCACAATTTTTACAAAACCAATCGAGAAAATTCACGATTTTTACAAAGCCGATGGAGAAAATTCATGATTTTTCCACACCTGATCAACAAAATTGACAATTTTTTCTCTCTTGATCAATAAAATTAGCAATTTTTCCACGTCTGATCGAAGAAATTCGCAAATTTTCCACCCTTAATTGGCCAAATACTTATTTTTTTTTCTGCCCAATAAACGAAATTCGGAAGTTTTAACTAGCTCTCATTAAATCTGCATTTTTTTATGTGGCAAGATAAAATTTGCGATTTTTTTTCTCTTGATAAACTAACTCACAATTGTTTCACAGCTGATCAATGAAATTTTCAATTTTCTCACGCATCATTGCAAAGTATGAGATTTTTTCATGCCGATCAATGAAATTCGCGTTATTATATGCGATAAACAGAAAAAACATGCATTTTTTCTTCAGCTGATGAATTTAATTTGCAATTTTTTTTAGCATCATAACAAAACTGACAATTATTTCTTTCCCAATCAATGAAATGTGCAATTTTTCTTCAGCTGATGAATTTAATTTGCAATTTTTTTGAGCATCATAATAAAACTGACAATTGTTTCTTTCTAATCAATGAAATGTGCAGTTTTTCACGTCAGACTGCCAAAATTCACGATTTCTTCGTGCTTGATCGACAAGACTTGCAATTTTTCTGTGCCTGATTTCTTTCCAAGCTACATGATGAACAAAATTTGTGATTTTTCCCGAACCTCATCGACAAAATTTTTCTGCACTTGATCAATGGAATTCACCTTTTTACCTTGTCCGATCAACAAAATTGATGATTTTTGAGTGACTAACGAAATTTTATATTTTCCCGCAATAAATTGGCAAAATTTGATTTTTTTTTTCCTGCGTATATGCACACAACTTGCATTTTTTTCCAGTTGTAAATTGTCAAAATTTGCGGGCCACAGGTTGTGCTTCTCTACTTAATTCATTAGTATTTCATGTTAAAGATATAAGTCATCAAAAAACTGATTTTTTTTTTTTTTTTTTTTTTTTTTTTACCTTTTCAACTTTGTTTTTGTGCTTATTTTGTTTAATAATAATTTTCTATAGCTTAAAAATGCAAAAACAGTTGTGAATCTAAAGTGGTCTTAAATTAATTACAGCTTTTTATATACATATTTTTTTCCAACTTTGGTTACCACAACACTCTGCTTATGACGACAGTTTTTTCTGGTCCTGATAGTGTTGGGATAATGAGGCTCGGTTGTAATTCCAATGCAGGGTCCCCATCAGAAGTAAAATACAATAAAACCAGCTTAGTAGGAAACACAAACAACTAGTGATAAATTCCTTTTTATGCAGGATCTTTAAATTACACAAGGCTTAATTGCATTTTTGGGGGAAGGGGGAGGCTGAAATCTGCTTTTGTATATTGTAGGATTCCATTATAAGCAGATTTAACCTGTGTCTGTATGCAACATTCCAACTGAACAAGAATCTGATCTGGTAACTTGCATAGTCTCTGCCCACCACCCCCTTTTTCTCCATATGGAACTACAATAGAAATTTCAGGTTCATTTAAGAATATTATTAATGGGCCCAGGCAATGCCGGGTGGGTCAACTAGTTGTACATATGCAAGGCAAACAAGATATATAAATTTTTATGATGCTGTGCTGTTTTACTATTTTCTCTTCAAATGAATTTAATAAACCCTCTCATTTATTCTATACTTATATATATATATGTATTGTATATGTATGCTGATAACTCTTTTCTTTCAGATGACAAATCCTGCAATACAAAATGATTTCAGTTATTATAGAAGAACAGTAAATAGATTACGGTTAGCAAATCAGGTAATTTTTCATTTAGTATTTTGCTGTACATTAACTTTTGTGTTTTATAAGCATAAATTTAATTCTAATATTGTTCTGAAATTCACATTGCTACTAAGTTTTATGATAAAATACTCATTTTTTGTATAAATTTACTAAAATGTTAATCTTTACTCATGTATGATATACTCTCAGAGTTAGTAAAGTGTTACACTCTGTTCTTTTTCTCACTTTTGTGATTTGTAGATCCAACCTAGATATAAAAAAAAATCTACATGAAATTTGGGCTGATATGTATAAACACAAGTTATATCTGATTGAATTTTCCAATATTTTAGGGCTTTATGCCATACTTTTTCTTCAGTGAAAACATCTCATGTTCGTTATAATATGTCACATAGCTTTCTGTTGGCTTGCTTTAATTAAACTTGCATTAATGAATTCTAAACTCTTCTATGGTACATAATCATTACAATTAATGAAATCGATCAAGAAAGCAAGAAATGGAAATAAAAAGCTAATGTTATTGAGAACATTTAAGGGATTTTATTGTTTAATAGTTATTTAATATTTAACTCTATTCAAAATAATTAAACACTTACATATAGTACTGGTATCAATGTGCATATTTTGAAAATTTTATTTAAGCTTTAAGTCAAATGCAGTGCAAATGAATAAAAGTATTTTTGTCTATTGACCAGTTTGCTACAAATGGAATTTTCACAAGTCTTATCAATAATATATTAACAATTTACAGATATTGGATAATAAAGAAATTGTAATAAAACAAATTCTAGCAGATACCACAGCTCTAATATAATCTTGCGATTTTTTTTATTTGTAAATTTTGAAACAGTAGGTAAAAAAAAAAAAAAAAAAAAAAAAAAAAAAAGCTGTTAAATTGATTTACTAAAATTCCCATAAATGTTGCCTTTTCTTTTCTTGAACAAAGACTTCATGAATTTCATCATTAATCTTTACAAATAACTTTTTCATTCCAAGATAATTACTACACAGTCTGAAGGCTTAACCATGAGCTTTCCCCTGTCACTGATCCTCTCAGGCATCTACATGCACTAATTTGAATATTTAACAAATTCTTCTGGCTTTTCTAGACTCACTATGTTTATGACACATTCACTTTAATTGACATCTCCCTTCACAATATTTATAATATCCTTAACACTATAAACTTGATCGACAGCAATATTCAGTTCACTCATGCAGCAAGAAATAATGGTTCTCTTGTGTTTCTAGATACCTTTGTCACCCCAAATGCCAAGGTTGCTTTTTTGTCACCCTCTAAGTCAAAAATTCGCTATATTTTATGCTTTTTTAACTCATGTAAATTCGTGTTTGCTCTGCTTTTTGACTCACTTAATGCTATTCAATATTTTAAAGCCATTACGATTGGCAGAGATTACAACTCATCTATTATTAATATTGCTTTATTTAAACTAAAGCATCATCTCTCCACTCAGCTCAGAGGAAAGAAACCTTTTCTACTCTTATTCAGACACTCTAGCGGAAGCCTGGTTAAAAAGTCCAGACCCACATCCGAAGTGCCAAGACTCTAGTAGAAACCAGGTTAGGGAAATTAAAAATAAATAAATAAACTAAACCAGATAAATTTAAAAGGGAAAATTATTAAATCAAGGTCATCAAAAAGCAGAAAGATTGGGCTTTGGAACTCTGAAGCTATCAAACTGCCCTTAGTGATTTGAGCTTAATATATACAAAATTTGAAGCAGATTGGATATTTTTATCAAAAGTTATCGCACTACATACATGCATACATATGTACATACAGAACCTGCGGGCACACTAGCTCTCTGGCTTTGATAGAGAGTGATTTTGCACTTTGTCATTTATTTGATGTTTTATTTTTATACAGTAGAACTTTGGCTTAAGAAAGTCCCTATTTAATGAAATTTTCTATTTAACAAAATTTTCTGCTGAACCAAGACTTTGAAGGCCATTGACACTTAAATTAACCTCAGTATTATGAAAAATATATTCTGTATAATAAAGTTTATTCTACTTTCTCACATGTACAGATTCAAACGGAGTGTGAGATGAAATCTTGCATCTCACATTTTTCATTACGTTCGCGGGCATAATTGATTTCGTTTCGCCAAGCGTTTGCTCTGGTGCGCGCCTGTAAAGTTTGTTTTTACGCGATACATCGCTTTGCTGCTCGCCGATGCGAAGCGCGTGCGCAATAGTTCTAATCATCGCGGTTCTTTGAGGAGGCGGTCAGCCCATGACGTTTTTCGATCACCGCAAATCGGAAATCGCTTATATTGTTTTAAGGGTTTTGATTTGTCTTTGATGTTTCGCCAACTTTTTAAATTTGATCAATAGATTTAAATATTTCGTTCGTTTACATGTGTACACCCCGTTAATTTTTAGATATTAAAAATTTCGTTAATTTGAATTAGAATACGTTTGGTGTTACTGCTGTCATGACGTGAATTTTTTTTGGGAGCGCAGGGCTTCGGGCCCGGTTCACCGGTCACCGTCCCTAGGATGAACGGCGAAGTTAATAAGTCCGCCGTCGCCTCTTAAGGCTCCTTGAATTTTAATAGTATTATAAAATGTTTTTTTTATTTTAAGTTCAAATTCAAGTACGATTATTTTAATAGGTTTTGTACTGCTCCTTACGTCTATGTGAAATTCTATTCAAGATAAACTTTTTAAAAATTGAGGAATCGTTACGGCAATTCGGTGGCCATAAGGTGAAGATCTTTCTTCCTTCTCACGATGGATTTAATAAAGAAGATATTGTTATTAAAAGGTCTACTCATCATTTTATTTTAAACACAACAAAGTAAGATCATTCCATTTTATTATTTTTGTTTCAACTGCTTACCTAAAAGAACCATAGCGGCTATTGCAAAATAGCTTTTAAACGCAATGTACGACTTTAACGGCCAAATTAGATTATTAACAATTCCAATATCTAAACCACCCATTAGTTAACACGACATTTGGCGCCGTGAAAGCAGTTGCTCTTTTAATAAAATTTAATTTAATTGCTATTTTATTTGAAGAAATAAAAAGTGAGAATTTTAAGATTTAGTATACTTACAAAGAAGAATATATTTTGTTACTATATTAATATGACAAGTTTAATATTTAGAAACTTAACAATAGTATTTGTTCGAACGATTCTTCAGATTAGATTGAATTTCATGATGAAAAATGGTTATATTCCATTAATTCTATTTAAAGAATTGTATTTTAATGTTTGATTCTTAATGGCTCATTGAAGAACGTTATTCTTCTTTTGAATGATTAGTTGGAAAATATTTTTAGATTAATCATGTTTTGTTTTTGAAAAATAAAAGTTTGAAATAATTTGTGTTGTTGTTCTCAAGAACATTCTTTTTATTATTTTAAGAGGCTATGACTTTGGGTTTTCAAATTTTATGGCACTATTAAATTTCAATAAATTAAAAAAGGATAATAATGATATCTATATTTGGTTTTAGAGAATGAAATATTGAAATATTCTTGTAATATGGTCATTGTGCTGAGAAAATTTATATAAAATAAAAGATTAACATTTTTTTTCTCTTAAGCTGAAATTCTTCACAAGATTCCGTAGCAGTATATTTCCTACATAAATTTTTGAAGATTTTATGCTTATACATAAAATTTTATGTTCTACACATTTTAAAGCAAGACATTTTCAACAATAATTTAATGCAGATTTTCTCATAGTTGACTCATTGATTTGTTCTAATGCCATCTGAACTGTAATGTTCTCAACTTTAATCATACAGTTTTGCTTAGTGATAGGATGAACTGGAGTCTACAAGGTGAAAATTTGTGAAATTAAGAAAATTTTTGCATTTATTTTATACTTGTTCTCAAGTTGTTCAGTTGTCAGTTGATGTCTCAAAATTGTTTGTAAAGGAACTCTCAGCTTATATTATATTTAAAAAGTTATGTTGCTTCAATATTTTTTTATTTCTATGATAAACTGTATTTATTTCAAGTTAAGAATTTTCACATCATCATCTCTTATGGAGTAAATGACAGCTTTTCACCAACTATATTCTCATGTTGCTCTCTAAAAAGGAAAGAAAGCAGCATTATTTATTTTTTTATTCTTGAGAAGAAGTAGACATGGGGCTTCTTCATTCCTGTTACTGATATAATATCTCATCATATATATATATACATTAAATAAACAAATCCTTACAGTTTTACACAGCTATATTAAAAAGAGTTCTTGCATTCCTCTATAGTAATCTTAACTATGTGTCGTTATTCATCATATTTTTTTTTAAGAAAAACACTGTATCTAAGTATTGCTCTAAGATCATATAACTTGCTACCATTATGAAATATTTACCTGCAATAAAATTTCTGCTTCATTTTCAACAATTCCTGTAATGAAGAAGTTGGACATCCACTTATGTGTTGTATCCATTTGTGCTGACCTCTTCTCTAATGATGTCATTGTTGATTATTTTACAGTGGAAGATAATTATTATAATCCCATACTTATCTGGAAAATTACTGTTCCATATTAACTCTATTAAAATTTATGCTTCATTTTCAACTTTGAAGTGAATGATGAAAAAGAGTCATGAGCATGTTAGTGTAACATATCCTTGCAATGCCTGATTCAATTTTATATTCCTCAAGGTTTGTTTGTAAAGCTAAAATATTCCCCAGCAAGCACAATTATTTTCTCTAGTAACTGTATGGCTAGACTTGATTATAGAAGATTTGTTGATGGGCCTTTTCTTTTGTAAGATGTATTATCCTTACTGAGGGGAATGGTTCACGTATCTGCTCCTAGAAATCAGTTTTGCTGTTTTTGAAAATTTTCTTTTTACTTTACTAATTTTTTTCAAATGAAGATTTTAATTTATTATGGAAAATTATACAGATCACTTACCTTTAATATATATGTTGATTTTTACAGATGTTTCATTAGAGATACCTGCAGTTACAAAACTTGCTATACAGGCATTCTCAAGATTTCTTTATTTATTGCCTAAATTCCCCATATTCTTATTATTGCCATTATGTTTTATTTTTAAATATACCCAAAGTCTCTAAATTTCATGTTGTCATATGCCTCAGTTTTTAAACAAAAATACAATGAAAATTTGTTTATAAAGAATTATTATTATGAAGAAATTTGAAATTCAAGTTATTTTACATACAAAGTTATAGAAATAAGAAAAGCACAGTTCTTAGTACTATTTAACAGCGCCTTTTTATAAAGAAGTGTTCCATATGGTGGATCTGCAAAATTTACTAAGAAATTCAAAGAAGTGCTTATTGCTATCATCAATTGTGTCAACTACCTTACATGTGTCTCAATTATTTTTCTTTTAATATACAACTAGTGTGTCTTCAAACGCATCATCAGTTCTCATCGTTAGTGTTCCGTAATTCATCTGTGTAGTGCTTTCGAAAATGGTTCCTAAAAGCTAGTGAATTAGTTTCAAGTAAATGATGTACCAAGATGTTGTGTTGTCGCCCAATATTTCTTGACCAATTTTGTATATGATGTCTATCGAATTTTTAAAATTGATTCCTCTATGTGTATCATTAGAGAATACCACATAACTTCCAACATTGTCCACAACTTTTCCTTCTTAAAAAGATATTAAGGTAAACAGAAAAACTATCTACATGATATTGACTCTGTGTACTAAAACTGGTGACTTGTTTATCAACAACTATTGATGAACTCTTCATGCAAACTGCAATGATAGCTTTAGGGAATTAAAAACTATTTTGATCCCAAGAACATTAATGTTATCTTTTGCAGTCATACAATTCTTTAATATATATATATATATTTATCCCTTTTACACAAGGTATCAGTGGCCTTCAAAGGAGATCTATGCCCCCTGAAATTTTTGTGTAACAGCATCAAAATACAGAGTATTTATTTGATATACTTCCTTTCAACTTTGTGTTTACTTATGTTAGATTAATACTTTATATTTACTTTTACAGATCCGATGACAAACTTCAGTACCTTGGAATTTGTTAGTCATTTTTGTAAGCCTGGTGTTTAATAATTCCTATGATGATTTCAACAAATAATATATTTCCTACATAATTATTTATTTGTTTGCTTGAAATATTTTATGTAAAGAATTTTATGTGTATTATGGTACACTTAAAATTTCAATTTTCCCATGATAGTGTCAAATAATTACTCAGTCTTTCAGTGTGTATGAAAGCATTTTTTTTTTTTCTGGGGATCCCCACCCAACCCAACCCAAATACCCACTTTGTCAACAAAACCATGGTTTTTACACGTATTTGAAGATTGTATCAAGTGATAGTGTAAGTTTTAAAGAATGATATATATTGAAAATGTTTATTGAGTAAATAATTCAATTTTTTCTGAGAAATATTTATATTAAAAGGTGTTTGTTGATATTACTTTTACAACAGATGTTTTCATTAGGCAATGAAAAGTTGGTAAGAGTAAATAAATCAACAGTGAAACACTTAATTTTCAGACATGTCTTTCATATATATATATATATAGTTGCAACTAGCTTAGCTATCTGTGTTTTATATTTTCGGTAGTCATTTAGTGCACAATTTGATTGCTTGTATCATGAGAAATACAGCTGGTTAAGTACATTACATGTTTGTCACTAAATAAAAATGAATATATTATTAAAAAAAAATAATAATAATAATAATAACTTATGGTATATTTAATACTGGCCAGTCTATATTTACAGGAATGACAGTCTATATTTAGAGTGATCACAGTTTATGTTTAGAGTAATGACAGTAAATACTCTAGTTTAAGAATACTAAATAAGTTATAAGTCCTAGGCAGTCAAATACTCAAGGTATTGTGACATTTGTTGTTTGTAAAATGCAACTTTCTTTTTGGTACCAATTGAAATGTTTGTGATCTCATTTTTTATATGCTAATATTGATTTTGTTTAGCATTTATACTTAAGTATTTTGATGAAAATTTATATGAGATCTTAATGGAAGAAATTGCCATAAATTGTGAAATTTGGCATTTTTATGGGTATTTATGGTATACATTTTTATACTGGCATTGTAATTTTTAATGTGCTATGTACATTTATGATGTATACTTTCTCTTTTCTCTCTCTTCCCTTTTGGTCACCATTACGAATGATTATTTGCAACAATTTAATTTTTGGCTATCAAAATTTTGATTTTCCCATCCTGATGTAAAAAAAAAAAATTTTTTTTTTTTTTTACATCTGTCTGGCACATCAAAATTTTATTTGACGTTGGGGGGTATTGTGAGATGAAATCTTGCATCTCACATTTTTCATTACGTTCGCGGGCATAATTGATTTCGTTTCGCCAAGCGTTTGCTCTGGTGCGCGCCTGTAAAGTTTGTTTTTACGCGATACATCGCTTTGCTGCTCGCCGATGCGAAGCGCGTGCGCAATAGTTCTAATCATCGCGGTTCTTTGAGGAGGCGGTCAGCCCATGACGTTTTTCGATCACCGCAAATCGGAAATCGCTTATATTGTTTTAAGGGTTTTGATTTGTCTTTGATGTTTCGCCAACTTTTTAAATTTGATCAATAGATTTAAATATTTCGTTCGTTTACATGTGTACACCCCGTTAATTTTTAGATATTAAAAATTTCGTTAATTTGAATTAGAATACGTTTGGTGTTACTGCTGTCATGACGTGAATTTTTTTTGGGAGCGCAGGGCTTCGGGCCCGGTTCACCGGTCACCGTCCCTAGGATGAACGGCGAAGTTAATAAGTCCGCCGTCGCCTCTTAAGGCTCCTTGAATTTTAATAGTATTATAAAATGTTTTTTTTATTTTAAGTTCAAATTCAAGTACGATTATTTTAATAGGTTTTGTACTGCTCCTTACGTCTATGTGAAATTCTATTCAAGATAAACTTTTTAAAAATTGAGGAATCGTTACGGCAATTCGGTGGCCATAAGGTGAAGATCTTTCTTCCTTCTCACGATGGATTTAATAAAGAAGATATTGTTATTAAAAGGTCTACTCATCATTTTATTTTAAACACAACAAAGTAAGATCATTCCATTTTATTATTTTTGTTTCAACTGCTTACCTAAAAGAACCATAGCGGCTATTGCAAAATAGCTTTTAAACGCAATGTACGACTTTAACGGCCAAATTAGATTATTAACAATTCCAATATCTAAACCACCCATTAGTTAACACGACACGGAGAAGTTGCTGTTTCAATGGATGTATGAATTTGTTTCATCAGATTGTATAAAAATGAAATTATTAATTTATTTAATTATTTTTGTTATTCTTGGTGCTAAACAAACCAATTTCTCTCACACTAAGAAAAACTCACCCTCACACACCTATCGCCACCCTCTCACACAGACGATATGACTTTGACAGTATGGGGGATAATAAAATGAAACCACTTCTGATCAAAAATAAAAATAAAAACCCCACATGTTTCAAAGGTATAAAATCTATAGAAATAGGCTATGATTTCAATAAGAAGCCATGTCTGAGATATTTTTGTAAAGTTATTATTAAAATCAGATAATCAACTGAAAAAACAACATTGCAAAATTGCTTTGCTGGTAGACAACTTCCCTGCACATCCACAAGATTGTTCTTCTAAATGCACATTGAACAATATCAAAGTTATTTTTTATCCTGCGAATATAACTTCTAAACTTCAGACATTATACCAAAGAATAATAAAAATTAAAAATTAAAGTATGTTATCAAAAAAAGAATCTTAGAAAAAATCCCTATAAAAAGTCTAAAGTAATGAAAACATTAGTTTATTAACCTACTGTATATTAAAGCTAATGAGCGATTGGAAATGTTATGTGATTTCATTAACCGTATATAATTATTTTCTTAAAGATGCCTTCAAAACTGATACCAAATTAGATGTTTCTGCATCAGATATCTATATGTCAGATCTGAAGGTAAAACTTCTTTAATTGAAAGCCATAAAAGGTCTTAAAAAAGTTTCATAACTCTCTAAATTTATCACTGCTGATGAAGACATGATAACTGAATATCTGAATAATGATGACTTATTGCAAAGATAGTAATGAAGCAGTAAATGAAAGAGCTTAAAACGAAGAAAACTTTTTAAAAATCTTCATTAAAATAAGAAGGTGGTTAGAGTTTTGCAAAAATGTTACAGATGAGCTGTTCGAATACTTACAAACATGCAAAAATTTTCATGGAAAATCCATTTTTTTATAAGAAGCCTGCTCAATGTAATATTAAGGAATTTTTCAAACTTAAGATTTTGAATACTGATAAAAAGAGAAAAAAGTATGTTATGCCTCATATTTGCCTATATATGTTATTATATGTCTATATTGCATAAAAGAAAATGTTACTGTCTGAATTGAAATACATTTAACAGTACTACTTGGTTATCCCATTAACCAAAGAACTATCGCCTAACTAAAAGATTAAATGCCATTAATGGTGATAAAAAAATGTCACATTCACATAACATTACACTTGTATCACATGTTTTGTTATGCCATCAGCTGATTTTAATATGAATTTTCATTTGTATTTTATTAATTTATTTGTTCTTCCATTATTTAAAATAAAAATTACGTCGATTTGTTTAATTTGGCAAGTAGCTTAGTGATTTATATAGTTTGTTGAAATGGGTCGATGGGATAACCAAGTAGGACCCATTTTTCTCATTTTTCCATTTATTTTTCATTTTTTGTATGTGTTTTTTATTTCACAAATTTCATGAATTTAATTTAATTTCCATTTAATGAATTTCCTTCATAACAAAGTATTTAAATTTAACAATAACACTTTGTTAAATAGAGGTTTTACATTAATAAAAACCTAAATCCCAAGATTGTCTTAAAGAAACTCAACTGAGTTGACTGTTTCACATTTTATAAACCAATCATCCATTATTTTTTTTTTTTTTTTTTTTTTTTTTTTTTCAAATTTATTTTTTAAAATAATTACCTTTTATATTTTTGCATAAATTTTACCTATTTAGATTTAGATAAATCGTGAAAAAACAAATTGAAAAATGCTAGAGTTGAGTTTGTTTTCTACTCAAATGTATTCTTTTACTTTCTATCCTGTCCAAAAGGGTAGAATCATCGCACAGATCTTTGATGTCACTTGCCTTGATACTGTGAAGTGTGGTCTATTTTTAGAATCGCAGAGAAGTGGGAAGAATGATTTGAATAAACAGAAATCAGTTTTTTTTTTCTCCTTTGTAAAGAGTGTTTCACAAGATATAATTTTAAAGATGAAAAAAAAAAATCTGTCTTTCTCTGTATTGCGTAATTTAGATAATAAATTATTTTTATCTGATGATTTTGAATATATATATATTGCTGATGTTTTTTTAATCAAGTTTCTGAAAAATTTAGTAAATTATTAAATTTGATGAAATTCCAGTAGCAATGTTGTTAAGACACAGTAAAATATTTTATGTACTAGAAGGGGGAAAATTGCAAGATTATTTTTATCAAAGACAATTTCTTTTAATCCTTAAACATAAAATTTTGTGGGGTGATACATTTTTTAACATAGGCATGAGTAAAATGGTTCTTAAAAAATGCTGAAAATAGTGTTTTTCAATCCATCTAGTTATATGAAGCCTTGCTAGTTTTAAAATATTTGAATAATGGGGAACTGCCACATATGTTTCTATTTAGCAATCAGCAGACACTAATATATGTAATGTTCTAGTATAGTGTAATTGCCTTACATTAATGAAATTAAAAATTTTTAATGAAATGTTGTTAGTTGATTACATTTTTGTTAAGATTATGACTTTGTAATATAAAATATATTTTATACTGTTCCACTTTTATTATTCTTATTTATTTATTTTATTTTTACTTTGAACAGGATCCTTCTGATGAGGAACTTGAAGTTCCAAATGAACTAGCCAATCGTATGTCACTGTTTTATGCTCATGCAACACCAATGCTTAAAGTATTAAGTGATGCAACTACTAGATTTGTTGCTGAAAACAAAGATTTGCCAATCGAAAATACAACTGAAACTCTGGGTACAATGGCCAAAGTTTGTCAAAGAATGGTTGAGAATCCGTAAGTTATTTTAAATATCAGTTAATTCATGATTTTAAATTGCTTCAAGTTAATACATCCTATTCCAGTGTTCATCTGAGAATTGTTTGGATGTATCTGTATAGAGTTGTTACAAAAGCTCAGGTGGTCATTCATGCAATAATATATCTGAATGAAAAACACATTGGGACTATGAAATTTGTTTGCTATTTGAAAGTGCCTGTTATTCTGAGGTAAATACCTACAAATATTTTGGTATCTAGAATTAGAAAAATGTTCTTTAAATGCAGATGTCCACTATTTGGGAGTTTCCTTTATCGGGGTTTGACAGTATAAGAGTAATTAACCAAGATTCCAACGGATCAAGGAAAACAAGGAAAAGTGGAAATTCGAAAATTTAGGCGAAAAGTCAAGAAAATTTTGAAATATTTGAAGTAGTCAGAAATTTTTTGATATATTACTTTCCCTTAGAATCTTGGTCATTATCACAAATGAAGACATTTTGAATTAATTATTCATCCAAACTAAAAGTTTTATATGCTATTTATGCAAATTATATAATAATAGCATAATATAAAAAAATAATTAAAAATTCAAAATTTATATAGTGCAAAATTTTTCTTTGCATTTATCTTGATTAAAGTTGCCATTGTGAAGGGATGTGAATCAACAATATAGAAGATGAATTTTTATCAAGAAAGCTCAGGAAAAACTTTGAAAAGTCAGTGATTTTTTTTACCAAAATTGTGTATGAATACTATTTACTATTATAGTGTAATCTTGTAACTTAAAAGTGACCTGAAAAATTACTGTCATGTGAAATTTTTTAATTAAAATTCTGCACTTATTATATGAGAGATGATCAAGCTTACATATGTTGTGTCAACAATAAAGTGGGCTTCTCAGTTTATCTTTTCATGATACCAAATTTAATTTACTTATTTAATAAAATAGATAGCTGATAAAGTATTGCATTTTATCTCTTATATTTATTCATTTGTCCCTTCTATTTACTTTTGGCTTTCTATAGAATTTCAAATTTAGTTTAATCTAACAGTTCTTTTTGGAACTTCATTTGAAAATTTACCTGCAATTAAAAAATTAATAAAGCTAATAAAAGAGAGGATTACTAGAGAGAACCCAATACATATTTAATCACAGAGAAAAAATATAATAGTAATAATTACTATTCAACTAAAAGTTATTTCTTCTTTCAAATATAAATTCATAATTAAATTATAAATTCAAATTTAAAATATAAATTTAAAATGTGGTTTTTTGCATCAGTTGCTGAGGCACTGCTACCAACAGTAATATAACATTGTATGAAAATATTTCAATTTAATAATTAAATTTACTTCATATACAAATACAAAAGGAAAAAACCTTTTATTAATGACATTGTTTGGCAGAACAAGGTGTATTTGATTCTATTTCTACTGATGTCATTGCAACTTGCAAGTAGTTTTGTAGATGTTCATCTGAGATGTAAATCTCAGTTAGAATTTAGTATACTTCGTCCTATAAAAATATTGTTCACACACATATATGTTTCCAAATAATTAATAGCCACTGTTTGTACAGGATATTTATTGCAGATGTAATTCTCAATTAGAATTTAGTATGCTTCTTCTTAAAAAATATTGTTCACACACATATATGTTTCCAAATAATTAATAGCGACTGTTTTTACAGGATATTTATTGCAGATGTAATTCTCAATTAGAATTTAGTATGCTTCTTCTTAAAAAATATTGTTCACACACATATATGTTTCCAAATAATTAATAGCGACTGTTTTTACAGGATATTTATTGCAGATGTAATTCTCAATTAGAATTTAGTATGCTTCTTCTTAAAAAATATTGTTCACACACATATATGTTTCCAAATAATTAACAGTGACTGCTTGAACAGGATATATTATTTTCTTGCAAAAAACTTTACTAAAATTACACCAATTCAACATGTTAGAACTTCTCTTTCAATTCAAATCACATTGTAATTCACAAATTTCCATCTATAAATATCCTGGTAAATTGATTAATATCAGTTAAAAATTGTTTTGAAAGTAAGAAACAGAGTCTCTTGAAATCTTCATATCTTTTTTCAAATTTGAGTTCCAGATCTGAAATCAGAATAGACTACTTTTTCACATTAATAACTTCAAATTGATCAAACAAAGGTTTAAAAAAAAAAAAAAAAAAAAAAGGGGGGGGGGCTGAATGGGGGGGTATTCCCATGCATTGCTGTGTTCCCAAAACCCAAGTTTCATTTGGAAGGCATACATCCTCATAGTTTTGTTTATCAATCAATCCTTTCCTTGTAGATGCTTATTTACTTCATTTAGATGGCCAGTAATATCAACAAGAATGTAAAATCAAAAAAGCCAGTGTTGATCTTCAAAGTCTGGTAATTTTTTCAATTTACTTTTAAAAAATATTTTTAATTTGTGTTTTAAAAATACATGCTTTCAACATTTGAACATGGCTTATCATCTTCAGAGTAATATGTTATTCACTAATATACCTTCATAGTAATGTCTTTTGAAAACCAGATCTGAAATGACCTGACTGAAAGTAATCAATGGTTGGACACAGTGTCCCAAAAAAATTTTAGGGTTAAAAAGCCTTGTAAAACTGGTGCTCTTCGCTATTTCAATTAACATAATGACTATACTATGCCGTAATTCAAATTATTTGCACCAGACTGCAACACTACAAGAATGGGAGGTGATTTGATTTAATTTATTAAAAAGGGTCTGTGCTGTGTGGTGTTAGATATGCACGTCTAACTGGGTCTTGTTGTGTTGAACCACAAAAATTGAAAATCGCATTTAGGTCAGCTTTTTTATCTTAAAGAATGTCCAAAAATTATACCTGAAAGTAATGAGGTGTATTGCTGGAAAATAAAGTTATTGGGGGGCAAACTGTCTTTAAACATCAGAATTAAAGTTAAAAGAATATTAGATGCGACTTTAAATTTTAAACTTTTGACTTTAAATTTTAAATTTAAGTTTTTTTTAAAGGAGTTAACTTTTTTTCATTTACTTTATATATTAACTAAAATGGAATAACAAATGCATGAACAAGTCGGCAGATTCATAGTCTCTTATTATACATTTCTAGTTTCTACTGCACATGTATTGTTCATTTTTAACATTCTGCCTACTTACTTATTCATACATTTGTGGTTTCATTTTAATTATTTCAATACTGTTGGCTGCATATACTCATGTTATTAAGATTGTTATTTTTAGTTTTTTATAAGCTCTTAATTGTAGCATTTTTAATGGTACTCTCTTTATCAAGTCAAAGGTAACTTTAGCTTGGTAATTAATATAACTTAATCTTAGCTGTTCAATTTCACTTTATTCATTTTAAGACTATATATATTATTTACTCTGAAGCTATTTTATAAAGTTAAATTGCTTGCAAGTTTGTAAATATATGTTTCTTTATCAGGGAATTTTGCTCACGATTTCAAAAAGAGGATACAATACTTTTTGTTTTAAGAGTTATGGTTGGATTAATCATTCTCTATGATCATGTTCATCCTGTTGGAGCTTTTAGTCGCACTGCTCATATAGATGTAAGTGACCATTTTTATTTTGTAATTATAACGTAGATATTATTTGCAACTACTATTGTTTTTCTTTTTTTTTTTTTTTCTAAAGAAAGGGCTTATGGAATTATCTAGATTATGAACATTATAATTATATCAATCTTTGTACTAAGTCATAATTTTTAATGCAAAAATGTTCTAAAAACTATTATGCAAATGACTTAAAGTTAATTCTTCACAATAGTGTATTCAGAAATTTCCAGTTTTGAAGAGATTTGTGTAAAATTTAATTTTAGTCTTTTCAGACATTGACAGCTGTTTTTAACTATTTGAACCATAGTCTCCTTTTAAAGAAAAAAATTATAAAGTTATATGAGTTGAAAAAGTTTGTAGATTTTTTCTGGAAATGCTTTTAGATTAATCAGTTTTTTCACCATCTTTTAATATTAGTATTCTGATAAGGTACAGTAATTCTTAAACAATCACAAGTTTTGATTATTCGCGAAATAAAAAATGAGGAACATTTCAACATTCGCAAATACTTACCTTGGTTATTTGCAAATTTTATTTTATAGAGAATATACTTTTACAAAATGAATTTGCTTTGTTTCACTAAATCCATAAACTAATTTTGGGCAGCAGCGTTGTACTGTATAGCCTTAGTTCCAATATTTCAACCTTTGTATTTAGGCAAAATATAGATCAGTAATTTTAAGAAACGAAAAACATAATTTGCCGCTCTGAATAAAAAAAATCTAAATTTTCTAAAATTCAAAATATTTACTGTAAGTGGAGATTTTTCTGCAAAATTTGTATGAAAAATTTTAAAGCTTCAACAACAACTTGTTGAAAAAGCAATCGAAAGCGATCTTTAACTTGGGATGAGTCTTAAATGTTAGAGAGAAATTGTGATCACAACTTTTCTTTATTTAAAAATTCCTAAACAAAAAATCTGTTATTTCAACCAATTATACATCAATAATTTTTTTTGGCATCAACTAACAATCAAACTTTGTACAATATGTTTATAGTTATTAAAATTTATTTGCAGCATGTATATTTTAATGCTTGATAAGTATATTTTTATGTTTTAGTTGATTTTTTCCATTTAAAAAAATCCCCCTTAATCACTGGAAGATAGCCTCAAGATTCGCGAT
The DNA here is from genome assembly GCA_964019185.1 of Maratus speculifer. Classification (NCBI taxonomy): domain Eukaryota; kingdom Metazoa; phylum Arthropoda; class Arachnida; order Araneae; family Salticidae; genus Maratus; species Maratus speculifer. The sequence continues at coordinate 116,116,316 of OZ025292.1, forward strand.
TTTGACATTTACATATTTTTCTGAGAACTAGGGATGCACCGAATAGTGATTTTGGCCGAATATTCGGCTTGTTGAATAATTTTACATTTCAAAGTTTAAAGGCATTAAAATGTTAAATTTTAAAACAGTTTTACATGATGTTTAAAACAGAAATTTTCATTTTGATAATTAAGAGCTTTTTTCAAGTAAACTTTATGCTGAAGAAAATCTGCTTTGAGTTATTTAAGAAGAGGATAGTTATAAAACATTTTTAATTAATAAAATTTTAAGTTCCATGGATTCTTCTGTGAATTAAAACAAATGAATAAAATTTTCTTAAATTCTAAAACAAACATTTTAAAATCAAAGAGAAATTGTGAAAAAATTGTACAGGATCATATATTATTTGTGTGTGAGGAAGAGACTAAAGTAAAAGTAAATAAATAATGCAATCTATTCAAATTTTATATGGTGCCAACTCAGCAAGAATAACTGTTCTACTCCCTTTTATTAAGTGGGGAAGTTTTTAAATACATCCAAGATTGGTGTCTTGAGTGGGCGATCCTTTTCAGCGATTGTAAATGTTGTTCTTAAAATCTTAGAAAGAAACAGATTATTTACTGGACAATGTTCAGGAACTTGCATTTGTACATAATTAATTCCTGTGAAAACCCTCGTGATTGGTTAATTTTCTTAAATAATACTTAAGAAACAACAAATAAATAATGTAAAAACATTATCTTTTATTTAAATATATGATTTTGTTTCTAATTATTCTGAACATCTTTATAAGTTGACAGTTAAATGTATAAGTGTTAAGAGATTTTAAAAAAATTATTTTAAAAGTTTTTTTAAGTATTCGGTTGGCCGAATATTTCGATATTCGGCCAAACCGAATATTCGGCAGACCGAATAGTTTACTATTTGGCCAAGCCGAATATTCGGTATACCGAATAGTTTGATATTCGGCCAAAACGAATATTCAGCAACATGGCCGAATACCGAATAGATACTGAATATCCGGTGCATCCCTACTGAGAACCCAACCCTCGCAATTGTTAAAGTATTGCTGTTTTTAAAATTTATATAATATTCCATTACAAATGAACTGGTCTTAAAAACTTAAAGTCATTGATACAGGGCTCCCAAATGGTCCCCTTTTTCCCACAAAAGTCCCCTTTTTAGAAAAAGGTCCCCATTAGTCCCCTTTTTTGTATTTTGGTCCCCCAAGTCCCCTTTTCTGTGTCTGAAAAAAATCGCCTTAACTAAAAATTGCTAAAATCTTAAAAATCCAAGAGGACAAAATTTATAAAGTGAGCATAAAAAAAGCATTATAATGGTTATAAAAAAGCATTGTAATTGAAATTTTTTCATGAATCAAAATGTAAAAAAAAAAAATCATTGCAGAATACAGGCAAATTTGAAGAATCTCATTAAAATTTAAAAATAAATAAATAAATTGCAGAACATGAAAATTACTATACTAAGCTACTGCTTGACCAGTCTTCAAGAACGGGCCTTGGCATGCTTCACTCCCCCCCCCCCCCCCTCCCCTCCAAAAAAATGAAGCTTTTTGAATGGAAAGAATCATTGAATTGTGGGGAAACAGACGATTAAAATTAAGAAAAATGAATTTAAAGTTCACAACTCTGAATCATATTAAAAAAAATGGTTGGAGTAAAATGTCTTTTCACATATTTTTTTTTCTATCTTTACAAGAAGAAAATATTGAATTCATGAAAAAATTTCGACTTCCAGTTTTCGATGGGAGGCAAAATTTTGGTCACAACTATTAGTTCCAGTATGATAAGAAACCAAAGTATATATGAAAGCTTGTCAAGCAGTGGCTTTCGCACGAAAATGTCGCTTTTGAAATGGCCAGCCCAAGCACCCAATCTGAATACTATAGAAAATCTTTGGAATGAACTTTAAAAACATGTTTGAAATTATTAAAACTCTAATTCAGCATGGCTGGAATTTTTTAAAAAATTTCAAGATTAGTGGAAAAAACGTACCGTAGACAATTTCCAACACTTTTCATTGAATCTATGCCAAGTTGCTGCGCCTAGGTACATTTTGCTAGAGGTATGACAACAACATACTAATTGACAATCTAGTTGATCACAGTGATTTTCTATTATAACACAGTTTTTTTCCAAACTTTCCAAGATGGCCGATAACTTTTGAATGCATGTGTTTTTCTTTGCAATTGATTTTTTCAGTTGTATTTATTGATATCCATTTGTTATTCCATAAATGAATTCCAAACTATTATGTCAATAAAATGTATGAGTATCACTTTGCGATTCCTCTTTATATGGGTATACTTTCGAAAAACAAAAAAATTTTATGCTGGCCAGAAACTTTTGACCGTCGCTATAAATTGGTGTTGATTAGTTTTTGGTGTAAATCGCTGGACATGTGGCTCTTCTATGCTGCATTTTTCACAATTTCTGCAATCGCTCAATCTCCAAAACCAATGCACAGATTATTATCAAACTTCAGATTCAGTTAGTCCTTGACATGAATTGACATTTTTTATATTTTGGATAAATTGCTCAACAAATGGCACTGTTAATCTGCATTTGTTGCAATTTCGACAATAGTTACTATATCCAGAATTAATGCATGGAATTTCATCAAATTTTAGATTCAGTTAGTCCTTAAGATAAATGACATTTTTTACATTTTGATGGTAACATTAACAGGTACCATCATAGATGGGGTTACATTACCAGGTAGCGCTGCTATAATGCATTTTTTTAAAGGATTTCTGCAGTATATCTCTCTGATTTAATGTTAATTTTTGTCTAACTTAAGATTCAGTTAGACGTTGACACAAGTTACTGATTGTCACTGATTAGGTTTTGATGTTAAACTTTCAATAGATGGTGTTTCTAACCTGCATTTTGTGGGATTTTCACAAGTTTAGCGATAGTCATATTTGAAGAACTAATGCACAAAATTTCATATCTTTTAGAATTCTCATGATGGGCATAGATTGCAATTTAATTTCGGACTGTGATAGCGAATTTTGAAGTATTAACATATATAAGGTAGAAGAAAGTTTCAGGATTGCCACATCTGATTAGTTTGACAAGGATTATCTTTGGGAATACAGAATATTTACATGTACTGCACTTATATATTTTAAATTTCTGCATATATGCCTATTTTTTTACACTAATTCTGAATGTGTAATTTTCATAAAAATTGATTAAGATTTTATTTTATTCAAATATCGCTTTTTAAAAAGAAAAAGAAATGCTTTTGTGTGACATGTTATTTAAATCTAAGCTTTTCTCCACTAATTATCATTATTTTATGTCTGATTTGTTATTATAGGCTATATAAAATTAACTTATTGGCCCCTTTTATTTATGAGTGGTAATAGTTAGCACTAATACAAATATTAATTTAACCAAAAAAAAAAAAAAGAACGAAATTAAGAAAAGTAATCAAGTTATTGATTTTAAAATCTCAGATATTTTTTATAACATATGAAAAATTTTAAGAAGTGTGTATGTGGGCAGAAGGGATTAAATTTCTAAGTTTCTTTTTTACTTCTCCAGGCTCTAACTTAAGTATTTTAAGCAATTTTCTTACTCAACCCCTAATTAAACTACAGCAAGATACAATCTCATTTGAAGGGTTGACCGAAGGAAGTATCTCATCGAGCCCAATATCTTGCTAGGGTCTATTTTGACCCCAGACAATTAGGGGCATTTCTTCATTCTTCATGTGTGTGTGGGGTGGAGAATCAGAAAATTGATTTTTTTCACACATCCTTTTAAAACTCTTGGCCTAAGCACTCATTTCCCCCCGTCTTAACTCATTTTTTCACCACTAATAGATGTTTTAATGTTTAATTTCGTTTATTAACATTCCATAAATTTTCTAAAAAATTAAGAAAAAAAAATATCTGCTCAACCTATCTCAACAATTAGCATCATTTTCATCCCTTTCTGTCACCAGGGGAAGCTATTTAAAAAAAATTCTCAAATTTAATCTACAATATGTCATGTAATATCTTAAATGGAAGGCCAGGTTATGAATAATGTTATGTTTCACTGTCTCTTTACCTCCATTCTCATTGCCTTATTTCATCCCCATCTATGTAAGGATTTAATCATTAAAAACAATTATAATTTTTTAAAATATAATTAACAATTTTGGTTTATTAATTAAAGGTCAGAATGTTTTGAAAGGATTATTAAATAAAACTCTCTGAGTGATCTGTGATCATACTTACCCACTTACTTGTTTTTATTGACTGATCACTATTTTTTTTTTTTTTTACCTGTAACGAGAATTATCAAGCTGAATGCCAAAATATTGAATGCTTTATATACTTTTTCAGCAGGATATTTAAGTATGCTTAAATAAAACTGGGTATATTGTTTAATGAAATCTTATAAAGATAACCATCTAACATATTTTCTGGGGTAATTTTAAAAATTTACCTTCTTATTTAGGAAAATTTGTGCTATAATTTTACACACATATGATCCTTTTTTTTGTTGTTTGTTTGTTTGTTTTGTTTTGTTTCTATTTTTAATAAAATTGGTTCCCCAAAGTCCCCTTTTTAAGCAAAAATAGTCCCCCAAAGTCCCCTTTTTAAGCAGAAATGGTCCCCTAAAGTCCCCATTTTAAATAAAAGTGGTCCCCTTTCCCCCTTTTTGAGGACTAAAATGTGTTGGGAGCCCTGTTGATATTAAAAATATTTGTGATGAAAAGAAAGATACAGTAGACTCCCTCAAGTCCGCACAGCTTGAGACCAGAGGTTGTGTGGATTTTAGAATTTTGTGAATTTCTGGTCATTGCTTTGTTTACATTTTTTAAACAGTAATTTGAGTGCAATTAACAGTGCATTCGGGACTATAATAAATACTTATAATTTAATAAAAAATTAAAATAAGTAATAAACAAAAATAATAAAAATTTAGATAATTTTTAAAATGATTAAAGTACTAAGTTAATAATCAATAGTGTATGATTAAATATTCATTATAAAGATTAAATATATTTTTCCAAAATTATTCAACAAAACTTGCCTTATAAAAGTACATTACTAATTCACATCAAAATCATAAAATAAGGATTTTTTTTTTTTTTTTTTCCAAGTTTAGCCAGGCTTAATAACCAAAAAATCTTGATTAATGCATAAATATATTTGATAGGAAGATTGTGATTACTAGTAATATCAGCAATATCTTGAATTTTTTCCAAAAAAACTATTCTTCCTTCATGAAAAAAACATGAATAGAGTATTATTGAGAAAATTACAAATCAAAAAATATATGGAATTGATTCAAGAGTAAAAAAATCAAATTTTGTCACAATATCCAATCTGAAAGTTTCATTGTTTACATCCATAAAATATGTGCGGATTTTAGAGAGTTGTGGATTTCTGGTTTGCAGATTTGAGGGAGTCTACTGTATTATAAAGATATAAATTTTTAACACCTTTTTTTTAGTAAATAGATATTTATTTTAGTTATTTTAGCACAAGGTGGAGGGGGGGGGGGTGTTCATCATTCCACTCTTAACTCTTTTTTGAGTTTTTCTATTAAAATATGATTGCTATATAAATCATTAATAACTAGAAATGGGAATGCTTGAAAAAAACCTGGAAAAGTTGGGAAAAAAAACGTTTTATTTTTTTTTTTTTTTCAGTTTTTTTTCCAAAGGCTTACTTTTTAATTTTTCTGAAGTGGAAAAATTGAAATTTCATTTATGATATAATATAGTGACAATTTTGTAATAGCTACATTCTCATACTTTTTATTTTATTTATTTTTATGTTGAGTGTCCCACATGAAAACTTTAATGTGGGTTCTTATCTCTGAGCAGAAATCTGTTGGAGAAGATTTGAAAGGATCCTTCACATTTTTTTCCTGTTTGAAACACAAGACCCTTCGCAAAATTTCTCTTGAAGATAGACATTTCAGAAAAAGGTTTAATCTACAAATTGAATCTTTCACAAATGCAGTGATTAAAGAAAAAAAACTTATGCCATATAGCAGCTGTCTAAATAGGAACCTAAATGTAGTAATAATTTCTTATTCACAAATTCTGAATATATTTTGTACTAGTATATACAAGAAGTTCACAATTTCAGAAAAACAGAATTACATGAAAAAAAATCTAGATATATAATTGAATGCAACTTCTCTTTTTAAAAATTAACTCGTGTGCAAAATTATTTCAATAATATGTTGATTAATGGAAATGGTAAAATTAAAAATTTAGCATAAAATTTGAAGCATGCATTTATTACTTTTTTCTATCTTTTCAAGAAGTAAATATTGAATTCGTGAAAAATTTGATTTCCAGTTTTTGGTGTATTTAAACATTTTAGAAGGTCCTGAACATGATTTGATGTTTTTTGGAAAATATCTGTCACTCTGTGAGTCTGTATGTGACAAAAATTTTATGGGCACTCAATTTCAAGAACTGATGCACATAATTTCACAAAACTTTAGATTCAGTTACACCTTCACATAAACTTGAGATGTTTAGTTATTAGTGTATATCACCCAACCGATGTCGCTGCTATGCTGCATTATTCATAATTTCCACAATAGTTCTATCTCAAGAACTAATGTATGTATTTTCATAAAACTTCAGATTAAGTTAATCTTTGATAACTTCATGCTCATTACTTTTTGGTGTAAATCGCTCAACAGATGACGCTGCTATGCTACATTATTCATGATTATCGCAATAGTTCTATCTCAAGGATTAAAGGACGATTTTTTATCAAACTACAGCTTCAGACAGTTCCTGATATATAGTAATGTTGTTTAGTTTTTGGTGTAAATTGCCCTATAGGTGGCACTATTATGCTTAGAGATGGGAATGCTCGGAAAAAAAACAGAAAAATTGGGGAAAAAAACGGTTTTTTCGGGTTTTTTCCGAAGGCTTATTTTTCAATTTTTCCGAACTGGAAAAATTGAAATTTCATTTATGAAATAATATAGTGAAAATTTTGTAATAGCTACAATCTCATACTTTTTATTTTATTTATTTTTATGTTGAGTGTCCCACATGAAAACTTTAATGTGGGTAATCTGATCTCTGAGCAGAAATCTGTTTGAGAAGACTTGAAAAAATCCTTCACATATTTTTCTTGTTTGAAACACAACACCCGTCGCAAAATTTCTCTTGAAAATAGACATTTCAGAAATAAGTTTAATCTACAAATTGAATCTTTCGCAAATGCAGTGATTGAAGAAAAAAAAAAATCTCATGCCATATAGCAGCTGAATCTTATCAAGTTGTATATATGCATAAATAACCTTATTAAAAATGTCTAAATAGGACTTTAAAAATAGTAATAATTTTTTATTCACAAATTCTGAATGTATTTTGTATAAATATATATACAAGAAATTCACAATTTCACAAAAACAGGATTACATGAAAAAAATCTAGATATGTAATTAAATGCAACTTCTCTTTTTAAAAATTAATTCATGTGCAAAATTATTTCAATAATATGCCGATTAATAGAAATGGTAAAATTAAAAATTTAACATAAAATTTGAAGCATGCATTTATTACTTTTTTCTATATTTTCAAGAAGTAAGTATTGAATTCGTGAAAATTTTGACTTCCAGTTTTTGGTGTATTTAAATGTTTTAGAAGGTCCTGAACAGGATTTGATAGTTTTTGGAAAATATCTGTCACTCTGAGTCTGTATAGCACAAAAATTTCAAGAATTAATGTATAATGTATGTATTTTCATAAAACTTCAGATTAAGTTAATCTTTGATATAATTTTATGCACATTACTTTTTGGTGTAAATCGCTCAACAGATGATGCTGCTATGCTGCATTATTCATGATTATCGCAATAGCTCTATCTCAAGGACTAAAGGACGATTTTTATCAAACTACAGATTCAGACAGTTCCTGATATATATTAATGTTGTTTAGTTTTTGGTGTAAATTGCCCTATAGGTAGCACTACTATGCTGCATTTTTCAAGATTTCGTTATAGCTGATTAATTGAATGTTTTTTCAAAGTATTGAATCTAAAATTGACCTCTATTTTACCTCTATAATGTACAGTAATGTTGCAAAAACATGGGCAGTTTGCATTAGAAAAGTATAACTGTGATGAAAAAAGAAAAACCATATTTTATAACAAGTAACTAGGTTTCAAATTATACATTCCCTCTTGATTAAACTTTGAATTTTTGCAGTTTTCTAAAGCACACTAGAAGTTTATCTCTGTATGTATCTGCTTTTGTTAATGCTTCAAATACCGAGCATTTTCTATTTGTAGTGTTCTGTTTTATAACTTTTGAGTTACATTCTTAGAATTATGCAATTACCATATGGAAACATTATTGAATATGGTTTCTTACTGAAGAATAGAATTAAACTTAAAAAAAAAAAAAATATTTTTCTGGTTTCAGTAAGTAAAAATCTAACAGTCAATAAATCCTATGCTATTTTTTAGTTGCAGACCTGAGTAAGCCAAACTAAAACTTAGTTTAGTTTGAATTTAGATTATAAAACTAAATCAAAATTGAGAGAGATTGGAAAGCTATACCAAAACTAAACATATTTTTTAAAGGAAATAAAATTATAATTTAAGAAAAAGGTGTAACAATGTAAAAATATACATTTTTTAAACAAACAATGGAATTTTTTGAATACTGATATTGATAATAATGACAAAACTGCAACAATTTCTTTAAACTAGCATTATTTACTTAAAAACTATACTTATGTAAATGGAATGCATAATTTATTTCATTCCAAACTGCAGACATATTGGCTCAGGTTCTTACATTAGGTCAATTGGTAGTTAAACATGTAACTGAAAAATCATTTCAACAAAGATATGATGTAACAAACAATAGTGTTTTAAAAATTCTTAGGCTGTGGAAAAAAAAATAAACTGAACTTTTAAAAGCAGGCTTTGCTACTTTATTTTTATTTTGTAATGTAAAGTGAAAATAATTTTCATTTAAAAAATGGGAAAAAATGTTAATTATTTAATATTCTCTAAGAAAATATAATTTATTTGGGAGAAACAGTCATGAAAAATCAATTTTTCCAATTTTTCCATTTTTGTCCGAAAAAAACCTGTAAAAAACCAGTTTTTTTCTGCCACTTATATTTTTCCAGAAAATTTACATCTCTAATTATGCTGCATTTTTCAAGATTTCATTATAGCTGATTAATATAATGTTTTTTAAAGGTGTTGAATCTAAAATTGACCTCCATTTTACCTCCATAATGTACAGTAATGTTGCAAAAACATGGGTAGTTTGCATTAGAAAAGTTCAACTGTAATGGAAAAAAAAAAAAAAAAAAAAAAAAACATTTTATTACAAGTATCTTTGTTCCAAATTATACTTTCTCTCTTGATTAAACTTTGAATTTTTGTAGTTTTCTAAAGCACAAGCAGAAGTTTATCTCTGTATGTAACTGCTTTTGTTAATTCCTCAAGTAGCGAGGATATAGTGTTCTGTTTTCATAACTTTTGAGTTCCACTCTTAGAAATATAAAATTACCATATGGAAAAATTATTGAATATGGTTTCTTACTCAAGAATAGAATACCAGATTTCAGGATAAAAAGAAAAAAAATATGTTTAATTAAACTTAAAAAAAATATTTTTCTGGTTGCAGTGAGTAAAAATCTAACAGTCAATAAATCCTATGCTATTTTTTTGTTGCAGACCTGAGTAAACCAAACTAAAACTTTTTTAAGTTGAGATTGGAAAGCTATGCCAAAACTAAACATATTTTTTAAAGGAAATAAAATTATAATTGAAAGAAAAAAAATGAAATAATGTAAAAATATACATTTTTTAAACAAACAATGAAATTTTTGAATACTGATATTCATAATAATGACAAAACAAGATTTTAACTACAATAATTTCTTTAAACTAGTATCATTTACTTAAAAACTATACTTATGTAATTCGAATGCATAATTTATTTCATTCCAAACTGCAGACATTTTGGCTCAGGTTTTTACATTAGGTCAATTGGTAGTTAAACATGTAACTGAAAAATCATTTCAACAGAGATATGATATAACAAACAATAGCGTTTAATCAAAATTCTTGGACTGTGGAGGAAAAAAAAACTAAACTTTTAAAAGCAGGCTTTGCTACTTTCTTTTTATTTTGTAATATAAAGTGTAAATAATTTTCATTTCATACAAATAAATGGGGAAAAATGTTTATTATTTAATATTCTCTAGGAAAATATAATTTATTTGAGAGAAACAGTCGTGAAAAATCAATTTTTCCAACTTTTCTGTTTTCTTCCGAAAAAAAACTGCTAAAAAACCAATTTTTTCTGCCACTTATATTTTTCTGGAAAATTTACATCTCTATTAATAACTATGTGATACTCTTTGTATTTTAACTAATAATTTCTGCTTATTATTATTATGTAAAAGTTGCTTATTTATTTATTTTACTATTATCTGTTTTAAATTAGCAACCTACAACTTAACCAATAATTTTCTTGTAGCTTCAAAATGTCATGAATTATATTTTGTTTTTGTTTTTTCTTCAAAATAAGGATTTAAGGACAGAAAGGGTTGCATAATTATATGAGTTCTTCAGTGAACAATACCAAGGACACCAAGTTCCTTGTGGTAGTTGTGGCACATTAAACCACAAAAAAAAAAAAAAAAAAAAAAAAAAAAAGTAAAAGGAATGTTTTTAAAATTAATTTCTCAGTTTAGACTTCTAAATAAGAAGAAATACTAATGAACTTTATCATATAATAAACTTTTATACGAAAAATAAAACCGACTTCAAAACCTACTGCAAAGTGAAAAATATTTTTTTACATAATAGTAATACGAAATTAAACTAAGCGCATAGTATTTACCATGTATATTGTTATATTTATGTACATTAATTTGGGATTTTTTTGAGTTGGTGCCAGCCAAGCCAAGTTCCATGTAATTTTCCAGTAGACACACATCTAGGTATCAACTAGTTTTTTTTTTTTTAATTTAATATTTAGATTTTAAAAAATTTACCTTGTTATTTTTTAAACATTTCTTCTGATATTATAAATGTGTATTTTCAAGTGAGATTAACAACTACAATTATGTACCCTAAATTAAGGGTGAAATTAATGCGTTTATATAAGATATTATTTTTAAAAAATCATGGCCAATCACAGATTTTAAAATGCAGGATGCTGTCCAAATTAACTTGGATTGGAGAATTGGAATTTTTTTTCGCAACATTTTTGCAAATCCTTGTTACGATTTAAATTGGATAATTAATTTTTAACTTGGAGGGCTTGGCTGGCACTGACTCCAAAAAATCAAATTAATGTATATAAATATAATAATATGCATGGTAAATACTATGCTCGTAATTTAATTTATTATTAATACAGTGAAACCTTGATCTATCATTCCTGCATCCATTATTTTCCTGCATTGATCGTTTTATTTCTATTGTCCATGTACAAATTATACGTAAATAAAGTTAAAGAAGTCTGCAAGCATCATTCATCAAAAAGTCGTTTTCTCGCATTCATTATTGTAAAAATCTTATCACCGAAATGAAATTGAAAGTTATGCGAATCCATATGGTATATAAACTGGAATTACTTCTTTTATCCTAAAATAACTAATTTTTGCTGTTTGTGTTGATGATTGCGACAATAAAGCAGATGAAGAATGGTTGTATATAACAGAGGATGTGATTTTGTTTCCATTGATGAAAATGTTGCGACATATGGTGTCCTGAACATAGGAGAAATGTGCAATAATGCAAAAAAATTAAAATAATGATGAAGAAGAAAAGGATAATGTTCATACCGGTGAAGAATTTGATGAACTTTTATGTATGTATATGAAATTATAGAAAATGACCAGAAAAAATGTTGTATATCCTGAAAATTTATTTTTTGATTTAAAATAAAATGAACGAGAAACCAAACAAAAATATTGATTTTTTAAAATAAATATCAATTTTCTATAACTTTGATTTATTTCTTCTACAATTTAATAAGCAAATTAGTATTTATTAGTATACGTATACAATGCATGCATTAGTAATGCATAAACATTGTGTTTTTTCATATTTTGAAGTTAATCCACATTCATCGTTTTCCCGCATTCATCGTTTTTTCCCCTGTATCCCTTGAAAAACGATGGATCGAGGTTCTACTGTATTATGTAAAAAATAATATTTTTCACTTTGCAGCAGGTTTTGAAATCTTCTATTTTTGGTAGAAAAGTTTTTTTTCTCTTTTTAGTTAAAAGTTAACAATTTTTGAATTTTTTTTTTCTTTTTTATGGAAATTGCTGACTTTTTCACATGAAAAAGTGTTAGTCTTTGGAAATCAACAATAAAAAGAGCTTCGTCTTACATAAATGGTTCTACGAAATAGAGAAAGGAGGCCCAATAACTTATCAAAAGATGACCGGGAAAAGACTGGAGTGTAAAAGACATGAAAAGCATTTCATCAAATGTCATGTCATTAATGAAACATATCACCAAAAGATAAAGTTTTGGCACATCTTAGCTAATGCAATTTTGCGCATAGAAGTGTTTTTATGAAATAAACCTCTTATGACACCTCTTATACATTTTATATTACAATATGTTATAGCTAATAACTTTCTGTTTCACGAGAGACTTTTCTGTGAACTTAATTACAGAAGATTAAAAAATCCATCTTCATACACATCTAATAATCTTAGTTAAAGCATCATAATTGGTCTACACGTCACCAATTGACGTATTTTAGTAAGCATAGTACAACAAAACATAGAAGTTTTGGAAACAAATTATAATATTCTCATTTTTTTTAAACTATATTAGCTGTTAGTATTGCCCAATTTTCATTTTTCTCAGATAATCTGATTAAAATTCAAGATTTTCATTTAAGTGCTGAACGTTTTTTACTCTTTGCTTCCATTGCTGAATACAATTCAAAAGACTTCATAGTTGCGAAATCACCGAGATTGGCAATTATTCTTAATGTCTACTGCCCAAGGCATGATTAAGGCTGTGGGTGGGGCCCCGGGGCAAACATCATTCTGAGAAGCCCCCTTCTATTTATATTGTGAATAATGTAGAAGAGGTTAGTACTAAACTGCATACGTACTGTATGTATGTATAAATTTTATATTCTGTAAAGCTCACGTCCGTATACAGGGTATTTGAAAAAGATAGTCGCAACTTTAAGAAAAAATGCTAGTAGGATGGATGTAGAAAAAATGATAGATTGGTTGACAGAAGTATCTCCTTGCACACTTTTTACTTTGCTTATCTACGTACGTTATAGGATGTCTAAAACAAAATATCCCACATTTTTCATAATTAATGATTTTAACTTTCCACATTATCAGGAAAACATTAATAAAGACTTTCTTTTGAAATCAATGCAATACTAAGTTGTTATAATAAAACTTTAATCATTAATTTTCTAATGAAGTAGTTTGTTTTTTGCATAAATCAATGAAGTACTGGAAGCAAACAGAAGAAGATTGCACTACCTTCCTAAATGCTTGGAAATATTTGGCTCTTTTAATGACAACTCTGATTAGTCTCATGGGAGGCCCCTAAAAAGGAGAGACCAGGGCAATTGCCCCGCATGCCCCTGCCTAAGTCGGGCCCTGCTGCTGCCATTTAAGATCCTTACCATGTAAATCATTGCACCAACAATATCGGCAAAACTAATTGCAGTAACACTTTTTTTTCTATGTTGTATATATGAGACAGTAAATGTATTGTCATAAAAAATGCGTAAAAGTTTCATTCTCTCAGCAAGACTTCTATACTGGAAAATTACTGTTATTGTTATATCTTGGAATAATTAAAAGCTATCTTGAAGCATTCATATAAATAGCTGTTTAATATAATATTATAAAGATATAGGATGCTTATAATATACATATATAAAAATAGTATGTGCCACTAATCTGGTGTTATCTGCTCAATAAAATGTATGCAAAATTATTGTTTTGTATTAATTTAGTTTTGCTTCTGTATTATCTAACATCAGAGTTTCCCCCAGGTTTAAAAAAGGGCAGGGCGCTACTGTTCTGAAAAAGGCACTTTTTACATTTTTCAAGGCACTTTTTCATTTTTAAGGGCACTTTTTTAGAGAATCTAGTGAATCTAGAATCTAGTGGTTCAAAAAGTCGTAAAAAAAAACAGAAATTTCATCAAAAAATTGAAAAAATAATAAATAAATAAAAAGGTGAATTTTGTTAAAAAATCGCGAAAAAATCAAATTTCGTAAGAAAAAAATCGCGAAAAAACGCAAATTTTATTAAAAGATCGCATAAACAGCAGTTTTTGCTAAAATATAGCAAAAAACGGCATATTTTGCTAAAAAATCGCGAAAAAACAGAACTTTTTACAGAATTTTCCGTTTTATTGCGATTTTTAGAGGGAATTTTCGTTTTTTTTTTTTTTTTTTTTTTTTCGCAAATCTTTTGACGAAATCTGCCGTTTTATTGCTATTTTTTGACGAAAGTTGCCGTTTTTTGCGACTCATTTGACAAAATTTTCCGTTTTATTGCAATTTTTGGAAGAAATTTTTCGTTTTTCCACGATCTTTTGAGGAAATCTGTCGTTTTGTGAAATTTTGAGATGAAATTAGCCATTTTTTTGCGAATCTTGCCGGAAATTAGTCGTTATTTTGCGATTTTTAACGGAACTTGCCTTTTTTAGCGATTTTTTGACGAAATTACTCATCCCACGGGACGCGTATGAGGCTATTTTTTGCATTCCGTTGCCGAATTTTTTTTGTAATTTACGCGCTGCAGCGCGTTCGGATCATTGCTGGAGGGCTGCGTTTTTTCAAATGTGGGCAAGAAGGGCACTATTTTTTTGAATGAATGACAAGAGGGGCGCTAGTTTTCTGGATGAGGGGCAAGAGGGGCGCTATTTTTTAAACTAAAGGGCAGGAGGGGTGGAGCGCCCTCCTGAAACCCTCTGGGGGAAACTCTGTAACATTTTAAATAACATTTCATAATTAATAAATGTACATTAAATTAGCATTCTAAATGCAATTGGCATTTTACAATTATAAATATGACTGACAATTAACAAATTCAAAGAAACTGATTGGAAAAGATCCACTATTGAATTTGAATGGGAATGTCGCCAAATAAGTCAGCTACAGTCAAGTGGAGTTCATTTATGGCAATTTATTTTGGTCACCAAATTTGGCGACATTTTACTAAATGGTGCCAAGCTTAGTGACAACTTGGTTCTGACACAGATAAATATATAGCTTTATGCTTGTGATTGGGAAAGAGATTACAACAATGAAAGTTAATTTGTGTGAAATCACTAATTTTATTAGTTTTTGCCTAATTACTAAAAAAAGTACTGAACCAATTCTATGAAACAGAAGTGGTACCAATTCAAGAGCAAGCTCTTTCATTTAACACAAAAACCAAATGAATTGGTTGGATAGTTTTTGAGTAATCGATTTGATAACCTCCTCCTCCTTTTTTTAATTCTGTTAAAAATGAGATCTAAACAAATGTAAAGTCTATTTTATTTTATGAAGGGAGCTCAATGTATTTTCTTCTGCATCATTTATACAGTTCTATTTATGTTAAAAAATAAGTTTTTAAAAATACTCATAATATTATTTTCCAATATCATCTCTAATCATATGATGCTTGTGTGTATTTTAATGGAAAATAGTTTGTGAAGCTTATTTTCTTTCAAAAAAAAATTTAGTGTTTTGTGACATTAATTTTTATCTCATATCAGAGTGGTAGTTTTCTCCTCCCTGCCCAATTTAATATGCAGTGAAATTTTGTTATACATTATTTTGTTATGATTAAGACATCTTTTGGGTTATTTTCAATTTTATATAACTTCTTGTTCACTTAATAGTGTAACTCTCTAAATTTCTTTTTCAGTCACATTAATTTGTACCTTATTAAAAAATATTATATGTTTTTGAAGAATTGATAATGATGTTTTTATTTTCTCACACAAATTGCTCTCTTAGAAATATGTACATTTATATATCATTTCTTGCCCATTTCATAATTCCATTATAACATTAAGACAATGATCTCTGACCTTTTTTAAAGAAACTTATATTTAATTGGAGATTTAAATTAGGCCTCAGACATAAACTTGTACCCATTAAGTATTAAACTTCTGAGTTTAATGTTTCTAACCTTTTTATAACATCTTTACCTAATTTGAATAGTACACATTATTTATTAAAGGATTCTGAATAGATAATAATGTTTTTATGATAATAACCTTAATGATGTACTTTAACTGAATATATGCATGTGTGTATAAAGTGGTGGTTGTGATTTTATAAATTTTCTCACATTTCATTGATTAATGAACATGCTTGTGCTAAATTTCCCAATTTAGGCCTAATCAAGAATATGGTGGTGGAGGTTATGCTGTGGTATAAGCCACATACTGCTGGATTTTCTTTCTTTCTTTTTTTTTTTTTTTTTTTCTTTTGAACATCCATATAACCAGGGATATGTTTAGGAAAATTTTAGATCCTTTAAAGGACCTTTCTCAAAATAATTTATCTTAAAACAGGACCCTTCACAAAATTATTTGTCTCTTAAATAGACCTTTTACAGAATTTTTTCACCTTCAAATTGAACTTTTTACAAATTTAATCATTTAATAATAAAATCTGACTTGTAAATAAGCAGTTGAACTCACCAAAGTTCTCTCATATTACTTAGCTTTTTATACATGAAAAACAGAACCTGAAGACATTGATAATTTAAAATTTACAAAGTCCTGACTAGAATTTTCACAAATATAAGGAAAAAAATTCACAATTTCACAAAAACAGGATCCTGTGAGAAAAGTCTGGACAGACCCCTGATATAATTCTCCCCTGTTTATAACATAAAGCTGTAACATAATATACTCTCCAACTTTTGCACTATACCTTTAGCATACCATACTTTCCTACATATAAGCCACAGATTATCAGTTAAAAAACCTAAAAAAATTAAGTGTAGGTTATCTGCTGTAAATCATTTTAAGCAGAAGTTTACATGAGATGTCAAGTTTCTACCAGCTGTCATAAAATAAAAAGTAAACAGCTATCACTTGTGATTGTATCAGTTGTTCGTGTGTGTTGCTTGTGATTTGTTAATGTATGACGTGTACATGCCAGTGGAAATGGCTTCCAATTTTTATGGTACATTGTTTAAGCTTTTTCGCTAAATGCTTCTATGAAAAACAAAGCATTTCTCAACTTATCTCTTCCAAAAATTGCAATCTCATTTTGCTGAAACGAAGAATCACAGATGAACAATGAAGCATAGTGTATGTATTCTGTATTAGTATCATGTTGAAAGTTATAATACTGTTTAAGAAAAAACATGTTAGTTAATACTGCAGAATTCAAACTGAACATTATTAAAAAAGCAGAAAATATTGAAGTTGATTTAAAAACAGCACTTATTATAGAATTACAGTGAAACTTCCATCTAACCACGTCTCATTGTTACACTTAAACCAGGGCATGAAATTTCTGCTTAAAAGGTACTCGCCAGACTAAAAGTTTTACTCGCCACTATTTTACATTAATTCCGGCAACAACATCAGTCCCCACACCTGCACAAAAAGTGAAATTTTTATGATAAATTTAATTTAAATTGATGATTGTTAGAAGGAGCTGTCTGTTAAATCCAAAATACTTTACGTTTATGAAAAATATGGGATATTTTTTAATTATTAACGATAAAAAAAAAAATGTAGAAATCCATAAAATAAAGCATATTTACTGTAAAAGGAAAAAAATAACATTAACTCAAAATAAGCTTGCCATAAAGTTTCAGTGGTTACAGAAATACATACCAAAGATAAGTTCCTGTACTATTAGCACGTCAGGTTTCCGTAGCACTGTCTTTCTGCACTGAAATACCACTTATCAATGGCTGCTGTACGGTCAAACTCTGTCAGGATGGGTCCATTAACAGAAATTTGAAGCAAATCATTCATTGCCTCAATCTTCAGAGAGTTTCTATATGATGTCTTGAGTCTATTGAGACAGCTGAACTCTCTCTCGCATAAAGCTGTTCTTACTGGTAAAACAACACAAAATGTTAGGATCTGAAGAAAATTGGGGGAATCTTGCTGAACATTTTTCAGTTCAAACTTGCTCCAGCATCTCTTTCTGTGTCAGTGATGGGAACATAAATTTAAATTCTGCCCGATACAATATCTACTTTTTCATTAAAGATATTTGGGTTCAAATACACAAAGAGCTTCTTTATTTCTTCAAATTCAATAATTTTTTCTTTATCAGGCCAACCCAAGTGTCAAAAATATGCAGACATGCTAACACATCTGATGACATAGATTGCAGTCTTTCTGTAATGTATATCTTTGAATGTTTAATTAATGTCCCTCTTAAAGTCTAAACTCTTCCTTCCCATTTGCTATATTATTTCAGCTACACATCCTTGATTATACTTGAAATGAATAGTTGGTCAAAAAATTCCTGTTCGCTTGGTCCAACACTAGATTCGAGATCTGTTAGAACTGAGATGCAATGTTCAATTCTTATTTTCAAAGATGAAATGAGAAGTTCCTTGTTTTCTACTGCCACACTTACAGGGTTCAACTTCTGGTAGAAATCCAAGAGAAAGTACAGAACTTTAAGAAATTTATATTCCTTCAAACTTTTCAGCAAATCCTTAGCTTTAGGACTATCATTATATTTTCCATGGGCCACTTGTTCAAGATGCCTCACAATGGTGTTCCAAGATTGCAAGAGAGCTTTTGCTGCACTTTCTTTGCTGGATAACCATCTAATAGTGTGAATATCACTCAGTTTAAGAATTTCTTCTAGAATTTCTGCTGTTTCTTTTAACATATGAAGTCTTTTAGCAGAGCCATGGTAAAATTTAAAAATACTTCTAACAATGAAATCAAATGTTTTAAAATATTCAACTTCACCCCAGGCATCCAAAATAGCTAACTGCAAACGGTGTGCAAGGCAATGAATGTTTATCAATTTACACAAAAATTTGCACAACATTTTAAAAGAAGAAACTTACTCGCCAACCTTAAATATTTACTTGCCAATGGCGAGCTGGCGAGTGGAAATTTCTCGCCCTGACTTAAACACTTTGTTTTAAAGAAAATCCGTTAAACAGAAATCAACTCAAATTAATGAAATTTGTATAATAAAATGCATATGCATAAAATGGAAATATTGAAAAATTGTGTTTTAATTCGGGGAGTAATTTTTTTTATGCAGTGTAGACATATGAGAAGAATTTAATTAGAATAATGTCTAAAAAAACCCCAATTATAAAGAAAGGTAAACAAAAACTGAAGCATAGCATAAATTTTCTCTATTTCAATTCTGTGAGTTTAAAAAAAATCTGTAATATTACTTTGTACAGGTTTCTTATAAAAAATACATTGTTTATAAAAATTTTCACATTTTTGTAATTATCCAAACAATTATCTATAACATTCTCATGAAATTGGATTCCCCTTCTTACTGTATCAAAGGCCTTTAGCATTTCTTTTTATGAATAAGAATGATTAAATAAACAAAAAAATTTAATTATCACACAATCCACTGAAATGAATTCTTACATCCATTGCAACAGCAACCTTCATTTGAATCTTGGACATCCATGAAAATGTAATAAACTTCATTATACATAATATATTTTTTGTAAAATTGAGATTAATTTGCATGTTAATGGTGTTCAAAGCAAGGTTCCATAGAAAATTTTGTTAAATTGAAAACTTCATTAAATAATGACTTCATTAAAGAAAAGTTGGACAGTATTAGTACTAATAATAATAATAAAAAATTTTTCAAAAGCTTCACTTCTTAAATTAAAAATGTAGTGTTGACTCTTAAGTTGTTTTAGTGGAGTGCAGCACCCGGCGACCCTTTTTATTTATTTATTTATTTTTATGCACCTGGCAGCCCTTTTTAACAGTTCTTATGTGCCCCGTGGCAATTCAATTGATCTTGGGAAATTATCACAAATTCTAAGGGACTCTAAACAAACCAGTTCAAAATATTTTTGGTAAAGACGGTACAAGTGTACCCTTTTTGAAGAAAAAAAATGCACCCTTTTTTTTTAAATAATGTTCCCTTTTTGAAAAAATTTATCCTTTTTTAGAATAGTGTTTTCTTTTTTTAGAAAAGTACCCTTTTTTAAAAATAGTGTTCCCTTTTGGAGAATTTTTGCCCAGCAGCCCATTTTTTTTTCTAGAATCACCACTAAAACTATAATATGTGTGAAAAAAATAATAGTATTTCTTTAGAAAATTTGGTTGAGTAGAAAACTTTATTAAATAAAGACTTCGCTAAAGGGAAGTTTGACTGTATCTGTATTCATAAGAAATTCTTTTAGATATAAGATTTAATGAAAAAAGTATTTTTGTTTTTTAAGCTGTAATTGTTTTATAATTATTTTTATTAATTTATTTTTTAAATATTTTATTACAATTATTTTTTAAATAAAGCAACTAAATAAATAGGAAGATGTTTTATTAGTAGTACTTTAGAATGTTAAAAAGAATGTGTAATGCTGCCACAAATTATATGCTGGTGTCGATTATCTGCTGAAATTTTTTAAGGGTTAAAAATTGCAGCTGCAGATTGTATGCAGGAAAGTGTGGTATATCTTCTTAATATTTTAAAACTGCAGCACTTGGCCCAATCACTTTTAAGCTTTTAAAGAATATTATAATATTTTTATTTTATGCATTGCATATGCATACCTTAAGCACTATTAATTTATTTTATTACTAGCTGACCTGTCAGTGTTGCTTAGGTCCATGATAATAACCTTAAATGAACTTCAGATTTGTTTAATTTTATATTTTTAACTCTATTTTATGTGAATTTATATTTTTTAATGTAAAAAACCATGAAAATAATACTGATTTTTAGTGATAAAAGTATTTGTAAGAAAACACTTTCTTGTTTTTTCATATTTGGCCATTTTATAATCTAAAAAAATAAGTATTTAAATAATTCTCATTGTCTAAACTTTTTGAAATTTTTATCAGCTATAAATGTAATGTTTTCTTGGCCTGTGTAAAAATTTCATGAGAAAAGAGCCAAAAAATAAGAAAAACTGCAACAAAATGCTCATTTCTTTAAAATTTTCACATAATTTTTTTTTTTTTTTTTTTTTTTTTTTTTTTTTTATAAAAATATTTTTACTCATCTGCATTTTATCCATTAGAATCCATTGTTATTAATAATTATACCTTGTTCTTTTATTTAGTATTAAGTTTAATGTTTTATTTGAAAAATAAAGCTAAGCAAGCTGTTATTCTTTGTTTGTCATTGTTAAAAATAAAATCACAAAACTCAATCAATTACAGTGAAAGAAGTATTCAAAGTGTACATTTTGAACTTTTACAAAGAAAACGGGAAAAAAAAATCTACACAAACAGCTGTGTGAATTTTGCTTTGAAAAGGCATGTTGAAGAAATGTTTGACATTTAAATGAGATATTGTACACTAGGGTAAACTATCTCAAAATTTTGGGAAGATGCATTTGAAGTGTTAAACTATTGTATGGCATGACATATACGAACTGCATAATGAATTTTATTAATTTTGTAACTGTTCAAATGATAAGGCCAGTTTGACATATCTCCAATGTAACTTGGATATTATGTTGCCAGTGTAAGAGTAGGTCAAGTGACTTGGTCTGCTCTAGCACTGCAAACTTAATCACCATGTGCTTGCTGAAGAAATTTAGTGTCCTCTGGCACTGAGAGAATAGGCATAAAAAGGGGCTTGGCAAAACTTCATGCAAATTTTGAAAGCATTTTTCTTGAAATGACATTGGTGAATTTGGTTCAGTCTGATTTTTAGAACCTCAAATATTATTTATAATCATCCATCTCTAATTTGAAACTAAAAAAAGTGTGAATTATTGTGAAATAACATAAAATAGCTGGATTTAAAATGTGCTTTTTTTATGTTGCTGATATTGTTATTGGATTTTTTTCTTGGGATTTGATTATGTCAACTGTTTATCCAAAACTTTTATATTTGCAGTACAGGAATTTTATTGGCACTAATAGCTTAAAATTTAATGTCTTTTGTAATTTTTTTTTTTCATGTACCGTCAAAAATAGCATATGAAGGGGATTGTGCAGAATTAATTCCCCCCCCCCCCAGCTAAATATTTAATATTTGGCCCCATAAAAAATAATAATAACAGACGTTATTTGTTTAATTATGCCAATTTTTTAACAATGATGCAAACTTGAATTTTATTTTCTTCTTTCTTGGATGCGTGTTAAGCAGATTTTTTTTAAATGGTTCTTTTAAGGTGTACCTCAATACATATTGAAGTTAGAATGAGTATAAAAAGTTTTAACTTTATGTAACTATACTATTTTTCTTTAAATATTCCATTCTCATATTAATTTTTATTGATATTCAATTTATCAGTTAATCAAATACATTTTGTATTTATTTATCTGAAATTTTATATCACAGGTTAAAGGTTGCATAAAAGTTTTAAAGGATCAGCCAACTAATGTAGTTGAAGGTCTTCTTAATGCTTTAAAGTATGTATTAAATTATTTCTAAGTTGCATATTTTCTTTTTGTCTAAAAATATTTCTTTTGCAGTATTCTCATTGAACTCTATTTTCAATATTCTTTTTTCTTTAGGGGGGGACAGAGAATAATAAAAGATATTTATTTTTTTATTACAAACTTAATATTTTGCTCTTGTTGATTAATCATTCAGTAATGGTTATAAAAAGTTTAACTTTATCTAACTAATCTTTTATAAAAATTGATTGTCTCAAAATTTTAATACAAGGTTATGGTACCAAGTGTTATTTCTTGTTTTAAAAATAGTCATATCACATAGAGTTTTTAAGTAAAATATGAGCAGTGCCATCAGCAATATAGTTTAACACTATTTCTACCATGATTTTTGTACATACCTATTTTGGCAAAAAGGTGCTTTGTAACATCTTTGTGTTTGAATGCAAATAATTGCTAAACTACTGAGATTTCAAATTACCAGTTAAATGTAGATAATTTGAGCAATATATTTATTGGTACATTTTTATCAGGTGGTAAATTCTAGCTTAATTCATCAATATACACATTTTAGTCATATTAATGTGACCACCTTGAGATTTTAGTCGTTTTGTTAAATATCTAGACAAATACATGAAGAATTATTCTGAAACTCCAAGTTTGTAAACAGATTAGTACATGATATATATTTTGTCGGAGATGTTTTAATGAAACCCCATAGGGGACCATCAACAAATTGAAAAAAATAATTATAATAATATCTTTTAGATTATCCTGTCAAAACTAATGTAGCAATAGCATTCAAACTGCACATTATGTTTAAATGGATTACTGTAATATTAATTTTTTTTTACGATAGCTTATGTACTCGTGGAAAAATTAAGGTTTCTAGAAAAACAGTCCCAAGTTTTTTTGTTTATGGTTTGCAAACTTTTTAATATAAAAAGTTCTTTCAGAAAATATGACAAACAATATTTTACACAATACCCTGTAATGAGAATTAAAAAACAATAAAAATTATATGAATTATGAGCAGGTTTACTAAATAATTTTTCATTGTTCATGGGTGAAAGCAATCAAAATATAATTTGCATAATGTGTTACTTAAATGTATAGAGCAACTTTTGTGAAAGTTTAAAAAACATAGCTTGAAAATTCTAAAAATTATCGTCAATAGAATAAGCTCAAAATATGTTGTTCCCAAAAAGATGAGAGGCTGTTTCCATATATGCAATGATTCATATCAATACAGCATACATGATATTGCATGTACTATTATATTTGGATACTCCTCATCTTTTTGCTTTGTTTTAGCATAAATGGATTTTTAGCTTATTCTATCAACGATAATTTTCAAAATTTTCAAGCTATGTTTTGAGACTTTCACAAAAGTTGTTCTATAAATTTAGCTAACACATATGCAAATTATATTTTTATTGCTTTCACACATGCACAGTGAAAAATGTTTTAGTAAACCTGCTCATTATAGATACAATTTTTATTATTTTTTAGTTCTAATTACAGGGCTTTGTGTACAATATTATTTGTCATGTTTTCTGAAAAAAAACTTTTTTATATATTAAGAATTTTGAAATTATGAGCAAAAAACTTGACAAAATTTGGGATTGTTTTTATGAAAACCTTAATTTCTCTATGAGTATACATGCTATCCTCATAAAAATGAACACAGTTTATTACAGTAACCCATTTAATCATAATCTACAGTTTGAACGCTTTTGCTATATTAGTTTTGGCAGGGTTATTCAAAAGATTTTCATTCTTTTTCAAATTATTACAATCCCCTATGGAATTTCGGGAAAAAAATATTCAGGGAAATATATAACCTGTACTATTTTGTTTAAACGCCTGGAGTTCCAGGATTATTCCTCATATATCTTTCCAAATATGTAACGAAACATTAAAAATTGCAAGGTGGTCACATTAATATGACTCGACTGTGTATATAAATGTGATCAAGCATGTTTTTCCTCTACAATTTTTCAAAAATATTACCTTGATTTTTTTAATTTTTATTAGAATAAAACAATTCATATAATATTATTAACTTAACAAACTTTCAGTCTCATGTATAAAAATTCAAGCTTTGTTAAAAAAAAAAAAAAAAAAAAAAAAAAAATTATTGCTTTGTTAAGCACTTACCATCAGTATGCTTTTCACATTAAAACAATTCTTTATTTAAGTACTATTGTTCTATTACATGAGCAATACTTTATTTGGCACTTTCTGTCTCCTTTGGAAAGGATGCAGTTGTATTTGAGACTGATGAACGTTCTACAGGTTTTTATCTTCCACTACAAATTCTTCTCCTAACTAGAATAAAAATCTATATCTGAAGTATTTTTATCTGTAATTTCTTTGTACAGAGCCTTGTCTTTATTCTTGCTAAATTGAGGATATTGTAAAACACATGCATTGGCAAAGTATGGTATTTACTTTTCATTCTGTATTTTCTTTGTCTTTTGGTTCAGTCATATTCACTCCAAATTGTGTGCTATTATAAAATTTAATAGTTTCAGCAAGATGTTTATTATTTTTTTTCCAATTTTTACAGATTTATGTCTTAAAATAGCTAAAGAACTTTTGTTCCATTTAGTTTTAATGAATATTGGAGTACAATTACCCAGTACATAAAACTGTATTGTAAAACATTCCATTTTATCTTTTTGTATTTTTACAGATTTTGACAATTCTTTCTTATTTTGACTGATAGCTCCAAAAAGAGGGAGTTTTTTTTTTTTTTTTTTCAAAAGCTTTGTTGCCAAAAAAAGAAGAAAAAAAGAGAGATATCAACCAAACTTTTATGCCTAAATTTATCTGGCTTATTTGGTATGTATTAGGTGAATAACATCTAGATTTCATTGGAGAAAAGCTAGTCATCCACTGTGACATTTGCAGCTGGCTTATAACAGTTTTGATTGTTTTCAGTGAATGTGGTCCATATTCTTGATACAAAAGCAAGTTTATTCTTCTCCAAATTATGGCTTTGCTTGATTTCTTTATTAAAATGCAAAAATTGTATCCTTATTATGAAACAGTTTTGTCTCATGACATTCGGAAAAAAAAAAAAAAAAAATGAAGGACCTCATTTTTTATTTAGTAAAAACAATCCTTAGCATTTTTGTTGTTTGTTCATAATTGGTGCATATATATAAAATACTATAAATGCCTCAAATTTATCTAGAGATAAAACCCATTCTTTTTCTAGAACTTTTCATGCTTCCATTTTCATACATTTTGTGTATTCCATAATATTGTTATTAATAATAAATAAAACACGGTGCTTACTTTGAATATCATAATGATTGTTATATTTGATATGCAAGGGCGGCGCCAGAATTTGCCCGACGGGGGGCACTGTATCCCCGACAGAGGGGCCAAGTTCATAATATATATTAAAGGTCAAAGCGTGCTGGACTGGAGCCTAAAAAACTGTGTGGGCAAAAATTTCATGGCCGAGCCCAACCCAGTTCGTGCAAAATAAATTAATGGTCCGATCGGCGAGAAAATTTAAAAAATCGACCTGATTATACGGTCTAGCAATTACAATATATATACACATATATATTAGGCTGGTCAAAAATAAAAAAATGTAAGTTAAAATCTTGGCCCGACCCGACTCTATATTTCTACAAAACATGAAATCTTACTTCGATATAGTTATAAACTGTTTTGCACAGAGAGTTCTAGTTAAAAATAATTCATTTTTTTTTTTTAGAATTGCTCTAGTCTGCAATATTTATTTATTTTTAATGAATATCTATTTGCATGTAAATGGTTTAGTTATTGTTAATTCTTATTTCATGTATTGAAGACTTTAAAATCAGAAAAAAATGACACACATAAAATCTTCTAAGACAGAATCCCATAGGAACGAAAAAAAATGCGTTATAGTTTATTGAAAAAAGATACTTTAACTTTCGGAACCGGCTTTGGAACAGAAAGTGCTTTTTATATTACTATATTCTACTCTTTAATATTTGCAACCAAAATCGAAAAAGTAAAAAATGGTCATATTGAAGAATGAGCTCAGTTATCCCATTCAAAAAACGTTTAAAAATATTAAAATAAAACGAGAAATTTGAAAACAGCCTGCCCATTGGTTTAACATTATGGAGCAGGTATTTTGAAGTGAGTAAAGAGTCCCCCTAAGATGCGTCATAGGCAGGTTCTATTTCACAGATTTTTCTGTATTTAAATTTTATTCTAAAAATATACTATTCTTTATAAATAATACATTTTAAATTTTAATTGTAGAATAATGGTGAGTTAGACTTATAAAAATACATACATTTTTTCTAAAAATATTTGGAACGGGTCGAATTTTACTGACTTTTACTCGGACCAGGTCGTTCCGAGAAAGTGATTTTCATACGGATCGAAACCGGGACTGAAAATTTCTTACCGCACAGTTCCAGCTCAATATCGAAAAAGTGAGTTAAGCCATGAAAAGAGTGAAAACCAGGCATGGATTGGCCCGAGTATCGTAAAAGAAAACAGGCTTGAGCCTGGCCAATGTAAACAACTATCGCGGCTTATCCAGAAGAAGGAGTTCGGTGAAATTTTCTTTCCTTAAACTCGAATCGAGCTTAATTTTATCTGAAGACTCGGAGTAATTTTTTTTTTTTTTTTTTTTTTAAGTTCTGCCGGCCCTGAAATTCATTATTCTTAAAACAGGTATTTATTAGGGATGCAACGGATATTGATTTTGCCGGATATCGGATATCCGATATCCGATTTGCCTGCCGGATATCCGATCGGATATCCGGTACTAAATATGTTTTTAGTTATGGTGAATGCTCGTTTATTTCTTTATACAATGCCATCGCATATAATAAATTGCAAACATGTTTCACACACCATTACAACATTTTAAACATATTGCAATATATTTTACAGAAACTATATATCTTTGACTATCAGGGCTTGAAATTCAGGTTTTCCCAGGAGGAGAGAGTTTCCCTCATAACATTTGTAAATGCAGGGGAGTTAAACTATATGAGAGGGGGGGGGGGAATATTTTGTAAACCCTATTATTTTTTACATGCCACTTAAATATTTACAAATTATACCGACAGGACAAAATTCCACTGAAATAAATTAAATCAACAACTCAAGATAATTATGCAAAATGTTTATTTTAATTAAAACAAAGGAAAATAATCAAACCTTATATATATTATATCATTTTTCAATTTTCACTCAATGTTATGGGCAATTAATAACTGAGTTGCTAAATGAATTTTTCAATTCATGTTTATTCGATTTTGTGTGGCTTAGAATCTTTTATAGGTTACACTTTTGACAAACAGAACAGAGCAACTTTTCTAACACATTAAATTATCGAAAATACTTGGTTATGCTTTTTTCATCTTATTATTTTTTCTTAATTCTTTTTCTTAATTTTCTTAAAATCTGATTGGCATTCATTATTAATTTACTTTCAGGAATAATGCATGTAGGTGATTGTATTGTGAATATCCTTCGGTGATTGTTTATCACTTAGTGGAATTATCGTCAATACTCTAATGTGTAATCCCTGACATTTTAGCTAATTGAATTATGTTCTACTATTTATTAGAATTTAAACCCATATGAAATTCTGAAAAGGACATAGTCAATAGGTTTCTTCTATTACATAAGAAATGGTTTATTTAAAAAAGTCATGTCTTAATTTCTGTGAACTATGCACATCAAGTATTTATGGCTGTTGTTTTGGGTTGAGAATGGGCCTTGTGATGTCTGCATTTTATTTTGTTTATGATTCGTCCAGGAATATAACGTTTAATCCATGATATACATAACATATGACTTATTATATAAATCATGTTTTGAACATCATAAAAATGTTTTTACTGATTTTCAATAACTCAATGGGAAACATTTAAACATCTTGTTTTGGGCAATGGATGTCCACATTTTATTTATTTATTTTACGAAATTCTTTAAATTTAGAAGAATTTTTATTAGAATAGGAAATCAAAATGTCAATGTTAATAAAGAAGAGAGTAGAAAAGTTACAAAATGGGAAGGTGCAAATTATCAGATATGGAAAAAAATGAATCCGAACAGAAACGTTGTATGAAAGATCGTCTTTTAAATAAAAAAAGGAGGTATGATTATTGAGCCCATTGATGACAAAATGTGCGATGACTTTGAAAAATGAAAAAATCTAATGTTGATCCACTGATTGTAAACAAAAAATGTTTATTTATTTATTTATTTATTTATTTTTTTCAAATGTGCAACACAGGATTTAATCTCATTTTGTTCAGAGCTAATTCCAGACTCATGTGATAGAGCTCAGACTCTAGTGACCATTACTGCCCTATTAGTTATTTCTTGTTTTGGCACAGGAAAAAAATTCGCAAAATATATAAATCTGTCATAGAAAAAATGTAGCTGATTTCGTCCATCATGGCAAAAAATAAATTTTCAAAAATTGTCGACCTTCCTGAAAAAATTTGAACTTTGAGAGAACTTGGGTAGTGGGAAAATATATCGAAATTCGTCAATCAATTACAATAAAATATCGTAAAATTTGTTAAGCTGTCACAAGGAAATATCATGAAATTCGTCAGCCAATAACAAAGGACAAAACACAAATTTTTCAGCTGGACACAGGAAAATAATTGTTAATTTCATCAGAATGTCACAAAAACAAAAAGGGAAATTTGCCAATCAGTCGTAGAATAAAATAGCTAAATTTGTCAATTAGTTGAGAGAAATAAATTATGAATTTTGCCTGTTGGTCTCCAGAAAGAAAAAGTTGTAAAATTTTGTAAGACCAGCAAACGGGAAATTTTGTGAGAAAAATTACAAAACATTTCAGTCAAACGCAGAAAAACAATCATGAATTTTGTATAATTGTCGTAAGAGCAAACTGTGAGATTTGTCAATCGATAGAGGAAAATATCAAGAAAATAGTCAGTCGGTCCTGAGACTTGACCCTCACTTCACAAAGAAAAAAATTTCAAAAAGTGATTTTTTTGGGAAACAGGAATGACACAAGATTCTTTAGTGCATGAATCCTGCCATCCCGTCCCGAAATTCAAACCCTGTAGCAGTGTTCTCGCTGACATTTGACTAACGTTAGTAATTCGGCTAATTAAAAATAAAAAACATTCGCCAAATGAAAAAAATATTAGCCAAGTAGATTCGCCATGTAACACAAAATAAAATTATCTTTAACCCTTTAATGTACCCCCTTTTTTAATATGTTCTAAAATAACCTAAGTTTTTATAACTGTGACAGTGATTGTTATTAATCTAATTTCAGCTATCTGCTACCAATATAAAAAATATGTATATATTAATATGTATATTATATATACTTATTATATATGTATATTATATATGTATGAATATGTATGAAAAACGAAAAAGCAAAATTTGAGCACTAGCAATTTGGCGAATGGAATCGCTTGTTTACTCGCCAAATGAAGAATTTAGTCGCAATTTGGCGCATTGGCGAAGTGACAGCGAGAACGCTGCCTGTATGTGTATAATAATAATATTGAATAAAAAATGCAATTCTAATATTTAAATACTCTGCTTATCTGTCATTGAACCGCTGAAAATTGCTTATAATATGTACAATGAAATGGCTGATAATTTTTAGAACAAGTTTTACATGTTTATTAATATGTCTATAATTGTAAAGAATTTTCACAAAGAAATACATAGCATCCTTTTATAATGTAAACATAAAAGTATTACTAATATACCAATGGTTGAAGAGTTATATCCAAATACACGTTTAATTGATGATTTTTTTTTCATGTTTTAATTATTCAAAAATGTCTTACCTTAAGCTATATTTAATTTTATTTTAAGGTAAATCACTTTGAAATTTATGAAAAGAAGAAATTACTTTTAATTTTAAATATTTATAATGAAGTCACAAAAATAACTAGTTGGATGCACCAATCCTACGACTCTCTTCTATTTCATAGATCTCAATTTTCAAAAAATATTTACAAATATTAATACTACATCAATATTGTTGGTTCAATATCATACCAACTTTGATTTTCATCTAGAATTTTTGCTGCAGTCAATTAGATTAAGAATGAGTTAATCTCGATCATTTTATTTATTAAAATTAATATTTTTTTGTTATTCCGCTATACATCAGCTGTTTGCGAATAGCCAGTTTTAGCAAGTTGCAAAATTCCCATTGCTGCATGAACTGCCAATTCAAAAACATTCGAAAAAAAATTAAGGGAGAAATAGCTCCCCCCCCCCATTTCCCCTTTTTATACTTAATCATTGAATCCCCTAAACTAACCAAGGATATGCTTTATCACATAAAAAAACCTATATCCAAAATTCATAGCAAATTGAATAATTCTTCATAAAAACCCATTTATATAATTTAAGAAGAGTTATCCCCGTTCTTTATACTTAAACATTAAACTTCCAAAACTACTCAGAGATTCGCCTTATCAAAAAGAATGTACATCCAAAATTTAAAGCAAATAGGATGTTTCTGCATAAAAACTTATTTATCAAATTTAAGGGGGTTTGAGGTAATCTCCGGTATCTCTTTTATGCTTAACAAAAGGACCCCACAGCTAATTAGGGAAGCATCTTATCACTATAAACCTGCATCCAAATATTAAAACAAATTGGTTAATTCTGCAAGAAAAATCATTTACCTAAATTAAGAGGGGTAGTCCCACCGATCCCCCATTTATACTTATCCAATGAACTCTCAAAACAAATCAGGGAAGTGCCTTATCCAAATGAACCTATATCCAAATTTTGAAGCAAATCGGTAAATTTTATGTGAAAAACCCATTAAACTAAATTCAAGATGGGGGAGTTACCTCCCATCCCCCCCTCTTAGACTTATCCAATGAACTCGCAAAACTAATCATGGAGGTGTCCTCATCAGAATGATCCTATGTCTAAAACTACAGCCAAAAACATGTACAAAATGTTTGGTTCATTCTATGTATAACTTCATACAATTTTTGATGATATGATGGTGACACTGGGACAGACAGGTTTTGAATAAACATGTTTTTAGGGATATTGGATCCCTAAAACATATAAATTTGTCGAAAAAAATGATTACATTACTTTCTACTATCAAGGATAGAAGAAAGTAAAAAATGTTTGTTTGGTTGTTTAACTTATAAACCAATTAACCCATTATTTAAACTAAGCGAAAGAAATAAAATTAATAAAATCATAGTTTATTAAACAATTTCAAATTTTATAAAGACTAAAGACAGAAACCAATATTTAGAAATGCATAAATAATGCATGTAAGGTAGCAAAAAGCCATTTAGAATCTACT
Source organism: Maratus speculifer (assembly GCA_964019185.1). NCBI lineage: Eukaryota > Metazoa > Arthropoda > Arachnida > Araneae > Salticidae > Maratus > Maratus speculifer. Next base: position 116,148,157 of record OZ025292.1, read on the forward strand.
ATCATTCGCTCCTGTAATCTATATATATAAAAGAAAGTCTGGATTTCGTATTAATCACAGAACAAAAAAATCTACCGAACCAAAAATCTTGAAAATTGGGATAAAAATACTTCCCATAATACTGAGTGCCACTAAGAAGAGATTTTTAAAAATTCCACCCCTAAGGGGGGGTGAAAAAAAGAACGAGTTAAACAAAATTCCTTAAAAATCGGCTTTAGCAGTTATTTTTCAATTGATAACATATTTTAGTGTATTTTTTCATGCTGAATCGAATGGTACCAAGCAAAATCTTTTAAATCCAGTAGTTCGTGAGATACTTCACATTTTTCTAATTTGGCGATGTCTTCGGTGCAAAAACCTGACATTTTCAATCCTTATGTATATATATAAAAGAAAGTCTGGATTTCGTATTATTCACAGCACAAAAAAATCTGCCGAACCAAAAATCTTGAAAATTGGGATAAAAACACTTCTCATAATACTGAGTGCCGCTAAGAAGAAATTTTCGAGAATTCCACCCCCAAGGGAGGTGAAAAAAAGAACGAATTAAAAAAAAATCCTTAAAAATCGGCTTTTGTAGTTATTTTTCAACTGATAACATATTTTAGTGTATTTTTTTATGCTGAATCGAATGGTACCAAGCAAAATCTTTTAAATCCAGTAGTTCGTGAAATACTTTGCATTTTCCTAATTTGGCGATGCCTTCTGCGCAAAAACTCGAAATTTTCAATCTATCTATATAAAAGTAAGTCTGAATTTTGTATTAATCATTGTACAAAAAAATCTGTTGTACCTACAATTTTGAAAGAGAGTTCTATAATCAGGTTAACATGATTATGTAAGATATATTTAATTATATCAATATATATAAAACGCAAAGTAAAATTTCATTCCGGCCGCTTATAACTTAAGTTCTACTAGATAGATTTTAATGGAACTTACATTGTTACTTGGATAATTTTTCTGAAATTTTGTAGCAAATGAAATATAGCATTCAACGTTGCTTAATTGAATACTTAGAGATGTTTTAAATCAGATGAACCCAATTACAAAAGGTTGGCTTTATTTTAAAGGCTCTGCTGAATGAATTTTTATGTGATTAAAACTGTTAACATGTTGAGCGCTACGTCATTCATTGGTGACTAACATTGAACTTTCCGTTTAGATGATGGACTTTTCACCGATGACAGACAGTCTAAAGTCTGATATAAAACTAAAAATTACTATGATATAAAAATTTCGTTTGATTCAAAGTTTCTTTAAAAAACACTGACCAGCGTAGCGGGTGAAGGCTGCTAGATGGTATATAAGCCTGCGCTTCTCTGTCGCTTTGCTCAGCTTAGCTTTTTCTACATGCTGAGTCTTGTACTGATGAAGAATCTCGACAATAGATTCGAAACAGCTGCTTGCAATCTTTTCTTTCATTATTTGCGCATTTCTAAATGTTGGTTTTCTATCTTTATACACTTTTACAAAAAGGCTTTATTTTCTATTTTGACTTCAAATTTTGTTTTACAATCCGAAAGTAAAGATACAATTTCCTAAAAGATATAAATGTAAAATCTTGATTTTATTACAGAATTTTAATATAAATAGTAAGGAAAGCTGGCAATTTTTAAAGCTTTTGAGAATTATCTTTTACTCATATTGATAGGGAACTTATTATTTCATCTTTTGCATTATAAACAAAAGTTTTTCAGTATTATTTCGTAAAGGATTACTGTTATTCATCTATATTTGCTTTGCTGCATTCTCCGGATATCCGATCGGATATCCGACAGAGAAGTCGGATATCCGGTGATTGTGATCCGGATATCCGCCGATATTTCGGATATTGAAAAATCAGCCGGATATCGGATATTGGCCGGATATCCGTTGCATCCCTAGTATTTATAGCACATTTTTCTATAACTATTGGCTGAACCAGACTTTTTTTTTCCTTTTTTCTTTCATTTTTTTCCATTTTCTAATAAAGAGTGGAATATGCTTGGAAATTTTTTTTTGACAGACGTCTGTGAATAACAGTATTTCCAGATGTAATGCAGTATAAAAAGAGGAAGAGAGAGAAAAAGAGCATGACACTGATAAACAATTATTCTTAAGCCTTTTTGCGGCACGTATACGTGTTGCTCGTCCCCAAGGGGTATAATAAGACTTCCCAGCTACACAAGATTTTTTAGGTCTGATTTGGGAATACTAGTTTTCGATTGCAGTGCTTTTTGAAATAATGAATATGAAATTTAAAATACAGTAGAGATTATCTGGACTTCGATTAAGCATATTGTCCAATTAACCGGATCAATCAAAAACCATATGGTGGTTTTTTTTTTTTTTTTTTTTTTTTGCTATCTTTTCCAAAAATTTTAAAGTCAAACTTCTTCAGGCAGGTAAGGTAAATTTGACAAGAAGGCATGGAATTTAACTGTTAAATAACTAATTTCTAATCCTGAAATAATAAAATCACCAACAAATACAAAGACAGCAATGCATAAAACTGTTTTTTTCTAGAACCTTAGAAGTTTTCCTTATAACGCATGAGAGTCCCACGCAGACAAAAGAATGGCCTCTGTGAACCAGAAGACTATCAAGAATTTCTTTTCCCTATCACGATGATTTTTTAAAATGTATTTACTGTACAGTGTATGTATATAATTTCTATGTGTATTTCTATGTACAACTTTGTACCAATTTTGAAGAAAATAAAATTTTAATTTAAAAAAAAATTCTTCTAAACACACCATTTTCAATATGCTAAAATGTGCATTACCACAATTGCCAGTCCGAAACCTGGAAAGAATGTGAAGGGAAGTTGCCTAAAAACATTGCCCGATGCGTTTATAAAGTTTCCCAATTATCTGGATTTTTCATTAACTGGATTATCCTCGATGCCGACCAGTCCGGATAATCGGCGTTCTACTGTGTGTATTACTGAATGGAAAAATACAAATGAAAAACTTACATAATTAAGACAAATTAAATTATTATTATCAACAAAAGTATGAATTCTGCGTATAAAGCAGTTTTAAAATTAAAACACTCGGGTAAAACTATCAAATCACAGACCGGGTGTCCCAAAAATGACTGATGGATTTTAAAATTCAATAACTTGCAAACGGTGACAGCTATTTAAAAAATTTTTACAGGAGGGTTATGTTTAATGTCAGGAGTTTTTTTTACCGTATTTTTTTTTTTTTTTTTTAGTTCGCATCTCAAACAACAGGTGGCGCTGACGGCGATTGAAGGCCAGGTGATTAATGCTGAGTGAAGCGTCGACCTGGCTTTCAATCGCCGTCAGTGCCACCTATTGTTCGAGATGCAAACTAAAATCAAAAGTTATGGTAAAAAAAAACTCCTGACTTTATATATAACCCTCCTGCAAAAATTTTTTAAATAGCTGTCACCGTTTGCAAGTTATTGAATTTTAAAATCCATCAGTCATTTTTGGGACACCCGGCACAAACACAAAGAAATAAGAAACATTTGGACTTACTCGTATGAAAGTCTTAAAACTTTTTATATACAGCAGAAAAATATTAAGGTTCATACTTTCGTAAAAAGAAGGAACTCATAAAATATTTATAATTAGTAGAAATAATAATTTTAATGCAAAATTTACAAAGTTGTAAATTCTATTTTTTCATAGTCAAAATTTTTCTTTAAAAGCTCATTGTAGCATTGTTCGTACGGTTTCTGATTAATTATAAAATTTAAAAAAAATATGCAATAAACAAAAGAATTAAAAAAAAAACCTTATTTCCATATTTTAAAATAAAAATACTAAATCAGGAAAATAATTAACTCCTATTATCTGTGGTCAATGGACAATTGTCGATAATAAAGTACTGCATCTAGTTAACTCTGAAACATCCTTCCAATCTATCACAGCAGGTGTTTTTCTTGTAATTCCCATAGCAACAATAAAAAATATATAAATTATTTTTACAATCAATCAGCAGGAACACGTTTGCTGATGCTAAACAACGTACTCATCAACCTCTTTATCATTCCATTACTCGAAAAGTTTGTTTTATATTAAGTTGCAGAACAGAATTTGAAAACTAGTCAAAACAGACAGACATGCATTTCCTTTTACTGAATCGCAGCTGGTCTCTGCGGTTTAAACATGATAAATTCAAATCTAAATAAGAATAAATGTAAAAAGAAACAACATACTTGCTAAGAACGATATCCTTTTCCATTCCATCTGAACACGTTACTGTACTAAATATTAATTTCTTTTATTTGAATTCAATGTATTTGCATGGTGTGAAATTAATTAGTTGAACTACAGTTTTTGAAATGCGTAACTTTCATAACTTTATAAATATCACGTTTTACTTTTTTCATAATTTTAATCAAAGCATATTTTTTTAGCTTTAGCTGTAATAATAAAAACAATGGGAAAAACAACTTCAATTTCCATTTTGTTTTAGAATGTATATTGATCGAATGCAGAAAGCGTGATATTCCAAATTTTGATTCAAATCCGAAACAAAGAGCTTAAATACAATATTCCGAAGAGAAATATAAATGAAGTGAAAACTTGCGAAATAGTTTGGAATCTTAAAGTGCATTATTTTAATAACAGCGAAAAGCGACCAGCAATTAAAAATATATCGCTGATCCGAACCGCGAATTATGCAGGAGATCTAGCTGTGGTCTGCGTGGGCCAAAATTTTTCGCCGAGTCCGTCTCGACAATGCTGAAATATCCCTGTGATTTGAAGAGGTTTTCTATTATTTTAAGCAATTTCTTTCTTCTGACTGGAGATTTTTTGAAAATTTTGATCTTCGGTTTCTGATTTTTAAGTATTTTTAGATAAAAGGGATTTATAAATTATTACAGATTTATACGAAAAAGTACTAAGCAGCACAGCTGCCAGAACATGCGTGTAATTTAGTGAACATGCTGCTTTAAGTGCGAGTATTTTAGGTAATTGGTGTTTTTTACTGTATTTTTTAAGGGGGGGGGGGGTAGAAATGGAAAAGTTAAAGTGCAATTTTTTCTGTTTTTACGGAATATAATCAAAGGAAAAAGAAGTTGAATCCACGGATTATTTTTCGAGCATAGAGTCCTCCACAGATTGGGTTATACCTGACTTAAACTAGTTAATTCTATATCCATTTCAACCTGAACCAGTTTTAAAAAATTAGATGACCCGAACTCAAACTCTAACCTAAAACCAACAGTATTCTATCCGAACCCCATCCCAACTCGAATTGAAAAACAAACTTCCATCTTGTAAAGCAATAATGGAAAAATAGCCTACAATAATACCACTAATATAAATTATATTTTTTATGTAGAAAAATCAGTATATCTGTATATGCACTCATTGACACCCGGATAATATAATTTTTCATTTAAAAATGTGTTTCGGAGATACTTTTGAGAAATCATGTAGAATCGAACCTATATGCTAAAACTACTAAAATCAATCAGACTCGAAAAATAGAAGTCAATCCGAAAAAATATTAACTTTAGCCAGATCTGATTCAAATTGCCTGTAGAGTTGAGTTTAGTTTTCCGAGGTGAATGCAGAACTCTACCAGAAACTCGAGCCCGACATCATCACATTTTGACCTGAACGCCTAAACCCAAAATATTTCAACATCAACCAGACCCCAACCGTAACTGATGAAAAAATATATCCATATTGTAATGCAGCTATGTAAAAAATTGCACCTTCAATCAGTTTTAACTTTTAAGTTAAAAATCAGTATAGATAAACTCATTAACATTCATATATATAGTTTTTCATCGTAAAATAAATTTTGTAAATTCTTATGAAAGTTGGATTCATCTCGAATCAAGAACCATAAGTGCCAACATCGAACCTGAACCTGAAACTATTAAAGTTAACCAAACTGGAATCCGACTCAACAACGACAAAAGATTGGGCTCAACCCGATCCGGTCCAGACTGCGAATCGGGTCAGACTCAGTTTGCCCGACCCGATGCAGTATTATACTTGTCATCCAAGACAACCCCGACAAAATAATTTTCGTTTGTGTACGCTTAACAGAATCAAAAATTCTTCATGTCAAACCGACCGTAAATCCACAATCAGCGGAAATTCATCCACAATTTAATGTAGTTAAAAAGTAATAATACATGATTATAACTACAGTATAAATCTTTTTTTTTTTTTTTTTTTTTTTTTTTTTTTTTTGTTGAAAAATAAGCATGTGCAGAGTTATTCATGTATCATCCTGTGTAGTAATCCATGTAGATTTTGTATTTAAGAAATTATGATTGAAAAAAATCGGTTTTATCTCAACTCAAATTTCAGTCAGAAACCAACTCATATCCAAAAGAATTAGTTTAGTCAATCCGACTTTGAAAGAAAAAAAAAGGCTCCATATTTTGATTTAACCCGAGCGGGCTGAAATTCAAACTTCAAAATATTTTCCCTGATGACATTGAATTTTGGCCCCGATGAGGGGGGGGCATATGCCTCCCGGTCCCCCCTCTGGCGCCGCCCTTGTTGATATGTCAAATTGAACCAGATACATATTTGAAAATAGTATGAAGAGATGGTTAAGAGAGTTACTTATTTTGATTTTTTTAGCCTCCGATGCTATTTCTTTCAGACAAGCTAAAAATGTTGTGTCATCAGCCCTGAATTTTCTACTGAACCGATTTTGATAATTATTTTATTAAATGAAAGCTATTTATTTGTAGTTGTGCCCATTTTAGCTATTTTTTAATTTATTTCCATTTTTATATTTTATTTTTAATTTTAAATGCTTTTTTACGATATTTCTTCAAAATGGTGACAACTTAGTTTAGCTTTTCTCTCGATAATAAAAATTTATTTTCCATTATTACTTTCCACAAGTCAGAAACTTTATTTCATCAGTGAACATGTCCTCACATTTAAAAGAAAAAGTTAATTGTTTTCGTAAAATTTAACCACAATAAAATGATTGCATATAATTATGCACTAATTGAGGTAAAAAAATATATTTACTGAGAAATAATATTAATAATGTAAATAAAATAACAGAAAATAATTTATGATAAAAATTAATGTCTAAAGCAAAGTAAGAAATATTTCAAATGAGGAAAATGATGGCATTCAGTAACCAGATAAAATGAATTTACAATATTATTACGGACGCCTTTTTTCATATTACTAATAACAGTAACTTTTAAAAAATATTTGAAGAGAAAATGACGTCACTATTTAAAACATCGCATTTTTACTCATAACGATATTACATTTCAATATTTCTTTTCATTATGGACACTGAGATTGAGATTTTACTTTCAGATGACTTCAGTTAGTGAAAATAATGTCATAGTAAAAATAAAATTATTTTTTTTTATTTTATTTTATTTTAATTTTTTTCATAAATCTATTTTTCTGCAGCGCATATAAAATAAAATTTCTGGATTTCGCCGGCACTCAGATTACAATTTTAACTGAAGATGTGCAGATATTTGCATGCAAAATTGTAACTGGAAAACTTGACATTAAGTTTGGAAATATATTTATTATATATTGATTCAATAATGTAATTACTTTTGCTTCTTTTTTAAGCCAAATCGATCGGGTCTTTTAAACATTTCATTTGTTGAATTCGACGAGATTCCACTCGTTTTACTGTTAAAATGCATTTCCTTTTTCCCAGAGTCTATAAAAAAGTGTTTAAACTAAAGAAAAAATCTGTTTTTGATAAATCTCGTCAATGAAGAAGTAGCACGACAAATTGTATCTCTTTATTATTCCGCAATTCCAAAGTCTCAGAGAGAAATTGCTAATCAACTGGATATTTCACGCCATTCTGTTTGCTATTATATTGATAAACACAAGAAAAATGAAGTTAGTTCATTGCATTCTAAACGGGGTCGCTCTTCTAAAAAACTTCTATCGATTTTTTTTTATTTATTTTTTTTCTAATCGGAGGCGAAACTGAATTCTGCAATGGCAGTATCTACATTCAACTTTTTTTTTTTTTTTTTTTTTTTTTTTTTTTTTCTAATTTTTCCATTATTTCAATATTTTGCCATTCTTGTTTTCTTCACTGTCATCTTCAAAATCCATGAACAATCTCATTTTCTTTCATCCCCTACTTGCATTCAAATTATCTTTCTCTTCATTAATTCTTGGCAAGTAATTTTCATAATTGCTCTCAAATTTGTGATCACAATCGAAAGATCCTTTTTATTTTTTGCTACAGCTCCTTCTGCCTTGAAATTCAGGACATACTTAAAATTAGAAATAAAAAATAAATAAAATTATGTTGTTTACACTTTAAAAAAATAAATAAATGAAATAAATAAATAATAGGAATCAGTACTGGTATTACAAACAATTTACTACTTACTGACCTGCAATGCTAATTTCAAAAATGTGTTTTTCAAAATTCTTTCGAATAAAAGCAAAATTCAAATGTATTGAATTCACTACCAAAATTGAAGAACAATATGAGTTATTATTTGTTTTAGAATATGTCATGATCAACACTAAAATGCAACATGCTGGAAAACAAGCGAATGTCAGATTTGTGCAGCAACTCATGTGTTTTCCATTAGAACAAAAATTGTGATTCTCTAATCTGCTTATTGATGTGATACTGTAAAATTGTATTGATATTTATATGCAATTTGATTTTTTAAATTAGACACTGTTATGAAATCCTTAAGGTTACAAAAGGCATCTCATTGTAAAAATAGGTATACCATATGTATCTATATTATAAAGACCAAATGTATCTGTGTGTAACGCATATGTCATTTTGCCAATGGCAATGCTTTCACATGCAATTTGGTTTTGCAAATTTTATATTTCTAAACATTGCACATTTTCAATTTTTACACAGTCGTATAAAGAAAAAAAAAGTACTTCTTTTAAATACAATTAGTTTGACTGCTACATCTCAATTTATTTTTCACATATTAATTTTTTTATAGTTTTTAGTGCAAATTTTTTAATTATGGCAACAGAAATACACCATTTTCTCTTAAAATTGGTAAGAATTTAAAAAAAAATACTACGTTTAAAAAATCGTCTGTCATAAAATCCAGTGACTGTCATTTTTTATTTTGTTTTTATTTATCAATTAAATGTTTTTTAGTTTATTTGCAAACTTACTTTACAAAGATACAACACTTTTTCTTTACTAAAATTTATTTTAAATGGTATTTGAGTAATTTTCCACTGCATTTTCTTATTCGTATCAGAAAGCTGAAAGAATGTAATTTTATTTATCTGCATGTAATGATATTTTCCAAATTTTGAAAAAAATATATAAATAAATGATTTTTGATAAAACAAGCATTATTATACAAACAAGTGAAGATCTATGAATCATCAGATACAAGATATGTTTTCTCGGTCATCTTGAATATTGTTTTCTGTTGTATTTGTGTTTTATTCCATCCTAATGACATATGCATACTTTTCTATAGATGTTGTTTAAGACTGGATCCATGAAAGTGGAATGCTTTAGCAGAGAAAATAATATCATTTTATATTTTTAAAAAAGCGTGTTTTTTTAATTCTTAAAATTAAAATATATTTGTTAGAAGTACTTTATTTCATCCTAGCTACTTTGAAATTCTTCACAGATGAAAAGCTTTATATTTGTAGTACCTTTTTTTATTATTATTAGTTCAAAGTATTATTTGTTTGAGAGTTAGCCTGACCAATGTAAGATGCATTTTTTCTGTAACCAATTTTGTAGGTTTATTATAAATCCATGAAACAGTTCCTTCTTAAACATTTTCTTTCATCAGAATTCGATAGGTTCCACCTCATATTTTTAAATCCAGTATGAGCTAGTGGAAAGTGATACTGCTAAATTAAATTAACAACTATTCTATGTAAAATAAAATAAAATAAAAAACTGTGAAGAAATTATTAAACTTGGAGAATAATTTTAAGTTAAAGTTTGAAAGTTATCGTTTGACATACTTGTAAAACCCTGATTATCAGAAAAGCATGAGACTAAAGCATTTTGGTTAATCGAAGTACCATAGGAATTTTTTAATAATCGGGAAGCATGTGATGAAAACTTGTTTGCTGAAAAGCTGTGATAATAATTTAGAACATTGTTGTAATAAAAATTCTGTGGTAACTTATTACAAATTATGGTAGATGTGGTACTGGATTACACACAGTGAAGCTACTAAGATCTAAAGTACGGCACTTTGATATATTGAGGTACAAGAAGATGCATTAGCATCAGTATGTAGTTATTTAAAAGAAGGCATGATAAAGCGGCATTCAAATGATGCAAAGTTGAAAAACAAAAGAAAATCACAACATATTTTGTAAAATAATGAAGTATAATAACGTGTCTATGTAATAATGTGCTCAAAATTATGCAAAGGACCAAATAAGTAAGTTGGCTCTGTTTATTTATTTTATAAAGAGCTTGCTTTTTTAACACTATTTCTACCAGTGCCCAATAACACCTTTCAAATTTCTGATTTTTACTTATTTTACTTCTCATTTTTAAAGCTAATATATATTAAAAACAAATTTTAATGCATTAAAAATCATTCGGAATTGTTTTATCTAAAATCTACAAATATAAATCAAAATACAGTAGACTCCCTCAAATCCGCAAAGCTTGGCACCAGGGGTTGTTCAGATTTTAGAATTTTGTGAATTTCCGGTCATTGATTTGTTTACATTTTTGAAACATTAATTTGATTGGTAGTTAAGCATTAAAATGAATGGATATAATAAATTGAAACATTAAAATAATTAAATATTAATGACCAGAAATCTTTTGTTTTTCAACTTTGCATCATTTGAATGCTGCTTTATCATGCCTTCTTTTAAATAAATAAATAATTTAAAAAAAGTAATTATTACAAAAAAAGTTAAGTAAAATAAAATTTTGGAAAAATATTAAAATAAAGTAAATAATTAAGATACAATACTAAATATAAATAATGATGAGGAAAAATCAATCTTTTTTTTTATAAAGAAAAATATTTGCCTTTATTAATAAACAAAAAAAGCTTGATTAATTTAAAAACATTCATTTTATAGAACAAAAATCATCCTGCCCCTCGAATTGCAAACACTACCAAATGGTCATTGAAAGTTACATTACACTGGGACTATGATGCAATAATGATTATTTCGATTAAATATTGATCATCGTAATTAGTTAACTGGATGTAGACCCCAAATTTGTTTCGTAACTAGCAAGGATAAGGAAATAGTAATAGAACTATAAAATAATAATTTTATATAGCAAAAATTACCCTGCCACGTGAATTACAAACACTACCAAACGACCATTGAAAGTTATATTATGCTGCAACTACAATACGATAATGATTATTTCAATTAAATATCGATCATCGTAGGTCTAAGTAACATATATTATTTAACACTGCAGAATTTAAATTGAAAGATATTAAAGAAAAGGAAGAAATTGAAAATGATTTAAAAATAGATATTGTTATAGAATTATTTATATTGCGTTAGCCACTGACTTCAGCACCATCTTTAATTTCTTTGCTTACATCTGAAAAAATGTGTGAATTTTTGGCGTTCGCAGATTTAAGGGAGTCTACTGTATATGAAAGGTATCATTTGACATTGGTAAAAATATTGTTCACAACAAAATTTTTCACATTTAAAAACAACTTTAAGGAATTTTAAGGTAATTTGGTTTAGCCGATTTTTTGGATAACTGGGGTTCTACAGTATTTTGATAGAAATAGTGTTAAAGTTAATTGAATAATGATAAAGATTATCACAAAACACTCTGTTGTGTAAAATTCTGAAACATGACAGTGTCAGAGCAGAAAACAAAGAATAAAAATGGTATTGATTGAAAGCATGTTTATTATCATTTATTTATTCCATTACTTATATATTTTTATTTTGCGTGAAAAAAATGTCTAATGCTATGTTTATTTTATTAGGTATACTACCAAGCATTTAAATGATGAAGCAACACCTCGTCACATAAGGAGCTTATTATATTAATTTTAGAAAAGCAATTTGAAAAATTTTTAGAATTCTTTTTTTTTTTTCTTTTTTTCCTTCATAGCATTGTTTATATTTGCAAACATTCCTTTTGTTCTGTTTTAATGCTTTCTCGACTGGTAATTTTATACAAAATCTATTAGTTAATCAGTAGTAGATGTTCCTTCATGCTACTTTTGTCCACTTACATAAATTGGTTGAATGTGCTTTGTTTTTATACCTCTAAATATGTACACTGTACTAGTTCAAAGTACTGTTTCTTAGAGATTGACAAACTGAACAAGTTTGTTTGAGCCAGTGAAAGTAAACTTGTAACTTATCAATAATATGTTAAATATATTAATCTAAAGAGAGCTCTTTAGCCTTGTGAATTGTTACCATTCAATAGATAACTGTTTTTAAATATTTTGTTATTTAAATAAAACATGTCACATTTTTAATTTTAATGTGTTTGGTACTACTAGGTTATCCCGTTGACCAAAAAATTATCGCCAAACCAATAAGATTAAATGCCAATAACGGATGATCGTGAATGTCACATTCAATGACATTAAATACAATTCACATGTTTAAAATGTCATCAAGTGATTTTTATTTTGACTTTTTATTTGTATGTTTATTAATATTCCACTAATTATTTGTTTTTTCGTTATTTAAAATAAAAATTATGTCAATTTGTATAATTTGGCTATTAGTTTGGCAATTTGTAAAATTTGGCGAAATTGGCCGACGGGATAACAGAGTAATACCATGTGTTTATGTAAGAAAACTTCATGTTCATACTTGTTTGTAAGAATTTTTTCATTAGTTGCTTATATGAATTGTTATTCATGTTTCTGAATTGCAAAGGTCTTAAAACAATAATACAGCCTTTTTTAAGTTAAACTAAACAATATTCTATTCTATTTAACTGTTAAGACATTGAGACAGTTGAAAAATCCATTGAATTTAGATTTTAGTTTTGTAATTAAATTACTTAATCATTAACTAATTGTGCAGTTTCCAAAATATTTTTAAAACATCTCAATCAGTAGTGTAATGTAAAAATGGAAAGCAAGAATAAAACAATTACATTTAATTGAGTATTTTATAGACAACTATTGTTTTTTAATTTCACTTTTCTTTTCATTGACATTTCTTGTTTGTATTTTTTTACTCTTTACATTTTTAAATAGTTTTCCTAAAATCCCTATTTTTCTGCTATTGTTGATATGAGATGTGTTCTACATCGAAATGCTCTACCAGTTTTTTTTTTTTTTTTTTTTTTTTTTTTTTTCCTTTAAAATGTAATATAAATTTATTTTGACACTATACAGATGATCATAGATTAATTGTTCATTTGTTTCAGTTCATTTGTTCAGTTGTTCTCCTGTATGCCTTTACTTAAGAACAATCATCAGCCAAAAAATGTACAATTCAAAGTTAGTGCTGCATTTTCTGCCCTATATCTTATCAAATTATGCTCTATATCTTACATAAAGATTTAACAAAAATTTCAAGAAATTAACTTTGCATTTCAAGAACCATAAAAAGAAAAACATTTTTAAAATATAACTTTTTTGTTAGATTTTTTTTAAAAAATGTCTGGATTATAGACCATTTCAGTTTATTGGTGTTTTGATTTTAAACTTTGCTCTATAATAATAATGAAAAAATAAAAGAAATTAGATGTCAAATATGGATTACTTTAATTTCTTTTCCTTGTTGTATCGCAAGGTATATGATGTATGATAGACTTTTGAAGATGTAGTATTTTATTATAAGTGATGATTTTGCAAGCAAAAATTTTTTGCATGTTGTGTACATGTGATATATACAAATTACTAGATTGAAAATTACTATTCATCTCTTGTAATTTTATTGCATTTAAATATAATTTTTTTAATTTGCAAAAAAGTGTTATTGATGCATTTAAAACTGTATTTAAATATATATATATGCAATTCAGACTGTTAAATTTACTGTAAAAATTTCTCTAAATATATAAATATCTTTGAAACCGGTGAAAAAAAAATTGTTAATGTAAATTTACGCTTCTTGTTAAAAAATGTCCATCACTCTCAATTATTTTTGTGATTAATGTATTGTTAACATTAATGTCTTAAGTACAGAAAGTGAAAAGAAAATTAGCATTCAATGCTATTTAAAATTTTAGTTTTAAAAAAAGTTTTAATTAAAGTCTATCAAAGTTCAAAAGTAGTTAGTCAAATGTTTTTAATATATTTTCAAAGTGTTTTATGCTGTGAGTAATTTTAATTCAGTCTTGTGTCAAATTGCATATTATTTTTATTTTAAAAAGCTTTATAATTTTTTTAATAATGTAAAGTAATGTTTCTCTGATCTTGGATGTAAGATGTTTATGATACATTATAATAATTACATTCTTCTTTTTTATATCTTTATTTTTTTATTTTGTTTATTATTTTCTAATACTGTTTTATGTTTTATATTGTTTATTTTCTTAAAAATGTGAAAACTATTTTCAGTTAAATTAATGTTGTGATAGAAATTTTGAGATGGTTAAAAATGGGTATGAATTCTTTCCTTCCAAAAAATGTATGTATTTTGCTAAGCTTGTTTTCTTTTTAAAAAAAAGTTTCGCCTCAACAGTGTTTCAAAAGCATTCCATTTTCATATTAAAATTACATCTTTTTTTTTTTTTTTTTTTTTTTTTTTTTTCCAATTTATGTTTTTTTCCAAACATTTCATAACAGTACATAAATTTGTTGTATTCACCAACTCAATTATGGATTTCTTTTTTCTTTTTTTTTTTTTTTTTTTTTTTTTTTCTTGTGTGTAGTTGTTGTTATATGTGTATGCTTGTTAGAAAGCACAAGCAGCGGAATTTATTTAAACAATTATAACTTTTGCTCTGCTTCATTTTAAAATAAGGCAACAAGAAAAAATACATTATTTAATCTATCTTTTTAAGATTTCTAAATTCATTAATACTAATTATTTATTGATAAAAGTAGATTTTTTTTTTAAATATTGCTCATAATTTTTTATTTACAATTTATTTTTTATTTATTTATTTATTTATTTATTTATTATTATTTTATTTTATTTGCCATTAAAATCAATCATTGTTTTTCAAAGCCATTTGGATATTTTGGTAATCATTTATTGGCACATAATTAAATCCATTGTTTTTTAACTCTTTCACGCTTGTACAAGTTATAGGGAATGTTTGAAAACTGATCACTTGTGTCAGACTAATGAAAAATGCCTTAAAATAATATATTAATGTAAAGACAAATTCTAAAAATATCAACAAAAATACACTTGTGTTTATATATTTTTTTTTATTTTGCTGTATTAGGAAGAGGTTAATTTGATTATAAAATTTCATCTTCACATGCAAAAATCAGATTGAGTTAAATAAGAATGTAAAACTATGCAATTTTTTAAAACATCCTACTTGTCAAAATATCTTAAACTTGTACAGTTTTCATATAGTATCCCCTACTTTATTTTTTTACTCTTTTAATCAGGGTTGGCAAGTTTCTTCCGCAGTGGAAAAAACTGCAGAAAAAACCGGCCGGAAGAAATATGTTTCTTCCAAGTGGAAGAAATGGAAGAAATTGTTTTTCTTCTAGAATTTACCATATACTTTCAATTTTGAAAGATATAATAAATGTCTTCTTCCTATAATCTTATATAAATTAATTCCATTGGACCAAAACAAATTTAATTAAATATATATGCTAAATTAATAATTGCATCAGTTTTTAGCTAATATCACACACAAAAGATCTTCTATCATTGGCTAAATGAAAAGAAATTTTATCCAAAATTAAAATACACAAAATTAATTAAATGTTATTCATTTCAATTTTATTAACATATTTTTTTAATTATTTAAATTTCTGAAATTAGTAGTAAATAGTAGGGATTTTTTTACTTATGGTAGAATGAAACCCATTTAATTAAAAGCAATCAATTACATCAATCATCATTTACATCAATTTTATTAATGTAAGTAATATACAAGAATTACTGAAATATTAAAAGCTTGATATTAAATTTTTAATATTGCTGTATTAAACAGAGATCAATCAAAAATATGGTTTCATTTTCGGCCGAAAATCAGAGCTTTGCCAAAAATGTGGCTTGACTGAAACTCTCAGTATTCCAAATTTCTTGTTTTTTCCTTCGGAAATTTTCAACATTAGTCTTAGATTTGAACTGTATCAGCTCTAATGAGTGTATTGCAATGAACTTCGTTGTTTATAATTATCAGTCATGAATTAACAATCATCTTATAGAAAATTTTTAGTTTAAACTGCATTAGTGTTTCAAATATTCTTTGAGAAAGTTCTAGAATAATAAATGATCATTTAAAAAAATCATTATAGAAGAAAAATCAAGATGTGTATATTTAACCCTCCAAGCATCTTGCAAATGGGTAAAATTGTAATGTTGTTTTCTCTTTATTTTGTTTTAAATGCTAATAAAATATGATTATTTCAATATTACATAAAAAATCTTATTTAGGAATATAAATGTAATCCTTGAGAGTCTTAATCATTCTTCAATGCTTTGATAATTCATTAATTTTATAGAATTATAATATCTTAAACATTGCTTATATTGCAGTGAAACCTGGAGCTTAGTGTACGGAATATTACGGGCCAAGCGCTTAGAGAGTTAAAACTAAAATATTTTTTAGTTAAATGAAATTTGTATAATTAGAAAATCTTCCTCATCATTGATGAATTATGTTTTATTGTATTTGAAAATAAAGTCTTGGGATAATTAACAATTGTGCATAATTAATAAATATAATTAATTTACATTTATGTATGTATTAATTACTTTAAAACATACAATTTAATTACTTAATTTTTTTGTGTGTGTGTTCATTTTTGGCTGAAACTTTGAATTTTCTGAAAATTGGTTTTGGTCTTAAAAACCTGTATCAATCAATCCTAATATTAAAAAGAAAAAAAAACTAATTGAAATTCTAAATTTTCTTTGTACAATGCAGCTTAGTATAGCAAAAAAGATTTTTAGCAGTAGGATGCTGCAATAAGTTTCTCAACTTAAATTTGATAACTGCAAAAAATGTTTTTTCCCCCCCAAGTCCTACATTTCAAGATAGTTTAAAAGCATTTTGACATACCAATAGATATTTTTAGAACACTACAGCATTGAGATATTCATGCTAGATGTTAGTATAAATAATTGAAAATTTATTTATTTACTGTGTTGCACAGTTTAAAATAAGGCATTTTTATGTAAAAATAATATATTTTTATATAAAAATAATAAATTTTTATATGAAAAATAAACAATTTGTTGGTGTTTTTTTTCTTTTTACATAAATAGAGTAATTAATTTAAAAAAAAAAAATCTCACTACCTTTAGAGTAGCAAAAATCCATCACCGGAAAATGTCTGCTGAACCTGAAGTTTGTTATTAAAAAAATAACTTATCTTTGCAAAAAAAAATTAATAATTAAATTTTCCAATTTAGATTTCATGTAAATATACTTTAATTCTTTTATATAGTTAATATACCTTAACTTTGTTTTGGTTTCTGGTAGTTCTTTCCATTTCTTCCAGTTTTTTCAGTTTCTTCCACTGTCCTGGAAGAAATAGGTTTCTTCCGAAAGAAACCCAACCCTGCTTTTAATTCTTCTCTTACTGGATTTGTTGTTTGATTCTGTAATTATTTCTCATCAATACAATCACAGGGTTCGTACAGACTCCTTGGACTCCTTAGAAACTACTTAGAAATGAAAACGTTTCCAAGTAGTACTTAGAACTACTTAGATAAACAAAATACTCCTTAGAAACTCCTTAAATTGTAGTGCGGTTTTGCACGCAAGCAATATTGCTCCCGGGAAAAAGAAAAAAAAATCGGATTGTAGAATTTTGCGCGCGGAAAAAACAGTCGTGGAGAAATACAAATTTCGTGAAAGGATCGCCGAAAAAGCACACATTTTGTCAATATTTCCTGGAAAAACGACGATTTGGACACTGCTTTTGTCAACAAACTTTGTCAAAAGATCGCTGAAAAACGGCAATTTCTTGTGCGAATACCGGTTAAAACGGCAATTTCACCAAATATCGCAGATAAAACGCTAATTTCGTCTGAAAACCGCAGGAAAACGTCGATTTCGTCTAAAGATTGCGAATATAATGCCAATTTCATTAAAAGATTGCAGGGGAAAAAACACCGTTTTTGATAAAAGATGGCCTACAAACATTTTGTCTAAAGATCATTGAAAAAAACGCCGTTTTCGATAAAAGATGGCCTACAAATATTTTGTCTAAAGATCATTGAAAAAAACGCCGATTTCATCAAAAGATCACGGAAAAAAGTCAATTTCGTCAAAAGATTGTGGGGATAAAACGCCGTTTTTTAGAAAAGATCATGTAAAAATGCAAATTTTGTCTAAAAAACGTCGATTTCATAAAAAAGAAACATGGGAAAACGCAGATTTCGTCAAAAGATCGCAGAAAAACTGCCAATTTCGACAAAAGATCGCAATAAATTGCCGATTTTTCTAAAATATCGCAGATAAATCGTTGATTTTGTCTGAAGATCACGGGAAAGCGACGATTTCGTCTGAAGATCGCGGGAAAGCGCCGATTTCGTCTGAAGATCGCATATAACCGCCCACCCCTTTTGCGGGGGGTAACTCGCGGAATCCCTGCGGAATTGGGGCTGTGCAAGTGCATGATGTAATAAATAACTACAAAAGTGGCAAGTTCTTAAAATTTTTTGGACTCCTTGGATTTTTTCTTCCCAACTCTGCATGAACCCTGAATCAACATGGTATTCCATTTTTCATTTTATATAAATATTTTTAAGATTAATATTTATTTTTTTAGCTATCTTTTCATGTACAATTAAGTCAAGATTACTCATTTTCAGATAACTGAAAACTAGAATAAGTTAGAGGGACAAACAGAAAGATGTATTGGGTATAAATTGATTAAAAATCAGTGCATTTATTAATGAAGTCAACTAACATAAATATTAATAGATGTAAATGCTCGCTTGTCACAAAATTTTAATTTAGCTTTGCAAATAGAACAATCTCTTAAAACATCGATTAAATATTTTTTAGTAATGGTGTAAATTTTCCAAATGGGTGAAAAAAGTCCAAGCCAGGATTCAAACCAGAGATGTATTGGCTGAAGCCGCCTATGCTTTTCCAACTGAGCCATCTCAAACGAATGCTGGAGGACTATTTCACCCATATGACTTCAACAATCACAGAATCTGGTCTGATACTTTGGATCAGCTCAACAGAACAAATAGAAGGTCAATATTTGGAACTACAGAAAACGCTGCATACAAAAACAATTTTTTAGTACTTCATATTGTTCATAGAATTTTTCAGGAATTTGATGTACTCTCTATGTCTTTAGTTTTTTTTTCCCCTTACTTTCTCTTTTTTTTCTGGCTTAATTATTTGTTTAATTTTAAAAATTATTCTACTCTAAGTAATTAGCTGAAAGTGTAATTCATTCTTATCTCAATTTACATTTTTTTTGTGTGTGTGTGTGTTAATAACTATTCTTTTAGCTTTTCTGTAATATTATACATCAGGATCCTAATTGTATAATGTAATATAGACCAAAATCACAAATTATGATTGATGATGAATTTAGTTCATCTTTTTTATTTGTGTTCATTTCTATTTTTAGTATAGAAAAAAAAGTTCTTATCCTCATTTCAGTATTTTGTTAAATTGTGAAGTTTAGATAAGCTTTACTATTTAAACCTGTGTTGCAAACACCCAATTTTGGCCATCTCTAGTGATTTTAAATAATTCCATGTTTGTGATGTATACAAAGTAGAAATTGAATGAAAAGATTATTTAAGAAAGATTTGTGCAGTATTAGTAACAGTATTACATTTTTAAAAAAATTGTTGTTAACATTATCCTGTTTATTTTATGAATTGAAGTTTATCTGTTTTCTGTTTTATTAAGCAAATTTTAGTTTTAGAGTAGTTTTTCCCATATTCTGTTTAAAGAGTGGTATGTATAAAATACTTATAAATGTATTTGTATATATTATATTTGAATGAGAATTAATGTGATATTTGATGTTCTGGTGTAAAGATTTATTGGCATGATGATTCTTTTTTATTTTACATTATCTTCAAAATATATTGTTTCCATAATCAAATTCAATCATCAAATTTCAATTGACATAAAACAGCTGTGTGTAAAAACCTTTTATTTTCCTGCCTATATTAATGAATGTAAACTTCTTTAAATGAGTTGTACTAATTAGGTAGATGTTAAAATTAGGTTGTGTCATTTTATAAAATTTATTTATGAAATTTTGAAAAAAAATGTATTAGTTTAACATATAAGAAAGTAGTTCCTTCAACAAGCCACCTTGAATGGTGGGAGGGAAAGAGTAATATTATATTTCTTATATTTTCTCTATATAAGAAAAAGGGTTCTGATTTAGTGAAACATTTCTTAATTAATTACATTAGTTATATATTGATTATTTTACATTCATTGTTTCTGTGTTCCATATAAATTTTCTAATAATATTATAGTTATAATTTATTATTAGCTGCATAAAGAAATTAATGTTAGGTTTCTTCTTGCTATCAAAGGACGGAAAAATGGAATTTTTCTTATATATATATAATTTTTTAGATAAGTGTTCAAAGGACATTATTAGTAAGTCTGAAAGCTACAAATGAATTATGTTCAAAGTTATTAATAATTAGCATGAAAGCTATCCTGTTTAAATTACTTAATTTATGTTTAATTGGATGATACTATGCTATTAGTACTTCTTTTTTATTTTTAAATTAAAGCATTAAAGTTAACAATCTATTTTTTTAAATGAAATTGATAAAATTTCCCTGCAATTTTCAAAATAATTATTGTAAGTTTGTTATTCTCCACTCAAGAATTAATTAAGATGATATGAAGTCAGAATTATCTTAAGCTGTTTTATTTATATTCAGAAAAAATTGTATAGCAACCAAATATCATTTGTAAAAATATACAGAAAGTAAAGATGTAAAATTTCTAAAAATTTTTCAGAGGTTAAAAAAAAATGCTACAACAAGAAATTAAAACTTTTACAATTAAATTTTTAGCCTGTTAGTTTTGAAATTTCCGCAGTTTCTTTCTGTGCTTAATTTAACTCTATTGTTTGTATTATGCTGCACTTGATGAAATTTTGTTTAACACTGTATAGAATGCTGTATGATGTGCTAATTCATTTAAAGATGTGATATGAGTTAACACAAGCTGTCCATACATTCAGCTTACAACAATTCTATACATTAAAAAACTCAGAAAATCTTTACTAAAAAAAAAATTAAATAAATAAGTAATATACTGAAATGATAGAGTCATGTGGTTGGAAATTAAACAGCTTTGATTTAATTATGCTTATCAGGTAGGCAATATGATCACAGATATCATACTTTGCTCTTTTAGTGGTTTACATTTGTCATCATTATTTTATATTATCTGTTTCATCTGATATTCTTTACCATCTGCAAATGTTAAATGTGTAATAATGACAGCTGGCTGTCAATAACTTAGGGGAGGCATTTAAACTATTAAGTATGTTTAGAAGATATTGGTATGCTTTGATAAGGCATACCATCTACAATAATTTCGGTGTTAGCATTAACTCAGCTCAGTGGAAGGAAGAGGGGAAAAAATAAGTAATTCTTTGAAATGCATTCATACTTCCATTTGTGCCTGGGAAATAAAGTACCTAAAACTGTATGCTTCAAACTTTCATAATTATGATTTCCTCTGTAATCATTCTAAGATTGCAGAAATTTCTTGGCAAAATTTATTTTAATGTGAATAAATTAAATGTAAAGATGTTTTTTAAATAAAGTGTTAACTTAAATTCAAATTGTTTGTGGAAATAAAAGTTGTTTTATGAATGATTAATATAAACTTGAAATTCATTAAATACACCCTTCCCTCATTTAAACTAAAAATTTCATTTGACAAAAAAGAACTTAGTATGATGGCTTATGAACTGTATGAAATTTTCTGACAAATAGAATGTATAAATCAGCTTTTTTAAAATACATTCTAGTCTGATGCTGCTCAACCTTTCTCTAAACTCTCAGATCTAAATGTAAATGAATGTAGAATATTTTCTTGTAAAAACTTTTCAAAAAAATTCGTGGAAAAAGTCATTTATTTAAACAAAGGGCATAGCCGGATAAGCATTGGAAACATGCCTTTCATTCAAATTTCTTGATTTTTTCCCCATGTGTGGATACTTATCTGACAATGTATTTCCCCAATTTACATCTTATTAATATTGATATTTTATGAGATAAAACTGTTTTTTCAATTTTTTAAAAACTTGATTTTCTCAAAAATTATTGGACCGAATTAAATGCAACTAATTGAGTTTATATCGGCATCAAAGATGCATAACTGAGAATTTTTTTATAGTTTTCTGATTGCAGTAAGTGTGTGAAAAAGCAATTTAAAATTTTACAAAAATAAAAGTAATATCTTATAGTTGTCTGAAAATTACCATTTTCTTGTAAAAAGTTCCTCATATGTGCTCGAATAATATATAAAAATAGAAAAAGTTTACGTTGGGTACTACATATAAATATTCATAAAAATGTGTATAAAAATTATTAAAATTTATTTAAAGGCGTTATTTGGGACAGAGCTACTCAACTTCGATATCCGAAGGCTTTTTGGAACAATGTCAACAGACGATGTGTCAATTGATGTATTTTAGATTTCATTAAGCATATAGGCTATAATTTTCAAAACTGTCGATACTATTTTGATAACGAAAACTGATGTTTTGTTTCGGAGACAGTAGAGAAAAACATTTTTGCTTGGAAAATACTAACATTCTTTGATATCGAAATATAACGCCAGTTATTATAATGATTTTTATTGAAACATTTTCACTACTTTTAACGGAGGATAATAAGAAAAAGTAGTCAAGGTTCGCACACTCCTTATATTTTTTAAGGAGTTCACCACCACCAATAAAAATAAGAAAATTTACATTTAATTTTTAATGCACAGAATTCATAACCCCAACCCTCATTTAAAGATTTCACACTATTTTTCTGCACTGAAATACCTTGAAGATATTCTAAAATTTTAGTGGTAGAACTGTGCGAACTCTGGTAGTTCCATTATTATTACTTTTTTTGAGCTAAAATTAATACAGATGTTATATAGCTATGATTAAATCATAATGAGTTCTTTTAATTATGCCATATTATCTATAATGTGTGGTAATAGACAACTTTTTATTCTAGATATACGCTACTAGCAATTTTTGTTTATTCTAATGGCATATTTCTGAGTCTGTTTTATTTATTGATAAATATTAGCGAAAGGTACATAATTTGAGTTAAAAGAAATAAAAAAGAATACTGATAACATTTGATGATATTTTGTACTAAGAAGTATACTTCTGTAATTTTAAACCGTTTAATATTTAAAAATAAAATAAAATAAAAATGTTTTTTTAAATAAATTAATTTTTTTTCATAAATAAATTTTAGCTGAAAAATACAGCGGAAAAATTACCAGGAGATTAAAATATTGCACAGACATAGCTATTTTTTTGCGTATATATTATAAACATATATGCATTTATATATATAGCCGTGTTGAGTCCTTTAGGCTTCACTTTCAAGAAAGGTGACACGTGATAATGTATTGCCCTATTTTATACTTAAAAATAAAAACTTAATTTTTTTCTGCAACTACAATTTTCTTTCCAATCTTATTTCGGATTGCCATTTTTAGATGACATCTTATCAATTAGAAATCATTCACTACAATAAATCAGCTACTGATCGCGGCAGTTAACAACTACATATGCATTTCACACGGTGACAAACAGGGCATTCCGGTGGCTGAAAAAACTTGAAACTACTAACTTTAATTTATCTGTATAAAAACTGATGAAAAACATTTTAATTTAAATTATTTGTGATCATTGTCATTACATTTGGATATCGAAGAATGTAGTTTTCTTTCTAGGCCGAAAATATTCTTACCTGTTGTTTTATCCAACACCAATAACATTTTTTGATATCGAAACAGTATTGTCAGCATTGAAAATAATGCCCATATGTTCATTAAAATTTAAAATACAACAATTCTGCAAGTGTATATTCCAAAAATTCTTAAGGTGTCGTAGATGAGTAGCTCCGCCCCAAATAACGCCTTTAAATGAATTTTAATAACTTTTATACACATTTTTCTAAATATTTATATGTAGTACCCAATGCAAACTTTTGGTATTTTTATATAATATTCGGGCACATATGAGGAACTTTTTACAAGAAAATGGTAATTTTCGGACAACTATAAGATATTATTTTTGTAAAATTTTAAATCGCTTTTTCACACAATTATTACAATCAGAAAATTATACAAAAATTCCCAGTTATGCATATTTGATGCCTATATAAGCACAATTAATGGTATTTAATTTGTTTCAATAGTTTTTGAGAAAATGAAGTTTTTTAAAAATCGAAAAAACATTTTTATCTCATAAAATATCAATATTTATAAGATAATACTATGTGAAACACATTGTTAGATAAGTATCCACATATGGGAAAAAATCAAGTAATTTGATTGAAAGGCATGTTTCTAATGCTTATCCGGCTATGCCCTTTATATGTATATAAACATTTAACATATTTAACATTTATTGTCATTGAATTATTGTAATCATATTATGGTGATAAATGTAGAGTTATTGAAAATAAATATCTTTATTTTAAGTGATATATTAATTCATAAAGTATATTCAATATTATTTCATTGATATATAAATTATTCAATTGTATTTCTTTTTATTATAGATTAAATTAAATCATGTGATGTATAAATTTATATAATTAGGTCAGTAAGTTAAGCTATAACTTTCAACTTTTAAATCAATCTGCATAATATTTAATGTATAATATTTGGTCAATTTCTTAAGAAATACTTTCTATTTTCTATCCTTCACAGTAACTTATTTTTTCTGAAAATCTGATAACAATATTTGCCGAATAAAAATAGCAATAAATAAATAGAAGAGGCTACAGAGATTTCCCAATCGTTAGCAGTGAGGTTTTCTCATCTAATAAAAAGAACTTTCATATAAAATCTAATCTAAATCTAATAATATTAATCAATAAATGATAATATTACATGAAATCATCTAAATCTTTATACCTTAACCTCGTATAAAGTAAATATTTCCAGAAAAAAAAAAAAAAAAAATTAAGATAATGTGCAACACATTAGCAAAATTTTGTTTAATTAGCTTATTATGAACACTTAAATAAAATAGAAAGAAAAGAAAACTTCGATTTTCAGAAGTTTAAGATAGATAAGAGTTTGTAAAAATAGTTTTAATATTTATGAATTGATATCTCAATGCAGTTTGATTTACTTGAAATATTTTTTTTCTAATCTATATATCATTTATTTTTTTATGTATTTTTAATGTGATTCATTACATTTTATACAGATTTCATAATACATATATATTTCTTGTAACTTACAGTTTGGCACAGCTTATAAAATAAGAGTAAAAGTCAAATTTTTTTTTTTTTTCTTTTTGTGAATTGAGGATTTTTTTACATTTTTATGTTTGGGGAAGTCATTTCACCTCCATAATTAACAAGAGAGAGAAAAAAAAAACCTTAACTATTCATTTTGAGATTTGTTAATATTTCCTTAAATAGTTATTAAAGAAAAGGGGTGTTTTGCCCTTCTTCCCTTTTGTCTCTCTCTCTTTTTCCTCATACTTTTTATCTATTTCCATGCATGTATTATTGGCTTAACTTACTTTTTTTATATATACATAATAGGTGGTTTAAGATAATTTCTTGAGCCAACAAAAGGTTAATATAACCTTCCATTAGCATCCTTTTCTTTAGTTGATTTAATTTGACTAACATTCCAATTTTCTAATGAATTTACTTTTTCATTCTTTTTATAAGTTATTTTTAAACATGCCATGCATTATCTATATAAATCAGCAAAAAGAAGAGGGGGGGGGGGTGAATGCAAGGAAAGTTGTTAGTAATGTGTGTTTTGTATTTATGCTGTATTTTTATCAATAATTATTTGCAGAGTTATAATTAAAATCATTTTATTTATGTTATTAGTCATTTTTACTGATTAAAATTTATATTGTACTTTAATTTAAAACAATATAATAGAAAATTTTCATTTTAAAATATAAATTAAAGTTATTAAATTAATTTTAAAATAACCGAAATTAAAGTATTATTATCTTCTTTTATTATTATTATTATTATTATTATTATTATTACTTACTTATAATGTTATACAACTTGAATGGCCTCAGATATTCTAATGGCTAGTTATAAATATGGCTCGTATTGAAATAATTTATTTTTAGCTGTATGTATATACTTTTTTCATTATTTCCTTTTGCTTTCATCTGTCTTTCCCCCCCCCCCTTTTTTTTTTTTTTTTTTTTTTTTTTTTTTTTTTTTTTTTTCTTCTCTCTGTACAACCGTTTTTCAAATACAATAATAAGCTTCCTAAATCTTGTTGTAAAGTTTCATGATATGCTTTTTAATTATAATTATGTTGCATTTATACAGAATTTGTTTAGTCTTTGACTATTTTTTATACTTTTATATACAAACATGAAATGTTTCCAATTATAGACAGTCCAGTTATTCAAAGTAGGACATGTTCCTCATAAACCATTATTGCCTAAAAGAGCTGTACACTGCCGATTTGTCTGCTTTTTATAAGCTCAAAAATGATCTTTTTAATAATACATTTTGTAATACATAAGCTGTCAAAAAATTTTTTGTTAATTATCTGATATTTTTATAAGTAAAAAAACTTAATGCTTAAATGGTATTTTTATGACATTTTGTATTGCACTTTTTATTTGTGTGTAACAACTTATTACTGTGTATTTGGTATGGGTTCTCAAGAAAATAAAAAAAGCTTTCACATAATTTAATCTTTTTAACAGTGCAAGTGCTTCTTCAGCAATTTGTGAAATAAAGAGTTTTTCTAAAAAACTTTTCAAGGTATGCAATTTCAAAAATCCTGCAGAATGATTATTTATTCTTAAGAAATAAAATTTAATTTTATAGGAAGAGAGACTTTTTATTCTGTGTACATGAGAAATATGTATATGTAAGCAGATTTATACTATGTTTATATATTTTTTGTGTATGTGTTTATTTAATGGGGTATATCTAAAATTTAAAATTTTGTCATAAATTTCAAAAAATCAACTTATTTAAACAAATATGTATTTTTTAACAAAATATATTATAATTATCTTTAAGTTTTGTAATCTAAAATAAAAATAAAATTATAACTTAAGAGGCTACTTTAGAGATCTGCATGTGTCGGGCCAGCTTCAGGCCAAATTAGATTCGTGGCAATCAGGACTTACTTTTTCTGAAGACCCGGCCAAGGCTCAGGTTTTATTTATTTTCTAGAGAATTGGGTTGGGCTTAATTTATTTTTTCTGCTCTAAGCTGAGACTGATTTCATTCTTCCTAGTCTTTATGGACTAAAATATTCTGTCCCGGTTTTGAGCCAGCCCATATGAAAATAATTTTCTTGGTGTGATCAGGTCTATTCAAAGATCAGTAAAATTTAACCTGCCAAAAAGTTTTACAGAAACTGCAAATTTTTTAAAGTATTATTATTCTACAATTAAACATAAATATTTATTCTTTTTAAAGAATCTTAAGATTTCTAGGCTTATCAAAATATAACTAAATTAAAATATAATTAAACATATGAAAAAGAACCTGCCTATATAAAATCTTGTTTTAAGCTGAAAAATGTATTCATTCATGCAAAATGAATGCAATAATATGTGAGAAAAATATATATGTATTACATCTACACCTGCTAAAAAGGGAACTTGTCTAAAATGATTTTTTTTTTTTTTCCTGCCCTATGCGTTTCTATCTTTGACCGTATGCCATTTTTTCGATTTCTATGTCACCATTACATGTAATATGCATTAATAATATTAGTTATAACTGAACTATTTACATACAACAAAGGTTTATTGAATACATTAATATCCCAGCTTATAGCATTTCTACATAAACGAGAATTATAAACATTGAAAAAAAAAAGATACGTTTATTCAGTCAGAACTCCTCTGTATGAGTAAAACTCAATGTTTTGTAGAAATTCACTTGGGCTGGGCTGGGATCAGGCCGAAATTTAACTTATATAATAGACTAACCAATGTATTTTTTATTTATTTTTTTTTTTTTATGGGGCAAATTTTTTATTTCTATGGGTCGGGCTGAGCCCAGGCCTGGAAATGTTGGCTTGTGTAGACCTCTAAACTACTTCACTCATGTGAATACATCCATTTGCTAATGTTTATCCTATAGAAGAAAAAATTTAAGATATCTTGCTTGCATTTCAATATTATTAAATTTTGGTTATCTAAAATTTAACTGCACAAAGGCCGTTTATTATTTTATCAATTTTGTTTATTGGTTTGTTTTTATTATTATTAGGATAATTATACTTTTGGAAGCGATTTTGCAAGTAAAAATATTCTCACTGGAAAAAAACTGCAAAGAATATCAAAAATGTAAAAAATGGCTTCTATACAGATTGATCTAAATTACTATGGATCTAAGATGGAAAAATCATTTAAAAATATTGAAATGTAAACGAGCTATCTTAAAATTTTTCTTCTGTAGGGTTAACATTAGTGGATGGGTGTTTTCGCATGAGTGAATAGCACTTTAACGAAATATTTATCTATGTACTTGAAATGCATTTTATCTATCATTTGACTAGGTGTAACCCCTTAATGTTGCAAAACAACAATATTAATCTGTAGGCAAAAATATTTTTTGTGTGTCATATATTTATTGTGTTTCTACAGTTTATAAACTGTCAAATACTTCTTTATTTTATCTATTTTGGGCATTAAAAATGGCTTTAATCATTTATCAGTTACTGATTAGTATTAAAAAATCCGTCACATTTTTTAATACCTTTTAAAAATTTTATATGACAATTGCTTTAATGGTAGCAATAATTTTATGTGACTTGTAAATATCTTTTACTGTATAATACTTTTATGATTATTCTATCATTTGTTTTAAACACTTTTTTCTTTGTAACTTAGAAAATCATTAACTCTGATATTTTATGAGGTGAAAAATGTTTATTTTTCTAAAATTTAAGTGATAAAAAAAAATTAAACATTTGTTTTAATTCTAAATAATAATAAAATCTAGCTTTGTGTCTCTTTGAAAAAATGGTGACTGCTTTTGCATTTATGTATGCCCATTTGTATAAACTTGAGAACCCATTTATTTTTATTAAAATTCTTATTTTTTAGGTAGTCCTAACAGAAACATTCCACAGATTTATTAATACTGTAGATTGCTAGCATAAATTGTGTTATATGAGATTTGTGTGTTGTAGTCATCAAGCTTTGCAATCACTAATTTTACCATTCTGTTTATTTTTGGCTTAGGATTTAATTATCTAGTCTTTTAAAATATTGTAAATAACATTTTGAAAAAAATAAAATATTTAAAAAATAATTTGAATTCATATCTTTTTTTTTTTTGGGGGGGGGGGGGCAAGCAGAGGGGCACATTTTATAAAACTGTGAATTTAAATCACACTGCAATTATGTCTAAAAATACAACATTCATTAACATAATCATAGTCAAATCACAACACAAATGCAATATTTCAGTGTTATTTTAGCATAATCATGTTATTTGATGCTTAATTTCATACAGTTTATGATACATAATTGACAATTATTTCAACATGTGATATATAATTTTTCAGGAATCACAAGTGTCTTATATTTTGAATATGATTATTTTCAAACAAGTTCTTCACGGTACTTTTCAATACTAATTGTTTAAAAAATCTACCATGAAGATTATTGTTTGAATGTAATTAAAAAAAAAAAAAATCATTCAGCCCATTGTAATATTACTTATCCATTCTTCATCCTTTCATCCAACATAAGTAAAAGACATTTCTATATTTTTGCTATTTTCTAATTTAATCGGGCATCTGTTTCTTCCTACAAAAGCCTTACTGAGTACTATGTAATTTTTTTTTTCAAATTTTTAGCCCTGTTTGACACAAAGTAGTCATATTAGATCAGCATGTATGCAAAAAAAAGAACAGGAATTTAAGTGTATCATCTTTGGTGTGTAATGATATTATCGAAAACGCTCGATATTATGCTCAATCAAAATTGTACATATTTTAAATGAACTTACAATATGCAGTATTTATGATACAGATGAGCATAAGAAAATTAATTTTTCAAAACTGCTTTAAATACATAGTCAAAAAGGACTTAATTTGCAGAATGTTTCAAAGCTGTGTCAGTTAATATGAAATACACATCACCTAAATTATAAAATTATTTAATACATAATGTTGCTGAAATAGTGTCAGAAGACATATAAAATAATATTAACAATCCTGATGTTCCCAGGTTTTTATTTTAGAAGAAGGAACACATGATTAAAACAATAGAGAAATTGTTACATTAGAAGTAAGATGAATGAATTATCACAATTATCAACCCCTTTAAGGGATTTAAGTTCAATCAGAAAATGTTTTTGCTTTCAAGTCAGAACAAGTTTTTATTGTGATAATTCATTCATTTATCTTACTTCTAATGTAACAATTTCTCTATTGTTTTAATCATGTGTTCCTCGACTGGTATACATGCTGCATAAAGTGCTCAAAATCCCTGATTATTCTCACCAATAAATATTTATTGTAAATTTTGCCTTATGCAATCATTTTGCAATTAATTATGCTTGTGATAAAAACTTAAAAATACTGTAAAAGACGCTTGTCCCAAAGAGGTTGCAGAAACATTCCATACATACATTGCTGCAACCAAAGGCTTCATTTAGAATCATAAAACAACAAATGATATAAGTGAAACCAAACAGTTTTTTGATCAAAGCTACATGTACAATTTTTCGAGAAAAGGCAGCAGTGATAAGAAATATGAAGGTCAATCCTTTCTTTTAGAACAGTGATGGAGTGCACATTTATATGTCATAAAAATTGCCTATAACAACTCTTAAACATATTTTACATACACCAAAAGAAATAAAACCGGACACAAAACTAGGTAGTCTTAAACACTGCATAAAACACTGGAAATTTTCATTCTACAGCTTTTTTTCTTAGCATAAAATAAAGTTATTATAACAGGCCTCGGAGCGAGTCGCTAAACTCGCTTTTCTCGCTATTTTTTTGCATTTGTCTCTTTTAGTTTATATTTTTCAGATTTAGTCTCTTTTTTCGCCTTTTTTTTTTTTTTTTTTAAATATTCCTCACCTATCGATCGATCGCAGGAAAAAGATCGTAACGTTCCTCATTTGATAGTGGGAAAACATCGCGAAATTCAACAATTTGTCGTGAGGAAATATCGGAACACTTGGTTAATTTGTCGCAAGAAAATCTCGAAATTTGTTAACTGTTCGTGGGTAAAAAACGCAAAATTTTTCAGTCTGAAACCGGCGGAAAAATCATGGATTATGTTAATCTGTAAGTAGTATGAAACCATGAAATTCCGTGGAACTATAATGAAACTTAGTCACGGAAAAAAATATACCAAATTTGTCTCTCATTCAGGGGCGGATCCACGGGGGGGGGGGGGGGGGGGGGGCAAACCAATGTTGAATTTAGACTATTTTCCGGAAGGAATTTCTGCGACTCCGTCGGAGACATTCTATTGCTCCGGAAAAAACGCGAATTTCATTAAAATGTCGCTAAAAAGCGCTACTTTTGTCAAAGTATCGCGGAAAAAGAGCGAATTTCAACAAAAAATCGCGGAAAAAAAAGAATTTCGACAGAGGATCGTTAAAAAAACGCGAATTTTGACACAAGATTGCTGAAAGCACGAGTTTTGTCAAAGTGTCGCGGAAAAAGCTCGAATTTCATCAAAAGATCGAAGAAAAAGCACGAATTTTGTCAAATGTTTGCAAAAAAGAACGTTAATTTTGTCAAAGTATCGCGGGAAAAGAGCAAATTTCGTCAAAAGGTTGTGGAAAACGCGCTAAAGCGTCAAAAGCGCTAATTTTGTCAAAGGGTTGGAAAAAGGAAAGGCAAAGTATCGAGGAAATAAACTAATTTCGACATAGGATCGCTGAAAAAGCGTGAACTTCGACATAGGATTGCTGAAAAAGTGCTAATTTTGTCAAAGTATCGCGAAAAAGCGCAAATTTCGTCAAAGTATTACGGAAAAAGCGCGAATTTCGTCAAAGGGTCGCGGAAAAAAACGCGAGTTTTGACAGAGGATCGCGTAAAAACGCGAGTTTTGACAGAATATCGCGTAAGAAACGCGAACTTCGACATAGGATCGCTGAAAAGACACGATTTTTGTCAAAGTGTCGTGTAAAAAGCTCGAATTTCGTCAAAAGTTCACGGAAAGAGCGCTACTTTTTTCAAAAGGTTGCAAGAAGGGAAGGCAAAGGAACTCTGAAAAAGAACGAATTTCGACGTAGGATCGCTGAAAAACTGTGAACTTCGACATAGGATTGTTGAGAAAGCGCTAATTTTGTCAAAGTATCGCGGAAAAGCGCAAATTTTGTTAAATGATCATGGAAAAAGCGCGAATTTCGTCAAAGGGTCGAGAAAAAAACGCGAATTTTGACAGAGGATCACGAAAAAAAGCGAACTTTGACGTAGGCTCGCTGAAAAGCAGGTATTTCGGCATAAGATCGCTGAAAAAGCGCGATTTTTGTCAAAGTGTCACGCAAAAAGTTCGAATTTTGTCTAACGTTTGCTACTTTTTTCAAAGGGTTGCAAAAAAAGTGCTAATTTTGTCAAAGTATTGCGGAAAAGAGCGAATTTCGTAAAAAGATCGCGGAAAAGTGTGAATTTCGACATAGAATCGCTGAAAAAGCGCGAACTTCGACATAAGATTGCTGAAAAAGCGCTAATTTTGTCAAAGTACCGTGAAAAAGTGCGAATTTCGTCAAAGAGTCGCAGAAAAAACGCGAATTTTGACAGAGGATCGCGTAAAAACGCGAACTTCGACATTGGATCGCTGAAAAGCGCGTATTTCGACATAGGATCGCTGGAAAAGCGCGAGTTTTGTGAAAGTGTCGCGGAAAAACTTCAATTTCGACAAAAAGTCGCAGAAAAATGAGCTACTTTTTTCAAAGGATTGCAAAAAATTGCTAATTTTGTCAAAGTATCGCAGAAAAGAGCCAATTTCATCAAAGGATTGCGGAAAACCCCCGAATTTTGACAAGAGTATCGCGGGAAAAAACTCGAATTTCGTCAAAAATGCCAAAAAATGCGAATTCCGTCAAAGAGTCGCGAAAAAAGCGCGAATTTATTCAAAAGATCGCGGAAAAAAGCGTATTTCGTCAGAAGATCGCAGAAAAGCATTTCATTTGATCATTCATTTAATAATAACTGTACAAGGAATAATTTCATAAACAGAAATTATGACTATGTTGATTCTATGTTTCTTAGTATCCCCCCCCCCAAAAAAAAAACGATCCTCTGGATCCGCCTGCTCTCATTTACAGGGGGGGGGGGAGGAATTCTAAATTTCGTCACTCTATCGTGGGAAAATGGTAACGAAATTAGCATATCGTTCGCGGGCAAGAATCGCAAAACTCTTCTGTCGAACATTGAAAAGAAAGTGAATTTGGTCAATCTGTGGAAAGATAAAAACGCAAAATTCGATAACCATTCGACGGGTAAAAAAAAATCATAAACTTCGTCATTCGGTCGCGAGAAGAATATCACGATTTTGTCATTTTCGCGAGAAAAATAAAGCGTATAATCCGTCAATCGGTGACAGAAACATATTGCAAAATTTGTCAGGCGATCTTGTGAAAAACAATTGAGAAATTCGTCAGTGGATTGCAGGAAGAAATCTCAAAATTCTTCGTTCGGTCGTTATATATACGGGGATCACTTTTTCGACAAACGGCAGATTTTCACGTTTTTTAATATATATATAGCGATGTTCATAGATGCCAACTTGTACAGTTTGGCCGTACAATGTACGGATTTTGTTCGAAGTGTACGGTTGTACTAATGAGCAATACGATTGTACGATTTTACGCTCGAAAAAAGTAATCGCAGAGAAATGTAACTTTCGTGAAAGGATCGCCGAAAAAGCGCACATTTCGTGGAAAAACGACGATTTCGTCAAAAGATCGCTGAAAAACGCAAATTTTCTATGCAAATCGCGATAAAGTATGAAGTGCTGATTTCGTATGAAGACCGCGGAAAAGCGTCGATTTGCTCTAAAGATTGTGGATATGACGCATATTTCGTCAAAAAATCGCGGGTAAAAACGCCGTTTTCGATAAAAGATAGCTTAAAAATATTTTGTCAAAAGATCATTGGAAAAAATGCCGATTGCATCAAAAAATCACGGAAAAAACGCCGATTTCGTTAAAAGATCGCGGGGATAAATCGCCGTTTTCGAGAAAAGATTGCGCAAAAATGCAAATTTTGTAAAAAGATCGTCGAAAAAAGCGCCGATTTCATTAAAAAAATGGGAAACACGCCGATTTCGTCAAAAGATCGCAATACATCGCCGATTTTGCTAAAATACCTCAGATAAATCGCCGATTTGGTCTAAAGATCGCGGGAAAACGCCGATTTCGTCTGAAGATCGCGGATAGAACGTCAATTTCGTGAAAAGATCGCGCAAATTTCGTGAAAGGATCGCGGAAAACAGTCAATTTTGTCAATAAAATTGTGAGAAAAACGCAGATTTTGTCAAAAGATTGTTAAAAAAACGCTGATTTCAACAAAAGATTCGCGTAAAAAACGTGAATTTTGTGAAATGATCGCTGAAAGAAATGTTCATTTAATCAGATACCCAGTAAAAATGCAGAATTAATGGCGATAGATATATTCTCCCTCCCACCCCCTCAATTGCTGTAAAATTTCAGGAAATGTAACCTATTGTCTGGCATCCTTGATTTTTTTTTATGGCTTTATTCTACGAAATTCGTTACTTTTTTTGGTGACTAGTTGATAAATTTCACTATTTATTCCATGACCTTCGACAAAATTAGCAATTATTTGTATGATTGCTCTTTGAATTTCACAATAATTTAATGAATTTTGCGATTCATCCCTCTCTTCGAGATCCATTTGATGTATTTTACGATATTTAACACAAGATCCATTTGACTAATATCGTGATTTTTTTTTCGAGACCATCTGATGATTTCGTGATTTTTATCCTAAGAATATTTGATTAATTTCGAAATTTTTTTTCCGAGATCATGTGACAAATTTTGTGATTTGTTTTTTATAGACAATTTGATGAATTTCACTATATTTCTTGGAATTTCCTGATTTTGTCCCCGTGATCATTTGTTGAATTTTTGATTTTCTTCCATGATGAATTGTTGTGATTTGAGATATTTTTCTGCAACCAATCAACAAAATTTGCAATTATTTCAAAACTGATTGAAATGCATTAAAAATGTATTTATTCTGCAGATGGTTTTAAATCTTATAGTGCTTGTCTGCATACCAAAAACATTTAAGTGAAGAGAAAAAAATGTTTTTTATTTGGTCTCCTTTTAGTCTCTTTTTTTAAATTTTGGTCTCTTTTAGTCTCTTTTTCTTGCGATTTAGTCTCTGTTCTCTCTTTTTCAAGAGTGACTCAGCGGTCTTAGGCCTGTAAACAGTTTAATTAAAATGTAGTAAAGAGTAGGAAGAGTTATCGAAGAGTAGTAATAGGGGAATCTAATGATCCATGTCTGGCAGAAGCGAAGTGGTGTATTAGCCAAAAATTAATACCACAAGTGGTTGACTCGTAGGCTTAGCATTGTGTTTTCCTGCACTCAGTTTTCCATGGTTTCATACTTTTTATTGTGGGACAAACACAATACTGAACCTACGAGTGAACCACTAGTGGTATTCATTTTTGGCTTATGCACCACTTCACTTCCAGCAGACATGGATCATTAGATTCTCCTATTACTATTTTTCGATAAAATAAAGGGTATTATTTTATGCTCGATAACATAGGGTTTTGTGCTTTCGGCTCTTGGTCAATAAATTATAATTCAATCTTTTTAAAGCCCGTGAAATTAGCATGCTTTTAGAATCTGGGGTGTGAGGATGGGGTTTGCGAACGTAGATCGTAGGGGGCAGAACTCCCTAATCAGTAAAATCATGCGTAAAGCAGATTATGAAACATTTTTCAACACACTATCGATCTTATCTCTGATGACGT
The DNA here is from genome assembly GCA_964019185.1 of Maratus speculifer. Classification (NCBI taxonomy): domain Eukaryota; kingdom Metazoa; phylum Arthropoda; class Arachnida; order Araneae; family Salticidae; genus Maratus; species Maratus speculifer. The sequence continues at coordinate 116,184,352 of OZ025292.1, forward strand.
CACAGGCAATTTAACTCCACATATCAACCAAAAATTGGTTTCAAACCAACACCAGAGTTCAATGACAGATAGACAGGAAATGTTTTGGTTCGGTGTGAAGTTAAAATTGCAAAAAAAGGTCACAATTTGGTCCACACATTTGTGGCTCGATTTGAAAACTTTTCCTAGTCTAATAAATTCAGTTTTAGTTCCACTTGCTTGCCTTATTTTGAACAATGTTTGGGTTTCATATTGCAAACGGTTTGATAGTATAGTGTCTCTCTAATAGACTCTGAAGTCTATGGGTATGTTTGGAACCAATTTGCAATTGATAGGTAGAATTGATTTGCCTGTGACGTCATACTGATAGAATCTATTATAATGAAACTTTATATTTTAATAGCGTAAAAATTGATATGTCTATTAATAATTTGTAAAACGCATACTGCGTTTGAAAACAAAATTTCAATCTAAGTCGAAAAAAAACTGAAAATTTTATACATCCCTGTATATGAATTTATCCCTGCATAGATTTATCATGTAATGCATAATATACTAAAATTTAAGACAGTTAGAGAACCCATGACACAATTGAAAATTCTTTTTCGTCAATAAACGGAACGACGTCAATAAACGCACTTCGATTTTCAAAGATCCCTCTATATGATTAGTTGAATTTATAAACACCAAAAAATAAGCATTTTTTTTATTTATTATTTAAAAACCCGATCCACAACTGAAAACTTGCCTCTAGCAATTATTGTTCATGAAGAGAAGTATAACCGATTTATTTTGAGTGTCCTTGTATATGAAAGATTAATGTTATGCACGTCATATTCAATAGTAAGCTTTTTATAGGGTACCTCGGAGATATATTTCAGTTTATATATGTTTGAAATCGTGTAATATGAATAAAATATACCACAAATGACTTTTCTCCATAGGCCGTAATGAGATCGCAATTCTCTTTAGTATCTCTATAAATGATCGATAAAAGTTATCCATACTGCATTCTATGCAAGCATCTGGTACTGTACTTCATATAAGAGATGTTCTACTCCATAATAATGCATAACCTCTTCAGACCTGATACATTTTAAGCCATCGTAAAAATTATTTAACACTTTGTTCCATCTATTTATACGTATAGAAACATAATTTTGTAATAAAAAGTAAAATAATTACTATTAGTTTATATTTACTAGCAGGTACACACATGTGCACCTCGGGTTCATACTGCAAAAAAAACTTCATTTTTCAAAAATTTATTTAAACGAGAAATTTTGTGGACAATTGATACATATAAGCTTATTTTATGTGCTATTTTCGAAAAAAAAATTTTTTTTATATAAGTAGAGATATATATTGCATTTTGTAGAAATAACCCTTGTTCTTAATTTGCAGCCTTCATACTTACATTTTGAAGCAAAATTATAATTTTTGAACGATTAAACGGTTTAATTTTGTCGTATCTAATGTAGTAAATTGGCTTTTAAATATCCTTACATTGTTTTCACTGTGGTTTATTTGCGGAATCGTCTTCAAAATCGTTTTCAGATGAATAAATTTTGCGTGGTCTCCATGGTCGTCGTTATTCACTTACTTTTCTTTTATATTTCACCAATACTTATGCAATCTCTAAAAATACCGCAGAAGAGACAATCTGTCTTTTCGGGGAACTTCACCTATTTTGCAATTTCTGATATACATTATCCAACAAATGGAAATAACCAAATCTATAAAATGTATAAAAACTCTTGTTGACTACTTTTTTGTGTGAATAGAACAACGGTAGTAAGCTAAACACTTATCCTTTAAATCTGCACCACCCATACACGTTTTGTATCCACAATTGTAGGTTCTTTTACATTAATTTTAGACCACCTAACACAACTCCTCTCGGGATTACTATCGATGCAAGTCGAAAGCAAAGTTACACATTTGCTATCTTTCCAGTTTAGTATACACATATCCTTCCCTTCCCTCAGTCTCTCATCTCAGTCTCAGCGTTACAAATCTCAATCATTGATTTTTTTATCTTTTCCTCCAAATCTTTTGTTCATAATCATTCCAGTTTGGTAGATATTGTTCCTCAATACCTCAATAAAAAGTCGACACATTTTACACTAGTAAAAAAACTGTCCTAGTAAGTCACCCGTTTGTTGTCTTTTGGTATAAATTTAAAAAACAATTTGACGAAGCCTCCACCTATACCTAATCATAATTATTTTGAATCATCAGCTGGTACAATTTCTTTCCCATGATATATTTGGCAGTCAAAGGCATGACATCCCTGGCGGATAAAATAAAGTTTTTTAATCTCAACGGATTAGGTTTTAACGGCACATAATGCCTAGTTCCACAACGTCCAGCAAATGGGATCTAGTGATAAAGGTTTTGTCTTGGGCAGGGACAAACATTTAATTCTTACGGAATTCAAGATTAGATTTATTTTCCATAATTTGTCATCTGCTTAAAGATCATTTGATTTATCTGCAAAATGAAGAAATTTTCTAATTTTAAAAAATCGAACACGTGACATAGTAGCTGTAATTATAAGTACTGACAAGTCTTCTTGTCAATAGAAGCTTGCTTGGAGATATATTAAAGTTCCCATGTGCATGTGTGCGCCTGCAACTTTTATAATTTCATATTTAGATGCATTTATTGAGCGAGTTTCGTGTTTGAATAGAATATAACGGAATTGGAATTGTGTGAACGGATTTGGTTTCATATGAAACTTTTCCCCAAAAATCTTCATTTAACTAATCTAGAAATGATTCAAAAGGATTTACGATGTTGGAAAATCTGCTTTTAGATAATCCTCATCAATCAATGATCCTCGAAATACTACTAGAAGAAAAAGAGATTAAATAAATGTTTGCCAAAAGATAAAGTTTTATTCTCAGCATTATTATTCTACTTCTACTGTGCTGTAACACAAGTTTTAAAAATTTACTTATTTTCAGCTTTCCATAACAAAGGCTTTTTATTTTAAACTTTATTGTTACATGGATTCGGGATAGATACTGGAGAAATATCTTCAATAGTTATATCTGTATCATCTAAATTTTTATTGCCAGAAGACTCAACATCACCATTGGCCTCATCAGTTTATTTACTCTTACAAAGATATAAAAATTATGATTTTTAAAAATTAATGTTTAATTTAAAACATCAACAAAATGAATAATTATTTATAATTAAGTATAATTTTTTAATAATTCCACAACTTTAGCACTGCACCAATTAGATATCATTCAGTACAATTTTTTTGTGTGAGATGACTGTGATGTAACACATATTCTATTATATATATTTCTATTCATTTTTCAAATGTTAGTCCCCCCCCCTCTTTTAAAATTTAATTTTAAAAGAAAAGCATTTTTAATAGGTATTTTTATTGTCTGTTCGTCTCCAAGTGCATATAAAATAATAATAATAAATAAAAAAAAAACAAATAATAAATTAGTTTTAAAATATCATTCCATTTCTAGATGTTTCTTTCTTGTTCTTCCGTTGATTAAATATCGAACGATTGTTTTAAATAACTGCTATTTTTATTTCCCAATCATTTCATTTTGTCTTGTATAAAGAATTTAATTTGTTACCGGTTGTGTAATTTCGTTTAGGGTTGCTGTGTGTTGCCCGCTTATTCGCCACGGGCGATAAAGGCTGTATTCTTGACAACACTCATTTTTAAAATTTCCCCTTTGCTTATCATGTAACGATCCTTTTTACCTGTACATTGTTTTGCTCGGATTGGGAATCTATTCTATGCCAAAAGACTTTTTTTGGCGTTTGTGAAATGTGAAATTTTTATCAGTTTTACGTTTTGTCTTGGTGAAGAAAACACGTCGCTCCCTGTTGTCAACGATGACTAATGTTTTCTATATAATGTTCGAAGGTTTTTTATGTTAGCTTGCTGCATTCTCAATGTTTATAGGTGTTCAGTTTCTTGTGTTTTGAAAATAAAGAAATAGTCAAGAAATATCTCTGAAAACTGATTTTCCTTGATGAAAATGTCTTCATTGTTTGACTCCAGAAAAAAATGTAAATTTCGACCTGGTTTTCATCACAACATAGTACTGCGATCTCGGCCTAACACATAAAAACATGCCTTTTATTTCATCTTCTGCTGCGATCTCGGCCTAACACATAAAATGTGGCCTATTTTTCATATTTCGCCACCACAGAACTATGGCGACGTAACGAAGTTTTTTTTTTTTTTTTTTTTTTTTTTTTGGAGAAGTTATCTAAGTGTATGCAAAAGAATGAGACGAAAATATGATTTGTATATGCAGCGCATTTTATTGCGAATTCCGGATGGTGCAGTAAAGAAGTGTTCGACGATAACGAAAATAATACGTAAAATCTTTGAATGTTTCAGTGTTATTTTAATTCTACAAAGTTGTTATTCTACAAAGTAATTCTACAATGATGTGTTGGTGTCCTGCAAATGAAAAAAAATAGTAATTAAGCTGTCTATTTCAATTTTACAAAATTGTTGTTTTACAGAGTTTTGCTACAAAGATGTGTCGTGGTTTTTGTGTGTGTGGGAACATCTAATTTGATTACGCTTAATTATGACCCCCCCCCCCTCCCCGGAACAAAGAAAGTTAGGAACGCTGAACAAAAATGCAACGTAACTGCAACAACTTATCATTTATTTTTTTCTCGGTATTTTTATCCATAAAAAAAGGGAAATGTATTTATTTTTTTCCTATGATGTTGTTTTCAGCTTAGAAGAAAGGTAATGTACGTATTCTTTTTCTTTATTTCCTTTTTGGGTTTAATATTATATATTTGGTTTTATGTTATTATTATTTGTAATTGATTATGATATATTTGAACAAGCTTAAGTATATATATATATATTTTTTTTTTTTTTTTGAAAATGACTTCATCAATTTCGCAATTCCTTCTGGATTAGCGACATGCCCGATACATTAAATATTCTGTTGCTATTTTATTTTTAAGTAAGCTGCAATCAAATGATGAACACTTTTATTCTTCTTTTTGACAACATATTTCAGGATATTTTTAGGATCTCTCCTACATTTTAATGATAGAACATAATAATTTTAAGCTTCATATTTAAGCTCACATTTTCAACATACGGTGGTTCACACACAAAATTACATCTAAGTGATTTCACTTCACTTCAGAAATGGAAAGTGCCAAAACTTGGAGCGACATCTATATTTTATTTTAATTTACACACATTTTCGACACTCCCCACCTGATAATTTTCACAATTATCACCTTATGTTACATATACAATCTCTTACCTTTAAAAAAATATGAGAAAATCATTAAATAAACAATATTAATATAAGTTGAAAATATATGTTTCTTACCAATATGTACAACATAACATACCTGGCCAGTATTTTTGCAAGAACTTTTATAGAATAACATAATAGATGCAATAATAATAATGTAATAATAAATAAATCAGTATTTACAGTATAAAATAAATATTAAAATTATAATAAAAATATAATGCAATAAAAAATATTAATGGTAATTACATATTTACATAAAAATATTTACATAAACCTAATACTAAATTGAAATGTTACATGCACAGAAAATTTTATTTACAAATTATATAATTAATCAGCAATTTCAAAAGGATATATAAGTTGAATGGGTCGTCTTAAATTTCCTTTTTTGGTCTTGACGACACAAGATCTGACTAGTCCATCACGACCTCTGATGACCTCAATAATTCGTCCTAAGTTCCATAAGAATTTTGACTTACTTACACCTTCAATTAAAACAATGTCATTAATTTTTAAGTCTCTCTGAGCATTAGGAGTTCCGAAGGAATGCAGGCTTTTTTGTTGCAAGTAAATACTCAGTCTTCCATTTCTCCCAAATATGGCTCAAAAGTTTTGTTTGATACACTTTCCTTTTAATTAAACTAGTCCTAGTTACAGAGGTATTGAACAGTTCGTTAAAATTAAAAGGATATTCTATTTTGTGTCCAGCGAGCAAGAAATGCGCAGGTGTTAGTGGTTCAGGTTCAGCGTAGTCATCATAAACGTACGTGAGAGGCCTATGGTTGAGTACATTTTTTACCTCAACAAGCACAGTCATGAGCTCTTCGAAAGTTAGTAAAGCTTTTCCTAAGATTTTTCTTAAAGGGTCCTTAATGCTTTTCATGAGCCTCTCATAAAAGCCTCCCCACCATGGGGCAAGCTCAACTATGAACTTCCATGTTATTTTTTCAGAAGATATAAAATCTTGAAAATCTTGGTGCTTAATTATGTCAAAGAAATATTGAATTTCTTTATTAGCACATTTAAACGTTTTGGCATTGTCAGAGTAGAATATACGGCAGTTTCCTCTTCGGCTAAGAAAACGCCTAAGTGCCAAAATAAATTTGTTAGTTGACAAATCTGAAACTAGTTCCAGGTGGACAGCACGAGTGACAGCGCAAGTGAAGAGGGCTATGTAAGCCTTGTCGGTGTTATCCCCATTTTTTACATAAACAGCACCGGTGAAATCCACGCCAGAAACGGAAAATGCAGGTGTTTCTGAGATCCGATCTCTAGGAAGTTGTGCCGTCATTTGTTTTGCTGGCTTCACTGCATATTTTCTACACACGAGGCATTTGTTGATGGCCTTTTTTACAGTTTGCCTCCCCTTGGGAATCCAATAATTTTGCCGCAATTTACATAGTGTAGCAGCAACCCCACCATGAAGCATTTTGTTGTGCTCGTGTAATATTAGCAATTCTGTAAATCGCGATTCCTTTGGAAGAAGGATTGGATGCTTTTCTCCGTAGGTATAATTACTCTCGTTTATTCTTCCCTTTATTCTTAACATATCATTCTCATCAAGAAACGGTGCTAACGATAGTATGATAGACTGTTTTTGAAGCTCACTCTTTGATTTTAGTGAGTCTATGTCTGATTTATAAAACTGTTTCTGGATTGCCTTAATGCAGACTATTTCTGCTTCTTGGATTTCATCAGCAGATAAGGGACCATCGTCCACAGGTAATTTTCTTATTTTCCTTATAAAGCGTTTAACCCATGCAATTATTCGAAGTAATTTTAGCATGCTACCAACATTTTCTGAAAGTTTCACCAACTCATTATTTTCAGTAATGCAGTTATTAATTAGGATATTTTTCCTACGTTCTAATATGTTGTCATTATCTGAAACACTTTTCGATTGTACAGGCCATTCTGAGGAATTTGGCAACCAAGGTGGTCCAAACCACCATAATGGATTATCTTTCAAAAATTTCAATTTTAAACCCCTGGTTAATAAGTCGGCTGGGTTATCTTTACCTGCGCAATGATTCCAATTTTTCGGATCAGATAATTTTTGTATTTCTATGGCTCTGTTACATACGAATGGTTTCCAGTCTTTTGCTGAACTTTTGATCCAGCTTAAAACAATTTTCGAGTCTGTCCAAAAAAATGCATTATCACAATAGTTATGAAATATTTCATTCAAACACTTATAGATCTTCACTGCTACAACTGCTCCCATTAACTCCAGACGAGGTAATGTTAGACTTTTAAGAGGAGCAACACGTGATTTTGACATTATAAGAGAAGTTTTTGCTTCGCCGTTTTTGTTCATATATTTAAAGTATGCAACAGCTCCATATGCTTTATCACTAGCATCACAAAATATATGCACAGTTACATCTGTTGGATTTGCACCTCCCAGAAAATATCTTCTATCTATTGATATGTTTTTTAAATCTTGAACTTCCACTAACCAATTTCGAAATTCACTATCTAGATCTGCAGGAAGTTTTTCGTCCCATTCCAGCCCGTTAATCCATATTTTTTGCATTAACAACTTAATTCTGATGATAAAGGGGGCTACATATCCAGCGGGATCATAGATTTTGGCAGCAGTACGCAGGACTGATCTTTTAGTGGCCAAATTAGTGTTGGTTGAAATATCTTGCAATTCTGATGAATCAATTTTTATAATGTCTTTATTTGTATCCCATTCCAGTCCCAATAACATAGACCGCTCAGATAAGTTATCTAACATACCGTTTTGTTTCCACATATCTTTTAATTCTTTAGAATTTGAATTAAATTTGCGCAAGTTCATACTAGCGTCCTTAAGTATAATACTAGCATTGGAAGAAAGCTTATAAGCATTTTCCGCTGTATCTGCTCCGGCATACAGATCATCAACATACATAAAGTTATTTAACATCTCAAAAACCTCAGGATAAAATTCATTATATTTTTTAACATGTGCTTTAATTGTGGCTGCTAAGACAAAAGCGCTACACCGAATTCCAAATGGTAAACGTGTCATATTCATTATCTTAAAATATTTAGAGTCATCATTATTAAACCAAAGAAATTTTAAGTATTTTCTATCTTCCTTCGTTATTTCTATCATTAAGTATGCTTTCTCAATGTCGGAAGAAAAAGCAACTTCATATGTACGGAATTTAAGTATCATATCTAATAAATTAGGATTTAAATTTGGACCTGCTACTAAAAGATCATTTAAAGATTTCGCATGATTTTCCTTTGAGGACGCATCAAAAACTATCCTTACGCGCGTAGTTTCTTTATCTGGTCTTAAAACAGCCTTATGTGGCATATAGTACCCAGACAATAACGCATCATTTTTACATTCTTCTACAATTCCTTCACGGAGCTGTTCATCGATAACTTTCTTATATTCAGCGCATATTGCTTTATTTTTATTCAATTTTTCCTTCAAATTATCGAACCGCTTTTTAGCAATGCAAAAATTATTATTAATTTCACGTGGACTCGCATCCCAAATCAGATTAGTTATGTACCTGTTATTTTTGTATTGCAATTTCCTCTCAAAATCTTCTATTAACAGTTTGTCCCTTTGAGATAATTCGTCACTTTCGTCCGAAATACCAATAGAATCAATTTCCCAAAATATTCTTAAATCATTTATTTCAACTGCATTTTTCATTACCGCAATATTTTGAGAACAACTGTTTTCATTTCTTAATTCCTGTCCCGTAATTACCCATCCAAAAACTGTTTTTACAGCTCCTGAATCTTTACTAATGGATACTCGTTCATTTAAGATAAATTCCCAAAATAGGTCTGATCCAATTAATATTTCAACATTTATTAGATCTTTTCCTACACAAGCATCCGCCATTTCCATTTTATTATCCCTCATAAATTCTCTAATTTGTGCAGATGGTTCGTACATCTCGGCACCTAATATTTTAGGAACAACAAGCGCTCGCACTTTAGTTCTGAAAGTTTGATCTAAGCTTTTAATTTCGACTTCTATTATTGGATATACCTTTTCTACCGCGCTCGGCATTCCGAAAGAATACACTGATAAAATCTCCTCACCTATTGGTTTTAAATTCAAAGCTTCCACCAAATCCACAGTAACGAATGTCCGCTGACTTCCATTATCTAAAAGTATTCTAGTTAATTTTGAATTTTGATTAGAACTTGCAATAACCTTACACGTTTGTAAATAAACATTTTTAGAACATGTCATGTTATTATTACAATGTGAAACAGAACTAACAATTTCAGAACTAGAATTGTTTACATTTACTGTCGCCTCAAATCCAGAATTAGGAGACTCAGAATTTTGTTGCGTATTGCTTATTCTATCATCTTGAGTAGTATTTAACCCTCTGCTGTTTTTTGTACAAATAGAACCATGGTGATATTGATTTTTACACTTAAAGCAAGATAATTTACTTCTACACTTTTTGCTGACGTGAAAAAATTTAAAGCATTTAAAACAACGATTAGAATTTTTCAATATTTTGAATTTTTCTTGCGGCGGCAGACTACATTTGAATGAGTCATGGGGAGCAGAACAAAATATACAGGATAGAATTTGTGCATTCAAAGCGCTCGCAGAATTTGAACCTTTGAAATAATTTTTATTACTTTGCTTCTCGGGAGGACCTGTATACTTTCGTTTAGTTTCTTTAAAATGACTTAGCATAAGGGAAGATTCCCGACACTCAATTTCAATTTTTAAATATCGCAAAAGTTCCAAAACATTAAATTCATTTTCATCTGATTTCTCCAAACGTTTTCTATTAAAATTTAGAGCGAGATCATCTGGAATTAATCTAATCAGAATGGGATATAAAAGATGACCGTACATTTCCGTCGTTACATTTAACGATTCTAAACTTCGAATTTGAATTTCTACTATGTCATATAATTTTCTCAACTCAAAAATATTTGTTGAGTCCTTGACGGGATTAAGATTTAACAACTTTGACATATGCCCGTTAACCACTAATTCTTGTCTCCCAAACCTTTGTTCTAATAACTTTATTGTTTTTTCATAATTTTCCTCTGACAAAGCGAAACCATTCACAACATTGAACGCGACCCCTCCCAAAAGAGTCTTTAAATATGAAAATTTATCTATTTTAGACAAAGTTTCGTTTTTATCAATCGAGCTTTGACACTGATTCCAAAACTCCATCCACAAACACGGATCACCGTAATATTTTGCAATCGCGATCTTAGGCAATTTTACTGTTACATTATTAAATTTTAAATTATTATTTCCCGTATTTGCAAATGATTCATTTGAATTATTAGATATAATCCTCTGAGGTGTACTATCGGGACTGGAAAGAGTATTTTGTTTAGAATAATTATTAACTTTTATTATCGCATTAATTTTACTAATCCAGCTTGTTATTTTCTGATTATATTCAATAGCGCTTTGAACCTCATTTTCAAAGTCTTTTTCTTCATTAATTGCATTTTTTATTTCATTATCAAGAGGTTTTAATTCTTTACTCATCTGATCTAAATATAAAATAATTTCCTCTAATGAGGTTTCTGAAGAATTTTCCAAATTTTCACTTTCGATTTTATTTACATATTTAGTTACCGCTGTTCTTAAAATAGCTCTTTCTTTTTTCAGCTTTGCTAAATCATTCATGTTTAATTATCAATAATATCAGAATAAGAACTATTCAAAATCAATTTAAACATTAAATCATACAAATTTCTTTCTTATCACAATTAATATGTGACTTTCACTTTCAATAATAAATAATCAGAATTATTCGAAATAAACAGTTGAAACAAGTTGTTCAAATTAAAATAAACATTTTCTTTTTTCAAGAATCATCAAATAGTTTTTTTTTTTTTTTTTCATTACTTTAGGAATAAATGTTTTTTACTGAAAAATAATCAAATAGCTTACTTCTTGTCGACCGATGGCACCATTTCGCAATTCCTTCTGGATTAGCGACATGCCCGATACATTAAATATTCTGTTGCTATTTTATTTTTAAGTAAGCTGCAATCAAATGATGAACACTTTTATTCTTCTTTTTGACAACATATTTCAGGATATTTTTAGGATCTCTCCTACATTTTAATGATAGAACATAATAATTTTAAGCTTCATTTTTAAGCTCACATTTTCAACATACGGTGGTTCACACACAAAATTACATCTAAGTGATTTCACTTCACTTCAGAAATGGAAAGTGCCAAAACTTGGAGCGACATCTATATTTTATTTTAATTTACACACATTTTCGACAATCAAAAAATAATTTTAATATTTCTGTACCCTGCTATGAAGGGAATCCAACCACTTTGGATTTTTTCTTTGATGTAGTTAGTAATTATGCAAAAATACCAAAATGGACAGATGATCAGGAGGTCTTGTTTCTCAAAACAAAATTAGCAGGACCTGCCCTAAAATTTTTTCTTGAAAATGACAAAATTAGAAATTCAAATAGTGTGAAACTAATTAAACAGAACTTTCACGATTTTTCTCTAAAGAATCTCAAACAGTTATAGATATCGAATTTGATAACATAAAACTCTTACCTAATGAAAGTATAAGTAATTTTTCCCATAGATTGAACACTTTGGCCAGTAAGGCTTTTAAAACAAAAGATCCTGAATTTCTTAATGAAATAAAATATAAGAAACTTTTGCAATGTTTATCAACTGATATTCGAATCAAAATTAAAGAGGAAAAAATTGATGACTATGACAAAGCCGTAGAAAGGGCAGAGTTTTTGCAAAATATTTTGTCGAATGAGAAATTAATTAATATTCATAATGAATATTCTAATCATATTGATTTTTCTAAACAGATATCCGAATTATCTGAGAAAATAAATGTTTTGTCATTCGTAAATAATACACAAAAAGATGACTCTAAACAAACTCAAACACGTCCTAGTTTTAAGAAGGACGCTCGTGAGTTGTACAAATAAAAAAAACTCTAGAAATTTTGATTTTAAATTTCAAAATAAAAATAACAGAAAGATACATATTTGTCAAATTTGTTCTAAGCGAGGTCATTTGGCCCTCCAGTGTTTTAAATATAAGAATTTGTGTAAGAGAAGGGAATCGTATGATCAGAATTATTATAGACAATACAGAAATACTAATTTTGATCATTCTGGTTATAAAACCAATTTCAGCCTTTAAACGACCAGTGAGACGCAGTACAGCTGGTGAGCTGTTGTCTCAAAACTGTCTTGGGTCATCAGCAAATAAATTTAAACTGTCTGACGATAGACAAGTTAAATCCACTTATTCAAAAAACTTCTAAGGAAATTCAGATTTGCAACAATCAGTCAACACAGACTGATGAAAAAGTAGTCATTTATAATGTATATGATAAGTGTTCGTTTTTACCTATTATTTCCAGTAAGTTTGGCAAATTTGAGGCATTTTTATTACTGGATACAGGAAGCTCAATTTCAATTTTATCACTTAATTTCTTTAATGAAATAAAAAAAGATATTTCTTACAAACATTTAGCTTCTTCAGTAACTATTTCAACTGTTAATTCTGCAGTTAAATTCTCTTCTTCCATTTCTGTGTCTATCAAAATTGGTAAAATATTCTTTCGGCATACCTTTTATATTGTTGAAATTGCAAATTCTTCAGAATTTGTTGGAATTTTGGGCTATGATTTTATTCTGAAAAATAATATTGTTATTAATCCCAGTGATAATACTGCATTAAGAAATGGTGTTGAAGTACCATTAAAAAATAAATGTACAAAAAGTCTAATAAATGCAATGTGTGTTGATAAAATTTCTGAAAGTGAGGTAAATAATAATGACAGTAGTTCAAGTGATGTTGTGCATAAAGTTAATAGTAATGAATCGCATGATCAGATCTGTGCATATCTTGCACACAAAGTTAACTTAAATCCATATGAACACAAATTTGTAAAAATTAAAACTGACATCTCACCAGATCAAGATGAGATGCTATTTTGTAGTAATATTTCCTCTAATAATGTGTTATGTCATGATGCACTTATAAAATTAGATTCTAAATTTCAAAATATCTCATATCCCAAAATCATGCAAGTTTACATTGAAAATTTATCTGATCATGTTGTTCATTTGAATAAGAATATGGAAGTAGGTTATCTGTGTATTCCCGATGAAATTGTTGATAAAAATGAACTGGAAAGTAATTTAAATCTTTCAATAAATGAAAATTATTGTAATTTTATTGCTGCATCTGATCAAGTACTTGCTCTGAGAAAAAAAGATCTTTCAATAGATGATTTTAATTTGGAACATTTAAAAGCAAATGAAAAGAAGGAAATCTCTGATCTTCTCTTAAAATATTATTCTGCTTTTTCAAAATCTCTTAAGACACTTGGTCATACCGATCGCATTGTACCTAATATCAAATTTATTAATGACTTCCCAATAAAAACTTTACCATTTAGCATTCCCCAAGCACTTCAGGCAGATGCTAAAGAGCAAATAGATAATCTTGTTGAAGCAGGAATAATAGAAAGGCATTGCTCTGAATGGTCTTGTCCTGTCTTAATTGTAAAGAAAAAGTCTGACGGTTCAGGTAAACAAAAATATCGTTTAGCGTTGGATTTAAGAATGCTTAATTCAGTTATTCAGGGATCTTCTTATCCTCTTCCCAAAATTCAAAATATTACTGCTAATTTATCCTCTTATAAATATTTCACTAGCTTAGATTTAAAACAAGCTTACCATCAAATTGACTTACCAGCAGAATTGCAAGATAAATTGACATTTACATCTGAGTATGGCTCTTATAGGTATAAAAGTTTAGTTTTTGGCTTAAAAAATTCTGCCTCAGTGTTTCAAGCACTAATGGATATGATTTTAGATGAAATAAATTTGGAAGGTATATTTACATATCAAGATGATTTTATATTTGGTTCAAACACATTTCAGGAAACATTACAAAAACTTGAGAAAATTTTACAGGTTTTATCAAAGTATAACTTGACTCTAGCCCCCAACAAATGTACTTTTCATCAAACTTCCACAAACTATCTAGGTTATCACATTGAAAATCATGCAATAAGTTCTATTCAAAGTAATATTTTGCGAATAACATCTTTTCCTGTACCAACAACTAAACGCCAACTAAAAGGTTTTATTGGTTTAGCGACCTTTTATAGAAGTTTAATACCCAAATTTTCTGAAATCATACATCCATTAATTCAGCTTACGAAGCCTAAAGAAAAATTTCGCTGGACTCCCGAACATGACAAAATTTTTAATAATATTCCGAAAACGTTCTTTTCTGAACCAATTGTTCATTTACCCGATTGGGACAAACCTTTTTTCTTAAATACTGATGCGTCAAAAATTGTTATTTCAGCTGTCTTACTTCAAGAATTTGATAATAACTTACTACCAGTTGCATATTTTTCTAAAACATTATCCCCTTCTGAAAAAAAAATACCCTGCGATTAAGCTAGAATTAATGGCTATTTACAAAGCAGTTGATGCTTTTAAATATTATCTTTACAACAGAAATTTTACTATTTTGTCGGACAGTGCTCCATTAAAACACTATAAGAAGGTTAGTAACCCTGCGGATATTATAACTAGATGGCTCACCGAGTTATCTGAATATTCATTCAACTTTCAACACATTCCAGGTTCTTCAAATGTACTTGCTGACTATCTTTCTAGAAATAATTTCAAAAATAATCAACAAACATTAGATACACATCCCGAGTTAATATAAGATAATACCCATATTCTCCCTATCATTGAGAATGATGAGCATGAAAAGACTATCTCTGAGTCACATTCAGTTAATTATTTGACTGTTGGTAATTCAGAAAATTATAAAGATCCTTTGCTTGAAATATCAAACCAAACATTTGTTAATGAACAGTTAAAAGATACAGAATTATCTGTTATATATCATGAAATATTAAACAATGGTAGTTCAGATAAATATGACATGTATTTTATTCATCCTGATACTAAGGTTTTGATGTTTAAAAAAAACATTCCACATGACTCAACATTTTCTTATCATATTGTGGTACCACACTCATTAAAAGCTAAGGTTTTAGCAATTTCATATCTTTCACATTTCGGTTTAAAGAAAACCTATGAATTTGTAAGTAAAAGATATTTTTGGAAGGATATTTACACAGACACATTAAATTATGTTGCGTCATGTATTAAATGTTTGCAACATAAACATCACAAAACACAGCCTGCACCTTTGCAAGCAACGTACACTCCAAAACAAGTAGGTCATACTGTAGCAATTGACATTGTAGGTCCTTTTAAAATGGTCATTCAGTATTAACAGTAACAGATCACTTTTCTAGACACATGGTATTATTTCCTTTAAAGGAGACTTCTGCTAATAAAGTTGTTGAATCACTGTTTAAATATTTCACCTGCTTTGGGAGACCTTGCGTAATTTTGTCTGATCTAGGTTCCCAATTTATTTCCAGTGTTTACAACATTTTTAATGAAACATTAGGTATAAAATATCTCATTCATCAGTCTCGCACCCCCAATCGAACTCGATTGCTAAAAGAATCAATTCTTCAATTAAAACGTCGGTTAATACTTTGTTACTTGAAGGACACTCTTTTGAACATGCATTGTTGATTCACAAATGCTTATACAATGGCTCTACACACTCATCTACGAAATTCTCACCAAATCTTTTACATTTTGGGCGTGAGTTATCATTAATTTTTGATACATATGACACTCATGCAAATCAGCCATTTCTTGATAATGTTGACACTTATAAATTATTAAAAGAACTGGATGCAATGTACCAAAAAGCTTATGAAAACATTGTGTCTGCTCAACATCAAAGAAACTTAAAATTTTCACAATATGCAAAACTACGTCCATTAACTGTTCACGATATTGTTTATCTAAAATCTCGAGATAAATATAAACCAAAATATACTGGACCTTATGAAATTATTATGAAACATTCACCTGTTTCATTTACTATAAGGAAATATCAGTATTCACCTGCTGCTTCTTTTAGAGTGCATATAGATAGGCTTTTACTTGCTCCACCTAGAAATGCATACCTTAATTCTAACTTTAATAAAAATAAAAGCTCTAATATTAATAACAACAATAATAATTATCAGCAGTACAATAGCATTAATTCTCCTCAAAACATTATTTCAAGATATAATCTTAGGCCAAGAAAATAAATGTAATGCCACATGTTTTGTGTTAACTGGCCAGGACACAGAATTATGTTTGGTTGTGTACTATGTATTGAATCTTTTACTGGTCTACTGCTGGTTCAGTTCATTGTGTATAAGATTCTCTATACAGTGTACAATTTGGTTTTATATTTTATTTTCATACTACTATTTTGATATTTGTCTACTTTAATATTTTGACAATTTTATTTCATAATGTACGTAGTAATGAAGTAAGTCTGCTCTACACTCTATTAGAATGGCATTTTACATTTTCAAAATTTTTTTAATACTGATCAGTGTTGATTTTTTTTAAGTACCTTTCTAGAAAATTATACTCCCCCCCCCCCTTTCCCACTCAACGAGTGCACACACATACAATTAAATATTTATAAAAAATTTAACCGTGTATGAAAAAATTAGAAAAAATCCGAAATAAGTTATTTCATGCTTTAAAAAACTTATTTTAAAATACTAAATGCACAACCGTAAAACTCTTATGTTTGATGCACTGTTCAACTGGAGAAAAGTTCAAACAAATTTAATAAAAATTTGTCAAAGCCTTCTAGAAATCTGCACGGACCGGAAATTCAGTCTCGGCCCGAACGAAAGTTATTTTGGCCCAGACCGGTGTATAAGTTAAAAGTTCGGCTCAGCCCGTATTGAACCCAGTGAAAATAGACCCGACCCGGCTGGGCTCGATCTAGCCTGACTCAATTTCTACAACAAAATTTTGGATTTTACTTATGGGTGTATTTTGATTCAAAGTGCTTATTTTCCGATTTATTTTTGAATTCACTTTTGCTCTCAAACATATCAAACTTGCAAATTGTCTTATATAGAAAGTACACAAGGTGCCGTGATTGTCGATTCTGTGATAAATGCAGCAAATATTGCAAAATAAGCAATTAAAAATGGCATTTCGAACCGATTTTTCCGAAGCGGGAGATCTGTGAATGAAAAAAGGGCCATACTGAAAAGATAATTGTTTTTAAATCAAATTCTAATGAATTGAACGCAAAAAGACATCACACGGCACCTTATACGTCTCTTCAAAAATCCCTCAGCAAGTTTCGTGTTTCTACTTTTAAAAATGTGTCTGAAATTGTATCAGAAAATTTTGAACTGTTGAAAGTGGAAAACTGTTTTTTCAAATACACCCTTAACACACAATAAAGATTCTTTTAAAGAGTACTGAATACATATTTATGGAACAAATTGCCAGTATATTTTTAAATTATCATATGCAAGACAGACAATGCACAATAGCAACAATAACGATTACTTAAATTCTAAGACGTTTCAACATTTAGATAGTGTGTTTGTGGTGTTATATATGACGGCCAATTATCTGCACGAGGGATGCAGGCCCAAGGGGAAGTGGTCCTCCGTCAGGGTCGTTTTAAGGGAACCTAACCCGCAAAGTACCTATTTGCGCAAGGATTAATAGAAACCACAAAAACTCCGAACGGTTAGACCGATGGGCGTGATTGGATTCGAACTCAGCACCTCCCATCCTTCAGCTTCGAGAGCAAAACCTCCCAGTCACTGCTGGGGCCTATTTAAATAAGGATTTATAAAAAAAAATGTGGTTTATAATAAAAGAACAAAAGGAGAGTTAAAAACATCGTAATGTTTGAAGCTATATAATAAAAGGTAGGTTTGTGAAACAATTTCTCCGATATGTGAAAATATCTCATTTATTAAGGTTATTCTTATATCCAAAAGAGATACTTTCTGGCACATTTCTGAATTCAATTCTTTTCGGAAACGCATAAGATTGGCAGGTGTTCTTATTCAGAAATTATGTAATCGAATGGCGTTATTCTTTTTTTGATAAAGACTGCATTTTGAATCAACTTTCTAAAAGCGACATCACAGGAAAGGCTAAAAACCTGAAGCAGTAGCAAGAATCCCTTATCTGTCGATAAGTAATTTATTTATCAAAAACGGAAAAGCTAATTGATCTTAAATCCCTTCAATAGTTAAGATTCTCAATTTTAAACCTTTGCAGTTAGAAATTAGTCAGAAAATGTGTCAGAGCTTCGCGTTTGTCAGCAGAGTTAAAAACCTAGAGCATCGATCATTTAATATGAAATATTTTCCCAAATTATTAGAACAAGGGAGAACAATATTGTTAATATTTCTCTACCCATTTATTTATTGTCATATAATCTGCCTAAATTTTCCGTAAAAATTTTAGATGAATAATTAATTCAAAATTTTTCTCATTTACTATGATAATTGGTATTCTGATGCAAGGTAGTGCATCAAAAATTTCTTGACTTTTCCCTAACTTTTTGTCTAAATTTCCGAATTTCCTTGACTCGTAAGACCCTGTAAAGTAATTTCTCCCGTCAGAAATTGAAAAAACTTGCACTTTTTTCAGTGTATAATCGACGAAATTCGCAAAAATGACTTTGAGTAATAATAATAAGAAGAAGAAATAATAATAATAATAATAATAATAATAATAATAATAATAATAATAATAATAATAATAAGAGAAAATCCTTTCCCCGATGCTAATTATGCATTTTTTCCGCAACTTTTTGACAAAATTAACCTTTTTTTTCGTTATCCATCGACAAAATTTGTGTTTTTTCGCGATACTTTGACAAGATTCATGCTTTTTTTCGCGATCATTTAGCAGAATTTTGTGTTTTACACAATCCTGAACTGAAACAAATTTTACGTTTTTACCGCGATCCTTTGACATAAATAAGCGCTTTGGTGCGATCTTTTGTCAGAAATTTAAATTTTTTACGCGATACTTCAAAAAAATTTGCATTTTGCCGTGATCCTTTGGCGAAGTTCAAGTTTTTTCTGCGATCCTTTGACGAAATTCAATTTTTCTTCCGCGATCATTTGTCAAAATTCCCGTTTTCCTGAGACCCTTTGACAAAATTCACGTTTTTACTGTGATCCTTTGACAAAATTCGCGTTCTTCTGAGATCCTTTTACAAAATTCGCGTTCTTCTGAGATCCTTTGACGAGAGCCATGTTTCGCAATAGTCACAAAATTTGTGATTTTTGGCGAAATTCGCGTTTTTCCGAGATCATTTGACAGAATTTGTGTTTTTGTCTCGATTTTTTGATAAAATTTGCCTTTTCTCCGTGATCTTTAATCAAAAAAGATTTCGCGTTACTTTACGATATTCAACGAAACTTGTGTTATTTTAGCAAATTTTTTAACGAAATTTGCTTTTTTCCATGATTTCTTTAAAAATTTGTGTTTTTTCACGATCTTTTGCCAAAATTCGCAATTTTTCAGCCATAGTTTGACAAAATTCGAATTATTTCACGATTTTAAACAAAATTTGCAGTTTTTTCGCGATTTTTTGACAAAATTTTTGTTATTTCTGCGATTCTTTGGTGAAATTTGCCTTTTCTACAATCCTTTCACGAATTTCTATATTTTTCTTCAGTCCTTAGAAAAAAAAAATGTATATTTTAGACAAATTTCTTGTTTTTCCGCAATTTTTTTATGAAATTCGCTTTTCCTTCGACACTATTTGACGAAATATTCGTTATTTTTCTATTCTTTGACAAAATATGAGTTTTTTCCTGCGACCTTTTAATAAAATTCGTATTTTTCCACGATTTTTTGACGAAATTCGCGTGTATTCAATTATTTGGCGGTATTATCAATTTTTTTATGCGAACGATTAACAAAATTGATATTTTTTCGCGATCGTTTATCGAAATTCGCGATATTTTACATTGAAGCTGTTTTATGTCCAAATTTTTTATCTAATGACGAATTTTTTTTTTTTTTTTTTTTTTCATATTTGATTGCTGAAATATTGCATTTTTGGAAAATTTGCAGCATTTTTCACTCCTTGAAAATGAATACTTTTTATTTCAATACTTTTTCTATTTTTTCAATAGCGCATAAGCCATGAAATCGGTTTCTGGGCATTTGCGAGCGCTGGGAAGGAAAAAGGATGAGTTTTTGATGAGTTCCTTTTTATTTTTAATTAATAACTTTTTTACTTTTAAAATTCTGAGTCTCAGGTACATCAGGAGAGGCCTTGGAATATCCTGATTTAAATTTTCAGACTTACATGCGATAAATATTTCTAGTCATCCTATACACACAGAGCGAAATTTTATTTTATAGGAATTTTAAAATGACACAAATCTAAACAAACATTGAAAAACTGAACCTGATAGCAGATTTTTACTTTCTTCTATCTTTACAAGAAGAAAGTATTGGATTCATGAAAATTTTCGACTTCCGGTTTTCGACGGATTTATACGTTTTAGAAGGTCCTGAACACGTTTTGACTATTTTTAGAAAATGTCTGTCTGTGAGTCTGTCCGTCTGTCTGTCTGTCTGTCTGTCTGTCTGTCTGTCTGTATGTGACAAAAAATTTGTGGGCGCTCTATCTCAAGAACTAATGCTCGAAATTTCATAAAATTTTATATTCAGTTAGACCTTGATATGAATTAGTGCCTATTGGTTTTTGGTGAAAATTGGCCAACAGGTGGCGCTGCTATGCCACGTTTTTCATGATTTTCATCATAGCTATATCTCAAGAACTAATGCACAGAATTTCACCAAACTTCAGATTCCGCAATACCTTGAGATACATAGCCGCTGATAAGGTTTTGGTGTGAACTGCCTTATAGGTGGCGCTGCTATGCTACATTTTGCACGATTTTTGCGATATCTATATCTCAAGAACTAATGCAGAGAACTTCATCAAATTTTAGATTCTGTTACACTAAAATATATAACATAATTAGACGCTGATTACATTTTGGTATTAACCTTGCAACAGGTGGTGCAGCTATGCTGCATTTTGCACGATTTTTCCGATAGCTATATCTCAACAACCAACGCACAGAATTTCATCAAACTTCAGATTTTGTTACAAAATGACATGTAACATTACACGATGATTACGTTTTGTTATAAATCCTTCAACTGATGGTGCTGCTGTGCTATATTTTACACGGTTTTTTTAAAACTAGCTATATCTCAAGAATTAATGCACAGAATTTCATCAAACTTCAGATTCTTTTACACCATAACATAATTAGACGCTTTTTTACGTTTTGGCATAAATTGTCCAAGATATGGTGTTGCTGTGATACGTTTTGCAAATTTTTTGTTACAACTATATCTCAAGAACTAATGGACGAAATTCCATCAAATTTCAGATTCTGTTAGGTCTTGACAAAAATAGATGCTGATTAGGTTTTAGTATAAATTATCCAACATGAGGCACTACTAAGCTCATTTTCTCAGAATATTAATTAAATTTTGCGTTTTAGGCTTTTCGGATACCAGAATCTCATTAGGCTAGGTCAAATGTTCGAGGAAATTCGATAGTGGGTAACTTTGGGGTCACCATGTTTTTTTAAATATTAAAATATACTTATGAGATAGAAGAAAGTTTTGGGATTGACACATCTAACTAGTTTTGGATTTATTTTTAAAGTAACTACTCTATGGCTGCTTAACTCCAATTTACACGTCTACCCCACACATGCATACAAACATTTCTTAAATGAAAAAAAGCTTACAGGTTCAGAATTTCTGGAGGGGAAGAAATAGCAAAAATTATATTCCTTAAACATAGAGTGTGGCATTAAAAAGTTTGTTAAGGTACATCTCAGAAATAAAGAATACTGCCCAGCTAAACTGATGGCATTGAGCTCACAGGCTACAAATACTAATTGTACATTAAAGCCTTATATTTTCAAGGGTTAATTCCGTTCGAAAAAAAAATTAAGAAGGGGAAACAGCTCTCCCCTTTCCTCTTTTTTTATACTTAATCATTGAACCTCCTATACTATCAAAGACATGCTTTATCATATAAAAAATCTATATCCAAAATTCAGAGCAAGTTAGATAATTCTTAATAAAAACCCATTTAGCATTTATATAATTTAAAAGGAGTTATCCCCCTCTTTTATACTTCACCATTAAACTTCCAAAACTATTCAGAGATTTGAACGAAATCTGAAAATTCTGCTTGAAAAACCCATTTATATAAATTAAGGGGGGGGATTAGAACCCCTGTTCCCCCTATTTATACTTATTCAATGAACACCTAATAACAGTCACGGAATCGCCTCATCAGAATGATCCTAATCTAAATTTTGAACGAAAACATAATTCTGCATGAAAATCCCATTTATATCAACTAACGGGGGGGGGGGATTAGAACCCTTGTTCCCCCGATTTATACTTATTCAATGAACACCTAATAACAGTCACGGAATCGCCTCATCAGAGTGATCCTAATCTAAATTTTGAACGAAAAATTAATTCTGCATGAAAATCCCATTTATATCAACTAACGGGGGAGGGGCATTAGAACCCCTGTTCCCCCTATTTATACTTATCCAATGAACACCTAATAACAGTCACGGAATCGCCTCATCAGAATGATCCTAATCTAAATTTTGAACGAAAACTTAATTCTGCATGAAAATCCCATTTATATCAACTAACGGAGGGGAGGCATTAGAACCTCTGTTCCCCCTATTTATACTTATTCAATGAACACCTAATAACAGTCACGGAATCGCCTCATCAGAATGATCCTAATCTAAATTTTGAACGAAAACTTAATTCTGCATGAAAATCCCATTTATATCAACTAACGGGGGGGGGGGCATTAAAGCCCCTGTTCCCCCTATTTATACTTATTCAATGAACACCTAATAAGTCACGGAATTGCCTCATCAGAATGATCCTAATCTAAATTTTGAACAAAAACTTAATTCTGCATGAAAATCCCATTTATATCAACTAACGGGGGGCATGAGCCCCCCGTTCCCCCTCTTATACATATCGAACGAACTCCAAAAAACTAATCAGGGAAGCGCCTTGTCAGGATATACCTATATACAAAATTTCAAGTTGATCGGATATTTTTATCATGAGTTATCGCGTTACGCACATACATACAGAACGGACGGGCACATAAGCTCTCAGGCTATGATAGCCTGTGAGCTAAAAACTGATATGAACATAAAGATGTTATTGATGGGTATTTGGAATTATCCAATATTTGATCTAGTTTGCACTCAAAATGTAGTACATAAATGGTTAAATAAAAAAGAAGAGAAAATTGAAATATAAAACTGGCCTTTAAGCACGGAATAACTCAAAAAACTGGAGGGGCAATAGGTAAGTCTTGCCCCTGCTCCTGGAAAACTAGGGGGGCAAGTGCCCCCCCCCCTTGCCCCCGCCAGATTACGCCCATGGTATTACATTTGTGTAAATTTAATTCAACTATAAACATTGTATCAAGTCAGTATTTAGAATTTTTTATAAAAAAAATCTTTTCAGCATTTATTTAAATGTGTGTTTTAAACAGTGTATATAAACTGTTATGATAAATTATTTAACAAGTTGCACGTATTTTCAAGCAACATTTCAACAAAAAAGACAATTTCTACAAATAAAAAATATGTCATCTAAAAATTTGCTTTTACAGCAGAACTGTTTTATGTAAGCTCTTACACTTGAGTGGTGACGAAGAATATAAAAAATAGGTTGTGTATGCACATCAAATTGCTGGATATTAAAAGCAATGACTAGCATACATGCATGTATATAAAGATCTAAGCATAAGTTGAAGTTTTTTTTTTTTTTTTTTTTTTGTAACATTTTGTATATTGTATTGTGTTTTATATATATTATACATATAAATTATAATTTTTGTAAACATATAGTTATTCTTATTTTATAAGTGTATTTTTGCTAGTGCTTTGTACATAGATTCTCAACACAAACTTTACTTTTTTTATAAGAATTTTTTTTTTCCTTCGCCAAAAAAATATTTTTTGGTGGTCCTTCGAGTGATAATATGTGATGTAACATATATTCTATTATATATATTTCTATTAATTTTTCAAATGTTAGTCCCCCCCCCTCTTTTAAAATTTAATTTTAAAAGAAAAGCATTTTTAATAGGTATTTTTATTGTGTGTTCGTATCCAAGTGCATATAAAATAATAATAATAAATAAAGAAACAAATAATAAATTAGTTTTAAAATATCATTCCATTTCTAGATTTTTCTTTCTTGTTCTTCCGTTGATTAAATATCGAACGACTGTTTTAAATAACTGCTATTTTTATTTCCCAATCATTTCATTTTGTCTTGTATAAAGAATTTAATTTGTTACCGGTTGTGTAATTTCGTTTAGGGTTGCTGTGTGTTGCGCGCTTATTCGCCACGGGCGATAAAGGCTGTATTCTTGACAACACTCATTTTTAAAATTTCTCCTTTGCTTATCATGTAACGGTCCTTTTTACCTGTACATTGTTTTGCTCGGATTGGGAATCTATTCTATGCCAAAAGACTTTTTTTGGCGTTTGTGAAATGTGAAATTTTTATCAGTTTTACGTTTTGTCTTGGTGAAGAAAACACGTCGCTCCCTGTTGTCAACGATGACTAATGTTTTCTATATAATGCTCGAAGGTTTTTATGTTAGCTTGCTGCAATCTCAATGTTTATAGGTGTTCAGTTTCTTGTGTTTTGAAAATAAAGAAATAGTCAAGAAATATCTCTGAAAACTGATTTTCCTTGATGAAAATGTCTTCATTGTTTGACTCCAGAAAAAAATGTAAATTTCGACCTGGTTTTCATCACAACATAGTACTGCGATCTCGGCCTAACACATAAAAACGTGCCTTTTATTTCATCTTCTGCTGCGATCTCGGCCTAACACATAAAATGTAGCCTATTTTTCATATTTCGCCACCACAATGACTTCTTTCCGAAAACACAGAATTGAAACCGGAGGTGCACATATGTGTACCTTACAAATTACAACTAATTTAAACAGATATTATGATCTAGCTAAAAAATTTAAATGATTTATGCAATACTGAAGAGTTTATAAGCATTCTTAAAAATTATTATGAATAAATATTAATTTTCTAATTATAAAAATGTACTCTTTTTTTCGACATTTTATATTTTTCGCCTTTGCTCGTTTTTTTCCTCCAAAATCATATGAATTAAGACTGCTAGCGCCATTTCTTGCTGAAACTAGAAAAAGCTAACGTACACAAATAACATCCACTCGTCTCAATAAAAAAATTTCAAATATTAAGTGAGATACGCAGTTGAAATCAGAGGTACACAAATGTGCACCTCGGGTCTAAAGAGGATAATGCAAGGGCCAGTACGTTAAGGTATCATTTTCAACCATTACAACTCTTTGCCTTGCTGCGTTGATGCGGCACGATTGCGAACTCTTCGATGGAGTATTTAAATAATATGGATTGTATAAATTTTAGTGTTTTAGGTAGATTTCGTAAGAAATACTACCTATTGCAATCGCACCAGTTTATCTATCTATCTATCTATCTATCTATCTATCTGTCTATATATATATCTCACTTTTTTATGGACACGATAACTTCTATAATTCTCCACCAAACTCGTACATAAAATCAAAGGGAATAAAATCTTGGCTAAGTTCGTTAATGGTCAAAATTGGACCAAGGGGGTCGAAATAGGGGGCGTTTTTGTGAAAACAGAAAAAAGCCCATAACTTCTTAATGAAAATAGATATCGAATCAGTTTAAAGTTTATATTACTTCTAAATAACGGGCCAAAAGTTTATGCATGACAGATTTTTCATAAAGTTAAAAATGGGCTCTAGGGGCGAAAAAAATAGGGTTTTTGGGAGAAAAAAAATCATAACATTGTCAATTCTCAAGATATCCAATCCATCTAAATTTTTTATAAATATTCTCAAAATTATCTAAAACTTTTGTATTTACAAGTTTTTGATAGGACTAACTCTTACCGGTAAAAAAAAAAAAAATTAAAAACGAAAATAAAAAGGGCTTTCGAAAAAGAAAAAAATCCATAACTTTGTCAATTCTTAAACTATCAAATCCAATTAAATTTATTTTACATCTTCTCAATAATATCTACAACTTTTATGTTGACAAGTTCTTTATAGGATCAATTCTTATAGCAAAAATAAATTAAACAAAAATTGGAGTTGGAGAAAAAAACTCTAATCCAAACTGCTTACATTCTGAATCGTTTTTATTAACTAGTATTAAAAAATGCTCTGACGAGCAACAAAAAAGGTTAATATGTTTTTAAGTATGAAAAAGGGTTTGACAAGCGCTTCTGTTAATTATTGGGCATGAGGAAGGACAAGGGATCCCTTCTTGGTTACAACTCACTTCAATGCCAACTTTGAAAAAATCATATTTGCGCTTTTTCCGTGAAAACAAATCAGTCGCAGTTACTATAAAAATGTGTAGTGTAAAAACGTAACCAGTAAAGATGCAGCTTAATTCGACATAAATGTAAGGGAAGGCGACATAGTGCCAAAAACCTAGTTCCTGCAGGTATCATATTCATGCACTGCCACTAAGCATGCCCAAAGTGTATAATTGTACAGAAAAATGATTTGTAGTATAGTGCAGAGTGAACAGTGCAGTTAACATCAAGGATGTAGTGGAGGCTATACGCCGTATACCTTCTGGACTTTTTAATAGAATACCATATGCCCTCCTGTTTCTCAAGAAAGCTATAGTATACACATTCTAGAGTATCCCTCTCCTTAGAGCATATACCTCTGTTATTTTTACGACTGCACTCCTAACCCAGGTTAACATCTAAAGCACGGTGGGAAGTTCTACTAAAGTACCGCACATTTCTTTTATCTGGAAAAAGCGCAAATATGATTTTTTCAAAGTTGGCATTGAAGTGAGTTGTAACCAAGAAGGGATCCCTTGTCCTTCCTCATGCTCAATAATTAACAGAAGCGCTTGTCAAACCCTTTTTCATACTTAAAAACATATTAACCTTTTTTGTTGCTCGTCAGAGCATTTTTTAATACTAGTCATTTAATTTTTTTGATAAAAAACTGAAGATTTTCTAATATCTTAAAAAGAAAAATAATTGCTGCTGTCAAAATTTATAAAATGATAAAATCAGCATAAAATTTTGATGTATTAGAATAATTTAAAAAGTCATTGCATTGCCATATAAAAAGCATATGAAAAATAAACCGTGGATTCGAACGAAAAAAGTACAGTGTATTCACAACTTTATTAAAAGAATTGAAAGTCATACCAATTAAATACATTCAAGGTACTTTCTCGAATGGAACATTCCAAACTAGAAAAATTCAACAAAATTTAATAACAATTCACATAAGAATTTTCCCAAAAGAATAAGAACTAAACACAAAGTTACTAAGCAAAGACGAATTTATGCAACTTACATACAACAGGATTCGAGCTCACTACCTGCTGCTGAGCAGCCAGATGCCTTACCTCAAGAGTCCTAGTTTAACACTAGAGATGCTGCAAATTTTGCTATAGTACCTATATAAATACCTATATCAGTCATGTGTCTGCCATCAACAGCTCCGGTCTGGCTGTTTTATTTTTTATATGCCCGGTGGCTATTTTCCTACTTTTATTTTAGCTAAACCGAAACAATCTCCAAATAGGTTTCTTTCGCTATAATTTCATTTTAAATATAAAGCTGTCACTGGCTTTATTTTAAAATACACGAGTTTCATTAAAAAACACATGCATTTTTAAAGAAAGAAGACATATATCAGCTATATTTAACTTACACGTTTTTCTTTCACCTTATTAAAAATACTATAAGTAAATATATAAAAATACTTTTTCTGTAGTTGTACATGTCGAAAAGTTCTTGGCGGGAAAAGAAATTTGCCAACGTATATTCTGACAACCTATTTACTATTTGATATACACAAGAATTTTTTTCTCATGAGATAACAACGTATTTAAGGTACTTCTTGATTATCCCGTCGACCAAGTATAGAAAAACTGTAAGATTATATGCCAATAATGGATGAACATAAATGTTTCACTTTACTTGACATTAAACATGCTACCCTAGTTTGTTAAGTGATCAAATAATTTTAAATTCGATGATTTATTTGTATGTTTATGAATGTTTTACTAATTTATTTGTTCTTTTGTTATTTAATGTAACTTTTATGCCAATAAGCGAATAGCTCTTAATATTAATTGAGAAAAATATAATATATTTTACTAAAGTTATTTTATCGTTATATTCTCCGACATTTTTTTCACTAAATAAAAAGCATTTAACTCCTTACAAATTTCCAAATGAATTCTGAATAAATCAAATATAAACGTCATCATTAAAGTAATCCTTTTCGTTAATGACATTTTCTTAACCTAAATTCATTAATTTTCTAAACTTAAAATTTTAGAATGGCAACATTTTTCCTTTTGAGTAATTTGGCGACTAGTTTGGCGATTTCTACAAATTGGTGAAATTGGTCGACCTCGTAATCAAGTAGCACCGTATGTAATGTAAATAAAACAGATATGCATTTTTGGCACAGATGTCATATACGCACCACATTGGAGAAATTTTTTTCTGACGCCAATGTCATAAACACATTGCAGTATTTAACTGAATCCAGAGTGTCGTTATTTTGCTTAATATGGTAACCCGGATGTTATTGTTTACTTATTAATAAAATATTTATTTTTATTTTTTTAATTATGTAAATTTTTTTTTCTGTGTTATTAAATAAACCTTTTCTTATTTATTGTTATTCCTTTTAAAATATATGTATATGTAACTGGTATTCCAAAACGAGATTTTCGCCAAATTGGCCTTAGAAAAAAATCAACGCCAATGTGATTCGTATATGACATTTGTGCCGCATTTTAATATAGAAACATAATTTATTCGTACGAAAACAAAAATAAAAATTCATCAGGTTTGTTTTCAGAGCTATTTATATATTTTGGCATCAGATCCTCCGTTTTTGAAGCCAGAATAGCACCAAGCTTTGGCAAACCAATGTATATCAATCAGACATTCATAAAATAAGTAATAATTTAATTGATCTAGAATCATTTAACGTACTTTCAAAAAAAGCTGACACATTCTCACGTCCGAATCATTATGGAGCGCACAACTCACAGTTCTTGTTTTACGCCAAACCGAATTTATTACCGGTACGTCTTTACCTTACGTCTCAAAGGCTCAAATAAATGTTTATAAAAATTTAAAACCGTATTTTTACGCTTATTTTTTAAGTCTCCTGTTGATTTTTCCATTCATGTCTAATTATTTATAAAATAATTACTGTGAAAAATATCGTATGAACGTTTGCACTTGATAACTTTACATATCTTTTTGTTTTGTACAATGAAAAAAATTAATGTTAATGTCAATCTTGTGTTAAATCAGTCTTTGAAATAAAATATTACGTGACGAAAAAACACAGTTACGCCGCTTAAACGGTTAAAAAAATTGCTATACGGTCTTTCGGCGCCATTTCGGATTTGTTCGCCAAATACACCAATCAGAACAGGGTAATGAACTCTCCCGCTAAATCTTACCCTGATCGCTTAAAATTGTTGATTTCATTTTATGGACCTTCAGAAAAGCAAATAAATAAAATTATTAATAGAAGTATCATATAACAATGGCTAGCATAAATTTAAGAGAGACCAACTTTTTTTCCAGAGGCAGCTTGTAACGTAAATAAATAGAAATTTAATAAATGAAAAAAATGTTTTACTTCGCGCGTGAAAATAGATGATAAATCATAGCAAACGCGGTAGCGTTTGGTATAATATGTTTAAGAAATAGAAAGTTCGAACGTCTTTTTGAAATTTCTGGCGAACCTGTTGACGTACGACAGTGATTTTTTTTAAACAACTAAGGGGGCCTCGCCCCCTTGCTCGCTATGCTCGCCAACCCTCCGCGTAATCGCTTCGCGATTCCAAATTATTGGCTACCCCTGCTTGCTGCGCTCGCCAATATCCCATGGTATGAATAAGCAGTTGCAGACCTTTCAAATGATGTGTCACACGAATGGTGTTGTAAAGAAATTAAAAATGTGCCCCCCTGGGAGGCAGAGTGGGAGGCGACACAAAAGACATCCATAATATGAATAAGCAGCTGCAGACCTCTCAAATGATGTATCACACGACTGGTGTTGTAAAGAAATTACAAAATGCGCCCCCTCTGAGGGCAGAGGGGAGGGGGTTGCACACAAGATATCCATAATATGAATAAGCAGTTGCAGACCTCTCAAATGATGTGCCACACAATTGATGTTGTAAAGAAATTAAAAATATGCCCCCCTGGGGGGGCAGAGTGGGGGATGACACACAACACATCCATAATATGAATAAGCAGTTGCAGACCTTTCAAATGATGTGTCACACAACTGGTGTTGTAAAGAAATTAAAAATGTGACCCCCCCCTGGGGAGAGCAGAGTGTGGGGGTGACACACAAGACATCCATAATATGAATAAGCAGTTGCAGACCTTTCAAATCTTGTGTAACACGACTGGTGTTGTAAAGAAATTAAAAATGTGTCCCCCCTGGGGAGCAGAATGGGGGATAACACACAAGACATCCATTATATGAATAAGCAGTTGCAAACCTCACAAATGATGTATCAAACGACTGGTGTTGAAAAGAAATTAAAAATTTGGCGAAATATTACAGTTATCGCCAAGTTGGCGTCACTTTTGACAACTAATTTTGGTCGCCAAATTTGGCGATATATCGCCAAGTTGGCGACAAACTTGGCGATTGTTGGCGATGGTAACCATTCCTCTCTTTATGGTAACCCATACGGCGATGCATAGACGGAGCCCTTTCCTGATTGGTCTATTCGACTCATGGAAGGAGTGGACAACCCGGATTCGTTAGTTCCGGAAATCTTCCACATCAGCATCATTCCAGGAGTCATTCCTTTTAAGGCTAGTTTTTTTTTAATAGGGGGGCTCCGCCCCCCTGCTCGCTATGCTCGCCAACCCCCCGCGTAATCGCTTTGCGATTCCAAATTATTGGCTACCCCTGCTTGCTGCGCTCGCCAATACCCCATGGTATGAATAAGCAGTTGCAGACCTTTCAAATGATGTGTCACACGACTGGTGTTGTAAAGAAATTAAAAATGGGCCCCCCTGGGGGGCAGAGTGGGGGGGGCGACACAAAAGACATCCATAATATGAATAAGCAGCTGCAGACCTCTCAAATGATATGTCACACGACTGGTGTTGTAAAGAAATTAAAAATGTGCCCCCCCTTGGGGGCAGAGTGGGGGTGACACACAATTGTTTATCCATAAAATGAATAAACAATTGCAGACCTTTCAAATGATGTGTCACACAATTGGTGTTGTAAAGAAATTACAAAATGCGCCCCCTCTGAGGGCAGAGGGGGGGGGGGGTTACACACAAGATATCCATAATATGAATAAGCAATTGCAGACCTCTCAAATGATTTGTCACACAATTGGTGTTGTAAAGAAATTTAAAATGTGCCCCCCTGGGGGGCAGAGTGGGGGATGACACACAACACATCCATAATATGAATAAGCAGTTGCAGACCTTTCAAATCTTGTGTAACACGACTGGTGTTGTAAAGAAATTAAAAATGTGTCCCCCCTGGGATGCAGAATGGGGGATAACACACAAGACATCCATTATATGAATAAGCAGTTGCAAACCTCTCAAATGATGTATGAAACGACTGGTGTTGTAAAGAAATTAAAAATTTGGCGAAATATTACAGTTATCGCCAAGTTGGCGTCACTTTTGACAACTAATTTTGGTCGCCAAATTTGGCGATATATCGCCAAGTTGGCGACAAACTTGGCGATTGTTGGCGATGGCAACCTTTCCTCTCTTTATGGTAACCCATACGGCGATGCATAGACGGAGCCCTTTCCTGATTGGTCTATTCGACTCATGGAAGGAGTGGACAACCCGGATTCGTTAGTTCCGGAAATCTTCCACATCAGCATCATTCCAGGAATCATTCCTTTTAAGGCTAGTTTTTTTTTACTATAGAAGGACTATAGAAGGATAGAACTCGACGAGACGAAAAAAATGATAGCATTCAAAAATTTATTGCAGTTTACTGTAGTTTTTTATTTAACTTTTAACGAAAAAATTAAGACGAAAAGTTCAACAAGCGATAGCTAGCGATCTTATGGATGGATTAACTTCGTTTTTGGCTTATTTTTATCGTCTTGATAAAACTTAGAACAGTTTTTTTTTTTCATCTTTGTATTTTTCACGGTACCTGAGAAAATCGAATTTTTGTCTTAAACCTCCAGTTGAATATTACTTTTTGCTGTTGCGATTGTAGTTTTTTTTATTCATTGCCACTAAATTTAACATAAAAATTGTAATGTATGTATCATAATTCATTGAAATTAAACAAATCACGTGAAAAACATGGTTATTTGTTTTTATTGCGAAGCCTTCAATTTCAGTTCTTTAAATAATAAAGTTGTAAACGCACTGTCATTTTTTTTTTTTTTTTTTTTTTTTTTTTTTTTTTTTTGTTCGACTCCATGATTATTTTTCAAATAGCATGCATTTTATATGACAAGGAATGATTTTCTCGAGTACCCTAACATTTTGAATTTTATTAGCAGGAAAAAAAATATGGGAAAAACACAAACACATCGGAAAAAACTACCTAGGAGAACCAAAATTTCTATTCAGGAACTAGATGTAAGGTTTTTAAATTAGTAAATCAAAAACTTCACATTCTGTCCATATCTTAAATACCATTCAATTGATTTTAAATAACGATGTGATGTCAAATACGCATCAGGGTACCTAACTGATATGATAGCCCATTCTATAGTTATTACTTAAACTTTTCAGTACCACTTGATTATCCCGTAGACCAATTTCACCAAATTGTACAAATCATCCATTTAATCACCAAGTTATGCATATTGGCATAATTTTTATTTTAATTAACGAAAGAAGAAATAAATTAGTAAAACATCAATAAAAGTACAAATAAAAAGTCGAATTCAAAATCACATTGTGACATAACACACATGGGTAACCTATTTAATGTAAACTGAATGCAACATTTATGATAATCCGTTATTGGCATTTGATTTTATAATCTGGCGATAATTTTTTGGTCGACAGGATAATCAATTAGTACCCGCTTTTATTCATTATTATTTACTTTTTAAAATAATAGAAAATAGTTGATATATGTACTACTTGGTTATCCCGTCCACCAAAAAACCATCGCCAAACTATAAGATTAAAAGCCGATAATGGATGATTGTGAATATCGCATCCAATGACATTAAATACGATGCACGTGTTTAAAACGCCATAAAGGGATTTTTATTTCGACTTTTTATTTGTATGTTTTATTAATATTCTACTAATTATTAGTTTTTATTTGCGTTCGTAATTATGTAAATACGTAGCACCTACAGTTGTCGTTCAGGCCGTGCGTCTGCCCGTCTATCCGCATATAACAACGCAAAAACTACCAAACCGAATCTTTTGAAATTTAAAAAATATATTTATTGCATAATTTTGTCGAGTCATTTCAAAGGTTATGAAAATCGGATGCATAGATCAATTACAGGGAAATCAAAAGTATTCTGTTACATTATGGTCAATGGGGAAAAAAGTTTCAAATAAATTTTTATCGTTTGAAATTTCAAATATATAATTTTTAGATAATTTTGTCGTGTCATTTCAAATTTTATGAAAATCGGATACATAGATCAATTACAGGGACAATCAAAAGTATTCCATTAAATGACGGTTAATAGAAAAAAATAGTTTCAAGTACATTTTAATGTTGTTAAACTCTTTCGAAGATAATAGAATTGACATGAACCTATGAAGTATATATATATCATAGCAAACGCGGTAGCGTTTGGTATAATATGTTTAAGAAATAGAAAATGCGGAAGTCTTTTTGAAATTTCTGGCGAACCAGTGAACGTACGACAGTGATTTTGTTTTCAAAAGATAGAACTCGACGAGACGAATAAAATGTTAGCATTAAAAAAAATATCGCAGTTTACTGTAGTTTTTTATTTAACTTTTAACGTAAAAATGAAGACGAAAAATTCAACAAGCAATAGTTAACGTTATTATGGATGGATTAACTTCGTTTTTGGTTTATTTTTATCGTCTTGATAAAACTTAGAACAGTTTTTTTTTTTTTTTTTTTTTTTTTTTTTTTTTTTCATCTTTGTATGTTTGATGGTTTCTGAGAAAATCGAATTTATGTCTTTAACCTCCAGTTGGATATTGTCTTTTGCTGTTGCAATTTTAGTTTTTTTTTATTCATTGCCACCAAATTTAATGTAAAAAGTGTCATGTATGTATAATAATTCATTCAAATTAAACAAATCACGTGAATAACATGGTTATTTGTTTTTATTGCGAAGCTTTTAGTTTCAGTTCTTTAAATAATAAAGTTGTAAACGCAGTGGTTTTTTTTTTTTTTTTTTTTTTTTTTTTTTTCGAATCTATGGTTAATTTTTCAAATAACATGCATTTTATATGACCATAGGATGATTTTCTCGAGTGTCCTAACATTTTGAATTTTAATAGTAGAAAAAAATGAGAAAAACACAGGTATATCGGAAAAAAGGATCTGGGAAAACCAAAATTTCTCTTCAGGAACTAAATGTAAGATTTTTTAATTATGATCATATAACGTCCTAATTTACATAAGGAAAAGATATAGAGTAAAAAAAAAAACTTCACATTCTGTCCATATCTTAAATAGCATTCAATTGATTTTAAATTGGGATGTGATGTCAAATACGCATTAGGGTACCTAATTGGCACGAAAATTTTGTTATTTTGTCTGATATGATAGCCGGGCTAATGTTTATTAAAAATACATATTTATTTACCTTTATTTAATTTTGTTAAATTTTATAAATCATTTCATTCTAATGTTATTAATTAAACTTTTCAATACTACTTGATTATCCTGTCAACCAATTTCTCCAAATTGTACAAATCATCAATTTATTCACCATGTAATTCATTTTGGCATAAGTTTTATTTTAAATAACGAAAGAAGAAATAAATTAGTAAAACATCAATAACAGTACAAATAAAAAGTTGAATTCAAAATCACATTATGGCATAACAAACATGGGTAACCTATTTAATGTAAACTGAATGTAACATTTATGATAATCCGTTATTGGCATTTAATTTTATATTTTGGCGAAAATTTTTTGGTCGAAGGGTAAACAATTATCTCCGGTTTTTAGTCATTATTATTTTATTTTGATAATAATAGAAAATAGTTAATAGAGGTACTACTTGGTTATCCCGTGGACCAAAAAACCATCGCCAAACTATATTATTATATGCCAATAATGGATGATCGTGAATGTCGCATCCAATGACATTAAATACGACGCACATGTTTAAAACGCCATTAAGGGATTTTTATTTCGACTTTTTATTTGTATTTTTTATTAAGATTCTACAAATTATTATTTTGTGTTATTTAAAATGAAAATTATGTCTATCTATATTATAAAGGCCAAACGTATCTGTGCGTAACGCATACGTCATTTTGCGAATGGCAACATTTTCCCATGCAATTCGGTTTTGCAGTTTTCGGTACTGCAAATTTTATATTTCTAAACATCACACATTTTCAATTTTTACACTATCGTATAGAGAAAAAAATGCTCTTTAAAATGCAATTTGTTTGAAAGCTGTATCTCAATTTATTCTTGACATATTAGTTTTTTACACTTTTTAGTATGAATTTTGAAAATGTGGCAACAGAATTATGCCATTTTCTCTTAAAATTGATAAAAATTGAAATGTGCACGCATAAATTTTGAGAAGATGAAAATTATTACGGGTTTAGATTTCACGTGAAATTCTAAAATCGTGTCAATTTGAAATAATCTTTTTTTTTTTTTTTTTTTTTTTTTTTTGCATTTGCATTTGCATTTGCATTTATACCAAATATAAGAGCCTCAAATGATAACTTCATCATAATAACTGATCTTTATTAGATTTCGCTGATTACATATGCGATTAAAGTTTAATTTTAATAATTTGGACAACTGATTTTTATAGAAATAGCATTTTTTTCTTAATTTTAGCTTTAAATAAAATTTGTTTGAGAGTTAGACTGAACATTGTAAAATGCATTTTTTGCGGTAGTTAATTTTGCAGGTTTATTATAAATCACTGAAACATTTCCTTCTTAAACATTTTCTTTCGTCGAAATTCGACGGGTTCCACCTTGTATGTATAATTTCGCTATGAGTTTGACAATTTGTATAGTTTGGCGAAATTGATCGACGGGCTAACTAAGTAGTACCTTAATATACATGCATGTAATTGAAGTTTGAAAACTAAACTTTTGCGAAATTGGCGTCAGAAGAATATCGCACAATGTCGTGCATGTATGGCATCTGTGCCAAGAAAGCATCAAATGAAAAAACACATGGTGATGCAAAAAACTTTTGTGATGGTGTGAAGTGAATGTAACATTTACGATCAGCAATTATTGGCATTTAAAAGTATTTTGCTTGAGATATTGTCGAAAAAGCATTGAAAAGATATACTTTCCCTCTCCCTTCCATTTCCAAATGTACTAAATTAAAAATTATGGAAAAAAAATCAGAGTTTACTTAAAACTGTGCTTACAAATTATAGTACTTATCCAAATTTTTCTAATAGAAATTCTCAATTTTCCGATTTTAACAAACGCTATTTTAAAATTAAAATTTAATCGGCTAAATCGCCAAGTTGCATAATGATCATCGCCACTGAATATATAAATAATGCTATATTTGCAAATTTATCGGTCAAAAAACAGTGGAACCTTGGTTTACGGCCGCCTCTGTTTTTGACAAGTTCGGTTTATGACCAACTTCAGTGTTCAAAATTTTACTCTTTCGGGGTAGGATAACTCGATTCGCGACCAAAGCTGTCGAATAGTTTAGTTGGCAACCCTCACATAACTCTTGTTATAAGTCAAGTTTGGAGTAAAGTACGCGTATCAGAGTGCTTTGTGACCTTCAGTACAGAAAAAAATTCAACTTATTGTTTTAATTTTAATCAGTTTTGCGAAATTTTTAGCCTTTATTATGACTTCTAAGAAGGAAAAAGCGTTTAGTGATAGCAGTAGTAAGAAGCTTGAGCGAATTACTGATCAATTATGAAAAGAAATAGTGACAAAACTTAAGAACGATGATAGTGTAATCAAAATAGCTAAAGAATACGGTGTAGATGAACCATCGATTACTCCGATTATAAAGAACTAGTCGGATGTGGCAACCCCAAAACTATTTTCTATCTCATGCATTAAATGAGTCAAAATTCATTATTACAGTGTCAAAATCAAATGACAATCATATGCTCACCGTGAGGATTCTAAAGGCATGAAATTCCAAACATTAGTTTTTGAAATTTGGAATAGGACTGTTGCGGATATCGGAAAAAATACAGCATATATGCGACACTTGTTGGAAGATTTACCCAAAACACGCAATCAGCAATAATATAAATCAAAGTGTGCCTAAATCTCAAGTTTGATGAAAATTTGTGCATTTATTCCTGCGATAGAGATATTGTGGTAATCGGAACAATTCAGCATAGCAGCGCCATGTGTTTGGTTATTGAAACCAAAACGTAAACAAAGCCAATTCATATAAAGATTAACTGATTTGAAGTTTGATGAAAATCCGTGCGTTAATTCTCGAGATAGAATTATTGCGAAAATGATGAAAAATGCAACACGGTTAAGCCATCTGTTGGACGATTTGAATCAAAATGTAAACAGCAAACAGCATCAATTTATATCAGAGATTACCTGAATATAATTTTTTTAATCCCATGTATTAGTTCCTGGATAGAGCGCCCCAAAAATTTATATCACATACAGAAAGTCAGGTACAAGAATGGATTATGATCGTGAACTGAGTTTCCACTGTATATTATATAAAAATTTAATTACAGCTGGTGATTTCAATGTCAATTTTACAAATAATACTAAAAAGGAATTTTCAGTATATTTTCATCCTTGGTTTGGCGCAAATCTATTAAGTCTGTATTTCGAGCGACTTTCTCCAAAGAAGATAATTTAACCAATAATTTTCCTGAAAATGTCCAAATAATGTCCTGAATATTGTTTTGAAAATGTTTTTCTTCAAAATATGTATTATCTAAAATTAATTGAATCTGTCAATTTCTGTACGAACAAATTAAAATTAATTTCGTTTTTTCACCTTTTTTGTCCATTGATTAAATAGTTCAATACTGAGCGAAATAAGAAAAAGTACTGGGAATATTTTAAAGCAACTGAGGTTTTCTTATATTCAATATATACTTATCAAAAAATTTAAATGACTAGTATTAAAAAATGCTTTGACGAGCACCAAAAAAGGTTAATATGTTTTAAAGTATGAAAAAGTGTTTGACAAGAGCTTCTAATTGAGAATGAAAAAGGACAAGGGGTCTCTTCTTGGCTGCAATTCACTGTCAATGCCAAATTTGAAAAAATCATATTTGCGCTTTTTCCATATAAAAGAAATCAGTCACTGTTACGATAAAATTGTGTAGTGTAAAGGCATAATTAGAAAAGACACCACGTGATTAAACATGAATGTAAAGCAAAATAGGGCCAAAAACCATAGTTCCCGCAGCCAGTGTTGAATTCAGACACTTTTCTCCGGGAGGGTCTTCTGCGGTTTCGGGGGAGGAGACACAATAGAGTTCTAAGGAAATTATACTTTTTTCCATTAAAAACACAAAATTTAAATTTTATTGGGGGGGGAGACACAATAGAGTTCTAAGGAAATTATACTTTTTTCCATTAAAAACACAAAATTTAAATTTTATTGGGGGGGGGGTGAGCATTTGATAACTTCGGGAGGGAATGCCCCCCCCCCGGCCCACCTCCTGCATTCAACACTGCCTGCAGCGTATCACATTCACGCAGTCCCACCAGAAACTGTCGCAGTTTAAAACAGCACAGAAATCTGATTTGTGTGCAGTTGCAGTGCAGAGTCAACAATGCAGTTAACATTTAAAGCACGATTGAAAGTTTTACTAAAAAGTAAAGATAGAAAGTTTTACGCAAATTTCTTTTATATGGAAAAAGCGCAAATATGATTTTTTCAAATTTGGCATTGACAGTGAATTGCAGCCAAGAAGGGACCCCTTGTCCTTTCTCATTCTCAATTAGAAGCTCTTGTCAAACACTTTTTCATACTTTAAAACATATTAACCTTTTTTGGTGCTCGTCAGAGCATTTTTTAATACTAGTATGATATATATGAAAATAAAAACAAATAAGTATGTTTTTCATGTGATTTATCTAATCTATTAATTTATGTTACATACATAGTAATTTTTATATTCATTTAAACTTACGTGCAACAATTACAAGAAGAAATCACAATAAGAAAAAGACAATGTTTAGCTCTAGATTTAAGACAAAAATTCGATTTTCTCAGCAACCGTCAAACATACAAAGAAGAAAAAAAAAGCTGTTTTAAGTTTTACCATGAGGATTAAAATAAACCAAAAACGAAGTTTATCCATCCACGGGAATGTTAGCTAGACTTTGTTGAAATTTTCGCCTTCATTTTTTCGTTTAAAGTTAAATAAAAAACTACAGTAAGCTGCAGTAATTTTTTGAATGCTATCATTTTATTCGTCTCGTCGAGTTCTATCTTTTTAAAAAAATTCCACTGTCGTATCTCAACTAGTTCGCCAGAAATTTTAGAAAATCATTCGCACTTTCTATTTCTTAAACATATACCAAACGCTACCGCGTTTGCTATGATTCATTTTTTATTTTAAACGCATCCAAATGGCAGATCCTTTTATTTAGGAACTATATTATGTGAAACATTGGTCAGATTTTTGATAAAGACAGAATATATTTCAAAAAAGTCTGCCAAAAAGGGTATTTTGAACAGAATTTCCCGAAGTGACAGTGATAGGAAATTTGAAGAAGTATTCAAATAACAAATTGCGTTTTTCCTGACTCTTTTTTAAATCCATTTTTACTCTCAAACGCATCCAGTTTACAAGTCCTCTTATTTTGGAACTGTATAATATGACGCATTGGTCAATTTTTTGATAAAGACAGAATATATTTCAAAAAAGGCTGCCAAAAAGGGTATTTTGAACAGAATTTCCCAAAGTGACAATGATAGCAAATTTGAAGAAGTATTCAAATAACAAATTGCGTTTTTCTTGACTCATTTTTAAATCCATTTTTACTCTCAAACGCATCCAATTTACAAGTCCTCTTATTTTGGAACTGTATAATGTGACGCGTTGGTCAATTTTTTGATAAAGACAGAATAATATTTCAAAAAAGGCTGCCAAAAAAGGGTATTTTGAACAGAATTTCGAGAAGCTGTGATTGAAAATTTAAGGAAGCATTGAAATAACAAATTGCGTTTTTTCTGACTAATTTTTAAAATTCAGTTTTGCTCTCAAACGCATCCAATTGACAGGTTGTCTTATATAGGAGCTGTATAATGTCCCTTATTGGTCAGTTTTTTGATACAGGCTGAATATATTTTTTAAAATGCTGTCGAATTGGGCACTTCGCGCAAAATTTCCCGAAGCTATCATGATTAAGAATTGAGGTTATATTCAAAATTGGTTATTTTATAACTCATTTTTAAATTTAATTTTGCTCTCAAACGCATTCAATTTACAGTCTTTTGTTATTTAAGAACTATATAATCTGCCGTATTAGTTGATTTTTTTTAATAAAGTCAGAATTATTTCAAAATAGGTTGTCAAAATGGGCATTTGATCCGAATTTAGCTTAAGATGATTCTGATAAAACCAGTCCTTACAGAAAAATGAAATTAAAAATTTTTCAAAAGAGGACAAATAAAGTTGTCAAACTGGGTTTATCTGTAATCAAATTTATTTTTTTGTCGTTGAAATGAGCACTCTTCGAAATCTACCTCCGCCTATAGGCCAAGCCGACAGGGATTTTTGAAATTATGAAACATTATTAAAAATCACCGCAAACGATTTTTCCCCATAGGCCGTATATAACTGAGATTCTTTTGAATGTCACTGTAACGAAATTATCAAGGAGCGCCAAAAACAATTTTGGCCTGCCAGAATCTGTAAACGAGTCACCGTGTGACGTTTTGGCTGGGAAATGGCTCCAAATAAACGTTTGCTATGTTGTATTTCCGAATTTGTAAATTACGGCTACGTGTTTTAATGCTCTATATGACGTGGTAACATTTTCTGTGATTTATATTTAATAAGAAATGAAATATAGCAACTGTTTATTTCTAGGTAGTTTATAACTAAAATCTGAAGATTGACATCATACTGAAGGCGTCTACTAAATCAACTCTCATTCCAGAAGTTTATTTCATTTTGTATATCTTTTTTACCTATTTAACAGAGTTGAATATATTACTCTGTGATTTATTTCATTTCTTTAAATTTGTTTCTTTTTTGGCAACTGTATTTTGATATCCATCACATTTTAATATTTTTATGCTCGAAATGTATGGGAATATTTTAAAAATGGATAAATGCCACAAAGGTAGTAATTACATTATACAATCATACGTTTATTACACATGCATTTGCTCATAAAGCTGTAAATGCTTATTTTTTATATCTTTTTAAATGCATTTTACGCTTTTTCTTTTTTCCTGCAGAAAGTGCTTTAAGCGAAGCTAGAGATGATTTCGATTGTTCATCTATAGAAAAACTAATACCGGATGGTGATAAGATAGGTAATTAAGGCATTTATTTCCTTTAAGTTTGGAATATTTTATTCTTCACGCTTTTCCCAAAAATTAAAAAACATTACTTATTTATTTATTTATTTACTATTATTGTTATTAAATTTGCAGTTAATTTTCCCGAAAATGCTGAGAAGAAATTTCGATGCATCTCTGCCGGAAAACTAATCCCACAGGATAATAAGATAGGTGTGCTAATTTTACAATTTGTTGCATGTCATAAAGAAAATTTTCGATTTGTCACAGATGTCATATACGCACCACATTGGCGCAATTTTTTTTCTGACGCCAGTTTGGCGAAAACTTCGTTTTCAAATACTAGTTGCATATATATTTTTAAACTATTTTTTATTATTTTAAAAAGGAAATAATTATAGATAAAAAAGAGTTTAGTTAATAATTATAGAGCAAAACAATTTATATCATTTTAAAAAAGAAAATAAAAGTAAATAATCAGTTTATTAATAAATAAACAATAATAGCCGAGTCACCATGTGAGGCATAAAATTGCCATTTTGTTGCAATCGCGCCAATGTTGTGCATATGTGACATCTGTGACAGCTCATATTTTCTCTAACTCTCTCTGACGCATGCACGCAGATATATTCATGATCAAAATATTATACAGAAAGATAAATTAGTGCATATTCACTCTATAGGCATTATGTTTCTTATTAAACTGTTTGTAATACCTTCATGTTATGCTAAGAAAAGAATAGGATAGAAAATGAAAAATTCGAGTGTATAACTTACTAGGGAAGTGCA
This sequence comes from Maratus speculifer, assembly GCA_964019185.1. Classification (NCBI taxonomy): domain Eukaryota; kingdom Metazoa; phylum Arthropoda; class Arachnida; order Araneae; family Salticidae; genus Maratus; species Maratus speculifer. The sequence continues at coordinate 116,227,123 of OZ025292.1, forward strand.
AGAAGTGTAAGTCACCGATTTTGACAAAAGTGGTATCGTTGAAAAGATCTCATCGAGAGCAGTAAAAAACTCAATAGAACTACCCGTCGCAAATGAGTCGTTATCGACATATCCGACAATTTTTGTGACGCAACTAGTACATACTTAATGGGGGACCGCAAAAAACTTTAGTCTCGATTTTAACTAAAGTGGTATCGTTGAAAAGATATCATCGTGAGGATTAAAAAATTCAATGGAATCACCCGTCGGAAATGAGTCGTTTTCGAGATATCCGACAATTTGTGTCATATTGCTAATACATACCGCTAGGAAACTGCATTAAGTGACATAAATTGTCGGATATCTCGAAATTCGCTCATTTCAGATGGTTTGTTCCATTGAGTTTTTTACTTCTCACAATGATATCTTTGCAACAACACCATTTTCATCAAAATCGAGAAAACAATTTTTTGCGGTCCCCCATTAAGTGTGCACTAGAACAGTAGGCACTAGCTACGTGACATAAATTATCGGATATCTCGAAAACGGCTCATTTCCGTCGGGTAGTTCTATTGAGTTTTTTCTCTCTCATAATGATATCTTTTTAACGATACTACTTTCGTTAAAATCTAGATTAAACTTTTTTGCTGCCCCCCATTAAGTATGTACTAGTTAAGTGACATAAATTATCGGATATCTCGATAACGGCTCATTTGCGACGGGTAGTTCCATTGAGTTTTTTACTGCTCTCGATGAGATCTTTCCAACGATACCACTTTCGTCAAAATCGGTGACTTACACTCATTACACTTCCCTAGTTAGTGCAAAATTATATATCATATTATTGGAATGAATTGCTGACGAGGTATTACGAGTCGACGTATTACTGTATTATAAAAGTATTCGAAATGGTACTACTTAATTATCCCGTCGACTAATTTCGCCAAATTATTTTCCAGCTGATGCAAATTGGTATAATTTTTTTAAATAACGAATAGAACAAATAAATTGGTAAAATACAAATAAAAGTATATATAAAACTTTGAATTAAAAATCAATTAATGATATAACAAACAGCTGTAATGTGTTTAATGTCTAGTGAATATGACATTTACTATCATCCATTATTGCTACTTAATCTTATAGTTTGGCGATAATTTATTGATCGACGGGGTAATTAGGTAGTACCTTCAAAATCATTTCATATCCACTTGTAGCTTAAGCAACCTCAAATGCTTTTAATTATATTAAACTATTTCACATTTTATGAAATAGATATACGTTGCTGAGGTTTACTAGAAGTTACTTCCTGTATAATAGAAAGCAGATAATATTTACAGGGACACACAAAAGATTTTGGCTACTATACTGTAACAACATCCGAAGTACTGTATACTATTACATCAAGATCTGAATATTTTTTTTAACTTCGTTATAGTACAAACGCACCTCATTCGCTACGTTTGACTTGCAATTTCCGATTTGTTATTTAAAAAAAAATTAAGCCTCTTGATGTTAATTGTGGAATCGTCTTCTTTTTATTCATTAGTTTAATTTAACAAAAAACTGTTTAGGTAAATCAACCAAGATGCGCCTTTAGCAGTATGGTGATAACTATTACTGGTCAATATTGCTTCAACATGACCGCCATAGACGCTTGTGCAGACTCGTTAATCTTGTGCATCATGTATCGAATATAATTTTTTTCAAACACAGTGAAGTTCGAAACAAATGTAATTTCTTGAGAATTTGTATAAGATCCGTGCAGCTTTAAAAATTAGATCACTGTAATTGAGTCGTAATAAAACATGAAACTTTTCGTATATTATGATTGGGTAAAATAACACACTGAATTGCCTAATGAACCCACATGAATTAAAAATACTGCGTTATTTAAAGGAAAAGCATCCCTGAAGTGTGTTTCTGTACAACGCTTGACATTAAAATATCCAACTAATAAAAAATGTTGCATCATGACCACTAGAATTGTCACCCAACCCATCATAATCGTAAAATCTGACTAAACCTTACTGTCGGTAAGTTAAGTTGCTAGAACTGCGATAATATTGCAATGAAATTGCGATTGTTATTTGGAAGATGAAGGGAAGTATCCAGAACTTTGCTTAGGGCGAGAGGGAGATAGTCCAAGAGCCGACCGCACAAAACCCTAAGTATTCGAGCATAAGAAAAATTACTTTATTTTATGGAAAAATAATAATAGATAAAATCTATTTATCCATGTCTGCCAGAAGCGAAGTGGTGCATAAGCGAAAAATTAACACCACTAGTGGTTGACTCGTAGGCTTAGCATTGTGTTTGCCGCACAATCAAAAGTATAGTCCAGGAGCCGGCCGTCGATTTTCCTATGTATCGAGTACAAGGACCAGACATACATCAAAATGTAGGTTTCAATGTGCACATTAAGAATATCACTGGCTGCCAGGTCCTATCCTGCCGGAACCTGGTGGCAGCCGCACTTTTATGACGTCAATTTTCAGTGTTTACATATGTATCGAGTACAAGAACCGGACATACATCAAAATGTACGTTTCAATGTGCAAATTAAGAATATCACTGGCTGCCAGGTCCTATCCTGCCGGAACCCGGTGGCAGCCGCACATTTATGACGTCAATTTTGAATGTTTGCTTATGTATCGAGTACAAGGACCGGACATACATCAAAATGTAGGTCTCAATGTGTACATTAAGAATATCACTGGTTGCCAGGTCCTATCCTGCCGGTACCCGGTGGCAGCCGCACTTTTATGACGTCAATTTTGAGTGTTTACCTATGTATCGAGTACAAGGACCGGACATACATCAAAATGTAGGTCTCAATGTACACATTAAGATTATCACTGGCAGTTTTAGAAGTGGCGTCATATGTTAGAAATATAAAAAAATCACCCTCATTGTAATTTAATCGGCAAATTTTATGAAACAAAAAGATTTAAAAAAATGGTACATAAGTAAACAGTCAAAATTAACGTAAAACAAGTCTGTTATCCGATTGCGTCAAGATTAGATCTGGCAGACCAATAAATTCATATTGTGCATTTCGATATATACTTGTACTCGAGACTTAGATAAAGCCTCAAAATTAACAATGTAAAAATAGAACTGCCATCCAGTTGCTGCACGATTACACCTGACAGACCAGTGTATTTAAAAGCAAAGACTTCACTTACTTGAAAACAACCGCTCTCTAAAGATAAACAAATAGGAAAGATGTTTTCGAATTTCCCGTTTAAATTTGAATATTTTTAAACGATTTTTTTCGCATAGGTTAACAGAAGTCGACGTCAAATATATTATGCTAAAAAAAATCACTTTAAAATATTCTAAATTAAACAAGAAATTCCAAAACAATCTCCCCATGGATTAACATTACTAAGCAGATTTTTTTTCAAGTGAGTAAAGAATCCCCTTTATGTAACATACATTGAGATGTATATAAATGTCTTTGAACATGATACATAAATAAACACTGCAAATTAGCAATGTAAATGGGAGTCTGCCACATGGTTCCGACAGGATTGGACCTCGCAGACCGTGCTATTCATAATGTGCACTTTCATACCTACATTTCGATGCATGAGTCCTTGAGCTCGATACATTGGTAGGCACTCTTAAGGGACGTAATAAAAGCCTGCGGAAGGTTCCTACATCGTTGGACCTGGCAGCCAGTGATATTCTTAATGTGCACATTGAAACCTACATTTTGATGTATGTCCGGTCCTTGTACTCGATACATAGGTAAACACTCAAAATTGACGTCATAAAAGTGCGGCTGCTACCGGGTACCGACAGGATAGGACCTGGCAACCAGTGATATTCTTAATGTGCACATTAAGACCTGCATTTTGATGTATGTCCGGTTCTTGTACTCGATACATAAGAAAATCGACGGCCGGCTCCAAAACTGCATATATTTCAAGCGTTCCAACTCCTATGGAAGAGGTGTCCGCAAGATTAAAAGCGGGGCCAAGGTATACGCTACCTAGCGGCAGGGGTGCATAACCAGGAGATTATTAAGTAGATTGCAGTTTCTTTTGTGCGAATGGCAACAAAACTTTTTTGTTTCTATAAAATGTTACTTTAAAACATTGCGTAGAATAAGTTTTAGGTTTGAAATATTGTAAATAAATATAGAATAAATAAGTGTAGTACAACTAAATATTAACATAAAACATACTAAGATGAAATATCATTTAACTATGCGATACAAATATCGCTGATTAAAATATGTTCGGTTTTAATTATGTTTTTAATGTAATGAAAGATGACTCATATAATATAGTAAGTAGATTATATAAATGCAGAATTTTGAAGTAGTGTCACATTTTACTAAATTCTTGGTGAGCTAAGTTATACAAAATTGTATACACCTTAGTATTTCCGATGATAATATAATATTTAGCAATGTTTAGAAATGTATATTTAATACTAAAAAAAATATTTAACTTTAGCTCCATTTTTAAATATCAGTTGCAGACGATAAAAATCCAAAGTTTTCTTGGTCGTATCGACTTTTATTATTTAACTTGCAAACATTTCATTCTTTTAATTTAAAAACCTATTTCATTATACGTATATTCGGAATAACTTTAATTTTAAATGTATGTATTAAAATGTTGTTTTGTTAAACAAAGAAATATTGTTATTTTATTTGTTTAAATATTTAACGTTCTAGACAATAATTTTCTTAAAATCGTAGATTACACACTTTCTCTTTCTCTCTTTTTTCTTTCTTTCTTTCTTTCTTTTTTTTTTTTTTTTTTTTTTTTTTTTTTTTTTTTTTTTAACAGACAAAGCTATTTCGAGACTTCATATTAAAAATTCAATCACAAATTTCAAGCTATTCTCTCAATCATGACAGATTAATCAAGTCTACGAGATATATTGCAAAATATTTTTGTTACAGTTTGTATCGATAAAATCATGTACATTAAAAAAAATAGTCACAATATCATTTTAATTTCGGGAGAAAAAGCACTAATTAGTACTCATAAGTACCATATAATGCTACGAAAAATATTGACTTTTACCCTAAAATTAAAATAACAATGCGACTTTTTTTAAATACCCAGATTTTTTTTATTAAAAATCTGGGTATTTAAAAAAAAAATCGCATTGTCATTTTAATTTTAGGGTAAAAGTCAATATTTTTCGTAGCATTATATGGTACTTATGAGTACTAATTAGTGCTTTTTCTCCCGAAATTAAAATGATATTGTGACTATTTTTTTAAATGTACATGATTTTATCGATACAAACTGTAACAAAAATATTTTGCAATATATCTCGTAGACTTGATTAATCTATCATGATTGAGTGAAAATTCAGAAAATTTGCGCAAGAGATGCGGAGATAATAAACATCTACGCATATATGGACGTCAAACCCGCGCATTCATTTGCACCCCTGCCACCAGCTGGCGCAGCTTGTTAACTTACGACAGATTCCAGCATTAAGTTGGTACGCTCTAGCAGGCTCCTGGACTAGTAGGAAAACTGGGTGCAGGAAAACATAATGCTAAGCATACGAATCAACCACTGGTGATATTCATTTTTGGCTTATGCACCACTTCGCTTCCAGTAGATAAGTGTCATTAGATTTCTCTATTACTACTCTTCCATTAAACAAAGGCATTTTTCTTGTGCTCGATAATTTAGGGTTTTGTGCGGTCGGCTCTTGGACTAGGATGGGTGAACAGGAATGACCTGAAATTATTAAGAAGTTGTGGAAATGGGCAAAATTGTGCCAAAAATTAAAATATCAATTTCGGGAAGGGCTCTTCTGAGTGTGCCCATGGGAATATACAACCACTCAATTACAAAATATTTTCATTTATATGCCTTAAATCTAGAATGTGGTTTACTTTGTATTATGTAGATGACTATGAGAAGTCTGGGATTTATGAAGAGGATGGAATTATATGGATTAAAGAAAGAATAATTCCGGATGATGAGACAAAAGGTTTATTCAAGTGTTGTTTCAGCGTCAACATGTTTCGTAAGAAAAAGTAAGGATTTAAGTTTTGTATGTAATTCTAATATTGCTAATGTTTAAGGGTAAAAATTCCCATGTTATTAAACAGAACGAATTAAAAATATATACATTGGATTAGTGTTATTGCATTGCAATATTAGAATAGGCAGACCAAGAGCTCAGAGACGCCTGACCTACGTTATAGTATCAAACCTAGATTTGTTTCTGTGGATATATACTGCAGTAGGTAAGAACGTACGGATAATAGCTAACTTGTGTCAGGGGTCTTTCTGCAGGAAATATGTATTAAAGGTACTTAAAAATGCTATTTATCTACGTTAAAGTACCAAAGCTTTTTTTTATGGTTAATGGGACAGTATACGAAAATCATATTCACTACTGACTGACGCTTTCCGTTGGTCATAACTCTTGCCAGATGCTTTAAAGCTCGATAAATCATCGGATAATTTAATGTCATAGTATCAAGGCTGAATTTCACATATGCCATTCGGACAAATGTTTTATAATTTTTTCTCAGCAGGCTGACCGATCGCCTTCTATCGAAATTTTTTGAGCTTTATATTTAACATTTATTTTTAAGAAAATATTGACATAAAGAAAAGTTTTAGCGAAACCGCAAACGAATCGACCATTTTTTCTGTTTTTTATGATCTTTTGAAATTTTGGATCCTAAACTTTTATGGCGCTTTTTTTCTTCGGAACTCTTAGTTTGGGACTCTTAGTTTCCTATTTAATATATTGTTTTTCTTGATATTTACTATCACCTCTTAAAGTTTGTTCCTTGAATTTACAATTACCCTGGACATATGCGTGTGTGTATGCGTGTATATTAGAATTTACACAAAAGGTTTAGGTCCCTAGAGCTCATTCTTAGTGATGAAACTGGGTTTATCTCTAATCTTGATTTAGTTTTTGTTGGTGAAATTTGCACCTAACTTCGAAATCTACCTCCTCCTGTAGGTCGAGTCGGCAGGGATTTTTTTTTTTAATAATTCCTTAAAAAAGCGAAACGTTTTTCCATTATTTAGAGTTTACGCTATCTTACTGAGAAGGGAAAGTTTGTATTCATTAGTATTTAATTTCAATTCTTTACATATTATCGTTTCTTTAAAATCCAATGTTTACTGTCTTTAAAGTTTTGTAATTATAAAGTTTTTAATTTTCTGTTGTGCCAATTGTGCAGGCCGCATGGTCATACATCTGCTTCAGCATAAATAGTTCGATGGGTTCAGCCTCCACATGACGTTCAAAATAAACCATTAATTGTGCTAAATGGGACGTTGCTTTATTATGGCTAATAACGTTTGATGATCATTATTAATAATGGTATTTTCGTCTGTATCATCTTCATTTTCATTTTATTCAATTGTGCACAAAGTTATTATTTCCTCATTTGTGAGTGAGGCGCAACCTTTTTTATTTTCTGCTTCCAACCAATTGGTAATCTCGCTGATATCAACATCTGAGCAATCATAAATTTATTTTAACATACTCACAAAATCTTCAGCTGTAATGTCTCTTTGATTCTCGTTTATTCCTCCTTCTATTTCAATTTTCCGCAAGTGATTTGTCGAAGCGTTTTCTCACGAAGACAAGAAAACGGTCTCGACAGACCCCCCCCCCCCCTCACCCCATGGACTAGCTGACAAAGATCGGAAAGCAATCCTTATCAGTAAATGTGTCTGTATGGACTATTTTACCTTACTTTCTTGCAATGTTATAACAAGGAAGGTCTCCATACGGGCATATTCCGAAAAATCCGAAAAAATTACAGAATGTTCTTCTTATGAGGATATATACATTTGTAAAATAAAATTCGGCGGAACCTCCGTACCTTGTCCGTAAAAAAACAATGACCTATAATACCTACGTAGACACCAAAATGGCAACCTTTTCGTAGGCCGACATGTCTGCCTTCCGTCACGTGACGGAGGGCAGATTTAGCACGCCAAACCGGTTTTTCTCCCGCCGAAACTCATATTGCTATGTTTGTCTTGAATTGGACCGTACTTCTTCTTTTCTCTTTGTGAAATCTGAAAGTTGCCAATAAAGCGATCACCGCCAAAAAACAGCATCTTTTCGCCAAAGATGTTGGATTCGAAACCATGCCGAGATAACAATGGGATTTGGCGTCTACGTATATGAGAAAGTCAATGTAAAAAAATAATGAAAATTTCGTTATTTGGCGATTTATCATTTGTTGGCGATGAAAAGCAATTTCAAAAAATGTTTTTTTTTTTTTTTTTTTTTTTTTTTTTTTATGTCAAATGCATTTTAAAGGAAGAAAGTTTCATGTTCAACGTGTTTAGAGAAATTAAATATCTTTGGTTTTGCCAGTTTTAGTTTTTGTTTTAAGTATAATTTCGTTATATCGATATTTATATGTATTTATATTCAGATTTAACCATAAAAATTTGGGATTTAAAACGAAATTCAAATTTAAATTAATTAAAACTGTTTCAAGCTCAAAGTCCAGTTGAGCATTGTCAATTCGATTTTGTTGCTATGGAAACACCTGGCTTTTATTTTTGAATACGCAAAAATGTATGAAAAAATTTTACTGAATAAGATTTTTTATATATGAAAACATTTTTTTTTTTTCAGAGGTAAATTAAATAATTACAGTAACAAATAATGTATATATATATGTATGTATGTATACAGGGTGATTAAAAAAAGATGGGAAAATTTTAAGAGGTGATAGTACACATCAAGATAAATAATATTAAATGGGAAACTAAGGGTCCCAAACTTTTTCCGAAGGAGATAGGCGCCATCAAAGTTTAGGGTCCAAAATTTGAAATGATTATAAAAAACGGAAAAATTGGTCGATTCGTTTGCGGTTTTCACGAAAAGTATTCATTATGTCAGTATTGTCTTGAAAATAAATTATAAAGATAAATTTCAAAAAATGCCGATAGAGGGCGCTTTAGACTTTGGAGCAACGAACAACTATTTTTTACCGTTATTTTTTGCATCTCACTAATTTTTTTTAGAAGTTTAGACATAAACTTAAATTTTGAGCTTAAAATCTGTGGTTAAGTAGCGCAAACTGAACTGTGTTCAATGGGAGTGGGTAGGTTCAAATTTCAAATGATTATAAAAAAACAGAAAAATTGGTCAATTGATTTGCGATTTTCACTAAAATTATTCTTTATGTCAGTATTGTCTTGAAAATGAATTATACAGATAAATTTTAAAAAATGCCGATAGAGGGCGCTTTAGACTTTGGAGTAACGTTACACTATTTTTTACCGTTATTTTTGCATTTCATTAAGTTTTTTTAGATGCTTTGACATAAACTTAAATTTTGAGCTCAAAATCTGAATGGTTGAGAGTGGTTAACTAGCACAAACTGAACTGTGTTCAATGGGGTTGGGGATGTTCAAATTTCAAATCATTATAAAAAAAACCGGAAAAACTGGTCGATTCGTTTGCGGTTTTCTCTCAAACCATTCTTTATGTCACTATTTCCTTGAAAATAAATTTTAAAAATAAATTTCAAAAAATTCCGTTGGAGGGCGCCTCTAAAGTTCAGTTTGCGCTTCTTAACCCCTCCCAATGATTCAGAATTTGAGCTCAAAATTTAAGTTTAAGCTTTTAAAACATTTATTTAGATTTAAAAAAAAATAACGGTTAAAAATAGTTGTTGGTTACTCTAAATTTTAAGGCGCCTCTAACGGAATTTTTAGAAATTTATTTTTAAAATTTATTTTTAAGGAAATAGTGACATAAAGAATGGTTTTAGAGAAAACTGCAAACGAATCGACCAATTTTTCCGTTTTTTTTATAACAATTTGAAATTTGAACCTCCCCACCCCCATTGAACACAGTTCAGTTTGCACTACTTAACCACTCTCAACGATGCAGATTTTGAGCTCAAAATTTAAGTTTATGTCAAAGCTTCTAAAAAAACTTAATGAGATGCAAAAAATAACGGTAAAAATAGTTGTACGTTACTCCAAAGTCTAAAGCGCCCTCTATCGGTATTTTTTGAAATTTATCTGTATAATTCATTTTTAAGACAATACTGACATAAAGAATAATTTTAGTGAAAATCGCAAATCGATTGACCAATTTTTCTGTTTTTTATAATCATTTGAAATTTGAACCTACCCACTCCCATTGAACACAGTTCAGTTTGCGCTACTTAACCACAGATTTTGAGCTCAAAATTTAAGTTTATCATACAAAAAATTGGTGGAACCAGAGAGAAAAGTAGAGCTCGATTTAAAAAAAATCTTACAGTAAAATTTGGGAAATATTTTCAATGTGCGTGCAAAAGAAAGGGAATCAGATGATCTGTAAAGTTTATTAAATAACCCAAATTTTTGTTAGCTGAAAATGAGGACTGAGCTGTACTGGTGCCTTATATTCAGAATTATACTATTATCCACTCAAAATGATTACTGAGGAAAATAGTCAATAGAATATATTGTTATGTTGTCTCAAATCGGTTAAGCCCCACAATGATAAACAAATATAAACCATGATGTGATAATTAAAGTATATCATTAATATAATCAAGTTGTTGAAGAATTGATGTAGATAAGTATGTTTGAACACAAATTATTGAGTATTGATCATAGCAAACGCGGTAGCATTTGTAGATAGGTATGTTTGAACACAAATTATTGAATATTTCATAGCAAACGCGGTAGCGTTTGGTATAATATGTTTAAGAAATAGAAAGTGCAAACAACTTTCTAAAATTTCTGGCGAACCAGTTGAGATACGGCAGTGAATTTTTTTTAAAAGATAGAACTCGACGAGACGAATAAAATGATAGCATTAAAAAAATTACCGCAGCTTCCAATAGTTTTTTATTTAATTTCAAATGAAAAAATGAAGGCAAAAAATTCAACTAAGTCTAGCTAACGTTTCCGTGGATGGATTAACTTCGTTTTTGGTTTATTTTAATCCTCATGGTAAAACTTAAAACATTTTTTTTTTTCATCTTTGCATCTTTGACGGTCAATTTCGCTGAGAAAATCGAATTTATGTCTGAAATCTCCAGCTGAACATAGTCTTTTTCTTATATTTGTTTCTTCTTGTAATTGTTGCACGTAAGTTTAAATGAACATAAAAATTGCTATGTATGTAACATAAATAAATAGATTGGATAAATCACGTGAAAAAAATACTTATTTGTTGTTATTTTCATGTATCATATTCACTATCTATTTTGACAAGCTAAGTGAAATATTTTGGTACTTCTAGGCTATCCCGTCGACCAAAAAATTATCGCCAAACTATAAGATTAAATGCCAATAATGGATGATCGGGAATGTCGCATTCAATAACATTAAATGCGATTGACGTGTTTAATATGTCATTAATTGATTTTATTTCGACTTTTTATTAATATTTTTATTAATATTCTACTAATTATTTGTTTTTTCGTTATTTAAAATAAAAATTATGTGAACATGTATAATTTGGCTATTAGTTTGGCGATTTGTATAATTTGGCGAAATTGGTCGACGGGATAACCTAGAAGTACCAATTTTATTTTTTATTTATTAAATTTCTATTTATTTAAGCTACTAGCCGCCTCTAGCAACCAAATTGGTCTCCTTAATATTAAGCTAAGCATTGTAATATTTATTAAATTCTTATTTTTTTTAAGTTACTAGCCGCCTCTGGCAACAAAATTAGTCTCCCTTAAATTTATGATAAGCGTTGTAATAGGATACTTTATTCATAATTTTATTTACTTGCGCATCTTACTAAATCTGAAGGTTCACATAACGAAATCAATAAATATAAGCGATCAGCGCAACATTTAAGGGAAGAGAAAGAGTTCATTATTTCTTTTCTGTTGGTGCATTTGGCGAATAAATACAAATTGGCGCCGAAAGACCATTTAGCAGATTCTTTTAAGAAGCGTACAAATATGGTTTTAAATTTTTATAAACATATATTTGAGCCTTTGTGACGTAAAGGAAGGACGTACTGGTAATATATCCGGTTTGGCGCGACACAAGAGCGGTACACTCCCAGATGATTCGGATGTGAGAATGTCAGCTTTTTTTAAGGTACGTTAGATGATTCTAGATCAACTAGAAGATAGCCCGTCAAAATGACGTGTTTCCATTTTTAAAAGGATGATAAAACATTGCAACAACTTTGATCAATCATAGCCACTTTAGGCTTAAACAATTTTGAAAAATACAAAGATTAAACATGAGAGAAAAATCTAAAAAAAAAAAAAAAAAAAAAAAAAAATTCAATAGAAATCTGCATTTAAAACAATACCAAAAATTTCTGGTGGATGGGGAGGGATTGTAATGAACAAATGGTAAATGCATAAATTTTAAAAGAATAAAGTAAGGTAAAATATCAATTATAAAAGAATACATTGTGAAACTACAGCCAAAAAATATTTTAAAATACTGAGAGAAAATAATAAAAATATCCAAAATGTATAAAAAATTTTCCCGTTTTGGCCATTTCCAGACGAATATGAGAGGGTAGCCAAATTATTAATTGAATGGGTAAAATAATGGCATAGAATATGCAGCTAATGAATTTCACTCACAAAATTACAGTAATTATTTCACAAAAAACATGCAAATTAACATGCATTAATAATGCAAAACATGCACTAATAATGCTATTTTAAAACATTTGTGAATAAACTAGCTAATACTTAAAAGAAAATACTTTATAAGATCGAAAACAAATGTCAACAATAAAGAGTAAACAATCGTGATTCGTTATGTGACAATCAAAAATAAATAAATAAAGCAACACGAATATGAAAATTCTAACAATATTGTATTTAAAACGAACCTTCGCTTTTCTTAAATAAAAAGTTTTAATTAAACACTGTTAAAAATTTGACTGTTTTGCTGCATCATCATTACACAGCTTTTATGGAAAATGATTACTTTACCGTATCAGTGGCGCAGCCAGAGGGGGGGGGGGGGTTAAAGCCCCTCCCAGAGGTAAGAAAGATCATTATAATTGCCGCTTATATGAATCAAAGCTAAACTCAATATTTAAACCTTTTTACTTATTTCAGAATCCACCGCTTTGTTGAATCAGATTCCATTCAACAAAGTGATTCAATTGAATGGCGAAAATTCTACTTAAAACTGTGAAAGGACATATTATATGCATTAGTTAAGTGAAAATTGGTTATTTGAACTAAGTCAGTTTTCTGAGACATCTTATGCTAAAAGAATGGTGATATCCAACCACACAGATGCTTTTTAACTTTAAGTAATTATAAAATGAACCGTTTCTTAACTGCACTTCCGTCTTTATTCCATGTTTGAAACAATAATACATTATCAAATTATGCAGAAAAACATACTTTTTGTCGATCTCAGTCAATTTGAAATGCCTTGTTTTTATGTTTTCTCTCGAACATATCAAGCTTTTTGCTTATCCAGGTAAAAATATTTGTAAAAATTAAAATTAAAAAATAATACAATAATGATATTAAAAGCGGTTTCTGATTGCGAGTGAACAAATTATCGCAGTCAGTGTTTCTTTCGATATATTTGCTCCGTAGGGGGGAGGGGGATTAGTACGCAAATTTAAAAAAACATAATATTCCATTATGTGGTAAATGTAGAATTGAGTAATGGTCCTGGTGCTCTCGGGGATGCTTTCATAGTCGTCCCTCGTAAGAAAGAAGTATTGATTGTATTTTAATTTCATTGAGTGATTGAGTTATACAGGGTGCTTCGGGTATTTGAGAACAAATCAGCATTTGCTTTTAAACAGAAACATACACTAAAGGTTGAGCATTTCTTTAACGAACTGTACAAATGACCACATCATGCACACTGGATGACATCATTCGTTAAAACTGCTTCCAACCTTAATAACCAAATCTGCAGGCTGTGAAAACTGACCACTTTTATGTTTTCTAACTCTATTGTAAACTATATTGTGAACTCTGTTTAAATGAAACATGACCACTGCGGAAAAAATGCATTATAATTGGATTTATTAAAAATACTGATTCTATTAACCGGTGATTCAAATAACCGGCAAGCACCTTTATCAGAAACTCAAAACCCCCCCTAGAACCGAATTCTGGCTGCGCCACTGTACCGTATTACACAGTTAAAAATTTGACCCATTTGTTGCAGCGTCACTCCACAGCTTTTATAGAATATCTCTTTCATGACCAATGAAAATGCTCCATATCACAGTAAAGCAGCCGCTTTATATAAAAGCAGTGTAATGATGCTGCAGCAAATGGGTCAAATTTTTAACAGTGTACTGCTAAAAATTTGACCCATTTACTGCAGAGTCACTCCACAGCTTTTATAGAATTTCTCTTTTATGACCAATGAGAATGCTCCATAACACAGCAATGTAATCGTTTTCTATAAAAGCAGTGGAGTGATGCTGCAGCAAATGAGTCAAATTTTTAACAGTGTGAATATTGTGTTTGAAATAGGGAAAAGATTTCAAAGCACAGTAAAATGTAGTGACGTCATTTACAGCTCAAATTGTGAATCTGACAAATGAGAACGCTCCATTACGACTCTGGAACGTTTGCATTGGACAAAAAATTGATAGCCTTTAAAATCGGAGATAACTTTTCGCAATGGAATTTGTCATTGGTCACAATAAGTTTTTTTTTTCGTGGATGAGTTGACCCCGGAATCGTTATACACGGAGGGATTTTATATATATAATTATTACTAATGTTATGAGGGTCAGATTAATACTCATCCATTTGCCAAAGCTTGGTGTTATTCTGACTTCAAAAAGGGGGGATATAATAAAGGGGGACCGTTTCTATTAAAAAAAATTAAAAAAAAGTGCGGCACAAATGTCATAATAAACCGTATTGGCGCGTTTTTTTTTTTTTTTTTTTTTTTTTTTTTTTTTTTTCTTTTCTTTTCTGCCGCCAGTTTCACGAAAATATCGTTTTAGAATATCAGTTACATATATGTTTTTAAAAAGGGAAAAACAATAAATAAAAAAAAGTTCATTTAATAACTATAGAATAAAACAATTAATATAATTTAAAAAAGAAATAAAAGTAAATAATCAATTTATGGTACTACTTGGTTATCCCGTGACCAAAAAAACTATTGCCAAATGACAATATTAAATGCCAATAATGGTTGACCGTGAATGTCACATTCAATGATATTTGTCACGAAATGAATGTTTAAAACGTCATCAAGTGATTTTTATTTCAACTTTTTGTTTGTATTTTTATTAATGTTTTACTAATTTATTTGTTCGGTAATTTTAGGTTAACCCGTCGACCAATTTCGCCAAATTATACAAATCGCCAAACAATAGCTAAATTATACATGTTCACATAATTTTCATTTTAAATAACGAAAAAACAAATAATTAGTAGAATATCAATAAAAATATTAATAAAAAGTCGAAATAAAAATAACTTAATGACAGTTTAAACACGTGAATCGCATTTAATGTCATTGAATGTGACACCACGATCATCCATTATTGGCATTTAATCTTATAGTTTGGTGATCATTTTTTGGTCGACGGGATAACCTAGAAGTACCATTTGTTCTTTCGTTATTTAAGATAAAAATTATGTAAATATGCAAAATTTGGCTATTAGTTTAGTGATTTGTATAATTTGGCGAAATTGGTCAACGGGATACTAAGAAGTAGCCAATTCATTAATAAATAAACAATAACATCCTCGTTACCATATCAAACAAAATAACGACACTCTGGCACCAGTTAAATACCTCGATGATACGTATATGACATTAGCAGAAATCACGCCAACGTGGTGCGTATATGATATGTGTGCCAAAAATGCGTACTTGGTTTATTTACATTACATACTATGCTACTTGATTATCAGGTCGACCAATTTCATCAATTTATAGAAATCGCCAAACTATTCGCCAATTTACTCAAAAGTAAAAAATTTGCCATTCTAAAATTTTAAGTTTAGAAAATTAATGAATTTAGCTTTAAAAAAAATCCTTAACAAAGGGGATTATTTTAATGATGACGTTTACTTATGGCATATAGATGTACCAAATATAAAATTTTATTTATTTAGATGATTTCGAATAAAATAATACTAACAAAAGTTTTCATAATTTAATTGTCTGAGCGAAGCGAAGTCTTTATACTCAGAGATACGTAACGATATTAAAATTCAAAAAAATTCTTTCGTCAAGCAAATCTCAAAAAGTACTTGTCGGATTTCGATTTTGTTTGCACCAGAAGGTACCTATGAAGGTAATCTGGTGAATGCACCTACTTTTAAAAATTAATTCCAAATAGTTTAAAAGTTATATTAAAAAACTGATAAAAAAGCACAATTTATGTGCATACGTCACAGAAATTTAGTGAGCGTAATTTTCACCGGCTGCACATTTTCGTAGATAACCGAATCAGTACATGGAGTAAATAGTAATCATTTTCGCACTCAGAAATGTTGAATGCAATAAAACATTTTAAAATTTAATCATGCAGGAAAATAAAACTGTTATTTTTTTTTATATTAAAAAATGTCATAAAAACTTTGATTTTGAGATTTTGTGATAATCTCTTAACAGCACTTTTTGATCGCTAAAAGAATGTTTTACATATTTCGCGTGTGAAAATTAGAATCAATTACGTTTTTAAATAAAAAGTTTCTTTTATGACATCATTTTACCTTTATATTTATTTTCATTGCATGTTTTCTTTTAACTTACATTTTGTTTGTGTATGGAAGTCAATTCTGGTCACTAATTTTTCGGCACGGATACCACAAGCGAATCAGATTTAGCGCAATTTTTTTCAAAGCCCATTTGGCGAAAACTCCCTTTTCAAATAACGCTTACATACACATTTTTAAATTATTTTCTATTTTCAAAAAGAACTTACAGTAAATAAAATAATAATAATAATTAATAACTATAAAAAGAAATATTTTATATAATTAAAAGAAGGAAGTGAAAGTAAATAAACATTTTATGAGTAAATAAACAAATAATAAATAAATAAAGCCGGGTTACCATCTCAGGTAAAATAATGCCATTTTGACGCCAATTATGTACTCTGGTGCATATGTGACATTTTTTCCCATTTTTCATCCGTTTCCTGTTGGCATACAACTTTGAAATATGGAGTATGTATGCGAGGGGTTCGACAAACTAGTTTTTGGTGTACCAGATTTATAAATCCAGTTGATTTACCTGATTTACTCCTGATTTACTGATTTACTCGTGATTTACTGATTTACCTCTGATTTACTGATTTACTTGCGATTTACTCCTGATTTACCTGATTTACTTCTGATTTACTGATTTACTCGTGCTTTACTGATTTACCTCTGATTTACTGATTTACTCGTGATTTACTGATTTACCTCTGATTTACTGATTTACTTGCGATTTACTAGCCTACAACTTGGAATCGCGAAGCGATTACGCGGGAAGTTGGCGAGCGTAGCGAGTTTAAAAGAACTGTAACTGCTCATTCCAATTATGCATGTTTGGGGCGCCGCACCCTTCTTTGCCCCCCCCCCCCCCAAATTGAAGCTTTTTTAAATTTTTATCCACAGCCCTCGTGTTGTACCTTTAGAAAGGTCGTACCTTCCTTTTTCTAGTCGTATCTTTAGAAAGGTCTCAAACTGCCTTTTCCTATTATGGATGTCTTGTGTGTCCCCCTCCGCTCAGCCCCCCAGGGGGGGAGACATTTTTAATTACTTTACAACACCAGTCGTGTGACACATCATTTGAAAGGTCTGCAACTGCTTATTCATATTATGGATGTCTTGTGTGTCACCCCCCCCTCTGCCCCCCCCAGGGGAGGCAGATTTTTAATTTCTTTACAACACCAGTCCTGTGACACATCATGTAAAAGGTCTGCAACTGCTTATTCATATTATAGATGTCTTGTGTGTCACCCCCCTCTGCCCCCCAGAGGAGGCACATTTTTAGATTTTTACAACACCAGTCGTGTGACACATCATTTGAAAGGTCTGCAACTGCTTATTCACATTATGGATGTCTTGTGTGTCACACTCCCACTCTGCTCCCCAGGGGGGGACATTTTTTATTTCTTTACAACACCAGTCGTGTGACACATCATTTGAAAGGTCTGCAACTGCTTATTCATATTATGGATGTCTTGTGTGTCACACTCCCACTCTGCTCCGCCAGGGGGGGACATTTTTAATTTCTTTACAACACCAGTCGTGTGACACATCATTTGAAAGGTCTGCAACTGCTTATTCATATTATGGATGTCTTGTGTGACCCCGCACTCTGCCCCCCCAGGGGGGGCACACTTTTAATTTCTTTTCAACACCAGTCGTGTGACACATCATTTGAAAGGTCTGCAAGTGCTTATTCATAATTTGGATGTCTTGTGTGTCACCCCCTTTGCTCTGCCCCCAGAGGGGCACATTTTTAATTTCTTTACAACACCAGTCGTGTGACGCATCATTTTAAAGGTCTGCAACTGCTTATTCATATAATGGATGTCTTGTGTGTTACCCCCCACTCTACCTCCCCAGTGTCTTGTGTGTCACCCCCCCCACTCTGCCCCCCAGGGGGTCCCATTTTTAATTTATTTACAACACCAGTCGTTTGACACATCATTTGAAAGGTCTGCAACTGTTTTTTCATATTATGGATGTCTTGTGTGTCACCCCCACACTCTGCTCCCCCCAAGGGGGACATTTTTAATTTATTTACAACACCAGTTGTGTGACCCATCATTTGAAAGGTCTACAACTGCTTATTCATACCATGGGGTATTGACGAGCGCAGCAAGGAGGGGTAGCCTACAACCTGGAATCGCTAAGCGATCACGCGGGGGGTTGGCGAGCGTAGCGAACAGGGGGCGGAGCCCCCTAGTATACTAAAAAAGAATAGGATCCAGAATGAAAAATTCGAGAGTATGTCTAGTGGAAAATTATGTCTCATATTAGCTTCATATACGCAAATAAATATGCGAGTAACGAAACATTTCTTTGGGCATTTTTTACTAATACTACAATTCAGTATTTATGCAAAGCTGTGAAAGGGCCTCAAAACTAAATTCGACAGTAATAGTAAACTAATTTTGGACAGAATTTTCATTTGGATTTTCGGAACAGAAATTCATTTAGTGACTTTGCAATATTTTTCTGAGAAGGCTCATTTTTTTGGGGGGGGAGGGGCGGGGGGGGGGGCTAAGCTCCCTCATGTTGACATTTCTGTGATTGTCAAATCCAAAAAATTATCATAAAATGCTAATTTAACAATATTTCAAAATCATTTTTGGCATTTATCAGAAAATAAAAAAAACATTCTAATTTCTTCATATCTAAATAAAATCTGTGTAAATTTACATATTTTTAGAAATAGTAATGTAATTTGTTTTTATTTATAAATAAAAGTGAATTAGTGAAAGTGTCACAAAAAATCGTTACTTTTAATTTAAGAATAACTTTCAATATAATAATTGATTATGATGTGAGCTGACCCCCCCCCCCTTTACCAAAGAAAACGTGCCATGATCCTCCCGCCCTCCCTCTAAATTGAAGACGATTGAGGACTGAATCCTCCTTTGTATATCATAAACAATGCTTTAACAATAATTTTTTTTTTTTTTTTTTTTAATTTGTTGTTGAACCTTCTTTAACCGAATACTTCGCTTGGCATACATATAAATTATAGTTTGCTTTATAATTTGATGCTTCAGGAAACTATGTCCACAGTTTTTTCTTTTTCTTTCCATAATAAAAGAAATAAATGAATCAACTAGCCCGAACATGGTTCGTACGGATATCGTTATTTTCAAGGTGAAACATCAGTATTTTTTTGTTAAAAAATAAATCTAGTTCGAATGCGCGAAACTTCGTCTTATTTAAGGATTGATTTTCTATAAGAATATACTGGTACAAAAAATTTCCTGCTTGTGAAATTCCAAGACCCATACTTACCCTACCATACGAAAAATCCAAATTATTTGAGATTTGAGAATATCTGATACAAACAGAATGATATACATACACTGATACGGAAACAACTGACGCTGAAATGTTTGAGTTCAAACCAGGCCCTGATTACAGGGCCGTAGCTAGAAGTGAACAATAAGGAGGGAAGGGTCAAGAGAAAGAAGGGGGGTTCAAGAAAATGTAAGGTAAAATTAATTTCTGTTCCGAAAGTTCAAATGAAATTCTGTTCAAAAACCTAATTTAGTTTTGAGAACCTTTCCTAGTTTTGTAGAGTTACTAAATTGTATCTAAAATAAGTGTTTCAACACTCCCTCATCCTATTTGTACATATGAAGTTAATATGATGTTTAATTTTGCACCAGTTATACACTCAAAATTTTCATCATCCTGTATGTTAGAAGTTAGTATGGTTAGTATAGTTCTTAGTATGTTAGATGTTATTTCAACAGTTTAATAAGAAACATAATACCTACAATGTGAATATGCACTAACTTATCTTTCTGCGTCAGAGAGAGATAGAGAAAAAAAATTATGAGCCCCCCTTATTTCCTCTTGAGCCTCTCCTATCTTTCATTTCTGGCTACGGCCCTGATTCGAGGCCTGGCCTCGAAATTTCAAAGGAACACAAAATTTTTCCCAATTTCTTCTAAATTTCTTTAATAAAAATCCTAATTGTGGAAAAATAGTGATATTTAAGGTATGAATATGACGAAATAACAAAAATATATCTCAATATAAATTTAAAAGCACATTTCAGTAAATAATAGATAAATGTTTTTATTACTTTTCATCATATGCAGTATAAGGTAAGTCTTACAATCGTTTTGAAAATTAAAAAGAAAAAAATAACGGATCTACATGTTTTAGACACTAGAGATTCCGAAAAACATATTTTTAGAAAAAAGAAAATTACCACACCGTCCGTTTGCCGTCTAGCGATTTTCTTGGACTTCGAAATATCGTTCTGATGAAAGGTACATAAAAATTTTAGAAATTTTTCATTTTAAAAAATGGATGTAAAAGACAGTAAAATAACACAAATTTTTCATAAAGAACAAAGTCAATCGGATAATTAGTTCCCGAGATATTTGTAATGCTATTTTCCACATTTTTCGATGTTTCATGACCCTGTATTTCATTCGAATTTTAATTCAGAGATACATTTTAATTAGAAATGAAATGCTTAATTCGAAGCAGTAAACTGTTAATTAATATGATATTTTTTTGGAGTTATAAAAATATTTCTTTTATGCAGTTCGGTACTATTTCAGTTGTTTTACATAATTTGTCAAAATTGGTTCATTACCAATTCATTAATAGAGCATTACTATGTATATTAAGTTCTTAATTAATATTTATGAGTAAAATATTAATTTAAAACTACTCAATACTGATTTATTTGTTTTATAATTCACTGTTAAAAAAATTCTGAAATTCACGAACATTTTTTTCCTGAATTTCACAGAAAAACTCCCTTTTAACAACAAAAGGGTATTTTCCGTTACAAATCACAAAATTCCATCATATTTCCTGAAAATAACGAAACGGATGGAAATAAAAACAAAAAACGGAGACACTCCGTGGTGTGGGGAGCTCCATGGCCGAGTGGTCAAGGCACCACACTGCTAATCGCCTGCGAGCGCAGATTCTGGGTTCGAGTCCCATTGGCGCCATGGAATAATGAAACATAAAGAATTCCTTTTAAATTACATTTTTTCTGTTTATTTTTATCTTTTTTTCTTATTAAAAATCTTTTAATTTATTAGCCGAAAAATAAATAAATAAAGAAATAAATAGTGTACGACAATTTTAAAAGAATGTCTATATATATATATATATATATACATTTGTAAAAAAAATTTTAATAAAAAAATTTTATTAAAAAAAACAGTGGTTTTAAACAGTGATTTTTTTAAAATTTAAACTATTTAAAAAATTAAAAATGATTTTAAAAAATAAGTATTATGCATCAGTCTAAAATAATCCGTTTACAAACATTCTAAGGAATATATTTGAAAGGAAATCTTTAAAAAGCACAACAGATTTTCCCACTAACTCATAAAAGACATACTTTGTACCGTTTAGCATCAGCAACTTTGGCTCAGTTCGTAAGAATTGGTTCCGCAACCTGAAGGTCCCGAGTTCGATCCTGAGGACAGCGTGAACTAAATTATCCAAAATAATAATTAAGTAAAATAACCTAGCAGCTTAGAATCCCTCGGTGATTTCGAATTCTTTGAAGATTAATCGGTAAATCGTTTTTAAAAATTATATTAAATTATTACTATTATAAATCAAACTTTGTAACGGAAAGTTACTGATTCTTACACCGGAGTTTTCCCTTCTTGTATTTCACACAACGGAAAATCTACTAACGGAACGGTAAAAGTTCGGCTACATTGCTGCCGGTAGTTTCACCTGGAATTCACAGATTTATTTTTAACAGTGTTAAATGTTTGATTCTTGATTGATTTATTACTAAAATAACGTTTATTTATTGACAAGTTGACAGCTTAATTGAATTTAAAATCATTAAAAGATATTTATTGGTCTTATGATTACTTTATGTCAATTTAATGTTTTATTTATTGATAATTTGTCAACTTAAGTAGTTTTTAAATCGTTAACAGAGATTTATTGGTTTTTTAATTATTTTATGTCAAGTCAATGAAAATTTTTAAATTTATGACCATATCTATTTTGATGCTTTTTCTTATTATATTTTCAAACTAGTTAGATGTGCCAATCCCAAAACTTTCTTCTATCTCATACGTACATTTAATATATAAAAAAAATAGTTACTCATTTTAATGCTTTAATAATTTTAATTCAATACCATACCAACTTTGAGTTTCATCTTAAATTTCTGCTCCAATCAATTAATCGAAGTAAAAACGAATTTCCGTATCTGCACGAGCCGATGAACATGCTGTGATAGCCAGATAGGAATGATAGGCAGATTTTTTTTTTTCAAATTCAGGGAGGACCTACTTGCCTTACCAAAAAATAATCATATACAAAAAATTTAGTTCCGTTCTAGAACTAACTTCATACACTTTTATGCGCTGCAATATTGAAAATGGCATAAAATTCGCTATTGCAGCGCCCCCTTCCGGCGGATTTTTTTCAGATTCAGGGCGATCTAACTACCCATAGTCAAACACATACACAAAAAATTTGGTTCAATTCGATGCATAACTTCATATACTTTTGGTCGGTACATTATTGAAAATGACACAAAAATCGTGATTGCAGCGCCCCCTTCCGGCGGATTATTTTCAAATTCAGGGAGTACCAATTAGCCATAGTCATAGACTTACACAAAAAATTTCGTTAAATTCGATGCATAACTTCATATACTTTTGGTCAGTACAATATTTAAAATGGCACAAAAATCGAGATTGCAGCGCCCCCTTACGGTGTTTTTTTTTTCAAATTCAGGGAGGACCAACTTGCCATAGTCATACACATACACAAAAAATTCGGTTCAATTCGAGGTATAACTTCATATACTTTTGTTCGGTACAATATTGAAAATGGCACAAAAATCACGATTGCAGCGCCCCCTTCCGGTGGATTATTTTCAAATTCAGGGGGGACCAACTAGCCACAGTCATACACTTACACAAAAAATTTGGTAAAATTCGATGCATAACTTCATATACTTTTGGTCGGTGCAATACTGAAAATGGCACAAAAATCGCGATTGCAGCACCTCCTTCCGGCGGAATATTTCAAAACTGAAGGAGATCCTGCTTGCTACAGCCAAAAACATTCACAAAAAATTTGGTTCAATTCTATGCATAACTTCATACACTTTTTGATGGTAGAATGGCGACATACACACAGACAGACAGACACACAGATAGACACACAGACAGACACACGGACAGACAGACATTTTGTAAAAATATGTTTTTTGGAATCTCTGACCCCTAAAACGTGTAAAGTCGTCGTAAACCGGAAGTCAAAAAAATTTCAATTACAATACTTTCTTCTATTGAAGATAGAAGAAAGTGAAACGGGTTCAGTCTTGACTCTGCAATCAGGCAGAGCACATACAAAATTTTGACTGTTAATATCGTGATTTCATGACTGTATACCAAGGAATACGTTTTGTTGGCTCTGCATACCAGAGAATAGTGTTACCCTGGATACCTATGTTAATTTCACGTTATACTATATTTAATAACCTATTTAATCATATAATGCTCTCCCAACAATTAAAGACTGTTATTATTTGAACACATTTGTGACTGATACACCCACATACTTTAAAAAGATCTGAGTGTGAAAATTATTTTCATTGCGTAAAATTACATTGGCTTACACACTACTAATAAAAAGGAATGATGCCCAGTTAAACTGATGGCATTGAGCTCACAGGCTATGCAGACTAATTGTGTATTACAGCCTTACGTAATAATGCCCTTCGAAAAAAATGAGAAAGGAAGTACCCCTCCCCCAATTTTCTTTCTTTAAACATATCATTGAAGCCCCAAAACTAATCAGGGATACGCCTTATCATATAATAAGCCTGTGTCTAAAATTCGAAGCAAGTCGAATAATTCTGCATAAAAACCCATTTATGTAATTTAAGAAACGTTTTCCTCCGTTCCCTATTTTATAATTAATCATTAAACCTCCAAAACTGTTCAGAAACTCAACTTATCAGAAAGAACCTACATCCAAAATTTAAAGCAAATAGGATAACTCTGTATAAAACTCTATTTAGCTAACTTAAGGGGGAAGTAGTCGCTCGTACTTTTCTTTATAATTAACAAAAGAAAGTCCACAACAAATGAGAGAATCTTCTTACTACTATGAACCTGTGCACAAAAATTGAAACAAATCGGTTAATTCTGTAAGAAAAACCATTTACATAAATTATGAGGGGTAGTTTCCCCTATCCTCCCTTTATACTTGTCCAGTGAATTCCAAAAACAAATCAGGGAAGCGCCATTTCAGCATAAACCTTTATACAAAATTTGAAGCAAATAGATAAATTTTGCGTGAAAAACCTAAATTAAGAACGGGGTATTACACCCCCTCCCGCCATTCCCCCTCTTTAAACTTATCCAATGAACACCCAATACTAATCATGAAGGCACCATTAGAATGATCCTACATCTGAGATTTGAACGAAATCTACTAATTCTTCAGGAAAAACCCATTTATATAAATTAAGGGGGAGGAGGCAATAGCTCCGGTTCCCCTTCTTATACTTATCGAATCACCTCTCAAAAATTATCAGGGAAGAGTCTTATCAAAATAAGCCTAAATCAAAAATTTCATGTAAATCGGATATTTTTATCTTGAGTTATCGCGTTACGTACGTAAGTACGCACGTACATACATACATACAGAACGGGCGGGCACATAAGCTCTCATGCTTTGATAGCCTGTGAGCTAAAAAACTACACTGTTAAGCGTAATTCAGAAAATCATCTTGTCATTTTCATCACTACAAGAAAAAAAAAAAAAAAAAAAAATTCTAGAAAAAACACAACACATTTTTAGAAATCAAAAGCAAACCAACAAACGAAAATTAAAAGAAATTTGTTAAAGGGACAGAAAATTCGAAAATGTAAATGAGCGAGTAAATGAGTTAGACAGTCGCGATGCCATAAGGTGAATATCGAGCTTAGGATCAAGCCAAGACCGTCTATGATGCCAAGTTTTCGCCAACGTCGTCTAGTAGCTTGCTCAACTTTATTTTCTCCTCGTTCTTGTATAACTAGGGGGGCTCCGCCCCCTTTGCTCGCTATGCTCCCCAACCCCCCACGTAATCGCTTCGCGATTCCAAGTTGTAGGCTGTCCCTGCTTGCTGCCCTCGCCAATACCCTATGGTATGAATAAGCAGTTGCGGACCTTTCAAATGATGTGTCACACGACTGGTGTTGTAAAGAAATTAAAAATGTGCCCCTCCCTGGGGGCAGAGTGGGGGGGGGGGTGACACACAAGACATCCATAACATGAATAAACAGTTGCAGACCTTTTAAATGATGGGTCACACAACTGGTGTTGTAAATAAATTAAAAATGTGCCCCCCCTGGGGGAAGAGGGGTGGTGACACACAAGACATCCATGATATGAATAAGCAGTTGCAGATCTTTCAAATGATGTGTCACACGATTGGTGTTGTAAAGAAATTAAAAATGTGCCCCCCTGGGGGGGGGGCAGAGTGGGGGGTGACACACAAGACATCCATAATATGAATAAGCAGTTGCAGACCTTTAAAATGATGTGTCACACGACTGGTGTAAAGAAATTTAAAATGTGTCCCCCCCTGGGGGGCAGAGTGGGGGTGACACACAAGACATCCATAATATGAATAAGCAGTTGCAGACCTTTGAAATGATGTGTCACACGGCTGGTGTTGTAAAGAAATTAAAAATGTGCCCCCCTGGGGGGGAAGAGCGGAGGGGGACACACAAGACATCCATAATAGGAAAAGGCAGTTTCAGACCTTTCTAAAGATATGCAACACGAGTGCTGTGGATAAAAATTTAAAAAGTTCCCCTTTGGGGGGCGGGAAAAGTGGGGTGCGGCGCCCCAAACATGCATAATTGGGATGAGCAGTTACTGTTCTTTTAAACTATAGGGGGGCTCCGCCCCCCTGCTCGCTACGCTCGCCAACCACCCGCGTAATCGCTTCGCGATTCCAAGTTATAGACTACCCCTGCTTGTTGTGCTCGCCAATACCCCATGGAATCGCTTTGCGATATTGTTCGGTATTGCTTTGCAATCCCGGTTGGAATCGCTTCGCGATGCATAGACGGAGCCCTTTCTTGATTGGTCTATTCGACACATGGAAGGAGTGGTCCACCCGGACGCGTTATTTCTGGAAACCTTACACATCAGCATCATTCCAGGAGTCATTCCTTTTAAGGCTAGTTTTTTTTTTTTTTTTTTTTTTTTTTTTTTTTTTTTTTCCATTTGAAGGATTTTATTTTGTATATTCAGGGGCCTGCGAAGGGAAAACTGCGCCCGGGACAAAGTTTCAATTTAGCGCCCCTCCCAACTTTTTCTTGTGACAGGTCGAAAATGATGTCATACAGTATAAATTTGTCGCCCGTTGAAATTCCACGCCCGGGGCGACAGCCCCCTTCGCACGGCGCTGTATATATTTCGATATATTCATGTCGATTCTTGTACAATGCTTTAGTGTTGCTCTAGGTTTTGCTCACTATACTTCATCCTTCATTTACTCTAAAATGCGAGGTAAAATGTGCGGGCCATGGATCTCGCTGGATCTCGCGAGGGATCTGACCTCCGATCTCACCATAAATAAAGTCGAAGACGAAGTCAAGGATAAAAAATATCAAATTTTAATTAAATTTATGGATTTATTAATTGATTTTTGAAATGTAGTTATTTATACAAGATTTAATGATTTCGCAAATTTTCTGTGAGATTTATTGATTTTACAATGATTTACAGATTTATCACAGGATTTACAATTTAAATCTTGATTTACAGATTTTAATTTGATTTATTAC
This sequence comes from Maratus speculifer, assembly GCA_964019185.1. Taxonomy (NCBI): domain Eukaryota; kingdom Metazoa; phylum Arthropoda; class Arachnida; order Araneae; family Salticidae; genus Maratus; species Maratus speculifer. The sequence continues at coordinate 116,254,525 of OZ025292.1, forward strand.
AAGGTTTATTGATTTGTAATAAGATTTATTGATTTTACATGATTTACAATTTCAATCTCGATTTACTGATTTAACTTGATTTACTATAGGATTTACTGATTTACTATAGGATTTACTGATTTACAAGAGGATTTACTGATTTACTATAGGATTTATTGATTTACATTGATTTACGGATTTACTACAGGATTTACTATTTAAATCTTGATTTACTGATTTAACTTGATTTATTATAGGATTTACTGATTTACTATGGGATTTACTGATTTGCTAGAGGATTTATTGATTTACATTAATTTACTGATTTACTACAGGATTTACTCTTTAAATCTTGATTTACTGATTTTGACTTGATTTACATGGCAGTAAATCCGCCGTGTACCAGATTTACAGCTTTGTCGGACCCCTTGTATGTATGCATACCTGGGAGCAATACTGGAATTAGACATTGATTTTTTTTAATTCGATCCAAAAAGGGGCAAAGGGGCTATTTTTTAAAGTTTTATTCAATTTATACTGCATAAAGAAGCCACTTACCTATTTCTATATACCAGAAGAAGTAAGTGGTATGTAAAAACAATTATAGTATACATAAATAAAATACTTGAGATAATATACTAGAGATATAAGCACCGGGTTTGGCGAGATTTTTTATGCCAATTAGGCGAAAACATCGTTTTGATTACCAGATGCATATAGCATGCTATAACAACACGTTATTTCAGTGGCGTAGCTAAGGGGGGGCAAGGGGGGCGTCCGCCCCGGGCGCCGAGGCCTAGGGGCGCCAAATTGAGAGAAATTGTTATATGTCTATATTGGGGTGGGGGCGCAAAATTTCTTCCTGGCCCCGGGCGCCAAAAAACATAGCTACGCCACTGCGTTATTTATTTATTTCAAAATGAAAAAAAAAACTATTAAATGAAACATTTCCTGTTATTAAAAAGATATAACAATCAATAAATGATAATATTTTTAGAACAAACAATTTATTATAACATTTATATGATAACCAGCATATTAGGCAACTAAACGCCATTTTGGCACCAATTAGGTACCTCGGTGTATATAGGGCATATATGTGCCATATTTATTTGTAAAACTGAGCATGAAAGTTTGCCAGGTGTGTTTTCATAGGCGCTTATATCTTTTTGCAACATAGCGCACCTTTCGAAGCCAAAACTGCACAAAAGAAAAATAATCAATATTTGCAGCATTTTTTTTATAATGTAATGCACATTTTGTAATCAGTAGGCTCGATAATCAGACCTCGTTTTTTTGCTTTAAAAGATGATATTTCATAGGACGTCTTTTTGAAATTCGTCGTTTTTCCATATTTGATAGTATGTGTCTACTCGTTTTGTACCCTTTTTTGTAATTTTCTTCTTTATTAACAGCGACATCTGGATTTCCTATTTAAATAAAAATTCTTCTAAATACAAAGAATTTTGTTAAAATAAATAAATAATAGGAAATGCGGACATCTATTGCTCAAAACACAAAATTTTTACTATTGAGTTAATAAAAATCAGTAAAAACATGCTTTTTATGATAATAAAAATGTGACTTATGTAATAACAGAGTCATATATTATGTACGTTATGGATTAAGTATGAATATTTCAATGAAAAGTGATATTTCAAAAGTATTATGAAATTAGTTAAAAACCATTTATTTTAAACTAAATGAATAAAAGATTTATATTTTTAATGAAATAAATGGGATTTGAAAAACTATTGGAAATTTATCAACATAGATGTATCAATATTACAATCAGTACCTTGTATGCAAAATGGAACAATTAGCAATACTTTTTTGTACCCGAAAAATGGTCGTTGCTTTTTTTAAGGTTAAAAAGTAGATTACGAAATATTCCTATATAGAGATGCCAAACCCTCGCTTATTGCATAGCAGAATTTTCTTATAGGAAAAGTTATTTTTTAAATCCGCAGAATGTTCCAATTTAATAAAACATTTTCTGTATTAAAACACCGGTACCCAAAATGCCGGAGACTTGGCAGCTCTGCCTATAACATTTTAATTAATCACGGTACTTTTTTTAATCGGATTCAAATTTAGTGAAGACAACGTTTTTTGGCCGAAAGCAGCTTTTTTCCACATGTGTAACTACGATACAATTCCTTGATGTTGACTTATGAATGTTTTGACTTATGCTATTATTGCTTCCTCTCATTTATTTATTTGAATTTTAAATAAGATGACTCAAAATCGTGTTTTTTAAATATACAAAAAAAAAAAAAAAAAAAAAAAAAAAAAAAATGCATTTTGAGAGAGGGAGAAAAGGATAATATTTGGCGATTTATTACCTGCGTTTGGCTAAGTGTCTTACTACCTTGTATTTAATACTCTTCACAATACTTCGCTGTTATATGGGCTTAGGCGCTTTTATAAAAAGTTTGACGTAATTCGGGCTTAAGAAAGTGAGTTTTTTACTGAATAATACAAATAAATGAAAGAAACTAAGAAATACTAATAAAAGAAAAATGAAGCATTATATTCATCTATGTATATTTAAAAATTCATCTGTTAGCACTAATTAGATAATTTATGTGCAGGGGTGGGGAAATTTTCCAAATTCTTACCAGCCAAGGATTTATTTCGCCAGCCCGCAAGATGCAACACACGCAGTTGAAAATAGTTATGACAAAATCGCACGCGATTACAGGCAAAATTACTATTACTACAATGCATTTTCATAATTATTTTTTGTATAATATTAAGAAATATATGTAACAAAGGTAAGATTAATATTAGATAGAACTTAGTACCATACTTACACTGTAATAATTTGGAAAGTTAAAATATCTAAAATAATAAAAAAGTGTTTCTGATAATGTGCCTATTGCCTACAGTTTTTCAAAAACTAAAAATGCACTCGCCTTATGAGAAAATCCACTCGCCACTAGCGAGCAAAATGATGTATTTCCCCACCCCTATTTATGTGTATATAATAGGAGATAAATAGCTTTTGATTCTGTATTTCTATGCTATAAAGCATTAACGTTTGTGTGTTTTTTCGTTAGCATTGGGAGTACCTAGCCGATTTAAAAAATAACGTGGGCAAAAAATATTGGTAACCATCTTTGCTGCAAAATATACTATATTTTGCGTAGGAACAATAATCACCATCAATGCACGAGCAAAAAAAGTTCTAAAATTGAGAATTCTTTGATGTTGATATGACTAAAATTAATTTTTTTTTTTTTTTTTTTTTTTTGTGGCAACTTTTAAGATATAATGTTCTCGTTATGAACAATTTCTAAAACATTCGACAATTTAATTTCACATATTAAATATTTTTTTTTCTAGAAAAAGTTTTAAACCCAATTTATTGAGAATATTGCAATTTCTAGGATACTGTTGGGGTCAGAAACTATAACTTTGGCATCACAGTAACTTATAAGATGTAAGTGCTGGTTTAGGACAAATTTTTAAAAAAGGATTCCTTAACTCTTATCGACAACCTCATTGCATCCGTGGAAAACAGATATTCAACATTATAAACTATTCGGACGGATTTCACACCATATAAAATACACTCCACTTCTCTTCAAACATAATAGTTTATGTTATTTATAGTTTCTCAAATCGGTGCGAAGCTTCTGTTTATGCTCATGACATCATTTCAAAGAGCTATATTTCCAATATAGGAAAATTTGGTGTTTTATTTTCTGTATTACTTTTAGCATTTTGTATATTTCCAATTTTATATCCATGCATTGTTTGCTTTTCTTTTATAAAAATAGTATATGCAACAAGATTTTGTAGTTCTACGATTCGATATGCTTATTTTCATCATTATATTTTATCACAATGAATGACCAATTAAAGGTAACATCTCATTTTCTTTACTTATCGCAAGTTATTAAATGTGTATTCTCAGCAATATCGCTCAGACTAATCCCTCTGAGGGAAGTCCTAGTCCATAATTTATTAAATCAAACCATAAAGAGATATTTTTAAGATATCACATATGTGAATAACATTAAAGTATTTTAAATGTATTAATAGAATTTATTAAGGGGTATAAAACATATCAATGTTAGCGGAAGTTTGTAAGGAGTGAAATGCTTCTTATTTAGTCAAAAAATGTAGGCGGATATAACCATAAAATAACATTAATAAAATATATTATATTTTTCTCACTTAATATCAAGAGCTATTCGTTTATTGGCATAAAATTTATTTTAAATAACAAAAGGACAAATAAATTAGTAAAACATTAATAAAAATACAAATAAATAATCTAATTTAAAATCATTTGTTGACTTCAACAAACAAGTATAGAGTGTTTAATGTCAAGTGAGTGTAACATTTATGTTCATCTATTATTGGCATTTATCTTACAGTTTCTGTATAGTTCTTTGTCGACAGGATAATCAAGTAGTACCATACAGGGTTAGAAATTAGCGGTCGTTAGTCGCCAAATGCAACTAAATTATTGCATTTGACGACTCAAATTTGACGACTAGCTTTTTCCCACTTTATTTTTTGTTTAAAAAACGCTCTCATTCTTTAGCGCAAAATGTTTTTTACATAGTCGTTTTGTCACGTCTGAAATAGCCTGTTTCTTTCTTTGTTATTCTTTTTTTTCCTTCTTTTTCAAACACATGCTACTGATACTTTTATGGAAAACAGGTGTTCTTCACGTGCGTGCAGTGGGGGGTGGGGGGGGGGGGGTTCAATAGGATTTGTCCATCACCTCCTAGCTGACTTCTTTTTAACCAATAACTGATAAAACTGACCAGAGAGGCACCTGTCTCTAAAAAGCTTGCGCACTTAGTTCAAAAGCCTGGTTTAAAACTGCTATGCACCTGTCAATCACCTCTAAGCTAACTTGATTTTAACCAATAACTAATAAAACTTACCTTAAAAACCACACCCTTAAAATTATTGCACTACTTGTTTGAAAGCATGGTTTAAAATTGATATTTGAGTTCAGTAGTATAGCTTCTAGATGACACGAGTGTTTAAAAATGGCGAAACGCGATATAACTTTGTTTTTTTCCTTACCATTTCCAAATAAACGTTTAAAAATCGAAAATAAAGAACCGCTAAATTCTAACAATCAGAATTCTAAATTAATTCGCAAAGAAGTCAGCAATTCAACATTCCTAAAATGGAAAAAAGAGCACCCATGGCTCATTCAAGAAGAAAATTTGATGCTATGTACCCTATGTAAAGAATATGCTAAACCGGAAGACAGGGGCGCGCCAGCAGTATCCAGCGCCTGTGTGCAGAATTTCAATTGGCGCCCTTTATAATTCCTGCTCTTCACCCCTCCCCCCCCCCCCCGAAAATAAAATTTTATGAAAAAAAATTTCTGGGTAGATCTATAAATGTATATTTGTCAAAGAGGTCTGTACAAGCAGAATTTTCAGACCCAGATTCAAAAGTTCGATCCGGCACGGACTGTTTATATTTTTACGCATTTCTAAGCCCGACCCGTACAGAAATCAATGAAAACAGGCCCGTCCCGACTCTTTCTGGCCCGGCACAATTTCTACTATTTTTAAAAATTTTTATCATACATTTAAGATTTCTTTAAAAAATATTGCATACATATTTATGATATGATTTTACAGTATATTTTACGGAAAATACACAATAATAACATTAATGCTTATTTAGATTCCGAGACTTTCAAGATTCAAATAAAGATTCATTAAAAAATTAATGTGGTTCAGAATAAAAGAAATAAAAGAAAGTTAAAAACATCCTAAGTTTTGAAGCTGTATAATAAATGTAGAAAATATTTCTATATCATTTTATTAAAGATTCCAAATCCAAATGCATTCTCAAATCGAAAGGAATTATTTTCTGATATATTTCTGAATTCGTTTCTTTTTCGGAAACACATAAGATTAACAGGGTTTTTTTTAAATTCAGAAACTATGTAATCTAATGGCGTTATATATATTTTAATACAAGCAATTAAAAAAAATTCTGTCAAAGTTAGCGTTTTCAATAGAATTTCCAGAAGCGACAGCATGGTAAGGGAGAAAAATCTGCAACCATTCGACAAGAATCTCTTATATCTCAACAAGGTTATGCAAGTATCTTATTTACCGAAATTGAAAAACACTATTCATTTCCAAATCTCTTCAATAGCTCAGGCTTGTCAATTTTTTTCTTTAATATCCATAGAGTACGTTAAAATAAGTTCTTTAGTTCTTTACAAACCATATTGTCTGTTCTACACATCTTGAGAATAATTAAGTCGACTCCCGGCTCGGCTTACTATATGTACAAAAATAATTCAAATCTGATATCTCACCGGCACAAGTCTGCTAAAAAAATGTTAAGCTCAGGTGAGATGCAACGTAACTGTCCGATGCTGATCTCTACACTGTACAAGTTATATTTCTGCATTGATGTTGTCAAATTGATATCGGAACGTGACGTGCATTTATACTTATCCTCATTAAAGTCATATTCATTGAAAACAGCCCTTATTTCACCGTTTCTGGTGAAATCTTTATAGCGAGCCGGTAGGCCCGTTAAATTTTTTTATCAACCCGTTCAATTTTTTTGTCTTCCTGTCTCGTTAGAAAATTCGGAACCATTCCGCCCGTCCAGGTACGGGCCTAGGGCCAGGTCCGGGTCTGTGCATATCTCTAATCTGTCCCAACAAAGTTCAGGTTTTATTTCATTTATTACATAAAATTTATGGTTTCATGTATGTTTAAATTACTTGAAAGATTAGGAAGATTTACATTTATGTAAATAAAATTCGAGTCATTGAAAAATAAAAGTCATTGTAATTCATTGCAGTCATTGTATACAGTCATTCAAATAAATAAAGTCATTGAAAAATAAAACCTGTCTGTATCAGAATCCTTCATTAAACGATAAAATTAATTATATCAGAGAAAATAATACAATACAATGACAATACATTGCATCTATACTTATGAAATTGAATTGTTTATCGTCTCTAATATATATATTTATATTAACAAAAATATATGTTTGTCATTACTCTGCAGTTTTGTGAATAACTAAGCGAATCTACCGTTGATAGAAGCAGTGTTGAATTCAGACACTTTTCTCTGGGAGGGACTTCTAAGGCTCCGGGGGGAGGACATAATAGAGTTCCGGGAGAGAAATTACACTTTTTGACCATTGAAAACCCAAAATTTTAAATTTTCCGGGGGGACATTTTATTGCTCCGTGGGGGGTTGTCCACCCCGGGCCACCCCCTGAATTCAACACTGGATACAGGTCTGAAAATTTGGATAAGGATAGACAAGGGCGCATCCAAATGTAACTAAGGCTCTAATTTTTTTTTTTTTTTTTTTTTTTTTTTTTTGATAATTACTCGAATTACAGGTCAAAACCATAATGTTAAACGCAAAATGGCAAACTTTTTATTCTTTAAAGCAATCTGGCCTCTGCATTTCTATAGACGTTAAGCGGTTATTTACACAAAAAAAAAAGCGTATCGTTCGATTCTTACTGAATTTTGAAATTGCCATGCATAGATCGCTATGGAAGTACTAAATAAATAAATAAATAAAAGTCTCATCTTTCCGATTTCAACGATATTTTTCGTTACTTTTTCAAAATACTTTTTGATTAAGCCGCGATTCGCGTCAGTTTTCAAGTTTTTCCGTTTTTCTAAAGTTTTAAAATTAAAAAAAAATCTTTGATTCATTTTAAGGATTTACCAGAAATGTTTTTTCTCTTAGTGTAATTTTTCTCAAGATATCGTTTCCTGTCTCAGAGGTATGAATTTTAAATATCATTTCGCGTTATATAAAAAAAAATTTGAATTGAAATTTTTATATATGTAAATTCCAAATATGAAATACAATCTCGAGATTCGCTTCAAAAATTAGACCGGAGTACTGTATAGAAGGAAGTAGTGTCCACGCAACTGGAGCTTCGTTTGGATAGATTTTCATTAAAAAATGAAAAATCATATATAAAGTCGAAGTTGTATCTGCCGAAGGCAATGCTGTTGACAATATTAGTCTAGTTTGAAAAGGATTTCATTTAAAAATATAAAATCAAAACAATCTGACAGTGTTGTGTCAAGAATATATGCTGCTGAATACACTGCGCCCCCACCATTTCCTCTCCCCATTTCTAGGTTCGTTCAGAAAATTTTTCGTTTAAATGCATAAAATTATTCAATTCTTGGCTTTTGTAAGGTTATTATCATTTACAACATTAGTCGGATCGGTTAGAACGGGGACTTAAGACTGTTCATAAATCTATATTTTTCCGTTCATAATGCAGAGGTCATTGTAGTTCCTAATTTATTTATGGCCCGAACAGTGGCAAAGAGATTCTGCTTTTTAAAAAAATGTTGCTCTAAGGCAGGGTTGGAACATGTCTTATTTCTCCCAAATAATATCTCTATACAAATATTTACGTTTCATCGTACGTTTTTTTTTTTTTTTTCTCTTTTTTTTAAAATTTATTTATAAGACTATCTTATTTTGGAATTGAATAGTGTAACAAATAAAACTTATTATTTTGCAAATTAAAGAGGAAATTTAACAACTTTCAAAAATTTTTTTAGCCAACTATGCATTAAAAAATTAAAGCAGTACAATTTTTTTAAATTCCTCTTGCATTATTTATTAACATCAATCATTATTATTAAATATTAATATTTATTTCTTGAATATCACCTTCCTTAGCTTTTTTGAAATAAAATATTGCTGTTTTAAAATAATTATTAATCTCAAACTGCAAACTTTTATTTTTATATGGCAATAAACTATTTATAAGAAATGAAAAAGAAAATTTTATCTTCCCGTAAGAAACTGGCTTTTCCATCATTGATGAACAAACATAATTGCAAGGATACATTCACCAAAATTAATTGGCACAAGCATATTTTTTATTTGATTTGGATATTACAAAGTAAAATATAATATAATATAAATGTTATTTACAACAAACCTTACGAATGAAAATGTCATACTGGCTTTGTCACTTTTTGTCACATTTTACAAAATTAAATATGAATTCTCATTTAAAAAACATGTCCTAAGATGGGACATTTTCCTTATTAATTAAATTCGTTTATTAACCTATAATTTTAAATATTGCCATTGAACTTATTTTTTTTTTAACTGTGTTGAAATGTTTCAAGATGTTTTTCTGAGAATTTCCATTTTGTATTAGCGAAGCATAATTTGTAAAATTATTCTTGTTAAATTTGTCGCATTCCTCATTTGCTTGTGCATGATTTAGTTGATTTTTAACCGGGCTGGGTCAGTCCTATTTTCACTGATTTTTGCATAAGCCGAATCACAAACTTGGAAAGTATAAACGGGCCAGACCTGGGCTTGGAAATTCCGGTTTGTGTGTTACATGTTTTGAGACATGATGTGAATTATGGCGCTTTTCACAGTTTGCAACTACATGAGATGCGCCTCTGTATATTAAAAGGTTGGACAGGTTAACGTCTAAATCACTTATTTAAAGATTCAGATGTCAAATAAAACGAAATAAATAAAGAATTAAAAAAAAAGGGATTAAACACCTATAAAATAAAATAAAAAAGCTTGTCTCAAGTAAACCTAATCTGAACAAACATAATTCAGATGTCAAGAAAATGTAATAATTGTGACGCAGTCACATTATCTTGGACTCAGAAATATAAGTAATCAACTGTTTTCGAAATAAACATTCATACGATAAATTATATAAGGTTTCTAGGCACGTGAAGTCTTTAATCTAGTATCCAGATATCAGAATTAAGTATAAAGTTCATCTCACCCTTAAGAAAGAAAAAGCTACATCTTAATCACTCGATAAGAAAAATACGCGTAAATTCTAATTAACCATAATCACGCGCGCTTTTAATCTAGAAACAAATAGCAGAGTTCATTTGAGATGCGATTGATATACTCGGATATATATACAGATAGACACGAGAGCAAAATATAATGAATCGATGAATATAATATAACATTACTAAGTAAAGGAGAGGGTAGTGCGTGAGTGTTGTGCATCATTAAAAGGACCAAGATGCCTATTGAATCGGCCCCAAAGTCTACGGTCAACATATTCCTGGGTAAGTCCATACTGATATATCTCCATCTCTCTCTTTTATTGTAAATTGTAGATGTTTTATTTTATTAGTATACGTTTAATTAATAAACCAATTTAGTCCAAATTTCTCTACTTCTTTAATAACCACTATACACGGCCCCCCCAATTGGGGCGCTTTTACATTTGGTGCCTTTTATCAGGATTTTTTTTTTCCTGTAATCAGAATTTTTAGCCGGGGTTATAATTATATATGTATATATGGTTTCCTACTTTGGCCGGGAAGGTCTCATTCTCTCCAATAAAGAATATAGCATGTGCAATGTGCGGAAAGTAAAAGAAATGATTTCCCTTCTTGTGTAAACATATTTTTTTTTTTATCCTGCTGTTTTATATAATTAGTGGATTCTTTCAAAAATATAAACTTAATCACTGTTCCGAAATATTATATCCTATTAATTATATATGTATCCGTATATAACATAATTATTCCTTCTTTTTTCTGTCTTTTTCTCTTTTTTCCGTTTTGCTTATCATGATGGATTATTGGGCTACATACACATCCTTTCTCATTAATTTTATATGTATTGTCAAGTGTGATGCATAATTATACTTTTTTTTTCTTGTGTATATATGTGCAATTAAGTTTCTTGAATTATTATAATTAAACAATTATTATTATTATAAAGGGAATTTATAGATAAATATACAATGTCAGAAACACCGAATAAAATCGCTGGCTATCAGAATCTTGTTAATAATTTCGATGGGGATTTGTTTTCGAATGTAACATTCTTTATAAATAATATCGAATCTATCGGGACCCTGGCTCAGTGGGATGATGCTGAACTTATTGTAGTTTTTAAAAGCAAACTCCGCGGCCCCGCATTGCAATTTTTCATTGATGACCCAGAATTAAATCAGGAGAAAGTCTTTAAAAATGTTAAGGAAAAGTTCCTAAAATATTTCGATCAAAAGACCACTTTAAGTCAACGTCAGCAGTTGTTTTCAAATTGTAGGCAAGCGCCTGGAGAATCTGTCCGATCTTTCGCTACTAAGGTTGCAAATCTAACCGCAAAATACTTTGGCGCAGGTAATATTTCTAAACCAGACGTACTTCCCATAGTTGACCAGACAAAACTCGCGAAGTTTTTAGAAGGGTTGCAACCTTCCCTCAAAAATTTGGCTATTAATCGCAATCCTAAATCATTCGATGAAGCGGTCGAACAGGCTCAATTGGATGAAATTAATTCACAGTTTTCAGCGTCTGAGATCGTTCCAATTAATACATTTAATTCAACTCAACAGAGCAACATAGAAGACAAATTAAATAAAATAGTTGAGAACCAAAATAAAATGACGGAACGTCTAGTTCATTCGCTTTCAGAGCAAATGCAAAACTTACGTGTCCAATATACCCCCCGTGCTCCGCGAAATTTTACATTCGCACCCAGACATACGCAACCATCATCGTTGCACTGTGTTTTATGTAATCGCAATAACCACCTATCCCATCAATGCTATTCGCGAAATCGAAATTCACATTTCAATCAACCCAGGATTCGCAATCCGCAGCAGAATGCGAGATCAACAGACTACGTTGGTAATACACCTTATCAGTCCAGGTCATTTACCCCTCGCCAGCCACAAACTACCCAATATAATAGAAACAAGCCTTTAAACTCCAATCGGGGTCGATAACATCAAAAGGGCCCCTATCACCTCAGGTTAAAACAAACACATCTTGTTTATCAGGAACAGCGGAATATACTATAGGCAAATACAGTCCCTTGCCTATCATTGAAATTAGAATTGGAAATAAAATTTTTAATGGGTTATTAGATTCTGGAGCAAGTGCCTCTTTGTGTAGTTTTTCCGCTTTTAAGCAAATAACTCCATATCTCATACAAAATAATAATACAAATCCCTCCATTAAAATTTCAACTCTGACTGGCAATGAAATAAAACTACATTCTACTGCAAACATGCCCTTAACTATCGGAAATAAACGTTTAAATTTTAATTTTTTAATCACACATTCAAATTTCAGTCCCGAATATGACTTTATTTTGGGATTCGATTTCATGTCTTTATTTAAATGTCACATCAATTTTGATAATAAGACGGTTTCATTTCGGGGTGATCAGATTCCTATATGTAAATTTGGACAGCAGAAAATTAATGTCATACATGTAAAATCTTATGCAAAATTAATTCGCAAACTTAAAATTCCTCCACTGCAATCCGCAGTTGTTCAAATTAAATCTAGCCAAAAATTGCCTATTGGTACGCCTGTATTATTAGACCCCCTACCTTCTCGTCACGACTTAGAATTACATCACTCTGTTTCTACTATCACTAAAGAAGGAACAATTCCGCTCATTATTAATAATTTATCGCATAATTCTACCCTTCATTTGAATAAAAATACCAAGATAGCGCATATTGATTCACATATCGATATTGCTTCAAGTACCTCTATAGCAGACAAACGGAGGCGAGATTTAAAAATTTCCGACTTTAATTTATCTAATATTCCAATTGAAGCAAAATCAAAATTAGAGGCGCTCATTTTTGAATATGCCGACATTTTCAGTACTTCCTTAAAAACTATTGGAAAATGCACTTTGGAAGCCCCCCCTATTGAACTAACTGATACTTCACCTATTCAATGCCGATCATTTCCTGTACCAGTTGCGTTACGCGATACTCTTCGAAATGAGATAAAAGAGTTATCGGAGGCCGGCATTATAGAAAAATCTAACAGCCGCTATTCTTTTCCTCTTATTTTAGTAAAAAAAAAAAACTGAAGGTAAATTTAGACTTGTAATTGACTTTCGCAAATTAAATGAAGTAACAATTTCTTCAAATTATAAATTACCACTTATTTCTGATATTCTAAATTCTTTAAGAGGTGCTAACTATTATAGTACTTTGGATGCAAATTCCTCCTTTCACCAAATAAAATTACGCGACGAAGACAAACAGTTAACCGCGTTTTCAAGTCCTTACGGAAATTTTCATTATAAATTCCTCTGTTTTGGATTAAAAAACTCAGCACAGGTCTTTCAAGAAACAGCAGATACAGTACTAAATGGTCTTCAACCAGAAAATATTGCTACATATATCGATGATATTATTGTTCCTGCGAACACCATTGATGATTCAATAAGAAAATTAAGATTAGTTTTTGACCGTTTTCGGCAATACGGTTTAACTTTAAATCCCTCGAAATGTCAATTTCTCCAACCTAGCATAAAATATTTAGGACATGTTGTTGACAAAAATGGACTGAAACCCTTACCTGAGACTCTCACATCAATCAATCATTTCCCAGTACCTACCACGGTACGCAAATTAAAACGGTTCTTAGGTTTGGCAAATTATTATAGATCGTTTGTAGAAAATTTTTCTGATATTGTTATTCCACTAACAAATTTAACGAAAAAATATTCTAAGTTTCGGTGGACGGACGAAGCTCAAACTGCCTTTGACACAATTAAACAAAAATTACTATCTGACGTCATGTTGAAACATCCGAATTTTAATGATGTCTTTTATCTAAATACGGACGCTTCTTTAGAGGCTGTGGGTGCAGCCTTATTACAGAAAGATGAGAATGGAATTTTGAGACCCATTAACTATTTTTCTTGTAAGTTGAAACCACATGAGAAGAAATGGCCCGCTATTGAGCTCGAGGCATATGCTATTTTATTGGCGATTCGACATTTTAAAGTTTACTTATATGGTCGAAAATTTATTTTACTTTCTGATTGTAAATCACTTAAATATTTAAAAACTCTTGATTCACCTGCTAATAGATTATCCCGTTGGTTACTTGAATTGTCGAATTATGATTATCAATTCGAACACATTAAAGGTTCGACTAATTATTTAGGCGATTTGTTATCCAGAGATGTATGTCACTCCGTCAACGTTGTTAAGGCAGATATTCCAGATCTCGAAAAAATACGATTCGAGCAACGTGCAGATCCATCTTTGAAACTTATCATCGATTATTTGGAAAATAATTCGCAAACATGTCCAGAGAGAACGGATGACTATTTCCTCGAAAAGGGTATTCTTAAACATTTGTCTCATAGGAATAGTCATGCGGCCCGGAATGATTATTTTGAACAAATCGTAATTCCAAAAAAATTAATTCCTTATGTCTTGGAAGGTTCAGAAACAGTGCATTTTGGTTTTTTCAAGAATTATCGAACTATTAAGGAAAAATTCTATTGGAAAAATATGTATCGCGACATTAAAAACTTTTCCTATTCTTGCACTAAGTGTATTGAAAAAAAAGGCTTTAATATTACCAAATCTCCCTTGATGAAATTCGATACACCAACCCAACCTATGGAGCGGTTAAGCCTCGATATCCTGGGACCCTTAAGTATGTCTGAATCCGGGAATAAATATGTACTTACAGTGATAGATCACTTCACAAAGTATTCTGTATTTTTTGCCCTCTCTGACATTACAGCAGATACAATTTCGGCAAAATTACTGCAGGTTATAACTGTTTTTGGAGTACCTCAAGCGATTTTGACGGACCTTGGAAGAAATTTTCAAAGTCAATTATTTTCTAGCCTAGCCAAAAAACTTAATATTCGCAAACTTCGAACTTCCCCGTATCACGCCCAAACGAACTCAGCAGCAGAACGCCTCAACTCCAGCATTAAAAACAGCTTAACATGCCTTTCAGAAACAATTACCGATTGGGACACTTATTTAGATTATTATAATTTTATTTATAATAATTCTTATCATGACACTACACATGAGAAGCCATCCTTCCTCATGTTTAATAGAGACTTAAATTTACCATTTCATTTATTTGAAAAACCACCACGTCATCATTACTTCCCATGTGAAAATTATGTCGAAGAGAACCTTTCCAAATTACACTATGTATATCGTAATGTATATAAAAATTTGGAACAAGCTTCTGAGAAACAATCTCAGTTTCGCGAAAAGATTGCAACGTCTAAAGTATTTCATATAGGTCAAAAGATTTATCTATATACCCCTGCTACTACACAATTAACGGGAAGAGCTTTTTCAAAACATTTTAGTGGACCATATCGTGTAATCGAGAAGCATTCTAACCTAAATTATACGATAATTCACGTAAATAAGCCTTTCGCCAAACCAGTCAAAGTTCACGTTGACAGAATGTTTTCATATGTCGAAAGACGGCCTGATCTGCAAATTCCCACGACTCCAGGTAGCACTGAACATAAATCATCATTTCCATCCTCCCAAAATGATAATCTCGCACCGCCTCAACCTAAGAATGACTTTTCTCTTTATGATAGTGATACGGAAATTGATGAGTATATTCCACCTTTTATCGCATCCTCTAATGCAAATAGAAACCAAGATGGGCCCGAAACCAGTCAAACCTCCACAGATCCCTTACCGGAAGTTCCCCTTGACACACCGGCAGATAATACGCCTCCCCTGTCTGATCAGCAATCAGTTACTCCTTTAAGGTTACGTAAAGTTGACGATGGGACTTGGAATTGCGAAAGAGCTCGCGGGCGAAATCGTGCTTCTAGTTCGGAGATAAACACTAACTCTTTTTCTGACAGACTGATAAATTGGGCGATTGGTTCAGGCACGGGCACACAAGAAAATAAAAACATAATTGATAAAATTTCCGATGTCCTAGCGGACAAACTAGATACAGTGGGTAATATTCAGAAAAAGTGGATAAAACCTCAAAAGACTAGATATTTTTATCGACGGAATTAAATATCACAGTTATGAAAGAAATTTTCTTTATTCGTTTTTTTTTCTGCCTCTTTTTCGTTCCAACAGCCCAATATTTCATTTATTTAACTATACTCTCTAATAGATTATTAGTTCAACAATATTCTCGAATATTCTCAACAACAAATAGTACTGATTTTAATAATATACAGCCGTTCTTACTTGGTTCTCTATTAAATATTATCATTTACTAAATCCTTATAATTTAGTGTACTATAGTTTTAGTTTTCCGGTATCCTTTGTCAGATGCGCGCGACCTGTCATTGGATTACTAATTGTTTTTTTTTACATTTGGAATTATATTTTGTGCTGGCGTAAAATCAATTCCTTATGTGATTATTCAGTTAGGTAAGGAAGACTAAATATTCTTATAATTTAACATATCCAAAATATATAATAATAATAATAATAATAATAATAAAGCATTCAACAGTGTTCCAGTAAATTATCCTGAAAAAAAAAAAAAAAAAAAAAGAAGTTTGATGTCATTCAATTAACATAATTATAAATTCATATGTATATAGATTATTTACCCCCCCCCCCCCACAATTTTTTTTTCAGTTTCCTTGTGTTATTTTTTTTTCTTTTTCATCTTCTTAGTTAAACAGTTACGGTTTGTTATCGCCAACTATCATGCAGAGGCAGTGTAAACAAATTTATCGAAGATAACTTTCGTTTTTCTCCTTTATTTTCGTCTTCTTGCTACTCCGAAGCGATATGTTCAGATTATCAACTATTGACAATTCTTTCATGTATAAATTAATAAACAGATTAACTTTGTTTAAACATTTTTTTTTTATCTTCTCTCTTTTCCCCCCAATAAAATGAACTTGTGATTTTTATTAGAATTTTCAGCCTTTAAGTTTTGCATTTTTTATTTTTTTTTCCTTTCATTTTCCCTTGCGTAATATGGGAAATCATTTCTTGCTTATCTCATTCAGATAATCTTTGTGCTAAAATTTTCTTTCAAGTAAGAGATAAATTTTATAACACAATATACTAACCTTAATTATAAACCGATAATTAAAATAATAATAATAATAGTAATAATAATAATAATTTTTCGAGAGATAAGGCTAATTAACACTATCATCAGTAGCATTATTAATAATAATAATAATAAATATTTTCTCACTTTGTTCAAAAAAAAAAAAAAAAAAAAAAAAATCAATTAATAGTTTATGGAATTTAATCTTAATACATGTTTAAGTTTTATTTTGCTAGGATAGATAAAATAAATAAATAAATAACATATTTAAATGTGAGATGGAGTATTATCATATTCTTCCCAGGAGGATTCCTCTTCATTTTTATGATGGTCCCTCAGGTTCTAGCCATCCAGATTTGCCACAGAAATGCAACATCAGCTAGTTATGACTGCGGAAACATTACGGCTAGCACCTTGGAACTTTTGGACCTACCAGTGGATTCCTGCCAGGCCATTAACTGTGAATTTTGCATCACAGGAACGAGGACATACATCCTACATCAAAATTCTCTCCTACACCCAGCTGCCTTCTTTGAGAAACCCACCAATGCCGACGGTATTCTGGACACTTTCCTATGTTCAACAGCCGATACCAGAGGTGACATGATTCCTCTCCCATGCGAGTGTTCAACGAACTGTTCAGGTACAGCAGATTTTTGTTCAAATTTTCCCTGTGTCGATGAAGCCCCATGCCGATGTAAGGTTCGGAAAGTACTATACGAGATGTCTCATCTCTCTTCTACCGGTATCATCGTCAATCCTACCTTGATATCTTTACAGGTGTGTCTCTTCAAAATACCCAAGAAAACCCGGCGATCACGTCAACTTCAGGAATATGAAGGGGCTACATTTTCTAATCATAATTTATCCATTTCGTTTCAAGATCCAATCGTTACACTTCCAGAACCAGGAAAACTCATAGCACGAGTGTCTGGAAATGAACTAATTTTATCTATCCAGTCAGAATTACAGGTTGTTTTGCCACCTGAGTTCGTAGCATTTAGAGACACCCTTACATTAATTTTTATTTCAAATTCAGGGAAGGCAGTCCATGGCGACATTTCCCTTGAAGGAAAGACTGTTTGTCGATTATCAAGCTGCATCCTTTGCAGAGACTTTTTGTTTTATATCAAATGCTGGCCTGCATATATTACTTATTTGTTTTATGGTACTGTTACAATTTTCGTGCTAAGTATATTGTGCCTTCTAAAATGGGCCTGCAAAGGAATTTTGATCTCCCTACGGTCAGTGATCCTCTTAATTCTTACTACCCTAGCATTTATTAAATCTTTACTTCGATTTTTTCTTCTAGTCGGAGCTTTGCTAGGTACGACAATAAGAAATTATATTCTCTCATTTCACCAATTTTTGGAAAATCGCAACCCCCAGCGTCGACCAGCTATGATGCATTCTATACTTTTATTTTTAAGCCTTCTAGCTTTAACTCAGGCTGACTGTTCAACTCATGCACTTTTGAGCTCAGACATAAAAAATTGTCAAAAACAAACTGACCATCAAACTTGTCAATTATTCACAACGGCAGAGATAACGTTAAAAGGATTAGGTTACGAATCATGCATTTGGTTCCAAGATAAAAATGATAATGATATTTTTCACATGAAACTGAAACTTGTGTCAGCCCAATGTTCGTTTTCTTCGAAGAGAAAATATTTCACATTTCCTGTGAAGCATTATACCATTTCGCAACTCGCGTGCCCTCAAAATTATTATTGCGCCTGGGGCGAACATTGTAAAAATGATAAACATTTTGAGGCACTCACGGAAGAAAGTTTAGAATATCCAGGCTTCACGAGCTGCCAGCCGTCTAGCGTGGGTAGTGGATGCACAATTATTTCCCGTATGGGATGTTTATTTTATAGGGTATACTTTATTCCAGACTTGCTGCATTCCTATGAAGTACGACAATTATCAGGTCACCAATGCACATATACCATTTCAGTGGAACGTTCTCTTAACAATACTGTTGAGACTATGACATTTCATTCTTCTACAATAACAGCTGACGGTATTAACATAGACATCCTAGGAGCATATAATCAAGCTCCTATACATATTTCGGATTCGCTCTTATTACGAGTGGGAGATGCTTCTGAAGCTTACCTAGTCCCATCAAGTCCTTCTAATCGTCCTATAGCTGGATTAGTGGGCCAGGTTCAAGCAAACACTAGTTATACTACAAACTTTTTATTTGACCGAAATATGGTACAATGTACTTTTTTCGAAACTACTCTTCGATGTATGCAAACGCCAGATGCGTTGGAAGCACTTTATGCCACAAATGAGCGGGCACTGCCTCTTACACATGATTTACATCTTCTTTCTATGGAAAAAGGGACTTTAAAATCCCAACTCCTATCTTCAGCTCCGGTTCACCTGCAACTTCATTTTCAGGACTATAAAATAACAGTACAGAGCATTGATATCTGCCCACGTCTAACTGATGCTGTTTTTAAAACGAAAGGATGCTATGCTTGTCAGATTCTTTCCGAAATGACTTTTTTCGCTTTTTCATCATGTCATGCAGGGACTATTTCTCTAGAATTTCAAAAAATTTCAATTTATACACGTAGTATTAATTTAGGAACTGAGCCACAGGAATATTCTATAAAATTTTTAGCTGATGAGAAATGCTACGATGAAAAGATTTGTTTGGTTTCGAGAAATATGAGACAGTGCCAAAAAATTTCCTTTTGTCTCTCTGAACCCAGCCTGCACTTAATTCAGTTAAATACTTCATACACTAAATCATTTTCTAAAAGTGATTCCTCGGGCTCAGGCTTCTTTAGTTTTCTCTCCCTCCCCACTTTCAATAATGTTTTTATGTCATTAAAAATGTTGGGAGCGATTTTGTTGATTGTCTGTCTCACCATCACGATTTTTTCTACTTGTGTCACCTGTTGTAGAAGATAAGTTCTACGAATGTACTTATATATATTATTACTGTTTTTATTATAACTGTTTTTTGTTTTCCTCATAACAAACTCTTAAATGTCTTACCCTTAAAACCACTACTGCTAGTTTCACTAGTTATCAATTTTTTCCCTAACTATTCAACATGATTTATTCGTTATTCACTGTTTAAATTTTTTTTTCCTTTTTTATATTTTTATTTGTAAAATATATAATCAAAAAAAAAAAAAAAAAAAAAAAAAAAAAAATCCTTTTTTTTCACTTTTTATTTAGAATTTCAATTTTTTTTTCCCTAGTAGTTATACTCTACAAATTGGATATTTACGAGTTTGTATGTTCTTGCATTTATAGATTACTAATGGATGTATAACTTATATATATATATATTTTTCTTTTTTTTTACCCATTAAGTAGTTCTGCGAAACTACTCTTGTACTGTTATATGTATTCCTTTCAGAGAGATGGAGATTTCGGTAGAGAACCCTAAGCCTTAAATTATTTTTTTATTGTTTTTTTTTCGCGTGTGAATAGAGATGTGACGCAGTCACATTATCTTGGACTCAGAAATATAAGTAATCAACTGTTTTCGAAATAAACATTCATACGATAAATTATATAAGGTTTCTAGGCACGTGAAGTCTTTAATCTAGTATCCAGATATCAGAATTAAGTATAAAGTTCATCTCACCCTTAAGAAAGAAAAAGCTACATCTTAATCACTCGATAAGAAAAATACGCGTAAATTCTAATTAACCATAATCACGCGCGCTTTTAATCTAGAAACAAATAGCAGAGTTCATTTGAGATGCGATTGATATACTCGGATATATATACAGATAGACACGAGAGCAAAATATAATGAATCGATGAATATAATATAACATTACTAAGTAAAGGAGAGGGTAGTGCGTGAGTGTTGTGCATCATTAAAAGGACCAAGATGCCTATTGAATCGGCCCCAAAGTCTACGGTCAACATATTCCTGGGTAAGTCCATACTGATATATCTCCATCTCTCTCTTTTATTGTAAATTGTAGATGTTTTATTTTATTAGTATACGTTTAATTAATAAACCAATTTAGTCCAAATTTCTCTACTTCTTTAATAACCACTATACACGGCCCCCCCAATTGGGGCGCTTTTACATAATTTTTAGTTTAATAAAATTAAGAATTTTTTAAAAAAAATTTAATTCTTAACGGATATCTTAGGCGCCTTTATTACTTCGGCGCCTGTGTGCGCCGCGCACTTTGCACACTGGGTCGGCACGCCCCTGCCGGAAGAGACAAACTTTGTTAATGGATGTCCAGCATTGAGATATGAAACGGTAAGTAATTTCATTCTAAGAATAATTTGTTCTGTTATTATTTTTCTTTTATAAAATAATATTCACTGTCACTCATCTCTCCACTGAGTAAATTGCAAAATCGGGAACTATCAATTACTTGAACCTATTACTTAGCTTTATCGCCGATAATGCGAATTGAAATTAATTTCAAATTTCACTCACAATATTATCTACTTTGCATATTTTTTTTTTCCTAAGTTGATTATTCAGAAATACTATCAAAATGCGGCATTTTGAACCTAATTTCCGACGTCGCAATTCGGGAAAGTCGAAAAGTGTCGTCATGTGACACGAATCGCGATAAATAATTTATTTCCCAAAAACGAAAAACTCATCAGAACCACCCATCAGAAATAAATTGTTACTTTACGCGATATGTTCGTAAATATTTAAAATAAAATGCCCTAAGAAAATTTTAAATATTTTAAAATAAATAAAAAAATAATTAAATTTGAAAATAATTTCTAAAAGATGTATTTACCAAATATGGAAAACGCTATTCGATTACATTAGTTTCTTGGTAAGAAATCAACTCCCAATTTCATGCATTCTTAAACAAAAACTAATTTAATTTAGAAAGTAACTTTGGATCTTAGAACAGCCGGTGCACAAGTAGCCTCATTATAATTTCTTTTTCCCTCTTTAAAGCGAGAGCAACTATTCAAATTCTATTCATATTCAACCTCACATATAAAAAGAACTCTGCAAATGTTTCAGCGGAAAAAAGAAATTATTGCGCTGCAAGCAAACAGAATAAGTATACAAAAGAAAAATAAATGAAAAGCCAGCTCTGCTTGTGCTTTTCCTTACTATTAAAAAAAAAAAAAAAAAAATTATCTTCGTTGTTAATGGAGGGATTTTCTTGAAATTTTCAGCAAGTTGCAAGCATAGTAAATTACGCAGTGAAACAAATTTTTATTATAATGTAATAAGTGATTAGAAAATTAGAGCCTCTACAAAAATCACTCACTATAGAACAATTCTAAAGAAGAACCAATGTGGTTTGTTTTGTTTACTTAAACACCGTGAGGTTGGAAACGTTATCAAAATAAGATAATCTGCTTTGGATGGATAACATTTTGTTATGCAGAAAGAAACTGTGTGGAGATTTTTTTTTTTTTTTTCGTATTCTATTTTAAAAACATCCGTTATCTGGTAAGCATGCAGGATAATTGGCAATAGCCGTAATTATTAAGGAATGAATTGATGGAAACGGAATTTCGGCGTTCTTTCTCTTTTCGGCCGAAAACAAAAACATTGGAACTTTTTTTAAAATAATCAGTAATCAATACATACATAATTATTAATTATATGTTTTTATTAAATTTATATAATTATTAATTATACATGCTTATTAAATATTTATAATTATTAATTATAAGTGTGGCCAAAATTGGCTCTTAGTGCCTTAGTCCCAAAATTTTTTATTTTGGGATATAAATAAAAAAATTATAATTCCATATAAAATAAAACGTAATTAATTTATCAACGAATACAGAATAAATAAATAAATAAATAAATATATATATATATATATATATATATATATATATTATATATATATATTTTAATGTATAATTTAATAAAAGATTTACTTTTTTAGGGGGGAGAGAGGGATAAGTAGCATACTGTAATTTTATTTTGTTTTGCAACATCTCTATGTAGGTGAATAAATAACTTAAAATTAATAAGAAAAATTAAGTCATTTTTAAATTTTTCATCATTTTTACAGCACATAAAAAATATTTAATTAAAAAGTTCTGGCCTTTTTTAAAAAATTAATGAATTTTATTTTGAGTTTGTATTAAAATATTTTTTTTTTTTTTTCTGGTAAAAAAGCATAGTATGTCTGCTACGCATTATAATTCTTGCAAAGCAAAATTAGCCAAAGATAATCCATCTAAAGCACCACTGATGTCTGCAGTTAAGAAAATGGATTCCCAATTACGAATATGGAAAAGCTCTTCAATACAGCATATCTAATTGCTAAAGAGGATTATGCTTTTGATGACTTTCCCAGTTTATGTGCACTCCAACAAAAAATGGAATAAAGTTTGGCAACACATATGTGAATGATAAAGCAGCTAAACAATTCGTTAAATATATTGCAGAAAGCATGAGATCAGAAATTAAAGAACAGTTTTCTTCAATTGATTTTTTTTCTATGATGGCTGATGGATCCACTGACAGGGCAACAATATCATCAGAAATAATATATGTTTATTATTTGTATGAAGGAGATGTAAGATGTACTTTTATTGGTTTGAAAGAATGCGAAAATGAATGTGCTTCTGGAATAAAATCCACAATAGAAACTGCTGTACAAGAATTTATACCAGATTGGAAGGAAAAACTGGTTGCAGTCAGTTTTGATGGTGCTAGCGTAAACATGGGACCTGTTTCTGGTATTGTCAAATTAATGGAGGACGACTGTGGAGATTTAGCAACAGATCACTGTGTAGCACACAGATTAGAGCTAGCTTTAGCTGATGCACTAAAATGTGTGAGGTATGTTACTAATGTTGAAGACACAATTAAAGTAATTTATTCCTTTTACCACAACAGTGCCAAACGTACAAGGGAACTTAAATCGCTCTCCGAAATCCTTGATGAAAAAGTTTTGCGGCCTGTTGGTTTGCATGGCATTCGATGGTTGCAATCACGGCATCGAGCTGTTCAGGTTCTTATTAAGAACTGGCATGCAGTTATAATTCATATGGAACAGGTTGTTGCTGCTGAAAAAGAAAAGACAGAATGTGCAAAATTAAGAGGATATTTAAAAACCTTGAAATGTGAAAGATTTTTGAATTTCCTTCATTTATATGAAGATATTTCTCACATTCTTGCAAGACTTTCTGAAACTTTTCAGCAAAAGTTCTTGCTTCTGAGCGATTTTTTTGTAAAGTTTGAATCTAGTAAAGAAAGACTTTCAAAAATGATTTCTGAAGATGCAAAAAGCCTTCAGGAGTTTAAAAATGCCCAGAGTTTTCAAGGTACTGAAGTAAAGTATAAAGATATAACACTGTCTCGGAATGATTCGAATTTACGTTTGTTTGAAGAAGACCGGAGAAAGCTTATAACTGAAATAATAGAATCTTTAAATAAACGGTTCTATAATATGACAAATGAAACCATCTTTGCAAATTTAAAAATATTTGACCCATGCTCCCTTTATGAATTGAAAGAAGATGATGAGAACAAAGTTAATAATCAATTAGAAGAACTCATAAATAATCTTCCAGACAATGTAAGAAAAAACATTAATAAAGATGCATTAATCGAGGAATTCTCTGACTATAAAATGTAGACTAAAGATAAGTTAAATATTCCATGCAAAGCTGCTTGGCAGCGATTAATCGCAGAATCCAAATCTAATACGAGTTTTTATAACATCAGGAAAATTTTGGAATTTGTTATGGTTCTTCCTTTGAGCATTGCTGAATGTGAAAGGGGTTTCAGCCAACTTAATCTTATTAAGACAAACACAAGGAATCGTTTGTCACTGAATTTGATCAATGACATTCTTTTAATAAAACTGTATGGACCAACATTAGATAATTTCAATCCACAAAAAGCCATTAATTTATGGTACTCTGATGTAACACTCGGTCGAGTTAGGAGGCCTGATTTTAAAAATTTAACGAGTTAGGAGGCCTGATTTTAATTCAAGATATTATTTTAATTTTTGTATTCTTTGTTTGTGATTTTTGTATTTTCAACTTTTGTATTCATATAAGCTATATAAAAATAATTAGTTAAACATTTTTCTAGTATCCATATGTTGTAGTTTAATCAAATTTTACTGTTTTATAGAAAACCAGTTTTTACTTTGTTTTAGTGATTAACAATGATAGTGTTTTTAATATATACCCCCTTACCCTTAACACATAAAAATAGGAACAAAATGTTAACACGGTTGTGAAAACAAATGAGAAAATACGATACAACGTAAAATTGCAACCATGAAATGCAGTTTGGCGCCTAGAAAATAAATTGTAGGCGTCATTTGACGCCTTACTTAAAATTCCCAATTTCTAACCCTGGTACCATAAATACATTGTACTGACATCAGAAAAATAAATGCTTGTGTATATGAAACAGTAAATAGGTTGCTAGAATATATATTGCCACATTTCTTTTCCCGCCAAGAACTTTTTCGTCATGTATAACTACTGAAAAAGTACAATAATTTATTTACTCATAGTATTTTTAATAAGATGAAAGAAAAACGAATAATTTAAATGTATCTAATATAAATATATTTTTAATTTATGTGTTTTTAAATAAAAGTTGTGTATTTTAAATAAAGTCAGCGACAGCTTTATATTTAAAAGAAAATAATAGCGAATGAAACCTATTTGGTGATTGAACCATTTGAGCTAGCTAAAATAAAAGTAGCAAAATAGCCACCTGGCATATAAAAAATGAAACAGTCAGACGGGAGCTCTTCATGACAGTCACATAACTTATATAGGTATTTATATAGGAACTATATTAAAATTGTCAGCATCTCTGGTGGGATACTGGGAGTCTCGTGGTAACGTATTTAGCGGGTAATGGTACTTACATCCCATTGGATGCAAGTTGCGTAAATTCGTTTTTGCTTAGAAATGCTTTTGTGTTTAGTTCTTATTAGTAGTATAGTAATGGGGGTTCCATGCCACCCCGGCGTTCGGCGTTGACCTCTAAGAGGGGTTGAAGGTCATCCGGCGTTCGAGCTGTAAGAGGGGGGTGGGGTGAAGGTCATCGGGCGTCACGCAAGGTTAAGATGACGTCATCTTAGAGGATGAGTGTGTTTTAGATAAGAATTTTTTTTTTTTTTTAATTTTAAGCGGGAATTTTAGGGAGTTAGAATTTTTTTTTCGGCGTACTATAGTACGAGGATGTTTTTTAATTTTAATGCGGGCACTTTAAAAATTTTCGGTGCACTTTAGTTTTAGATAAGAATTTTTTTTAATTTTAAGCGGGAATTTTAGGGAGTTAGAATTTTTTTTTCCGAACTATA
Organism: Maratus speculifer; assembly: GCA_964019185.1. NCBI lineage: Eukaryota > Metazoa > Arthropoda > Arachnida > Araneae > Salticidae > Maratus > Maratus speculifer. The sequence goes on from OZ025292.1 coordinate 116,280,607, forward strand.
GTACGATTATTTTTTTTTTTTAATTTTAATGTGGAGACTTAAAAATTTTCAGTTTGGTGTCATTTAAGAGTTAATTTTTTTGATTTTAAGCAAAAATTTTCGGGATATTGATTTTTTTTTTTTTCACCGTATTTTAAATAAGGGGTTAAGCGGATATTTTGGGCACATAGAATGTTTTTTTCTGTACTATTGTACGAGTGGTTTTTAATTTTAATGTGGGGACTTAAACATTTTCAGTTTGGTGTCATTTAAGAGTTTATTTTTTTGATTTTTAGCAAAAATTTTGGGGAGTTTGATTTTTTTTTTTTCCACTGTACACTTACATGATGAGTTAAGCGGGTATTTTGGGAGAAATTATTATTTTAGACTAATCATACGCGAAGGATATATTTTTTTTTTCGAGGGTTGCTATTTTAATGAAGAACTAATTAAGAAGGGTTCATTCATGGTGAATTAATGATTTTTTTTTTTTTTTTTTTTTTTTTTTTTTTTTTTTTTTTTTTTTTAGGAGTAATTTTGTTAAGATTGAATTATTTTTTCATTTTTTGGAGTTTTAAGCGGATATTAATGTTTAATAGGGGGACTTTAATTTTTTTGCAATGAAATTGACGTGCGCTCGTCGATCTAACCGTTCGGAGTTTATAGTTTTCTTCAAATCATGTATGAATATTGGTTTAGAATTTCTTAGAATGACTTCCACCACTTTTATATCTATCCATTATCATAAATAACACATGCTGGTGATGGGAATTTGGGAAGAACAATTTTGAATATTTATTTAATGAAGGAACTTTAAAATTATTTCGAGTACTATTTTTAGTCAACTATGTTATACACTTGATGTTTTAAAATAATTAAAAAAAATAACTTTAAAATTTGAATGAAAAAATATGTTTCAAAATGGGAATTTACGTGCTAGCATTGAATCGCACTCGTCGCCCTAACGGTTTGGAATATGTGGTTTTCTTCGAACCTTGGTGAAAATTTAATTGAATTGATTGTTATTATTATTTTGTATGTCTTGTATGTATGTGCATGTGTTGTATATATGCATATATGTGTTGTAGGTATGTATGTGTGTGAATATATGTTTGTGTGTTGTATGCATGTGCGTGTGTTGTATGTATGTACGTATGTATGTGTGTTGTATGCATGTATTTGTTGTATGTATGTGCGTGTAATTTTTTGCCGATAGGTGTAATCTTTAGCTGAAAGTGACCTAGGGTCAAAACTTTTACCCAGGAATCGCCACGGGGAGGCAGATCACATGATTCCCATATTGCACACATTCACATACGTTATTTCGAGCGATATTTTTAGTGAAACATAATATGCAATTGAATAATTAAAAAATAACTTTAAAATTTAAATGAAAGACTGTTTTAAAATGGAATTTGACTACTAACATTTAATCGCGCTCGTCGGTTTTTACTGTTTGGAGTCTGTTAATTTTCCTTTAACCTTGGAAAACCTTGCGTCAATAAGGATATTTCAGAAAGACCCACACTTTGGGTACTCTTTTAAACTAATATTTGTAATGAGATGTGTTCGCGCGCGTCGGCATAACTGTTTGGAGTATCAACATAAAATCAGCAAATTAATACAAAATATTTCAAATAGTAAGAAAATGATTGATTAAAATCACCAAGTAAGAATAAAAATACTTCAAGCAATGAGAAAATAAATGTTTTAAACCGCCAATTTAACATAAAATATTTCACACAATAAAAAACGAAAGATTAAAATCGCCAACTCAAAATGAAATCTCATGCAATTAGAATAAAAACATAAACAAAAATCGCCAAATTAAAAGATTATTCTTATCTCACAATAAATATTCTGAAAGACCTATTCAAAAATTCTAGTTAATGTTTTTATTCAGAATTCAAATAAAACTCCTTAAGTTTTGACATGTCACTAAAAATTTAAAGTAAACATTTTTTCAAAGTGTAATTATCAAAGATTAATTTTTTTAATAATTAACTCATGTAAAGATAGTTCAAAATGCAATGATTCACCATTTGCTTTTTAAATCTTAGAACATATTATTTGTGATATAAACATCACGTTATGTAAAAATTATAAATAAATATTAGTAGTTTTTAAAATAATTTTTATTCGAATGGGTAGTTTGATAAATTAATAACATTAGAATTTTTTGGATTAAGAAGTAACGATTGAGAAACTAACCATTTCAAAATATTTTCTTGGCATAAATGAATTTAAAAGTATTAAAACCATTTTCAAAATATTTTTATATGAAAATTAAATATATTTTTTTTTTCTTAAGAGAAATATTTTACGTGGGTGAAAAAGTGAGAGTCAGTTAATTTATGAATCATTTTAAAATATTACCTCGCAATAACTTGCTTTGAAAGTATGTTCTTAAACATATTAATATTTAAAAGTTTAGTCATTTTATACATTTTTTATACAAATTTTACTTACCAACATATGAATTCGCCTTCATTCCGCATTTTCTTGAAGAATAATTCCTGATAAACTCTTATCAACACTGCATGTTGGTTTGAATCACTAGCAAGTTAAGACAGGTATGATATGAGTAATCGTTGGGATTTCCGCAAAGAGGTGAAGTCATTCTTATCAAATCCTATTCTGAATGAGAAATATTTCAATTGCAATTAACTTCAGATTTTCTTATTTAATAATTATTTTTTTAATTTGCAAATTTTAATTAATGTTTTAGTGAAATTACCTTTAAGATTTTAATTTTTTTTTAATTGCTTATACTATTTCACACATGTACATTCCTATTTGTAAATAGAAAATCATAAAAAAACATATTTGAATGATTTTATTATTATTATTGTTAGACATTATATTTGAAAATCATTTAAACTTTTAGCTTTTATTTTTATTATTATTTAGATATTAAGAAGTGACGAAGACCTGTAGAATTAATCTCATCTTAAAATTGATTAATATTCGAGGAAAAATTTATTCTGTTATCTTTTAATTTACCAAACATATATCTTAATATTCATTAACACACTTCTTATTTAATGAATAATATATTTGATGAATAATATATTTTATAATATATATGAGATTTTAATCTTTCTTTTAAAAAATTGGGTTATGTTATTTCATACACATACGTTCTTATTCGAAAATTCAAAACCATAAAAAACATCGTTGGTTGATATTTTATTTTTAATTAGACATTGCATTGGAAAAGCATTAAAAACCTTTCATTTTTATCCCATTTAGACTTCAAAAAGTGTCGAAGATCTAACTGCTTTGCAAAGACTTAAAACTAGTGATTTGATGAGTCATACTTCCTGTGGGTTGTTTACAATTTTGAAATTATCTTTATTAATTACCAAACTTCTCATTTTTTTTTAAACACCACACTAAGCATTGCTCCCACTACTTAATCACGTAAATATAATTTATGTCGTTTTTGATTATCAGTTTTATACTAACATTTGACACTTATACGTATGTGTTGTATTAATTCTTTTAGTTTAATTCATACAAATTTTAACTAAAGCATCCTGTGCTAGTTTTCATACATTTATTATCACATCACGTGATAGAATTTCTTGCGATGTTTTAGAAATAATAGATATTTAATTTTTTTTTTTAAATTAGTTAATAACATGAAAAAAATTTAATTGCTTTTTAACATGAATCTTTTAAGAAAAACATATTTTATTCTGAAACATTAAATTTAAAAACTAACTCTTAAGAATATGACTTGATGCAATTTACTCATTTTAAACAAGTTAACTTTACTAATTATCGTTAAAATTATTCATTTACCAATGATTTAAACTTCACATTTTAAAGTTATTTATATAATATACTAACATTTAATTATAATAGGTTTAATTTTATTAAAAATTCTGAATAAAATAAAATTTATACTTAAAAAAAATATATATATAACACCATTTAAAAATATTAAACAACAACAACAACAAACTTATAATTAAGAGATGAATAAATATAAATATATGAATCACACAATAATAAAAAGAAATACTTAATCATTCATAAAAATTCTTCCCTTGAACATTCACACGTATGTTAGTAAAAATATAACACTAAAGTTTTCAAAAAGATTATATGCGTTTCCAAATCAACAAAGAAAATTGAGTATTAAATATCGAATAATGGATATGCACTTTTTACACTCACATCTTACAATGTAATTAGTAACCAAATGTAATGATTTTTAAGCATGTCTTCTTAATTTTTTTTTTTTTTTTTTTTTTTTTTTTTTTTTTCAATGAAAGACTATCACAGTTGAATATTTAGCTTTCTCTTCATAACTTTATCGAGAAATATATAATGTATACCACACGATTTCATTAAATGAATCACAATACAATTCAAACTTCTCATTTTCAATGTTTTATATATACTAGTGTTTATCAAATAGGTGCTTATTCTGAACAATCATTACTTAGTATATTGATGAAAAGTTTGTGTTGAACGGTTTTTAACTCAAATGGTGTGAGAGAAGGATATATTAGGACAGAAGTTATTAAATATAGAGTCTTTAAAGTTTATACCCGTGCAAGAATTGGCATTTCAAGAAACAAAGTTGTGTTATATTTGAAAGCATTCTTTATATTCGAAACGCACACATGATCACGATCACATCACTGAAGAGTATAGAGAAGCTGTTTATGTTGTATATAATTTGAATTTTCATTAACACAATATTATAACCGAAGTTTTTCGACAGTTTGAAAAATTATGATGTACAACGTCTGCACACGTTAACACAGAATAAGATTAGCTTATGCCCTTTCGATGATAAGCGTTATTTGCAGGAAAGATGTATTAACATAACATTTTCTTGGTAATTTTACTCGCAGGTTTCGAAACCACAAACATCTAATCATACTTCTCATTTTTAACACGCGACGCTAACCATTGGGCCATTAAAGCCCTTAATTTAGTAACTAAAAAGTAAGAAAGATCATCGAAAGTGATTACTTCACACATGCAAAAATAATTTTTATTGTGACTTATCAGTTAAAAATCACGAAGAAAAGAAAAAAAAATCACGTATGTTTTGGATTACTTTGAGATTTTATGAGTCACTTCATCAGTTAAATAGACATATCTACTTCTTATGAATCACTACTTATGCTTAAATTTTCAAACACTTGCTTAAATGAAATATATTATATTTTAGTGTATCAGTGATAGTGTGATTACTTGTTAATAATTTTAACGTTATTAAAAAATTTCAAAAAATCAAACGTTAAGAATTAATTAAAAAAAAATACAAGTCAGTATTAAAGGTTTGAACAAATTATTAAAATAATTTTACAAAACTTTTCAAATTACTTTAAAATGTTTCACTAATATTTAGTAATCGACAAATTTTAATGTTCATAATTAATTAAATTAATTAATAAGATTAATTTAATTAGTTAATTAATAATAAGAATGATTAATAAAATTAATTAATAAGATTAATTAATTTAATTAATTAATCTTATTAATTAGTTTAATTAATTAGTTAATAATAATAAGAATGATTAATAAAATTAATTAATAAGATCAATTTAATTAGTTAATTAATAATAAGAATGATTAATAAAATTAATTAATAAGATTAATTTAATTAGTTAATAATAATAAGAATGATTAAATTACTTCATAAATGAATTTTTATAAGAACCAATCTAGAATACAAAGCGCTAGTCACGTGGTATACATCACGTGATCAGTTGACACATGTTCTGTGACGTCACATATCTTAAGATAAGATTATCTGATAACATTTTCTGATAAGGACTTTGAATTTTTTTCATTTCTTCCTAAACCCTGGAGTGTGTTGGACGTGCTTTGGCGATGGTGATCGATTAAGTGAGTACAGAATGTTAAATGTGTCTTTATTATTAAACTATTTTAATTTAATTATGCATGAAAATTAAATATATTTTTTTATTTTTTCAAATTTTAGTACACCTTGAAAACAATAATTTGAAATACTAAAATGTGAAAGTTATAATTAAAAGTTTTGCATGCATATTTCATAACACTGAGTAAAATTGGCAACTGTAATAATTTTATTTAAAAATGTTTTTAAATAAAAGAAGTGAAAATATTTATCTTTAAAAGACTAACTGCATATTTTTAAACATTAATATTAAAGGTCTTTTTCGATACAATTTATAAAACCATGCTGGGACATAACCAAACAAGTTGATTTTGATATAAAACTTATGAATATTACTAAATTGAAACAGTGAAAACCTGCTTTGCCAAGTTAATTTTTCAAGTAAGTTTAGTAATGTCACTTACAAAAGAGAATTTTTATTAAAATAATTATTTAAAATTCTGTTGTTTTCTAAAGATATTTGGTAAAGTGTTAGTAAAATACTAAAAGATGTGTGAAGACCTTGCCTGTTAACTTTAAATTTGTGCATTAAATGAAATTTTCCAAGTTTTACCATACACATGCGAAGGTTTCATTTAAGTAAGGAAAAAATTTATTACACAAGTCATTGTTTTTTCGATTAAAAATGAGAAGTCTTTCAGCTTAAAAAATTTTGTTCATGTGACGATAAAAGCTTTTTGGTTGCTAGGATAAATAAATAGTTGTTTGTTAGGGTAAATAAATAGTTGATTACGAAAAAAAAGTTGGGTGGTTGGTTGATGAAAACTTATCAATGAGATGTAAATGAAAGGGAGGGGGAGATGTAATAACTTAACATTTAAAACTGAAAACCTAACTCACATACTAGTTGATTGTGAACACAGTTGAATGGTTGGTTGGCTGATTAAAACATGTCAATGAGATGTACTTGAAGGGGAATCTAATAACTTAACAGTTAAAACAGAAAACCTAAGTCACATAAATGATTATGAACATTAAAATTTGTCGATTACTAAATATTAGTGAAACATTTTAAAGTAATTTGAAAAGTTTTGTAAAATTATTTTAATAATTTGTTCAAACCTTTAATACTGACTTGTATTTTTTTTTTAATTAATTCTTAACGTTTGATTTTTTGAAATTTTTTAATAACGTTAAAATTATTAACAAGTAATCACACTATCACTGATAAACTAAAATATAATATATTTCATTTAAGCAAGTGTTTGAAAATTTAAGCATAAGTAGTGATTCATAAGAAGTAGATATGTCTATTTAACTGATGAAGTGACTCATAAAATCTCAAAGTAATCCAAAACATACGTGATTTTTTTTTTCTTTTCTTCGTGATTTTTAACTGATAAGTCACAATAAAAATTATTTTTGCATGTGTGAAGTAATCACTTTCGATGATCTTTCTTACTTTTTAGTTACTAAATTAAGGGCTTTAATGGCCCAATGGTTAGCGTCGCGTGTTAAAAATGAGAAGTATGATTAGATGTTTGTGGTTTCGAAACCTGCGAGTAAAATTACCAAGAAAATGTTATGTTAATACATCTTTCCTGCAAATAACGCTTATCATCGAAAGGGCATAAGCTAATCTTATTCTGTGTTAACGTGTGCAGACGTTGTACATCATAATTTTTCAAACTGTCGAAAAACTTCGGTTATAATATTGTGTTAATGAAAATTCAAATTATATACAACATAAACAGCTTCTCTATACTCTTCAGTGATGTGATCGTGATCATGTGTGCGTTTCGAATATAAAGAATGCTTTCAAATATAACACAACTTTGTTTCTTGAAATGCCAATTCTTGCACGGGTATAAACTTTAAAGACTCTATATTTAATAACTTCTGTCCTAATATATCCTTCTCTCACACCATTTGAGTTAAAAACCGTTCAACACAAACTTTTCATCAATATACTAAGTAATGATTGTTCAGAATAAGCACCTATTTGATAAACACTAGTATATATAAAACATTGAAAATGAGAAGTTTGAATTGTATTGTGATTCATTTAATGAAATCGTGTGGTATACATTATATATTTCTCGATAAAGTTATGAAGAGAAAGCTAAATATTCAACTGTGATAGTCTTTCATTGAAAAAAAAAAAAAAAAAAAAAAAAAAATTAAGAAGACATGCTTAAAAATCATTACATTTGGTTACTAATTACATTGTAAGATGTGAGTGTAAAAAGTGCATATCCATTATTCGATATTTAATACTCAATTTTCTTTGTTGATTTGGAAACGCATATAATCTTTTTGAAAACTTTAGTGTTATATTTTTACTAACATACGTGTGAATGTTCAAGGGAAGAATTTTTATGAATGATTAAGTATTTCTTTTTATTATTGTGTGATTCATATATTTATATTTATTCATCTCTTAATTATAAGTTTGTTGTTGTTGTTGTTTAATATTTTTAAATGGTGTTATATATATATATTTTTTAAGTATAAATTTTATTTTATTCAGAATTTTTAATAAAATTAAACCTATTATAATTAAATGTTAGTATATTATATAAATAACTTTAAAATGTGAAGTTTAAATCATTGGTAAATGAATAATTTTAACGATAATTAGTAAAGTTAACTTGTTTAAAATGAGTAAATTGCATCAAGTCATATTCTTAAGAGTTAGTTTTTAAATTTAATGTTTCAGAATAAAATATGTTTTTCTTAAAAGATTCATGTTAAAAAGCAATTAAATTTTTTTCATGTTATTAACTAATTTTAAAAAAAAATTAAATATCTGTTATTTCTAAAACATCGCAAGAAATTCTATCACGTGATGTGATAATAAATGTATGAAAACTAGCACAGGATGCTTTAGTTAAAATTTGTATGAATTAAACTAAAAGAATTAATACAACACATACGTATAAGTGTCAAATGTTAGTATAAAACTGATAATCAAAAACGACATAAATTATATTTACGTGATTAAGTAGTGGGAGCAATGCTTAGTGTGGTGTTTAAAAAAAAATGAGAAGTTTGGTAATTAATAAAGATAATTTCAAAATTGTAAACAACCCACAGGAAGTATGACTCATCAAATCACTAGTTTTAAGTCTTTGCAAAGCAGTTAGATCTTCGACACTTTTTGAAGTCTAAATGGGATAAAAATGAAAGGTTTTTAATGCTTTTCCAATGCAATGTCTAATTAAAAATAAAATATCAACCAACGATGTTTTTTATGGTTTTGAATTTTCGAATAAGAACGTATGTGTATGAAATAACATAACCCAATTTTTTAAAAGAAAGATTAAAATCTCATATATATTATAAAATATATTATTCATCAAATATATTATTCATTAAATAAGAAGTGTGTTAATGAATATTAAGATATATGTTTGGTAAATTAAAAGATAACAGAATAAATTTTTCCTCGAATATTAATCAATTTTAAGATGAGATTAATTCTACAGGTCTTCGTCACTTCTTAATATCTAAATAATAATAAAAATAAAAGCTAAAAGTTTAAATGATTTTCAAATATAATGTCTAACAATAATAATAATAAAATCATTCAAATATGTTTTTTTATGATTTTCTATTTACAAATAGGAATGTACATGTGTGAAATAGTATAAGCAATTAAAAAAAAATTAAAATCTTAAAGGTAATTTCACTAAAACATTAATTAAAATTTGCAAATTAAAAAAATAATTATTAAATAAGAAAATCTGAAGTTAATTGCAATTGAAATATTTCTCATTCAGAATAGGATTTGATAAGAATGACTTCACCTCTTTGCGGAAATCCCAACGATTACTCATATCATACCTGTCTTAACTTGCTAGTGATTCAAACCAACATGCAGTGTTGATAAGAGTTTATCAGGAATTATTCTTCAAGAAAATGCGGAATGAAGGCGAATTCATATGTTGGTAAGTAAAATTTGTATAAAAAATGTATAAAATGACTAAACTTTTAAATATTAATATGTTTAAGAACATACTTTCAAAGCAAGTTATTGCGAGGTAATATTTTAAAATGATTCATAAATTAACTGACTCTCACTTTTTCACCCACGTAAAATATTTCTCTTAAGAAAAAAAAAATATATTTAATTTTCATATAAAAATATTTTGAAAATGGTTTTAATACTTTTAAATTCATTTATGCCAAGAAAATATTTTGAAATGGTTAGTTTCTCAATCGTTACTTCTTAATCCAAAAAATTCTAATGTTATTAATTTATCAAACTACCCATTCGAATAAAAATTATTTTAAAAACTACTAATATTTATTTATAATTTTTACATAACGTGATGTTTATATCACAAATAATATGTTCTAAGATTTAAAAAGCAAATGGTGAATCATTGCATTTTGAACTATCTTTACATGAGTTAATTATTAAAAAAAAAAATCTTTGATAATTACACTTTGAAAAAATGTTTACTTTAAATTTTTAGTGACATGTCAAAACTTAAGGAGTTTTATTTGAATTCTGAATAAAAACATTAACTAGAATTTTTGAATAGGTCTTTCAGAATATTTATTGTGAGATAAGAATAATCTTTTAATTTGGCGATTTTTGTTTATGTTTTTATTCTAATTGCATGAGATTTCATTTTGAGTTGGCGATTTTAATCTTTCGTTTTTTATTGTGTGAAATATTTTATGTTAAATTGGCGGTTTAAAACATTTATTTTCTCATTGCTTGAAGTATTTTTATTCTTACTTGGTGATTTTAATCAATCATTTTCTTACTATTTGAAACATTTTGTATTAATTTGCTGATTTTATGTTGATACTCCAAACAGTTATGCTGACGCGCGCGAACACATCTCATTACAAATATTAGTTTAAAAGAGTACCCAAAGTGTGGGTCTTTCTGAAATATCCTTATTGACGCAAGGTTTTCCAAGGTTAAAGGAAAATTAACAGACTCCAAACAGTAAAAACCGACGAGCGCGATTAAATGTTAGTACGTCAAATTCCATTTTAAAACAGTCTTTCATTTAAATTTTAAAGTTATTTTTTAATTATTCAATTGCATATTATGTTTCACTAAAAATATCGCTCGAAATAACGTATGTGAATGTGTGCAATATGGGAATCATGTGATCTGCCTCCCCGTGGCGATTCCTGGGTAAAAGTTTTGACCCTAGGTCACTTTCAGCTAAAGATTACACCTATCGGCAAAAAATTACACGCACATACATACAACAAATACATGCATACAACACACATACATACGTACATACATACAACACACGCACATGCATACAACACACAAACATATATTCACACACATACATACCTACAACACATATATGCATATATACAACACATGCACATACATACAAGACATACAAAATAATAATAACAATCAATTCAATTAAATTTTCACCAAGGTTCGAAGAAAACCACATATTCCAAACCGTTAGGGCGACGAGTGCGATTCAATGCTAGCACGTAAATTCCCATTTTGAAACATATTTTTTCATTCAAATTTTAAAGTTATTTTTTTAATTATTTTAAAACATCAAGTGTATAACATAGTTGACTAAAAATAGTACTCGAAATAATTTTAAAGTTCCTTCATTAAATAAATATTCAAAATTGTTCTTCCCAAATTCCCATCACCAGCATGTGTTATTTATGATAATGGATAGATATAAAAGTGGTGGAAGTCATTCTAAGAAATTCTAAACCAATATTCATACATGATTTGAAGAAAACTATAAACTCCGAACGGTTAGATCGACGAGCGCACGTCAATTTCATTGCAAAAAAATTAAAGTCCCCCTATTAAACATTAATATCCGCTTAAAACTCCAAAAAATGAAAAAATAATTCAATCTTAACAAAATTACTCCTAAAAAAAAAAAAAAAATCATTAATTCACCATGAATGAACCCTTCTTAATTAGTTCTTCATTAAAATAGCAACCCTCGAAAAAAAAATATATCCTTCGCGTATGATTAGTCTAAAATAATAATTTCTCCCAAAATACCCGCTTAACTCATCATGTAAGTGTACAGTGGAAAAAAAAAATCAAACTCCCCAAAATTTTTGCTAAAAATCAAAAAAATAAACTCTTAAATGACACCAAACTGAAAATGTTTAAGTCCCCACATTAAAATTAAAAACCACTCGTACAATAGTACAGAAAAAAACATTCTATGTGCCCAAAATATCCGCTTAACCCCTTATTTAAAATACGGTGAAAAAAAAAAAAATCAATATCCCGAAAATTTTTGCTTAAAATCAAAAAAATTAACTCTTAAATGACACCAAACTGAAAATTTTTAAGTTTCCACATTAAATTTAAAAAAAAAATAATCGTACTATAGTTCGGAAAAAAAAAATTCTAACTCCCTAAAATTCCCGCTTAAAATTAAAAAAAATTCTTATCTAAAACTAAAGTGCACCGAAAATTTTTAGTGCCCGCATTAAAATTAAAATAACACCCTCATACTATAGTACGCCGAAAAAAATTCTAACTCCCTAAAATTCCAGCATTAAAATTAAAAAAAATCATTGTACTATAGTACGCCGAAAAAAATTCTAACTCCCTGAAATTCCCGCTTAAAATTAAAAAAAATAAATCCTTAAACTAAAGTGCTCCGAAAATTTTAAAGTCCCCGCATTAAAATTAAAAAACATCCTCGTACTATAGAATGCCGAAAAAAAAATTCTAACTCCCTAAAATTCCCGCTTAAAATTAAAAAAAAAAAAAATTCTTATCTAAAACACACTCATCCTCTAAGATGACGTCATCTTAACCTTGCGTGACGCCCGATGACCTTCACCCCACCCCCCTCTTACAGCTCGAACGCCGGATGACCTTCAACCCCTCTTAGAGGTCAACGCCGAACGCCGGGGTGGCATGGAACCCCCATTACTATACTCCTCTTATTCCTTCGGAAATATTCTTAATTGTTATTCAATTACTAGAATTATTCAATTTCTACGATTTTTTGTTCCATTCGAGAAATTACCTTGAATATATTTAATTATTATAGTTTTCAATTCTTTGAATAAAATTGTGAACACATTATTTATTTTTCGTTCGACTCCATGGTTTATTTTTCATATCATGCATTTTACATGGTAATGCAATGACATACAATGACTTTTTTGATTATTCTAATACATAAAAAGGGGCCTCCGTGGCCGAGTGGTTAAGACATCATGCCGCTAATCACTTGCGAGCGTAGGAGTTTGTGGGTTCAAATCCCGTTGGCTCTATTGCACACACATTTTGTGTTGAACTTCCGGTTGTACTTCTCTTGTGCAGTAAAATTTCCTTGTGCTATCTCGTCCCTGCATATTGACGATGACTTTTAAGCAGGCTTTCATGTCGAGCACACAAGTCATAGGTATGTTGTTCAATAATAACAATACGTCAAAATTTTCTGCTGCTGCCATCATTTTATAAATTTTTTACAGCAGCAATTTTTTTTATTTTTAAAATATTAGAAAATCTTCAGTTTTTATCAAAAAAATTAAATGACTAGTATTAAAAATGCTCTGACGAGCACAAAAAAGGTTAATATGTTTTTAAGTATAAAAAAGGATTTGACAAGTACTTCTGTTACCAATTTAGCATGAGGAAGGACTAGGGATCCCTTCTTGGCTACAACTCACTTCAATGCCAACTTTGAAAAAATCATATTTGCACTTTTTCCATATAAAGGAATGTTGCGGTACTCTAGTAGAGTTTCCCACCGAGTTTTACGTGTTAACTGCACTGTTCACTCTGCAGTGTATTATAAATAAATTTTCTGTGCAATTCTACTCTGCGGACGTGGTTAGCGGCAGTGCATTAATCAAGTCGCTTCTTTACTTTTAACGTCTTTACACTGCACATTTTTATAGTAACTATGACTGATTTCTTTTATAAGGAAAAATTGCAAATATGATTTTTTCAAAGTTGGCATTGAAGTGAATTGTAGCCAAGAAGGGATCCCTAGTCCTTCCTCATGCTCAATTGTTAACAGAAGCACTTGTCAAATCCTTTTTTATACTTAAAAACATATTAACCTTTTTTTGTGCTCGCAGAGCATTTTTAATACTAGTTAGTATATGATTGAATCGTTTCTATTCAAGGTTTTGAGTTTACTTGGAGCTTCTTTGATCTTCCAGTTATCAAAACAGCTGGTATGGAATTGTGTTCACACTTTGTACAGAACGAACCATTCTCATACTTCATTACATTAGCCTGTAACATAAGGTTATGAACCCAAATTTTTAAACTGGTTATGGATGACTGAAATACGGAAAGAGTTAAAAATGCCTCTTTTTCCCTGATTGATTTTAAAGCACCAGTAAAGCTCAGTCCTCATTTTCAGCTAACAAAAATTTGGATTATTTCATAAGCTTTACAGATCATCTGATTCCCTTTCTTTTGCACGCACATTGAAAATATTTCCCAAATTTTACCGTAAGATTTTTTTTTTTTAAATCGAGCTCTACTTTTCTCTCTGGTTCCACCAATTTTTTGTATGATTTCATAACTTTTTCAGATCCTTTCAGTAAATTTATCTATCACCTTCAACTACAAATCTAAACTATTATCAGTATTAGTTTAAAATTATTACTAGGCATATTAGTTTGGCGAGATACTTGAAATGACGCCAAGATGGCTTTAACTTTGCGAGTAATTTTTGGACGCCAGATTTGGCGATATATCGCCAAGTTGGCGAAAAACTTGGCGACAGAACCGCCCCCTCCCAGATGGTAGTCCCACTGCAATTTCTCGGTATCTACGTAGATTTTCTTATGACGATAGGTATCTACACAGTTTTCATAGCTTCATTTTCAAATAGTTATTTTTATAAATATAGAAGAATTTTTTTTTCCTAACTAACCCTTTTTAATTGAAATATCTATATTGCAGTAACTGTTTTACTTCGAAAACACTCAAATAAAGGTGCGATGTTGTTTTAACACATATTTAATTACAGTTTATATATATGTTTATGAAAAATATGCATTTTCTGTTTCGAATGACGTCAATTTCAAAGGTTCAAAACTTTCAGGAGAATCAGAATTTTTATTGATCTATAAAAAAAAGAACACGTGTTATCGTTTCTTTTTTAAATTATTGAATTGTTTTTTAGTTGGTGGCAATTCGAAAGCAACAATTGAATTAGCAATTAAAAAGGAGAGATTTCCATAATGTTAAATTATGAAAGGAATAGCGTTATATAAATTTTAAATGGGTGCCATTTCCTTAATTTTTTATATTTTTTTACCGGACCTTCGAAAGGCACATCCCTAAATTAAAAGCTTTCGAACAAGCTATTACACGTCGCTGAATGTTTCCTGGTTGGGGTTATAATTGAGTTGTTTCTCTTTTTTTGTTACTCCACGGGCAAAAAGTGCCAAAACAGGGGTTCTGGATCTCCGAAACTAATCGGTGGATCTGGATGAATTTTTGTAAACATTGATATCTAGGGTAGGACACTTCTCCTTTTGAATTTCGTCGCGATCCGACGATTGGGTCCAAAATTATCAAGAGGCAAACTTTGGACTTTAACATTAGAGATGCAGCTGAGCTCTACTATACAGCACTATCGTGCTGTATGATGTCTAAACTTCTAAAAAAATTTAGTGAGATGCAAAAAATAACGATAAAAAATAGTTGTTCGTTGCTCCAAAGTCTAAAGCGCCCTCTATCGGCATTTTTTGAAATTCATCTTTATAATTTATTTTCAAGACAATACTGACATAAAGAATAGTTTTCGTGAAAACTGCAAACGAATCGACCACTTTTTCCGTTTTTTATAATCATTTCAAATTTTGGACCCTAAACTTTGATGGCGCCCATCTCCTTCGGAAGACGTTTGAACCCTTAGTTTCCCATTTAATATTATTTGTCTTGATGTGTACTATCACCTCTTAAAAATTTTCCCATCTTTTTTGAATCACGCTGTATATATATATATATATATGCAATTTAATATGTATATATGTGTATATAATATATTAAACTCTCTCATTGTTTATGCTTAAATTCATTAAATACCATTTACGCGGATTTTAAAAATTCAAAAGTTTTCAGTTGCAATTAAATCGTTTGCTTTTGGCAGGGAAAAGTGCTGCTCGCCAAATCTTCGACGCTTTCGTCTTTTCACGCCAAATATTCGAAAGTATTTTATCTTTTACATGTTTTCTACTGCAATTCCGCCGCTAATTTTCAGTGCTCCTTCATTACATACATGAATAGTTTAATTAGTATTTTTTTTTCAAAAAAATCTGAGTATGGCCAGTATGGAGACTTTCCTTGTAAGTAAAATTTTATTGTGCAGTAAGATTTAGTTGACATATCTAAATGGATTACATATCAAACTGTCAAAATTGGAATTGCCAAAACATAAATGATACACGTTTGTTCCTTTCATAAATAACATCAAAGAGTTTAAAAAAGAAAGCTTAAGGTATTTTCCGAAAAGACTGTTTTATTCAGAATACGAGGATGAAATAAACTTATGTCATGAAATTTTGCAAATTGCTTCTCTATCTTGAAAAAACAAAAAAAATTGACCAGACCGATCCGGATTATCCGGAGATCCGAATTAGCGGGGTTCTATTGTATATAAGTAGTACCAATATTGTGCAAATGTTTTTTTTCTTCTTTGCGTCAAATTATGCAACGGCAATACGTTAATTTCTTTTTCTTTTCTTTTACAGAAAGAAGACTCGAGATTTTATTGTCGAATTTTACAATCCTCTCTACGAAAAATTCTAAAAGTTTTAAGAGTTCATCAGTTTTTTTTTTCTTTCTTTGCTGAAATTACAACTAATGATTATCTAATAATCTGGTAAAAAAATACAGATAAAGAATAGGACCTATAATCTGTTGCAACCAGAAATCTGTGAAATACATTTATATAGTATGGCATATTTTATCATTCAGTTTCAATACATTTGGAACAAAAGCGATTTCAGTATGTGCATTAATTAACTCAAGCTTTCTAACAGTGACTACTAATATTATAGCTAGTGTACATATGTTTTCTTTAATTTTAGCATTATCATCGAGATTCTTTTATATGCATTATAAGATTTTCTGCCTGATTGGTCGCTGAAAAGGTCCGACCAAGTTATTCATATTCATATATCCGATGGAAAAGCGTTTGTATATTTTATATTAGCCATATGGTGATAATTAGTGTACCTGCTCTTTGTGCACTTTTTAACAGTCATCTTATTTTTCGGTAAATAAGAACTAATGTACTTACAATTTCATAGTGCTTTGTTCTAAAATTTTGTGTTTTAAATAAAATTGAAAACTATTTGTTCTAGACTTATGTACATGTTCATTTTTTCCCTTTTTAAATGTGAGTAATGAGCATAACATACCATATAAAAGCATTTCTCCCAAAATAAATTTTCGCAGATTATTTTGGAAAAAAAATATGGGATTGCGATCTTTAACCCTTTTAGTGCCAAAGAGCGCCGTCGCGCTGCTCTCGCTACTTGTGAAAAATGCCAGCGTCGCGATAGCGCTCCTTTTGACAGTTCACTTTTGGCGTGCGCAGTGTTTGATAAAGTGCTACTTAAATTTATTTAATTTATTGTCGCATAGCAACAGAAATACCAAAATGTAAGAAGTTTTCTAATTGCAAACGATAAACTGTGAATGAATGACATTGTCATTTTATTTCTGCAGTTTGTCTAAGCTGTGTAAAAATTTCTTTGTTTTTGTTGTTGTGATATAATTTCGAACATTGGATAAACATAGTGACGGCCGTGTCGGGTGTCGATAGCTACAACTTGTGAATAATGTTGACAAACCATAAAAATTGAAGAATCACTTGTTAACACAAAACAAAACAGTTTATTTACAAAATGCTGCGTACGATTGGCAGTGGTTGATACACTGCGCTTACTAGAGGTCTGCACGGGCCGGGCCTCGGCCCGAAGCCCGAGCCCGGCCCGGCCCGCGGGCCGGGCTCGGGCCGATTTCCAATAATGGCATTCGGGCCGGGCCGGGCTCGGGTCTCACTTCTGAAGACTCGGGCCGGACCGGGCCGGGCCTAGTCACTAATCCTTTCGGGCCGGGCCTAATCACTAATCTTTTCGGGCCGGGCTGGGCTGGGCTTAGGCCTTAATTTTTTTGCTGGAGTATCGGGCCGGGCCTAACTTTTTTTCCCATACGAAGCCGAGACTGATTCCATTCTTCCTAGTTTTCATGGACCAAAATAATCAGTTCTATTATGAGCTTCTTTATGCTAATAAATATCACATTTTTTGCTGCATACGTGACTTTTAGGTGTATAAACTAGAGGTCTGCACGGGCCGGGCCTCGGCCCGAAGTCCGAGCCCGGCCCGGCCCGCGGGCCGGGATCGGGCCTTACTTCTGAAGACTCGGGCCGGGCCTAGTCACTAATCCTTTCGGGCCGGGCCGGGCCGGGCCTAGTCACTAATCTTTTTTTTGGCCGGGCTGGGCTCGGGCCTTAATTTTTTTGCTGGAGTATCGGGCCGGGCCTAACTTTTTTTTTTTCCATACGAAGTCGAGACTGATTCTATTCTTCCTAGTTTTCATGGACCAAAATAATCAGTTCCTATTGAATCTTCCTATATGAAAATCCTTTCTCGACTTTTTATAAATCAGTAATATTTAGCTTTGTCCAAAAATTTCTGCAAAAAAAGCACATACTTTTAAGCCGTCATTATTCTACAATTAAACATTAGAATTTATTCCTTTTAAAGAATCGTAGATTACTAGGCGTTTTAAAATAGAATTAAACACATACACACACACACACAAGAAAAAAAAAAAACATTATGACGGAATTTTTTTTTTAAACTGAAAACTGAAAGTTTCTTTTAAAATGTTCATCCATGCAAAATGAATACAATAATACGGGAGAAAAAAATATATTAAACATTTACATCTGTTAAGAAGGGAATGCATTTTTTTTTTTTTCGTTCCAAAGCGATTTCGTCTTTGGAAATTTTACCATATACCGCTTTTTCGATTTTTTTGTCCCCATTACAGGGAATATGGATTAATAATACTAGTGATGACTGAAACATTTACATACAACAAACAAAGATTCATTTAAAAGCATAAATATCGCAGCCTACGGCACTTCTGCATAAATGGGGATTATAAACATGGAAAAAAAAAAAGACTAACATAATTTTTTTTGGTCAGAACTCTTCTATAAGATTAAAGATCAATGTTCTGTTGAAATTCACTCGAGCCGGGCCGGGTTCGGGCCGAATTTTAAACTTTTTTCCGGACCGGGCCGAGCTCGGGCCGAAATTTTAACTTTCGGGCCGGGCCGGGCCGTTATTTTTTTCGTTCGGGCCGGGCCGGGCTTGGGCCGAAATTTTAACTTTCGGGCCGGGCCGGGTCGGGCCAATATTTCTTTCGGTCGGGCCGGGCCGGGCCCGGGCCGAACTTTTAACTTTCGGGCCGGGCCCGGGCCTGGAAATTTCGGCCCGTGCAGACCTCTAGCGCTTACATCCATTCAACTGGCGGGAAAGATTCCCGTACATCAACAATATTCTGCGCGCAGTTGCGCCCTCTAATGACAATTGCTATGTGCGGAGGAAACACTCCTCCGGCGATTGAAATGACAGTTTCAATATAATTGTCTGAGCGTAGCGAAGTCATACTCAGAGTAAGTAACGATATTAAAAATAAAAAAAATTCTTTCGTCAAGCAAATCTCAAAAAGTACTTGTCGGATAGCGATTCTGTTTGTACCAGAAGGTACCTATGAAGGTAATCTGGTGAATGCACCTACTTTTAAAAATTAATTCCAAATGGTTTAAAAGTTATATTAAAAAACTGATAAAAAAGACAATTTATTTGCATACGCCACAGAAATTTGGTATGCGTCATTTTTCACCGGCTGGATATTTTTGTAGAGAATCAGAGTGTATGGAGTAAATAGTAATTGTTTGAGCGAAGCGAAGGCTAATACACATAGTACGTAATGATATTAAAAGTTGAGCATAATTCTTTCGGCAAGCAAATCTGAAAAAAATACATGACGGTTTTTGATTTTGATTATACCAAAAGGTACCTATGAGAGTAACCTAACTCTCAAAAATTTGTTCCAAATAGTTTAAAAATTATATTAAAAAAAACTGATAAAAAAGTACGATTTATTTGCATACGTCTCAGATATTTGATGTACGTCACTTTTCACTGGCTGAATGTTTGTGTTACATTTAAGAATTTGAGCACATGGAGCAAAGAAAATACGCAAGCAATTTTTATTTAAATACAATAAAACATATTTAAATTTAAGAAACAAATTGGAAAATAAATCTGTTTTATTATTATTATTATACAGTCGAGCCTCTATATAACGAAATCCATCGTTCCAGTAAAAAATTCGTTATATAGAGAAATTCGATGTATAGAGTATGATGTTAAAAATAGTATTTAATGTGTAAATTTTGAACAAATATTATTTTTGATCTTTTTAATTAAGAATTTGAAATGTTTAAAAGTATATATTAACCTAACATTTTATTTCTTACTTATTTAAGCAGTTTCAAAAAAGAGAAAAGACATTTATTTGAAAGCTTAATGAAAATCAAATAAGGAAGACTTACATAAATTTCAGAGGAAGAAATCTGTAATTTTTTGTTGTTTTGATTTTAAAATTACAATTGTTACGCTCTCAAAAAATATTCTCAAATTTTAGCAAGGAATGAAAAATTGTAGTTGATATTTTCCTCCATTTGAAGGTCTCTCTTATGTGCTCTCATTGATTCCTCTCTTATATGTGTAACAATTCAATTAACTGTGTTTTGAGAAGGATGTTGAAAGGTGTGTGGGAGGTGGGATGAACTTGTTAGATTTAAAGAATAAGGAGAGAAGTAATATTTATATAAAAAAAAACCTCTCCACTGAACGGTAAATCAAAAATAAGTGATGGAAAATTGATTCCATATGATTTTGAAGCTTTTTTAAAACTGAATAAATTAAGATCAATTTATGAAAAAATTCGTTATATGGAGATAGATATTTCGCTATATAGAGTCTGTTTTTAATGTAATCATGCGAAAAGGGGACCGTTCTTACTAAAAATTCGTTATATGGAGAAATTCGATGTATGGAGTTTCGTTATATAGAGGTTCGACTGTATTTATTTAAAAGAAAAAAGCCATAATACTTAGTGACTTATTATTTGGGGTTTTGCGATAATTTTTATAATAACATTTTGTAATCACATCTCTTGCTTGGCATCTTATATATTTCACGCGTGCAAATTAGGAAAAAAATCTTTCGTGTTTAAGTAAAATAGTCCTTCCGGCAGTGCCGGGAGGAAGAGGTAGCTTTCATATACTTATATATTTGTTTAATTAAAATAAATAATAATAATAATTTATTAATAATAATAATAATTTATTAATAATTAAATAATTTATTTTAAATTTATTTTAAATTAAGTTATATTATTCAAAAATACTAAGCTCAAATTAGTGGAACCTGATTATGAGCTTGGTCGAAATCTTAATTCAGGTGCACATGCACACTCATATTGAAATCGATTAATATATATAAGTGCTGTCGCGGGCAAATTGATTTTTTAAAAAATGTCACCCACGTTAGAAATTCAAACTGCTCAGGCGTTTTTAGCTCACAGGCTATCATAGCCTGAGAGCTTATGTGCCCGTCCGTTCTGTATGTACGTGCGTTCGAGCGTAACGCGATAACTCAAGATAAAAATATCGGATCCACTTGAAATTTTGTATATAGGTATATCCTGATAAGGCGCTTCCCTGATTAGTTTTTGGAGTTCATTCGATATGAATATGAGGGGGAACGGGGGGCTCATGCCCCTCCCCTTAATGGATATAAATGGGTTTTTCATGCAGAATTAAGTTTTTGTCCAAAATTTAGATATAGGATCATTCTGATGAGGCGATTCCGTGACTGTTATGTGTTCATTGAATAAGTATAAACAGGGGGAACGAGGGGGCTTATGCCCCCCCCCCCTCTTAATTGATATAAACGGGATTTTCATGCAGAATTAACATGTGATATCGGCCGGCTCCGGGATGTCGACGCCAATAAGTCTGCGATGACGTTCCATGCCTAGTGCCATGAGGTCTGCAAACTGTCCGCTCCGTGATTTTTTCATTTTGAAAGAGACTTTTTGAAATTAACTTTTCTGTTTGAAATGGAACTGAAACGAAGGGATTCAGTTGATTCAGTTGTTGCCTGGTGCGCAGCAAAGAAAAAACGTTTTTTTTCGGCGGGCTCGGGTGTGAGCCGTGTATAGTTCAGGTTTTAAAGAACATCGGTAAAGGGTGTTCAAAACCTCATGCCCGGAAGGGGCTGTATATTCTCAAGTGCTTTTCCTAATAGATATATGTGTAAATTAACTGTACATAATTGTAAATAGCGCAGTGTGGTTATGTATATAGTTTTCATCGTGTACTCTATGTGTTGGTTTCATTAAAGTGAATTGTGAAATTCTACAGAGAGTCGAAGTATATTTAGTTACGACGTCACAAACAGTTTTCGTTCAAAATTTAGATATAAGATCATTCGGATGCGGCGATACCGTGGCTGTTATTAGGTGTTCATTGAATAAGTATAAACAGGGGAAACGGGGGGCTCATACCCCTCCCCTTAATTGATATAAACGGGTTTTTCATGCAGAATTAACAGTTTTTGTCCAAAATTTAGATATAGGATCATTCTGATGAGGCGATTCCGTGACTGTTATTATGTGTTCATTGAATAAGTATAAACAAGGGCAATGGGGGGCTCATGCCCCCCCCCTTAATTAATATAAACGAGATTTTCATGCAGAATTAACAGTTTTCGTTCAAAATTTAGATATAGGATCATTCGGATGAGGCGATACCATGGCTGTTATTAGGTGTTCATTGAATAAGTATAAAAAGGGGGAAAGAGGGGCTCATGCCCCTCCCCTTCCCTCATAGCATGCATGTTCACAGTGACGTCACTGTGAGTCACTTTGGTCACATCACATCTGTGACGAAAACGCCACCACTCTGTGACGTCACAATGTGACTAAGATGTGACTTTCTAAAAAAATTTCACATTTCGTCACAATGTTAATGTCAAAGTAGTCACAAATGACACACTTTTCACAAATTGGTCACATTGTGACGTCGCAAAGTGGTCACAATGTGACGTCACAAAAAAGCTCTAAAACGGCCATAACGACCTCACATTTTAGTCACTGTGACTTCACATCGACGTCACGTGACGTCACATCGACAATCGATGGTCACAAAGTCACAATGTGACTTCACAACGACGTTGCAGTGACGTCACCATGTCTTACACGGGTTAATTGATATAAACGGGATTTTTATGCAGAATTAACAGTTTTCGTTCAAAATTTAGATATAGGATCATTCTGATGAGGCGAGTCCGTGGCTGTTATTAGGTGTTCATTGAATAAGTATAAACAGGGAAAACGGGGGTTCTAATGCCCCTCCCCTTAACTTGCATAAATGGATTTTTCAATCAGATTTGTCAGATTTCGTTCAAATCTCTGAATAGTTTTGGAAGTTTAATGGTTAAGTATAAAAGAGGGGAATAACTCCTCTTAAATTATATAAATGCTAAATGGGTTTTTATTAAGAATTATCCGATTTGCTCTGAATTTTGGATATAGATTTTTTAATATGATAAAGCATGTACTTGATAGTTTAGGAAGTTCAATGATTAAGTATAAAAAAGGAGAAAGGGGAGAGCTGTTTCCCCTTCTTAATTTTTTTTTCGAACGGAATTAACGAAAATACAAGGCTGTAATATACAATTAGTATGCGTAGCCTGTGAGATCAATGCCATCAGTTTAACTGGGCAATATTCTTTTTATTTAAGTTAAAGACAAAGCAAAAAATACTCCTGAATTCATTATTAAGATAAATACTTTAAAAAGAACCTTTTTTCAATTTCTAATGTTTTTGTTTGTACATCATTATACATTTAAAAGATTTTTGACAAACTTAAATGACTTCATTTTGAAACAAGAAGACGGAAGAAGTTGGACAGTGAACGTGGTCAAGGCATTGCTATGTACTAACGTGCATACGAGTTATATTCAAATCAGTTTATAAATACGCGTGTTATCACGTGACGAAAATTAGATCATTTCAAGATATGAGCAACATTGGAAATTAAAAATGCGATAACTCAGCCATTTTTTGAGATACAAACGAAACAAAAAATGCTCTGGAATCTTTGTATCAAGTTCAAATGCATAAAAGAAAAATCTTTTTCAATTGATCACTTTCTTGTACCTAATTTTAAAATTTACTGCTAAAATTTACAAATGGCCGCCATTTTGAAATAAGATGGCGGGTGGAACTGAGTATCGAACTCGATTCAGGCTTCAGTATATACTATGTACACGCCAAGTTACATCCAAATCGATTCATAAATACGCGTGTTATCACGTGACAAAAATCAGATCGTTTCAAAATGTCAGCCATAAGAAAAATTCAAAGTGCTATAACTCAATCACTTTTTAAGATATAGACAAAATAAAAAGTGTTATGGAATCGTTGCTTTAAGTTCTAACACGTAAAAGAAAAATAGTTTTCAACTTTTAATTTTTTCAGATTTAATTTTAAATTTAAAATTTTTTAAAAAATTTAAAATGGCCGCCATTTTGAAACAAAATGGCGGATGATGCTGGGCAACGAACTCGGTCGAGACATTTGTATATACTATGTACATACCAAGTTTCATTCAAATCGGTTCATAAATACTGATGAACCACGTTTCATAGAGACCTGGTCAGAAATGCGCATGGGCGAAAAGAGCGAGTCCATTTCGAAAATGGGAAAGTTCGTACTATCTCGAGATGAGTTAGTTCATTAAACATTCTGGACATGTCGTTTTTTTTTTTTTTTCCGAATATCTCTTTTTTTATAATTGAATTATCTGTTTTTAAATATTACACTGTAATTCTGTTACACTAAAATAAGTTATAAACAGACAAACATAATAAAAAAGATGATTTAAAGGTATGATTATTAAACTTAGCTTAATAACTTTTTCCCTCGCAATACAGCGTAACTTAATCGTTTTAGAATTAACGGCTGCGTGGCGTGATTTTAAATCTTGCCAGATTAGCATTTTTTTTTTTAATTTCTTTACATTATTGTATACATTATTTATTTATATTATTTGCATGCATTGGATATGAATATGGCTCAGATATAATATATGCATAAGTTTTGGTACAATTTTCTTCCGCCGTCAATTTGGCGATAACCTTATTTTCGAATACTGGTTAAATATACATTTTTAAATTATTTTCTTTTATTTTAAAAAGTAACAATAAATAAAACAAATTTTAATATATTAAATTTTAAAAACTAATAACTATAGAATAAAATTTTTTTAATGTAACTAGCATACCCAGCCCGCTTCGCCGGGCTTAATTTGAAGGTTTATTTAATAATTTATGTGTATGGTACGCTTCCCGGACCATCGGCACTCCACGTGCGTCGGGTGAGCGTCAGAACAAACTTTCAGCATATACATATGGGTGGTTGTACTTGAATGCACAGACCTGCGCGTTTTTTTCTATCTTGCTTTTATACCTCTGGACCGAGTTGGCGCATTGCCAAGATTTGCTTCCTCTGGACCGAGTTGGCGCATTGCCAAGATTTGCTTTCCCCTGTGCCTCAATTAATTAATTAATTAATTATCCTCGGAATTCCTTTTATTTATAGAGATTTGAAAGGAGAAAAATTAAGGTAAATAAACAGTTTATCAAAAAATAAACAACAATATCAAGGTTACCATATTAGGGAAATAACGCCATTTTGGCGACAAATAAATCCTAGGGAGTATATGACATACATATGATTTGAATATTTAGGTTGTTAGAATTGGCGAATTTCTCGCATAGCCGCCAAGTCAGATGCCAAGCAATCGTTAAAACTGTGTTCTAGCCATAAATATAAATGTTAAAAAAAAGAAGAAAAAAAACAGACATACATTTATTAAAATTCACAAAAATGTAAGAAAAAATTTATACTTTAGAAAGTTTATTCCGAGAACTGTTAGAAGGTGCGCTGCGCAATCTATTTAATTTAAAATAAAATTTTACTCAGAATAAAAAATAGAGAACAATATTATATCATTTCCATGAATACGTAGAAGTAATCTCGGCCTCTTAGGTTATTCCCCCTAAAGTCTGAATGGAATCGGCTTGACATTCTGCCAAGTAAGGACCTTACAAAGGTGGCATATCAGTACGCGTGTTATGACGTGACAAAAATTAGATCGTTTCAAAATGTCAGCCATAAGAAAAATTCAAAGTGCTATAATTCAATCATTTTTTAAGATATGACAAAATAAAAAGTGTTCTGGAATCGTTGTTTTAAGTTCTAACACGTAAAAGAAAAATATTTTTTAACTTTTAATTTTTTTGCATTGAATTTTAAATTTAAAATTTTTTTAAAAATTTAAAATGGCCTCCATTTTGAAACAAAATGTCGGATGATGCTAGCCAACGAACTCGGTCGAGACATTTGTATTTACTATGTACATACCAAGTTTCATTCAAATCGGTTCATAAATACATTAGTTATCGCATGACAAAAATCAGATATATATATATATGTGACATTTTGAAATTAGGAGGGCAGAAACATCATCGCCAGGTTTCCCTTGCTCCGCACAGAAGTCATGGCCAGCGAGAAAAAAAAACAAAATAAATAAATGTAGAAGGTCAAAATAATCACTCCTTGGCTGCTGCAAGTTCATTTTATTAAACTGTAGCTATAATAGAGGGAAAAGCTCCTGTTGCAGACGATATTTTACCGAAACATCCAAAAAATATTCCATGCTTTACTACATCAAGTCGTACTCATGCAAGAGCGCACCCAAGAATCCTTCTTCTCATCTCATCTCTCTTAGCATCCTTCTTCTCTTCTCATCTCATCCCTCTCGAGCTTCGTCTTTTAAATCTAAAAAGAAAATTCTAGAACATTATCTAACCTCAAACCATCATTCTTTTATGTAAACAGAATTCTTGTCCAGCTACGAGACTATTTTCCACAGACGATAATTTTATTTTTAAAAAAAATATTTAACCAATTTATAATCGACTCAGAATTTCTTAGGCAGACGATTTTTATAGATGATTAATTTTAAAAGAAAAAGAAAAGAAATGAAGTTATTGATATGCACACTATCAAAGGTTGACGGAGGGAAAATAAATAAATAGATAAAATAAAATAATGATATTTTTTGAAAGGTATGGTTTTGGAATAAATTTAATAAGACTTTCTTAAAAAGGATTGATAAAAACATAGAAGAAATGAGTTTTATTTGGAATATTAAGAAATAAAGTTTAATTAAGAATATTTTTAATTTAGAGCCATCTTTTTAAATTTACGCATACCGGAATAATGTTTTTTAAGGCAAATTAAGAATTTATATCGTCTGCATAAGATTAAAAGATTAGATCTAGAAACAAGATTTTAATTTAATAATTTGAAGTAAGTACGGAATATTATTATAAGAAAATTAAGATAGTATAAAGGTTAATTTTGGCGAAAAAAATTTAACATTTGTAATATATATATATATATATATATATATATATATATATATATATATATATATATATATACATATATATATATATATATATATATATATATATATATATATATATATATATACACTGGTGTCCAAAAGTTAAGCATAATCGGTAATTAAGTAATTATTTTTAAGTAATGAAAGAAATATGAATCGGAATGTGCTGAAACTCCAGGTGTGTAAACAAAATAGTACGCGTCACATATTTTCGCGAAGAGTTTTCCCCGAAATCGAACAGGGGACCGTCAACAAATTGAAAAAGAACGAAGATCTTTTGGATAACCCTGTCAAAACTAATGTAGCAAAAGCGTTCAAACTGCACATTATGATTAATTGGCTTATTGTAATGTACTGTGTTAATTTTTACAAGGATAGCATGTATACTCGTAGAGAAATTAAGGTTTTTATAAAAACAGTCTAAAATTTTTCCAAGTTTTTTGCTTATAATTTGCAGAGTTCTTATTATAAAATAATGTTCTTTTCTGAAAATATGACAAATATCATTGTACACAATACTCTGTCATCAGAATTTTAAAATAATAAAAATTGTATGAAAAATGAGTATGTTTAGTAAATAATTTTTCATTGCGCATGCGTCAACGATATCAAAATGTCATTTGCATATTGTGTTAGCTAAATGTATAGAGCAACTTCTGTAAAAGTTTCAAAAACATAGCTTGAAAATTCTGAAAATGGGAGCCTATAGAATCAACTCAAAATCCTTTATTCCCTAAATGAAGCAAAAAGATGAGGGGCTGTATCCATATTCCATTGTTTAGTGCCTACACAATATTGCACGTACAACTATATTTAGGTAAAACCCCTGATTTTTTTGCTTCCTTTAGGAATAACGGATTTTGAGTTGATTCTATAGGCTCCCATTTTCAGAATTTTCAAGCTATGTTTTTGAAACTTTTACAGAAGTTGCTCTATACATTTAGCTAACACAATATGCAAATGACGTTTTGATATCGTTGACGCATGCGCAATGAAAAATTATTTACTAAACATACTCATTTTTCATACAATTTTTATTATTTTTAAATTCTGATGACTGGGTATTGTGTACAATGATGTTTGTCATATTTTCAGAAAAGAACATTATTTTATAATAAGAACTCTGCAAATTATAAGCAAAATACTTGGAAAAATTTAGGACTGTTTTTATAAAAACCTTAATTTCTCTACGAGTATACATGCTATCCTTGTAAAAATTAACACAGTACATTACAATAAGCCAATTAATCATAATGTGCAGTTTGAACGCTTTTGCTACATTAGTTTTGACAGGGTTATCCAAAAGATCTTCGTTCTTTTTCAATTTGTTGACGGTCCCCTGTTCGATTTCGGGGAAAACTCTTCGCGAAAATATGTGACGCGTACTATTTTGTTTACACACCTGGAGTTTCAGCACATTCCGATTCATATTTCTTTCATTACTTAAAAATAACTACTTAATTACCAATTATGCTTAACTTTTGGACACCAGTGTATATTATTGTTTTGCTTTTTCATGGCAAATACGAAGATGAAACCACACACTCCATTTGTAGTTCCAAAGTATTTGGGACCTGAAGATTCTGCTTTGGTTCGACAAATTTCATTTGTATTCATATTATTCTTTTTTCCTTCCATGTTCAATGTGCTATAAGTTATTAAATTCAATGGTTAATTTCAAATGGTTAATATTGTTTACTATAATTCAATTTAATTCTTCGTTTTGGTTTATTGTTTTATTGATAAAATCCATTGGTGAATCTTGTCTACTTTTAATGGTATTATATATATATATATATATATATATATATATATATATATATATATATATATATATATATATATATATATATATATATATGTAATAAAAAAAAAAAAAAAATTGCGCCATTTTTTTTTATTCTCTCTTAGCTTCAATTCTAAATTTGTGGAACATATTTCAATCTTAGTTTCGTAACTTGTAACAGCTAAAATTCTTTTTCTTACTTTAGTTATTAATAAATTATTTCTTGCTTCTCCAAAAGGCGGGAAGTATTTCGTAAGCTTTTTACTTTCTGGCATATTCCTGCGATTTTAATTTTATTTTTTATTTTTTAACATCGCGTGACAAGTGTTACTACGCGTTGCTAAAGGGCTTAGTGTTCCGAGGAAAAAATATAGTTCTTGCCAATAGACCGCCTATTACGGCCAATTAGAATTGATCATTTTGTCCGTTAGAGGCTCGAGTCCATCCTGATTGGATTTTTAAAATGATTGACGCGGAGTAGGAGGGCGCTAGTTTTGTCGTGAAAATGATTTTTTCATTTGGCTTTTCAGGAGAGTAGAATGCACCTTTTCTTTAAACTATCAAGACGCGCGTTTTATTGCTCCGCTGAATTAGAATGCATTTTTTCTTAAAAAACTACTCGGAAGCCATGTCATGTTTCCCGAGAATGCGATTGACTTTCAAAAATTATTAGGATGCTGTTTCTTCTTTCTCTCCAAAATTCTAATATTGTGGAATGTAGCTTAATCACGGAGTTGGTGAAGTGGAAGTTATTCGATGAGAGTGCCAAGGTGATTGCGTGAAAGAACTTAACTTATTTATGAGTTCTAATAAAATTAATTTAAAGACTGCTTGATTGAACTTTCTTATGGGGAAATAGCCCAATAAACTCATCCACTGCTGGTCAAATTGCCGGAGCGACTGCTCAGCTCGTCCCACTGTTGATTCTTGGTAGTAGTAATCTGTTCTGCCTCATAGATGGTGTGCCACTGGAACTTGTACATTGTTATGGAACATCGATCTCGTCGAATCATTACATATTAGCCGGCAGGATTTCTTAAATGAACCTGCATACGTCTCTAGAGAATTCTTCGCAACGCTGTGTGTGCACGTGCCATTTTCGCCGAGCTTGAAACTAATTGCTGGAACTTCGGCCTTTGTTTATTACTCATCTTGAACCGACATGAATCAATCTGTGAAAAAAGATCGTCTTATAAAGTTTTGTTTGTAATTATGTGTGGTATCTACATCTACAAATATTTTAATTGTGAAATATACCTCGCATTCTAGTGAGAAACTTTTCAACTGTGAGATATGCAACCAAACTGTGAGATATGCAAAATAAAAATTACAAAAGATCACCTGCATGAAATCAATTCAACATCATTTTCTTTTATTTATTTAATTACTGTATTTTCTAGGTAAAAGTGCATAAATATTTTGATAAATTTTCATTTCATAATAAATGAACACCTGCTGTATGGTTGCGAAACTACGGTAGATTCCATCAGTAATACAAGATAATTGAAATTTACACCTGTGAGTCGTATCTACGAAGTTCTTTATTTTTGTTTAGTTTAATAAAAAATTAGGTATTTGAACAAGGCCACATCGAACATGTCTGTAAGTTATTATTTATTATTTTATTGTTTTATTGATTAAGAAATTTAATGATAATTTCTTTGTTTAAATTCTTGATTTTTTTTTCTCTCTTTTATTACAGATATTAAAAAATAAATTTGTTCTTAATTTATAATTAATTAAAATTTTCTGCTCATAGAAATTTTATTTAGTTTTAAAGGTGTTATTTTTTTTTTTTTTAAATCGAAAGATGGATTAATTTGTTGTTAAAAAAAAATACTCTGTTGCAAAATTTATTTTCCATACGTAAAGAAAAGTATTTTTGTTTTTAAAATTATTTGTTATTTCCCATGTATGGAAACCCGATATTTATTATTTTATTACTTATTTATTTATTATTTATTTATTTTATTATTATTTATTGAGGTATTTGAAGTATAGTAATTGAATTTTAATAATTGAAGTATAGCATTTAAATATTTTCCATATGAATTATCCTTCTTTCATGTTACTAAGGTCAGGATTAGTAAAAGAAGAAAAAATGTCAGAAAATAAACTTGATATTGTCCCTTTTGAATTTGGGTCGGGCATGGATATATTTAAATGGTTTAAACATTTTGATCGAGAATGTTCGGTAGAAAAGAAAGATAATGAGTGGAAACACCAAAATATTTCAAAATATTTAAAGGGGGAAGCGCTAAAAACTTATATAAATGATTGTTTGGATTGTGCTACTTATGAAGAAATTGTCGAGATTTTAAGTGAAAAATTCATTCAAGTTAGAGTTCCAAAATTTTCTGAATTTACTTCCTTAAAGTTAAATGATCTAAGTGAATTGGATTCTTATTTTAGAAAGAAAGTTGAGATTGGAAGGCAACTTCAGCTTGAGGAAAATTTAATTATACAGGGGTTAACTGATGGACTTCAGCCGGAGTATCAAAATTGTTTGATGGTTAACCCTCCTTCCAATACTCGTGAATGGTTTCGCATTGCTAAACAATTAGCAGCGATTCCAAATCATACCTCTAATAACAGCAATAGAAATTTTCAACAAACTAGACCTATGCACAATCCCAATCCTCAGCCCAGACATTGGACTCGACCTACTCCAAACAATCCATTCCAAAATTTTAATCCTAGGTTTTTCACTCCTAGAATGCCTACGACTCATTGTCAAAACAACTACCCAAGTCGTCCGTGCAGAATATGTTTAAACAGAGGCATAGAAAATGCCTATCATTGGGAAAGGAGTTGTATATTTAACACAAATTCCTTTCAAACTCAAACTCCTGCTCATATTCAACCACCCCCTACTAATAATATTTGACAATTAATCATCCCTGGATATGTGGGCAATAACAAAGTGTATTGTGTGGTGGATAGTGGATCAACTGTCTCAATTTTACCCCTCAAATTTGTTCGATATTTAAATGGTAATTTACATAATGTTACCCCTATTACTATCAGACAGGCACAAGGAACTCTTACAATTAATAAATCTTGTCGATTATGTATTAAATTTGGTAATATAAAGAGATATGTTAATTTTTTAGTAAGTAAACTTGATTTGGACTATGCTATTTTAGGTTTACCTGATTGTGCCAAATTTAAATTGAAAATTGATTGTGCAAAAAGCCAGGTGTTACAAGACAATATTTCGTTAAACCCATATGTCAACATATCCAGTGATAACTTAGAATTGCTTCATTTTGATATTATAAAAAATGATACTACTGTGCAACCCGATTATGGAAATACCATAACTCCTCAATCCTTGTCGCGAACTAATAATGATGATTATAATCTATTGGGGGATCTGAATGCTATTCAAAATAAAAATGTAAGGGAACTTTTAAGGGATTATTTAGATATTTTTGCAAAAAATAAATATGATGTAGGGAGAATTAATATTGAACCTCAGCGTATTTATCTTAAATCTGACCTACCAATATCTTTGAGGCCTTATCGTACATCCACTGCTGATGAAAAAGAAATATCTCAGCAAATCCAATCATTATTAGCTGCTGGGTTAATTAAAGAAAGTTATAGCCCATACTCTTCTCCAGTTACGTTAGTAAATAAACGAGATGAAGGTAAAAAAACCCGAATGTGTGTTGACTACCGAAAATTAAATTCTACCATGAAAAATGACGCTGAACCTTTACCCCGAATAGATGAAATTTTAGACAAATTAAGTGGTGCCCAATATTTCTCTACACTAGATTTAGCCTCAGGCTATTGGCACATACCTATTCACCCAGCCGATTCCGAAAAGTTAGCCTTTACTACTAATTGTGGGCTCTGGGAATGGAATGTTCTCCCCTTTGGTGTAAAGGTAGGCCCCCCAATTTTCAACAGGACAATTAGAAGAATTCTTACAAAATATAAAATAGACTTTGCTTGTTATTATTTTGATGATATAATTATTTTTTCTAAATCAATAGATGAACATATACAGCATCTCATCCAAATTTTTGATTTATGCCGAATAGAAAATATTAAATTAAAATTATCTAAATGTACTTTTGCTCAAAAACAAATCAATTTTCTAGGGTATGAAATCCAAAATGGAACTTTAACTCCAGCTAATACTAATATAGAAACGATTAAAAAATTAAAACCTCCTACTAACACTAAAGAATTACAAAGATTTCTTGGTTCTATAAATGTGTATCATAAATTTATTGACAAATATGCTGAAATTAGACACCCCCTAAATAAATTACTTAAGAAAGATACTATTTGGGAATGGAATACTGAATGTCAAAACTCTTTTCAAAAATTAAAAGATGCCCTCATTGCTAAACCAATTTTAAAGATTTATGACCCAAAATTACCCCTACACATGTTTGTTGACGCTTCTCAAGTAGCGGTAGGTGCAGTTCTTAAACAACCCGACCATAATAACTTTTTACATCCAATTGCTTATTTTTCTAGAGGATTGAGAAGTTATGAGAAAAATTATTTCATTACCGAACTAGAGTGTCTTGCTATCATTGATACTTTAGATAAATTTTATCATTACTTTCACGGTGTACAATTTACCATCCATACTGATCATGCATCTCTTGTGTGGTTAAAAAATGTCAAACATTTAAGAGGTCGATTATTTAGGTGGTCATTGAAGTTAAGTATGTTCGATTACAAAATAGAGTACTTAAAGGGATCTACAAATGTCGAAGCCGACATGTTGTCCCGAAACCCTATTTCTCATTTTTGTAAACCCCTTACTTTTCTTCTTGACGTTAAAGAGATTATTGAGATGCAAGAAAAAGAAAATGTGTGTGGATCAAATTATATTAATGACAATGGACTGATTATAGTTAAAAGAAAAGGTTTTCGTAAAGTGGTAGTTCCCATGTCCCTAAGAAAAAAATTGCTTAATGTTGCTCATGAACAGTTTGGTCACCCTGGTGTTCAAAAAATGCAAAATTTAATTTCTCCTAACTATTATTGGCCAGATATGACCCAAGACATTACTAACTTTGTTAAATACTGTGATATTTGCCAGAAAAATAAAAAACCTAGACAGAAAAAATTTGGCTTATTACAAGCTATGCCCACTACAGATCAACCTTTTGACTGTCTGTCTGTTGATACTGTAGGAGGGTTCAATTATTATAATTCTACAAAAAAATATCTCCATATTATAATAGACCATGCCACAAGATATGTTTGGGCATTTCCTTCCAAAAATGTCACTACAGAAACTTATACAAATTGTCTGAAACAAATTTTCAATATCAAAATCCCTCAACAATTATTCTGTTTTAGTAAGATTTCAAGTGTACAGTCCCCTCAAAAAATACTTAGTGACAGGAATGCTGCTTTTACTTCTTCAAGATTCAAAAAATTCCTGCGAAATCATAATATTAAACAACGTTTGACCACTGCCCATCATCCACAAATGAATGGGAAATGTGAAAGAGTAAATCAGACAATAGTAACTAGATTAAAATGTAAAGTAAACTCCACTACCTCTAAAATTCCCTGGACTAAGCTTTTAACTGAGGTAATTAATGAATATAATAATACACCCCATTCTATTACCAAATTTCCACCTGCGTACTTGCTTTTTGGCCAATTACCCTATGACTCCCCCTTACAACAAAATTATTATCCCCCTGTTCATGAAGCACTTAAAATTGCTAAAACAAGAACTGATGAATTTCATTTAAAAAATAAAAGATATTATGATAAAGATTATATCGAACCAAAATTTAAAATAGGAGATCTAGTTATCTATGAAGAATTTCAGTACCCTAATACTAGAAAGTTATCACAAGTATTTAGTGGCCCTTATAAAATTCTTAACAAATTATCCGAAGTAAATTTTGAAATTGATAGGCAAAACCAGTTCAAAAGTTCAGAAATAGTACATGTATCTAAATTAAGGCCTTATTATTCCCCTGATAAATTTAAATTAAGTCATGAGCAACAACCCCCTAATCAACAACAACAAACTCAGGTAAAAACTGTAGCTTAAACTATATCTCTAGTTTATCATTTTATAATTTTTTCTCTTAAACAGTAAATTTCTTTTCATATTTTAATTCAGATAATATCCTGTAATTCTCACAGAATGGCAATGATATCTCTTGACTGCAGCGAGAGTGTCACTTGTCTGGAAATTTTTATATTTGTTTATTTATGCCGGCGTAGACGAACAAAGTGGAAATTTCTTATTCTGTACTGAATTACTCTACTTAGAATATTTTTTTTTTCTTTCAACTGAACCTATTTGTAATATTAAATTTAATCTATCAATTATTAAATTAATTATTTGCCAAGTAACAAAATTTTTATCACTTTATTTTAATATATTTTTTTTCTTTCTCTCTTTCTTTGCTTCTGCATTCCAGTCCAAGTACATGTCAATTATAATATAATTTTGTTTCTTTTTCTCTTTCCTACTTGCATCTTGCAATGTTTTATCACACCGAGAGAATATTTATTGCGTAATTATTTGACATGAATAGATCTTGTTTTTTATTTTTATCATTTATTAATATTTCTTTTTAAGAATCTTAGTAGTTTAAAGGTCACGTACATTCTCAAACATGAACAAAATTTTTATTTATCCTTATTTTATTTTAATTTATCATATTATATTTTAATTTTTTTTTTGTACATATTCCTACTTAATCCTGCACTCGGATTACCAGATTAAGTAAATGATTTCATAGTTGATTGCATTTTTTATTTTATTCCACTTCTCTCTATATTTCATCCCAAAAATATGAGATGAGATAAACGAGATTAAGTATTTAAAAAATGTCTTTTGTGATATTTATTATTACTTATTAAGAGATTTACTTATACCCATTATGAGATTTACTTACACTTATGATATTTATTATTATTGATATTTTTCCTTATTATGTTTCTTAATTATATTGTTTATTATTTACATTGTTAAATTTTATTATTACTATATTATAAAATGTGTTATTAATTAAAAATACAATTATAAAAGTATTTTCACAAAGATTCCAAAATGGAACTGTTATGAATGTTCAAGGACTTACTCACACAAAAACTGAACTAATATTATAATGTTAGCTGATGAATTTGGACAGTTAAATGAATTAGACATCCTTGAAATGAGGTAATGAACTATGCCATTCCAAATATGACTTTAAGAGGATTTTTGAAACAAACTTTTAAAAATTGATTTCTAGATTTGACATTGTTAAAAAAGAATTTAACGTTATTGTTTTTCATTTTTATGTTTCATTTTTATGTTATTACTATGGGTAATTGCTTATATTTTCAAATTACTTTTTGATGTGTACTTTAAACAAGATTATATCTTGTATTTGTATTGAAGCCTATTTTATTGTATTTAAATTTGAAGTTATTCCACGCATCACCTTGGTGTTTTTAAATTTGAATTCTATATTTATATAAAAAAGAGAAATTAATTTAAATTTTTTTTTATTCAGTATGTAATTATTATTACTTATATCAACAACTTCGTGAGCTAAGTCTGCATCATCTCCCTTTCTGTGAAATTGCAGGTCTCAGACCTACTTTTTCACCCGTCTTTCTGGGAGGGGGGATTTGTAATAAAAAAAAAAAAAAAATTTGCGCCATTTTTTTTTATTCTCTCTTAGCTTCAATTCTAAATTTGTGGAACATATTTCAATCTTAGTTTCGTAACTTGTAACAGCTAAAATTCTTTTTCTTACTTTAGTTATTAATAAATTATTTCTTGCTTCTCCAAAAGGCGGGAAGTATTTCGTAAGCTTTTTACTTTCTGGCATATTCCTGCGATTTTAATTTTATTTTTTATTTTTTAACATCGCGTGACAAGTGTTACTACGCGTTGCTAAAGGGCTTAGTGTTCCGAGGAAAAAATATAGTTCTTGCCAATAGACCGCCTATTACGGCCAATTAGAATTGATCATTTTGTCCGTTAGAGGCTCGAGTCCATCCTGATTGGATTTTTAAAATGATTGACGCGGAGTAGGAGGGCGCTAGTTTTGTCGTGAAAATGATTTTTTCATTTGGCTTTTCAGGAGAGTAGAATGCACCTTTTCTTTAAACTATCAAGACGCGCGTTTTATTGCTCCGCTGAATTAGAATGCATTTTTTCTTAAAAAACTACTCGGAAGCCATGTCATGTTTCCCGAGAATGCGATTGACTTTCAAAAATTATTAGGATGCTGTTTCTTCTTTCTCCCCAAAATTCTAATATTGTGGAATGTAGCTTAATCACGGAGTTGGTGAAGTGGAAGTTATTCGATGAGAGTGCCAAGGTGATTGCGTGAAAGAACTTAACTTATTTATGAGTTCTAATAAAATTAATTTAAAGACTGCTTGATTGAACTTTCTTATGGGGAAATAGCCCAATAAACTCATCCACTGTTGGTCAAATTGCCGGAGCGACTGCTCAGCTCGTCCCACTGTTGATTCTTGGTAGTAGTAATCTGTTCTGCCTCATAGATGGTGTGCCACTGGAACTTGTACATTGTTATGGAACATCGATCTCGTCGAATCATTACATATATATATGTCAACATTTGAACGGAGGGTGGTTTTGGGGTCTGGGGGTCATGATCGGTGAAAATATACTAAAATTTTCTGGAAGCGTTTTCCTCCGTACGGCTGCAATAGGTAGCTTTTTACTTTTTGTAATGAAAGCTACCTAATACGAGTTTGACATGAGTGCTTTAGATATTACTTTTAATCATAGATTATACTCTGTTATTTTGTTTACATAAATTACTTAATATTATTTCCCATTAAGCAACCTGTGTTCCCCGGCGATTATTGCTTTATTGCACGCATTTTATTATGGCTACATTTTATGAAAACATATACATGACGCAAATGTCATACATGCACCAAGTTAATGCGATTGCAACAAAATGGCGATTTCATGTCTCACATGGTAACTCGTTTATTTTGTTCCATCACTTTATTTAAAAAATAAACAATGGTGGAAGCAATAAATATACAGTTATAAAAAATAAACATAATAATAAATAGAATAAAAAGTATAAATATGATAAAAAATCCTATTAGAGAAATATTCAAAAAATTTCACCGAAACAAAGTTTCTACCAATTTACGGGAGAAAAAATCGCGCCACGTAGTGCATATATGACATCAGTGCTATTTTTATACGTAAAAATAAGCATAAACATTCATCAGGTTTATTTATGTAACTGTTCATATCTATTTGCAATAAATATCACTTTCTGAAGTCTCCACAGGACGAAGGTTTATAAAAACGCCAAGGTAAATGTAATATTGGAAAAGTACCATGAAATTAGAGTAGGTATATCATATACGGATCGGGTTTGGGGCAAATTTGGCAAAAATCATTTTTGAATATGAGTTACAAATATATTTTTCAATTATTTTGTATTATTTCAAAAATAAAATAATAATAATTAAAAACAAAATTAATTAATAAATAAAGAAAAACTATTTATATAATTTGATAAAAAAAATTAAACAATTTATTAATAAATAAACAATAATAGCCGGGTTACCAGGCCATGCAAAATAACGATATTTTGGCGCCAATCATGCGAAAGCAGCGCCGTGCAAAAGGGGGGGGCGAAGGGGGGGGAGGGCAATCGACCTGGTCACGTAAATTTATGGAAAGCCAAATTTGTACTACCAACGTCATTTTTGGCTTTTTTACAAGAAAAAAATTATGTATCAGGGTGCCAAATGGAAACAGTTTCTTGGCGCAGTTTTCTCTTCGCATGCCCATGTGCGGAAAAGTTCTATATTCTTTTCTAGCATTTTGGCGAGCATTTTAAATTATTTATTTGGCATTAAATGAATCGATGTGATTTCAATATTCAGCTTTGGGTTTGAATTTTTAATACTTTCCATCAAAGTTGAAAATTGTTTATGCATTTGGTTTGTCTGTCCGTCTATCCTCGCTCTAATACCCGTAAATATACGCTTATTTTAATGCAATTGGTAAACCTTATTAACGTCCCCTAAAGCATGTTTTATATTGTATATGATGCATGTTAGATTAAAATTCCTTTAGAGGAGCTCCCTAAAGAATTTGATTACATTATGGTCTATGGGAAGAAATGCTTACAGAGTATTTTAATGCCATTACCCCATTGAGATGGATTGAATCTGATATAAATCACCGAGTTTCACAACGATTACGTTAGAACAGGATATTCAGACCATTTTTAATCCATTTATCGGGACACAGAAAAGAAATCAGCTACAATGCTGGTTTTTAGTAACAATTGCTGAGATGAGTTTTCAGTTTTGGCATGTGCTTTTAAATTTAACTATTTTTAGGTACGTTCGTAATTATATAAATATGTAGCATATACAGTCATCGACTGATCCGTCCGTCTGTCTACTTATCCGTCAGTATGTCCACATACAATAGCACAAAAACTACCCAACCGAATCGTTTGCAATTTTAAATATATATTTGGCGCCGAATTTTGTTGAGTCATTTAAAAGTATTCCGTTACATTATGGCCGATGGATTGAAATAATTCCAAGTGTTTTTTAATTATAACACCCGTAGAAACAAAAAGAAATCGATATGCATTTATGAAGAGCACTAGAATATAAATTTTGTAGAATATGCCACAGAAAGAATACTTTTTATTCATTTAGAGGGTACCATAAAAGAATTCCGAAGCATAATGTTATGTGGGGGGGGGGGCATTATTTTTTCCAATCAACAGATTTTTATTATAGAATCATTTTCTCATTTGACATTACAAAGTCTTTTAAATAGTAATTTATTCAGATAAAACTACATAATAGAGTTCACTTTGCCGTATTGAGCCTGCATGTTTTGCTGAAAAAAAGTGTTCAAATTTCTAAATCAATTGTGATGATACTTTGACAGCTCAAAGATTATGCAGACGAGATATTCAAATCTCATGTCGTATCTTATACTACAAATATTGCCAGTTCCTTTTATTTAGCGCATGCTAAAGCGAAATATTGCTCAACTCCTTGAGAATGGGTTTGAAAAGAAAACAAAACAGCGTATGTAGTGGCCAGCATGCATTACCTATTTAAATCCAATTGATCATATCTGGAACACATTCAAACGACGCATCGCATTCCTTTGTTGGCGTTTTCGCGATTTCTATGTACTACTTTTAAAGAGAATCTGAATTCTTATCGAGAACCTCATCGCATCAATAGAAATCAGATGTAGATATTATACTGTTATATATATTAACTATTCTGTATTAACTATTTAAAGGGTTCACACACCATATAAAAAATTCTCTCTTTCTTTTAAACCATCATGATTTGTGCCATTTTTACGTACTAAAATTGGTGTAGAGTGTCTGTTTATCTTCTTGGCGTAATTTCAAAGAGTTCAAATTCCGATACAAGATATTTTAGTGTTTTATTATGTGCATTACTTTTAATATATTGCGTACGTTCAATTTTATAACCACGCATGGCTGTTTTGCATAGTTTACTTCCCTCTTTTTTAACCGTGTATACGAATTTATATAGAATATTTTGTAATTCTGTAGTTCAATTTGGTCATTTTCGTCATTTTAACATGTGGTAGTATATGGTTAATTAAAGATATCATCGTATTTTTTTTCTTTTACTTTTTGCAAGTAATTATTAAATCTATGTTCTCAGCAATATCGTTGAGACTAATCCCTCTGAGAGAAGTCCTAGTTAAACACATAATTTTGCAAAAATTATCATACAAAAAATTTATGAGATATACACAATTACATATACAATAATAATAGGATAAATGCACTATAATACTAGGTTAAATACAGAAAAAATATTTTTGAGAGTTTACTTAAGGTAAGAAAGGAAATCTGTTACTCAACTGGTAAGATACAGATATCTCTGACATTTCTCTTAAGAATTCGACGATCTGGTAACTGTAAATTTACCGTTCTCACTATATTATCCCGTCCCTTAAAACCTCAACTATTCTACTAACTACCCATTTGGTAGAAGGTAAATTTTCCTGCCTTATTAGTTCCTTTCTGTACATCATCTTTTTTAAATTTCCACTTATTTCTTTCTTGGAGAGTATTCAAATAATCTCTTTTCCAAAGTTTTACAATTCTCTGGCTAAATTTGGCGATTTTTTCCCATTTTGACAGCCTGTTTTTATTAATATTGTCTAATTGTGATTCGGGGATCGAAGTAATCGGTCTGCCAATTAAAAATGGGAAGGCGTCAGAATTTCAAAATTTTCGAAATCTGTGGACAGCGGGGTAAGGGGGCGGGAGTTTAAAACGCCCTCAATTTCAGCTTAGAATCGTTAAAAAATCTTCCAAAGTTAATTTTTGATCCCCTATTACCCGTTTTAAGTGAAACTTAAATGATTTCACTCCTGCTTCCCAGATGCCATCAAAATTCGGTGATTTGGGAGGAATAAATTCCCATTTGATATCTTCAAGGGTTAAAAAATTACATAATTCCTCATCTAGGAAGCTAACTAATTTATGCAATTTTTTCAACTCAATGTCAGCTTCAATAAAAGTTTTTGAATTGTCCGATAATATTTTTGCACATTTGCCTGTTCTCCCAAAAAAACGTTTTAAACTAGCTATAAAAGCCTGAGTAGTGAGATTAGAAACAAAGTCTAGGTGTATCGCCTTGGTA
Source organism: Maratus speculifer (assembly GCA_964019185.1). NCBI lineage: Eukaryota > Metazoa > Arthropoda > Arachnida > Araneae > Salticidae > Maratus > Maratus speculifer. The sequence continues at coordinate 116,322,489 of OZ025292.1, forward strand.
GACAAACATACATACACCACGACATAAATTTTATTCAATACACCCTTCCTTTGATTTTTAAATTTAATGGAAAATGGGCCACAATAATCTATTCGTGTCACCCCAAACACATAATTAGGTGTTATACGTTCCCTTGGCAAATCAACCATCATTTGGGAGTTGACTACAGGTTTGTTTTTGAAACAATTCACACATTTATGCACGATTTTGCGGCAATTATCTCTGCCAATAAGCGGCCAAAATTTCTGTCTAACATGAAAAAGCAAATCTTGTGGACCTAAATGGAAATATTTTAGATGAAAATAATTCAATATAATATCCGTTAACTCATGATTAGAGGGTAACACAACTGGAAATTTTGAGTTAAGTGGTAAGTCTGAATGACTTAAGCGCCCCCAACTCTAATCAACCCGTCTTCTCCTAAAAATACATTTAATGAAGCAAGTTTATTTTTACTATGAACTGTCTTACCCTTTTCCAGACATTTTAATTCCTCTGGAAATTCTTGTCGTTGTGCTGAACGAATTATAACCGATTCAGTATATCTTACCTCATCCAGAGTTAATGGTCCACTTCTTCTTTTCTTGGGATTGGAACAGTTAAAATAGAATCTAAAAATAAAACTAATTATACAAATTAATTTAGTAAAATTGTTAGTTAGTGAAAAAATATTATTAATTATAGAATGTTCAGCAGAAAAATTTAGAGTTACTAAACTATCACTACTATTGTTTTTTCTTAGTTCTTTAATACACATACCTTGATCTGGTATGACTAAAGATTGTTTCTTTTAGCACATATCTAAGTCTTTCAGAAACTCTGAATCAGTCCACCATATAGGATTCTGAGCAAGATTTTCGGACTTTATGCCTCGTGTTAAAAGGTCTGCCGGATTCTCGGATCCTGCGCAGTGAAACCACCTAGATGAATCTGTCAGTAACTGTATTTCTGTCACATGGTTAGCCACAAACGACTTCTACTTATTTGCAGATCCTTTGATCCAGTACAAAGTGACCTGCGAATCGATCCATAAATACACAGAAGAGGGTCCTTTGCGATCTAATACCTCTTTAACTTGACAAGTCAAGCGCGCTGCGAGTAACGCACCCAAGAGTTCCAGTCGCGGAAGTGATATCTTTTTCAAGGGTGCCACTCTACTCTTAGATGTAATCAAATTAATAAGGGATTCATTTCTTGAATTTACTTGTAAATATACGACAGCACCGAAAGCCTTTGGACTGGAATCAGAAAAGGTGTGCAGTATTCGTAATCAGAGTTTTCGGGGAACTGAAAAAAATTTCTTGGAATTCTTAGATTTGCTAAATGAGGTAGTTCGGAATATCATTGTTCCCACGTCTTTATAATATAGGGGGGGGGGGGGGGTAATTCTTCATCCCATGACAAATTCCTACTCCAAATTTCTTATAGTAAACATTTAACTCTACTATTAAATGGTGATATTAGACCCAGGGAGTCAAATATTTTGGCTATTACTTGTAAGAGAAAACGTTTTGTATTTTTTGTCTTGCTCAAAAATTCTAATAAATTTTCAGTTTCCATCAAAAGTATGTCCTATTTAGGTTGCCACGATAGGCCTAAAACTTTGTATGATTTATTGGGTTCAAAAGACTGAGGTAGAATGCTAAACCCATTCTTTTCTCACGTTTCCATTACTAGTTCGTTATTCGAAACCCATTTCCTGAAATTCATATTCGCCTTCTTCATAATTTGGTTTGATTGCATAGGCGTAACCAGCCTTTTGAACGGGGGGGAGGGGGGGGGAGGTGCCCAAATTTTTTAACTTGAACATGTTGGGTACAGACAACATCGTATGTAATAAAACGGAACCCCATAAAACCTATCAAATTTCCGTTTTAGACAGGTTTTTTGCGGAAGGCGTATTTGTGTGGAACTTCTTTTAAAAAAGACCCAAACGCAATTTTTCATTGCGTGAAGAAGGATGAGAAGATGCTTAAAACTAAATCTAATGGACAGGGGCGTGCGAAGAGAAAGCTGCGCCCGGGGCAAAGTTACAGTTTCGAGCCCCCTCCACCCCACTTTTTCTTGTAATAGGCCAAAAATGACGTTTGTAGTATAAATTTGGCGCCCCCTAAAGTTCCACGCCGGGGCAGCTGCCCTCTACGCTCCCCCTTTCGCACGATGCTGCTAATGGATAAGAAAAAGATATATAAACGAGGCGCCTGATTAATGTCCCACTGATTAAGGTCCCGGTACGTCATTTTGACGTCACAAGAAACCGGGATATAAATCCAGTACTTAAGCATTTCACTTTTCACGAAATCCTGATTAACGTCCCACTGATATACATCCCGCTATCAGATCGGGGCCTAAATCCAGTCACAGAGAATTTTACTTTCGTCGAGACCCTGATTAAGGTCCCACTGATTAAGATCCCGCTATACGTCATTTTGACGTCACAAGAAACCGGGATATAAATCCAGTGCTTGAGCATTTCACTTTTCACGAAACCCTGATTAACGTCCCACTGATATACATCCCGCTATCAGACCGGGACCTAAATCCAGTCACAGAGAATTTTACTTTCGTCGAGACCCTGATTAAGGTCCCACTGATTAAGATCCCGCTATACGTCATTTTGCTGACGTCAGAGTAGATGGGACTTAAATCAGGGGGACTTAAATCCAGTGCTAAAGCATTTTACTTTCGACGAAATCCTGATTAACATCCCTATGATATATATCCCGGTACGCCATTTTGATGACGTCACAGTAGATTGAAACTTAAATCAGTGCTAGGAACACATTTGTTTTTTCGCAAGAATTCCTAATTTACGACCTCATGATATATGCTCCCACATGCCATTTTTATTTCAAAACAAACGGGATTCATGTAGGATAGGTCACTAAATGTCTGTATTATAACATATTATTATTATTATTATTATTATTATTAAGTATTACTATTATTATTGTTTACTATTACTATTATTATTATTTTATTTTCTCTACCTCGTGCTTTTAATCTGGAATATATTTCTCATGTCATCATTGATGATTTATTAGGATAATAACGAAAAAACTTTCTTTCTATTAATTACATACTTTAAAATCAGCTTGGAAAATGTATAATTTTTAAAATACACCAGCTTCTCGCGCTTTTATAACGATGTTATAGATATAGAATATAGACAATATTTATCATTTTTTATTTATCATTCATATTTATAATTTTATTTCATTAGTTAAAAAAAATTTCCGTCTGTTTACCAGAAACATTCAGAATTACGATACTGAAAACACTGTACTTTAAAATTTTACGCTTAAAGGCCAGGCACATATAGCACTAACTTCTTTCGGTCAGGCGTCGCTATTTTTGATCTTTCTTATCGGCGCTTTGATGTAGGGGAGACTGGGGTACAATGGACCACGGGGTACAATGGTCCACCCCCTATTTTTGATATTAATTCTGTTTTTGAAAGCTTCATATTTTAGTATATAGATGACAGTCATGAAGTAGTAAAAAGAAGTTTGAAACCATGTGCATAGCTAACATTTTAGCCATTTTATGCTTGATAATTGATTTGACACAGGAGGAGTAAGGCAAAAGTAAATATTTTCAGTGAAACATATCTTCATTTATTTATTACAGATTTGTAATTTGAAAGATATTGTGTGACAAAATAAAAAGGTAAGACAATGCATTATTATATTTATTATAGCTAAAATAATAGAATTCTAAATTTCTTTTTTTATCATCAAGTTTTTGTCAAACTTCCATATGGGGTACAATGGACCATCTGAAACTGGGGTACAATGGACCATGATCCATTGTACCCTAGTTTTGTATCTTATGTTTTTAAAAGTTAAATATTGTATGTGAAATTCAGAATTAATAAATTATTTTACTTCTGTGTGTAGATTAATTAATGATTCATGTTGTGTAATGCATTTTTGAAATATTTATCTGTGTAATATATGCTTTCAAACATAAAAAATAGCCCAAATTAAGAATTAATAAATTATTTTATTTCTGTGTGTGAATTAATTAATGATTCATGTTGTGAAATGCATTTTTGAAATATTTATCTATATAATAAAAGCTTTCAAATTTAAAAATTAACCCAAATTGAACACCAAAATTAGTAAACAAAACATTTTGTGCATTTGAGGGTTTTTTTTTTTTTTTAATTTCACATGATTTGTTAATTTAATATTCCTGCACTTATGTATACATGCATCCATAATGAACAGTGTTGTCGCTGTCATTTGACCAACGTTAGTAATTTGGCTAATTAAAAATAAAAAAACATTCGCCAAATGAGAAAAGTATTAGCAAAATAGATTCACCGTGTAGCACAAATAAATAAATAAATAAATAAATAAATAAATAAAAGAAAAAAAACTTTAATTTTTTAATGCACTTTCTTTTTTTTTTTTTTCAATATGTTCTAAAATAACCCAAAATTTTTATTATTTCGACAGCGATTGTTATTAATCTAATTTCAACTATGCGCTACAAATATAAAAAATGTGTATACATTAAATATATATGCGAATGTATGAAGAACGATAAAGAAAAAAAAAGAAGAAGCAAAAATTGAGCACTAGCAATTTGGCGAATCTAATCGCTTGTTTACTCGCCAAATGAAGCATTTAGTCGCAATATGGCGCATTGGCGAGCGACAGCGAGAACACTGATAATGAGTTATATTTAAATAAAATAATAAAATGAGAAAAACAAAAATATATCTACCTATTAGTTTGTGTCTGGATGTAATAATTAAATAAGGTAAAATTTATTAAAAAAATACAGATGATGTAAAGTAGACAGGAAAAATTTATTATATTTTTTCCTTAGTCATATATTTAGATATGACTTTCCTTAGTCATATATTTAGGTATTTCTTATTATAAAGGTTTATATTTAACTTTAAGTGGCATCATTGGACAAAAAGATTATATATCATTTTTCATATTTCTTTTAGCAATGCCAAGAAACAAGCCTAGGAAAACCAATAGAGGTTCTGTGCCACATAAAGTTGTGGAACAGGCTTTAAAATGTATTGTAGAAGATAATAAACCTAATTGTTCAATCTGCGACCGGTATAATGACTTAATGATAAAAAAAATGAAGAAAAAAAATTTTACTTTAGTTAGAGCTAAAAGAGTGAATAAACAAATAAAAATTAATAATAAAATGTGAATAAACAAATAAAAATGAATAATAAAATGTGAATAAACAAATTTGTTATAGTTTATCTTTCTTATTGTTAAAAAATGAACTACACTGATATATTTTTATTTAAATTAGAAGTGGTCCATAGAGCCCCATGCTGTGGACCATTGTACCCCGGCATTGGGGTACAATGGTCCACTTTGTTACTTGCTATTTAAAAAAATATATTAAAAAAAGTATGCATAATTATTATTTTTGAGTGGATGCAGTATAAACTTTAATGTATAGGTAACATGCATGTACTTTATCAAAAGAAAAAAATCAATACTTTAAGAATAAACAGTCAAAATTTACAAAAGTGGACCATTGTACCCCAGTCTCCCCTATAAATTGCTATTTCAGTGCACTGAATCTGAACTTCAAGATAGAAATCGAACTCGAAATCAGTTGACAGCTTTACGGCTGAAGATGGGGGAGATAAACTTTCCCTTCCTTTGTCAATTCGGTAGAGTCAGTCCCTCAAAAATCATTTAAAGATGTTTCAAAACTACCAAACTTTTGTTCCGTTCGGAAACAAAGAAAGATTTATTGCTCTTTTAGTGTAATAAAAAATAATGCTGTTTGCCCGCAGCCTTATATCTTATGTTATGATTAATTTTTAGATATTTTCAAGAAAATATATAACTTTTGCATAAAATACAGTCGACTCTCGTTAATTCGAAATCAGATAATTCGAATCTTCGCTTAATTCGAACTAAACATGAAGTCCCGAAATTTTCAATGGCAAAATAACGTTAAACATTTTCATTAATTCTAATTCATTTTATCTTGACTTCGTTTAATTCGAACTAACGAGAATTCCGATTTTTCATTCTGCCTTTCTTTCTCACGAATTTCAGATCATTTGAATTATTTTCATTCTTTGACTTTTATGAAAATTGTTCGGAACAAGTATACATATAATCCAATAAATTTGATATTAATTTTCTTAGTTTCCCGTCTATCCATCAGTGACGCTTCTAACTTTCTTCCATTGTGCTTGTTTCTAATCACTTAATTGGTTTACGTATTTATACATTCTAATTTAATATTAAGTCATATTCTGATGATAACAGACGAAATAAGTTTAAAAAAAAAACACTATAACATTAATTCCTTTGTAAGAGGACCATATTAAGCATGTTTTCATTTCATACTTTCCATAATTCGAACTCCCGATAATTCGAACATTTCTTGTGGTCCCGACGAGTTCGAATTAACGAGAGCCGACTGTATGTTTTTTTTCTGAATTATCGTGCATATTTTCATGTTATTATTATTTTTAATTTTTAAATTGTTTCTTTGGTACTTTTTTAGTATAGAGGTCTTGAAAAAATAAAAAAAAATAGACTTGTCAAAAAAAAAAAGAAAGAAAGAAAGAAAAAACGAAATTTGGCATCATATTTTTCTTGAATCTTGTTCTCTTTTATTAGAAATTTGTTTTATTTAAAAAAAAAATCACATCCTTATATCCTTATATCTATATTATAAAGGCCAAACGTATCTGTGCGTAATGCATACGTCATTTTGCGCATAGCAACACTTTCAAATTTTAAATGAATTTCGGTATTGAAATTTTTGCTACTAAAAATTTTTTAATTTCTTAATGTTGCATATTTTCAATTTTTACACCATCGTGTAGGAAAAAAGATGTACTTTTAAATGAAATTTGTTTGAAAGCTGTATCTTAATTTGTTTTTGAAATATCAATTTTTTTGTATCTTTTAATAACTCCTTTCTAATTGTGGCAACAGGAGTACTCGATTTCTATTTGAAGCAAAGAAAAAAAGGGAAAAAATTGAGTGCTGTATCTTTATGTTGCCATTTTCTCATTAAAAGGGAAAAAATAGAAATTTAAATACAGTCGAACCTCCATATAACGAAACTCCATACATCGAATTTCTCCATATAACGAATTTTTAGTAAGAACGGTCCCCTTTTCGCATGATTACATTAAAAAACAGACTCTATATAGCGAAATATCTATCTCCATATAACGAATTTTTTCATAAATTGATCTTAATTTATTCAGTTTTAAAAAAGCTTCGAAATCATATGGAATCAATTTTCCATCACTTATTTTTGATTTATATTGTTCAGTGGAGAGGTTTTTTTTTTAATTAATATTACTTCTCTCCTTATTCTTTAAATCTAACAAGTTCATCCCATCTCCCACACACCTTTCAACATCCTTCTCAAAACACAGTCAATTGAATTGTTACACATATAAGAGAGGAATCAATGAGAGCACATAAGAGAGACCTTCAAATGGAGGAAAATATCAACTACAATTTTGTATTCCTCGCTAAAATTTGAGAATTTTTTTTGAGAGCGTAACAATTGTAATTTTAAAATCAAAACAACAAAAAATTACAGATTTCTTCCTCTGAAATTTATGTAAGTCTTCCTCATTTGATTTTCATTAAGCTTTCAAATAAATGTCTTTTCTCTTTTTTGAAACTGCTTAAATAAGTAAGAAATAAAATGTTAGGTTAATATATACTTTTAAACATTTCAAATTCTTAATTAAAAAGATCAAAAATAATATTTGTTCAAATTTACACATTAAATACTATTTTTAACATCATACTCTATACATCGAATTTCTCTATATAACGAATATTTTACTGGAACGATGGATTTCGTTATATAGAGGCTCGACTGTATCTTCTGTTATAAATCCCGGTGAATTTTGACTTTTTTACACAATTTGATTTACACGTAAAATAATATCAACAGTTTAATATCTATTTCAGCTAATAGCACCGAGACTTCAAGTTTTGAATCAAAATTACCAAATTAAAATGCCAATTTTTTTTTAAACGTGAATACAGATGTGAAATGTACATTTGTAAATTTTGATATGGTGAAAATGATGCCGGGCTTAGATTTCACAAAAAAAAAAAAAAAAAAAAAAAAAAAAAAAACAATTTCTGTGATTGAGTCAAAGTTGAATAAATTTTGCTTTTTATCATTTTGGAATACTAACATAAGAACTTTAATTGATAACTTTATCATAATAACATATCTTTATTATTTTTTACTGCTTACATATGCAATTAAAGTTTAATTTAAACAATTTCTACAACTGCGTTTTATATAAATAGTATTTTGTTAGTTTGACGATAAATATCGTTTGTTTAAGACTTAGACGTACCAATATAAAATGCATTTTTTATTGTAATTAATTTTGTAGGTTTATTATAATTTAATGAAACAGTTCCTTCTTAAACATTTTCTTTCGTCAAAATTTGACGGGTTCTGCCTTGTCTATATTAATATTATAAAGAGGAAAGATTTATTTGATTGTTTGTTTGTTTGAATTGAATAGGCTCCAAAACTATTTGACGGATTTGAAAAATTCTTTCACCGTCTGAAAGCTACACTATTTCCGGTGAACATAAGCTATATTATATATATATATATATAAAAAAAGGGATCCTTACTAAAATACCAATAATGCAACCCAAGGTGTAGAAAAATGACCTTAAAATTAACTTACATCGCGTCCGCTGCGAATACTATTGATTATCTATACTAATATTATAAAGAGTAAAGATTTGATTGTTTGTTTGTTTGACTTGAATAGGCTCCGAAACTACTTGACGGATTTGAAAAATTCTTTCACCGTCTGAAAGCTACACTATTTCCGGTGAACATAGGCTATATTATATTAAAAAAAAAAAAAAAAAAAAAAAAGGGATTCTTACTAAAATGCCAATAATGTAACCCAAAGTGTATAAAAATGACCTTAAAAAATCCTTACACCTGCGAATACTATTGATTATAATGTATATACATAAAACAAAGTCGGGTTCCTTACACCATTTATAACTCAAGAACGGATGTATCGATTTTTATGATATTTTGTATGAAGGTATCTGAGACCTTAGATCAACATATAGGCTACTTTTTACCCGACTACCTAAAAGAAGGGTAATGTTTTAGTAGTTGAATTTAATGGGATGAAGTGTCAGTAACAATTTCCGGTGTCAGTAGTGGCACGGGACTGGGCGACTTGCTCTACCAGTAGCAAAGCGAGGGCGGGCTGCTAATATATTATAAATGTGATAGTGTGTCCGAAAGTTGGAATGAAATTGGCTTCAAAACGGATGGATTAATGACTTTGAAGTTTTGCTTATAGATAAATTATAGCCCGGAAATGAACATAGGCTATGTTTTATTCATTTTATTCAAATATTTTCCTTAATAATTCAAAATTTCATTATTTTTCATACAGAATCAATAGGCATTTTTTAGGTAAAATTTAACCATTTTCCTTTCTTGTTGTCAACCAAATAGAAATTTGGAATGATAATTTCTCAGCGTCAGTAAATTTTCAACTAAGCAATTTCCGTGCAAAAAAATGAAAATAAAAAAAATTAAAAGAAAATAAGTATGACGTCATATTTTAAAAAGAAATAAAGAGAGTATTTTTTGTTATATATTAAACATGTATATTTGTTTCATTAACAAGAATTTTTCTGTCAAAAATGACGGCATAATTAGGAAAAAAATATTGAATGAAAAGGAATAATATTATTAATGAAATATTTCACATGGAAAAATGTGACGTCATTGTTGAAATAAAAGTGGTACCTTATAGTAGTCGTTAAAAATACAAGAGGCATGAATATCAGTAGCTAATGGAGCTAGATAAATAATGACGCCAGATTTAAAATGAATGAGCAAATTTTTTACTTATACTAATTAATAAGTTATAAGTTACATACAAATGAAAATTTTTATTCAAAACTCATAATTATTAAAAGAATTTTTTTTTTTTTTTTGGGGGGGGGGGGGGGTGAAAGGCGGAAAATATAAATACTAATCAATATATTTTTCACTCTATTTTTTAACACTTTCCAAGAAAGTTGAAAAGTTATTATGCCTTCGGTTTGTCTGTCCATCTTGCCGCTTTCTAACTTTAGTAAATTTCATAGCAATCCGAGTAGCCATGAAATTTTTGTACTTTAATAACATTTACCTTAACAAAGATACCTAATGAAAATGATGTTTCTACCATGATTAGTCTGTTTTTAGAGATTGTCAAAAATTTCTTTACATTACGGCATTATGTGGAAAAATCGTTTCAATTGAATTTTAACGATATTACACCCTGTGAACAATATTACACCCTGTTGAAATTTATATGCATCAACAAAGTGCACTAAAATATTCATTCACCTGTCAACGATATTACACCCTGTTCAAATTTATATGCATCAACAAAGTGCACTAAAATATTCATTTTGTAAAGTATGCAGTGAAAAGGACAATAGGAAATGATATTTTCAATGAAATATTTCACTTGGAAAAATATGACGTCATTGTTGAAATAAAACAGGTACTTTATAATTCTAGTGGCTCTACTTTATAGTAGTCGTTAAAAATACAAGGGGCATGGATATCAGGAACTATTGGAGCTCGATAAATAATGATGTCACATTTAAAATGAATGAGAAATATTTTGTACTTATGCTAATTAATACGTTATAAATTATATACTAATGAAGATTTTCTTTCAAAATTCATAATTATTAGTGGAACACATTTTTTGTGTGGAAAAGGGGAATAAAACTGATTAATTTACTTACCCATCATACGTAGTATAGGGTAAGTTTTGCAATCGTTTTGAAAATCGAAGTAATTTTTTTAGCGGATTTACACGTTTCAGACACTAGAGATTCCTAAAAACATATTTTTACAAAAAAATTTGCCGTCCGTCCGTCTGCCTGTGTGTCAGTAAACGCTCTATCTCCCGAACAAATTGAGATAGAGACTTGAAATTGTGTATGTACTTAGTATGTAAGAATGGGACGAAGCCTATTGAATATCAGTAACCTCGATTATCCGGATCTATTTTTTTCGGACTCTCGAAAAATTCGTTCTGATGGAAGGTATATAAAAATTTTCGATTTTTTTTATTTTAAGGAATGGATGTAAAAGAAACTGTTAGTCAATATGGCTTTTATTTTTGGAATTATAAGGATGTTTCTTTTATGCAGTTCGGTACTACTTGAGTAGTTTGGCGTTTCATTTAATTTATCGAAATGGGTTCATCAGTAATTCATGACGAAAGCATTACTATGTGTATTAAAATATGTAAAGATACTCTTAAACTTTGTTTTGCAATTGCAACGCATTTTGCAAATAGTTTAAACATATTTTATTTTCATATATTTATCGCATATCCATGATGGGTAAGTATTATGGTGGACCCTAACGACTAGTTTTCTTTAAAATTAAAAAGAATATAATTTCAATTCGTATAGATCAGCGCTGTACCAGATTTTTGGCACCCTTTTGAATGTTTCCTATTGCTAATATTTTTTTAAAAATAAAATTCCATTTAAAAATGCTTTATTTTAAATCCTTGATATTTGCTTGAGATATATTTTTGAAAACTATGAAAGTAAATTACAATCATCAAAAATGAAAATGTGTTTTATTAATTTAATCATGTGTTATTGCGTATCTTCACTAATTTACAATTATTCTTTATGCAAAATGCTATGGAAAGTATGGCAAAGGAAATTGGTAAAAGTTGAAATAAATTAATATGGCTAAGATGTGAAAAGTAGAAAAAAAGCGCATCCCTCCTTCATGCAGAAATGTTAAACTTTTTTTTTTTTTTTTTTTTTTTTTTTTTTTTTTTTGTTATTACACTATATACTGTCATTTTATCACTCAGACTTTTATTAAAATTTTAGGCATTTTTCTGAAATTGTTTTAAAAAATCAATAAACTTGTACAAAATGACTTCCATCAATAAAAGTTCTTTCAAGACATTTCTTCGAAACCATCCATGGATTGGTCACTGACATCCTTTCTGTTTTTGTGCTTTTTATAATGTCATATTTTCACCTCCAAAATAAATTAAGGAGTATCTACTCATCACAAAAAACAACTTTTAACAATGTCTCTGATTACCATTTTATTTCAATTAAAAATTAGATTAAAGTCATTAACTCCTTCCACTTCAGAAATCTTTGAGATAACATCTCAGTGAAAAATGTATTTCGAACTTACTTTGACTTATAGTTATTTGATTTTTCTCTTTTTTACACGAAACTCTAGGGACCTTATTTCCTTTGCAACGGTATTGCATTTGTATGTGTGCCTATTTTTTTCTGAGACAGCTGGGTTGTGTATTGTCCTTACAGTTTATATAGAAGAACTCTTAGAGCGCTATTTGACGGGTTCCGGGCTCGATTTTACGGATTGCACACTTTTCACTCTGTTGGTCTACACTTTGTTAGCAATGTGATGATTCACATAATAAATATTCAATAATTTCAAGCGCCATTTCATTGTTGAAAATTAATTACAAATATATATGTGGTTACCGATGCTTGGTTTGTTTGTGTCTCAGGTCAAGCCTCAGAATTGTGCGCTCCTGAAGACTATTCAATCTTGTATTATAGTTGCAGCCTTACCAACATATGCGAGTGAGAGATGGCTAGACCGTGTATCATCCTCGTAGCTTAAATGGTAGAGCCACGGCCAGACTTCATGCGCTGACTATTAAATCAGTCTGGCCATGGTAGAGCGCTTGGAGCGCTATATCAAGAGTTCCAGGTTCGATTCCCGGCTTACATATTTTTCACTCTCATGGTGTACGCTTTGTTAGCAATGTGATAATTCACGCTATTCAATAATTTCAAACGTAATTTCACTGTTGAAAATTAATTAATTATATTTATTCTTTCGGCGTTCAATTTTTCCTTTTAACCCTTTAACGTTCATTGGTTTCGCCACGAAACCACAAAATTTTAATTCCGATATGCAACACTAACACCGGTATTTTTATCTAAAAATACCCCTTTTATTATGCATGTGAAAAATCACGTTTTCTTATTTAGAAATATACTTGTTCTTAATTACCGGTGTCATTCATTTATTTCGACATCTTAGCAATGAAAATGCTTTGATCGTTAAAGGGTTAAGGGGGCTCAGGGGTTGAAAACTTTTCAAAAAATCGTTTTTTTTTTATGATACAATTTGATTATTCATTTAATTCTTAACTGAATGCAAGAAACCGCATTAAAATATTTGCATTTTTAACGGAGTTATAATCATTTATGTATCAACAATTTCATTGCCGCATCCATATAATTTCAACTTTAAGTCGCGTTTTCTCAAAACTTGATTTTTGATGACTAACACCAAGATTTTAAAAAAAACTATTTAATAAAATGGCTTTTTTTTTTTTTGCATGCGTATTACATTATTATCTAGATTATGAATTAATATATTTTAGATAGTTTAATATTTTGAGTATTTTAATGAAAAAAAGTTGTACTTTTTAGGGTTTTTTAAATTTTCAACTTTGAGAGATTTTTTAATACTGTTTTTATTAAGTGATAGTTATATCCTTAATTCATAATCTAGATTATGATGTTACATGTATGGAAAAAAAAAAAAAAAAAAAAAAAAAAAAAAAAAAAAAAAAGCCATTCCATTAAATAGTTTTTTTTTTTTTAAATCTTGGTGTTAGTCGTCAAAAATCAAGTTTTGAGAAAACACGACTTAAAGTTGAAATTATATGGATGCGGCTATGTAAATATTGATACATAAATGTTTATAACTCCGTTAAAAATGCTAATATTTTTATGCGTTTTTTGCATTGAGTTAAGAATTAATTGAATAATCAAACTAGATCATTAAAAAAAAGGATTTTTTAAAAAAGTTTTCAACCGCTGTGCCCCCTTAAGTGTTTTTTTCTCTCTAAATAATTAAAATATTTTCAAAATTTCTTAGTTTTTCATAATTCACGTCTAAATAAAAAATTTTACGCAATTTTTTATATTCAATATTTTCTACATGTGATCATTTAGTTATTAATTTCATTTCAGTTTTTAATCGCCTCGTGTTAATGGATTTTTATTTGAGAACAAAGTGTAATTATTTGCGCTGTTTCTTTGAACACCTAGCGGCGCGGCGGTATAACTATGAAACCACTCAATTTCAATTCCCGAACGCCACATTGTCACCATGTCTAGTAAAAGAAAATTCGGTTTATTGAATTCCAGCAAAATATCTTTTTCTTAATTTCAAATAAAGTTGTTTTCAAATTCCGTTGTCAATCATAAATTCCAACACTTAAGCAATGAATTTGCTCTGCACCACAAAATGTTAATCAGTATAAAACATTTGCCTTTTTTAATTAACCCATTAGTGCCTAGCGTCTCTTTTTAGGGACGCTTATAAAAAAGGCAATAAAGCATATTTCACACCAGTAAATACAGAGATAAATAAGCATTATTTTTCACGAGACAAATTCCTCAATAAATTAAGATAAAATTTATTTGTCTTTTAAAAGTGGTGGGAAACCCAAAATTTCATTTTTAATGAAAAAATAATTTGGGCATTAATGGGTTAATAATATTTATCCTTGAAATTGTGGATATTGATGTATGTTTTCGTATATGGAATGTAAAAGAAATTGTATAAAAATTCGAGTGACTTTTAACATGTTTGTTTTAAGATTCAATTTAAATTATTTTTTAAAAACACATTCAAACTACAGTCCTGGACAAAATTATAAACTCAGAAAATTTTTAATTTGTTTACATCATAATATAAATAAGATTAGCTTTACACTAATAAAATAATTATGAATATTTATAATAAGACATCTAAAATTAATGTAACTTATAAATAAAATGGAGTAATTAATTTAAATAAGAAAATACACAACTTAAAAAAAATAACATTATGTGAAACCTGGACAAAATTATAAACTCAAACTTATAAATTTTTATATTCTGGCATATTTGATATAAATAAATGCATTTTGTGATAAGAAACTAATAAATGGAGTCATTATGGATAAATACATTTCAATACATCAATGCGTGTTTTGATTTTTTTAATAAAATGACATTATGTGTAACCTGGACAAAATTATAAACTCAAAATTATGAATTTCTGCATTCTAGTATTTTTTATTTAAATAAATACATTTTGTGATGTTAAAATAATAAATAAAGCTATTAGGGATGAATATATTTCAATACATCAATGCATTTTTATGATTTTTAGTTAAGCAATTTTGTTAAATATGGTTTATTAATATGGTTTTTGTATATAAAACGAAGAGGTCGACGTCCAAAGATACAGAAAGAAATCGAAGATCTATGTGACAAACAGCATTTAGTTCTGGAGCTTCTTCTAGCCGAATTGTAAATACTTTAAAACTAAATGTAAGTTCTCGAATTGTCAGACGAATTCTTCAACCAGCGCCGAATAAGAAATGGAAGAAACTGAAAGCTGAGCCAAAACATGAGCCCCATCACATGAAACCCAGACTTCATTTTGCACAACAGCACATGTCATGGACAACATAGTAGAGCACATAATCATCTGGTCAGACAAAAAGAAGTTTAATTTAAACAGCCCAGGTGGCATAAGATATTATTGCAAAAAATATCAAGCCTGAAGAACGACATATCTTTAGTCGAAACTTTGGTGAGCAATCAGTGATGATGCGGGCTTGTTTTCTCAGAATTGTAAAATTGTTCTGCATTTTCTTAATGGAAAACAAAAAGCAGAAGACTACCAGTTAATCCTGGATGATAATGTTTTGCCATATGGACCATTGATCACTGAAAAAAAACTGGGTATTTCTGCAAGATAATGCAGCAATATACTGTGCTAAAAGTTTAAAAGAGTGGCTGCAGCGATAGGTATGTAAATATCTTGAATGATGTGGTAAGCTTCCCAAAAATTAAAAATTCTCCCTCCTTAGTCAATGACTTATCAAGTACTCCTTATTTTCCAAGCATTTGGAAAACTTTAATTTAAAACTTTTTTTTTTACCCCTTGCTTTTTAGTTTTTGTTTTGTTTGTTCTCCGATATTATCGCTACTTTCCACCCTGTTGTTCAGGCTGCTTTCTTTTCTTCTCATTGGTTGCCTTTCTTAAGGCGGGATCGTTCCCGTAGCGGGTAGCGTCTCTCTCTCTCTCTTTGCTCAGTTTTGTTTTTTCTAGCTCGCTGAGTTTTGCACTGATGAAGAATCTCGATAGTAGATTCGAAACAGCTGTTTGCTTCTTTTTCATACTTTATTTGTGCATTTATAATCGTTGGCTTTCTGTCTTTAAAAATTTTTGCACAAAGGCTTCATTTCTTATTTGAGTTTATAATTATGTCCAGATCTCATTTAATGTTATTTTACGAGAAAAATTAAAATACGTATTGATGTATTGAAATGTATTTATCCATAATGACTCCATTTATTAGTTTCTTATCACAAAATGCATTTATTTATATCAAATATGCCAGAATATAAAAATTTATAAGTTTGAGTTTATAATTTTGTCCAGGTTTCACATAATGTTATTTTTTTTTAAGTTGTGTATTTTCTTATTTAAATTAATTACTCCATTTTATTTATGAGTTATATTAAATTTAGATGTTTTATTATAAATATTCATCATTATTTTATTAATGTAAAGCTAGGCTTATTTATATTATGATGTAAACAAATAAAAAATTTTCTGAGTTTATAATTTTGTCCAGGAGTGTATACCTATAATTTTCCAATACACTGTGAGGTATATCACTTTCACTGAACATATATTTGGCTTTAAAATATATAAATTAAGATTAAGATAAAAAGATTTAACGGGCCTACCGGCCCGTTATAAGGACTTAAACAAAACGATAAAATATCAGCTATTTTCATTGAATATGGCTTTAACGAGAATAAATATAAATGTACGTCATGAGCCGATATTAGTTTGACAACATCAATACAGAAATATAACTTGTACATTGTAGAGATCGGCATAAGTCAGTTACTTTGTCTGACTCGAGCTGAATATTTTTTAAGATTACTCGTGCTGGGCAATGCTATTGATTATTTTTTCATTTCCGTTATTTAAAATAAATTAAAATGTCACTCAATATAATTTTGGTCGACGGGATGACTGCCAAAATATCTGGCAGCCTTTAAATGTCTGCGCCTCGGGCGATTGCCCCTCCCCCCCCTCATGCCCCGCGCTGTACGGCATTGTAACACTATAATAAATTTATATCACATTAATTGGCACTATAATTGGCGATTTAATATAATCAGTCACATTTATTCCGGGAGGGACGAATTGTTTAAACGAAGCATCCTTATAACTCCAAAATTAACAATCCTATGAAATAACAATTTGCGGCGTCGGATTAAGCGTCTCATTTCGCATTCAAATATATCTTTGAATCGAAAATTGAATGATATACAGAGCCAGGAAAAATCTCCGTAATATTGACGTAACCTGTTTTTCGATTGCAAATATCTCGACAACTAATAATCCGATGGACTCGGTTCTTGTTGTCAAATTTTTGCCATTTTATGGCCTTTAACGTCCATCCCTTGAAATAAAAAAAAATAAAAAAAAAATGTATTTTTTATGAGAACGGGTTTTTCGAGGGTACGAAAAAAATAATTCCGGATAATCGAGGTCACTGAATATTATCCGGATAATTGGGGCTTGTTTGTACTCGCACATAGTAAGTCCATACAAAATTTCAAGTCTATATCTCAATTTGTTCGGGAGATACAGTAGGTTATCCCGTCGACCCAAAAACTATCGCCAAATTATAAGATTGAATGCCGTCTGTCCGTCAGTGACGCTTTATATTTTTCTTCCATCGAACTTGTGTCTAATCTTTTATTCGGTTTATGCATTTATACATTCTTAAGCGATTAAAATTATAAGAGACATTATGAGCGATTTCGATCACGTCATCACCCGTTTTTCTCCTGCTTTCCGACCGGATTTTCTGCTTTCGTCGAGAAATGTGCTCAAAAACATCCACTTTGTAGGCTTGGTATGAAAGATCTATTGTGTTAAAAAAAAAATGAAATTATTTTAAAAAGAAAATAAAGAACACGCACCACATTTGCCACGCTTTTTCTTAAAAAGTAACAATCCTATCAACTAACAACTTGCTGCGTCGGCTTAAGGGTCTCATTTCACATTCAAATATATCTTTGAACCGAAATTTGAATGAAATACAGGGACGTAAAAATTCGACGTAATATCTGCGTGATTCATTTTTCGATTCTAAATATCTCGACAACTAATGATCCGATCGATAAAGTTCTTGGTGCAAAAGTTTTGCTATTTTATCACCTTTTACGACCATACCTTGAAATTAAAAAAATCGGAAATTTTTTTATAATTTCCATCAGAGCGATTTT
The DNA here is from genome assembly GCA_964019185.1 of Maratus speculifer. Taxonomy (NCBI): domain Eukaryota; kingdom Metazoa; phylum Arthropoda; class Arachnida; order Araneae; family Salticidae; genus Maratus; species Maratus speculifer. The sequence goes on from OZ025292.1 coordinate 116,340,884, forward strand.
TTCGAGACTACGAAAAAAATAGTTCCGGATAACCGAGGTTATTGATATTAAATAGGCTTCTTTGTCTTGTTGCATACTAAGTACACACAAAATTTCAAGTCTCTAGATCAATTCGTTCGGGAGATAAAGCGGTACTACTAGGTTATCCCGTCAACCCAAAAACTATCGCTACATTATAAGATTAAATGATAATAATGGATGATATCTCGCTTGCATTGCAATATTTTTATACGATTTTTTTTGCACTGGATAGCTGAGATCGATGTGTATTTTTACTTTTACGATTTCGATTGCAGATATTGGGTTTCGATTTTTGAAGAGAATTTAAAATACAGTTATTTAAATTATGGCAGGAAAAGTTATTTTCACACACACACAAAATGTCTAAAATTGCAAGTGGCCAGTCACCTTTGGCCATATAGTGTATTACTGTTGATTCTCTCCCCCCCCCCACCCATTTCTCCTAAAAATAAAGCAACATTTCAACAAAAGTATATTTTTTTTTTTTTTTTTTTTTTTTTGTGGAAAAAATAATCTTATCTAAAAGGCAGGCATTAAAATACTATTTTAAATTATTTCTCATTTTCTCATTTCACGCGCTTTTCTATATTTTTATGCAATTTTATGCCTGCTTTGCATCTTGAAATAGCAAGAAATATATTTAAAAATGCAATTTGTCTGAAAATCGTATATCATAAATGCTTTTTGCTGTTAGTTGGAAGTATAGTAAAATATATTAAATGTAACACATATATTAGATTTTCAATAAAAAATGCAATGCATTTACATTCTGTACACCGAGAAATCTGAATTAGATCACTTGTTTTTAATTGATGTAAATTAATTATTTAATAAACTACCTCATATCTTTCTTTCATTCAGCTTTGAATGTAATAGTATAGTCAAAAACAACTCTTGGTACAAAAAAAAAAAAAAAAAAAAAAAAAAAAAAAAAACATATATATATATATATATATATATATATATATTTTAATCAGATATTTTTTTTCCCAATTTAACTATTAGAATTATAAATCTTGATGTATTTTCAGTTCTTTGTGGAATCACTTCGAAAATACAGGAGAAAGAACGACAAACAACATTGAAGGCTGGCACAGCAAAATAAACAAGAGAGCTCACAGCCATCATTTAAACATTTATAACTTTGTTCTGCTCCTTAAACAGGAGCAGAGAGAAAATGAAGCTGTAATGCGAATGATGGATGCCGGGCATCAATTTCCAGCTGGGAAACCAAAGTACAGATTACTTGATGCCCATTTAGCGAGTTTAAAAGAGAAAATAACAAGTTGAATGTAGATTCTGCCATTGCAGAATTAAGTTTCGCCTCCGATTAGAAAAAAAAAAAAAAAAAATCGATAGAGGTTTTTTAGAAGGACGACCCCGTTTAGATTGCAATAAACTAACTTCATTTTCTTGTGTTTATCAATATAATAGCAAACAGAACGGCGTGAAATACCCAATTGAATAGCAATTTCTCTCTGAGACATTGGAATTGCGGAATAATAAAGAGATACAATTTGACGTGCTACTTCTTCATTGACTAGATTCATCAAAAACGGATTTTTTCTTTAGTTTAATCGCTTTTTTATAGACTCTGAGTAAAAGGAAATGCAATTTAACAATAAAACGCGTGGAATCCCGTCGAATTCGACGAGTGAATTGTTTAAAAGACCCGATCAATTTGGTTTTAAAAAAAGCAAAAGTAATTACATTATTGAATCAATATACTATAATAAATATATTTACAAACTAAATGTCAAATTTGCCAGTTACAATTTTGCATGCAAATATTCGCACATCTTCAGTTAAAATTGTAATCTGATTGCCGGCGAAATCAAGAAATTTTATTTTATATGCACTCACAGAAAAATAGTTTTATTAAAAAGAAAAAAAAAATCATATTTACTATAACATTATTTTCACTAACTGAAGTCATCTGAAAGTAAAATCTCAATCTCAGTGTCCATAATGAAAAAGAAATATTGAAATGTAATATCGGGTACTACTAGGTTATCCCGTCGACCAAAAAATTATCGCCAAGCTATAAGATTAAATGTCAATAATGGATGATCGTGAATGTCACATTCAATGACATTAAATACGATTCATGTGTTAAAAATGTCATTAAGTGATTTTTATTTCGACTTTTTATTATATTTTAATTAATATTCTACTAATATTTGTTTTTTCGTTATTTAAAATAAAGTTATGTCAATATGTATAATTTGGCTATTAGTTTGGCGATTTGTATAATTTGGCGAAATTGGTCGACGGGATAACAGAGTAGTACCTAATATCGTTATGAGTAAAAATGCGATGTTTTAAATAGTGACGTCATTTTTTCTTCAAATGTTTTTTAAAAGTTACTGTTATTAGTAATATGAAAAAGGCACCCGTAATAATATTGTAATTCCCATTTATCTGGTTGATGAATGAATCATTTTCCTCATTTGAAATTTTTCTTATTTTGCTTTAGACATTAATTTTTATCATAAATTATTTTCTGTTATTTTAATTACATTATTAATATTATTTCTCAGTAAATATATATTTTTTTACCTCAATTAGTTCATAACTATACGCAATCATTTTGGAAAATAAATTTTTATTATCGAGAGAAAAGCTAAACTGAGTTGCCACCATTTTGAACAAATAATGTAAAAAACATTTAAAACTAAAAATAAAATATAAAAATGGAAATCCTTCTATAGTAATAAAAAACTAGCCTTAAAAGGAATGACTCTTGGAATGATGTTGATGTGGAAGATTTCCGGAACTAACGAATCCGGGTTGTCCACTCCTTTCATGAATCGAATAGACCAATCAGGAAAGGCCTCCGTCTATGCATCGCCGTATGGGTTACCATAAAGAGAGAAAAGGTTACCATCGCCAACAATCGCCAAGTTTGTCGCCAACTTGGCGATATATCGCCAAATTTGGCGACCAAAATTAGTTGTCAAAAGTGACGCCAACTTGGCGATAACTGTAATATTTCGCCAAATTTTTAATTTCTTTACAACACCAGTCGTTTGATACATCATTTGAGAGGTTTGCAACTGCTTATTCATATAATGGATGTTTTGTGTGTTATCCCCCATTCTGCTCCCCAGGGGGGACACATTTAAATCGCGATCAATTTTCGTAGCGCGGCCAAATTTTGTTTAATGATTTTTTATGAAACAGTGTTAAATTTTGGTTACAGGAGACCCCCCCCCCCCACGGTGAGGGTCGAAAAAGTTAAAATGCTTATAACTCGTGATCTAATTTTCGTAGCGCGGCCAAATTTTGCTTGGCAATTTATTATGAGACAGTGTTACTTTTGGTGACAGGAGAACCCCCACCGTGAGGGTCGAAAAATTTAAAATGCTTATAACTCGCGATCTAATTATCGTAGCGCGGCCAAATTTTGTTTAATGATTTTTTTATGAATCAGTGTTAAATTTTGGCGACAGGAGACCTCCCACGGTGAGGGTCGAAAAAGTTAAAATTTTTATGACTCATGATCTAATTTTCGTAGCGCGGCTAAATTTTGTTTGGCAATTTATTATGAGACAGTGTTACTTTTGGTGACAGGAGACCCCCACGGTGAGGGTCGAAAAATTTAAAATGCTTATAATTCGCGATCAATTTTCGTAGCGCGGCCAAATTTTGTTTAATGATTTTTTATGAAACAGTGTTAAATTTTTGCGACAGGAGACCCCCCCCCCCCCACGGTGAGGGTCGAAAAAGTTAAAATGCTTATAACTCGTGATCTAATTTTCGTAGCCCTGCCAAATTTTGCTTGGCAATTTATTATGAGACAGTGTTACTTTTGGTGACAGGAGACCCCCCACCGTGAGGGTCGAAAAATTTAAAATGCTTATAACTCGCGATCTAATTTTCGTATCGCGGCCAAATTTTGTTTGGTAATTTATTATGAGAGATTGTTAATTTTTGGTGACAGGAGACCCCCCACGGTGAGGGTCGAAAAATTTAAAATGCTTATAACTCGCTATCAATTTTCGCAGCGCGGCCAAATTTTGTTTAATGATTTATTATGAAACAGTGTTAAATTTTGGTGACAGGAGACCCCCCACGGTGAGGGTCGAAAAAGATAAAATGCTTATAACTCGTGATCTAATTTTCATAGCGCGGCCAAATTTTGTTTGGTAATTTATTATGAGACAGTGTTACTTTTGGTGACAGGAGACTCCCAACGGTGAGGATCGAAAAATTTAAAATTCTTATAACTCGTGATCTAACTTTCGTAGCACTGCCAAATTTTCTTTGGTAATTTATTATGAGACAGTGTTAATTTATGGTGACAGTAGATCCCCCATGGTGAGGGTTGAAAATTTTAAAATGCTTATAACTCGTGATCTAATATTCGTAGCGCGGCGAAATTTTGCTTGGCAATTTATTATGAGACAGTGTTACTTTTGGTGACAGGAGACCACCCCCCCCCCGGGTGAGGGTCGAAAAATTTAAAATGCTTATAACTCGCAATCTAATTTTCGTATCGCGGCCAAATTTTGTTTGGTAATTTATTATATGAGAGTGTTAATTTTTGGTGACAGGAGACCTCCCACGGTGAGGGTCGAAAAATTTTAAATGCTTATAACTCGAGATCAAAGCGCGGCCAAATTTTGTTTGGTAATTTATTAAGAGACACTGTTACTTTTGGTGACAGGTGACCTCCCACCTTGGGGATCGAAAAATTTAAAATGCTTATAACTCGCGATCTAATTTTCGTAGCGCGGCCATATTTTGTTTGGTAATTTATTATGAGACAGTTTTAATTTTTGGTGACAGGAACCCCCACACGGTGAGGGTCGAAATATTTAAAATGCTCGCAATCTAATTTTCGTATCGCGGCCAAATTTTGTTCGGTAATTTATTATGAGAGATTGTTAATTTTTGGTGACAGGAGACCCCCCACGGTGAGGGTCGAAAAATTTAAAATGCTTATAACTCGCGATCAATTTTCGTAGCGCGGCCAAATTGTGTTTAATTATTTTTTTATGAAACAGTGTTAAATTTTGGCGACAGGAGACCTCCCACGGTGAGGGTCGAAAAAGTTAAAATGCTTATGACTCATGATCTAATTTTCGTAGCGCGGCTAAATTTTGTTTGGCAATTTATTATGAGACAGTGTTACTTTTGGTGACAGGAGACCCCCCACGGTGAGGGTCGAAAAATTTAAAATGCTTATAACTCGCGATCAATTTTCGTAGCGCGGCCAAATTTTGTTTAATGATTTTTTATGAAACAGTGTTAAATTTTGGTGACAGGAGACCCCCCCCCCCCACGGTGAGGGTCGAAAAAGTTAAAATGCTTATAACTCGTGATCTAATTTTCGTAGCGCGGCGAAATTTTGCTTGGCAATTTATTATGAGACAGTGTTACTTTTGATGACAGGAGACCCCCCACCGTGAGGGTCGAAAAATTTAAAATGCTTATAACTCGCGATCTAATTTTCGTATCGCGGCCAAATTTTGTTTGGTAATTTATTATGAGAGATTGTTAATTTTTGGTGACAGGAGACCCCCCACGGTGAGGGTCGAAAAATTTAAAATGCTTATAACTCGCTATCAATTTTCGCAGCGCGGCCAAATTTTGTTTAATGATTTATTATGAAACAGTGTTAAATTTTGGTGACAGGAGACCCCCCACGGTGAGGGTCGAAAAAGATAAAATGCTTATAACTCGTGATCTAATTTTCATAGCGCGGCCAAATTTTGTTTGGTAATTTATTATGAGACAGTGTTACTTTTGGTGACAGGAGACTCCCAACGGTGAGGATCGAAAAATTTAAAATTCTTATAACTCGTGATCTAACTTTCGTAGCACTGCCAAATTTTCTTTGGTAATTTATTATGAGACAGTGTTAATTTATGGTGACAGTAGATCCCCCATGGTGAGGGTTGAAAATTTTAAAATGCTTATAACTCGTGATCTAATATTCGTAGCGCGGCGAAATTTTGCTTGGCAATTTATTATGAGACAGTGTTACTTTTGGTGACAGGAGACCACCCCCCCCCCGGGTGAGGGTCGAAAAATTTAAAATGCTTATAACTCGCAATCTAATTTTCGTATCGCGGCCAAATTTTGTTTGGTAATTTATTATATGAGAGTGTTAATTTTTGGTGACAGGAGACCTCCCACGGTGAGGGTCGAAAAATTTTAAATGCTTATAACTCGAGATCAAAGCGCGGCCAAATTTTGTTTGGTAATTTATTAAGAGACACTGTTACTTTTGGTGACAGGTGACCTCCCACCTTGGGGATCGAAAAATTTAAAATGCTTATAACTCGCGATCTAATTTTCGTAGCGCGGCCATATTTTGTTTGGTAATTTATTATGAGACAGTTTTAATTTTTGGTGACAGGAACCCCCACACGGTGAGGGTCGAAATATTTAAAATGCTCGCAATCTAATTTTCGTATCGCGGCCAAATTTTGTTCGGTAATTTATTATGAGAGATTGTTAATTTTTGGTGACAGGAGACCCCCCACGGTGAGGGTCGAAAAATTTAAAATGCTTATAACTCGCGATCAATTTTCGTAGCGCGGCCAAATTGTGTTTAATTATTTTTTTATGAAACAGTGTTAAATTTTGGCGACAGGAGACCTCCCACGGTGAGGGTCGAAAAAGTTAAAATGCTTATGACTCATGATCTAATTTTCGTAGCGCGGCTAAATTTTGTTTGGCAATTTATTATGAGACAGTGTTACTTTTGGTGACAGGAGACCCCCCACGGTGAGGGTCGAAAAATTTAAAATGCTTATAACTCGCGATCAATTTTCGTAGCGCGGCCAAATTTTGTTTAATGATTTTTTATGAAACAGTGTTAAATTTTGGTGACAGGAGACCCCCCCCCCCCCACGGTGAGGGTCGAAAAAGTTAAAATGCTTATAACTCGTGATCTAATTTTCGTAGCGCGGCGAAATTTTGCTTGGCAATTTATTATGAGACAGTGTTACTTTTGATGACAGGAGACCCCCCACCGTGAGGGTCGAAAAATTTAAAATGCTTATAACTCGCGATCTAATTTTCGTATCGCGGCCAAATTTTTTTGGTAATTTATAGTGAGACAATGTTAATTTTAGTGACAGGAGATCTCCCATGGTGAGGGTCGAAAAATTTAAAACGCTTATAACTCGCGATCTAATTTTCGTAGCGCGGCCAAATTTTGTTTAATGATTTTTTATGAAACAGTGTTAAATTTTGGTGACAGGAGACCCCCCCCCCCCCACGGTGAAGGTCGCAAAATTTAAAATGCTTATAATTCGTGATCTAATTTTCGTAGCGCGGCCAAATTTCGTTTGGTAATTTTAATAAGACAATGTTAATTTTTGGTGACAGGAGACCCCCACGGTGAGGATCGGAAAATTTATAATGCTTGTAACTCGCGATCTAATTTTCGTAGCGCGGCCAAATTTTGTTTGGTAAATTTTGTTTGGCATATCTTTTATCGCGGGTTTTGAGCGTGGCGAAAGAATCTAGAAATTCCGTAACGAGAAAAACCTAACACTCCGGCTAACGTCGCTTGAGTTTGACAGACTTCGGCACGGTATCCTTCGGCAGACTTCGGCAGACATTAAAGCGGTATTTTTCAGATATCTTGAGAATATCAAGTCTCAAACTTATGTTTTTTATTTCAGCTACCATAAACGTATATTTTCAATTATAAAAATTCCTGATTAACCTACATGTGTTTTAAGATAATAAAAATATTTTAAACGATATTAATTTCTCATTTATTCAATAAAAGAGAAAAAAAATGTTTTGTTATCGGTGATCAAGCTCAAAAAGTATAACTTGAATTAATATCAAAGACAAAAAAACTGCATAAATAAAAAGTAAATAAATAATTATGATTGCATAAGTTGATAAAAAATGCTATGCAATAGCTTTACCGCGGCAGTCCCCGAGTGCCACACGTCTTTTTTTTTTCTCTACCAATCTTATACCGATTTTCACAATTTTCTATCTAATAGTTTTTTAAACATAAGCGGGGAAAAAAATACGAACGGCAGCATTAATAATTACTTTTTTTAGAATAGAGAAAAATAAGCTACAGCTTTTATTTCTTTGTTAATTTTGAGGCTATACTAAACTTCTGCTTCTAATAAAGCAACAAAATTGATTTATTTCTAATGCTTAAATCCTTTGAAAACCGAAATAAAAGATTACACCGACATTAAATTAGCAACATATTTCCGAGCACATGTTTTTTGCACATGTGACAAAGCTAAAATTCCAGGAAAGATTGTATTACTTAGTACAAGCTAAAGTGTATGACACGCTAAGTATGACATTCGAAAATGTTTTTTCTATCTTTAACAAGTGGCACTCAGGCCCGTAACCAGACGGGGGGCAGGAAGGGGGCGAGCCCCTCCTATCGTCCTCTAGAGCCTCCTCTAACGATTTCTTTACTTTCTATTTTTTTTTTTAACAAAATACATATTTTAGCTTTCCTTAAAAAAAATGCAAGAAATTTTTTAGAGTGTTTACTGTTTTGAATAAAATGGGAATACGCCAAAAAATTTGTATCCGGAACCCTATTAGATTAGTTGTTTCCTGTTATCTTGCTAGCGGTAAATTGCAATTCTCGAAACATATTTGAAAGGAACATTTCTTTCTCCTGAAAAAAATTAAGTCAAGATGCACTAACTGTTCACCACATGTGTTAGTACATCGTTATATTTACAAATCAACGGTCTTATACAGGATGAATGGAAGTGGACACATGTTGTTCAAGTTGATCGATACTTAGTAAAGCAATGGTCAATGTCTTGATTTAAACATTAAAAACCTGTTTCTAAATTTTAATGGTTTGCTTGTTGACAATACGTAATTTTTAGTAGATTTAGTTAACGATGAAATATCACTTGGAAACTAGAATGTTTGAAAATTAGAAAAATAAAAAATGTCAATTTATACACGTGGGATAAAAAAAAATAATTGAAAGCCCGTAATTGTTTCAAGTTATGGGGGTTGGAAAGGATATATTAAGAAAGTAAGAAAAGGGTATTTTCATTTGTTTTGCTTTTGAATTTTCATCTTTTTTATTATTTATTTATTTATTTATTTTTTTTGTGTGTGTGTGTGTGTGTTCAATGAAAACTTCTTTTTTCCAATTTGTCATATAACTTTAAACATATTAAGCAAAAAAGCATGATTAAGGTTAAGTTTATTATAAGATTACAACAAAAATATCTTCAATTATTTGGTGTATGGTACATTAAATTTATTTTGTAGTGTAAATCCGCTACATTTTAACACATTTGCAGCATAAGTTTTATTTATAAAGGCATAAAATTAGCAGATATTTTGGATTTTGGTTATTCAGTCTCAAAAAATAAAGCTGTGATTGTGTTTTATAAGCTTTTTTTCCAATCTAAAAAAGTCACTTTTCGGCATAATCGTGAAATAATTTTATTTATAAAGATATTTGCAGGTATTTAGACTATAAGAAATCAAACAGCATTTTACATTTTTCTGTAGCAGAAAAATTATCTGTCAAAAAATGATGGCAGATTTGACATCGGTTGATTTTTATGACATTTAATGACAAAATGCTCGACGTCGTGTAGTAAATGATTATAACTCGTGATATATGGCCATAGCTGCCAACGTTTACGCATTTTTGCTACCACTAAAATTGTACAGAAATTTTCTATTTGTTCAATCATAAGATTTCGAAGATTAAATAAGAAAATATTTATTATGAAATTTTTTTGGTAGGAAAAATGCGTAAAAGTTGGCAGCTATGTATATGGCATTTATAAGAAAACGGGAAACAGTATTCAATTCTTAGGCGTCTGTATGTGAGAAGATGAAATTTTTAAACAAATGGTAAGAAAATCATTTCTTGGATGCATCATGAATATTCTCGTTATTGGGTGAAAGAAAAATATTTTTTAAGATCAATTGAAATGGTAAAACACTTAATTATAAACAGTCATTTTACATTTAATGAAAGTTGTTCACTTTAGAGATCTGCACGGGCCGGGTTCGGGCCGATTTCCATTAACAGCATTCGGGCCGGGCTCGGGCCTTGCTTCTGAAGATTCGGGCCGGGCCGGCCGGGCCTAGTCACTAATCTTTTCGGGCCGGACTCGGGCCTTCATTTTTTTTCCTGGAGTATCGGGCCGGGCCGAGCCTAACTTATTTTTTCCGTACGAAGCCGAGACTGATTTCGTTCTTCCTAGTCTCACGGACCAAAATAATCAGTTTCTGTTGAATTTTCCCGTATGAAAATACTTTTTTGACGTGGAAAAATCTGTTCATAAATTAGTAAAGTTTGGCTTGGTCCAAAAATTTTTGCAAAATAGGCATATACTTTTAAGTCGTCATTATTCTACAATTAAACATTTGAATTTTTTCTTTTTAAAGAATCGTAGATCACTAGGCGTCTTAAAATAGAATTAACCGGATTAAACTCATAAGAAAAAAAAAAAAAAAAAAAAAAAAAAAAAACATTATTATAACGGAATTCTAGTTTAAACTGAAAAATGCAAATTTCTTTTAAAATGTTCATTCATGCAAAATGAATACAACAATACGCGAGAAGAAAAATACATTAAAGATTTACATCTGTTAAGAAGGAAACATATTTTTTTCTTTTCAATGTCTTAGAAGATTTTACATTTTTAGAAATTTTTTAAATGTATTAATAATACTAATGATAACTGAAACATTTACATACAACAAACAAAGGTTCATTAAAAACGTAAATATCGCAGCCTATGACACTTCAGCATAAATCTTTATATATAAAAATCTTCTGTGCGTGTGTTTGTAATTGAACTCCTCCTAAACGACTGGACCGATTTTGATGAAATTTTGTGTGTGCGTTCCAGCTGATTCGAGAATGGTTTAGATTCACATTTCGTCGAAATTGATTCAGAACTTTTTTACTAATTAGGCAAAAACTAATAGTTAGTGATTTTTCGCTAATTAAAAGTGCTATATTTATTAAAGAAAGTCAGCATTTCGTATTAATCATAGTACAAAAAAATCTACCGAACCAAAAATCTTATAAATTGGGGTAAAAATACTTCTTATAACATCGAGTGCCGCTAAAAATGGATTTTCGAAAATTCCAAGCCTAAGATGAGTAGAAAAAAGAACGAACTTTTAAAAAATTCCATAAAAATCGGCTTTTGTAGTTACTTTTCAACTGATAACATATTTTAGTGCATTTTTTCATTCTGAATCGAATGGTACTAAGCAAATTCGTTTAAATCCAAGAGTTCGTGAGATAATTCACATTTTCCTAATTTGGCGATTTCTTCGGCGCAAAAATCTGAAATTTTCAATGCTAATCTTTATATATAAAAATCTTCTGTGCGTGTGTATGTAACTGAAATCCTCCTAAACGACTGGCCCGATATTAATGAAATTATGTGTGTGCGTTCCACTGGATTCGAGAATGGTTTAGATTCACATTTCATCGAAATTGATTCAGTACTTTTTTAGTAATTAGGCAAAAACTAATAGTGAGTGATTTTTCGCTAACAAAAATTGCAATAAATATAAAAGAAAGTCTGGATTTCGTATTAATCACAGCACAAAAAAATCTACCGAACCAAATATCTTGAAAATTGGGTTAAAAATACTTCTTATAACATCGAGTACCGCTAAAAAGAGAATTTCGAAAATTCCACCCCTAAGGAGGGTAAAAAAAAAGAACGAACTTAAAAAAAATTCCTTTAAAATCGGCTTTTGTAGATATTTTTCAACTGATAACATATTTTAGTGCATTTTTTCATTCTGAATCGAATGGTACTAAGCAAATTCGTTTAAATCCAGTAGTTCGTGAGATAATTCACATTTTCCTAATTTGGCGATGTCTTCGGCGCAAAAACCTAAAATTTTCAATCCTTATCTATATATATAGAAGAAAGTCAGGATTTTGTTTTAATCACAGCACAAAAAATTCTACCGAAACAAAAATCTTGAAAATTGGGGTAAAAAAAATTCTTATAACATCGAGTGCCGCTAAAAAGGGATTTCCGAAAATTCCACCCCTAAGAGGAGTAGAAAAAAGAGCGAACTTTAAAAAAATTCTTTTAAAATCGGCTTTTGTAGATATTTTTCCTAAATTGGCGATGTCTTCGGCGCAAAAACCTGAAATTTTGAATCCCTATCTTTATATATATAAATCTTCTGTGCGTGTGTATGTCACTGAACTCCTCCTAAACGACTGGGCAAATTTTAATGGAATTTTGCGTGTGTGTTCCAGTGGATTCGAAAATGGTTTAGATTCACATTTCATCGAAATTGATTCAGTACTTTTTAGTAACTAGGCAAAAATTAACAGTTAGTGATTTTTCGCTAATTAAAAGTGTTGAATAAGTTCGATGAATAGAGTTCGGACGGAATGCCCGACTGGTCTAAGGCGCCAGATATAAGCTCTGCTTCTCGAAGAAAGAGATCGAGTGTTCGAACCCTGCTCCTGTCAAACGTGTATGCTTTACAGTAATATAGCCTGTATTATAATTTTGATTAACTGACATCAGAAAATCGTTAAATTTTAACAAAAAAGAGAAAAATAAACTTTTCTATCCAAAATTGAACCGTCTTCAAAAAATACTGAAGAGTGTTACATAATTGTAATAAAAAATTAAATTAAGAGCGTAGTGTTTATCGTGCGTATTTCTGTATTTAAGTACATTTATTATATTTTCTGGTGTCGGTGCCAGGAAGGACAACGTCTGTTGGTGACAGGACAACGTCTGTCGGGTCCGCTAGTAGAGATTATAAATGTGAAAGAAAAAAAAAGACTAAGATAAATTTTTGTGGTCTGAACTCTTCCGTTAGAGTAAAGATCAATGTTCTATAGAAAATCACCCGAGCCGGGCTGGGTTCAGGCCGATTTTTTAACTTTTTTTCCGGACCGGGCCGAGCTCGGGCCGAAATTTTAACTTTCTGGCCGGGCCGGATCGGGCCAATATTTTTTTCGTTCGGGCCGGGCCGGACCGGACCGGGACAATAATTTTTTCGTTCGGGCCGGCCCGGGCTCGGGCCTGGAAATTTCGGCCCGTGCAGACCTCTAGTTCACATATTTCGAAAATCGGTGTTTATGTCAGTGTGCTTTACTTTGATTTGTTTTTACATGACGTTGGACAAATTTTAGGAAAAACAAGTAAAACGTATGCTTCAAAAAACAGCATTGAATAATATAAAATTAAAATCACAATCACAATCTTTTTTTTTTTTTTTTTTTTTTTTTTTTTTTTTTTTAACAAAACTCTTATTAATCCCTTGGGGACGAGCGATCCATGTATATGACGCCAAAAAGTGCTCAGAATCTTTGTTTATATCCACCAGTAAAATTTGCCTTATTAAATCCGAGCACTTTCACTATTTCATAAGGCACAAATTTGTTTTTTAAAAACCGGTGACAAAACATTAAAAATTTTTTTAAAGGCTCCTGTCTCTAAGGGGCAAAGTCAAGTTATGTTTCAAAAATATTAAATTAATATATATTTGAAATAATGATTCATGTTTGAAACTATATAATTATACACAGAATTGTAAATTTAATTATTGTGAATTGTTAAATAGTTGGTTTTATAAATCCTATTTTTAATAAAATAAGGTCAGGCAAGATTAGTTTTAAAGAGAAACTTATATCATTACTAAATTAAATCGTATTTAGAACAGCCGTGACTTTAAAATGATCTAATAATTCAGCAGAAAACTAAATATTAATAAAATTAAATAAACCACGACTTACTGTTAGTTAAAAATATTTAACATATGAAATTAAAATAAGAATAATAAATTCAGTTTCATTAAGTCTGTAATTTAAACCAAAACAATCATGCAAAAACTGTTAACTTTTAAAACTAAAAATGAAATATATATATATATATATTCTTTCACTAAAAAATAAAACCGACTGCAAAAAGTATTGCAATATTTATATTATATATTATCAACTCTGACATAGAATCTCATATTTTAAAATCTATGTGTTTTTTTTTCCCATAATGGCCAATGTAAACACACTATTTGATATTAACCATAGCTATAGTTGCTAATCTTACTTGAAAATAAACATTTATAACATGAGAAAAAATGCTACAAAAATGGTAAAATTAAATTTTTTAAACTAAATATTAAATCGTAAAAAATCTCATAGATAATTGGATGGGTATATGTTGGATACTTATATTGAACTTAGCTTCACTTGCATAGACACCAAAAAGTCAAATTAACGTACATAAATATAATACGCATGGTAAATAGGCATGCTCTTAATTTCTTATTAATTATTATGTAAAAATTTTTTTTAATTTGCAATAGTTTTTGAAAAAGTTTTTATTTTTAATAAAAAATAATATATATACATATATATATATACATTTATTTCCCGATGATCATGAAGTATTTTGTATCTAATTGTTTCCTTGTAGAAAAGTTCCGTTATACAGAGGTTTCACTTTAGACAGGTTCCGCTATAGACAGTTCCATTTTATCAGTTTTTGCTATATTTAGTTTTCTTAAGATATGGATTGTTAAAATATGTTAGCCCCCAGAAAAATTTCAGAGCCCCCCCCCTGGCTTGACTCGCGGGTTACGGCTCTGGTGGCACTTGCTAGGCCACATTGAGAAAAATGAATGTTAACAGAAAATAATCATTAAAAACTGTAGGTATGTTAAATGTTAAAGCGATAAATTGTTGAAATCTTTTGTTCGAAATCTTTTTTATGGCAGGAGTAAACATGGATCAAGGCTCCCCCCTCCCCCCGATCCTCACACACAATAAATTTTACCGACCGCAAGTATTTTATACAAAAAAGGGAAAAAATATCTATGAAAAATAATAATTAAAATCCTAGTAAGAAATACGTTAACAACAATCCATATGATTAACATTAGTTTGAGCAGTCACCTGAAGAAATTGGAACGCTAATGTTAAATGTATGGGAACGGGTTTTACTTTTTTTTTTTCTCACATGCATATTAATAGTTTTAAATGACTTTTTTAATCTTGCTTAGAATAGCTGAGATTGAATTATAACCGGGATAGAGTTTAATTTTTCAATTTTAATTGCAGATTTTTTTTTTCTTTTTGTATAGAAGATTTGTGAAGATGCATAACCTGTTAATATATTTTATCGTAATAGTAAATTTAGAAATATAGAACTATTATACAGAACATTCAGTTATCACTCCATTTTGTTTATGGCTGAAAGAGTTATAGATGTAAATGCGAATTTGCAAAACAAGGAAAATCCAAAAGTAAATGTATACTATAGAAATCTTCACAAACACATGCAGATGCAAATAACAATAATAATATTTCGCTCCAAAAATCGGTAAAAATACTTCTCATAAAGTTTGAGATATTTTCAACCTTCGACGCACAATCATGGGGAAAAAAAAGTAAACATCCCCTACCAATCGTGCAATGAATTATTTTAGAAGAAAGTTGCTGTTACCAAAAGATTATAGTAAATAAAATCTACTTTTGAATGATGTATGTAAAAATCGCTTAGGAAGTCATTTTCACATAAAATTCTTTAATTCAATACCAATGCACAAGTTTGCCGCCATAAATAGATTTTACTCCCTTCGATTATCCTAAATTCAAATTTTTATAAATTCCGTACAATTATTTTCCGAGAAATTAATTATTTTAAAACGAGCGTAATTTATAGATTGTATTTAAATTAAAATTCTGTACTCGATTATTAAATGCTACAGAATAAATATATCTCTTCTATTAATGCATATTATTTTTTTACCAATAAGACCCTTTCAGTGGCTTAATAGGATTCGACTATTACCATCCCAAATGTTTCGTTAAATTGAGTAAAATATACATTTTTTTCTAGGCATAAATTGAGCCAAAGATTTAAAATATGTTGTTAAATTTGGTTATTGCCATTGAAAAAAAATAAAGTTTCTGTTCATTTTAATATGTAGATGCCCACCCACCTAAGCAAATTTTATATGCATGATTTAAAAGTAGACTTTATTTCCAATCCTTTGGTACCAATAACTTTCTTCTACGATAATTTATTGAAGCGTAAGTAGGTGTGTTTACTTTTTGTTTTCATTTCCCATGACTGTATACTATTCTTTTCACCCAAACCATGAAATTTTCAGCTTATACAATTTTTCAATCTGCACACATTCTTCTTTAACTTATTTTAGTATTTAATATTACATAATAATTTAATTGTAAAGTATCTCCTCAAAATGCACGTAAAATATAACAGTTCATAAAAATGTTAGCTCTTCATTGAGCCTTCAAATCAAATTCATATCACTTGCCCTGGTAAAAAAAAAAAAAAAAAAAAAAAAAAAAAAAAAACGCAGTAATACAGAACTGAAGGATTTTCTTTTTTCTAATCTTGAATCATAAGTAATTGTTGCATCATAACGACGAATCTCATGCATTTGAGACTAAATATAAATTCAAAAATAAATTCTAAGAAATCGGCACTTTTCTATTTCGAACAACCGTAATAAAAAATAGTTTTACTTGTAGCTTATCTGGCTAAAATTCGTTATTACAGAAGTATTTTTTATTAAAATCCAGGCATTCAGAATGCGAATGAAGATTCAATCTGACAAATAAATGCCAAATAACTTTTTATTACTAATCAGAGTGTAAACAGTTCTTTTAGTGATGTTTCCAAAGCAATATTGAACATCCCAAATACATTGCAATTTACAATAATTATTATTAACCAATTTTCATAATACAATATGAATTTTTTTAGCTTAAACTTTCACAACGGGATAGGAAATCTTTAAACAGTTTAAAGATTTCAAAGTTTTCTTTTAATTATTATTAAATTTTAATTTTACCAAAAATCTTATAGTATCCTATCTTATATATAAATATTTTTCATAATTTAGCAAATGCAAAATTTGTTTTCGTCTTTTTTTAATCATTAAAATATGTGTCTAAAATATTTAATGAAATCATATGAGTATATTCAAATTGATTTTGCGCAATATTAATAGCTCAGTAATATAGTTCAGCACAATAGCTTTAAATCGAAATCACAACTTTTCAGATTACTGCGTATCCTTTGACTTCTCTGCCTTAAAGAAATGATTTGGAAAAAATTGTCCATTTATAAAATAAATTACATGTTTGGAATAAAATTCTAAATAATGCAACATCACGAGGTAGAGAAAATAAAATAATAATAATAATAATAGTAATACTTTATATTAATAATAATAATGAAATAGCAATTTATAGGGGAGACTGGGGTACAATGGTCCACTTTTGTAAATTTTGACTGTTTATTCTTAAAGTATTGATTTTTTTCTTTTGATAAAGTACATGCATGTTACCTATACATTAAAGTTTATACTGCATCCACTCAAAAATAATAATTATGCATACTTTTTTTAATATTTTTTTTTAAATAGCAAGTAACAAAGTGGACCATTGTACCCCAATGCCGGGGTACAATGGTCCACAGCATGGGGCTCTATGGACCACTTCTAATTTGAATAAAAATATATCAGTGTAGTTCATTTTTTAACAATAAGAAAGATAAACTATAACAAATTTGTTTATTCACATTTTATTATTCATTTTTATTTGTTTATTCACATTTTATTATTAATTTTTATTTGTTTATTCACTCTTTTAGCTCTAACTAAAGTAAATTTTTTTTTCTTCATTTTTTTTATCATTAAGTCATTATACCGGTCGCAGATTGAACAATTAGGTTTATTATCTTCTACAATACATTTTAAAGCCTGTTCCACAACTTTATGTGGCACAGAACCTCTATTGGTTTTCCTAGGCTTGTTTCTTGGCATTGCTAAAAGAAATATGAAAAATGATATATAATCTTTTTGTCCAATGATGCCACTTAAAGTTAAATATAAACCTTTATAATAAGAAATACCTAAATATATGACTAAGGAAAGTCATATCTAAATATATGACTAAGGAAAAAATATAATAAATTTTTCCTGTCTACTTTACATCATCTGTATTTTTTTAATGAATTTTACCTTATTTAATTATTACATCCAGACACAAACTAATAGGTAGATATATTTTTGTTTTTCTCATTTTATTATTTTATTTAAATATAACTCATTATCAGTGTTCTCGCTGTCGCTCGCCAATGCGCCATATTGCGACTAAATGCTTCATTTGGCGAGTAAACAAGCGATTAGATTCGCCAAATTGCTAGTGCTCAATTTTTGCTTCTTCTTTTTTTTTCTTTATCGTTCTTCATACATTCGCATATATATTTAATGTATACACATTTTTTATATTTGTAGCGCATAGTTGAAATTAGATTAATAACAATCGCTGTCGAAATAATAAAAATTTTGGGTTATTTTAGAACATATTGAAAAAAAAAAAAAAGAAAGTGCATTAAAAAATTAAAGTTTTTTTTCTTTTATTTATTTATTTATTTATTTATTTATTTATTTGTGCTACACGGTGAATCTATTTTGCTAATACTTTTCTCATTTGGCGAATGTTTTTTATTTTTAATTAGCCAAATTACTAACGTTGGTCAAATGACAGCGACAACACTGCTCATTATGGATGCATGTATACATAAGTGCAGGAATATTAAATTAACAAATCATGTGAAATTAAAAAAAAAAAAACCCCTCAAATGCACAAAATGTTTTGTTTACTAATTTTGGTGTTCAATTTGGGTTAATTTTTAAATTTGAAAGCTTTTATTATATAGATAAATATTTCAAAAATGCATTTCACAACATGAATCATTAATTAATTCACACACAGAAATAAAATAATTTATTAATTCTTAATTTGGGCTAATTTTTATGTTTGAAAGCATATATTACACAGATAAATATTTCAAAAATGCATTACACAACATGAATCATTAATTAATCTACACACAGAAGTAAAATAATTTATTAATTCTGAATTTCACATACAATATTTAACTTTTAAAAACATAAGATACAAAACTAGGGTACAATGGATCATGGTCCATTGTACCCCAGTTTCTGATGGTCCATTGTACCCCATATGGAAGTTTGACAAAAACTTGATGATAAAAAAAGAAATTTAGAATTCTATTATTTTAGCTATAATAAATATAATAATGCATTGTCTTACCTTTTTATTTTGTCACACAATATCTTTCAAATTACAAATCTGTAATAAATAAATGAAGATATGTTTCACTGAAAATATTTACTTTTGCCTTACTCCTCCTGTGTCAAATCAATTATCAAGCATAAAATGGCTAAAATGTTAGCTATGCACATGGTTTTTAACTTCTTTTTACTACTTCATGACTGTCATCTATATACTAAAATATGAAGCTTTCAAAAACAGAATTAATATCAAAAATAGGGGGTGGACCATTGTACCCCGTGGTCCATTGTACCCCAGTCTCCCCTACATCAAAGCGCCGATAAGAAAGATCAAAAATAGCGACGCCTGACCGAAAGAAGTTAGTGCTATATGTGCCTGGCCTTTAAGCGTAAAATTTTAAAGTACAGTGTTTTCAGTATCGTAATTCTGAATGTTTCTGGTAAACAGACGGAAATTTTTTTTAACTAATGAAATAAAATTATAAATATGAATGATAAATAAAAAATGATAAATATTGTCTATATTCTATATCTATAACATCGTTATAAAAGCGCGAGAAGCTGGTGTATTTTAAAAATTATACATTTTCCAAGCTGATTTTAAAGTATGTAATTAATAGAAAGAAAGTTTTTTCGTTATTATCCTAATAAATCATCAATGATGACATGAGAAATATATTCCAGATTAAAAGCACGAGGTAGAGAAAATAAAATAATAATAATAGTAATAGTAAACAATAATAATAGTAATACTTAATAATAATAATAATAATAATATGTTATAATACAGACATTTAGTGACCTATCCTACATGAATCCCGTTTGTTTTGAAATAAAAATGGCATGTGGGAGCATATATCATGAGGTCGTAAATTAGGAATTCTTGCGAAAAAACAAATGTGTTCCTAGCACTGATTTAAGTTTCAATCTACTGTGACGTCATCAAAATGGCGTACCGGGATATATATCATAGGAATGTTAATCAGGATTTCGTCGAAAGTAAAATGCTTTAGCACTGGATTTAAGTCCCCCTGATTTAAGTCCCATCTACTCTGACGTCAGCAAAATGACGTATAGCGGGATCTTAATCAGTGGGACCTTAATCAGGGTCTCGACGAAAGTAAAATTCTCTGTGACTGGATTTAGGTCCCGGTCTGATAACGGGATGTATATCAGTGGGACGTTAATCAGGGTTTCGTGAAAAGTGAAATGCTCAAGCACTGGATTTATATCCCGGTTTCTTGTGACGTCAAAATGACGTATAGCGGGATCTTAATCAGTGGGACCTTAATCAGGGTCTCGACGAAAGTAAAATTCTCTGTGACTGGATTTAGGTCCCGGTCTGATAGCGGGATGTATATCAGTGGGACGTTAATCAGGGTTTCGTGAAAAGTGAAATGCTCAAGCACTGGATTTATATCCCGGTTTCTTGTGACGTCAAAATGACGTACCGGGACCTTAATCAGTGGGACCTTAATCAGCGCCCCCATATAAACATAGATAAAACATGATAAATATAAAATAAAGATATCCGTAAACATAAATCTGTAATTATCACAAGTTTTCATTTCAAACAGCAATGAAATACTAAAATAAATAAGCACGACTTTAGTTCCCCCCCCCCCCCCCCATCATTTTGATCAAAGTAGCATTAAAATAACTTGTAGTATGCAATTTAAAGTGAAAAATAGCTCTTATATTTTCTACTCATGAATAAATAAAATTTCCCCGTTAAAAACAAGTTGGAAATTACACGTGAACGTAGCAAATGAGGTGCGTTCGTACGATAACAAAGTTTTAAAAATATTCAGATCTTGCTGATATAGTAGAGCGTACTTCGGATGCAGTATAGTAGTCGAAATCTTTGTGTTTCTGTAAATATGCAGGAAGTAATTTTTATTACACCTCAGAAACGTATATCTTATTCATAATATGTGAAATAGTTGAATATAATTAAAACACGCCCCAAACAATGTTTCCCCGTATAGCATTATGTAGTGGAATACTTTTGTGTGGCCCTGTAATTTAATAATAAAAATTATTTGCATCACAGATTGTACGGAATGGATATTTTAGTATATATTTCATAGATTCATGTCAATTCTATTATGTTCGAATGAGTGTAACATCATTAAAATGCATTCGAAACTTTTTTCCCATTGACCGTAATGTAATGGAATACTTTTGATAGTTCCTGTAACTGATCTATCCATCCGATTTCCATAAAATTTGAAATGACTCGACAAAATTATGTTATAATTATGTATTTTAAATTTCAAATGATTCGGTTGGGTAGTTTTTGTGTTGTTATATGCGGAAAGACAGACGGACGGACTGAACGACAACAATAGGTGCTATGTATTTACATAATTACGAACGCACCTAAAAATGAGCCCGTACGAATGTCAAAATATGATCTCAAAAAACGAAATTTGGCAAACCAACAAACCAACCTCCATATTATTTTGAATTTTGCGTAGCATCATTTCTTATTTTCAGAGGAAGCACAGATTTATACTAGAGATGAGTTCGGGCTCGATTTTTGAAACCTGCGCCCGAAAGATTTTTAGTACATTGGAGCCCGATACAAAAAGTATACAATAGGGGTGCACAACCTTTTCAAGTGAAGGGCCACTTACGAATATGTCTGGGTGGTCGAGGGCCACATCAATAACAAGGAGATAATTCGATTTAAAGGAGGTGATCCATGCCCTGCTATAATCGGATAAAAAATGATTTCAGAGGGGGGTGGCGGGGGTGGGGGTGTTACCCCTTTAAGTTTGCTTACCCAGTCAAAATATCCAATTCACATGGTAAGGATATATCAGCAGATTTTAGTTTATACATAACAGATGTAACAAGGATTATTTTCAAGATGTAAAAATATTCCTTGACTTTTTTCAGGTGAGTACGCTTTGTTTTATTAACAGTGATTTAAAAAAGCATAAATTGCTGGTACCGAAAAAAATGTGAACTTTATGAACGAAAGAGAAAAAAAGAGCTGCTGATCAACAAGAATTTTCGTGCCTAATCAACAAAATTGCCGATTTTCTGTGCCCAATCAATGAAATTTGTAATTCTTCTACGCCTGGTTGACCAAATTTGCACATTTTACAAAACCAATAGACAAAATTTGCAATTTCTATTAAGCTGGTCGAGAAAATTTGCATCATTTCCTCGTCTGATCAACAAAATTCGCTATTTTTACAAAGCTCATTGACGAAACTAGTGATTTTTCCCTACATGATCAACGAAATTCGCGAATTTTTCCCGCACATGATCGACGAGATTCGCGATTTTTCAGCACCTGAAACACGAAATTCTCCACTTTTCTTCACATGATCGGCGAAATTCGCAACTTTTACAAAACTGATCGACGAAATTCGCCACTTTTCCGCACATGATCGACGAAATTCGCGATTTTCCGAACCTCGTCGACAAAATTCACTCTTTTTCTGAAGCCGATCGACGAAATTAGCTATTTTTCAGAAACTGGTCGAAAAAATTCGCGATTTTTACGAAGCCAATCGACGGAATTCGCGATTTTTACGAAACCGATCGATGTAATTCACGATATTTCTTCGCATGATCGATAAAATTCGCAATTTTCTTTCGCAGGATCGACGAAATAGGCGGCTTTTCTTCACATGATCGGCAAAATTCGCAATTTTTCCGAGCCTGATCGACAAAATTCGTAATTTTTTCGAGGCCGATCAAAAAAATTCAGGACCTTTGCGCTTCTGATCAACAAAATTCGAAAATTTTACGAAGCCGATCGAGAAAACTTACGATTTTTCCTCGCCTTAGCAACAAAATTGTTTCTTTACAAAGCTGATCAAAAATATTCGCGATTTTTCAAAGCTGATTGACGAAATTCGCGATTTTTTCTTGCATGAGCAATGAAATTCACATTTTTCCAGAGTCTATAATCAACGAAATTCGTGAATGTCCTGCGCCTGACCGACGAAATTCGCAATTTTTACGCAGACAATCGACGAAATTAGCAATTTTTTTCGTTCCAGATCGGCGAAATTCCTGATTTTTCCGAACCTGAATGACGAAATTGATGATTTTTACAAAGCCATTCAACGAAATTAGCGATTTTTCTCGTTTGATCGACAAATTTCTCGATTTTCCACACCGATCCAGCAAATTCCCGATTTTATTAGTCGCTTGATCGACGTAATTAGCGATTTTTCCTCTCTCGATCGAGGAAATTTGAGATTTTATTAGAACCTAATCAACGTAATTAGCAATTTTTAAGCGTGTGATCAACAAAATTCGCAGTATTCCCGTCTCCGATCAACGAAATTTGCAATTTTTTTTGGAATCCGATCTATAACACTCGTGATTTTTCAGTGTTCGATCCATGAAATGTGCACTTTTTCAACATTAATTCACGAAATAAGCATTTTCCGCGCTAGATCAATGAAATTTGGGATTTTTGTACCTAACTGACGAAATCTGCATTTTTTTTTTTTTTTTTTTTTTTTTTTTTTTTTTTTTTTTTTTTTTACGCGGTAAGATGAAACTCGTGGTTTTTTTCTCTGGATAAATTGATGAAAATCACGATTGTTTCCAGCCGATTAACGAAATTTTCATTTTTTCCTCGCATCATCGATGCGAATTTATCGATGAAAAAATGAAAATTTCGTTGATCGACTGCGAAACAATCGTGAATATCATCAATTTCCGCTCCTTATCAAAGAAATTTGCAATTTTTTCGCCCTTGCCCTATCAACGATATTCGCGTTTTTTTTTCCTTGCGATAAACCAAGAAAACATGCATTTTTTTTTTTTTTTTTTTTTTTTTTTTTTTTTTTTTGCAACCGATGAATTTAATTTGCAATTTTTTCGAGCATCATCTACAGAATTGGCGATATTTTTTTTGCCTGATCAACGAAATGTGCGATTTTTCGCATAAGACCGACAAAATTCACGATTTTTCTGTGCCCGATCAGGGAATTTTGCTATTCTTTCCTAACTTCATGGATAAAATTCGCGATTTTTCAAAATCTGATGAGTGAAACTTGCGATTTTTTGCAAGCCTCATCGACAAAATTCGCTTTTTTCCGCACTTAATCAATGAAATTCGCGATTTTTCTGTGCCGATTAATGAAAATTGCGATTCTTAAGTGGCGAAATTTTATATTTTCCCGCAGAAAATTGACAAAATTAAAAAAAAATTCCTGTGATATATGCACAAAAATTGCAATTTTTTTAAATTGTAAATTGACAGAACTCGCGGGCCACACGTTAACCCATCGCGGGCCATTTTTGGCCCGCGGGCCACAGGTTGTGCATCCCTAGTATACAAAAATAAATAAATAAATAAATAAAAGATTTAATGATACTTAAAAATTGTTTTAAATGTGATATCTCATTTTAAAAAATTTCTTATAAAATTTACTATTAAATAAAAATTTAAATTCAAGCTTATGAAAAGAGAAATTTGGTATCAAATAAAAATATCCTTCATACCTAAAATGATTCCCATATTTCTTGTCCTTTAAAAAGAAAATTTGATGGACATATTAAAGAAGTGTAATGAATAAATGGATAGTGTTTATAGAAATTATTATCTGTATGCTGAAGAATCAAAAAACGTTTTCAATTTCATATAAAAAGAGTACATCTTCAGGGGTGTAGTCGTAAAAAAACCACAGGTTACACGATCGACGCAGAGGGTATATGCTCAAGGCACAGAGTATACTCTAGAGAGTTACATCCTTTGGGTTTCATGCGAAACAGAAGGTTATACGGTGTTCCTTAAAAAAAATTCAGAAGGTATACGGTGTATACCCCAGTATACCCTCCACTACATCCCTATACATTTATCTATAAGCAATTCATTTCTCTTAACAATTCCCCATGACTGACGAGAACCTTAAAATCAAAGCAAATTAAAACATTGATACAGTTATCTTAAAGTTCCGTTGTTTTTATGGGAAAAGAAGAAACATTAATCGATGTTTTCAATCGGAATAACATATAAAATATGTTTACTTACGGAGGGAAATCCTCAGCATAAGCAAAATTCATGATGACAAACAGAAAAAAAAAATCACAATGCTGTTATCATATGAATAAAGAATACTGCCCAGTTAAACTGATGGCATTGAGCTCACAAGCTACAAATACTAATTGTACATTAAAGCCTTATATTTTCAAGGGTTAATTCCGTTCGAAAAAAAAATAAGAAGGGGAAACAGCTCTCCCCTTTCCTCTTTTTTTATACTTAATCATTGAAACTCCTATACTATCAAAGACATGCTTTATCATATAAAAAATCTATATCCAAAATTCAGAGCAAATGAGATAATTCTTAATAAAAACCCATTTAGCATTTATATAATTTAAAAGGAGTTATCCCCCTCTTTTATACTTAACCATTAAACTTCCAAAACTATTCAGAGATTTGAACGAAATCTGACAATTCTGCTTGAAAAACCCATTTATATAAATTAAGGGGGGGGGGTATTAGAACCCCTGTTCCCCTTATTTATACTTATTCAATGAACACCTAATAACAGTCACGGAATCGCCTCATCAGAATGATCCTAATCTAAATTTTGAACGAAAATTAATTCTGCATGAAAATCCCATTTATATCAACTAACGGGGGGGGGGCATTAGAGCCCCTGTTCCCCCTATTTATACTTATTCAATGAACACCTAATAACAGTCACGGAATCACCTCATCAGAATGATCCTAATCTAAATTTTGAACGAAAACTTAATTCTGCATGAAAATCCCATTTATATCAACTAACGGGGGGGGGGGGGCATTAGAACCCCTGTTCCCCCTATTTATACTTATTCAATGAACACCTAATAACAGTCATGGAATCGCCTCATCAGAATGATCCTAATCTAAATTTTGAACGAAAACTTAATTCTGCATTAAAATCCCATTTATATCAACTAACGGGGGGGGGGCATTAGAACCCCTGTTCCCCCTATTTATACTTATTCAATGAACAACTAATAACAGTCACTGAATCGCCTCATCAGAATGATCCTAATCTAAATTTTGAACGAAAACTTAATTCTGCATGAAAATCCCATTTATATCAATTAACGGGGGGGGGCATTAGAACCCCTATTCCCCCTATTTATACTTAATCAATGAACACCTAATAACAGTCACGGAATCGCCTCATCAGAATGATCCTAATCTAAATTTTGAAAACTTAATTCTGCATGAAAATCCCATCTATATCAACTAACGGGGGGCATGAGCCCCCCGTTCCCCCTCTTATACATATCGAATGAACTCCAAAAACTAATCAGGGAAGCGCCTTGTCAGGATATACCTACATACAAAATTTCAAGTGGATCGGATATTTTTATCATGAGTTATCGCGTTACGTACATACGAACATACATACAGAACGGACGGGCACATAAGCTCTCAGGCTATGATAGCCTGTGAGCTAAAAACGAATATGATTCATGCACAATCAAATAATTTGCAAACCTCAAGCATCTAGTCTGCATCAAAAACGAAGAAATCATTCTCTAACAAAATAAATAAATAAACGATCGAATTAAAAAATATCCTCTGCCTCAAACGAAAATCCAGCCAGAAGCTAATTTATTATTTATGATTATTTTGATAGGCGCCTTATTAATTGTTTAATTAAAAAATCGTCTGCTTTTTATCCCAGTGCTTTTTCCTCTGCGTAGGGATAATATGTGTTTTTCCCTCTGCGCAGGGATATTATTGTTCTCTTATGTTTACTTTATAGTTGAGTTTGTGAATCTCGACGATATGTGCACTGTGTTCCCTCAGCGGATTTTATTTGTGAAATGTGTTATTAAATAGTGTGAAAAGTGATAATACAGTCTACTGCTTTCATTAAAATATATCGACACAACATCAATTAATCGTCGACGGAAATGCAGTAGACATAAATCTCCATACATCACAAATTTTCTTTTGAAGCAACAATCAGCTATTGAAATACATAAAAGAAATTATTTTTATTATTTTTCTTTCGTTTTGATCAAAATAACACTGAAATGACTTGAAAAAGAATAAATAATTTTAAAAGAAAAATAGTAGTTCTTTCAATCCTTTCTACACATAAATGTTTTTTAATTCTAAGAAAAAATGAGCCCGAGCTCCCCCCCCCCCCCGTGCCCGAACACTAAAATGAAAATAGAGCCCGTTTCCGCTTCGGACCCGGGTTTGGGCTCGGGCTTTCGTGCTGTGGCTGAGCCTGTCTCATCTCTAATTTGTACAACCTTCCACCCCTCTCCGTTGGCCAGGCTAATCACATGGTGGAATTATCGTTTCACATCTGTATGTCCTTTCAATTTTTTTTTTTTTTTTTTTTTGTTTCTATCTAGACTTTAGATAACAAAAGCAAATATATAAATAGTAATTTCTATCCTTGTCGAGAATTTACTCTATTTTTTTATGGAAATATGCATGCAATAGAAAGGTGTTAAAAAAAATTCCATAAAGAAACGACATCAAACTGGGATTATAAAAGCAACTTTTTACATTTACTGTGATTAATACAGATTCTAGTAAATATTCTAGTTTTAAAATAGATGAATAAAATAATTTTCTTAAAAAGAAAAAAAGAAAGAATCAAGGTCTGTTCTTTTATCACATTTCAAAACATAGACTGTTAGTTTTGATTAACTAATTGAACTAACTTTGCTTACATTTTTCTTTTATAAATTTTGATTTTTTAAAATAATCAATCTTGGATCTGCGCGAGCGGAGGGGTGCCCGGGCACCCAGGGCATTCACCCTCAATTGTAGCTGATAATAAAAAAGAGCTTGAATTCAAACCAAAAGTTAGTCTTAGAAATCTGTAAATAATAAGCTTAAATGTATCACCTGTGACAGGATTGTCTTCTATAAACATAAATCTTAAGACATCTCTGTCTTTTTCGTTTATACAAATTTGCAAAAATGCTTTTTCTAAATCGGCCAAAACAGCAATTTTGTTGAATCGAAAAAAAAAAATCAATAAATGAAAAATATTTGGGTTAAGATTGATTCCGGCATCCAAACAATCATTTAATGATAACTGTCCCGCTTCATGTGAACTCGCATCAAAGACAATGTGACATTTTGTGTATACACTGTCTTGTTTAAACACTGTATGGTGTGGTAGGTAGAAAATCGGATTGTTAGAAAATTTTTCGGATTCAGGAACGATTTCAATAAAGTTCATTTCTAAATATTCATCTAAAATTTTACGATAATTGTCATATTAACTTGGATCGCGTTTCATTCTTTTTTACTTTTGATGAGACTAGAGAGTCTAATTTCAGCTACCTTATAATTATTTCCAAGGTTTTCCCACGGGAGACTAATTTCATATCTTTCATTTTTGAAACGCAAAGTTTCCCGGAATTTTTCCATTATTTCTTCGGAATTTACATTATTTGGTTGGTTTTTTATATCCAGTTGCTCTAATTCCCAAAAAATTCTCAAATCTAAATCTTCGTTTTTCTCTAATAAATGACACTTATTTTTAAAATGACACTTATATTTATATAAATATAAGATTTCGATCTTGAAAAATGAACAAAATTTATATTTGTATTTACAAGATTATTGCGACCTAATGTTAGACATACGCATTTTTGGCTTAATACTTTGCCGACAAAAGTAAAAAAAAAATCTCAAAGAAACAAATATATAACTCACAATTACTTTTATAATTAGATCTGCCTTTTTCTGGAGTAAGTTATATACTATCGAAATGTGATAAAAAAGAGAAAGAAAATAATAAAAATAAATATCGTTCAAAATTCATTTAATCAAATTTTCAAGTTATTTTTTTTTTTTTTTTTTTTTTATCGCAAGGATAAGTCGCCAAATATTGCATGAAATGTAATATTTCATGTTAAGTTATTTTTTAAGCGTTACAAATATTTCTTTTTATAATATCATGCGTCATTAAATGGTTTTTCTTTATTATTATCATTATTATTATTATTATTATTATTATTATTATTATTATTATTATTATTATTATTATTATTATTATTATTATTATTATTATCAATGGTTATTTTCTGCTATTATTTGCAAGATGTTTGTAATATTTCTAACAGATATATCATTTTTAATTTGTTTAGTAATGATAATTTTCGCCAAAAGATAATTACTGGCAACCCTTTCATCAAAAATAACCGAAAAATACAAAATTTATTACCAAAAATCATACTTATCCCTGTATATTTGAATGACAAACCTCCGCAAAAATATTTCCTATCGAATGATATAATCGGCAAAAAAATCCATCGGGTAGTTTTTGAAAACACTCGTGTGGAAGTTTCAGAACTTCTGCTTTATAATATATATGATATGATATGATATGATAAAAGAAAATATTCTCTGAGGCCTGTTTGGAAAAGGTTTGAAAGTACTAAGATTTTTAATGTACTAAGTAGTACTAAGATTTTAAATAAAATTATCTTTTAACATCTATAATTGATTATTTAATCACCTTTTAAGTAAGCAATATTCATTTGATGTTAAAAGCAAGGCGAAAATTTCATTCCGTCATATATTTTATATTTATTTATATGAAATCATTTTCAAAGGGATAAAATTGCAGCAAAAGCAACATAAATGTGTACTACAAAATATATCTATATATATGCATCAAACTTGCTCATTGTTCAAATTTAAATTCATTGAATACTATTTACTCGCATTCTAAAAATTAATTGACGAGAAAATTTAAGGTGCATTAAAATCCTTTGCTTTTGGCGACGGAAAGTGCAGCTCGCCAAATCGGGTGATGCTTTCGTCTTTACGCGCCAAATACTTGAAAGTATTTTTTCTTTTTTTTACAGAGTTTCTAATGCAATTCCGCCGCTAAATTCGACTGATTCTTCATTGCACTCATAAGTACCGGGTGTCCTGAAAAGGACTGAACGATTTTAAAAATCAATAACTTGCAAACTTTTACAGATATTTAAAAAATTCTTGCACGAGAGTCATCTAAAAGGTCAAAAAAAATTTTCCTGCGATTCTAGATTTTAGTTCGAATTACAAACAATAGATGGCGCTGAGAGCGCTAGGTGCTGTATTGAGACGGATATTGACGTCACTTGGCACTGAAGCAAAATAAGGAGGTTAAAGCTATGGAGTGGATCTTATTCAAAAATGAACTTTTGCTTTTACCGTCCGATTTTGAATGCAATCCATATAATTTTGATTTTGCTGGCGTCAGCGCAATAATAGAGAAAAATATTATTTTCATGGGTACGACTCCTTTGAAATCGAAATGCGTGAAACAACAGCGTTCGAATTACCGACTTTTTTTTTTTTTTTTTTTTTTTTTTTTTTTTTTTTTACATTCCAAGAATGTAAATACTTTTGAGAACAGGATATCTTATTTATCTATTTATTTATCTGGGTATCTTTTAAACCATTTTTATGTCACCTAGTCATGTGCTGTATTGTATTTTAAGTATGTGGGATTAACAGTTAATTTACAGGTACACCCAGAAGATTGCATCACATCATAGTCAATGGGGGAAAATCACTTGCAGTGTATATTAATGAAATACACTATTTCAAATGTATTGAAACTGATATAAATCACTGAATTTCAGTATACGATGATTATGATAGAATAGAGTATTTGATATTTATAGCATTAACGTTCATTTACAGGGGCACACAAAAAGAAACCGGTTACTGTACTGTCTTTAAGTAATAACTACTGGAAATGCGTTTTCAATTTCGGCATGCGCTTTTAAATTTAGCTGTTTTTTAGATACATTAGTAATTATATAAATGCATATCACCTATACTCGTCTCTGGTGCGTCCGTCCGTCTGTCTGTCCGCATATAACAGTGCAAAAATTACTTTGTCGAATCGTTTGAAATTTTAAATACATATTTATTGAAGAATTTTATCCAGTTATTTCAAATTTTATGAATATCGGATGTGTTTTTCCAATACACGGACAGTCAAAAGTATTCCGTTACATTATGGCCGACGGGGGAAAAGTTTCAAGTGCTTTTTGATGATATTACACCCGTCCGAACATAATGAAATTAACATGCATTTATGAATTAAAATGAAATACAAATGCTGTAGAATATGCTGCGCAAAGAATAGTTATTATTCATTTACAGGGCCACACAAAATAATTATGTAACATAACGGTATAGAAGGAAACATACTTTGCGGCATATTTTACTTTTGTTACCATATAATAAAATTGTTATAAGTTACTCAGGTTTACTACGAATTTCTTACTGTGTAGTAGAAAATATGAAATATTTACAGGGACACACAAAAGATCTCGGAAACTATGCTGCATCAAAAATGCTGTACGCGCTAACGATAATTGCTTGAAGTTTTAAGTTTTTATATGATTTTTTTAAAGTTTCACTACATTTTTGCATGTTACGCTGTGTATATAATTGGTGCAAATCATATACAGGGCTACACAAAAGAATTCGCACTCCTTACTAAGTGTGTAAGTAAATATATTAAAGGTGGTTTGTAAATGAGTTATGCATTTTTTACGTTGAACAGCTTTAAGTATGTTACGATATGTTTAAAGAATAGAAATGAAATGATATACAGAGGCTAGAGGTCTGCACGGGCCGAAATTTCCAGGCCCGAGCCCGGCCCGAAAGTTAAAATTTCGGCCCGGGCCCGGCCCGGCCCGAACGAAAGAAATATTGGCCCGACCCGGCCCGGCCCGAAAGTTAAAATTTCGGCCCGAGCCCGGCCCGGCCCGAACGAAAAAAATATTGGCCCGACCCGGCCCGGCCCGAAAGTTAAAATTTCGGCCCGAGCTCGGCCCGGTCCGGAAAAAAGTTTAAAATTCGGCCCGAACCCGGCCCGGCTCAAGTGAATTTCTACAGAACATTGATCTTTAATCTTATGGAAGAGTTCTGACCAAAAAAAATTATATTAGTCTTTTTTTTCATGTTTATATAATCTCCATTTATGCAGAAGTGCCGTAGGCTGCGATATTTACGCTTTTAAATGAATCTTTGTTTGTTGTATGTAAATGTTTCAGTTATCACTAGTATTATTAATGCATATTCCGTGTAATGGAGAAAAAAAGTCGAAAAAGCGGTATATGGTAAAATTTCCAAAGACGAAATCGCTTTGGAACGAAAAAAAAATACATTCCCTTCTTAACAGATGTAAATGTTTAATATATTCTTTTCTCCCGTATTGTTGTATTCATTTTGCATGGATGAACATTTTAAAAGAAACTTTCAGTTTTCAGTTTAAAAAAAAATTCCGTCATAATCATGTTTTTTTTTTTTTTTGTGTGTGTGTGTGTGTGTGTGTGTGTTTAATTCTATTTTAAAACGCCTAGTAATCTACGATTCTTTAAAAGGAATAAATTCTAATGTTTAATTGTAGAATAATGACGGCTTAAAAGTATATGCCTTTTTTTGCAAACATTTTTGGACAAAGCCAAATATTACTGATTTATAAAAAGTCGAGAAAAGGATTTTCATATAGGAAGATTCAATAGGAACTGATTATTTTGGTCCATGAAAACTAGGAAGAATGGAATCAGTCTCGGCTTCGTACGGAAAAAAAAGTTAGGCCCGGCCCGTCCAGCAAAAAAATTAAGGCCCGAGCCCGGCCCGGCCCGAAAGATTAGTGACTAGGCCCGGCCCGGCCCGGCCCGAGTCTTCAGAAGTAAGGCCCGAGCCCGGCCCGGCCCGAATGCCATTATTAGAAATCGGCCCGAACCCGGCCCGCGGGCCGGGCTCGGGCTTCGGGCCGCGGCCCGGCCCGTGCAGACCTCTAACAGAGGCACTCAAAAATTGGATTAATAGCCGGCTCTGGATAGTAATCTCTGGAAGTGTGATTGAAGCATGTTTCGGCTTTAAATAGATTTTAGCTAGATAAATGGCTTGTATTTAAAGATAGTAGGAAAAGTACAGGGCTATACAAAAGAGTTCAAATATGCTTCCGTCTATTTAAATAAATTGCTAAATGTCAAATTTCAACTTAACATGTGTTTTTAAACGCTTTCCAACATAGTTTAAAATGTTTATGATTTCTTTTTAGTTAGCCGTCTGCCAGTCTGTCTTTCAAACTCTAACTTGCGTTGAAATAATTGAATTGGTCTGTAAATGATATATATTAATAAGATTTATTATGTCGTGTTGGGCATTGTAAACAAACTATGCATAATTCATGATTCATTTACACAGACACTCAGAACTATGCCATTACATTATGTTCTGTGAGGATAATTATATATGTAGCTCCTATATTCGTCATCTGGAATGTTCTTTTATCTGTCCGCACATAATAGCGCAAAAACTACCCAACAGTATGCTTTGAATTATAATATATATACTCGTTGCAGAATTTTCGTTACCCATTTAAAGATTTATGAAAAGCGAATCAAAGCTTAAAAGGATATTAATAAATGTTTCTTCATACTATTAAAACCTATTCTGCCTGACTAATTCAATGATATTCAATGATAGATGAGGATTCTAGGTTGTCATTATGATTATGGCTCATTTAAGGTGGAGGTAGTATTATTTCCCTATAACCATGAATTTAATATAAATAATCGTAATAAATTTTGTATTTGGGTATTTCTACAAAAGAGTGCAACAGTTATTGCACCAAATTTTCAATGTTTATACTCTGAATATTCTTTGTTCTAAAGAATAAACCATTTCCGCAATTTTTTTACAACATACATAAAACTCTACTAAAGAATTTCTTTAAAACAAACTAGCATTTCTTAGACTATAAGAAATTTTTTAAAATAGCAAAATTGATTAATTTTTAACAAAAAAAAAAAAAAAAAAAAAAAAAAAACTACTAAATTGTTTCACTTTATTTTAAAATATGATGCACAAAGTATTCTTTAAATTAGATAATAAAAAGTAATTTAATCCGAGAAAATACGGTTTTCTTAAATGTAAAATCGTCTGCAAAACTCGTATGCTGTTCGTTAAATTCATTTCCAGTTTCCAATCGCTGCTATTATATAATAGGATTTATTATTTCCATGACAACAACACATTTCATTGAAATTATACCGACTGAGTCCAAAATTGGGCTTCATGTCGAGTGCACGGGTCAAATGTATGTTGTTCAATAAAAACAAATAAACAAAAGTTCAAAATCGGGCGCTAAGAGCAAGATTGCATTGTCAAACAATATCCACTCCACAGCAGACTTCGAGTCGATTACAGAGGACTGTAATCGATTATGATTACGATTATTTTCAATTTCTAAAAACCGATTACGATTATGTCTCTTTTTATGCCAGTTGGATTACGATTACGTTTAGATTACGATTAATATTTTTTGTTGGATTACGATTACAATTTTTTGTTGGATTACGATTACATTTAGATTACGATTACGGTTGACATTTTTGCAGGTCATGTTGACTTTAACCCTTAACTACTGTTAGCGGTCTCATAGACCGCTGTTTTTCAGGTTTTGAAGTTTAACTCGTAATTTTTAGTTTAACTTTAAATACTGGTCAAATTTTGTTTCGTTTGGAGCCTTTACTATCTCTAGAGACTTTTGAATAACTGAATTTTATTTATAATTGTCCTATATATAAAGTTTAATACAAAAATAGTATTCCGAGATTTAATTTAACTTTTTATTCATATTTATATTAAGCGGTCTGACAAACCGCTCTCAGTAGTTATGCGACAATTTTTGTTACAGCAGTTAAGTGTTAAATCTGTTGGCTTGTGTCTCAGCCATTTGTGACTCTTAT
This sequence comes from Maratus speculifer, assembly GCA_964019185.1. Lineage (NCBI taxonomy): Eukaryota > Metazoa > Arthropoda > Arachnida > Araneae > Salticidae > Maratus > Maratus speculifer. The sequence continues at coordinate 116,375,711 of OZ025292.1, forward strand.
TAGGATTTACCCAATTTTTCACAAAACAAAATATTTTTCCGGAGAAAAAATTGTATTATTAAATATTAAGGTATATTATATTTATGTATATGCGCAATATCGCGTACTTTTCTTCCATTATAAAAAGGATAAATTTCTTATTAGAGTAATTAATTAGAGCAGCGGTTCCCAAACTTTCTTTGTACGCGACCCACCTTTCAGGGAAAAAACTTTCGTGACCCACTTTTCAGTAAAAAAAAAATTTTTGCGACCCACCCAAGATAAAGTTGTATATCAATATAGCAATTTCTGTACGATATCTATACGCTCAGCTATCCTATCCTAAGAAAAACGCAAAATTTCGTACGGAAGATAAATTATCAATAGAAACCAGAATCGGTAATCTCAATGTGTGTAAATGAATATGGATTAAAACAATACACAAACTATAAAGATGGTTAAAAGTATGTTTAATTATCATACAAACATAATAAACTTAACTAATTAAAAACATAACTTTGTAATGAATGAGATTTCTAATTGCTGTTTACCAATGTGGGAACACATATTAACTCACAGTTTGTCTCAGTACTTGTCTTTCAAAAACAGCAAAGTAGAAAAAACATGTTCTCATTAGCACAAAGTGTTGAATTTCATCAAGGATTTCAAAGTTGATTTAAATATTTCTAGATATTCTGTTCATATATTAATCTAAAAGGAAAACAAGGATACTCCCATTATTTCCTTTTGAAATTGTCTTATCTTTTTAAACAGAAATAAAGTATTTTTATGACAAACTTAGATTGTTTCGCGAGCCACCAAAACAACTGCCGCGACCCATAGATTGGAAACCGTTGAATTCGAGTATCTTATTATAGTAATTTCTTATTAGAGTTTCTTATTAGTTTCTTACAGGCTGATATCATAATTGCATTAAATTAAAAAGTCAGTCTGAATCAGTTTCGAGTGGAAGTATGTTGAATTTGAATCGGGTTTCGGATTGACTAAAAATAAAATTCCAGGACTCTGATGTGGTTTAATCAGAGTTGTGCAGAGTTCTATTACGAACAACTCTTGTTTCGAATTCATTGTTTGACTATCTATATGCAATATTCACATTTTGTAATACAATTTAAAACCATTTCAAGTTTCCCATGTTTTATGGTTATTATTATTTTTATTGAATTTTGATGATTTAACTTTACGGATTTCCTAAGAAAAATTCAGCCTAAATCACATTTTTTTCATACTATTATTCGATATTGGCAAAATACCTCTTTAAAGTAGTCTGAGGTTTTGTTTTGAACCTTCTCATTCACATTATAAAATATTAAATTTTCTTCTTTTTATAAATTTCTATATGTGTGCCTTTTAATATGCAGTGCATAGCATACAGAAGCTACTTCAGTAAGGCAAACACACCCATTCACTAATGTTAATCCTTTGGAAGAAATTTTTTTAAATACATTCTTCGCATTTTAGTCTTTTAAACGTTTTTTCTGCACTGTTTAGCTCAGATCGATGTATATAAAGACCGTTTTCTACTTTTTTGATTTTGTATGCATTCTTTTTATTATAGGTGTTTTTAAATCAAAAAGGTAAACTTTGCGACATAAGTTTTAATTTATTTTTGTTCTAAAATGCAGTAAAATAGCAGGTGTTGTTATTCAGAAACTATCTAATTGCACTCATTTATCTGTTTTCTTTTGCAAACGCAATGGATATTTCAGAACAAGCCATCAAAGTTTATATTTCGAAAGCATTTTCCGGCTAAAGCAGAAAAACCAGTCAATGAAAGGGAAACAATCGTGAGATCACGTGACCAAAATAGCTCATAATTCTGTTGGTAATTTAATTGTCACAAAATGGAAAATTCAGTTCGATTCAAATTCGCTTCCATAGTGAGCCTTCCAATTTTTTATCTTTCCGTTAAAAAATGAATTTGTAAATGTGTCAAAATGTCTTGCGCTTGAGAACACCCTTAAGATGTTTTTACTTTAGGAACCGGTTTTGAAAATGTAAATATACTCATTAAAATAAATAAATAAATAAATAAAAACCGTATTGGAAATTGAAAGGGTAAAAAAAAAAAAAAAATCCGTTATCATACAGATCGACTTTAGTTGTTCAATGAGAAAACATTTAAAAATATTGAAATGCAAGTGATCGTAAATTTGTTATCATAATTTTTTTGCCCATAAAATTAACATTAGCGAAGGGGTGTTTTGGGATTACTAAAGTAACCCTTTAATAATTACATTGCTTTCGGAGAAAAAATGAAGAAATACAAACTAAAAAATATATATTGATATTAATGATTTTCAAATTTCATAAATTTTAAAATAAATTTCAATTACATTAACAGCGGCGTAGTAGAAAAGGGGGGGGGGAATACAGATGCACTGGTATCACTAATTTTATAAAGTTTTCTTTGCCATATCTAATCAGAGAATTTGAAGCTATTAGTCAAGGCGGAATAAACTTTTCGATTTTAATGGTATGAAGAGCATTTGAACCCTCCCCCCGTCTATGACTCTGTACAAGAACATTTAAAGGAAGAAAAAGCGCATTGTCTTCTGGTAGGACAGAATTTAAGGGGTATGGGAATGCAGGATATAATGTTCAATAGTAAAACCATAAATAAAATTATTTTCTTTCTTTTCTTTTTTACTTTTTATCCTTCACTACTTCCAATCAATGACCCATACCTCTGGATTGACCACATGTTGTTTTATTTTCTCACTTCCCATATCACTGACAAACTCAAGTCAAATACTATTCCTATATCCTATTACAGTGTGTGGTATACATTCTGTTTCACTTTACCCCATTGAAAGCTATCTCTACCTCTTATGACCTCTGACCTTCACACTCCTACTTTAGGGCCATTTAATGAGTTGAAAACATAAACCGAACTCTTCCTTTTCCGGTGGTACAATGTTTAGCAAACCAACCAAGTATATTTTGGTTTGGAAGAGAAAGGAAGGGAAAAAAGAAGACGTAATCCTAACGTAATCGCATATTTATTTAAGATTACGATTACATTGCAGTTACATTAGGGTTCGATTATGATTAGATTATGATTATAATCGAGATGAAATCTCTTGATTATGATTATGTTGCGATTATTTCAAAAACCAAAATCTATGATTACGATTACAGTGCGATTACACGGTTTTTGTAATCGATTATAATCGACTACGATTACACGATTACGATTACTCGAAGTCTGCTCCACAGCCTTAAACTCCTTATTTTGCTTCAGTACCAAGTGACGTCAATATCCATCTCAACACCGCACCTAGCGCTCTCAGCGCCATCTATTGTTTGTAATTCGAACTAAAATCCAGAATCGCTGGAAAAAAACTTTTGACCTTTGAGATGATTCTCGTGCAAGAATTTTTTAAATATCTGCAAAAGTTTGCAAGTTATTGATTTTTAAAATCGTTCAGTCCTTTTCAGGACACCCGGTAGTTTGATTAGTATTTTTTTTTCAAAATTTTCTGAGTATGCCAGTATGGAGACCTTCCTTGTGAGTCATGATTTTGGAACTAAATGACAAAATGGCAACAGGCGTAGGTCACAAATATCAGAATTAGGAAAAATTTATTTCATATCAACTAGAAGTGTTATGTTAATAAAATTATTAGTTAATTTCATTTTATTTTCCTCCGGAAAGTAGCGAACATGAACAGGATAAATGTAAGCAACACGCGAACTAAAGAACCTTTTTACATAGGCGCCACCTATTTCAAATTTATTTCACGGAACGGCTTTCTTCTTCTTCCTGAGAAGACCTTCATGCCTTAACAGTAACATAATATAACAAAATAGAAAAATCAATTACTTTGTGAATAATTTGGTGGTCACAGGTACTTTTTAAAAAGTTTTCAGCATGCTGTTGGCAATACTTTTTCAAAGTGCTTTTAATTTTTAATTTTAATGAAAGTTTTTGAAATATGTTTTTGTTCATTTAAGTTTTACCCGATTGGAATATCAAGGAACACATTTATACATAGCTCCCTCTGTTTCTATTTGCTATAACAACTTGTAATAAATCTTAAGAAAATGAATGTTACTTGGCAAGGTATGAAACAAAATGTTTTATTAGGAAGTAAATTTTAAAATACCATAGCTAAAATGTAGGGAGCTCCATCTTGGTTATGGCATTGTTTTGAGCACAGATGTCATATACGCAGCACATTGGCACGATTCTTTTCTGACGCTAGTTTGGCGAAAAGTTTGTTTTCAAATACAAGTTGCACACATATTTTCTAATTATTTTTATTATTTGAAAAAGGAAATATTGATAAATAAATAAAAAAGTTTAAGTAATAACTGTAGTACAAAATAATTTATATCTTTTTAAAAAAAGAAAGCAAAAATAAATAAACAGTTTCTTAATAAATAAACAATAGCCATGTTACTATGTGATTCATAAAATCGCTATTTTGGTACAGTGGCGCCAACGTCGCGCGTATATATCTGTGCTTTGTTTTGTTTGTTTATTTGCTTTTTTGTGTGTGGGTGGGAGGATTTATTGATATGTAAAATGTATCTTATGTAAAACATTTGTATTATGATCTGATGAATTTTTAATACTTATTGGGGTCTTGGTGTCAGAATAGAAAAACAGCGAGATTTAATTTGGTGTTAGAAGTAAAATTTTCGAAAGCATTTCCCGATGTTATTGCTTTCGACACTTCCTGACGATTCTGGCAACTTTTATTTGCATTTCTCGGGAAAAGAGTTCCATATATTATTACAAATTTTATGGCGAGATTTATTTATTTATTTATTTATTTTTATAAATGTTTTGATGTGGATATTGCGATCTCAGGCATTTGGGGTTGCTTTTTTGGCACAGATATCATATACGCACCACATTGGCGCGATTTCTTTTCTGGTGCCAATTTGGCGAAAACTTTGGTTTTAAATACCAGTTACAAATATATACATTTAAATATTTCCTGTTATTTAAAAGAATAATAATAATAAATAAAAAAGGTTAATTTATAAATATATAGAACAAAACAATTCATTTATAGAACAAAACATCATTTAAAAAAAGAAAATAAAAGTAAATTACAGTTTATTAATAAATAAACAGAAATTTCCGAGTTACTATGTGAGGCATAAAATCGCCATTTTGTTGCAATCATGCTGGATGCTAATGTGGTGCTTATATGATATCGATGCCAAATTTTCTTGTTAATGCTGATGTCATTCAATTATTTCAGCATTCTAGAAATAAAAGTACTGGAACCGAAAAAGATGTCATATGTCCACTCACCATGTCCACTAGCGTCTAGAACCCGCCCAAAACAACGGCTCTTAGCTCTTATCACAAATGCACCCAAGAAAATGTGAACCTGCGTGTAGCTCGCTATAATTTACCGTATCCTCCCAAAGGTCAATAGCGGAGGAGATCGAGAGATACGAGAAAATATACGTTTTCGCCTGTTACTTAAAACAACATTGTTTGGCGAGGGGGTGGACAATTTTCGCCAACTTTCGCAAGAAAACCGCAGAACAGAATTTTAAATACTGATCCGATATAAAAATTTAAACGAAGCTGATAACCTATGAATAATTTTCAATGGATACGATTTTACCATAAGCGAAATATAAGACTCCTCTCAAGTCCAAAAGGGCAACTATCATTACAACACAAGTTTAAATTCATTTTTGTTCGGAAACATATGAAAATAAGCAGATGTTATTCAAAAATATTTTTAACCCTTTATCTACGCATTATGAATTCAAGAAAATTTTACATTCTAAAGCATATTATGCAAATTGTTTAAACTAAATTAAGATATTTATATAATCATTTAATAAATATTTGAAGGATTTTAGGATTTAGAAGGATTAATTAAATTGGAATTTACAGGGATTTTGTGCAATTTTTTATAACCCCACTCAAATCTTGATTTCTAATTATTTTCTTAGTATTTTGCAAAATTATAAAATGTACAAATATTATGTTCTTATAATATAAATATCGAAATATTTCCGCATTGAAAAATCCCCATCCACTCCCTCAGCGCCAAGAAAGATGAAAAGATGCAAAGGCAAAATAAATCATTATTTAAAAATATTTTTGTTTTGCGTAACCAATAATGCTTTTGGAACAAGATAAAGTAATGTATATGTAACTCATTCTAAATAGCATTACAACTAACTAACGTATTAAAAGAATTTTATAATAACTTATTTTAATGGTACTTATAAGTACCATCGGTAGATAAAGGGTTAATTGACAGACGTTTTCCATTTTTTTTTTTTTGGCAAACATAAATGATCTTTCAGAAAATACATTCAAAGTTGGCATTTTGAACCGAATTTCTGGACGTAAGGGAAAAAAACTACCCAGAGAGAGAAGAAAAATTTGTTGCTACACGATCAAAATTGTTTATAAGTCAATAATATATATATAAGTCGATTTATTTAATAAAAAATGGAAGACTCGTTTCAATCAGATATCGATTCCATAGCTTTCACAATTTTCTTCCTTTACATTCAAAACTGAGTTAATAAATGTGTCGGAAATTTTGCGCTTATTAAGCAGCATACTTGAAAACCGATTTAAGTATAAATGTGCCTCAAGAGAATAAGCTAATTTGACATCAATAAAAAAGAAAAAAAAATCAATGTGGATATAATAGATATTGGCATCGGTCGATTACATTGTGTTTTAGTCCAGGTTTACTCGTTGCAGGACTCTAGTCATGAATACCAGCTTTGCGACTTTATGTTTAAAAATAAATTAGACAATATCTCAGAAACTTTCTCGTTTGTTGAGGAGGGAACTTGAGAACAACCCTGAGAGAAAATAAAACAAGCAATTAAAAAAGAAAAAAAAAAAAAAAACATTTTCCAGAAGATTAAAAATTATCTAAAAAATAAGTAAAAATAAGTATTTATGGATATATAAAATAATTATTCCCTTTAGTAAATTAAAGTCTAATCTATGAAATACTGCACCAATATGTATCAAAACTTGATTTGGAAAATTCAATGCACGAAGTATACAAACACACATTCTTAGGACCCTTGTATTCAGTATATCTTACGGAATCGTTTTACATTTATACATTTAATCGTTTTTCATTTTCATTTATATTACATCTTGGATCAATCAGTGGCGCTGCCAGTACCATCATCTGAGAGATGCTTTGAATCATATTTACTCATAAAATGAACAATTTCGTTCATTGAAACATACTTATGAATTCCACTGCTTTGATTTTCACACATCATACTTTTACTTAAACACAGAGGTTTTCTGTACATCTTATCAGTTTTTAAATTTTCTGGAATGTATTTTAAAGCTGAAATCTCTTTGTTTACTCCACTAATGAATATATGAAATACCTCAATATTGTTTTGGCTATTTTTTTATTATGCGAATGACATGGATAATCACAGAGGAAAGTTATGGGATGGAGTTGTAATAGGTCATAAACTGAAGAGGGTTATTAGCATAATATATATACAGGACATGGCAGAGAGCCTATTTCTGGTTGTGCCTCTAGACAGCTATTTTAAATTTAAACCATTGTTATAAAAGTAAATTAAAAAAAAATTCTGTACACAAAAATAATGTATCATATTTTTATTGTTTTTTAAAGTACCAAACACACTTTTTATTTCGTTATACATGAAAATCGCTAAACAGAAAGTTTAAAGTAACATTCAAAAATTTCTCTTTCCCCTCAAAATTTCTGGTATCGCATACCTATTGTTCAAATGAAAAATTAAATCTTGATTGTCAGGTTTGCAGCTTGCATGAAAATTGAAGCGTAGTGTAGTATTAAGACTGCTCTTAAAGTTTTCTTTAACTTAATTGACGATGCTCCTTTTCTAGCCTAATTATCAGATTCCTTATTTTGAAAACTAAAACCGAAACAAGAGGTCAGCTATGGACAGAATTTCAAGATTCAGACTCAATTTCTATAAAAAAAAATTCAGATTTTTCTCGACATATAATTAAGAATATTTCAATACCCCCTACGAGCTACGTTCGTCAACCCTGTACCGACTCTAAAAATGAGTTAATTTGATCGGATTTGTAAAGTTTGTGGAAAATGTAATTATAATAATAATAAAAAAAAAAATGCGATTACAATGTAAACGAGTGTTTATTTATTTATTTTTGAGGAGAGGTACAAAGACGAATCAGCTGCTATTAATTGCTATTTTTTGTTTCATTAAGTAAGATTGTTAGTAACTTTCAAAATCAGCGAATATAAAATGTATTTAATTAACACAATCATCTTTCTCTGTATTTTTAAACAATGCTATAAGGAAATTATTTTAAATAAGTGATTTTGAATGCTTCGTTTTAAATCTGATGTAATTTTCAGCAAATTTTTCTTTCTTTTCATAATATTCAGGCAAAATTATGTTTATCGTTAGAAAGAAAATATTATTTGCGCTCTCTTAGAATTAACAATAATAGTTAAATTGATTTTTTTCAAAATATGAAATAAACCTCTCGTGTGCGTGTAAATACATTTTTTTAAAATTTTAACTGTTTGGCAATATAATTAATTTGAAACTTTAAATTTGACGTAGCTCTCATTTATTTGCGACTTTTAATGAATACTGCTGAATTCCTTCTTTTACTTAAAAAAAATCTCTTTTCAATGTAGTTTTTTATATTTTAATTTTCAGTGTTTTCCACCTTTTAATGTGTAATAATTTAATTTTAAAATGAAAGTTTTTTCCTTTTATAATAGCCATGTTTAAATAAATTTTTAATTTGAAAGAAATCTTATTCCTTGCGCTGTTTATGCAATTAGTAACAAGTTAAAATAATACCCTTTCCTAAAATATCTAAAAAATATCTTTCGAAATGCTGAAAATTTAAATTTAAAAAAGAAACTAGTTGGATGCGCCAATTCCAAAACTTTCTTCTATCTCATACGTACATTTTAATATTTAAAAAAAATAGTTACTCATTTTAATGCTTTAATAATTTTAATTCAATACCATACCAACTTTGATTTTCATCTTAAATTTCTGCTTCAATCAATTAATCGGAGTAAAAATGAATTTCTGTCTCTACACAAGCCGATGGACAATAGAATGATAGGCAGATTTTTTTTCAAATTCAGGGAGGACCTACTTGCCTTACCAAAAAATAATCATATACAAAAAATTTAGTTCAGTTCTAGAACTAACTTCATACACTTTTATGCGGTGCAATATTGAAAATGGCATAAAGTTCGCTATTGCAGCGCCCCCTTCCGGAGGATTTTTTTTCAGATTCAGGGCGATCCAACTAGCCATAGCTATACACTTACACAAATAATTTCGTTCAATTCGATGCATAACTTCATGTACTTTTGAACGATACAATATTGAAAATGGCACAAAAATCGCGATTGCAACGCCCCCTTCCGGCGGATTATTTTCAAAATCAGGGAGGACCAACTAGCCATAGTCATACACATACACAAAAAATTTGGTTCAATTCGATGCATAACTTCATATACTTTTGGTCGGTACAATATTGAATATGTCACAAAAATCGTGATTGCAGCGCCCCCTTCCGGCGGAATATTTCAAAACTAAAGGAGGATCTGCTTGCCACAGCCAAAAACATTCACAAAAAATTTGGTTCAATTCTATGCATAACTTCATACACTTTTTGATGGTAGAATGGCGACATACACACAGACAGACACACAGACAGACAGACATATTGTAAAAACATGTTTTTTGGAATCTCTGACCTCTAAAACGTGTGAACCGGTCCGTCGAAAACCGGAAGTCGAAAAAAATTTTGATTACAATACTTTCTTCTATTGAAGATACAAGAAAGTAATAAATCCTCAAAATATGAGTCAAAATAAAGAAATAAATGCAGCTCTAATGTATAAGATGATCTAAAAATATTTTAGATGTATAAAAACTCGTTTAATAATTTGAACTTTAGCATTAAATATATCTTAAAATAATTATTCGGTTTAAAAAATGTCTATATCAGCATGTTTTTCAAACATTTCTCTATAATACGATCAATTTTCATATTATTGTACATGACAGTTTTCCTAATATTAACAAAAAAGATCAACAGTTTAGAAAAAAAAAGTGTTATAAGCGATGATAGCGTTTAGTTATTTTTTTAATATACAACGATACTGCATTTATATTTAAAATTTGACAGTATATTTTATATTACCGTGCGTTCGAAAAATAGAACATGCACAATAGCAACATTAATAATCACTTAAATGCTTAGACTTTTAAGCCTTCAAATTAAGACTCATTAAAATAATTAATGTAGTTAATGCAGTTTAGAATAAAAGAAAACAAAAGGTTAAAAACATCAAAATTTTTGAAGCTGTATAATAAAAACAGACTTTTGAAAACATTTCTTTGTAATGTTTCCGGATACTTTAATAAGGGAAAAGGGAAAAACCTGTTGTCATGTGACAAGAATCGCTTATATCTCGACAAATAGTTTATTTATTTTAAAAAAAATTAAACCACTGAAAAATGGAATACTATGAACTCCCTGTTATTGAAAACAAAAAGAATTTTTAGTTTTATAAACAAAATGTTATTTTGCACTGAAATGATTAATTTTGTGATTTCGCAAAACAATACTTTAATTGTAACTTTTAACTGTTTCTTTAAGCGTTTGTTTATAATATATTTAGAGGAATTGCTTTTTGTCCTCAATCTTTTTAGCGTAAATTAAAAAATATCAATATATTTAAAATATTAGAAATATTTAGTATATTTAACAAAAATTTGTACAATACGAAGTATTTATACTATGAATATCAAGTAAAATTTTTAAAAATTTCATTAGAAAATACAAAATGTTACTTTTGAGAAGATTTTTTTAAAAATTCAGATACTTCACGTCCTTTGCATGAATTACTGTCGAAGCCACATATTTTATGTGAATTTACCATAAAAACATAAAACACTTACATATAAGCTAGAAATGATATTATGCCCTTAATAGATGAAACTGTGTCAGTAAGGAAATATTAAGCAATTATAACCACTGTATAGTTACTAAAACCTGTTTTTCTCAGAATGAATATTTTCGTCGTTTTCATGATTTCAAAATGTTCCATGCAAAATTCTTTATGCCAATTTTTCTGATTTTTTGTTTAAAATTCTCTTTATGTATATTTTAACAAATGTTATTAGAAATAATTTTTTAGACGCATGTAAATTTTTTAAATTTCAGTTATATGAAATTTTTAATGATTGTTTAACGGAAAATACAAAATAATTAAGTTAAAATCATTTTTAGGTGCGTTCGTAATTATGTAAATACGTAGCACCTATTGTTGTCGCTCAGTCCGTCCGTCTGTCTGTCTGTCCGTCTGTCTGTCTGTCTGTCCGTCTGTCTGTTCGTCCGCATATAACAACGCAAAAACTACCCAACCGAATCGTTTGAAATTTAAAATACATAATTATAACATAATTTTGTCGAGTCATTAAAAAATTTTATGAAAATCAGATGGATAGATCAATTACAGGGACAATCAAAAGGATTCCGTTACATTGCGGTCAATGGGGAAAAAAGTTTCAAATGCATTTTAATCGTTTGAAATTTAAAACGTATATTTAATACACAATTTTGTCGAGTCATTTCAAATGTTATGAAAATCGGATGCATTGATCAATTACAGGGACAATCAAAAGTATTCCGTTACATTACGGTCAATGGGGAAAAAAGTTTCAAATGTATTTTAATGGTGTTACACTCATTCGAATATAACAGAATTGACATGAATCTATGAAATATGTACTAAAAATACATTTTGTACAATCTGCGATGCAAAGAATATTTATTATTAAATTACAGGGCCGCACAAATGTATTCCACTAATTAATGTTATACGGGGAAATATTGTTTGGGGGGTGTTTTAATTATATTAAACTATTTCACATTTTATGAATAAGATATACGTTAATGAAGTATAATAAAAATTACTCCCTGCATATTTACAGGAACACAAAGATTTCGACCACTATACTGTATCCAAAGTACGCTCTACTATATCAGCAAGATCTGAATATTTTAAAACTTCGTTATCAACGAACGCACCTCATTTGCTACGCTTTACGTGCAATTTTCAACTTGTTTTAAATGTTTTAGAAATAAAATGCTAAAAATGCTTAGTAACATTTGTTAACACATACTGTACTATCTTTAAACATCTTAACTTAAGATATAAAGCAGTACTCAGTAAATAATCGAGGTGGACGAACATTTACACATAACATATTTAATACACAGAATTCACTACACACGACATACACATTCACAATATGTGAACACAGAACAATATATCTGGAACGCAGTACATTTTTGTTCCTTACAATAATTCCATGGAATGGACAAGGGGCGCCATCTACAGTGTTACCTGAAAAGTAAAAGTATAAAATACCACAGCTCTTCCCCACTTAGTAATGAAGTCGGTCAGGAGCTCTTCGATGTCTTCTGGACCTTCTAAGTACCTGTGGAGAAGAAGAAGAATTAGTTTTCACATGTTCAGGAGCATCAACTGTAGCACTAGTAGGAACCGACGGTTTTTGGAGAATATTATCAGAGTTAGCTGAATTAGAACTCGAAGAATCAGGATTATGAAAGTCAGTTGGCGTAGGATCTGGAGCAACTGGAACATGAGGGTCAACTGGTTGCAGATCTGTGAAACTTGACTGTAAGGGTGGAAAATCATCTTGCTTCACCTTTGCATTTTCGCTTCTCAAATTTTCTGTGACATTTTCTTCTGAATTTGGATCATTAGTTAAAGAAATATCTTCCCCTACATTAGCTATTTGATCCACATGCCTTTTCCAAATATTTGAACCAACTTGAACTCTGTAATGTAATTTCCCTTCTCTTGCTACGATTCGACCAATTTTCCATTTGGCTTCTGGCGTATAATTTCTTACCGCTACTTTCTGGTTGATTTCAAATTCTTTTACTTTAACTTTAGATTTCCTTGCAGTTTGCTTTTCATGAACAAAATTTGCAACATTCGGCACGATCAAATCTATGTTTGTTCTTATGTGACGCTTTAGAAATAAAGATGCAGGACTTTCCCCCGTTGTAACATGTAGCATCTTCCTGTACTGCATAAGAAAGTTATTCAGCTTCATTTGTAAAGTACCTGGTTCAGACGCTAAGGCTTTTAATCCACGTTTGACCGTTTGCACATATCTCTCAGCCTGTCCATTTGTAGATGGATGGTACGGTGCACTAAACTTATGTTTTACACCATGACTTTTTAAGAATATTTCAAATTCTTCAGATGTAAACTGCCTAGCATTATCTGATACCAAAGAAATAGGAAAACCATATCGTGCAAAGAGAGAAGAAAGACAAATACAGTAAAGCATCGTTTATACGACGATCACTTATACGACGTTTACATTTATACGACGTTTTAATGTGGTCCCGATTCATTCCTATTCATTTTAATGTAAAAATATATCTTTTATACGACGCCCAAAATCGTTTATACGTCGATTTTTCGATTTTGTATAGGTTTAATTTTATTTTACTTGTGTATTTTACGAAAAAGCGGAAGTTGGCAACTATGAATGACACCAGAGCGTGTTTAAATGCACTCCACATTATAAAAATGTGGGCTGGTGTTCGATTAGTCTGAAAAATCAGCTTACGTGTAACAGATTACACTGGCAGGGATCATTCTTTTTTTCGGGGATGGTCAGCTGTCCCGACTTGTTTAAAGTTGCAAATAGACTATCCTTCTAACTGTTATCAGTATTGGCGACTTTTAGTTGGCCACGCGGGGTTTTTTTATCTTTAACTTTAAATGGAAAGGAAACGATGTACTGTAAATGAGGAACCTTTCGGTGAAACATAAATAAAGGTACGCATATTTAAATTGCTTACTAATTTCCCCCTCCCCCCATTTTTAAGATTATTTGTTTATTTTGGCTTGTTTAATTTAAAAATTTATGCAAATCATCACGTTAAACCTTAAAATTAAGTGAAAACAAAATAATACTAGTTTTGGAAGTGAAAATCGATTATACGTCGTTATCGTTTATACGACGTTTTTCGGCAGTCCCTTCGGCGTCGTATAAACGATGCTCCACTGTAATTGTATTTTCTGAAGTTGTACTAGGAACTATAAATACTTCTGGCCATTTACTATAAGCATCAACCACCAACAAAAGCATTTTCCCGTTAACAGAACCAAAATAATCAATATGAATTCTTTGCCATGGAGCCTGTAGGCCATTCCCAATGATGTGTATCAACTTTAGGAGGATTATTTTTCAAATTTAAACAAATAGAGCAATTTCTTGCAATATCTTCTACATCATGGTCTATTCCTGGCCACCATACAAAACTACGGGCTAAAGATTTCATCTTCACTATACCAAAATGACCAAAATGTAATTCCTTTAATATTTGTTGTCGATGAATTTCTGGGATAACTACCCTACAACCTTTTAAAATACAACCATGCTGAAGAGTAAATTCTTCTTGTTTACCACCAAAAAGTAAATTCTTAGGAATTTCTGAACCAGAAATGAGGTGATGAAAAATTTGTCGCAAAAGAGGATCGGTTTTTGTAGTTGAAGCAATAGATTTAGCATTTAAAGGTAAAACAGAAAGTTGATTTATTTGAATGATTTCCGATTCATCAAGTCCCTCATTTGAATTATATTCGTGGGGTAAATCTTCACTACGTAATGGAAGACGTGAGAGTGCATCGACATTACCGTGTTCAGTAGTTTTCTTATAGCGAATGTCATACTGGAACGTTTGTAAATATATGGCATATCTTTGCATTCTAGCAGCTGATAAAACAGGAATACTTTTAGAAGGTGAAAAAATTGAAACTAGTGGCTTACTATCAGTAAACAAAGTGAATCTGTTACCGTACAAATATTGAAAAAATTTCTTAACACCAAATATTATTGCTAATGCCTCCTTATCTACTTGACTATACCGTTTTTCGGCATTATTCAAGGTTCTGGATACAAATCCAATAGGCTTTTCAGTCTTGTCTGGCATCACATGCGAAAGAACTGCAGAGATACCATATGGATAAGCATCAGTAGCTAAGATTAAAGGTAATTTCGGATTGAAATGCGTCAGCACTCTGTCCGAAGTAATTTCTCCTTTTATTTTTTTAAACGCTTGATCACATTTGTAAAACCAGTTAAACTTCACATTCTTTTTAAGCAAATTATTCAAAGGATGTGCAATTGTCGATAAATTCGGTACAAATTTTGCATAATAAGTTACAAGACCAAGAAATGCTTTTACCTGGGAAACATTTTCTGGCTTAGGGGCATTTACAATTGCTTCTATTTTATCTGGTGTTTTATGAATACCATGTTTATACACTTTATACCCACAATAAGTAATTTCATCTGCCATGAAGAATGATTTTTCCTTATTTATCCGAATATTATAATTCCTCAACCTTTCTAATACTTGCTTTAACCTTTGCAAATGAATTTCGTCCGTTTCCCCAGTTATTCCTATATCATCAATAAAAATTGTAATTCCCTCAATTCCACTTAAAATTTGTTCGATTTTTCTTTGCCATATAGCAGGAGAACTACTAAGACCCATTGGTAATTTAAGAAAATGAAATAATCCTTTAGGTGTATTATTAGTTAATAATTCCTGGGATTCCTCATCAACGGGCAATTGGAGGTATGCTTGATTCAAATCAATTTTTGTAAAATGAACACCACCACTTAAAGTAGCTAACATATCTTCTATTTTAGGCAAGGGATATTTTTCTACTTTCAGATATTTATTTAATGTGACTTTAAAGTCTCCGCATAAGCGTATTTTACCATTAGATTTTACCACTGGAACAATCGGGGTTGCCCACTTGCTATTTGTAACTGGTTTAATTATATCTGCTTCTTGTAATCTTTGTAATTCCTCATTGACTGCAGCACGTAGTGCATAAGTAACAGTTCTAGCTTTACAAAATATGGGTGTAGCATCCTTTTCAAGGTAAAGCTCTGCCTTTAACCCTTTAATTTCCCCTACTTTATCAGAAAATAAATCAGAAAAATCATTTAACAATTTTTGCAATTTATCAGAATAATTTACAGTCTCATTAACATAAACAGATCTTAAATTATGTGGAAAAATATCGAATGCAGAGGCCCAATCTCGGCCAAATAATAATGGAAAAGTATCTTCTTTTATCAAATATAATTTTAACTTTTCTGTTTTATTTTCATAAGTAACATTTACTTCAACATAACCCACAGGTTTAAAAATTTCACCAGTTGCAGTTTTTAACTGAACATCTGGGGGGAATATTTTATAATCAGGAAAAATTCTGCGAAATCTTTTTAAAGGAACAGCCGAAATTCCCGAACCGGTGTCCAATTCCATACCCGCTCTGGCTTTATTTTCAATTAACACAGATAATTTAATAGGATTTGCACCTGTATTTTTTATAGTTAATACATTTACTGTATCTACTGAATTTACGTGTTTTTGGAAAGTTTTACTTCTACATACTTTTCCAATATGGCCTTTTTTCTTACAAATTTTACAAGTAGCATTAATAAATCTACATGAATTGGCTAGATGAGAAGTATTTCCGCATCTATAACACTTTAATTTACTTTTATTTGCCTCAGAATTTGCATTATTTACATGATTGTTGACATTTGACTTCTGACAATCGTTAGAAAATTTCTTTGGGTGTACAATCTTTGAATTTGAAATTTTATTAATACTGAAATTTTTATTTTTAATTTCAGAAATTTCAATATCTACATTGTGTAAGGATAACGCTTTTTCAACTGCTTTCTCAAAAGTTAAATCCTCTACTTGCGTAATCAATTTATTTTGAATGCTTTTGCTTTTCAAACCGCGTAAAAATTGTTCCAATAAATTTTCATTTAATGTATCACCCGTAAAACAACAAAAAGTTGTATTTTTCTTTAATCTAGCAGCAAAATCTTGAACTGATTCCGACTCATTTTGGTAACACTTACGAAATTTTATTCTTTCAATAAATTTGTTGGGGGCGGGGCTTAGATGCTTTATCAATATGTCAACAATTTCAGAATATTTTAATGTTTCACATTGTTTCGGGAAACATAAATTACTCAGTAAATTATAAAGCTTAGGGCCCATGCAAGATAAAAGGGCCGCAACTTTTTTTTCCTCTTTTAATTCATTCAGAATAAAATTCTGCTCCAGGCGTTTAATATAAGCCTGACATGTTTCTACTTTATCATCATATTCTTTAAATGAGAACATCGTATTTTTTATGCAATAAGACAGGAAAAAAAGTACTTTAAAATTCAATGTACTTACCACCCCCTTGTTTTATAGCTGCTGATATATTCCAGAAAGCTGCTGTTACCTTGAATAGTCGTCGAACTCAAAAACGAAAGAAGGAGCCATTTCTATTTGGCGCGCCGTTATTCTTTTAATATTTTTGCGGTACAAAGTTTTATCCATACGTCGCCAATTGTACTATCTTTAAACATCTTAACTTAAGATATAAAACAGTACTCAGTAAATAATCGAGGTGGACGAACATTTACACATAACATATTTAATACACAGAATTCACTACACACGACATACACATATTGTGAACACAGAACAATATATCTGGAACGCAGTACATTTTTGTTCCTTACAATAATTCCATGGAATGGACAAGGGGCGCCATCTACAGTGTTACCTGAAAAGTAAAAGTATAAAATACCACACATACATAGAGAGCATTTTAATCAAAAAAATAGAAAAATTGGGCATAAAGAATTTCGTATGAAGCATTTTGAAATATTACCATTTTTTGTTAACTTAAAAAAGAAAAATCTGTATCTCAAAAACTATTGAATATATATATATTTTTTTTTTAATGTGAAATAAGAGACATATATCATAGCAAACCCGGTAGCGTTTGGTATAATATGTTTAAGAAATAGAAAGTGCAAACAACTTTCTAAAATTTCTGGCGAACCAGTTGAGATACGGCAGTGAATTTTTTTTAAAAGATATAGAACTCGACGAGACGAATAAAATGATAGCATTCAAAAAATTACTGCAGCTTAGAATAGTTTTTTATTTAATTTTAAAAGAAAAAATTAAGGCAAAAAATTCAACTAAGTCTAGCTAACGTTTCCATGGATAGACTAACTTCGTTTTTGGTTTATTTTAATCCTCATAGTTAAACTTAAAACAGTTTTTTTTTCATCTTTGTATGTTTGACGGTCGCTGAGAAAATCGAATTTTTGTCTGAAATTTCCAGCTGAACATAGTCTTTTTCTTACATTTGTTATTTCTTGTAATTGTTGCACGTAAGTTTGATTAAATATAAAATTTGCTACGTATGTAACATAAATAAATAGATTAGATAAATCACGTGAAAAAAATACTTATTTGTTGTTATTTTCATGTATCATATTCACTATCTATTTTGACGAGCGAAGTGAATTTTTTTTTCACTTATTAAATTCTCATTTATTTAAGTTAAAAGCCGCCTCTGGCAAAAAGTTTAGTCTCTCTTAAATTTATGATAGCCATTGTAATATGATACTTTTATTCATAATTTTATTTACTTGCTTATCTGAAGGTCCATACGATGAAATCAACAAATTTAGGCGACCAGGGCAAGATTTTGCGGAAAAGTTCATTATCCTGTTCTAGTTGGTGTGTTTGGCGAATAAATCAAAAATGGCGCCGGAAGACCGAATAGCAAATTTTTTTAACCGCTAAAGCGGCGTAACCGTGTTTTTCCATCACGTAATATTTTATTTCAAAGACTGATTTAACACAAGATTGACATTAATATTATTTTTTTTTAATTGTACAAGACAAAAAGATATGTAAAGTTATTAAGTACAAACGTTCATGCCAATACTTTTCACAGTTATTATTTTATGAATAATTAGACAGGAACGGAAAAATCTACAGGACATTTAAAAGATAAGCGTAAAAATATGGTTTTAAATTTTTATAAACATTTATTTAAGCCTTTGAGACTTAAGGTAAGGGCGTACCGGTAAGAAATCCGGTTTGGCGCAACACAAGAGCGGTGAGTCGGGCGCTCCATGATGATTCGGATGTGAGAATGTGTCAGCTTTTTTTTAAGGTACTTTGAATGATTCTAGGTCAGTTAAATTATTACTTATTTTACGAATGTCTGATTAATAGACATCTGTTTGCCAAAGCTTGGTGCTATTTTGGCTTCAAAATGGGAGGGTATGATGCCAAAATATATAAATAGCTCTGAAAACAAACCTGATGAACTTTAATTTTTGTTGTCGTACGAATTATTTCTGTTTCTGTATTAAAATGCGGCACAAATGTCATATACGAATCACATTGGCGTTAATATTTTTCTAAAACCAATTTGGCGAAAATCTCGTTTTGGAATACCAGTTACATATATATTTTTTGAAAGGTAATAACAATAAATAAAAAAAGGTTTGGTTAATAACTATAGAACAAAACAATTTATCCTTCTATAGTAAAAAAAAACTAGCCTTAAAAGGAATGACTCCTGGAATGATGCTGATGTGGAAGATTTCCGGAACTAACGAATCCGGGTTGTCCACTCCTTCCATGAGTCGAATAGACCAATCAGGAAAGGGCTCCGTCTATGCATCGCCATATGGGTTACCATAAAGAGAGGAAAGGTTACCATCGCCAACAATCCCCAAGTTTGTCGCCAACTTGGCGATATATCGCCAAATTTGGCGACCAAAATTAGTTGTCAAAAGTGACGCCAACTTGGCGATAACTGTAATATTTCGCCAAATTTTTAATTTCTTTACAACACCAGTCGTTTGATACATCATTTGAGAGGCTTGCAAGTGCTGATTCATGTAATGGATGTCTTGTGTGTTATCTCCCATTCTGCTCCCCAGGTGGGGACACATTTTTAATTTCTTTACAATACCAGTCGTGTTACACAAGATTTCAAAGGTCTGCAACTGCTTATTCATATTATGGATGTGTTGTGTGTCATCCCCCACTCTGCCCCCCAGGGGGGCACATTTTTAATTTCTTTACAACACCAATTGTGTGACACATCATTTGAGAGGTCTGCAACTGCTTATTCATATTATGGATGTCTTGTGTGTCACCCCCACTCTGCCCCCCAGGGGGGCACATTTTTAATTTCGTTACAACACCAGTCATGTGACATCATTTGAGAGGTTTGCGGCTGCTTATTCATATTACGGATGTCTTTTGTGTCGCCTCCCACTCTGCCCTCCAGGGGGCACATTTTTAATTTCTTTACAACACCAGTCGTGTGACACATCATTTGAAAGGTCTGCAACTGCTTATTCATACCATGGGGTATTGGCGAGCGCAGCAAGCCAATAATTTGGAATCGCGAAGCGCTTACGCAGGGGGTTGGCGAGCATAGCGAGAAGGGGGGCGGGGCCCCCCTAGTATATTTAAAAAAAATTTAAAAAATAATTTATTAATAAATAAAGAACAACATCCGGGTTGCCATATCAAGCAAAATAACGACACTCTGGATTCAGTTAAATACCCCGATGCGCATATGACATTGACGTCAGAAAAAAAATTCGCCAACGTGGTGCGTTTATGACATCTGTGCCAAAAATGCATACCTATTTTTTATTATTAGCCTCCGATGCTATTTCTTTCAGACAAGCTAAAAAATGTCGTGTCATCAGCCATGAATTTTCTAGTCAACCGATTTTGATAATTATTTTTTTAAATGAAAGCTATTTATTTGTAGTTGTGCCCATTTTAGTTATTTTTTAATTTATTTCCATTTTTATATTTTATTTTTAATTTTAAATGCTTTTTACGATATTTCTTCAAAATGGTGGCAACTCAGTTTAGCTTTTCTCTCGATAATAAAAATTTATTTTCCAAAATGATTGCGTATAATTATGCACTAATTGAGATAAAAAAAATATATATTTACTGAGAAATAATATTCATAATGTAAATAAAATAACAGAAAATAATTTATGATAAAAATTAATGTAGAAAGCAAAATAAGAAAAATTTCAAATGAGGAAAATGATGTCATTCAGCAACCAGATAAATGGGAATTACAATAATATTACGGGTGCCTTTTTCATATTACTAAAAGTGCTATTACACGTGTCGTGCTGCAGGCATCAAATCGCAGGCGTCTCCATGTTATCCTATGGGACCAGGGGAGTTGCTTGCTTAGCGCGCGATTCTCTTGTGTCGGAGCGTCTTTGACGCCTGAAACGAAGCGACTCGCCTGTAAGAGCCAATCAAATGCTTGCAAATCCAAATGATGGTAAAGACTCTTCTCGAACAGCCAATGAAATGCTAAGAAAACGAAAAAACGCAGGCGATTTTTGTCGCTTAAAATTTTTAAAATGCTATTACACGTAAAAATTGCAACGAATTAATTACCATCGCCAACAATCGCCAAGTTTGTCGCCAACTTGGCGATATATCGCCAAATTTGGCGACCAAAATTAGTTGTCAAAAGTGACGCCAACTTGGCGATAACTGTAATATTTCGCCAAATTTTTAATTTCTTTACAACACCAGTCGTTTGATACATCATTTGAGAGGTTTCCAACTGCTTATTCATATAATGGATGTCTTGTGTGTTATCCCCCATTCTGCTCCCCAGGGGGGACACATTTTTAATTTCTTTACAACACCAGTCGTGTTACACAAGATTTGAAAGGTCTGCAACTGCTTATTCATATTATGGATGTCTTGTGTGTCACCCCCACAATCTGCTCTCCCTAGGGGGGGGGCACATTTTTAATTTCTTTACAACACCAATTGTGTGACACATCATTTGAAAGGTCTGCAACTGCTTATTCATATTATGGATGTGCTGTGTGTCATCCCCCACTCTGCCCCCCAGGGGGGCACATTTTTAATTTCTTTACAACACCAATTGTGTGACACATCATTTGAGAGGTCTGAAACTGCTTATTCATATTATGGATATCTTGTGTGTAATCCCCCCCCCCTCTGCCCTCAGAGGGGCACATTTTGTAATTTTTTTATAACACCAATTGTGTGACACATCATTTGAAAGGTCTGCAACTGTTTATTCATTTTATGGATGTCTTGTGTGTCAACCCCACTCTGCCCCCCAGGGGGGTACATTTTACTTACCCATCATACGTAGTATAGGGTAAGTCTTGCAATCGTTTTGAAAATCGAAAAAAATTTTTTGACGGATTTACGCGTTTTGGACACTGGAGATTCCGAAAAACATATTTTTAGAAAAAAATTTTTGCCGTCTGTCTGTCTGCCTGTAACCGCTCTATCTCCCGAACAAATTGAGATAGAGACTTGAAATTTTGTATGTGCTTAGTATGTAAGAATGGGACGAAGCCTATTTAATATCAGTAACCTCGATTATCGGGAACTATTTTTTTTCGGACTCTCGAAAAATTCGTTCTGGTGAAAGGTACATAAAAATTTTCGAATTTTTTTATTTTAAGGAGTGGACGTAAAAGGCAATAAATTAAGACAAATTTTGCATAAAAAACGATGTCGATCGGATTATTAGTTGTCGAGATATTTCTAATCCTGTTTTCCACATTCTTTGATTTTTCATGACCCTGTATTTCATTCAAATTTCAATTCAAAGATATCTTTTAATTGCAAATGAGACACTTACTTCGATGCAAGAAATCGTTATTGAATATGATAATTATTTTTAGAGTTATAAGGATGTTTTCTTTTATGCAATTCAGTGCTACTTGAATAGTTTGGCATTTCATACAATTTATCGAAATTGGTTCATCAGAAATTCATTAATAGAGCATGATGATGTGCTAAAAATACTTAAAAATATGTTTATATTTTGTTTTGGAATTATAATGCATTTTATAAATTGTTTACATATGTTATGTTTTCATATATTATGTTTTCATATATTTAGTTATGCATATCCATGATGGGTAAGTATTACGGTGGCCTCCAACGACTAGTTTAATTTCTTTACAACACCAGTCGTGTGACATATCATTTGAGAGGTCTGCAGCTGCTTATTCATATTATGGATGTCTTTTGTGTCGCCTCCCACTCTTCCCCCCAGGGGGGCACATTTTTAATTTCTTTACAACATTAGTCGTGTGACACATCATTTGAAAGGTCTGCAACTGCTTATTCATACCATGGGGTAATGGCGAGCGCAGCAAGCAGGGGTAGCCAATAATTTACGAGCAGGGGGGCGGGGCCCCCCTAGTTTAGATTAAAAAAAAATAAAAGTCATTAACGAAAAGGATTACTTTAATGATGACGTTTAGTTATGACGTCGAGATGTACCAAATATAAAATTTGATTTATTCAGGTGATTTCAGACAAAAGAATACTAATAAAAGTTTTCATATTTTAATGCAGAATTTATTAAATCAAACCATAAAGAGATATTTTTAAGATATCGCATATGTTAATAACAATGAAGTATTTTAAATGTAATATTAGAATTTATTAAGGAGTATAAAAAAATATGGTACTTACGTATTAACGCCACCGCAGCATAAGTTGCGCTAATGTGCCAATAAAGAGCAATCTTGTTCGCACGCACACAAAAATTGGCGTCAAAAATAGGCTTAAAAAGTACTAAAGTACTAAAAATGACGTCAAAATGAGCAAAAAAAAAAAAAAAAACACTAAAAAGGGCACGAACAACAAGATCGCTCTTTATTGGCGCATTAGCACAACTTCTACTGTGGTGGCATTAATACGTAAGTACCAAAAACATCAATGTTAGCGGAAATTTGTAAGGAGTTAAATGCTTTTTATTTAGCCAAATAATGTAGGCGGATATAACCGTAAAGTGACTTTAATAAAATACATATTATATTTTTCTCAATTAATATCAAGAGCTATTCGCTTATTGGCACAAAATTTATATTAAATAACAAAAGAACAAATAAATTAGTAAAACATTCATAAAAATATAAATAAACCATCGAATTAAAATCGTTTGATCACTTAACAAACGTGTAGCGGGTTTAATGTCAAGAAAGTGTAACATTTATGTTCATCCATTATTGGCATGTAATCTTACAGTTTGTTTATCGTTCTTTGGTCGACGGGATAATTAAGTAGTACCTTAAATACATTGTTATCGCATGAGAAAAAAATGCTTCTGTATATGAAATAGTAAATAGGTTGCCAGAATATACGTTGCCAAACTTCTTTCCCCGCCAAGAACTTTTCGTTATGTACAACTACTGAAAAAGTACCGTTATTTATTTACTTATAGTATTTTTTATAAAATGAAAGAAAAACGTGTAAGTTAAATGTATCTGATATATGTATTTTTAATTTATGTGTTTTTTAAGAGTGTCCTTAAATCAAAAAGAACAACTTTTTCACACATGCTTATTTTTGTTCGGAAATGCATAAAAATAGCAGGTGTTATTAATCAGAAACTGTCTAATTGCACTCAATTTTCTGTTTTTTTTTTTTTTTTTTTTTTTTTTTTTTAAACACAATAGATTTTTCTTAACAAGCCTTCAAATCTGACACTTTTGAGCACATTTCCTGACGAAAGCAGAAAAACAGGTCGAAAAGCAGGAGGAAAACGGGTGATTACGTCATCGAAATAGCTTAGAACTGGATAGGTAATTTAATTATCATAAAATGGAAAAACAAGTTCCATTCAAAATCGCTTCCATAGTCAGTCATTCCAGTTTTATAACTTTCTGTTAAAAAATGATTTTGTAAATGTGTCAAAATGTTTTGCGCTTGTTGAGCGAAGCAGTTAAGAACACCCTTAATGAAAGTCATGTATTTTAAATAAAGCTAGTGACAGCTTTATATTTAAAATGAAATTATGGCGAAGGAAACCTATTTGGCGATTGTTTCGGGTAGCTAAAATAAAAGTAGGAAAATAGCCGCCAGGCATATAAAAAATAAAACAATCAGATGGGAGCTGTTGATGACAGCACAAGACTTATACTGGTATTTATATCTGTACTATAGCAAAATTTGCAGCATTTCTGGTGTTAAACTAGGACTCTCCAGGTAAGGCATTTAGCTGCTCAGCAGCGGGTAGAGAGTTCAAATCCCGTTAATGTAAGTTCGTTTTGTTTAGAAATGCTTTTGAGTTAAATTATCTAGATACACGGCAGTGTGTCAGCCAAGTTCACAAAGTAAAAGGCGACACACCGGCCGTGGGTTATATTACCCGAACCATTTCGAGCCACTTTTGACCCCTCAATAACTTAAATTCTATTTGACCTACACACTTGCAATTTTTTGTGTCGTGTAAGACCATCTTCTAATTTCCGAATCCTAAAATTGTTTTTAAAAATCTTTTACCGTTCATGAGGAATTTGACGTCTGAAAACCACTGTTTTTACCACTGACTCACTAATTCACTCACTCACACATAGAAATGTTTGACTACTTCCAGGTGACTTAGGAAGTTGAAATTTGGTGTGGAGGTAGGTTATTGGATATATAAATAGGAAAAAATCAGAAATCACCATTAATTAAACATTAATGGTTGGTTAGAGGATAAATTATTGGATTACAATGGAAGTTTATGAGAGTTTCACAAAATACCAGAAATAGTGCCAAGTTGGCAACACTTTTGGCGAATATCAGGGCTAATCTCTGAAGCTACCGAACCGATTTCAAAATTAATGGTACCAAAATGATGGTGCCCCGGTTCAAACATAGACTATATCTTATGTCTGTGCCACTAACCAAAAGAGGGTTCAGAAGCGAAAAACATTCTAAAAATGTGATTTTTGTTTTACTGAAGGGTCTAGAAGCACAAAATTTGGCATGTTAATTATTTATAAGATATAAATGGTCACTAATGACATTTGCTAAAAAATGTCAAATTTAAATGGGTGAAAATCCGCGAAGAGCGTTCTAAAAAAGTTTGAAATACCCATTTTAAAACAATCTCAGCAAACAACAAACCGATGTTAAAAGTAATGATATCAAAATGATGATGACAATCTTTGCTCCAACATAGGATATATCTTATGTCGATTACACTAACCCAAAGGAGGTAAAACAGCAAAAAACATTCTAAAAATGCGATGTCTGTATATTAAGGGACAGGACTGGAAACAAAGTTTGGCATTTTAGAGTTTATGGGAATTTCGCGAAACATCAGAAATAGTGCCAAGTTGGCGACACTTTTGGCGAGTATCGGGGCTAATCTCTGAAACCACCGAACCGATTTCAAAATTAATGATACCAAAATGATGGTATTCGCCCGAGTTCAAACATAGGCTATATTTTATGCGTATACAATTAACCAAAAGAGGGTGAAGAAGCAAAACCATTCTAAAAGAGCAACTTTTGTGTTACTGAAGGACCTAGAACTATAATATTTGGCATATTAATTATTTATAAGATATAAATTATCTCTAAGGGAATTTCTAGACATACGACAGTGTGTCAGCCAAGTTCATAAAATAAAAGGCGATACACCGGCCGTGGGTTATATTACTCGAACCATTTCGAGCCACTTTTGACCCCTCAATAACTTAAATTCTATTTGACCGACACACTTGCAATTTTTTGTGTCGTGTAAGACCATCTTCTAATTTTCGAATCCTAAATTTTTTTTAAAAAATCTTTTACCGTTCACGAGATATTGACGCCTGAAAACCACTGTTTTCACCACTGACTCACTGACTCACTGATTCACTGACTCACTCATAGAAATGTTTGACTACTTCCAGGTGATTTAGGAAGTTGAAATTTGGTGTGGAGGTAGGTTATTGGATCTATAAATAGGAAAAAATCAGAAATCACCATTAATTAAACATTAATGGTTGGTTAGAGGATAAATTATTGGATTACAATGGAAGTTTATGAGAATTTCACAAAATACCAGAAATAGTGCCAAGTTGGCGTCACTTTTGGCGAGTATTAGGGCTAATCTCTGAAACTACCGAACCGATATCAAAAGTAATGGTACCAAAATGATGGTATTCGCCCCGGTTCAAACATAGACTATATCTTATGTCTGTGCCACTAACCAAAAGAGGATTCAGAAGCGAAAAACATTCTAAAAATGTGATTTTTGTTTTACTGAAGGGCCTAGAAGCACAAAATTTGGCATGTTAATTATTTATAAGATATAAATGATCACTAATGACATTTGCTAAAAAATATCAAATTTAAATGGGTGAAAATTTGCGAAGAGCGTTCTAAAAAAGTTCGAAATACCAATTTTAAAACAATCTCAGCAAACAACAAACCGATCTTAAAAGTAATGATATCAAAATGATGATGACAGTCTTTGCTCCAACATAGGATATATCTTATGTCGATTACACTAACCCAAAGGAGGTAAAAGAGCATAAAAACATTCTAAAAATGCGATGTCTGTATATTAAGGGACAGGACTGGAAACATAAAGTTTGGCATTTTAGAGTTTATGGGAATTTTGCGAAATATCAGAAATAGTGCCAAGTTGGCGACACTTTTAGCGAGTATCGGGGCTAATCTCTGAAACCACCGAACCGATTTCAAAATTAATGATACCAAAATGATGGTATTCGCCCCTGTTCAAACATAGGCTATATTTTATGAGTATACCATTAACCAAAAGAGGGTGAAGAAGCAAAAAAACATTCTAAAAATGCAACGTTTGTGTTACTGAAGGAACTAGAACTATAAGATTTGGCATGTTAATTATTTATAAGATATAAATGATCTCTAAGGGCATTTGATAAAAAATACGTAATTCAAAAGGGCTGAAAACGTGCGAAAAGCGTTCTAAAAATGTTCTAAATTGGAATTTTAAAGCAATTTCAGCAAGCAACAAACCGATCTTAAAAGTAATGATATCAAAATGATGGTGATAGTCCTTGCTCCAATATAGGCTATATCTTATGTCGATTCCACTAATCCAAAGGGAGTAAAACAGCAAAAAGCGTTCTAAAAATGCGATGTCTGTATGTTAAGGGCCTAAAAACATAAAATCTGGCATGTTCATTAATTATAAGATATAAATGATCACTAAGAGCATTTGTTAAAAAATACAAAATTTAAAAGGGGTAAAAATGCGCGAAAAGCGTTCTAAAAACTTTCTAAATAGCAATATTTAAGCAATCTTGGGTAATTAGCGAACCGATTTAAAGAGAAAAAAAAAGATGCCAAAATGACGGCGACAGTTCTTGCTCTAATAAAATTATTGGATAAATTACCAGATTACAATGGGGATCTATGGGAATTTGGCAAAATATCAGAAATAGCGCCATGTTAGCATGACTTTTGGTGCGTAATTTTTGTCGTCAATATAGCGATATTTCGCCAAGTTGACTACAAACGTTTTTAGTCGACGAAATAATCAAGTAGTACCCAATCAGGTAAAAGAAACATCCTTATTAGTGGAATTTAAAGAACATAAGCAGTTCTAATGTTAAATTTTTAAATTTGACTGAAAAAAAAACAGTGAATAAATGCAGGAAAAAGCTGAAAGATTAATTAATATTAAATAAAACTAATTTAACCTATTTATTTCAAAAAGGAAACAAATACCTACTTATTTGACAAAAAATAATGATATCCTGTCAAAAACATGAATGTGAAACGATGCCAAGTTCGTTAAAGGTTTCGCTAATAAAATAAGTGAGATCTAACTGCAAACCAAGTTCTTTCGGAGCTCCTTCAATCATAACTCCTGTCATGTATAATATTATTCAATTGCTTAAAATGATTTGTTATGTTACTTGTTATTCAATAGAGCGACTTGGCAAGTTTTCAGCTACCAACTTTAATCTTTGAGTCGGATTATAATTTAATCTAGAATCTGATTGGCAAAGATCTAGTCAATCGAGTGTTCGAATAAGTATATTGAAGTTAGAGTACTGATAAGTTAAGGGAGGGATCAACTTTAATTTCTGATCAACTAAATAGAAAAAATTGAATAAAAGAAAACTTGCTAAGTCGCTCTATTGAATAACAAGTAACATAACAAATCATTTTAAGCAATTGAATAATATTATACATGACAGGAGTTATGATTGAAGGAGCTCCGAAAGAACTTGGTTTGCAGTTAGATCTCACTTATTTTATTAGCGAAACCTTTATCGAACTTGGCATCGTTTCACATTCATGTTTTTGACAGGATTATGCTTTCGGGAATATTTTTATGTTAATTGTTATTCAATTTCTAGAATTTTTCTAGTTGTGAATGTTTCATTCGAGAAATTACCTTGAATGTATTTAATTGGTATGGCTTTTAATTCTTTTAATAAAGTTCTGTACTTTTTGTTAAAAACATTATAATGTAAACTCTAAATGAAGATTACAGAAAACAATAAACAAAAGACTGAAATTGTTTTCCATCAATCATCGCATAATTAAAGAGCAACCAGGAAATGATTTTAGCAAGAACAATTTTCTTTTATCGAAAGTGAAAGAACTATCATCATACGCAACATAACCTTCAGTTGTTTACAAAAAGACTATAATCTGCAAATAATCAAATTGATTTATAGTACATAAGTGATAATTAACTATCAAGGACATTGTCATCAAAAACTCATTAATTTCAATAAACACTAAATTACTTTTTCACGATATAAACATTTAAATAATAAATTTTGTTTTTCATTGTAATATAATACTAATTTTTCTTGTATTTTTTACAGATATGAATATGTTGTAGTAGAGAAAGGAGCTGTTTGTCAGAGCTCCGCAAATACCTAATCAAGTTAAATACAATATTAGTTTTTCTAAATGCACCAGTGTTTTTATTTACAGTGTGATTACTTATATGTGATTATATCTTCATACATTTAACAGTGGATACACAATATGGATACCAGAAACTGGACAGCCTGCCCTGAGATGAAAACTAATTGAAGGTAAGTCAATCTTACCTGGCTTTTTCCTATTACATAACTGTTTCTAGTGAAACTGATGAGGGCGAACACATGCAATTAATATGTTATGCTAATTATCGCTAACAATTTGATTAATGAGACAGAAATAAAAACAAAATCAGGTCAGGCAGTCCATAATTAAACAATTTAGCAAACTTAAAGAAAGAAAAAAACTTTTCTATAACAATATCATGGCTACTGTAAAAGACAGCACAACAATTGAAAAACTAAATGCCAATAATTACTCAAACTGGCGATTTAAAATTGAAATGCTGTTGATTCGTGAAGACCTAATTGAAGTTATTACGGAAGAGGTTCCAACCCCCATAACCACAGACTGGGCCAAAAAAGACCGGAAAGCCAGAGCGTTAATTAATCTCAGTATTGAAGATAGTCAAATAGTACACGTTAAAAATTTGAATTCGGCGCGGGAAACATGGGACACTCTAAAACAAATTCATGAGAGATCCAATCTCTCCAGCAAGCTGTACTTATTAAGAAAACTGTACAGCACAAAACTAAATGAAGGTGGTAACATGATAGCCCACATTACTAAAATTCTAGAAATTGTGGATAAACTATCTGCCATAGGAGAAAACATCACAGATTCCCATATTTCCGCCTTACTATTGTGTTCACTTCCCCCTTCTTACGATACATTAGTGACGGCTCTTGAGGCCCGTCCAGAACCTGAACTTACAGTACTATTTATAAAAAATAAATTAACGGATGAATATATCCGTCGAACGGAAAGCTCTGAAAATTCAGAAAATAACACCAGAGCATATAAAGCTCAAGGAAAATCTGTCAACTCTGATTATAAAAGAATGAACAAATATTGTTCACACTGTAAAATGAAAAACCACACAAATAAAGAATGTTGGTTCCTAAAAGGGAAAAATAATAACACTTACACTCAAAACAAGCAAAATAAAACTAAAAACCATTCCACTTCGCTATGTTTTGAAGAAAACACTGAAGGCAGAAAAAATGCTGTATATGAAAAAAATGATGTAGCCTTACTTACAGAGCAACCTGATAATAAAAAAACCTTTATTGTAGATAGCGGAAGTTCCAGCCATATCGTAAACTCAAAAGAAATGTTTACAAAAATAACAAACAATGTTGAAACAAATGTCACTGTAGCAAACGGTAGCAAATTGATTTCATATGGATCAGGTGAAGTTGTTATTCAAACCGGAAAAAATAATAAACAAGTAACACTAAGGGATGTTCTGTTCGTACCAGATATTGAAACCAATCTGTTATCAGTTAGCAGGGCAACAAAAAACGGATGCCAGGTACATTTTGAAAGGGATAGGTGCAACATTACACACAAAGGTGAAACAATACTCCAAGGTAAATTAAAAAACAATTTGTATGAAATACACGTAAACGAAGATGAAAATAGTAGCTACTACACAAATGTAACGTATAATTGCACAAATGCAAATTGTATAGATTTATGGCACAGAAGAATGGGCCATAGAAATTACGACACAATAAAAAACATGGTGTCTAAAGAATTAGTAAGCGGTGTAACGATAAATAAATGTAAACACAACAATGTATGTGAGGTATGCATTCAATCAAAAACAAACGAAACACCATTCCCAAAATCAGGAGCATATAGAGCCAAAGAAAGACTAGAATTAATTCACACTGATGTATGTGGCCCTATAAACACACCCACTATAGGGGGGAAAAGATATTTCATCACTTTCATCGATGACTTTTCGAGGTTTTGTATAATTTACCTAATGTCAAATAAGAGTGACGCGTTTGAAAAATTAAAAGAATACATCGCTACAGTTAAAAATAAATTTGGTAAAATGCCAACTGCGATCAGATCCGACAATGGCGGCGAATATATAAATGACGAAATTGAAAAGTACCTAAAGTATAATGGCATAGAACACCAACTTACCGTCCGATATTCTCCAAGTCAGAACGGGGTTGCAGGGAGAAAAAACAGGTCGCTTCTGGATATGACTAGGAGCATGCTAAACGAAGCAAATCTCCCCCATAAATTATGGGGAGAGGCCATATGTACCGCAAACCATTTGCAAAATCGACTGCCTTCTAAATCCATCAACACCACACCATATGAACTTTGGCTAGGTAGAAAACCAAACATAAAATATTTAAAGGTTTTCGGCTGTACCGCATATGCCTATATACATAAATTTAAACGAGGAAAACTTGATAATAGAGCAGAAAAGGGCACTTTCGTCGGGTATGACAATCGTTCTAAAGGGTACAGAATCTACACCAGTGATGGAAGAGTCATACTAGCTAGATCAGTAAAATTTATCGAAAACAAAATAGATAACGCAAACACTAATGAAAATACAAACACAAATGATTCAAAGTCTGAAATCAAAAAACAGGCTCAGCAGAAAGAAAAAAATGTAATGGAACTAAATCTAACACCAGAAAACATCGATACAGATACACCATCCACATCTTTACAAACACAACACGTTAGAAGATCCGAAAGGGAAAATAAAGGAGTACCACCGGACAGATTTGCTTATGCAGTCCGGCACAATCCCATATATGAGCCCAAAAGTTGGCAAGAAATGATAAATCTTGAGAACCCACACGAAAAAAGAAACTGGATCGATGCGACGCGAGAGGAAATGAATTCACTTAAAGAAAACAAAACGTGGACATTAGTGCATCCACCACAAGGAGCTAAAGTAATCGGATCAAAATGGACATTTAAAGCAAAATATGATGAATTTGGAAAAATAAAAAGATACAAGGCTAGGCTCGTAGCTCAGGGTTACGGACAAAAATACGGGATAGACTATGACGAAACATATGCGCCAGTGGTGTCACACACGACACTCAGAAGCTTTTTAACTGCCGCAGCATATCATAAGTTAAAAATACATCACATTGACATTAAAACAGCTTTCCTACATGGAGAACTGGAAGAAGAGGTATATATGTCTCAGCCTGAAGGATACATAGACACAAAAGAACCTTTCAAAGTGTGTAGATTGGAAAAGGCAATTTATGGCCTAAAACAAGCAGCACGAGCTTGGTATATAAAAATTACCCAAACACTTAAAGAATTAAACTTCACACAAAGTACAGCAGACACTTGTTTATTCATACAAAAACAAGGGGAAAATAGTATTTACATCATAGTGTATGTCGATGATATACTCATTGCAGGAAATGATGACCAGATAAAAGATATAATAAATAAATTGAAAACAGAATATACTCTTGAAGATCTAGGAGAAATATACAACTACCTCGGAATAAAAATAGAAAAAACGCAGAATGGATTCAAACTGAATCAAACTGCAAAGATAGAAGAAGTAGCAAAAAAATTCAACTTAACAGAATCTAAACCATACAGCACTCCAATGGAGGTAGGATTTCAGCGATTAAATGATGAAGGTAAACAAATGCCAAACAACACGAAATACCGTCAAGCAATAGGTGCATTGTTATACATCGCCACGATATCAAGACCAGACATACTTGTAGCTGTAAACATTTTAAGCAGAAAAAACGAAACCCCCTCCGAATCGGACTGGAAAGGAGTCAAAAGACTTATAAGATACCTAAATTCAACAAAAAACCTAAATTTGGTAATCAGCACACAAGAACCACCGATCTTGGAAATATATAGTGATTCGGATTGGGGGGGTGATTTAAAGACAAGAAGGTCAACTACAGGAAATTTATTCTTACTAGGAAAAAATCCTATAATGTGGATCACGAAAAGGCAAACCTGCATTGCACAATCCTCTGCAGAAGCAGAATTCGTGGCAGCGGCCAGTGCTACGCAAGAATTGACGTGGTTATTAAAATTATTAGAAGATCTTGGCGTACCACAACAATTGCCAATTACTATTTTCGAAGATAACATCTCTTGCATAAAGATGACAGAATCTGGAAAATATTCCAACAGAACAAAGCACATTGATATCAAGTATCATGTAATTAAACAGCTTAAAGAAAACGGAATAATCCAACTACATTATTGTCCAAGCAAATCAATGATTGCCGACATCCTTACAAAACCGGAACCCAAACCTGAATACATAGAAAATAGAAACAAACTCAAACTACTGGATAATCTCCATTGAGAGTTTAAGGGGGGGTTTGTTAAAAACATTATAATGTAAACTCTAAATGAAGATTACAGAAAACAATAAACAAAAGACTGAAATTGTTTTCCATCAATCATCGCATAATTAAAGAGCAACCAGGAAATGATTTTAGCAAGAACAATTTTCTTTTATCGAAAGTGAAAGAACTATCATCATACGCAACATAACCTTCAGTTGTTTACCAAAAGACTATAATCTGTAAATAATCAAATTGATTTATAGTACATAAGTGATAATTAACTATCAAGGACATTGTCATCAAAAACTCATTAATTTCAATAAACACTAAATTACTTTTTCACGATATAAACATTTAAATAATAAATTTTGTTTTTCATTGTAATATAATACTAATTTTTCTTGTATTTTTTACAGATATGAATATGTTGTAGTAGAGAAAGGAGCTGTTTGTCAGAGCTCCGCAAATACCTAATCAAGTTAAATACAATATTAGTTTTTCTAAATGCACCAGTGTTTTTATTTACAGTGTGATTACTTATATGTGATTATATCTTCATACATTTAACAGTGGATACACAATATGGATACCAGAAACTGGACAGCCTGCCCTGAGATGAAAACTAATTGAAGGTAAGTCAATCTTACCTGGCTTTTTCCTATTACATAACTGTTTCTAGTGAAACTGATGAGGGCGAACACATGCAATTAATATGTTATGCTAATTATCGCTAACACTTTTTTCGTTCAAATCCATGGTTTATTTTTCATATCATGCATTTTATATGGCAATGCAATGCCTTTTTTGATTATTCTGATGCATCAAAATTTTATGCTGTTGTTATCATTTTATAAATTTTGACAGCAGCAATTATTTTTCTTTTTACGATATTAGAAAATCTTCAGTTTTTTATCAAAAAATTAAATGACTAGTATTAAAAAAATACTCTGACGAGCACCAAAAAAAGGTTAATATGTTTTTAAGTATGAAAAAGGGTTTGACAAGTGCTTCTGTTAATTATTGAGCATGAGGAAGGACAAGGGATCCCTTCTTGGCTACAACTCACTTCAATGCCAACTTTTAAACTAGTTGGATGAGTCAATCCCGAAACTTTCTTCTATCTCATAAGTACATTTTAATATTAAAAAAAAAAAAAAAAAAAAAAAAACATGGTGGCCCCCAAAGTTACCCACTATCGAATTTCCTCGAACATTTGACCTAGCCTAATGAGATTCTGGTATCCGAAAAGCCTAAAACGCAAAATTTAATTAATATTCTGAGAAAATGAGCTTAGTATTGCCTCATATTGGGTAATTTATACTAAAACCTTATAAGCATCTATTGATTTGAATCAAGACCGAACAGAAACTGAAATTTGATAGAATTTCGTCCATTAGTTCTTGAGATATAGTTATAACAAAAAATTTGCAAAACGTAGCACAGCAACACAATGTCTTGGACAATTTATGCCAAAACGTAAAAAAGCGTCTAATAATGTTGTGATGTAAAAGAATCTGAAGTTTGATGAAATTCTATGCATTAGTTCTTGAGATATAGCTAGTTTTAAAAAAAACCGTGTAAAATATAGCACAGCAGCACCATCAGTTGAAGGATTTATAACACAATGTAATCATCGTGTAATTATGTTATATGTCATTTTGTAACAAAATCTGAAGTTTGATGAAATTCTGTGCGTTGGTTGTTGAGATATAGCTATCGGAAAAATCGTGCAAAGTACAGCATAGCTGCACCACCTGTTGCAAGGTTAATACCAAAATGTAATCAGTGGCTAATTATGTTATATATTCTAGTGTAACAGAACCTAAAATTTGATGAAGTTCTCTGCATTAGTTCTTGAGATAGAGCTATCGCAAAATTCGTGCAAAATGTAGCATAGCAGCGCCACCTATAGGGCAGTTCACATCAAAACCTTATCAGCGGCTATGTATATCAAGGGGTCACAGAATCTGAAGTTTGTTGAAATTCTGTGCATTAGTTCTTGAGATATAGCAATCTTGAAAATCATGAAAAACGTGGCATAGCAGCGCCACCTGCTGGCCAATTTACACCAAAACTTAATCAGCGTCTATGTATATCAAGGGTTCACAAAATCTGAAGTTTGTTGAAGTTCTGTGCATTAGTTCTTGAGATATAGCAATCTTGAAAATTATGAAAAACGTAGTATAGCAGCGCCACCTGCAGGCCAATTTTCACCAAAACCAATAGGCACTAATTCATATCAAGGTCTAACTGAATATAAAATTTTATTAAATTTCGAGCATTAGTTTTTGAGATAGAGCGCCCACAAATTTTTTGTCACATACAGACAGACAGACTAGAGGTCTGCACGGGCCGAAATTTCCAGGCCCGGGCCCGGCCCGAAAGTTAAAATTTCGGCCCGGGTCCGGCCCGGCCCGAACAAAAGAAATATTGGCCCGACCCGGCCCGGCCCGAACGAAAAAAATAATGGCCCGGCCCGAGAGTTAAAATTTCAGCCCGAGCTCGGCCCGGTCCCGAAAAAAGTTTAAAATTCGGCCCGAACCCGGCCCGGCTCGAGTGAATTTCTACAGTACATTGATCTTTAATCTTACGGAAGAGTTCTGAACAAAAAAAAATTGTATTAGTCTTTTTTTTCCATGTTTATAATCTCCATTTATGCAGAAGTGCCGTAGGCTGTGATATTTATTCTTTTAAATAAATCTTTGTTTGTTGTATGTAAATTTTTCAGTTATCACTAGTATTATTAATCCATATTCCCTGTAATGAAGACAAATAATCGAAAAAGCGGTATATGGTAAAATTTCCAAAGACGAAATCGCTTTGGAACGAAAAAAAAAAAAAAAAAAAAAAAAAAAAAAAAAAAAATGCATTCCCTTCTTAACAGATGTAAATGTTTAATATATTTTTTTTCTCCCGTATTCTTGTATTCATTTTGCATGGATGAACATTTTAAAAGATACTTTCAGTTTTCAGTTTAAAAAAAAATCCCGTCATAATCATGTTTTTTTCGTGTGTGTGTTTAATTCTATTTTAAAACGCCTAGTAATCTACGATTCTTTAAAAGGAATAAATTCTAATGTTTAATTGTAGAATAATGACGGCTTAAAAGTATATGCTTTTTTTGCAGAAATTTTTGGACAAAGCCAAATATTACTGATTTATAAAAAGTCGAGAAAAGGATTTTCATATAGGAAGATTCAATAGGAACTGATTATTTTGGTCCATGAAAACTAGGAAGAATAGAACCAGTCTCGGCTTCGTACGGAAAAAAAAGTTAGCCCCGGCCAGATACTCCAGCAAAAAAATTTAAGGCCCGAGCCCAGCCCGGCCCGTAAAGATTAGTGACTAGGCCCGGCCCGGCCCGGCCCGAGTCTTCAGAAGTAAGGCCCGAGCCCGGCCCGGCCCGGCCCGAATGCCATTATTGGAAATCGGCCCGTGCAGACCTCTAAGACAGACACACAGACTCACAGACAGACATTTTCTAAAAATAGTCAAAACGTGTTCAGGACCTTCTAAAACGTATAAATCCGTCGAAAACCGGAAGTCGAAAATTTCATGAATCCAATACTTTCTTCTTGTAAAGATAGAAGAAAGTAAAAATCATATTTGCGCTTTTTCCATATGAAAGAAATATTCGGTTCTTTAGTAGACTTTCCACCGTGCTTTAGATGTTAACCAGGGATGTAGTCGTAAAAATAAGATAGGATATATGCTCTAAGCAGAGGGATACCCTAGAATGTGTATACTATAAGCTTTCTTGAGAAACAGTGTATATGGGGTTCTATTAAAAAGTCCAGAAGGTATACGGCGTATAACCTGCACTACATCCCTGATGTTAACTGCACTGTTCACTACAAATAAATTTTCTGTGCAGTTATACACTTAGGGCATGCTTGATAGCAGTGCATGAATGTGATACCTGCAGGAACTAGGTTTTTGGCACTATGTCGTCTTCCCTTACATTTATGTCTAATTAAGCTGCATCTTTACTGGTTATGGCTTTACACTATACATTTTTAAAGTAACTGCGACTGATTTGTTTTTACGGAAAAAGCGCAAATATGACTTTTTAAAAGTTGGCATTGAAGTGAGTTGTAGCCAAGAAGGGATCCCTTGTCCTTCCTCATGCTCAATAATTAACAGAAGCACTTGTCAAACCCTTTTTCATACTTAAAAACATATTAACCTTTTTTGGTGCACGTCAGAGCATTTTTTAATACTAGTATATATTATGATTATTTCCAGAAATTAAAAAAAAATTCATTGAAAATTAAAAAAATTAGTTTTGAGAGTCCACTGTAGCCTTAAAATGTTCGTATTTCATCGGCTTTGTTTATATTTTTATAACGGTTGTACTTTTTATATTTTTTAATTGATGTATGTCAAACACGCATCGGATTGTGTGGTATATTTATATTTATTTTCCAGAAAGTCATATCCATTTAAAATGGTTCGTATTTCATCAGCTTTGTTTACATTTTTAAAACGGCTGTACTTCTTATATTTTTTAATTGATGTATGTCAAACACGCATCGGGTTGTGCAAAATATTTAAATTTATTTTCCAGAAAGCCATATCCATTTAAAATAGTTTGTATTTCATCGTTTTTGTCTAAATTTTTATAACAGTTCCAAACGGCCCG
Organism: Maratus speculifer; assembly: GCA_964019185.1. NCBI lineage: Eukaryota > Metazoa > Arthropoda > Arachnida > Araneae > Salticidae > Maratus > Maratus speculifer. Next base: position 116,414,262 of record OZ025292.1, read on the forward strand.
CTTAATTTTTTTGAAGGCCCGTCCCATTTGTTTTGTCAATCGGGTTGTCCTGACCAGTTTAAAAGGTGTACTTCATGTAGTCGTATCGGGCCGGGAACGGGCCTCGGGTAGAGCAGATCTCTACATGAGCCCATGACAGTAATCTAGGCCATTAACACCCCCCCCCCTCAAAAAAAAAAAAAAAAAAAAAGACTATTTTTTCGTTTCTTTGAAAAATTGTTTTTCAGAAGTATTTATTTTTTGCACAAAACTGGATAAATTTAGTGGAAAGATAGTTTACTTATTTAATATTACTTCTTTAATATCTGATTGAAATTAACTAAATTTTCGTCTGTATTTTAAAGCAAGATTCAATCAAAGTTTAATATTATTTGTAAAGCAGAATCTAACTTTATTAAAGGGTGTGTCCAATTTTTATTTAGGAAATCAGGATTTCTATTCATTTCTTATTAAATTCTTACACTAATAAAGAATATGTCATAATAAGATAAACTCTTATTTGTTTTCCACATTTTAAGTGTTTTTTATCGGAGCACTTTGATTTTTTAAAAAATAATGTAATTAGGCATCAAAATGGTAACAAGCATACACTGTAAAACGTTTGTGGAAACGTTACTCAATACAATTGGTGTAAAAATGGTGGCAAATGCTGCCTCCAGTTTCATGGAGTAATTGTTTTCACATATGCAATGGTGTAATCTAAACATATATTACTGGTGTAACATGACAATGTTACACCGGTTTTAACGGTTAAAATACTCCATAAAACTGGAGGCAGCAATGCTGCCACCAATTTCACGGAGTAACGTTTCCACAAAGTTTCTCAGTGTAATACAAACTATCTCTCTTTAATCTTGCCTCACATGTTATTTAAACTAGAAAATCCATTACAGCGAGCCCCTTGCAGTATAGCGAAATAAATATGCGTTATGTAAATCAGATGTTGACATATTTTTCTCAAAAGCGTAAATAATTTTTAAAAAGTTTTTAAAATTATTTGTCTCATTTTTACACTCTTATCAATTGCAAATAAACATATGTATTGTAAATTTCAGGAGAGTTAAATTTTCAAAATAAAAAACTAATATTTAATTTTGATAACATGATAATCCATAAATAATTTACTTGCTGCATGTATTTGTATATCATGCAATTCCAAGATTTAAACAAAAAATTTTAAATTAAAAATTGTCTTAAATATTTTTTATAGATTTATTCTGGCTCAGTAAATTTCTCCGTTATTAAAGATGAAATATTTATTAGGAGAAAAAAAGTACAATTTTAATAGTAGTCACTTATTTTTTACACGATTTCTCCTTTAGTGTTTAACTGAAACATCACTGAAAAACGCGTAATGCGGTGCTTGTTTTCTTCACTGAAAAAATGCGTAGAAATACGGTCCTTATTTTCTTTATAAATAATAAATTCATTTAGCCAATCAAGCGATAAAAACCCTAAATCAATCACTCACAGAAGCAATAACCCCAAATCAGTTCCGAGCTGAGAGAAAATTTAGAATGGGGCTTTCATTGTCCGAGGACCCTATCAATTAACCCGCGCAGAACACAGTTATGCGAGAAAATCCCTAGCTGTCGCGCAGGCTCATATGACGTTATTATTGTTTGGGGTGGGGTCTAGACACTAGGTAGGGTCTAGTGTCTGTTAGTTTATCTGATTGTTTATTTGTTAGTTTGCCTGTTTGTCTGATTATTTATTTGTTAGTTTGTCTGTTTGTTTGTCTGTCTATTTGTTTGGTTTTCTGTATGGCTGTCTGTTTTTGTCTGCCTGCTTGTTTGTTTGTTTGTCTGTCTGTCTATTTGTTTCTCTGTCGGCCTGTCTGTTTATTTGTTTGTCTGTCTGTTTGTTTTTCTGTCTGCTTGTCTGTCGGTTTGTTTGTTTGTCTGTTTGTCTATCTGTCTGTTTATTTCTGTGTTTGTTTGTCTGTCTGTATGTTTGTTCGTTTGTTTGTTTGTCTGTCTGTTTGTGAGTTTGTTTGTTTGTCGATTTGTTTGTTCGTCGGTCTGTTTGTTTATCTGTCTGTCTTTTTGTTTATTTGTCGGTTTGTTTGTCTGTCTGTTTGTTTGTCTGTATGTATGTTTGTTTATTTGTCGGTTTGCTTTTTCTTTGTGTGTCAGTCTCTCGGTTTGTTTATATGTTTGTTTGTCTCTATGTCTGTTTATTTGTTTGTTTGTACTTGCGTCAAGAAAGGGCAAGAAATCATATTTGCAGTATGGGGATTTTCTTGGGTGCATTTATGATAAGAGCCGTTGTTTGGGCGGGGTCTAGACGCTAGTTATATGTCCTACGTTGCGCAGTTGCAACAATATGGTAATTTTATACCTGACATTGTAACCAGGGTTCTCGCTGTCGCTCGCCATTGCGCCAAATTGCGATTAAATTCTTCATTTGGCGAGTAAACAAGCGATTAGATTCGCCATATTGTTAGTGCTCGATTTTTGCTTTTTCTTTCTTTTCTTTTTCGTTTTTCGTACATAAGCATATATACATATTTTCAATAAATACATTTTTTTTAATATTTGTAGAAGATAGTTGAAATTAATAACAATCGTTGGTATAAAAACTTAGGTTATTTTAGAACATATTGAAAAAAGGGGGTACATTAATGGATTAAAGATATATATATATTTTCTCTACGTGGCGAATCGATTTTGCTAATACTTTTTTCATTTAGCGAATGTTTTTTTATTAAAGCATAGCACGGCAGTGCTATGCTTTATTTATTTCCAGTGTGACTCCGTAATGTTATTTTAATACGGGATTTAACATTGAACGAGTTATTTACTAGACATTTTCCCACATTTTGTACGCGCTTCCACAAATTTTCTTCAAAGGTTCTAACTGTTTAAAAAATAATTCCCTCCAATCAAAAAAATTTACAGAGGTCAATGGACATATTTCCTGTAGCAATTAATCATTTTTACGTGATAAATAAAATTGATTTTTTTTTTCTTTTGTAAGAATTAAAAATAGTATATTTCCGACGTCATATTAGAAATGAAACGGAGATTGCAAATATTTCGTACAAATACAAGAATCGTCAACAGAAAGCAAAATGAAGCATGATTTTTAAAATAAAAGGACATTTTCAAACATTGATCAAGAAGCTTCTAACAGAAGAAATATAGAAAATAAGTAAATTAAACTTTTTTTCTACCTATTGCCTCTGCAAAATAATAGAAAATAACTTAAGTATATGTATGTAACTGGTATTTGAAAGCGAGTTTTTTGACACATTGGCATAAAAAAAAATTGCACCAAACTCAGTGCATATATGACATTTGTGCCGGGATTACGTACTTACACCACATTTTTAAAAATTTCTTCGTCTTATATGTTCGAAGAAAATCAAAATAAATTTAGGTGAATAAAAATTTTCAAAAATAATAGCATTTGAGAATAATAGTATTTCATCTTTGGTATGTAATAAAACTAGTAAATCTGCAGAACTGGGTCTTCAAAGATAGCAATTTTTTAAGGCTAAACCGCAGAATCGTCAACTACTTGGTATAAGACTTTTCGGCACTGCAATAAATTCGCCAATTCTATCAACCTAAATATTCAAATCTAATGTAAACAAGTATAAACTAGTAAAAGCCATGCTTTGTTTGGATTCGCGAAGCATTATTAGGATGAGCGAAGCGAATCCTCTACTAGGCCACTCAAATTACAATTTGTCGTACACTTTACAAAAAAACTATTCAATATTTTGACTTCAAATTAAACACAAAAATAAATTATGATCTGTAGATTTGCACAATATAATTTTTTTTTACAGTAAAACGTTAAAAAAATATTATTTTAATTTATTTATTTTACATGCATTTCCAATACGGGCGCATTTTAGCAAATAAATAAAAAATGAAACGCGTATATTTTCAGAAAAAAAAATATAAATCATGGAGTAAGTGATTATAGATAGAATCACAATTAATTTAATAAGTAAAATATGTTTTCATTATTCAGCAAAATCGTTTGCACAAATGACACTTAAACATTTTAAAAGAATTGTATTATGGATTTTTTTTTTTTTTTTTTTTTTTTTTTTTTTTTTTTTTTTGTAAAGTGGCAACAAAAGAATTGTAAACAAATAAAATGAATTGTTAAATTTGTTATATAAATGAAAAATTAAAAGAATTGCGTGAACTTGTTGCCTCGATTCAAGCTCTTTATAAATGTACTAAAGGAAAAGTTGGCCGATTCAGAAATGACAAGTGGACTTCAACCATTTCTTACTTTATCATTTGTATCGAAAGTAATGTTACGTTCTTATTTGTGGACCGAAAAAGGTTTAGTGAACGGGACTTAAGACTTTGTTGCACGTATTAAAGAAAATCACAAGCCACCAGACTAGATACCGCGAATAATCATGGGTAAATTTGAATACTACAATAATTTAACTTAAAAGAATTGGTGCGTACCAATTCCCCCAATACAGTAGACTCCCTCAAATCCGTACAGCTTGGGACCAGAGATTTTGCGGATTTTAGAATTTTGCGGATTTCTGGTCATTGCTTTGTTTACATTTTTTAAACAGTAATTTGAATGCAATTAATAATCCAATTGAAATTATAATGTATGCTTACAATATAATAAAATATTAAAGTAAGTAATAAACTAAAATAATAAAAAATTAGATCATTTTTTAAATGATTAAAATATTAAAAACAAAGGTCTAATTAATAATGTATGATTAAGTGTTCATTATAAAGATGAAATGTATTTTGAATAAATTATTCGATGAAACTTGCCTCATAAATAATGTACAATACTAATTCAGATCAAAATAATAAAGTAAGGAGGTTTTATTCCAGGTTTAGCCACACTTAGTGACAAAAAAAAAAAGCTTGATTAAGACATATATATTTGGTAAGATTATGATTATCATTGATAACAGGAATATCTTGAATTTTTTCAGAAATAAATTTATTTTGCCTTCAAGAGAAAACATTAAGACAGTAATAGTAATAAAAATTACAAATTAAAATATATTTGGAATTGATATAAAACAAAAAAAGTAAAATTTTGTCTTTATATCTGAATTGAATGCTTCATTGTTTACATCCGTAAATTATGTGAGGATTTTAGAGAGTTGCGGATTTTAGGTTTGCGGATTTGAGGGAGTCTACTGTAATTGAATTCTGGAAATATGGAAGCATAAGTTGCTCAAGGAAAGAATTTCTTCTGCAGTTAGCTTTTGCTGTTACAATTCATAAATTCCAAGGTTTAACATTAGATGATGCAGTTGTAAGGTTGTAGTTGAGGATATATAGGCACCAGTTGGCTTAAAAACGTACGTAACGTTGTCAAGAGTAAAAATCCTTCAAAATTAAGCATTCAATAGAAATCTTCCTTGCGAAAAATTCTTTAACATCAAAAATTCTCATGCACTAACAAGTATAAAAACGAAGAAATTAGACTAAAAAGTTTTACAGTTAAAAATTCATAGTATCGACGAGAGCAGATTTCAAATGTTTTTCCAGAAAATAGGATTTTGAAGAAGTAAGTTTCTTCAAGCTTTCTTCAAATATATTATTCTAAAATAGCTATCAAAGATTATTTGATGTTAATTACAAAGATTGGAAACATGCATATTTCAAACAACTTTAAAAAACACCAGTGGCTACTAGAAATTGTAAAAAAAATCTTTAAGAATTTTTAGTTGAAAATTTAAAAATATTTTGTAAAAGTTTGCTTCGAAAATATTTTTTTATGCCAGTCTTACATCATAAATAGAAAATTCCTAGGAAATTGATAGTTATTTGGCTGAACTTACATTTGTAGAATTAAAATGCGCCAAAACATAAAATAACGTTTTTGTTTAATAAAGATGCAAAAATAATATTAAAAGATATTGTTACTTTCAAATATATGTGTAACGATCTCGATCAGTATAAAGCGAGTTACTACCTGAGAGTAACAGGCTTGACCTTTTGCTCAACGGTTAAAGCACTCGCTTCCTGATCAGAGGTTCTCAGATCAAACCCAACCGGCGCCAATTTCCCTTCATTGGTGACCCTGGACACGCACGCAACTCTCTCATCATCAACTTCCAGCGCACAACAATCAACTCACCTCATCATCAACAGATGGCAGCACCAAAAAAAAAAAAACAATCTCAATGCAAAGCCTGTCCTCGCATGACAATATGCGTACGACAGCATTCATTCACGAGTGCATATCGCTCGTCAGACGTCAGTAATACGTCTTTCTCACTGGGGGCATACTCTGTAACGATCTCGATTAGTATAAAGCGAGTTACTACCTGAGAGTAACTGGCTTGGCCTTTTGCTCAACGGTTAAAGCACTCGTTTCCTGATCAGAGGTTCTCAGATCAAACCCAACCGGCGCCAATCTCCCTTCATATGGTTTATAAAAAAATGCTTCGCGAATCCAAACAAAGCATGGCTTTTGCTACTTTTATAAAACAGATATTTGAAAGTAAAAATATTTTTAAATATAATTTTTGCATCTTTATTAAACAAAAACGTTATTTTATGTTTTGGAGCACTTTAATTTTTTATTTATGATGTAAGACTGGCATAATAAAATATTTTCGAAGCAAACTTTTACAAAATATTTTTAAATTTTCAACTAAAAGCTCTTTTAAAGATATTTTTACAATTTCCAGTAACCACTGGTGTTTTTTAAAGTTGTTTGAAATATGCATGTTTCCAATCTTTGTAATTAACATCAAGTAATCTTTGATAGCTATTTTAGAATAATACATTTGAAGAGAGCTCGAAGAAAATTACCTCCTCAAAATCCTATTTTCTGGAAAAACATTTGAAATCTGCTCTCGTTGATACTATTATTGATTGAATTTTTAACTGTAAAACTTTTTTTTTCTAATTTCTTCGTTTTTATACATGTTAGCGTATCAGAATTTTTGATATTGTAGAATTTTTCGTAAGGAAAATTTCCTATTGAATGCTTAATTTTGAAGGATTTTCACCCTCGACAATGTTACGTACGTTTTTAAGCCAACCAGTGTCTATATATCCTCAGTATCTATAACTGCTTCATCTAATGTTAAATCTTGGGATTTACGAATTGTAACAGCAAAAGCTAACTGCAGAAGAAATTCTTTCCTTGAGCAATTTATGCTTCCATTTTTCTAGAATTTAATTATTGGGGGAATTGGTAAGCACCAATTCTTATACGTTAAATTATTGTAGTATTCAAATTTATCCATGATTATTCGCGATATCTGGTCTGGTGGCTTGTGCTTTTCTTTATTACGTGCAACAAAGTCTGAAGTCCCGTTCACTAAATCTTTTTCGGTCTACAAATAAGAACGTAACATTACTTTTGATCCAAATGATAAAGTAAGAAAGGTTATGGTTAAAGTCAAATAGTCGCTTCTGAATCGACCAATTTTGCTTTAGTACATTTATAAAGAGCTTGAATCGAAGCAATAACTTCACGCTTCAGTTCTTTTAATTTTTCATTTATATAACAAATTTAACAATTAATTTTATTTGTTTACAATTCTTTTGTTGCCACTTTACAAAAAAAAAAAAAAAAAAAAAAAAAAAAAAAAAAAAATTCCACAATACAATTTTTTTTAAATGTTTAAGTGTCATCTGTGCAAACGATTTTGCTGAAGAATGTAAACATATTTTATTTACTAAATTAATAATTATTCTATGTAATATTACTTACTCCATGATTTATATTTTTTTCTGAAAATATACGCGTTTCATTTTTTATTTATTTGCTAAAATGCGTCCGTATTGGAAATGCATGTAAAATAAATTAATTAAAATAATATATTTTTTAACGTTTTACTGTAAAAAAAATGATATTCTGCAAATCTACAGATCATAATTTATTTTTGTGTTTAATTTGAAGTTAAAATATTGAATAGTTTTTTTGTAACGTGTACGACAAAATGTAATTTGAGTGGCCTAGTAGAGGATTCGCTTCGCTCATCCTAACAATGTTTACAAATATATTTTTTTAATTCCCGATTTGGTGATTTTTTTAAATCGTGCCTAAATTTGTAATTTTACAAATAATTAATCATTGGATAAAATCAATTTTAAATCAACGGTACTACTTGGTTATCCTGTCGACCAAAAAACTATCGCCAAACTATAATATAAAATGCCAGTAATGGATGATCGTGAATGTCACATTCAATGACATTAAATACCTATACGTATTTAGACATTTAGAGATGTCATCAAATGATTTTATTTCCACTTTTTACTAGTGTTTTACCCATTTATTTGTACTTTTGTTATAAAAAAAATGCCAATATGTATAATTTGGCTATTAGTTTGGCGACTTATATAATTTGGCGGAATTGGTTGAAGGGATGACCAAGTACCGAATTAACTTGTATTAAATTCATTATTCCGATGATTTTAATATGATAAAACACTACACGATTTAATTTTTAAAATATCGCAAAGAGTTTCTGTTGAAAAATTGCTGTTTTTTATATTTTAAGTTAATATTTTTATGGCACTACTAGGTTATCCCGTCGACCAAAAAATTATCGCCAAACTATAAGATTAAATGCCAATAATGGATGATTGTTAATGTCACATTCAATAACTTTAAATACGATTCACGTGTTTAAAATGTCATTAAGTGATTTTTTATTTCGACTTTTTATTTGTATTTTTATTAATATTCTATTAATTATTTGGTTTTTCGTTATTTAAAATACAAATTATGTCAACATGTATAATTTGGCTATTAGTTTGGCGATTTGTAGAATTTGGCGAAATTGGTCGACGGGATAATAGAGTAGTACCATTTTTATAAAACTTTTGATTCACTATCTCTATGAGTTAATAAAATGTAAGCACATTTGGAATATTCATAATGCGTCACCTTTATGCGCAGATGTCTAATACTTACCATGTTGGCGCAGTTTTTTTCTGACGCCAATTTGGCGAAAATTTCGTTTTCAAATACATATCACATATATATTTTTTAATTATTTTCTGATATTAAAAAGGAAAATAAAGATAAATAAAAAAAAAGTTTATTAATAACTATAGAACAAACGATCTACATATTTTTTTTTAAATAAAAGTAATAGAAAATAAACAATTTATTAGTAAAATAAACAACGATAGCCAGGTTAGCATGTGAGGCATATAATATCCATTTTGTTCCAATCGCGCCAATGTATTGCATATATGACATCTATCCCCAACTTTTCTACACTGAACCCTGCCCAGAGCTCCGATAGCGGTTTGAAGTTCTGTCGATGTTAAATTTCAATTTTGGGCAGAATTTCAATTCAAACGTTAATTTATATATCAAGAAGCTTCTAAGTGAAGAAATACAGAAAATAAATAAACATGAACATGATGTAATACAAAAAATAAAAAAAATAAATACATTTTATTTATACTATGTCTTGAGGTATTGTTGGAGGAATATTATATTGTCTAGAGGTGAATGTCTAGAATTATACTAGACATTTATGACGTCATATTGGAAATGAAACAGAGATTTTGAAATATTTGGTATCAAGACAGGAAGCATGTACATTAATTCAGTTCTAGGTGTAAAAAAAAAAGTTAACGATTTGGAAATGGATCAATGAAAATCTGTGCAAAACCCAATGGAGAAATGAAAATCTAACGTAGATACCACGGAGATAGAGTTTTTAATTGGGAATGGTTTTGGAGTCTAGGTATGGTATCATGATCGGTATAGATCTGGAAAAATAAATCAGAAATTCCTACGTAGGGGAAAACGTAATAGTTAGTATTTCATCAAATAAAATTTTGTTCAAAAATTTAATTTAATTTTGAGGCCCTTTCACAGTTTTGCAGAATTGCTAAATTGCAACTAAAGTGCTTCAACACTCGCTCATCCTGCTTGCACATATGAAGCCAACATGATGTTTAATCTTGAATTAGTTATACACTCAAATTTTTCATCACCATATTCTTTTTCAGCATAAAATGCAGCTATCGCAACAATTTAATAAGAAACATGGAACTTACTACTTACAATGTGAATATGCACTAATATATCTTTTTGCGTCAGAAGAAGAGAGAGAGAGAAATATGAGCACCTCAGCCGTTCTCTTGAGCGTACCACCCCCCCCCCCCCATAATTCACTTCTAGCTATGTCCCTGGGTAAATTACATCAGTAATTGTGATACGATACCACATGAAGGAAGTCCTGATGATCATTTTGAAATGAGCTCATCTGAATTCAGTAGTTATTAATAAACTTGAGATATTAAACAAAAACATAATTTGCAGAACAAATTAAAAAAACAAAATTTATTTCCTGCTCTATTTAAGCCCGAGAAGGGATAGATATTAAGATATTTGATTTATTTATTTCTACATTTAGTATTAAATTTTTGTATCAAATAATTTTAATTATGTGAACATTAAAAAAATAAAAATGAAATTCAAACAATATGATACTTAAAAACCCCAAATCTTAGATTCTCTTCAAACGAAATCGAAATAAATCTTAGATTTTTTTCCAAAATTAACTTGCAAATATTTGTTTTGCAGATTTTGTATCTAGACACACGGCAGTGTGTCAGCCAAGTTCACAAAGTAAAAGGCGACACGCCGGCCGTGGGTTATATTACCCGAACCATTTCGAGCCACTTTTGACCTTTCAATAACTTAAATTCTATTTGACCTACACACTTGCAATTTTTTGTGTCGTGTAAGACCATCTTCTAATTTCCGAATCCTAAAATTTTTTTAAAGAATCTTTTACCGTTCACGAGAAATTGACGTCTGAAAACCATTGTTTTTACCACTGACTCACTGATTCACTGACTCACTCATAGAAATGTTTGACTACTTCCAGGTGACTTAGGAAGTTGAAATTTGGTATGGAGGTAAGTTATTGGATCTATAAATAGGAAAAAATCAGAAATCACCATTAATTAAACATTAATGGTTGGTTAGAGGCTAAATTATTGGATTACAATGGAAGTTTATGAGAATTTCACAAAATACCAAAAATAGTGCCAAGTTGGCGTCTCTTTTGGCGAGTATCAGGGCTAATCTCTAAAACTACCGAACCGATTTCAAAAGTAATTGCACCAAAATGATGGTATTCGCCCCGGTTCAAACATAGACTATATCTTATGTCTGTGCCACTAACCAAAAGAGGGTTTAGAAGCGAAAAACATTCTAAAAATGAGATTTTTGTTTTACTGAAGAACCTAGAAGCACAAAATTTGGCATGTTAATTATTTATAAGATATAAATGATCACTATTGACATTTGCTAAAAAATGTCAAATTTAAATGGGTGAAAATCCGCGAAGAGCGTTCTAAAAAAATTCGAAATACCAATTTTAAAACAATCTCAGCAAACAACAAACCGATCTTAAAAGTAATGATATCAAAATGATGATGACAGCCTTTGCTCCAACATAGGATATCTTATGTCGATTACACTAACCCAAAGGAGGTAAAAGAACAAAAAAAATTCTAAAAATGCGATGTCTGTATATTAAGGGACTGGACTGGAAACATAAAGTTTGGCACTTTAGAGTTTATGGGAATTTCGGGAAATATCAGAAATAGTGCCAAGTTGGCGACACTTTTGGCGATCGGGGCTGATCTCTGAAACCACCGAACCGATTACAAAATTAATGATACCAAAATGATGATATTCGCCCTGGTTCAAACATAGGCTATATTTTATGCGTATACCATTAACCAAAAGAGGGTGAAGAAGCAAGAAACATTCTAAAAATGCAACTTTTGTGTTACTGAAGGACCTAGAACTATAAGATTTGGCATGTTAATTATTTATAAGATATAAATGATCTCTAAAGGCATTTGATAAAGAATACGCAATTCAAAAAGGGCGAAAAGCGTTCTAAAAATGTTCTAAATTGGGATTTTTAAGCAATTTCAGCAAACAACAAATCGATCTTAAAAGTAATGATATCAAAATGATGGTGATAGTCCTTGCTCCAATATAGGCTATATCTTATGTCGATTTCCCTAATCTAAAGGGGGTAAAAGAGCAAAAAGCGTTCTAAAAATGCGATGTCTGTATGTTAAGGGCCTAAAAGCATAAAATTTGGCATGTTCATTAATTATAAGATATAAATGATCACTAAGAACATTTGTTAACAAATACAAAATTTAAAAGGGGTAAAAATGCGCGAAAAGCGTTCTAAAAACTTTCTAAATAGCAGTATTTAAACAATCTTGAGTAGTTAGCGAATCGATTTAAAGAAAAAAAAGATGCCAAAATGATGGCGACAATCCTTGCTCTAACGAAATTATTGGATAAATTACCAGATTACAGTGGGAATCTATGGGAATTTGGCAAAATACCAGAAATAGCGCCATGTTAGCATGACTTTTGGTGCGTAATTTTTGTCGTCAATATAGCGATATTTCGCCAAGTTGACTACAAACGTTTTTAGTCGACGAAATAATCAAGTAGTACCCAATCACGTAAAAGAAACATCCTTATTAGTGGAATTTAAAGGAACATAAGCAGTGTCCTAATGTTAAATTTCCAAATTTGACTGAAAAATAATATATATAAATGCAGGAAAAAGCTGAAAGTTTAATTAATATTAAATAAAACTAATTTAACTAATTTAACCTATTTATTACAAAAAGGAAACAAATACCTACTTATTTGACAAAAAATAATGATATCCTATCAAAAACATGAATGTGAAAAAATGCCAAGTTCGTTAAAGGTTTCGCTCATAAAAGAAGTGATTTGACAAAAAATAATGATATCCTGTCAAAAACATGAATGTGAAAGAATGCCAAGTTTGTTAAAGGTTTCGCTAATAAAATAAGTGAGATCTAACTGCAAACCAAGTTCTTTCGGAGCTCCTTAAATCATAACTCCTGTCATGCATAATATTATTCAATTGCTTAAAATGATTTGTTATGTTACTTGTTATTCAATAGAGTGACTTGGCAAGTTTTCAGCTACCAACTTTAATCTTTGAGTCGGAGTATAATTTAATCTAGAATCTGATTGGCAAAGATCTAGTCAATCGAGTATTCGAATAAGTATATTGAAGTTAAGGTACTGATAAGTTAAGGAAGGGATCAACTTTAATTTCTGATCAACTAAATAGAAAAAATTGAATAAGAGAAAAGTTGCTAAATAGCTCAATTGAATAACAAGTACCATAACAAATCATTTTAAGCAATTAAATAATATTATGCATGACAGGAGTTATGATTTAAGGAGCTCCGAAAGAACTTGGTTTGCAGTTAGATCTCATTTATTTTATTAGCGAAACCTTTAACAAACCTGGCATTCTTTCACATTCATGTTTTTGACAGGATATCATTATTTTTTGTCAAATCACTTCTTTTATGAGCGAAACCTTTAACGAACTTGGCATTTTTTCACATTCATGTTTTTGATAGGATAATGTTTACGGTAGGTATAGATAAAAAGAATAGACGCATCTAAAAAGCAAATGTTCAGAAAAAGTCTAAGATTTATTTCGATTTCGTTTGAAGAGAATCTAAGATTTGGGGGTTTTAAGTATCATATTGTTTGAATTTGATTTTTATTTTTTTAATGTTCACATAATTAAAATTATTTGATACAAAAATTTAATACTAAATGTAGAAATAAATAAATCAAATATCTTAATATCTGTCCCTTCTCGGGCTTAAATAGAGCAGGAAATAAATTTTGTTTTTTTAATTTGTTTTGCAAATTATGTTTTTGTTTAATTTTTAATTAGCCAAATTACTAACTTTAGTCAAATGTCAGGGAGAACACTGATTGTAACCCGGTTATTTTGTTTCAATTTTTTTTTTTTAAAGACACCACATTGTAAGCAATAAATAAACAGTTATAAATAATAAGCATAATAATAAATAGAATAATAAATATAAATATCACAATAAATCGTAAATATTAACCCATAGCAGTATTCAAAAGCAAAAATTTTTGTCAAATTGGCAGAGGGGAAAAAAAAAAAAAAAAAAAAAAAAAAATCGCGTCAACGTAGTGCGTGTATGATGTCTGTACCGAAAATGTATTTGTAAACAAGTAAAAGATATTTTTCCGTACTTAATAAATGGGAAATTTTCATTAAAAAAAATCGGGTGCCAATGCGGAACATAGAAATTACATTTATGTGATTCCATAACGGCATCATCGCCCTTCAAGGAGTTAAAATAAAAATTAGTAACACTATTAGTAGTACTACAAATATTGAAGGGTGAGTTCTGATTCAGTTAAATTTGATATTTCAATAAAAGGAAAATATATAAGTTCAGGCCTACCTTGCTAGGAATCTTCTTCGAACATAATAACTTTCTTCTTCTTTAGGCCTGCGTGGATGTTACTGGAATAATAATACATTATTATGTTATTACTGTAATTAGGATGTACACTTCCGTTTTGGGAAAGATGACTTCTTTAATAACATAAATAAAAAAATCACAGCACAATTTACGTAAACACAAAATAAGTAGAATTTAAATGTTTAAATCTTAAAGTTCTTTTAAAATAAAATATTATCGGAGCTGAATACTTTGCTTCCGATTTAACAGTTTCAGGAAAAGGTAAACATCACCCGCGTAGAATAATTTCTACTGATAAAAGAGTAGCTTCGCAGAAAAATGTGACGTCAAAGAAAGTTTTTTAGTGAGTTCTTTACTTGGTTTCAGGACAAGAGTTTCATAGTGCTGCCATCTGGCGTAGTGCTTTGGAAACAAATAAGTTTTTTAATGGAGAGAAAGAGTCTTTTCCATCAAATATATCTGAATTTAATAGGAGACTTGTGGAATTAAGGCGTCAAAAATATAAACTGTAAACAGTGGTGATTAGAAACATCAAAATTATATGAAAACAGACTTTTACCCTTTTTCTTGTATTAAAAGAATTTTTTAACACTAGGATCTTTTACAATATTAATTTTATCATAAAAATGAATATTATTTAATTCATCATTTATTTTTTCTATATAAAATTTCTTTCAAATAATAGCAAAATTATTGGAAGCTTTGTCCACTGGAACTATTACAAAATTCTTATGCAAATCATTTATAAAAGTTATATCTTCTTTACTAAAAGTCTGATATTCATATGCATTTGAATTTAAAAAATTACTTAAAAAATCTTTGAAATGCTCCAACAGTTGAAATTTCCACTAAAAAAAGCCTCCAAAGGTATACTAAATTTGTAACTTTGTTTTTTAATAAAATTATTAACATCATTAATTCAAAAATTTAAAGCTTTATCATAACTAATCTTGCTATTTATTCTAAATCTAGTTCCAAAGTTCATCAAATACCTTATATTTTTGTTTTTAACTATACCTAAATTACCTGCTATTACATGACCATAATGAT
Source organism: Maratus speculifer (assembly GCA_964019185.1). NCBI lineage: Eukaryota > Metazoa > Arthropoda > Arachnida > Araneae > Salticidae > Maratus > Maratus speculifer. Next base: position 116,429,597 of record OZ025292.1, read on the forward strand.
CATCAATAAAATTTAAAAAATTTTGATTCTTTACAAAAACATTCTAAAGGCTTGTCAAATTACAATAAAGCAGTTTGTCTATAATTAAAAATCTTACTACTGATTGGTTTCGAATAATTGAAAGCTACTGAAATTATACAATTCTTAAGAGAAAAAAAGTCATAAATACTCTTTAAAATTTTATTCATATTTAGATAATCATAAGCTTTTTGCTGAAACTTAATATTAAAGTAAACAATATCTTTCTGTAAATTGTCTTTACCAATTAGCTTAAAATTAATCAAATCACAAATTAAATCTTTAAATTGCATATTATTAAATTTAAAAACACAAAAACATTTTTTAACTTTCTTGATTGTACTGATTTTCAATTTAAACAAATTATTTTTTATATTTTTGACATCATAAGTATTGCTAAAATTATCTTCCAAATCCTTTAGCCACTTATTAGGAATAATTAAATTAATATTTTGAGAAAATCTCCTAGAGACCCTTTTTCCTCTTATTATATTGATTTCATTATTAAAATTATAAAATAAATCATAAACATTTGAAACTTTTGCTAAATTTACATTGTTAATTAAAGTATTGAAACCATATGGATAAACTGTTTTAAATTTCAACATAAAATCATTTTCTTTACTTAATCTGTCATCAAGCAGGACTGTCGTTCTGCCAAGCCAAGCTAGAAAAAAAAATAATATGCCCGCCAAACGAACAAGCGCCAAAAAGATAACGATCGCTTAACTGCTTAATATACTCGAGACAACTTCCCCATGTTAAATTGACCAAACATGGAATTTTAAAATTTCAGATATTTAAGAAATCAAGTATCACAGAGAAATAAAACGGAAACTAGAAGAATCTAATGCAGAAAAGCTTCAATTTGAGATCAAACTCATATTTATAAAGTAATTATAAACATAGATACATGATTTAAAAAAAAAACTGTCGAGATGCTGAAAATGATCACATTTTTCTTCGTCAAACATTTTTTTTTCAATCAAGGTACAGACTTAAATAAGGGACAGAAAAACGTATAAGGTGTATTTTCGGACATGTAATTATTCAATCTACGTGCTTTTGTAAAATTCAGTTTAAAAAAAATGAAATTTCTACCCTTAAAAAGCAAAAAACTGTTATTTAATTAACAAATTAAGCCAAACTGCGATAAACTAGCCAACGATCGTGCATTATCTGCATTACAATAGCGCAAATCAGTTTAGGTTAATATGTAGGGTTACTTCAAATTTAATATGCCTCGAGATTATTTTTTCAAATAAACAGTTTAAAAGTTAATTTTTAGAAAGATCTTTAAAATAAATTAATTTTTGAGAGAAGAGATACCTTGTAAAATGTAATCATTTAAAAAGTTATTGACATTTAAAATTTCATTCCTAATGTAAACAAAATTTTTGAAAAAGAAAATTGAGTTGAGTGTGATTTTTATATAAAAAGAGGACCATGGTAAATGATATTATCTTAGTGCGTGAGCAGAGAATCAACACAGATAACTTTGACGTCAATGTATGATGAAATACGGTGTTTTACCATAAAATGTTTATTTTATGTAGGATAATCTCTGGAATTGCCGAACCAATTTGAAAATTAAAAATGACAAAATGATTTTGACACACTCTGATCAAACATAGCCTTTGTTTCATGCTCCTACTACTATTTTGAAGCATATGCATGAGTAAAAAAGATTAAATTGCAATTAGTGTGATACCTTTAACGAAAGAATCCTGAAATTTCGCATGCTTAGTTTTAAAATTTAAATTTTCTCCAAGAACTGTTTCTAGAAGAATCAAATTTTAACTGTAAGAAACGATTGAAAACATTACAAAAATTGTCAAAGTTGTGAGTTGTTTGTGCTGTCAAAGTTTTAGTGCTATTAAGTTGAATTTTAAAAGGGTTGTTAATTTTAAAACGTAAATGTTGACACGGAAGAGTTAAAAAAAATCGAAATTTACAAAAAAAAAAAAAAAAAAAAAAAAAAAAAAAACTCCAGGAGTAAAAATGTTCTAATTTGCTATTATTGTGATACATTGGGAATAAAAACCTATAATTGGATATGGTGGTCACTTTTAAAATATAAATACATCCTAAAGAACCGTTTCAATAAAATAAAATAATATAATATAAAAATATACCTTTAATAATATACCTTTAATATAAAATATACCTTTCCAATTTATCTCCAACACTCATTTTTGAGTTTTCCATTTAACTCACCTTTTTCTATAATTCATTGCACGAGAAATCTATCCATATCAAAAAATATCCTTTTAGCAGCCCGCAACTTATTAAAAAACTGGCATTTTTGTTATTATATATTATTTTTGAATGCACGTTTGGCAGGCGTTCAGAAACCTGAAACAATTCAAATCTTTTGGGGGGGGGGGGGGAATGAGGGGGGCTGGGGTTAAGCCTCGTCTGTCCTCCCTCTGATGAGAATGGACTGTTTTTTCTTGCCTGTATCTTGTTTATAGTTAATTGTTTATTGTTAATTGTTCACTTTTAGATATGCACTCTATCCTTGAGATTTTAAACTTGCATTTTATAATATGAAATATAATTTATAGCATTATATACGAGCTGCTTTAGCGCCAATGGTGCTGCAATTTTTTATGTTGAATTGAAACTATATATAAATACTTTTATAAATACATCCAAAGTTATTCAGACAATACCAATAAAAGAACCAATGAAACCAGTATTTTTACAATCATATTATTAAAAACAGTTGAAGTTTGAAGAGGAATAGAAGGCAGATTACCAAATTACTAAGAAATATATGGATAAATGGACATTATATAACCAGAGTGATTCATATATTACCATACAATAAACCAATGAAACCAGTATTTTTACAATCATCTTATTGAAAACAGTTGAAGTTTGAAGTGAAATAGAAGGCAGATTACCAAAATAATGAAAGATAAATGGATAAAAAGGCAGTAGAAGGCTTTTCTATTAAACTACTTCTTCAGGGGTGTATAGTTTAACAAAAAAGCAAAAACATCCAACCAGTTTCTGTTATGAGTCGTGCTGATTGCTAAGAATTCGACTCACAATACACCCGACAGGTTGGAAGCTATTCAGATGACAAATTAGTAGAAAGATACACATAGAAGAAAATAAAATCAATATGACAAAATAACAATAATACAAAATTCCATTAAAAAAAAGGGATATATATACTAAAATATTTACCATTACCCATATCCTAGCAAGATTTGTAGTGCAATCAGATACAAACTACATGTGACTTACTAATAGTCAAGGTTATGGTCATAATATAAAATAGTATATGGTCATAGATAATAAAATAAAATAAAGTTGTAACAATAATTATAAAAATTAGTAAAACATATATTATACAATATAATTCATAATATATTTAGAAAAAAAAATAGATGCTACTATTAGATATATTATATATATATATATATATATATTGTAAATATTCTTTTTTTTTTATTCTTTATATATATTCCTCCTTCATTTTTTACTTACTTATCATTATAATTCTAATTCTTTATTAGCTTTCAATTATTACTGTATTTTACATCTAATTTATAAATGTATGGCGCCTTCAGGGTCGGACTGGGTCAGTGTAAAGGGCGCAGACCTTGGATTTTGAGAGGGCGCAAAAATTTTAACGAACTTAAGTCGGTTTGTACTTCCTTGTGTAGTATATGACTTGGCAGAATTTATCATACTCACATACACTCAGTAATAATATGAATTTAAGGGATATCACTATTCCTAATTCTGGTTAGTAAATTTTGCATTATTCTCCCTACATATTTAAAAAATCCATCAAACCTGCACAATAGAACGCAATTTTTTAAAACAAATTATGTACTATCTAAAAGCTTCATCAAATTATACAGATTACCTTGTTGTAGATGAGTGTAAGGCTTTCTTATTTTCTTTTATCGATAGATACCTTGGGGGGGGGGGGGGGGGAATTATCATCCCTATCAATTTTCCTAAAAATGACTGCATATTAATATGTAGATACAAATCGAGTCGGAATAATATTTACTATTAAATGCTTTTCATACATCTTACTTTAGAGGATGTCTATATTTTAAAGTAAAGCACAACCGTTGATTTTTCAAATGGTAACATTCACTTTTGCCATTCTACTCAGTTCCTTACTAGCCAGGAAACAGGTATAGTTTATTTTCTTTTCTAAAATCTTAATAGAGTTTTAAAATAAAAAACAAAATGTATTAACAGTTTATCATTATATTTTGTAGAATAAATCTGAGATCATACAATTAATTTCCAGAAAAATTAAATAAGAATTATAAATTTATTTAATCTTGATTAACATGAAAATCCTACAAAATATTTCTCGTAAACTTCTATGGTTTTTTTTAATTCTTTGATACAAGAATATGGCCTCAATAAATTATGTAAAGAAAAAAAAATCTTTCGTTCTTTGGTAAACGTAAAATATCTTTCAGAAAATACTGTCTAATTTGGTGTTTTGAACCGAATTTCCGGCCGAAAAGCCACAAACCACTCACGGAGAAGAGAAAACAGGTTGTCTCGCGACCGAAAATCGCTTATCACTCGATAAATAATTTATTTATATTTATCAAAAAAAATTAAACATCTTTCGATTCCAAATCGCTTCCATAGTTAGCCTTGCCAATTTTGTGTTTTTTACGTTTAAAAATGAATATGTAAATGTATCAGAAATTTTCACGTTTGTTGAGCAGTGGACTAGAAAACTTCCTTAATAATACTCATAGCTGAAAAACTAATGCACAGAATTTCATTAAACTCGCTATTTTGTTAGACCTTGACATAAATTTATGCTGATAAGGTTTTCGTATAAATTATATAACAATTTGCTATGCTGCATTTTTCACGATTTTCGCGATAACTCTATCTCAAAGGCAAATGCACAGAATTCGTTAAAACTTCATATTCTGTTTCAGTTTCATTAAATTAGATAATTATTAAATTTGGTTGTATACAGCGGGACAGGTGTTAATTTTACATTCTGTGGACTGGAATTTTGGTTGCAAACATCTAAGAGGAAGGTTCCGAACTCCAACTATTTGTTTGAAAGGTGTTATATTTATATCTCCTTTTAAAATGCACACAGTGGACCTATTCTTAAGATCCTTTTGATGGTGATGAGCATAGATTGCCATTTAGTTTTGGCACTATAATTGCAGGGTTGCCGCAGTTGTTTATTTTTTAATTCTAACTGGCACCACTCTCTCAAAAAAAAAAAAAAAAAAAAAAAAAAAAAAATCTTAAGATACATTTTATAACTTTTCTAAAAGTTTTCAGGAACTTTTCCACATTTCAAAACTTTTGTTAGAAAACTACTGGTGCGAACAGAATATAAAAATTGTAGCCTGTGGCCGTCTTGTAATAGCGAATTTTTAAATACAATATGAATGAAATAAAAGACAATTTTGGGATTACTACATCTGACTTCATACTTTCTTTCATCTTCAATAGAAGAAAATATTGTAATCGAAATTTTTTTCGATTTTGGGTGTTCGATGGATTTACACGTTTTAGGGGCCAGAGATCCCCCAAAACATCTTTATACAAAATGTCTACTTGTCTATCTGTCCTATTTGTACCATCCAAAACTGTATGAAGTTATGCATAGAATTGAACCAAATTTTTTGTGTATGTTTTTGGTTGCGGCAAGCAGGTCCTCCTTCAGTTTAAAAATATTCCGCCTGATGAGGCTGCTATAATAGATATGTTTTTGCCATTTCCAATATTGTACCATTGAAAAGTGTATGAACTTATGCATAGAACTGAATCAAGTTTTGTGTGTATATTTTTTGCGAAGGCCAGCAGTCCTACGTAAATTTTAAAAAAATGCTGGAAGAGTGCGCTATAATTGTGATCTCTGAGCTGTTTAAATTATTGTACTATCGAAAAGTATAAGAAGTTATGTATAGTGTTGAAGAAAATTTTTTGTGTATGTGTGTGGCTGGTTCTCTTGAATTTGAAAACAATCTGTAAAAAGCGAGCGCTGTAATAGTGATATTTGTGCTATTTTCATTATTGTACCATTTAAAATTGTATAAAATTATGCATAGAATTGAATCAAAGTTTTTATTTATTTATTTATTTATTTTTATTTATTTTTATTTATTTATTTATTTATTTATTTATTTATTTATTTATTTATTTATTTTTTTGTTCTATTTGGAAATATTTGGCCGGAAGGGGAGAATGTAATAAGTAGCACAGAAGTGCTATTTTCCTTATTGAATTATCGAAAAGTGCATTATAAAGTTATCCATTGAATTGAACCATTTTGTGTGTGTGTGTGTGTGCGTATCTTTTTACTATGGCAAGCAGGTCTCCCTGAATTTGAAAAAAAAATGCCGGAAGATCGCACTTTAATAGTGATATCTGTGCGATGTTTATTATTGACTACCGAAAACTATACACAGTTATGCATAGAATAGCATATGGATAGAAGCTTGCAATGTTGAGCATGTTTTTCGGTATGAACAGCAGGGATTCCTGGAATTTAGAAATCATTCCGCAGGAAAGAGACACTGTGATAGCAATTTTTGAATAATTTTCTCAATTTTCTTAGTTTTATTGTCTTTTGTTGGTTTGTGCACGACGAGAATTCGCCCTGCACTAAGCGGAACTGGCTATTTGCAAACAGCCGATGATAACTGAATAAGGGAAAACTATTGATTTCAATAATCATCACGATCTAGATTATTTCGTTTTCACTAAGATTAATTAAGACGAAAATCAAAGTAGGTACAATGATGAATTAATAATATTGAAGTATTAACACATGTAATTACTTTTTGAAATTATTAAGATGTATTAGATGGAAGAAAGTTTTGGGATTCAACTTATTTTTTCCTCAAAATAACATTCAACTTATTTTCTCCTCAAAATAACATTCAATTTATTTTTTCCTCAAATTGATTTTTAGATATCACGATTAAAGGTGCATTCAGAAACATCTGTAAGGGAGAAGGGGGGCGCTTGTAAAAAGACTGAAAAAATGCAAAATATTTGGTTAAAATCTAAATGGTATCGATATCAGTTATTGAAGCGATGAAAAAAATCTTCCAGTGTGCTACAGCTTCTAAAGTTCTCATTGGGTGCACGTTTTCCCTTCCAACTGTCTTTTTTGCTTTCCTTTCCTGAAATTGTTATGATACATCTTTAATTTCATTGTAATAAAAAATGCCTCTTTTGCACTGTTCTTCTATTGATTCAAGTACTCTAATCAGAATTTATGTGAACAAAAAAAAAAAAAAAAAAAGTTTTTTTTTTAAATGGAGCAGCGGAGACACTTAGGGGCGCAAGGTTTTTCCCGGGTGAGGGCGCACCGGCCCTCGGGTCGATGGGCCGGCGGGCCAGTCCGAGCCTGGGCGCCTTTAAATAGCCTTTGTTTTTGGTATCTGGCTTAATGATTTTAAAAAATAATAAAGAAAGAAATCAATCCGAATCGTTTTTGTTACATTTTTTTTCTTTGACAGATAAAACCAATTTATTCTTTAAGTGGGGTGTTCGATATCTCTGTACGTATTGTACTCTTGAAATAGAGCAATTCAGTTCATAAGCCAGTTTACTTTCATTATAGCCCAGAATGATTTTTGCCATTTGCCTCCATTGAAAGAAGCAGTCCCGGATGATTTTTGTTATTTGTCTCCTTTAAAAGAAGCTGGTGAACCTATTAGCGAAGAAAATAAAGAAATTCAGAAGGAAAAAACGGGCATTTTAAAAAGAATTTTCGACACAACATGTATCTGCGTTAGAAGAAGTAAAAAGGTTCATAAGGATAAAAGGTAACTATTTAAAGATACTTCGATCTCGCCGTTTTTCACTTAAATTTTCACATATGGTTCATATAGCTCCAATGATCTCCCTAATTTCAAAGTTCAACAATAGATAATGTGCATTAGACGTCACGCAGCCGAAAAAGAATGTACTTCTCAACTTGTGGTGGGCAAAAATAATAATTCTTGGACAATTAGTAATTTATAACGTATTATTTCCTGCGTATAATACAATAAAATGAAATTTATTATATCAACGTAAAAATTACATTTAGTTTAGAATCTTCTAATGCAATTTAATTCGAATTCTTGCCCACCACAAGTTGAACTGTCGCGAAAAAAGCCAGTTTGTTTACAAGCATGCACATTATCCATTCATTAACTATAACAGATCTAGCAAGTAAGTGCCATGTTTATCAGATAGCTCACAAATCATGTACTGAGTAACTTTGAAAATTGTTCGAAAATTCGTCAAAGAATGGCACTGCATTATCTCAAATCGTAATATTCTGAAACTAACGTGTAAAACTCCATCAGAGTATTTTCAACTTTTACTCTTTATTCTAGTTAGCTAAATTAGAGATTTTTTCTTCAAATTTTGGCATTAATTTGAAGAATATTACACTTTGAGGCAGGGCTGGCAAGTTTCTGCCGGTCTGGTTAAAACCAGCGGTTATAACCGATTAAAACCGGCATGGCAGAAACTAGTTTATGCTAGTAAGTGGCAAAAACTGGCAGAAACTAAGAAATAATACCAATAAGAACTTTAACCTTGAATGTTTCACAACTTACACATGTATTTAATATATAAAGAATTTAGTTAAAAAATTAAAATAAAGATTTTGAATGTTATTTAAAGTAGCAAAAAGTTTCAAAATGATCATGTAAATATGTACTTTTGTTCATAGAATAACTTTCTGTCACTCGAAAAATTTTCATTACTTTAATCTGATGCTGTAGAAGAACTACTGATATTATTATTTACGGTTGAATTTCCATTTAAAAGTTTAAAAAAAATGAAAGTTACAAAAAATTCTATGATAATTTAACATCACTTTTCTGAGTATTTTTTAATTAAATAATAGACGGCAATATCTTAAAAATTATCTACTACTATATACAAAGATAAATGTTTCTTGTGAAAAAAATAAGTAAATAATTGTAGTACAAAAATAATCGAAAAAAAAAAATGAAATATCTTGTACCATTATTTTACAATGATATTCTAAGAGCATTCCACAATATAGGATTAATTTTGCTAACCTTTCTTAACCTAGACTGCCTTTTAATTTGTTCTGAATGAAAGAAATGTTAGAAAACATTCTTTCAATACCAGCATTATTTGCTGTTAATGCCATTATTGAGGATGTAAAATTTGAAAAATTCTCACTTTCACTGGTATTTGTTTTTAAAGACAACTAGCCACAGAAGGCAAGACATTTTCTAGCATAAGAAATGTGTTTCTGGAAAAGGAGTCGATTTTCCTATAAGAACCAATATGTAAATTAATATACATATGCCATAAAATTTAGATTAATATCAAAAAACAATTTTCTTGCCTTTTCTTTATGCTCAAATGTCAATTTTGATCCCATATACTTAAGATGAAGTAAATAAGCTAGCACTGCATTAAATGCGATTTGAATCTTACATTTGTAAGTTCCCATGATATTTCCATCATTAAATAAAGTTAAATAAACTCTATGAGCAGCTGCAATAGAACAGTCATGTTTTTTACTTTTATCTAAAACAACAGCAATAGATTTTAACATTTTAAACAAATATTTAATTTCTTTTTAAATCATGATATTTACATTTTTAACAAATGCTATGTCCTTAATATCATTTCATTATTTTCAATCATCTGCAAATAATATAGCTCTGATTTTTGTGAAAGATTCAAAATTATTAAATTCTTATGCAAATTTATTTATTTTTTAATTAAAACTATTCACAATACTTTATTTGTTATTTATCTTGAATAAAATGTATATAAGCAATTTAATACTACTAAAAAAATATCAGATTATATCATGAAATGAATTTATGCCAGTTGTTACTAGTTTCTACCGGTTATAACCACTTTTTGCCACTGGCAGGACAGAAACCATCTTCTGCCGGCAAAAATCCAGCCCTGCTTTGAGTCAACACAGCTACATATTTCAATGGAAATTTAACCTATTTTTTAAATTTCCCAATATGAAATTTATGAGATACTTGTCAAATATGTCATTTATTTCATATATATATGTTTTTTTCTTATTGCAGTTAATAAATTATTAAATGAAATTAGGGATTACTTTATGCATGGCCAACTAGATCTATATGGCTCATCTATTTGAGATCAATGTATAAAGCCTCCCACCAGAGGACTCAGATACCCTGCCCAAGTTATTCTGACCAGTCGTGCAAACCCTGAACCAAAACAATGGCCACGTGCACAGAAATCAGATTGTTCAATACTAATTTGGGCACGGTTTGCGTCATGTGGTCCAATGAAATGATTCAAAGATTGAAGCTGAATTCAGCTTCACTTTTCTGAGGGGGTTTTAGCGAAATGCGCAAGCCGCTATATATATCTAGTTGGCCATGCTTTATGGAGCATCTTGTAATTACTGACGCAAGTTTTTAAAAAGAACATACCTGGTACTTTTTGATAAATTACAGTCGCTTGGATTAATTATGAACTTTTATAGTATGCTGTTAATGGAAACGAGGGTTTCGTCTCTTTTGATGTAAAAAATAAACTTATAAAATGTGGAGAGATAGGAAAAGTACCAGTATTTCTCAACAGCAATCAGGAGCGATATTTAAAAAAGGCAGGTATTGCCTCCATCTGAATTTTAGACCTTTTTTTTCTAAATATTATATTTTTCTTTGATTTCTTTTTTATTAATTGATCATTTTCACTTCTTTTTACCTATATAATAATAGTTCCAAACCATATAAATAATTATAACATTACAAATATATTTTTGATAAAAAATTTACAAAATATCAAAATAAGCGAAGTTAACAGAAAATCTGGATTTATTATAAGTTCAACAAAAGAATTTTGACCCTGCTAGCAAAATCTGAAATGAAGCTTCTAACAACAATGAAACTTTATTGCAAGAAGCTTGTTAATTTAGAGGGAAATACAAAAGAATTCGGCTACAGTACTGTCTATGAGCAATACTTGCTGGAAATGCTTTTTCTATCCAGATATGTGTTTTCAAATTTAAGTTTTGTTTTATATATTAATATTAATTGGTATGTTTAAATTATATAAATCATATACAGAGAATGCGCGGCAAAATTCGTGTTGATCTTTAATACTAATTTCAGTCTCTTTTTTTTCATACATTTATTATTTTTATAGTACTGGTAGTAAAAATATTTTTTTATTCCAGAAAAGAAAATGAAAAATGTGAAGATATCTACATCACTTACAACCCCACGTTTAATTATGGCAGAAAACAAGCCAGTAAATAAGCATTAAAATCCCTTTATTTCTTATGAAAACATCCAAAATCGTTTTTGCCGATATTGAAATAATTGTCAATGTTATGTTGGACTATGAGAAACTCGACAGAAAGTTAAAAAAATTCTTTTATTGTAAATATAAAAATATTACTATGAAAAAAAAATGCATTATTAGCAAAATGTTTTGTCTCTTTACTCTGATAATTCAAAGTTATTACAATGGATCATGTAATAAGTGATTGTAATATAAAATTAATAAATACAAAAAGTAGAATAAAATGAGTATTGAAAACTTATTTTTGTCAAAGGAATTAGTAAATTAAGAGCTAAATCACGAGTGTAATTTTCCATGTAAAAAATTGATATACAGGTAATTCTAAAATGGGCTAATAGTCCAAGAACTGACCGCACAAAACCCTAAGTCATCGTGCACAAGAAAAATTCCTTTATTTTATGAAAGAGTAGTAATAGGAGAATCGAATGATCCATGTCTGTCACCCCTAACAATAGAACCCCATTGTTGATTTTCTCTCCAACTCGGAAACCTGATAGGTTCTGAGAAGAAGAGGCCCCACCAGTGGCCGAGAGGTTCGGACCTCTCAACTGGTAGACGGCAGGTGCTGGGTTCGAACCCAATCGCGGCTGTCAGCCTAACCGTTCGGAGTTTTCCGTGGTTTTCTTCGAACCTTGCGTAAATACGGGTTAGGTTCCCTTAGAAAGACCCCCACGGAGGGCATTCCCCCTGGTTCTATATCCCTAGCGCAGATAATCGGACGACAAAAATCCACCAATCTGAGAAGAAGAGTGCATGAGCTTATCGCGCTTTTGGCTTACTTTTTTTTATTGCTGATACATAGTTAATTTCTAATAACATAGCTAAAAACATAGCTTTTTTAACAAAGTTAAAAAATATTATTGATTAGATTAGAGGTCTACACGGGCCCGGGCCGGGCCGGCGGAATCGTTTCGAATTTTCGAACAGGCTGGGCCGGCAGATTTAGAATAGTTTTTTCAATGGGCCGGGCCGGCAAAAAAATTGAACGGGCCAGATGGGCCGGGCCGATAAAAAATTTTAGGTCCTGCCGGCCCGTTCTGAAGATTTAAGCAGAAACGATAAAACATGAGCGATTTTCAATGAAAATGGTTTTAACGATAATAAGTATAAGTGTGCGTCACGAGCCATACTAGTTTGAAAGCATCAATATAAAAATGTACAGGTTAGAGATCGGTATCGGAAAATTACATTGTGTGTAACCCGTTTTAATATTTTTTTAGCTGACTCATGCCGAGGCGAGCTTGCATTATTTTCTACATATAGACTGGCCGGACCAGAATTAGACTTAATTGTCCTCAAGATCTGAAGGGTAGAAAACATGATTTGAAAAATTATTAACAGTAATTTAATTTATTTTGTAAAATTATTAAAGAGCTTATGTTAACTTAATCTTTGGATATACAAGGTGAGTCATAAATATCGAAACAATAGGCTATCTCCTCAAATATTGCCTCTAGACCCATACTTCCAATCGTAAAAATTCATAAAAAAAGGTGAAATTTCTGATAAGATAAGTTGCAGTTCCATGGGGGGTCTATTTAAAAAAATACAAAATTAAATTTTTATACGACCCCCGTAGGGCAAATTTCCCAATTAGGAAATTATTCCTTATTTATTCCTAAATTGAACAAAACAAATTTCATCTCTGTATCCAAAAATCCCACAGAGATATTAAATCCCAAAATCCTCAAAAATTCCTGACTTACACTGCTTTTCCCTGCCTCTAAACTGTGATTTCTTGACTCAATTTCAACGCTTGTTAGGGAACATTTACAGATTGCAATTTAATAAAAATCGGTTTAAGATAGCGCTTTTTCTTTGGACATAAAAGCAGCGTATTTGGCAGCGTATAGTTTTTACGCTAAATTGGTATACCAGACGTCTGCCCGGGTCAAAATATCTAGGTCAGGTGCCAAACCGACCCATAAGGGGAAAAGTTCGGCGTGGCCTGAACAAAATGTCAACATCATAACCCGGACTTGTCTGGAAAATAGTTTAAATTATAGCCCGGTTCAGTCGCAAATTTCTACATAGTTTTTACTTACCCATCATAGTATATAGTAGTATATCATACGTAGTATAGGGTAAGTCTTGCAATCGTTTTGAAAATCGAAAAAAAATTTTTGACGGATTTACACGTTTTAGATAGTGGAGATTCCGAAAAACATATTTTTAGAAAAAAAAAAATTTGCCGTCCGTCTGTCTGTCTGTCCGTCTGTCTGTCAGTCTGTCTGTCTGTAAACGCTCTATCTCCCGAACAAATAGAGATAGAGACTTGAAATTTTGTATGTAGTTAGTATGTAAGAATGGGACGAACCCTATTTAATATCAGCAACCTCGATTATCCGGAACTATTTTTTTCGGACTCTCGAAAAATTCGTTCTGATGAAAGGTATATAAAAATTTTCGAATTTTTTGTTCTAAGGAATGGACGTAAAAGGCAATAAAATAACACACATTTTGCATACAGAATGAAGTCGATCGGATTATTAGTTGCCGAGATATTTGTAATCTTGTTTTCCACATTCTTCGATTTTTCATGACCCCGTATTTCATTCAAATTTCAATTCAGAAGTATATTTTAATTGGAAATGAGACGCTTAATCCGACGCAGTTAATTGTTAGTTAATAGAATTATTATTTTTGGAGTTATAAGGATGTTTCTTTTACGCAGTTCGGTACTACTTGAGTAGTTTGGCGTTCTATATAATTTGTCGAAATTGGTACATCAGCAGTTCTTTAATATAGCACTACTATGTATATTAACAATATTTAAATTTTGTTTATGAATTGCAATACATTGTATAAATATATTCACATGTTTTATTTTCATATACATATCCATGATGGGTAAGTATTACGGTGGCCCCCAACGACTAGTTTAATTCGGGGTGGGCAAAAAATGTTTCATATGGAGGAGTTCTGACCAAAAAATTCTTTTATAGCTTTTCGGTTTTTTTTATTATTATTTATACTTTTTAATATTAAATAAGCGCCAAAGGCTGTAATATATTTATTTTATCAATGAATCTCTATTTATATGTAAATGTTTCACTTATATTTTAATATCGTTAATCCATATCCCATGCTTTGGAGACTCTGAAAAATGTTATACACTAAAACTTTTTAAGACGGAATCATATAGGAAAGAAAAATTCGTTATAGACAGATGCTCTCCCTAGAAGAAGTAATTGGAGCTTTTTTTTTTTTTTTTTTTTTTTTCTAGTTTTTATTGCATTTATTTTGCATGGATCAACATATTTTCCGTTTAAGATAAAATTCCGTCATAGGCAGATTTTTTTTTCACTGGTTTTATTGTATTTAATTTTTTTAGCCTTTGAATAATCTATTTAAAAAAATGAATTTTAAAGGTTTTTTTTTTTTTTTTTTTTTTGTAAAATATGTTTTTTGTAAAAAATTCGATTGAGCCGAATTTTATTTATTTTATGCACGTATTAAGTCAGTCAGAGACAGTGATTTTAATACGGGTTTTGTCGAGACCGGGTTTGAAAATTTCATCCAGAGTACACCTAAATTGAAGGAAGTAGTCCCCTCCTTTATGAAAAGTACGCTAGGCCCGGCCTGGCGGGTCTTCAGAAAAAAGTAACATCTCGATCCTGGCCCTACCTGGGCCCAGAATACAGATTTTTTAACATCCTCTGGAGAACGATAAAAAGCCTGAAATTGTCAGAGGTAAATTTTAAAAGAAAAAAAAAAGACTTAATCTGCATTTTAGAAAAAGCATTTTTTTAAATAACTGACGGACATTTAAACAATACACTTCGTTTTTCTGCATAATGAATTTTTTATCCTCTATTTCTTGTCTTTAAATTATTAAATGTTAAGAATTTTTTTAAAGAAAAAAGACGTCATATTTTATTTTCTTACATTAGTTTTGTTTAGGCAAATTTGAAAAAATGTTTACTTTTGAAAAAATGTTTACTTTTGAAAAAATGTTTGCTTTTGAAAATATGATTTTTTAAAAAAGTTATATTATTTTTTCAATAAACATTTTTAATAGTTTTAAAATTAATATAAAAAAAAACAACCTTGGAACAAAACTAAAATCGGATTTTCATCTTTAATTAAATGGAAAGAAATTGAAATCCGATAAATAATGTTACGAGTTATAACGATTTTTGATTGTCCCATTTAAACCAGTACTAACCACATGAAACCATTTAAACCAGTACTAACCACATGAAACTTTTATAAATTGTATGAGATATTTTAGAATATGATTTTCTTAGCAAATTATAAGGCTAATCATCACAAAAAAGAAAAAAATCAAAATTCTAACTCAAGAAATAGATTTTTTACGAATTGAATTGCGCGCATTTCAATTTGTGTCTAATCCCTTAAAACCTGATGAATTTTTTAAACAGCTATAACTTTGCGAATTTTGGAGATATGAAGATGCAACTTTTTGTGTCTTATTCAGGACTGAATAAGGAAAGTTTTCCTAATTGGAATTTTTGTCCTACGGGGGCTGTATACAAATTTAATTTTCGTAATTTTTCAACTAGACTCCTCATGGAGTCGCAATTTATTTTATCAAAAATTTCACATTTTTTTATGAATTTTTGCAATTGGAAGAATGGGTCTAAGGGCAATATTTAAGGAGATAGCCTATTGTTTCGATATTTATGACTCACCCTGTATACATCTTGATGATTTTTAAATTAATTTCTCAATAATACGAAAGTTTGACCCGTTTTCTGATTAATTTCAAATTGCAAAAGTATAAAAGTGATAAGCCTAACTATTGAAGGGATTTGGAATCGAATAGCGTTTTTCATTTTTGGTAAATAAAATACTTGTGTAACCTTGTTGAAATATAATAGTTTCTCAAATGATTGCAGGTTTTTCTCCCTACCCATGCTATCGCTTCCGGAAATTCTATTCAAAACGCTAATTATGACAGTATTTTATTGCATGCAGTATTCTTAAATTGCTTGTATCAAAAAATGGATAACGCCATTCGATTATATAGTTTCTGAATAAAGATACCTGCTAATTTTATGCGTTTTTGAGGGAAAAAATGAATTTAGAAAGGTATCAGAAAGGAGCTTCTTTGAATTTAAGAATGAATTTGGATTTGAAATCTCTAATAAAATGATATAGAAATATTTTTATAAATCTTCTTTTATTAAACAGCTTTAAAAGTAACGATGTTTTTAGCTTTCTTTCATTTTTCTTTTATTGTAAGCCATATTATTTTTTTTTAATGAATCTTTATTCGAATATTGAAAGCCTAAGAATCTAAGTAATCATTAATGTTGTTAATGTTTATTTCGTGTAAAATATACTGTAAAATCATTCCATAGAATGCAGTATTCTTTAAAGGAATCTTAATTATATAATAGAAATCTGAATTTTTTGGAAATCGTAGAAATTGTAACGGGCCGGGCCTGTTTTCATTGATTTCGGTACGGGCGGGGCTTAAATATAAAAATTTAAACGGGCCGGTCCCAGGCCTGGAAATTCCGGCCCGTGCAGACCTCTAAATTAGATGCATAATCTTACTTAGAGTTGTGGATGTAGAATTATATGCAACAACTTCTTGATTGACATGTTATTAGAATTTAATATTACAGATTGAAAATTTAATACATCCCAAATTTAGACGATATATATATTGTGTGTGTGATTGTAATTGCAATTAATAAGAAAGTAAAAACGAACTTAAAAAGTTTAAAAAAACAAAATTCTTTTTATCTCCTTTTGTTTTTGAGGAAAGAAATAAATCTCTGATTTTTATAACATATAATTAAATAATTAATTGGTAAGAGAATTATATATAAAAGAAATGCGTTTTAATTGAATGTGTTAAATAATTTATAAACTTCCGTAATTTTTAGTAATTCTGTTTTTGAAAATTCTATTTAACTCGTTTCAATTTTTACTTACAGCATGTTAACTGATCCATTTTTTTCCCCAAATTCAATACGAGAATAAGTAAAAAGTATGTTTGATGAATAATTTTGAAATTTTAGTAATTTTTAATATTTTTAGAGTTGAAATCAGGCACTTTTCTGAAGGGAGAATTTTCAAAGCTTCAGAGAGGATTATGTACTTAAACAATATTAATAAGCTTTAAGGGTGTATTTCGATTCAAACTGCTTATTTTCCGATTTATTTTTAAATTAATTTTTGCTCTCATATGCATCAAACTGACAAATTTTCTTATTTAGAAAGTACACAAGATTCCGTGATTGTCGATTCTTTAATGTTTAAAATATTGCAAAAAAAAAAGCAATCAAAAACGGCATTTTGAACCGAAATTGTCGAAGCGGAAAATCTGGGAACGAAAAAAAAAGGTCATACTGAGAAGGTAATTGTTTATAAATCAAATTCTAATGAACTGGGCGTAAAATGACATCACAGGGCACCTGATAAGTCTCTTTGAAAATTCCCTCAGCAAGTTTCACGTTTTTACTTTTTAAAACGTGTCTGAAATTGTATCAGAAAATTTTAAGCTGTTGAAGGTCGAAAGGCGTTTTTTCGAATACACCCTTAAATTAACAATCTTCGTAAGGTATCCCCACACACACACACACATGCACACACGCACGCATTAAGGCTACCTCCTGAATTTATTAAGTACTTTTATTTTTAAATATTTTTAAAATATGCTATTTACGTTAAAGAGAAATAAAATCTTGTGAGCTACAATAAAACAGTTATGGAAAGTGTTGAAAAGTTAGATTGGCGTAATGCAGGCTGGAATGGAGCTTGAGAAGGGGACTTTTATATTTTTAATTTGAATTTGATATTAGAATGATTATTTAGTAGAAATTAGGATTTAAAGAAAATGCCACCCCCATTTTTTATTAATTTTTTAACTTGCAGGTATGTTTCATGCCATTTGAAAAATATTGATTATTTAAAAAATGTGTATGGAAAAAGGTGGTACTAAATTTTAAATGTAGTCTATGTGTCTGTGCCCTATTATTGATTGTATAGTATTTCAGTTTATGTAATTTTATTCTTTTTAATAGAGAGTGGGGGAGAGTGAAGTGGTATGGTACAGTGATTTTTTTCCTTAATGTAACAATCTAAAATTTTCACAAATCACATATAAGATGAATCAAGGGTACTTCAATTTTCAATTGAAAACACTAGCTGATCTGTATAATCTTGCAGTTGTATAACGAAAAAGATCATTTCAAACATCAAAAGTAAATTTGCTTCCTATACATTTTATGCTTTCTGTATATTAATGCCTTGTTTATGTGTAAATGTAATAGTTTTCCTATTTATAGAACATTGTACTATATATTATCAATAATTTGAATTATGCCTACAAGTATAGAATTTTTGTTCATACTAGAAGTTTAACATAGAAGAACGTAGAGGAAGGAATGAAACAAGTGTAATTCCTTACTTTTTAAAGCCCCGCCAGTGGCCGAGAAGTTCTGACCTCTTAATCAGTAGACGGCAGGTGCTGAGTTCGACCCCAATCGCGGCCGTCGGCCTCATCGTTCGGAGTTTTCCGTGGTTTTCTTCGAGCCTGGGATTTCCTTGTGTGAATACGGATTAGGTTCCCTTTAAAAGACCCCCACGGGAAGTCACCCCATTCCCTTATGGGCCTCTATCCCTCGCGTAGATAATTGGCCATCATAAAATAAAAAAAAAACCGAAAACCTTATTTTTAATAAGATAAATGACTAATATGCGAATATTTTTAAAAGGTAATTTTATGGTGCAACTGTCCTATATATATTTAGGTAATATAATTATTATAAGATTGGAGATTGTTTATTTATTTCAAAGTATAAATAAATCGAACTAATGATTTTTTAATGTCATCTCTGACTGATAATCCTGAATTTTTCTTCCAGTGAAGAATATACTGCAGTTTTATATTATAGCTCACATTATCAATCTAAAATCTTTGTTAGATTAATATATAACCGACATTAGTGTCTTATCATACATTGTTTTATAGCTGTCCTATACACTCTGTTAATAGAAAAGTATGGGTCACATTTTGAAATTTACAATTTATTTAATTATAAAATTGTTTCAAAAAATTATGTCTCTATATTGTTCAAGGACATTAGAAAATATTTTGCTTTCTATTCTATAAATCGAATTTTTTGCTTTTGTGTCAAACAAAGCTGATTTTCTTATTTTTGTAAAAAGAGTCCCATTCCTCCCTACTCTCTCCTGTTTAGAATTTTTTTTTTTTTTTTTTTTTTTTTTTTTTTTTAAGAAATGCAGACAGAAAATAATTTTTATATTTTCCATCAGGTAAAAAGTAATAATTATTACTGAAATAAAGTATTGCATTTTTAAAAACTTCTAAACTTTTAAATTATAAAGAAAATTTTTTATAGATAAAGTAATCTTCAAAAACTCTGAGAAAATGGAGATTTAAAACTAATTTTAATCACCATGAAAAGGCAGCTTTATTATCTATACTGGCCCTTACACTATACAAATATGTAATACTTATTTTTCCTAAATGAAATGATAAAAATAATTCATGGCTGAATTATGCAAACTTTTGCTTAAAAAAAAAAAAAAAAAAAAAAAGAAAAGAAAGAAAGAAAAAAGAAAAACTTAGTTTAGGTTAATATTTATTTTAAGAAAATTGCATTGAGCTGTTTTTTATCATATAAGACATTCACCTTCATTTAAAATTTTTACCTCACATTTAAAAAAAATAGTAACTTTTCTTTTGTCAAATTAGTAAATCAAAAATAATAAACAAAGAAATTCAGGAAGCAAACAAACAAAAAAGGAGGGTGGAAGAGGTAGAAAAAAAGTTCTCATGTCGCAGAATACATGAGTAATTTTTATGTAATTAAAACTCAATTTATATTTCAAAATATTAAGTAATATAAGGAATAAACATTAATAATCTAAATGAGGATAGTAATTTAATAACATGAAATAAAATAATAGGCTACTGCTTTAAATATCTTATACTATAATGCGAGCAAAAATTGTGTGTGTGTGTGTGGGGGGGGGTAAATTTTATCTCAAAAACGGCTCTAACGATTTTCGCAAAAATTTGGATTTTACCATTTTCGGGCACGAGAAGACCATTGGGCTAGGTCACATGTTCGAGAAAATTCGATTATTGGGTCGTTTTGGGTCATAATGGGTCAGGATTAAGCTATTTATATCTAGCGAACAGCTGGATCGATTTTAAGGAAATTTTGTATCCAATCGTTTTTTGGCACGAGAAAACTATTGGGCTGGGTCACATGTTCGAAAAATTTCGATTAGTGGGTCATTTTTGGGTCATTATGGGTCAAGCCATTTTTATCTAAAAAACGGCTCTAACGATTTTGACCAAATTTTACATTTTATCGTTTTGGATTACCAGAAGACCATTGGGTTAGGTAACATGTTCGAGAAAATTCGGTTAGTGGGTAATTTTTGGGGTCACTGTGGGTCATGCTATTTTTATCTAGAGATTTTTTCACGCAATTTTGACTAAAAATTGCATTCTATTTGTTTTCGGGCACGAGAAAAACATTGGGCTAGGTTACATGCTCGAGAAAAAATTTTAATGGGTCGTATTGGGTCATTAAGTGTCTGGGTCAAGCTATTTATATTTAAAGAACGACAGAATCAATTTAATCGAAATTTCGCCTGTAATAGTTTTTTGACACGAGAAAGCTAATGGGCTAAGTCACATGATTGAAGGATTTCGATAATAAGAGTCATTTGTGGGTCATGATGGGTCATAATGGGTCATGGTCAAGCTATATCTAAAGAACAGGTGGATCGATTTTAACGAAATTTTGTATACAACATTTTTTTGGCACGAGAAAACTATTGGGCTAGGTCTCATGTTCGGCAAATTTCGATTACTGGGTCATTTTGGGTCATAAAAGGTCTGGGTCAAGCTATTTATATGTAAACTACGACAGTATCAAATTTAATGAAATTTTGTATGTAAGTTTTTGGACACGAGAAAATTAATGGGCTATCTCACATGTTTGAAAGATTTCGATTATAAGAGGTTATGGGTCATTATATTATGAGTCATGATGGGTCATAATGTGTCATGTCAAGCTATATCTAAAGAACACGTGGATCAGTTTTAACGAAATTTTGTATACAACATTTTTTGGCACGAGAAAATCATTGAGCTAGGTCACATGATCGAGAAATTTCGATTAATGGGTCATAAAGGGTCATAAAGGGTCTGGGTCAAGTTATTTATATTTAAAGAACGGCAGGATCGAGTTTAAGGGGACAAGGGACCTTGAAATCCTTAAAAATATTTTTTTTTATTTTTTGTAAATTTTACCTAAATATTATTCAAGGGTACATTATATGCATTATAACATGCATTTATCACAAAAAAAAAAAAAAAAAAAATTATTTTTGACAAAAAAATGGCATTTTACGCAGCGTCTTCGAAATCTTCGAAATGCGGACTGCGCATTCCATATCAATGAAAATCCCCAATATTTTTTATGAAAGTTTGTTTTATATATATAAACAAAATTGTGCATCGAATTTTAAATATTTGAATTTAAAAGTTTAAAAAAAAAAAAATTGAAATTTTGAAATTTTTTCGAAAATTTTTTCAAAATTTTCAATTTTTTTTTTTTTTTTTACTTCTTAAAATTCAAATATGTAAAAATCGATGCTTTATTTTGTTTATATATATAAAACATACTTTCCAAAAAAATATTGGGGATTTTCATAGATATGGAAAGCGCAGGGGGGCATTTCGAAGATTTCGAAGACGCTGCGTAAAATTCCATTTTTTTCTCAAAAATAATATTTTTTTTAAAATATTTTTGTGATAAATGCATGCCATAATGCATATAATGCACCCTTGAATAATATTTAAGATGAAATTTACAAAAAATAAAAAAAAAATTGAAAAAATTTGAAAATTTTGAGAAAAATTTCAAAATTTCAATTTCTTTTTTTTTTTTTTTTTACTTTTAAATTCAAATATTCAAAATTGGATGCACAATTTTGTTTATATATATAAAACAAACTTTCATAAAAAATATTGGGGATTTTCATTGATATGGAATGCGCAGTCCGCATTTCGAAGATTTCGAAGACGCTGCGTAAAATGCCATTTTTTTGTCAAAAATAATTTTTTTTTGCATTTTTTTGTGATAAATGCATGTTATAATGCATATAATGTACCCTTGAATAATATTTAGGTGAAATTTACAAAAAATAAAAAAAATTATTTTTATGGATTTCAAGGTCCCTTGTCCCCTTAACGAAATTTTGAGTGTAACAATATTTATACACGAGAAAACTAATGGGCTAAGTCACATGTTCGAGAGATTTCGATTATAAGGGTCATTTGTGGGTCATGATGGGTCATGGTCAAGCTATATCTAAAGAATGGGTGAATCGATTTTAACGAAATTTTGTATACAGCATATTTTTGGCACGAGAAAATCATTGGGCTATGTCACATGTTCGAGAAATTTCGATCAATGGGTCACTTTTGGGTTATTCTAATTTTATCTAGACAATGTCTCGCGCAAATTTGACTGAATTTTATATTCTATCGTTTTCGGACACAAGAAAATCATTGGGTTAGGTCAGATGTTTCAGAAAACTCAATTAATGAGTCATTTTGGGTCATAATGGGTCAAGGTCAAACTATTTATACCTAAAAATTGGCTCAATCGATTTTATCTAAATTTTGTATTTAACGTTTTTCGGCACGCAAAAATTAATGAACTAAGTCACATTTTCGAGAGATTTCGATATAAGGGTCATTTGTGGGTCATGCTAATTTTATCTAGAAAATTGTTCTCACCATTTTCAGTATATTTTCTATTATATCGTTTTCGGGCAAAAGAAAACCATTGAGATAGGACACATGCACGTAACAATTCAGTTAGTGGGTCGTTTTAGGTCTTAATGGGTTCGGGTCATTCTAATTATATATAACAACGACTCAGTCAATTTTACCTAAATTTTGCAATGGAACGTCTTTTGTCACGAGAAGACTATTGAGCTGAGTTGCATATTAAACAAAATTATATTAGTGGGTCATATCGCTTCATTGCTGAATGCTGTCATGCTAATTTTACTTAAGAAATGGCTTAAACGATTTTGATTCATTTTATACTCTACTGTTTTTGATTACCTGAAGACCACTGAGCTAAGTCACATGTTTGATCATATGTGATTAGTGGATCATTTGGGTAAAAAAGGGTCAGGATCACGAGACTATGGCAAAAGCCAATAAGTTGACGATATTTGACAAAATACTGACGAAATTTGGCCGAAAAATCGACTATTAAGGTTACGAAACCAAAACACATATTTGGCGCCAAATGAAAGAACGTGTCCAAATTTGGTTATATCTGGCAAAAAATATTGTCTTTCAGAATGTGAAGAAATTTCTTATACATTCTTAATAGTCTTCGAAATGCATAGTTAAACTAATCAGAGTCGAGCTATAAAAGTGATTTGGATTGATGTCCTTTCTTTGTAAATTTTAAAATAAAGTAAAATTTATGAACATGTGCATACAAACATAGTTGATTGTTTTTATAAATAATACTATTATTAATAACATGTTTTACAGTAATAATACTATATCGAGTTGAACACAAAGTTAATTTTGACCGAGCTGAGCTCGGTCACCCCTGCTAGTCAATATTTTAATTAGGATACATACATTATTAACACTGAAATAATAAAAACTAATTTCACTGAATTATACAATATATGCTAAACGATATATGCTATATTGCATAAAAGTGAACTTTATTTATTTATTTATTTTATATACGATAGAAATACTAAATCCATATTTATAAAATATTTTGTAAAAGTTAATGGAAAGTTTTCACTTAAGATTTCAATTACATCCAACGGCAAATAATTGCATGTTGTATCTAATAATTGTTTGTAAAAATTTAATGAAATAAAAAACATTATAATAAAAGTTATATTAACTATATTGTACACACATATTTTATTATTTTAATTTAATAATATTATTTCATCGCAACTTATTTCACCATTGTCCCGTTAACTATCAGTTGAGAGCAAAATTCGGCTCATAATTTAGCAAAAAATGGAAAACGTTTTCTATTACATAGAATCTGAAGAACACAACCTATTCATTTTATGAATTTCTGAACTAAAATGAATTAAAACTTGTGTCATAAAGTTGCCCCTTGAGAACAGCTTTATTCTCCTAAAAGTCAAATCCATTGAAAATGTTTCATATTTCATCAATTTCGCTTTTTTTTTTTCTTTTCTTTTATCAGCCCGGCTTGTTTGAAAAATTATCTTAATTCTGCTTTTATTCCGTGCTTTGGCGGAGCTTCGTTCTCTGACAGCCAAAGGGGAAAAAAGGCAGCAAGACACGAAATCGCCAAACATGTCCCCTAAAATTTCACACTCCACTCCTCTTGACCTTTGGGATAATTAGTGCGAGCTGGGTAAATTTTTACGCTCTTTCATACAATAAAGGAATTTTTCTTGTTAGGATGAGCGAAGCGAATCCTCTACTAGCCCACTCAAATTACATTTTGTCGTACGCTTTATGAAAAATCTATTCAGTATTTTGACTTGAAGTTAAACATAAGAATAAATTATGATATGTAGATTTGCAGAATGTTATTTTTTTTACAGAATAACCTTTAAAAATTATTATTTTAATAATTAATTTATTCTACATGTTTTTCTATTATGGACGCATTTTTGCAAATAAAAAATTGAACGCGTATCTTTTTATTTTCAGAATGAAAATAAACCATGGGGTTAGTAATTATTGATAGAATCATGATTAATTAATTAAATAAAATGTATTTTCATTATTCCGCCAAAATCGTTTGCAAATAAAAAATTGAACCTGTATCTTTTTATTTTAAGAAGGAAAATAAACTATGGGGTTAGTAGTTATAGGTAGAATCATGATTAATATATTAAATAAAATATATTTTCATTATTCTGCCAAAATTATTTACGCATTTTATACTTACGGATTTTAAAAGAATTATATTATGATTTATTTATTTAGGTATTTACTTTGGTAAAGTGGCAACAAAAAGAATCATAAACAAATAAAATTAATTCTTATATTTGGTATTTAAAGTGAATATTTTGTTAAATTTGGTAAGTTTCTTATGTCTGGTATTCGAAATGAGAGCTTAAAGAATAACTTAAGAATATTTTAATTGATTGAAGAATAATTTAATTCAACCAAATTAAATATATTAACTACGTTTATAAATAATTTCTGGAATGTATTAGTAATTTAAAAATGTCGAGAAAAAGAACACTTATTGGCCAGAACGAACGCCGTTACTGGCCATTGGAAAATGTAAAAACCTCTTTAAAACTTTTAGTTAAAAATTAAAAAAAAAAAAAATTTTATTTATACCAGCCTTATATCATAAATAAAAAATTCCGAGGAAATTCTTAGTTATTTGGCTGAATTTACATTTCTAAAATTTAAATGCGCCAAAACATGAGATAACGTTTTTGCTTAATAAAGATGCAAAAATAATATAAAAAAGTAATGTTTCTTTCAAATATTTATCTTATGAAATAATGCTTCGCGAATCCAAACAAAGCACGGCTTTTGCTAGTGCTCGAAGACTTGGGATTTTGTGCGGTCGGCTCTTGGACTATAAAGGTTTTAAAATTCAATAACAAGTAAAGAGGGATCCATGCAGTGGTGTAGTCGTAAATAAACCTGAGGATACACGCTCCAAGCAGAGGGTATAACGTTCAAGGTAAAGAATATATCCTAGAGTGTATATACTATAGCTTTCTTGAAAAAGAGACTCCACTACATCCCTGGATCCATAGTGAAATTTTTCTTGCAGGAAAATAATGAGTAAAGTTGGCAATTACATTATTAGTCTTCCTTGTTTTAGTTTCAAGTATTATCGTTAAATGGCATTCCTTTGTCTCAGAATGGTCAAACTAATGTATAAAAATGGGTTGAAATTCACGCAGCTTTTAACTTTTATTCTGTTTAGCACGTAATGAAAAAAAAATGTTCTTTGAAAATGAAAGTTTGTATTGCACAGTATTGCAGTTGAAACAAAAGAGCGCCATATATTGGTTATATTAGAAACTAAAAAAGGCAGTTTACTAAAGAAATTTTTGGTTTATCATATTACTTTCCGCCAAGAATAAGTTCGATGGCTTTCATCGCTTACGTGTTATTGAATTTTTAAAACATTTAGGGTAATCTATATATCGTTTCATTATTTTCAATGCCTTTTGAACCACTTACAACTTTTTAAGTGTAATTTTGAGCATCTTATAACGCCTTGATGAACATCTAAAATATCCAAATTTGAATCCTCAATGTAATAAAATATAATTTACATTAATTGCATTCAATATATACGTATATTACGAGAAGTTTCATTATTTTGAATGCCTTTTGCTTTTGAACCACTTATAACTTTTTAAATGTTATTTTCAGCATCTTATAACGCCCTGATGAACATCTAAAATATCCAAATTTGGATCATCAATATACTGAATGTAATCAAATAC
This sequence comes from Maratus speculifer, assembly GCA_964019185.1. Lineage (NCBI taxonomy): Eukaryota > Metazoa > Arthropoda > Arachnida > Araneae > Salticidae > Maratus > Maratus speculifer. The sequence goes on from OZ025292.1 coordinate 116,456,417, forward strand.
AATTTACACCAATTATATACAGCGTATAACACTTCAAGAAAAGCAAACATATATATTATGAAATCCAATTTTGAATTGATCTGTACATAATAATAATAATAACAATTATTATTATTATTATTATTATTATTTTCATTCTTAAACTGGTATACAAACTAATTTAAGTGGCTTAACATTTCCCATTAGTTTTGAAGTACATGTATTTTTTTTAAGTCTAATACATCAAATATATTTATATAAATGTATGACAATAATTACACCTCCATGTAATCATACTCCCCTTCCCCCACAAGCGTACAAAAGGGAATAAAAACATTTTATTAAATTACTTCTAAAGGTTTTCTTCAATCATTTCTACAACGTGTGATATAATCAGCTGCGTTTAAAATAAAGCGAGACTTGTAAGAAAATGAAAAAGTTGTCATTTTATGACATGGAATTTCAGCTTCGCGCATTCTTATCGGGAAAAAAAAAAAAAAAAAAAAAGATTTTGTAAAAGTTTGTTTTTTTTCAATGTTTTTTATAGAATATTTTCTTTGAAAAAAGAAATAACAGCAGACATTTCTGGAAATAATTGTTTTCTCTCGACAGTTTATTTCCTTTGTTTATTTTAAACTAGAGAACAATCATAAATTGAAGAAGAGTGAAGAAACCAGAAAAAATAAACAAAGGTAAAAATAATTTTGTCTCTGTCCTAAAAAGAAGTAACTAAGGCAATCGCTAAAACAGACAAGGAATTTTTTATGACCGAAGGTTCCCTAAAAAGGATTCTCATGTTTTTCTCCCCCAACGGAAAATATGATGGTCACATTAACGAAATCCGTTATATGAACAAATGCGTGAAACTTAAATTATCATTTATATCATGAAAAATAGCACAAGGTTTTTCTGTTTCCTCTAAAAGGTGGATATGATAAATTATAATCAATTCCATTCTCAAAACAGTTCTTCGTAGTTTTCAGGTACTTGAAAATTAGTTTAAATTGAAAATATTACACAGTTATTTGAAAGATCAATGCTTTTACCGGAAAACAGGAAACATTGTCCAATTGCTTTCTATCGGAATAAAAATATATGGTAATCATACTTACGAATGAAAGAGACTTCGTTTCATGGTTATGAGGAAGGCCACAGCATGAACAGAGTTCATGATGATAAGTTTATAGAATCATTAATGTTATTTTCTTATAAAAATCGATAATAACTCGCGCAGAATAAAAGACTAGAAATTTGCAAAACTTGGACTAATGCTGGATTGACAAAAAACAAAAGAAAATATTCATTTCCCGTTAAATCTCTAAACAAAATAACAATAAATAAACGTTCCAATAATAAAATATTCTGATGGCGCCGTTTCCTGATTGGCATCGCACCAACGTTCGCGCCCATATCGAGCATAAATCTTCAAATATGTATTACAAATTTTCTTTTTAATAACATTCTAATGCTACAAAAGGTAATAAATAAATAAATGAAATTTTAAAAAATATAAACACGCTTTTCGTTTCGAATTCATTTTGATCAAATAACATTAAAATGACTTTATGAAACAAGCAATATTTTAGAAGGAAAAAAGTTATTTTTACTTTTACTATACTTGAATAATTAAAATTGTCAGTTTCAGAAAAAATGAGCATGAGGCTGTTTTAATACAAAGACTGATATAAAAATCGAGCCCGTGTCGGACCCAAGGCTCACCTCTAGTATTCATTTTTGATGTAAGCTATTAAAATATAGACTACTTTTCCATAAAATTAATAAAATATGAATTCATTTTCTTTCAGTTTGGAATCAGGTCGAATATAACGTATAACAGCAATTGTAAAACCAAAACTAGAATATGTACTACAACTTCAAAATTTTTATTTCTCTTAAAAATTGTTCTTAAATTTCAGTAATGAAGTAATTTTACACCGCTCAAAAGTTTTATTGCAATTTTCACTGTCAAAATGTAACGGCAATGTTCAATTATTCTGTCATAATCTGATAACTGTAATTGTAAAACCAAAACTAGAATATCAACTACAATTTCAACTTTGTTTTGCTTTCAGTTTTTTTTATTACTAGGGGGGCTCATACGCTCGCCAACCCCCCGCGTAATCGCTTCGCGATTCCAAGTTTTGGGCTACCCCTGCTTGCTGCGCTTGCCAATACCCCATGATATGAATAAGCAGTTGCAGACCTTTCAAATGATGTGTCACACAACTGGTGTTGTAAAGAAATTAAAAATGTGCCCTCGCTGGGGGGGAAGATGGGGGATGACGCACAAGAGATCCATAATATGAATAAGCAGTTGCAGACCTTTCAAATGAAGTGTCACAAGAGTGGTGTTGTAAAGAAATTAAAAATGTGCCCCCCCCCTGGGGGGCAAAGTGGAGGGTGACAAACAAGATATCCATAATATGAATAAGCAGTTGCAGACCTTTCAAATGATGCGTCACACGACTGGTGTTGTAAAGAAATTAAAAATGTGCCCCCCTGGGGGGCGCAGAGTGGGGGGGGATGACACACAAAACATCCATAATTCGAATAAGCAGTTGCAGACCTTTTGAATGATATGTCACACGACTGGCGTTGTAAAGAAACTAAAAATGTGCCCCCCTGGGGGAGCAGAGTGGGGGGTGACACACAAGACATCCATAATATGAATAAGCAGTTGCAGACCTTTCAAATGAAGTGTCACAAGAGTGGTGTTGTAAAGAAATTAAAAATGTGCCCCCCCTGGGGGGCAGAGTGGAGGATGGCACAGAAGATATCTATAATATGAATAAGTAGTTGCAGCCCTTTCAAATGATGTGCCACACGACTGGTTTTGTAAAGCAATTAAAAATGTGCCCCCCCTGGGGGGGCAGAGTGGGGGGAAAACACACAAAACATCCATAATATGAATAAGCAGTTGCAGACCTTTCAAATGATGTGTCACACCACTGGTGTTGTAAAGAAATGAAAAATGTGCCCCCCCCCCCTGGGGGCCAGAGTGGAAGGTGACACACAAGATATCCATATGAATAAGCAGTTGCAGACCTTTCAAATGATGTTTCACACGACTGGTGTTGTAAAGAAATTAAAAATGTGCCCCCCTGGGGGGAGGCAGAGTCGGGGGTGCCACATAGAACATCCATAATATGAATAAGCAGTTGCAGACCTTTCAAATGATGTTTCACACGACTGGTGTTGTAAAGAAATTAAAAATGTGCCCCCCTGGGGGGGGCAGAGTGGGGTGTGACACGCAAGTCATCCATAATATGAATAAGTAGTTGCAGACCTTTCAAATGATGTTTCACACGACTGGTGTTGTAAAGAAATTAAAAATGTGCCCCCCTGGGGGGGCAGAGTGGGGTGTGACACGCAAGTCATCCATAACATGAATAAGCAGTTGCAGACCTTTCAAATGATGTGTCACACGGCTGGTGTTTTCTTTCAGTTTGGAAATCAGGTCGAATATAACGTATAACAGCAATTGTAAAACCAAAACTAGAATATGTACTACAACTTCAAAATTTTTATTTCTCTTAAAAATTGTTCTTAAATTTCAGTAATGAAGTAATTTTACACCGCTCAAAAGTTTTATCGCAATTTTCACTGTCAAAATGTAACGGCAATGTTCAATTATTCTGTCATAATCTGATAACTGTAATTGTAAAACCAAAACTAGAATATCAATTACAATTTCAACTTTGTTTTGCTTTCAGTTTTTTTTATTACTAGGGGGGGGCTCATACGCTCGCCAACCCCCCGCGTAATCGCTTCGCGATTCCAAGTTTTGGGCTACCCCTGCTTGCTGCGCTTGCCAATACCCCATGATATGAATAAGCAGTTGCAGACCTTTCAAATGATGTGTCACACAACTGGTGTTGTAAAGAAATTAAAAATGTGCCCTCGCTGGGGAGGGGGGAAGATGGGGGGTGACACACAAGATATCCATAATATGAATAAGCAGTTGCAGACCTTTCAAATGATGCGTCACACACGACTGGTGTTGTAAAGAAATTAAAAATGTGCCCCCCTAGGGGGGCAGAGTGGGGGGATGACACACAAAACATCCATAATACGAATAAGCAGTTGCAGACCTTTTAAATGATGTGTCACACGACTGATGTTGTAAAGAAATGAAAAATGTGCCCCCCCCTGGGGGCCAGAGTGGAAGGTGACACACAAGATATCCATATGAATAAGCAGTTGCAGACCTTTCAAATGATGTGTCACACGACTGGTGTTGTAAAGAAATTAAAAATGTGCCCCCCCTGGGGGGGCAAAGTCAGGGGGTGACACACAGAACATCCATAATATGAATAAGCAGTTGCAGACCTATCAAATGATGTGTCACACGACTGGTGTTGTAAAGAAATTAAAAATGTGCCCCCCCTGGGGAGAGGCAGAGTCGAGGGTGCCACATAGAATATCCATAATATGAATAAGCAGTTGCAGACCTTTCAAATGATGTTTCACACGACTGGTGTTGTAAAGAAATTAAAAATGTGCCCCCCTGGGGGGGCAGAGTGGGGTGTGACACGCAAGTCATCCATAATATGAATAAGCTGTTGCAGACCTTTCAAATGATGTGTCACACGACTGGTGTTGTACAAAAATTAAAAATGTGCGCCCTCTGGGGGGGCAGAGTGGGGGGTGATACTCAAGTCATCCGTAATATGAATAAGCAGTTGCAGACCTTTTAAATGATGCGTCACACCACTTGTGTTGTAAAGATAATTAAAAATGTGCCCCCCACCTGGGAGGCAGAGTGGGGGGATGACACACAAGACATCCATAATATGAATAAGCAGTTGCAGACCTTTCAAATGATGTGTCACGCGGCTGGTGTTGTAAAGAAATTAAAAATGTGCCCCCTGGGGGGGCAGAGTGGAGGGGGACACACAAGACATCTATAATAGGAAACGGCAGTTTCAGACCTTTCTAAAATTATGCAACACGAGTGCTGTGGATAAAAATTTAAAAAGTTTCCCTTTGGGGGGGGGGGAGCAAAGTGGGGTGCGGTGCCCCAAATATGCATAATTGGAATGAGCAGTTACAGTTCTTTTGAACTATAGGGGGGCTCCGCCCCCCCTGCTCGCTACGCTCGCCAACTCCCTGCGTAATCGCTTGGCGATGCATGGACGGAGCTCTTTCCTGATTGGTCTATTCGACTCATGGAAGGAGTGGTCTACCCGGAACCGTTATTTCCGGAAATCTTACACATCAGCATCATTCCAGGAGTCATTCCTTTTAAGTCTAGTTTTTTTTTCTCTTTTTTCTTTTTTTTTACTGTAGGAGGATTATTTAATTGTTGTAATGAAATAGTTGAATTTTATAGTTCTTCTCAAGTGTTTTGTTAATAACTTTATTATTAATTTGAATTATGAGTATCAACTAAAGAGGAAAGTATAAATATCTAATCTAAAAGTTTTATGAAGTTGCTGTTAATACATCAAAAATTCTGAGTCAGAAATGTGTATAATGGAGCCATCATATAAGTACTAAAGTATTGTGGAATAGACACCATGTAGAAAAATAAAGTTTCCAGCAAACTAAAGAGTTTATTTATGAATATTCATACTCCAGATTCAAAGTGTGTTCGTTCAGAAAATAGAACAAAATGGTGCTGATATTGAAGAAAACATTCAAATTTTGCTGGAACATCAATTGCACAAGTTGAGCAGTCAACGATAAAAAAAAAATGTGGTAAAGACAAAAGAAAAGTATACAAATTGCATTAAAAAAAAAATAGTAAAAACTTTTAAAGCAATTGAATTACACCTTGTTATAAGTCACCCAGTCATGTTAAAATTTCAAGTGACCTTTTAAATAAAGTTCATTCTGACGAAAACTGAAACTCTCACTCAGAGTCAAGAGGAGTAATATACATAACTATCCCATTTTTGATAATTATGTGTCAACAGGGTAAAAACATTTTTTTTTTCTGTTAGTTAATCGATACAACGCATCTATAAAAACATCAAGACACTACCTAAATCTGGTGATAGAAACTAAAGAAAAGGTAGAAAAAAATATGCATGTAAAATTAGAACTTTAATAAGTAAAAATGAAAAGGCAAAATAATATTACATTTCAATATTTAATTATTACTGTGCTTTTAAGTAACTTTGATTTAATAAGTGAATTGAAATCTATTAATACTTGCATAATATAAAATTACAATAATTTTTTTTCTTTAAACAAGCATAAAATTGAAATATTATTAAAATTAAAAATGAGAAATTATTCGGCCGGATATCGGATATTCGGTAAAATTTTGTACCGGATATCCGTTATCCGGTATCCGGCAAAAATCCACAACCGGTGCATCTCTAGTTAATAGAGCAAACAGCAACGACTGCTGTAGCCAAAGCCTTGTTCATGTCGCCAAATCGCACACTCACTTTACTCCAAGTCTCCCTTGATTTAAAACATACTAAAGTTGACTGTTGACACATGAGAAACAATAAAGTAATTTCAAAGTAGGTTAAATTTTATTGCAACATAATTTTAGAATTTATACAGTAAAATTACTTAGCGAACATTTTAATAGCCATTCCAAGAAACGCAGTTTTCTCTTCACTGCAGATGGTCATCTAGAACAAAAATATAATGTAAAAATACAATACATAAATCAAAATATCATGCTTTTTAAAATAACATGCAACTATAAATATTAGAAATCGTGCCTGGCAATATACGAACTGCTTTATCTAATTTACACCAACTGTTTAATCTCACCTAATTTTTACTGTTCTATAAAATTAAAAAAGACAATAGATACTTAATTACATGTTTTATTACTTAGTAATTCTAAGAATTATTAATATATTAGTCTTTTATTTTATTTCTCATTATGCAGATATGTATTATTATACATATCTGCATTATTTATGTATATGAATGTACATTTTTTTAAATAGCAACAAGATTTTCAAAATTTTAATTCAACAAATTTTATTTGGTAAACTTTTTTTCTGTTTGTTGAAATGGCCTTTATTTATTTTATATTTTTATGGACTAAACTCTCTCAAATATTACAACCTTCATGATTTCTCTTTCAACATTGTTCATTCTACGACTTAATCTTTCCATATGAACATGTAAGAAAGTTTTCATGTTGGTGTGTTACATTTTATCATTGTTTAATTAAATATAATCTTTAAAATGTGTAGTATATGCGGAACAATGTAATATAGAATTTTAAGACACACTTCGGAATATAACTATTATTCTTTTCAATATTTATAATTAATTTTTTTCAGACATAATACCTTCATAGTTGCTTTTTAGCAGTTAAAAACTTGTTTATTTTCACAAATTTAATATAAATTTATAATTGCTTTGGAGAAACATTTAAATGTGTTAAAAATAAATTAATCCACATTTAATATGAATTAGCTACAAACTAACTTTTGAAAAAAAAAAAAAATTGACTTTTTTTAAGTGGTCAAAATCGAAAAAAGCCAATAGTCTTGTTTTATCGGTATTCAAAAGTTAAAACAGAACGAATGCTGTTTTTTGCACTCGTAATTAGATACATAGAATGTATAAGCAACATAAATTTATTTTGCTACTTATTTATATCTCTTCACTATTACATTTAGTCTTTGTTTAGTTTCCTGCCTAATTCAGTGGTTACCAACGTGAAAAGCAAGCCCCATGGGGAAGGAGAAGGGGAATTCGAGATTTGTATGAATACCTTTCCTTTTAGTAATTATTTTCGTAAAGGCAATGTCGTGGACAAAATGTAAAATGTACACACTCAAATTTTGAAGAAAAAAATGAAATGAAAAAAAAAATGTATTCAATTTTTTAAAAGTTTCCAATCTAAATTTCCAAATAAAATCACTACCAGAATAATTCTCAGAAAAACTTTTGAAAACATTTTTTATATATTGGAAAATTATCTATAACTATTCTAACTTTTTATAACCACTTTAGAATTTTAAACAACTTTTTCGACAATTTTTTTCCATAGGTCACACGAAAAAATTTCTACACATGAAAATATTCAAGTGCATACATAACAATTACTTGATGACCATCTTTTACACAATTTTGTAGTTTACAGAATCATTCTCTTATCACAGGTAATTTGTATTAGAAATTTTTGCGCAATTTAATTTCAGAAATTCTCTGATTAAATAAGGCAATTTTTTTTTTCATACTGGTTGGTGCAATAAAGATTCAGTGCATCATCATGTAGCCCATCATAAAATCTGCTTGCCGAGAAGGGATTAAAATTGATTGTCTAAAATTTTTAGTTTCCGAAAATAAACTGTAAGTCAGGGTTGGCATGGTTTAAACCAATTTATTTTAACCATGGTTTAAACAGTGGTTTAAACCAACTGGTTTTTTAGAAGAAAACTAGCGACATTTTCTTTTTTTTTCTTTGTATTTTACATATTTCAGAATACTGGATATAAATAATTTCTACTTTTGACACTTCATTGCAGCAATAAGCATTAGATATGGTGAGTTTAGGTCATTTTTTTATGCATAGGATTAAAATCAGTAGGGATCGAAAAAACCAGGGGTTTTTTTCCAACCCTACTACAAATAGTATCATATTGTTAAAAAATATTTTATTTATACATTAGCTTCGGTACACATTGTTAAATACATTGATCACTACTAGATAGCGTTAATAGATTTGTGAATGTCTGAGCTATTACACGAGCCGTCGAAGTTGCCTCTGATTCCGCGCAACTCAATGTTAACTTATGAATTCAAGAGAATGGCTAGAGCCAAGCAACTTGTCTCGGAGTCATTTTGACGCCTGAAACGAAACGAGTAACAGCCAATCAAATTCTTGGAAAACTAATAATAAAAAAGATTTTTCCCGAACAGCCAATGAAATGCTTGGAAAACGAAACTAGTCAGATGTGCAAACAGCAGAACTTTCTTTTATCTTATGCATGTCAATATTTCAAAATTCGCTAGCACAGTTTAAAAATTAAATGGAAATCCATTTACATAATCGGATTCTAAAGATATGAAATTTCGTTCATTAATTCTTCAGATATGACTATCGCTAATACATGCAAGGTTCGTAAATATCATATTTCCGAAAATGTAAAAAAAAAAATCCGATATTTTAGATATACTATATCTGATACTTTAAAAATAGTGAGATTGCTACCTGTAATAAATATTTTCAAGCATAATATAAATTATAAGCTAAAACATATTATACTTAACATGAAAACTTACTAAACAATGTTTTAAAAATGCATTTTTCTTTTTTTTTCTTTTTTTATAAACCCAAAACAAAGTTGGAGATGAACTAATTGAAAACATACAATTTGCTTTATACACTTATATAATCTGTAGGATTTGTATCGAGTTTTGAAAAAGTTTTATAATTTTATAAAGTAAAATTTTTAAATACCAAATATTTTTGAAGAATTTTAACATAAATGTAAGCTTGTCATAAATTTTATTCCCTAAGCTGTTGTATAGTTTAAATTCAATTAAACCAAAATCAGATGGCATTATGTTTTCATACTTTTGGATGCAGGAAAGTACAAAGTGACACCTGAGAATAATAAGATTCTATTTGTATTTTTGAAAAAAAAAATGACTTACCGATATAGAAAGGTTCTATTTGTATCAATGAAGGCATTTCTGGATTAAAATAATGTCATATTATGATTGTAAGATCATGTGTAAATTAAATATAGCATCATTTTTATGCAAAAATACCTTCATAGATACAAATAGAACCTATCTATACCGATAAGTCATTTTTTTTTTTTCGAAAACACTGATAGAACTTTATTATTCTCAGGTGACTAATGGTAAACCTACGAGTGAACCATTAAAATCAGGTTTTTAGATATTTTAATCTACCTTCTAAATAAACTTCTTTTTTTTATGGATTTAGTTTGCTATGGTTGTAAACCCTTCAGTTAATTAATGGATTTACTTTTAGCTTAGGAATAGAAGCAGAATGAGTCTGAAAATAAACTTTTTTCTTTAGAGTGAAGAAATGTTTTTAAATATAATTTTAATGCTTATTCAGGGTTGCCACTCTAATCTTGAAAAAAAATTCCCTGTATTTTCCCTGTACTGCAACACGTTTATTCCATGGCAAGTGCGAAAAAATATATGCGTGTATCAAGGCTAATTAGAAATGATATAGTTTGCCATTACCAAATTCCCTGTGTTTTCTAGATTTTTTAGGATTTTTTTAAAATGCCCTGGAATTTCCCTGTTTTGGGAGGAGATTTAAAATTCCCTGTGTTTTCCCGGTTTTCCAGGTTGCGTGGCAACCCTGTTATTATGGGAACAATATTTTTAAGAAATCATCTTTATTTAGTCAAAAAGTATTACATGATATAGGAAATAAAGCTCGTTATCCCTTAACTCAGTGCATCTAAAAATAGCATCACGAAAGTTAGTGTATAAAATTTTTAGCGCTCCGTTGTAAGTCTCGTGTACATATAATTCAATATTGTGAATTGTGACTTATTTACTTTAAAAAGTTAAATCAGATTGTACACGAGAATCAACTGACGACAAGGAAGATAAGAATGTCTGTTAACGCAAAAGAGTGTTTTGTGCACGAGAATCAACTGACGACAAGGAAGAAAAGAATATCTGTTAACGCAAAAGGGTGTTTTGTACACGAGAATCAACTGACGACAAGGAAGAAAAGAATGTCTGTTAACGCAAAAGGGTGTTTTGTTGAAAAAGAAAGATTATTTAAAATTGAAAAATATGATATATCGTTTAAACAGACAAATGCATTTAAAAATATGTATTTTTCTGAAGATCATAGATAGACACTCCAATTTTATATATTAGTATAAATTTAATATAATGAAAGAACCATACTTAAATATTTAACGCTTATGTTTCTTCTTGGAATGGGAACGTCTAGAATCAGTGGTGGTCATTAGAAAATTGCGAAGATGTTCGTCAAATACTTCCTTTGCCGGACTCGCAACAGACTTTTGTTTTTTTATAGTACTATTGATCCATGGTGTAGGGTAAATCCAATGATATAGAATAACAAGATTGAACAATAAGAACCCACATATATTCACAGTTATATATAAAAGTTCTTCAGTGGTAAACCTAAAGGGAAAAAATGAAAATCAAACAGAAGATTGTGAAAAAAAAATAATTAACACAAGATTTAAACATTAACTTTTTAATAAATTTTCTATGCCAACTATAGGTAGAAGTTCAACCTCTCTCCTTGGTTGCACCTGATAAATTAAATATTTTGATTTCTTACTACCTCCATAATGCTCACCTACTTGTATATATATAGGGTGTTTCGCTACCAGACCGACAAACTTTGAGGGGGTGATAGTAGACATAAAGACAAACATTATTAAATATGAAACCATGGGGCGCAAACGTCTTTTGTAGGAGCTAGGGGCCATTAAAGTTTAAGGTCCAAAAATTCAAACGTTGATAAAAATTAGAAAAAAGAGTCGATTTGTTTGCGGTTTTCTCTAAAATCATTCTTTATATCACGATTTTTAATTTTTTTCATTTTAAAGGTTAAGTTCAAAAATTGTCCATAGAGGGCGCTTTAGACTTTAGAGTAACGAACAAATACTTTTTGCCGTTCTTTTGTGCATGGGGTTGAAATTATTCTAAAGTTCAGACTAACTTAAATTTTAAGCCCAAAATCGGAAACATGGAGATCAGTTAACTAGCGAAAAATTAACTGTGAACCGAGATGGAGATTTTAAACGCGCATAAACATTGGATAAACTAATCGATTTTGTTGCGGTTTGCGTGTAGGTCATTCTCTTGGTAATTATTTTATTCAAAATGACGTACAGCTTTCATGTCCTCATATTTTGATAGAGGACGATTCCGAAACATGTCCGACATTTCAATGGTATTACTCCTAGGTTTTTCACTATCAGACCACCATACTTCCAGGAAGTGTAAGGGATGAAAAGATGACTCGGAATCACACAGGAATGTAACGTTGAAAATTGCTTTTTTGCATGTTACGTTTAAAAAATAGCAGAAAAAAAACAACAGACACAAGCAGAGAAACAGCAACATGTTAAAGTGACAAAACAAAGTTTATTTAAAGGTTTTACTGCAAGAAGTGTTCAAAATTACGACCAGAAAAAGTCCGGCAAGCTTGACAGCGACAGAAGATGGCGCTGCGATTTTCTTGCGGTAGATGGCGCTGAACGGTAATGCGCGTGAAAGTTTCTCTCTCGTTGCGCAGCTCTATGTGGTTCCAGCACGATCGGGCTCTTCCACATTTTACCAATGATGTTCACCGATACCTCAACGTAAATTATGGACAGCGGTGGATAGGTCATGGAGGCCCGGTTTATTGGCCTTCCAGATCACCGGACTTATCAAGTATGAGCTTCTTCTGTTGGGGTCACATGAAAAGTTGGGTGTATGAGAATCCCGTACCATCAATTAAAGACTTAGCAGCTCGTATTTCTGTAGCTTCCGGAAATCTACAAAGATTCCAGGAATCTTTCAAAGCGTGAGGAATTACATGCGACGTCACTGCCAAGCATGTCGAATTATTTCTGGTCGTAATTTCGAACATTTTTTCTAGTAAAACCTTTAAATAAACTGTTTTATGGCATATTAACGTGTTGCTGTTTCTCTGCTTGTTTCTGTTGCTTTTTCTCTGCTTCCTTTAACTATAACTCGCAAAAAAGAAAATTTCAACGTTACATTCCTATGTGATTCCGAGTCGCTTTTGCATCCCTAACACTTCCTGGAAATATGGTAGTCTGGTAGTAAAACACCCAGGAATAATGCCATTGAAATGTCGGAGATATGTTGGCAGCGTCCTCTATGAAAAAATGAGGACACCACATCAGTACGTCATTTTGAATAAAATAATTACCAAGGGAATGACCTACATGCAAACCACAACAAAATCGATTAGTTTGTCCAATGTTTATGAGCGTTTAAAATCTCCCCCTCGGTTCACAGTTAATTTTTCGCTAGTTAACCTATCCCCATGTTTCCGATTTCGGGCTTAAAATTTAAGTTAAATTCTAAACTTTAGAATAATTTCAACCCCATGCACAAATGAACGACAAAAAGTATTTGTTTGTTACTCTAAAGTCTAAAGCGCCCTCTATCGACAATTTTAGAACTTAACCTTTAAAATTAAAAAAAAATAAAAAAATCGTGATATAAAGAATGATTTTAGAGAAAATCGCAAACAAATCGACCCTTTTTTCTAATTTTAATCAGCGTTTGAATTTTTGGACCTTAAACTTTAATGGCCCCTAGCTCCTACAAAAGACGTTTGCGCCCCATGGTTTCCTATTTAATAATGTTTGTTTTTATGTCTACTATCACCCCTCAAAGTTTGTCGGTCTGGTAGCGAAACACCCTGTATAGTAGTTAAGAGTGCTGGCTATTATGCAAAAGCTGCCAGTTTCAAATCCTGACTCAGACATGGTTATTTATAGTGAGCCGAATGCCACTTTCAACAATTTTGACCACAAATTTAGGTAAATAAAATTAATATATTGCAGGAGAAAACATCGAGACATTCAATTAAAAAGTGGATTTTTTAATGCTAAATATAAACTAACCTATATTAATTTAAAGGAAAATTTTACAAATTTTTTTCGGTTACAGTCTAAGATATTATTTAATGTGAATAAAGAAGATAACAAGAGATCACCCATCAGGCCACCGAAAATTTAAGTTTCTCTCTATCTCAAAAACTAACGGTAAGAATGAGCTGTAAAAGAACATAGACATATTTTCGATGTTGCTTATATTTTTTTATGTAAAAATTCCTGTAGATCATAATTCATATTTTTTTAATACCGTATTTTCGGGTGTATAGCGCGCACTCCTAAATCGAGCAGTGCAGTAAAAACAGTTTGTGTATAAGCCGCAGAGATGCATCGGTGTATAGTCCGCGGGCTATACACCATTTATGAACGTATATTTCGATTAGGGTTCGAAGTTAGAAGCCATTAAAGTATATCGCGCGTATAAGTAGAGAAATTTTAGACAAAAAAAGAATTTCAAAGTGGAGGGGGGTCGACTTATACGCGAGACCTTAAAAAAAATCTATGAATAAAATATCGAAAAATAGTTTGCTAGTGAATTGGTGCTGCAGCACCCCTTTGTGTTTGTAAAGTACAAAATCCAAAATCTGGACCCTTTCCTACCTTGACAATTTTTAGTTTAAGATCATTTTTAGTTTATTTAAAAAATAATAATAATCTTCCCTGCCCTGTTGCAAAGACCAAAAAAAAGTGTGATTTACGTCATTTCGGAACGATTCAGAGGAGTCGGTCTTTTTCGGAACGATTCCGAGAAATCCTTCCTTTTCAGAGTCGTTTCATTACAGAACGAGTCATAGGAATTGCTCCTTTTCGGAACGTCATTATTTTTCGCTGCCGGTTAGTGCAGTACTTGGCGATAGTTGCGACAGTTCTTCCAAACCCAGAAATAACTGTATTTAAACAACAACAACAACAACAATAATAATAATAATAATAATAATAATAATAATAATAAAAGCTTTTACAAACATGAGAGAACTCGCTATATTTCGCGACATAGGGAAAAAAATTTACAAATTTCGATGTTTTTTTTTTCAAATTTTTTTTTAAGTTTAAAAATTGTAGAAAAAATATTACGATTTCCAATTTAAAAAAAAAATCTTTGTATAACCCGCACCGTGTATAAGCCGCAGCGGCTTTTTCGAAGGTTTTTTTTCTTGTATAAGCCGCGGACTATATACCCGAAAACACGGTATATGGTTTTATGATACGAAAATCTGTCTCTCTTGTTTGCATTTTTTCACTACTTTTCCTAAGGATATCGATCGTTGGGTGATAAATTTAATACCAGTCATCCGCATAGATATTAGGATGTTATGTGTTTCAAAATTTTAAAAATAAAATATGCTTTTAAAAAAAATACTAACCGACTTCAAAAAAAGAATCAAGCTTGGCGACAACTTGGCGCTAACGCATATGAACGCAGAATGCATAGTTTTAAAATGCTTATGATTTGAAAACGATTGCAAGATTGAAAGATTATTTGCACCAAATCATTATTTTTTTTATCAAATTTACATTTTTTTATATAAAATAATTCTAATCATCAGAATTTAATGAAATTAAAATGGGACCACATGGGTATCTTATACTTTCAAACAAAAACAGAATTATCAAAATCGATTCATATTTAAAGAAATTATGAGTGAACAAGAAATACATACAGGTCGAAATCCTAACCTACTCCTTGAAGTCGGTTAATATAAAATATACTTAAAAAAAAAAAAAAAAAATTAAAGCTTGGCTACAACTTGGCGCTAACGCATGTGAAGGCATTATTTTATGTTTATAATTTGAAAACGGTTGCAATAATGAAAGATGATTTGAGCCAAATCATTATTTTTTTTAATCAAATTTACACTTTTTTATCTAAAAAAAATTCTAATCTTCAGAATTTAATGAAAATAAAATGGAACCTCATGGGTATCTTACGTTTTCAAAAAAAAAAAAAAAAAAAAAAAAAAAAAAAAAAAAAAAAGAATTTTGAAAATCGGTTCATATTTAGAGAAGTTATGAGTGAACAAGAAATACATACAGGTCGAAATCATAACCTCCCTTTTGAAGACGGTTAAAAAAATTCTATAATCTTCAGAATTTAATGAAAATAATATGGGACCTCATGGGTATCTTACGCTTTCAAACAAAAAAAGAATTTTGAAAATCAGTTCATATTTAGAGAAGTTATGAGTGAACAAGAAATACATACAGATCGAAATCATAACCTCCATTTTGAAGACGATTAAAAAAATTCTATAATCTTCAGAATTTAATGAAAATAAAATGGGACCTCATGGGTATCTTACGCTTTCAAACAAAAAAAGAATTTTGAAAATCAGTTCATATTTAGAGAACTTATGAATGAACAAAAAATAAGGTCGAAATCATAACCTCCTCTTTGAAGACGGTTAAAAAATGGTTTACAAGATTTATAAAAACTAGCAGGGGAGACCGAGCTTAGCTCGGTCAAAATTAACTTTGTGTTCAACTCGATATAGTATTTTCACTGTATCATTAACTCTGTATTATTACTGTAAAACATGTTTATAATAGTATTATTTAGAAAAACAATCAATAAGAAAACTATGTTTTTATGCGCATATTTATAAATTTTATTTTATTTTAAATTTTACAACGAAAGGACATCGATCTAAATCACTTTTTTAGCTCGACTCTGATTGGTTTAACCATGCATCTCGAATCCTCTTAAGAATGTATAAAAAAATTCTTTACATTCTGAAAGACAATATTTTTTGCTAGATATAGCCAAATTTGGAGGCATTCTTTTCATTTGGCTCCAAATACGTGTTTTGGTTTTCGTAATTTTTATAGTCGATTTTTTGGCCATATGTCGCCAATATTTTGTCAAATATCACCAAGTTATTGGCTTTTGCCATATTCTCGTGACCCTGACCCGTATTACCCAAAATGAGCCACTAATCAAATTTGATCAAGCATGTGACATAGCTCAATCGTCTTCAGGTAATCAAAAACAGTAGAATATAAAATTGAATCAAAATCATTTAAGCCATTTTTTAGGTAAAATTACCTTGGCAGCATTCAGCAATGAAGCGAAATGACCCACTAATATAATTTTGTTTAACATGCGACTCAGCCCAATAGTCTTCTCGTGACAAAAAACGTTTTGTTTAAAAATTTAGGTAAAATTGATTGAGTCGTTGTTATATATAATTAGAATAACCCTAGCTCATTAAGACCCAAAATGACCCACTAATAGAATTTTCGCGAGCATGTGTCCAAGCCAAATGATTTTCTCTTGCTCAAAAACGATATAATACAAAGCATAGTCAAAATGGTGAGTACCATTTTCTATATAAAATTAGCATGACCCATCATGACCAACAAATGACCCTTATAATCGAAATCTCTCGAACGTGTGGCCTAGCTCTTTAGTTTTAGCATGCCGAAAAACATTAGATACAAAATTTAGATAAAATCGATTGAGCCGTTTTTTAGATATAGTTAGTTTGATCCTGACCCCTTATAATCCAAAATGACCCATTGATCGAATTTTCTCAAAAATCTGTCCTAACCCAATGATTTTCTTGTGACCGAAAACGATAAAATACTAAATTTAATCAAAATTGCGCGAAACGTTGTCTAGATAAAATCAGAATGACCCAAAAGTGGCCCACTAATCGAAATTTCTCGAACATGTGACCTACCCCAATGATTTTCTCATGCCAAAAATATGTTGTATACAAAATTTCGTTAAAATCGACCCACCCATTCTTTAGATATAGCTTGACCTTGACCCATTAAGACCCACAAATGACCCTTATAATCGAAAGCTGTCGAATATGTGACTTAGTCCATTAGTTTTCTCGTTTCTAAAAATTTTTACACACAGAATTTCGTTAAAATTGATCCTGCCGTTCTTTAATTATACATAGCTTGACCCAGACCCTTTATGATCCAAAATGACCCATTAATCGAAATTTTTCGAACATGTAACCTAGTACAATTATTTTATCATGCCAAAAAAATGTTGCATACAAAATTTCATTAAAATCGATCCACCTGTTCTTTAGATATAGTTTGACCATGACCCATTATGACCCATCATGACCCACAAATGACCCTCATAGTCGAAATCTCTCAAACATGTGATTTAGCCCATTAGTTTTCTCATGTCAAAAAACTGTCACATACAAAATTTCGTTATAATCCATCACGCCGTTCTTTAAATATAAATAGCTTGACCCAGACTCTTAATGACCCAAAATGGCCCATTAATCGAAATTTTTCGAACATGTAACCTAGTCCAATGATTTTATCGTGCCAAAAAAATGTTGCATACAAAATTTCATTAAAATCGATCCACCTGTTCTTTAGATATAGGTTGACCATGACCCATTATGACCCATCATGACCCACAAATGACCCTCATAGTCGAAATCTCTCAAACATGTGATTTAGCCCATTAGTTTTCTCATGTCAAAAAACTGTTACATACAAAATTTCGTTATAATCCATCACGCCGTTCTTTAAATATAAATAGCTTGACCCAGACTCTTAATGACCCAATATGACCCAGTGAAATTTTTTCTCGAACAAATAACCTAGCCCAATGTTTTTCTCGTGCCCGAAAACCATAGAATGCAATTTTTAGTCAAAATTGCGTGAGAAAATCGCTAGATAAAAATAGTATGATCCACAATGACCCCAAAAATGACCCACTTACCGAATTTTCTCGAACATGTTACCTAACCCAATGGTCTTCTTGTAATCCAAAACGATACAATTTAAAATTTGGTCAAAATCGTTAGAGCCGTTTTTTAGATAAAAATGGCTTGACCCATAATGACCCAAAATTGACCCACTAATCGAAATTTTTCGAACATGTGACCCAGCCCAATAGTTTTGTTGTGCCAAAAGACGATTGGATAGAAAATTTCCTTAAAATCGATCCAGCCGTTCTTTAGATATAAATAGCTTGATCTTGACCCATTATGACCCAATAATCGAATTTTCTCGAACATGTCACCTAGCCCAATGGTCTTCTCGTGCCCGAAAATGGTAAAATCCAAATTTTTGCGAAAATCGTTAGAGCCGTTTTTGAGATAAAATTTACCCACACACACACACACACACACAATTTTTGCTCGCATTATAGTATAAGATATGTTATAAAAATATGCATAAAATTTCATTAAAATAACAAAATAAAATCCTAAATAACCTATACCTGCCTACTATGTAAAGGTCTAAAACTCCAAATAAAAATAAAATATAAGCGTATTTTTGTTATTGTTATTATTTACATAAAGCTTTTCAATAGCGCGATTATGAATGTTATTCGCAAAAACGGATTAATTTTTGTATCCTCAACTCAAAGCCAAAAGATGAATATTGTCCAGGAAATGTCAAGCACTGGTGTTGCCAGTTTGGTCTCCATTTTTATTAAGAAATTTTGAGTTGATACTAGAAAGAAAATTTACTTTAGCGATCACATAAAGTGAGAATTCGTCTTTCGAAATTTACGGTATAAATTTGAAATTTTGGATTAAAATTGGAAGCCGATAGAAGTCATGTACCGTCCCGGGGTGATGCATTCCCCCTCCCCATGACTAATTTACAAAAAAAATATTCGATATACAGTCGTATCTCGTTAATTCGAAAGCGAATAAATCGAATCTTCGTTTGATTCGAACTCAACATGGAGGCCTTAAATTTCAATAGCAGAATAAAGTAAAAAGTTTTCTTTTATTATAACACATTTTCGCTTGACTTCGTTTAATTCGAACTAACTAGAATTTCGATTTTTCATTTTTCCTTACTTTCTCACCGATTTTAGATCTTTGAAAGAGCTTTCTTTCTTTCATTTTAATCAGAATTGTTCTGAACTAATATGCATATAATCCCATGCATTTGATATCCATTTTGTTAGTGTTCCGTCTGTCAATCAATGACACCTCCATCCCTATTTCCATTGTAATTGTTCTAATTTGTTTATGTAGATATTTATATCTTTTAATTTAATTTTAAGTCATATTCTAATAATAAAATCCGAAATAAATTTAAGAAATACTGTAAGATTAATTCACTTTGTATTATTAGTCCTTTAAAAATGTTTTCCTTTCATATTTTCCATAGTTCGAACTGGATATCCAGTTCGCTGGATAATTCGAACATTTCTTGTAGTCCCGACGAATTCGAATTAACGAGAGCAGACTGGAATATAGACAAACCTAGAAAACACATAGTGTAATTAACAATTCATTAAAAATCAATTCTAGGTATTTTTAAATATAAAATAACAAACATATTTAATAAAAAGCGGGTTCGTATTAAGACCTGTATTTATATAAACAACTGAGACGTTAAGAACCAGAATGAGATGATTCCATATTCTTCTGAAAAATGAGCTTGTACTTCCCAAAGCATTGTGTGCCATGCCTACTGTAGACTGTATAAGGAATTTTATTAATTTCGAAACTATTCAAGTGAGTTTTTCAGTTTAATAGATGGTCGAAATTAATATGGATATCAAGTTGTTGAGATGACAGTTATGATCATTTCGGGAACTCAGATTGCGCTTTAGAGTGATTGTACTATCCCGAGGGGCAGACAAATCCACTATTTATTTGCCCTTGTTATAAATGGCTTTTACAATGCTTATTGTACAGTTTTACAGTTATATATTACAATACAACATATACAGGGTGTCCGAAAAGTCTGGAAACGGCCGGATAACTCGAGAAACACATATGAGATAGAAAAACGTAAATATACGTGTTAAATATTTTTAAATAAGCTACTCTGTGATACCAAATTTGACCTTCGAAACCGACCCCCTGGGGGTCAGAGGGGGTCCAACTTTGAAATCTTAAATTATAACCCCCATTTTTTATTGCAGATTCGGATTCTACGGACAAAAATACGTAACTTTTGTATTTGATGTTTATTTCAAATCTTCGTTTATCACGGTGTAATCGAGCATATTAAATCGATACATATTCCCGCTTTTCCAACGGGATTTTCCCTAATCGAAACTGATTGGGCAGAATTTTTGACGTCAAATTCCTCGTCTTTTGTAGGAATAGCGTTTCTTTAAAATCACCCGTGGCGATTATTTCAATAGTGCTACACTGTTAAAAATTTGACCCATTTGCTGCAGCGTCACTCCACAGCTATTATAGAATATCTCTTTTGTGACCAATGAGAATGCTCCATAACACAGTAAAGTAATCGTTTTCTATAAAAGCGGTGGAGTGACGATGCTGCAAAAGGGTCAATTTTTTTACAGTGTACTTTACTGTGTTATGGAACATTCTCATTGGTTATGAAAGAGATATTCTATAAAAGCTGTGGAGTGACGCTACAGCAAATGGATCAAATTTTTAACTGTGTAGCACTACACTGTAAAAAAATGACCCTTTTGCTGCATCGTCACTCCACCGCTTTTATAGAAAACGATTGCTTTACTGTGTTATGGAGCATTCTCATTGGTCACAAAAGAGATATTCTATAATAGCTGTGGAGTGACGCTGCAGCAAATGGGTCAAATTTTTAACAGTGTACCGAAATAATCGGCACGGGTGATTTTCAGGAAACGCTATTATTGCAAAAGACGAGGAATTTGATGTCATAAATTCTCCCCAATTAGTTTCGATTAGGGAAAATCCCGTTGGAAAAGCCGAAATATGTATCGATTTAATATGCTCAATTACACCGTGATAAACGAGGATTCGAAATAAACATCAAATACAAAAGTTACGTATTTTTGTCCGTAGAATCCGAATCTGCAATAAAAAATGGGGGTTATAATTTAAGATTTCAAAGTTGAACACCCTCTGACCCCCAGGGGGTCGGTTACGAAGGTCAAATTTGGTATCACTGAGTAGCTTATTTAAAAATATTTAAGACGTATATTTACGTTTTTCAATCTCATATGTATTTTTCGAGTTATTCGACCGTTTCCAGACTTTTCGGACACCCTGTATATCTGTCATCTGTTGAAGAATTAAGCAGGCTTAGTTAATTTAGGGATGCACCGAATAGTGATTTTGGCCGAATACCGAATGCCGAATATTCGGCCGACAGGTGAACTGAATACCGAATATTCCGTTAGCCGAATAGTAATTGTTGGGCCGAATACCGAATATTCGGTCAGCCGAATACCGAATATTTGGCTTTTCAAATACTTTTGCTATTTCAAAATTTATAGGTATTAAAATGTTACTTTTTAAAACAGTTTTACATAATATTTAATAAAAGAAACTTACATTTTGATAAACAAGAGCTTTTTATAAGAGTATTTAGTATTGAAAAAAATCTGCCTTGAGTTATTTAAGAAGCACAATTAATAAAATTTTCTACGAATCAAAACAAACATTTTAAAATCAAATAATGAAAAAATGGCCGAAGAAAAACTTTACAGTCTGATAATTGTCCTTTTTAAATAACTCAAGGCAATTTTTTTTCAATATAAAGTACAAATACTTTCAACTTAATTCTGAAAAAAGGTATATTTGGCTCATAGTTCTTTTCTTATGAATGGTGGTATTTTCCACCCTTCCCATCATATCATACTTTACAGAAATCAAAGCATGTGAGTTGAAAATATGTTATCTTATTTATTGTTAATGTAATAAACGAACACACAAGGTTTGACCTAGAGTGAGATGAAATACAATGTACTTATGACTCAATAAGTTGATTATGATTATGGTTTCATGAACAAAAATTGTCTACCTTGATAGCTATTACTAATCTAGAAAGTTTTTCTTTTTTTCTTTTAAAGGACTTATTTGGGGAAAAGCAAGAAACAGATTATTTACTAAACAAAATTTGGAAACTTGTATCAGCACATAATTTATTCCTAAGAAGAATCCTAATGAATCACCATTTTAATCCTTCTCATGGTTAATTTTATTAAATAATACTTTAGAAACAGCAAATAAATAATGTAAAAACATTCTATTTTATATAAAAATGATTTTTTTCTAATTATTTTAAATATAAATTAAAAAATTGACAGTTAAAAGTAGAAACAGTGAGAAGTTTTTAAAAGGTTTTATTAAGTATTGGATTCGGCCGAATACTTTGATATTCGGCCATACCGAATATTCGGCAGGCCGAATAGTTTCATATTCGGCCAAGCCGAATATTCGGCTCAACCGAATAGTTTAATATTCGACCTATCCTAATATTCGGTAACATGGCCGAATACCGAATAGATACCGAATATTCGGTGCATCCCTAGTTACAATTGACTTAATATAGAGCATTACTCCATCCATTCATTATTTGAGAGAATCAGCACTGAATTGACAATCATTTACATGCGCTAGACATGTATAAACAAGCAAATTAAATTACACACAATAACATTAAACTGCACTACTATAAAGACGACATCAGGTTACGACACTATACAGTTATTTAACATGTTACACTTTCTACAACAATAGTGCAAGAGTGGATCAAGCGGCTTAATGTTTATATTTTTAAAATCTATCTCTCCCGGAACTTAACAATAGAGAAATGTAAGGTGCCACTTTCAAAACTTGATTTTAACAGTTTGGCAAAAAATTTGTAGAATTTTGGAAAGTTTTTTTTTTTTTTTTTTTTTTTGAAATCACAACTGGCGAGATTGGTCCACTCTGGCTCTCTGAAAACTGGCATATTATAACAATAGCGAAAAAATAAAGTTCAATAATGTTCTGGACACAACAATTTTTTGTTGTCGCCCTGTAAAAAATAGCAATTTAAAAGCCTATTCAACAAAGTTAATAGGTTAATACAAAAATTATTTTGTGTGAAGAAAATATACATAATGAGTATAGGGATGGGACGAATAGTGATTTGGCCGAATACCAAAATTTTTTCAGAATTAAAAAAAATAACTATGTATATGTTACAGGCCAAATCCGAGTTTAGGCCAAACTAGTCTATCCTAACACCCATCGGATAAACTAGTTTTTCCTAGGCCAAACTAGTCTATCCGAAAGCCCATCGGATAAACTAGTTTTTCCTAGGCCAAACTAGTCTATCCGAACGCCCATCGGATAAACTAGTTTTTTCTAGGCCAAACTAGTTTGGCCGAACGGTCATTAGGATAAACTAGTTTAGCCTGCTATTCATTGGTTTGAACTAGTTTATCCTAGGCCGAACTAGATTGTCCTAGGCCAATTCAATTTGGCGTGATATTTTTTAATCTAAAGACCGCCACGGCGCCAACTTTCTAATTTTGATCTATTTTATCCTAGGCCGATGCAGTTTGACGGGATTTTAGCTCACAGACTATCAAAGCCTGAGAGCTAATGTGCTCGCAGATTCTGTGTATGTCTATGTAACAATTTACGTACGTATGGCCGTATGTACGTACGTGTGTACGTAATGCGATAACTCCTGATAGAAATATCCAATTTGCTTCAAATTTTGGACATAGATTTATCCTGATAATGAATTTTCCTGATTAGTTTCAGGGGTTCATTGAATAAGAATAAGGGGAGGAGAACAAAAAGCTAATCCGCACCCCCCCCCCCCCCACACACACACACACAACTCCTTAGTTTAGTTAAGTCAGTTTTCCATGCAAAATGAACACATTTTATTAAAATTTTAGGTATAATATCATTTTGATGAGGTACATCCATGATCAGTTGTGGGTATTCATTGTTTACGTATACAGAAAGGAGCAATGGGAGGTAACACTCTTAATTTATGTAAATAGGTTTTTCACAGAGAATTTACCGATTTGTTTCAAATTTTGGATGTATGTTCCTTCTGATAAGGCGTTTACCTGATTAATTTGGGGGGTTCTGAGATATAAACGTAGAACGGATTTTTTTTTTTCAATCGGATAGAGACTTTCGGTTTTATGAAAATATTTTTAACTCGTAACAGATATTGGTTTTTGCGCACATCGCTTCAGGGGAAATTGTTCATATTAAGAAACTAAATATCCGAATCCTTTTAA
Source organism: Maratus speculifer (assembly GCA_964019185.1). Lineage (NCBI taxonomy): Eukaryota > Metazoa > Arthropoda > Arachnida > Araneae > Salticidae > Maratus > Maratus speculifer. Next base: position 116,480,882 of record OZ025292.1, read on the forward strand.
AAAAACGGAAAAAGCTTAAATAAAGCATGACACTTGAAATTTAGGATGGGGGGTGGGGGGTGTAGAGTAAGAGGACGCTAGATTTTTTTTTTTTTTTTTTTTTTTTTTTTTTTAATCTCAGCACTTTTTAAGGTTTTAGCTGATAATTAAATATTACCATTATTTGAAACTTTTAGACATTAGTTTAGATGCTTTATATATTTCTGTTTTTTACAATTTAATTTTCATTAATACTGTGAAATGAGACAATGAGAATAGTTAAATATCGTAAATAGATTAATTTTAATATTGGAAAAAATAGAAAATAATAATTATAACTATTAATTAAAAAACAATTAAAAAAATTCCTTAGAGTGTGAGTTATTGGCACATCTACCCTTATTCAGTTCTCAACTTTTCGATTTATTTTCAATTAATAAATTAATTTTAAATTCTTTTGGAGAATTTTTTAATTAAAAAAAATCAACTATAATAAAATTATAATACAGTTACTGACATACATAAATTAAAAAAAATAATAAGAAGAAAGAAAGAAAAAAGTTTTACCTAAGCATTTAAAATTTAAATATGCATCTGCAATACTAATTTATAATAAATGTTCTCAGTTTCTTTAAATAATAATAATAATAATAATAATAATAATAATAATAATAATAATAATAATAATAATAATAATAATAATAAACTTACGACATTTGGCCAATTATCTTATAAAACAAAAAATAGAAAAAAAAATCATAGAAACAAAAAAATCAGCTAATATATTTGTTGAATTTATACCACAAAATCAAGAACAAATGAATTAGTTTATCAATAAACATATTTTTTACAACAAGGTTGCCAGATTTAGAAAATTTTATAGCCTCGTTTCAGTTTTTTCAAGTCATTTGAAGTCTTCGAATGTTTTCGAATTCGATTATTTTTAACCTTTAATTTAAATAAAATAAATATATAAATTAATATAATATTTACTTACTTAGGAACAACATATGTTTATCTGCATACATTTATTTCATGCTTTTGATTTTTATTTATTTATTTATTATAAAAGCGGTTGTTACGTAACTTTTATTTTGATTGTAACTAGAGCCTCTAGCCCTAATTGTAACATGTGTGTCACCATGGAGGGAAAAGAATAGATGGAAGTACAGTGTGCCTTAAAAGTGGCTTGTAATATGACGCGCGTTATTGCTCAAATTTAAATGTCCACATTAGGCCCAGACCAAATAATCACGTGGAACAGGAATCGAATTTTTGACATCAACCGAGCATTTTTTCATTAAATTAAAATGATCTGCTTATATTTAAGGATTCTAAAGTAATATTTTATTGTATTATGAATTAAAGATTGTATTATTAAAAGTTTTCTCTTCTTTGCGAAAGCATGTGATTGTGTTTGGGCTTAATATGTATGGGATTTTAGGATTACATTTTTGGAGGCACCTCCAGCTACTGTCTTTCCCACTCTAGTCTTTCTTTTTACACTTACTACTATTCTTCCTTTTTCTTCTGTGTCACAGAGGAAGACTGCTCTTAGTGTCGAATTTTAAATTTAGACGTACGAAGCAAAATACTAATTTAAACAAATAAGAAAAATCATGCGTTAAGCATAGATTATGAAACACTTTCCAACACTTCCTGAAATCTTCAACAAATCTTTGTTATCCAGAAAAATAAGGTATTGCTGATGCTGTCCATAGCCAAATATGTAATCCAACACTTTTGAACAGCCCTGTATTTGGTCTGTCGATCCAACAAATGCAATGTAGTATATATAAAATGGCGGTCAAAAGTTTCCGGCCAATTAGTTTCTTTGATTTATTTACCAGAAGGTTTCAGTGAAGAAGAAGCACAATTGCTTCAAAAGTTAGGAATATGTGAATGACCTCTGACCACGTGATAATTTTGATTGGATATTGAAGACGCTTCATGCAAAGAATTAGAAATCGAAGATCGCGTGAGCAAAAGTTTCCGGCCACTCATCATTCCTTATTTTTTATTTTTTATTTTTTTATTTATTGGTAAAGTGGGGTTTCTGTCGTGTTTGTTAATGAATCAACGTGAATAGCACAGTTTAAACTCAATATTGAAAAGTTCAACAATTATTTTCGTAAACGAGTGATTATTTTGTCGCTAAAGGCCAATCTTCTCGAGATATTGCGGAAGAATTTGTTACGCCCAGTATGTTACATCCTAATATGTTATATCTTGAGTGTTATGTGAAAAGAGCCTGTAGATGGCGCCTGTAGTGAATCTGTTTTAATTCTGTAAGTACCTGTACATATGCGCTCTGGACAGCGATGATGAAAGACATGTAAATAAAATGCGCTAGCGAAATGATTGTGGTTTTGTGGTCATTATGGTGTTAATGTGTGGAATTAATTTAATTATCTCCTCCCTTCTTAAGATGTGTTGTGCGAGTATTAACATGGTGTCATGAGTTGTGGGTAGAGTCACACGTTTTGATTTGTTTGTGTATAGAACGGCGCAAAATATTTGCGCGCTTTCTTTGTTGCGAAGAAAAGGGGTGAGTAATATGTAGTTTGGTTTTTCGGAGATTTAGTTTAGTTGTATAAATTGTGGTTTTGTGGTTTTCTTATGTTAATTAATTAGTGTTGTGTATTGAGTTGTATATTTTATTCGTAACTAGTGATTTTGTATTTTATTCGTAACTAGTGATTTTGTATTTTATTCGTAACTAGTGATTTTGTGTCAGTTGTAGGAACTATTTTAAGAAAATTATTTTAGTTATTTCTGGTAGATTTGCAGTGTTGTTTCAATAATTTTGTGATTTCTTGTGTTATTAGTGTAAATATATTCATATATTTAATCATGTCAGTGATAGATAAGTTGAAAAAAGACGAGTTAAAACTCGTCGCTGAAGAGTTAGGGTTAATAATTCCTGAAGAAGCTAAAGTTATTGAATTAAAAGAGTTAATTGAAAAAAGTGACTCTTTTTTAAATAACTTGGATTTAGTTAAAAGTGTTGTTGAATATGTGGTTGAAGAAATTAAAATTAAAAAAGAATCGGAAAAATCAAAATTAGAATTAGAAAAAATAAAGCTTGCTCAGTTAGAAAAAGAAATAGAGCTAGCTAATGTTCGTAAAGAATCTTCACAATACTCTGAGTTTGAAAAAATAAAATTAGCACAGCTAGAAAAGGAGTTAGAAATCGCTAATATTCGGAAGGAATCGCTTCAAAATAATTCATTTTCATCGGTAAAAAGTGAAATGGAGTCAATAAATAATGTAGAAAGTTTTATTAAGAGCATTAAAACTTTAACGATACCTGTGCCATCTAGGGTAGAGTCATTTAGCCTTTTCTTTCAGTCCTTAGAAAAAGCATTCAGAACAAAAAATGTACCTGAGGAATTTAAAGCTGAAATACTTTTGAATATGTTAGGTGAAAAAGCAAATAATATAATGATTTATTTGTCAGAGGAAGATTTGTGTAATTATTAGGGATGGGACGAATAGTGATTTGGCCGAATAGCCGAATACCGAATATTCGGCCAAATTTTAGGCCGAATACCGAATATTCGGCGGCCGAATACTAACTTTTTTTCCCAATAAAGAAAAACAAAATTTTGATTATATATAATTTTAAAAATAGGCACTCATTAATAATTATTACTCTTAAATGTGCTTTTAAATGTATTCTTAAATTTGAAACACTTATTTTAACACAAAAAAATTATGAAATTGCATTATATTATTTTATCTTAATGTACATCAAACTGATTTTCAGTAAGTTAGGATGGTAAAATATTTCCATTAAAATATGAACAATGTATTTCACTTTTACTATCAAATGATACTTTTATCTTTTCTTGCATCCAAAATTAATAATATTCTTAATCTCTCTCTCTCAGAATTCACAAGGAAATATTTTCTGAAGTAACCTTTAATGAAGCAAATTTGATCATTAAGAGTTTGTGTCCCTAATAATAAGCAAATTCGTAAGAATGAGACTGTTTGGAAATCAGTTGTCAATCTTTAAGTTACAAATTACGTTAAAGCAAAAGGTTTTGCTTAAAATAGAATGCATATGTTAACAAAATCTTTGACATTTGAATCGGCGCTTACAATATTCCATTTATTCAACAAGCATTAAAAGGATAAACAGAAATTGATAACAACATGAATGAAGGAAGGTGTAAATTAAAAATATATACATAAGAATGTTAGATATTTAAGCCAGTAATTATGCAAATAATTATTTAAAAGTGAAAACTATAGAATAAAAAAATTATTTTGTTCAGCATTTAGAATTTATGTTTAAATATTTATAAAACCATCTTCATCAAGCAAGTTGTGTCATCTAATGTGTATCTAGTTTGACACCAGTTCTGTTTTCAGATGTATCGTTGCATTTGGAATAGTAATATTTGATATTTATTTTGAAAATGAATCTTCGTTAATACACCTAGTGAATGAATTTTTTCATTTTTCACTTCATAGAAAATAAGTTATGAATTTCATAAGAGCTATTTTCACATGTGCATGGAATTTGCAGACATTAATAAATATTCGATTGTTTTAAAATAAAGTAGTGTTTTTTTTTTTTTCGATAAGTGTTTTTATATCTTGAATTGTAACATATCATTCTCTAATAAAGACATTTCCTGCACAATTAAATCTCCAACTTGGGCAACATCTTCTAAAATATCACCAACCTTTATAGGAAATACAGAAAGGCTGTATATTTTTTAATATCTGAATAACTGTATGTTTTGGAAGAATGAGAATGACTTCATAAATGAAGTAACCAATTTGGATTAGAGGGAAAAAAATTGCAAGAAATGAAATTCTTCAAATCCTAAATTTATTTGGCAAGATATCTTTCACTATTCGGCGACATTTCAGCAATATTCGGCGAGATATCTCTAAATATTCGGCTATAGGTATTCGGCCGAAGTATTCGGTCAACAAGCCTTCAATATTCGGCCAACCGAATATTCGGCAAAAGGGCAAAATAGGCCGAATACCGAATATTCGTCCCATCCCTAGTAATTATGATAAATTAAAAAATGTAGTGTTAAAGGAGTTTCAACCAACTCCGCAGGAGTGTTTGAATAATTTCCGTAAGGCGCAAAAATTACCTTCAGAAAGTTATGTCCAATATGCGTCAAGATTAAGTGCAGCATTCGAATATTACTGTCAGTTACGTGAAGTGAATGATTTTAAATCTTTGTGTGAGCTAATTGTTTCGGATAAGATTTTTGGTTCATTAGATAGTGATTTAATGTCTCACATTGGAGCAAAACAGGGAGAATCATATTTTAAACCGCAACAATTAGATCGTGAATGTGATATTTTTCTTTCTACGAAAAATAAAATAAAAACTGACAATAATGTGTTTAGGAAACAAAACGGAAATGAAAATAAAAGATTTTTTGGAATTAAATCGCCAAATCCAACGTTTCAAAAGAAAGTTTCGAATGTGTTCTTTTCTGAAATAAAAACTTGCGTTTTATGCAAAAATGAAAATCATGAACTGTATTTTTGTCCGAAATTTAAAAGTCTTACAATTCCGGAAAGAGTAGATGTTGTTAAAATAAATAGACTATGCTTTAAATGTTTGCATCCCAATTGTAGTGTAAAAGTTTGTAAGAGCAAAAATTGTTTTTGTAAAAAACCGCATAATAAGTTAATCCACTATCCAAAAGAAAATATAAATATTCAGTCGAGTAAAGAAAAATCGCCCAGCTTCACAACTGTTTCCAATAATGTAGATCAGAGAGGGGAAAGTAACGATGCGCTTTCTCCTTCCATCCCTCCTAGTCAGTCAGATAGGTCTGTGGTCGCTAGTAGTTTGGCAAAAAATAAAACAAAAAATGTTTTATTGAGTACAGCTTCGATTTTGATTAAAGATAAAAATTCTCAGTGGTATGAAGCGAGATGCCTGTTAGATGTCGGGAGTCAAACTTGCTTAATAAGCAGAGACTGTGTGAATCGTTTGCAATTGAAACCAGATAAAACAAATACGGTAATATCGTGTTTAAATGATTTATCTTTAAGTGTTAATGGGTGTGTAAATACAACGATTTCTAACCGAGATAAGAGTTTTCAAAGAGATATAAATATGCTGGTAGTGAACAAAATAACAGATCTTATTCCACATAAAGTATTTCAAATACAGGTGGATGTTTCTGAGTCAGTCGCTTTAGCTGATCATACATTTAATATCCCTGGAAAAGTGGACGTATTATTAGGGGCCGAAATATTTTATGAGTTGTTGAGACCAGGGCAAATATATTTAAAAAATCCGCAACTTCTATTACAGAATACTTGTTTTGGCTACGTGGCTAGTGGAAGTATCGAACAGATAAATGATGGTAATATACATTGTGGGTTAATACGGGATTCAGGTTTAAATGAAACAATGAAAAATTTATGGGAACTCGAGACTTTAGGTATTAAAGAAAATGAAGAATTAAATTCAGCGGATAAAGAATTGATAGATCAATTTGAAAGAAATCTAAAATTTGTGAATGGGAGGTACGAAACTGATTTATTATGGAAAATTAGTTGTGATGAATTAGAAAGTAATTATTTTTTGGCAAAAAAAAGATTTGATGAGTTAAATAAGGGTTTTTCTAAAAACAATTGGATTGTTAATGAATATCGAGAAATAATAAACGATCAATTGAAAAACGGGATTATTGAGAAATGTCAGAGGGATCAGCTAGAATATTTTATGCCTCATAGAGCAGTTGTTAGAGAAGATAAAGAAACAACTAAAATTCGGATAGTATTTAACTGTAGTTCAAAATCTAAAAATAATTTGTCTTTGAATGATTGTCTAGAAACTGGTCCTAATTTAAATCCTAATATTCTTGATGTTATTCTAAATTTTCGGAAACATAAAATAGCGTTTAATGCTGACATAGAGAAAGCTTTTTTAATGATAGGAATTTCAGAGAGAGATAGGAAATTTTTAAAATTTCTTTGGTATTCGGATGATCCTAATAAAGATTACGAAATCATGAGAATGAAAAGATTACCATTTGGCTGTAAAGTGTCTCCTTTTATTTTGAGTGCTACTATAAAACATCACATTAAAAATTTTGAAAATAGCAATACTAAGTCATTTGAAATGTTAAATTCAGCTCTATATGTAGATGATTTATTTTTTGGAGGAAGTACTGTGAGTGAGTCGTTCGAATTATCTTCGGACGCTGTAAATATTTTAAAGAGTGGAGGATTTAATTTGAGAAAACTGAGGTCTAATAGTAGAGAGTTGGAAAAACTCTGGATAGAAAATGGCTTTAAGGATATAGAGAAAGAAAGTGTTCAGCAGTTGAAGATTTTAGGTTTAAATTGGTGTCCAGAGAAAGATGAATTATCATTGGAAGTTAAGGGTTTAATAGAATCTAGGGAAACGTTGCAAAACAGTAAAAGGTGTGTTTTGAAAACAGCAGCACGTATTTTTGATCCCATAGGCCTGATTTCGCCATTTGTTGTTCGTATTAAATTATTGTTACAGGGAATTTGGGAAACAGGTTGTGATTGGGATGAAGAGTTGCCCGATGATTTGCGGGAAAAATGGTTTAAGTGGTGCAACGAAATTGAGAAGATATATTATATAACTATTCCCAGATTTTGTTTAGTTGATTGTAAAGATGAACAAGTGGAGGCACATGTTTTTTGTGATGCTTCATTAAGTGCGTATGGAGCAGTTCTTTATTTTAGATATTATGATAATAGTGGAAATTATAAAGTGTCATTTATTTTGTCAAAAAATAGAGTAGCACCGTTAAAGAAATTAACTTTGCCGCGTTTAGAGTTGATGGGTCTTGTAATAGGTGCTAGAGTTGGAAATTATGTGAAGAATATTTTTAAGGATAGAATTCAAAGAGTAGTATATTGGAGTGACTCCACCATTGCATTATATTGGGTTAAAGGATGTGCGAAAAGGTGGAAACAGTTTGTAGGTAATAGGGTTCTAGAAATCCAACAGAAAACCAACCCTAGTGATTGGTATTACTGTCGTACGGAAGACAACCCGGCCGATATACTAACAAGAGGAATTGCTGCTGAAAGTTTAGTTAACAACGAGAAATGGTGGCAAGGTCCAGCTTGGCTTCGAAGTAATAATGAGAGCTGGCCCGAACAGATATTGAGTACGTCTACGGAAATCAATAGTGTAGATGTATTGAAAGAACAGAAGGTCAAGCTTGCTGAAAATTTGGTCGGTAAATTAGAGTTAGTTGAACAATTGTGGAGTAAATTTTCATCGTGGACTAAATTGCAAAGAGTGCTTGCGTGGTGCTTGCGATTCATCGATAATGCAAAGAGAAATAAAATTGCAGCTCCGTTTTTGCAAACAGAGGAATTGAAAAGGTCGCATGATATTATAATTAAGTTAGTCCAGAGAGCGAATTTTGCAAACGAAATAGCCAACTTGGAGAAGGGAAAAATTCTAAAAACCAGCAATTTAAATTCCTTAAATCCTTTTTGGACAATCGTGGGTTTTTAAGAGTTGGTGGACGGCTAAGAAATGCCAACATACCAGAGACTGCAAAATATCCTTTAGTTTTGCCTAAAAATCACCCAGTTACGACCTTGTTAATTAAATTTTATCATTTAAAATACTTACATGGAGGTGTACAGCTAATAAATTCTGCCGTGAAGCAAACCTACTGGATTATGGGTGCGAAGTCTCTTATCCGTAAAGCAATAAAAAATTGTGTTATCTGTGCACGATTTCGCAGCGAATTCTCGAAACAAATCATGGCTGATTTACCAACATCAAGAGTGAGCCAAGGAAGAGCGTTCATTTGTTGTGGCACCGACTTTTGTGGACCTTTTCTAATAAGTCTTCGACGTGGTAGGGGAGTAAAGCCAGTCAAAATGTACGTCTGTATCTTCGTATGTTTCTCTACCAAAGCAGTTCATTTGGAACTTGTTAGTGATCTGAGTGCCAGCGCCTGTATAGCTGCGTTGAAAAGATTCATTGCACGTCGAGGTAAGCCAATAGAGATCTTCAGTGACTGTGGTGCTAATTATATAGGAGCAAAGAATTATTTGAAAGTCGCTGCATCAGAAGCAATCGGCAACTACTTGCACAATGAGAGTATAAAATGGACTACGAATGTTCCATCTGCTCCCCATTTTGGAGGTCTTTGGGAGGCAGCGGTTAAATCAATGAAGTACCATATGAGACGAATTATTGGGTCGCAGATCTTGTCTCAAGAGGAATTTGCAACAGTTTTGGCGGAAATTGAAGCAGTTCTGAATTCTCGCCCATTAGTCGCTATTTCGGAGGATCCAAATGATCTTTCAGTCCTCACTCCAGGTCACTTTCTCATTGGGTCAGATTTAAAGAGTGTTCCCGAACCAGACATTACAAATATGAAAATTTCAATTCGAGATCGGTGGAAATTGATTACAAATATTTCCCAGTCATTCTGGAAAGCATGGTCTAAGGACTATCTTACACAGTTGCAAGTGCGCAACAAGTGGAAATTTCCAACAGAAGATTTATGTGTAAACGACTTACAAGGAAGGTCTCCATACGGGCATACTCAGAAAAATCTGAAAAAATTACAGAATGTTCTTCTCATATAGTTATATATGTTTATAAAAAAAATTTCGGCGGAACTTCCTTACAACGTCCGTAAAAAAATAATAAAAATTTCGTTTATTTGGCGATTTACCTCCGGTTGGCGAAAAAACGAAATTTTGAAAAATATGCTTTTACGCTTCGAATACCTTTTAAGAAAAAAACTTTCTATGTTCAATTTATTTAAATAAGTTTAGTTTAAGTAATTTTAGTTTTGCATTTTTACTTTACTTTAAGTGTAATTTTGTCATATACGTTTATATGTACTTATAACAAAATGAAATTAATATATTTTATCATTTAAAACACAATTTAAATTGATTAAAATTGTTCCAAATTGAAAAATACACTGTTAAAAATCTGCTGCATTTTGTTGCAACGCACTCCCTTGCTTGTATAGAAAACGGTTACTTGGCCGTGAAATGGACCTTTCTCATTGGTTGGAATAGAGATAATACATACAAGCGGTGGAGTGCGTTGCAACAAAATGCAGCAGATTTTTATCAGTGTATGACACAATCAATTCACCGTGCTATGGAGCATTCTCATTGGTCAGAAGAGAGATATTCTATAAAAGTAGTGGAGTGACGTTGCAGTAAATGCTGCAGATTTTTAACAGTGAAGTCAATTAAAATCAATTTTCAGATTCGTTAAAATAGTCTGCTTTTGGCGAGGAAATGCACTGCTCGCCAAATTCAGTGTCGCTTTCAGCTTTTCTCGCCAATTATTCCAAACTATTTTATTTTTTTACGTATCTAATAATGTAATTCCGCCGCTAATTTTCACTGATTTTTTATTACCTACATGAGTAGTTTAATTCTTATTTTTTTCAAAAAATTCTGAGTATGCCCCCAATGGAGACCTTCCTTGTTAGTGCTCATCAAAGATGATAATTTGCCACCGTTGAAATGGAAAATGGCAAGAATAATTGACATTTCCAAAAGTTCTGACAGCAGAGTAAGATCAGTGAATTTAAAAACTGCCATAGATGAACTTAAAAGACCAATCCACAAATTAGTCAAACTGCCAATAAATGAAAATTAACTTTTCTTTGTGAAATTATTTAAATTTCTAGATATAAATGTGAATTTATTGTGTAATATTATTGTTATATATTTTTATGTTTACATTGTGTATTATATTAATGTGTCAATTTGTTATATATTTACTAGGGGGCCCCGCCCCCCGACTCGCTATGCTCGTCAACCCCCCGCGTAATCGCTTCGCGATTCCAAATTATTGGCTACCCCTGCTTGCTGCGCTCGCCAATACCCCAAGGTATGAATAAGCAGTTGCAGACCTTTCAAAAGATGTGTCACATGACTGGTGTTGTAAAGAAACTAAAAATGTGCCCCCCTGGGGGGCAGAGTGGGGGGAGACACAAAAGACATCCATAATATGAATAAGCAGCTGCAGACCTCTCAAATGATATGTCAGATGACTGGTGTTGTAAATAAATTAAAAATGTGCCCCCCTGGGGGGCAGAGTGGGGGTGACACACAAGACATCCATAAAATGAATAAACAGTTGCAGACCTTTCAAATGATGTGTCACACAATTGGTGTTGCAAAGAAATTACAAAATGCGCCCCCTCTGAGGGCAGAGGGGGGGGGTTACACACAAGATATCCATAATATGAATAAGCAGTTGCAGACCTCTCAAATGATGTGTCACACAATTGGTGTTGTAAAGAAATTAAAAATGTGCCCCCCCTGGGGGAGCAGAATGGGGATAACACACAAGAGATCCATTATATGAATAAGCAGTTGCAAACCTCTCAAATGATGTATCAAACGACTGGTGTTGTAAAGAAATTAAAAATTTGGTGAAATATTACAGTTATCGCCAAGTTGGCGTCACTTTTGACAACTAATTTTGGTCGCCAAATTTGGCGATATATCGCCAAGTTGGCGACAAACTTGGCGATTGTTGGCGATGGTAACCTTTCCTCTCTTTATGGTAACCCATACGGCGATGCATAGACGGAGCCCTTTCCTGAAAATCTTCCACATCAGCATCATTCCAGGAGTCATTCCTTTTAAGGCTAGTTTTTTTTTACTATAGAAGGATTTTATTTATGATGATGACGTGGTCATGGGGCCCCAGTATGTTACGCCCAGTATGTTACATCCTAATATGTTATATCTTGAGTGTTATGTGAAAAGAGCCTGTAGATGGCGCCTGTAGTGAATCTGTTTTAATTCTGTAAGTACCTGTACATATGCGCTCTGGACAGCGATGATGAAAGACATGTAAATAAAATGCGCTAGCGAAATGATTGTGGTTTTGTGGTCATTATGGTGTTAATGTGTGGAATTAATTTAATTATCTCCCCCCTTCTTAAGATGTGTTGTGCGAGTATTAACAGAATTATCGATCGGTACTTGATTGTGAACGATATTTAAAAATTAAATAAAGATGGCCATGGCCTTTAGGACTTTCTGTGGTCCAGAAATCTCCGGAAAATGACTATTCATGTGGACAGAACTGTCTGAAGAAAAACAATTGACGAACCGCATAAAAATTCCATTGTAATATTCTGCGATTTACGGAATAAAAATATTGCTGAAATAAGTCGGTCTACCGTGTCAAGATGCTGACGTGATGCAGAACTTTATGGAAGAGTCGGTGTTCAAAAATATTTAATAGGTAAAAAAATATCAACGTACCCAACTGACGTTTTTTAAAAAACACAAAGTCTGGTCAAGTGAAAACTGGTCTAAAATACTATTTTTCTAACAATCGAATTTCAGATTTTTTGGGGAATGATGGAAGACACTACGTTCAATGACCTAACAACGAAATATATTATTCGACTTACGTTTTCTTACAATGAAAAATAGTGGAGGACACGTTATGCTGTGGGGAGTAGTGATGGGCGATTCTTGAAAATTTCCTATTTGATAAAAATCGTAAGCGTAAAAAAGCACATTCGATAAAGTCGTCGATTAATTTCAAGAATCTACAATCGAGATGTTTTACAATCGATTATTAAAATCTTTGTTGTTACATGTTTAAAAAGCATAATTTAATAAATACATGGTAACTGAAAACAAATGAATTTAAAAAACAACAACAAACCAAAAGGATGTTATAATGGAGCCGCAAGAGTAGAAAAGTCATGTAACGGCGTTCCTTGGTTTCAAAAAGTTGTAAAGTCGCGAGTGGAGTCGCGAGTAGCAAAATGGCCAAAGAAAAAATAATCAAAAGCACTCCTAGTGAAAGAACATGAACTAAAAGGATATTAAAAGTGATCAAAATCTTTTATTGATTTTTGTACATCAATTGAGATAAGATCTACAATTCTCCCATAATTAGAAGACTGTTTATTGAAATTCATTAAACGGACCACCACCACCCGGGGGGGGCAAAGTAGTGCAGGAGCAATGAAAATGCATAATATGAGTAAACAGTCATTAGGATTTCCAACAATACATCGCATGATGGGTGTCGGTTAAATTTATTAAAGAGCTTCCTACGGAGGCAAAGTGAGAGGGGATGAGTGCGAGAGGTATATAAAATAAAATGGTAATTACAGAGCTTCCTAATGATATATCACGAAAGAGGAGTCAACAAAAGATATAAAAACACTCCCCTTAGAATTCCAACTATTGCAACACCCGGAATACAGCCTGTCCTCACAGTTTTTGAATTTTTCATGCAATATAAATTATATATTGGAAGTCTCCATAAAAAAATCAGATCTGAATTCACAAAAACGAAATGATTTCAAAAAAGTTTGAAAAGCGCTTCTGTAAGGAGGCCAAATTGAGGAAAAGAGAAGAAAGACTCATAATATGAAAGAGTGGTTTGAAAACTTTCCGTTGATATATCATATGACGGGGCCATAAAAAGCTTCAAATTTACTCCTCACTACTCCACTATTTTTTTTCTTCCCTGAAACCATCCGGAAATCACGCAGCCTCGCTTTAAAATGCTTATATTTAATAAAATATTTTTACCAAAGGGCTCCATCAAAAATCACGTTTAAAATGAAATTTATTCTCAAAATAGCTACGATTTAAAAAATTCACCCATCATTGCTCCCCTGCCCCTTGCGGAAATTCAACCCCTGGAGGAGAAACGTTTATAATGTGAAAGAGTGGTTCGAAAAACATTCCAATAATCAATCTCATGAAGGATCCAAAAAAAGTTTGGAAGTTACTCCTCACCCGCAGGTTTACTTTTTCTTAACAGAATACACTCGGAAATCACGCATCCCCCACTTTAAAATGTTTGTAAATAGCAATTTTTATTAGAAGGTTCCATCAAGAAACCACTTCTAAAATGATAGTTATTCTCGAAATAGCTGCGATTAAAACAAGTTGGAAATTGCACGTGAAGCGTAGCAAATTAGGTGCGTTCGAACGATAACGAAGTTTTAAAAATATTACTTTCATATATCAATCTCATAACATTGTAAATAGTGAATTACAATTAAAACGCTCATCAAACAATGTTCTCCCTATACCATTATGTAATGGAATACTTTTGTGTGGCCTTGTAAATCAATAACAAATGTTCTTTGCACCACAAATTATGTAAGATGTATAGTATAATATGTACTTTATAGTTGCATATAAATTTTATTAAGTTCGCATGAGTGTAACACGATTAAAATGCATTTGAAACATTTTTTCCCATTGACCGTAATGTAATGGAATACTTTTGATTTTCCCTGTAATTGATCTATGCATCCGATTTTCATAAAATTTGAAATAACTCGAAAAAATTATGTAATAATTATGTGTTTTAAATTTCAAACGTATAGAATATATTTGAAACTTTTTCCCCATTGACCATAATGTAATTGAATACTTTTGATTGTCCCTGTAATTGATCTATGCACACGATTATCAAAAAATTTGAAATAACACGACAGAATTATGTAATAATTGCGTATTTTAAATTTCAAACGATTAAAATGCATTTGAAACTTTTTTCCCCATTGACCGTAATGTAATGGAATACTTTTGATCGTCCCTGTAATTGATCTATCCATCCGATTCTCATAAAATTTGAAATGACTCGACAAAATTATGTAATAATTATGTATTTTAAATTTCAAACGATTCGGTTGGGTAGTTTTTGCGTTGTTATATGCGGACAGACGGACGGACGGACAGACGGACGGACGGACAGACGGACGGACAGACGGACGGACTGAACGATCACTATAGGTGCTACGTATTATATAATTACGAACGCACCTAAAAATTCACTCCCCATCGCTCCCCCGTCCTGAAATTAAACTGCAGGAAAAGAAAGGTCCATAATATGAAAGAGTATTCCGAAACCTTTCCTATGACTATCACATGAAGGGTCCAAAAAAAGTTTGAAATTTACTCCTCACCCGTGGCCGTAATGTTACTTTTTCTTCCCAGAATGCACCAAGAAATCACGCAGTCCCCATTTTAAACTTTTGTATTTATGAAATAATATTTACCGGAGCGCTCCTCTGAAAACCACATCTAAAATGATATTCATTGTCGAAATAGCTAAAATTAAAAAAAAATACCCTTTTATCGCTCTCCTTCCCCCTCCTGAAATTCAACTCGAGGAGGAGAAATATTCGTAAAATGAAAGAGAGGTGCAAAAAAATTCCGATGATATATATATAACATGACGGGTCCAAAAAAGAGTTTGAAATTTACATGTCATCTGTGGATTCACTCATTTTTCCCAGAATACACATAAAAATGACTCACCCCCCACTTTAAAATCTTTATATTTAATAAGTTATATTTACCGAAGAGTTCCATAAAAGAAACTTCCACATCTAAAATGATATTTACTGTCGAAATAGCTATGATTTAAAAAATTCACCTTCTTATCGCTTTCTTTCCCACCTTCCTCCTGAAATTCAACTCCAGGAGGAGAAAGATTCGTAAAATGAAAGGGAGGTGCCAAAACATTCCGATGATGTATATATAACATGACGGGTTAAAAAAAAGGTTTGAAATTTACATGTCACCCGTGGGCTCACTTATTTTTTTAGAATACACCTAAAAATGATGCAGCCCCCACTTTAAAATCTTTATATTTAATAAATAATATTTACCGGAGAGTTCCATGAAAAAATCCACACCAAAAATAACATTTATTGTCGAAATAGCTACGATTTAAAAAATTCGCCCCCTGATCGCTCCCCCCTCCCCTCCTTCCGCCCCTTAAAATTCAACTCCAAAAGTAGAAAGATTCATAATATGAAAGAATGATTAAAAGAGCTTTCGTATATGCCTCTCATTTCAGCAAATCTCATCCCGATAAAGTCAGGCATTTCGAGAAAATCATTTCTTCGCAATGAAAATTTACCTCGATGAAATAGGTTCATCGAAGGACTTGTAACTTCGAGATGAAATTTAACCTTGATAAAAGCGGCATTTCGAGAAGTTTGTGGTTTGCTGATGAATGCCTTTTTCGATAAGGATGATTTTCGTTCTCGCTGAGAAAAGAAATGAGAAGTTTTATCGGGGAGAGTTTTGTCGATGAAGCTTTGTGAAATGAAAGTTTTATCGAAAAACGAGGTACAGAAAGAGGCATGAGAATATGACAATAACTTGTGAAATGAAGACCTAATTTTCAAAGTTTCTGGTATTTTAGTCTTACCAACCTGTCATATACCTGGTACTCCCCAATAAATATTATTTATTAAAAAAAAAGTCAAAGAGGGGGCTGAACGAGAGGACGAACATATATTTAAAACTGTAGCGATTTCTAAAATACCTATCAATTTAAGTGTGTTTTTTTTTTCATCGAATCATTCGGTAAATATTATTTATCAAATGTAAAAAAAATAAATGTCTGCTGCAGGAAATTGGGGGCGAAAGGGTGGACTGACGGTATAACGATTATTTCGTTATATATTGGTTATTTTCTTAAATTATTCCTTTACACCCCCCTTCCTTTTCAATTCAAAATTAGTTTTAAGTTGTCCTTCATCCCTTTCCATTTTTCCTCGCTTAGTTTTTCTCTAACCGAAAATCTGCAGCTGCTTAAGTTTATATGTGAGAAATACACTCACATTTTTAATCAACCGTTAAAAACAATTTCCAGATGTCGGCTAATTCTGATCGAGTCAATTCTCCATTACCTTATAAGGAGATCATCTCTGTTTCGCAGTTAAAATTTATGCTTACGCTTCTTTTTCCTTTCTGGACAAAATCCTAAAAAGTATTTAACATCTGCGCATTAAAATCTGGTGCCCCTTCGGTCGGCTTCTGTGTTTAGACATAACAACACGTGTAACATTTATCTATTGGCAACCTTTCCTTTCCCATCCCAGCTGGGCAACCAAATTGAATTCTGGTCATGCCAGCTGCATTTTAACTGTTATTTGGCGTATACTATCCATTGTGCATAGGCGAACTTGTGTATATTGGCGATTTTCTAGCATGCCAAAAGTGGCGGTTTGTTGCTATGTATGAAGGCACTTGATTCACTGCTCTTGTCCGGTTAAGTCGCAAAATCTCTGTTCGGAGATTTTCTCCAAGTACTGTATGTGTACCCCTCTATTACTACATGTTTAAATAAAAAGTGACTTTGCAATCATTGTGGGGTTTTTTCGCTACCTTCACATTTAGAACCTGGACTACTATGCTTTTATTTCTTTTCCTCTAAGTGTTTTACCAGCATAGCTGCTACTACAAAACGCCCTCACAAGAATCTCTGGTGCCGTTTGACTTTTTCGTTTTTCCCCACATTAAAAAAAAAAAAATATGGGGAGGTACAATCAACTGCCATTTTCCTGCGGATGTGATGCATCGTCGCTTCTTCTATTCTCTTCCCTGCATGCCCTGGTAGAAAATTGAACTGCTATTGCAGTCGCCTGCTACGGTCAGCCGAAATGGAATTCACGCCCCTGTCTGCACCTGCTCTTGCCGCCGTAAATGGTTTCTGTTCTGAAAAACGTCTGTCGCAAAATGCTCTCCTGGGTGCCCTTCGGTTCGCGCTCACAAGGTCCAGCAGAAATCAACGGGTGCGCCAGTGAATATCTCCTACGTTTGGCACCCACAGCTGATGTGTGCGGGTGTTTTACAGTAATCTCTGTTTGTGCAAAGTTATACGAAGTGCCCCTCGTCAAAATATGCAACAGTAAAAAAAATCGCCATACGTTTGTGTTGCCACTACCCTTCATAGTGTGTGTTGTATGTTTACTCAACCTATTCTACAAAAATTTCATAAAGTCTCATAGAAAATTTAGTGAGTAACAAGTATTTCTGTGTAGTTATGCATCGTAAAGTGATACATCGTGCAAAAAAATAGTGATTCATTCGCGGTTGTCTGCAAGGGAAAGTAAAAAAATTTGCACATGCAATATAAGTCTTCAATTCTGAGAAATTCATCAGAAATAATTCATCGTGTGCATCATCATTTAATGGTGTGCAACAACGTAAATCAACATCTTCCAGTGCACAAAAATTATTAAATAAATAACAGAATTCCAACAAATGCTAAAAAAAAGATGTGTCACCACCTTCGATAAGTGAAATGCTATTCGTCAGTGATAAAAAAAAAGAAAAAATAATAAAAAAAGTGCACATTTTCATATCTTCGAAATACGACAGCTTTGAGTGTGGGAGCAGATCGAGTCCCTTTTCCCTAACTATTACTTTGGTGTATTTAACAATATAATAATTAATTGTTTTTATTTTTAAACAAAAAAAACAATAAGTTACCCCATGTATTTTGTTTATTTCATGTTCTGCTTTCACAGTCAGTACACCACAGTCAACAGTGCAGTTCGTTGTTTTTAAATTGTGTTTAATCCCATATCACTAAAATAATCCTGTTATGGTGTTTTTGCAAAGATTTTTAATTTGCGAAAGCACGGTAACTCTTGTCATTTCTAGTTATTATTTTTGCTGACATTTTATGCAGTTTTTATCAGTTATTTGCATTTATGTGCTATTATTTCATGTTTTACGTCCCACCCCTTTTTTTGTTTTTTTAATTGTGTATTTAGATTCTCTAGTATGCTTAAATGAGTTTTTAACCAGTTTTGAACTTTAATTACAAGGTTAAAATAAGAACATTCTTTTTCATCCAAAAAAATATAAATAAATCAAAATGTTTTAAGTTACGAAAAAGGAATTTTTTTTCCTTGTGTAAAGAAGTTAAAAGATTTCATTTTTCCTTGCTTACTAACAGTTTTTGGTGTTTTTATATATAGTTTTCTTTGCTTTATTATCTAAGGATGAAATAACTTCTTTTTAAAGTGAAGGAATATATTGATATAGATTTTCAAAGTGTATTTCTCTTGTTTTTTTATTTAATTTATTTTCTAAATAATTTACTTTTGTATGTGCTCCCCTTGCTTTACTGTCATAAAAGGTTTAAATAAGATATCTTTAAAGTGAGGTATATTTTAAGGTCTATTTATTTTGCTAGTTTACATATTTTTACTAGCTAGGAAATTTACTCGTTTTCAATGTGCTTTAGGGTATAAATCCGGTCTGTGTATCAATTTCTCCATACTTGTGGGCTTAAAAAAAAAAAAAAAAAAAAAAAAAAAAAAAATCTGTAATCATGGCGGCAAAACAAATTCCGATAAATATCATTCAATTTGATGGAGATCCAGATTTACTTAAATTTTTCTTTGACCAAATTAGAGTCTGTGCGGAAATTAATAAGTATAACCCACAGACAACAATCGCAATCTTAAAGGGAAAATTAGTTGGGCCTGCACAAAAATTTCTAGCCCAAAACCATGACCTGCAAAAAATAACAGACCTCGATTTGCTGGAAAAGGAATTTGCGTCATTTTTCGCCCCCTCTAGTAAATGTGTTGCCTCTGTTGAATTGTCCAGTTTAGCACTTATGCCTTCTGAGACGATAAAAAATTTAGCCCATAGACTAAATGTTCTTGCGGCTACAGTGTATGCAGATATTAACGACGAAAATGCACGCAACACTATCAAACTCATGAAATTTCTAGAGGCCCTTCCTTCAAATATTAGAATAAAATTACAGGAAGAAGGCATTAATGATTATAAAACGGCAGTTGAAAGAGCGCAAACCCTTCATGAAATTTTAAGGAATGAGAAAATCTTACATTCCTTACCTTCGGTACACAGACCAGAAAATCTCATTGAATCGCAATTAAAAGAAATCTCTGAGAAAATAAATGCATTATCTTTTGCCCCTCCTGATACTAAAACCGAAACTGAGCAAAAAAATCTGCAGACTAGACCAAAACATTCCGCAGGTGTTTCACGCTTCAAAAAAAATTA
The DNA here is from genome assembly GCA_964019185.1 of Maratus speculifer. Taxonomy (NCBI): domain Eukaryota; kingdom Metazoa; phylum Arthropoda; class Arachnida; order Araneae; family Salticidae; genus Maratus; species Maratus speculifer. The sequence goes on from OZ025292.1 coordinate 116,500,682, forward strand.
CAAAAATCGGAGCTACACTAGACGTTATTCCCCACACAAGTTTTCATATAAAAAACCAGTTGTTTGTCAGTTATGTGGACGAAACAATCACGACGCTCTCTCTTGTTTTAAATGGAAAAGAGCAAACACCCAAAGAAAAAACAATTACACAAATTACACTCCACAATTTCAGGAAAACTGAATCAGAGATACAATTTTTATGCTGATGGTGTTGTGTCTCAGTCTAATACTTCTACATCAGCAACTTTTCTTTTTGACCCTGTTTTACCTAAAATTTCAAGTTCGAGACTAGTTAATTCAGTAGGTTCCCAAACTTTTGACTCCATTAAGATAGCAAATAACATCAGTACACAAACAGAAAGTGATAATGTTCAGATAATTTGTAGTGTAAACACTATGTCACCATCCCTCCCTCTTGTTAAAGCCACTATAGCAAACCATGATATTACTTCATTGGCTGATTCTGGTTGTAGTATATCTTTACTTTCACAAAAATTATTTTATCAACTTAAACCTGTCTTAAAATATAAAAGACTTTCCACTGACGTCAATATTAAAACTGTCAATTCTGACGTCTCATTTTCCGCGTGCATCAGAACATCCATCAAGTTAAAACAAAAAGCGTTTTCACACCACTTTTATATTGTTGACATACCCGAGTCTTCCACTTTTGAAGGCATTTTAGGTTTCGATTTCATAACTAGATACAATGTTGTCATCGATACTTTTAACAAGTGTCTCCATGTCAACAATAATTTCTCTGTTCCTTTAAAAACCAGTAAAGAATCTTCTGGAGAGAAACAATCAAAATCATGCAATTCTTTGAGTGATGTTGTAATGAATCAAGCGGTGTTCTTAACTCGTAAAATTATATTAGAACCTCAACAACAAATATGGTGCTCTGTTTACACCTCCAATAACATCAACAATGACAGAAATTATCTATTTGAATATTTGGCACAAACAAAAGAATTAATAGGAAATGATGCCATTATTCAAATGAATAAATTATCCAATAAAAGAAAGAAAACTTCACAAATACATCATTTCTTCTCAATAACACTTAAAAACACTTCTGAAAAGACCATTCATCTCCCTAAACATACAAAAATAGGTTAATTATCTGAGATTGAGGAAATTCGTGACTATACTTCTGAAATGTCTGACACAAAATAACTCAGAACAGCACTTTGTAAATTTTATTCAGGCGTCTAATGAAATCTTACAAAAAAGAAAGCAGGATTTATCGGCTAAGGATTTTAATCTTACTCACTTAAAATCGAATGAAGCAAAGAACCTAACTAAATTGTTACTTAATTATTATCCTGCCTTTTCCAAATCATTATACACACTTGGTCATACTGATAAAATTGTACCTGATTTGAAATTCATTAATGATTACCCCATAAAGACACTCCCTTTCCCTCTTCCCCAAGCATTGCAAAAGGATGTTTTAAATCAAATCAAACAGTTGCTTGATGCCAAAATCATTGAACGTCATTGTTCCGAATGGGCCTGCCCCATGCTCCTTGTTAAAAAGAAACCAGACGGTACAGGTATACAGAAATATAGACTCGCATTAGATCTCAGAATGGTTAATACTATAATTCAAGGTTCGTCCTATCCACTTCCAAAAATTCAAACCATTATTTCAAATCTTTCACAATATCGTTTTTTCTCTTCTCTCGACTTTCATCAGGCATATCATCAGATTGATTTGCCTGCAAAATTTCAAAATCAGCTCACATTCACTACAATGTTTGGTTCTTTTCGGTATAAGAGATTAGTATTCGGATTAAAATCAAGCGCCTCAATTTTTCAAGCTTTAATGGACTCGTTACTTGATGAATTACAGTTAGAAGGTGTCTATACCTACCAAGATGATCTTATTGTTGGTGCCAATTCATATCAAGAAATGTGTGATAAGTTGGATAAAATTCTTGCAATGTTAGTAAAATATAATTTAACGCTGTCCCCTAACAAATGCACTTTTCACAAAACCAGTTTAGATTATCTTGGATTTCACATAGAAAATCAAACTATTTCTCCTGTTCAGTCGAACATTGTAAAAATAACATCTTTTCCAACACCTACAACTAAACGTCAATTAAAAGCACTCATAGGTGTCATTACATTTTACAAATCTCTTGTTCCATCCTTTTCTGAACTTGTTCAACCTCTCATAAACTTAACTACTCCAAAGGCTAAATTTAAGTGGACAAGTAAACATCAAAAAATTATGGACACCATACAGAAGATATTCTTTAATCCACCCATGGTTAGATTACCTGATTGGAACAAAAAGTTCTATCTAAATACTGATGCGTCAAATATTGCTATTTCTGGCGTCTTACTACAAGAACATGATAAACAACTATTACCTGTTGCATACTTTTCAAAATCTTTAAAAGCATCAGAAAAAAAATATCCTGCACTTAAATTAGAACTCATGGCGATTCATAAATCAGTTACTGCTTTCAAATATTATTTATACAACAGAGAATTTGTAATCCTTTCAGATAGTAAACCCCTGGAAAAGTACAACAAAACTACAAACCCGGCTGATATTATTTCTCGTTGGCTCATGGATCTCTCAGAATACACATACAAATTTCAACATATTCCAGGTAAAAAGAATGTACTCGCTGACTATTTATCTCGCTGTAACTTTGAAAATAATCAACAGACTTTAGCTACAAATCCTGAACTTATTCATGATACTCAACCCTTACCTATTGTAGAATGTGATACTCCACACTCCAGCTCGACTGATTCTAATATGCATGTTAACTGCCTTATTTCTGGTACACAAACAAATCCTGACCTTTTATTAGAAATTTCGAATGAAACATTTGCTACTGAACAACAAAATGACCCTACTTTGTCTGTTGTTTATAAAGAAATCTTAAAGAAAGGTTCTTCTCAAAAATTTCCTAACTACTTCATTCATCCTGATTCGAAGGTATTAATGTTAAAGAAGGAAAATATTTTTAATAACACTTTTTCGTATCACATTCTTGTTCCAAATTCACTTAAAAGCAAAGTCTTAACAATTTCACATTTATCCCATTTTGGCTTTAATAAAACTTATGAATTCTTGTCAGGTAGATATTTTTGGAAGGGCATGTATGTAGACACTTTAAACTTTGTTGCATCTATAACGATTATTTCGTTATATATTGGTTATTTTCTTAAATTATTCCTTCCCCCCGTCTCTTTTCAATTCAAAATCAGTTTTAAGTGTCCTTCATTCACTTTCCATTTTTTTCCCTCGCATAGTTTTTCTCTAACCGAAAAATCGGCAGCTGCTTAACTTTGTCTGTGAGAAATACACTTACATATTATTCAACCGTTTAAAACATTTCCAGATGTCTGCTATTTCCGATCGAAGCAATTCTGCATTACCTTATATGGACATCATCTCTGTTTCGCAGTTAAAATTTATGCTTACGCTTCTTTTCCTTTCTCGACAAAACCCTATAAAGAATTTAACATCTGCGCAGTAAAATCTCATGTCCCTTCGGTGTGCTTCTTTATTAGACAAAACAACACGTGTAACATTTTATTGTTTGGCAACCTTTTCCTTTCCCATCCCAGCTGGGAAACTAAATTGAATTCTTATCTTGCCGGCTGCATTTTAACTGTATTTGGCGTATACTATCCATTGTGCATGGGCGAACTTTTGTATGTTGGCGATTTTCTATCATGCCAAAAGTGGCAATTTGTTGCTATGTACGAGGCACTTGACTCTCTGCGCTCGTCTTGTTAACCTGCTATTCTTCGTTCGGAGATTTTCTCCGAGAGTTGTAAGTGCGCCCCCCTTCGTAATAGATGTTAAAATAAAGTGTAACTTTGCAATCATCGTGGGGTTTTTTTTCGAGCATCCGAACCTGGACTGATTCTATACTGATCATACCTCTTCTAAACCTTCTAACATATATATGCAACTACCAAAATCCCTCAAGAAACTCTTCTTTATATAAATAACTGGTGCCTGACGGTTTCGTTTTTCCCCACATAAAAAAAAAATATATATATGGAGGGGGGTACAATCAACTGCGACTTTACGGCGAATGTGATAATTTTGGTTCTTCTTTCTTCTCTGCATCCCCGGTAAAAAAAAAAAAAAAAGCAACGGCTTGGAGTCTTGACTGGTATGTCTCAACAGAGGTGGAATTCCCCAGCTTCACCGGCGGTCGACGTCGAAATGTGATTCCTTGCCTGGACACCCCCTTTTCTCTCCCCTGTGATCTCCATCCCAAGTGCTGCGGAGCGTCTCCCCTTGAAATTACATCTTCAAAACGAAACCTGCGCCCGATTGTCACCTCAGCGTTGGGCGCCCCCCGTTTTCATCTCCGTGCATTCTCTGTGTGATTGACGTGTTCATCGCCGCCAGATATCGAGGGCTGCATGTGCGCATTGTGTGCTTCTATACCAGTGGTGTTTTGTGGTGTGCTTCTATACCAGTGGTATTTTGTGCCTTTGGTGAACGTAATCTAAAGAAAGTTCATTGTGTTATTATGCATCGTAAAGTCATACATCGTACAAAATAGTGATTCATTAATTGTGGTCGGCAAAAGAAAGTAAAAAAAAAAAAAATCCACATATAATACATATGTCTTCAATTATGTGAAAATACATCAGAAATAATTCATCGTATGTATCAGTTAACAGTGCACAAAAAAAGTATTAAATAAATAACAGAATTCCAACTAAAGCTAAAAAAAAATGATGTGTCACTACCTTTGATAAGTTATCTGCTATTCGTCAGTAAAAAAAAAATATAAAAAAAAAGAAAAAAAGTGCACAATGAAAATCCAACCTCAAAAAAAGTCTACATTTTGAATGTGGGAGCAGAGCGTGCCCCAGTTCCCTAAATTTTGTCTTATTAAATTAGTAATCATTTAATTATTTCTTTAAAACTAAATCTGTAAGTTACCCCAAGTATTTTCTTTACTTTATGTTCTGCTTCCACAGTCAGTTCATCATAATCAATATTGCAGTTTGGTGTTTTTAAATCATATTTTTTTCAACATAACTATTATAATCCTGTTATTGTGTTTTTGCAAAGATTTTTTTAACTTGCGAAAGCACGGTAACTGTTGTCATTTCTAGTTATTATTTTTATGACATTTTATGCAGTTTTTATCAGTTATTTGCATTTATGTGCTATTGTTTCATATTTTACGTCCCACCCCTTTTTTGTTTTTTTAATTTGTATTTAGATTCTCTAATATGCTTAAATGTGTTTAACCAGTTTTGAACTTTAATTACAAGGTTAAAATAAGAACATTCTTTTTCATCCAAAACATATAAATAAATCAGAAGGTTTTAAGTTAAAAAAAAAGGAATTTTTTTTCCTTGAGTAAAGAAGTTAAAGGATTTTTTTTTCTTGCTTGCTAACAGTTTTTGCGGTTTTCTATAGAGTTTTCTTTACTTTATTATCTAAAGTAAGTACTTTGTTAAAGTGAAGGAATATATAGATATATGTTTCAAAGTGTAATTATTTTGCCATTTTATTTAATTTATTTTCTAAATGTGTTAATTTTGTATGTGCTTCCTTGCGTTACTGTCATAAAAGGTTCAAATAAGATATCTTTAAAGTGAGGTATATTTTAAAATCTATTTATTTTGCTAGTTTAGATATTTTTACTAGCTAGGAAATTTACTTGTTTTCAATGTGCTTTAGAGTATAAGTCAGGTCTGTGTAACAATTTCTCTAAAACTTGTGAGCGTAAACAAACAAAAACAAAAAAAAACTAATCATGGCGGCAAAACAAATTCCGATAAATATCATTCAATTTGATGGAGATCCAGATTTACTTAAATTTTTCTTTGATCAAATTCGCGTCTGTGCAGAAATTAATAAATATAATCCACAAACAACAATTGCAATCTTAAAGGGAAAGTTAGTTGGGCCTGCACAAAAATTTCTAGCCCAAAATCCCGACCTGCAAAAGATAACAGACCTTGATTTGTTGGAAAAGGAATTTGCGTCATTTTTCGCCCCCCCTAGTAAATGTGTTGCTTCTGTTGAATTGTCCAGTTTAGCACTTATGCCTTCTGAGACGATAAAAAATTTAGCTCATAGACTAAATGTTCTTGCGGCGACTGTTTATGCAGATATCAACGACGAAAATGCACGCAACACTATTAAACTTATGAAATTTCTAGAAGCCCTTCCTTCAAATATTAGAATAAAATTACAGGAAGAAGGCATTAATGATTATAAAACAGCAGTTGAAAGAGCGCAAACCCTTCATGAAATTTTAAGGAATGAGAAAATCTTACATTCCTTACCTTCGGTACACAGACCAGAAAATCTCATCGAATCGCAACTGAAAGAAATTTCCGAGAAAATAAATGCATTATCCTTTGCCCCTCCTGATACTAAAACCGAAACTGAGCAAAAAAATCTCCAGACTAGACCAAAACATTTCGCAGGTGTTTCACGCTTCAAAAAAAATTACAAAAATCGAAACTACACTAGGCGTTATTCCCCACACAAGTTTTCACAAAAAAAACCAGTTGTTTGTCAGTTATGTGGACGAAACAATCATGATGCTCTCTCTTGTTTTAAATGGAAAAGAGCAAACACTCAAAGAAAAAATAATTACACGAATTCCACTCCACAATTTCAGGAAAACTGAAACAGAGATACAATTTTTATGCTGATGGTGTTGTGTCTCAATCTAATACTTCTACATCAGCAACTTTTGTTTTTGACCCTGTATTACCTAAAATTTCAAGTTCGAGACTAGTTAATTCAGTAGGTTCCCAAACTTTTGACTCCATTAAGATAGCAAATAACATCAGTACACAAACAGAAAGTGATAATGTTCAGATAATTTGTAGTGTAAACACTATGTCACCATCCCTCCCTCTTGTTAAAGCCACTATAGCAAACCATGATATTACTTTATTGGCTGATTCTGGTAGTAGTATATCTTTACTTTCACAAAAATTATTCAACCAACTTAAACCGGTCTTAAAATATAAAAGACTGTCCACTGACGTCAATATTAAAACTGTCAATTCTGATGTTTCATTTTCCGCCTGCATCAGAACATCCATTAAGCTAAAACAAAAAGCGTTTTCACATCACTTTTATATTGTTGACATACCCGAGTCTTCCAGTTTTGAAGGCATTTTAGGTTTCGATTTCATAACTAGATACAATGTTGTCATCGATACTTTTAACAAGTGTCTCCACGTCAACAATAATTTCTCTGTTCCTTTAAAAACCAGTAAAGAATCTTCTGGAGAGAAACAATCAAAATCATGCAATTCGTTGAGTGATGTTGTATTGAATCAAGCGGTGTTCTTAACTCGAAAAATTATAGTAGAACCTCAACAACAAATATGGTGCTCTGTTTACACCTCCAATAACATCAACAATGACAGAAATTATCTTTTTGAATATTTGGCACAAACAAAAGAATTAACAGGAAATGATGCCATTATTCAAATGAACAAATTATCCAATAAAAGAAAGAAAACTTCACAAATACATCAGTTCTTCTCAATAACACTTAAAAACACTTCTGAAAAAACCATTCATCTCCCTAAACACACAAAAATAGGTCAATTATCTGAGATTGAGGAAATTCGCGACTATACTTCTGAAATGTCTGACAAGCAAAATAACTCAGAACAGCACTTTGTAAATTTTATTCAGGCGTCTAATGAAATCTTACAAAAAAGAAAGCAGGAGTTATCGGCTAATGATTTTAAACTTTCTCACTTAAAATCTGACGAAGCAAAGAACCTAACTAAATTGTTACTTAATTATTATCCTGCCTTTTCCAAATCATTAGACACACTTGGTCATACTGATAAAATTGTACCTGATTTGAAATTCATTAATGATTACCCCATAAAGACTCTCCCTTTCCCTCTCCCCCAAGCTGTGCAAAAGGATGTTTTAAATCAAATCAAACAGTTACTTGATGCCAAAATCATTGAACGTCATTGTTCCGAATGGGCCTGCCCCATGCTTCTTGTTAAAAAGAAACCAGACGGTACAGGTATACAGAAATATAGACTCGCATTAGATCTCAGAATGGTTAATACTATAATTCAAGGTTCGTCCTATCCACTTCCAAAAATTCAAACTATTATTTCAAATCTTTCACAATATCGTTTTTTCTCTTCTCTCGACTTTCATCAGGCATATCATCAGATTGATTTGCCTGCAAAATTTCAAAATCAGCTCACATTCACTACAATGTTCGGTTCTTTTCGGTATAAGAGATTAGTATTCGGCTTAAAAACAAGCGCCTCAATTTATCAAGCTTTAATGGACTCGTTACTTGATGAATTACAGTTAGAAGTTGTCTATACCTACCAAGATGATCTCATTGTTGGTGCCAATTCATATCAAGAAATGTGTGATAAGTTGGATAAAATTCTTGCAATACTAGTAAAATATAATTTAACGCTGTCCCCTAACAAATGCACTTTTCACAAAACCAGTTTAGATTATCTTGGATTTCACATAGAAAATCAAACTATTTCTCCTGTTCACTCGAACATTGTAAAAATAACATCTTTTCCAACACCTACAACAAAACGTCAATTAAAAGCACTCATAGGCGTCATTACATTTTACAAATCTCTTGTTCCATCCTTTTCTGAACTTGTACAACCTCTCATAAACTTAACTACTCCAAAAGCTAAATTTAAGTGGACAAGTAAACATCAAAAAATTATGGACACCATACAGAAGATATTCTTTAATCCACCCATGGTTAGATTACCTGACTGGAACAAAAAGTTCTATTTAAATACTGATGCGTCAAATATTGCTATTTCTGGTGTCTTACTACAAGAACATGATAAACAACTATTACCTGTTGCATACTTTTCAAAATCTTTAAAAGCATCCGAAAAAAAATATCCTGCACTTAAATTAGAACTCATGGCGATTCATAAATCAGTTACTGCTTTCAAATATTATTTATACAACAGAGAATTTGTAATCCTTTCAGATAGTAAACCATTAGAAAAGTACAACAAAACTACAAATCCGGCTGATATTATCTCTCGCTGGCTCATGGATCTCTCAGAATACACATACAAATTTCAACATATTCCAGGTAAAAAGAATGTACTCGCTGACTACTTATCTCGCTGTAACTTTGAAAATAATCAACAGACTTTAGCTACAAACCCTGAACTGATTCATGATACTCAACCCTTACCTATTGTAGAATGTGATACTCCACACTCCAGCTCGACTGATTCTAATATGCATGTTAACTGCCTTATTTCTGGTACACAAACAAATCCTGACCCTTTATTAGAAATTTCGAATGAAACATTTGCTACTGAACAACAAAATGACCCTACTTTGTCTGTTGTTTATAAAGAAATCTTAAAGAAAGGATCTTCTCAAAAATTTCCTAACTACTTCATTCATCCTGATTCGAAAGTATTAATGTTAAAGAAGGAAAATATTTTTAATAACACTTTTTCGTATCACATTATTGTTCCAAATTCACTTAAAAGCAAAGTCTTAACAATTTCACATTTATCTCATTTTGGCTTTAATAAAACTTATGAATTCTTGTCAGGTAGATATTTTTGGAAGGGTATGTATGAAGACACTTTAAACTTTGTTGCATCCTGTATCAAATGTCTTCAAACTAAACATCACCAAACTCCACCTGCACCCTTACAGCCCACATACACTCCCAGGTACCCTGGTCACACTATCAGTACAGATCTCCTTGGACCGTTTGCTAATGGAAAATATGTTTTAACTATCACTGATCATTTTTCAAGACATATTGAACTCTTTCCACTTAATGACATATCTGCGAGTAAGGTTGTTAAATGCTTATTTTCTTACATAACCACCTTTGGGAGACCTTCGGTTGTCTTATCAGACTTAGGACCCCAGTACACGTCTCAGGTATATAACATTTTTAATGATACAATGGGCATTAAGGTATTACACAGTTCGGCCTCGAGACCACAATCAAATGCGATTGCAGAGCGAATCAATAAGTCAATCAAATATTCAGTTAATATTCTTTTACAAGAAGGTCATTCATTCGAAAATGCAGTATTTATACACAAATCACTTTATAATGGTTCGAAACATGCAACTACATTATATTCTCCTAATTTTCTTCATTTTGGACGTGAACTTTCTCTAATTTTTGACACTTTTGATCAGTCGTGCAACCAACCCTTTCTTGATAAACATATTGAAGTACACAAATTACTTGATGATTTGAGTAAGATATATCACAAAGCTTATAACAACATTAAATCTGCTCAAGATAAAAGATATAAATATTACGGTCAGAAAGCTAAATTAAGATCCATTTTCTTAAAAGACATTGTATATCTAAAATCAAATGACAAGTTTAAAACAAAGTATACTGGTCCATATATTGTCACTTGTAAACATTCCCCTGTGTCATTCTCAATTAAAAGGTTGTATACTCCTGATAACACAGCATTTCGGGTACATATTGATAGACTTTTACTAGCACCTCCTCGTTATGGACATTTATTTGATGCGTCAAGTCATATAAACAACACTAACTTTAATACGTTTTATCAACCTCACACATACAATCTAAGAAACAGAAGCTAATGTAAAAAACACTATTTATTATTTTTTATGTCTTGTTTTATGATACCACATATCCAACCAAAGAGCTCATGGTTGTGTGTATGTTGTTTTTGACTGATCTTTAACAATATCATGGCTGGTCCATCACTGTTGCTCTGAAGATCTCTTAGGAACAATATTAGGTATCATTGTTATCCTCTAACACTTAGATAGGCTTTCATACTCACTAAAATTTTATTTACTTTTATTTTGTTTTCTTTTTGCACTACACTTAAAATTTCTTTGACAATACTCATTAATTCAGTATTTTTCCACTAACCTCCCACTTAACATTTCTTGTACTGTAAGTCAAACATATTATAGTTAGATAAACAGGTACTGTACTTTAAAAAAGTAAACAAAAGATTCATGTAATTAAATAAAACACAGTTTATATATATGACTTGTTCATCACCCCACTCGATTGTGACATATTTTTCGTCTCTCTTCACTCTAGGATTGTCTGCCCATATTAGTTATTATATGATATACATTTTTTTTGTTTTTTTTTCTTTTTGAATTCTTCCCTTTGAAGTCTTGTTCCCGTTCAAAATTAAGGCCCTAAGGGTTCAAGCTTCATTGTGTTGAGAGACAAAATTTTGGAATTGGAGTTTCGATTCAAATTTTTGAATTGTGATTCCAATTCACAACAATTAGAATTTTTTCATGTAATTCGACGTGGGCTCCTTCAGAAGACCGCTAGTGCCTTCGGGGGAGCGTCACAATTCCCTCCTCATCTAAGGCTAGGCCCTAAGCCGATGCCATAATACTTGTGTTGTACACAAGATTCAGGGTGACGCATATTTTTTATGGGCGTGCTTGGAGCACCTCTTTTTTTTGTCATCCTATGCTTCGGCATGAAACACTTTTTACAAAAACATTTTTATTTTTTTTAATATACATCATATTACTTTTTTTAATTTTTGAAAAATATAGTGCTATTATGTTATTTTGTGTATTGCCATTTTATATTCATTTAGTATTAGTTTCATGTTTTGTGTATATGTTTCAAAATTTTATTTATGTCATGATAACAATCAAAGCTGCAGTAAGATTTTTGTACTGTCTGAGTCGACTCAACCTATGCATATAAAATACAGTACTACCTTGGATCCATGAAATACAAATATAAAAAAATATAGAGACTTTAGAACTGCTGACTGTTTTTGAATACAAAAGTCTCCATTATCATGACGTTAAATTTCTACATATATATATAAAAAAAAAAAACTTTTGCATTTATGTATGTTTTTATGTTATAATATTTTATGCTAGCCTATGCACATTGGACAGCAAAAGTTTTTTTTGTGGTGCACCGGGTGATATATATAACGATTATTTCGTTATATATTGGTTATTTTCTTAAATTATTCCTTCCCCCCGTCTCTTTTCAATTCAAAATCAGTTTTAAGTGTCCTTCATTCACTTTCCATTTTTTTTCCCTCGCATAGTTTTTCTCTAACCGAAAAATCGGCAGCTGCTTAACTTTGTCTGTGAGAAATACACTTACATATTATTCAACCGTTTAAAACATTTCCAGATGTCTGCTATTTCCGATCGAAGCAATTCTGCATTACCTTATATGGACATCATCTCTGTTTCGCAGTTAAAATTTATGCTTACGCTTCTTTTCCTTTCTCGACAAAACCCTATAAAGAATTTAACATCTGCGCAGTAAAATCTCATGTCCCTTCGGTGTGCTTCTTTATTAGACAAAACAACACGTGTAACATTTTATTGTTTGGCAACCTTTTCCTTTCCCATCCCAGCTGGGAAACTAAATTGAATTCTTATCTTGCCGGCTGCATTTTAACTGTATTTGGCGTATACTATCCATTGTGCATGGGCGAACTTTTGTATGTTGGCGATTTTCTATCATGCCAAAAGTGGCAATTTGTTGCTATGTACGAGGCACTTGACTCTCTGCGCTCGTCTTGTTAACCTGCTATTCTTCGTTCGGAGATTTTCTCCGAGAGTTGTAAGTGCGCCCCCCTTCGTAATAGATGTTAAAATAAAGTGTAACTTTGCAATCATCGTGGGGTTTTTTTTCGAGCATCCGAACCTGGACTGATTCTATACTGATCATACCTCTTCTAAACCTTCTAACATATATATGCAACTACCAAAATCCCTCAAGAAACTCTTCTTTATAGCATCCTGTATCAAATGTCTTCAAATTAAACATCATCAAACTCCACCCGCACCTTTGCAGCCCACATACACTCCCAGATACCCTGGTCACACTATCAGTACAGATCTCCTTGGACCGTTTACTAATGGAAAATATGTTTTAACTATCACTGATCATTTTTCGAGACATATTGAACTCTTTCCACTTAATGGCATATCTGCAAGTAAGGTTGTTAAATGCTTATTCTCTTACATAACCACCTTTGGGAGACCTTCGGTTGTCTTATCAGACAGACCCCAGTACACTTCTCAGGTATAAGACATTTTTAATGATACAATGGGCATTAAGGTATTACACAGTTCTGCCTCGAGACCACAATCAAATGCGATTGCAGAGCGAATCAATAAATCAATCAAATATTCAGTCAATATTCTTTTACAAGAAGGTCACTCATTCGAAAATGCAGTCTTTATTCACAAATCTCTTTATAACGGCTCCAAACATGCAACTACATTGTACTCTCCTAACCTTCTTCATTTTGGACGCGAGCTTTCTCTAATTTTTTATACTTTTGATCAGTGGTGCAACCAACCCTTTCTTGATAAACATATTGAAGTACACAAATTACTTGATGATTTGAGTAAGATATATCATAAGGCTTATAACAACATTAAATCTGCTCAAGATAAAAGATATAAATATTACGGTCAGAAAGCTAAATTAAGATCCATTTTCTTAAAAGATATTGTATATCTAAAATCAAATTACAAGTTTAAAACAAAATATACTGGTCCCTATATAGTCACTTGTAAACATTCCCCTGTGTCATTCTCAATTAAAAGGTTGTATGCTCCTGATAACACAGCATTTCGAGTACATATTGATAGACTTCTACTTGCACCCCCTCGTTATGGACACTTATTTGATGCATCAAGTCATATAAACAACACTAACTTTAATACGTTTTATCAACCTCACACATACAATCTAAGAAACAGAAGCTAATGTAAAACACTATTTATTAATTTTTAAGTCATGTTTTATGATACCACATATCCAACCAAAGAGCTCATGGTTGTGTGTATGTTGTTTTTGACTGATCTTTAACAATATCATGGCTGGTCCATCACTGTTGCTTTGAAGATCTCTTGGGAACAATATTAGATATCATTGTTATCCTTTAACACTTAGATATGTCTTCATACTCGCTTAAAATTTTATTTACTTTTATTTTGTTTTTTTGCATTACACTTAAAATTTCTTTGACAATCTTCATTAATTCAGTATTTTCCACTACCTAACCTCCCACTTAACAATTCCTGTACTATAAGTCAAACATATTATAGGTAGATAAACAGGTACTGTAGTTTAGAAAAGTAAACAAATGATTCATGTAGTTAAATAAAACACATTTTTCGTATATGACTTGTTCATCACCCCACTCGATTGTGACACATTTTTCGTCTCTCTTCACTCTAGGATTGTCTGCCCATATTAGTTGTTATATGATATACATTTTTTTGTTTTTTTTTCTTTTTGAATTCTTCCCTTTGAAGTCTTGTTCCCGTTCAAAATTAATGCCCTAAGGGTTCAAGCTTCATTGTGTTGAGAGACAAAGTTTTGGAATTGGAGTTTCGATTCAAATTTTTGAATTATGATTCCAGTTCACAACAATTCAATTTTTTTTCATGTAATTCGACGTGGGCTCCTTCAGAAGACCGCTAGTGCCTTCGGGGGAGCGTCACTATTCCCTCCTCATCTAAGGCTAGGCCCTAGGCCGATGCCATAATACTTGTGTTGTACACAAGATTCAGGGTGACGCAAATTTTTATGGGCGTGCTTGGAGCACCTCTTTTTTTTTGTCATCCTATGCTTCGGCATGAAACACCTTTTTACAAAAACATTTTTATTTTTTTAATATACATCATATTACTTTTTTTAATTTTTTGAAAAGTATAGTGCTATTATGTTATTTTTGTGTATTGCCACTTTACATTCATTTAGTATTAGTTTCATGTTTTGTGTATATGTTTCAAAATTTTTACTTGTGTCATGATAACAATCAAAGCTGCAATAATGTTTTTGTACTGTCTGAGTCGACTCAACTTCTACATATAAAAATACAGTACTAGCTTGGATCCATAAAATACAAATATAAAACAAATATAGAAACTTTAGAACTTTCGACTGTTTTTGAATTCCAAAGACTCCATGATCGTGACAGCAACTTTCTACATAGATATATAAAAAAAAAACTTTTGCATTTATGTATGTTTTTATGTTTGATAATATTTTATGCTAGTCTATGCACATTGGACAGCAAAAGTTTTTTTGTGGTGCACCGGGTGATATATATAACGATTATTTCGTTATATATTGGTTATTTTCTTAAATTATTCCTTTACACCCCCCTTCCTTTTCAATTCAAAATTAGTTTTAAGTTGTCCTTCATCCCTTTCCATTTTTCCTCGCTTAGTTTTTCTCTAACCGAAAATCTGCAGCTGCTGAAGTTTATCTGTGAGAAATACACTCACATTTTTAATCAACCGTTAAAAGCAATTTCCAGATGTCGGCTAATTCTGATCGAGTCAATTCTCCATTACCTTATAAGGAGATCATCTCTGTTTCGCAGTTAAAATTTATGCTTACGCTTCTTTTTCCTTTCTCGACAAAATCCTAAAAAGTATTTAACATCTGTGCATTAAAATCTGGTGCCCCTTCGGTCGGCTTCTGTGTTTAGACATAACAACACGTGTAACATTTATCTATTGGCAACCTTTCCTTTCCCATCCCAGCTGGGCAACCAAATTGAATTCTGATCATGCCAGCTGCATTTTAACTGTTATTTGGCGTATACTATCCATTGTGCATAGGCGAACTTGTGTATATAGGCGATTTTCTAGCATGCCAAAAGTGGCGGTTTGTTGCTATGTATGAAGGCACTTGACTCACTGCTCTTGTCCGGGTAAGTCGCAAAATCTCTGTTCGGAGATTTTCTCCGAGTACTGTATGTGTACCCCTCTATTACTACATGTTTAAATAAAAAGTGACTTTGCAATCATTGTGGGGTTTTTCGCTACCTTCACATTTAGAACCTGGACTACTATGCTTTTATTTCTTTTCCTCTAAGTGTTTTACCAGCATAGCTGCTACTACAAAACGCCCTCACAGACGGGGGCAGGGGAGGGGGACAATTTTCACTTTTTTAAACCCGTCATATTGTATATCATCTTGAAGATCTCGAATTACTCTTTCATATTACGATGCTTTTTTACCCCCCCCCCCCCCTGCAATGCATAAGGATATCTTGCAACATTATTTGCTGCCTTATTTGAGAAAAACTGTGGTCACAAATATTTGTTTTAACGTGATAACGTCTTAAAGAATGTATTCAAGCTTTGACAAGCAATGGCTTTTCTCCAAAAAAAAAAAAAAAATCGCTTTTGAAATGTCCAACCCAAACGCCCGACTTGAATCCAATAGAAAATCTTTGGAAAGAAGTTGTCAAACAGGTGCGGAACTATAAATATTCCTACTCAGCTGAAATTTTCAAAAAAGTGCAAGAAGTGTGGAAAAACGTACCATGCACAATCTTTAACAGGTTGACTGTATGAATATCACGTTGCTGCGCCGCAGTACTTACTACTACGGTTATGGTGATAAAATACTAATTGTAAATGTTGTTTATCACTATAATTTTCTATTATAATACCATTTTTTGCAGAACTTGCGAAGGAGGCCGGAAACTTTTGACAACATGAGTTTTCCTTCGTACTTAATTTTGTCAAATAAATTTATTGATATTTATTTGTTATTCCATAAATAAGTTCCTAACTATTTTGTCAATAAAATGTATAAGTATCACTTTGAGATTCCTCTTCATAGGGGTATACTTACAAATTAACTAAAAAATTTTTGCTTGCCGGAAATTTTTGACCGCCACTGTATATATATATATATATATATATATATATATATATATATATATATATATATATATATACTCTATAAAGAGGAAATTTAGTTTAGCAAGAAAACGTCTAACTGGATGAAATTTTCCTTTCACCAAATTATACTAACAGATGGAAACATACTTGAATACTTTTGATCAGTCCTGTAGTTTATCTAGTGCGTTTAGTTTTTAATACACGAAAGTATTTTGCTGAAATTTAGTTCAACCAAAAATGCTCTTTAAACTACTTAAATCATAATTCCAGACGTCATCATCCAAAAAACAGCCAAGTATCCAGTTCTTTGCGCAACCCTGTGTATCAATATATCTATATTCTACAAACATTTCTTAATAAACTGAATGCAGTTCAATGTAAAAATGTATAACTTATTGAAAAACCACCTTTAAGTAAGTTACGCTCATTTTCAGTAAACTTTCCGAAATCTTTTGCATAACCCTGTATATCTAAATTGTGTAACTATTAGCATTTATACCATGAAGCTAGAAATAGTAGAAGGAGAACCAGAGCCGTCCTTTTGGAGCACAGCTTAAAGCGAGGCCCGGTGCAAGGATTTTGCGAGGCCCTTTCCTTTCAGACTTTTAATATAATCTTATGTACTATACTATCAATAAAAATGAATGCTTTTCACCTATACACTGTATAGGGAGTCAGGGTTCGATTCTCTTGCCATTGTAAAGAAGTAGCGTTTGTGTGTTTGCAGATGTAATTTCTGGAACTACTGAACCAGTTTCAAAAGTAATGGTGACGATCTGATGATGAAAGTTCCTCTCTCAACATGTACTATATTTTATGTCAAGAACACTATCTCTTCTAAACTAAATTCATAAATTTACACTAAAGATTTTTTATTATACTTCCTTTTTTATTAAAGAAAAAATATTTTGCGACCAAGTGCGGGCCTCTTTAGGCGCGAGGCCCTGTGCGGCCGCACCTGTCGCACATCCCTAAGGACGGCTCTGAGGAGAACAAAGACGGTGCTTCCACTTATGCCCCTAAAGCTTTTCCGAGTATGGTTGGCATTTCCGGCGGTTTGGGAGCAGATGAAATCCGGCGCCCCCTACGTCCCGCTAGCAGATTGGTCAAGAGACTAGTCAAACAGGTCATGTGATCGAAAGTCAGTCCAGCACTACTAGCGCCACGCCATGCACCGGGCAATACTTTGGGGCTAAGTTCTGTTGGGAAAAGCCTATCTTTTCAGTTCTCCTTCTACTATTCTATCTTCATGTTTATACACACCGTATAATATGCATACATTTAGTGGAACTTAAAAGCGCATATTGTAAATAATAAAAATGCATTTCACCCATCTAACAGTCATCATTCATAATATACAGTACTTCAGATGTAATATACTATTTGAAATCTTTTATGTGTCCTTGTAAATGCTAAGCACTTCGTGTTACAAATCGTGGCACCTGCTATCCAGTCACGTGATTGTTTTTCGGCGCCGTTGGGCCCGAGAGAATTGTTACGTAATCTAGTTCTAAAGTTCAGATGTATTCGAACAATGTTTCTCGACGAGAGAAAAAGTAACTCTCGCTATGTAAAATTTAAGTTTATATGTTTAAGTGTTTTGTAGTTTTGTGTGTGTGTTGTCTTAAATAAAGAAGTAAAAGGGACCTCTGGATATATTTCAAGCTTCACACACTTTCGAATCTTCTCAAGTATTAATTTTAGAACTTCGAATTCGCAAACGTAATATTCTTTATGGTGCCACATTTCAACCCGGGAAGTAACTGTTTTCGGGACTGTTCTATAAGTTTCAAGACGGATTTGTGCTCCGTTCCAATGGATTTCAATCTCGGATAAAATCGCGTCTTCACATCGCGGATAGAAAAGGTAAAACTATTTGATTTATTCTTTGATCTATTTTTTTTTTTTTTTTTTTTTTTTTTTTTGCTGTTAGTTATGGATCTAGAGAAAATTAAAAGTAAAAGAAAGATGTTGAAAACCGCAATAACCAAATTTATGACCAAAATTGAGGCCTATATAGAAAGTATCGATTTTAATGATAAAAGTCATTTTGAGCAGTTAACAGAATATTTAACTAACATTAATGATAAACAAAATAAATTAAAAATTGTTAATAATCAGGTTCAGGAATTAATATCG
This sequence comes from Maratus speculifer, assembly GCA_964019185.1. Lineage (NCBI taxonomy): Eukaryota > Metazoa > Arthropoda > Arachnida > Araneae > Salticidae > Maratus > Maratus speculifer. The sequence continues at coordinate 116,519,526 of OZ025292.1, forward strand.
GATGGAGCAATTTTCGAGAACGATATTCAGTCATCTATTGAATATGACGATAAAATAAATGAAACAAAATTTAAAATTAAATTGAATTTGAAGAAATGTAAAATTGATTCTGATCAACCTGATACTAGTTCTTTATTTAACGCGAGTGCAACTCCTTATTTTAATGCTAGACCAACATCAATAAATTTACCAAAAATAAACATCCAGACGTTTAAAGGGGATCCGAATATGTTTTTGGAATTCATGAATAGTTTTAAAAGCATTGATGCTAATTAAAATTTATCCAAGGTGGATAAACTTATTTATTTAAAATCCTTTTTGTCCGGTAAAGCACTTAAATCAATTTCTGGTCTAGCCCTGACCGAGGCGAATTACCAGCAGTCTTTAGACTTGCTGCAGAATCGTTACGGTAAACCAGAAATTTTGATAAGCGTGTTTATAAACAAATTATTAGAACTAGAACAGGTTAGGTCGAGCACGAACATTAAGTCATTACGGGATTTATATGACGAATGCGAAGTAAGCATTCGTAATTTACAAGCTATTGGGGTGGCGTCGGACAATTTCGGATATTTATTGATACCGATAATTTTAAAACAGATACCCCATAATTTAGTTGTAAAATTTCAGAGAAAGAAAAATGCGGAAAAAGCTGGTGACGTAAATGAATTGTTGAAATTCATAAAATTTGAAATAGAATCGCGGGAAGCAGCAAATGCAGTGTCAGGGATTTCCTTAAAAAATCAGGAAGTAGCACGATATGAAAAAAGGAATTCTAGAACTAAACCTAATGTACCCTCTTTAATCGCGCTTAATACTGTTGTAAAAAATGTTTGCATATTTTGTAACGCGAATCATTTAAGCTTAAAGTGTAATGAAATTACCGATGAACAGAAAAGGTATAAGTTGAAAAAAGATGGAAAGATGCTATCGTTGCTTCTTGAAATCGCACGTAATATCCTTGTGCAAGGTGAAAATATCTCCTTGTGAATTGTGTAAAAGTTACCAGCATAATTATTTATTTTGCCCGACTAAAAAATCAACAAAAGCGCGTCACGATGAAAGCTCAGTAAAAGCAGATGATTCTAAAAATGAAGAAAGTAAAACCGTATTTTCATATGTAATTAAAACTAATAATTCTCCCGAAAAGTACGCAACATTGTTGCAAACCGCCTGTGTACGAGTGCTGGGTACTGATAATAAATTATGCACGAGACTCTTATATGATTCGGCATCCTCTAGAACATTCATTACAAAAAGTTTAGCCTCGGCGTTGAAATTAAAACCCGTTGCCAAGGAAATGCTTTTGGTTTATACATTTGCGAATCGCGACGCCATAGAAAAGGAATTTAATGTAGTAAATTTAACTATTATTAGTTGTCATCATCCTTATGAAAAAATAACTGTAAAAGCACTGGTTTCGGAAATTATTAGTGGTACTAAGATAATGACTTCTGTTGATTATAAGTTAATAGATAAATTACGATTAGATAAACATGAGTTGGCCGACACATTTATTCATTCGAAACCGGTCCAGATTTTGCTTGGAGTAAACTATCTGTTCAAAACTATAATAGGTAATGTCGAAAAAATTAATTATAATTTATTTATGCAGCCAACCATATTTGGCAAAACGAATGTCGGTCAAGTTAATAGTAATAATTCACAGCCAATTTCCTGTATGAATGTAATTTGCTTCCCTTCAGAAAATGATCTTAGAAAATTATGGCAAATTGAGTCTTTTTTAGTCGATTCAAATGATCAAATGCAAGAGGAGACTTATGAGGTCATTAATCAATTCCAGAAAGAAATCATTTTTAAAAATGATAGATATATGACCCCCTTGTTATGGCGTGACGAATCAGATAAACAAAATTTGTCTAATAATTACGAGGTGGCAAAAAGGCGTTTCGCAGGTTTGGCGAAAAGGTTAAAGAATGATAAATCTTTGTTTTTAAAATATAATAAAATTATGAAAGAGCAATTAAGCGAGGGAATTATTGATAAATGTAGTGATGATTGCTCTGTCAATTTCGTGATGCCACACTCAGCTGTTTCTAGGCCAAGTTCTTCTACAACAAAAACCAGGATAGTTTTTGATGCTAGCAGTCGGGGAATGGGAGAAAAGAGTTTAAATCAATGTCTTTTTGCGGGGCAAAATTTGAATCCTAATCTCATAGATGTGATATTAAATTTTAGACAGTTTAAAATTGCTTTCAAGGGGGATATTGCTAGGGCCTTTCTACAAATTCAGGTATCAGAAAATGATAGAAATTATCTATGTTTTTTGTATTTCGATGATTGCGACATAGATAAACGCAGCGTTTTGTGTCACTTTAATCGTCATTGTTTCGGCGTCACCAGCTCCCCCTATGTTTTAGCCTCTACAATTAAAAAGCATATTGGTAATTATAAGGATACGGAACCCGCCACCTATGAAATGATTAATAAATATTTGTACGTAGATGACTTGATTTACGGATCATCTACAGTGGAGCAAACTATGCAACTAACAACTACTGCAGTTTCTATATTTAAAGATGCCAATATGCAATTGTGAAAGTTCGTTACTAATTCTCCAGAATTAAAAGAAGCTTGGAATGGTAACCCGCCTATAGAGATTAATGAAAACTGCGCAGAATCAAAAGTATTGGGGTTAAACTGGAATGTTGAAGGGGATTTGTTGGCTGTAGATTTGGCATCTTTAGTGTCAATTGGTGACAGCTTGGAATTCACCAAAAGGCATGTTCTCCAGACTGCCGCTAAAATATTTAATCCAATTGGACTTATGTCACCTTTTTTGATAAGGGTAAAAATTTTCCTTCAAGAATTATGGCAGAGTGGGCTAGACTGGGACGATGAATTTAACGAAAAATTTAAAATTAAATACAGAACATGGTATCAAGAAATCGAATTGCTAGACCAATTAAAAATACCCAGGTATTATTATCACTCGAGTGAAGTGCAGGACAATGTAGAACTACACATTTTTTCCGATGCTTCCTCGAAATCCTATGGAGCGGTAGCCTACTTCCGGTTTAAAACATCGGAAGAAAATTATAGGACATGTTTTGTTACGTCTAAGGCCAGAGTAGCCCCGTTGAGAAAAATAACTAATAAATTCAGACTACCACGCTTAGAGCTTTTAGGGGCTCTTATAGCTGCTAGAATAGCTAGTCACCTTAAACTCATTTTCACGAATCTAGAAAAAATAGTACTGTGGCCAGACTAGACATTGGATCAAAGGAGTGGCATCCAAATGGAAGCCGTTTGTGGCTAACAGAGTGACGCAAATTCAGGACATGAGCAACCCTAGTTCTTGGCTGCATGTAAATAGCAGGGATAATCCTGCCGACATGCTAACTAGGGGACTGTCAGTGAAAGAGTTAATAAACTCCAATCAGTTTTGGTACGGGCCGGTATGGCTCGGTAAATCTGAAAAATTTTGGCCTAAGGATGATAACTTAAACACAAAATCAGTCAATCCTGAAATTGAAGCTAGAAGTAAGATTGTTGTTAAAACAATTATTGCCAAGGAGGATATAATTGATTAAACAAAAACATAATTTGCAGAACAAATTAAAAAAACCAAGATTTATTTCCTACACTCTTTAAGCCCGAGAAGGGACAGATATTAAGATAATTGATTTATTCATTTCGACATTTAATATTAAATTTTGGTAACAAATAAGTTAAACCAAGTGAACATGAAAAAATAAAAATGCAATTCAAACAATATGATACTTAACCACCCTAAATCTTAGATTCCGTTCAAATGAAATCGAAATAAATCTCCGACTTTTTTTGAACATTTGCTTTTTTGATTGCCTATTCATTTTGTTTACACTTACCGTAAACATAATACAAATTCTGCAATACAAATTTGCAAGTTGAGTTTGGAAAAAAAGTCTTAGATTTATTTCGATTTCATTTGAACGGAATCTAAGATTTAGGGTGGTTAAGTATCATATTGTTTGAATTGCATTTTTATTTTTTCATGTTCACTTGGTTTAACTTATTTGTTACCAAAATTTAATATTAAATGTCGAAATGAATAAATCAGTTATCTTAATATCTGTCCCTTCTCGGGCTTAAAGAGTGTAGGAAATAAATCTTGTTTTTTTTAATTTGTTCTGCAAATTATGTTTTTGTTTAATATCTCAAGTTTTTTAATAACTATTGCAACTGAACAGACTCATAGGTGAACTCATTTCAAAATTAACTGAGGGTATCATCTTCAGGACTTCTTTATGCGGTATCGTGTCACAATTACTGATGTAATTCACCCAGGGCCATAGCTCGAAGTGAACTATGGGGGTGGAGGGCTGGGTGAGCTCAAGAGAATGCCTAAGGGGCATTCAGCGGCATACACTGTGCATGCAACACGTTGGCACGATTGGAACAAAATGGCGATTATGTGTCTCACATGCTAACCCGGCTATCATTGTATACTTATTAATAAATTATTTTCTTGTACTTTCTTTTTTAAAATGGGTACTTCTAGGTTATCCTGTCGACCAAAAAATTATCGCCAAACTATAAGATTAAATGCCAATAATGGATGATCGTGAATGTCACATTCAATGACATTAATGCGATTCACGTGTTTAAAATGTCATTAAGTGATTTTTATTTCGACTTTTTATTAATATTTTTATTAATATTCTTCTAATTACTTGTTTTTTCGTTATTTAAAATAAAAATTATGTCAACATGTATAATTTGGCTATTATAGTTTGGCGATTTGTATAATTTGGCGAAATTGGTCGACGGGATAACCTAGAAGTACCTTAAAATGATAAAAATTGTTGTGTTCTATTGAAAACGAAATTTTCACCATCAATTTTCGCAAAAATTGCGCCAACGTGATAAGTATTAGACATCTGTGCCAAAGGACAGAGCGTTATGAATATTTCAAATGAATTTACATTTTATAATTTCATACAAAAAATGCATCAAAAGAGTTTTATAAAAATATTAACTTGAAATATAAAAGAAAAACAGCTACTTTTCAACAGAAACTCTTTGTGATGTTTTAAAAATTAAATCGTGTAAGTTTCTTATCATTTTAACAATCATAGGAATAATAAATTTAATACAAATTAATTCAAAATTAAATTTTATTCAATGATTAATTATTTGTAATGTTACAAGTTGAGGAGCGATTTTAAAAAATCGCCAAATTGGAAATTAAAAAAAATATTTGAATGATTAGGTTGATAGAATTGGCTAATTTATTGCAGTGCCGAAAAATCTTACGCCAATTAGTCGTTAATTCTGCGGTTTAGCCTTAAAAAAATTGCCAGGAATTGAGTTTGAAGGCCTAGTTCTGCAGATTTACTAATTTCATTACGTACCAAGGATGATATACTATTATTTTTTACTATTATTTTTTAATACTATTATTTTTGGAGACTTTTATTTACCTTAATTTATTTTGATTTTCTTCGAACGTATAAGGCGAAGACATTATAAAAATTGTGGTATAGGTACAAAATTCCAGCACAAATATCATATACTGGCTTTGGCGCGATTTTTTTTCAGATGCCAATGTGTCAGAAACCCCACTTTCAAATACCATTATTTACATATATATTTTTAAGTTATTTTCTATTATTTTGAAAAAACAATAAATAGAAAAAAGCTTAATTTACTAATTTTCTATATTGCTTCAATTAAAAATCGCCTTGATCCATCAATTAATATTAGAAAATATCTCTTTATTACAAAAGTCATGCTTCATATTTATTATTTTCTGAAAATGATTCTTTTTCTTGGTACCAAATGTTTAAAAATCTCCGTTTCACTTCCAATATGAAGTCTTAAATATGCCGTTTTTAATTCTTACAAAAAAAATTTCTTTTTAAATCACGTAAAAATTATTAAATGCTACAGGAAATATGTCCATTGATCACTAAGATTTTCTTTTTTTCTTTTTTTTTTTTTTTTTTTGATTGGAGGAATTTTTTTTTACTCAATTAGGTGCTTCGAAGAAAATCTGTGGCAGCGCGTACAAAAGGTGGGAAAATGTCTAGTAAATAACTCGTTCAATGTTAAATTCCCTATTAAAATAACATTACGGAGTCGCATTGGAAATAAATATAGCATAGCACGGTAGTGCTATGCTATAATATACACAAATTTAGTAGCCTGAGAAAATTATTGCGTGTAACAGCCTATGTATTTCGCTTTATCAGATTACTAAAGAAAAATCGTGAACCACTACGTACACTTTCGGCTGAGGAAATCTGAGAAGCGGATATTTTCTGGATAAAAAATTGTCAAATTCAAATTTTCGAAAAAGAAATCTTAAGCCTGAAAAATTCCAAGCCACTTCCTAGAGACTCTAAATTGGTTTCATTGAACCCTTACCTCGATTCAGATGGAGTTTTGCGAGTCTTAGGACGACTCCATAACGCAAATTATTCGATGGATGAGAAACATCCAATAATTCTTCCGCCAAAAACCAAACTTTCAGAACTTATAATTTGGGATGCCCACTATAGAGTTTTTCATTCTGCTGTTGCCCATACACTTGTGCAGATTAAAGAAAGATTCTGGTTATTAAAGGCTAGACAATCTGTGAGAGCTGTGCTTAAAAATTGCATTATTTGCAAAAGATTTTCTTCAACTCCAGGCGATCAGACGGTAGCGCCATTGCCTAATGATCGAGTAGAACAGACCAGTCCATTCAGTGTGATAGGATGTGACTTTGCAGGGCCATTATACGTAAAAGACTGTGATAAGAAACAATACATTTTGTTGATTACATGTGCAGTCACTAGAAATGTCCACTTGGAGCTTGTCGGCAACTTGTCGACACAAACATTTTTACTAGGCTTTCGTAGGTTTGTTTCTCGACGAGGATTACCATCTATAGTATATTCGGACAACGCCAAGACTTTTAAACGTGCAGACAGTGACTTGAAAGACCTTTGGCGGATTATGACTCATCCAGATGTGCAAGACTATTTTGCTTCTTATCACATACTGTGGAAATATATCGTTGAACGAGCAGCGTGGTGGGGGGGGGGGGTTACGAACGAATGGTTAGGACTATAAAAACTGCTTTAAGAAAGACACTCGGGAAATCATCGCTAACTGTTGATGAACTACATACTGTTTTAGTTGAAATTGAAGGAATGGTCAATTCTCGACCTTTAACATATGCCTCGCCAGAAGGTCAAGACCCCCTACCATTAACGCCTGCTAATTTCCTAATTGGGAGAAGAATTTCTTCTCTACCACCAGTTCGCCTTCACTTTGACTCGAATATCTCTTCCAGGAAAGAATTAATTAAATTTTATAACTATCGTGAGAAATTAATGCTTTTGTTTTGGACTAGATGGAAAGGGGAATACTTGTTAAATTTGAGGTCAGCTCATTTAAGTTCGAACAAAACTAATTTTCCTCAACTTAAATTGAATGACATAGTACTAATCAAAGATGATAAATTACCCAGAAATTTAGCAGACTAGAAAAAATTATTGAATTATTTCCTGGAAGAGACGGCAAGGTGAGGGCCTGCAAGGTAAAAACTGAGAAATCTATTCTCAGACGACCAGTACAGTTATTGTATCATATGGAAATTTGAACTGATTAACTTGTATATACTAATCTTGTTTTTTTTTCTTATTTTAGTTGAAGTTTTATTGTATTTAGTTGAAGTTTTGTCCTTGAAGTATGTATAATATTCCATATTTATATTCATGTTGTATTAAATTAATATATAATTTATGATGAACATCCATATGTTCATGAGTGGGCAGTGTTACGAATCGTAGCACCTGCCATCCAGTCATACGATTGTTTTTCGGCGCCGTTGGGCCCGAGAGAATTGTTACGTAATCTAGTTCTAAAGTTCAGATGTATTCGAACAATGTTTTTCGACGAGAGAAAAAGTAACTCTCGCTATGTAAAATTTAAGTTTATATGTTTAAGTGTTTTGTAGTTTTGTGTGTGTGTTGTCTTAAATAAAGAACTAAAAGGGACCTCTGGATGTATTTCAAGCTTTACAAACTCTCGAATCTTCTCAAGTATTAATTTTCAGAACTTCGAATTCGCGAAACGTAATATTCTTCACTTCCAATTATGCATGAAATAACTCATACTAAGCCTCAGCAACGTGCATCAATTTGATTATATTTGAAATCGCTTTCCATAATTAAAATATGTCGGAAACAATTCCCCCCTTTATTATTACGTAATGGAATTATTTTGTGTGGCCCTGTAAATGAATAATTGTCTGAGCGTAGCGAAGTCTTATACTCAGAGTACGTAACGCTATTAAAAGTCAAAAAAATTCTTTCGTCAAGCAAATCTCAAAAAGTACTTGTCGGATTTCGATTCTGTTTGTACCAGAAGGTACCTATGAAGGTAATCTGGTGAATGCACCTACTTTTAAAAATTAATTTTAAATAGTTTAAAAGTTATATTAAAAAACTGATAGAAAAGCACAATTTATTTGCATACGTCACAGAAATTTGGTGTGCGTGATTTTCACAGGCTGGATATTTTCATAGATAACCGAATCAGTACATGGAGTAAATAGTAATCATTTACGCACTCAGAAATATTGAATGCAATAAAACATTTTAAAATTTAATCATGCAGGAAAATAAAACTTATTTTTTTATATAAAAAAAAATGTCATAAAAACTTTGATTTTGAGATTTTGTGATAATCTCTTAATAGCATTTTTTGATCGCTAAAAGAATGTTTTATTTATTTCGCGTGTGAAAATTAGAAACAATTACGTTTTTAAATAAAAAGTTTCTTTTATGACATCATTTTCCCTTTATATTTATTTTTATTGCAATTTTTCTTTTAACTTATATTTTGTTTGTGTGTGGAAGTCAGTTTTGGTCACTAATTTTTCGGCACGGATACCACAAGCGCATCAGATCTGGCGCAATTTTTTTCAAAGCCCATTTGGCGAAAACTGCGTTTTCAAATAACGCGTACATACACATTTTTAAAATATTTTCTATTTTAAAAAAGAACTTACAGTAAATAAAATAATAATAATAATTAATAACTATAAAAAGAAATATTTTATATAATTAAAAAAAGGAAATGAAAGTAAATAAACATTTTATGAGTAAATAAACAAATAATAAATAAATAAAGCCGGGTTACCATCCCAGGTAAAATAATGCCATTTTGACGCCAATTATGTACCCTGGTGCATATGTGACATCTTTTCCCATTTTTCATCCATTTCCTGTTGCCATACAACTTTGAAATTTGGAATATGTATGCATACTTGGGAGCAATACTGGAATTAGACATTGATTTTTTTAAATTCGATCGAAAAAGGGACAACGGGGGCTATTTTTTAAAGATTTATACTATTTATACTGCATAAGGGAGCCACTTACCTATTTTTATATACAAGAAGAAGTAAATGGTATGTAAAAACAATTATAGTATACATAATAAAATACTTTAGATAATATACCAGAGATATAAGCACCGGGTTTGGCGAGATTTTTTATGCCAATTAGGCGAAAACATCGTTTTGATTACCAGATACATATAGCATGCTATAATAACACGTTATTTATTTATTTCAAAATGAAAAAAAAAAGGAATAAACGAAACATTTTCTGTTATTAAAAAAAAAGAAATAACAATCAATAAAATGATAATATTTTTAGAACAAACAAATTATTATAACATTTATATGATAACCAGCATGTTAGGCAACTGAACGCCATTTTGGCACCAATTAGGTACCTCGGTGTGTATAGGGCATATAAGTGCCATATTTATTTGTAAAACTGAGCATGAATGTTTACCAAGCGTGTTTTCATAGTCGCTTACATCTTTTTGCAACAAAGCGCACCTTTCGAAGCCAAAACTGCACAAAAGAAAAAAAATCAATATTTGCAGTATATATATATTTAATGTAATGCACATTTCGTAATCAGTAGGCTCGATAATCAGACCTCGTTTTTTTTGCTTTAAAAGATGATATTTCTTTCATACGACGTCTTTTTTGGATTCGTCGTTTTTCCATATTTGATAGTATGCGTCTACTCGTTTTGTAACTTTTTTTTGTAACTTTCTTCTTCATTAAAAGTGACATTTGGATTTCCTATTTAAATAAAAATTCTTCTAAATACAAAGAATTTTGTTAAAATAAATAAATAAATGAAATGCGGACATCTATTGCTCAAAGCACAAAATTTTTCCTATTGAGTTTATAAAAATCAGTAAAAACATAATTTTTATGATAATAAAAAGGTGACTTATGTAATAACAGAGTCATATATTATGTATGTTATGGATAAAGTATGAATATTTCTCCACCATTTATAAATAATAATAACAATAAAATAAAATGCGGACAGACCAAAGTCTATATTTGACTGAAAACAACAACCATTTTCTAAATGCTTTAAAAAATGGCCAATGAAAAGTGATATTTCAAAAGTATTATGAAATTAGTTAAAAACCATTTATTTTAAACTAAATGAATAAAAGATTTATATTTTTAATGAAATAAATGAGATTTGAAAAATTATTGGAAATTTATCACCATAGATGTATCAATATTACAATCAGTACTTTGTATGCAAAATGGAACAATTAGCAATACTTTTTGTACCCGAAAAATGGTCGTTGCTTTTTTTAAGGTTAAAAAGTAGATTACGAAATATTCCTATACAGAGATGCGAGCCCCCGCTTATTGCACAGCAGAATTTTCTCATAGGAAAAGTTATTTTTTAAATCCGCAGAATGTTCCAATTTAATAAAACATTTTCTGTATTAAAATACCGGTATCCAAAATGCCGGAAACTTGGCAGCTCTGCCTATAACATTTTAATTAACCACGGTACTTTTTTTTATCGGATTCAAATTTAGTGAAGACAACGTTTTTTGGCCAAAAGCAGCTTTTTTTCACATGTGTAACTACGATACAATTCCTTGATGCTGAAATAACTTGACTTATGCTATTATTGCTTCCTCTTACTTATTTATTTGAATTTTAAATAAGATGACTCAAAATCGTGTTTTTTAAATGTACGGAATAATGCATTTCGAGAGAGGGCGAAAATAACAATATTTGGCGATTTATTACCTGCGTTTGGCTAAGTGTCTTACTACCTTGTATTTAATACTCTTCACAATACTTCGCTGTTATATGGACTTAGGCGCTTTTATAAAAAGTTTAACGTAATTCGGGCTTAAGAAAGTGAGTTTTTTACTGAATAATACAAATAAATGAAAAATGAATACTAAAAATTACTAATAAAAGAAAAATGAAGCATTATATTGATCTATGTATACTTAAAAATGCATCTGCTAGCACTAATTAGATAATTTATGTGTATATAATAGGAGATAAATAGCTTTTGATTCTGTATTTCTATGCTATAAAGCAATAATGTTTGTGTGATTTTCGTTATCATTGGGAGTACCTAGCCGATTTAAAAAATAATGTGGGCAAAAAATGCTGGTAACCATCTTTGCTGCAAAATATGCTATATTATGCGTAGGAACAATAATAACCATCAATGCACGAGCAAAAAAAGTTCTAAAATTTAGAATTCTTTGATGTTGATATGACTAAAAATTTAAAATCTTTTTTTTTTTTTTTTTGGTGGCAACTTTTAAAATATAATAATCTCGTTATGAACGATTTCCAAAATATTCGACAATTTAATTTCACAAATTAAACATTTTTTTTTTCTAGAAAAAATTTTAAACCCAATTTATTGAGAATATTGCAATTTCTAGGATAGTGTTGGGGTCAGAAACTATAACTATGGCATCACAATAACTTATAAGATGTAAGTGCTCGTTTAGGACAAATTTTTAAAAAAGGATTCCTTAAATCTTATAGACAACCTCATTGCATCCGTGGAAAACAGATATTCAACATTATAAACTATTCGGACGGATTTCACACCATATAAAATACATTCCATTCTCTTCAAACATAATAGTTTATGATTTTTATAGTTTCTCAAATCGGTGCGAAGCTTCTGTTTATGCTCATGACATCATTTCAAAGAGTTATATTTCCAATACAGGAAAATTTGGTGTTTTTTTTCTGTATTACTTTTAACATTTTGCATATTTCCAATTTTATATCCATGCATGGTTTGCTTTTCTTTTATAAAAATAGTATATGCAACTTTATATATAAGATTTTGTAATTCTATGATTCAATTTGCTTATTTTCATCATATTTTATCACAATGAATGACCAATTAAAGGTAACATCTCATTTTCTTTACTTATCGCAAGTTATTAAATGTGCATTCTCAGCAATATCGCTCAGACTAATCCCTCTGAGGGAAGTTCTAGTAACTATTCTTTTCACTGAATATTTTACAAAATGTACATTATACTGCACTTCGAAGATGCATATAAATTTAAATATGTTTGACAAGGTGTAACAGTTTAAAATTTATTTGAAACGATTTTTCCCCATAGACCGTAATGTAATGGAAAACTTTTCACTATCTCTGTAAATAAACTAATCCTGGTAGAAACTTCATTTTCAATAGGTTTCGTGCTAGGATAAACGTCAATGACATCCAAAAATTCCATTTCAATCGGAGTATATTTACGAGAGTTAGAACGCGGCCAGATGGCCAGACAAGCCGACAGCATAAACACTTTTCAGCTTTCTTGGAAAGTGTTAAAAATGGCAATATTGAACAGCGCGTTCGATTTTTTTTTATAAAATAAAGGATCTATTTTAAAAGACTATCAAACTAAACGTTTTGAACCAATTTTTTGGATGCGACAGCTTGGAAATGCCATCATGCGACAACAATCGCTTATAACTTAAAATGCATTTTTATTATATCACTTACTTTAATGACATCTGTACTTGTTGCTTTTACATTTTAAAAAAGTCTATGAATGTGTCAGAAATTTTTGGCGAAAAAATACTTTGAGGAAAATAGCTCCAGAATTTTTTTAAAATTCAGAATTAAAAAGAATTTTTTCCTTATTATACTCATTTATTGTGTCTATGTTACGTTGCTAGTATTGCTATGTTAGTATTTCAGTTTTGTTTATTTCAAATCAAATCTTAAAAAAACTAGTTGGATGTGTCAATCCCAAAACTTTCTTCTATCTCATAAGTACATTTTAATATTTAGAAAAAAAAATAAATAAATAAATAAATAAATAAAACGTGGTAACCCCAAAGTTACCCACTATGGAATTTCCTCGAACATTTGACCTAGCCTAATGAGATTCTGGTATCCGAAAAGCCTACTCTCTTAAAACGAAAAAGCTGAAATAACTCAAGTTGAGCTGAAATCCACTCTTTTCCCATGTTGAAAGGAACCTTCTCAAGAAGAGCTGAAACAATTCAAGTGAATGAGTTGTTTTTAATCAACTCATGATTGAGTGATCTCTATTTTACTCATATTTGAGTGAAATCAAATCAATAAAGGTTAAATCCAGTAGTACTTGAGTTATTTGTAATAAAGTCATGCTTGAGTGAAATGAAGTCATTTAAGACTGAATCTCGCAGCACTTGAGCGATTTGTAACCAAATCATACTTGAGTGAAATGAAGTCTTTAGGATTAAATCGAGTAGCACTTGAGTTAGCTGCAGCCAACTCGTATTTGAGTGAAGTGAAATAATTTAAGGCAAATCCAGTAGCACTTGAGCGATTTGTTATCAATTCAAGTTGGAGTGAAATGTTGTCATTTTTGATTTAATCCAGTAGCACTTAGGCGATTTGTAACCAATTCATACATGAATAAAATCAACTCATTTAAGAGTTAATACAAAACTCCTTGAATTTGTAGAATTGAATAAATTCACTCTTAAGAAAAGCAAAATTGCTTAAAATTACAAAAATCTTCAAGCGATTTCTAAATCGTCTAAATAAAATCACATCATTTAAAACTAAATTCAGTAATCCTCGATTAATTTTTATCAATGAAATTCAATATAACATGGAATTATAACCACATTTTCAAGTGTTGCAATTAAATTCTCATTTCGAATTTAAATTTCTGTTTATTGACATTACAAGGGTATATATATATATATATATATATAGAGAGAGAGAGAGAGAGAGAGATTGGAAAACTGTAACATGGATTCTCCAATATTTCTTCCAAGTCTTTAATTAACAAGACTTAAAACATTCTAATTTACATGACTGAAAGTTCTCTAATGAATCATAAAAACATTTTTTTTTCTTTCTAATTCAATGAAACTGTTTCCTATGTCAATTTAGGGGAAAAGGCAATTGAATCGTTATACAAAATTAAATAGAGCTTACATGAATTTTTTAATTCGACAGAATAATTTATTATTCTGTCAAATCAGAAATTTTTAACATCAGAATTTTCTTTTGTTAAATTTAAAAGTACATATATTCATTAAATTAAAAATACTGGTGATCTCAAAATTGCAAATTTGAAAACACTTATTCATGGAAACTGCCTAAATTTGCATAACTGTACAACAGCACCCAAACAACACTAAACAGAATATCAGCTTCTGATGCTGTGGTGCTAATGGGATATTTCCTTTCTTTTCTTGGGCAATTTCAAGTTTACATATTTTCCAATGATACTTATAGCTTCAGATATGCTTATATACAATTTTAATTTTTTCATTAGCTTCTGATTTAATTGTAAATAACAATTATTTTTTTATTAAAAATTTACGATTTCAATCAAATAAACCAATCTTAGGCATCTTACTAAAAAAATATTGAAAAAATAAACTTGATATCAGCCCAACGACTCAACTTCAGCACCACAATGGCAGAAGCTGATTGTTCCCCTTAAGAGTTTGGATAATCCTATGCAGAAGTTATTTTCAAATATCTTGTTTGGATTTTAAAATGTTTACCTTTTTTTTTGGGGGGGGGGGGGGACATAGAATATTTGAGGATGATCTGTAAGTGGGTTAGTTTTTACTTTTGCAATTTTGGTTAATTATTTTTTTTTTTAAATATTAATAGGAGTTTCAGACCCAGTTTTGAAAAAGAAAGTATTAAAAAACATAAAACCTAAATTTAAAAAAGTATTTTCCCCCACACATGGCCAGTGCACGGTTTAAATAATTGAAATTGAAAATATTTTAAATGGATAAACATCAACACATGATACATTGTTGTAATTATTCCTCGATTTAAATCTCAATCAAAATCATATTTCTTAAACTGACTAAATTTTAAAAAAATATTTTAATTGTTTAGCTTAAAATCTGAAATGGCTTTGAAATGTTAGATAAAATAATTGTTATCCATAGCATTTATATAAGCACATTGCAATTGGGAAATGTGGAGGAATGCCATTAAAAAACTTGTATAGCTAAAATTTTGATTATGGACAGTTATTTTATTGTATGAAGTTAAATGCAGAAATAACTGAGAAATGGATTTATTGACCATGTGCAATTATTCTTTATATCATTTAAAACATTTGTTAAAACTTGAATTTATATTCAAAAATAACTTACTTCTTCTTAATAAAGAATTTTTGATTTAATTTTTGATTTTATTCAATGTTTCTTAAATCAACTAACTTTTAAATGAATATAAAAGTATAAGACTGCAGCAGTTTATGTCAAAAGTAGAGCCAAATGTGCAATTTAGAATGTTGCAAGAAAGAAAAAAAACTAATTTTATTTAACAACAAAAACATTTTATTTAGCAAGGACAAAATAAACCTAACATTAATTGATAACAATTCTTTCTAACATCAGATAAACAAGTTTCAATAACATCTTTAACAGGACCTTTATAAATATAACAGTAAATTTGCATTAAACATTAAATACATAAAGAGCATATTGTAATCTGTCCACTGGTTTGTCCAACTTTTAAAATCTTAGGCAAAATAGACACTTTCTTGAAAATCCTTGAGATTAAATAAGATTGTTGAATTTGACTCCTCACTCACAGTAGAATTTTACTCCTCCATGAAATCACCATCTTCCTGTGTTAAAAGAAAATATTGAAATTAAGTTAAATAGCAATAAATATAATGTTAAGGAATGATTATGAACATATTAAAATATTTTGCAGCTTTCAGATTAAATGTTTTATAAAATTTCCCATCCATAGTCTAAACATAAAATGAACCATACACTAAAAATTTTAGCTTTATAAATATTACACTACTGAAAATTCAGCCAATCATGAATAAAATGGAAATAGAATGAATAAATCCTGTGCGATTACACTTATCTGCTTGTTTAAATCACGGTGTTACATCTGATACAATAAATCACCATTTTAAAAACAAATTTAAAATGAAAGTTCTTAAAGCAACATTATAAAATATTGTTGAAAATTCACCTTTGTTGCTACTTTCAAAATGTATCAGCGCTGGCAAATACCCAACCAATACAGGTTTTTGTGGATTTTTAGTTGTTTTTCTATATATTTGCATATTTATATAATACAAGATAGAACCTACAACAATTAGACCAGGGTTGGCACGGTTTAAACCAATTGGTTTTAACTATGGCTTAAACAACTGTTTACTCCTTTTGGTTTAAACAACGGTTTAGATTAAACCAACTGGTATTTTTCTAAAAAAAAAAAAAATTTCAGAAGAAATCTAATGACATTTTCTCTTTTTCTTAATAATTTATGTATGTCAGATTATTGAATATAAATAACTTCTATTTTTAACACTTTATATCAGCAATAAGCATTGGATGTAGCAGGTTTAGATCATTTTTTGGGTATAGGATTAAAATCAGTCTGCATTGGTGAATATATTTATTTCTCTTTAGCAAAAGCTTCAAACATGTGAATTGATCTAATATAAAATAGATTAAAAATATTCAATATTTAATAGAAAATATCTTAATATTTTGAAAACTGCAGATTATTTAACGCAATAACATAACACAATCCATAAGATTTCAAGCTGTAAAAGAAATCCCCAATCTTAATTGGGGAGGTTATCTTAAGCATTAAAATCAAAATATGAAGTCGAATAAGAGAGTTTTCAAAGATTGGATGCTACTTATACCATTTTAATAAGTGATTCCCCCCCCCCCCCCTGTTAGTTATCTGCTGAATCTATGACCAAAAATGTTGACTTCAAATTGTCATTCAAGAAACAAATTCTCAAGAAGTATTTGAAATTTATTATTTGGATAGCTATGGAGAAGAATATTATTTTTATCAGACTACTTTCAAAAGTTTATTATTAGTAATTAAAAGATTAGTTATAAAGATCCACGCTGCTTGTGGATGAAGATTTATTTGACAACGGTCACTTCCCGACTGACATTTCTGTCACTATTAATCCCACCCGTCTTCTCCTTGTCGTTCCCTTTATAATTGGCCGTTGATCTGCCGTGATATAACAACAAGCTGCACTCATTGATGGAGATAAACTTTAACTCTTTCCTCACTCTGGTCCGAAACTCGAAGGCTAAGTTCAGCACTGCTAGATCTAACCCCACAATGAACCTTCCAGTTTAGTGAACTAAAAGGTGCAGTAATCTCCACAATCGGAAGAATTTTTTTTAAATTTGGCTGCATAAGATCGGGGCATTGCGGGTCTTTCCCCTAAAATTCATCTGTGCTGGGTTCTGGGACACCGGGGGATCCCCTTAAATGAACAAGCTGATGATCTCACTAAGAGGGTTATTGACTCCAGTGGTGACCACCCCCCCTCAAAAAAAAAAATCTTCATACTTTAACATTGACCCCCCCCCCCCCCTAAACAGAATATCAATTGTAAAATATATTTTACTTATAACCTACTGCACCATCAAAAGATAGTGAGTTAAGCATAATGAAATGAGTTCTTATTGCCCTTATCTAGAATTTAAAGAAAAAAAAATAGAGAAACATTTCTGGAAATTCAATGTTGAAAAAATTTAAAAGTGAAATTTAAGAATCAAGATTTACAAAGATAGCGAGTTGAGTATAGCAGAATGAGTTCTTATTGCCCTTATCTAGAATTTAAAGAAAGAAAATACAGGGACTTTTCTGGAAATTAAATGTTGAAAAAAATTAAAAGTGATATTAAAAATCAAGATTTTTTTTAACAGTAAAAACAAGAAATATTAAGAATTTAAAAGCCCCTCCCCCCAAAAATGTACTTTTTCTCAAATTACCCCCCCCCCCCCAAACTAAGATATAGGACGCATCTTGCGTCATCAAACCCCTCTCTGGGCACCCCTGACTGAGTCCGACATCCTGATTGATTAGACCTCTCCGGAAAACTTGATCCAGCCTATAAGCAGAAGATCAAATTGATGGTTGGTCAGTTTTTCGTTTCTTTGTTCATTTTAGTCGTAAGTTCTGTACATCTGATGGATTTTGTTCAGCTACTCTTTGCTTTCAGTAGAGTATCGACGGGATGTAGTTGGTTGTGAGTTCTAGTCATGGCGACCTTTTGTGGATAAATTGAAACTACAGCCTGGTTGCTAGAGATCTCACCCCCCCCCCCTTTAAACCTTCAAAGAAGCTTGTTTTTGGCATTGCTAATAAAACAAAATTTATTCTCGTGAATAAAATCAAGGCATATTATTACATCTTGAAAATATTCCTTGCTGCATGTGCTATATATATACAAACGTAAAAACTCTTGATATATCCTTAATAACTGAATTGGAAGTTTTGATTGGGTAAGCAAAATTAAGCCCTTCCTACTCCCCTCTGAAACTATATTTTTTATCGGATTATAGGCCATAGATCACTTCCTCGAAACTGAATTATCTCTGTATTGTCCTCGACCACCGAGGCATATTTGTAAGTGGCCCTTTTCTTGAAAAGATTGTGCACCCCTAGTTTAAACCAACTGTTTTTTTCCTTCAAAAATTGTTCTTTTTTAATAAAAACATAATGACATTCTCTCTTTTTATATTTAATTTAAATGTTTCAAATTATTGGATATAAATAATATCTATTTTTAACACTATTCCTGCGTTTGTATTGATAGGTTTAAAATTGTGCTGATGAACATACCTATTGTTCTAAAGAAAAAGCTTAAACATGTGAATTTATCAAACTTAAAATAGATTAAAAACATTTGATAATATTTAGTATAAAATATTTAAAAAAAAGCAAATTATTTAAGTAATCTGTCATAATATGCATGGTGATTTTGAATATAGAGACACATAACTCATTGATCTTTAAGATTTTAGTCAAGCTGTAAAAGAAATTCTTCTTGATTAGGAAAATTACCCGGGTGTCATCCTCTAAAGGGTGACACCAAATCTTTATTTGCAAATAAAAAATACAATTTTATAAAATTTTGGAGACTAATTAGGAAATAAAATGAGATTTTTAGCTCATGATGCAATACAGCTAGTTTTTTTTTCTTTTATACAGAATTGTGTGTCTAAAGAAGATATGCACCAGGGAACAAAAACCAACCTATTCAACGAGTGGGTAACAAAAGCAAACTTTAAAAGAAAGAATTTTCTTCTACGTATAGACACGGCATTGACTTGTGCAAACTTTGGGTCGAGTGATGATTCACTTCTGCGGTTTTTTTTATGCAGAAGGACAAACGGTAAATAAGGAATGGTAAGGTTATTTTTTATAAGAATGTAGAATTGAGATTGAAAAAATATGACAGATTGGAAAGGAGGAGGAGGAGGGGGGGGGGGGGGCTTGACACCTTTTACATCTGTCCCGGGATGTCACCCATCCAAGCTACACCACTGCACACCCACTTCATCTCTGACAAGTAAATAAATTTTCCTACCTGAGAAAACCGTACCAAACACAAACCATAAAATATTACTTGAAAAAATAATTATAAGAAAATATTGCATTAATCCTTGCTATCTGTTAAATAAATGATCGGAAATAAAATACACAATTTTATAGTTTTAGTTTGCATACTACATACTTTTTTATAAAATAGTAATTTTCCATTTTATTATGCCAAAAATTTTGTATAACTGCAAAGGAAGTTTGGTTTATTTTACATTCTAGTAGGAGTGTGTGTGTGAAGAGGGGGGGGGGGCGGTTAATAGTATTTTATAGAATTTTATGTAGCGGGTTACTGATGACTATTTCTGACCAGTAAACTCTCATGCGTACTGGTCTTTGGGAACAGTAACTTTTTTTAAAATCAATTCTACCACTGGGCTATGCATAAAAAATGTTAAGGGAAAGGGATGATATTACAAGGTATTTTCTAAAGAGAAAGAGGATTTGCTTTTTGGTATCGTTGCATAATATTTAGGAAATAATACTTGCATTTACCAGTGTAGAAAGACAAACTTTTATGCACTGTTTTCGTTTTATTTATAAATTCTCATTTAGATTTAAAGCTACCTGGGAAGCAGGCACAAGAAAACTATTATTTCTGCATGCATTATGTAACAACTTATAAATATTAAGCAGATTATTATAATACAGACCATGCATGCAATAATTTTGCCCAATAACAGTATGAAACATTGCCAAACAAAACAGTAACACAAGTTCAACATTAAGAATGAAAAAAAAATAATCTTAGAAATGTGTATAATGTAATCCGGAGCACGTTTTTACTAAGACACTGCAAACAAGACGTAAATACAATGTTTTGATAAATTTCTATGAATAAAGATATAATAATTACAAAACTTTAATACAAGGCAATTAAATAACGAGATATTTACATTGCATTAACAATTTTTACTCTGATTAAATATACTAATTTATTTTATTAAAGCACGAAAGTTTTGTAGCAGCACTGTAACACCAATTATTAATATAGAAATGCATTAAACACATCCTCAATATTACCGTGTGACACGACATTTTAATTTCAAGGTATGATACTGTTATGAATTTTAGTCTGTTAAAAAGAGAAGGGAAAGTTATTAAAAGAAAGCATAATTAAAATAAAATACTTATATAAAACTTACTTACTTCGTAAAAAAGGCATTTTCAGCAAATTGTTTAGCGAACGCCGGAAGTCTCCATCTTATCTTGCAAGGTCACGTGACAAGTCAGCGGCGAAAATCAGCGCGGGAAAAGAGCTGTTTCATTATTGAGTTGAGTTGTTTAGTTTTAAAGCTGTATGAGTGGATTAGAAAGAGAAAAAATCAAACCAAAATGACTGAATCGGTTAAAAATCAACTCATTCACGATCCAATAAATTAGAACTCTTTCTTGAGCAGCCAAATCCACTCTTTCGTTTTAAGAGAGTAAAACGCAAAATTTAATTAATATTCTGAGAAAATGAGCTTAGTAGTGCCTCATGTTGGGTAATTTATACTAAAACCTAATAAGCATCTATTGATCTCAAGACCTAACAGAATCTGAAATTTGATGGAATTTCGTCTATTAGTTCTTGAGATATAGTTATAACAAAAAAATTGCAAAACGTAGCACAGCAACACCATATGTTGGACAATTTATGCCAAAACGTAAAAAAGCGTCTAATTATGTTATGGTGTAAAAGAATCTGAAGTTTGATGAAATTCTGTGCATTAGTTCTTGAGATATAGCTAGTTAAAAAAAAAAAAAAAAAAAAAAAAAAAAAAAAACGTGTAAAATACAGCACAGCAGCACAATCAGTTGAAGGATTTATAACAAAACGTAATCATCGTGCAATTATGTTATATGTCATTTTGTAACAAAATCTGAAGTTTGATGAAATTCTGTGCGTTGGTTGTTGAGATATAGTTATCGAAAAAATCGTGCAAAATACAGCATAGCTGCACCACCTGTTGCAAGGTTAATACCAAAATGTAATCAGCGTCTAATTATGTTACCTACTCTAGTGTAACAGAATGTAAAGTTTGATGAAGTTCTTTGCATTAGTTCTTAAGATATCGCTATCGCAAAAACGTGCAAAATGTAGCATAGCAGCGCCCCCTATAGGGCAGTTCACACCAAAACCTTATCAGCGGCTATGTATCTCAAGGTATCGTGGAATCTGAAGTTTGGTGAAATTCTGTGCATTAGTTCTTGAGATATAGCTATCATGGAAATCATGAAAAACGTGACATAGCAGCGCCACCTGCTGGCCAATTTACACCAAAACTTAATCAGCGTCTATGTATATCCAGGGGTCACAGGATCTGAAATTTGGTGAAATTCTGTGCATTAGTTCTTGAGATATAGCAATCTTCAAAATCATGAAAAACGTAGTATAGCAGCGCCACCTGCTGGCCAATTTTCACCAAAAACCAATAGGCACTAATTCATATCAAGGTCTAACTGAATATAAAATTTTATTAAATTTCGAGCGTTAGTTCTTGAGATAGAACGCCCACAAATTTTTTGTCACATACAGGCAGACGGACTCACAGACAGACGGACAGACTCACCGACACACGGACAGACTCACAGACAGACATTTTCTAAAAATAGTCACAACGTGTTCAGGACCTTCTAAAACGTGTAAATCCGTCGAAAACCGAAAGTCGAAAATTTTCATGAATCCAATACTTTCTTCTTGTAAAGATAGAAGAAAGTAAAAAAGCGACACTATTCTATAGCATTTTAAAAGTATTGCTTGCAAATTTCATACCATTAGATATAAGGATTCAAAGTATCTCAAATACCTTGTTCTAGAAACACAAAATTTTCTGACACAGTTTAAAAATGAAGGCACTAAAATGACAGGACTGTTTATTGAAACAATTTGCAATCAAATTACGTTTGTCATTTTTATGTCACAACTCTTATCTCAATTAATATTCTGGACACTTTCTGGAAAAATCATATTCCAAACCGACGCATAAAAATCAAAACGCAACGTAATCTTCCCCCCCCCCCCTCACACACACACATACACAAAAAAACAAGTATGAAAAATCATGCGTTAAGCATAGATTATGAAGCACTTTCGAACACTTAATGAAATCTTTAACAAAACTTTGTTATTTAGGGAAATAATAGTGTATAGCCAAATATACCCAAATATGTATTCCAGTACATTAGAACAGCCCTGTATTTCATATGTCAGTTCATATAATGGGAAAATTTAGCTTAGCAAGAAAATACCCAGTAGCTTGAGATTTCTTTTTCAGCAATTCATACTATTAGAAGGAAACATACTTGAATACTTCTGTTCAGCCCTGTAGTTTACATTGTACCTTTATTACACGTCAGCATTAGGCTAAAATTTATTGTAAACTAAAACACTTTTAAAACAACTGAAATCACATTCTCATAAATCATCATTCATACGCGACCATGTACCGAATTCTTTGCGTGGCCCTGGATATCCTTTTATCTATATTCTGCAAACATTTATCAGTAAATTGAATGAAGCTCAACGTAAAAATACATAGCTTATTTAAGAACCGCATTTAAATAATTTACGCTCATATTCAGTAACGTTGGTGAGCTCTTTATGGGTAGCCCTGTATATCAACTATAACATTTATACACACCATATAATGTGCATATATTTAGCGAAATATAAACGCGCATATCATAATTAAAATGCATTTCATCCCTCCATCAGCCATCATCGGACACATATACGGTACTTCGGAAAAAATATACTTTTTGAAATCTTTTGTGTGGCCCTGTAAAGGCTATGTACTTCATATTATGCAAGACAGTAGCGTATAATTTATATTAAGCTTCAGAGACATATATCAATTTTATTATACATGAAAAAGCTTAATATATTTAAAATATGTAATGGGAAACTTTTGATTCGCCCTGTAGATAAACTAATCATGGTAGAAACTTCATTTTCGATAGGACTTGTGCTAGGGTAAACGTCAATAACGTCCTAAAATTTCATGGCAATCCGAGTATATTAACGATTTTTCCCCATAGGCCGTAATGTAATGGGAAACTTTTGATTCGCCCTGTATATAAACTAATCATGGTAGAAACTTCATTTTCGATAGGACTTGTGCTAGGGTAAACGTCAATAACGTCCTAAAATTTCATGGCAATCGGAGCATATTAACGATTTTTCCCCATAGGCCGTAATGTAATGGGAAACTTTTGATTCTCTCTGTAGATAAGCTAATCATGGTAGATACTTCATTTACAATAGGGTTCGTGCTAGGGTAAACCTCAATAACGTCCTAAAATTTCATGGCAATCCGAGTATATTAACGATTTTTCTCCATAGGCCGTAATGTAATGGGAAACTTTTGATTCGCCCTGTAGATAAACTAATCATGGTAGATACTTCATTTTCAATAGGGTTCGTGCTAGGGTAAACATCAATAACGTATAAAAATTTCATAGCAATCCGAGTATATTTACGGGAGTTAGAGCGCGGACAGACGGACAGACGGCCAGACAAACCGAATGCATAAGCACTTTTCAACTTTGTTGGAAAGTGCTAAAAAAGAAAAGAAAACAGCTAAATGATGATAATTTATTGAAAAATGTTGATCTTTTATTTGGCAATTATTTTAGGCTCGCTTGATTGGATGTTTATTTTATAGCTAAATCTCATTGGTTAATTCAATGGCTACAATTAAATTATAAAGCAGAAATAAAAATACAACACATTTATGTGAAAATATAAGAAACAAGTTGAATGTAGATTCTGCCGTTGCAGAATTCAGTTTCGCCTCCGATTTAAAAAAAAAAAAAAAAAAAAAAAAAAAAAAAAATCGATAGGGTTATTTAGAAGGGCGACCCCATTTAGAATGCAATGAACTAACTTCATTTTTCTTGTGTTTATCAATATAATAGCAAACAGAACGGCGTGAAATACCCAGTTGATTAGCAATTTCTCTCTGAGACTTTGGAATTGCGGAATAATAAAGAGATACAATTTGACGTGCTACTTCTTTAATGACTAGATTCATCAAAAACGGATTTTTTCTTTAGTTTAAACGCTTTTTATAGACTCTGGGAAAAAGGAAATGCATTTTAACAATAAAACGAGTGGAATCCCGTCGAATTCGACGAATGAAATGTTTAAAAGACCCGATTGATTTGGCTTAAAAAAAAAAAAAAGCAAAAGTAATTGCTTTATTGAATCAATATATAATAAATATATTTCCAAACTTAATGTCAAGTTTTCCAGTTACAATTTTGCATGCAAATATTTGCACATCTTCAGTTAAAATTGTAAACTGAGTGCCGGCGAAATTCAGAAATTTTATTTTATATGCACTACAAAAAAAAAAAAAAAAAAAAAAAAAAAAAAAAAAAAACTAATCTCATTTTGACTATGATATTATTTTCACTAACTGAAGTCATCTGAAAGTAAAATCTCAATCTCAGTGTCCATAATGAAAAGAAATATTGAAATGTGATATCGTTATGAGTAAAAATGCGATGTTTTAAATAGTGACGTCATTTTCTCTTCAAATGTTTTTTAAAAGTTACTGTTATTAGTAACTAGCAGGCTATGCCCGCTGCGCTGGACCATATTTCGAAACTAACCTTGACTCAAACAAAATGTTGATTTAAAATTTTTATTTTAAAGCAGTATAGACCATCCTGGAATGTCCTTCCGCATTGCTGAAAACGAAACCAACGCCATTGCGATATTGTACTATTGTATGCCTTCCAGAAAATTTGTACAATCAAGCACCATACCTTTTATTTTATCAATTATAGTGGAGTTTCGTATAAAAATGAGACCGTTATGACAACAGGAATCAAAATGCTCTCGAGTAATCATACTATTACATTAGAGGGCATTCCAATGATTATGAGATTGATTATCAAACTCTATTAACTTTTGGATCGTACATTATCATTCTTAGTTCTTAAACTCCCGACATCTGAACTTGCAATATATGTAGTTCTGGTAGCCTACATACAATATCCGTACATGTTACATTACATCTTTTAATAAACGACCTCTTCTGGCAGGTCTACTGTAGTTTCCTATCTACCTTGATCTGTTCTAGCAGAGTACATAAAATAAAACATTTAAAGAATTTTTAACAAATAAAGAAGAGTGTTTATATAATTATTAGAACAATGAAGCATAAAAAGTATGTTTTAAATCAATATTATTTGAATAACATTAACATTACATCAGTTTCACAGTCTCTTCATTTTATAAAACAGTTGTATACATGTAGCCGTTAAATTTGGGATAATCTTGCTGACTAAATTTTGCAGAAAAATAAACCTTTAGCTTGCATCCAATAAAATCCTTCTACCTTCTTTAATCGATTCCATTATGATTTTTGGCCTCAAACATTAGTAGTGCTTGTAACGATATTGTTACAAATGCACCAGACTTATTTCAAATTTATTCTCAAATGAATGTGAAATTTACGATCATCATCCACTATTGGCATTTAATCTTATAGCTTTATGATAATTTTTTGTTTAACTGGGTAATGAAGTGGTATCTAATAGTTAATATTTGACAAAGTTCTGTTGATAGGGCTTATCGTTAATTAAAACTGCTACGTAATCCTAAAAAAAAAAAAAAAAAAAAAAAAAAAAAAAATTATACGGCTGTCGAGATTTTATAGATATTTTTTTCTTAACCAACTTTAAAGTATATTTATTTTCCTTACGATTTTTTTTATAAAAGTGAATGATAAATTAATTGCAAATATTTTTTTAATTATAATGATTTTTAATGCATATTGACAATATTGCTTTTTTAGTGATAGTATAATAACTGCAGATGAAAAAGATATAATAGTAAGTCTAAAACACAGACTTAATGACTATGCTTGACGTATGTCTTGGCGGTGACTCGATAAGTACGCTAATTCTATCAACCTAAATATCTCGACAGAACGTAAAAAAATAATGCTACTACTTCATTATTCCGTTTTTTAATTTCGCCAAATTATACAAATGGACATAATTTTTATTTTAAGTAACCAAAGAATCAATAAATTACTAAAACATTAATAGAAATAAAAATAAAACTCCAAATTAAAATTAGTTGATGACGTAACAATTACGTATAACATATTTAATGTCAAATGAATGTGCCAGTTGCTATCAACCATTATTGACATTTAACCTTATACTTTGGCGAGTTTTTGGTCGATGGGATAATCAAGTATTACCAAATTTTATAAACAAATTATATAAACAATAATATTTAGGTGCGGATATCATATATCATCACGTTGGCGTGATTGAATCAAAATTGCGATTTTATGCCTCACGTGGTAATCCAGTAATAGTTGTTTATTTATTAGTAAACTATTTCATTATTTTTCTTTTCTCTTTTCAAGTTGTATAAATTGTTTTGTTCCATAATTATTAATTGACTTAATTTATTTATTATTATTTCCTTTTTAAAATAATAGAAAATAAATAAAAGTAATATTAATGTAATTGGTATTTGAAAACGTAGTGTTCTCTAAATTGGCATCATAAAAAAATCGTGCCAAGGTGATGCGTGTATAAAAATGGAAAAAATACACTACAAATCGATCTCACAGAGGATGAGATAGAGAGAGAGAGAGAAAATGGAAAAATGTTTGCAATAATATAAACAAAATAAGTAAACAAATAATTAAAAAATCGCCATTTCGATAATTTTTTAAAATTACGTCAAGCAGGAAATCAAATAGCATCAAGAGTAATAATTACAATTAGTAAAAGTTTAATTATGTAATAAGTTTATTTAATAAGGGCACTATTTGGTTATCCCGTCGACCAATTTCGCCAAATTACACAAATCGCCAAACTAATAGCCAAATTATATATATATTGACATAAATTTTATTATAAATAACGAAAAAACAAAAGATTTAGTAAAATTTTAACAAAAATACAAAAAAAAAAAAAAAAAAAAAAAAAAAATCGAAATAAAAATCGAAATAAAAATTCCTTAATGACGTTTTAAACACGTGAGTAGGGGAAAAGTGCCGGTCCGACCCCAGGAGGAGGATTGAGGATCGGTGGTGGTGGTGGGATCCTCCTCCTCAAGCCTCCTCCTCCACAACCCTCCTCCTCAATCCTCCTCCTCCTCCTCTTGACATCGTCTTGTAAGAGAAGGGGTTAAAAAGGGGGATTAAATTTTTTTCGTGAAATTTGAATATTTTATGCTATAAGAGAGGGGTAAAAGGGGGATAAATTTTTTAAGTATACTACAGTACGAGCGGTTCTTTTGATTGTTGATTAAGAGATGAATGATTCATATTAAATTAAAAATAGTAATTAATTAAAAAGTAATTAAAAATAATAAGAGAAAAATAATGAAGGGACTTAGAATTTTTCGAGCGGTTTTTTTAGTCAAGTATAGTACGTAGTAGAATTTAAGAAGTGAATAACAGCAATTAACGATAATTAGTAATTAATAAAAAAGTAATTAAAAATATTGAGTAAAAATAATGAAGGTAATAATTAAAAATGATAATTAAAAATAATGAGTAAAAAATAATGAAGGGAATTTTTCGGTGAACTTTAGTTTAAGGATTTATTTTTTGATTTGAAGCGGAAATTTTGGGGAGATTGATTTTTTTTTTTTTCACCGTGTTTTTAATAAGGGGTTAAGCGGATATTTTGGGGACACAGAATGTTTTTTTCTGTACTATTGTACGAGTAGTTTTTAATTTTAATGTGGTGACTTAAAAATTTTCAGTTTGGTGTAATTTAAGAGTTTATTTTTTGATTTTAAGCAGAAATTTTGAGGAGATTGATTTTTTTTTTTTTTTTTTTTTTTTTTTTTTTCACCGTGTTTTAGATAATGGGTTAAGCGGGTATTTGGGGACATAGAATGTTTTTTTTTTCAGTACTATTGTACGAGTGGTTTTCAATTTTAATGTGGCGACTTAAAAATTTTCAGTTTGGTGTAATTTAAGAGTTTATTTTTTCGATTTTAAGTGGAAATTTGGGGAGATTGATTTTTTTTTTTTTTCCACTGTACTCTTTCATGATGAGTTAAGCGGATATTTTGGAGGAAATTATTATTTTAGACTAATCATTCACGAAGGATATTTTGCGGATATAAGTGTTTAATAGGGGGACTTTAATTTTTTTGCAATGAGATTGACGCGCGCTCGTCGACCTAACCGTACGGAGTTTATAGTTTTCTTTAAATCATGTATGAATATTGGTTTAGAATTTCTTAGAATGACTTCCACCACTTTTATCCACCATTATCATAAATAACACATGCTGGTAATGGGAATAATAATTTTGAATATTTATTTAATGAAGGAACTTTAAAATTATTTCGAGTACTATTTTTAGTCAACTGTGTTATACACTTGATATTTTAGAATAGTTAAAAAATAACTTTAAAATTTGAATGAAAAAATATGTTTCAAAATGGGATTTTATGTGCTAGCATTGAATCGCACTCGTCGCCCTAACGGTTTGGAATATGTGGTTTCCTTCGAACCTTGGTGAAAATTTAATTGAAATGATTATTATTATTATTTTGTGTGTGTTGTATGTATGTGTATATATGTGTGTGTGTTGTATGCATGTATGTGTGTGAATGTATGTTTGTGTGTTGTATGCATGTATGTGTGTGTTGTATGCATGTGCGTGTGTTGTATGTATTGTATGTGTGTATGTGTGTGTCGTATGTTGTACGTATGTGCATGTGTTGTATATATGTATGAATGAAATAACACATGCTTGTAATGGGAATTTGGGAATAATAATTTTAAATATTAATTTAATGAAGGAACTTTAGAATTATTTCGAGTATTATTTTTAGTGAACTATGTTATACACTTGATATTTTAGAATAGTTAAAAAATAACTTTAAAATTTGAATGAAAAATATGTTTCAAAATTGAATTTTACGTACTAACATTTATTTACGCTCGTCGACCTAACTGTTCAAAGTCCTTGATTATCTTCGAGCAATGGAAAATTTAATTTTATTAATTTATTTATTTAGTTAGATTATTTTTTGATGATCCCGGTTTGAGGATGTTATTTTTGGATAATGAATAAATTTTAATGGTGGTACTTTATTTTTAAGGGGTGTCTTATGAAGCGACTTAGATTGTTTTCGAGTGGAAAATTTAGTCACATTTAATTTAAGAAATGATTAATTAAAGGAAAAAAGACAATTCAATTTAATTGGGTTCCTTTTTCGATAGATAAAAATAGGAATTAAAAATTTTATGAGAAATTTATTAATGAGGGCAATTGAAGCTTATTATGAGTGTGACTCTATTTTAAGTAAAGGTTAGAAGACAGTTTAAAAAATGGCACTAAAAAATAAATACATTCATAACACACATATATATATACATAGAATTAACTAGCAGTATTTTTAAACTAGAATAACAAACTGAACAATTTTCGTGAATATTATGAAAAAATTAATGCGCTTTAGAGAACGAAACTTTACTATTTGATTGTTATTTAATATTATAAAAATATTTAAATCTAAGCATTTCGTTTTAGGTAACAAACTTATTTTATTAGTTTAGTACATATTAATTTTCATCGTATAGTATTCAAATCACCTGTGTTCATGCAATACGGATCTACCTACTTATCGCATGCGAATGAGTAATAGCATGATTCATTCTTATCTTAGATAAGGTTTTACCCCAGAGTCTTCAATTCAATCGACGTTATATTTTAACTTTGATTAACTAATGAAGATGCCAATTGGGTCGCAATAATGATTTTATTAATTCAGATTTTAAATTAATATCAAATTGGAAGTTTTTTTTCTTTTCTCACAGATTAACTTTAAATAAAACTTAAATATTTATATATTTATTTACTTTATTAGTAAAATAATGAATGTGTCACATTCATTTAGGATTTAACTATTTGAAGATTTAAACTAACCTTTTATTTAAACGATCACATAACTAAAACTATTATAAAATTAAGTGTTTAAAAATATAAACGAAGGGTTCATTTTAAAATGTACTCATACTTGGGGATAATTTACTTGGGGAATATTTCTTAGATGACTTATCATGAATAACTAAGTGTACACTCAGAAACAAGAACCAGTAAACATTTTTAACGAAAGGTTTTCATAAATATATACTAAGGTATATATATATATAGTAACATTTCATATAACATCAAATTTTAGCAAGTGCATGTATTGGAACACCCCCCTTTTTTTTCTATCATACTTTTTCTCTCTTTGTTGTACTACTTTGGTTGAGAAATGCGGTTCAAAAAACCCTATTTGACGGAGTATGATTAGGTAGTTTTTGAATACCTGCTTTACGAAAATAAATTTAAACTTTTGACATAAAGCTGTTCTTTAATAATTTAAAACAGAAATTATTTTTTATAATTAATCCTTAACAACTTTAGACATGATTTGATGAGTCATAAGGTCATTAAAAAGGTTTTTAACGTATTAATTAATTTTCTTAATCAGTTCTTCTAAATATTAAAAACTTATTCATAAGAAAATCTTACCTGGCTAGGAAAATTCAACCTCCTTGTATGTTGGTCTCGCAAGGACTGACTGATAACATGCCTGCTTATCTACCGAACCATGTGATAAGTGACGTTAGAGATCACGTGACCCTCATTATCTGCTGATAAGATAAGCACTGACTTGGAATTATCTTAATTAATTATCAAACTTCTCATTTTTTAAAAACCACACTAAACATTGCTCCCATTAATTAATCATGTAAATATAATTTATATCGTTTATGATTATCAGTTTTATACTAACATTTAACACCTATACGTATGTGTTGTATTAATTCTGTTAGTTTAATTCATACAAATTTCAACTAAAGCATCCTATGCTAGTTTTCATATATTTATTATCACATCACGTGATACAATTTCTTGTGATGTTTTAGAAATAATAGATATTTAATTTTTTTAATTAGTTAAAAACATTAAAAAAATTTTATTGCTTTTTAGCATGAATATTTTAAGAAAAACATATTTTATTCTGAAATATCAAATTTAAAAACTAACTCTTAAGAATATGACTCGATGCAGTTTACTCATTTTAAACAAGTTAACTTTACTACTTGACAGAAATATATTCAAACGCAAAGCGATTTAACTTTCACATTTTTAAAGTTATTTATATAATATACTAACATTTAATTGTAATAGGTAAAATTTTATTAAAAATATTGAAGAAAATAAAATTTATACTATGTAAAAAATTAAAACACCATTTAAAAATATTAAACAACAACAACAAACTTGTAATTAAGAGATGAATAAATATAAAAATATATGAATCACACAATAATAAAAAGAAATACTTAATCATTCATAAAAATTCTTCCCTTGAACATTCCCATGTATGTTAGTAAAAATATAACACTAAAGTGTTCAAAAAGATTATAAGCGTTTGCAAATTAACAAAGAAAATTGAGTATTAAATATCAAATAATGGACATGCACTTTTTACACTCACATCTTACAATGTACTTAGTAACCAAATTTAATGATTTTTAAGCATGTCTTCTTAAATTTTTTTCAATGAAAGACTATCACAGTTGAATATTAAGCTTTCTCTTCATAACTTTATCGAGAAATATGTAATGCATACCACACGATTTCATTAAATGAATCACAATACAATTCAAACTTCTCATTTTCAATGTTTTATATATACTAGTGTTTATCAAATAGGTGGTTATTCTGAACAATCATTACTTAGTATATTCATGAAAAGTTTGTGTTGAACGGTTTTTAACTTAAATGGTGTGAGAGAAGGATATATTAGGACAGAAGTTATTAAATGTAGAGTCTTTAAAGTTTATATCCGTGTAAGAAATGGCATTTCAAGAAACAAAGTTGTGTCATATTTGAAAGCATTCTTTATATTCGAAACGCACACGTGATTACGATCACATCACTGAAGAGTATAGAGAAGCTGTTTATGATGTATATAATTTGAATTTTCATTAACACAATATTATAACCGAAGTTTTTCGACAGTTTGAAAAATTATGATGCACAACGTCTGCACACGTTAACACAGAATAAGATTAGCTTATGCCCTTTCGATGATAGGCGTTATTTGCAGGTAAGATGCATTAACATAACAACATTTTCTTGATAATTTTTCTCGCAGGTTTCGAAACCACAAACATCTGATCATACTTCTCATTTTTAACACGCGACACTAACCACTGGGCCATTAAAGCCCGTAATTTAGTAACTAAAAAATAAGAAAGATCGTCGAAAGTGATTACTTCACACATGCAAAAATAATTTTTATTGTGACTTATCAGTTAAAAATCACGAAGAAAAGAAAAAGAATTCATATGTGTTTAGGATTACTTTGAGATTTTATGAGTCACCTCATCAGTTAAATAGACATATTCACTTCTTATGAAATGTATTATATTTTAGTTTATCATTCATAGTGTGATTACTTATTAATAATTTTAGTATCATTAAAAAAGTTTTAAAAAAAGTTAAATATATCAAAAATACAAGTTCGTGTTAAAGGTTTAAACAAATTGTTAAAATAATTTTACAAAACTTTACAAATTATTTAAAAATGATTCACTAATATTTAGTAATCGACAAATTTTAATAGCCATAATCATTTATATGTGACTTAAGTTTTCTGTTTTAACTGTTAAGTTATTAGATTCCCCCCCTTCAATTACATCTCATTGATAAGTTTTAATCAACCAACCAACCAACCATTCAACTGTTTCCGCAAACAACTAGTATGTCAGTTAGATTTCCAGTTTTAACTGTTAAATTATTACTTCTCCTCCCCCTCAATTTCATCTTATTGATAAGTTTTCAACAACCAACCACCCAACTATTTATCAACCCTAACAACCAGATATTTGTTTGCCCTAGTAACCAAAAAGCTTTTATTGACAGATGAACAAAATTTTTAAGATGCAAGACTTGTCATTTTTAATCGAAAAAACAATGACATATGTAATAATTTTTCCTTATTTAAATGAAACCTTTGCATGTGTATGGTAAAACTTGGAAAATTCATTTAATACACAAATTTAAAGTCAACAGACAAGGTCTTCATACTTCTTTTAGTATTTTACTAACATTTTACCAAATATCTTAAGAAATCAACAAATTATTTTAATAAAAATTCCCATTTGTAAGGGACGTTACTAACCTAACTTGAAAAAATTAACTTGTCAAAGCAGGTTTTGATTATTCCAACTTAGTAATAATCATAAGTTTCATATGATAATCAACCTGTTTGGTTATTTCCCAGTATGGTTTTATAAAAAAAGTCTCACATGCAAATAACATAACTTAACTAACTTGAAAAAATAACTTGTCAAAGCAGGTTTTCAATGTTTCAGCTTAGTAATATTCATAAGTTTTATATGATATTCAACCTATTTGGTTATGTCTCAGCATATCTTTATAAAATTTATCTAAAAAACCTTTAATATCAATGTTTAAAAATATGTGAATAATTCAGTTAGTCTTTTAAAGATGATTATTTTCCCTTCTATTATTTAAAAAACATTTTTTAAATAAAATTATTACTGATGCCAGTTTATCCCAGTGTTACGAAATGTGCATGCGAAACTTTTCATTCTAATTTTCACATTTTATTATTTCAAATTATTGTTCTCAAGGTGTACTAAAATTTGGAAAAAAATATTTAATTTTCATGCATAATTAAATTGAAATAGTTTAACAATAAAGACACATTTAACATTGCATACTCACCTAATCCAACATCACCACAAAAGTACGTCCTACTCAGTCGAAGATTTGGGAAGAAATGAAAGATTCAAAGTCCTTATCAGAAAATGTTATCAGATAAGCTTATCTTAAGATAGGTGACGTCATAGAACATATGACATCAACTGGTCACGTGATGTATATCACATGACCAGTACTTTGTTTTCTTGATTGGTTGTTATAAAAATTCATTTATTAAGTAATTTAATCATTTTAATAATTATTAATAAGATTAATTAATTAAACTAATTAATAAGATTAATTAATCTTATTAATTAATTATTAAGTATTAAAATAATTATCAATTAATTCATTAATTAAATTAATTAATCTTATTAATTAATCTTATTAGAAATAATAATTAAAATGATTAAATTACTTAATAAATGAATTTTTATAACAACCAATCAAGAAAACAAAGTACTGGTCATGTGATATACATCACGTGACCAGTTGATGTCATATGTTCTATGACGTCACCTATCTTAAGATAAGCTTATCTGATAACATTTTCTGATAAGGACTTTGAATCTTTCATTTCTTCCCAAATCTTCGACTGAGTAGGACGTACTTTTGTGGTGATGTTGGATTAGGTGAGTATGCAATGTTAAATGTGTCTTTATTGTTAAACTATTTCAATTTAATTATGCATGAAAATTAAATATTTTTTCCAAATTTTAGTACACCTTGAGAACAATAATTTGAAATAATAAAATGTGAAAATTAGAATGAAAAGTTTCGCATGCACATTTCGTAACACTGGGATAAACTGGCATCAGTAATAATTTTATTTAAAAAATGTTTTTTAAATAATAGAAGGGAAAATAATCATCTTTAAAAGACTAACTGAATTATTCACATATTTTTAAACATTGATATTAAAGGTTTTTTAGATAAATTTTATAAAGATATGCTGAGACATAACCAAATAGGTTGAATATCATATAAAACTTATGAATATTACTAAGCTGAAACATTGAAAACCTGCTTTGACAAGTTATTTTTTCAAGTTAGTTAAGTTATGTTATTTGCATGTGAGACTTTTTTTATAAAACCATACTGGGAAATAACCAAACAGGTTGATTATCATATGAAACTTATGATTATTACTAAGTTGGAATAATCAAAACCTGCTTTGACAAGTTAATTTTTTCAAGTTAGGTTAGTAACGTCCCTTACAAATGGGAATTTTTATTAAAATAATTTGTTGATTTCTTAAGATATTTGGTAAAATGTTAGTAAAATACTAAAAGAAGTATGAAGACCTTGTCTGTTGACTTTAAATTTGTGTATTAAATGAATTTTCCAAGTTTTACCATACACATGCAAAGGTTTCATTTAAATAAGGAAAAATTATTACATATGTCATTGTTTTTTCGATTAAAAATGACAAGTCTTGCATCTTAAAAATTTTGTTCATCTGTCAATAAAAGCTTTTTGGTTACTAGGGCAAACAAATATCTGGTTGTTAGGGTTGATAAATAGTTGGGTGGTTGGTTGTTGAAAACTTATCAATAAGATGAAATTGAGGGGGAGGAGAAGTAATAATTTAACAGTTAAAACTGGAAATCTAACTGACATACTAGTTGTTTGCGGAAACAGTTGAATGGTTGGTTGGTTGGTTGATTAAAACTTATCAATGAGATGTAATTGAAGGGGGGGAATCTAATAACTTAACAGTTAAAACAGAAAACTTAAGTCACATATAAATGATTATGGCTATTAAAATTTGTCGATTACTAAATATTAGTGAATCATTTTTAAATAATTTGTAAAGTTTTGTAAAATTATTTTAACAATTTGTTTAAACCTTTAACACGAACTTGTATTTTTGATATATTTAACTTTTTTTAAAACTTTTTTAATGATACTAAAATTATTAATAAGTAATCACACTATGAATGATAAACTAAAATATAATACATTTCATAAGAAGTGAATATGTCTATTTAACTGATGAGGTGACTCATAAAATCTCAAAGTAATCCTAAACACATATGAATTCTTTTTCTTTTCTTCGTGATTTTTAACTGATAAGTCACAATAAAAATTATTTTTGCATGTGTGAAGTAATCACTTTCGACGATCTTTCTTATTTTTTAGTTACTAAATTACGGGCTTTAATGGCCCAGTGGTTAGTGTCGCGTGTTAAAAATGAGAAGTATGATCAGATGTTTGTGGTTTCGAAACCTGCGAGAAAAATTATCAAGAAAATGTTGTTATGTTAATGCATCTTATCTGCAAATAACGCCTATCATCGAAAGGGCATAAGCTAATCTTATTCTGTGTTAACGTGTGCAGACGTTGTGCATCATAATTTTTCAAACTGTCGAAAAACTTCGGTTATAATATTGTGTTAATGAAAATTCAAATTATATACATCATAAACAGCTTCTCTATACTCTTCAGTGATGTGATCGTAATCACGTGTGCGTTTCGAATATAAAGAATGCTTTCAAATATGACACAACTTTGTTTCTTGAAATGCCATTTCTTACACGGATATAAACTTTAAAGACTCTACATTTAATAACTTCTGTCCTAATATATCCTTCTCTCACACCATTTAAGTTAAAAACCGTTCAACACAAACTTTTCATGAATATACTAAGTAATGATTGTTCAGAATAACCACCTATTTGATAAACACTAGTATATATAAAACATTGAAAATGAGAAGTTTGAATTGTATTGTGATTCATTTAATGAAATCGTGTGGTATGCATTACATATTTCTCGATAAAGTTATGAAGAGAAAGCTTAATATTCAACTGTGATAGTCTTTCATTGAAAAAAATTTAAGAAGACATGCTTAAAAATCATTAAATTTGGTTACTAAGTACATTGTAAGATGTGAGTGTAAAAAGTGCATGTCCATTATTTGATATTTAATACTCAATTTTCTTTGTTAATTTGCAAACGCTTATAATCTTTTTGAACACTTTAGTGTTATATTTTTACTAACATACATGGGAATGTTCAAGGGAAGAATTTTTATGAATGATTAAGTATTTCTTTTTATTATTGTGTGATTCATATATTTTTATATTTATTCATCTCTTAATTACAAGTTTGTTGTTGTTGTTTAATATTTTTAAATGGTGTTTTAATTTTTTACATAGTATAAATTTTATTTTCTTCAATATTTTTAATAAAATTTTACCTATTACAATTAAATGTTAGTATATTATATAAATAACTTTAAAAATGTGAAAGTTAAATCGCTTTGCGTTTGAATATATTTCTGTCAAGTAGTAAAGTTAACTTGTTTAAAATGAGTAAACTGCATCGAGTCATATTCTTAAGAGTTAGTTTTTAAATTTGATATTTCAGAATAAAATATGTTTTTCTTAAAATATTCATGCTAAAAAGCAATAAAATTTTTTTAATGTTTTTAACTAATTAAAAAAATTAAATATCTATTATTTCTAAAACATCACAAGAAATTGTATCACGTGATGTGATAATAAATATATGAAAACTAGCATAGGATGCTTTAGTTGAAATTTGTATGAATTAAACTAACAGAATTAATACAACACATACGTAGTTAAATGTTAGTATAAAACTGATAATCATAAACGATATAAATTATATTTACATGATTAATTAATGGGAGCAATGTTTAGTGTGGTTTTTAAAAAATGAGAAGTTTGATAATTAATTAAGATAATTCCAAGTCAGTGCTTATCTTATCAGCAGATAATGAGGGTCACGTGATCTCTAACGTCACTTATCACATGGTTCGGTAGATAAGCAGGCATGTTATCAGTCAGTCCTTGCGAGACCAACATACAAGGAGGTTGAATTTTCTTAGCCAGGTAAGATTTTCTTATGAATAAGTTTTTAATATTTAGAACTGATTAAGAAAATTAATTAATACGTTAAAAACCTTTTTAATGACCTTATGACTCATCAAATCATGTCTAAAGTTGTTAAGGATTAATTATAAAAAATAATTTCTGTTTTAAATTATTAAAGAACAGCTTTATGTCAAAAGTTTAAATTTATTTTCGTAAAGCAGGTATTCAAAAACTACCTAATCATACTCCGTTTTGTCAAATAGGGTTTTTTGAACCGCATTTCTCAACCAAAGTAGTACAACAAAGAGAGAAAAAGTATGATAGAAAAAAAAGGGGGGTGTTCCAATACATGCACTTGCTAAAATTTGATGTTATATGAAATGTTACTATATATATATATACCTTAGTATATATTTATGAAAACCTTTCGTTAAAAATGTTTACTGGTTCTTGTTTCTGAGTGTACACTTAGTTATTCATGATAAGTCATCTAAGAAATATTCCCCAAGTAAATTATCCCCAAGTATGAGTACATTTTAAAATGAACCCTTCGTTTATATTTTTAAACACTTAATTTTATAATAGTTTTAGTTATGTGATCGTTTAAATAAAAGGTTAGTTTAAATCTTCAAATAGTTAAATCCTAAATGAATGTGACACATTCATTATTTTACTAATAAAGTAAATGAATATATAAATATTTAAGTTTTATTTAAAGTTAATCTGTGAGAAAAGAAAAAAAACTTCCAATTTGATATTAATTTAAAATCTGAATTAATAAAATCATTATTGCGACCCAATTGGCATCTTCATTAGTTAATCAAAGTTAAAATATAACGTCGATTGAATTGAAGACTCTGGGGTAAAACCTTATCTAAGATAAGAATGAATCATGCTATTACTCATTCGCATGCGATAAGTAGGTAAATCCGTATTGCATGAACACAGGTGATTTGAATACTATACGATGAAAATTAATATGTACTAAACTAATAAAATAAGTTTGTTACCTAAAACGAAATGCTTAGATTTAAATATTTTTATAATATTAAATAACAATCAAATAGTAAAGTTTCGTTCTCTAAAGCGCATTAATTTTTTCATAATATTCACGAAAATTGTTCAGTTTGTTATTCTAGTTTAAAAATACTGCTAGTTAATTCTATGTATATATATATGTGTGTTATGAATGTATTTATTTTTTAGTGCCATTTTTTAAACTGTCTTCTAACCTTTACTTAAAATAGAGTCACACTCATAATAAGCTTCAATTGCCCTCATTAATAAATTTCTCATAAAATTTTTAATTCCTATTTTTATCTATCGAAAAAGGAACCCAATTAAATTGAATTGTCTTTTTTCCTTTAATTAATCATTTCTTAAATTAAATGTGACTAAATTTTCCACTCGAAAACAATCTAAGTCGCTTCATAAGACACCCCTTAAAAATAAAGTACCACCATTAAAATTTATTCATTATCCAAAAATAACATCCTCAAACCGGGATCATCAAAAAATAATCTAACTAAATAAATAAATTAATAAAATTAAATTTTCCATTGCTCGAAGATAATCAAGGACTTTGAACAGTTAGGTCGACGAGCGTAAATAAATGTTAGTACGTAAAATTCAATTTTGAAACATATTTTTCATTCAAATTTTAAAGTTATTTTTTAACTATTCTAAAATATCAAGTGTATAACATAGTTCACTAAAAATAATACTCGAAATAATTCTAAAGTTCCTTCATTAAATTAATATTTAAAATTATTATTCCCAAATTCCCATTACAAGCATGTGTTATTTCATTCATACATATATACAACACATGCACATACGTACAACATACGACACACACATACACACATACAATACATACAACACACGCACATGCATACAACACACACATACATGCATACAACACACAAACATACATTCACACACATACATGCATACAACACACACACATATATACACATACATACAACACACACAAAATAATAATAATAATCATTTCAATTAAATTTTCACCAAGGTTCGAAGGAAACCACATATTCCAAACCGTTAGGGCGACGAGTGCGATTCAATGCTAGCACATAAAATCCCATTTTGAAACATATTTTTTCATTCAAATTTTAAAGTTATTTTTTAACTATTCTAAAATATCAAGTGTATAACACAGTTGACTAAAAATAGTACTCGAAATAATTTTAAAGTTCCTTCATTAAATAAATATTCAAAATTATTATTCCCATTACCAGCATGTGTTATTTATGATAATGGTGGATAAAAGTGGTGGAAGTCATTCTAAGAAATTCTAAACCAATATTCATACATGATTTAAAGAAAACTATAAACTCCGTACGGTTAGGTCGACGAGCGCGCGTCAATCTCATTGCAAAAAAATTAAAGTCCCCCTATTAAACACTTATATCCGCAAAATATCCTTCGTGAATGATTAGTCTAAAATAATAATTTCCTCCAAAATATCCGCTTAACTCATCATGAAAGAGTACAGTGGAAAAAAAAAAAATCAATCTCCCCAAATTTCCACTTAAAATCGAAAAAATAAACTCTTAAATTACACCAAACTGAAAATTTTTAAGTCGCCACATTAAAATTGAAAACCACTCGTACAATAGTACTGAAAAAAAAAACATTCTATGTCCCCAAATACCCGCTTAACCCATTATCTAAAACACGGTGAAAAAAAAAAAAAAAAAAAAAAATCAATCTCCCCAAAATTTCTGCTTAAAATCAAAAAATAAACTCTTAAATTACACCAAACTGAAAATTTTTAAGTCACCACATTAAAATTAAAAACTACTCGTACAATAGTACAGAAAAAAACATTCTGTGTCCCCAAAATATCCGCTTAACCCCTTATTAAAAACACGGTGAAAAAAAAAAAAATCAATCTCCCCAAAATTTCCGCTTCAAATCAAAAAATAAATCCTTAAACTAAAGTTCACCGAAAAATTCCCTTCATTATTTTTTACTCATTATTTTTAATTATCATTTTTAATTATTACCTTCATTATTTTTACTCAATATTTTTAATTACTTTTTTATTAATTACTAATTATCGTTAATTGCTGTTATTCACTTCTTAAATTCTACTACGTACTATACTTGACTAAAAAAACCGCTCGAAAAATTCTAAGTCCCTTCATTATTTTTCTCTTATTATTTTTAATTACTTTTTAATTAATTACTATTTTTAATTTAATATGAATCATTCATCTCTTAATCAACAATCAAAAGAACCGCTCGTACTGTAGTATACTTAAAAAATTTATCCCCCTTTTACTCCTCTCTTATAGCATAAAATATTCAAATTTCACGAAAAAAATTTAATCCCCCTTTTTAACCCCTTCTCTTACAAGACGATGTCAAGAGGAGGAGGAGGAGGATTGAGGAGGAGGGTTGTGGAGGAGGAGGCTTGAGGAGGAGGATCCCACCACCACCACCGATCCTCAATCCTCCTCCTGGGGTCGGACCGGCACTTTTCCCCTGGTGCTGCCATCTATATATTCCTCTACGCACTAAATTTACAGGTGAAAAATGACTGAAAATTTGATAATTTCAATTTCAAAGAAAATAAAAGATTAAATCGAAATTTCGACAAATAGATGCAGTTAAAAACACTTTGATGAGTATGTTAATGTTTCAAAAATGTTTCTTGTTAAATTTTTACATTCACGCTTAGGAAAAAACTTTAAGGCCAAGAGTCTAAGGGCTTTGACAATTTTTTGCGCCAAAAATATAAATTTCAAAATAAAAATAAAAACTGAGTGCGATTTTAAAGAAACAAAATTACCATCTCAATTTTTTGAAGCATCTGAAAGTAAATAAAGAATACTGCCCAGTTAAATTGATGGCATTGAGCTCATAGGCTACAAATACTAATTGTACATTAAAGCCTTATATTTTCAAGGGTTAATTCCGTTCGAAAAAAATTAAGAAGGGGAAACAGCTCTCCCCTTTCCTCTTTTTTTATACTTAATCATTGAACCTCCTATACTATCAAAGACATGCTTCATCATATGAAAAATCTATATCCAAAATTCAGAGCAAATGAGATAATAAAAACCCATTTAGCATTCATATAATTTAAAAGGAGTTATCCCCCTCTTTATACTTAACCATTAAACTTCCAAAACTATTCAGAGATTTGAACGAAGTCTGAAAATTCTGCTTGAAAAACCCATTTATATAAATTAAGGAGGGGGCATTAGAACCCCTGTTCCCCTATTTATAC
The DNA here is from genome assembly GCA_964019185.1 of Maratus speculifer. Lineage (NCBI taxonomy): Eukaryota > Metazoa > Arthropoda > Arachnida > Araneae > Salticidae > Maratus > Maratus speculifer. The sequence goes on from OZ025292.1 coordinate 116,562,041, forward strand.
TTATTCAATGAACACCTAATAACAGTCACGAAATCGCCTCATCAGAATGATTCTAATCCAAATTTTGAACGAAAACTCAATTCTGCATGAAAATCCCATTTATATCAACTAAGGGGAGGGGCATCAGCCCCCCGTTCCCCCTCTTATACATATCGAATGAACTCCAAAAACTAATCAGGGAAGTGCCTTGTCAGGATATACCTACATACAAAATTTCAAGTGGATCGGATATTTTTATCATGAGTTATCGCGTTACGCACGAACGTACATACAGAACGGACGGGCACATAAGCTCTCAGGCTTACAAGGAAGGTCTCCATTGGGGGCATACTCAGAATTTTTTGAAAAAAATACTAATTAAACTACTCATGTAGGTAATGAAGGATCAGTGAAAATTAGCGGCGGAATTACATTATTAGATATGTAAAAAAAAATAAAATAGTTTGGAATAATTGGCGTGAAAAGCTGAAAGCGACGCGGGATTTGGCGAGCAGTGCATTTCCTCGCCAAAAGCAGACGATTTTAACGAATCTGAAAATTGATTTTAATTGACTTCACTGTTAAAAATCTGCAGCATTTACTGCAACGTCACTCCACTACTTTTATAGAATATCTCTCTTCTGACCAATGAGAATGCTCCATAGCGCGGTGAATTGACCGTGTCATACACTGTTAAAAATCTGCTGCATTTTGTTGCAACGCACTCCACCGCTTGTATATAATATCTCTATTCCAACCAATGAGAAAGCTCCATTTCACTGCCAAATAACCGTTTTCTATATAAGCAAGGGAGTGCGTTGCAACAAAATGCAGCAGATTTTTAACAGTGTATTTTTCAATTTGGAACAATTTTAATCAATTTAAATTGTGTTTTAAATGATGAAATATATTAATTGCATTTTGTTATAAGTACATATAAACGTATATGACAAAATTACACTTAAAACAAAGTAAAAATGCAAAACTAAAATTACTTAAACTAAACTTATTTAAATAAATTGAACACAGAAAGTTTTTTCTTTAAAAAGAATTCGAAGCGTAAAAGCGTTTTTTTTTTTTTTTTTTTTTTTTTTTTTTTTTTTTCAAAATTTCGTTTTTTTGCCAACCGGAGATAAATCGCCAAATAAACGAAATCGTTATTATTTTTTTTACGGACGTTATAAGGAGGTTCCGCCAAAAAATTTTTATAAACATATATAACTATATGAGAAGAACATTCTGTAATTTTTTCAGATTTTTCTGAGTATGCCCATATGGAGACCTTCCTTGTTAGATAGCCTGTGAGCTAAAAAGCTTTTCTGTTCAGGCAACGCCGGCAGAATACTACCGGCCGAGCCATTTCGCGAAAAACGGTCAAAAAAGTGCAGCTGGATTCAGCTTCAAACCCTGAACCATTTCATTGGTCCACGTGTAAGTACATGTGAATAAGCTGCTTTCCGTTCTGTGCACATGTTTGCACAAGTGGTCATTGTTTTGGTTCAGGGTTTGCACGATTGGTCAGATTAACTTGGGCAAAGTAACAGAGTCCTCTGGCGGGAAACTTCATACATTAATCTAAAAAAAAACAGGCTTATAGATCTAGTGGGCCATGGTTCAGGTGACACAACGTAGAGCCTAAAACGCACTTTTCAATTGAGAACAACAACCTTACTCTTTTTTAATTTCAGCGTTTTCATTTAACTCTTACCCAGGGGGGAGGGGCGTAGCTAGAAGTGAATAATAGGGGGAGGGGGAGGGGCTCATATTTTCTCTCTCTTCCTAACGCAGAATGAAAAATTAGTGCATATTCACATTGTAGGTGCTATGTTTCTTATTAAACAGTTGTAATAACTTCATTTTATGCTAAGAAAAGAACATGATGATGAACATTTTAAATTTATAACTAGTGCAAAATTAAGCGTCATGTTAGCTTCATATGGACAAATAGGATGTACAAATGTTGAAACACTCACTTTAATTACAATTTAGTATTTTTGCAAAATTGTGAAAGTATCTCAAAACTAAATTGCATTTTTGAACAGAATTTCATTTCGATATTCGAAACAGAAATTCTTTTAGTGATCTTGGAATCTCTTCCTTTAAGTTTAGCTAAACTTAAAACGTTTTAGTGAGGGGGGGGAATAACCCCCTCTTGGCTACGGCCTTGCTCTTACCCTTCTCCCCTACTTATCTCCTTTAGCGCATTCTATATTTCTATGGCTCATTTTGATGCATACATGCTTGACATTTGCAATACTATGCATTGAATAGTGTTTTTAAAAGAGCCTGTGTATAACGGAAACTTAACTAAAATGCTGTTTCATTATTTATGCAAAATAGCACTCTTAAGATGAAAACTATCTAAAACGGAATATTTATCAAGTGTAGTGTCCTTGAATTGTTGATTAAACACAAATTAGACCCCTTTCCCATAGCACGCAGACCCCAGCTAAAGAACAGCTTCCGTAAACTGCGATCCACATTATCGTGCTACTAGGAGTATTGCTCAAAACAAACTTTGCAAAGATGAAACATAGCAATACAGGCCGTAAAGGTTAAGGGGGAAAAAAAAGAAAAGAAAAAAAAACGCAAATACAGCATTTTAATTTTTTTTTTTTTTTTTTTTTTTTTTTTTTTTTTTGCGCTCCTTGTGCGGTTGCACATCCCTTGGACCAGCCCAGTTGCTAATACGTAATGTTAAAAGTGTAAATGCTTAGTTATAGAGAATTTGATCTTACATATTGATACAAATTATCTGGCTATAATTTAATAATGTGAAAACAGATATATATATGCGTAGTTGATAATGAATGCTTTTATTTATGTATTCCTGTTTTACTTATAATATTTCTGAGACGAAAAGCATCGAGCGGTGACTAGCCCTTCAATGACAAACACCCTAGTGATGGGCGATTCTGGATATTTTGAGAATCGATTAAAATCGATATCGTATAAAACAACATCGATCATAATAAGAATCGATTTTTCAGTTCTAGAATCGATACTAGAATCGATAGTTCAATATTCAGGTTCACACAGAGAAGATCCAAATTACTAATTCCAAAACTTAGACAATCAGCAGGACCGTAATTACCGCCTCCCACCCCCCATCCCCATTTAGGGAGGCATAGAATTAAGCTATTGCAGATTTTAGAGTCGGATAATAAGAATTTTAAATTTTAAAATGTTTGTCACTTATGGTTGTCACTTACACAAAAACTTTGACAAATTTGAGAGATATAACTCAACTAATAACAACACTGAGTAACTTGGCATTAAACCGAGTATAAAGAGTGCCAAGAGCGTGTAACTAGGATGGGGAACAAGGAGTATAGGCAAAAAAAAATTTTTTTTCTAATGCCAACCAAATGTTACACGAGATAGTTTGGAAGAACAAAAAATATGCCCCATTCCCAGGGCAGCAGGTAAACCCCACTCTTGACGGAAAGGCGACCATAGCCCAAATGTATCTTTTGTCGAAGTTTCAAAATAAGGATCTACAATAAAATAGAACGAGAATTGGACATTTTAAAAATTGCATGCATACTTTGAACGGCCCATTTAGTAAAGATTGGCGAGGAAGGGGGGCAGGAAGAGGGATTAGAACGGACGAACTTGAAAAAAAAAACATAATTAACTAATAACCCAAATAACTGAGCTTCTAAACAAAAATATAGTGTTTAACTTACTGTTGAATTGTTGGGGTGGCCCGCGGGGAACATGCACTCTTTGAAACTATAAAAAATGCCAAGAGCATGTAATTAGGTGGAGAGAGGGGTAGTAACAGAAAAAAACGAGGACATAAAAGCTTTATAACGATATGTTACATGAGATGGTGTGGAAGAAACAAAAAATATGCCCCCCACCCAGGGCTGCAAGGTAAATCCCAAACGGACAGAAGGGCGACCCCGGCCCAAATTTATCTTTTGTTGAGGTTTCAAAATATGGATTTATAACAAAATAGAACGAGGATTAGACTTTTTTAAATTCGCAATCATAATTTGAACGAACCTGTAAGTTAAGATTGGTGAGGAAGGTGAGAGGGGGGGGGGCGGTAGGACGGGCGAACACGAAAGAAAAAAAAAGATAGAAGTGAAACTTTGAACATTTACGTGTGTATTTTTTGAATCGTTAGGATATATAATTTTGAATCGCCAAGAAATACTTTTAAATGAATAAAAAAAGGTTTTATAATATTAAAAAACATATTGATATCTAAAAAAAAAAGAAAAAAAAAAACGCGCGGTACCATATGTCCAGCTATTGTAGTTAACTCACTATAACTACTTTCTTACATTTTAAAACGCGATAAATACACCAACCAAAATTAGACCATAGCATCGATACCTTAATTCTTATCCAAAAAAATCATCTATACTAATAAAATCCGTGCGTCTCTGTCTGTCTGTCTGCTTGAAGCTGATTACAGTTCGTAACGCGGGCGAGTTGGAAGTCGCGAGAGGTGTCTTTCGATTCGAAAAATTCCGAGAAAGTTATTTCGGGCATTTTTGAGACCGTGGGACCAAAATTAAAAAAGTTATGAATTAAAAACCGGTCGGGAATCGGAACGGAAAACGTCACATTTCCCAAACGGAGCTCAAACGGAGCTCTCAGGCAGAACACTGCGCCACCTTGCGGTGATCGACTAGAACTTTTCCCCTTTGGCTAAAAGAAGAAGCAGCCGAAAACCCCTTTTTCTCCCGTCATTTTGTCAAAGAATGTAAAAGAGAAAAATAACTGATTGGTAAAAAATGTTAAACACGGTTTAATTAATATAATAAGTACAACTATTTAAGTACAGCAAGATATGTTCACTAAGAGGTAATAGTGTTGCTAATTAATATTTTGAGGATCTCACATGTAACTGGCTATTCATATATTTATTCTGTATGTGAGTATTGATCGTTGTAGCTCATTTTTATACTTTTTCTTTTTGGTAGCATACACGAATATTGAGTAACCTAAGATTTACGCGATTAATATTAATTTCTGTTAGTACAAACCGAAAACGAGCTGCCAAAATTATTTGTTAGTTATGTTGTTTGTGATATTAATGAAATTATTTTTTTGCGCGTTTTTTCTTAAACCATCATGCAGACAGTTTTTAAAGTAGAAAAAACTGATTACATATTCGGAATCTTAGTAAAAGTCTGCTTCTGATGAACAAAAAAAAAAAACGAGAAAATGTCTTATGGGCGCGCAGCGCCAACCGGGCAAATCCAAATATTTTTAACGGGACGATGGCGACCATGGAGCGTAGCGCCCACTGTGCAAAATCACATATTTTTAACGGGATAATGGGCGCATAACAACCATAGCTGTTTAATTTACTTTTTTTGTGCTTGAGGATTCGAACACCAAGACTTGCTAATTAAATGAATTTTTTTGCTTATTATATACTTCTTAATATCGAGGTTCGTTTGGAAAAAGTGGCCCAGCTAGCGGGCGTAGCTTGCTAGTTTTGTATTAATGCCTGTTACAATATCTGTAGATTACTTTTTGAATTATTCAAATCGGACATTCCATTCAAAAGATATTACGAATTTAAAGATGACAATCTAAAGAAATAATAGCGCTGCTGAGTACTCGGTGGTCAATAAGCTTAGGATTACGTGTGCAATCAAACGATTGCGGGTTCGAACCCCAATTTCGCTAATATGTTTGAATGTTTTTTTTTTTTTTTTTTTTTTTGAAGAAGTTTGAAAAATTTTAACACATTATCGGTCCGTAACGTGACCTGAAATGATGGGAGAAAAATTTTTATGCTAGATTTGTAATGTATGAAGCATAAGCTTTCAATAGACATATTCTATCAAGAAATGAGAAAACCCCCCTCTGCCCCCCCCAAAAGGTCCTATAGGCAAAACCGGAAAACTGGACTAGCAAAAAGAACGGCGAGAAGTAGTTAGCTATACTAGAATTTTTCTCATCACTGTAACTCCTATAGAAGCAAAGTTATAGCCTTTTAAAGATTGAAATGAAGTGAAGAAATAAGCAAAATTAGGTGAGTGAGCTTAAACTTTGAAATTAAAAATGGTAGAGAATTAAATGAGCGAAATTTTAAGGTGTATATTGGGGGAGGGTGCAAGCCCCCCCTCAATTTTTTTTTTTTTGTTTCTTTTGAAGAAACAAAAAAATATGCCCCCCGGCGGGGCGCAGATAAACCCCAAACGGGTGGAAAGACGACCCTTTATTTATCTTTTGTCAAGGATTTAAAATGTGGATCTAAAATAAAATAGACCGAGAACTGGACATTTTTAAAACTGTATGCATATTTCGAACGGCCCTGTAAGTTAAAACTGACGCGGAAGGGGGGGGGGGATTCGAAGAGACGAGCGTGAAAAGTAAAACATAATAAACTAATACAAATAGCTGGACTTCTAAACAAAAATATAACGATTTAACCTAGTGTCGAATTAATGGGGTGGCCCGCAGGGGATCCCCCCCCCCAGAAGTTATGAGATTTTATGCTTTTTCATGCACAAATTGCGATTCCCCCTCTCTTACAGAGCTGTAAAACATGGTGCTTTCCTCCGGAGTCTCAGAAAAATACCTGCATTCAACACTAATTTAGCCTAGAAATGAAAAAAAAAAAAAAAAAAATCGAAATCGAATCTAAAGATTGAAATCGAATCTAAAGATCGAAATCGAATCTAAAGATCGACATCGTATCTAAAGATCGAAATCGAATCTAAAGATCGACATCGAATCTAAAGATCGAAATCGAATCTAAAGATCGACATCGAATCTAAAGATCGAAATCGAATCTAAAGACCGATCTTGCGGGCAGAATCGATTTTACATTTTTACTTTCTTTTGTAACTTTACAAGAAGAGAGTATTAGATTCGTGAAAAATTTTGACTTCCCGTTTTTGATGGATTTATATATTTTAGAAGGTCTTTAACACGATTTCATGGTTTTTAAGAAATATCTGTCTGTGTGTGTGTCTGTCACTCTGTGAGTCTGTATACGACAAAAATTTCTGACCGTTCTATCTCAAGAACAAATGCACGAAATTCCACCAAACTTTAGATTTAGTTTGACCTTGATATAAACTGAATCTAATTAATTTTTGGTGCATATAGCCTAACAGGTGGCGCTGATATGCGGCATTTTTTGCGATTTACGCAACAGCTATATCTGAATAACGAATGAACGGATTTTCATCACATTTTAGATCCAGTTAGTCCTTCACATGAATTGATATTTTTTGCATTTTGATGTATATAGCTTCTCAGATGGCGCTGCTATACTGAATTTTTCACAATTTCCACTCAGCACCATGTGAAAGGGAGGGGAGGGGGCGAAAGGAAGCGGTCGTTCTGAGCACGGAAATTTAGGGGGCGCTAAATTTTTACTACTAATATCACTTCTAGCCTATCACAAGAAAAAGTTAATAGGGGGGGGGGGCTAAATTGGAAGTTTGAACCGGGCGCAGTTCTCTTTTCGCACTCCCCTGTTTCCATTTTAGCTTTATCTCAAGAACTAATGCACGGACTTTCATAAAAATTTAGATTCAATTAGTCCTTGATATTATTTGATGCTAATTACATTTTGGTGGAAATTGCTTAAGAGATGGCGCTGCTATACTGCATTATTCATGATTAACGCAATAGCGCTATCTCAAGAACGAATTTTCATCAAAATTCAGATTCAGTAAATCTCTGACATAGATTAGTGTTATTTAGTTCTTGGTGTAAATTGCCCTACAGGTGGCGCTGATGTGCTGCATTTTTTATGATTTCGCAATAGCTGTATCTCGCGCTTTCATGGATTTTCATCAAAATTCAGATTCAGCTGATACTTAAAAAAAATTGATCCTGATCAATTTTTGGTGTACATCACTCAACAAAAAACGCTATTTTGCAGGGGGGGGGGGGGGGTTCTGAGGTTTCTTTAATTCTTCTATCTTAGAAACTAATGCACTAAAATTTTGGAATTGGCACATCCGTCTATTTTATTTTCGACTTTTGAAGGAAAATGAAAATTATATTACCTTCAGAGAAATTGATTAAAAATTTTAAAGTATCGATTAAATCGAGTTGGCCGTAGTATCGATTAAATCGATTTAAAAAATCGAAATCGCCCATCACTAAAACACCCTCTCTATGAGGCAGGATCATTCCATTTTTTAGCAGGTGGGGAAAGGTAGGAGCGAGTGATCGTGGCAGCGGGATGCGGTTGCGATACGAAGGGAATGAATGTATAGTAGGATTTGTTTTGATCTATTGGTGAGGGAAAAAAAAACACAGTTTGATTACATAGCTTCTGAACAATAGCATCTGCTAATTTCATACATTTCCGAACAAAAATAAATTAAAACTTATGACATAAAGTTGCCCTTTCGGATATGAAAACAGTCTTAAAAATGAAAAAGAAACTCAAAATATGAAGTCGAATATGGGGACTTTGAAAAATTGGGTGCTAGCGAAGCACCTGTTTACTTTTAACTAAAATATACAATAAGATATATTTAAATCGTCTATTGCATAATCGAATCCACTATTTAGATCTGACAAAAAATGGGGGGGGGGGAATCAAGATAAGGCTCATTTGAGACATAATAGAAAAATGTCTCATTAAAATGCCTAAAAAGATATAGTATTAATTTTTAGTTTAGACATTTAAAAGTAATATGTATTATAAGATAACTTAGAAAGAAAGCCTGTGTATTGAGTCTGATGGCTGTTTAAATGTTTTAGTGCATGACAACTTTTGTAAATCTGCTTTCCATTTTAAGAAAAATATTTTCAGTAGTCTAAAAAGCTGATAAATATGGTTTGGTTTATCTTGTGTCGGTCGATTATCTACTCTAGAGATATAGGCCCTGGAGGGAGGCCGGGGCTCTTTCTAAGGGAACCTAACCCGTATTTACGCAAGGTTCGAAGAAAATCACGGAAACTCCGAACGGTTAGGCCGACGACCGCGATTGGGTTCGAACGCAGCACCTGCCCTCTGCCAATTGAGAGGTCAGAACTTCTCGGCCACGCTAATAAATATGTATTTCTATTCAGTTTATTTTACTGTCGCCTTTTTATTTATTTATTTTTTAATCTGACAGTTTCAGAGGAGAAGTGTCAAATGAAAATACACAATACTTCTTGAAACATGTAAAGACTCTATTGCTAAATTAAAATCATTCCAGGAATTTTTTGTAAAAAACTTTGTTTCAGAAAAAGACAATTGTTTGTGCAGTGTTCTGACAGAAAAATTAGATATTTCAGATTGCAAATTTTTCATATTATTTTGAATAGCCATCTGAAAGCATATTATATTTATGAAACTAAACCATATATTTATTTATAGTACTAGTAATCAAAAGATTGCTTATTAAGATTTTCAAGGTATCATTGTTTCACCAAGTGGATAATTTTATTAATGGTTCATAAAGCATAGCTTTCAATAAAAATGTTTACATTTTACATGATTTCAAATTTCTATATAACTGATTGTAATTATATAATTTAAATTATTTTTAAAAGGAGTTATAATACTTATATATCAAACAATGTTTACTTTTTTCAATATATATGCATGTATGTGCAATAGGAAAATATATCTAAAAAAAACCTGGTTTAAACAAACAAACAAGAAAAAAAAAAAAAAAAAAAAAAAAAGATTTTAAGGGGTTTTACCAACCCTGTTGTAAAGATAGAAAAAAATGAAAAATCCTGAAGGGGATGGGAAGTCTAGCTTTTTCTTTTGAATTTTTCCATAAATTAGTACTTCATAATTATTACTTAGGATGTATCTGCTTACAAAATAAAATCAAAACAATTCGAAAGCTCGTAAATAAAGTTGGACGATTATTAATTTATCTACTTTTTTTAGAGGGGAGGGGAGGCACAGATGACACAATTTTAAGATAGTTTAAAGTTAAAGAATTTTGAAATCTAATACAAAAAATTTCAGTAATATGGCTTTAGATATGTTAGTTACTTTTATTTTTTGCCAATTTTAAGATTGTTTAAAGTTAAAGAATTATGAAACCGAATACGAAAAAATTTTAGTAATTTGCGTTACGTTACTTTTATTTTAAAAAATCTTGCTCCAATTTTATTTCTGCAATTTTGATAAGGAAATGCTATCACTGCAGTTAAACTAGATAAAATTAGTGAGATTTAAATTTTAAAAATTCGATTTCAATTTAACAACAAACGAAGACTTTATCTTCTTTTATTTAATAACCAAATAATAAATAAAACATAAAACAAAAATGACATCTTCAATGTTCCGCTAATGTATTTTAATTTCAAGTTGTATTGTTCAGAAGCTATGTAATCAAACTGTTTTTTTTTTTTTTTTTTTTTTTTTTTTTTTCACATAAATAGATAAAAGAAATCCTACTATATTCATTCCCTTCGTACCACAACCGCATGCCACGGCCGCGATCACTCCCTGCTACCTTTCCCCACCTGCTAAAAAATGGAATGATCCTGCCTCATAGAGAGGGTGTTTGTCATTAAAGGGCTTGTTCGAGCGGTGTAGGGTGCGCTCTCTTGTCTCCGGTAAGTCAAATTTATCTTTTTAATGCAGGGACGGCGCGAACGCAGTCCCAACTACCAAAAATTATGCACCCCAAGCAACCGCGATTTGCGGATGTGGCGAACGTCAACCCCTCGGTGTGCAATGAGGGGTCTCTGCTCGGGGGAGCCTCCTTCTTGATCAAGGCATACCCCAGTGCCAGGTAAGTATGATCAAAAACAGCTTCAGATATATATATATAAAGAAATTTTTCTGATAAACTGGTGGGAGAAGAATTTTTCGTTTGTCCAAAAATGAAGCATCAAATTATCAACTTCAGAGTCGTTAAATGTTCTTAAAAAGTAAGCAACAAATATGTTTTCTTATTGTGATAGCTTTTACATTAAAACACAAACAATTAAATGTGAAAAACCTTTTTTTTACATAAATGTTTTTAAAAATAATTTTAAAGATAATTCAGGAAAAAAAAGTCAAATAAATTAAATCTTATTTCCCAAATAAAATCCATAATCAATTTAATCTTCCATTGAATTCTAATTTTTCGTTATCATTACATGAGAGTATGGGTACTTTAAATTTATCAAATTTTTAAACACTAAACCATAAATTATTGTACTTTACAATTCCGACCTTTTACATTCTTCGCCCGATGAGAGTAAACATCCGCTTTTCAAAAATTTAGTAATGTCACTTTATCAGTGTTGTGTTTCTTATATATATATATATATTTTTTTTTTTTTTTTTTTTTAGAAATGCCAAAATTAATCCGATGAAACACGGATTTTGAAAATATTAAAAATGTGTAAGCAATGATAATAAAGAAACAAGTTAAAAGCTTTATAATTTTTTATGTAATACAGTAGCCAACGGTGATGCGACGGGCTTCCTGGAATAGAGATATACAACATACAACAGACCACGTCGCATCATTGTAGGCTACGATAGTACACAAAATGAACTGCAATCTTACTTTTTATTACATTCTGCTATCAATACATACATTTGTTCTTAATCAAAACAATTCCGAAAATTGGCAGCTTTGATATTATATGGCTTGACATAAATCTTCTCTTCGAGTTTTTAAGATTATTTCATCGATTTGATCATACATTGCAAGATTAAACATTAAATTGAAAGGGAAGATGAAAGTACTTCGTTATCAGTTTCAGGAAAATCATAGATTATAAGTGAAAAGAGGGAGGAGCTTAAAGTTATTCAGAAATTGCCTGTTCAGCAATTCCAGGCTCTCAGACATATTTTCTGACTTTTCATTCATTTTTAAATGTAAAGGCATAAAAGAAGCAGATCTGGCTGTTGATGGAATTTCGAAGAGACTAGTTCTTCCTTTTTAGCTCACAGGCTATCATAGCCTGAGAGCTTATGTGCCCGTCCGTTCTGTATGTATGTTCGTATGTACGTAACGCGATAACTCATGATAAAAATATCCGATCCACTTGAAATTTTGTATGTAGGTATATCCTGACAAGGCGCTTCCCTGATTAGTTTTTGGAGTTCATTCGATATGTATAAGAGGGGGAACGGCCCCCCGTTAGTTGATATAGATGGGATTTTCATGCAGAATTAAGTTTTCAAAATTTAGATTAGGATCATTCTGATGAGGCGATTCCGTGACTGTTATTAGGTGTTCATTGATTAAGTATAAATAGGGGGAACAGGGGTTCTAATGCCCCCCCCGTTAGTTGATATAAATGGGATTTTCATGCAGAATTAAGTTTTCAAAATTTAGATTAGGATCATTCTGATGAGGCGATTCCGTGACTGTTATTAGGTGTTCATTGAATAAGTATAAATAGGGGGAACAGGGGTTCTAATGCCCCCCCCCCGTTAGTTGATATAAATGGGATTTTCATGCAGAATTAAGTTTTCGTTCAAAATTTAGATTAGGATCATTCTGATGAGGCGATTCAGTGACTGTTATTAGTTGTTCATTGAATAAGTATAAATAGGGGGAACAGGGGTTCTAACCCCCCCCCCCCCGTTAGTTGATATAAATGGGATTTTAATGCAGAATTAAGTTTTCGTTCAAAATTTAGATTAGGATCATTCTGATGAGGCAATTCCGTGACTGTTATTAGGTGTTCATTGAATAAGTATAAATAGGGGGAACAGGGGTTCTAATGCCCCCCCCCCGTTAGTTGATATAAATGGGATTTTCATGCAGAATTAAGTTTTCGTTCAAAATTTAGATTAGGATCATTCTGATGAGGCGATTCCGTGACTGTTATTAGGTGTTCATTGAATAAGTATAAATAAGGGGAACAGGGGTTCTAATGTCCCCCCCCCCTTAATTTATATAAATAGGTTTTTCAAGCAGAATTTTCAGGTTTCGTTCAAATCTCTGAATAGTTTTGGAAGTTTAATGGTTAAGTATAAAAGAGGGGCATAACTCTTTTTAAATTATATAAATGCTAAATGGGTTTTTATTAAGAATTATCTAATTTGCTCTGAATTTTGGATATAGATTTTTTATATGATAAAGCATGTCTTTGATAGTATAGGAGGTTCAATGATTAAGTATAAAAAAAGAGAAAAGGGGAGAGCTGTTTCCCCTTCTTAATTTTTTTTTTTTCGAACGGAATTAACCCTTGAAAATATAAAGCTTTAATGTGCAATTAGTATTTGTAGCCTGTGAGCTCAATGCATTCAGTTTAACTGGGCAGTATTCTTTATTTAGCTCACAGGCTATCGTAGCCTGAAAGCTTATGTGCCCGTCCGTTCTGTATGTATGTTCGTACGTTCGTATGTTCGTTCGTGCGTAACGCGATAACTCATGATAAAAATATCGGATCCACTTGAAATTTTGTATATAGGTATATCCTGATAAGGCGCTTCCCTGATTAGTTTTTGGAGTTCATTCGATATGTATAAGAGGGGGAACGGGGGGCTCATACCCCTCGCCTTAATTGATATAAACAGGATTTTCATGCAGAATTAACAGTTTTCGTTCAAAATTTAGATATAGGATCATTCTGATGAGGAGAGTCCGTGGCTGTTATTAGGTGTTCATTGAATAAGTATAAACAGGGGGAACGGGGGTTCTAATGCCCCTCCCCTTAACTTGCATAAATGGATTTTTCAATCAGATTTGTCAGATTTCGTTCAAATCTCTGAATAGTTTTGGAAGTTTAATGGTTAAGTATAAAAGAGGAGAATAACTCCTCTTAAATTATATAAATGCTAAATGGGTTTTTATTAAGAATTATCCGATTTGCTCTGAATTTTGGATATAGATTTTTTAATATGATAAAGCATGTACTTGATAGTTTAGGAGGTTCAATGATTAAGTATAAAAAAGGAGAAAAGGGAGAGCTGTTTCTCCTTCTTAATTTTTTTTAACGGAATTAACGAAAATACAAGGCTGTAATGTACAATTAGTCTGCGCAGCCTGTGAGCTCAATGCCATCAGTTTAACTGGGCAATATTCTTTTTTATTACTGCAGCGTATATAAGGTTCTTTTGAACTTATGGTTAGACAACTTCAAACTCTTGCTTATAGAAAAGTAGAAAATAATTTATTTACAGATCTTCAGAACAACAAAGTCTTCGAAACTCACAAATATTACTAGATATACAAAAATAACTGCTCAAATCTATCGTACAAGTATAGCTTTAGATCCCAGAGACTCTTTATACAACGTCTCAACACTTAATAACATTCAAAACAACATAAATGAAACTCAAGCAAACTTGCTAACAAACGCCTTGTTCACTCAATGACTGACTGGTAAATAATAACAACAACAGCTCGTACTGCTCCCCTTATATAGGCTCGTAGCATGTGCTGGAAATTTCTAGAACCTACTCGAAAAATCCACGGAACAACAAACAATGTATCAGTATATCTAAAGGGGGGTTACAATTGAGAGGGAAGGGTTACCATCGCCAATTTTGTCGCCAACTTGGCGATATATCGCCAAATTTGGCGACCAAAATTAATCACCAAAAGTGACGCCAACTTGGCGATATCTTTATTTCGCCAATCTGCCGTAGGCATACACTGAAAATAATGGACAAGTTTGCTTGATAACAGAGACAATGTAACAAAAACTAATATTAGTAAAGGAATGGAGCTTAATAACATTATTTACATTATTTTACAGTACAAACACTAACTATTTACAAAATTCGTAACATTACTTTCTTCTATCTTTACAAGAAGAAAGTATTGGATTCATGAAAATTTTCGACTTCCGGTTTTCGGCGGATTTATATGTTTTAGAAGGTCCTGAACACGTTTAGACTATTTTTAGAAAATGTCTGTCTGTGAGTCTGTCCGACTGTCTGTCTGTCTGTCTGTATGTCTGTCTGTCTGTATCTGACAAAAAATTTGTGGGCGCTCTATCTCAAGAACTAATGCTCGAAATTTAATAAAATTTTATATTCAGTTAGACCTTGATATGAATTAGTGCCTATTGGTTTTTGGTGAAAATTGGGCTGCAGGTGGCGCTGCTATACTACGTTTTTCATGATTATCAAGATTGCTATATCTCAAGAACTAAAGCACAGAATTTCACCAAACTTCAGATTTTGTGACCCCTTGATATACATAGACGCTGACTAAGTTTTGGTGCAAATTGGTCAGCAGGTGGCCCTGCTATGCCACGGTTTTCATGATTTTCATGATAGCTATATCTCAAGAACTAATGCACAGAATTTCACCAAACTTCAGATTCCGCGATACCTTGAGATACATAGCCGCTGATAAGGTTTTGGTGTGAACTGCCCTATAGGGGGCGCTGCTATGCTACATTTTGCACGATTTTTGCGATAGCTATATCTCAAGAACTAATGCAGAGAACTTCATCAAATTTTAGATTCTGTTACACTAGAATATATAACATAATTGGACGCTGATTACATTTTGGTATTAACCTTGCAACAGATGGTGCAGCTATGCTGCTTTTTGCGCGATTTTTCCGATAGCTATAACTCAACAACCAACGCACAGAATTTCATCAAACTTCAGATTTTGTTACAAAATGACACGTAACATAATTACACGATGGTTACGTTTTGTTATAAATCCTTCAACTGATGGTGCTGCTGTGCTATATTTTACACTTTTTTTAAAACTAGCTATATCTCAGGAACTAATGCACAGAATTTCATCAAACTTCAGATTATTTTATACCATAACATAATTAGACGCTTTTTTACGTTTAGGCATAAATTGTCCAAGATATGGGGTTGCTGTGCTACGTTTTGCAATTTTTTTGTTATAACTATATCTCAAGAACTAATGGACGAAATTTCATCAAATTTCAGATTCTGTTAGGTCTTGACATAAATAGATGCTTATTAGGTTTTAGTATAAATTACCCAACATGAGGCACTACTAAGCTCAATTTCTCAAATTATTAATTAAATTTTGCGTTTTAGGCTTTTCGGATACCAGAATCTCATTAGGCTAGGTCAAATGTTCGAGGAAATTCGATAGTGGGTAACTTTGGGGTCACCACGTTTTTTTTTTTTTTTTAAATATTAAAATTTACATATGAAATAGAAGAAAGTTTTGGGATTGACACATCCAACTAGTTAGATACATAAATCTCTTATTGACTCATTAACAATTGTTTTCACATAATCGCAGGTTTATCTATTTTCTCGAGCTGTCGCCAGGCACGTAGCCAGGGAGGGGGCTAAGGGGGCTGAAGCCCCTCCCAAAAGTTTAAAAAGATTTATGTAAGTTAATGAGAATAAATATTATAATAATTTATCTAATGATAATAAAAACTGATTATTTTTTTAAATCTTCAATCGCATTAGAGCCGCATATTTTTAGTTGTAAAAATATAAATTTCTTCAATTAAAGTTATAGCAATTCCGCATTATACGCCCATTCGAAAATATTGTTCTTTATTTGTATCTACCATATAAAATATCAGTTCTTAAAACGCTATTTTTACATTATGCACAATAATTTCGATAAGTGTAGTTACCTATCATCAAATTCACCAAGAAAAAGTAAATATAATACGCATATGACGTATAATTTGATTTCAGGAGTCAAATATAAAACATTTATATGTGTGTTACGATATTCCTTATTTTTGTTCTCTGTCCTGTTTATATTACAATATAATGAAAACTTATAGTGATCAATTTTAAAATATTTTGTGGAGAAATAAGCCAAAAACTTTAATAGCTCCTTGTAATGTAAAATCATATGAAAAATAATGATTTTAAAGAAAGTATATTTGAAAATAATTTTATAACTGTTAAAAAAATAATAATAAGTAAATAAATAAAAATAAAAAAATAGTTGTAACAAGAAGTTTTGAAAAGGGGTGGTGCGACGAAAGACGATAAGGTATCGACAAACTTTCAAAATCGCCATGGCTGGAAAACTTTGCTTTAATTTTTTTGTATATGAATCTTTAATAGAAAGAAAATGTGCACAGAGTAGTCTGCTTATCTGAGAAGACTTCTTTGCCTTTTGTAGAACTATCAACTTCAAGAATGGATACCCTCGTCTCGTTTAAGAGATTTTTTGGCAGTTTTTCATAGCGCCCTTCAAAGAGTTTTCAAGAAGGTGAACATATAGCATTCTAACAATCTTATTTTGAGCAGAGCAAGAAATGCTGTTCAGAGATTATTATAATAGCTGTCCTATAACATTGGAGAACCAATAAAGAAGAAGATAAGCTAAGAGCTCTTTAGAGCAAAGTCTGGAGTTGATGAATTGAAATGTTATAAACAGTCGCAGAAATGTTACTTACTCAGCCCAGACATTCGGATATGTTCGCATATAGTTAAAGAAAAACAGATTACCAAATTAAATAACGCGATCTGTTTTGGGTTGATTGCTGTTGAAACTGTGGCTATTTCAAACACAAAATGGCTTTCCTTTTAAGTTAAATATGTGGACAATTTATAAAATTCAAAAACTCCAATGATTGAGGAAGATATTTTGGGTTTAATTCAAGTAATTAACTTGTCCACCGAAAATAGAGCAGAATAAATAGTACAACGTTGTGATGAACTACATAGTGATTTGCCTAAATGCATTACATAGGCGTATGACGGAGCAGCTAATATGGCTAGTTATGTTAGTGGGATCTAGTCTTGAATTCAGAAGTATTTCAATTGTGCCAAACGTCCATTGTGCAAGCCACCGGTTAAATCTTGCATTATCCAAACACATCGGAACTGTTGATGAAGAGACAATAATTTTTAGAAATCACAACAAAACAAATTAGTCCTTGAAGAAGCAATTTATCATATGCCTCAGAAAATGAAAGAGAACGACTAATGGAAGAGACTCTTAATGCTTTTGCATTTGTGGACAAGATTTATTGAGAGGCATGAAAGCATCTTAACTTTTATTGAGCTGTTTAAATGCATTTATAATAGCTTAGAAAATAATTCAGAAAACACATGGACCATTTCTTCAACAGCTAGAGCTTTATCGGCAGTTATGCAGATTAGGGATTTTCTTATAAGCCTATTTGTTTGTGAGAATTAATTCAATCTGACAACACCATTGTCAATTCTTATTCGACAAAAATCTCGTGATATAATTCGGGTAACTGATCGGCTGTAACTCATGCTAAAGACGTCCTAATTATCATACAGAAAATGTACTGGAAACTTTTCGCGAGATATTTATTTCTGCATCAAAACTTAGAAATGACGTCTTCTAAACTGAAGTAAAGATCCCGACTAACATTTAGACAGACAACGCGTGCAATCCCTCCATCCACTGAAATACATTACACGGTCCTGGTCTTTATTCCGTGGTTAGAAAGTCTTATTAAAAATTTGAATGATGGATGAATTCCGCATTTAAACAGAGTTCCATATACTTCTTCCAGGATTCATTTCTCCAGGGTAATGCAAGAAAGTTAGAGAACCTGTATTAATATTTAGACGATGAAGTGTTAATATCAAAAATGAAAGCTGAATAGGAATTACGGTGTGAGAGAATTGTTAAAGTTAACACAAACTCAGAGATCCTAACAGATTTAGACTACTGTAGTAGTACAGTACGATTAAGTACTTGCCGACAGCCTTGGCTATAACCCCGATAACAACAGCGAACACTGAAAAGTCTTTTTCGACAGTGAAATAAATTAAATTTTTGCCTCCAAGCTTTATGGCCAATGAGAGATTAAATAGTTTAGCAATAATTTGCATTCATTGGGACATTCCAGTAGATTCAGTTAAGCTAATTAGCCTCATGGTTGAAAAGCAGTCACGAAAATTGCTTCTGCAGCACTAATAAATTTGTTATACCAAGAGTATTGAATTTATAATTAATGTAATCAAAGAATACGAAATATACAATTTTTATTATCATATATATTATAAAGCAGAAATTCTGAAACTTCCAAACGGGTGTTTTCAAAAACTACCCGATGGATCTTTTTGCAGATTATATCATTCGATAGGAAATATTTTTGCGGAGGTTTATGATACAAATATACAGGGATAACTCTGATTTTTCGTACTAAATTTCGTATTTTTCGGTTATTTTTGACGAAAGGGTTGCCAGTACTTATTTTTTGGCGAAAATTATCATTACTAAAGAAATTAAAAAGGATATATCTGTTAGAAATATTACAAACATCTTGCAAATAAAGGCAAAAAATATTTACTGATAATAAAATAACTATTGATAACAAAAATAATAATAATAATAAAGAAAAACCATTTAATGAGACATGATATCATAAAAAAATATTTATCTTAAAAATAAAAGAAATATTTGTAACGCTTAAAAAATAACGTGAATTATTACATTTGATGCAACATTTGGCGACATATCCTTGCGTTAGAATAAAAAAAAAAAATAACTTGAAAATTTGATTAAATGAATTTTGAACGATATTTATTTTCCTTTCTATTATTTCCTTTCTCTTTTTTACCAAATTTCGATAGTATATAACTTACTCCAGAGAAAGGCAGATCTAATTATAAAAGTAATTGTGAGTTATATGTTTGTTTCTTTGAGATTTTTTTTTACTTTTGTCGGCAAAGAATTAAGCCAAAAATGCATATGTCTAACATTAGGTTGCAATAAAGTTGTTTTTTCCAAAAAGGAGATTTTTTTGGAGTATATTTTAGTATCCAATTGTAAGTTCAATAAACATAAGTTAATATTTTTAAAATTGTAATCAAATATTTAAATTTTAGCTTCAGTGTGAAATTCTGCCACACACATATATACTGTAAAATAATGTCATTCTTTTTCAAAAGTTTTTCACCGTAATTTTGAAAATTGTAATCAACAAACAACCTTTTTTTGCGCCATTTTGTCAAATTCTCTTCCAGGGAAAATTAGTTTCAAAATTTACAAACTGAACAAGGAAATCTATGCAATCTAAATGAAATTTTTGCAATTTCGCGTTATTACTATCGATAAATTCAACATTTTGAAATAAACATTGCCTGCTGAAAAAAATGGCACAGATGTCATATATGCACCACATTGGCGCGATTGCAACAAAACGTCGATTTTATGTTCATATGGTAGCTCGGCTATTGTATATTTCTTAATAAACTATTTACTCTTATTTATTTTTTTTAAATGATGTAAATTGTTTTATTTTATAATTTTTAACAAAACATTATTTATTTATTTTTATTTCCTTTTTAAAATAATAGAAAACAATTAATATATATGTAATTGATATTTTAAAATGAAGTTTTCGCCAAATTTGTGTGAAAAAAGAAAAAAAATGCACAAATGTGGTGCATATATGGCATATGTGACAAAATATTTTACAAATCTGTTTTAATTAGCCATTTCTTCTTCAATTTTCTTCATATTTTTCCTGCGTTAGATAATATTTAAAATGATATTGGACTAATCTTCGATAATTGAACACCGCCAAGCAGCATATGTACTATATTATTGAAAGTTTTACTGGCACAGTAAATTATATATTATATATCACCGAGGTAAGTAATAGACTTTAAATTGGCATTATTTTGTCTGACATATTAACCCGACTATTAATATTTATTTATAAATAAAATGTTTATTTACTTTATAAATTGTATAAATTGTTTTGTTATATACTTATTAATTAAACTTTTTTCATCAATTTTTATTACTATTTAAATAATATAAAATAATTTAAATATACACATGTAACTGGTATTCGAAAACAATGTTTACGCCAAATTAGCATAAAAAATTATCGCGCCAAACTTGGCGCATATGACATCTTTGCCGTTTTGTTTATGTATTAAGGAGACTTCTAGATCATCAACGATGTTTTAGAAAATTTGTCAGATTATTTTATTTGAGATTATTAAATTTATGGTTTTTCATTATGAAACAAACGAAGAAAAGAAATTTTACTATGGATGCAACTACAGAATTAACGACTGCTTGGTGGTTTTTTTTTTAAATCGAAAAGGCAATTTTTTAATTATTTGTTTACTTTTTTTTGTTTACATTATTATAATCATTTTTTCCATTTTTATATACGCATCACCTTAGCGCGTTTTTTTTTTTTTTTTTTTTTTTTTTTTTTTTTTTTTTTTTAATCTGACACCAGTTTGGCAAACACTAAGTTTTCAAATACCAGTTACATATTATATTATTTTCAATTATTTTCTATTATTTTAAAAAGGAAACAATAATAAATAAGTGAAATTTAATTTATAACTATAGAACAAAATAGTAAAGAAAAGTAAAGAAACAGTTTATTAGTAAATAGACAACAATAACCAGATTATGACGCAATCCATAAAATCACAATTTTGTTGCAATCGCGCCAACGTGATACATACATGACACCTGGCCAAAATATTATTGGCTATATTATTATTTATATATTTTTATATTATCTGGTACTACTTAATTATCCCATCGACCAAAAAACTGCTGCATTTAAAATATAAGATTAAATGTCAATAATGGATTATCGTAAATGCCACATTCATTTGACATTAAACATGTTACATGCGTTTGTTACGTTATCAACTATTTTTTGATTCGACGTTTTATTTGTATTTCCATAAATATTTTAGTAATTTATTGATTCTTTTGTTATTTAAAATAAAGTTATATCCGTTTGTATAATATGGTGAATCGTTTTGCAATATGTATAATTTGGCGAAATTGATCGATGGAATAATAAAGTAGTACCTATTATTTGTTAAAATTTTATCTGGATATTTAAGTTGACAGAACTCGCGTACTTTTCAAGTCTCCATAGAGGCATTCGCCAAGCTGTCGTTAATTCTGGGTTTTAGCCTTATGTATTTTTCATCTGCAGTTATTTTACTATCACTAAAAAAGGAATATTTGCAATGCGCAGGAAAAATCTTCGGAATAACAATGATATCGAATTAAAATATATATATATATATATATATTTGCAATTAATTTATCAATCATTCAGGTTAAAGCAAATTCTTTAAAATTGGCTAAGAAAAAAATATACATGAAATACCGACAGTAGAAAATTTTGTTTTTAATGTTTATGTAGCAGTTTTAATTAACATTTAAGCCCTATCAACAGAATTTTATCAAAAATTAACTAGTAAATACTACTTCATTACCTGTCGAACCCCCGTCCCAAAAAAACTATCGCCAAGGTATAAGATTAAATGCCAATAATAGATGATTATAAACTTCACTTTCATTTGACAATAGACACGAAATAAGTCTATCGTTATAAATGTTTGACGCCAAAAATCATAATGGAATTGATTACAAGCTGAAGTTTTATTTTTCTACAAAATTTAGCATAAAGATTATCCCCTATTTAAAAGCTACATGTTTGCAACTGGTTTAAAAAAATGAAGAGGCAATGAAACTGATGTAATTTTAATTTTACTCAAATAATTCAGCTTTAAAACACACCTTTTATGCTTCATTGTTCTAATAAATATATAAGTTAAAACACTCTTTTTTACACATTTTGCTATGCACTTTGCTGGAACAGACCAAGGTAGAGAGAAAATTGTAGTAGACCTGCCAGGATAGGACGGTTATTAAAAAATGTAACGCAACATGTAATGGAGATTGTACTTAGGCTACCAGATCTACACATAGTGCAAGTTCAGATTCGGGAGTTTAAGAACTGACATATGATAATGTGCGATATGAAAATTAATAGAGTTTGATAATCATTGCAATTCTTTCTAACAAAATAATGTGATGAGTAGATAACATTTTGATTCCTGCTGTCATAATGGTCTCATTTTCATATCAAACTCTACTATAAATGATAAAACAAGAGAGATAGTACTTAATTACCCAAATTTTGTCCAAGGCATACAATAGTTCAATATCACAATGTCATTGGCACTGGCATCGTTTTCAGCATTGCAGAAGAACATTCCAGGTGATGGTATACACTGCTTTAAAAACGAAATTTCAAATCACCATTTTGTTTGAGTCAAGATTCATTTAGAAAAATGGACCAGCGTAGCGGGCATAGCCTGCTAGTTACATATAAATGCAACAAATATTTTTTTTTTATTTGAAAAATAATCCGTATAATTAATTTCATGTATGGATTTATCTTTTTAAGATCCCGCCCCGTATTGTGAAACACGCGCACACTAATATTAATCCTGTGCTTTAAATCTATTCAAATTCATTGTTTGCATTTCAATATTTTTTAAAGTTTTTCTGGTAGAATAACGAAAGCTGAATATGAATTACGGTGTGAGAGAATTGTTAAAGTTAACACAAACTCATAGATCCTAACAGATTTAGAATAGTGTAGTAGTACAGTACGATTAAGTACTTGCCGACAGTCTTGGCTATAACCCCGATAACAACATCGAACACTGAAAAGTCTTTTTCGACAGTGAAATAAATTAAATTTTTGCCTCCAAGCTTTATGGCCAATGAGAGATTAAATAGTTTAGCAATAATTTGCATTCATTGGGACATTCCAGTAGATTCAGTTAAGGTAATTAGCCTCATGGTTGAAAAGCAATCACGAAAATTGCTTCTGCAGCACTAATAAATTTGTTATATAGCGATGGGAAATATAGTTATTTTTAGTTAACAGGTTACATTGTTCCACTCTTTTACAGGTAACAGGTTCCAACAACCTGTTATTTTTATAACAGGTAACTTATGGTATTTTAATTAGAAGTCATTTCAAAGAAAATGTTTTAAATATTTTTTTGATGTAATTATAAATACTATTTTCTACGACGATGAATCAAAATCAGTTTGGGATTAAAAATTTAATTAATTCACTCATTTTAACTCAGAAAGTTTCGAGCATGCAAGAATAAATTTTTATTGTTTTAGTTGTTAGAACGTGGAGAAACTTTTTCTAAATAAAGCTTATAGAACACAGGCATTGGCGAGTGGTTTTTCAATATATACCATAATGTAATGGAATACTTCTGAGTGGCCCTGAAAATATACCAAAAAAGAAAAAAAAACGCACTCCCTTTTCAATATCGAACATGCCATACTTAATCCCACTAACATATACATCCATTTCATGACAATCGGACTATATTTACGCAAGTTAGAGCGCAGGACAGACAAACCGAATTCATAAACATTTTTCATTTTTTTTTGCGCTGGTAAGTATTAAAAAGGAAAAATTTGATCCGCGACTTAATATCAGCGATGTCTATCGACGCATATTCAAAGGGGCTGTCCATAAATGATTATACGGTTTTTTTCAATATTTTTTGTCCACCTTCCTCCCCTTTGTCGCAAATTGCCACACTTCACCTTACCCCCCCCCCCCCCCCCCCACCTCTTGTTCTTGTCACATGCCACGATATATTACATAAACATGTACTTCAGGTTCAGAAACAAAGCACTACGTTATAGATCATATTTCAAACTTTATTTTTTAACTGAGTGTTTTTATGATATTCATAACCATAACAATAAAAATGATTCATGTACTTTTTTTGTTTCAAATAATGTTAAGATTCACTACAAAAACATAAATAATATAGAATAGTAATAAAATATTAATATGAAAGAGCAACTGAAAATAATAGCATTTTGAAATTTGAAATAGAATTTAATATATTAGGTTTTTTTTAAATCATATGCTTACTTTATGAACACAAAGTACTTTATTTTTAAAATAACTTCTAATTTAATCTGCTTATTTTTAATGCTTTTATTTTAACCAAAATGTGTGACGTCACATTTCTTCTTACCCCCTCCAACCTCCTAGTCACAAACTGTCATAGTTTCATGAATCCCTTAGCCCCCCCCCTTCCCCCTCCAAGCGTGACATCATCTGTGGACGACCCCAAAGCTATTTTCACAAGAACACAAAAATATTATTTATATACTTTTAATCGAAGGCAATTCACCGAAACAAATTTCGTTCGTACAAATATGCTTTTCAAATTAATTACAACTGTACCAAAATTAAGTTATTTCGCAAATTGTAGGAGACTATTATCTTTTTTTCTTTTTTCTAGCCAGCGAAATAAAATAACAGAAATAAAATCTTTTAAACACAAATACAAAACAAATATAATAAAAATATTTGGCCAAAAAACAAAATTTATAGTGCCAAATGCCCCCCCCCCTTCCTCTCCCTAAAACAAAATTCCATGAGTAATATCCCTTTTAAAAATTCAAATACGATTAAACTTCCCATATCTTTCATTCAACACTCGCAATATCAACACTTAATCTTTCCCTACTTGAAATCATTTCCTACTACTTTCTTCATTTCCATACCATAATGCGATAATTTCATCCCACCAAACCATAAAGAAAAAACAAACACTTTTAATCAAATGTCATTCACTCATACAAAAATTGTTTATTCTGTTATATTTATTATCAGTTTCTTTTTTCAATTTGAAACGCTGTTGGATCAAATGTTACAATGACCGCAGAAAATATTTACAGATAAATAATTGCCAATATGTTAAATTATCTGTTTTTGTTGGAAGTTAGCCAAACGATAAAATGATCGTTATCTATTTAGAACCAGATTTACTGCTGCGACATGAAAATATATCAGAATGAATGGAGGAATATTAAAAAAATATCTGTTGTTGATTTTCAGTTGCGGAAATGCAAAGGAAACAATTCAGGAGATTTTTAGTGAATATTGCGCTATTTTAATGGTACGGAATTGATTTCTTTACTGAGGCAAATGATTGAAGAAACTGTCATTTAAAACCATATGTTATTTAATTAACAGGGACTTTTCAATAACATGTTAATGCAATATTAGGTTCTAGCATAGTAACAGTGTTTTTTATCTTAATACGTTAAATAATGCCCATCTCTATTGTTATACCAAGAGTATTGAATTTATAATTAATGTAATCAAAGAATGCGAAATATATAATTTTTATTATTACATATAAATGCAACAATTATTTTTTTTTATTTGAAAAATAATCCGTATAATTAATTTCATGTATGGATTTATCTTTTTAAGATCCCGCCCCGTATTGTGAAACACGCGCACACTAATATTAATCCTGTGCTTTAAATCTATTCAAATTCATTGTTTGCATTTCAATATTTTTTAACGTTTTTCTGGTAGAATACTCGAGGCTCATCTCAAACATTTTTAGTTTGTGCTATTTTAATTTAATTTCAATTTTTTTCCTCAAAAAAAACTCCCGGTTTAATAATCAAGTTTGGAAACTGGAAGTTTTCTTGAAAATTATAAAAGAACTGTAAAAGTATAAACTAATAGATTTTGAAATGGACATAAAATATCCTATGCAGGAACATATCTTAAATTACACCGTGTTTACTTTTTTTAATAAGACTTAAATTATGCAAATTACTGCTGTCAAATCATTTTCTTTTTCTTTTTTTTTTTTTTTTTTTTTTTTTTGAAGATTCAGCCCTTTCCGAAGGGAAATCCTGGCTGTCGCATCGGAGAATTCTGTTCAAAATGCCTTTGTTTGAGAAAATTTTCGGAAAAGTCTTCTTCTGAGTTTTGTCTTTCAATTTTTTTCTTCCTATATGGTTAATTTATTTCAGAGTAGCGCTGTCAAGCAATTGCTCCCTTTCTTTAGTCCGATTTAAACTCAAGTCTGAATTTAAAATTCATTAAAAAGCAAAATATGTACAACTATTCTTAAATAAACCACGAATAAAACACTAAACAATCATTGACGAAAATTACGACGTGATATGTGATAATAATAAATAATAAAAGATATTTATATAACGCTCTGTGGCACTAAGGAAAAGCTAACTTTCTTGTTTAACCAAAATAATTAGTTATTTACAACATCGCTGATAAACTTTGGTTTAAAAATAACATGAAAATAACATGACACACGTAAATGCTTTCAATAAGCCAAGAAAAAATCGATAATTTCAAAATAAATCAGCTTTTTTTTTTTTTTTTTTTTTTTTTTTTTTCAAAGCTGTCGCGAAAACTAGAAGCTTTAATATTGTTATTATATGGCTTGACGTAAGCTCTCTCTTCGCATTTTCAGTACCTTGCAACGTTATTCTATCGATTTGCTTATAAATTGCAAGATTAAACATTACATTAAAGGAAACGAAAAATACTTTTTTCAGTCTAAGGAAAATCGCAGATTGTAAGTGCAAAGAGGGAGGAGCCTACTAACAACGCAATGGTGCATCCAGAATTAAGCTTTGGAGGGAGAAGCTAAAGGCGGTTCACACATTGCCTACTCAACAACGCAGTGGTGCATCCAGTATTAAGCTTTGGATGGGGCTAGCTTATTTTAGAGATCTATATTTAATTAATATGACTCGGAAGTCAGACGAGCCAAGTCCGATTTTTTTTTTTTTTTTTTTTTTTTTATTCGATTCAAAATGGACTTGGACGAGATGTGCCGGGCCTGTACATACATTTTCTCTATTGACTTGATACAAAATAAAGACTGTGTAGTGAAAGAAAGGTGGTATTCAGAGAAACCTGGGGGAGGGGCTCCGAAAACTTTTGATGGGGCTAATGCTACAACCTTAAACCTTTTTCATAAATCAAATAGAAAATATTTTTTGTAAATGGTGAATATCAAAAATGCTAATATTTCAAATTTCATAAGGATAATTATAAATAAGAAAAGGATTTTGAAAAGATTAGTATTTTTAAAATTTTCTGTTTTGTAGGAATTATTAAAAAATAAAAATAGACTTTCATAATTTTAGAAAACTTTAAATAGTTAGTTAATAATAATACTTACTCTCCCAGTAGGTGCGCCAGTACAACATGGCTAGACTTTTTGACACATTTCTTAATGAAAGGATTTCGAATTTATTAGCAATTTTATATACTAATAAATAAATTACTTTTCAAATTATAAACGATTGTTTTCACGTAATCACAAAACGTTTTATTTTTCCGTCCGGAAACTCTGTTTAAAACGTTTACTTTGTGAAAAAATTCTGAAGAATCTTCTGTTTTTTACACAAAAAGATAAAAGAGAAAAAAAAAAAAAAAAAGGGGGGGGGGGAAACACCACTGGGTCACATAATTTCCGAATAAGTACATTTGCAAATTTCATGTGTTTCTGAAGAAAAAGAAATTCAAAAAGTAGCTCCTTTGTATTTCAGAACAGTTGACTATTCAGTAAGATCTTAATATTCTGCAAGGCAACTATATCGTTCGTTGCATTGCAAAACATTAATAAATATCGAAAAAAAAATTTGAAAGGAAGATTTCTTTTTTTTTTAATTTAAAAAACTGAATTAATAGATACAATACACAGACAAGCTAACAAATATTACCGTTATAAAACATATACGTACTACTACTATAATAGTTTTACTGTTATACTTCTGTAGTAGACCAAACAAAACTCAATTTTCTACTTTGAAAAAGGAGATATTTTTTCCATATATGAAAATTCAATTTAATTTTCATGTATGGAAATTTCTAGATAAGGAATTTTTTTGAAGAAATAAAAAATGAATTTTTATCCTGGTTCAAAGTTACCCAGCGATGTGCGATAACTTTGTACCATATGATAAATATCAATTAAAATAATCTATTATTAAAAAAAAAAAAAAAAAAAAAAAGTATTACAGTTAGGACAATTTAGAACCCTCTCAAAAAATGTTTTCAGATATGTAAAGACTCCTAAATTACATTTCCCAACATCACAAGATTTTATGACATTACAAGAAATATTATGCATAAGAAAAGTCAAAAAAGAGAACTATGAATATTTAAAAATAAAAAACAATTTTTATTGTTCATACAACACATAAAAATGTAGTGAAAAACAATTTTCAATGTTTTAACTCAATAATATATCCATAATTATAGTAATACATGCCAGCATTAGTATTATTCAAAGAAGAAGAAAAAAATGTCGATTGAAGAAAATGTCTAATTTGAGTAGCTCCGCCCCGATTAATGCCTTTAAGTGAATTTTATGTATTTATTCTTTAAAATATTTACATGTTATGTATGCTGAACACTTTTGGTATTTATATAAATTATACGTACTCATATTTAGATAATAATATATCTGATAAATGAGTAGATTGTTACTTATTATGAAAATTAAATTGCATCACAACAACTTCAAAACAGCATTCAAAATTAACTTGAAAACCGTACTTCACAAAATTAATTGGATGATGGAATTAATTGTACAGAATGTTGCTAATTTATTTTTTAAAAAAAGAGTAGAAATTCCGGTTTAGAACCTTGCCAACAGACCACAGTTCTAAAGTTTAATTAGTCTTTTTCAATCAAAAATATTGAAAATTGGGGTGGGGTGTGGGGGGGGGGGGGTTGCACAGTTATCCTGAATGACTGTATTTGTTGTTTACCATATACGCGTCTGTGGAGTGAAAAAACATTAAACCATTGAATTTATTTATAATGATACTAGCAGCCTTCGCCCGCTACGCTGGTCAGTTTTTCTAAATAAACTTTGAATCAAACGAAATTTTTAAATCATATTAATTTTCACCTTTATATCATTTTTTAGACTGTCTGTAATCGGTGAAAAATCAGTCATCTAAAGACATAGCCAAATTAGGAAAATGTGAAGTAGCTCACGAACTATTGGATTTAAAAGAAATTGTTTAGTACCATTCGATTCAGCATGAAAAAATACACTAAAATATGTTATCAGTTGAAAAATAACTACAAAAGCCGATTTTTAAGGAATTTTTTAAAAGTTCGTTCCTTTTTTTAACCCCTTTAGGAATGGAATTTTCGAAAATCCCTTCTTAGCGGCACTCGATGTTATCAGAAGTATTTTTACCCCAATTTTCAAGATTTTAGGTTCGACAGATTTTTTTGTGCTGTGATTAATACGAAATCCAGACTTTCTTTTATATACAGGGTGTATCTAAACTACTGGGCAAAACTTAAAGGGCTGATAGTACACATCAAGACAAATAATAATAAATGGGAAATTAAGGGTCCCAAACGTCTTCCGAAGGAGATAGGCGCCATCAAAGTTTAGGGTCCAAAACTTGAAATGATTATAAAAAACGAAAAAATTGGTCGATTCGTTTGCGATTTTCACGAAAACTATTCTTTATGTCAGTATTGTTTTAAAAATAAATTATAAAGATAAATTTCAAAAAATGCCGATAGAGGGCGCTTTAGACTTTGGAGTAACGAGCAACTATTTTTTACCGTTATTTTCTGCATCTGATTAAATTTTTTTAGAAGGTTAGACATAAACTTAAATTTTGAGCCCAAAATCTGTAGTTAAGTAGCGCAAACTGGAACTGTGTTCAAAGGGAGTGGGTAGGTTCAAATTTCAAATGATTATAAAAAACAGAAAAATTGGTTAATTGATTTGCGGTTTTCACTAAAATTATTCTTTATGTCAGTATTGTCTTGAAAATAAATTTTACAAATAAATTTCAAAAAATGTCGATAGAGGGCACTTTAGACTTTGGAGTAACGTACAACTATTTTTTACCATTATTTTTTGCATCTCATTAAATTTTTTTGAAGCTTAGGCATAAACTTAAATTTTGAGCTGAAAATCTTAATCGTTGAGAGTGGTTAAGTAGCGCTAAATGAATTGTGTTCAATGGGGGTGGGAAGGTTCAAATTTCAAATGATTATACAAAACGGAAAAATTGGTCGATTAGTTTGCGGTTTTCTCTAAAACAATTCTTTATGTCAGTATTTCCTTGAAAATAAATTTTAAAGATAAATTTCAAAAATTCCGTTAGAGGGCGCCTTAAACTTTAGATTAACCAACAATAATTTTTAACTGTTATTTTTTGTTTCTAATTAAATGCTTGCAAAAGCTTAGACTTAAATTTTAAGCTCAAATTCTGAATCGTTGGTAGGGGTTAAGAAGCGCAAAATGAACTGTTTTCAGGAGTTAAAATGTTACCCTGCCCACCCTATGAACACAATTCAATTTTTAGCTACTGAATTACTCACAACGATTCAGATTTTGAACTCAAAATTTAAGTCTAAGCTTTTAAAACATTTATTTAGATAAAAAAAAATAAATAAATAACGGTTAAAAATAGTTGTTGGTTACTCTAAAGTTTAAGGCGCCCTCTAACGGAATTTTTTGAAATTTATCTTTAAAATTTACTTTCAAGGAAATACTGACATAAAGAATGGTTTTAGAGAAAACCGCAAACGAATCGACCAATTTATCCGTTTTTTATAATCATTTGAAATTTGAACCTCCCCTCCCCCATTGAACACAGTTCATGTTGCGCTACTTAACCACTCTCAACGATTCAGATTTTCAGCACAAAATTTAAGTTTATGTCTAAGCTTCTAAAAAAATTTAATGAGATGCAAAAAATAACTGTAAAAAATAGCTGTACGTTACTCCAAAGTCTAAAGCGCCCTCTATTGACATTTTTTGAAATTTATTTGTATAATTTATTTTCAGGACAATACTGACATAAAGAATAATTTTAGTGAAAACCGCAAATCAATTGACCAATTTTTCTGTTTTTTATAATCATTTGAAATTTGAACCTACCCACTCCCACTGAACACAGTTCTGTTTGCGCTACTTAACCACAGATTTTGAGCTCCAAATTTAAGTTTATGTCTAAACTTCTAAAAAGTATTAATGAGATGCAGAAAATAACGGTAAAAAATAGTTGTTCGTTACTCCAAAGTCTGAAGCGCCCTCTATCGGCATTTTTTGAAATTTATCTTTATAATTTATTTTCAAGACAATACTGACATAAAGAATAGTTTTCGTGAAACCCGCAAACGAATCGACCAATTTTTCCGTTTTTTATAATGATTTCAAATTTTGGAGCGTAAACTTTGATGGTGTCTATCTCCTTCTAAAGACGTTTGGGACCCTTAGTTTCCCATTTAATATTATTTGTCTTGATGTGTACTATCACCTTTTAAAGTCTTGCCCAGTAGTTTAGATACACCCTGTATATAGATAAGGACTGAAAATTTCAGGTTTTTGCGCCGAAGACGCCGCCAAATCAGAAAAATGTGAAGTATCTCGCGAACTACTGGATTTAAAAGAATTTGCTTGGTACCATTCGATTCAGTATGAAAAAATACACTAAAATATGTTATCAGTTGAAAAATAACTACAAAAGCCGATTTTTAAAGAATTTTTTTAAATTTCGTTCCTTTTTTTTAACCTTCTTAGGGGTGGAATTTTCGAAAATCCCTTCTTAGCGGCACTCGATGTTATCAGAAGTATTTTTACCCCAATTTTCAAGATTTTAGGTTCGGCAGATTTTTTTGTGCTGTGTTTAATACGAAATCCAGACTTTCTTTTATATATATAGATTTAATTTATTTCATCGCATGCATTCTTTTAAAACATTTTGTTTGAAAATAAATGTATTTAATTAATTTCAGTCAAATTGACCCCTTTTATAAATATTGTTGCTTGTGGTTGATTCGTCATGTTGTTTGACTCAATACTCATTTGTATAACAGAGACTGGTCGTAGCGGCTAACGGGATGGCCGAAGATAATCATCTACTCAGGGTTAATAACTATTATTATTAATTTTACCAGGAACAGCGCGAACGCAGTCCCGACTACCAAAAATTGTGCACCCCAACCAACCGCTTTTTGCGGAAGTGGCAGCCGTCAGCAGCCCGCAGTGCAATGGACAGCCTCCGACCGAGAGAGCCCCCTTCTTGATCAAGGCGTCTCAGGTGCCAAGTAAGTATGAGAGAGCATTTTCATTCGCAATACTATATTACGCATTCTAGAAAGAAAATCCGGTGTGAGTATTATTTCTTAAACCGGTGAACTGTTTTGATATCTGATTAAAACTATACATCAAATACAAAC
Source organism: Maratus speculifer (assembly GCA_964019185.1). NCBI lineage: Eukaryota > Metazoa > Arthropoda > Arachnida > Araneae > Salticidae > Maratus > Maratus speculifer. The sequence goes on from OZ025292.1 coordinate 116,594,675, forward strand.
TGACTGTTGGTCAGCAATCCCTTTCAAGTGATACGGCACTCGTTCCTTGACAATTTACAAAAAATCTGAAATTTTTTGTACAACAACCCTAACATAATGGAAGTTCAAAATGACTATTATTTTAATTTTATTATTTTTTGTATACGCATGGAGGCCATCTTTGTTTCACTTTGCGCAGCAATTTTCTCACAATGAAAGGTTTATTGAATTGTAAATATCAACATATATAAACAATATCTAAAAAAAAAAGTATTCAAGAAAGTAAATGGTAACAAAATTTTCTTATTTATTGCTTTCACTTTTTATGGCAAAGTCCTATGTTAGTTAGTTAGTTAGTTATATAGAGTTTTATGGCGCAAGGTCCCTTTGGGGACATGCTGCGCCAAGACAAAGACAAAGTTAAAACATATGTTTATGAATAAGTGTAAAAAAATAAACATCCAGCATCAAAATGACAACAAAAAAATGAAAGTATAAATTAAAAGTTACTAGTAAGTCATCGATAAAAACAATGTAAGTGTAAACAATGATATACATAAATAAAACAGATTAAAACAGTCCACAGACCATGGTTAGAAAGTCATGGTATAATTAAAAACTAAAAGTCAAAGTAATAATTGTTAAAATATGAACAAAGTATAGGATGATACACAAAAATACATAAAAACAGTTTAAAGCACACAGAATATTAAAAAAGTGACATCACTGAGGATTATATTCTTCGAATAAGGAAAGGGCATGTTTACAAACAAACACATCTGTCAACCAATCTACCACTACATTTTTTGTCATAGCGATCATTGTAGGAATCATCTTGACGACGTAGCCCAATCATATCATACTTACTTATACATTGGCGAATTTAGACCAATCAAATTCCCGGAGCTTATCCGTACCAATGACCTATAATACCTAGGTAGACACCAAAATGGCAACCTTTTCGTAGGCCGACATGTCTGCTTTCTGTCACGTGACGGAGGGCAGATTTAGCACACCAAACCGGTTTTTATCCCGCCGAAACTCATATTGTTATGATTGTCTTGAATTGGACAGCACTTCTTCTTTTCTCTTTGTGAAATCTGAAAGTTGCCAATAAAGCGATCACCGCCAAAAAACAGCATCTTTTCGCCAAAGATGTTGGATTCGAAACCATGCCGAGATAACAATGGGATTTGGCGTCTACGTATATGAGAAAGTCAATGATCCGTACAGTGTCAGTCGTTAAAGAACGGACAGGTTTTTCTCCCTTATCCACAGTAATTTGTCCACAGTGACGTCAGCTGCCCTTTCCTTATACGACATTTTCTTCTTCGTCACTTGAGTCGTATGATGCCGACTCCATAGCCTCTTCCACATATGTGTTCATTTGCCTTGGGTCTTTCAGATTACTTGTAAATGGGCTATTATAAGATGTTCTCTCTTTGTTCTTCACAGTTTGCCACCGTGAAGAACCCCTAATAGTTTTATTCTCTTTTATTTTCTGGTTAGGTTTTACAGTTAGATTAGTTTTTGGTTTCTGGGAATTTGATGCAGATGAAGCAGGTGTTTTTCCATTCTCAAGTTTAGTTGAATTTTTTACTTGATTTGATTTCTGCGATTGGCTTGTCATATATTCAATTTTTACAGGCTCTGATGAAGGCTTCCAAAGCACTAATTTTGGCAAAACTCTGGTAACAGCGGTAGCATGAAGCATCACGGGTTTTCTTTATAATGTTATTTGTTTTTTCAGGTGAACAGCTTGGTGGAAAAGATGATTCAGTTTGAGTACTTATGTGTCTTACAGGTTTAGATCGTTGCTTGAGTAAGCTAGAGTAAGTAACGCCGACAGATGGGGTTCTAGATTCAACAAGTTTTTGGGCTTCAGTATAAGAGAGTTTTGGGGTAATTTTGACTGCAAGAATTTCCTTTTCACGGATCCAATGGACTCTATTCTGGTGACGTCAAAGTCACGTGTTTTGGGGAAACATTCCCCACATCATAGACGCTAATTATGCAACGACTCGTTTCCCAACTCGTGGTTGTATGCCGTAGAATAACAACGGAACATATTTTTGTGACGTAAGGTCACGTGTTTTGGGGAAACATTGCAGAAATCACAGCCTCGAACTCAAACGGAGAATAGAGTCCATTAGGACAAGAGCGAGAGTATGCTGTATGGACACCCTTACAATTTGCGCAGCGTTCAGAATTTTTGCATGATTTATCATCGTGGCAGACTTCTGCACAATGTGCACAGGTAACATTGCCACGACATTGGCCAATGTTATTGGTATGGCCATAACACTGGCATTTAAAATAACGGATGGGATTAGGGATGTAAGGTCGGACTGGACAATTTAAATAGCAGACTTTAATTCTAGTAGGTAAAATATGGGTATTGAAAGTTAGTATTATATGTTTAGTAGGAATTATTTGTCCATTTCTACGGATGGTGATACGGCGGACATCAATGATATTTTGATCCTTTAAGTTAGTTAGAAGTTCTTCTTTTGTAGAAAATAACAGATCTGGTTCAGAAATTACACCACGACACGAATTTAAGGTTTGATGAGCTTTAAGAGATACAGAGAAGGTACCTATTGTATTACTATTGGACAGAAATTGTGACTGGTTGGCTGTAGAAACTTCTACCAGTAAATCGCCAGATTGTAATTTTTTGAGGGAATGACCATCCCCAAGAGCAGATTGGAAGGTTTTAGCTATGAGAAATGGAGAAGTTTTTTTTAAAGAACTATCAGACATGCTATCATTACGTTTAATCACGAAAAATCTAGTGAAAGAGGAATTCTGTAACATTTGTTGCTCTCCACATGGTAGAGAAAGAGATGAAAGAGAAGTTTTTCCATCCATATTAATATAAAAAGTAATTCGGACCCCAGCCGCACCACCCACTTTCGAGCCCAACAAGGGGATGCACATTTGTGCACCAGTGCTAACCAGGGTCTATACGGTCACAAGACAATCTTATGTCAGTCTCCACCCTTAACGAGATGACTAGTAATTGCTCGCTCGCTTGATCCCTAAAGCCAGTGACCAAAGTCAGCTGACCAGCCGATTGATGCATATGGGACCAATATGCACCTCCCGTCTACCTGAAGCAGAGGCCAAAGCAGTGTGTTGGTTTCCCTCAACTGTCAGGATCCCCCTTTCCAGGGACACGGGTCGCCACGCACGGCCAACACGTGGGTGGTTTACAATTCTCCATGAGTCAATATACAGGATGATATCGGCTCATACAGAATTGCCCTCACCTCCGAAAAGGAAACCACAATGAGAGTGAAACAAAGATTAAAGGAAGACAAGAGGAGTAAGAGGAAAAGGAAAGGAGAAAGATCACTCAGGTGCCCCGGGGTTGTGATGCCCGTGAATACCTAAAGAAGGTGTCCCCCTGGGGGTGCAAAGTCCTATGTATTTAAAGTTTAAAAATATAGTCCTCAAAAGTCCTGCGTACAATCTGTACATGAGAAACTCTTCTAATCTAGTTCATAAGAAGAAGAAAAGCTCTTTCCGGTTAGCGAATTGGAAGCACAACGGGTTGTTTAATAGTCATGTTGAATGTTGAACAGTCATAAACATGTTTAACGGTCATGAACATTTTAACTATAACAAAATCGTCAGCAGAAGGAACCACTCATATAAAACAGGAACAGGAATCGCCTCTTCAGCACGAATTCGATATTACAGTCGGTATATTTGCTACTCCGGCACATAACCGGTGAGAAAAAAATTCGTCGAAGTTAACCCTCATGCTGTGTTCTTTTCGAATGTACATTATTTCAAATAGGCAGAGCTTCCAAGTTTTCTGCCAATACTTTAATTCTGATTTTTTATTATTATTATTATTATTATTATTATTATTATTATTATTATCTGGAACATTTGAGCTACTTAACAGAACAATAATTTTTCTAAAATAATAGTAATGTGCAGAAAACTAAGCGCGGACTCAAAAGCTCTGAATATGGCTTTTGGGTCGAAATATATCCGAACACCTTAGTAGGGTTAAATAACTTAAATTCAGGCCAGATCAGAGTAAAAGCACAGTGTAGGAAGCTACTATTAGCTACTGTTAGCACCGTTAATACCAGTTGATTAAAACTTAAAGACACGTTGAACTTTTCATGCTTTTATTTAAAATCACAAAAGCAGATATCACTACTTCGAAAAACTTAAAAATTATATATATAAAATCCCTCCGTGTATAACGATTCCGGGGTCAACCCATCCACGCGAAAAAACACTTATTGTGACTAATGACAAATTCCGTTGTGAAAAGTTATCTCCGATTTTAAAGACTATCAATTTTTTGTCCAATGCAAACGTTCCAGAGTCGTAGTGGAGCGTTCTGATTTGTCAGATTTACAGTTTGAGCTGTAAATGACGTCACTACATTTTACTTTGCTTTGAAATCTTTTCTGCAACATCACTCCACCGCTTTTATAGAAAACGATTACTTTGTTATGGAGCATTCTCATTGGTCATAAAAGAGACATTCTATAAAAGCTGTGGAGTGACGCTGCAGTAAATGGGTCAAACTTTTAGCAGTACACTGTTAAAAATTTGACCCTTTTGCTGCATCATCACTCTCCAGCTTTTATAGAATACACTGTAAGTAACACACACAAAGTAATCGTTTTCTATAAAAGCGTTGGAGTGATGCTGCAGCAACTGTTAAAAATTTGACCCATTTGCTCCAACATCACTCCACTGCTTTTACATAAAGCGGTTACTTTTACCGTGATATGGAGCATTCTCATTGGTCATAAAAGAGATATTCTATAAAAGTTGTGAAGTGACGCTGCAACAAATGGGTCAAATTTTTAACAGTGTTATACGGTAAGGTAATCATTTTCTATAAAAGCTGTGTAATAACGGTGTAGCAAAACAGTCAAATTTTTAGCAATGTTTAATTAAAACTTTTTATTTAAGAAAAATGAAGGTGCGTTTTAAATACAATATTGTTAGAATTTTTATATTCGTGTTGCTTTATTTATTTATTTATTTATTTATTTTTTTTTTTTTACAGCCATGAATGACTTCATTGTCACGTAACGAATCACTATCGTTTACTCTTTATTGTTGACGCCGACCCAGTGGCGTGGATGGTAGCGGCAGCTGCTAACACACCGCTGGTCCCTGGTTCGCGTCCAGCTAGCGGAATGGGTGTCTGTGTTGTTCCTGTGATAATGTATATACTGGATATTCTGTAATAAAGTGTTCTGTATGGTTTCTTGTGATCATTGGAGGTTATGCCGGCGAATAGCTGTAGCGCCTACCTCAAAGCAAATAAATAAATAAATTGTTAACATTTGTTTTCGATCTTATAAAGTATTTTCTTTTAAGTATTAGCTAATGGTATAAAATAGTTAATTCACAAATGTTTTAAAATAGCATTACTAGTACATGTTTTGCATTATTAATGCATGTTAATTTGCATGTTTTTTGTGAAATAATTACTGTAATTTTGTGAGTGAAATTCATTAGCTGCATATTTTATGCCATTATTTTACCCATTCAATTAATAATTTGGCTACTCTCTCATATTCGTCTGGAAATGGCCAAAATGGGAAAAAATTTTTATACATTTTGGATATTTTTGTTGTTTTCTCTCAGTATTTTAAAATATTTTTCGGCTGTATTTTCACAATGTATTTTTTATAATTGATATTTTACGTTACTTTATTCTTTTAAAATTTATGCATTTACCATTTGTTCATTACAGTCGCCCCCCCCCCCCAATCCACCAGATAGTTTTGTTATAGTTTTAAATGCAGATTTCTATTGATTTTTTTTTTTTAGATTTTTCCCTATTGTTCAATTTTTGTATTTTTCAAAATTGCCTAAAGTGGCTATGATTGACCAAAGTTGTTGTAATGTTTTATCACCCTTTTAAAAATGGAAACACGTCATTTTGACGGGCTATCTTCTAATCATTGAATATTTAAAAACAAGATAACTAAAATAAATATACTCTTAAATAGTAATAACATGTTGTTTAGACGGTGAAAAAATACATAATTTCAAAATGGAAACAAAGCTATTTCATATATCATAACCACTGAACAGAACATTTAATTTTGCACACGATATATACATAATAATAAGATCCTCTAAGTCACATTACACATCTTGTCAAAGAAGGCGTTCACGGCCCGAAACCTGGGTTCCGCATAGTTACCCATGGGGAACCCGAAGAGTTCAGAGACCGACACCACGTGACTTTTTCCGCGCTTTCCATAGCGTTCATAACTGGGAATTACCCAGACTTCGGGTAATTCACATTACCTATGAAATTTTAGTGGGCAAAAAGACACCACGTGATTTTTTCCGCGCTCCCCATAGCATTCAGAGCCGGAAATTACCCAGACTTTGGGTAATTCAACATTACCTATGAAATTTTAGTGGATATTTTTAGGATATTAGTGGATAGTGGATATTTTAGTGGTCACGTAGTTGGGAAATCTGATTTGTTTATCATTTGATAACTTTCTTGTATCTGTTAATCGGAATATCTACGCCTCTAATCGCTTGCGAGCGGAGGAGGTTATGGGTTCGAACGCCGTGGTCCATGCACACAATTTTTGTGTGGAACTTCCAATTGTATTTCTCTCGTGTTGTAAAATTTCCTTGTGCTATCTCGTCCGCGTACACATGAAAATTGACTTCTGGAGTACTTTTCTTCGTAAGAAGCGTGATAATTGAGAAAATATCATAATCTTCTCACGTGAGGAATAATCTATTTGCACTATCGAAAGTCCAGCTGCCGCCATGTTTATTAATGTAAATAAAAAATACCCGCAATTTTCCCGAAAGAGTTCAGAGTCTTTTAACCCAACCTTACTCTTACAGCGAGAAACCAGAATGGCGTCATTCCCCAATTTTCCGAGTAACTCGCTTTTCTGTCTCTGAACGCGCTCAAAGAAATTTATATAAAGCGAAATGTCTGCAAATAGCAGTAACAAAAGAAAAATTTCCCGCATTCAGCGTACGCGAAAGTGACTAATTAAAACAGCAGAAAAACTGGCTCTGTGGATACAAATGATTTTTGCTCGTAGATTAGGACAATGACGAGAATAAGAAAAGGGCAGCTGACGTCCCTGTTGATTGAATTACTGTTGGTCAGCAACATGAAGATAGAAATAGTAGAAGGAGATTAAAGACTGCGCTTCCGCTTTGACCCTTAAAGTCTTTCCGAGTCTGGCAGGCATTTCCGGCGGTTTGGGAGATCTGGTGCCCCCTACATCCTGTTTCCTAGCGTACCTGTATGACCTGTAGCCTGCTAGCTGACTAGTCGAGAGACTATAGACCCCTTGCATGTGACGTCACATGCTTCATCTGGCGCCCAAACATAAGGTAAATGTGGTGTTTTAACATTAGTAAACATAGTGATTTGCACTTAATATTTTAAGTACTTAGAAAAATAATGCAAGAATGAGAAAAATCAGAATTAAACAAAAAGATTACACGCGTTTTAAACGGCAAACGGGGAGTTATGATGTTTTGTTTGGGCTCCAGATGTGCACCAGATTAGAGTATCAGCTGTTGCTGTGTCAATGCAAGGACGTTTATAGTCGACAACAGGTCATGTGATCGAAAGTCAGTGCAGCAGCACACTAGCGCCACGCCATGCACAGGGCAATACTTTGGGGTAAAGTTCTGTTGGGAAAAGCCTATCTTCTCTGTTCTACTTCTACTATTCTATTTCCATGGTCAGCAAGAAATACCGGGAATTTGATAGGTCGTTTAACTTTAACAGATCTATGATATGATTGGCACAGAGTTGCCAAGGCAATTCCTGCAGTGATCGCTATGACAAAAATGTAGTGATAGGTTTGTGACGGAAGTGTTTGTTTGTAAACATGCCCTTTCCTTATAGATCAGTTGCAACTACATGATCACCTGCCCCCCAAGTTTTATCCAACCAATAATAGTCGACAATTTATATCCTGTATATTAAGTCAATCAATCAAAATCGGCCAAATTTGGGGGAACAAACAAAAAGCATGTCTGATTGTTAAGGTGGTTGCTAGGATGTAACGTAGAGATCTGCACGGGCCCGGGCAATATTTAATATTTTATAGCTGACTCATACCGGGCCGAGATCAAGCTTGCATTATTTTTCTACATATAGACTTGCCGGACCGGAACAAGACTTAATTGTTCTTAAGATCTGTAGGGCAGACAACATGATTTGTAAAATTATTAACAGCGATAAAGAACTTATGTTAGATTAATCTTTGGATATATACTTCTTGATGGTTTTTAAATTAATTTCTCAATAACGCGAAAGTTTGATGGTTTTTAAATAAATTTCTCAATAACGCGAAAGTTTGACACATTTTCAGATTAATTTTTAATTGTAAAAATATAAAAGTGATAAGCCTGACTATTGAAGGCATTTGGAATAAAATAGCATTTTCCATTTTTGATGAATAAAATACTTGCATAAATTTGTTCAGATACAGTAGTTTCTCAAATGGTTGCAGGTTTTTCACCCTTCTCATGCTATCGCTTCCGGAAATTCTATTGAAAATGCTAACTATAACAATAATTTATTTCCTTTCAGTATTCTTAAATTGCTTATATCAAAAAATGGATAATGCCACTTGATTATATAGTTTCTGAATAAAGATACCTGCTGTGCGTTTCTGAGAAAAATAAAATGAATTTAGAAATGTATCAGAAAGGCGCATATTTGAGTTAACGAATGAATTTGGATTTAAAATCTTTAATAAAATGATATAGAAATATTTTTATAAATCTTCTTCTATTAAACAACTTCAAAAGTTACGATGTTTTTAACTTTCTTTCTTTTTTCTTTTATTGTAAGCCATATTAATTTTTTGGTGAATCTTTATTCGATTGTTGAAAGCCTAAGAATCTTAGTAATCACTAATGTTGCTAATGTGTATTTCCTGTAAAATATATTGTAAAATCATTCCATAGATATGTATGCAGTATTCTTTAAAAAAAATCTTAATTATATGAAAAAAATCTGAATTTTTTAGAAATCGTAGAAATTGCAACGGGCCAAAACGGGCCGGGCCGAAAAAATTTTCCTACGAGCCGGGCCCGGGCCTGGAAATAACGGCCCGCGCAGAAATCAAATGTGACGCCAGTTGAAATTGGTCTATTGGCAGGAGAAAGTGGCATAGGGCCACGAGGGCAGATTTAAGGCGGTTGGTCACGCAGCAGCCGAATTCCCCTCCACAATGTTAAGTCTATGGGCGTTTGAAGCGTTTTTCTATTCAAAACATCTCCTCGGGAAATTCATAGTTTTAAATTCTTTTATCAGTGATTTCTTCTTAAAGAGTGCATTTTCTTTTTCAAAATATTTGTAAATTTTATGCATAATTTTATATGAAGTGTTAAAATTTTACTTGCTGCTATCCGTTTGTAAAACATAAAATATTATATTGAGCATAAATTTTAGAAATATTTTGACAACTAAGAAAAAAAGCGGCATCCTTTAAGAAGAGAACATTGGAAAAAGAAGTTAAAAATATTAATTCTCTGAAGAGATATTTTGATTATAAGAATGCATCAAACGCCCATAGACTTAACATTACCGAAGGGAATGGACCACTAGCATTTCTGACGTCAAAGAACGTCACAACAGATTTTAGCTAATCAGCTTCTCTATTTATCCCACAAGCGTTCACCAAAAGCCAATCAAATACCGCAACGCTTGTGGGAAACATTGGAAACTCCGCCCCGTGTTAGTGGTCAATTCGGTCGCTGAGTGACCAGCCACCTTTAGATTCTTAAAAATATAAAATCTTTTAAATTCGAGGATGTAAGCCGCCGAATTCACTGAATTCCCGATTCTAGGTTTAAATGGATTGATTTTCTTTTTAAATTATATTAAACTATACAAATTCGAGAGTGTACACTATAATAAGGTAATGGGACTCCAACTATACATTCATAGGGCATTCCAACATGACGTCAGGGACATTACCGCCCAAAATCTTCTATCTGCGCAACTTCACGCACATATTATTGGCATCTTTCAAGTGAATGTATGGTTACCATTTTGGCTGCTTTATCGCATTTGATTTAAATGCCAAATGCTGCGCTATCCAGACTTGAATGTAAATGAAAGAAATATATTACGTAAGTGTTTTGTAATTGTTTTCTATTTAATAATCTGTCCGATTACTTCTTGTTCTTGTCGAGCACACAAGTCAGATGTATGTTGTTCAATAAACAAACAAACAAACTTCTTGTTCAATATTTCGTATAATTTTTTGTCTGTTACGTGAATAGTAATATTTCTAGTGTTAGAATCATGCCTGCTTTTCAAATACTTGTAAACTGTTTGTATATTTTTATATTAAAGCTTATTTATCATTATGATAAGTATACTAGAATATTTTATAAAAAAGACATTGTATATTTTGAAAAATATTTGTGATATACAGTGAAACCTCCAAATAAGGGACACCCATGGGACCGGAACTTTTGTCCCTTAAATAGAGGTGTCCCTTATTCGGAGTTTTTTCTTTTTTTTAAATTAATCTTTCAGATAGACATAAAATATAACATTAAATTAAAGGTGAAGTTTAAATGTACCAGAAGGATATGAATTACGTTAATCAGACACAACAAATAGATATTTAATTCATTGAAATTTTTAATCGATTACTTCATTAAAAGATTTGTAGAATTATTGATTTACATTTTTTACACAAATATTTCATACATGTAAAATGTGCATTAACATTTAAAAGAATCTTACTTAATCAATCAAAAGTGATTCTTTTGCAGATTTCAATTTTTCATTACAAATCTTTCAAGTGTTCATTTACCATGCATATAAATTTCAATCCTTCATTATCAGCAACATTTACTAAAAAAGTATTGAACTTTACATATTTTAAAACATCTGTAAAGTTCTTTATTTCACAATTTCCATTTCTTCTTCAGTTTCATAGTCATCCTTACAATTTTCAGCACTACTTTTGATGGGAATAAAAACACTAATTGTGGGTAAATAAATGCACATCAATTGAGTCATATCAACATGACTGCCTGTCTGTTTGATAAGCTCTCAAAAATCTATCTTTGTTTTCATCACTGGCTACTTCATTATCTGAAATGCAAAAACCAGCTCCTTTCATCGCATTTTCAGGTGTCCCTTATTCAGAGGTAAATACATTACTCAGCCTATATCAAGGGACTGGGGCCGGAACTTTTGTCCCTTAAATAGAGATGTCCGTTATTCGGAGTGTCCCTTATTTGGAGTTTCACTGTACATGCTTGTCGATTTTTTTTTTTTTTTTTTTTTTCCCCTTTCAATCAATACGCAACACTACAATATTTCCTTCTAGTTCCTGCAAGATATATTCACAATCCTTCACGGAAAAAATATATTTAAAAATACTTTATTAAAGTTTTTTTACTTTTAAAACAGTCAATTTTGCAGACCTATTAATATGAAAACATATATCTGCCAAATTTCCCCCCATTTTTTTTCTACTCAAATAAGTATTTTATTTGCTAAAAGTTTTATTTAAATTAAATGAAATTAAATAAGTACCAAATAAATATAACACAGTTTATGAATTTTCTGAACTCATTTAAGTTAAACAAGTAAGAAAAATTATGCCTTAAGCATAGATTATGGAACACTTTCTTACACTTCCTCTTCCTGAAATCATTAACAAAACATCATTATCTATAGAAATAAGGTGTTACTGTTCACAGCCAAATATGTATTCTAATACTTTTGAACAGCTGCATATTTGATTTGCCGATTGATATATATATACTACATAATGAGTAAATTTAGTCTTGCAAGAAAACGCCTAACTAGTTGAAAATTTTCTTTCAACAATTAATATTAATAGATCAAAACATACTTGAATACTTTTGTTCAGCCCTGTAGTTTATCTAGTACCCTTATTATATGAAAGTATTTTGTTAAAATTTAATTCATATAAAAATACTCTTTAAACTACTACCATTGTTAAGTAAATTGCTTTATGCTTATCAGATTGGAAAGCCTAAACATAGATGGGTTGCACTACAGGGGACGGTTAATTCTGGAAAAACTACATTCACTTCGGGTGTAGTTAGTTGATTTATTTAATGGGGTTCCTATGAATATTAATACAAATGAGGACAATAGCTAACATTTCAGCTAGGGCAAGCTATCCGCATGCTTTTTTTACATATTATGATGTAACATCTGTTGGTTTCCATAATATTGAGATTGACAGAGTTATGAGAGAAATGATGGATGGGAATAATAACAACAAATGAACAACACTTTCCTGCCGAATTGTATAAGGTGAACTGTCAATCGGGATCCAGTTTGTTAAATTTTTTTTCTGAATGAACAGTTTCTACCAGGCTCACAAAGATGAATTTCAAGAAGTTAAATTTGATTTAAAAAAAAAAGCTATTGTTATCAATATTAATAAGTATGATTTTTTTTTAGTAAATTTTCGAAAAAGTTTCATTTAAGGGAAAAAGTATGTATAAATTAAATATTGAAAAATTTTCTAGAAGTTTGTGAAATATTGGGTCTAGAATTCGATATTAGGGCAAAGCATGAAAGCCTTAAAGATCTCTTTCAGGTAAGTGTTGCAGTAAAATTTAGAAGTAAGTAATACATTTTCTTTAATTTTTCAAAATCTATTAATCTGTTTACTTAATTTTTTTTTTTTTTTTTTTAGAATTTAAACCGCTACACAGGAATTGTGTCGGCTGTGCCAACAATGTATTGGGATAAAAGCTACTGCAAAAGAAATTCGTCCAGATTGCACCCTTTTGGCAGAATCGGCACTCCTCTATGAGAATCATCACAGGCATAGACAAATCCCGGCATCAACTGTGACCCTGCATGCTAAAGATTTCTCTTCAAGAAGATCTCCCATTAAAAAAAAGTGAGATGTGACAATGGCAACAGAAGAATATGTTTAATTATATGTGAATAAAGGCATAACGCTTGGAGAGTTTCTTGCGCGGGTAGCGCCTGGCACACAGTGTTCGGCCGCTCACACAGGAAACTCCTCCCGGTCAATGCTTTTGTTACATATAAAAAAAATTATAAAAATCAAGAAAAAGAAAACACATATAAACAAAAACAAATAAGTTTACTTCAGTTATATTTATTTGAGATATAAGTTTAATATATAAAAGAAAAATTAGGTAAATTAAAAAAAAACTTTTTTTTCCCTCTAATTTTTTTTTAAATGTTCGCATATAAAAGCTTTTTAGTTTATCTTAAAAAATTTCGAAGGGCATTGCTGATGGCACGTCTTTATCCTCTAATCTAGAGGACTGATTTTTCCTAGGCTTAGATTCTTTAGGATGTTCAGTTTTAATTCAACATTGTGCAAATTGTCAGCAATACATAGAATTTTTGTTGGGAATTTGATCCCAGTTGCATTGTTTTGGATGTTAACTTTACATTATATTGCCTCAAAACTGGCATGTTAAAAAAATTATTGTATAAAGTATATTATTGAGGAAAGTCCCACCTTAGAGAATTCTGAATGCCTTTACGGCTTGTGTGGATAGGTGCATTATCTTGCTGTTAATCCTTTCTTTTCTTTTTTTTTTTTTTTTCATGCTAGAAGTGTTGTAACAAATGAAAGATGGTCAAAAAGAGTTTGTATATATATGTTTGAATTAAAATTTTCGGAAATATACACAAGTGACTCAACGTCACTGAACGAAAAGCAGTCTAATGCTGCAATGATTACGTCAATTAACTGTTTTGAGAAGATCTCTTTTTCTTTTTTTCAAATTGTCACAATAGTTTTGAAATTTTATTTTTATTTACATTTTAGATCATGGTCTATATTTTAATTTTTTACAAAAGAGCGCAGGTTTTTTGTTATTTCATTGTCGCGTGTCATTTGTATTGACTGTGAAATATTTTGAAATTTTATTTTTATTTATATTATGATAATGGAACTTGTTTGACGGTTCTCAAACATGTCAATGTCATTTATTTTTATTATAACACCTTTCTTAAATAAAATTAAAAAATTTTATTAAAATGTTTATATAAAAGGTGAATGTTTTATAATCTGGTGATTTAAAAAATCAATTGGATTTAATTAAATTTTTATAATATCAGGACCATTCAAGTTTCACTTATTTTCATTCGAGAAAGTAACCTGCAGCAGTTTGTTGTCCCAAGTCATCACTTGTGTGGTTGAAAATATTATTGAGATGATTTAAGAAAAAAAAAAGATTTTATTAAAACATCAGTTAGGTGGTGGATCAATTGCAACATGGGGCTGCTTTTTGTTCAAAGATGTGGAGCCATTTGTATATGTTTTTAGCAAAATTTAATTGAAAGACACATGTACAAACTCTTTCTGGCCATCTCTCATTTGTTGATACAATTCTGGCAGGGGAAAAAAAAAAAAAAAAAAAAGGATGGCTATAACAATGAGATAATGTGCCTTTCCACAAAACATTAGTTCCACAAGAAAAATATTGAAGTCTTGCAATGGGCGCTCAGAAATCCAGTTTTAAATCCTATCAATAACTTATGGTGAGATCTAGAAGATTGAGTTTATCAAAAAGGAAGGCATTTTTTCTCATCATCAGAACCCAAGTCTATGATTAAGGATGAATAGCACAAACACAATCCCGAACAGTGCAAAAATGAATGATGTCGAGGAATGGTGGAATATTTGCAATCATTAAACTTCAGAGGTGGTTGCATTAATATATGAAATATTAGTTCCTTTGGTTACTATATTGAATTTATTTGCTGTCCTTATTGTTTTTACACAGGCAAAAATGGTGTTTTTTTTTTTTTTTTTTTTTTACAATTACTTTATTTTCGTAATAAAATACTTAGTTTTGTTGATTTTTTTATTAGCTTTTCAACTTGATACCTTTTATAAGGAAAAAAGATTTATTTGTTTTGAAATTTTTAAGAAAATCAAAATTTTTTGCTGTTTTTATACGCAAAGTAGTTATTAATGGGCGTAATCAAGAATTACTGCTTTTATATTTCACATTGATTTTAATATAAATTTATTAATAGTTTAAATAATTAAAAAAAAATTTTTGAATAGAGAAAGAAACCTGTAATATGTTTGGGTCAATTTAGTATAAAAATCAGATGACTTTCATGAAGATATAAATTAATGTTTTTGAAATGGGTTCAATTATATCATCCTCAAAATCATGCTCTTCCAGCTGTATCAAGATTTAAGATAATATGGATATACAATCATTTCCTGGTCCATTTGATCCAAGAAACAAATAAAATGTCAAAAATGGGTGTTACTAATTGAAAATTCAAAGTTGATATAATTTTTTAAATGTAGATGACTTCGAAAGCATAATTTATACACAATAATAATTAATAAATATTATGCTCAGTCTGATTCCTAGAGTTTATGATTATTTTTGGCATAATTAGTTCAGAATAACCTCTTTCATTCCACTTATCACCATTGATGCTCTAGAAATTGGTAACTGAAAACTAAGAATTTTTTTTTTTTTGCTACGCGCGAAATAGAGTTTCTGCAGTGCTACAAAAAGTTCAACCTTCGTTAAAAATTAAATATTTTTTTAACGTAATAAGATTTGTTTATCAATCAGTTAAATATGAGATAAATTTAATTTCTGTTACAATCTGACAGTTATTACTTTTGCGAGTCAGATATTTTGTAGCAAGAGGCATTTTGTTCTAGCCTTAAATCATGACTTTATCTATATACAAAATGCTAAATTTATGTTTCACTATTACAAAATTTGGTACAGCGAAATTTATGCTGTGGTAGTGTATTAACGCCACTGCAGCATAAATTGTACTGATGTGCCAATAAAGCAGGGTTCGCTGAAGTGGGCTCAGCCTGAAAAAACCCAGGCAGGTTTTTTCGGGCGGGCCCACTTCAAAAAACCCATTTGTGGGTTTTTTCAAATTTTCTCGTGTTTTCACAACTGTATCATTATTTAATCTAAGATATGAGAATAAAAAGATAAATGCCAATTTAAATATGTTTCAAACTAACCGTATTTAAAATAATTTCTAAGTATTGATAAAATGACCATAAAAAAAATTAGTTTGTAAATAACGAAGATTTTTTTGGCTATATATTTTAAAATGCATCCAAGTGCTTTAAATCTTAATGTATACCTAAAGATGGCAGTTGAAATGTGATCCCCATCCTGATTGCTAGTATTGTTACAGCTTTTAAGATTAATCGCAACATTTATTATTCTTCTTCAATGTTCAATGAAAGTTTATACAGTAATTTTCAACACAAAAATCTTGACAGATTTCCAGGGTTCCCTAGTATCATGGAAAGTCAGGGAATTTCAAAGTAGTCATGGAAAGTCAGGAAAAGTCAGGCAATTTACAAATATTTTCTAAAAAAATCATGGAAAACATTTGGGTGAAAAAATGAAAAATGACACAAAATTCATCAAACAGTTGGGGCCAAAAAAAAAAAAAAAAAGATTGAAGTATGATTGCAGAAAGAAAATTGCTAATTTTGGCAAAAGATTGTGAAAATAAGTATCAAATTTCGCTGTATGTTTATTTGGTCAGAGAATTTTTCGAGATTTGATCTGGGAAAGTCAGGGAATTTTTTAAGATTTGGTCATGGAAAATCAAGGAATTTGCTAGTCATGTTTTTCTGGGAATCTTGTTATAACAAAAAAAAGAAAAAAAAAGAGTGAAAAAGTTTGAGTATAGTACTTAAATGATAATTTCATTATTAAAATTATTACTAATAATTAATTTTTGGAAAAGCAAATTATAATGTTTATTATTATCATTGATTTATAAACTTTTTGTAATCAATTAGTTATTTTAATTTGTATTTAGTAGTATAAGTACCTTGTTTTCAAACATTCTGAACCATATTTCTTTAACTTAAAAAAACCCTAATAAAATATATTCTAAAATGTATCCAGATACTTTAAATGATTGCTTACAGATGGCATACAAAACTAAACTAGTTAAAGTGTATTGCCATTTACGATCTAACTTTATAGATATGACTGACATTGACTTTAAAATAATCCAATTTAATACTATTCCAATATAAATGTTGCTTCAATTGTGTGACTTCTATTTTTTTCTTCATAAAAATATTTACATAAATGTTGCTGCTTTAAACTATTGAAATAAATGAAAGAAATTGCATAAATTAGTCTGTTTAACTTAAGATTTATATAAAGAAATTCAGTTGCACTTGGTTTAATATATCATTCTTCCAGTAATCTAGTTCTATGAGATACAAAATAATCTTTTTAAATATATTTATATTTTCTTTTTATATATTTATTTTTATTGTTAATCTATACTTAATGCAAAATTATACCTTTGTTTCACTGATAAATGAAAAATTTAGGTACTGTGCATCATGTAAAAATTAGAAATTTGAAGAGTTCTCTAAAAATTTTTAATAAAACCCGTAAAAGCCCGAAAAAACCCAGGTTTTAGACTACTGGGCCCAGTGGGTTGGGCTTTTTCAAACCCTGCAATAAAGAGCAATCTCGTTGTTTGCACGCGCATACAGTTATCATTTGGATTTCTTGTTGCCTTGTTGTTTGCTGATTTTTGATGCCTGTTTTGCACAAAAACAGATCAAGATGCAATTTTATTTTTTTCAGGAGCAATGATACAGGAGTTAAACTCTATATCGGGCCATTTTCCACTGAAATCCGACTAACTGCTTTGTTTTTAAATAATGTGTTTTGAATTTTGAAAGTGTTTTATGATTTGTCGCAAAAATTTTAGGCATAGATTGGGGATACTTAAAAACCATCAAATCTGTAGCTGCAGTGGCGTTAATACGTAAGTATCCAAAATTTATACAAAAAAGAAATGGTCTAATAAAGATTAACTTTATTACACTAAAATAATTTACAGAACACTCTTCCCATGATTTGCAAAATTCTTTTGATAATTCAGGGGCGATTGTATTCAGGTTATATACCTCAATTCAGGTATTTTGTAAATTTACTGTACCAAAATTCCAGTTTTTATGATAGTTCAATTCTTAAAATAAAATATCAATTTCATAAGATTGCTAAACATAATTAAAGTTTATATATTATGTAATTTGGCCTTCCTGTTATAAATATGTTGTCTTTCCCCCTTGTTCCCATACAGAAACATTTTCTCGCTAAAATTTCAGGTATTTTTTCATGAGCCCACGATCCCCCTGATAATTAGAGTTCAAGGGAAATATTTAAATTTCGATAATCAAGAGAAATGTCTCACAGATTTTATTCCTCGAAGTTGCAGGATTTTGTATCCAGCGTGCTTAATTATTATTATATAAAAAAACCTATTACAATTTCTCAATATAATCATCATTTTTTTTAAATAATAGATCTTTCCATGATTAAATTTAACATTTTTAAATTTGAAATACATACTAGAATTTCCTTATAGTTATTTAACCACGGAAAGTTTGTCATTAAATAGAGTGAATATTACTAATCAAAAATTATATTGTAGATTTTGTGAATTTAAAAAAAAAAAAATCACTCGCTGTTTCATTCCAAAGCTTGCAGAGTCCAAAAGTGTCAACAGGTTTAGATTCCTCATAAACAAAGATCATGTTTTCAAATCAACAACAAAATGTTTTTTACCATCTGATATTTTTGTCTTTTTTTTCTCAAATTATTTTCATAAAGCATGGTTTTAATTATAGGTGCATTCAGGTCTGACTTTAAAGGGGGAGGAAGAAACAAGGTATTAAGACCTAAAGTATTGATAATTTGCAAATTATTCGGTGAAAATCTAACCCAGGGCGCCATGGCTATTAAAATTTTTCTTGAGTGCATGTTTTCTCTCTCAATCATATGCAGAGATGATTACTTTGGTTTTCTATTCTAAAATTGTTTCGATCTATCTTTAATTTTTTTGTTGTGAAAAAAAAAAAAAACTTCTTGTGCTGCTTGTCTGTTGAGTGAGAATTATTCCCTTAATGAATTCTCAAAAATTAGTGCACTAATCAGAATACATGTGTTCAATAAGAGAAAGAATATTTGAGCAGCTTAAGAATTTAGGCGTGCAAAGTTTTCTTGAGACAATAGTGCACCGGCCAGCGGGCCAGTCTGAGCCTGCCCGTGACCTCCCTTTAGGATCTGCCGTTACACTTACATATACAGTAGACTCCCTCAAATCCGCACATATTTTACGGATGTAAACAATGAAACATTCAGTTCAGATGTAGGTGCAAAATTTGACTTTTTTAGTTTTATATCAATTCCATATATTTTTTAATTTGTAATTTTTGTTAAGGTTATTAAATTCATGTTTTTTCATGAAGAAAGAATAATTTATTTCTGAAAAAATCAAGATATTGCTGATATCAATGGTAATCACAATCTTACCAAATATATTTATGTATTAATCAAGCTTTTTTAGTTATTAAGTCTGGCTAAACCTGAAATAAAGCTTCATTATTTTATGATCTTGATGTGAATTAGCAATGCATCTTTATGAAGCAAGTTTCATTGAATAATTTAGGAAAAACACATTTCATCTCTATAATGAATATTTAATTGTACATTATTACTAATTTGACCTTTGCTTTTAGTATTTTTATCATTTTAAAAATTATCTAATTTTTTATTATTTTAGTTTATAACTTATTTTAATATTTTACATATTGTAAGCATCCATTATACCGGGTGATCCAGAAGTTTCGGGAGTTTTGAAATGCTAATAATTAGCAAACTATAAACAATAGAAATATGCGGTTTTCACATAAATGCTTAGCAACCAATGGGATTTGTTTTTTCGATGAAAAAAACATATTATGTTAGTTACACTTTTTGCCAATAGGTGGCGCTAAAATTGATAGTATTTTATATGGTATGATACAGTTCACAAAAATGTAAGAATTTGTGTGCAAGGATTACAAATTTTCATTATAATAGCCGTGAGCCGAAGTAAAACAATGTGCACAGCATCCTATGAGCGGAAAGAAATTCCACAAGAAATTTCAGTTCATCGTGAAATTACAAGTGTACTGCATTCAGCATGAGCTGATGATTTCCATTAAGTATTGGTATCAAATTCTAACTCATTTACGATTAAAACAGAAGTTTTGGGTCTCCTACTTCTATTACGATCTTCCAACGACTGCTTTTCTCAAATCTTGTTTATCATAGCCTTCACATTTGTAATGGCCATCGAATCTTTTGCAGTTTTAACTTCCCGTATTCTACGATATGAACACAACTCGACATGCAAAGAAAGCATGTCTAAACATGTTTACATATAACGCATGGTATAGATACATTCGATGTTGTACAGAAGCGCCACCTGTTGCTAAAAATGGTAACTATATATATTTTTAAAAAATCATTCTAAACAAAAATCCCACATATTTCTGAGCATATATCTGAAAACCAGGCCTTTGTATTGTACATAGTTTCCTAAATATTAACATTTCAAAACTCCCGAAATTTCTGGATCACCCGGTACTTTTGATTTCATTATTAATTACATTCAAATTTCCTTTTAAAAAATGTAAACAAAGCAATGACCAGAAATCTGCAAAATTCTAAAATCCGCAAAAGCTCTGGTCCCAAGCTGTGCGGATTTAAAAGAGTCTACTGTATCCTTTTTTTTGTACATTCACAATCATTTTACTTTTCTCATTTAACAATTACCATGAACATTTTTCTATTAACTATCTTTTCTTTTTTTTTTTTTTTTAGTATTTAGAAGAGTTTTAATTTATTTTCTAATACAAAATTTTATGCCAAATAAATAAATACATTTTTTAATTATAGCTAATAAAGTTTTTGTTTTTGCAGTTATGGTAATGATAATAATAATAATCTTGGTGATGATAATAAGATTTAATTAAATTCAGACCCAAACAGAGAGTAGTAGAGTGGTTAAACATACCAGGGCCTGACTCGTCTAGCAGTCTTGGCTTCAGTTATAAAAACAAGCACAAATATTTGAAAATTCATTTTTATCAAGGAAGTTTTGGTATTGTGCCTCTGTTTTTATGACATGACTAATTTCAAACATGCAAACAGGAATTAATCAAATAGAAGGTTGAATAAAGTCACAAGAAGGTTTAGCATTTTTTTTTTTTTTCTTTTATATCTTAAGGGGCTACTTCAGTCAAATGAAAAGACCCATTCACTAATGCTAATCCTATGGAAGAAATTTATACAGATATCTCGGTTGCATTTCAATATTTTTAAATGATTTTTTGGCTTTGGATATCTGAGATCGATCTGTATCCATGACATTAGTTACTTTTTTCATTTCGTTCACAGTTATTTTTTACACGGACGCTTTCATTTTTGGAACCGGTTTGGAAAGCGAAAGCAACCCCATAAAAAATATCTGCAACCAAAATCGAAAAACTAAAAAACGACCTCCATTCAGATCAATCTGAGTTATCCAATGCAAAAAGAATCATCTAAAAATATTGAAATGCAACCGAGATATTTTTATAAATTTCTCCCATAGGATTAGAATTAGCGAACGGGTCTTTTCATTTGAGTGAAGTAGCCTCTTAAACATTTTCATTTAGAGTTAATCAATGATTTCAATTAAAATTATATTTTCAATATTTTAAATTTTATTTAAAATCTTTTTAAATAGAGGTTAAAATCTTTTTAATTAGAAATAAAAGAAGGTTACAAATGCATCTTACATTATAAATGTATACATAATTGTATACAAATAATACTTTATAGTTTTTTTTTTAAATGGTAATGTCCAGCAAATTTATTATCTGTAATAAAGCCTGTTCATAACGGAATCCTGCTATAAACAAGAAAACAACAAACATATGTATCATATGTATATACAGTAGACTTCCTCATATCCACAACTCTCTAAAATCCGCACATATTTTATGGATGTAAACAATGAAACTTTCAATTTGGATATTGGGAATTTGATTTTTTTTTTTTTAGTTATGTATCAATTCCATAGGTTTTTTATTTTGTAATTTTTGTTAATATGACTGAGTTCATGTTTTTTCATGAAGGAAGAATAAATTTATTACAGAAAAAGTTCAAAATAGTGCTGATATTACTGGTAATCACAATCTTCTTACCAAATATATTTATGCATTAATGAAGATTTTTTTTGTTATTAAGCCTGGCTAAACTTGGAAAAAAAAAAAAAAAAACTTATTTTATGATTTTGATGTGAATGAGTAATGTAACTTTATGAGGCAAGTTTTGTTGAATAATTTTGGAAAAATACATTTAATCTTTAATAATGAATATTTAATCATACTCTATTGATTATTAACTTGACCTTTCCTATTAAAACTTTAATCAATTTATAAATTATCTAAATTTTTACTATTTTAGTTTATTACTTATTTTAATATTTTATTACATTGTAAGCATTCGTTATAGTTCCAATTGCACTATTAATTGCACTCAAATTACTGTTTAAAAAATGTAAACAAAGCGATGATCAGAAATCTGCAAAATTCTAAAATCCGCACAACCTCTGGTCCCAAGCTGTGCGGATTTGAGGGAGTCTACTGTATATTATTAACCCCTTGAGGATCAGCGACTGATATATGTGGTATTTAAAATTCTCAGAATCCTTCATTATTCCCACCAGTTATTTTTTAAGTTTACCTTATTTAATTGGAGTATTATCACTATTTAAGTACAGAAAATTTCTGTATTGAAATATCAGTGATTAAAGATTTAAAATTAAACATTGTGAAGGAGCTAACTGTATTATTAAAAGAAAATCATTGCTGTAAGAATAATAAGACTTGGTAAAAAACTATGGAAAGTAGGGTTCATTATAGCTGTATGTACTAGAAAAGTAAGAATGGATATATCATAAAAATTCAAAGTGATATGAAGCTAAAATAATATCAAATATTGTTCGTATAATTATCTATCTATCTATTCTGTATAACTCTTTCATTTTTTTTTTTATTTTTTTTTTTAATCCTTATCTATGTATAAGGAATTTAACTCGGTACTGAGGATAAAAGGTACTGCATACTTAAACTTCATTTCACATTTCATAAAACTAAATTTAGCTTAATAATAACTTTTTGTTAAGTACTTTTATGTTAACTGAGAGCAAATTGTTTCAATAGTATTTTTTACCTCACTAATGCAGTTTTTATTTTTTGTGATTTAGATAAAAATAATGCTTTAATATTGAAATAAAATTAGTGATTGACTGAATCAGGAATTTCGCCGATTACCGAAAATTAGGTCAAAGTGTGCACCGAATATTCGGTATTCGGCAACTGAATACTTAAAATTTTTTAATAAATATTTTTGCATGTATTAACTTTTTTAATAATGATAGAAAGTATTCTTAGGCTTCTCCGACCTTTCGAAGAAATAACAAAAATTATAAGTAACAAAAAATCTTTAATTTCAGAAGTAATACCTATTATTTCTACATTGAAATGTTACTTGGAAAAGTGATAATGTAGAATTTTTTGGAGTGGGAACCATGAAAGAACCAAAAAGACTCGCAGAACGTTTTTCAGAAATTTATGATGATGAGTTTTATTTTCTAGCCTCTATTTTGGATCCCAGATTCAAAACAGCTTTTTTTAAAGATGGAGCAACTGCTAATAAATTAAAAAATGTATTTAAAAATAAAGTGCAATAAATAATAAATATATCCTCTCAAACTGAAATTACTGAGCCAAATTAATCACAAAATTTCAATAAAAATGATGCCCTGTCGTAAACTGTGCATTCATCATTTTGGGAGTCCTTTGTTGAAATTGCTACAAGTGAAAAAACAGAAAGTGAAAATCCTTCTACTGAAAATTATATCATCACATTAGACATTAAAGCTTCAGATGAATTGGCTGCATACATAGTAATACCACTTATATCAAGGGAAGACAACCCGTTAATTTGGTTGAAAAAAAAAAAAAAAAAAAAAAAACATAATAAGTATCCAACGTTATCCAAGTTAGTTAAGAAATATTTATCTGCGCCTACCAGTAGTGTTTACAGTGAACATTTATTTCCCAAAGTAAAATGGATTTATGAACAAAAAAGAAACATTACAACCAGATAATGCTGTACAGCTTTTTTTTGCCTCATATTTTGTCCATATTAAATTTCAATTACAAATAATTATAATGTATCATTTTATAAATTATCACTTATATAACTGAGGCATACTATTGAAATAAATAACATTAAATGGGCATTAGCCATCATGTACTTTTAGAGTAATACTTAACCTATTATTTTTCATAAATTATTCTAAAAATTCAGCCGAATATTTATAAGTATTCGGCCAAAACCGAATATTCGGTTTACATGCTGAATCACCGAATACCAAATCAACTATTCGGTATTCGGTCAATCCCTAAATAAAATGCCTTGGTTTGCCTTACTATTTTCTGTTTTTCTTCCTCTTTATTTTAATGAAATAATAAAAGATTTATATTTTAAATGAAATGAATGCAATATAAAAAATTGCTAGATTATGGCAAGAACATTGTTTGTCAATATATAAAGTGGCTAACTAATAAAAAATATAGTTTTTCACAAGGAACTATTCTAATATTAATAAAATACAGTAAAGTATGGTAAGAAGGAACTCCTAAGGATTTTTTAAAAGGTGTGCTTTATTAATTTTAGTATGTATAATGTTATGGTTATGATATTCTTTTTATTGGGACTGTAATATTCCTTCTTGATCATTAATGCAGGATTTTTTGAGACAGCAATATCATTACATCAGAAATTTCATAGCTTTGGTCAAAGAAATACTATATAATTATATTTGCTGAGTGAAATCTGTCAACATTTTTTAGTGTTTAAACTGTACCATCAAATTTATTTTAAGAAACATATCTACAGCACAGATTCAATTTGTTCAGGCTAATATTAAAAGAATGCTGAATTCTTCAGAATAGTGATAAATGCTATAGAGGGAATTCTAAAATGCTGGCATTTTATTAACTTATGAATATTAAAGTACGAATATGTCGAATTTCTCAATATCATTGGTCTTACTCTAGCACTTGGTTTACTTTCTAATTTAATAAATTCTAATTCAGAAATATAAAGAAGTAACAGAAATTTTAAATATAATATTGAGGAAAAAAAAAATTCATTAGAAAAGCAGAAATTAAAAAGGAAGTAAAATTCACAAATAAGTTGTGATAACATCTACAATGAATCCTTCATGCTTTTGTTAAAAAAAAAAATAATAATAATAAAGCGTTCTGGTTCGGCATTACAGCCTAATATATTACAATACAATTTTATCTTTTAAAAAAGGAGCGTTTTAGTTCGAATTACAGCCTAGTATATTAAAATACGATTTTATATAAATAATATTTATATATAAATAGATGAATATACAATAAGCGTTAAAAGTGAAGCATTAAATAAATATGCAATTTTCCGCTCGCAATATGTCAATCAAACGTTA
Source organism: Maratus speculifer (assembly GCA_964019185.1). NCBI lineage: Eukaryota > Metazoa > Arthropoda > Arachnida > Araneae > Salticidae > Maratus > Maratus speculifer. The sequence continues at coordinate 116,620,056 of OZ025292.1, forward strand.
TATTTTTTGTAATTATAAATTTTCTTTACTCCAAAGTAAATAAGTTGAGTAATAAAACATTTTTTTTTTTATTACAGCTGCTTATGAAACTTTTTTATCTACTATACATTTTTAAAATATTGATAATCATAATTTTTCACGTTGATTTAATTATTATTCTGAAATACATTATAGTATGTGATGTTTCATGTAACTTGTGATAATAATTTGTTGTTTACATCCATAATATGTCAACAAAAATATACGAGGTTGCCAGAAAATCGCCAAAAAAAACGCCAAATCTCCCGCTTCATTGGGGGTTTATGACGTCAGTTTTGTAGAGAAACATGAAAATCACGTGACCGCTGCCATTTGATGAACTGCCCTATTTGATAAGCTTTCATTTTAAATATATAAAACCATACCACCCACCCCGTATTTGTGGGCTCATTTAAAAATAGAAATTCGAAGGTATACGCTGCCAAAGGCAATGGAGTCTAGATTCTATGATCGTTTTCGAAGATTTTTCTTTTTTAAATGTAAAAACGATACAAACTAAGGGCAATTCTAGGTCGTTTAAAATTATAAAAACATACAGATTCGAGAGTGAACGTTGACAAAGGCAACAGAGGTCCTTTATTCTAAGTTTGTTTAAAAGTATAAAATCTTAAAAATTCGACTATGTACGCTGCCGAAGGCAATGAGACCCTGTCTCTGTGTTTATTTGGATAAATTTTCAATTTAAAATATAAAACCATACAAATTCGGTAGAATACACTGCCGAAATGGTACACCAAAGCAAGGTCCATTTAATACTTAAAACTATAAATTCATAGAAATTTGAGGGTGTATGCAACCAAAATTAATGAGGTTTGGACTCTAGGTTCGTTTGGATAAATCGTTATTTTGAATTATAAAATACAAACTCGAAGATGTACGCTGTCAGAGGCAGCCAACTGCTCTAATTCTATGTTCTCTACTATTACGTAAATCCTAATCTTAAGTAAAATAAAATCTTACAATCTGGAGAGTATACTGATGATTAAGGCGTTGGGGGCTTCCAATTTTAGACTTGTTTAAAAATAGAAATTCGAAAATATACTCTGCCAAAGGCAACTGGGTTCCAACTATAGTTTCGTTTAGATAGATTTTCATTTTAAAATATGAAATACAAATTTAAAGACAGTCGGTATACCCCAATTCTACATTTGTTTGAAAGTTAGAAATCTTACAAATTTGAGAATGTACGCTGGCGAATTCAGTAAAGAAATTGTAAAAATATTTTAATACGTAAATATTGTTACATAAAATAACACACGTTTCGCATTAAATGCAGCTTTTAAAATGTTGAAAATCAAAATGAAGTAATTTCATATGTAATATAGTTGCCATTTTTTGCGTAACTAGTTTTATTTCATCATTTCATTTTATGCGAGAGTATTTTTTTTTAACTCCCAGGCTTGTCAAACACGTACAACGAGAGCTTCTACTGATGTACCACGTTTCTTAGGAACCTGGACAGATCTGCGCATGGGCGAAAAGGACTTAGTCCATGTCGAAAATGGGGAAGTCAGTAGCATCCTGAGATGAGTGAGATGAGTTTGTTTATTAAACATCTTAGATATGTCGAATATTTTTAATGAATACCTTTTTGCTTTGGTCATTCAATAATATATTTTTAAATATTATTTTGTAGTTCCGTTATATCAAAATAGTTATAAAAAGTCAAATATGAAAGGAAAAAGATGATTTAAATTTATGATTATTAAACTTAGCGTTGTAACTTTTCCTTTCGCAATATAGCGTATGTAATCTGTTTAGAATTAACGATTGCATGGCGTAATTTTAAAAATTGCTAAAGTGGCGATTTTTAAAAATTATTTCTTTACATTATTGTTTACTTAATCTATTTAAATTATTTGCATGCATTGGGTATGAATATGGCACAGATATACACGCAAATGGATAGAATGAATTTTTCCAACGCCATCTTGGCGAAATCCTTGTTTTCGAATACCAGTTGCACATACTTTTTTCAATTATTTTCTATTATTTTAAAAAGCAAATAACAATAAATAAAAAAAATGTTAAAATATATTAAATATTAAAAACCAATAATTATAGAACAAAAAATATTTTACATTATTTGAAAAAAGAAAATTAAAGCAAATAAACTATTTACGAATAAATAAACAAAAGTAGCAGGGTTACCATATCAGGCCAAATAACGCCATTTTGGTGCAAGTAATTGCATGTGCCCTGAATATTTAGGTTGTTAGAATTGACGAATTCATCGCATAGCCGTCAAGAAGAAGCCAAGCAGTCGTTAAATCTGCGGGTTTGACATAAATATAATTGTAAAAAATAAAATAAAACAAATATGGTTTTATTGAAATTCACAAAAATATAGCAAATATGTGTATATATATTTCGGAAAAACAAAATCCGTGAACTAATGGAAGATTCACGACCATTTAATTTAAAATAAAATTTCACAGAACAGAAAAAGAAGAAAAAAAAATGTTGAACACGATCCCTTCTGCCAAAGAAGCTGTCCTCCCTACAAGCTGTATAGAATCGGCCTGGCATTCTGCCAAGCACGGCCACAGCAACTGTGGTCTGACATTATTAGGGAGGCCACACACCTGTGAAACATTGAGCGAAAAAACATGAGACATGCGACAATTTCACCCTGATAACAAAGAAAAAACCGGTTTGACTGCGACATGTTGCACGATTTTTGACGCATGTCTCGCTAGTGTGTGGCGTGCCTTATGAGGCATTGAACGAAAAAACATGAGACATGCGACAATTTCATCCTGATAACAAAGAAAAAACCGGTTTGACTGCGTCATGTTGTACGATTTTTGACTCGATTTTTGACGCATGTCTCCCTAGGGCTCGCCACACACTAGGGAGACATGCGTCAAAAATCGTGCAACATGACGCAGTCAAACCGGTTTTTTCTTTGTTATCAGGGGGAAATTGTCGCATGTCTCATGTTTTTTCGCTCAATGTATCACAGGTGTGTGGCGAGCCTTATTGTCCGACAGCGACACATTGTATATATATTCCCCTTTACAGTCCGTTTTAGTCAAGAATCTAGCATTTTTTGGTAAGAAATAATTGTGAATTTGTCGTCACTAGTCACTAAAATATATTATTAAACATAATTAATAAGTTTCACAAAATTAGAATAAATACTCGAATGTCCCCTAGTAATCAAATAGTGTATTAGAAAAAAAGATATTTTGTATGTGTTTTCTACATTTCAAATTATTTTCTATAAAGAGAAAAACTTTCAATAGTTATCAAGAGATGGCGCTGAAGAAGTTTGTAAATTCATCAATCGGCGTTGGGAAAAATTTTCCTGCTCTTGATGGAGATAGTAGTTTAGCGATGTGTGTGGTTGTTTGTTGTGATATAATTCATTGATAGAAACAAACTGATAATTTTTTTCATTCATCGACTTTTAAACGATAACAGAACTTTAACTGGATGATTTAATGGCAAGTACAAATTTTCATTAATTATCTTATTTTGTATCTATATTTGTGATCTTATAGGTGAAATCAAATATTAGCTATTGTAAAGTTAGGAGGGAAACTCGGGCGCGGGAGTGAAATGGGTCATGTTTTCCCTTTTCTCTATTATGGTAATGATTTATTTAATTCAAGATAGTGATAAAAACAAAAATAAAAACACTCTTCTTTTTGTGATTTAATTGATATATTATAAATCTTCCTGACCTTGAAATTTAGTTTTAAAAATATCAACGATAACTTAAAAACCTGATGATATCGATTTGTTTACATCCAAAATATTAAAGATCGTTTGCTTTATTATAAGTTTGCGATAAGTTAATTGTGAATAAGAATTTAGATTAATTGTAAGACTTTGAAACTCCATTTAAGAAATTCATTCAAAAGTTATTTATGCACATACTGTGTTTAAAATATTCATTAATTATTAATCAATGTCTTTTCTTTTAGTATTATAAATTTATGTTTTGATGATCAAGTCAGATTTATATAATTGATATGTCTAGAAAATTTGATTCAAGAAAAGAACTTTGGTTAGTAATTCATTTAACTTTGCTATTCTTTTAAAACGGCTTTTAATTATAAAATAAAGTTTTTCGTAGATAAGAAATTTATGTGGCGATATATTTTTTATCAGGTGATACCTATGTTTATATTATAGGAGATTTATTATATTTCTTTATATCTTGAAAATTTTATTAAAGAATAAATGTTTAATAACTAATGAATACATATATTTTAATTTTTATCATTAAATTTACTCACCCAAGTTTACGTGATGATATAATTTTTTCTAAATGTAAAATTATGTTTTTAATGATCAAAACATATTTATATTTTCTTATCTCTTGTAAAAATTCATTAAAGAAAAAACTTTTGGTTATGAATATTTGTTTAAAATATGAATTTGTTACTAACAGGCACAAAAGAGTTCCTCCTAAAGGAGGAATTCCATCATTCTTTAAATCAATTTTGGACATTCTTTGGATAGATGTAAAAATGCAAAGAAAATATTGGGAGTATATAAAAGAGGAGGGCGTGTTCAAAAATTTAAATAATCAGTTATTTTATCTATTCAAATCCTTGGAGCTTGTTTCTGAATTGCCCTATACAGAAAAGACATCAAATGAAAGGCAAGTTTTTGTAATAAGCATCTGAAAGTCATGTAAATAAAGTTATTTAAAATTTATTAAAAGGAAAGGGTTGTTTCCATAAAATCCTGTTTGGAAGAGCATGTTTTGTTCTATTTATTCAATAAATTTCCAGTGTGTTGCACATTGGGGTAGTTTTAGTGATGAAATTCTTTGAGTATAATTTTGAATGGTCAGGTCAAACCATTCAAAATTATATTTATTTTGAAAAATTAATCACTAAATCACAAAATAAATATAACTTCATCAGGTATATTTGAATGTATATTTTTAGCAAACCGTAAATTGTCTTATAATTTTCTTTTTTGATTTAATGAATTCATACATTTTAAATTTATTATTAATTTTAAATTTTTTCTAATACAGTTGACTCCTTCAAATCTGCAACTCCAAAATCCACACATAATTTACAGATGTAAACAATGTAACATTCAGTTCAGATATAGGACCAAAATTTGACTTTTTTAGTTTTACATCAATTCCATATACATTTTAATTTGTAATTTTTGTAAATATTATTGAATTCACATTTTTCATGAAGGAAGAATAAATATATTTCTGAATAAATCCAAGATATTACTGATATTATTGGTTATCACAATCTTCTTAAAAAATAAATTTATGCATTAATCAAATATATTTGATTATTAAGTCTGGCTGAATTTGAAATAAAACTTCCTTATTTTATGATTTTGATACAAATTTGTAATGTATCTTTCTAAGAAAAGTTTTATTGAATAATTTAGGAAAAATACGTTTCATTTTTATTAAGAACATTTAATTATATATTATTGATTATTAAATTGACCTTTGCTTTTAACATTTTAATCATTTTAAAAACTATCTTAATTTTTATTATTTCAGTTTATTACTTATTATATTGCAAGCATTAATCATAATTTCGTTTGTTTTATTAATAACATTCAAATTACTGTTTAAAAAATTTAAACAAAGCAATAATCAGAAACCCCTAAAATTTGCTCAACCTCTGGTCCCAAGCTGTGCGGATTTGAGGGAATCTGCTGTACATATGTAATTTTTGCAGATTTCTATTTTTTTGATCAAAGTAATTTTATATTTCCATGATCAAAATTTAAAAGAATGTTTCTTTAGTTAACGATTTTCTGTACGCCTTCAGCTGATATCTGTGTTCTGAGCTATTGGTAATATATAATTTAGGATATTAAAGAAACATTTGGTAATATATTTATTATCTATTTGTTTTCCATGTTAGCAGTATTGAATTCAGACACTTTTCTCTGGGGGAGATATTGTAGAATTCTTGAGGGGGGGGGGGGGGGAATTGCCCATTTTGACCATTGAAAAGACAAAATTTCTGGATGGGGGGGGGGGGGACATCTCAATGCTCTGGGGAAATGCCCCGGGCCACCACTACTTGTTTATGCAACACTGAATTTATCACTGCATGTTAGTATGGCTCTATAGAATTAATTTATATTTCTCAAACACCATTTGTTTTCTATATAATTTAATTTTGTTCGATATGCGATTTTTTTATTGATTATGTGTAAAGAAAATAAAGTATTAAAATGGCTATTTTTTCCCTTTTCATATTCATTGTTGAAAATTGGGTAGTTTATTTAAATTCTGATATTCCCCTGGGAGGTTAAAAGGAGGGGGGCGGGGGATAGAGAAAAATTCTATTTATATTATTATATCAGATTTTTATAGTTTTTCAAAAGGAAAAAGAAAGTTTGGATTGTATTTACAACTATAAATTTATCTATATAATATAGACATGTATTTACTTATATAAAATAAAGAATTGTAAATAACAGCATTTGAACAAATGCATATATAATATATGCTTTAATTTTTTTTATATTTATTAGTTGGGATTTTGTAAGTTATTTTATATAACATTATTTAATAGTATTAAGGTTATTTTATATGACATATTTTATATTTAAAATTTAGTTTTTATATTTTTATATAAAAGTTGGACATATTACCAAAATTTCTTTAATTTACTGATTAAATTAAATCTTTCTTCATTCAATAGGCTTTATATGTGCATTTTATTGAATGGTTTTAATTAAAATACTTATTTATAAGATTAAATTATAAAATGTTCTTTTGTAATAAAATCTTTTTCTTTTTATCAGAAATATGCTTTGGAAAATTATGCATTTTCTATCCACAGTGTTCAATTTAGGTAATTTTCTCTGGGAGAGATTTCTAAGACTCTGTAGAGGGGGGGGGGGGGGGGGATTATCGAATTCCAGGCAGGAAATTTTATTTTTTGTCCATTCGAAACATGAAATTTCAATTTTTCTAGAGGAAAATTCATTGCTTTGGTAGGGAATATGCTCCTCCCCACCTCCTGTGCTAGTGTTGATTTCAGGGGATGGCCTGGGGGGGGGGGGCATTTCCCCCGTCTATCCTTGGAGCAGTGAAATGTACTCCCCAGAAGACTTGAGATTTTGTGTTTCCAATAGTAAAGAAAAATACAATTCCACCCCAGAACTCTAAAATGTCTTCCCCCCCCCCCCCCGGGGGAGTGAAAGAAATCCCTCCCAGGAAAAAGTGTCTGAAAGCAACATTGTCCCATGCCATTTCCTGAATTCAACACTGTTTATCAGACACATTAAAATTATTTTTTATGTTTATCTATATTTCAGACATTTTTAATAATTTACATTGGAATGTAAATTTTCTTGAAATTTCCTTAAACTTTTTAAGTAGCTTTTAATAAAATTTTAAAGTGCATTGAAATATATATGCATATATAAATGGTTACATATAAACTCAATAAAGTTTCAGCTATTTTTTTTTTTTTATTTATGTTATCTACAGCTTGTGTCCCTGTCAGTAACATAATGTAATGAAATTATTTAATTATGGTTTTGATTGATGAGTTATTGTGCTTTTTTTTTGACCTATTGAAAAAAAGAAAATTAAACAATTATCACACTGTTTTTGAATGCCTATAGTACAGGATATATGACTACAACTTCAGAGCTTTATTAAAAAACTCAAACATTTATAAGACAGTATGCATAAGTAGTATAATTTATCATTTTTCAAACTATGAAATGAATAAAAAGTTTAATGTGAAAATTTTCATATGAATTTAAAGAAATTTGTAAGTTTATAAAAGTTTGTTAGTTTCTCTCGATATCAATATATATTATATATATATACACTGGTGTCCAAAAGTTAAGCATAATTGGTAATTAAGTCATTATTTTTAAGTAATGAAAGAAATATAAATCGAAATGTGGTGAAACTCCAGGTGTGTAAACAAAATAGTACGCATCATATATTTTCACGAAGAGTTTTCCCCGAAATCAAACAGGGGACCGTCAACAAATTGAAAAAGAACGAAGATCTTTTGGATAACCCTGTCAAAACTAATATAGCAAAAGTGTTCAAACTGCACATTATGATTAATTGGCTTATTGTAATGTACTGTGTTTATTTTTATAAGGATAGCATGTACACTCGTAGAGAAATTAAGGTTTTTATAAAAACGGTCCTAAATTTTTCCAAGTTTTTTGCTTATAATTTGCAGAGTTCTTATTATAAAATATTGTTCTTTTCTGAAAATATGACAAACATCATTGTACACAATACCCTGTCATCAGAATTTAAAAATAATAAAAATTGTATGAAAAATGAGTATGTTTAGTAAATAATTTTTCATTGCGCATGCGTCAACGATATCAAAATGTCATTTGCATATTGTGTTAGCTAAATGTATAGAGCAAGTTCTGTAAAAGTTTCAAAAACATAGCTTGAAAATTCTGAAAATGGTCGCCTATAGAATCAACTCAAAATCCGTTATTCCTAAAGGAAGCGAAAAAATCAGGGGTTTTACCTAAATATAGTTGTACGTGCAATATTGTGTAGGCACTAAACAATGGAATATGGATACAGCCCTTCATCTTTTTGCTTCATTTAGGGAATAAAGGATTTTGATCTCATTCTATCAACGATAATTTTCAGAATTTTTAAGCTATGTTTTTGAGACTTTCACAAAAGTTGCTCTATACATTTAACTAACATAATATGCAAATGAAATTTTAATAGCGTTCACGCATGCGCAGTAAAAAATTATTTAGTAATTGCTCATTTGTCATACAATTTTTATTATTTTTTAATTCTGATGACAGGGTATTGTGTACAATGATGTTTGTCATTTTTTCAAAAAAGAACATTATTTTATATTAAGAACTCTGCAAATTATAAGCAAAAAACTTAGGACTGTTTTTATAAAAACCTTAATTTCTCTATGAGTATACATGCTATCCTTGTAAAAATTAACACAGTACATTACAATAAGCCAATTAATCATAATGTGCAGTTTGAACGCGTTTGCTACATTAGTTTTGACAGGGTTATCCAAAAGATCTTCATTCTTTTTCAATTTGTTGACGGTCCCCTGTTCGATTTCGGGGAAAACTCTTCACGAAAATATGTGACGCGTACTATTTTGTTTACACACCTGGAGTTTCAGCACATTCCGATTCATATTTCTTTCATTACTTACAAATAATTACTTAATTACCAATTATGCTTAACTTTTGGACACCAGTGTATATCAGGGCTGCGGAGTCGGAATCGGGCCCATTTTTTGAGTAAATGAGTCGGAGTTGTTAAAAAACAAGCCGACTCCGACTCCGGCTTTTTTTCTTAGACAGTTTGAAGGGAAATTAAACCAATAAAATGTTATTTTAAATCCATAGAGGAATTATTATTGTTATTTTTCGATTATATCGGACTACCCAAGTTAAAGATTCCCAATATGCTGCCCAGCGCACACAGGAGATGAAAATTGTTTTTAATTAAAAGCTCTAATAGATCCCAGTTAATTTCCGAACTAGTAAAATTTTCATCTTCAATTTTATTTTCTCTATCTTTACAAGAATAAAGTATTGGATTCTTGAAAAATTTCGATTTCCGGCACTCAATGGATTTATACGTTTTAGAATACCCTGAACACGATTTGATAGCTTTCAGAAAATGTCTGTCAGTGAATCTGTCACTTCATGAGTCTGTATGCGACAAAAATTTTGGAGTGCTCTTTCTCAAGAACTAATGGATGGAATTTCACAAAACTTTAAATTCTCTTAAATCTTGATAGAAACTGGAGCTGATTAATTTTTTTGTGTATATCAATTGACAGGTGGCGTTGTTATGCTGCTTAAGAATTAATGCATGGATTTTCATAAAACTTTAGGTTCAGTTAGTCCTTGATATAATTAGGCGCTGAAAATATTTTAGTGCAAATCGCTCAACAGATGGCGCTGCTATGCTACATTGTTGGTGATATTGCAACAGTCTATCTGAAAAACAAATGTTCGAATTCTCATCAAACTTTATATTTAATTAGTTTGTAATCTAGATAAGTATAGTTTAGTGTTTGTTGTAAAACGCCCTACAGGTAGCGCTGCTATGCTGCATTTTTCATGATTTTGCAATAGTTGTGGCTCAAGCACTGATGCATGGATGTTCATTAAATTTTAGATTCAGTTAATATCATAGACATTGATCCTGATTCGTTTTTGATGTACACTGTAAAAAACTTGACCCTTTTGCTACATCGTCACTCTCCTGCTTTTATAGAATATCTCTCTTTTGATCCATGAGAATGCTCCATAATAGGCTGAACTAATCGTTTTCTATAAAAGTGGTGGAGTGATGATACAGAAAAAGGGTCAAAATTTTAACAGTGTGTCATACACTATTAAAAATTTGACCCTTTTGCTGCAGCATCACTGTCATTCCACCGCTTTTATAGAAAATGGTCACTTTACTGTGTTATAGAGCATTATCATTGGTCATAAAACAGATATCCTATAAAATTGGAGGAATAACGATGCAGCAAAAGGGTCACATTTTTTACAGTGTACATCACCCAACATGTAGCTCTGTTATGCAGAAATTTAAGATTTCCGTAATAGATATAATCTCATATATGATATCGTAATAGATATGATATAATCTCAGAAATTAATGTACTGATTTTCATCAAACTTCAAATTCAGTTAGAAGTTGATATAACTTGTTGACTAGATTTTGATGTAAATCACCTAAGAGGTGGCACTGCTATGATGCATTTTTCAGGAAGTATTAACCTGTATGATATAGAAGAAAGTTTTAAGATTAACACATCTGACTATTTTTTTTTCTTTCCATCGAAATTTTACTGCACTGGAAGACACTAATTAGCATGAAAATTGTACAGATTTTCTTTTTCGAGACCACGGATTCGAAATAGTAAAATTTTCGGTTTGTTATCGCTTTTAGATTTTGGTAGTTTAATTTTTCAGGTTTGTGGTAGGGTCAATCCATTTCAAGTGGTCCAGAAAATATTTTTTTGGTCGCTCGACCATTTTTAAAAAATCTGAAATTTTTTGTACAACAACCCTAACATGACGAAAGTTCAAAATGACCGTTCTTTTAATTTTACTATTTTTTGTTTGTGCATGGCGGCCATCTTTGTTTCATCGTGTGCAGCGATTTTCTCAGATACTAGGGTACACAAAATTGTAAATATCTCGTCTTCTATTTTCCCAATTGAAATGGGGTTTACAGCATTTTGTTCAGAATAAAATAGGCTAAATAAACAATAATAGAAAAATTTTGAAAAATAAATTTTTACAGGTGAAATTTTAGCAGAAAATTTATGATTTTTTCCAAAATCTATCCGTTTGCAAGAGCAAAATTTTCATGCAAGGGAAACTGTCAACCTTACACAATTTTTTCTACAAATAGGTCAAACGTATGTGTACTCATACACCAAGTCCCAGATCTGGGAGTTAATTTCTCTTTGCGAAAAAAATTCCGAAATTCGTCAAAAATTTCAAAAATCGCACTTTTTAGGCTTTGATATCTCTGGTGGGGCAAGAGATAAAAATCTGAAATTTTGGCCTATGATAGTATTGTGCAGTAGCGTTATGTACAAAAAATTTCAAGAAGGAGATTTGACTACAAGCTGAGATATGACATGGAAAATATGTGAAAACAATACTGCCAAACTATTGTAAACCTACTATGTAATTGTTCAACAAGACTGTCAACCTTGCACAATTTTTTCTACAAATAGGTCACAAGTGCGTGTACTCATACACCAAGTCCCAGATCTGGGAAATGATTTCTCTTTGCGAAAAAAATTCCGAAATTCGTCGAAAATTTCAAAAATCGCACTTTTTAGGCTTTGATATCTCTGGTGAAGCACGAGATAAAAATCTGAAATTCTGGCCTTTGATAGTATTGTGTAGTAGTGTTATGTACAAAAAATTTCAAGAAGGAGATTTGACTATACGTTGAGATACGGTGATTAAAAAATTTTAAGGAATGCTATTACGAGTACATTAGGAGAAATGAGATTAGTCTCTTTTATTACAATATTTACACAGAAAATATCGTTTGTTGAAAACAGTTAAATAATAAACATTTAATTTACAAAATACTAAGTATGCTCAACAAAGAGCTTAACAATATTTACGAGAGATGTTATGAATTCGACCACTTACTGTTGTCAGTCCATTAGGCTGTTCTTTCTAAAAATTTTATTTGAAGCCCCCCAATTCATGTCATCCCTTGTTAACTTGAATGAAATTCTTTAGATTTAATTATTGAAGCCATGTCAACTCGATCAGTTGCAATCCATTGTCTGTAATTTACTTTTCCTGAAATGTGTTCCGGTAAAATTGTTGCAATAGCATTTCTAGAGGATTTGTTCATCTGGACAAATAGTGTATTGGCTTAGCATACATTCTGAATTGTTTAAATCACACAGAAGCATTTGAAAAAGATATTTGTAATTAACATTTAACTTTGTACCATAAATAATTAATTTAAAATTTTGGAGGTATGAACATAGTAGGTTACAATAGTTTGGCAGTATTGTTTTCAAATATTGTTTATGTCATATCTCAGCTTGTAGTCAAATCTCCTTCTTGAAATTTTTTGTACATAACACTACTACACAATACTATCAAAAGCCAGAATTTCAGATTTTTATCTCGTGCTCCACCAGAGATATCAAAGCCTAAAAAGTGCGATTTTTGAAATTTTCGACGAATTTCGGAATTTTTTTCGCAAAGAGAAATCATTTCCCAGATCTGGGACTTGGTGTATGAGTACACGCACTTGTGACCTATTTGTAGAAAAAATTGTGCAAGGTTGACAGTCTTGTTGAACAGTTACATAGTAGGTTTACAATAGTTTGGCAGTATTATTTTCACATATTTTCCATGTCATATCTCAGCTTGCAGTCAAATCTCCTTCTTGAAATTTTTTGTACATAACGCTACTACACGATACAATCAGAGGCCAAAATTTCAGATTTTTATCTCGTGCCCCACCAGAGATATCAAAGCCTAAAAAGTGCGATTTTTGAAATTTTTGACGAATTTCGGAATTTTTTTCGCAAAGAGAAATTAACTCCCAGATCTGGGACTTGGTGTATGAGTACACGCACTTTTGACTTATTTGTAGAAAAAATTGTGTAAGGTTGACAGTTTCCCTTGCTTGAAAATTTTGCTCTTGCAAACGGATAGATTTTGGAAAAAATCGTAAATTTTGTGCTAAAAGTTCACCTGTAAAAATTTATTTTTCAAAATTTTTCTTCTACTGTATATTTAGCCTATTTTATTCTGAATAAAATGCTGCAAACCCCATTTCAATTGGGAAAATAGAAGACGAGATATTTACAATTTTGTGTATCCTAGTACCTGAGAAAATCGCTGCACACGATGAAACAAAGATGGCCGCCATGCACAAACAAAAAATAGTAGAATTAAAATAACGGTCATTTTGAACTTCCATCATGTTAGGGTTGCTGTACAAAAAAATTCAGATTTTTTAAAATTAGTCGAGCGACCAGTGCTGGACCACTTGAAATGGATTGACCCGGTACGTGAAATTAAAGAATTTGTAAAACGGAAAATATATTTTTTTCCAAAGCTCTAAGAATTGAATTAATACCGAAATAATGGCATTTTTGACTTATTTTTCTTTCGTTTCCTCTTAATTTTAACCAACAACACTAGTATATTAGCCAGTCAGGAGTCGGAGTCGTTAAAATTTCCGGAGTCGGAGTCGTAGTCGTTAAAATCTTCGGAGTCGGAGTTGGCTATTTTTCCCACCGACTCTGCAGCCCTGGTGTATATATATATATATATATATATATATTACTTTTCAAAATTTCAAATTATTTTTTCATTTATTTTTTTTTTCTCTTTGGTTTATTATCCATTTAAGACTACTTTTTAATACAAAGTAATAATAATGTTTTAATAGAAAACATTATTTGTCTAACATTTGTTTAGCAATATTTACTTTTGATTCTTGAAATAATCTTTTGCTTTGCACAATTGCAAGCTTATGCAGATCAGCTATTTTTTACAATTGAAGATTGGAGTAACTGTAACTGTGTGCAGAGTTTCCCCCAGATGTTAAAAGGGGCAGGGCGCTACTGTTCTGAAAAGGGCACTTTTTAGATTCTTCAGGCTACTTTTATAAAGTTGAATCTAGAATCTAGCGGTTCAAAAAATCATAGAAAACAAATTTCGTCAAAGAATCGAGAAAAAAATTGAAAAGAAGAAAAAAGATAAATTTTATTAAAAAATCGCGAAAACGGCAAATATTGTTAAAAGATGGCACAAAAGGCCAATTTTGTTAAAGATCGCAAAAACAGCAGATTTTGTTAAAAAATCGCGAAAAAGACAGGTTTTGCTAAAAAAAAAAAAAATCGCGAAAAAGAAGACAAATTTCGTGAAAAGATCGCGAAAAACAGCAAATTTTGTTAAACGGTCACAAAAAATGGCAAATTTCGTCAAAAGATTGCTAAAAACTGCCATTTTTGTCACGTTTAAACACGAAAAAACGCGAATGTCGAAAAAGGGGCGCGAAAAAAATGCACATAGTTCATAACGGAAATGAAATTGCCACCTCTTTTCTCCCACCTCCTTTGTAACATTTCAGAAAATTTGCTGTGAATTTTATTTTGTTTTATTTTATTTTATTTTTTTTTGCTTACACCTCTTTGATTCTGTCAGATTTTTTCCAAAATTAAGAAAAATTAAGGCAGTCATTTTCGAAAATTAAAAAAAGTCTGTCATAACTCTAAAAATCTTACATAAAATATATCGCAAATTTTGATAAATAATCGAAAAAAAATCATCATTTTCGTAAATTCGCCAATTTCGTTATAGGATTGGGGGAAAAACACGAATTTTGTCAGAGAACCGCGCGAAAGGAGGGGGGGGGGAGCGAATGAGCGGAAATTTAGGGGGCGAGAAATTTTTACTACAAATGTCATTTTGGGGCTGTAACAAGAAACAGTTGGGGAGGGGGGAGAGAGCTCCAAATTCTAGTTATTCCCTAAGTGCAATTTTCTCTTCGCACACCCCTAATTGTGAAGCTGGTAAATCCGCCTTTTAAGTATTAAAAACACAATTTTGAAGCAGGAAAATTAGTTTTTAGAACACTTTAGAAAATTCACTTCTGGCATTAACTTTTTTTTTTTTTTGTGCCCCTTTGACGAAATTTGATTTTTTCGTTTTATCGTCTTATCCAGAATTATCCGTTTTATTGCGATTTTTGGACAAAATTTGCCGTGTTTTCGCAAATCTTTTGAGAAATCTGGCGTTTTATCGGGATTTTTTGACGAAAGTTGCCGTTGATCGTAATCTTTTGGCGACATTTGCCATTTTTCGCGAATTGTTTGTCAAAATTTTCTGTTTTATAGCAATTTTTGGACAAATTGGCCGAATATGTCCTATCCGGCGATCTCGGAACGCGAGAAATTTTGGACATCTAGGGAAATTTTACACAAAAATAAACAATTGGCTTTGATTTTAACAATGAATTACATAATTGATCAAGACAGAAAAATTCCCACTCAAAGATCTGTATGATGATCTCAGAGTAATATATACTCGCGCATGTATTGAGACAGTGTGGGAAAAAAAATCTATACCTATGTTAATACAGAATTTATGTAAGTCTAATAAACATAGGTAGTCCTTATGTAACTACCTATCGTAAAAGTTTAGGGAAATTTTTATATTGATTGAGGGAAATGTTGGGAATAAAAAACTTTATTCCCAACTAATCCTACTAACCCCCTGGTGGGGGTTAGTAGGGAGCTCTGCACGGCGCGAGTTTGACTTGAGTCTTTTATCATTAAAAGAATACAATTAAAATACAACATGATTTAATAATTTTAGTCAATCTATATCTTAATAATCAGGATTTTATAACAGAGTTTCCTCCAGAGGGTTTCAGGGGGGGGGGGGGCGCTCCGCCCCTCCTGCCCTTAAGTTTAAAAACTAGCGCCCCTCTTGCCTCGTCATCCAAAAATTAACACCTTTCTTGTCGTTCATTCAAAAAAAAAAAAAAAAAAAAAAAAAAAAAAAAAAAAAAAAAAGGCGTTTTTCTTGCCCCACATTTCAAAAAACGCAGTCCTCCAGCGATGATCCGAACGCGCTATAGCGGGTAAATTATGCAACAAGAATATTGCCCAGTAAACTGATGGCATTGAGCTCACAGGCTACGCATACTAATTGTACATTACAGCCTTATATTTTCGTTAATTCCGTTCGAAAAAAAATTAAGAAGGGGAAACAGCCTTCCCTTTTTCCTTTTTTATACTTAATCACTTAACCTTCTAACTATCAAGGACATGATTTATCATATAAAAAATCTATACCCAAAATTCAGAGCAAATTGGATAATTCTTAATAAAAACCCATTTAGCATTTATATAATTTAAGAGGAGTTATTCCCCTCTTTTATACTTAACCATTTTTGGTCCAAATTCCAAAACTATTCAGAGATTTGAACGAAATCTGACAAATCTGCTTGAAAAATCCATTTATACAAATTAAGGGGCATTAGAACCCCCGTTTCCCCTGTTTATACTTATTCAATGAACACCTAATAACAGCCACGGACTCGCCTCATCAAAATGATCCTATAGCTAAATTTTGAACGAAAACTGTTAATTCTGCATGAAAATCCCGTTTATACCAATTAAGGGGACGGGCATGAGCCCCCCGTCCCCCCTGTCTATACTTATTCAATGAACACCTAATAACAGCCACGGACTCGCCTCATCAGAATGATCCTATAGCTAAATTTTGAAGGAAAACTGTTAATTCTGTATGAAAATCCCGTTAATATCAATTAAGAGGAGGGGCATGAGCCCCCCGTTCCCCCTCTTATACATATCGAATAAACTCCAAAAACTAATCAGGGAAGCGCCTTATCAGGATATACCTATATACAAAATTTCAAGTGGATCCGATATTTTTATCATGAGTTATCGCGTTACGCACGAACGTACGAACATACATACAGAACGGACGGGCACATAAGCTCTCAGGCTATGATAGCCCGTGAAAATTGGCGACGGAACGCAAAAAACAGCCTCATACGAGTCCTGTGGGACGAGAAATTTCGGCACAAAAATCTCTAAAAAAAACAGCTAGTTTCGTTAAAAATCGCGAAATAACGACAAATTTCAGACAAATTTCGCAAAAAATGGCTAATTTCATGTTAAAATTTCACAAAACGGCAGATTTCCTCAAAAGATCGTGCAAAAACGACAAATTCCTTCCAAAAGTCACGATAAAACAGAAAATTTTGTAAAATGAGTCGCAAAGAACGGCAAATTTAATCCAAAAATCGCAATAAAACGGAAAATTCTGTGAAAAATTCCGTTTTCGCGATATTTTCACGAGATTTGTTTTTGATTTTCGTTTTTTCGCGATTTTATAGCAAAATATGTAGTTTTCTATGATCTTTTAACAAAAACTGCTGTTTTTGCGATCTTTCAATAAAATTTGACGTTTTTTCGCGATTTTTTTAGCAAAATATGCCGTTATTTGCGATCTTTTAACAAAATCTGCTATTTTTTGGGATCTTTTAACAAAATCTTCTATTTTTCGTGATCTTTTAGCCATATTTGCCGTTTTTTTCGCGATCCTTCAACAAAATTTACTTTTTTTTTCTTTTTTTTGATGAAATTTCTGTTTTTTCACGACTTTTTGGACCGCTAGATTCTAGATTCAATTCTATAAAAATGCCCTTAAAAATGTAAAAAGTGCCCTGAAAAATGTTAAAAGTGCCCTTTTCAGAACAGTAGCGCCCTGACCTTTTTTAAACCTGGGGGAAACTCTGTTTATAATAATGCCCTTCATATGAACAATTGAGACAGTTATATAATTTTTGCAAGCTATCAGAAATAAAAGACTTATAAATACTGTGGTATGGGATAATTTTTTTTTTTTTTTTTTTTATGAGCGATCACCTAAGGTACAACGAAGGACAACTATTAGGGACTTTCGTCGGCCGATCTCAAGACTATTAGGTACTAGAAAATGTCGTCGGCAGGACATTTACCTCGGATCCCGCTGGGGCGCAATGCCAAAGGCGCCCATCGATCTGCCCAATGTCTTAGCCGAAGATGTCCGTATCAGATAATAGGTGATGTACAATTTCAGCGTTACATTGCTATATTACAGTACATACTTTGTGAATTGTAACAGTTAATTTATGTACATAAACATCTAAAGTTAATGAATTTTTATAAAATAATAAACGTTTCAAAAGTTAAAAAGGTATATCAGAATAATTGGCGATGATCAATAAATAAATGAGAAACTTGTAATGGCACTAACAAATAAAATTATATAATAAACAAATAATACAAATAAAAAAATAAAGATATTTGAATTTAATTTTTCTAGAACAATTTTTGGCGATTAAAAAGTAATAAGGTATTTGCTCTCTCTCTTTCCTTTCTTTCATTTGGTCAACTGTTATTTTCCAGAATTAAAAAATACCAATAAGTTCTGGAGCGACTCGCTGTTTCAATTTGATGTAGGTCAAAATAAACATATTTTAAACGGGAAATTTTATATAAAGATAAAACCAGTACTGTAGTTGGGGGAAAATATATTTGTGGGAATTTGCCTTTTCACAGAGATGTTGATGCTACCGGATTTTTGCTGAGCCAGAAGCCAATTTAAAACATTCAGCCAAATGCCAAGTTTTTTTAAATTAACAGTTATAATTTTTTTACGCAATTTTTTTTAATTTTATTGTAACAAACCAAATATTTCTGGGAATCACCCAAATAAAATCCACCATGAACAAGGCGGTATATTGCAAAGCCGACTTTTAACATTTAAATAGTTTTAGAAAAATAAATAAGTGGGTAAAATCCTCAAAGTCCATCAATTCCGAGGACCGAGGGCTTATTTAATCCTAGGGGAGTTTAGGAACTGCTCCTGTTTAGTCTCACTCCCACGCATCGTTAGCATTCTACTTGGAGTTTATGTGGCCTTTGAACTTTACAGCCAAGTAGAGTTATCTCCTTAGCGTAAAGCCACCAGTTACGAAGATAATAAAGTAAAAGCTGGGTGACATTTCTCATGCACATAATAAGACCACTGAATTTTTTTTTAACAAATGATGCTATTTGTCATTGTTTTTTCCACCATACTTGTTTAGTGAAGAGACAAAAAAAAATTGGAATTCTTTGCTGTCTCTTGCCTTTTGCTAGTATAGGGCAGGGCTGTAGCTAAGGGGGTGCTAGGGGCGGCTGAGCCCCCCCACCAAACAAAAGAGAGAGAAAAAAAAAACACTTTGACCCCCTCTTGGAAAAGTTTCCAAGTCACTAAATGAATTTCTGTTTCGAAAATCCAAATCAAATTCTGTTCAAAGATCTAATTTAGTTTTGAGACCCTTTAACAGTTTTGAAAAAATAGTAAATTGTAACTAAAATAAGCGTTTCAACACTCTTTCATCGTATTTGCACATATGAAGCTAGCATGATATTTAATATTGCAATAGTTATATACTCGAATTTTTCATCATCATATTTTTTTCTTAGCATAAAATAAAATTATTACAACAGTTTAATTAGAAACATAGTACATACAGTGTGAATATGGACTAATTTATCTTTCTGAGTCAGAGAGAGATAAAATATAAGCCCCCCCCCCCCCCCCCCAGTATTATTCACTTTTAGCTACGGCCCTGGTGTAGGAGAGAGAGAGGGGTGAAATGGGACAGTGGGAGGAATGGTGCAGTAGGTTTTTCTCATTATCAATCTGAACATTTCATCAATCGCGCATTAGATGAAGCATTGACCGCCCAATCTTCAGTTGAAAAAAATTATTAATCTGGGAAAGCTTGCAATTGTATAAAGAAAAAAAAAATATTTCAAGAATCAAAAGTAAATTTGCTTCATATATTTTTAATACTTTCTTTGTATTGGCGACTGTTTGTGTGTAGATATAATCGTTCCCCTATTTATGGCAAATTATGTTGTATATTATTCGTAATTTAAACTAAATCAAGAAACGGTATTTTTGTTTATAGGCACATAAAGTTTAACATAAAAAAATGTAGTGGGGAGGAATAGGACATGTCCAATTCCGACTAATAAGATGAATGTAAATTGCTAATATGCAAATAATTTTAGAGGGTAATATATTAATTATGATAATACATTCATTTACTTCATCAGTAAATAACAGAGATTCTTCAGACTTTTCTTCAATTTTTAAAGAAATTTCACCAATTAAATTTTTGGGAAAATTTTATATTTTTTACTTAGTTTTTTTTTTACTTTTGTTTTTATACTTTGATATAATAGTTCATTTTTTTATTTCTTTTAATGTTTTGAATTTTTAATATGTTTTCCGTAGTATTACTAATTTGTTTTTTAAATAACACTTTAAAAATTTTTACTTTTTATTATTTTTTCTTAAATTTTCATCTTTAGTGGTTGGCTTGGTGCACCTTTAACAATCTATTATTAGTGTTCATTCTAAGCCATTTTAAAAGGGTGCAGCACCCTGCCCTTTTTCAAATTTGCAAAATGCACCCTCCCTTTTTAAAAGTAGCAAAATGCACCACAGGTTTTACCCAAAGATTTTTAATAAATATTTATTTTATTCCATAGTATTTCTAAATTTGTGTGTCCAAAAATGATAAATTTTTTCATTTCTTTTTATAAAAAGAACATAAAACTATTCAATCATGGTTTAATTTAATTGTATTTTTAATTTTTATATCATAAAATCATTCAAAATTAATATTATTTAATTTATATTTCTTAAAAATTATGCGTTTTCCCGCATTCTTTTTTTTCCCTTCTAAAGGCAATAACAATTTTTTTCTTGCAAAAGTGCCCTTTTCAGCAAATAGCACCACGCCTTTTTTATTTCTAGAGTGAACACTACTATTATGATCAATTTAATTCCTTAAAAACTTATTATTATTATTATTTTTTTAACTTTAAGAATTCTGTTATATCATATACTTAACCCATTTTAGGCCAAGCACAGAAATTTTATAAAATGTAGCATTATTTTTATTGAAATATGCTTAAATTACATACATTAAGACACAAAAAAAGATTCGTGCATGAAAAATAATATTTTACATAAAAAATAATATTTTATATAATAATATAAAATATTATTTCTTATAATGAATAATATGAATATGAATAATATTTTTATGACTTTTGTTTTATTCTTATTTCATATACAGAATTTGCAACTTTAATCTATTTTAAAAACATATAATTCATTTCAATTGGAATAATAATATATTTTTAAAAAGTCGAATTTGTCAAAGGCGTTTCAAATTAAAACTCTAGCGTATTTTGAAAATTTTTTAAGAGAAAGTGTTTACTCCAATTGAATTACTAATATTTTATGGATATCTTCAAAAGCCTTAAAAAATAGAAGAAAAATAAAATTCTTGAAAAAAATGTGTCAGAGTGTTAAAAAAAAATATTTATCGAAATGTTTCGTATACGAACCTTTGGCCGAAAATGGGTTAAAGTGATTGCAATTATTTTGATTTGCTGTTTCAAGAAAAGTATCTACTATTTTTAAAATTACAATTAAAAGATATTCATATAATAGTTTTATTAATGTTCTGTATCTTGGTAAAATAGACTTTTTACTGCAGTAAGTAAATAATTTCTGCTTAATTCTTTCAAACAGTTTCTTTTTAATTTACTTGAAGCTAAATTGTATGTAATATATAAATTTTAATAGCAATTATAATATTTATTCTGCTTGAAAGTATTATTGCTCAAACGTCGTTCGCGCAGTTTTCAGATTTTTTTTTTTACTTTTTTGTCAATCTCATCCCTGAATAAATTGAACTACTGATTTTTTACTATCTCCTGTGACTGACAATCTTGAATTTTTCTTTTACTCGAACTGAAAATGCTTTTAAGAACACCATAAAGTATACTAAAATGCGTTAGGTCTTGCATTTTAGTATACTTTATGGTGTTTTTAAGAAGTTTTTCACTTCGATTGATTAACACCAGTTTTAACTTATTATCTTTTCCTTCCACTGATGAAGGTAATGAAATTTTATATGCTTTGTTAGACTATATGTAGCTGATACTAGACATTTGTGCCTTATCGCACTTTGTTTTATAGCTGCCCCATTCCTGCCTGTCAGTGTGGAAGTGTGGGACACATTTCGAAGCTTACAATTTCCTTAATTATAAAAATGGTTTTGCATGTTATGTTTATTCCTATATTGTTCAGGGACGTTAAAAAAATGTTTCAACTTTTGTACTATGCATTGAAATTTTTGTTTGTGTTAAACAAAGTTGATTTTCTCATTTTTGCAAACAGTGTGTCATTCTACCCCACTCTCTCCTACATATTTAGAAGTTTGCACACGCAAGAATCTTTTCCAATCCCGGAAAAAATCAGTGAAATCAGTAATATTATTGTACAATTAAAATTCGTGAAACATTTTCCAGATTATATGTTCTCAAAAAATAGAATAATAGAATACGAAATAACAGCATATTTAGACAAATATATGTAAATGAAAGCATTAGAAAGATTGAGGCCGTTTAAAATGAAAGGTGACAATTAAATAAATGATAATTTTGAAGTTCTGTAAATTAAAAAAATGTAGATTTTAAAAAATTAATGTAGATTTTTATTTATCGAACTAATGTGTATTTCTGAGTAGTCAGTAAATAAACAATATTCAATATCAAAATAAATTTTAAAATAAATTGCGGCCTGGACCGGCCCAAATCTAACCCTAATGAAAGAAAATCGGATTGACCATCGATTGTGCCAGGTTTGGGCCTTTTTGCAGATCTCTAAGATCATCTTGATTTACAAGTATAAATAAATATTTTTTAAATGCTAAAAATTAATATTGGAAGCGTAAAATAAAAGCAGAAGGGGAGCAGCGGCGTGCGAGGAGAAAACTTCGGCCGGAGCAAAGTTTCAATATGGCGCCCCCTTCTCTTCTTTTTGTGACAGGTGTCACAAAACCAGTGTTGCCAAGTGGGCTACTTTTTTAAAATTCAGATTTCTTGATTGACACCAATTTTTTGAAACGGTAAATTACCTTTTGTTTTCGCCTTAATTATCATGTCATTGAATAAGGCATATCTTATCATTTGTAAAAAATGGTGCCAATCAAGAATCTGAATTGAAAAATAGCCCATCTGGCAACACTGCACAAAACTGAAAAGTGTGGACACACAAATAAATTTTATTGGATACATATTTAGCGTTTACTTTACATCTTTAAAAGATTTAATTTTAACGGCTAAATAATATAAAATTTCACTTATATTTTGGAGAAGGATATTTAGAAAACATATGTGGAATAAATGTATCTACAGTACAGTATATAACAGTTTGTCAGTTATTTTAGATTACAAGAAAGAAGTCTTATGGTTTTTTGAGAATATATATTTTTTTCACAAGAAAAACTTCCCAGTATGTACATGTCTATTTTTTTTTTTAATTTTAATTTTTTTTTTTTACAAAAAAGAAGAAACAAATCAGGTTGGTAGTATAAATATTGTGTCCCTCAACTCAGTGTGTTCTGTTAATCTGTATATTTTTTCTAGAATCTATTCAACGCTTCATCTATGAATAGAGACGTAAAAGTTAAATTTAATTCCTATTCATTCTTACTTCAATATGTCTGAGCTTAATCTCTGTCGTATCTTGTCGTGTGCCTTTCAACAAACATCGAAGACTGGATAAATTTCTAATCTGTTTTAACATCAGCTTGAATTTATGACTAATATATGCAGCCAAGTTATGCATTCACAACGTGTTTTCTTTCAATAACTGATGTTAATCTTTATTAGCGTGTATACACTATATTGTCTTATGATATATTTATTTATTCTGAATTTGCTTGTATCTTAAATCTACTCTTCTAAAGCCGTAAAGCACGCTAAATGATAAGCAAAAGAAGATTTTAAAATCCTGTCATTTAATTGCTTCGATAAGCTTGTCTTCCGTACTCAGGTCACGAAGTTTGTTTATTTTTAATCCTTTCAGGGGCAAAGTATTTTCATTCATAAAATTCTGAAATAATTGAAAGATACCTGGATTTACAAACAAATTTATTGAGGATAAGTAAAAGTTTTTCTTTAATAAAAGAAAAATTTTCATTATAAATATCTAGTGTCAATGTGACTTGTAAGAGTTTATTTTAAGTGGTCCAAAAGTGAACCACAGCTCTTGAAGGGGTTAAGTGGACCTTGCAAGTTGGTAATTTTGAACCAAAATCTTAACAAAAATGCATTTCGTTCATCACTAGTGATTAAGCTACGCTAGACTTTTAAAATTTCGCTCTGTAGTTTTAGCGAAATTATTTTTTAGTGTCCCCTACCAATGATAACTATCAGTATAAAATTCATACTTTTCTCCAGAGATAAGGGGATTATAGAGTTCCTGAGGGGCGTGGCCAAAAATACAAAATTTCACATATTCCGGGGGGGGGTATCTTATTGTTTCGGAGGCGGAATGTACCCCATGCCACCCCCTGAGTTTGATAACTATAATGCAGTTATTAAGTTACTAGCAAACTTGACTAATGTGCTCTTTCTCATCTTGTCACTATCAATCACTGTTATTGCTATGTTCGCTTTGTACTAGTCTATGTGCTCCATAAATTGTTAACCCTTACACAGGTTGTGGGAAATGTATGTAACACTTAATTTTTTTCTCAAAATTAATGCAATTGTACCAGAATTTTTGTTAAAATAATTTGCTTTTATAATGCACATGATGAAAAGCCTCCTTTTATTTTTAAATCCATTTGTTTTTTGAGTTTGATGGCAATAAATTATTTCACCATTTCAGCCACAGAATTGATTTATTTGCTTGGGTAAGGATTTCCAAGACAGTCACTTGAATGAGAACGCAGTAACGGAGCTCCGTGCTCATAATCGGTTTGTGCAAATTTATGCAGCAGTCTATTCTAGTATACAAAATATTGATTGTTGGATGACATAAAAAAATATCATAAGCATTATTAATAATTTAGTGTACAATGGAATTCTACGAAACTATCAAACATTCTATTATGTGTACCATTTATTTGGTTTTTACAGTGGTGCTTAAACCTTTCAGGAGCAAGTAAATTATGTATCTGAAATGTTGAATTCACACGATAATTTTAGAAAAACATTATTTCAAAATAAGGGAAAGCAGTTTTATATTTTTTTTACACCAAAGTTATATATATAAAATTATAGTTATAAACTTTAATTGAAAATTTCTGGTTCAAATTTTGATTGAAATTAGGGTAGATAAAATATATTCCAAGGTCCCTCAAGGGAAAGCATGTTTTAAAGAATGCGCAAACGTCGGCGGTATTATTTTTAAGACTTGTTTTTTCTTCTTCAATTTCTTGCTTTATTATAATCCCTCCACCATCAACCCGCTTTTCCTGAAAGAATAATTCATAATTCTCTATAGCAGAACAATTTAAATCGTGCATACAACTGTACACTATCCTTTTAAAATAATATGTATACCTTATTGAATTTAATACCTTATGCTTAGAAAAGCTTTCAGTAATTGCTAAAAATAACTCCGGGGGTGATTTTGCTTTTAGAATACCCAATTTATCATGCGGGCATTTTAATTCCATTGTCATCTATTTCTAGATTCCTTTTAATGAAGTGACTGCATTTTCGACATCAAAGGCGCACTGTAATTTGTCCATCATCGCTCCATTCCCTCATATATAAGCACGGATGGGCGTTTATTCTGGGATAAATCCATTGTTGAGATCTAACTTATCGACGATCACTCCCTTCTTCCTCCTTTTTTTCCTCCATGAATTTGAAAGCCATCTTTGAGAATCGATGAGAATGAATGAATTCGATTTGAGATATCGACTTATCGCCGAAGAAGCAATAAAGAGAGGCATTTCAAACATTTTTTTCTTTCTTTTTTTTTAACTCTTTGAAAAGCGATAAAAATTTTCAAGTGGATGGTTCTTTTTTTTTTTCCTTTCCTCTTCTACTTCAATTTATTTAATAGATAAATACCTTTGCTTGATCATTCTTTTGTTCTTTTGTAAATTTTAGATTTTTCTTATGCGGAAAGAGGATTAGAATGAAACAATGTTCAATTTCTATGCATTTTTTTTTTTTTTTAATGCAGTAATCTTTATAGAGTAAAATTTATCAGAACGAAACATGCCTTAAATGGAACAAGAAAGAAAAATCCAGCTGCAAGCATAAATTGAGAGACATTTTCCAACATATTTAGAATATTGTAACAAAACTTTCTCGTTTAATAAGAAGAAAAACGATGTCCTAAAATGTGAAGAAAAAAATATATTAGGAAAAAACATAAACCTCTAAAAACTGATACAGCCAAACCTCGTTAATGTGAACATGCTTAAAACATGACACAACTTTTAACATGAATTGTTTTCTCAGTCCCCTATAAAGACAAATACAAAGGTTTGATACTGATAACATGAATTATTGGTAACACGAACAAAATTTTGATTCCTCTTGAGGTTCATGTTAAGGAAGTTCGACTGTAATTTAATTTCAGTAATTACCACGTATAACAATAATAATAATAATAATAATTAAAATATCCATATCCTTTTCTCAAGCCCTGCATGTTATCTGTACAATTGTATATCTACAGCATAGTGCATTGAAATTTTGTTCAGTTTGGACACTCATAAGCCATAACACAGTTGAAAATTCTCTTTCAGGAAATTCCGTCTTTTTGAGCGAAAATGCTCGAATTCTTTTGTGTAGGCCTGTGTGATGTATTAGAATATTTACACGCCAAGTAATCTGTCACAAATTAGTTAATTTTAAATATGCCTACCACAGGTGAAAACGCCCTTACAGCAATTATCGCTCATAGACAGTTCTATAAACGGATTATTTTGGTCTCCTTATAATAAAATGCTATGCACACCGTATTTTACAGTAAGCTTCTTTTTTACCTTCTGTTACTGGGCGACAATAACTGGGTACTAACGAGAATAGTGTCACCATTCCGGTGTGATTCGGATTAACGGGGTCCTACTGTAAATAACATCATTAAAATTCAGTAAATACCTTCTAATCCGGCATCTTAAGGCTCCTGCCCCTGCCGGCGAAAACACTCACGAGCTAATGCTAATCCTATGAGGAGGGATTTTTCTAATATTTCGTTTGCATTTCCATATTTTTAAATATTTTTTGCATTGGATAGCTGAGATTTGCCTCTACATCGCACCTTTTTACGTTTTCGATTTTGGTTGTAGATATTTTTTTTCTTTTTTTTAATAACACTTTCATTTTTGGAACCAGTTTTGAAAGTGAAAGTAATTATATAAAAAATATCTGCGACCAAAATTGAAAAAGTCAAAAAGGTGCGATGTAGAGACGGACCTCAGCTATTCCAAGGGAAAAAAAAGGTCAGGATGAAAATGACTTATTAGAAAATAACCTTTCCATAGGAATAACATTAGCTCGTGAGTGTCGCAGAGACAGGAATCTTAAGAAGGTCTTTAATGTCGGAAACTCAATTGAATCGAGAAGAAATAAAGAAAAGGAATGAAACAGATTTAGATGAGCCGACAGAGAAAATTTTGACAAGAGGCCATCATTCAGAGTATTATCAGTCTAACTGCCCTGAAAAACTAGGGATATGTTTATGAAAATTTTAGGTCCTTTAAAGGACCCTTCGCAAAATTATTTGTCTCTTAAATAGACTTTTCACAGAATTTTATTACCTTCAAATTGAACTTTTCACAAATTTAATCGTTTAATAATAAAATCTGGCTTGTAAATAAGCAATCGAACCCGCCAAAGAGCATATTACTTAGCTTATGTATGAAAAATAGAACCTGAAGACATCGATAATTTAAAATTCACAAAATTCTGACTAGAATTTTCACAAATATAAGAAAAAAATTCTCAATATCTCAAAAACAGGACCCTGTAAGAAGAGTCTGGACAGACCCCTGAAGACATCGACTCTGATGAAGGTGATGTGATCGAGTCAAACAGTATCTGTTAGAATCAGACATCTGATGCTTTGAATACATTTAACAAGTTTTCTGATCGCAGTGTTTCATTAATCAGAATGCGAAAATTATTAAACTCCACATCATACCAAATTATTGCTTATAAAAACAAAAAGAAGAGAGAAGCCTACATTACAAAACAAACTGATATTCGAAATTTGTTTAACCCTTTCCGGCACGGGCAAAATCTGTAATAAAATGAGAAATTATCGACTGACACCGGAATTCACAAACGAATTTTTTGCATATTTTGAAATCCTTAATTTAAGCTTTTATTGTAAATGCGAAATTTTAGTAAAATATTACTGGTTCCGATTGCAAGTTTGGAATTAAAATTAGGTATCCCAGACCGGGCACAGTGTGCCGGAAAGGGTTAAGATTGTTTCAACAAATGGGCCTACTGCGTACGTTTTTTTTATAGTCCTGTACATGTGTTGTACTTTAAATATTTTTTTTAGTTCTGCTCAAGTTGTTTAAAGAATAAAAAACATGCTTTACTCTGTTATTTTTGGTCTGATCCTAACTTCTACACGTTCTTTCCGACATTCATCATGTAATTCGGTATTAGTGCTTGAAGACTCGAACGTGCATTGAAAAATGATTTCGTCCAAGTCCAAACGATTTTCCCTCATAGGCGATTATGTAACGGAGCTCTTATGAATGACCTTGTAAACGAATTATTAATATACACACTTTATGTTCAATACCGAACATATTATGGTAAAAGTCACTAATGTACATAATTGTATACAAATACTAATATATTTTCGCGATTTAGAGCTCGGATAGACAGGTGGACTATGTTGGAAAGTATTAAAAAATTCATGGTCCTTCCATGGCGAAAAGAATATATAGAAAATTAGTGTACTTATTAAGACTGATAACTGAAACCCTTCTAAAGCGAATTTTTAACGTGATTCCATTTTGTCAGATTTTGCTGTCATTACTATTGTAAAATTGTATATTAATAGTAATAATTTAACTTCTGCTTTGTTTTGTAGAATTTAGTTTTTATATTTTAACGCATTTTTTTTTTTTTTTTTAAGCTATTAAAATTTTTTTTATATATTTTTTTCTCATTAAGGAAGAAAATTTTCCTTTGTAGTAAATTTTTACTAATTATAAATAGTGTTACATTTATGTGCACTTTGTTTTTTAGAATTAAATTTTTGTACATTTTAAACCTTTTTTTAAGCTTCTTATTAAAAGCTTTCAAGTTATTTTCTTTTCATTAAATAAGAAATTAATTTTTCTTTCTTGTAAGTGTTTAAAAATGATAAATATTTATTTTGTGTATGTATACGTTTTTTGTATTTATTTTTTGTAAGTTTTGAAAGTTTAATTTTTCGGAAGAAATACTTTTTGTTTGTAAAATTTTAAAAGTGAAAGTAAAGAAAAATTATTCCTTAGAAACCAAGATTAATTTTTCTTTTTTCTTTATAGTTAAAAATATAGTGTAATAAAAGAAAAACACTTCTTGTACTAAATTAAAAATAAATGAACTTTTTATATTTTAAGATAAACTGCTATGTTAGATTGTATCATCCAAAACTGAAAGACATTTTTTGTTTAACTTATCAAGAACTAGCAAGATTCGCCGGCTACGCCCGACAATTTCTTAAAAAGGAGCTTTGAATTTAAAAATACAAGGTGGAACCCGCCGAATTTCGACGAAAAAAAGTGTTTAGTTACGAATTGCTCTATTGATTAGAAAATACTACTAAATTTTAAAATAAATGTTTGTAAAGAGAAAGTGTTGTATCGTGTGTAAAATAAGTTTGCAAAAAAAACCTAAAAATCATTCAAATGACAAATAAGAACGAAATAAAACCAAAATTTACCGGGTTTTATAACAGACGATATTTTTGACAAAGCAAGTCTTTTAATTTCAATTTTTTTCTCCAGTTTATATGAGGAAATGGCAACAAAACGATACAGTAATAACTTTTTCCCCTTTACTTTTAAAAGAAATGGAGTACTTCCGTTGCTACAATTGCTAAAATTGGTATTAAAAAACTACAAAAAAATTAATAACTCAAAAATAAATTGAGATACAGTTTTTAAGTAAATTGCATTTAAAAGTACACCCCCCCCCACATGACGGTGTAAAAGTTGAAAATGTGCGATATTTAGAAGTTTTAAATTTTGCAGTAGCAAAATTTACAAAACCATAATTTTATTTTAAATTTCAGAATGTTGCCATTCACAAAATGACGTCTGTGTTACGCACAGATACGTTTGGGTTTGGCCTTTATAATACAGGTAGATAGATATATACATAGGGTGTCTATAGTTGAACTGTTCTACTTTAAAATTATCTACAGATGAAAAAGTTGTTCATAATGTTGTGGAAATTTGTGAAAGACATAATTAAGGGGTGAAAATTTGTTTAAGCGAAATAGAAAATAGTCCAAATTTTGACAGCAAAAAGCCGCTTTTTTTTTAAAATAATAATAATAATTACATATTTAGCATACATTTACGATAGTCTAGAAAATTTTTTAATTAACATGATCTTAAAGGCAGTAATGTTCTTAGCATTTCCCAGAACATGCTGTGATCAAGTGCGGAACATCCTATTTTACAATTCTAGATGATATCTGATAAAGATGACCATCATGTGCAACATGTTTAGTTGCAATAAAAGTTGTAAACTATCATAAAACCAACCAATGGCGCCAACTTATATGGGCCGATGCGGTACAAGCTCCGCCCAATAATTGAATCTCTCTGCCCAAAGATTACTAAATAATTCATTTCGTTATTTATTTATTTATTTTATTGCAAAAACGAAATTTGGTTTTATTGACAGTTACTAAATAAATTTGTTTGAAAAATAGAAAGGGCATCCATTAAACTTACAGGAGCCTCGATAGCCCCTAAAGCGGACGTATAGTTAAATTACTGCAAAAATAAAAATAAATAAACAATTAATAATAATATCCTGCATATTTAGCCATCTGTTTTAATGTTGAATTTATAAAGCAGATTAAAATGTATGTTTTTCTTGACATTTAATTATTTGAATTTTCAATAGTTTTAACGATTTTTATGTTATTTATAATAAATATGAATGCATTTATAAAAAGAACTTAAGTGAATATAGTAAAAAGTTATATTTCATTTAAAACTAGCATGTGTCCTGGTCCAATTGTTTTCTCTTGCCCAAAAATATCATATGTAGCCAAAATGATGAGAGCTACTTTCTACCTAAAAATAACATGACCCATCAATGACCCACAAATGATCCTTATAATCGAAATCTCTCGAACATGTGAAAGAAATCCTAATCTCTCTGCATCAAATTGCCAAAAACCTAATACTAGTCAAAAGCCTAAAGCAGTTACACCCAAAAAAAAAAAAACCCGTTAATCTTTCTACTTCTAACCACCAAAAGACCAATTCTGTTCAAGCCGTGAAACAAAATCAAAAGACATCTGAAAATAAGACTATTCGAGGTTCTCACCAATGGCAAACAGTTACAAAAAAACAACGGAAATCAAATCATGACCAGTCTCTTGCTTACTTGAGAGATCCCAAAAGGCTAAAAAATTATGTGGAAGAGGCTATGGAAGAGTCATATGACTCAAGTGAAGACGAAGGAAACACTGATCTTGAGGAATATATACCTAATTGATCTTACCACTTACCATTTTAATTTGAGTTTTTAAATATTGTCAAATGTATCATTGTTTTTACAATTTTACTAATTCTTGTTATGTATCACTACTTTACTGTTTGTATGATTTTAACTATTTTTTTAAGCTTTTTATTTTATCTTATTGACCAGTTATTGTACTACAATTTTATATATCATCATTTCGCTTTTACCTTTTTACTATGCCTATGTTAGTTTTTTAAATTGACTTTTACATTTTGCATCCTTTAAAGTTTACATTTACATTTATTTTTTTCCTCTTTACCTTGTTCTTGGCGCAGCATGTCCCTAAAGGGACCTTGTGCCAATAAAATCTATACAACCAACCAACCAACCTCTCGAACATGTGACCTAGCTCATTTTTTGCGTATGCGTGCCGAAAAATGTTAGATACAAAATTTAGATAAAATAGATTGAGCTGTTGTATAGATATAATTAGTTTGACCCTGATCCATTATGACCCAAAATGACCCATTAATCAAATTTTCGCAAACATCTGATCCAACCCAATGATTTTCTTGTGCCTGAAAACGATAGAATACAAAATTTAGTCAAAATTGCGCGAGATATTGTCTAGATAAAATTAGAATGACCTAAAAGTGACCCACTAATCGAAATTTCTCAAACATGTGACCCAACCCAAAGATTTTCTCGTGCCAAAAACATGTTGTACACAAAATTTCGTTAAAATCGATCGACTCGTTCTTTAGATATAGCTTGACCATGACCCATCATGACCCGCAAATGACCCTTAAAATCGAAATCTCTCAAACATGTGACTTAGCTCATTAGTTTTCTCGTGTCTAAAAATTGTTCACACAAAATTTCGTTAAATCGATTCTGCCGTTCTTTAGATATAAATAGCTTGACCCAGACCCTTTATGACCCATTAATCGAAATTTCTCGAAGGTGTGACCTAGCCCAATGATTTTCTTGTGCCAAAAAAAAAAAAAAAAAGTATTATACAAAATTTAGTTAAAATCGATCCGCCTGTTCTTTAGTTACAGCTTGGCATGACCCATAATGATCCATCATGACCCACAAATCACCCCTATAATCGAAATCTCTCAAACTTGTGACTTAACCCATTAATTTTCTCAAGTTAAAAAACTGCTATATACAAAATTTCGTCAAAATCGATCACGTCGTCGTTTAAGTATAAATAGCTTGACCCAGACCCTTTATGACCCAATATGACCCATTAAAATTTTTTCTCGAACATGTAACCTAGCCCTGCAATTTTTAGTTAAAATTGCTTGAGAAAATCTCTAGATAAAAATAGCATGACCCACAATGACCCCAAAAATGACCCACTAACCGAATTTTCTCGAACATGTTACATAACCCAATGGTCTTCTCGTAATCCAAAACGATAAAATATAAAATTTGGTCAAAATTGTTAGAGCCGTTTTTTAGATAAAAATAGCTTGACCCATAATGACCCAAAAATGACCCACTAATCGAAATTTTTCGAACATGTGACCCAGCGCAATAGTTTTCTCGTGCCAAAAAACGATTGGAACAAAATTTCCTTAAAATCGATCCAGCCGTTTTCTAGATATAAATAGCTTGATCCTGACCTATAATGACCCAAAATGACCCAATAATCGAATTTTCTCGAACATGTAACCTAATCCAATGGTCTTCTCGTGCCAGAAAATGGTAAAATCCAAATTTTTGCGAAAATCGTTAGAGCCGTTTTTGAGATAAAATTTACACACACATACAATTTTTGCTCGCATTATAGTATAAGATATGCGAGTCCACCCAATAATTTTCAAAATTTGGCGCTGCTGAGTAAATGTATGGCACATTTAGGCTTTTCAGGAAACAGGAGGAAAAAACTTTACGAAAAAAATGCATCTTTTATAATTCTATCTTTTATTTTATTCTCAAGTTTAAATAAAGCAAAACTCTTTTTCGTAAAAATTCAAATTTGCTTCTTTTTCAAAGATTATATCGATGCCAATTTTTTCTTTGTTGCGATGAGTTTTGTAAAAATAAATTTTTTTTTCGACTACTGGAGTTGGCAACAGGGATGGTGCAGTACAAAATTGGATTTCATTGGTTAACAAGGGCTCTCAATTTATTTTCTGACTTTGTGCAATTCCTGGAGCATAAAACGGAAGATGGGTTATGGGAGCATAAAACGAAAAAGAGCAAAGACCTTTGTATTGAGGAGAAGGCAGGCAATCTACAAAACTGCTTTAAACTTCAAGCCTGCGTAACTTCTGTAGCCCCTCCGTGGTAGTTGTAAAATGAATGCTGCTTAGTAGATGGAGTGCATGCACAGTTTTTATGTTCTGAGAATTTACGATGCATAGTTTCTCTTAAAATTAATTTATTAGAATTTCTGGTTTTTTAATTAAGTTTTATAATATATTTTATTACATTTGGAGTATGGCATTTATAAATTTTTAAAATTAAATCATGGGAAAGCAGGATTGGCAAGTTTCTTCCGCAGTGGAAAAAACTGCGGAAAAAACCATGGAAAAAATCGACTAGAAGAAATAGGTTTCTTCCAAGTGGAAGAAACTGTTTTTCTTTAAGAATTTACCATATATTTTCAATTTTGCAAGATATAATAAATATCGTCTCCCTATAATCTAATATAAATTAATTTCACTGGACCAAAACAAATATAATTAAGTATATACGATAAATTAACCAGTTTTTTAGCCAAGATCACACACAACACTTATCTAGAGATCTTCAACCATTGGCTAAATGAAAAGAAATTTTATCCAAAATACACAAAATCAGTTAAATGTTATCCATTTTAATTGAACCAACATATTTTTTTATTATTTAAATTTCTGAAACTAGTAGTAAATAGTGGAGATTCTTTACTAATGGTAGAATGAAACCCATTTAAATAAAAGATTTTAACTTACATCTATTTTATTAATGTAAATAATGTATAATAATTACTATATTAAATAGAGATCAATAAAAATATGGTTTTGTTTTTGGCCCAAAATCTGAGTTTTGCCAAAAATGAGGCCGAAAATTCGACCAGATTGAAATACTTAGTATTCCCAAAATCTTGTTTCTTCCTTCAGAAATTTTCAATTTTAGTTATTGATTTGAACTGCACCGGCTCAAATGAATGTATTGCAATGAACTTCAATTATTTATAATTACCTGCCATGATTTATCAATCATCTCATAGAAAATTTTTAGTTTAAACTGCATTAGATTTCAAATATTCTTTGAGAAAGTAATAGAATAACAAATGATCATTTACAAAAATCATTATAGAAGAAAAATCAAGATGTATATACCTAAAACTAAAATATTTTTTAATTAAATGTAATTCGTATAATTAGAAAATCTTTCTGTGGCATGGATGAATTAATTACATATTATTGTATATGAATATAAAGATTTTGGATTGTTAACAGTTTTACATAATTAATAAATACAATACATATAATTAATTTCAATTATGTATATTTATCTATGTATTAATTACTTGAAATTTTTTTGGATGTTACCATTTTTGGCCAAAAAGTAGGAAGGTCACCTAAACTCAGTTTTGGCTTTAAAAATCTGTTTCGATCTATCCTCAGTATTAAAAAAAGTCATTAAAATCTTTATTTTTCTTAATATAATGCAACATAGTATAGCAAAGCAGTAGGATGCTGCAATCAATTTCTTAACTTAAATTGGATGAAAGCAAAAAATGAAGATTTTTTTTTTCAAGTCCTACACTTCAGGATAGTTTATAAGCATTTTGACATACCCATAGATGTTTTTAGAATATCAATCTTTTAAAATCAGCATTGAAATACTCATGCTAGATGAAAAATATAAAAAATTAAACTTATTTATTTACTGTGTTGCACAGTTTAAAATAATGCACATTTATATGAAAATAATATATTTTTATATGAAAAATAAACAATTTGTACACAGTTTCTTTTTATATATATATATATAATTTATCATAGTTTAAATCATCTTATAAATCCTAAAACTACACGTAACAAAAGAGGTAAAGGTTCATCTTCTAGTATTACTCCTAAAAACATTATAATTCAACAAATTAATAATCTGCATCGTAATTATTTAAAAAATTACAATTGGTTTCTAATACGTAAATATATTTTTGGAATAAAAAAGAAACATATAGTACAATATTTAAATATTTTTCTCAGTAAAACTTACTCTAAACATTTTTCAGATGTTTTTTATGATCTCATTATGACTCGTGTCAACCTTTACAATATAAATTTACTAAAAAAACCTAAAAATCTACAAACTAATGCTGAAATGGTAATTACTTTTTCTAATCCAATATTTAATAAAATCAATATTAATTCCATATTAAATGATAAAAACTGTCAATTTCCTATTAATAATATTCATATTTCAAAAACCTTTAAGTATCCCATATCTATAGGCAGAACGATTTTTAACTATAATTCTTTCGCTAAATCTTCTTTTGATGCTAGTACTTTACCCTGTAAATGCAATGACCCCTCTCTACAAAAATATATAAATAAAGATCATGGACATATTATTACTGGTAATCTTAATCTTGTAGATGATTTACAACTTAGAAGAATTATGGGTTATGGGACCAAGTACAGAATTCCATCCAAATTAAACATTAAATCTATCATAAAACAATTTACATATGATATAGATATATTTATTTATAAACTTGCAATTTATTATAGTAAACCCATTGAATATTTTAATCAATGGAAAATATTAGTTATCGATAAATTAACCAGGTCCTTAAAATATAATATTTCACACCTAGAATATGTAAATACACAGCATCTGTTTTTCTTAGATATTAAAATTATATAATATAAATTATATTAAAAGAGAACAAATTTATAACTGATATTTATGACAAAAGGAAAGAATTTAATTTTAAAGTTAATACCTTTACTAATTTTAAATCTTGTCTTCATAATTCTGTATATCGTAATATAATACTTAACCATTTATATAGAATAAAATGTCTATGTTCTTCCCATTTAATTAATACTAATATTAAAAAGCTTGTATATGATGCTATAAATAATGGTTATCCTAAAAAATTCATATATTCTTTAATTTATAATTATATATTACATGATCTTATAATTAATTCTTTGAGTAAAAAATGTATAAAAAAATTATAAAACATAAAAATAATAATAAAAAATTAAAACTGTTAAAAAGTAATAAAAATATATATATATAGGTTGGTTGGGTGGGTAGATGTTAGAGTACGGAGGAGGGTGGTGTTGTCTGGATAAAAACGCAAAGGTTAATTATTTATTTAAAAAAAAATTGAGAGTGGGTTATTTATTTTAACATAATTTTTAAACTGTTTAATTTACACCAATATATGGATATTTGTCTAGTTATATCTATAATTAAATAGCTATATTTTAATTATCAAATTATTTTTAATGTTATTGATATAATTTTTGGTATTATTATTAATATTATTACTATTATTATTATTATTTTTTTTAATTTTTATTATCCTATATTAAGATAATGAGTTTTTACCATGTAAAATCACAATAAATGTTACTGATTAAAGTAACAATAATGTATTTTAAGTTATATGTTAACATGAATGTTATCTCTTAATTCTAATTTTAATCATTTTATTAATTTAATTTTATGTTAATATCGATTATTAATTATTTTTCCGGTTCAATTATATTTCCATTCTGCTTTATCTTTTTTGTTCGTTATGGAAAACTATTATTTTTACTTACTTTCAACTCCTTTTTGTAAAATATCTTTGTTCCTTGTTTAATAATTTGGTTTTTGTGTGATGGTAGTCCCAAATTCGTATTGTTTTGCTTTTTCATGGCAAATACGAAGATGAAACCACACACTCCATTTGTAGTTCCAAAGTATTTGGAACCTGAAGATTCTGCTTTGGTTCTACAAATTTCATTTGTATTCATATTATTCTTTTTTCCTTCCATGTTCAATGTACTATAAGTTATTAAATTCAAAGGTTAATTTCAAATGGTTAATATTGTTTACTATAATTCAATTTAATTCTTTTATTGATAAAATCCATTGGTGAATCTTGTCTACTTTTAATGGTATTATATATATATATATTTAATTCTTCGTTTTGGTTTATTGTTTTATTGATAAAATCCGTTGGTGAATCTTGTCTACTTTTAATGGTATTATATATATATATATATATATACTAGCAGTTACCCGTGACTTCGTTCACATAACATTTAAAGAAGAAATAATTGATCAATCAAGCAAAAAATTTCGATGATGAAAAGCATGTGTAATTAACTTTTTATCGCGAATTTATGGTAAAAAAAAACTTTTGATAATCCCTATTTGCTAATTTGTTTGCTGGTCAAAATTTTCCTTTCAGCGATTAATACTAATAGATAGAAACATTCTTGAATTCTTTTGTTCAGCCCTGTAGTTTTCCAAGTGCCTTTAATACAAAAGTATCTTTCTAAAATTTATTTCAAACAAAAATATTTCTTATTACTACCTAAATTATATTTTCAGAAATTATCATCCGAAGACAACCTTGTACCCAGTTCTTTGCGGGACCCTGTATATCATTTTATATATATATATACTACAAACATTTCTTAGTTTACTAAATGCAGTTCAAAATAAAAATGCATATTTTATTTAAAAACCACCTTTAAGTAAATTACGCTCATATTCAGTAACCTTTCCGAGATCTTTTGTGTAACCCTGTATATCTAAATTTAACTATTTATACTATTACCATTTATACTCTCCATTTAATATGCATACATTTAGCGAAACTTAAAAGCACATATCATAATTCAAAATGCATTTCATCCATGCAACAGTCATCATCCATGATATACAGTACTTCGGATAGAATATATAATATTTGAAATCTTTTGTGTGTCTCTGTAAATGCTATGCACTTCGTATTATGCATGAAATAACTTACATTAAGCCTCAGCAACATATATCAATTTGATTATACATGAAATCGTTTACCATAATTAAAATATGTCGGAAACTGTTCCTCCCTTTATTCCTATGCAATGGAATTCTTCTGTCTGACCCTGTAAATGAATAGTAAGTGCCCTTTTCACTACATACTTTACAAAATGCATATTTTAGTGCACTTTGTAAATGCATATAAATTTGAATATGTTCTACAGGCTGTAACATCGTTAAATTTAATTAAAACGATTTTCCCCCATAATGCCGTAATATAAGGAAATTTTTTGACTATCCCTGTAAATAAACTAATCATGGTAGAAACTTCATTTTCAATAGATATTCGTGCTAGGTAAACGTTAAGAATGTCCGAAAATTTCATGGAAATCGGGGTATATTTACGAAAGTTAGAAAGCGACCAGACAGACAGACAAACCGAAAGCATAATAACTTTTCAACTTTGTTCGAAAGTGTTAAAAAATCGAGCCAAAAATATATTAATCAGTGATTTTATTTTCCACCTTTTCCCCACAAAAAAATTCTTCCATTGATAATGATGAGTTTTTTGAATAAAAATATTCATTTGTATATAACTTATAACTTATTAATTAGTATAAGTAAAAAATATTTCTGATTCATTTTAAATATGACGTCATTATTTATCTCGCTTCATTAGCTACTGATATTCATACCCCTTGTATTTTTAACGACTGCTATAAAGTACCTGTTTTATTTCAACTATGACGTCACATTTTCATGACTGAACCATTTTATTAAAAATATAATTCTTTTTCATTCTTTTTACTTTTTATGTCACCATATTTTACACAAAAATTCCCATTAACTAAACAAATATCCTTGTTAAATGTATTGTAAAAAATACACCTTTTATTTTTATTTCAAACATGACGTCATATTTATTTTCTTTTAAATTATTTTATTATAGTTTTTCGCGTGGAAGTTTTCTATTAAAAATTCATTGCCGCTGAAAAATTATTATTCCATTTTTTTATTTTCTTGGCAACAGGAAAGGAAAATGGTTAAATTTTATCTGAAAAATGCCTATTGATTTTGTATGAAAAATAATTAAATTTTGAATTATTAAGGAACATATATGAATAAAATAAATAAAAATTACCCTATTATTTAATCCGGACTTCTAACTTTACGTCTGCAAAATTTCAAAGCAATCGGTTCAGTAGTTACGGCGTGGAAGCGGAACAAACAAACAAACAAACAAACAAACTCACTTTCCGATTTATAATATTAGTAAGGATATATATATATATATATAAATGGAGCGATAAAAAAAAATCCTTCTACCTCTAGATTAGTAAAAATTCATCATCTGAAAAGGTCTGTTGGACCTGAAGTTTGTTATTAAAAAAGTAACTAATTTTTGCAAAAATAATATTTTTAATAATAATTAAATTTTTTCCAATTTTAGATTTCATGTAATTATACTTTAATTTTTTTTACATAGTTAATATACTTTAACTTTGAGCATTTGTTTTGGTTTCTGGTGGTTTCTTCCATTTCTTCCAGTTTCTTCCGGTTTTTTCCAGTTTCTTCCACTGTCCTGGAAGAAATAGGTTTTTTCCGGAAGACACCCAACCCTGTGGGAAAGGTATACGTACCAAACATATTGAAAAATAATTGATAAACGAAAGAAAAACAGTTTTGGCAGGAAATGTCAATATTTTTGGGTGTTATTATGGCTTTTAAATTGTCTCTCCCTCTTTTTTTTTCCCTTGTCGCCTTTTCATTAAAAAACTAGTTGGATATGGCAATCCTAAAACTTTCTTCAATCTCATACACGTTAAAATTTCAAGAAAAATGAAACATAGCAATGTCACCGGTGAGGTAATCTGTCCCAAAATCTAATCTCCAATAAAATATTTCAAGTTCTAACTTAATCTAAAATTTGCTGAGAATCCGTGTATTAGTATTTCAGTTAGAATTATCGCAAAATCGTAAAAAAAGGGATAGAAGTGCCATCTGTTGAGCAATTTACATTAAAAACTAAAGAATACTAATTTATATCAGAGAATAACTGAATTTGAAGTTTGATTAAAATCCGTGCAATAGCTCCTGAGATAGAGCTATTGATCATAAATAATGCCGCATAGCAGTGCCACCTGCTGAGCGATTTACATAAAAACATAATCAAGACCATGTTATCAAGCACTAACGGAATCTGAACTTTTTTGAAAATCCTTTCATCAATTCTTGAGACATAGCTATTGTGGAAATCGTGAAAAGGGCAGCATAGCAGCGCCACCTGTTGGGCGATATGCACCAAAAACTAATCAAAGTTTATGTCAAGGTCTAACTCTAAGTTTTGTGAAATTTTGTGCATTAATTCTTGAGATACAGCACTGTCAAAATTTGGCGGAAAACTGGGGAAAACGCCAGAGTATCGCGAAAAAGCGCAAAAGCTTCTGAAAAACGTGAAATTCCTTCCTTTTCTCCGAAAAATTGCGAACACACACAAATTTCGTTTAAAAAGCGCGAATTTTCTCAAAAAATCCTGTGAAAAACTTAAATTTCTTCAAATAATCAAAAAAAAAAAAAAAAAAAAAAAAAAAAAAAAAGCACAACACACATCTCTTGGGGAAAAAAAAAAAAAAAAAAAAAAAAAAAAAAAATACTTCTTCGAAGGATCACGAAAACGCAAATTTCGCCAAAATATCGCGGAAAAGCATCAACAACGGCCACTGGAAAAATGCATAATTAGTGTCGGAAGTGTATCCGCTTCCTTCCTCCCTTTTTTGCTGTAACATCAGAAAATTTGTTGTAAATTTCAGATTTTTTTTTTTTTTTTTTTTTTTTTTTTTTTTTACTCAGAATCACCCTTAATGGAGTTACCAAACAAACTACATTCAATAGAATATCTCCCCATCCCCTTTGTTTAACTGTACAAAAAACTGAAATTGCGTGGCATTTAGAAATTAAACAAACTGCAGTAAAAGCGAAATGTATTGGTTACATGTTTTCATGGACAATATGATGTCAACGTTACTCACGGATATACTTTTTGCTTTTTATAATATAGATGTATGTTTATTTTTAAGAACAGATCACGTAGTAATAATTTATTTCGCAAAGATATTCGAGGTATGTATTAATCCAAAGTTATTTCAGCTGTTGAGGTATTAGTCGAGCATTTTCCACTTAATATCTTATCTGAAATACAGTGGAGCATCGTTTATACGACGCCGAAGGGACTGCCGAAAAACGTCGTATAAACGATAACGACGTATAATCGATTTTCACTTCCAAAACTAGTATTATTTTGTTTTCACTTAATTTTAAGGTTTAACGTGATGATTTGCATAAATTTTTAAATTAAACAAGCCAAAATAAACAAATAATCTTAAAAATGGGGGGAGGGGGAAATTAGTAAGCAATTTAAATATGCGTACCTTTATTTATGTTTCACCGAAAGGTTCCTCATTTACAGTACATCGTTTCCTTTCCATTTAAAGTTAAAGATAAAAAAACCCCGCGTGGCCAACTAAAAGTCGCCAATACTGATAACAGTTAGAAGGATAGTCTATTTGCAACTTTAAACAAGTCGGGACAGCTGACCATCCCCGAAAAAAAGAATGATCCCTGCCAGTGTAATCTGTTACACGTAAGCTGATTTTTCAGACTAATCGAACACCAGCCCACATTTTTATAATGTGGAGTGCATTTAAACACGCTCTGGTGTCATTCATAGTTGCCAACTTCCGCTTTTTCGTAAAATACACAAGTAAAATAAAATTAAACCTATACAAAATCGAAAAATCGACGTATAAACGATTTTGGGCGTCGTATAAAAGATATATTTTTACATTAAAATGAATAGGAATGAATCGGGACCACATTAAAACGTCGTATAAATGTAAACGTCGTATAAGTGATCGTCGTATAAACGATGCTTTACTGTAGCTTATTTCAGAATGCAAAGGAAAATAAGTGTAATCCGAAAAATAAGTGTCTGTGGGGAGAGGGGGAGGGGAAGTAATAGAATGAAACAGAAAAAAAGTTACTAAAACTGAAAACGTTTGTTCCCCATTTATCATGAATTCTCTAATAAAATTTATGCCAGAATGAATGTTCACATGTATAAATTGCTTGAATCAATTTTGTATGGTATTATTGCGTGCGACCGACTTAAATTAGAATAGTTTTTTGTATTGAATTTTTGTTAGAGAAATATCTGAATTTCTTCGAAAATCTCGAATGCTTTCGGCATTATATTACAGAACTGTAAATAACTCTTTGAAGATAAGTCAAAATTGTGCTTACTTATGTTAGTCTTTGCATATTTCATTTAAGAAAATCGAAACTTTTGTAATTTTTTTTTTTTTTTTTTTCAATCATTATGTAATTTTAGAATTTTTCACAAAAATATTTCAGTTTTTTTTTCTTTTTTTAGAAAATTACTCTTGATGCAGTTATCAAACAAACTACATTCGATAGAATACCCCCCCCCCCCCCAACCCCTTATTTAGCTGTACAAAAAACTGAAATTGCGTGGCATTTAGAAATTAAACAAAATGCAGTAAAAGCGAAATGTATTGGTCAGAAATTGCCATCGACAATATGATGCCAACGTTACTCACGGATTTGCTTTTTGTAATATAGATAGATGTTTAAATTTAAGAACAGATAGCGTAGTAATTTATTTTGCAAAGGTATTTGAGGTATGTGTTAATCCAAAGTTATTTCATCTGTATAAAGGTATTAGTCGATCATTTTCCGCTTAATATCCCATCCTAAATAGCTTATTTCATAATGCAAAGCAATTTATTTTACTTGTAAAAAGTGAAAATGAATGAGAAAAATAGACGAAAGAGAGTTTAATATCTCGGAAACATTTTTATTCCGTTTATCCGAAAAATAAATGTGTGTGTGTATGGGGAGACAGAAAAAAAAGTTACTAAAACTGAAAACGTTTGTTCCCCATTTATCTTGAATTCTGTAATAAAATTTATGCCAGAATGAATTGTGCAAGTATAAATTGCTTGAATCAATCTTGTGTGATATTATTGCGTGCAGCCGAGCTAAATGGAATAGCTTTTTGTACTGAATTTTTGTTAGAGAAATATCTCAATTTTTCCGAGGATCTCGAATGTTTTAGGCACTATTTTAAAGAAAAGTAATCAACGCTTTGACGATAAATTACCGTACATGCTCTCAGCGGCGTGCGAAACGGGGTACGAAGGGTGCGGTCGTCCCGGACGCAAAAATTTAGGGGGCGCCAATTTTATTACAAACGCCATTTTTTAGCCTGTCAGAAGAAAAAATTTGGGTGGGGGGTCGCCAAATTGAGACTTTGCTCCAGGCGCAATTTTCTCTTCGCACGCCCCTGCACGCTCTTGTATAAGTCGAAGAATTATAGATAAAATTTGGGAGTTTAAAATGGGGGGGGGGGGCAGCTTCTGCACGACTTAGTTAAAAAAAAATCGCAGATAATTGACAAATGAGCAAGTCTTTTAAGTAATCACATATGGGTCTAGGTTGGAGGGAGAGATAACAGCGGACAATGATCATTTCCCTGTGATTGACAAAAAAGGTTTAACAATAATTTCTTATGATTAATCTGCATCCATCTTCTCTTGGCATAGAATTCTCTCCAATACAGGAGCATTTTTTACATTATTTTAATCTTTTTTCTTTTTCTTTTTTCTTTTTCTTTTTTTTCTTTTTCTTTTTTTTTTTTTTTTAAGAGATAAACTTGAACATACTTCTAGATATCTCTAAAAGTAT
The DNA here is from genome assembly GCA_964019185.1 of Maratus speculifer. NCBI lineage: Eukaryota > Metazoa > Arthropoda > Arachnida > Araneae > Salticidae > Maratus > Maratus speculifer. Next base: position 116,664,422 of record OZ025292.1, read on the forward strand.
GTCTTCTAAAAATCCTACAATACAAAGAAATACTATATTTTAGTAGTTTAAGAAGTTGTTTACCTTTGTAAAAAAGGCTTAAACAGATTTTCGAAAGCTTTTTTCTTTTTCTTTAAGCGTCATTAAATTGATATGTATAGGTTTCAAAATGGTTTAAGTTTATTCAATTTTATATAATTAGATAGTTTTAAAAAGTTGATTACAAACGTAGAATAAATAATGTTTATTAATTTAATGAAAGTTTATTAATTTCATTCTCGATTACTAATCATTTTTCAACATATTACCAGAAACGTGGTTCGATTTATACACAAATTTTTTTTTTTTTTTTTTTTTTTTTTTTTTTTTTAATTAGGAGGGAGGATTGACTTATACAAGAGTATATACGGTAGGGTAAAATTGTGGTCGTTTATGTATGTCAGACTTTATACATTATATTTCATTTAAGAAGATCCAAAGGTTTGTATTTTTTCTCCATTCGTTGTGTAATTTTAGAACTTTCCTCGAATGTATATTTCAATTCTTTTTGTATCAACGATGGCGTCGTTTTTATCAAGATTGTTCTCAGATCCAAACTGGCTGTTTTCTTGTACATTTTTACTTTCATCTTTCTATCTCTACAATAAGAAAGTACTGAAAAACGTGAAAAGATTTAACTTCTGGTTTTCGACGGGTTTACATGTTTTATAAGGTCCTGAATACGATTTGATTAGCTTTAGAAAATGTCTATCAGTGATTCTATATACACTATATTGCCATTGATTATGGGACACTTGCTATTTTAGACATTTTACTAAATATCTAGAAAAATACATTAGGAATCATCTCGAAACTCTTAGTGTATAAATATAATAGTATACGTCATACATCTCCGTGAAGATTTTTTACCGAAACTCCATAGGGGACCGTCAACAAATTAAAAAAGAATGAATATCTTTTGAATAACCCTGTCAAAATTAATGTAGCAAAAGCGCTCAAACTCTAGATTATGATTGAATGCCTTATTGTAATACACTGTGTTCATTTTTATGCAAATAGCATGCATACTCGCAGAGTAATTAAGGTTTTTATAAAAATGGCCCCAAATTTTTCTAAGTTTTTCCCTTATAATTTTCAGAGTTCTTAATATAAAATAATATTTTTTTCAGAAAATATGACAAACAACATTGCACACAGTACCCTGTAATCAAAATTAAAAAATAATAAAAATTGTATGAAAAATGAGTAGGTTTACTAAATAATTTTTTACTGCGCATGCGTCAAAGATATCAAAATTTCATTTGCATATTATGTTAGCTAAATGTATAGAGCAACTTTTGTAAAAGTCTCAAAATTATAGCTTGAAAATTCTGTAAGTAATCGTCTATAGAAAAAGGACAAAATCCGTTGTTTCCAAAATGAACGTAAAAAAAATGAGGGATTTTATCCAAAAGTAGTCGTAACATCCCGTATTGTGTATTCTATATTGACACTAATCAATGATTATATGGATACAACCCCTCTTGTTTTTGCTTCATTTTGAGAATAACGGATTTTCAACTTATTCAATTGACGATTATTTTCAGAATTTTAGAGTTATGATTTTGTGACTTTCACAAAAGTTGCTCTATACACTTAGCTAACATAATATGCAAATGAAATTTTGATATCGTTGACGCATGCGCAGTAAAAAATTATTTAGTAAACCAACTCATTTTTCATACAATTTTTATTATTTTTTAATTTTGATTACAGGGTACTGTGTGAAATGTTGTTTGTCATATTTTCTGAAAAAAATATTTTATATTAAGAACTCTGAAAATTATAAGGGAAAAACTTAGAAAAATTTGGGGCCATTTTTATAAAAACCTTAATTACTCTGCGAGAACGCATGCTATTTGCATAAAAATGAACACAGTGTATTACAATAAAGCATTCAATCATAATCTAGAGTTTGAGCGCTTTTGCTACATTAGTTTTGACAGGGTTATTCAAAAGATATTCATTCTTTTTTAATTTGTTGACGTCCCCTATGGAGTTTCGGTAAAAAATCTTCACGGAGATGTATGACGTATACTATTATATTTATACACTAAGAGTTTCGAGATGATTCCTAATGTATTCTTCTAGATATTTAGTAAAATGTCTAAAATCGCAAGTGTCCCATAATCAATGGCAATATAGTGTATTACGCATATTTTGTGAGCTTTCTATCTTAAAATGCACAAAATTGAATAATAATTCAGATTCAGTTTATTCCTGATATAAATTGGTGCTGATTACTTTTTGGTGTAAATCGACCCAATAAGTAGCGCCGCTATACTGTATTATTCAGGATTTCTGAAATATCTATTCATACTAATGTAGAGATTTTCATCAAACTTCAGATTCAGTTATACCTTGATATAATTTGGTGTTATATGATTAATTTTTGATGTAAATTTCCGAGGTGGCTCTGCTGTGCTGCTTTTCTTCCGATTTTTGCAATGGCTCTTCTGAAGAATTAATGCACGAATTTTCATCAAACCTTAGATTCTGTTAGTTCCTGATATAAATTGGTGTCGATTAGATTTTGATGTAAATTGCCTAACTATGCAGAATTTTTCACGAGAAATTCTTGAAATGATGAAAATTGACGGAAGTTGGATCGCAGATTAATAAGTTTGTAATGAATTTATAGAGGTTTACTTCTTTTTAGGTGCGTTCGTAATTATGTAAATACATAGCATCTATTGTTGTCGCTCAGTCCGTCCGTCCGTCCGTCCGTCCGTCCGTCTGTCTGTCTGTCTGTTCGCATATAACAACGCAAAAATTACCCAACCGAATCGTTTGAAATTAATATATAATTATTGCATAATTTTGTCGAGTCAATTCAAAATTTTTGAAAATCGGATGGATAGATCAATTACAGGGACAATCAAAAGGATTCCGTTACATTACGGTCAAAAGGGGGAAAAGTTTCAAATGCATTTTAACCGTTTGAAATTTAAAAAGTATATTTATTACATAATTTTGTCGAGTCATTTCAAATTTTATGAAAATCGGATGGATAGATCAATTACAGGGACAATCAAAAGGATTCCATTACATTACGGTCAAAGGGGAAAAAAGTTTCAAATGCATTTTAATCGTTTGAAATTTAAAACTTATATTTATTACATAATTTTGTCGAGTCATTTCAAATTTTATGAAAATCGGATGGATAGATCAATTACAGGGACAATCAAAAGTATTCTGTTACATTACGATGAATGGGGAAAAAAGTTTCAAATGCATTTTAGTGGTGTTACACTCATTTGAACATAATAGAATTGACATGAATCTATGAAGTATGTACTAAAATATACATTCTGTACAATCTGGGATGCAAAGAATATTTATTATGGGTCAATCCATTTCAAGTGGTCCAGAAAATATTTTTTTGGTCGCTCGACCATTTTTAAAAAATCTGAAATTTTTTGTACAACAACCCTAACATGACGGAAGTTCAAAATGATTGTTCTTGTAATTTTACTATTTTTTGTTTGTGCATGGCGGCCATCTTTGTTTCATCGTGTGCAGCGATTTTCTCAGATACTAGGATACACAATATTGTAAATATCTCGTCTTCTATTTTCCCAATTGAAATGGGGTTTGCAGCATTTTGTTAAGAATAAAATAGGCTAAATATAGAGTGATAAAAAAATTTTGAAAAATAAATTTTTACAGGTGAAATTTTAGCACAAAATGTACGATTTTTTCCAAAATCTATCCGTTTGCAAGAGGAAAATTTTCATGCAAGAGCAACTGTCAACCTTACACAATTTTTTCTACAAATAGGTCAAAAGTATGTGTACTCATACACCAAGTCCCAGATCTGGGAATTAAATTCTCTTTGCGAAAAAAATTCCGAAATTCGTCAAAAATTTCAAAAATCGCACTTTTTAGGCTTTGATATCTCTGGTGGGGCACGAGATAAAAATTTGAAATTTTGGCCTGTGATAGTATTGTGTAGTAGCGTTATGTACAAAAAATTTCAAGAAGGAGATTTGACTACAAGCTGAGATATGACATAGAAAATATGTGAAAACAATACTGTCAAACTATTGTAAACCTACTATGTAATTGTTCAACAAGACTGTCATCCTTGCACAATTTTTTCTACAAATAGGTCAGAAATGTGTGTACTCATACACCAAGTGCCATATCTGGGAAATGATTTCTCTTTCCGAAAAAAATTCCGAAATTCGACGAAAATTTCAAAAATCGCATTTTTTAGGCTTTGATATCTCTGGTGGAGCACGAGATAAAAATCTGAAATTCTGGCCTTTGATAGTATTATGTAGTAGTGTTATGTACAACAAAATTTCAAGAAGGAGATTTGACTACAAGCTGAGATACAGTGATTAAAGAAATGTTAAGAAATGCTATTACGAGTACATTAGAAGAAATGAGATTAGTCTCTTTTATTACAATATTTACCCTGAAAATATCGTTTGTTGAAAACAGTTAAATAATAAGCATTTAATTTACAAAATACTATATATGCTCAACAAAGAGCTCAACAATATTTACGAGAGATGTTATGAGTTCGACCAGTTACTGTTGTCAGTCCATCAGGCTGTTCTTTCTAAAAATTTTATTTGAAGCTCCCCAAGTCTTGTCATCCCTTGTTAACTTGAATGAAATTCTCTAGGTTTAATAATTGAACCATGTCAACTCGATCAGTTGCAATTCATTGTCTGTAATTTACTTTTCCTGAAATATGTTCCGAGTAAAATTGTTGCAATAGCATTTCTAGTAGATTTGTTCATCTGGACAAACAGTGTATTGGCTTAGCATACATTCTGAATTGTTTAAATCACACAGAAGCATTTAAAAAAGATATTTGTAACTAACATTTAACTTTGTACCATAAATAAATAATTTAAAATTTTGGAGGTATGAACAATTACATAGTATGTTACAATAGTTTGGCAGTAATATTTTTCACATATTGTCCATGTCATATCTCAGCTTGTAGTCAAATCTCCTTCTTGAAATTTTTTGTACATAACACTACTACACAATACTATCAAAGGCCAGAATTTCAGATTTTTACCTCGTGCTCCACCAGAGATATCAAAGCCTAAAAAGTGCGATTTTTGAAATTTTCGACGAATTTCGGAATTTTTTTTCGCAAAGAGAAATCATTTCCCAGATCTGGGACTTGGTGTATGAGTACACGCACTTTTGACCTATTTGTAGAAAAGTTTGTGCAAGGTTGACATTATTGTTGAACAATTACATAGTAGGTTTACAATAGTTTGGTAGTATTGTTTTTACATATTTTCCATGTCATATCTCAGAATGTAGTCAAATCTCCTTCTTGAAATTTTTTGTACATAACGCTACTACACGATACTATCACAGGCCAAAATTTCAGATTTTTATCTCGTGCCCCCCAGAGATATCAAAGCCTAAAAAGTGCAATTTTTGAAATTTTTGACGAATTTCGGAATTTTTTTTGCAAAGAGAAATTAACTCCCAGATCTGGGACTTGATGTATGAGTACACGCACTTTTGACTTATTTGTAGAAAAAATTGTGTAAGGTTGACAGTTTCCCTTGCATGAAAATTTTCCTCTTGCAAACGGTTAGATTTTGGAAAAAATCGTAAATTTTGTTCTAAAATTTCACCTGTAAAAATTTATTTTTCAAAATTTTTCTTACACTGTATATTTAGCCTATTTTATTCTGAACAAAATGCTGCAAACCCCATTTCAATTGGGAAAATAGAATACGAGATATTTACAATTTTGTGTATCCTAGTATCTGAGAAAATCGCTGCACACGATGAAACAAAGATGCTCGCCATGCACAAACAAAAAATAGTAGAATTAAAATAACGGTCATTTTGAACTTCCATCGCGTTAGGGTTGTTGTACAAAAAATTTCAGTTTTTTTAAAAATAGTCGAGCGACCAGTGCTGGACCACTTGAAATGGATTGACCCTTATTAAATTACAGGGCCACACAAATGTATTCCACTAAATAATGTTATACGGGGAAACATTGTTTGGGGTAGAGGTCTACACGGGCCGGGCTCGGGCCGATTTCCGATAATGGCATTCGGGCCGGGCCGGGCTCGGGCCTTACTTCTGAAGACTCGGGCCGGGCCTAGTCACTAATCCTTTCGGGCAGGGCCTAGTCACTAATCTTTTCGGGCCGGGCTGGGCTCGGGCCTTAATTTTTTTTGTGGAGTATCGGGCCGGGCCTAACTTTTTTTTCCGTAAGAAGCCGAGACTGATTCCATTCTTTATAGTTTTCATGGACCAAAAAAATTAGTTCCTATTGAATCTTCCTGTATGAAAATTCTTTTCTCGACTTTTTATAAATCAGTAATATTTGGCTTTGTCCAAAAATTTCTGCAAAAAAAGCATATACTTTTAAGCCGTCATTATTCTACAATTAAACATTAGAATTTATTCCTTTTAAAGAATCGTAGATTACTAGGCGTTTTAAAATAGAATTAAATACACACACACAGACACACACACACACACACACACACAAAAAAAAAAAAAAAAAAAAAAAAGATTATGACGGAATTTTTTTTTTTAACTGAAAACTGAAAGTTTCTTTCAAAATGTTCATCCATGCAAAATTAATACAACAATACGGGAGAAAAAAATATATTAAACATCTACACCTGTTAAGAAGGTAATTCTTTTTTTTTTTTTTTCGTTCCAAAGCAATTTCTTCTTTGGAAATTTTACCATATACCGCTTTTTCGATTTTTTGTCTCCATTACAAGGAATATGGATTAATAATACTAGTGATAACTGAAACATTTACATACAACAAACAAAGATTTATTTAAAAGCATAAATATCGCAGCCTACGGTACTTCTGCATAAATGGAGATTATAAACATGGAAAAAAAAAGGACTAATATAATTTTTTTTTTTGTCAGAACTGTTCCATAAGATTAAAGGTCAATGTTCAGTAGAAATTCACTCGAGCCGGGCCGGGTTCGGGCCGAATTTTAAACTTTTTTCCGGACCGGGCCGAGCTCGGGCCGAAATTTTAACTTTCGGTCCGGGCCGGGTCGGGCCATTATTTTTTTCATTCGGGCCGGGCCGGGCTCGGGCCGAAATTTTAACTTTCGGGCCGGGCCGGGTCGGGCCAATATTTCTTATGTTCGGGCCGGGCCCGGGCCTGGAAATTTCGGCCCGTGCAGACCTCTAGTTTGGGGCGTGTTTTAATTATACATTAAACTACTTCACATTTTATGAATAAGATATACGTTAATGAAGTATAATAAAAATTACTCCCTGCATATTTACAGGAACACAGAGATTTCGACCACTATACTGTATCCAAAGTATGCTCTACTATACCAGCAATATCTGAATATTTAAAAACTTCGTTATAGTACGAACGCACCTCATTTGTTACGCTTCACGTGCAATTTCCAACTTGTTGAATTTATTTATTTCATAGAAATGAAAAATATTAAAACGAAAGTTTTAATATTGTACTACAAAAATTATATCGCAAAACCAATTTTGCTAATATTTAGAAGCTTTTGGTTCCATACTTTGGAGAATTCATAAAAAATTGTATTTATTATGATTGGGGATAAAAATGTTTGTTTATTGAGTTTGTATATCCAGCTTTTGTGGGTGATAGTTTTAAAGTATTGATTTCTGAAAAATCTCAAATCTTGAACTTTTGAATGTTTTTCGAAATCGTTGATTCAATTATTTCCTTAAATTTTTTTTCGCTAATGCTGTTTGTATTACATTAACTAATGAGGTCATTGTACCTCATCTCAAAAAATTTCTCCAATCTTATTTTATTCATTTATAAAATGATTATGGTGTATTTTAATATTGCCAAATATGTCTGAAAGACGAAGATTTTCTTCGATTATAGATAAATTGAAAAGGCGAAATTAGTTTTATTCAATTGCGAATTTTTAATAAACAGTTTGATGATTCAGTAAATTTGTTTTTTAAATTATTTAAAAAGAAACTGATTGAATTGGTGGTAGGTGATTGTTCAAAGCATCAAAAAATTTAAAAACATATGTAGAAAACAGATTAAATTATGTTTTAGTTTATTACGTCTAATAATTTGTGAAACAATAATGTTGAAAATACAGTCTTATGTAATGTAAAAAGGAAATTGATTTATCCTTTCATTGTTTTGTTTTTGAATTTGAAATCGCAAAACACGAAAGATTTGGTTCTCATGACAATTTGAATTATTGAAAGAGAACAGTAATTTTTTTCCATTAAAATTGAATTTTTAAATCTTTTGAAATAAAAGCCACAATTTACCACAAGAAAAACAAACAAACTGACAAACCAAAGCAATAAATCCGTTCACATGATAAATAAAAAGTTTATTGTGCTATGCATTTTTAGCTCACAGGCTATCAGCCTGAGAGCTTATGCGCCCGTCCGTTCTGTATGTACGTTCGTGCGTAACGCGATAACTCATGATAAAAATATCCTATCCACTTGAAATTTTGTATGTAGGTATAGCCTGACAAGGCGCTTCCCTGATTAGTTTTTGGAGTTCATTCGTTATGTATAAAAGGGTCAACGGGGGGCTTATGCCCCTCCCCTTAGTTGATATAAATGGGATTTTCATGCAGAATTAAGTTTTCGTTCAAAATTTAGATTAGGATCATTCTGATGAGGCGATTCCGTGACTGTTATTGGGTGTTCATTGAATAAGTATAAATAGGGGGAACAGGGGTTCTAATGCCCCCCCCTTAATTTATATAAATGGGTTTTTCAAGCAGAATTTTCAGATTTCGTTCAAATCTCTGAATAGTTTTGGAAGTTTAATGGTTAAGTATAAAAGAGGGGGATAACTCCTTTTAAATTATATAAATGCTAAATGGGTTTTTATTAAGAATTATCTCATTTGCTCTGAATTTTGGATATAGATTTTTTATATGATAAAGCATGTCTTTGATAGTATATGAGGTTCAATGATTAAGTATAAAAAAAGAGGAAAGGGGAGAGCTGTTTCCCCTTCTTAATTTTTTTTCGAACGGAATTAACCCTTGAAAATATAAGGCTTTAATGTACAATTAGTATTTGTAGCCTGTAAGCTCAATGCCATCAGTTTAATTGGGCAGTATTCTTTATTGTTACACTAGCTGTTCTGCCCGGCGTTGCCCGGGTTCATCAAAAAATAGCAAGAATTGCGAAAAAAACTTTAAAAATCACAATAAAAACCTCGAAAATTTTTTTAAATGCTGCACGACTTTCTGCTTAACTTCGTTGAAAAGAGCTAGAAAATTGAAGTTGGATTATTTTTACTAATGTGGAAAAATCTTACAAATCGCAAAAAACATTAAAGATCTCATAAAAATATAAAACAAAATTCAAAAATTGTGTTTCAAAATTCGAATAAACTTTGAAGATAAGAGATCAGAATTTAATAAATTCGGCCAAAAATTGAACCTCTAAAAAATCGAAGCGGGTCGCGAAGAAACGTAAACATCGCTTTAAAAATGGCAAAATTTTCAAAAATCACGGAACTGAAAATTTACTCTACTTGGATAAATGTTTGGAATCTAATTAATTTGATAATGTAAAAAGCATTGAAATACGAAAAAACTGCTAAAAAATCGCAATAAAAATCTTTAGCGCATAGGAGAAAATTTATCATATTAGCGAAGAAATTAAAAACCGAATTCCTTTTCCGTATCTGAAAAAAAAAAAAACGCCGCAATCTCAAAAAAAAAAAAAAAAAAAAGCATACTGCATTAAAAATTGCTGTAGATCAAAATAAGAGAGCAAAACAATTACCGTAAAGGATAAAAGTTTGAAACCAAACTCTTATTAGTCTAGAAATTTTCAATCGAATTCCTTTGAAAAATGTTATAAAAAAAAAAAAAAAAAAAAAAAAAAAAAGACTGAGAAAGCCCAAAAATTGCATTGAAAATTGTAATGAAAGTCCTAAAACATTAAAAAATCCCTAGGGTAAAAATTCACTGTTATAATATAAAATATTGTAATCAAGAAATTAACCATATTAACCAAAAAGTTTGTAATCGAAATCGATTTCCGGATGTAAAAAAATCGCCACGAAACCTGAAGAATGGCTAAAAATTACATTGAAAATTGTATTAAAAGTAGCTAAATATTTGGAAGTAAATGCTTAAAAAAATAATATTGAGGCAGATTGGGGGGGGGGGGGGGGTTATGATCGAAATCATTCATAAATTACAAAATGTAGGCATGGAACGGCAAAATCATATTAAGAGATAAAACATTGCATTCGAAACATAACTACATTAAACAAAATGTTTGATATCAAAATTGGTTTCTGAATGACAGAAAATCGCCAAGGAACTTAAAAAAAAAATGGCTAAAAATCGTATCGAAAACTATATTAAAAATCGCTGAATATTTAAAAGTCATGGCTGTAAAAATTTAATATTCAGTCGAAAATATTGTAATCAGAAATCGTTCATGAATAAGGAAAAGTCAACACGGAACACCTAAAATCCCTTAAACTAACTAAAAATTACATTGAATATCGCATTAGAAATTGGAAAAATTCATAAAAGCGTGGAGAACAAATTGTGCTATTTATGCTTAAAGTTAGAAACCGAAATTCTTTTACCGATGTCAACAACTGTCACAGAACTTGAAAAATCACTATAAAACAGATTAAAAATCAGTAAAATTAAAAAATCCAGACAAAATTTGCCATAGTAAAATAAACATTTATATTAAATTCCTGCGGACATAATTTACCATAATGGGACAAAACGTTGAAATCTGAACTCTTTTATTATTTAAAAAATATCGACACAAAACTTGCTAAACATTTTATGAAAATACACAAAAAATCTGAATCATTGATGTCAAAATTTACTACATTAAGCTACAAATTATTTAAAAATTTCTTTTCCAATTGTGAAAAAATCGCCGTGGACTCGAAAACATCTAAAAATTGTATTCAAAAATTCATTACAAATCGTTTCAAATTTAAAAATAGCGGGGGACAACATTTACATTAATAGAGAAAAATAGTGTAATCTGAATTATTTCTTAAATACGAATGAAAAAAATCGGCGCAAAGCGTGAGAAATAATGAAAACATTGCTAAAAATTGCAATAAAAAATCACTAAATTTCAAAATTCGTAAATGAAGTGTAAATGTTTGAAATTAATTTCCTTTTCGAAATTTCAAAAAATAGCCGTGAGATTCAAAAAAACAATACAAAAACATTCAAAAATTCATTAAAAATCGCTAAATGTAAATACATCCCGTGAATAAAAAAATATTCTAGTCGTGTAAAACGTAGTAACCATTCTTTTTTACATGAATTACAAAAAAATCGACGCAGAACACAAAATATATCAAAAATCACATTGAAAATCGACAAAATTAAAAAAAGGTAACTGGTGAAATTTACTATATTAGGCTAAAAGTTTGAAACCTAAATAATTTTTTAATTGTTAAAACACCACTGTGGTGGGGATCGAAAAAAATAGTTCTAAATCGCATTAAAAAGTTCATTAAAAACGCATTGAAAAATGCACTAAATATCGCTAGTTATTTTTTAAATCGCAGTAATCAGAATTTCATCAAACGGATAAAGCATTATAATCGGAAATCTGAACTATTTGATTATCCGGTTGATCAAGAAACTATCTGGGTCAAACCATAAGATTGAACTACAATAATGGCGGATCGTAAATCCATATTCACTTGACATTAAACATGTTACATATGTTTGTTACGTCATCAAGTGTTTTTTACTTCTTATTTTTATATGTATTTGTATTAATGTTTTTCTAAATTATCTCTCCTTTCATTATTTAACATAAAAATTACATCTATTTGCATAATTTGGCGAAATTGGTCGACAGTATAATCACGTAGTAAAAGGAAATCCTTTATAGATAATAAAAAATCGACTCGGAACACAACAATTCTTGAAAAATCGCGATAAAAATCTCTAAAATTATATTAGATTAAAAGTTTGAAATCAATTTTTACTTCCGAATATCAAAAAATCACCATAAAACTCGAAAAATTTCTAAAAATTGTATTGAAAAGTGCATTAAAAATCACTAATATTAAAAAATTACAGGAGTCAAAATTTACTCTAATAGGGTAAAACGTTGTAATTGGAAATATCTCATGAATGACAAAAATCCGACATCAAACGCAAAAAATCTCGAAAAATCGCATTAAAATTAGCTGAAATTCATAAATCTTAACAGCTAAATTTAATACATCAGCCTGAAAGTTTTAAGCAAAATTCCTTTTACTAATGTCGAATAATAGCGGCAAAATTTACATTAAATAATTCACTAAAAATCCGAACATCGTTGCACGAAATCCAAATAAATTATATTGAAAAAAAGAACAAAATTCACTAATTTAGGTCGAAAGAATGAAACCGCTTTCCTTTTCGCTAATGTGGAAAAATCGCCTCGAAACCCACTAAATTCGCATATGAATTAAATTTTAAAAAACTGAAAATCGGCCTTCAAGGTGTAAAATTTCATACATAACTTCGTGCAGCGGTCTCTACAGAGCATCGCCAGTATTTTAAAAATTTTAACATGCGTTATAAACTACCTTAAAGTGTAAAACAGATCTCCTTATTACATTTCCTAATTTTGTTCGCGCCCCAACTTTCACGCACCCTGAAATGTGTCACACCATTCTTTGTTTACATTTTTTAACATGTATTAAAATTTAAAATAAATCACATTGTTATATTTCCAAATTTTAACAAAATCGCGTTCTGTTAGTTCCATTTTTCACCACCAGCTAGCGCACTCTATTCTTAAAAAACTTTATCAAAACGATACTCTGTTAAACAACCTATCAGGTGATATATTACTCGAGGGGGTAGCGGACTTAAGCAAGAATTTAAGATATTTTATGAAATTGCTATTCGAAAATAGTGGTAACTAAATTTTTGACATTATAGGTAAATTTCGCAAAAAAAATACTACTTATTGCATTCTCAACAGCTCAAGATTTTGATAGAACAACTATGAAAAAAATAGATGCTAAACGCAAAAAATCTTGAAAAAGCGTTAAAAATCACATTGAAAATCGCATTAAAAATCGTTAAAATCTAAAATTCGTAACAAACACAAAATTTAGGGCTAAAAGTTTGAAACGGTTTTCTTTTTATCAATCTAAAAAAAAAAATGGCAAAATGAGAAAAAACCCTAAAAATCGCATTAAAAATTCGTTAAAAATTCAAAAATCGCTGTACAAATTCCGAATAAACTTTGCTGAAAAGAGAAAAAAATTGCTATATTGGGTTAAAAGAATGAAACCGTATTTCTTTCAATAATGGGATAAAACTGCAAAAAGAACGCTAAAAATCGCCTAAAAAAATTATCAAAAAAAATCTAATCAAAAAATTGAAAATCGGGCTTCGAGGTGCAAAACTAAATGTATAAAAGTACCTTCCCTCCACATTTTGTAACTCTACGTACAGCAGACTCTTCAGAACAGCGCTGACACACACACAAACTTGTCTCTTTATTATTATAGATTTTAAAAAATAGCGTTCTATTAGTTCCATTTTCCACCACCAGGTAGAGCACTCTATTCTTCAAAAACTTTATCAAAACCATACTCTGTTAAATAACCTATCAGGTGATATATAACTCGAGGGGGTAGCTGTCTTAAGCAAGAATTTAAGATAGTTTATGAAATTGCTATTCGAAAATAGTGGTACCTAAATTTTTGACATTTTAGGTAGATTTCACAAAAAAATACTACTTATTGCATTCTCAACAGCTCAAGTTTTTGATAGAACAACTATGAAAAAAATAGATGCTAAACGCAAAAATCTTTAAAAAACGTTAAAAATCGCATTGAAAATCGCATTAAAAATCGTTAAAATCTAAAAATCGTAACAAACACAAAATTTAGGGCATTAGGCTAAAAGTTTAAAACGAGTTTCTTTTTATCAATCTCGAAAAATAGCCACAAAATGAGAAAAAAACACTAAAAATCGCATTAAAAATTCGTTAAAAATTCGTTCGCTGTACAAATTCCGAATAAACTTTGTTGAAAAGACAAAAAAAAATTACTATTTTGGGTTAAAAGAATGAAACCGTATTCCTTTCAATAATGGGATAGAACCGCAAAAATAACGCTAAAAATCGCCTAAAAAATTATTTAAAAAAATCTAAACAAAAATCGAAAATCGGGCTTCGAGGTGCAAAACTACATGTAAAAAAGTACCTTCCCTCCAAATTTTGTAACTCTACGTGCAGCAGTCTCTTCAGAACAGCGCTGACAGACAAACATCCTTCTCTCTTTATTATTATAGATTTATTTTATAGATTTTTATAAAATTAAATTTATGTAATATGAATACATGAGTTAGATTTAATGCAATGTCTATTAGGTTATTTTAACTTCATTATTGTAAATTTATATTAAGTCATTTTTATTACACATTATAATGAAATACTTGCTAATTATGTAAATTCTTTTAATTGGGTATTGTTTATTAATAACTGTTCATATATAATTTCAAATTAATACGAATGTCGCAGTGGCAACTCTCACTGTCTTATCGACCTTAACCTCTTCAGTTCCAAAACTAAAATAATAATCAGTGTTGTAGTCCTAAAAAATGCAGAGCGTATACGCTAACTTCATCAACAATCATAGATAGGATATACGCTAATGCTTTATTTGAGAAACAGAGGGTATACGGAACTTCTTAAAAAATCCAGAATGTATACGGCATATTCCCCCGTATATCCTCTACCACATCCTGATGCTAATATATACTTATTAATTGTTTTTTTTCAATGTATTCTGGTTTTTTCCAACATTGTAAATGACAGAAAATATCTTTTTTGAAATTGATCGTTTAGAAGCTTAGTAATTTAGGTTCAAATATATGGATCTAATACTACAAACCTCCTTAAAACATCAATTTAATAACCATTAACTAAAATTAACGCAATCGGAAATTTAAAAACATTAAGTAAGTAAATAGTCTACAAATCCCCCCCAAAAAATATTGAAAAAGATTTAACTTAAATGCTTATGAAAATTTATCACTTTCTTGTCTAAACAGTTTTTTGGACATTTTTAGAAATTTTTCAAACTCAGATAGATGAAAATTTATGAGATATTCAGCTTAGATGCAGACATTTTAGTTTTTATAAAGAAAAAGAACAAACGTCCCCGAATGGGGACCCAGGAACCGACGAGATTAAATCTTTTATATACAGATTCCTTACTGATCAAATAGTTTGGAAAAAAAATTCGCTAAATTTCGCTGGACTTTGGTCGCGCGAATTCATGATTTAACCCAAATCCTTGAATAATCAGTGACCGTAAATCTCCCCCTGCATTACCTGGTAACCTTGAAATGTAGAAACACTTGGTCGTCTTACATGTCCTAACGCTTGTGCTATTGTGTATTGTTATTTTGTTTTTCAAATTCTAATCCAATCGAATAATGTTGATCGGAATCAAACTTATTAAAGGATATTAACCTAGATTGATTTGATTTGTTGACTGTCAATACGATTTAAGATTTTTCCTAATTAGTTGTACTGTTAATTGATATGACACGCTATCTATTGCCACTTTAAATGCGCTTTAAAAAAATTATTTAATTAAAGTGACGAACTGACAAGGAAAAACACAAAATTAATACAGTTGAGTCTCTCTATAACGAAACTCCATACATCGAATTTCTCTATATAACGAATTTTTAGTAGGAACGGTCCCCTTTTCGCATGATTACATTAAAAACAGTCTCTATATAGCGAAATATCTATCTCCATTTAACGAATTTTTTCATAAATTGGTCTTAATTTATTGAGTTTTAAAAAGCTTCAAAATCATATGGAATCAATTTTCCATCACCTATTTTTGATTTATCGTCAGTGCTGAGTTTTTTTTTATATTACTTCTCTCCTTTTTCTTTAAATCCAACGAATTCATCCCACCTCCAACACACCTTTCCACATCCTTCTCAAAACAGTGTCAATTGGATTGATACACATGTAAGAGAGGAATCAATGAGAGGCACATAAGAGAGGCCTTCAAATGGAGGAAAAATGTTAACTACAATTTTTCATTCCTTGCTAAAATTTGAGCATTTTTTCTTTTGAGAGCGTAACAGTTTTAAAATCAAACAACAAAAAATTGCAGATTTCTTCGTCTGAAATTAATGCAAGTCTTTCTTATTTAATTTTCATTAAGCTTTTAAATAAATGCCTGTTCTCTTTTTTGAAACAGCTTAAATAATTAAGAAATAAAATGTTAGGTTATCATTTACTTTTAAACCTTTCAAATTCTTAATTCAAAAGATCAGAAATAATATTTATTCAAATTTCACACATTAAATACGATTTTTAACATCATTCTCTATACATCAAATTTCTCTGTATAACGAATTTTTTACTGAAACGGTGGATTTCTTTATATAGAGACTCGACTGTATATGGAAAACATATACTGTTAAATGTCATATTCACCTTGAACTGTATGAAAATTAAAGAAAAAACTTGCTTAAAAGTGCATTTAATATATCAGAAATGTAAAATATGTTAATACATAATAAATATAGCTTTTAAACTTAAAAACTTATGCAAATTCGCGTCGAGCGCTTTCGATCAAACCTTGATCGTCATCAGTTTTGATCGGCAGCTTTGAATGTATACTCAAACAATTGTATGTATTCAAAACTGCCCTGTTGATGATCAAGTTTTGATCGAAAGCGCTCGGCGCGAATTTGTGGAAGTTTCTAAGTTTTTAAAAGCTGTATTTATTTTATATTACCATCTTTTATATTCCTGACATACTAAAACCTTTTAAGCAAGTTTTTTTCTTTAATTTTATTTTCAAGGAAAAATAAACTAATTTTACTTATCATTGAAAAATTAATGAAATGTAAGACAAATGTGTTGAAAAAAATTATTAATTAATTACTTATAACAAGATTTGTAAACTAAATTTTAAAACTTTTTTTTTCTTTTTTTTGCTAATTAATCGAGTATTTATAGTAACTTTTACTAAACTCAGGTGGAATTATAGAAATATCAAGGAAAATGATCTAGAGCTGCCAGGAAAAAGGAAAAATTTCAAATGCTGAATGTGCCACGCCGTTAGATTTTCATTCTACCTTAAATTTCTCTGGATACTATCAAATATTCGGTTTTGAAATTAATCGATCCACCTGGTTGTAGAGATTTCTCGATTTTGAATTTGGTATTCCCCAATGTAGCTTCGTGTGAGCTGCATTTGATAGATAATGCATTAATGTTTACGTACTTGCAAATGTGTAACTTCCCGTAGATTCATGTGGTAAGTGTTGTTTACTGTTAATCTTCAACGCTTTCTACGAATGGTAAATAAATAAATAAAAATAACGAAATAGTATCTTTCATCCTCTTTCATGGTGTAATAATTTTGTAATAATTCTTTAGATATTATTTGATATTTTCAAAACAATCTATTTGCGTGAAATTTTTAATATCTGTATCGGAAAAGTTTTAAAATAATCAAGAAGGCATTAATTTTTTTCTCTAATAAATAAAGTATTTCTAATATAGCAATTTTTCACAAACTCAACCAAAATCCGCGGAAAAAAAAAAAAAAAAAAAAAAAAAAAAAGACAGAGATGTCAGCAAAAATGAAAATTTTCAGATATTAAGACCCAAACATTTAACAAGTTTATAAATTAAGTTTTTTTTTTTTTATTAGCCTCCGAGGCTATTTCTTTCAAACAAGCTAAAAATGTCGTGTCATCAGCCCTGAATTTTCTAGTCAACCGATTTTGATAATTGTTTTTTTAAATGAAAGCTATTTATTTGTAGTTGTGCCCATTTTAATTATTTTTTAATTTATTTCCATTTTTATATTTTATTTTTAATTTTAAAAGCTTTTTCATGACATTTCTTCAAAATGGTGGCAACACAGTTTAGGTTTTCTCTCGATAATAAAAATTTATTTTTTAAAATGATTGCATATAATTATGCACTAATTGAGTTAAAAAATATATATTTACTGAGAAATAATATTAATAATGTAAATAAAATGACAGAAAATAATATATGATAAAAATTAATGTCTAAATCAAAATAATGAGGAGTTCAAAGAAATTTCAAATGAGGAAAATTATGTCATTCAGCAACCAGATAAATGGGAATTACAATATTATTATGGATGCCTTTTTCATAAACAGTAACTTTTAAAAAACATTTGAAGAGAAAATGACGTCACTATTTAAAACATCGTATTTTTACTCATAACGATATTAGGTACTACTCTGTTATCCCGTCGACCAATTTCGCCAAATTAATAGCCAAATTATACATATTGACATAATTTTTTATTTTAAATAACGAAAAAATAAATAATCAGTAGAATATTAATAAAAAGTCGAAATAAAAATCACTTAATGACATTTTAAACACATGAATTGTATATAATGTCATTGAATGTGACATTCACGATCATCCATTATTGGCATTTAATCTTATAGTTTGGCGATAATTTTTTAGTCGATGGGATAACCTAGTAGTACCCAATATTACTTTTTTTTTTTTTTTTTTTAATAAAGCTATTTTTCTGTGAGTGCATATAAAATAAAATTTCTGGATTTCGCCGGCACTCATATTACAATTTTAACTGTACTTGTGCGAATATTTGCATGCAAAATTGTAACTGGCAAATTTGACATTTAGTTTGTAAATATATTTATTATATATTGATTCAATAATGTAATTACTTTTGCTTTTTTTTAAAACCAAATCGATCGGGTCTTTTAAACATTTCATTCGTCGAATTCGATGGGATTCCATTCGTTTTATTGTTAAATTGCATTTCCTTTTACTCAGAGTCTATAAAAAAGCGTTTAAACTAAAGAAAAAATCCGTTTTTGATGAATCTATTCAATGAAGAAGTAGCACGTCAAATTGTATCTCTTTATTATTCCGCAATTCCAATGTCTCAGAGAGAAATTGCTATTCAATTGGGTATTTCACGCCGTTCTGTTTGCTATTATATTGATAAACACAAGAAAAATGAAGTTAGTTCATTGCAATTTAAACGGAGTTGCCCTTCTAAAAAACTTCTATCGATTTTTTTTTTCCTAATCGGAGGCAAAACTGAATTCTGCAATGGTAGAATCTATATTCATCTTGTTTTTTTTTTTTTTTTTTTTTTGTTTTTTTTTTTTTTTTTTTTTTGGGG
The DNA here is from genome assembly GCA_964019185.1 of Maratus speculifer. Classification (NCBI taxonomy): domain Eukaryota; kingdom Metazoa; phylum Arthropoda; class Arachnida; order Araneae; family Salticidae; genus Maratus; species Maratus speculifer. Next base: position 116,683,605 of record OZ025292.1, read on the forward strand.
GGGGGGGGGGAGGGCGAATTTAAAGAAATTATTGATTGTTGGGAGGTTTCCCTCTACCTTTCCCCCTTAGCGAGGACTTTGACTATTATTTCTAAAATCAGTTTAATTCGCTAACTTTACATAATGTTTTGCATTTTGCTACGATTTTTTTGTTTTTATCATTAAAATAATAATAATAAACTCCTTCGATTTAAATAAAATAACCTTTCAATTTGAGGCATTTGAAGATAAATTTGATTTCTTGGATGTATGCGAAAGTAACGCGACCGAATTCAAACAACCTTTTGTCTATATAGATGATCTATCCAATATCCGATTATGGAAATCATGTTCATCTATTTGTTTACATAAATTTCTCCATTTCCAACAAGGACTTGTACGCAGATGCATGTGGGCAGTATCAGAGCATTTATATTTATCTCTGAATAAATAATTGCATGTAGGTTTTATGTGGTTGGTTTTATTTGTCGTTAGTCGCCAACGTTTTTTCTAGGAATGAGACAAAGCCCGACCGAATCTTCTACCCTTTTATGATATGAACATGTCGTTATGCCTGACAAGTATAATTATGGCTTCGTTCTCTTCAGTATTAGACATTATGCGTTGTGTTGTTAAATTTTTTATTACAAGTGTTTTTTATTCTCCATTATATCCTGTTTGGTGAGCTTCATCTGTTACTCTAATCCTTACTTTTATTCCATGCAATCTTGATAATATAAATCTATCCATGGAGTATAGATTTTTTTTTTTTTTTTTTCAATAAGTCTGTGTGTGGATTGAACTACATTAATTGAACATAGTGGTTTTTTTCACGGGAGAGATATTGTGGAGTTCCAGGAACAGTTGGTTGAGGAGAGGAACTTCTGACTATTAACCCCTCGATCTCCAGGCTGTACGCTGCGTACACAGATCCGACTATGTCTATGGAAGCTCTTGGGGCAAGAATCGTTCTGGAGGGCCCCCTAAAAATAGAGCCAAAGCAATCTGTCCCCCGCATGCCCCTGCCTTAGTCGGGCCTTGTGCGTACATCCTTTCATTTCTGTAATAAACGATCATGACATACATATCTGTACGTCGTTCACTACACAATAATGGCTGCATATTTCAACCAGATTTGTCTATGATATGCAATTGATATAACAGGGCACTGGTCGATGATGAGTTTTATAGCACAGACATTTTACTTTCATAGCCTAGTATATAGCGCTTCACCGGCGAAATAAAATCTGAAAGATGAGGAGTTAATTAGCGCAAAATCCCACATCTTGTGAACATTTCAATGCTACGGGAGGGGGGTGGAGTCCTCTCCCGGTCACCTATTGAATTCAACACTAGTTGAGATACATAATACAGTAAAACCTCCATAACGGACACTCCCGAATAGCGGACACTAAAGGTTAAAATTCAATATTTGTATTAGTAGCCAGTGGCCAGTAGAGGCTGAATGTTTAGTAGCCACTATTGTCAAGTTAGTGGCCACTAATTACTATCATAGATGCCACCAAGGAGAAAATATCGTATAAATTCTAATCAGAATATTAAATAGTTAATAATTATTTTATATGTCAAGAAAACCATAACTTCATTCAAACTTAGATTTTTTCCCCATTACAGATTACAGATAATGAAAATGGGGATTTTTTTTTTTCAACCACTTGATGAATTTAGTAATATTTTCTGCTATCGGGCAATGGATTTCGCAGTCTTCTGAAGTAATTTGCTGTTTTTTCCAATTTTTTGACGAAATTTATCGTATCTTCACGATTTTTGGACAAAATTTATTGTTTTTCCGCGTTTTGAATCTAAATTTGCTTTTTTTTTTTTTTGGACGGAATTTGCAGTTTTTTTTTTGCAATTTTTTGAGAACCACCTTTTTTCTGCGATCTTTTGACGAAATCTGCCGTTTTTTCGTGATATTTTGATGAAATTAGCTTTTTTTTTTTTCCAATTAATGACATGGATTACACCGTTTTTTCGAGATTTTTTGACGAAATCTGACGTTTTTTCGCGATTTTTTGACGAAATCTACCATTTTTTCGCGATTTTTTTGATGAAATATTTCGTTTTGTCGTGATTTTTTTTAAACACCAAATCTACCGTTTTTTCGCGATTTTTTGACGAAATCAGCCGTTTTTCGCGATCTTTTGACGAAATATGCTGATTTTTCGTGATCTTTTGACGAGATCTGCCGTTTTTTCCGCGATCTTTTGATGAAATTAGCTTTTTTTTGCAATTATTGACAAGGATTACCATTTTTTCGAGATTTTTTGACGAAATCTGCCATTTTTTCGCGATTTTTTCGATGAAATATTTCGTTTTTTTCGTGATTTTTGTAACCAAATCTACCGTTTTTTCGCGATTTTTTTTTACGAAATCAGCCGTTTTTCGCGATCTTTTGAAGAAATATGCCGATTTTTCGTGATCTTTTGACGAGAGCTGCCGATTTTCCGCGATCTTTTGATGAAATTAGCTTTTTCTTTTGCAATTATTGACAAGGATTACACCGTTTTTTCGAGATTTTTTGACGAAATCTGCCATTTTTTCGCGATTTTTTTTATGAAATATTTCGTTTTTTCGTTATTTTTTTTTTTACCAAATCTACCGTTTTTTTCGGCGAAATCAGCTGTTTTTTGCGATCTTTTGACAAAATATGCCAATTTTTCATGATCTTTTGATGAGATCTGCCATTTTTCCGCGATCTTTTGACGAAATTAGCTTTTTTTCCCTCCCAATTATTGATAAAGATTACCGTTTTTTCGAGATTTTTTGACGAAATCTGCCGTTTTTTCGGGATTCTTTGACGAAATACTCTGTTCGCGTTTTTTTTTAAACCAAATCTGCGTTTTTTCGCGATTTTTTAACGAATTCTGCCGTTTTTCGCGATCTTATGGCGAAATATACCGATATTTCGTGATTATTTGACGAAATTGGCCGATTTTCGCGATTTTTTTTGACGAAATCTGCCGTTTTTTCGCGATCTTTTGACGAAATCTGACGTTTTTACGCGATTTTATGACGAAATCTGCCGTTTTTTCGCAATATTTTGACGAAATCTACCTTTTCCTTCGCGATATTTTGATGAAATTTGTCGTATTTTCATCATTTCTCGATGAAATTTACTTTCATTCCGCGATTTTTTACCGATATTTGTCGAAATTTTTTTTATTAAATTCGCGTTTTTCCGCGATCCTTTGACGAAATTAGCAATTGTTCAAAGCAGTCATCATTTAGCAATTGGCAAAATTGGTTATTTTCGGTGACCTTTTGCCAAAATTTGCGATATATTTTATGTCCTAATTTTTGGGATTTATGACCGACTTTTTTTTAAATTTTCCGAAATGATTGATCGCCAAAATGGCGATCAGGTGCATAACATAAAGTCGCCAATTTTTTACATTTAGTCGCCCTGTGGCCGGTGGCGACCGCGAATTTTAACCTTTAGCGGACACCTCTATTTAACGGACAGTTTTCCAATCCCCACTCCCAAAACCTTAATTTTTATATGTTTAACCTCTGAATAACGGACATTCCGAATAGCGGACACTAATTTGGACGATGAAGGCTGAGAATTTTATTTTTAATGTGAAACAAAAGTGAAAAAGAAGTAAAAAATCTCTAAATTTATCGGGGCAATGTGTCATAATTTTTCTGACCACTGATAAATTTAGGGTTAGGCTTGAGAAAATCTCCTTCCCGTGGCCTGTATTGAATTCAAGGGGTGAGTTGGGAGAAAATGTCCCTTACAGAGCATTGGTATGCCTCCTCCCTCATCGAAAATTTAAGATTTTATCCTTTTAAGAAACGGTAAAATATAATGAGCAGATATACAATTTTTTGATAAGAAAAGAAAAAAAGGATGATTCAAAAGTATTAAAACTACAACCTTGACTAGAACTTGATACTGAAAAGTAAGTTACATGTAATTGCAAGCAAAAGCAAAGGTGTGCACAATTTCGTTTCAGTTTTTTGCTTATAAAATTTAATTTCTGATTAATTATATAATAGACGGTGTACATTTTTACGGTCATATATTTAGGACATATATGAGTCAAATAAGGAAGCATATGCATTTCTTATCAATTTTTGAATCGCCGAGGTTTTCTCAATAGCGGACACCTCCGAATAGCGGACAGTTTCAGCGCTCCCGAGCTGTCCGTTATTTAGAGGTTTTACTGTATATGCTATAATTAGTGCATAACGATTATTATAAATATGTTTAATTAGCTATAACCTTAATAGCCATAGTCTATAATTAAATTGTCGTACTTTTCATGTTTTATACTAAAGTGCTTAGGGTTATTCTTAATTTTACTTTTCATTTCTAGGGCTATTTATTCCCTTTTTTTCGCTATGTAAAAGCTCTTTTATAAAATAGAATGCAGTTTCTTTCTCATATTTACCTCTTGTTTGTAATTGTCAAAAGTTATTGATAACGAATTTTTTTTTCTGGCATTTATGAATTTTTGGTTTTAAAAATGGCAAGAAAGCTTAAAAAATGCTACTTTATTCCCAACTAACAATGAGAATTCTATTTCCTATTTTATTCAAATTTTTAAAACAATAATTTTATCTTTAAAAAGTTATTTGAATGCCCCTGGATAAAAAACTAAAAAAACTTGTCTTGATTTTTTTTTTTTTTTTTAATTTAAATGAAGATATGTTCTTTTGTAAACGTACGAAAGGACATATATACCAAGTCATGAATAGCTTCATTGCCATTGGAAAGTATTAGAAGATATTTTGAAAGAATAACATTTTTGCTTTTGTGTATATTTTTTTATTAGCTTTCTAAAAAAAGTTCTTGAACTTTATTATGAAAAATTCTGTCGCTACTTCTTGAGTTTTGCTTTATTGATGGCCTTTGTTATTTTCTGAATAATGTGAAAAGCATTATTTTTGTGTCATTTTGTTGCGTGAGCATTTGCAATTATCTTGTTGTTCCAGCTATCGCGGAGCTTTTCTCAATCAGGTTATCTGCTTTAACCGCAGTAAATCATGTTATCCAAACGTAAATACTACTAGGAAGGCGTGTAATAGATGTTTTTGTACTTAAATGTCGATATATGTTTTCCCACCAAGCTGAGTTTTAATAGCTTTGTATCACTATGCGGTTTTTTTTTTTAATCTTTCTTCTTTTTTGTGTAATATGAACAAAAGTAAAATTTATCTTTTTTGTAAGCATTGTAAGCTTTGTTGCATTGCAATTAATACATTTGAATATGCTATTAATTGTCTTTTGAAATAGATAACCACAAAAGCATGAAAATAGTGTGCATTTACTTCCAACTGTTACATTTCAATAGAAAAAATGTATCTAAAACTTTCTGAGTAAATACATGCAGTACAGATTAACTCAATCCGCATAGCTTAGGACAAAAGGTGTGCAAAATTTAAAATTTTGCAAATTTTTTTTCTCCCCCCTCTTTTTTTTTAACCTTTTTAAAACATTAAATCGAATGTAATAATGCATTCGGAATTATAATGAAAACAATAAACTCTCTGTAAAGCGGACTCTGTATAAGACGGAAATCTGTCTGACTCGAAAAGATTTTCAAATCCCTACGAATCCATACACATAGAGTAAAATTTGTCTTAATTGGAATATTGCCTAATGCCGACTACGGAAAAATTTATCGGTCCTAATCTGTTCCGCTTTGTACTTAAAATAAAGTAAAAATTTAAAGTAATAATGTAAAATAATAAAAACGAAGTAATTAAAATAAAATATTAAAAGTAACGGACTAATAAATTATTAATGGGATTTTTTTTCCTGACCTATTCGATGAAACATGTCTCAAAAAAAGTACACTAATAATTTACATAAAAAATGCAAAATAACGAAGTTGATATGTTTAGCCAGACTTATTAACGAAAAAGTTTGATTAATTAATAAATGTATTCGTGAAAAAGATTGCAATTGCTAATAATATTAGTGCCAACTTTAATTTTTCGAAAATAAATCTATAATTCCGTTAGGAGAAAGATGGATTTCAGTCATATTTAAGAGAATTGATATTAAAGTGAATATATATATATATAAAATGATTTTTTTTCCTTACTTTCATAATTGTAAGTTTTATTGTTTATATCTTCAGTGAGTGATGCGTGGATTTTAGGCGTTTATGTATTTTAAAGTCGCGGATTTGAAGGAGTTTAGTATATATATGTTTTTATGCAATGAACTTAAATTTTTTGTATTATGAAGGATAGAATCTAAAAGTAACAATAATTTGAAATTCGTAAAATCATCACTAAAATTTTCACAAATGTAAAAAAAAAAAAAACTTCACAATTTTACAAAAACAGGACCTTGTTAGACCTTCTAGACAGATCCCTATTATTGTGTAAAAAAAAAAAAAAAAAAAAAAAAAAAGGGGGGGGGGTGAAATTTATTGGTCAAATGTTACGTACATTTAATATGACGTCAGCGTTATTCAGGCACATGTTTTTTGCCTTATAATATAGACAGGATAGGTATCCCGTGATGGTGATTTACTCTCAGCTGAAGAAAATAAGAACTTCCGAAGAAAATTTAGATCATTCATTTAGATTAAAATTAGGATTCCAGTGGCACAAAGTTATCTATCTTTCTAAAATGGAACCGAATGTTCTGCTTTCATGTTATTTCTTCCCAAAGCTTGTTTTCAAATGAAAAAACACAACAGCTGCATTATCAGCATTTTGTGATGACATTTTTGCGATTTTTTTCCCCTCCTACCGGAACAATGGGAAAATGGAGCTTACACAATGCCATCTAGCATTTTGGTCCTCCGAATCCATTAGCGACATTTCCCTGACAATGAATTTGAAGTGTGTTTTTACGCCTTCTCCCCACCACAAATTACAAATTGTAAGTTACACTCGAGTTTTTTATTTCACTGATTTGTCGCTTACCCTGTGTTAAGCCTCTGTGTTACCACTCTCGTAGAACAAAAGCTCTCTTATTTGCAAGATCTCTGTGTTATGACTGTATTGAGCTGAGGCGATGTTTCCGTGTTCGTTATTTTTCTTTCTCTGGGGGCTCTTTTTATATATTTTTTTAAGTACTAGTTTGCTCATCTGTTGCTGTTGCCGTACTCCCTCTCTGTTGCTTATTGCTTATACGACGTGTTCGCGAAATCCCATATTAGCCTATGGGAAAACTTATTAAATATAATTAACCTATTATAAAATACCGTTTTCACCATCAGAAAGTAAACGTCAAATGCCAATAATGTACGTTTTTAAAAACTTTACGTAAATATGTATCTTTAAGAAGATAAAATTTAATCAAATAAAAAATTCAAAGTTTATAGGGATTTTTTATGTACTTAAAATTTACGAAGGCCGTTTTTAAAAACGCATTTCATCGGCATCTAACGTTTTCTTTCTGATGTTAAAAACAGTGTTTTAATAATTATTAGGTAACTAGAAGATATCCCGTCAAAATGACGTGTTTCCATTTTTAAAAGGATGATAAAACATTACAACAACTTTGGTCAATCATAGCCACTTTAGGCTTAAACAATTTTGAAAAATACAAAGATTGAACATAAAAAAAAAAACAAAAAAAAAAAAAAATCAATAGAAATCTGCATTTAAAATTATAACAAAACTATCTGGTGGATGGGGAGGGATTGTAATGAACAAATGGTAAATGCATAAATTTTAAAAGAATAAAGTAAGGTAAAATATCAATTATAAAAGAATACATTGTGAAACTACAGTCAAAAAATATTTTAAAATACTGAGAGAAAATAATAAAAATATCCAAAATGTATAAAAATTTTTCTTATTTTGGCCATTTCCAGACGAATATGAGAAAGTAGCCAAATTATTAATTGAATGGGTAAAATAATGGCATAGAATATGCAGCTAATGAATTTCACTCACAAAATTACAGTAATTATTTCACAAAAAACATGCAAATCAACATGCATTAATAATGCAAAACATGCACTAATAATGCTATTTTAAAACATTAGTTAATACTTAAAAGAAAATACTTTATAAGATCGAAAACAAATGTCAACAATAAAGAGTAAACAATCGTGATTCGTTATGTGACAATGAAGTCATTCACGGCTGTAAAAAATAAATAAATAAATAAAGCAACACGAATATAAAAATTCTAACAATATTGTATTTAATACGCACCTTCGCTTTTCTTAAATAAAAAGTTTTAATTAAACACTGTTAAAAATTTGACTGTTTTGCTGCATCGTCATTACACAGCTTTTATAGAAAATTATTACTTTACCGTATTACACTGTTAAAAATTTGACCCATTTGTTACAGCGTCACTCCACAGCTTTTATAGAATGACCTATGAGAATGCTCCATATCACAGTAAAGTAACCGCTTTATATAAAAGCAGTGGAGTGATGCTGCAGCAAATGAGTCAAATTTTTACCAGTTGCTGCAGCATCACTCCAACGCTTTTATAGAAAACGGTTACTTACAGTGTATTCTATAAAAGCTGGGGAGTGATGATGCGGCAAAAGGGTCAAATTTTTAACTGTGTAGTGCTAAAAATTTGACCCATTTACTTCAGCGTCACTCCACAGCTTTTATAGAATGTCTCTTTTATGACCAATGAGAATGCTCCACAACACAGCAAAATAATCGGTTTTTATAAAAGCGGTGGAGTGATGCTGCAGCAAATGAGTCAAATTTTTAACAGTGTGAATATTGTGTTTGAAATAGGGAAAAGATTTCAAAGCACAGTAAAATGTAGTGACGTCATTTACAGCTCAAACTGTAAATCTGACAAATGAGAAAGCTCCATTACGACTCTGGAACGTTTGCATTGGACAAAAAATTGATAGCCTTTAAAATCGGAGATAACTTTTCACAATAGAATTTGTCATTGGTCACAATAAGTGTTTTTTCTCGTGGATGGGTTGACCCCGGAATCGTTGTACACGGAGGGATTTTATATATATAATGAGTCATCGTGCTTCAAAGTTCTCCCCTAGGCTAACATGAGATTTCACGGTAGCGGAGCTGAAGTCTATTCCCTTTGCATTTTTTAAAGGTACAATGAGCATCCACAGAAGGCAATCTTTGTGAATATTGTGTCAGAAATTCTCATTTAATATAAATTTGAAAAAATACAAACTTAAAGAACAATGTAGAATTCAAATAACTAAAAGTGTGTATTACATATTAAAGTATAAATTTATATCAGCATTTTCCTGTAGGAGAATTGAAAAACTCTTTCTTTTTCCAGGTTCTGTCCCGAAAAGGGGTCGAATTTCTTTTCCTGTGCCACTGTCCACTCCCCTGAACCTTAAGTAATGTTTTAACTCGTAAATGTAAAAATAAACAAATAAATAAATAGAACTAAGAATTGACTTGAGCTGCATGGGGCAGATCTCTTTTGACGAAAATCTAATCGTTTCCTTGGGAAGAATAAATTTTCAAATCAGAATCAGAAGAAAGGAAAATTTATTTCAATAAATTTTTTAATCCAGACCCCTTTTGACGCCCCCACCTGTACCCTGTCAGAGTAAATCATAAACTACAAATTACTCTCAAGTTTTATTATTATTGTTATTTTACTAATTTCTCTCTTCCCTTTCTACACAGAGAACAAAGATCTTTTATTTCTGCGATCTCCGTGTTATGACTGTATTGCGCGGAGGCGATCTTTCTTGTTCTTTATTTTCCATCCAGTTGGGGGCCCTTTTTAAGTCGTTTGCTCATCTGCTGAAGTTGCCATCCTCCCTCGCAGTTGCTGGCAAGACGTTCTTCCTGTGATAAATGACCCCCTCCCCCCCCTTTTTTTTCTTCTTAAAAGAAAATTAACAGCTGATAAACGTGATCTGTTTTTCATATCCTGTTTCGAGTTCCTTTTACTGTGTTTGTGCGACTTCAGCGCTGTTAATTTTTGTTTTCAATTCCTGAAAGGAGTGCTTGGAATATAAAAGGTTGATAAATTTCATTTTTTCCGTACTTATTTAATTTAGTTTAACCGTTTGAGGGGTTGTGGGAAGTATTGTATCTCATTTACGATTAATGAATATTTCCATTCCACAAGAAAAAAAAATTAACTTTACTTTTAAAACTTTACTAATTTTGGTGAAAAAAAGACGAAAAATTGCAATAATTGTTTTTAAAGATTCCTCTGTGAATTCGACATTATAGAAACACAATTACTTGCTTCTGAAAGGTTATCGATTTATTTATAAACATGTAATTGTATATTTTCACGTACTTGATAAAATTGGAATTTTCATTAAAAAATTTTTGTGCCAATACCCCTTTAAGGGGTTCCCGGGGCAAATGCCCAGCATGCCCCTGCATTAGTCAAGCTGTGGGTATGGTTGGCGGTCACTAATATCACTACTCAGTTAACCCTTTCCGGGTTAACAGTTTTCCGGGCAAATTTTGTTAGTAAAATGAAAAATTATCGAGTGTCACCGGAATTTACAAACGACTTTTTTAGAAATTAAGAATCTCCTAATTTAAGCTTTTATTATAAAAGCACATTTTTAAAAAAATATTATTGATGCCGTTTGGAATTAAAATTAGGTATCCCGGACTGGGCACAGTGTACCGGAAAGGGTTAATATATTAAGCTTCTAGTGTTATAGCATTGCATACATTAGTTGTTTCATATTTTTATGTTTTTCTAATGTCTCTTGCTTTTCTTAGCAAAATGTTCTTTTCTTAGCATTTTACGCAGATTCTGATCTTACATTATAACCTTGGTCCTCTTCCTTCCTTTTTATTTTTAAAAATAAATTTTGCGCCAGTTTTATAAATTGGATTCATAATTTGTTGAACGAGATACTTTGTTTCTTATTCAAAACGGCAGAAATATCTTAGGGTCTTTATATTACGAAAAAATGAAAAAAAAAAAAAAAAAAAAAAAAAAAAATCTGAACAGAGGCATACGTTTCTGTGTATTTTCTTTCTCCATGACAGACTCGGCTGCAACTCTGATAAAAAAATTCATTAATATACTGGAATCAGTGCAGAAAAGACGATACAGTGGTAACAAAATATTTCGTGTTTCAAGTTTTCAGATCGAGAATTCTCTTAAGTGAGCGAGAATCAATAGGTTTATAGAAAATATTAATATTCATGAATCTATACGCAGTAATCCGAAAACGTATAGCATACTGATGCTCGGTGAGATTTTTAAGGACAGTTGGTAGTGGAATTCGTGAAAAAAGGCTTTTATATATTTTTTAATATTTAAATTATTTTATTATCCCTCCTTTGAAATGGCGCAATACTTTTGTTTCTATGACGATAAAAAGTTAAGAAGAAGCTTGTTTACATCATACATAAACATTACATACATAAATTTTAACCATTTCAGGCGTAAGATATTTTTATTAGCTAGCTGTTGAAATAATTGTACGACACCAGTATTTACAAGAAAATTTATTTACATAAACATGTAAGTGTATATTTTCCCATACTTGATACAAGTGAAAATTTCATTAAAAATTTTGGTGCCAATACTCTTTTAAGGGGTGCCTAGGGCGGATGCCCCGCATGCCCTTGCTTGAGTCAGACTCTGGGTATGGTTGGCACTTGGCAAACACTACTATCACTACCCTTTTAATATATTAAGGTTGTAGTGCTACACCATAGTTGTTTCATAATTTCTCATGTCTCTTATTTTTCTTAGCAAAATGTTCTTTTATTAGTATTTTATGCAGACTCTAACCTTGATCCTCTTCCTTTCTTTTTATTTTTAAAGTAAAATTGTTAGTCAGTTTTATAAATTGAATTCATAATTTGTTAAACGAGATACTTTGTTTCATATTCAAAACGTCAAAAATATCTTAGGGTCTTTATGTTACGAAAAAAAGAAAAAAAAGATGTGAACAAAGGCATACGTTTCTGTGTATTTTCTTTCTCCATGACAGACTCTGCTGCAACTCTGGTAAAAAATTCATTAATATACTGGAATCAGTGCTAATAAGGCCAAAAGGACGATGCAATGGTAACAAAATATTTCGTGTTTCAAGTTTTCAAATCGAGAATTCTCTTAAGTGCTCGAGAATCAATAGGTTTATAGAATATATTAATATTCATGAATCTATACGCAGTAATCCGAAAACGCATAGAATACTGATGTTTTTAAGGATGAGATTTTTAAGGACAGTTGGAAGTCGAATTCGTGAAAAAAGGCTTTTATATAATTTTTAATACTTTGATTCTTTTATTACTCCTTTCGAATGGCATATTATTTTTTGTTTCTATGACGATAAGAAATTGAGAAGTTTGTTTACATCATACATAAACATTACATACATACCTAAACTTTAACATTTCACTGCACCATGTGCAACATCTAGCACATAATTATAAACACGATAATTTTCATTAAAGACCATGGATTCGGCCAATAGGATCGCTGCAACTGAACAAGAACAATCTAAAGAATGCAATAACACTTATTTTCACTTATGGAACAGATGTAATACTCGCCCGGAGTCCGCCATGTTCTTTCTTGATAGTCACTTAAGACCACTTTGTACTTAATTTTTGAGCAATTCATAAATTAAACATAAATAACAAAAAAAAATTTTAAACTGAAAATCAGTACTCTAAACATTATTTGTAAAAGAGGGAGAAAAAAAAAATAAAAATAAAAATAAAATAAAAAGAGGAAGGTAGAGGAGGAATTCATAATTAGCAAACGGCAAATACATAAATTTTAAAACACTTAAATAAGGAAAATATTCATTTTTAAAATGTATATTCCGAAATTACAGTGAAAAAAATGCTTCCGAGATTATACATTTAAAAAGGCTGCATTTGACAAAAAAGTAGAATTTGTTCTTCAGAACGAGGGAAAAAAAGTTCGATCAATCTAATAAGGCAAAATTTATTTTTTTATTTTCTTTGAATACTTAAAAATATCAATGTAAAGAAAATTGCAGAGTGTTAAGCAGATAAAATTAATTGAATCCATTTAATTGCAAAATATAGCAATACAATATTTAAAAACCCTAATTGTGTATATAGCGTACACGCCATAAAACATCAGATTTCATCTGAAATTTTGAAATTTAATTTTTTGTACTATTTTTCCCATTTTTAAACTGATATATGGATTTCAAATATATATATATATATATTTTTTCATAAAAAAAGAAAAGAAAAAGAAAAGAAAAATCGTGCAGTGAAAGGTTAACCCTTTGAATGGCAAGGTACTTGTATTCGTATACTGTTGAAATAATTAACTGACACCAGTATTTACAAGAAAATTTATTTATAAAGAAGGCAATGTGACTATTAGGGATTAAAATTTGCTGATGCCACACTGCCCTTCAAGAAGTTAATCTGATTTTTCCGAAAATGTCGCTTTTTGAACATCGATGCACTTTTATATAGAAACTACTTCATATCATTGTTTGTATTGTTTGCAATCTTGCCAGAATATTTCACACATATCCATCATCAATCTAACCTGAACTTTATAAAAGTTTTATAATAATGTTATAATTAAAGTTTTTTGTTATTTCCAGATTAAACAAATCGATACATAAATAAATAAATCTAATATTTGTTTATTAAGTTGACTTCACTTAATTAGGAATTATTCATATTTATGTACTATATGAAAAATTCAAGTAAACTGCGTTTAAGAGTTATAAGTTACTGTCTGTTAAAACTTCAGAATTCTACGATGTAAGTTTTTAACTCTGTTCAATATTATTGATAAAGTATATTGATTCGTTTTCTCTGTCTGCTACAGGGTTGGCAAGTTTTTGACAGTGTGACGGTTTTATCCGGATTTAACCATGGTTTTAACCGTCATGTCAAAAACCCCTTTTTGACATAGTTTTTGACAGTAAGTGTCAAAAACCTAAAATTGAGTCCAAAAACTGTTTAATATTATTTTTAGAACAACATTAAATTTACAATTTTTCATAATTTTTAGTTTTAGACACTTGAATAAATTTTTTGACAGTTTTAATACAAGTTGCTTAGAAAATAGAAATTAACTGTAAGCTATAAATATAGAATAAAGAATAATCAGAAGTATTGTTAGTTGTTACATTAAAATTATAAACTAATGAAACTACTAAATACTTTAATTAAAAATGAAAGTACATGATGAAAATACTTATAATTTAACGCATAAAATTACAGTATAAATAATACACATATTTTTATATTTATTTTATTTTAATGGTTATCCCATTCTAAATCTTTTTTTCCACGAAGCATGCGGTAGCAAAACACTAGTTTTGATGCCTTCTGTACTTCAAGTTTGTTTCGTAATTTGGAGTGGAAAAATCCAAAATTTGAAAATATTCGCGCAATTGAGGCTGAGCTGCATGGACTGGAATGCAAACGCACCATGAGCAGTATGAATTCACTTGGTATATTGTTTTTCTTCAAGCCTTTCCACCATACTGCTGCTGGAACATCTTGAGCTAAGAAACTTTTAGGGTATGGTGGAGATTCAGCCTCAAAAGCAATGATAAATCCGAGAAAATCTGAGTTTCTTTCAAGCAGCCATGTCCGAGCTGCTTCCCTCTGTTCATCGTTTAGCACCTTTGTATGCTGGATGCGTCATGTATGCCAGATAATGAAAAGGTTGTAGATAGGATTCCATACGCTCCATAATTATATCATAGTGTGAAGCCAAATTTGGAGGGGGAAAAAAGGAGGGGTTGGTGGGTTATTTTATAATGCATAAAAGAAAAATTTAACATGAACAAATTGTTCTAAAGAATTAAACTGAAACTGACATAGTAAAATGAAGATATATATGGGTAACTGAAAATAAAACGCCTTCTTTTAACATATTGATTTAAAGAACATTTAATTATATTGATTTCATATTATAATTAATTTAATTACTCTTAGAATTAAATTATATTTATGTCATATTATACTTAATTTAATTACTCTTTGTGCTGCAATTGTGGTTTTCATCTATGTATGAAAACAAACATTTAGAATCAATAAAAATAGAAGGAACTTATAATCAGTCATTGAATAGCAATCACTTTAGATTTACACACGCTTTTTTTTTTTTTTTTTTTTTTTTTTTTTTTTTTTTTTTTTAAGCATAAATTAGACTTAAAAATTTTGCATCAAACTGAACACTTAATAGTAATAAAGATACAAACATAAATAGTACTTTAAAAATGAACAGTAGCTTCAATGTTTTTAGCTATTTTCCTATGCATGACAGTTGACACAGGGATGCCGCGGACGCGCTATAGCGCGTAAAATACGCAAAAAATCGGCGACGGGACGCAAAAAAATGGAGCTTACGCGTCCCGCGGGACGCGTAATTTTCATCAAAAATTCGCAAAAAAGAAAAATTTCGTTTCAAAATCGCGAAATAACGAATAAATTTCGGCAAAAAATTCGCGAGGAAAATGAATAATTTTGTTACAAAATCCCGAAAAAAAGGTAGATTTCCTCAAAAAATCGTGAAAAAACGACAAATTTCGTCCAAAAATCATGATAAAACGGCAAATTTTGTCAAAAGATTCGCGAAAAACGGCAATTTCCATCCAAAAATTGTGATAAAACAGCAAATTTCTTCAAATGATAGCAAAAAACCGTCAAATATCGTCAAAAGATCGCAAAAAACCGGTACATTTCGTCAAAAGATCGCGAAAAAAGGGACATTTTGTCAAAAATACGCAAAAAAAGGCAAATTTCATTTTAAAAAACGCGAAATAACAAATAATTTTCGGCAAATTCCGTCAAATAATTCGCGAGAAAAGTGACATTTTGTTACAAAATTCCGAAAAAAGGCAGATTTCCTCAAAAAATCTCGAAAAAACGACAAATTTCGTCCAAAAATCGTGATAAAACGGCAAATTTTGTCAAAAGATTCGCGAAAAACGGCAATTTCTATCAAAAAATCGTGATAAAACGGCAAATTTCTTCAAATGATAGCAAAAAAAGGCACATTTCATCAAAAGATCGCGAAAATACCGGCACATTTCGTCAAAAGATCGCAAAAAAGACAAATTTCTTTAAAAATCACGAAATAACAAATAATTTCCGACGAATTTCGTGAACAGATTGGCAAAAAATGGCTAATTTTGTCACAAAATCCTGAACAAAAAAAGACAGATTTCCTCAAAAAATCGCGAAAAAACGACAAATTTCATGCGAAAATCGCGATAAAACGACAAATTTTGTCAATAAATTCGCGAAAAAACAGCAATTTTCATCAAAAAATCGTGATAAAACGGCACATTTCGTCAAAAGATCACGAAAAAACAACAAATTTCGGGAAAAAATCGCATTATAACACAATTTTCGTTAAAGGAGCATGAAAAAAAAGTTAAAGACAGGATAGAATTTTTCTGATCCAAAAACTAACAGAAACCCTGCTTCCAAATAGTTTTTGCTGCTCCAAAAACAGATTTTCCTGCTTCTCAAATGCTTTGATTGTTCTGATTATTTTCAAAAGTATTCTTTCTTCATTAAAAATACCTTTTTCAATAAATCAGTTTTACCCTTTTTTTTAAAGAAATGTAAACAATAGTGATACTTGTTATCTTCTACACTCAAATAAGCATTATTTTATAATTTAATTTGTATCTTGCACATTTATTTTTTAAAAAAATAAAGAAAATTTCTCTTAATAGTTTAAAAAAAATAATATTGGCTTTAATTATTTTTACATTATTATTAAAACAATAATTATTGCATTTAATTTTTCTTTTGCAAATGAACATGTTCAATTTTTGCGTCTAAAATAGGACTCATTATTAGTGGGGACCCGCTTTTGTGAAAAAGGGACCCAGAATTTTAGAAGTCCTGGGTCCCCGGGACCCAGGATTTTCCAAGTCCAGCGGCATCACTGTGACATATAATTTAAATTGTGATACATAATTTTATTACAACTCATAGTATAACTAAATAAAAATTATTTACATAATATATAAATTATTTTTAACCAGTTTTTAGCTTTATTTAATATAAAATAACACTAATTATTGATTTTAAAAAATGCGTATAAGGTTTTTGACACTTTTTGACAGATTTTGATGCTTTTTGACACTTTCAAAAAGCATTATCTTTTTTTTAAAGTTAATTGTTTATGTATGAAATAGACATTTTTTCGTTATGTTTAATGCAAGCACACTCAATTGAACTCATTAAATAACTTTCCTTTTACGTGATAAATCAAAAATATTTCATCACTAAATAAAATTTGTTCATTTTTATGAATGAAACAAATTTAATAACAGAAAATGCAGGACTGGAGATGGACATTGCCAGTTTGCCCCCTCCCTCCTCCCTTCTCCATTAAACTCAAAATATCATGTCAAAATAAATTAATCGAATATGAGTTTTCATGCATGGTGCATAGGTCTTAAAAAATAAATCGATGCAATGATTTGACAGTAAATTTTAGATTGAATAGAAATAATAAAGAATTAATGCATAAATTTTTGAAAAATGCCAAAATTTTAATTCACATGTAATTTCTTCATTTTATATTTTCTGAGAGGCATCCCGGATAAAATAAATTAGCATACATAAATATAACACGATTATAAAGTTCTCTATACAGGAATCTATTTAATTTTTTTTTATTATTATTTATTTTTTTTAGGGTCCCATTTTTGTGAAAAAATTATCATATAAAAGTTTCTATTTTAGAAGTTATCAAATTTTATGTTTAGTACAAAGATAGTTTCATTGATTTAATATATGCTATAATATTTTAAACTGAAAAAAAAATTACAAAAGAAACATTTTTTAAAACCAAATTTTGGAAGTTTATGAATTTTAATTTTAAGGGAATTTTATGAAATGCAATTTTGCAAAGGGACTACAAAAGGACCCAAATTTAGCTTGGATTGATCCCTGCTATATCAATTTATTAAAACAAAACCGATTTGAAATGTTTAACAAGAACCTAAATGTGATGCTAATTTTAATTTCACAAAATCACAGCCAGAGTTTTCACAATTTTATATAAATAAATAAAAATAATCCTGTCAGAAAAGTTTAGACAAAACCTTGACTTGATGATGCATCATAAACCTAGTAGCAGAAAATGCAAGATAGTATATAATTATATGATTTTAAAATATTAAATCTTAAATTACAAAAATCGTTTTATTTCATTTCTTATATTAGATTGTCATCTGTACCACCATTAATGCCAGCTGAAGTGCAAAGTCTTCCGCCAGTTCTACATTCTAATCCAATTAAACCAGACTCTAAGAAAAGCAAAAGTAGTTATTCTGAGAAGGAAAGCAGCCGCCACTATAGGGAAGAATAGAAATATGTGCAGGTGACGGTGCCCAGGCAGGGTTCGAACCGGAGATCCCACGGTCAGTAAGCGAGCGTCTTATCCGCCGAGCAAAAGGGTACCTCAGTCGCTTCCTGCGAGAAACTCGTTTTACTGACCGCGCAAGATGGTCGCCACAGTACTCCACCCCCAGTGAGAAGAACGTCGCGTTGACGTTGGACGAGCGATATGCACTCGTGTTGCGCTGGCGCGTGCCAGATGCGTTGTCGTTGTCGTGCTGCCGCCGATTGCACGTGTGACCCATCGATGATGCGCGGCGTGGCAGGCTTTGCTGCTGTGAGCGTTACACAGGCTTTGGTCGTGTGCTCTGAGCGTTACAGAGGCTTTCGTGCTGCGAGCGTTTCGCAGGCTTTGGATGCTGGGAGTGTTTTCAGTGCTGCCATCTGTTGGACTTGAGCGAAGGTGGTGAAGTGTGTTCGTTTGTCCGAGGTCACCAATGCAGGTGACGGTGCCCAGGCAGGGTTCGAACCGGAGATCCCACGGTCAGTAAGCGAGCGTCTTATCCGCCGAGCAAAAGGGTACCTCAGTCGCTTCCTGCGAGAAACTCGTTTTACTGACCGCGCAAGATGGTCGCCACATATGTAAAGAATGATGACAAAGCAACAGAAGATAGAGTCAAAAACCTCATTATTGATCCAAATGATCCTTGGGGTATGTGGTGCCTTGTTTGCACTAAATGGGCTCCACAACTTTCTAGTAAATATCTTTCAAATTTTGTGAAGGACTCCAAGAACTTTCAACCTCCTCGTCGTAAAAAGGAAAGTGTTGATATTCACTTTAAGAGTATAAGTCACTCAAAGTGTTTAGAAAAGGAAAAATCAACCTTCATTCCAACAAAAGAAGCAGTAATCTATAAAAAAGTAGTTACCATAGATGAAAAAACTCATAAAAAATGTCTTGTCTTATGAGAATTATATTTCATTTTGCAATAAATGACAGACCAGCAAGTGATTTTGCATCCGAATGTCAGTTGCAAAAATTGAATGGTGTTCATTTAGGAGACACCTATCAAAATCAATATTCATTTGCAACTTTATTAAAGTATGTTGCATTATACTTTAAAAACAAAACTGTGGATAGTATCAATTCTGCCAAATTCATATCCATATTGACTGATGGAAGTACAAAAAAAAAAAAAAAAAAAAAAAAAAAAAATTCTGAATATGAAGTTGTGAGGTATGTTCCAGAGGGGGAGAATAATAGCAGAATGTCATTTGTAGATCTCTGTGAAATTGAAAATGCAAATGCTGAGGGCTTGTCAAAAACCATAACTGATTGTCTTGATAAGTGTAAAATTAGTAAATGGCAGGATCGCCTAATATGCATGACAGTTGACGGAGCTTCAGTCAATATTGGTAAACATGGTGGATTGGTGAAGATCTTGCAGTCACCAATACACATTCATTGTTACAATCACTTGTTTGATTTATGTCTAAAAGATTCAATAAAAAATAATGCAACAGCTTCAAAAACAATGGCACTTTTAAGATCAATCAATAACTTTTATAGAACTAGTCCTAAACTTACCCGAGAGCTACATAGAGCTGCTGATGCACTTAACTCAAAAGTACTGTCTTTTAAAGCTATTTGAGAAACAAGGTGCGCTAATTCATTAAACAGTACAGTCATAGCTATTGCTGAAAATTATCAGTTTATTGTTCAGCACCTTACTAATGTTGTATCGCCCCATGCCTCAGGCTATACAGCTAGTGTTATAAGTTCAGCAAAATACAACTTAAAAAACCTGCTTCTCTATGATTTTGAGTGTTTCCTACATGCTTTTAGAGATTTTTTAGGAATTATTTCTAAAGCTTCATTGTATTTGGGAAAAGCTGATATAAATGTATGTGATGCAACAAATTGCATAAAAAAAATTAAAATTAAACTTAATTGACTTTGGAGAATCGGGTGAATTGGTAGAAAGCAACGGCCAGCATTTGCAAAATTTTCTTTTTGCAGTTGATGATTCCGAAATAGATCAGATAAAATTTAAAGATATTCTTTTGAATACAAAAAGTTCCCTGTTTTCTACAGCAACTAGAAACATAACATCTAGCATTTTACTAGATCAAAAAGACACTTTTATGGATTTTTGCGTAAGTGTAAGTGAAAAGATTTCAGATAGGTTTTTCGGTGATGAAGGACCAGGAAACAATGCTTGCACTCTCATGGCAGAAAAGTTAGACACTGCCATGTTTCCACCTACAGAATCAAAGTTTTGGGGAAAATGAGCTACTAAGAATTTGTGAACTGTTTCATTTTTCCAAAGAAAGAGCATTAGAAGAATGGAAATTGTTACGTAGCAGTATGTTCAAGAACTTCCAACCAACAATTTCATTGCCTAATTTACTAGAAAAGTTGGGTAGTGAAAACTTCAATAACTTCAAAATAATGAAAGAAGTTATTCAAGTTTTAATTACCATACCGCCGAGTAACGCTGAAGTGGAAAGAGTGTGGAGCAGTGTGAAAAACATAATAAATGACAGGTCCACATCTATGAAGAAAGAATGTTTGGAAAACAGATTAATTGTAAAAACTGCTAAGGTGGATTTAAATGATTTTAATTGTGAAAGTGTGATTGAATTGTGGTGGAATGATTCCATCAAAAGTAGAAGGCCCTGTTTTCAGGATTAAAGTATGTTAAAATATGACTTGCTTGTGTTTTTTATGCAGTCCGATTTTTCTTTCATTTCAGTTTTTGAAAAAAAAAAATTAAAGAAGTAAAGTAAGTATTTAAAAAATTTTTTAGTTTGAAAAAGTATTTAAGATAATATATTGTATAAATATATGTTTCTGAAGAATTTAATTTTTGACCATGCCTAATATTATACCTTTATGTGCATATATGCATTTTAACTACAGACAAGTTCTATGAATGTGCAATGACACGTAAGTGGCCACTGAATTAATCATGGCCAGTGGCCACTGGCCACTTCCAAAATTCCTGAATCTTGACCTTTATCTTAAATTATTTGACCATGTTGTCTTTATTGACTAGCATGCTCTTTGGCGCCAACTTATATGGACCCGTGGGGCCTGAGCCCACCCAAAAATTTTGAATTCATGCGTGCCCGATTTTCATTGTTCTATTTCGTTATTTATTTCATTATTATTTTATTATACATTTTTCTCCCTAGAACAAAATTTATTTTGCCAATGACCGCGCGTTTTAGTTCTCCGACTGACACGCATAAGTCAAAAATGACTGAAATGTAAATGTTTAACTTTCTGCTGTTTCACTTTGTAATCATGTTCATGATATGATAATAATACAATAAATATTACTATATTTATAAGGAAAAACCCCATGAGAATATGATTTAAAAAAAAAAATGCAACTAGTATTTTAAAACATGATAGCTTGACTTAAAAGTCTCATCTTTTACCACCCTTCCCTTCAAAGAAAAACAAACTGGTTGTACCATTTCACCAAAGTATCTTGAGCCCACCCAATACTTTTGAACCAACCCAATATTTTTCAAAAGTTGGTGCCACTGAGCATGTTATTCAGTGATGCTACATATTTTATAACTAAACAGAAGTTTATTTTAATTATGTAAAAATTAAAAAATCCTTTTCCAGCAAACAGTGTACAGTTGCTGTAAAGCAAGTTTTACAGGCATTTTAGAATAATGATGTCAACCGTGGTTTGGTGATGTTCTCGTAACTATTTTCTTGTCATGTTGAAAAAAGTTTCACGGTCTGTACCTGATGCATGATTTTTCTGACTTGTCCATTATTATTTTAATTTCAGACACTAAATGAAAGTGTATGTTTAATTACTTGCGTTACACCAAATGTGATAATATAAAATGAATTAAAGACGAAAGCAAATTACTTAGTACAAATAGAAAAATATATAAATGTAGAAAACTGTATTTCTATACATAAGTTCACAGTCGTATACGAAATTGTGCTTTTTTTAAAGATTTGTAATAAAAACAAATTCCAGCACATTTGTTTCGGCAATTTCGAAAAATATGATTACAACAAAATAATAAATTACATAAAATCCTTTATTCCTGAATAATAATAATGATAAATTTGTTTAATAGTTTTATAGGAAGTGCCGAAAAAAAAATCAATTATTGATATTTAGGAGGATTGTTATAATTATTTTCATAAACATTTTCATAACATTTCGGAAGATAATGAAATACTTACAGCGTTGCTCGATACAATGTTTCAATGCATTGCTATATTGATTCCGTAGGTTTTTAGTACATTTATTGATTGCAAATTTCCCAAAATAGATATTTCTTAGAATAGCAAGCAAATGCTACAAAGCTTTAAAATTCGTCACAGAAATGGTGGAGGCAAAAATAAATAAAATAATATAAAAAAATTTGTTTTTTTGTGATTCAGAAAAAAAAAAAAAAAAGGGGGGGGGATGTTTTTCTTCTCAAAATTTTCAAGTTAAAATTTTATTGCTACTTTTTTACTCATTCAGTCGGAAGTAATGCGTCAAATATTGAATAATCAATTGAATCTCGATTTCGCTATTTTTTGACACGTTTGCGATAAATTTCACATCGACACGTGCTAACAATATCAGATATTCAGGATTCCAAGATTTCTTGAGATTTTAGTATTAACTCTAGAAAAAAAGAGCCGCTAAGCGGGAATTTTTCGAAGAGGAAATATACTATTCTAAAAAAAAAAGGATACTTTTTATTTTAAAATTTTTAAGGGAACATTATTCTAAAATAGGGTAAAATTTTCAAAAAAGGAACACTATTGGCACACTATAAAAATGGCACACTTGTACTTTGTTCACCAAAAATATTTTGAACTAATTTGTTTAGAGTCCCTTAGAATTAGTGATATTTTCCCAGGATCAATTGAGATGTATAGAGATCAGTTGAGAATATGAGATATTCTTACTAAAGATTCCAAGATTTCGTGAGATTCTAGTATTAAGGTCCCTGTCCTCGCTCAAGGAAACGCTCGCGAGCCAATGCTATTCCTATGGTGAAGTATTTTTCTAATAACTCTTTCGCATTTTGACATTTTTGAATATTTTTTTTTGCATTGGATAGCTGAGGCGCATGTCAACAGCGCACATTTTTTACTTTTTCGATTTTGGTTACAGATATTTTTTTACAAAGTTAGTTTTACTTTCAAAACCGGTTTTGAAACTGAAAATGCTTTTAAAAAAATGTTTGCAATCAAAATCGAAAAAGTAAAAAAAGGTGCGCTGTCGGCATGCACCTCAGTTATCCAATGCAAAGAAAAAAAAAAAAAAAATTCAAAAATGTCAAAATGCGAAAGAGTTATTAGAAAAATGCTTCCCCATATTAATAGTATCGATCATTCTAAATGATCTCATCGATCATTCTAAAAAAAAAAAAAAAAAGGCCACCAGGCGAGAACTTTTCGAAGAGAATATATACTATTCTCAAAAAAGAATATTTTTTATTTAAAAATTTTTTAAAGGAATATTATTCTAAAAAAAGGTTTTTTTTTTTTTTTTTTTTTTTTTTTTTAATGGGACACTTGTACTTTGTTCACCAAAAATATTTTGAACTAGTTTGTTTAGAGTCCCTTAGAATTAGTGATATTTTGCCGATATCAATTGAAATGTCACGGGGAGCGTAGGAAGTGTTAAAAAGGGCCTCCAGAAGGATTTAAAAGAGCCACCGGATGCATAAAAGAAAACAAGTAAGAAAAATCATGCGTTAAGAATAGATTATGAAGCACTTTCCAACACTTAATGAAATCTTTAACAAAACATTGTTATTTAGGGAAATAATAGTGTATAGTCAAATATACCCAAATATATATTCCAGTACTTTTGAACAGCCCTGTATTTCATATGTTAGTTGATATAATGGGAAAATTTAGTTTAGCAAGAAAATACCCAGTAACTTGAAATTTCTTTTTCAGCAATTCATAATATTAGATGGAAACATACTTGAATACTTTTGTTCAGCCCTGTAGTTTACATTGTACCTTTATTACACGCTAAAATTTATTATAAACTAAAACACTTTTAAAACAACTGAAATCACATTCTCATAAATTATCATTCATAGGCGTCCATGTACCGAAATCTTTGCTTGGCCCTGTATATCCTTTTATCTATATTCTGCAAACATTTCTCAGTAAATTGAATGAAGCTCAGCGTAAAAATGCATAGCTTATTTAAGAACCACGTTTAAATAATTTACGCTCATATTCAGTAACGTTCATGAGCTCTTTTGGGTAGCCCTGTATATCAACTATAACATTTATACACACCATATAATGTGCATATATTTAGCGAAATATAAACGCGCACATATCACAATTAAAATGCATTTCATCCCTCCATCAGCCATCATCGGACACATATACGGTACTTCGGAAAAAATATAATATTTGAAATCTTTTGTATGGCCCTGTAAATGCTATGTACTTCATATTATGCAAGACAGTAGCGTATAATTTATATTAAGCTTCAGTGATATATTTCAATTTTATTATACATGAAAAAGCTTAATATATTTAAAATATGTCACACACAATTCCCCCTTTTACCATTATCTAATGGAATTCTTTTGTGTGGCCCTGCAAATGAATAATAGCTACATTTTCACCTTATATTTTATAGAATGCATATTTTAATATGTTTAACAGGGTATAACCTCTTTAAAATTCCTTTGAAACGATTTTTCCCCATAAGTCGTAATGTAATGGGAAACTTTTGATTCGCCCTGTAGATAAAATAATCATGGTAGAAACTTCATTTTCGATAGGACTTGTGCTAGGGTAAACGTCAATAACGTCCTAAAATTTCATGGCAATCCGAGTATATTAACGATTTTTCCCCATGGGCCGTAATGTAATGGAAAACTTTTGATTCGCCCTGTAGATAATCTAATCATGGTAGAAACTTCATTTTCAATAGGGTTCGTGCTAGGGTAAACGTCAATAACGTCCTAAAATTTCATGGCAATCTGAGTATATTAACGATTTTCCCCCATAGGCCGCAATGTAATGGGAAACTTTTGATTCTCTCTGTAGATAAACTAATCATGGTAGAAACTTCATTTTCAATAGGGTTCGTGCTAGGGTAAACGTCAATAATATCCTAAAATTTCATGGCAATCCGAGTATATTAACGATTTCCCCCCATAGGCCGCAATGTAAGGGGAAACTTTTGATTCTCTCTGTAGATAAACTAATCATGGTAGAAACTTCATTTTCAATAGGGTTCGTACTAGGGTAAACATCAATAACGTCCTAAAATTTCATGGCAATCCGAGTATATTAACGATTTTCCCCATAGGCTGTAATGTAATGGGAAACTTTTGATTCTCTCTGTAGATAAACTAATCATGGTAGATACTTCATTTTCAATAGGGCTCGTGCTAGGGTAAACCTCAGTAATGTATAAAAATGTCATAACAATCCGAGTATATTTACGGGAGTTAGAGCGCGGACAGACGGCCATCCGCCAGACGGCCAGACAAACCGAATGCTTAAGCACTTTTCAACTTTGTTGGAAAGTGCTAAAAATTAAAAGGGCGCTGGGCACTGCTCCCCCTAAAACGGCTTAGTGTCAATACTACGGTTTCTCAATCTTTTTCATTTTTCTATAAAAATAGAAGAATTTTGTTTCTCCATCTTCCATGAAACTTTATAGTAATATAAACAATCCTATTTTCGCGTACTGAAAATGGCGGAAATACAATTATCGGTTAAGATCGACTGAAAATTCGGTTTCGTTTTGTTTTCGGTCTAAAATTTAAGTTTCGCCGAATTTCGTTTTCGTTGAAAATGCGGCCAGACCAAAACTATCTATATTTCAAACATCTCGTTTATTCTTTCTGGTTTTTTCAACATTACTCATCGATTTGAACTGTATCTGCTCAAATGCAATGTGGAATTCAGGGGGTGGCCCGCGGGGGACATTCCCCCCAGAGCAATGAAATGTTTCCGCTTGAAATTTCGATATTTTGGGTTTTCAATGGTTAGAAAGTGCAATTTCCTCCCGGAACTCGATCATGTCCCCCTCCCGGAGAAAAGTGTCTGAATTCAACGCTGCTCAAATGAGACTATTGTTATGAACTTCATTGTTTATAATTATCAATCATGACTATTTATAAACGTCATTATAAAAGATAAATCGAAGTGTATATATCTAAATAAAGTTATTTTTTAATTAAATGAAATTCTTAAATTAGAAAATTATTCCGTGCTGTTGATGAATTAATTACGATTTATTTTAAATGGAAAAAAAAAAAAAAAGGCTTTAAAAAACAGAGAGCCAACTTGAGCCACAAGTCCAATTAATTAATAACTG
The DNA here is from genome assembly GCA_964019185.1 of Maratus speculifer. Taxonomy (NCBI): domain Eukaryota; kingdom Metazoa; phylum Arthropoda; class Arachnida; order Araneae; family Salticidae; genus Maratus; species Maratus speculifer. Next base: position 116,710,148 of record OZ025292.1, read on the forward strand.
TCTACGTATATATTTAATAAACACATATAATTAATTTAATATATTTAATAAATGCACATAATTAATTAATAATTATGTATATTTATGTATATGTATTAACCACTTAATTTCTTTTGGACATTTTCGTTTTCGGCCTAATATAAGAAAATCACTGATTCTGTTTCGGTTATGGTTTCTGCCTGTTTCGGTCTATCCTGAATTATCAATGAGCACTCGTGTGTAATTCAAAATCTAAAGAAATTCAAGTACTATTTAATTCTTTGGTAACTGAATGAGTATGCTTAAAAAGTTCGAGTATCGTTGAAAATAATTTTCAAATCACGTGAGGGAGAGAGAAAAAAAATCGTGTTTATTGAACGAGAAAAATAAAAATATTAGAACACACTTAAAAGTCAATATCTTCGATTCGAAAATGCTTGGAGGCATTTAAATTTATGATAATATTAATAATCGTCTGTAATTTAGTTAAAACTATGAATTAATATTTTACTTCTAATTGCTTAAAAGATGTAATGAAGATTTTAAAAACAATAAAATAGTTTTATTTTGTTGACATGTTTCAACTCATCACAGTGTCATTTTCAAAACAAATTAAAAAAAAAAATATATATATATATATATTTTTAATTTGTTATGAAAATGACTCTGTGATGATTTGAAACCTGTCTACAAAATAATTATGACAAAATAATTTAAAAACATGCTAAAAATATTTTTCTGTTTTTATTCATTACACATTTCGAGCAATTATAAATAATATATTAAAATAAGGTGTCATTTTGTTATTCATTTTATTTTATAGTTATGAATTAAGATTGTGTAAGAGAAGTTCCTTAAGGCACCATTTCAACCATACACTTTTTTATTATTCTAAAACTAGTTGGATGTGCCAATTCAAAACTTTCTTCTATCTCATACGTACATTTTAATATTTAAAAAAAAAATAGTTACTCATGTTAATGCTTTAATAATTTTAATTCAATACTATACCAGCTTTGATTTTCATCTTTAATTTCTGTTTCAGTCAATTAATTGGAGTAAAACCGAGTTTCCGTCTCTGCACGAGCCGATGACCAACAGAATAATAGGCAGAATTATTTTTTTTTCAAATTCAGGGAAGACCTACTTGCCATACCAAAAAATAATCATACACAAAAATTTTAGTTCAGTTCAAGGCATAACTTCATACACTTTTAGGTGGTAAAATATTGAAAATGTCACAAAAATCGCGATTGCAATATACCATTCTGGCAGACTTTTGTCAAATTCAGGGAGGACCAACTAGCCATAGCCATACACTTACACAAAAAAATTGGTTCAATTCGATGCATAACTTTATACACTTTTGGTCGGTACAATATTGAAAATGGCACAAAAATCGCGATTGCAGCATCCCCTTCCATCGGAATATTTCAAAATTGAAGGAGGATCTGTTTGCCAAAACAAATCTGACAGCCAAAATCATTCACAAAAAATCTGGTTCAGTTCTATGCATATCTTCATACATTTTTTGATGGTATAATGGCGACATATGGACATACAAACACACACAGACGGACAGACATACATTTTGTAAAAAACATGTTTTTGGAATCTCTGACCCCTAAAACGTGTAAATCCGTCGAAAACCGGAAGTCGAAAAAAATTTCGATTACAATACTTTCTTCTATTGACGATAGAATAACTATTTTTGATTTTTATTTTTATTATTATTAATTTTTATTTCTATTTTTAAACCTATTTTTTATTTTTAATTTTTTGTTTGTACATCATTATACATTTAAAAGATTTTTCACAAACTTAAATGGCCACCATTTTGAAACAAGATGGCGGATGAAATTGGCTAGTGAACTCGGTCGACATTCGTATGCACTATGTACACACGGAATTATATCCAAATCAGTTTATAAATATGCGCATTATCAAATATTATGATGACAAATTTCAGACCATATGACAAACTTCAGATCGTTTCAAAATGTTAACCACACTGGAAATTGAAAGTGCTATAACTCTGCCATTTTTCTAGATACAGATGAAACAAAAAATGCTCTGGAATCTTTATATGAAGGTCAAACACACAAAAGAAAAATATTTTTCAATTTCTTACTTTTGTGTACCTAATTTTAAAATTTAAATTTAAAAAAATGTAACATTCCGCCATTTTGAAACAAGATGTCGGATGGAATTGGTCAGCGAACTCTATCCAGACGTCGGTATGTACTATGTACGTATCAAGTTACATCAGATCGGTTTATAAATACGCGTATTATCACGTGACGAAAATAAGATCATTTCAAAATGTGAGCAACACTAGAAATTAAAAAATGCTATAACTCAGCCATTTTTTTAAGATACAGACGAAACAAAACATGCTCTGGAATGTTTGTATCAAGGTCAAATGCATAAAAGAAAAATCTTTTTCAATTTCTCACTTTTTGTACCCAATTTTAAATTTTAATTAAAAATTAAATGTCCGCCATTTTGAAACAAGAAGATGCATAGAACTGCCTAATGATTTCAGTTCATGACTCAGTGTGTACTGCCTAATGATTTCAGTTCATGACTCAGTGTGTACTATGTACACACCAAGTTACATCTAAATCCATCCATAAATACGCGTGTTATCACATGACAAAATCAGATCGTTTCAAAAAGTCAGCCACACTAGAAATTCAAAGTGCTATAACTCAGTCATTTTTTAAGATATAGACAAAATGAAAAGTGTTCTGGAATCTTTGTTTTAAGTTCTAACACATAAAAGAAAAATATTTTACAATTTTTAATTTTTTCGCATTAAATTTTAAATTAAAAAAAATTAAATGGCCGCCATTTTGAAACAAAATGGCGGATGATGCTGGCCAACGAACTCAGTCGAGACATTTGTATGTACTTTGCACATGCCAAGTTTCATTCAAATCGGTTCATAAATACGATAATTACAGCATGACAAAAATCAGATACATATATATTAAAATTTGAACGGAGGGTGGTTTTGGGGTCTGGGGGTCATGATCAGTGAAAATATACCAAAATTTTCCGGAAGTACTTTCCTCCGGACGGCTGCAATAGGTAGGTAGCTTTTTACTTTTTGTAATGAAAGCTACCTAAAAAATCTTTCATTTATTAAATAGTGTTGAAAGATTTTGAATATTAAATACTTCTTAGGTATCCCTTACATCAACTCCATACTACAGTTTATTTAAGTAATTTGTTATAAAAAGTGATATGCAACTGTCTTGAAATCTTTATTTTTTGCGCATTCAGATGCTTAAAATTCTATTAATAAATTTGGTGATTCTTAATTTCGAGAGATTTCTTTGAAACACAATTGTTACGTCTGGCAGCCCATCTGAATTGGCATATGTTATACCTAAAAGGGCTCTTTCATGTTATCAATGGGAAGAAAAACATTGAATGGAAGGAGTTATGTTTTATGAATGGCCTTTATTTCTTTAAGATTTTCTTTACCCACTTGGCAGTTGCGTTGGCAGCCGGTCATATCATGTTGTGAAAAACTCTTTTGAAAAATTCTCTGTAGAGATGAGCATTACTGAAAAGAATTGCCATTTTGTCCACTTTTTAATACTAATAATCAGTGGCGTCAACTTTTGAAAATTATTGGATTGGCTCAAAAATATTGGGTGGGCTGAAACATATTGAGTGGACTCATATTTTGTTAAAATAGTACAATCTGTTTGTTTTTCTTTGAAGGATGGACTGCTGGTGAAATATAGAAGACTTTTAAGTCAAGCTATCATGTTTTAAGATAGCTGTAATTTTTAATAAGTATATTCTCAGGCGTTTTACCTTATAAAGACACCGATATCTATTGTTATCATAATATCATCAACGACTACAGATTGAAACAGCAGAAAGTTAAACATTTACATTTTAGTCATTTTGATTTATCGGTGTCCGTCGGAGAATTAAAATACGGGATAATTGGCAAAATAAATTTTGTTTTAGGGAGAAAAATGTATAATTAAATAATAACGAAATAGAACAATGAAAATTGGGCACGCTAGAATTCAAAATTATTGGGTGGGCTCAGGCTCCACGGGCCCATATAAGTTAGCGTCATTCATAATAATTAGGCATGCACCGAATAGTGATTTTGGCCGAATACCGAATGTCGAATATTCGGCCGACAGCTAAACCGAATACCGAATATTCGGCTAGCCGAATAGTAATTGATGGGCCGAATACAGAATATTCGGCCAGCATAGTAACTATTCGGCCGAATACTGAATATTCGGCTTTCCAAATACTTTTTATATTTCAAAGTTTAAAGGTATTAAAATGTTACTTTTTAAAACAATTTTACATAATATTTAGCACTAGAAACTTATATTTTGATAAACAAGAACATTTTATAAGAATATTCAGTATTGAAAAAGATTTTTTTTAATTTAAGATGCATAATTATAAGACTTTTTAAATTGGTAAAATTTTAAGTTTCATGATTTCTTCTACGAATTGAAACAAACATTTTGAAATCAATGAGAAATAATGAAAAAATAGTTGAAGAAAAACTGTACAGTCTCATATTTGTTGTTTTTAGATAACTCAAGGTAGATTTTTTTTTCAATATAAAGTATAAATAGTTTTCAACTTAATTCTGAATAAAGGAATGTCTAGCTCATAGTTCGTTTCTTATGAATGGTGGCATTTTACATCCTTCCACTCATCCTCATATCATATTTTACAGAAATCAAAGCATGTGAGTTGAAAATATAGTTATGGTATCTTATTTATTGTTAATGCAACAAACGAAAACATAAGTTTGATGTAAGATGAAATACAGTGTACTTATGATTCAATAAGTTGATTTTTATGGTTTCATAAACAAAAATTGTCTGCCTTGATAGCTATTACTAATCTCAAAAGTTTTCTTTTCTTGTTTAAGGACTTTTATTTGGGAAAAGCAAGAAACAATTATTTATTAAATAAAATTTAGGAACTTGCATCTGCACTCGCATCATTTATTCCTAAGGAGAATCCTAAGAAATAATAATTTTAATCCTTCTCATGGTTAATTTTCTTAAGTTAAACTTTACAATCCGCAAATAAATAATGTAAAAGTATTCTAGATTATTTAAATATGATTTTATTTCTAATTTTTTTAAATACATTTATAAATTGACAGTTAAAAGTAGAAATTGTGAAAAGTTTTTTAAAATGTTTTTTAAAAGGCTTTATTAAGTATTGGATTCGCGGAATACTTTGTTATTCGGCCAAACCGAATATTTGGTAGGCTGAATAATTTCATAATCGGCCAAGCCGTATATTCGGTTTAACCGAATAGTTTGATATTCAGCCTAACCGAATGGTCGGTAACATGGCCGAATACCGAATAGATACCGAATATTCGGTACATCCCTAATAATAATAATAATAATAATAAATCCTGGGTAATGGTTGAAATAACACATGTTGGTTAAAATGCACAGATTAATGTTATACTAAATTTACATCATGGGTGCAAGACCTCCAGTCTCAGGATTGATTTCAGTCTTGAGCAATTTTTTGACTGATAATAAATTGTACTTTATGTATTTAAATATTATCAATTTTACAAGCAACATCTTCCAGTCATTATTTTTTATTATAAAAGAACAATTTTGCTATAATAAAAGACACATGGGCGTTTTCTAGCCCATTTTCATTTGATTGTACTAATATTCGATAAAAGTTTTCAGTCTTATCTCGGATGAATTTCTTGCATCCATGATTTACATATGGCACCCTTGCTACAAATGTGTCATAACTCAAAAAATCATATTTATCAGGAAATGCGAAAAACTGATAGGCTCAATGGCTGTGATAGCCTGAGGCCAGTGGCAATTATTGCAAACACAATTGCTACCTGTTGGCTGGATTTGAAATACATTATCTTCTACTTTAGGTGCAAAGCCCAACCAGCATTTTTTTTTTTTTTTTTTTTTGCTTAAGGCACTTTTATTTTTTCGTGCCACCTGAGATTTTTTGATTTACTGATACAAGTGTTTTTTTTAGCACTTTCCAACAAAGTTGAAAAGTGCTTATGCATTCGGTTTGTCTGTCCGTCTGTCCGGATGGCCGTCTGTCCGCGCTCTAACTTCCTTAAATATACTCGGATTGCTATGAAATTTTTATACGTTATTGAGGTTTACCCTAGCACGAACCCTATTGAAAATGAAGTTTCTACCATGATTAGTTTATCTACAGGGCGAATCAAAAGTTCCCCATTACATTACGGCCTATGAGGAAAAATCGTTAATATACTCGGATTTCCATGAAATTTTAGGACGTTATTGAGGTTTACCCTAGCACGAACTCTACTGAAAATGAAGTATCTACCATGATTATTTTATCTACAGAGAGAATCAAAAGTTTCCCATTGCATTACGGCCTATGGGGGAAAATCGTTAATATAGTCGGATTGCCATGGAATTTTAGGACGTTATTGACGTTTACCCTAGCACAAGTCCTATCGGAAATGAAGTTTCCACCATGATTAGTTTATCTACAGGGCGAATCAAAAGTTTCCTATTACATTACGGCCTATGGGAAAAAATCGTTTCAAAGGAATTTTAAAGATGTCATACCCTGTCAAACATATTAAATATGCATTCTATAAAATATAGGGTGAAAATGTAGCTATTATTCATTTACAGGGTCACACAAAAGAATTCCATTAGATTATGGTAAAAGGGGGAATTGTGTGTGACATATTTTAAATATATTAAGCTTTTTCATGTAAAATAAAATTGATATATGTCACTGAAGCTTAATATAAATTATACGCTACAGTCTTGCATAATATGAAGTACATAGCATTTACAGGGCCATACAAAAGATTTCAAATAGTATATTCTTTCCGAAGTACCGTATATGTGTCCGATGATGGCTGATGGACGAATGAAATGCATTTTAATTATGATATTCGCATTTATATTTCGCTAAATATATGCACATTATATGGCGTGTATAAATGTTATAGTTGATACACAGGGCTACCCAAAAGAGCTCACCAACGTTACTGAATATGAGCGTAAATTATTTAAACGTGGTTCTTAAATAAGCTAAGCATTTTTACGCTGAGCTGCATTTAATTTACAGAGAAATGTTTGCAGAATATAGATAAAGGGATATACAGGGCCACGCAAAGAATTCAGTACATGGACGGTATGAATGATGATTTATGAGAATGTGATTTCAGTTGTTTTAAAAGTGTTTTAGTTTACAATAAATTTTACCCTAATGCTGACGTGTAATAAAGGTACAATGTAAACTACAGGGCTGAACAAAAGTATTGAAGTATGTTTACATCTAATAGTATGAGTTGCTGAAAAAGAAATTTCAAGCTACTGGGTATTTTCTTGCTAAGCTAAATTTTCCCATTATATGAACTGACATATGAAAAACAGGGCTGTTCTAATGTACTGGAATACATATTAGGGTATATTTGCAATACACTATTATTTCCCTAAATAACAAAGTTTTGTTAAAGATTTCATTAATTGTTGGAAAGTGCTTCATAATCTATGCTTAACGCATGATTTTTCTTACTTGTTTTTGTTTGCTTTTGTTTTTTGCTGCACTGTTTCTAGAAAAATGTCAACTTACAAAAAATCGAGTTTTCCGAAAAATTGAAAAATGATTCCAGGAATAAAAATAATTTTTTTTTATGTTAATTAAATCATATGTTTTTAAAACATACTTTTATGGTTAAAGGTTACTCAGTTGTAACACTTTGAATTTAATTATTTTCTTCCCGACACTAAAAACGCATCTCTGTGTTATATTTTCCTTTTATAACACTACATGTTTCACTCCTTGAAAAATTACTTTTTTTTACGAATAATTAAAAAAAATATTTAAACTAAATTTAAAAATAATAAGAATAGACTTTTATTTATAGATCTTAACCACTCTGTTGTCCAAATAAAATTTGTATGTCTACTAAAATCACTATGGCTGCTTTTAATCCAAAAATGTTTTGATTTAAAATAGTCTTCTCTAGGTCTAAAATCATCTTTCCAAACATCCTCTCTGGGTATGATAGTAATCATTTTTATAGGAGGTGAGATGGGGGGGGGGGGGGATCGTATCTCCGAAATCTCGTTCCGTTTTCTTGAGCACAGGCTTGTTTTTCTATTATAGCAATATCGTCTCTACTCTGTCTTTTCTTTTTTTTTTATTATTTTATATGATATTATTATTTTACAACCCATCTTTTGAGGTTGGTCGAGTGTATGAGTTTCTGTAGTATCTCTCCTGAAGTTCATGACTTGAGCGAGTTAAAATCAATAAGTTCTCGTAAGTCTCCTCTGGCTATCTTTTTTATCTTCCTCTTCTTTATTTTTCTTTTTTCCATCCATATATCTTAAAAGATGAGTGACAGTGCGGTGCTTTATGTTTTTACGTTATATCCCTCTGAGCGTCTTCCAAATCGGTAAAATTGTAATATTGTTTTCTCTGCATTTTATTTTAAATGCTCAGAAATATAATTTTTTCGACATATATAACCAAAGTAATTCAGATATTACCATACAATAAACCAATAAAACCAGTATTTTTACAATTATCCTATTAGAATCATTTGAAGTTTGAAGTGATATAGAAGGCAGATTACCAAAATTATGAAAGGTAAATAGATAAATGGACAGTAGAAGGCTTTTTTTATTAATATATATATACAGGGTGATTCCAAATTTTTTTACAATAAAAGAGGGGTGATAGTACACATCAAGACAAACAATATTAAATAGGAGACCAAGGGTCCAAAACGTTTTCCTAAGGAGATAGCCGCCATTAAAGTTTAAGGACCAAAATTTCAAATAAACATAAAAAACGGAAAAATCGGTCGATTGATTTGCGGTTTTCACTAAAATTATTCTTTATGTCGGCATTTTCTTGAAATTAAATTAGAAAGATAAATTTCAAAAAATGCCGATAGAGGGCGCTTTAGACTTTGGAGTAACGAACAACTATTTTTTGCCGGTATGTTTTGCATCTCATTAAATGTTTTCGTAAGTTTACACTCAAACTTAAATTTTGAGCTCAAAATCTGTAGTTGGGAGTGGTTAAGTAACACAAACTGAGCTGTGTTCAGAGGGTTGAAATTTCAAATGATTAAAAAAAAAACGGAAAAATTGGTCGATTAATTTGCGGTTTTCACTAAAACTATTCTTTATTTAGGTATTTTCGTGAAAATAAATTATAAAGATAAATAAAAGAAATGCCGATAGAGGGCGCTTTAGACTTTGGAGTAACGAACAACTATTTTTTGCCGTTATTGTTTGCATCTCTTTAAATGATTTAGGAAGGTTAGACTTAAACTTAAATTTTGAGCTGAAAATCTGAATAGTAGGGAGTGGTTAAGTAACACAAACTGAACTGTGTTCAAGGGGGAGGGGGGGGGGGGGGGTTCAAATTTAAAGTAATTATAGAAAATGGAAAAATTGGGCGATTCGTTTGCGGTTTAAAATAAAACTATTCTTTAAGTCAGTATCTTCTTGAAAATAATTTTTAAAGATAAATCTCAAAAAATTCCCTCAGAGGGCGCCTTAAACTTCAGAGTAACCAACAATTCATTTTAACCATTATTTTTTGGTTTTAATTAAATGCTTGCAAAAGCATTTTAAATGTTCTCGGACGCTTAGATTTAAACTTAAATTTTGAGCTCAAATCCTGAATCGTTATGAGGAGTTAAGAAGCGCAAACTGGAGTGTGTTCAGGAGTTAAAATTTAACCCTCTCTTCTCCTCCAGCACAATTCAATTTTTCGCTACTTAAACACTCCCAACGATTCAGAATTTCAGCCCAAAATTTAAGTCTATGCATTTGAAAGCATTTAATGAGATTAAAAAAATAACAGTTAAAAATAGTTGTACGCTACTCCAAAGTCTAAGGCGTCATCTATCGGCATCTTGTGAAGTTTATCTTTAAAAATTATTTTCAAGCAAACACTGATTGATCAAGAAAACTGCTGATTTAAAAATTAGCTTTAGCAAAAACCGCAAACGAATCGACCAATTTTTCCGTTTTTTACAATTATTTGAAATTTGAACCCTCTGAACACAGCTAAGTTTGTCTACTTAACCACTCCCAGTTTTTCAGATTTTGAGCTCAAATTTAAGTTCAAGTCTAAGCTTACGAAAGCATTTAATAAGATGCAAAAAATAACGCCAAAAAAGAGTGTTTCGTTTCTCCAAAGTCTAAAGCGCCCTCTATCGGCATTTTTTGAAATTTACCTTTATAATTTATTTTCACGAAAATACCTAAATAAAGAATAGTTTTAGTGAAAACCGCAAATTAATCGACCAATTTTTCCATTTTTTATAATCATTTGAAATTTGAACCCTCTGAACACAGCTCAGTTTGTGTCACTTAACCACTCCCAACTACAGATTTTGAGCTCAAAATTTAAGTTTGAGTCTAAGCTTACGAAAACATTTAATGAGATGCAAAAAATACCGGCAAAAAATAGTTGTTCGTTACTCCAAAGTCTAAAGCGCCCTCTATCGGCATTTTTTGAAATTTATCTTTATAATTTAATTTCAAGAAAATGCCGACATAAAGAATAATTTTAGTGAAAACCGCAAATCAATCGACCGATTTTTCCGTTTTTTATGTTCATTTGAAATTTTGGTCCCTAAACATTAATGGCGACTATTTCCTTAGGAAAACGTTTTGGACCCTTGGTCTCCTATTTAATATTGTTTGTCTTGATGTGTACTATCACCCCTCTTTTATTGTAAAAAAAATTCGGAATCACCCTGTATATATATATATATATATATAATATATATTTTTATAAATATAACCAAAGTAATTCAGATATTACCATACAATAAACCAATGAAACCAATATTTTTACAATCATCCTATTAAAAACCTATATATATAATTACAAATATGAATGTGATCCTTAAGAGTATTAAATCGAAAATGCATTGAAAATTTATTAAGTCTATAGAATTATATTATTTTAAATATTCCTTATATTGCAGTGAAACCTGGAGGGAACGGAACCTTTAGTGAACGGAATATTACTTAACAAACACTTAGAGGGATGTATTAGTTTTGAAATTTATGTAAATGTGATTTTTTTTCCGCTGTACAGAATTATATAAGAAAAATACAAATCTACTGTCGATGATAGGAAAAATACAAGTATTTTTTTTAATCAATCAATAAATAAAAATAGCAATAAAGTAAATAAGGTTGCATGTAATTTATAAAATTTAGTGTCTAGTCCACATCCTCTAACGCCGAAAAGTGTGGTGTAGAAAATTACCTGATTATTTTACATGAAAGCTATAAAACAGTTTTTTAAAAGCAAGCCTATCAAATACAAAAATACAGACAAGTTAAATTATTTGTTAGAAAACACAAAAATTATTTAAAAAATAAAGCATAAAACGTTTCGAACTTATTTAAAGTTCCTCATCAGTAATATAAATAAAACAAAATCACGTGATACAATTAAATAGAAGCCATGTGCCAAAAATAATTAAACATGGAGATAGGTAATTGAGTAGATTGAGGTGGTATATTCTGGTGGGGTCAATCCATTTCAAGTGGTCCAGCACTGGTCGCTCGACTAATTTTAAAAAATCTGAATTTTTTTGTACAGCAACCCTAACATGATGGAAGTTCAAAATGACCGTTATTTTAATTCTACTATTTTTTGTTTGTGCATGGCGGCCATCTTTGTTTCATCGTGTGCAGCGATTTTCTCAGGTACTAGGATACACAAAATTGTAAATATCTCGTCTTCTATTTTCCCAATTGAAATGGGGTTTGCAGCATTTTATTCAGAATAAAATAGGCTAAATATACAGTAGAAGAAAAATTTTGAAAAATAAATTTTTACAGGTGAACTTTTAGCACAAAATTTACGATTTTTTCCAAAATCTATCCGTTTGCAAGAGGAAAATTTTCAAGCAAGGGAAACTGTCAACCTTACACAATTTTTTCTACAAATAAGTCAAAAGTGCGTGTACTCATACACCAAGTCCCAGATCTGGGAGTTAATTTCTCTTTGCGAAAAAAATTCCGAAATTCGTCAAAAATTTCAAAAATCGCACTTTTTAGGCTTTGATATCTCTGGTGGGGCACGAGATAAAAATCTGAAATTTTGGCCTCTGATTGTATCGTGTAGTAGCGTTATGTACAAAAAATATCAAGAAGGAGATTTGACTGCAAGCTGAGATATGACATGGAAAATATGTGAAAATAATACTGCCAAACTATTGTAAACCTACTATGTAACTGTTCAACAAGACTGTCAACCTTGCACAATTTTTTCTACAAATAGGTCACAAGTGCGTGTACTCATACACCAAGTCCCAGATCTGGGAAATGATTTCTCTTTGCGAAAAAAATTCCGAAATTCGTCGAAAATTTCAAAAATCGCACTTTTTAGGCTTTGATATCTCTGGTGGAGCACGAGATAAAAATCTGAAATTCTGGCTTTTGATAGTATTGTGTAGTAGTGTTATGTACAAAAAATTTCAAGAAGGAGATTTGACTACAAGCTGAGATATGACATAAACAATATTTGAAAACAATACTGCCAAACTATTGTAACCTACTATGTTCATACCTCCAAAATTTTAAATTAATTATTTATGGTACAAAGTTAAATGTTAATTACAAATATCTTTTTCAAATGCTTCTGTGTGATTTAAACAATTCAGAATGTATGCTAAGCCAATACACTATTTGTCCAGATGAACAAATCCTCTAGAAATGCTATTGCAACAATTTTACCGGAACACATTTCAGGAAAAGTAAATTACAGACAATGGATTGCAACTGATCGAGTTGACATGGCTTCAATAATTAAATCTAAAGAATTTCATTCAAGTTAACAAGGGATGACAAGAATTGGGGGGCTTCAAATAAAATTTTTAGAAAGAACAGCCTAATGGACTGACAACAGTAAGTGGTCGAATTCATAACATCTCTCGTAAATATTGTTAAGCTCTTTGTTGAGCATACTTAGTATTTTGTAAATTAAATGTTTATTATTTAACTGTTTTCAACAAACGGTATTTTCTGTGTAAATATTGTAATAAAAGAGACTAATCTCATTTCTCCTAATGTACTCGTAATAGCATTCCTTAAAATTTTTTAATCACCGTATCTCAACGTATAGTCAAATCTCCTTCTTGAAATTTTTTGTACATAACACTACTACACAATACTATCAAAGGCCAGAATTTCAGATTTTTATCTCGTTCTTCACCAGAGATATCAAAGCCTAAAAAGTGCGATTTTTGAAATTTTCGACGAATTTCGGAATTTTTTTCGCAAAGAGAAATCATTTCCCAGATCTGGGACTTGGTGTATGAGTACACGCACTTGTGACCTATTTGTAGAAAAAATTGTGCAAGGTTGACAGTCTTGTTGAACAATTACATAGTAGGTTTACAATAGTTTGGCAGTATTGTTTTCACATATTTTCCATGTCATATCTCAGCTTGTAGACAAATCTCCTTCTTGAAATTTTTTGTACATAACGCTACTGCACAATACTATCATAGGCCAAAATTTCAGATTTTTATCTCTTGCCCCACCAGAGATATCAAAGCCTAAAAAGTGCGATTTTTGAAATTTTTGACGAATTTCGGAATTTTTTTCGCAAAGAGAAATTAACTCCCAGATCTGGGACTTGGTGTATGAGTACACATACGTTTGACCTATTTGTAGAAAAAATTGTGTAAGGTTGACAGTTTCCCTTGCATGAAAATTTTGCTCTTGCAAACGGATAGATTTTGGAAAAAATCATAAATTTTCTGCTAAAATTTCACCTGTAAAAATTTATTTTTCAAAATTTTTCTATTATTGTTTATTTAGCCTATTTTATTCTGAACAAAATGCTGTAAACCCCATTTCAATTGGGAAAATAGAAGACGAGATATTTACAATTTTGTGTACCCTAGTATCTGAGAAAATCGCTGCACACGATGAAACAAAGATGGCCGCCATGCACAAACAAAAAATAGTAAAATTAAAAGAACGGTCATTTTGAACTTTCGTCATGTTAGGGTTGTTGTACAAAAAATTTCAGATTTTTTAAAAATGGTCGAGCGACCAAAAAAATATTTTCTGGACCACTTGAAATGGATTGACCCGGTGGGAGGGAAATTCATTCAGTGAGAATTTGGCTATTCTGGTACACCATGCCTCCAGGAAAACATAGCCTTTGTATATATAGTAGTTTTATTTCATGATCTTAACCGACTCAAAATTTGGAAAATGATCAGTTTCTATGGCGTGGGCTGCAATTTTAGATTTTAAATTTCTTGATTTAAAGGCAGTCTTTTACTCTTTTCAGACTGTAATATATACAAGAGCCGTGTTTTCCTGGAGGCATGGTATACCAGAATAGTCAAATTCGCTCTGAATGAATCTACTTCCTCCCATTAGAGTAATACCACCTTAATCTAACTCGGTTACCTATCTCCGTGTTTAATTTTATTCCTATTTTATTAAAAGGAATTTTGTGAAAGGGCCTGTTTTATTAAATAGATTTTCGTGACAGCGGCCTAAATGGACCCAAATTTTGCTTCATTTAGAATGGGTGTTTATTACTAATTAATCCACTATTTGTTTTAGTATGTTATAAAAGGCATTTTCATTAAATAATATTTTAAGCTGCAGATCATGTATAAAATATTAGTTTCATAGCAGCGTCAGTCTTGATTTTATCTAATACTATCAAATTACTGATTTACATCCTCGCTATTTATCTTTTTTCCTCTTCATTTTTTTTCCTTCATAAATTACCAGCAGATTTTTTTAAAGTGTTTTTTATTGCCATGTGCCATCTTAACATGGTTGTCACGTAAATATTCATTTGCAGACCTTGGATAAATGACATTTTTTAAACGTCGATTGTGTTTCACATTTCTCGAAACTAGACTGCACATCTTTTCTGTTTTTTTTTTTTTTATTTTTTTTATTTATTATTATTTCTATTTCGTTTTGAATCTGTCAAAAAAAGGAGTGTCTTAGTTTGCACGGGTGGTCTGTTCTTCTGTTTTCGAATATTTCTCAGCCACAAGCTTGTTCCAACTGAGCCGTGACTTTAAAATCAGATATGGAAATATTCTAAAATATTATTGCTGTTATTTGGTCTGTAATAAACTACTTGCCGGAAAAAATATGCGGTTTGGATTGGCGAGCTGGAGATAAGACTTTATTGTTCGTTTTATTATTTTTTGGACTTCTAAGAAAAGACCATTATAGAAAAGATTGTTTTGTCTGAATTGCATATCATTCGTCGTCTGGCTGTCAAAGTTTCCTGTCTTCGCTTGTCCTTTTAAAAAGATGTACACAACATGCGAATAAAGCCTTTAAAAGCATTTTAAAAATACAATTGGATTCTTTTAAGATTTACTTTTTATTTTTAAAAATTATTCTTAAGCAATTTTTATTTTTCTAATGGCAATAATTATTTCTGTTATTGTAATTATGATAATCCTCCTGAGGAAATAACGTAAAGGAATTTGAATATAGAGAGTGTCATAATTAAAGCGCAATTATTCGTAAAGTGATATAAACCAAAACATAAGTTTTTCGGAAACTGCAAAAATGTTTTGAAACCGAAAACAATTTTTTTTAAAACTAGCCATATGTATTTTCTGCTGCAATTGAATCTGGAGGTGAAAACCCCATAATGGATGACAGCAGCGTACCCAAGATTAACGACAATAAATTGTCAACATGGCGATCATTATAACTTTGGTGCTGTGTACTTTAAATAGTCAGTGGAGTAATATTACGGAAATCTTCGCATCCATAAATCGTAAATTGAATTACCAAGTACCGAGAAATTTCTTTGTCTTCAATAATGACAAAATGCTTAAAAAAGAAAATTCTTCTAACTACGCGGTAGCAGCCGAGTCTCGGTACATCTGTACTAGTATAAGGATATTTTATTTTGATTTCCGACCGCAAATTTCTTATTAAAAGTGCTTTTGTATAAAAATTGATATTTAGGTTGTTGCAGCATTCTCCCTTGTTAGGAAACGTAGATCGTCGCAAACTGCTGGCACACTGTTTACGTACCTTTCGACTTAATCACATGGCTAGGCGTTTTGCCCAATCTTTGCTCAGTCATGCACAGGTTTGTTGTGGTTCGGTTGCCAAATGTCACTGTGTCATTGTGTTTTTGATGATTTTGCCGTCTTTCTCTTGTAAGAGGTTGAAGCCGAGTCTAAGTTGCTATTTACATTCCGTTTCCTGTGAGATATTTGTGTTTCTGCTTCTTCTCTTCCAAAGAAGTTACCACCGCCGTTGCTTGATAATTGCTTAATATCGTTAAATCTGTTTAATTTGGCACTAAGTCATAACTTTTTCTACTCCTTTATGTAACTTTTCTTTAATGTATGTTGTATTCTACTAAATCAAAAGGACTATTCTGTTTGTCTTTTTGAGAAGTAACGAATCTTGTGGATATTTTATTTCTAATAGGATTCTATAATATGTTATATTGCTCATATTGCTTCAAACGAGAGAACTAATTGTCAAAACTTTCAACAAAATTCTGAATCTGAAAAATGCCATTTTCTTGTAGATAATCAAAGTTGTGATTGGCTTACAACAACCTATGATGAAGATTGGTCGGAAACAGATATGTGTTGTTATTTTTCGTATAAAAAAATCTGCCTGTGTTTCACTAATTCGTTTTTCAAATTCGAACAAGTCATAGAGAATCTTCTTGATTTATATTAATAGCATGTTTGCATCGAGGTTAAGCTCGAAACTGAAGTTTATACGTTTGAATTCACTTTTTAGCCTGAGCTGTGTAAGTTTTTCAGGATTTTCCTTGCACGAAGACAAAATTTTGAGTATTTTCTCGTGAAAAATGTTAGAAATCTGTTGCGAAGGTTACATATTAGGGTGGTGCGAAAAAACAAAAGTTTTTATTTCCGAATCGCTATAGTGCGGATAAGTTGTGATTGGTAAATACAAGAAAAACAAAAAAAGAATTTTTCAAATCGGACTATATCTTCCGATCGCGCAAACCACCTAAAAATTAAAAAAAAAATTGAAAATTTCCGATTTCTCCAGAATTAAAAAAAAATATTACATATACATATATTTTATGACTATGGTGAAAAATATTTGCATATTGTACTGTTTAATAATAATAAAAAAATAAATTGCGTTCAGAGAATATCCTTCGATCGCGTAAGCTCATTAAAAATCGGGGGAAAATTCCATTTTCAGTGATTTTGATGTATTAAGAAAATAATTAAATAAGTTGTTTGCGGTCTCATGTTAAAATTTCAATGTAAATTAATACTATTCAGCCCATTATGACATTTTTGAACAACCCAGATCTTACCATGACGAGGTCGCTGCAGGGCGAAAAGGTTTAGTAGCTTGCGCAACTCCTGTTAGCCATGTTGCGAAACATCACTGAAGTCGCCCTACGTGTACATACCCATCCCACCCCAACCTCGTCTACTTGCACAGTGCGTCATTTCGTATCAGTGAGCCCGTAAACGAATTTCGTTTGTTTATTGGGTGTATTGTGTTATTTTAATTACATTAACAAGTGACATGGATACGGATATGCATGTGTCGTTGACCAAGAAAATTACTAGACAATCTTTTCATTGTCCTATATTCGGTCATTCAAGAGATTTTCTACCAAATATTCTACTAACACACGAATATAGCGCCTGTATACCTAAGAACTGTTTACCTAAGCCTGTATTCCTAAGACACCAAAGAACATCCTTTAAATGAATTTAAATGCTTGTAGAATTGTTAAAAACACTTCTGGGCTTTTTCAATAAATGCGTCCATATAATACGCATTGATATGTAAAATGATACATGTTTGAAGATGTTTTATAGTAATCCTAAACAGGTATATGTTGTCCCTCGTGATATTTGTGTCACAAATGAGGAGGATAAATAAAGTATCGTCCTTTCTTGCATCAAAATATATGCCATGTGGTTCTTCTGAATCCATTTGACTTTGATGTAATTTTTTTCTAGTGCGGCTCATTTCCATTCTAATTTTGTATCAATCAATAACTTGAGAAGCATCTGTTTTAGTTATTACAGCAATATCTTCTAGCACACTTAACGCTATACCAGCACCTGCAGGGTCAAATACACCATTGCGATTGCAATGTAACGATGTAGTTGTAGATTGTAACTCCCCATTCATTTGCCATGGTAATTTCTTCTACTTAAATCTGATAGGTTGTATAGGTCATGGTAATGAGATTTTACATACACTTACATTAGCATTAAAACTCTCCTGTATTTCATCTAAATGCTCAAGATCTTTCATTTCCGCTTCAACAGATTTGGAAGGTTACCTTTTCAATATATACAATATATATGCAGTTTCGTCGTCCAAATCTTGTATTGAGTTTTTTCTTCCTTTTGATATATAGTACCAGTTTTTCCCGTTCCGTACTTTCTCTGGAGGTAGATAAATCTATGCTCAATGACTAGAATTTTATTGTGTTTTTCAGACGTACAATTAGTCTCAATAGGACACTCCCTCAGATCTGGAGACACTTTACAGCCGCAATTTTAATGCATTACGTATTTTCAGACTGTAATATCACACAGTTAAGCTCCTCGTTTTTTAAATTCATCAACCTTTTATATAAAATCTGGCTTTTCCTTGTCTAGAGTATAAGATTTCATTAGTTTATAATACTTATCGTAGTATTCATTATCTAAATGATTCTATACTCAGAAACTTTTTGGATTGACGCCTTCTAATAGATACATTTTATTTTTTGTGCCACTGCATTGCTGACAGATGAGACACTCAATTTAATGTTGTTGAGTTTACTTACTAATAGAAACATCTCCTCAAAGCAGCATCGAGGAACATCTTCATGTGTTGGAAAAATGTATGGCAGTAAATCTCTTGGATGGCCGAATATAGGACAATGAAAAGATTGTCTAGTAATTTTCTTGGTCAACGATAGTCGCGCTGTTTTGCAACGTGGCTCACAGGAGTTGCGTAAACTACTAAACCTTTTCGCGCTGCAGCGATCTCGTCGTGGTAAGATCTCTGTTGTTCAAAAATGGCCTAATATGCTCAATAGTATTAATTTACATTTAAAATTTAACATGAGACCGCAAACTGAATTTATTTAATTATTTTCTTAATACATCAAAATCACTGAAAATTGAATTTTTCCCCGATTTTTAATGAGCTTGCGCAATCAGAAGATATTCTCTAAACTCAATTTATTTTTTTTATTATTATTAAACAGTACAATATGCAAATATTTTTCACTATAGTGATTAAATATATGTATATCTAATATATTTTTTAAAATTCTGAAAAAATCGGAAATTTTCAATTTTTTTTTAATTTTTAGGTGGTTTGCGCGATCGGAAGATATAGTCCGAAATGAAAAATTCTTTTTTTTGTTTTTCTTGTATTTACCAATCGCAACTTTTCCGCACTATAGCGATTCGGAAATAAAAACTTTTGTTTTTTCGCACCACCCTAGTGGACACATAGGGCGACTTCAACGCTGTTTTCCAACGTGGCTAACAGGAGTTGCGCGAACTACTAAACCTTTTCACCCTGCAGCGATCTCGTCGTGGTAAGATCTCGGTTGTTCAAAAATAGCATAACATGCACAATAGTATTAATTTACATTTAAATTTTAACATGAGACCGCAAATTGAACTTATTTAATTATTTTCTTAATGCATCAAAAATCACTGAAAATTGAATTTTTCCCGATTTTTAATGAGCTTGCGCGATCGGAAGATATTCTCTAAACGCAATTTATTTTTTTATTATTATTAAATAGTACAATATGTAAATATTTTTCACTATAGTGATAAAATATATGTATATGTAATATTTTTTTAAAATTTCTAAAAAAATCGAAATTTTTCAATTTTTTTGAATTTTTAGATGGTTTGCGCGATCGGAAGATAATGTCCGATTTCAAAAACTTTTTTTTAGTTTTTCTTGTATTTACCAATCGCAACTTTTCCGCACTATAGCGATTCGGAAATAAAAACTTTTGTTTTTTCGCACCACCCTATTACATATGCTACTTGGAGGTAAGTGGCATTTTCAAAGTTGATGTTTCGTGGATTTGAATCCTGTCACCGGTTATAGTCTATAAAGGGATATTGCAGGGGAATTTTTGGATAATTCTTTTTTAGTACTTGATTCACAGCTGTCCTAATAATGGGCAGTTTTGAGACTTGGAGAAAAACTTATTTGGAGTCCGGCCACTCCGTATCCCCCATGCTGCGATCGATGAGACAGATTAAAATTCGCGTAAACGCGAACCTTCCTTACAATCACTTTTGACAATGCCACTTTTTACTCCTTGCATAATGCGGATATAGATAATAGTTTCGTTTTTGGAATGGTTTTCATCAATCCCTATTGTTCAACAGGCAAAGCTTTTTAGCCTCCGAGGCTATTTCTTTCTGACAAGCTAAAAATGTCGTGTCATCAGCCCTGAATTTTCTACTGAACCGATTTTGATAATTATTTTTTTTAAATGAAAGCTAAGCTTTTTCATGAAATTTCTTCAAAATGGTGGCAACACAGTTTAGCTTTTCTCTCGATAATAAAAATTTATTTTCCAAAATGATTGCGTATAATTATGCACTAATTGAGGTAAAAAAAAATATATTTACTGAGAAATAATATTAATAATGTAAATAAAATAACAGAAAATAATTTATGATAAAAATTAATGTCTAAAGCAAAATAAGAAAAATTTCAAATGAGGAAAATGATGTCGTTCAGCAACCAGACAAATGGGAATTACAATATTATTACGGATGCCTTTTTCATATTACTAATAACAGCAACTTTTAAAAAACATGTGAAGAGAAAATGACGTCACTATTTAAAACATCGCATTTTTACTCATAACGATATTAGGTTTAGGTACTACTCTGTTATCCAGGCGACCAATTTCGCCAAATTATACAAATCGCCAAACTAATAGCCAAATTATACATATTGACATAATTTTTATTTTAAATGACGAAAAAACAAATA
The DNA here is from genome assembly GCA_964019185.1 of Maratus speculifer. NCBI lineage: Eukaryota > Metazoa > Arthropoda > Arachnida > Araneae > Salticidae > Maratus > Maratus speculifer. The sequence continues at coordinate 116,731,180 of OZ025292.1, forward strand.
ATTAGTAGAATATTAATAAAAAGGCGAAATAAAAATCATTTAATGACATTTTAAACGCATGAATCGTATTTAATGTCATTGAATGTGACATTCACGATCATCCATTATTGGCATTTAATCTTATAGTTTGGTGATAATTTTTTGGTCGACAGGATAACCTAGTAGTACCCGATATTACATTTCAATATTTCTTTTCATTATGGACACTGAGATTGAGATTTTACTTTCAGATGACTTCAGTTAGTAAAAATAATGTCACAATAAAAGTAACTTTTAATAAAACTATTTTTTTTTTTTTTTTTTTTTTTGGTGAGTGCATATAAAATAAAATTTCTGGCTTTCGCCGTCACTCAGATTACAGTTTTAACTGAAGATGTGCGAATATTTGCATGCAAAATTGTAACTGGCAAGCTTGACATTTACTTTGTAAATATATTTATTATATATTGATTCAATAATGTAATTACTTTCGCTTTTTTTTTAAACCAAATCGATCGGGTCTTTTAAACATTTCATTCGTCGAACTCGACGGGATTCCACTCGTTTTATTGTTAAATTGTATTTCCTTTTACTCAGAGTCTATAATAAGGCGTTTAAACTAAAGAAAAAATCCGTTTTTGATGAATCTAGTCAATGAAGAAGTAGCACGACAAATTGTATCTCTTTATTATTCCACAATTCCAATGTCTCAGAAAGAAATTGCTATTCAATTGGGTATTTCACGCCGTTCTGTTTGCTATTATATTGATAAACACAAGAAAAATGAAGTTAGTTCATTGCAATCTAAACGGGGTCGCCCTTCTAAAAAACCTCTATCGATTTTTTTTTTTTTTCATAATCGGAGGCGAAACTGAATTCTGCAATGGCAGAATCTACATTCAACTTTTTTTTTTTTTTTTTACGTGAAATTATTTTTTAAACATCCACTTTAAGCCAAGTCAAGAATGGCCAATGTCTAAAAATACCATGTTTATTTTTTTTTCAATTGATTCTAAAAAAATTTAGGATTTGTGTTTCATTAAAAACTCGCCTGTAACATTCAAGAGAGAGAGATAGAGAGATTCACAAAAAATATTTTTCTACTAGCATATCATGAGGTAATATTATTTATATCCTCCCCACACCATTCAATAAAATACGGAGTGTGTGACATGGCAGTGATAAATAACATCAAACACTGTTTTGAAAATTCACGGATTGGATGTGATAAATATATTTATTAGTTAATAAAAATGTAGATTTTTTTAAGCTCCATTTTATTTATTTATTTTACGCCTACGAAAATGATTTAAAAAATCAATTCTAATAATATTTCGAGTATAACATAATGGGAGAGAGAGACATAAAAATAAGAGTTGCATGATGCAATTAACCCTTTCCGGCACACTGTGCCCGGTCTGGGATACCTACTTTTTAATTTCAAACTTTCAAATAGCACCAATAATATTTTAGTAAAATTTTGCTTTTATAATAAAAGCTTAAATTAGGGGTTTGAAAATATCTAAAAATTTCGTATGTTAATTCCGGTGTCAGTCGATAATTTCTCATTTTGCTAACAGAGTTTGCCCGTGCCGGAAAGGGTTAATGGCTGATCTCTTTTTTAGAATAGAAGCGGAATAGAAAATATCAATCATTTTCTTACAAGTAAGGAAAGATTACACCAAAATTTTAAATTTATTGTATATATTCTTGGTTAATGACAGACGACGTTGGGTATATTTTGTGGCAAGAATATGACTTTAGCTCTTCCGTTTCTTCCACTTATTCATTTTATAATGTTGATTTTAAAGTACCAGATGATTGCGAAAAAGCTGTTCTCGGGAAAGTATTTATATCATTTTTTTTTTCTTCTTTTCGGCATAAATTTCTTACTTTTTCCGTAAGGATGAATTTCCGCCGTTGATGGATGATTAAACGCGAATTTACCGCCAATCAAGATCTTCCCCCTATCTGTGCTTAGTCATTTTTTCAGAAGAGTGAGTAGACTTTCGTTACATTCAGCTTATGTAAGCAAGGGGATGGGACAACGAAAAAAATTAGGCTGATATCGCGTGATTCATGATGCATCACTTACAGTTAATTCGAAGTTGTCTATAATATATTTTACGCTGCTCTTACACAGAAGTGCTGAATTTATTTTTTATTTTTTTTATTTATTTATTTATTTTTATTTTTTTTTTTATAAGATGCAATTTCGGATTTTGACATCATATCACCTATCACTGACATCGTATCATTTATTTGAAACTATGCTGATCCGCTCGCGATAAACCTCAAATATGTACGACAACCTGATTTTATTAGAATTAACACTTTAAAATGAAAAAAAATTTCAAATGAACATCATCTCTTTTATCCGCAATATTTAATTTTTTTTAACCGAATGTGCCAGCAAAATATAGGCTTTTTAAGACGGTTCTATATTTCATTGCTCAACAACACAAATTTCTGACATTTTTAAACGTAAAGCATAAAACTGGCAACCATGACTTCAGAAGCGATTTGAAATTTAAATGAGTTTTTTATTGTTTGGTAAATAAATTCGTTATCAAGATATGACAGATCTTGTTGTTATTTCTTTCTAGCTATCAAACTATTTGTTAATCTATAACAAAAAATAAAAAATAAATAAATAAATAAATAAATAAATAAAAAACTACCATTTATAGTATTACAGCATAAGTACGTTTTTTAAAACACACTAAATAAATCCAAGGAAACGTAAAAGAAAAAAATGCTTGTTACTCTTTCAACATTTTAATCAACAACTGACTTTATTATTCAATAACATTTTCCACAGAGATATCATGTCGTCACAGAATTAAAAACAAAGTAAATACAGAGGTGTCAATCCGTCGGCATTTAGAATTAAATTATAAACATAAAAAGCCATATGCTTGATCTTTTAAAAAATTATTACTACATAAATAAATCTTACTTAATGATAAAGAAAATGATTATTATAGCGATAAATCTCTTTTAATGATTTAGAAAATTATTTTACATTACTTTTGACTGATTTATTATATTAAATGATTATGCTAAATTATTATGTTACTGATAACACTTGTTTATGTGGCAGTCTGTTTTTCTACTGTCTCAAGATTATTGTGTGCGGAAATTCTGTTCAAAACGCCCAATTTGGTATTATTTTCTGAAGGAACCTTTGTGTTTAATAAAAAAAGAAAAATGTCTTTCGATTACACAGTTTGTGAATAACAACACCTGCTATTTTTATGGGAATCTGAATAAAAATGAATTTTAAAAATGTGTTAAGGTAGCTCATTTGAATCGGAGAACAGCTCTAACTAGCTGTTTTTGGAATTAACGACTTTTGGAATTAAATTTTTGAAATTTCGAAATTCCAAATATTTAGTTTGAAAGATCTTTAAAATATGGCACTGTACGCCGAAAAAGCCGTTCCCCGCAAGCAATGTAAAACAGGAAAAATGTCACGTCAAGTATTCTTTGCAACACGATCTTTTCAAACTATTTACCGATCGAAACTTCTATATAACATTTTTACAACTTACCTGAAAGACAAACCGTTTACCGCATAATTCTATCGATCTTTGTTTTTGAGAGATTTAATTTTGAAATTAGGGTCTTATTCGCTGACACCCTGTATCTCCGGAAGGCTCAAAGTGACTCCCGGTCGCGACTCGTTTTGGTTCTTAATTAATAATTTAGCTAATTATCAAAAACTGAACTATCCTAGGTTCAGATGCATCAAAGCTAAGACTCGTGATCTGTTTTTCACTATCCTCATCCAAATTTTCATACTTCTACGTACCGTAGATTTCGCTAGCCATCGCCGACAGATAGACGTACAAATATATTTCTTTTATTAATATAGACTATTCGATGTATTTGAAAAAGACTACTAGAACCAATTCTATAATTTGTGAATTGTTACGCCAATACTTATTCCTGTAGTATTATGACCAAAACTTATGGGTGAGTGTTCCGCAGAATTTTGAATAAAATCGTAAGATATTCACTGCTACAAAAGGGTTGAGAAATAATATGCCAGGTTATTGAATGGAAAATTTCAAAGCTCCCTGATAATCGATTATCAGTATCGCAGTTTATCATCAATAAATACTTCACAAATATTTTCTCTTATCTTCTTTCTTCTCAAGAACCCTTCTAGCGGCTAACGTGCGATAATACTCAATATATATTTTTATTTTATCCGGAAACAGCTTTTCATCTTGCTCTTATCAGAATTTAATAACCTTCCTTCCTTTCTTTATGTGTCCAATTTTTCCTTCGGAAAATTGGTTTCTTAGAGGTTTGATTAAACTCATAAGTTTCTTAATAATAACTGTCTCCACTCTTAAAAAAAATATTCTTTCATATTTCGATATATTCCCAGGAATATGTGAGAACGAAAAAGAATAATAAAATAAAATTAAACCTTTATTTTTCAATATGAGGAGTAGGAGTGAAGAAAGCTTTGGCGCTTTATAGATGCGTTTGTAATTATGTAAATACGGTAACACCTATCGTCGTCGTTCAGTCCGTCCGTCTGTCCGCGTATAACAGAGCTTCTGACTACAGAGAACTTCCCGACCTAATCATTTAAAACCTAAATGATATAATTGTTGCATAATTTTGTGGAGACGTTTCAAATTATGAAAATCAGATGCATAGTTTAATTACAGAGGCAATCAAAAATATTCCGTTACATTACGACCAATGGGAAAAAATAGTTTCAAGTGCATTTTAACGGTTTTACTCTTTCGAACGTAATAAAATTGATATTAATCTATGAAGAATGTACTAAAATATACGTTCTGTGCAATCTGTGGGGCAAGAACATTTGTTATTAATTTACAGGGGCACACAAAAGTATTCCGTTACATAATGGTTAAAAAGAAAACATTGTTTGGGGTGCGTTTTAATAATATTAAACTATTTCACATTTCATGAAATTTATGTGCATTAATGAAGTTTACTACAAGTTGCTTCCTGTGTAATAGAAAGCAGATAGTCTTTACTGGGATTCACAAAAGATTTCGGATACTCTACTGTATCCGAAGCATTTTATATATACTATTACACCAAGATCTGAGTATTTTAAAACTTCGTTATACACTATATGGTCAAAAGTAACAGAACACTTGCAATATTAAAAAAAAAAAAAAAAAAAACCGTATAGTACGAACGCATCTCATTTGCTATGCTTCAGTGCATTTCCCAACTTGTTAAAATTTGTTTTACTTTGCTTTAAAATTGCTACATAAATATTTTCCATTGTTTAAGTATGAGGAAAGTGGACAAAGAAAAAACAAAAATAATCAGCTTTTATATTTAAAGATACCTGGTGAAATTTCTAAAATTTTTAATTGATTTTACCTGGCTTCGATTTCAAAAAGTAAGAAGCTACAAGCTACCAATTGCAACCATTCAAATGGAAGCAATTCGCAAAAATTTTCCCTACATTTTCATCGATTACGATTCTCAGACTCAAAAACACCCTCCTACTCCCAAATGTTGTACATGTGTGTATATAATATGTATATTAATATTCATCCCATTTATATTAACTTAATTGAGTTACTCTTTTTAAAAGTTAATCTTTTTTTATTAATTTTTTCTATATATAATATCTTGACATTACTGTTTAATTGTTATAAGTACAGTAAAACCCCGATAATTCGGATTAATTGAGACGAGATCCAATCCGGATTGTCGAAAAATCGGACTATCCGGAGAATGAGAAAAACATTAAATAAAACATACTTACAGAAAATCACCTTTATATTAAACATACTGAATATTTACACACAGTAAAAATGCTTATTTTTGTAATTATAAAATCTTTTGCTGAGCAAGTTTTGTATAACTTTTGCAAGCCGCACGGTACCGCATCCGCTTGAGCATAGTTATAATTTGTTGGGCATAGTCTTCACCTGATGCTCAAAATAAACCATTAATTGTACTAAATGATTTGTTTTTTCAATATGGCTAATAACTTTCGGTCTATCATCATTGATAATAGTGTTTTCGTCTAAATCATCTTCATTTTCAATTTTTTCAATTGTACATAAAGTGATTATTTCATCATCTGTAAGTTAGGCGTAAATTTCATCTATTTTTTTTTCTTTGCTTTATCCAATAACTAATGTCAATGCTATCAACATCTCAACAGCCATTAGTTTTTTTTTTTTTTTTTTTTACATGTTTACAAAATTTGCACGCGTAATTTCCTATTCATTCTCGCCTATTTTTCATTCTGTTTCAAGCTTTCTTGTTATTCCAGAAATCACAATTTGTTGACCATAAATTCTTCCACGACTTTTGGAGAATATCTCAGCAAGCTGCTTGCAGACTTTAAGTGATGTATTGTTATTTCTTTGAAAGGTAACATCAAAGAATTTAAATGAAAAAGATTAAGGTACTCTTCCAAAAATATTTCAGAGAAGACTTTTTTATTCAGAATACGAAAATGAAATGAATTGATGTTATCGGAATTTTGCAGATCGCTTCGCAATTAAGAAAAAAAAAGGACCAGATTGATCCGGATTAACGAGGTCCGAATTAGCGGGGTTCTGCTGTAGTAATAAATTGCAGCACTATAATAACTGATCTTATTCATCATATTTACACTGATCTCTTACTTCTTGGTTGATTTAAAGTGCTATTACACGTAAAAATTTCATGCGACAAAAATCGCCAGCGAAACGTCAGTTCCCCCATCATTTCCCCCCCCCCCATTTTTCCCCCGTTTCATTGGCTGCTCGAGAAAAGGCTTTTCCATAGTCGGACTTCCAAATATATGATTGGCTGTTACTGGCGACTCGCTTCGTTTCAGGTGTCAAAATTGCTTCGACACAAAATAGTTCCTTGCTTTCCAACGATCCCCCCTGAAGTAATAGAATTACATGAAGACGCCTGGAATTTGAAGCGACTTTGACCCCTCATGTAATACACTTTTGGTAGTTTTATCATAGCAAACGCGGTAGCGTTTGGTATAATATGTTTAAGAAATAGAAAGTGCAAACAACTTTTTAAAATTTCTGGCGAACCAGTTGAGATACGACAGTGAATATTTTTTTTAAAGATAGAACTCGACGAGACGAATAAAATGATAGCATACAAAAAAAATAACTGCAGCTTAAAATAGTTTTTTATTTAATTTTAATTGAAAAAATTAAGGCAAAAAATTCAACTAAGTCTAGCTAACGTTTTTGGTTTATTTTAATCCTCATGGTTAAACTTAAAACAGTTTTTTTTTTCATCTTTGTATGTTTGACGGTCGCTGAGAAAATCGAATTTTTGTCTGAAATTTCCAGCTGAACATAGTCTTTTTCTTACATTTGTTACTTCTTGTAATTGTTGCACGTAAGTTTGAATGAACATAAAAATTGCGATTTATGTAACATAAATAAATAGATTAGATAATTCACGTGAAAAAAATACTTATTTGTTGTTATTTTCATGTATCATATTCACTATCTATTTTGACGAGCGAAGTGAAATGTTTTTTTTTATTTATTAAATTCTAATTTTTTTAAGTTAAAAGCCGCCTCTGGCAAAAAGTTTAGTCTCTCTTAACTTTATGCTAGCCATTGTAATATGGTACTTTTATTCATAATTTTATTTACTTGCTTATCTGAAGGTCCATATGATGAAATCAACAAATTTAGGCGATCAGGGCAAGATTTTGCGGAAAAGTTCATTATCCTGTTCTAGTTGGTGTGTTTGGCGAATAAATAAAAAATGGCGCCGGAAGACCGAATAGCAATTTTTTTTAACCGCTAAAGTGGCGTAACCGTGTTTTTCCATCACGTAATATTTTATTTCAAAGACTGATTTAACACAAGATTGACATTAATATTATTTTTTTTAATTGTACAAGACAAAAAGATATGTAAAGTTATTAAGTACAAACGTTCATACCAATACTTTTCACAGTTATTATTTTATGAATAATTAGAGGAATGGAAAAATCTGCAGGACATTTAAAAGATAAGCGTAAAAATATGGTTTTAAATTTTTATAAACATTTATTTGAGCCTTTGAGACGTAAGGTAAGGGCGTACCGGTAAGAAATCCGGTTTGGCGCAACACAAGAGTGTTGAGTCGGGCGCTCCATGATGATTCGGACGTGAGAATGTGTCAGTTTTTTTTTTAAGGTACTTTGAATGATTCTAGGTCAGTTAAATTATTACTTATTTTATGAATGTCTGATTAATATACATCTGTTTGACAAAGCTTGGTGTTATTTTGGCTTCAAAAGGGGAGGGTATGATGCCAAAATATATAAATAGCTCTGAAAACAAACCTGATGAACTTTAATTTTTATTGTCGTACGAATTATTTCTGTTTCTATATTAAAATGCGGCACAAATGTCATATAGGAATCACATTGGCGTTAATTTTTTTCTAAAGCCAATTTGGCTAAAATCTCGTTTTGGAATACCAGTTACATATATACAGGGTGTATCTAAACTACTGGGCAAAACTTTAAGGGTGATAGTACACATCAAGACAAATAATATTAAATGGTAAACTGAGGGTCCCAAACGTCTTCCGAAGGAGATAGGTGCCATCAAAGTTTAGGGTAAAAAATTTTAAATGATTATAAAAAACGGAAAAATTGGTCGATTCGTTTGCGGTTTTCACGAAAACTATACTTTATGTCAGTATTGTCTTGAAAATAAACTATAAAGATAAATTTCAAAAAATGCCGATAGAGGGCGCTTTAGACTTTGGAGTAACGAACAACTATTTTTTACTGTTATTTTTTGTATCTCATTAAATTATTTTAGAAGTTCAGACATAAACTTAAATTTTCATCTCAAAATCTGTGGTTAAGTAGCGCAAACTGAACTGTGTTCAATGGGAGTGGGTGGGTTCAAATTTCAAATGATTATAAAAAACAGAAAAATTGGTCAATTGATTTACGATTTTCACTAAAATTATTCTTTGTCTGTATTGTCTTGAAAATAAATTATACAGATAAATTTCAAAAAATGTCGATAGAGGGCGCTTTAGACTTTGGTGTAACCAATAACTATTTTTAACCGTTAATTTGTATATCTAAATAAAAGTTTTAAAGGATTCGACTTAAATTTCTTAGCTCAAAATCTGAATCGTTGTGAGTAATTAAGTAACGAAAAATTGAACTGTGTTCGTAGGGTGAGCAGGGTAACATTTCAACTCTTGAACAGAGTTCAGTTTGCGCTTCTTAACCCCTCCACGATTCAGAATTTTAGTTCAAAATTTAAGTGTAAGCTTTTGCAAGCATTTCATTAGATACAAAAAATTACAGCTAAAAATTGTTGTTGGTTACTCTAAAGTTTAAGGCGCCCTCTAACGGAATTTTTTGAAATTTATCTTTAAAATTTATTTTCAAAGAAATACCGACATAAAGAATGGTTTTAGAAAAAAACACAAACGAATTGACCAATTTTTCCGTTTTGTATAATCATTTGAAATTTGAACCTTCCCACCCGCATTGAACACAGTTCAGTTAGCGCTACTTAACCACTCTCAACGATTCAGATTTTCAGCACAAAATTTATGTTTATGTCTAAGCTTCCAAAAAATTTAATGAGATGCAAAATATAACGGTAAAAATAATTGTACGTTACTCCAAAGTCTAAAGCGCCCTCTATCGACATTTTTTGAAATTTATTTTTATAATTTATTTTCAAGACAATACTGACATAAAGAATAATTTTAGTGAAAACCACAAATCAATTGACCAATTTTTCTGTTTTTTATAATCATTTGAAATTTGTACCTACCCACTCCCATTGAACACAGCTCAGTTTGCGCTACTTAACCACAGATTTTGAGCTCAAAATTTAAGTTTATGCCTAAACTTCTAAAAAAATTTAATGAGATGGAAAAAATAACGGTAAAAAATAGTTGTTCGTTACTCCAAAGTCTAAAGCGCCCTCTATCGGCATTTTTTTTTTTAAATTTATCTTTATACTTTATTTTCAAGACAATACTGATATAAAGAATAGTTTTCGTGAAAACCGCAAACAAATCATCCAATTTTTCCGTTTTTTATAATCATTTCAATTTTTGGATCCTAAACTTTGATGGCACCTATCTCCTTCGGAAGACGTTTAGGACCCTTATTTTCCCATTTAATGTTATTTGTCTTCATGTGTACTATCACCCCTTAAAGTTTTGTTCAGTAGTTTAGATACACCCTGTATTTTTTGAAAGGTAATAACAATAAATAACAAGTTGAATGTAGATTCTGCCATTGCAGAATTCAGTTTCGCCTCCAATTAAAAAAAAAAAAAAAAAAAAAAAAAAAAAAAAAAAAAATCAAGGTTTTTTAGAAGGGCGACCCCGTTTAGAATGCAATGAACTAACTTCATTTTTCTTGTGTTTATCAATGTAATAGCAAACAGAGCGGTGTGGAATACCCAATTGAATAGCAATTTCTCTCTGAGACATTGGAATTGTGGAATAATAAAGAGATACAATTTGTCGTGCTACTTCTTCATTGACTAGATTCATCAAAAACGGATTTTTTCTTTAGTTTAAACGCTTTACTATAGACTCTGAGTAAAAGGAAATACAATAATTTTATTTTTACTGTGACATTATTTTTACTAACTGAAGTCATCTGAAAATAATATCTCAATCTCAGTGTCCATAATGAAAAGAAATATTGAAATGTAATATTGGGTACTACTAGATTATCCCGTCGACCAAAAAATTATCGCCAAACTATAAGATTAAATGCCGAAAATGGATGATCGTGAATGTCACATTCAATGACATTAAATGCGATTCATGTGTTTAAAATGTCATTGATTTTTATTTCGACTTTTTATTAATATTTTTATTAATATTCTATTAATTATTTGTTTTTTCGTTATTTAAAATAAAAATTATGTCAATATGTATAACTAGGCTATTAGTTTGGCGATTTGTATAATTTGGCGAAATTGGTCGACGGGATAACAGAGTAGTACCTAATATCGTTATGAGTAAAAATGCAATGTTTTAAATAGTGACGTCATTTTCTCTTCAAATGTTTTTTAAAAGTTGCTGTTATTAGTAATATGAAAAAGGCATCCGTAATAGTATTGTAATTCCCATTTATCTGGTTGCTGAATGACGTCATTTTCCTCATTTGAAAATTTTCTTATTTTGCTTTAGACATTAATATTTATCATAAATTATTTTCTGTTATTTTATTTACATCATTAATATTATTTCTCAGTAAATAATTTTTTTACCTCAATTAGTGCATAGTTATACGCAATCATTTTGGAAAATAAATTTTTATTATCGAGAGAAAAGCTTAACTGAGTTGCTACCATTTTGCAGAAATAGCGTAAAAAGCATTTAAAATTAAAAATAAAATATAAAAATAGAAATAAATTAAAAAATAACTAAAATGGGCACAATTACAAATAAATAGATTTCATTTAAAAAAATAATTATCAAAATCGATTGAGTAGAATATTCAAGGTTGATGACACGACATTTTTTAGCTTGTCTGAAAGAAATAGCATCAGAGGCTAAAAAAAGGTTTGTTTAATAACTATATAACAAAACAATTTATATATTTTAAAAAAATAAAAATAAATTATTTATTAATAAGTAAAGAACAACATCCGGGTTGCCATATCAAGCAAAATAACGACACTCTGGATTTAGTTAAATACTCCGATGCGCATATGACACTGACGTCAGAAAAAAAAAAAAAAAAAATCGCCAACGTGGTGCGTATATGACATCTGTGCCAAAAATGCATACCTATTTTATTTACATTACGTACGGTGCTACTTGATTATCAGGTCGACCAATTTCACCCATTTATAGAAATCGACTAACTATTCGCCAAATTACTCAAAAGGAAAAATGTTGCCATTAAAAAAATTTAAGTTTAGAAAATTAATGAATTTAGATTAAAAAAAAAAAAATTGTAATTTAAGAAATTACCCCAACCATTTGAAAAATGTTTCACTCGATACATTCATCTATCATTTTAAGCTAAATACCAGTTGTTTTATTGTGTATTATCCGTGCCACTGCTATAAATGACTTTATACATGCTGCAATTTGAAGGTACGGTTCGTTTAAGTTATATCACTCTATTGTCGCCAAGCATAAAAGTTGGCGACGAAAGAAACATTTCAAACTATTTAACATTGTTGGTGCAAAAGTAATCATTATTAAAATACAGCTTTGGCATATACTGTTATACTTGTAAGACTTTGGCATATATTGTTTGATTTTACAGAGCAGAATTTTGGTGATGGAGGTTTTAAACCAAAATCGATCGCAGCACATGCATCTGTGAATGGGTCCATCAGACATCGAATCAAAAAAGTTTTTTCCCAGTTTTTCCCAAGCCGATTGCTTTTTAGTTTTCTTTTTAGGTGGTGGAAAATCAAGAGTAATAGCTATAACATTTTCCGGCTTGTTAGAATCACTATTGGCACTCAAATTTTCCTGGTTAGAACCGACCGATAGTAAAACGCCATGGCTAGTGGATTGGTCGCCCTGGCGACATGATGTTTTACAATTAATCGGTTCGGCATTAAATTGCTTCCTTTTTCGTGATCGCCTTTCAACACGTAATTGGTTTTCAGCGGCTCAATAATCTTTTGATTTTATCATTTTCTGCATTGAAAGACGTTTTTGCGCCAAACCAAATACAGTATTACTCAGTTATCCCGTCGACCAATTTCGCCAAATGATACGAATCGCCAAACTAATAAGCAACTTATACATGTTGACTGTGTTTAATATCATTGAATGCGATATTCACGTTCATTCATTTCTTTGGCTTCGGCTTTTTCCGTATCTGTTAATTTCCGTCTACCCATTTTTAAATTTGTTAGTTTTCTCCTTTATTACAATGATTTTAACCATTTTAATTTACTATTCAAATAAAAATTCTTCTAAAAGTAAAGAATTTAATTTAAATTCAAATAAAAATTCTTCTAAAAATAAAGAATTTAATTTAAATTCAAAAGTGGTAACATCATTCAAAAGTGGTAACATCATTCAAAAGTGGTAACATCATCGGGTCCATTCTCCCGAAAACAACAACCATTTTTCAAATGGTTAAAAATAAAAATAAAAGTCATTATCGAAAAGGATTACTTTAATGATAACGTTTAGTTATGACGTCGAGATGTACCAAATATAAAATTTGATTTATTCAGGTGATTTCGGACAAAAGAATACTAATAAAAGTTTTCATATTTTAATGCAGAATTTATTAAATCAAACCATAAAGAGATATTTTTAAGATATCGCATATGTTAATAACATTGAAGTATTTTAAATGTAATATTAGAATTTATTAAGGAGTATAAAAAATATGGTACTTACATATTAACGCCACCGCAGCATAAGTTGAGCTAATGTGCCAATAAAGAGCAATCTTGTTCGCACGCACACAAAATTGGCGTCAAAAATAGGCTTAAAAAATACTAAAGTACTAAAAATGACGTCCAAAAAAAAAAAAAAAAAAAAAAAAAAAACACTAAAAAGGCACGAACAACAAGATCGCTCTTTATTGGCGCATTAGCACAACTTCTACTGTGGTGGCATTAATACGTAAGTACCAAAAATATCAATGTTAGCGAAAATTTGTAAGGAGTTAAATGCTTTTTATTTAGCCAAATAATGTCGGCGGATATAACCGTAAAGTAACTTTAATAAAATACATATTATATTTTTCTCAATTAATATCAAGAGCTATTCGCTTATTGGCATAAAATTTATATTAAATAACAAAAGAACAAATAAATTAGTAAAACATTCATAAAAATATAAATAAATCATCGAATTAAAATCATTTCATCACTTAACAAACAAAAGTAGCGGGTTTAATGTCAAGAAAGTGTAACATTTATGTTCATCCATTATTGGCATATAATCTTACAGTTTGTCTATCGTTCTTTGGTCGACGGGATAATTAAGTAGTACCTTAAATACACTGTTATCGCATGAGAAAAAAATGCTTGTGTACATGAAATAGTAAATAGTTTGCCAGAATATACGTTGCCAAACTTCTTTTCCCGACAAGAACTTTTCGTTATGTACAACTACTGAAAAAGTACCTTTATTTATTAACTTATAGTATTTTTTATAAAATGAAAGAAAAACGTGCAAATTAAATGTATCTGATGTATGTATTCTTAATTTATGTGTTTTTAAAGGGTGTTCTTAAATCAAAAAGGACAACTTTGTGACACATGCTTTAATTTATTTTTGTTCGGAAATGCATAAAAATAGCAGGTGTTATTAATCAGAAACTGTCTAATTGCACTCAATTTTCTGTTTTTTAAAAAACACAATAGATTTTTCTTAACAAGCCTTCAAATTTGACACTTTTGAGCACATTTCCCGACGAAAGCAGAAAAACCGGTCGAAAAGCAGGAGGAAAACGAGTGATTACGTCATCGAAATAGTTTAGAACTGGATAGGTAATTTAATTATCATAAAATGGAAAAATAAGTTCCATTCAAAATCGCTTCCATAGTCAGTCATTCCAGTTTTATAACTTTCTGTTAAAAAATGAATTTGTAAATGTGTCAAAATGTTTTGCGCTTGCTGAGCGAAGCAGTTAAGAACACCCTTAAGAGCCCACAATAGTCACAGCTTCAAACGATTCAAGATGGCGGAGCACATCCAGAACTAAGTTGAAAGGCTGTCCAAAATTAAATGATTGACAAGGGGCTTCTTCCAATTAAACAACAAAGTAATTCGAACCAATTAACTACGACATTTTCTTTTGAAGGGGAGGGCGTTACTATTTGTGCTCAATTTTCTATTGGATAATGTCCACTTCATGTCAATGTGAGTAAATACCAATGGGGACAAAGACTTCTGGAAAAATACTTTATCGTCGTTTACAGTCATTTTTATTTCAAGTTTATTTTTCCGCCGACGAATCTGCACTAGTGACAAAAAAGCATTCGAGAGCTTATTTACGTTAAACTGATAGCAGCTTTTTTTTTTTTCTTTTCTTTTTTTCAAATTTATCATTTGCATTTTAATATACTTAAAATATTTTCTTTTTCTTGGATAGAGGATATTTGAAATCGATCGCCAACAGAGGAACTTTTCTACTTTATTTTATTTTAGAGGTTTTTTTTTCTTCTGCTTGGAAGATACTTCGAAAGTAAAACTGTACTTTGAAAAAAAAATAAAAATTGAAAAAGTAGAAGGTACTTGTTTTGATATAAACTTCAAAAGCCAATATAAACTCGAGCTTTTAAAAGTACAAAAAAGAAGTAATTGACGCACAATTTATGACAAAGAAGTAATAAAAAACTCAATAAATTCAAGGCAAGAATTCTCTGATGAAAATTAACTGAAAAATTAATTATATATGTCTAAAAAGGATTTTATTATTTTTATTAGAGTATAACATTTGTACAGTTTTATTTTCCGGAAATAAATGAATACTTTTTCAAGAGATTTTTTCTATTTTAACATTTATTTTCTACCTTTTACAATCGAAATAATAATATTAGTAGGAAAAAAATTGCATTATTACAAGTAGGATACGGTTTATGTTTATATATAAAACATAGTTTTATTTATAATAAATATATTTACTTGGGGGAGGGTAGATATTTATGGCAAGGGCAAAGGGAGGTTGAGTAAATTATGAAAATATTACTGATCGCGATTTTGAAAACAGGTGTTCCCCGGAAATTCAACCAATGATTTAATAACTAATTTCACAAGCATTTCGCTTAAGTCTGTGTAATTTTTATTAAAAAAAAATCAAATGTAAGTTTATTTTTCCAAGTTAAATGTTTGCGCAGGGCGAAGTTTTCCATCCCGGCTTAGTCCGATGTGAAGGTGAAATATTTAACTCGTACCGACAGGTCAATTTTTTAAAAAAGTTCATGGTTCCAAGAATCCGTAGAAACATAAAAATAAAATCTAGATAATTTTAAATCTGGTATCATCGGACCCGGATCATTCTACACCTCTTTCTTTTAAAAAGCCACATTTTCTCAACGACACCTTACATTACAATTCTTATATATATATATATATATATATATATAACGATATTTATGTTCAAGGTATTACATACATCTATCTATGTATACAGGGTGTTTGAAAATTACATGTCAGTAAAGGAAAGGCAATTTGAGAAAGTCGTAGTAAGCAGATTTCGTATAGGAATCTGAGTGCGGAAATGCAGCGTTCAGGCGGTGAAAGGTGCTTTTATGTTCAGTGGATAAAAGCATTTCGCTGGCTTGATTCGTCGTTCTCTGCTGCATTCCTGCACAAAATTTGCTTAGTAAGGTCCCCTGTATTTACTTTTAAATTTTCGACACATAATTTTGAACCCGCCCCCCTCTCCCTCTCTCTACATACATATATAGATATAGATAGATATAAATGTGTTTGTCCGGATTGACTTATAATCAAAACACGGTTCAAGCTACTGAGCTTTGAACATGAAAATTTGGGGGGGGGGGGGGGGGAATACTTCTTATGACATAAGAAAGGATTTTTTTAAAATCCTCTCATCTACCCCCTAACGGAGTTAAAGAGAGGTCAAAAATTTTAGTCGATTTTACAAAATTGCACTTTAGAGGATAAAAAGGGTGCGAAAATTTTAGAATACTTGGCATATCTCAGCAGCCGTTTTAGATAGGCGCATGAAATTACAGAAAATAAATCTACTAAACAAATAATTAAACAAATATACCAGTGGTGCTAGAAGTCACCCCTTATAAGGGGTTCAAAAGGGGAGAATAAAAATTTTAGAACATTTGGCACATCTCAGCACACTTTGTAGGTAGGAACATGGAATTCCAGAAAATAAATCTGATAAATAAAAAAATAAAATAAAATAAACACATATTTCAGCAAATTTAGAAATTCTACTTCTAAAAAGTTTGAAGGGGGGGGGGGGGTGATAGTTTTGAAACATTTGACCAAATCTCTGCAGCTATTTTAGGTAAGGAGCATGAAAATGCAGAAAATAAATCTAATAAAGAATAGATAAACACAGGTACTTGAGCGATTTTACATTACCTCTATCTCTTCTTAAGTGAGTTAAAAGGGAGATCGAAAATTTTATAACATTTGGGATATTTTAGCAGCCGTTTTAGATAAACGCGTGAAATTACAGAAAATAAATCCTAATGAAAAAAAAAAAAAAAAAAAAAAAAAAAAAAAAAAAAACTAGCCTTAAAAGGAATTACTCCTGGAATAATGCGCATGTGTAAGATTTCGAAATAACGAATCAGGGTGGACCACTCCTTCATGAGTCGGAGGGCTCCGTCTATGCATCGCGAAGCGATTCCAACCGGGTTTGCAAAGCAATGCCGAACGGAATCGCGAAGCGATGACGCGGGGGGGTTGGCGAGCGTAGCGAGCAGGAGGGCGGAGCCCCTCTATAGTTTACAACAACTGTAACTGCTCATTCCAATTGTGCATGTTTGGGGCGCTGTACCCTACTTTGCCCCTCCGAAGGGGAACTTTTTAAATTTTTATCCACAGCACTCGTGCTGCATATCTTTAGAAAGGTCTGAAACTGCCTTTTCCTATTATGGATGTCTTGTGTGTCTCCCCTTCGCTCTGCCCCCCAGGGGGGCACAATTTTAATTTCTGTACCGCACATGTCCTGTGACAAATCATTTGAAAGGTCTGCAACTGCTTATTCATATTATGGATGTCTTGTGTGCTTTACAACACCAGTCGTGTGACACATCATTTCAAAGGTCTGCAACTGCTTATTCATATTATGGATGTCTTGTTTGTCACCCCCCATTCTGCCCCCCAGGGGGGGAACATTTTAGTTTTCTTTACAACACCAGTCGTGTGACACATCATTTGAAACATCTGTAACTGCTTATTCATATTATGGATGTCTTGTGTGTCACTCCCCCCTCTGCCCCCCAGGGAGGGGCTTATTTTTAATTTCTTTACAACACCAGTCGTGTGACACATCATTTGAGAGGTCTGCAACTGCTTGTTCATATTATGGATGTCTTGTGTGTCACCCCCAATCTGTCCCCCCAGGGGGGCACATTTTTAATTTCTTTACATCACCTGTCGTGTGACACATCATCTGAATGTTCTGCAATTGCTTATTCATATTATGAATGTCTTGTGTGTCAACCCCCCCATCCTGACCCCAGGAGGTGGCACATTTTCAAATTCTTTACAACACCAGTCGTGTGACACATCATTTGAAAGGTCTGCAACTGCTTATTCATACCATAGGGTATTGGGTGAAGCAAGCAGGGGTAGCCTACACCTTGGAATCTCGAAGCGATACCAAACGGAATCGTGAAGCGATTACGCAGGGGGGGGGGGGGGTTGACGAGCGTAGCGAGCAGTGGAGCGGAGCTCCCCTAGACTACTAAAAAATAATTAAAGCGATTTTTAAAATTCCCGCATTTCCACGTTTCCAATGCTTTTTTAAATCAAACCCGCTTTATACGGAAGGGTGATATGCGGCTGTCGTACCTGCTTTCATTTTGCACCCATTTCCATACGCAAACATAAAATCTATCCCCCCCCCCCCCCTAAAGAATCCAGAAACTGCACAACTTTTCGTTCTGACTTTTGATTGGCTAATTGGTGAAATTGAGCAGGAACTTCCGGTGTAAACACAAACAAAAGGAGTTATGTTACGTTTGGCGTGCTTAAATCTTATTTTTTTTTTCTTTTTTGCTTCTGTTTTCACTTTGTTCTTGTTATTACAAACTTTTATCGAATTGGAAACAAATGCTAATTTAACATTGTAATGCGAAATGGTTAAAACAAAAATAATAAAGTAAGAAGTTTTTAAGAAGACTTTTAATTTTATGGGAAAAGGGAATGTGGAGTTTCGGAAGAGGGGACTTTAGATGAAATTTTAATGAAATGAATGTAAATTCTTAATGAAATTTATGATTAATTATTTATTTTTGTTATAAAGAAAAAATAAAACAGAAAAGTATATAATAATAATAAATTGTTGAATTTAATTACTGTGTGTTTGTATTGGGGAGAGGGGGGGGGGGAATCAAGTGATGAAGTAAAAATTCGGAAGAAGAGCAGGGAAGAATTGGTTTAATGATTTTTTTTTTCTTTTAACTCAGAAAAATTCCAAATCTGATTAATAAATAATACAAAAATAAAATAGGACTTTTTGCAGATTTCGCATAAAAATAAATAATTTTAAGAACAAAAAATTACTTTAAAAATTATTAAGGTCTTTCACACCCATACAAATCCTGTAGTAAATTGTAAAACATTTTAGTAATTTTTATTTGCAAATATATTTTTTCTTTCTGAATTCCCAACTTGGAAAATAAAAATTTTGATAAGTTTATTCTTTGCTTACAACTGTGATTGATGTGATGATTGTGAATTATCATTTTTTTATATTTTGTTATTATTAATGTGGAATACCTATATAATATAATTTATTGTTATAGAAATTGGAAGGTAGGTGGATGTAAGAGCAATGGACAGCCTTCACTGTTTTTGATTTATAAAAAATAATAATAATAATAATCAATGTAAAATTAGCTTTTACTTTTTTTCATAATTCCCTCTTGCATGTTTTGTAATATTGGTTATTATTGACATTTTTAATGAAACCAATCATGAAACAAAAAATCATGTTTCAAAGTTTCACTGTTTTTCTGTAATAATCTGAACGAACACGCTAAGAGCTGATTTCTCTTAATAAATATATACATTCTTTATTTTCATGCAAAATTTGTATATTTTTGCTTTGCTAGCAATAGAAAATTTTGAATTTTCATAGTAATGGTCATTTACAAAATTTCATTTTTTATTTTATTATTAATATTATTATTATTATTATTATTAAGATTTTAAGACTCGTGTTCATTACGTTCATCGTGTTCATCAGGAATATTCAAATGGTCAATTTTCAGTAATGGACATCCTGAAGATTCGTTTACATTGAACTTACTGTAAACTCCTAAAAATGTAACTTTAGTAATGTTCATAGTGCATAAAATATTTTGACTTTTAACTGAAAACCCAAGTAATCAAATTTAATTTTTAAATTGCATTTACCAGAATGTAATAACACTGAAATTTTTACAAACAACTGCTTTAATTGGTTTCGTATAATTAATAAAATTTTCAGTAATTTTTTTTTTTAATTTTGCCTTGCGTATTTTATAATCTAGTAATCATTAAACCAAATCAGAAACCAGAATATTCATTAAGGCTCTTTTACACACACTCTTTGCGTGGAGATCCCGATTGTATTTTTCTCATGTCGTAAAAATTTCCTTGTGCTATCTTGTCCCTGTATATTGACGACAACTTATAAACATCCTTTTATCTCAATCACACAAGCGAGAAGTATGTTGTTGAATAAATAATTAAATAAGTATTCGTTTTTAAAAGCTGCTGTACACTGCCTAATGCAGTTGGTACTCAACCCTAGGTTAGTTTGACTGGGTTTTCATTTAAAAATATAAAACCATACAAATTGGAGAATGTGCGATACAGAAAGCAATGAACCTTCAGACATTAATTTTGTTTTAAAAGATTTTCTTCTAAAAATATAAACCAACATGCATTTTAGTTATTTTTAATGTTATTATCACGGTACCGAGCTGTGCAGTGTTAGTATACAGTTATAGTACCTTGTTATATGACTAGTTCGGATATATAGTCCCATTTTCACACATTCCAAATAAATAATAAGTTGTTATTTGCATTATTATGCCGCCATACATAAATATTCATTGTATAATGAATATCTCTTTTCTAATGACTATCTTTGAGAAAATCGGAATATGTATGTAATGTAGTGATGGTTGATATCGATTTTATCGCCATTAGGACAACTCAACTTTATCAATACAGTAAACAAATCGATTTTATGTTCAACTCAATTTTATGATACTATATACACACTATATGGCCAAAAATGACCGTCCACTTGCGATTTTTGACATTTTGTAAAATATCTAGAAAAAAACTAGAGGAATTACTCTGAAACAATAAGTGTATAAACATAAAAGTACATTACATATATTTTCGTGAAGATTTTTTCTCGAAACTCCATAGGGGACAGTCAACAAATTGAAAAAGAACGAATACCTTTTGGATAACTCTGTCAAAACTAATGTAAGCAAAAGCGCTCAAACTCTACATTATAATTAAGTGGTTTAAATTAAATAAACATGCATACTCGTAGAAATATTAAGGTTTTTATAAAAACATTCCCCATTTTTTCTTCAAGTTTTTTTTTTTGTGGTTATAATTTGCAGAGTTCTTACTAATATAACAATGTTCTTTTTCGAAAACATGACAAAAAACATTGTACATTGTACCCTCTAATCAGAATTACAAAATAATAAAAATAGTTTGAAAAATGAGCAGTTTTACTAAATATGTTTTCATTGCGCATGCGTCAGTGTTATCAAAATTTCATTTTCATACTCCTTACAGAATAGCAATGTGCAGCATATAGTCCACACGCGAGAAGGAAATGAATTCGCAAAATATAAAAACCCTATTTTTCCTATTGTTGTAAGCTGAGAAGTACCCAAATATTAATATTCTAGATGATGCCAGTCGATTTTAAAGTCTAACTGTTTATATATATGTTACCGGGCAAACCCGATTTGAGGCCAAACTAGTTTGCCTCACATGACAAACATATTAAGACTTATATGCATTTACGAAATGCTCTACAATATACATTTTGTAAAATATACTTTGAAAAAAAAAAAAAAAAAAAAAAAAAAAAAAAAACAGCTAATGTTTTTTTTACATGCCCACACGAAACAATTCCATTACGAAATGGTAAAGGGGTAGGGGAATTGTGTGCGACATATTTTAATTATATTAAATTATTTTATGAATAACAAAATTTATATACGTCGTTGAGGCTTAATATCAGTTATACGATATAGTGATGCATAATACGAAGTGCATAGCATTTACAGGTACACACAAAATATTTCAAATGACATATTCCTTCCGAAGCACATGTATCTGACGATAGCTGATGGATGGATGAAATGCATTTTAGTTATGATATGCTTTTTTTTAAGTTTCACTAAATCTATGCATATTATATGGCGTGTATAAATACTATAGTTAATATACACTTCCAGCAATTATTGCTCAAATACAATAGATTTGTTTTGTGTGTCTTTGTAATTAAATGACAAATGATATAAATGCTCTATTCTATCGTAATCATCTTTTAGTAAAATTCAACGATTTATATCAGTTTCAATCCATTATAAATAGCGTAATGTCAATAAAATACTCTGCAAACAATTTTTCCTCATGAACCATAATGCTATGAAATATATTCTTTTGAGTGTCCTTGTAAATAAACTATTAATGTATATGCACCTCATATACAATACCAAACATGCTATGGTAAGTATCATTGACTGATTTTAATTGCATGAAAAGCTGAATATAAGGTATCCTGGGGTAATAACGCCACGTTAAGGTTCTAGCAATTTTCACGGCTCAGTTTTAGTTTGTATTTTTCAAACAAATATGTGATTTGATACAGCAACTCATTGACTATCTATATAAAAAAATAATTTAACAGATATGAATACATAAAATGTAATGGCGTGATTTCTTGACCAATGCTATTTGGCATTATTACCCACCTATATGGGTAATAACGCCATGCAAACAAAACTATGAAATAAGTTGGAATAATTGCATGTAGATTGCCCAGTTCTAAAAATACAAACTCTCAGCTCTAGAAATTGACAAATTGCATCCTAAGCTATTGAAAATGCTCATTTTTTTGTGAAAGTGTAAGAAAAATAAAGGCGTGGTGTGGGGAGGGGGGGATGAGGCAAAAGAATATCCGACCGTGAGCTTCTTTTTGCTTAAAAAGGACCGCTTAAATAGAATTATTTGAAACATTGCACAGTTTTAACTGTGTTTATTTGAATCAGTATTTAGGATGTAGCTCGGCCACTGTAGGGAATCAACCGGGTTAAAAATTGCAAGGATTGGCGTTATTACCCCGTTATAGTTATTGCGCTGAACATTTTAAATTACAAATGATCTCGAGAAGATATCCAAAATCTTCAACAACATTTTGAAAGGCCATGAAATGTACGACAAATTTATGTAATTAACAAAGTATTTCCGGATAAAAAAAATAGTCTTCACATCACAAAACGTATCTCGCAAGTTTTAGATCAAGCGTTAATTTTAGCTGCTTGTAAAAACAATAAAACTTAAAAATGAAACAAATTAACTTGAAGCTGTTTTTTGCGATTTATATGACTCAAAAAACTTCTCCGCAAAACACATGAGTATCATTTACCAGATTATTTCATAATTATGCAAAATATTAGCACTTGGCGTTATTACCCCAGAGTACCTTATTTACGTGAGTTAGAGTGTGGAAACGGACAGACAACCAGAATCAATAAATATTTTTCAAACTTATTGGATAGTGTTACTTAACAATAAAGACATTTATTTTCCGACTGCTGCACACTACAAATATCTTGCAATATATAGCATTTGCCATGAATAGATTACAACAATTTAAGCTCCTTTGATGCTTATACACAAAGTGTCCACTTTCAATAGTGGCCAATGTCTAATTCCTAAACCGTTAGTCATAGACATGTAGTTCCAATAACAAAAATGGGGTAAAGAGCAATTTGAATCAATAAAAACATTTCTTAAAAAAAAACACGAAATTTAAACTTTCACACGGTCTTCCGCTGCTATAAAATATATTCAGTAAAATTTTTATATTATACCGACAAGTAAGAGAAAAAAAAATAAAGGTTTGGTTATTTAATGATTAAAATTGCCCGAGTGATAGTTGTTTAAAGTTGGAACATATTTTTTACTGCTAATTAGAGATCATTCACAAATTTAATAGAAATATAATTTCATCATATATATTAAAAATGGTTGAGAGTAAAATTAACATTGCAATGTAAGTCTGAAATCTTTAACCGTTATAACAAAATACATAATTTATAATAAACATACAACGGGAAAAAACGGAATTTTTTTAAAATAAAATAATGAAGATTAACTGTTTACAAAATGATACATATTTTGAAATATTATTAGATAACACTGGTTTGCAAAAGTAGGGTTACATCATATTTTTTAACTTTTGATAATTGAATTTTATGCATTTTGTGCCGCTGAATCCGATAAATGAAGAAGAATAAAATATAAAAGATAATGAAAAAGTATTTTGCAAATCATAAATTTTAAAGTTTAAAAAAAAAAAAAAAAAAAAAGAAAAAATAACGAAAATTTCGTTTTATAAAATAGATGTGTTTTTAACCTTTGATAATTACTTTTTATGCATTTTTTACCGTTGAAACTAAAGACCTTCATTTATAACTATCGAGTCTCAATTTTCAGCAAATTGTAAATTTCAAGTTAAAAAGTTAAAATTTAAAATTGAACCTCTTCTCCCACATCATCTAAACCTTCAGATGTTAGCTGTAAGAAATTTATAAGGAAAGGATCCGAGGCTTGTGTCATGGAATCTACCAAACCTTTATGCATTGCTAGAGTATAGTCAATACATAAAGATGTCACAGTCACAATGATAAAGTTTAATATTCAGGGGGAAGGGGCTTAAAAATGATCCCCAAAGTTCACACATTATTGAAGCTTTAGTATTTAATCAGATAAATTCTACTCCTTTGCAAGCCCGAGCGTCTGGATTGTACAGTTGGCAGTTCGCCAGACATTTATTTTTCCTTTGAAGAATCTAGAGACAGTACCCTCACAGAATGCACAGCACATAGGTTTCATTTAGGATTCTTCCGAGGGGCGAAAACCGGTTTTCTCGAGATACAAAAGTAACGTTACTTAGAAAGTTACTGTATGAGCGCTCGCTTCTACAGTTGTGGTGTGCAGTCTATGCGATGCCAACGAGATGGATCTTTTTCGTTGCATCTGAATACTTTAAAATGTTTGTTTAAAAGGCAGCAAATATGTTTAAAATGCATTACATATTAACAAAAATTGAATAAAATATTTTCAGAATATAGATTTTTGAATTTCGAAAACATTTTATAATTTTTTTAATAGTATCAGCAAATTTGCGTTATTATTACTTCAAAATTAAAATTTTATTTCTTTATCTTTTCATTTGTTCAGTTTGTATTGCTATGTAGTTAAGGACTTTTTTAAATGTGTCTAAAAAATGAAAAATAAAAACTATTACTTACTACTATCATAGTACAAAATACGTAAATTACAAAAATAAGAGATAGCAAAAATTTAGATCGTTTTTCAATTTAAAATATTGACTTATGAATTATAAATTTTAAAAAAGGGTAATTTTAAACTATGGAAATAGACACACAATATACAGATTTGCTGATATTTACAGGATTAATATGATAATGCTTGAAAATAGCTTGAAAATAATGAAAACATAATATCAGTAGCATATCATAAGCGTCATAACATTAATTTATGTTAAAAAATATTGTAAATAAAATAAATAATGTTATTATTATCAGGCATCTTGAAATATAATTCTGTTTTTTTTGTCGCTGTCGTGTCTTGAAAATTAGATTAAATGTGAAAATTAATATTCCCCCCCCCCCTTTTTTTTTCTTTTTTCTTGAAAAATAAATTTATTTTTATGGTGAAATGTGGAAAGTTATTTGAATTCTTAGTACTTAAATAATTACACCAGCTACTTTTATGCAGTTACGAGTGATAATGATTTTGGGGACGGATCAGAAATTTGCGATTATGGATTTAATAAATAATGACCTTTTCTGTAAACATTTTCGAGGGAGGAGGGGGTGTATTTTCTTATATTTATTTTAAGTTTAACTAAATATTTATTTGTAAATGCATGTTATCTAATGCTTTCAATCAATCAAACTAGCTGTGTATTTTGAAATTAAGGTGTTTTTTTAATTAAAAAACGTAATTTTTTGACATAAGTTGTAATTTATTTTTTGTTCGGAAATGCATGAAACAAGCAGGTGTTATTGTTCAGAAACTACCTAATCGCACGCATTTTCTTGTTTTTTTTGCAAACGCAATATATCCTTCAGAAAATAGTGTCAAAGTGGGCGTTTTGAACCGAATTTCTGCACGAAAGAAGAATAGCCACTCAACAGGTGTGAAAAACGTGTTTGTCGCGTGATCAAAAATGCATATAATTCAGTATGTAATTTATTGATCAAAAAAGTTAAATTCGATTCGATTCCAAACCGCTTCCATAGTTAGGTATTCCAATATGAAACTTTCCGTTGAAAAATGAATTTGTAAATTTGTCAAAATTTTTTGCACCTACAATCTTAAAAAAAAAAAAAAAAAAAAAAAAAAAAAATGGAAAATTACAAAAAAATTTCTAGTAAAATTATATGTCAAGAACTTTTTATGCAATGACAACAATAAAAATTCATGTAACAGATTTTGAATTAAAAAAATTTAAAGTTATTTAGAAATTTTTGGGAAAATCGGATTATCAGAACTTTTTAAGTAACGGTAACCAGTATTACAGATAAAATTTTTGTAAAATTACCAAAATTTTTGTAGATTCTTTTGTAAAGTTACAGATGTCTCTAGTTTTGCTTACAAGTTTAGTAGATTGACATCATTTTCTCGTACAGCGTACATATAAATTTTTGAAAGCATAACAAATTTCGGTAAATTTAGATTACTAAAGTTACACTTTTTTTTTTTTAATACAGTGTATTGAGAAGCGCAGTTTAGAACAGCCTTAAAATAACCTGTAAAATAAAGATTCATCAGAATACATGTATATGGTATCACTTAAAGAATGGGATATGAATGAAAACTGTTCCATAAAAAAACTTTAATAATAACTATAATGAAGTTTTTCATTCACATATCTGTGATGGTATCATGAAATATCGCATTTAAAGTTCATATTAATCTACAGTTATAACAATTTATTGGAATTTAATGAAATTTTCCTCACATAAAGCTTAGTTAAGCTTAATAAAGTTAAAGTATTGCTAATCTGAAGAAAAATGTTTCGTTCAATTTATAATGAATAAAAGTAAATAGAAGAATAAAAAAAATACACTTACATAGTAAATAAATTTATGTCTTACTAAATCAATCAATGAATGCAATAAAAACAAGTTGGAAATTGTTCGTGAAGCATAACAAATGCGGTATTTCGTACGATAACGAAGTTTTAAGAATATTCAGATCTTGCTGTTATAATGGACAACACTTCGGAAACAGTATAGTGGTCGAAATCTTTTTTGTGTTCCTGTAAGTATGCAGGAAGTAACTTGTATTACACCTCAGCAACGTATATCATAAAATGTGAAATAGTTCAATATAATTAACACACACCCCAAACAAAGTTTCCACGAATAGAATTATGTAGTAGAACACTTTTGTGTTAACCTGTAATTTAAAAATAAATATTCTTTGCATCACAGATTGTACAGAATGTATATTTTAATATATATATATATTATAAGTTCATGTCAATTCTATTATATTCGGAAGAGTTTAACATCATTAAAATGTACTTGAAACTGTTTTTTCCTATTGATCCCAATGTAATGGAGTACTTTTGATTGTCCCTCTAATTAAACTATGCATCCGATTTTCATAAAATTTAAAAGGACTCGACAAAATTAAGGTAAAATTATATAATTTAAATATCGTGCGATTTTGTTGGACAGTTTTTTTTTTTGTTTTGTTATAAGCGGACGAACGGACAGACGGACTGACAACTGAACGAAGAATATAGGTGCTAGCAATTTATATAATTACGGACCCATTTAAAATTAATCAGATCTTGATGTAATAGTACACAGTATTCCGGATACAGCATAGTGACCAAAATCTTCTGTGCGTCCCTGTAAATACTAACTGCTTTCTTTTATACAGGAAATAACAGGATATAGTATTCCTCAGCAACGCAAAAATAAAATTTTAAATAGTTAATTACAGGGTCAATCCATTTCAAGTGGTCCAGCACTGGTCGCTCGACCATTTTTGAAAAATCTGAAATTTTTTGTACAACCCTAACATTATGGAAGTTCGAAATGACCGCTATTTTAATTTTACTATTTTTTGTTTGTGCATGGCGGCCATTTTTGTTTCATCGTGTGCAGCGATTTTCTCAGATACTAGGATACACAAAATTGTAAATATCTCGTCTTTTATTTTCCCAATTGAAATGGGGTTTGCAGCATTTTGTTCAGAATAAAATAGGCTAAATGAATGGTGGTAGAAAATTTTTTTAAAATAAAATTTTACAGGTGGAATTTTAGCACAAAATTTAAGATTTTTCCCAAAATCTGACCGTTTGCAAGAGGAAATTTTTCATGCAAGGAAAATTGTCACGCTTACACAATTTTTTCTACAAATAGGTCAAAAGTGCATGTACGCATACACCAAGTCCCAGATCTGGGAGTTGATTTCTCTTTGTAAAAAAAATTCCGAAATTCGTCAAAAATTCCAAAAATCGCATTTTTTAGGCTTTGATATCGCTGGTGGGGCACAATTTAAAAATCTGAAATTCTGGCCTTTAATAGTATTGTGTAGTAATGTTATGTACAAAAAATTTCAAGAAGGAGATTTGACTACAAGCGGAGATATGACATGGACAATATGTGAAAACAATACTGCCAAACTATTGTAACCTACTATGTAATTGTTCAACAAGACTGTCAACCTTACACAATTTTTTCTACAAATAGGTCAAAAGTGCCTGTACTCATACACCAAGTCCCAGATCTGGGAGTTGATTTCTCTTTGCGAAAAAAATTGCGAAATTCGTCAAAAATTTCAAAAATCGCACTTTTTAGGCGTTGATATCTCTAGTGGAGCACGAGATAAAAATCTGAAATTCTGACCTTTGATAGTATTCTGTAGTAGTGTTATGTACAAAAAATTTCAAGAAGGAGATTTGACTATAAGCTGAGATACGGTGATTAAAAAATGTTAAGAAATGCTATTATGAGTACATTAGGAGAAATGAGATTAGTCTCATTTATTACAATATTTACACAGAAAATATCGTTTGTTGAAAACAGTTTAATATTAAATATTTAATTTACAACTATACCAATATTAATAAATGTTCAATTTACTATTAATAATAAATGTTTAATTTACAAAGATACTATATATGCTCAACAAAGAGCTTAACACTATTTACGAGAGATGTTATGAGTTAGACCAGTTACTCTTGTCAGTCCATCAAGCTGTTCTTTCTCAAAATTTTATTTGAAGCCATCAAAGTCTAGTCATCCCTTGTTAACTTGAATGAAATTCTCTGGGCTTAATAATTGAAACCATGTCAATTCGATCAGTTTCAATCCATTGTCTGAAATTTACTTTTCCTGAAATGTGCATCGAGTAAAATTGTTTCAATAGGTTTCTAGTAGGTTTGTTCCTCTGGACAAATAGTGTATTGGCTTAGCATACATTCTGAATTGTTTAAATCACACAGACGCATTTGAAGAAGATATTTGTAATTAACATTTAACTTTGATTTAACTTTGTACCATAAATAATTAATTTAAAATTTTGGAGTTATGAACAATTACATAGTAGGTTACAATAGTTTGGCAGTATTGTTTTCACAAGTTGTCCATGTCATATCTCAGCTTGTAGTCAAATCTCCTTCTTGAAATTTTTTGTGCATAACACTATTACACAATACTATCAAAGGCCAGAATTTCAGATTTTTATCTCGTGCTCCACCAGAGATATCAAAGCCTAAAAAGTGCGATTTTTGAAATTTTTGACGAATTTCGGAATTTTTTTCGCAAAGAGAAATCAACTCCGAGATCTGGGACATGGTGTATGAATACACGCACTTTTGACCTATTTGTAGAAAAAATTGTGTAAGATTGACAGTCTTGTGGAACAATTACATAGTAGGTTACAATAGTTTGACAATATTGTTTTCACATATTGTCCATGTCATATCTCAGCTTGTAGGCAAATCTCCTTCTTGAAATTTTTTGCACATAGCACTACTACACAATACTATCAAAGGCCATAATTTCAAATTTTTATCTCGTGCCCCACCAGAGATATCAAAGCCTAAAAAATGCGATTTTTGAAATTTTTGACGAATTTCGGAATTTTTTTCGCAATGAGACATCTACTCCCAGATCTGGGACTTGGTATATGAGTACACGCACTTTTGACCTATTTGTAGAAAAAATTGTGTAAGGTTGACAGTTTTCCTTGCATGAAAAATTTCCTCTTGCAAATGGATAGATTTTGGAAAAGTTCTTAAATTTTGTGCTAAAATTTCACTTGTAAAAATTTATTTTAAAAAACTATTCTACCACCGTACATTTAGCCTATTTTATTCTGAACAAAATGCTGCAAACCCCATTTCAATTGGGAAAATAAAAGACGAGATATTTACAATTTTGTGTATCCTAGTATCTGAGAAAATCGCTGAACACGATGAAACAAAGATGGCCGCCATGCACAAACAAAAAATAATAAAATTAAAATAACGGTCATTTTGAACTTCCGTCATGTTAGGGTTTGTTGTACAAAAAATTTCAAATTTTTTAAAAATGGTCGAGCGACCAAAAAAATATTTTCTGGACCACTTGAAATGGATTGACCCTACAATTAAAACGCACACCAAACAATGTTCTTTCTATACCATAATGTAATGGAATAGTTTTGTGTGGCCTTTTAAATTAATAATAAATGTTCTTTATACCACAGATTGTGCAAAATGTATATTATAATATGTATTTCATAGATGCATATCAATTTTATTATGTTCGAATGAGTGTAACACCATTGAAAATACATTTGAAATTTTTTCCTCATTGACCGTAATGTAACTGAATACTTTTGGTTGTCCCTGTAATTGATCTATGCATCCGATTTTCATAAAATTTTAAATTATTATGTAATATTTATATATTTTAAATTTCAAATGATTGGGTTAGGCAATTTTTGTGCTTTTATATGCGGACGGATGGACGGACTGACTGAACGACAACTATATGTGCTACGGATTTACATAATTACAAACGCACCTAAAAATGGGTTGAAGTCAGACTATTATAATAGCAGAGGTTCATTTCGATGTGCCTCTACTCCTATCCTCATTCTGACCTTGTAAAAATTAAAAGAGCCTGATGGAATAAATACAGATAATTTTTAAATTTTGAAGTCTCAAACATTTAAAAACTGAAAAGACTGTTCATACTATATATAAACATGATAATCCAGGATGGAGAAGCCGTACTACTCACGTTAAGGATGCAAATGAGTATAGTTCCAAAACAAGTTGATTTTACTATCATATTGGTTATGGAAAATCTTGATTTGAATTACTTAAACATGTTTTGTGCATGTTCTTAAAATAAATTTACACTGTCTATTAAATTATTATGAATATGTATATAAATTTATCATGTAAATAATTTCATCACGTCACATAGTTTTCTTTTATTTATCAACAATACAGGCTACACATACTAACTGTATATTACAGCCTTACATTTTCAAGGCTTAATGCCGTTCGAATGTCATTAAGAAATTTATTCATTAAGATTTTCTTTATAACTTATAAACTCATGTTGAGCGTAAAAGCTTTATGCTCGAAACACAAGCTTGTCGGCATGATGAAGGATTTTGAAACTTTCATAGCATAAAAATTAAAGCTACACAATATTAATAGAGGATTTCATAACACATTAATACTTAAATGACGAAAACGTTAATATTAGATACGAGAGAAAGCAGTATAAGCAGTAAAAATATTTGCGTGGAATACGCACAGATAGGAAACGATTTAGTTCAAACGCATGCGCAATAAAAAGCCAATGGTCGAAAAACGGACGAAAACCGGTAAGATCAATGATCAATGGGTCAGATAAATGATCGAAACTGAGACTTGTGTTTTGTTTATAAATTTTGTGAGGGTGCGATGTAAAAAAAACATTGGTTAGATATGTAAATTGGGTGTATTTTAAATCAACAAACGACGAATTCCAACAACAGTTGTAATTTATCTATCGAAGAATACATATCAAATTGAAAGTGAATTGAATGCATTATCATTTACAGAAACATAGAATTGTGTGTTTGAAAGGAATATGGCTAAAATCGCAGTTATTAGTTCCTATATTTTTCAAAGTTATTAACTACAAAACTGTTATTTAAACTAAAAAAAAAATAATCATCCCGATCGATTCTGATATATAACAAATGTTTTAATAAATATTGAAATTAACAACACAATTCTCGAAATTACACTACACATTTTATGTCCCTTTATCCTGTCTAATAAAAAAACGAATACAAATATATTTATATGAGTTTTCACAATCCAGAACAATATGATATATACGGTAAATACCGAGAAAAAGACTATGTTTACTGTTTACTTAATTCATTTTATGTTAAATTATTTTCAATGTTTTAACTAATTTTTTAATCAAAGAAAAAAAGACGAATACAGACATTGTATCTTCAAACAGCGACTAATTTGACCTTAAAAGCCTTCAATCAAAGAAATATGAATGAAAATCCACTTATAAAGAGATTAGCCATTTTTTTAAAATCATAATTCAATTTTTTTAAAGCCGATAAAATTAGTGTGCTTTGAGAATCCTGGGTGTCTGGACGGGTGTTGTTTACAGAACCTTTTAGTACAGTAAAAACATCCCAACGAAGAAGCTTCAAAACGTAAATTATAATAGGAACCATTTAATTTTTAAATATATAGCATAGGTACAGACATAAGTATAAATAAGTGTAAAAAAAACGTGCAGAAGGGGGAACAAAGGGGGTAGTCGCACCGGGCGCGGAAAGTTAGGAGACGCCAAGTTTATTCTACGGACGTCATTTTTGACCTGCCACAAGAAAATATTGGGAGGAGGGCACTAAATTTCAACTTTGCCCCCGGCGCAATTTTCTCATCACACGCCACTGAGTGTAAAATAACTGTATGTAATTTTAAAATAGATGTATGTAATTGTAAAATAAATATTAATAAATTACAAAAATTCAATCATGTCAAATGTGAAAGAAATACGTTTATAAACTGCATACGATTTTTGTTTTATTTTTTTTCTCTGTATCCATTACTTTCATTGAAATTCTCTCACTCTTTGCAAATACATAAATATATGTTAATGATCCTAGAAAAATGTCCTTATTTATATTTGTCTTACATTTAAATAATCATATATATTTGTTTGAAAATAACTAATCATTATTTTGTAAAAAAAAATCTTGTCGGAGACAGAATTTTTAGACAGCCGTGTGCAAAAGAAATATTAGATGTCTGGCGTGTTGCCAACTGAACAATTCAGGTGCTCGCAAAGGAGTAGGATTTATCTGATTATATACTAAAGCGTCAATAACGGTTGAACACTGAGGATTAAGCTCCCCCCCCCCTCAGAATATTGCAATTTATCCTTGTGATATGCTTATGTAGAGACATTACTCTAACAAGGTTCGCTGGATTATGTGACATAAGTCTTAGACCCTCTCCTTGTTAGTATAACAGTTGAATAAATTACTGAATTAAATGAAATTTTATTTAATAAAAAAAAGTTTTAGATCTATTTCAGAGTATTAAACTTTTACTATTTTTTAACTTTGAAATGTACGACTTACAAAAAAAATTCTTACGTGATGGCTTAACAATGAAAGTCATTTTCAGATTCAATGCTTAAAAAATACACAAAAATAAAGTATCAAAAGTAAAAAAAAACACAGCCACCTCTTCTATTTTATAGCATCTGATTTTTGTTATTTTTAATTATGACAGCTTACGAATTACGAAAAATCCTGACATCTTAGTTAAAATTTAAGGTAATTTAGGGTTTCATTCATAAACTTGTCAGATGTTGCAATCCCAAAATTTTCTTTTATCTTATACATGTTAATACTTAATGAAAAATGCAGCATAGCAACACCAACTGTTTGATGGTTTAAACAAAAATCTAATCAGCAACAACTTAAGTCAGCTTATTACTGAATCTGAAGTTTCATAAAAATCCGCGCATTAGTTTTTGAGATAGAGCTATTGGAAAATGTTTTTAAAATATCTGCATAACAGGGCCACATGTTGGGTGATGTACACCAAAAACTAATCAGGATCAATCTTTTTATCAGGTACTAACTCAATCTGAAGTTTGATGGAAATCCGTGCATTAGTTCTTGAGATACATTTATTGCGAAATCGTGAAAAATGCAGCATAGCAACGCCATTTGTAGGGCAATTTACACCAAAAAACTAAACAACACTAATCTATATCAGAGACTAACTGAATCTGAAGTTTTAGAAAATGTCGTGTATTAGTTCTTGAGATAGAGCTATTGAAATAATCAAGAATAATGCACCATGGTAGTGCCTCCTATTGAGCGATTTGCACAAAAACGCAATCAAAGCTATATCATATCAAGTACTAACTAAATATAAAGTTTTATGAAAATTCATGCGCGTGTTCTTAAGATATGGTTGTTGTGGAAATTGTAAATAATGCGGAATAGTAGAGTCGCTTGTTGGACATTATGCATGAACCCAATCTGATCTAATTCATATCTCACAGTAATCTCACAGATCTAATTCATGTCTCACAGTATCAAAAGTTTTGTAAAATTCCGTGCATGTTCTTGAGATAGAGCTATTGCGATAATCGCGAATAATGCACCATGGCAGCGCCATCTGTCGAGCGATTTGCACTAAAACGTGTAATCAGCACCATGTTATATCAAATACTAAGTATAAAGTTTTATGAAAATCCATGCAGTAGTTCTTGAGATAGGGCTATTGTGGAAATTGTAAATAATGCATCATAGCAGCACTACCTGTTGAGCCACATACATAAAAAATTAATCAGATCTAGTTTATATCAACTTCTAACAGAAACTAAAGTTTTGTGAAATTCCGTGCTTTAGGATTTTAGATAGAGCATCCACAATATGTTTTTCACACACAGAGAAACAAACTCACAGACTCACAGACAGACATTTTGTAAAAATATGTTTTTCGAGTTCTTTGACCCCTAAACCGTGTTAATCCGTCGAAAACAAGATTTCGAAAATTTCCACGAATCTAATACTTTCTCCTTGTAAAGTTAGAAGAAAGTAAAAATACATAGCAGTTAATAAACAAAAACATCGTCGTCCTGTGTTATCTAACATAATTTTTTTCTTAAACTTCTTAGCAGTAGTTTACCTGACATTTTTTGTGTTATCCTGAATAAGTATAAACGGTAACAACCGAAAATCAAAATAATATTAGATTTTCATCGAATTTACATCAGCATGTAAAATTTAATTTTGATCGGATATTTGAAAATGAATTAAAGTTCGAAAACCAAATTTTGAACTGAAAAAACATACATACGTATAATCGTTGAAGTTAAGAAAAAACTTATAAAACTAACATATTTTTTGTTAAAAGAAATCATGAAAAGAAAATGTCTCAACTCTTTACAAAATAAAACATATGTTAAAATGTAATTATTTTAGACAATCTTAAACTTAATAAAAGTTAATTCAGTCACAATATGTGTACGATTTTTTTTTTCAAGGGCATATACACATGAAATAAATTCTTCGATTACTGTAGTAACTTGGTTTGGATTTTTTGCTTTGAGGCCTTCAGCAGTTATGGCTTTCGCCTTGAATGATATATTACATATAGTCAATGACAATACAGAGATATTTTATTATTCAATAAATACTTTCAATGTATTACAAAGGGGCAAAAACACCACCCATCTCTTATCCTGGATTCGAACCTGGAACCTTCGATGTAGCAATAGCTGCCGTTACTGATCACGCCACTGGGGCGACAGTAACTTGGTATATGATCCACAAATCATAGCCTAACTCATTTGTTTTCAACGCAGGAAAGTAGTCATGTATTTTTAGTCATGTATTTTTAGTCATGTATTTTTAGTCATGTATTTTAAGTCATGTATTTTTAAAGCTTCATATAGCTGAATCAATTTAAGTGTTGTAAGAATGGGACCTTTTTTGTCTTACTTATTAGTGTAACAGGAAAAAATAACTAAATATAATGATTTAAAAAAAAATAAAAACGGGAGACCATATAAAAATTTAAATTTCGTATTTTTAAAAGAAATGATTTTATTGACTCAAATCAACTCAGTTGAACTTAAAATATTTCTTTACCTCATTCAAATCATTTTTATTTTTGAAACTATATGTCTATGATTAACGGTTTAGGAATTTGCCTTTCATTACCGTTGGATACCTTGTATCTATTGTCTTGTACTATTGTCTCTAGACACACCACTTTTATGCTTATACAAGTGCAATGGCTATTCAAAAACATGCTTCACTACAATTAAAAAAAAAGATGGTTTCGAAGAGTGACGAGTTTGATGTATTTTAACTTATTGAAGTGCAATTTGCACAATTGTGTTTCACAGATAGAAATGTATCTCAAAATTTTATCGTCGTGTAATACACATCGCCATATGTGACCGGCCATTTGTGATTTCAGACGTTTTGTTAAATATCTGGGCAAAAACTTGAGGAATTATTCTGAAATTCCAGTGTGTGAACAGAATAGTACAGGTCATACATTTCCGTGAAGATTTTTCTTTTCGCGAAATCCCATAGGGCTAGTCAACAAATTGAAGAAGTACGAAGATAACCCTGTCAAAACTAATGCAGCAAAAGCGTTCAAAATGCATATTATGATTAATTTTCACCTTATAATAAAGTGTGTTCATTTTTATGAATATAGAATGTATACTCGTAGAGAATTGAGATTTTTATAAATACAGTCCTAAATTTTGTTGAATGTTTTGCTTATAATTTAAAGTTTTCTTAATATAAAAGAAATTTCTTTTGCGAAAATATGACAAAAAACATTATCCATAGATATATATATAGAGCAACTTTTATAAAAGTCTCAAGATTCTGAAAAATATCGTCAATAGAATGAGCTAAAAATCCGTTATTCCCAAAAAGAAATAAAAAGATGAGAGGCTGTATCCAAATACTTGTACCTAGTACTTGCAATACTGTATATGCTCTATTGACACTAGTCAATGGATGTATGGACACAACCCCTCATCTTTTTGCTTTATTTTGGGAACAACGGATTCTTAGCTTATTCTATCGACGATAATTTTCAGCCTATGTTTTTGAGATTTTCACATTTGTTGCTCAATACATTTAGACACTATGCAAATTATATTTTGTTTGCATTCGCGCATGACCAGTCAAATATTATTCAACATGTAAACCTGAAATCTTTGTAAATTTGTTCATTTTCCTTACAATTTTTCTTATTTTTTAATTCTGATTTCAGGATATTTTGTACAATAATGGTTGTCATATTTTCTGAAAGGAACATTTTTTTTAATATTAAGAACTTTATTAATTATAAGCAAAAAAATTGGCGAAATTTAAGACTGCTTTTGTAAAAACCTTAATTTTCCTACAAGTGTACATGATATCTACATAAAAATGTAGAGATGCAGGTGCGATTGGAATCTCAAAATTTCTGAAAAGTCCCCCCCCCCCTTTTTGAGGAGTCTCCAGATCTGCCCTTGTACCAGGACAAACAAAAACTGCTGAAAACAGCAAAATCGTCTAAAATTTTTACAATGTTGTATTGAGTTGTCACCCATTAAATATATACGAATTTGTACAGTTTGTAAATATCTCGACAAATCTTGTCCACGATACTTTGTATGATGTTTTGGAATATGCAAAAGTCTTCTGCTCGATAGATGCTGCATTAGTTGATCGTCGACAAAAAACTCCAAAGAAGGAACAATTCTGAAAAGTGTTAGAGAATAAAATTTGCTGAATAGCAGACTTTTAAAAAAGGCTATATTTTGCATTACAATTTCATTATTTTTACTTTTATATTATAGCTAGCGGGCCCGCCCTCGCTTTTCTTCGGATAGAGCAAGTCGCCCAGTCCCCTTCTACTACTGATACCGCAAATTGTTACTACCACTTCATCTCATTAAATTCAACTACTTAGCCTCCTGACTGCCCAGCCAAAGGGTAATATTGTAATGTTATTTTCTCTGTAATTTATTAAAAATATTTAAAAAAAGATGTTTTTTCCAACCTGATACAAAATATGTTATTGGTATCGGTGTATAATCTTTGATAGCATCAATCCTAACTTAATTTTTCAGAACTGGGTTCTATTTGTGGAATTATACTAATTTAAATATTGCTTATGTTGCAGTGAAACCTGCAGCTTAGTGTGTGATAAAATCAGCCAGCGGCAGTCAGGAGGCTAGAAACATTACCCTCCTTTTAAATAGTCGGATAAAAAGTAGCCCATATGTTAATCTAAGGTGTCATATACCTCCATACAAAAATTTCATAAAAATCGATCTATCCGTTCTTGAGTTATAAATGGTGTAACTAACACGACTTTGTTTTAGGTATATAGATTATAGCAGCTCGTTCCGGCTTCTCACGTGTATTAAAGAAAAATTTCAAGTTATCGATTTTTACACACACACTCATAACCTAATAATTAAAATGCCGTCCCTGACATTGACAGATAGTTCCCGTTCCCCAGTGACGAATACATCACATATTATATTGCAGCCTAGCCGAGCGGAGTGAACGACGACCACACGATTTTTTTCTAATACTTACATTTTTTAATTCATGATAACTTTCGAACAGAAAGTCCGAATCGAATAATTTAATAAAGAATACTGCCCAGTTAAACTGATAGCATTGAGCTCACAGGCTACAAATACTAATTGTACATTAAAGCCTTATATTTTCAAGGGTTAATTCCGTTCGAAAAAAAATTAAGAAGGGGAAACAGCTCGCCCCTTTCCTCTTTTTTTATACTTAATCATTGAACCTCATATACTATCAAAGACATGCTTTATCATATAAAAAATCTATATCCAAAATTCAGAGCAAATGAGATAATTCTTATTAAAAACCCATTTAGCATTTATATAATTTAAAAGGAGTTATCCCCCTCTTTTATACTTAACCATTAAACTTCCAAAACTATTCAGAGATTTGAACGAAATCTGACAATTCTGCTTGAAAAACCCATTTATATAAATTAAGGGGGGGGGGCATTAGAACCCCTGTTCCCCTTATTTATACTTATTCAATGAACACCTAATAACAGTCACGGAATCGCCTCATCAGAATGATCCTAATTTAAATTTTGAACGAAAATTAATTCTGCATGAAAATCCCATTTATATCAACTAACGGGGGGGGGGCATTAGAGCCCCTGTTCCCCCTATTTATACTTATTCAATGAACACTAATAACAGTCACGGAATCGCCTCATCAGAATGATCCTAATCTAAATTTTGAACGAAAACTTAATTCTGCATGAAAATCCCATTTATATCAATTACGGGGAGGGGCATGATCCCCCCGTTCCCCCTCTTATACATATCGAATGAACTCCAAAAACTAATCAGGAAAGCACCTTGTCAGGATATACCTACATATAAAATTTCACGTGGATCGGATATTTTTACCATGAGTTATCGCGTTACGCACGAACGAACATACATACAGAACGGACGGGCACATAAGCTCTCAGGCTATGATAGCCTGTGAGCTAATAAGTCATATAAAGGTATTAAATCAGTCTTGATTATGAAGTAATTCATTTTGATAAAAATTAATATGAAGGTAAAAATAGAGGGCTTTTACAGAGACGGCATTTTAATTATTTTTTTAAATAAAAAAAAAACACTTATTGTGACGTAACTATAACAGTTAGACATATGCTGACGCGACATTTTTTGTAGATAATTATATGTTAGCAAAGTCGTAGAACATTATTTTGTTCTATAATCAACAGTATTCGAAGCGCACGCGATGTAAGGATTTTTAAGGTCATTTTTATACACCTTGGGTTACATTGTTGGCATTTTAGTAAGGATCCCTTCATTTTTTTGAAAATATAATATAGCCTATGTTCACCGGAAATAGTGTAGCTTCTTAACAGTGAATTTTTCAAATCCGTCAAGTAGCTTCGGAGCCTATTCAATTCAAACAGACAAACAATCGAATCTTTCCCCTTTATAATATTAGTATAGATAAATAATGATAAATTTTTGCAATTCCTTGTCTTTGCAATGTTACATTAAAATAAATGTATCACGCAGGATAAATTTTCAATTTTTAACAACTGTTAAAAGTGTATCTTTTTCCTTAAAAGTAATAAATATTAAAAAATATTTCTTTAAAGTTTCAAACAAGTTGATCAATAATGTTAAAGTTACTAATCTTTAAAACTTTTCTGACTTTAATTTCTACTTATTTTTGATAAAAACTGTTTTTCGAACTTAAAATGCTAATTTGTCAAATATTTTATGCATGCATAGCAGTAAGACATACATAACATAAACCAGTACTAGTATTTTTTGATTATGTAAATTTATTAATTGTTTTATTAACTGATTAAATGCGTAGAAAAGAAAGCTTTTTTATTGTTTTACTTAATAATATTAGACTAAAATCGGCTGCCTAGTATCGTATAGTACCAAAAACAAGCCCGGAGGCATATGAAAAGAAAATTGCGCACGGGGCAAAGTTTCAATTTAGCGTCCTCTCCCCCAACTTTTTCTTGTAATGGCCAAAAAATGACGTTTATAGTATAAATGTAGCGCCCCCCCCCCTCTTTCGGACAGCGCTGAATATGTCCCCTCCAAATGTACCCTCGCAGCGCCGCGTGAAAAGAATGGGGAGGCAAAGGGGGCGGTTGCCTCGGCTGCGTAAATTTATGGGGCGCCAAATTTATACTACAAACTTCATTTTTAGTCTGTCACAAGAAAAAGTTTAGGGAATGAGATGCCAAACTGAAACTGCCCCGAGCGCAGTTTTCTCTTCGCACACCACTGCCTCCCCCCCGTTTCATATATTTTGCAGGTTGTATAAGGCAATTTTTAATTTTCAAATGTAGCCCCTTGTCGTTTTAAAGGTACCTATCAATTTCACAAAAGTTCCAATTATAAGCATCCTTTAAAATTATCAAAATTACCTTTCTACTAAAGGAGAAATTACTGTAAT
The DNA here is from genome assembly GCA_964019185.1 of Maratus speculifer. NCBI lineage: Eukaryota > Metazoa > Arthropoda > Arachnida > Araneae > Salticidae > Maratus > Maratus speculifer. The sequence continues at coordinate 116,772,154 of OZ025292.1, forward strand.
TTGTATCAAATCTATTTTCTTTTGTATGAACTTGAAAAATATATATATATATACAAATGAAATGTATAATTTTATTCTTTGAAAGTTAGCTAAAACTTAAAAATAACATTGATTTATAAAAATTAAGAGTTTGAAATCGTCATTTTTTTTTCAAGAGTAATACTGTTAAAATTTACCAATAATCGTTGAAAAAATTAAATCCAATGTTTCTAAAGGAGGGTTTTATTTCAACGCATTACTATACTCCAATCACGACAAAATACGCAAGGAAAGGAAGTGATTTCCTTACATTTGCTACACTGCATCGGTGTTAACCAATCAAAGTTTTAAAAGGGCGGGTATTTCAAATTCTTGGCGCAGGCGGTCCGCATATAATTAAAACGCATTTTTCGTTCCATATTCGATCAAAATCTTTCCGAATTTTGCTCAGCCTAATTGCAATAGAAATATGGAAAGCATATCATTGGAAAGCTTAAACCCTAATATTCCGTGAAGCGTTTTTAATTTTTTCTGAATTTTGCTGAAATGGATTTTATAAGACTAAAACGGACACAACACCTCGAATTTCAGATATTCCAAAATTGAAAGTGTCCTCAGAATTAAACTACAACGAAAATCAAAAAAGTACAAACTATCCCGGTAATAGAATGTCCTCAGCTATCCTGTGAAAAAAAAATCATTTAAAAATATTGAAAATTAAGCGAGATATTAGAAAAGATTGCGCCCATAGACTTACCATTAGCGTTCGGCTTTTACCGCGTGACTAGTGTGTGCTCTTAATGAAAGTCATGTATTTTAAATAAAGCTAGTGACAGCTTTATATTTAAAATGAAATTATGGCAAAGGAAACCTATTAGGCGATTGTTTCGGGTAGCTAAAATAGAAGTAGGAAAATAGCCACCAGGCATATAAAAAATATAACAATCAGATCGGAGCTGTTGATGACAGACTTATACTGGTATTTATATAGGTACTATAGCAAAATTTGCAGCATCTCTGGTGTTAAACTAGGACTCTCGAGGTAAGGCATTTAGCTGCTCAGCAGCGGGTAGAGAGTTCAAATCCCGTTAAATGTAAGTTCGTTTTGTTTAGAAATGCTTTTGTGTTAAATTATTATTCTTTCGGTAATATTTTTATGTTAATTGTTATTCAATTTCTAGAATTTTTCTAGTTGTGAATGTTTCATTCGAGAAATTACCTTGAATGTATTTAATTGATATGGCTTTTAATTCTTTTAATAAAGTTCTGTACTTTTTTCGTTCGAATCCATGGTTTATTTTTCATATCATGCATTTTATATGGTAATGCAATGACTTTTTTAATTATTCTGATACATCAAAATTTTATGCTGTTGTTATCATTTTATAAATTTTGACAGCAGCAATCATTTTTCTTTTTATGATATTAGAAAATCTTCAGCTTTTTATCAAAAAATTAAATGACTAGTATTAAAAAATGCTCTGACGAGCACCAAAAAAGGTTAATATGTTTTAAGTATGAAAAAGGGTTTGACAAGTGCTTCTGTTAATTATTGAGCATGAGGAAGGACAAGGGATCTCTTCTTGGCTACAACTCACTTCAATGCCAACTTTTAAAAAATCATATTTGCGCTTTTTCCATATGAAAGAAATTTGCGGTTCTTTAGTAGAACTTTCCACCGTGCTTTAGATGTTAACCAGGGGTGTAGTCATAAAAATTAGATAGGATATTTGCTCTATGCAGAGGGATACCCTAGAATGTGTATACTATAAGCTTTCTTGAGAAACAGTGTATATGGTGTTCTATTAAAAAGTCCAGAAGGTATACGGCGTATAACCTGCACTACATCCCTGATGTTAACTGCACTATTCACTCTGCAGTATACTACAAATAAATTTTCTGTGCAATTATACACTTAGGGCATGCTTGGTGGTAGTGCATGAATGTGATACCTGCAGAAACTAGGTTTTTGGCACTATGTCGTCTTCCCTTACATTTACGTCTAATTAAGCTGTATCTTTACTGGTTATGTCTTTACACTATACATTTTTATAATAACTGCGGCTGATTTGTTTTCACGGAAAAAGCGCAAATATGATTTTTTAAAAGTTGGCATTGAAGTAAGTTGTAGCCAAGAAGGGATCCCTTGCCCTTCCTCATGCTCAATAATTAACAGAAGCACTTGTCAAACCCTTTTTCATACTTAAAAACATATTAACCTTTTTTGGTGCTCGTCAGAGCATTTTTTAATACTAGTATTTATAATGCTTCTGGCAACATGAAAAAATATCAATAACTCTATATTTCAAATTTGCTGTCTCGTAGTCATAACTGCCTTGGTTACTTGTACAGGAGATGAATACTTTCTCTAATCAATTTACTATTAGTAGCGGATAGAGACAGATTAATGCAATAATGTTAAAACTTAGACTGAGTAACGAATGGGGAAAAAAAAAAAAAAAAATCCCTACATGGTTTCGGAGAGTTGTTTTCTTGGTATTGATGTTAAAGTGATATTATGCTTATAAACTTAGACAAAGGTTATAATAAAAGTATTATTTCTTCAATTTTATTTTTTAATGGTGATTTTAATTGCTATTTTATAGAAATGTACAATGAAAGCATTATTATAATCTTTTTAATATTAGAATATTAATAATTATAACGCATTCTTTTCAAATATTAATGATATAATCCTGAATAAAACCAGACACTGGATTTTGGCGATTTTAGTGACAAGCACTCTCAAACGAACTGAATTTTCAAAAACGCAAAGATTCACACGAATCAAAACACGGAATTTTCGGCAGACAATTAACTACGTGAACAGTTCGAATGATGATTCCTAAACGTTGCGCGAATATTAAAACGAAACAAAAAAAAATAATAATAATCACTGGGCACTAGAATGTTGGGTTCTTTTTATTAAACTTCTGCAACAGATTATTACTTTAATTAATTGCAACTTCTGCTCAGTAAAATATACTTAGTTAATATAGATCAATAAATATTCTTCAGCTTTATTAAAGAATTTAATGAGATCTGGGTCAAATTTCCAATCGCATGAATCTTGTTGTTGAATTAAATAATTAAAATAAATTAGATGCTTATATAAAAAAAAGAATTAAATAAGTAAAGATTACACCAGTTAACATTAAGAAATCATTAAGATAAACAAACTAAACGACAAATTAGAACAATAAAAAGGATAAACACAAATATTATTTAAGATTCTTTAAAATTTAATGAATACAAGTAAATAAGAAAGAACACAGCAAGATTCTCAATCTGACCCAGTCTCAAGTACTAAACCTTGATCTGCAGTAGAACCCAACATTTATCACTGTTGATTCCTGAGATATTAAACTCATACTAATAATTTAAAAATACAAGATTCAACCTGACATTACAAAAGAGAGAAGAAAGACTCTGAAATCCTTCTTATTTTCAAGAAGGCAAAGAAAGATATAATTTTGAAAAAACTAAAACACTAGAAATAATCAAAATAAACACCCCAGAAATCAACGATGATATTTTTGGCCAATTTCGTAAAGTGTTAGTACATCTGCTTTAACTTCTCCATTTTTTTTTTCCTTTTTATTTTTTGTTTATAAGATAAGTTAATTCATTTAAAATCAAGTGAATTTCTTAACATTTTTTGCTTTAAAAAAAAATCTATTACTTAGTCAAGTATCTTTGCTCAGTTTAAGCTAAAAGTACATTAATTAATCCGAGCTAATATAATTTCCGGTCTGATAAGTTATTTAAAAATTCTAAATAAAAAAAAAGGTAATGGTTGAAAATTATTTTTACTTCCAAACATTCAAAGAAACTACTTTAATTTTATGGTATTACAAAACTTAGTATAGTTATTCCGATACTACAGAGGTTAAAATTCAAAGAAATTAATATCAAGGTAGGATAAATAAAAAAAAAACTAAAAAACTATACTAAAGCATATCCTTTATATACATTCTCCTTTATTTAATTTAACATAAAAAAAAACAAAAAAAAACATCTAAATTCACTAATACAACTGTTGTTGTAAACACATGGAAATACTAAATCACTACAAGATTAATCACTAGGAAAAAAATCGTTTAAGATTAAATACAGAATATATCTCTTACCAGCAGCTGAATTCTTTCATTTACCCATTTTGGGTATTTTTCATTTATATGATGGACAACAGTGCACAAATCTTCCATAACTAGAGCAGTCTTGGACGACTACTGACACGTGTTAACAGCCATTTGCTGTCAAAGGCAATTTATTCCGCTACTCTTGGTGAAGGTTAGTTCGGAAGGGACATTCTTTCCCGGCAAGCTCCCGGCTCTCTGCGGCAGGTAGTACTTTTTCTCGACTTACACTTGGAGTGCTTTTGTTTTAGACCGCTAATCATTCCACTGCTCACGGTGAAGGCTAGATCGGAAGGGACATTTTTTCGCGGCAAGCTCTCGGCTCGCTCCGGCAGGTAGTACTTTTTCTTGACTTACACTTGGAGTGTTTTGTCTTAGACTGCTAATCATTCCACTGCTCACGGTGAAGGCTAGCTCGGAGGGGACATTCTTTCACGGCAGGCTCTCGGCTCCCTCCGGCAGGTAGCACTTTTTCTTAACTTACACTTGGAGTGTGTTGTCTTAGACTGCTAATCATTCCACTGCTCACGGTGAAGGCTAGATCAGAGGGGACATTCTTTCACGGCAAGCTCTCGGCTCTCTCCGGCAGGTAGCACTTTTTCTTTTGACTTACTCTAGACGTGCTTTCTCTTCGACTGCCAATCTCGAAGAACTCTTTTGGCCTCCCCTCTCCCAGATTAAAAAAACAGGGGAGGGGGGGAGACAAAACTTAAGCGCTTCTTCAACTACATGCTCTCCGTACGAAGCTTTGACCAGGACTCACTTTATTTCCAAAAAACCAATTGCACGTCCCTCTGCAAATCAAAAGGGGCACCAAAAACTAGGAAGACTAATGCTTTCCCCTTTCTCTCCTGTTCCTAGAGTCCACCTCATTGGCCAATGCAATAGTCACCCTCTCTCATGACCAAATATGGTCATCGCTAGCGTCCCCTACTCTCAATCACGTGGTCAGATAGCAGGGACAGCTGTCTCTAAATTTTGCACCTGCTTGCAAACCAGTGCTCGCCGATAACCGTGAATTGGCCCCTTTATCTCAGATCGGTCATAAAACTTTAAGGGTCTGGGAAAATATCTACTCCGCCTCAAATGACAGTCAACGTTTGTCATGGGTTATAAAATTTTAGGGTACTATTCATTCACGTACGCAAGCAATAAACTATGCGTGTGGGCCAATTTTTAACAAGGCTGAATATATGCCCATTACAAACAAGCCAGAAGCTACTCTTCTTCGAAAAAAATCAACAAAGGACCACTTTACTCAAATAGTACAATTATTCCAGGACAGTAAAAGCATTCATACGAACGGGTGTTATTTACGCTAGATAAGGGAATGGGAAGCTTTTACTTTCATTCACAACAATGCCTTTATTCTCGTGAGAACGATCATAAAAATAAATAGAAAAAGGGAATGTCCAGGGTTTTCGCTACTAAGAAAAAAAAGGATAATTTTAAATATGAGATACATAAAGCATTATAAAAAGCCGTATTAAAAATATCTTTACAAGAGTTCTTTTTAAATTTGGAATATTAAAATAATTTATACAAAAAAAAATTACTAAAAAAAAACATAACAAGAGCTCCCCCTCGTTGAAAAAAAAATAAACATTATTAGTTTTGAACAAAAACAAGAATTTTATTTTTTTAGCTAAATGACCACATAAGGTCAGTTAAAGAAAGTCCTAAAAAAATTTAAAATTAAATCCAAAATGAAAGAAAAGATTAAATAAAAAAAAACAATGCAGTACCCCGGTTGAATAGTAGAATAAAGATAATCGCCTAGAACAGATCAGACGACGACCCGAAAAGTTGATAACCTCACCCTACTAAGCTACCACACCAACTCTGCACACCGGAAATGCTAAGTTGAAGCTTGGGCAAAACATCTAGAAGTTAAACATATACTAGGGCCTAAGATGCTATTAAAATCTACATTATATACCTGGCATACCTAATTAAATCTCCACACCTGCTATACCGTCAAGAATACCAACACACTGGGATATCCCTATCTGCTAACACCTCTGTAGAAAAAAAATCCCTAAAAAAAATTTCCACAAGTAGAATGCAAGGAAGATTTGTCCAGTGAATAAAAAAAATTAAAATTTTTTTTTTTTTTTAAATTTTGAATCCTGTGAGCAGGATAGAGCCAAAGGACCGAAACAATCAATTTCTGAAAAAAGTACAATAGAAATACTGCTTGCCAGCTGTAGGTATCACAAATATATACATATAATAGCACGATAACATTTTGCATACACATACACAAAACAAAAATAGCAATAACCTTTCAGTACATCTATAGGGTACACATAAAAAAAAACAGTACTAATACCTGTTTATATTCAGTGGCATAACATGTGCATAAAAAAAAAAAAAAAAAAAAAAAAAAAACAGTTCAATGACTTGTAACGGTGACACAGTATTACATAAGTGTACGGGCATTTTATATCACAGCATTATAATTATATAGGTTACCTTGTGTAGCCTAGACTGATAATTGTCTGCCTTAGTTATTATCACTGGGTAAATATTCCATATACTAATAGTAACTAAGAAAAATTCATAAAATGCTACACATAATACTTAAAATGAACTGATAATTTCACAATAGAGTTCGCCAATTTCATTGACAAGTACCACTAATTTTTGTTAAAATACCCAATTTACACAAACAATGGGTATATTGTTAGAGAAATCACATGAAATAACAAAACAGACTATATAAACAAACTATATACATATATAATACACATAAACCAGATAATATATCTGTGGGCTGTGGGGTGGACACTACCTGTATCTTAAATCCCCACTTCCCAAATAGAGAACTAATATCAAAAATATCCAAAAAAAAATACAAAGTTAAAAGAAATGCAAAAAAAAGATAAAAATAAAAATAAAAGATGAACTACATTCCTAACAGTACCTATACTATATACAAAAAGGGGGCAGTAGGAATACGCAAGCATCACATGTACTGCTACCAAATCTCTACTCCAAAATTTCCTGACCCGAAATCTCTCTAAGTCCCCAAAATTAGCGGTAAAACCCGCTAAAAAATAAAAAAAAAGGAATACATATAGGGGGTGGAGCACTTACACGGTCCTAATCTATCGAAATAATCCATAAATCACCGAGAGAAAATACGGAACTGGCGGAAATCCACATTAAATAACAGCGGAACCAAATCAAAACAAACGATATCGAGGCTCGAAAACTACTTAAATTTTAGCTAACTCGCGCATAAAACCTTCCTAAAATAACTAAAATCACAAGTATTTATATACAATCAAAAAAAATAAAGTTAAACCGCCCTACAGTTTATAATTCGGTCGCGAATCCCTTTTTCGAAACGCATACCCAGTTCTCGGAATTGAATAAGATTTGTTTTGCCTAGATAAACAGACGCCATTACGATCTCGCGAACGACTCACGCGCACCGAATCAATATGCGTTCCTACCTGCCTAACTCCCTCACAGCTATCAGCGCTCGCTATTATTTCTGTATTTACCCGTGCTTCTGAGAGCAACCTACCAACCGTTTCCTCGCTACGCTCTTGTCTGCTCGTAGATTGCACTGCAGGTTGGCTGGTTCCTTGACATGGAATGGGAGGGGGAAATCTATTTATGAATCGATTCCTTTTCCTTCGCGTAGTGAAATCGAATTGAGAATGACTCGACTCATTCGTAGTTGGTATCAGAGTTTGGCGTTTGTTTTGGTCTACAATATCGTCTCCATTTTGCTCATTTACACCTGAAATATGCCTATCTTTAAATAAAGTGAGGCGGTCTACATGGACAATTTGAGTTTTAGATGGATTAGCAATTAATGCTATCTTAAAATTAACTTCACTGAGCTTCTCAATTATAGTAAATGGTCCGTTATTTAATTTCGACAATTTTTTTGTATATCCAGCAGTGATGGATGGGTTAAATAACCACACTCTATCGCCTACTTTTAAATCCTTAACGACTGCAGTTTTTTCTCTGTACCTTTCCTGGCTTTCAGACACCTTAACTAAACTATCATACACCTCAGCATATACCTTTTGGAGTGCGGGTATTAATAATTCACAAAAAGATGGGGCGTCGTTATAGCTAAACCTCGGCGACTGCGAAAATAGATTATATGGTAGATTTAAGTTTCTGCCATATAAAACTGCTGCGGGAGTTAATTTAGTCGAAGAATGCACAGCCGAACGCATCGCTAACAGGGCAAATTTTAGTTTAGTATCCCAGTCTGACTGGTTCTCATTTACAATGTGACTGAGTGCGTTTTTTAAAGTTTTATTCTGCCGTTCAATCTGTCCATTCGAGGCCGGATGAAAGGCAGATGTAGTTATATGTTTAATACCGAACATTTTATATACATGCTCAATCGCTTCCGATATTAAATTTCTTCCATTATCTGTCGCAATATACACAGGAGCGCCATAACGTGAAATGAAATCGGCAAGTGTATCTGCAATAACATCAGATGTGGTAGAGCTAACAGCATAGGCCTCTGGCCATTTAGTAAACGAGTCTATATACGTAACAATATGGGTGTTACCAGAAAACGTGACTGGTAATGGGCCAATTAGGTCTAGGTGAACTTTGTTCATGGGAAATTCAGGTGTAGGCATCCGTTGAAGGGGTGCCTGCTGGTCTGGTTTATACGCTCTCTTCTGCTGGCAACTAATACAAGACTCTACTAGATGCTTGACATCGGCCGACATTCCGGGCCAGTAAAAGTGCTCCCGGATGCGGTCAATCGTTTTCTTAAACCCTTGATGACAAGCCGCTAGAGAATCGTGTGTTAGAGCGAACACTTGCTCAATCATATCCCTAGGAACTACTAACTTAATAGGATTATTTATTACACTTGACTCTCTGGTATCTTCACATACAAGAATATCATCTCTAAAAAAAAACTTCATGTATTTAGGTGCTATATCTGTATTTTTGTCTAATTTTCTAGCTATTTCACAACATTTCTTATCAATTTTTTGTAATTCACTAATTTTCTCAATTAAATTTGAATGGGGAACAAAAGTAGTTTCTTTTTCTACTTGAATACAAAAATTACTCTTACTAATCTCAGGTGTTTCATCAATTTTAGCAAATCTAGATAGAAAGTCTGCTACACTATTGCATTTCCCTTTAATATATTTAATAGTAAAATCAAAATCTGAAAGAGTACATACCCATTTGGCTATACGTGAAGTGGGGTCATGAATCTTTAACATAAAAGTAAGTGGTGCATGATCAGTAAAAATGTTAAAATGAGTGTTAGCTAGATAACACTTAAAATGACTAGTCGCCCAAACCAGAGCGAGAAGTTCTCTCTCAGTGGCAGAATATCTTGTCTCTGCACCTTTTAGTCGCCTACTGGCAAACGCCACTGGATGAATTTTATTCTCATCATCCATTTGTGACAAAACAGCACCCAGTGCTTCTCCACTCGCATCTGTATATAGATAAAATTCTTTAGTAAAATCAGGCAATACTAGGCATGGTTTAGATATTAAAGCCTTTTTTAAATCTTCAAATTCCTCCTGGGCTTCTTTTGTCCAGGCAAAATGTCCAGTTTCCTTAGTCAAATCGATTAAATTTAATGCCCTTTTTGTGAAATCAGGTATGAAACGCCTATAGAATGATAGGGTTCCAATAAAAGACCTGACACCTTTTCGATTAGTAGGTGGTTGCAATTTTTCTATTATCTCAATATTTTTATTAACCGGGGATACTTGCCCGCTATTAATTTCAAAGCCAAGATACTGTATTTTATTCGAAAGAAAATTACATTTACTGGGCTTAAGTTTCAGTTTATGTTGTCTTAGTCTATCAAATACTAATTTAAGTTTTTCAAAATGGGATTCTACATCAGAAGAAGCAATGACAATATCATCTATATATACTAAAATTCCTAGATTTCCTAAATCTCCAAAAATGGCATTCATTAGCCTCTGAAAACTATTGCCTGAATTGGACAACCCAAAACAATTTCTATTCCACTCAAAAAGACCTTTATGCGTGATAATAGCAGTTTTATGCCTGTCTTCGGGTCTTATGACCTGTTGAAAAAAGCCACTAGTTAAATCTAGTGTTGAAAAAAAATTAGCTCCACTTAACGCATCAACAGAGTCAGTAATGTTTGGGATAGGATATGCATCTTTGACAAGATTCTTGTTAAGTTTACGAAAATCGACAGCTAACCTATAAGAACCATCTGCTTTTTCTACAAGAATAACTGGTGAAGCAAATTCAGACATAGACGGGGAAATAATTTCAGCTTGCAGTAAAATATTAAGTTGATCTTCCATTTCCTGGCGTAATTTATATGGGACTCTATAAGCTTTGGATTTTACAGGTTTATCAGAGGTTAAATTTACAATATGGGGTATGGTATTACAGCCTGGTAAGTCTAGGACAGAAGCTGCAAACACATCTTTATTTTGGTCTAAAAATTCCTGCATTTTAGATTTTAAGGGGGGGTCTAGATGGCTTAAATCAATATCAGAGCTCCAAGTGAGATCAGCGTGATCAAAGTCAGCTATTGGAGTGGTTAAATTTACATTACAAGTTATATTATTATTATTTAAGGGTATATTAGATTTATCTACACATTTCTGAATTTTAGCAACATAAGTATTTTTTCCTAGCTTAACAGTTTTATTCGAAAAATTAGCAAGCGAAACAAAAAGGCCATGTTCTGGAGTACAAATGGCTCGAGAAATAAGAAGCCCTTGGCTTAAATTCTTCGCTAAAGGTTCTAATATCAGTATATCATTATCTTTTATAAAATTATTTCTATTACATTTAACTTCAGCTATTAATTTTGACTGGGGGGGAACAGAAATTCTCTCGCATAAAATAGCTAAGGAAGTACTTTCACTATTCCTGTTATTATTGTCAACAATGCCTAACTCATTAGTCTGATTTGCTCTATTTACTAACTCATTTTCATTATCCTCAGATATGTAAAAATTTTCATGAACATAGATTGAATTTTCCTGTACAACTTGACTCGCTGATTGCTGGCTAAGGTCTAAAGGTACATTATTCTCATTAATTTCACACTCATTAGTACTTGAGTTACTCCCTGGTATACTTTGCAAACAAGAAACCTGAGCAATTTCACTTTCTGACTCTTTCGCATTAAATGTTATGCTTGAGTCTACCCTTTCCTCCATAATGGGATACATATTACCCTGAACCGTCTCATTTCCACTACCCAGATTTCCAAATTTTTCCTTTACACATTCCTTACTCTTTTTGTTTACACTTTTCCTAGGAGTACTCTTATTACTACACTTACTTCTCTGTTCACTATCAGAACTTTGCCTGCCTTTAGATTGCACATTACAAGTATTTACACAATTATTCTCTAAAACTATACTATTTACACTGATACTATTTACAACACTCTTTTCTCTAGAATTTTTCACAGGTGAAACATTTGACATATGGCTCTCTACTATTTGCTTACACTGCGTTTCAGTAGGGACATCTAAAACCACATTGTTATTTTTACAATTAATTACAGCCTGATATTTACTTAAAAAGGGCATCCCCAAAATTACACTAAACTCATCGGCCAACTTACCGTGGACAATAAAAAATTCAGACTGGCATAATAAATTATTAAATTTAAAATTTAAGGAAATTTTATGGTTTAAAAGCACTCTCTCGCCAGTCACCGTTAAAATAGGGATATTGCACTCTACAATTTCATAAGAATCTAAATCATTAAGTATTGTATTACTTAAAATATTTATAGCAGATCCTGTATCACACAGCGCATTAAAAAACACATTATTTACATTTATGAAGACAGTAGGTAAATGATAAGATTGGGGTGAAAACATACTAAAAATAATTGGGAGGTCTAGAGGCCTTGATGGAGACGATTCGACCAAATCGACACCAGCCCTTACCTGTTTAAAGAATTGTTTTGATTATTCCCTTCACTAATTGAGCTTTGAACATTCTCGCTTTCTATATTTACACCATTATCATTATTTCTATTCCCTCTACCTCTGTAATTATTATATCCTCCCCTGCGATTTTGGTGGGACTGAGAATAACTACCCCTACCTCTTCCTCTAAAATTCTGAAAGTTCCCTCTATTAGCATTTTGGTTTTGTGGGCAAAATCTGGCTATGTGCCCAGTTTGGGAACACACGTAACAGATTACTTCTCTATACTGAGGCCTCTCAGTAGTGTGAAAGTCTCTTTGCTGATTGCTACCCTCTAAAAATCTCTCTAATTTACTAGTAAGAGCTTCTACCTGCTCCCGCAGTTTACTAATCTCCTGCTCTGACTGATTTGGGTGACTTGGCTGGATAGCAGCACATGCAACACTTTGCTGGGCAATTTGGGGGAAAAAAGGGTTGATATTCTCTACCTGCATGTTATATAAAGGATTAACACTTTTTAATGCTTTTTCCTCAAGGAGGGCAAATTCTAAAATTTCAACAGGTGTCTTAGGGCACCTAGTTATAACTCCTCTTCTTATCTCAGGAACTAAATTACTTAATAATATAGAATGCAGTAGAGCTTCCCTGCTTTTATCAGCAACATTCTGTTCTACACCCTCCACTACTAATGCTTTAAGGGACAAATCATATGCTCTGTCGTAAAATTCCTGAACAGGCATATGGGGATTTTGTTTAAAATTCAAAAATTGGGTCAAAGCAATATCAGGGGCTAGCTCTTGCGTATATCTCTCTTTAAGTACTTTAATTATTTCTACAGTTCCCTTAGTGCGGTGCAATTTATATATCCTAGCAGCATTCCCACTTAATCTACTTAGTAGGGCAAATTTTTTCTCATCCTCTGACCAATTAAAGAACTCGGACAACTGCTCATACTTTTCTAAAAATTCAGTAAATGAGCAAGAGTTGCCTTCGCCACTAAAAGGGGGAATAAGACTGACATTTTCGATTAATGCGCTCTTTTTCTGAATAAGAGCGAGCTCCTTGAAATGCTGGTTTTCTGTCATTTTTGGGCAAAACTTCACACCGAATTAAAAATAAAATAATAGAAAATAAAGTAATTTAACTGCTACTTAATTCTCAGATGCCCAAGAAAGAGAGAAAAAAAAAATAAATAAAAAATACATAAATACATAACTTATATTGGCATATAATTTACTCAGTAAGCCCAAACACTCATTTAAATGTAAATATGACAGTAAAAAATTTCAAAATAAATAGTTTTTTGAAAACCCGGTAAAATTGCCTAACTAAAAAAAAACATTTGAAATTAGTAAGCTATGTACACCCCTATTACTTATGCACAATATACACTAAAATAATCAAACATGATATACAATAAAATCACAAAACACATATATTTTCATTTCGTTTCACTCTTGATATCGTAAATATATATCAAAATTCAGGCTATTGTTGTAATAAATAGGCTCTACTTCATAGTACTATTTTTATACTTATTGTGACACAATAATCAGGCTTTTCACACACGGCATCATTTATTTTGTTACAATAACCAGGCTTTTCACACACGGCACCATTTATTTTGTTGGGTTCTTTTTATTAAACTTCTGCAACAGATTATTACTTTAATTAATTGCAACTTCTGCTCAGTAAAATATACTTAGTTAATATAGATCAATAAATATTCTTCAGCTTTATTAAAGAATTTAATGAGATCTGGGTCAAATTTCCAATCGCATGAATCTTGTTGTTGAATTAAATAATTAAAATAAATTAGATGCTTATACAGGGTGTCCCATAAGTAATGGGACAAACTTTAAGGGGAGGTAGGGCACATCATAACGATTCAGAATTACATAGGAACCTATGTCCCCAAACGTCATTTTAACCATGTAAAATTTAACTGTGTTTGGCTATTTTTTGACACATGTGGGCGTGGTTTATGTATGTTAAATTTAAAAAAGATATTCTATGATAATAGTTTGACGAAAAAATTGTGAAGTATAATATCGCTGCATCTATTCGAATATTTAGAGCGCTGATTGTATTAGTAAGAATAATAACCATGAAAATGTAAAATATTAGAATGTAGAAACAACTTATAATAGGCGGAGTTTTAAATAAATCAAAAATACTTAAAGAAAGAGACACAAGACTGAGATCATCTCAAATATTTATTGGTCATAAATATTATACGTACTTTGGTAAGTGACATGTAAGAATGTCATAAAAGGTGTTCAAAGTTTCCACCATTACTAGTGATGCAAGCGTTACAACGTCGGACCATGGACTGGCGGACTCGCTCAAACACACCTGGATTTTCTTTAATATCTGCAGCAGCGCAGGCGATTCTCGCAACCAGATCCATGTCTGTATCAATCGGTGTTGCGTAAACAGCACCTTTCAATGCACCCCACAGAAAGAAATCGATGCTGCTTAAATCAGGAGAGCGTGGTGGCCAGATAACCGGTCCACCACGCCCAATCCATCGATGACCAAACGCCTGATTCAAATGCTGACGAACACATCTTCCATAATGCGGAGGTGCCCCATCATGTTGAAACCACATATCACGTGGTACTGGGTCAAGTAACCTTGGTAGCATCTCTTGCAAAAAAATAAGGTAATCTCTAGATGTCAGAGGCGCTGGCAACAAATAAGGCCCAACTAAGAAGTCGCCAACAATACCAGCCCAAACATTCACTGAAAAACGATGTTGGGCAGCATGTGGTCTCATTCCTTGGGGATTCTCATCAGACCATAAATGCGTATTGTGATGGTTGAATACACCATCTCGAGTGAAATATGCCTCATCCGTAAATAAAACTTTGGATGGGAAATGAGGATCTAGACGACATTGGTCGAGATACCAACTTGCAAAACTTTTACGTGCAGGATAATCTGTAGGAAGCAATGATGGTACTCTTTGCAGATGGTACGGGTGTAATCCTTCAAGTCGCAAAACACGATGAACTGTACTTCGAGATCCTCGTATGGCAGCAGCGATGTTTCGTACGCTGGTACTTGGATTGCTACCAACGATATCCAACACATTTTGTTCCATACTTGGAGTTCGAGACAGTCGTGGCCGTCCCACATTACTCCTATCACCTCGAAGTGAACCATAATTACTTAAATTGTAATGTAAATAAGCAAATATTCGGCGGTCCGGTGCAACTCTCTGTGGAAACCTTTCGCAATATAATCTTTGTGCAGCCCTTGCATTTCCCTCGGCCAAGCCATATATGAAGTGCATATCCGCCAGTTCATTATTGGTGAAACGTTGCATACTCTTCAGCGGGTGGTGACAATTCCAATCAGCGTAATTTCTGCAAGGCTACTGTGGAAAGAAAAGCAAAGTCTAAAGATTAAACGCATTATAAATTTCCTGTCCTACAAATTCTGGAATACAATTTCCGGTGTGGATACTTATTTCTTAAAGTATTTATTCTCGCCTTCCTATGATAACTCCGCCTACTGTACATTTTTAAAATCTTCTATGTTCCGACATTTTAAAATTCTATACTTAATTGTATATTAATACAATCGGTGTGTTAAATACGTCGAGTAGAAGCAGCATTTTCATTTTTTATATTCTTTTTGTTTAACTATTAGCATATAAAATACACTTGTTGAAAATTCGACATTCAAAAGCCACGCCCACATATGTGGAAAAATCGACAAATAAAACTGACTCTTAAAGGGTTAAAATGACGTTTGGGAACATGGGTTCCTATGTAATTCTGAATCGTTATGATGTGCCCTACCTCCCCTTAAAGTTTGTCCCATTACTTATGGGACACCCTGTATAAAAAAAAGAATTAAATAAGTAAAGATTACACCAGTTAACATTAAGAAATCATTAAGATAAACAAACTAAACGACAAATTAGAACAATAAAAAGGATAAACACAAATATTATTTAAGATTCTTTAAAATTTAATGAATACAAGTAAATAAGAAAGAACACAGCAAGATTCTCAATCTGACCCAGTCTCAAGTACTAAACCTTGATCTGCAGTAGAACCCAACATTTATCACTGTTGATTCCTGAGATATTAAACTCATACTAATAATTTAAAAATACAAGATTCAACCTGACATTACAAAAGAGAGAAGAAAGACTCTGAAATCCTTCTTATTTTCAAGAAGGCAAAGAAAGATATAATTTTGAAAAAACTAAAACACTAGAAATAATCAAAATAAACACCCCAGAAATCAACGATGATATTTTTGGCCAATTTCGTAAAGTGTTAGTACATCTGCTTTAACTTCTCCATTTTTTTTTCCTTTTTATTTTTTGTTTATAAGATAAGTTAATTCATTTAAAATCAAGTGAATTTCTTAACATTTTTTGCTTTAAAAAAAAATCTATTACTTAGTCAAGTATCTTTGCTCAGTTTAAGCTAAAAGTACATTAATTAATCCGAGCTAATATAATTTCCGGTCTGATAAGTTATTTAAAAATTCTAAATAAAAAAAAGGTAATGGTTGAAAATTATTTTTACTTCCAAACATTCAAAGAAACTACTTTAATTTTATGGTATTACAAAACTTAGTATAGTTATTCCGATACTACAGAGGTTAAAATTCAAAGAAATTAATATCAAGGTAGGATAAATAAAAAAAAAACTAAAAAACTATACTAAAGCATATCCTTTATATACATTCTCCTTTATTTAATTTAACATAAAAAAAAACAAAAAAAAAACATCTAAATTCACTAATACAACTGTTGTTGTAAACACATGGAAATACTAAATCACTACAAGATTAATCACTAGGAAAAAAATCGTTTAAGATTAAATACAGAATATATCTCTTACCAGCAGCTGAATTCTTTCATTTACCCATTTTGGGTATTTTTCATTTATATGATGGACAACAGTGCACAAATCTTCCATAACTAGAGCAGTCTTGGACGACTACTGACACGTGTTAACAGCCATTTGCTGTCAAAGGCAATTTATTCCGCTACTCTTGGTGAAGGTTAGTTCGGAAGGGACATTCTTTCCCGGCAAGCTCCCGGCTCTCTGCGGCAGGTAGTACTTTTTCTCGACTTACACTTGGAGTGCTTTTGTTTTAGACCGCTAATCATTCCACTGCTCACGGTGAAGGCTAGATCGGAAGGGACATTTTTTCGCGGCAAGCTCTCGGCTCGCTCCGGCAGGTAGTACTTTTTCTTGACTTACACTTGGAGTGTTTTGTCTTAGACTGCTAATCATTCCACTGCTCACGGTGAAGGCTAGCTCGGAGGGGACATTCTTTCACGGCAGGCTCTCGGCTCCCTCCGGCAGGTAGCACTTTTTCTTAACTTACACTTGGAGTGTGTTGTCTTAGACTGCTAATCATTCCACTGCTCACGGTGAAGGCTAGATCAGAGGGGACATTCTTTCACGGCAAGCTCTCGGCTCTCTCCGGCAGGTAGCACTTTTTCTTTTGACTTACTCTAGACGTGCTTTCTCTTCGACTGCCAATCTCGAAGAACTCTTTTGGCCTCCCCTCTCCCAGATTAAAAAAACAGGGGAGGGGGGGAGACAAAACTTAAGCGCTTCTTCAACTACATGCTCTCCGTACGAAGCTTTGACCAGGACTCACTTTATTTCCAAAAAACCAATTGCACGTCCCTCTGCAAATCAAAAGGGGCACCAAAAACTAGGAAGACTAATGCTTTCCCCTTTCTCTCCTGTTCCTAGAGTCCACCTCATTGGCCAATGCAATAGTCACCCTCTCTCATGACCAAATATGGTCATCGCTAGCGTCCCCTACTCTCAATCACGTGGTCAGATAGCAGGGACAGCTGTCTCTAAATTTTGCACCTGCTTGCAAACCAGTGCTCGCCGATAACCGTGAATTGGCCCCTTTATCTCAGATCGGTCATAAAACTTTAAGGGTCTGGGAAAATATCTACTCCGCCTCAAATGACAGTCAACGTTTGTCATGGGTTATAAAATTTTAGGGTACTATTCATTCACGTACGCAAGCAATAAACTATGCGTGTGGGCCAATTTTTAACAAGGCTGAATATATGCCCATTACAAACAAGCCAGAAGCTACTCTTCTTCGAAAAAAATCAACAAAGGACCACTTTACTCAAATAGTACAATTATTCCAGGACAGTAAAAGCATTCATACGAACGGGTGTTATTTACGCTAGATAAGGGAATGGGAAGCTTTTACTTTCATTCACAACAATGCCTTTATTCTCGTGAGAACGATCATAAAAATAAATAGAAAAAGGGAATGTCCAGGGTTTTCGCTACTAAGAAAAAAAAGGATAATTTTAAATATGAGATACATAAAGCATTATAAAAAGCCGTATTAAAAATATCTTTACAAGAGTTCTTTTTAAATTTGGAATATTAAAATAATTTATACAAAAAAAATTACTAAAAAAAAACATAACAAGAAACTGACTGTGCAGCCGGCTCTAAAATGGACGAAACTCGTCATTGCCGCGGTCACTAACGTATGTATGAGCGCTGCGCGCCCATTTAAACAAAAGAACACCACTGAATGTACGAAACTCGCTGTGTAGCAATTTCTAAAGTGCACGAAACTCCATGTGCAGCACTCTCTAAAGTGCACGAAACTCGTCAATGACGCAGACACTACCGTGCGTATGAGCGCTACGCGCTCATTTAAACAAAAAAAAACATCACTGGATGCACGAAACTTGCTGTGTAGCAATCTCTAAAGTGCACGAAACTCGCTGTGCTGCAATCTCTAAAGTGCACGAAACTCGTCGATGCCGCAATCACTAACGTACGTATGAGCGCTGCGCGCCCATTTAAAAAAAATCACTGGATGCATGAAACTCGCTGTGTAGCAATTTCTAAAGTGTACGAAACTCGTCTATGCCGCAGTCACTAACGTACGTATCAACGCTGCGCGTTTATTAAAAAAAAAAATCACTGGATGCACGAAACTTACTGTGTAGAAATCTCTAAAATGTACAAAACTCGCTGTGTAGCAATCTCTAAAGTGCACGAAACTCGCTGTGCTGCAATCTCTAAAGTGCACGAAACTCGTCAATACCGAAATCACTAACGTACGTATGAGAGCTGCGCGCCCATTTAAACCAAAAAAAAAACATCGCTGGATGCATGAAATTCTCTGTGCAGCAGTCTCTAAAGTACATGAAACGCGTCAGTTCCGCGGTCAAGGCTCTTATGAGCTCTGCGCGCCCATTTAAATAACAACAAAAAACATTTCTGGATGCACGCAATTAGTTGCGCCACAACGAAACTCGTCAAAGCTGCTGTCTTTAACGACTCTAAAACCCAAAGAAACATCTCTGGATGCACGAAAGTCGCATTGAAAAAGTTTCTAAAATGGACAAAACTGGTTAATGCCGAGGTTACTAACCCCGGAATCAAACTATTAAAATATGCATGCGTTTATTCAAAAATACGCGATAACATTTTGAAATATTTTTCTAATATTTTTAAGGCATAAATATTATGCTAATTTTTAAATAAGAAAAAAGTATTTTTGTTACAGGAATGCGCTATCGTATTAACATTTCACGTTATAATATTAAGAGTAATAAAATTATGAGAAAAAGAAAATATAAATGCACAATACAATGTAAAATGCAGGGAAAAGTAACCGAAACGAAATCAATACCAAGAAAACAACTTACCAAAACCGGGTCCGGATTTTTTTATTTTTTCCCCGTTTCGTTATGCAGTCTAAGTTTTAACATTGTTGCATTAAGCTGTCTCTATCCGCTACTTTTACTATTTTGATCTTTTATTATTTTTAACCAACTTCAAGGGGGAGGTTTTGATTTCGACCTGTATGTATTTCTTGTATGTATTTCTTGTTGTGATTTTGATAATTCTGTTTTTGTTTGAAAGCATAAGATACCCATGTGGTCCCATTTTAATTTCATTAAATTCTGATGATTAGAAAAAAATTTTAAATGAAAAAATATGGATTCGATTAAAAAAAAATTATAATAATAATAATAATAATGATTTGTCGGAAATCATCTTTCAATCAACCGTTTTCAAATCATAGGCATATTAAAACTATGCATTCATATGCGTTGGCGCCAAGTTGTCGCCAAACTTGATTCTTTTTTTGAAGTCGGTTAGTATTTTTTTTTTAAGGATATTTTATTATTATTAGGTATTAAGAGTTTATTATCAAAAGCCTGCTTAAAATATGTCCTATACCTGTTTAATCATAGGATGTAAAAGGATGCTATTGTGAAGTATTTAAATCCTAAATATTGGTCTTTACCAAAATATTGCCACACTGTTAGAGTAGTTTACGTTTCATTGCTATTAACAAAGATTTAAATTTTTTGTTAAATTTTTATCTGAACCCTTTATTGCCGTCTTCTTTCTGTTTTTATTATGTACGATAGCTCAGATCTTGTAGTTTTAAACCAATGAAATCGAAACATGTAAGATTGATTTTTCCGCCCTTTATGTGACGTTTCCTGGCGTCACAACAGTGTGTCAGGCTTTCACCCTTTTCTAGGGGGCGTTGGTCTAACGCATTTAGCTTTGTATCTTTAAGTATAAGTGAATTCTTAAAAACAAAGTATGAAGAAGCTACCCGATACAAAAAGGACCTTTTTTTATCCCCCCCCCCCCCAAAAAAAAAAAAAAAAAAAAAAACTGTATACCTAAATCTATTTACTTGGAATAAATCTCATCACTAACTAGGGAACTGCAATAAGTGTAAGCCACCGATTTTGACGAAAGTGGTGTCGTTGGGAAGATCTCATCGAGTGCAGTAAAAAACTCAATAGAGCTACCCGTCGCAAATGAGCCGTTTTCGAGATATCTGACAATTTATATCATGTAGCTAGTGCACGCTTAATGGCCGACCGCAAAAAATTTTATACTCGATTTTAACGAAAGTGGTATCGTTGAAAAGATATCATCGTGAGGATAAAAGACCTCAATGGAATCACCCCTCGGAAATGAGACGTTTTCGAGATATCCAACAATTTGTGTCACATTGCTGATGCACACTGCTGGGAAACTGTATTAAGTGACATAACATGTTGAATATTTCGAAAACGGATCATTTCAGATGGGTACTTCCATTCAGTTTTTTACTTCTCACAATGATATCTTTGCAACAACACCATTTTCATCAAAATTGAGAAAACAATTTTTTGCGGTCCCCGATTAAGTGTGCACTAGAACAGTATGCACTAGCTACGTGACATAAATTATCGGATATCTCGAAAATGGCTCATTTCCGACGGGTAGTTCTAATGAGTTTTTTCTTCCTCATGATATTTTTTTAACGATACCACTTTCGTTAAAATAGAGACTAAAATTTTTTGCGGTCCCCCATTAAATATGCACTAATTACGTGACATAAATTGAGGATATCTCGAAAACGGCTCATTTTCGACGAGTAGTTCCATTGAGTTTTTTACTGCTCTCGATCAGATCTTTCAAACGATATCACTTGCGTTAAAATCGGTGACTTACACTTCTTGCAGTTTCCTAGTAAGTGAATAGCTTAGTTTAGTAGAAAAAATATATATATGCTTTTATTACTTTGAAAATCGGAATAGAATATGACTGAATATTTTTACAACACAACTCAATATCCTTTCACGGCACATTTGATTGAAAACATCCGATTTAAATATGACGAAATAGAGGTGTGGTAATAATCAATCAATGGAAACAAAACAAAACAGAATATTAGGAAATCGATTTATGAATTTTTCCAAGATGCATTTCAAAAGTATACAATGGATTACAGGGGCGGATACGACCTTCGATTTAGGGTGGAGATTAGTTAGATCCTTTTTACTTACCCATCATACATAGTATAAGGTAAGTCTTGTAATCATTTTGAAAATCGAAAATTTTTCTTGGCAGAATTACACGTTTCAGACACAAAGATTTTGCACCAAGAAAATTTTTCTTGGCGGAATTGCACGTTTCAGACACAAAAGATTCTACACGTTTTAGAAAATAAAAATTTGCTGTCCGCCTGTTTGTCTATAAGTCTTTCTGTCTGTGAACGCTCCATCTCCCGAACAAATTGAGATAGAGACTTGGAATTTTGTGTGTACTTAGTATGTAATAATGAAATGAAGTTTATTGAATATCTGTAGCTTCGATTGTCTGGAACTATTTTTTATTTTTTATTTTATTTTTTTTTTTCCCGGATTCTCGAAATATTTGTTTTGATAAAATGTATTAAAAATGTTCAAAATAATTTAGTAGGGGGGGGGGGATATAAAAGACAATAAAATAACATAAGTTTTGCATAAAAAATGAAGTCGATCGGATACTACGATCGGATACTTCGGAGTTGCCGAAATATTTGTAATCCTATTTTCCACATTCTTCGATTTTTCATAATCCTGTTAGGATTATTAGTTTTAAAACTGTCAGAATTCTGAAATTTTAATAACTTATAAATAATAACTGTAGCTAGGCCTTTTTAAAAAAAATTCGTGAAAAAAAAAAATGCATATTGATAGTGAAACTTTTTTGTCGAAGTCAGAAGAATCCCTTGGTTTTTGTTCAAGTTTTTTCACCCATTTTAGTTTGTAAAAAAATATTTCTACCCGTCCGAAAATTTCATATTTTTTGTAGATGATCTAAATCTAGTCTATTGAGATGCTTTAAAAAGTTTGTATTAAAATGAATTTTAATGTTTTCATGTTAAGTACAGTATATTATAGTTTCTGTTTTATATTACGCTTGAAAACTTTTACTATTAGCAGTAACTTGGATGTTCTCAAAATATCGTATATATATCAAAATATTGGATATTTTTGACATTTTCGAAAATATCATATTTTTACAAACCCTGGCTGATATGTATGATTAAAAGAAAAACGCATAGACTTTTTTTCAAACATTTTTCTTTTTCCTCATTCTTCTTTATTATTATTGTTATTTATTTAAATCTCAGATTATCCTATTCCAATGTATAAATCCATGAAGCTTTTAACATGTACAAAAACTTATATCTTCTTCTGTTGCAGATAGAATAAAATTCTTGTGGATAGTTCGTTCCTTTGTTATTTTGTTGTGTTGGATTTGATGTGCGTTGTCGATTGGTTTAAATCATGAGGATTAACTTTGAGCTGCGGCAATAAGTAAGTGTTATTTTCTATAATATCAAGTACAATCGACCAAAAAGAGAATACTTCATCCATTATAGCTCTTTTGGGTCTCGTATACTACTAATAGTACATGTCTTTTAATGGAGTATTATTTTGTTTTAAGAAATACTTTTGCTACTGTTTATATGTAGTAATGTTACTTTCTGTCTATGCTTTTACTATATGATTTCATTTATGTTTTAGGCATTTAATAATAACAATAATGATTATTATTTACTTAATTCTCCTTGCGCCGTTTGCGATTCTTTTATTTTAAACATGTATTCCACTCTTTAAATTAAAAATATAAGTTATTTTTCTGCAAGAATCACGTGAGTGAAGTGCAAAAAGTATTAGAAAGTTGTAATATAAATTAAATCTTATTTTTATACAATATTTCCTAAACATCTTTAAACATTCTTTCTTAGCCTATTGCCATATGAATATTAATTGAATAGTACGCAAAACGACAACATTAGTTAGTTATCTTCAGTGGCGCCAACTTTTGAAAAATATTGGATGGGCAATGATGGGTGGATATAGAGATATCAAATTATTGGGTGGGCTCGCGCCCCATGGGCCCATATAAGCTGGCACCACTGGTTATCTTTCATACAATAAATATTAGTTAAACACTAATTAATCTACTTGAATAACTAGTGTTTAATGCTATTTACGCAAAAGTAATTTTTTCTAAAAATTGTGAAAAAAAAAATGGGACTTAAAAAGATTAATTACTAAATTGTTTCAGAATAAGAATTAAATTGTTTGTTATTCAGCTTACCTTTTCATTAATATTACAAAGAAATCTCATTAATACAAACATGTTTAACGTGAATTCTTTTAATACGAATTATTTCCAGTTGCCTTATCAAGTTTTTAAGACATTTGCTGTGATTGTAGATTTTTTAACACAAACACGCTTAACGCGAAATATTGTTAATCACGAATTGAACAGAGTGGGGTGTTAAAATACTTTCTACTCATAGTACGAAAGAAACAAATTTTATCAACTTTTCAATGCAATTGTACTGATTTCTAATTTTTTTAACTCCAAATTTTTTAAAATTCCAAATAACTCCAAATTTCTTAATTTTTTTTCAAATTTACACAGCCGCAGACTAGCGATTATGGAACAATCTGGCGATTCCTCGTTTCACCTATTCAAAAGATAAAATTCTGTTGTAAGACTTGCATTAAAGGGTGGAAAAGGGTACGTAACGCCAATTGAAATTGTTTAGCAAAGCTGTTAATTAAACCTTTTACTGATGTGACAGAAATTGTAACATAACTAGCGTGAAGCAATCTGTGAGACCGCAAAATTGAAAGATGAATAAAGGGCATGATTAAGATTAACTCATAGGATAGTGTTTTTATAATAAACTTTTTTTCAACAGAACTGTTATAATTAAAATGCACCACTTTAAAAGTCTCTGGTGATAGTAGTAAAGTTCCAAACGAAACAAAACTTCGGTAGCGTTTGTTTTTAAATTGAAAATTACAAGTTAAACTATAAAAAAATTAAATAAGCAGTGGTCTGTGAGACCGGTAACATCAGTTAAAAGTTAACTTGAGTTCGAATCCGCTGATAGTTGGCTGTCCCGAGTGTTAGTGGTTTTAATCAGACACAATGTAAATAACGGCCAGTTCCCTTGGAGAAAACTTCCATCGAGGGATAGCCCACGTGTAGGCCTGTAATATTTTTGACGAATCGATATTAAGAAACAAAATTAATCCCACCAACACAGTAGATTTTGAAGGTGCGTTAAAGCGAACCTATTTTTAAAGCAAACAAACAAGAAAAAAATTCCCTCTAAGTGTCCACTTTAAGGGTGTATATCGATTCAAACTGCGTATTTTCCGATTTATTTTTGCTCTCAAATACACGAAACTTTCAATATTTACACTTATATCACTTATATCACTTATTTGGAAAGTACACAAGGTGCCGTAATTGTCAATTCTTTGATAAATGCAGAAAATATTGCAAAAAAGGCAATCAAAACATTTTGAACAGTTTTTTTCCCTAGCGGGAGATCTGTGAACGAAAAAAAGGGTCATACTGAGAAGATAATTGCTTATAACTCAAATTCTAATGAATTGAGCGTAAAAATACATCACACGGCACCTTGCACATCTCTTCAAAAATACCCTCAACAAGTTTCATGATTCTACTTTTAAAAATGTGTCTGAAATTGTATCGGAAAATTTCGAGCTGTTGAAGGTGGAAAAGCGTTTTTTCGAATACACCCTTAAGGAGCTACTTCAGTCAAATGAAAAGACCTGTTTGCTAATATCCTATGAAAGAAATTTATAAAGATATCTCGGTTGCATTTAAATATTTTTAAACGATATTTTTTCCATTGGATATCTGAGATTGATCTGAATGCAGACCGTTTTTTACTTTTACCATTTTGGTTGCAGGTATTTTTTAAGAGTGTGCTGTCGCGTTCCCAAACCGGTTCCGAAAATGAAAGCGTCCTCATAAAAAAATCTGTAAACCAAATCAAAAAAGTAGAAAACGGCCCGCATACAGATCGATCTTAGCTATCCAATAAAAAAAAAAAAAAAAAAAAAAAAAAAATTTGAAATATTGAAATGCAACCGAGATATCTTTGTAAATTTCTTCCATAGAATTAGTAATGGAGAACGGCTCTTTTCATTTGAATGAAGTAGTCTCTTAACTTGGGCTCGAAGCCGTTAAAATGAATGGTTAGCTGTCCCGAGTGTTAGTGATTATAATCGGATGTAATATAATGGCCAGTTCTCTTGGAAAAGACTTCCATCGACGGATATCCCACGTGTAGGCCTATATATTCTTGACGGATAGATCTTAGAAAACAAAATCAACACCATCAACACAGCAGATTTTGAAGGTGCGTTAAAGTGAACTTATTTTTAATACAAACAAGAAAAAAAATCATGTCACGAGGTTCGACTGTATTTTGTATGTTCGACTTACGATTTAAAAAAAAAAAAAAAAAAAAAAAGTATCCATTTAAAACCTCTGTCACGATTGTTTCATATTAATGTTATCTTTCCCTTCATCTCCTGGAGAGGTCTTGATGAAATTATTTTGAGATTTGGGAATGAACATTCTTTTGTAGAGTGGATTAGGAAGAGTCATTATCCCAATCAGAAAGTAGCATACAAACTGCACGATTTGAAATTTCACTGGATCAAGCCGCCAAGGTCCAATTTACTAATTCACTTATCTTTGTGCCATTTTATTTTATTTTTGTTTATCTTTCTTTCGCAGAGTAGTCGGGGGAGGGGGTGGCTGTCACGATTTTATAGCTGTGTGTATGATTTGCGCGTGTGTATGTACATTTTTTTTTGTTTGTATGTCTTTGGAGGTCTAAGATAAATTCTAATTTTAAAACTGCTTGATTTTATTATTATTATTATTATTATTATTATTATTATTATTATTTAAGCAACAGAGTATTTTCTGGGAAAAATTAGATTTACAGTCACAGCGACAATAAAAACACTCCCATATCCCTCTCCCTGTTTTCTTTTTCCTTTTAGCTGGACTGGTACCAGAGACTGGCTATTATTTGATTTTATTAAAAAGTATTATTATTATTATTATTATTACAAATGTCAATAAATTAAGCGGTGAATTAAAATTTTGCACAGAATGTGTGATTTTATTTTAAAATATATCCCATTATTTTTATTAATTACGTCATTACAATCTTGCATACTACTCCATGTGTCTTTTATAATTAATCTCGAATTAAAACTAGTAGCATTTTCTACTTTTCAATAAAGACAAAGGATTTGAAAATGCTTGTTAGTATCTTAAACCGAATTTTAGACGCATCAGGCCGTGTAAGTTAATTATGAAACTGCAGTTGATTTTAATTCAAGATCAGACACGTATATCGAAAAGTGAAAAACTATTCGAATTTGAAATTTCTTCAATAGTCAATATAGTTCTTCAAGTCTCAATAGCTTGTCAGTTTGGCTTATTTTTGTGCCAAAAAGAACATGTGAAAATATCAAAAAATTTCGCACATTTCAGCAGGGGAAAATATTATATTTATTTGAACCGCCAAAAGTTAAAAAGTGTTATTTGTTAGTAAGTATGCCTCTAACATAAAAATCTGCCAATTATTCAGTTTTTTCCTAGAAAAAATTATACTGTTTGTTTAGTTAATGTTATAATGTATAAATTTTTCTCAGCATTTTATCTCCACACATACCAAAAAGAACTCTTTTGTTACTAAGTAACTAAATTCACATTTCCTCTTTTAGTAATTTTGATTAATTCAAAATTATTTTTAAATATTAGCACGTGCCTAATATGCCGCTGTTACCGATAGTTAAATTTAACCAGCAAATAGCTATGTTAAAATTTAGCTTTTACCTTTTTTAGTGTATAAAGCCTCGCTTTCCTATTTTTAGAGTAGAATTATTGATTGCAAATTTCCAACGCTATTTATTTCGTTTATTACTGCTTCTTCTTCTTCTTCTTTTTTTTTTTCTTTTAACATTTTCCGGCGTAGTTGAAAAATTTTCGACATTGTTTTGTCTGGCCGTGCACAACTCTTTTAAATATATTAATCTAATTGTCCTGTATTTTTTCTTTTTTTTTTAATGGTACAGTAAAATCTCCATAATGGACACTTTCGAATAGCAAACATCTCGAATAGCGAACATCAGCCCGTATTTAACGGGCAGTTTTCTAATCTCCACTCCCAAAATCTAAATTTTTATATGTTAAACCTTTGAATAACGGACATTCCGAGTAGTGGTCAGTAGTTTTGGCGATAAAGAGATAAATTATTTTTTAACAAGAAATAAAAGAAATAACAAAGATCTAAAATTATCAAGGCAATGTGTCACAATTTTGTGTTTACAGACAAATGTAGGGGTAGGCTGGAAAAAATTGTCCCTCCCACATCCAGTGTTGAATTCAGGGAATGATTCGGAAGAGACATCCCCTCCTGTAGCAGTGAAGTAGAAGATTTGAGAATTTATGCCTTTAAGGAACGGTAAAATACCGTAAGGATGCGAGCAAACAGCACTACTTTTTTTATTACACTAAAAGAGCAATAAATCTATCTTTGTTTCCGTACAGAACAAAGGTGAAACCTCTTTAAATGATTTTTGAGGGACTGACCCTACCAAATTGACAAAGGAAGAAAAAGTTTTATCTACCCCATCTTCAGTCGTAAAGCTGTCAACTGATTTCGAGTTCGATTTCTCTCTTGAAGTTCAAAAAAGTTCACTGAAAAAGCAATTTATACATCAAAGCGCCGACACAAAAGATAAAAAATAGCGACGCCTGGCCGCAAGAAGTTAGTGCTATGTGTCTGGTCCTTAAGCAGTTACACGTATTTTTTCCCCCTAAGGCTGCGAGCGAACAGCACTACTTTTTATTACACTAAAAGAGCAATAAATCTATCTTTGTTTCCGTACGGAACAAAGGTGGGACCTCTTTAAATGATTTTTGAGGGACTGACCCTACCAAATTGACAAAGGAAGGGAAAGTTTTATTTACCCCATCTTCAGTCGTAAAGCTGTCAACTGATTTCGAGTTCTATTTCTCTCTTGAAGTTCAAAAAAGTTCACTGAAAAAGCAATTTATACATCAAAGCGCCGACACGAAAGATAAAAAATAGCGACGCCTGACCGCAAGAAGTTAGTGCTATGCGTCTGGTCCTTAAAAAAAGAGGATTCAGAAAGTCAAACTACTGACATAATTAATACTTCACATTGAAAAACAAATAACATGTAATCGCAAGCAAAAGCAAATTTTTGTACCAGACTTTTTTTCACAAGAATGTAACAAGCAGTGGATAAAAGTATGCACAGTTTTAATTCAGTTTATTAATAAAGAAAAATAATTTTAATTTCTGATTAATAATATTATGCATGTTTTAAGACATTAAAAAAGATTATTAATGAAACATTTAGCATTTCTTAGCAATTTTTAAATCTCCAAGGTTTTTTCCAATGGCGGACAGTTTCAGTGTTCCCAAGGTGTCCGATATTTAGAGGTTTTATTGTATTAATGTTTACTATAGTAAGATCGCTATGGAAAATGAAATCTGCAACATATGCTATCGCAATTGTGGCTAAATGGAATTTTCGAGTGAAAAAAAAAGTGCACCAATTTGTTACGAAATCATACCATAGAAATATAAAAGATACGTTATCCATAAAAAGGTTATAAGATTAGTTGAAAGTTAAGTTGAATAACCCAAAAGTTTATTTTCATCATCACTCGTCAGAAATATCCAGCTAATAAAAAAGAAAGAAAGCAAAATCAAAAATAGACGTTGTTTATTTTAAACATGACTTATCTTTGATTGCCGTGGCGCCCACATGTTTATCTAAATTGATCAGTTAGCTCAAAATGGATTTTCAATTTTATTTTTAGTTGATACTAGCTTGTGGACATATTTTAATGTAACGAAGAAAATTAAATAATTTTAATTTCAAGTAATTCAATGCCTCGCAAATTTTGCTTAAAGTCAGTCCTGAACCCGAAATAAAATTTTGTTGACCCGCAATAACTTTAATTTCAAGTAATTCAATTCTTCGCAGATTTTGATTAAACTCTCCTGAACCCGATATAAAATTTTATTGATCCGCAATAATTTTAATTTCATGTAATTCAATTCCTCGCACATTTTGTTTAAAGTCAATCCTTAACCCGATATAATATTTTGTTGATTCTCAATAATTTTAATTTCATGTAATTAAATTTCTCGCAAATTTTGCTTAAAGTCAATCCTGAACCCAATTTAAAATTTTATTGACCCGCAATAATTTTAATTTCAAGTAATTCAATTCCTCGCAAATTTTGCTTAAAGTCGATCCTGAACCCTTGAATCGCTTTGAAATTGAGAGTATATTTTTATAGATCATGGCTACAAATTCTTGTTAGTTTGAATTCATTTATTTTGATTATCATTGTGTTGACAAGTTCATTGCATATACATAACACATTGCATATACACAAGTTCTTCATTGCATATACATGGAAGAGATAGATATATAAAAGTAACGAATGCAATTTTTCGATAGCTAAGAAAATAAACCTAAAAATCTTTTGTTGCTCAATATTATAAGTTAAAAAAATATATATATATTCTCCAAATTCCGCAAATTATTCATGTTATTATTATTATTTTCTAATTTACATCAGAAAAATGGAAAAGTAGCGAACTGTGGATTGATTTTTATGATTTTTGCATACTGATATTTTGTCTCTCTGGTCTGATTTTTTTTTTTTTTCTTTAATGCGCCATTACGAAATACTAAAAGGAAAAAAGTTAATTCGCCTTAACTAAAGCGGAATTCGAGCAATTAGTATCCTTGCATATTTTATCCGAATCACCGTCTGGAAATGTGTTTTATAGATTTTGGCTTCTTACCAAACAAAGGCCACTCACCTCTTCGCCATTATTGCAAATATTTTAGTCATAAATTGTTTTTGTTTCTTTCTTGCAATATTCAAGATCGGAGTTTTCCCCTTTTTATTTCTTTAACTAGCTTTGTTATTAGAATATTTTCTCTTCCTGAATTTTTGAAAAGTGAGTTTAGAAGTATATAATTGGGTTATGTTATGACTTAAATATAGTCGAGCACTATTTTTATGTTTTACATTTAAGAGTTGCTGTTATTATTATTTTTTTTTAATTCCAATGAATTATAAATTTTTTAAAGATCAAACGTTAAAATCATATGGCTAATAAATACATTTTTCTTTTCATTTGAAAATTTATTTATTCTTTCTTTATTTAATTTTTCTCACTTGCAAATTTCGAGTCTAAAAATCAATCTTAGTTGAAAAAATTCGTTTGTTATTATGTAGTTACAATTTTTTCCCCTGATAATTTCTCACTATTATTATTTACGACAGGCGAGATATATTGATAAGTAATTGAAAAAAAAAAAAAAAAAAAAATCTCTTAGTTCAGGTTTTATATTTTATTGTTTAGTGAAAATTTGTTTTGAAAATCAAGAATGATAACGCCATTAAAAATAATCACTGTTAATTTTCGAAAAATTCTTTAACTCTTTTTGTTAATTGCAACGGTGAGTTGATACTAAGTTTTAATGTTTTATTTTATTTTTTACTTTAATGATAAAATGTTTTGTTTATATGACAAAAAGCTTTTTGTTCTAGGTTGCTCTTTTTTACTTTTTTAATCCTAATTAATTTTATATATTTTAATGATAAAATGTTTTGTTTATATGGCAAAATGGCTATTATTTTTATGTATATAAAATTTTTTGTCATACATGTTTTAGAGGCAGCTCTTCTAAAAATATAGCAGTGTTACAAAGAGGAATTTTTCCGAAACTTCAGCCTGTAAACTGAATAGTAGACGTCATAGATTTTCCCCAAACCCCATAGGAGACTAACGACAAATTGAAGAAAAGCTAATATCTTTTAGATAATCTTGTAAAGACAAAGTCACACAGGCGTCGAAACTTTAGCATATGAGTAGGGCGCTTCTTGTAATAAACAGCCTTCATTTTTATGCGGATTGCAGAAATATTCGTGGAGAAATTAAGCTTTCTATAATTTAAAAAAAAAAAAAAAAAAAAAATCCAGATTTTACCAAAAAATTTTGTTTATAATTTTATAGAGTTCTTAATGTAAGAGAATTTCGTTTTAAACCATGGTAAATGACATCGTATATAATAACCAACCTGCAATCAGAATTTGAAATAATAATTATTACTAGGGTGAAAAATTAGCAGGTTCACTAAATAATTTTTCACTGAATTTACATGGGTGCAATCAAAGTTTAATGTGTTAGCTAATGCATAAAACAACTTTTGTGGAAGTCTCAAAAGCATAGCCTGAAAATTCTGAAAGTAATCCTCGATAGAATAAGCTCGAAATTCGTTATTCCCAAAAGTTAGCAAAAAGATGAAGGGCTGTATCCAAATGCATATAATATTGTGTACATGCAATAGTTAGTGTGTAACAGTATGTGTGTTTCGGTTAAAACAAAATTACTTGCGAAAATATGTGCCGTTTACTATGCTATTTACACACCTGAAATTTCAGGATAATTCCTCATGTATTTTTTTTAAATATTTAACAAAACGCATAAAATCGCGAGTGACTGTTTCATTATTGGCCATCTAGTGCATATTTCTATGCATTAAATAATTAGGTACTCAGCTCTAACTTGTTGAAAAGTAAAATGAAATGATTTAATGTAAATGATACTTTTCCAGCAACTGTGAAAATGTATTTGTAAACCTTGTATTTCTCCGCCTTTCTCTTCCTTTCATTATTCAAAGTAACTGTCACTGCGAGTGCATGATGTGATAATGATTTTTTTCCTGCAACTGTCAGACCTGTCTTCCCGGAATAATAATAATAAAAGCTGTAATCACTCTGATCCAGATTTGTTCTCAACAGTTTTTAAGGATTTTCTTTTCTTTCATTACAAGTGTACAATCTGCGGCTGATTTAGTAAAAAACTGTTTAAAAAAAAAGGGGGGGGGGAATATATCCTTTTACATTTGTTATTCAAGGCATTGCACCCACTATGTAAATGAAATAGTAAATATGGTGGTGCATTTTTTCATTTAAACTTTAAGTTTGAAATCCAAATTCGTATTCTGAAAATTCTATGTATTTTACTTTTTTTTTTTTTTAACATATGTAAAACTTTTAAATAACTTAAAAAAAACTAAGTAACTTTTTACATATTGTTAAATGCCAGATATAGATTTAATTAAAATGTATATTAAAGTAAGATTCTTAATTAAAAAGGTATTTTAAACAAGACAAATTAATGATAGTTTGCTTTAAAAATAAGGTTGGAATTTTTTTTTTTTTTTTTTTTTTTTTTTTTAACTTAAACATATTAATGAAATGATACGTGACATCATCAAAGTATATTGTTAGAATTTTAGTGTAAGGTATTTGCCCTCTCAATATTTAGTTGTGCGATTAATTTTCACTTAGGGCTTTTTTCCTATAATCTCTTTAAAAACGTTTAAAGATGTCTCTGCTGCAAGGACGTAGGAAAGCGAGGGACTCAAAGTGAGGGTTCGTTGGTATATATATATCAATAGATGTTTATCGTGATATATGTATCATGATGTATATCCAATATTTATTTTAAAAATATCAATATCATTGATATTTTTAAAATAATAAACGTGTTTGATACTTTCGATATTTCCACATACTTGATTTTTATTTTCAAAATACAAGGTGTTTAATATTTTCTACATTTGATATTTATTTTTTAAATATTTTCTACATTTGATATTTATTTCCGAAATATCTGTGTGCAAGATTTTTTTTATATTTTCAGTCTAAACAACTGTTATGGACTGTGTCATAATGTAGATATAGAACTTTTGTCTCTGGTAGTGACTTTCTTAGCCAAAAAAGAAGACAAATACTATATTTTATAAACTTTAGATTTGAAGATTTGTATATTATAAAGGCCAAACGTATCTGTGCGTAACGCATACGTCATTTTGCGAATGGCAACACTTTCAAGTTTTAAATGAATTTCGGTGTTGCAATTTTTACTACTAAAAGTTTTTTTAACTTCTTAATGTCGCATATTTTCAATTTTTACACCATCGTGTTGGGGGAAAAAATGTACTTTTAAATGAAATTTGTTTGAAAGCTGTATCTGAATTTGTTTTTGAAATATTAATTTTGTTGTAGCTTTTAATATCTGTTTTCTAATCATGGCTACAGGAGTACTCCATTTCTATTTAAAGCAAAGGAAAAAAGGGGAAAAATTGAGTGCTGTATCTTTATATTGCCATTTTCTCATTAAAAGGGAAGAAATAGAAATTTAAATATCTTCTGTTATAAAACCGGTGAATTTTGACTTAATTTACAAAATTTGATTTACACGCAAGAGAATATCAACAGCTTAATATCTATTTCAGCTAATAGCATTGAAACTTCAAGTTTTGAATTAAAATTATCAAATTAAAATGCCAATTTTTTTAAAACGTGAATACAGATGTGAAATGTACATTTGTAAAGTTTGATATGGTGAAAATGATGCCGGGTTTAGATTTCACGAGAAAAACAATTTATGATTGAGCCAAAGTTGAATAAATTTTGCTTTTTATCATTTTGGAATACTAGCATAAGAACCTTAATTGATAATTTTATCATAATAACATATCTTTATTATTTTTTACTGCCTACATATACGATTAAAGTTTAATTTTAATAATTTATACAACTACATTTTATAGAAATATTATTTTGTTAATTTGGCGATAAATATCGTTTGTTTTAGAGTTAGACGTACCAATATAAAATGCATTCTTTACTATAACTAATTTTGTAGGTTTATTATAAGTTAATGAAACAGTTCCTTCTGAAACATTTTCTTTCGTCAAAATTTGACGGGTTATACCTTGTTATATTTAAATGCAAAACTAATATGGGGACAAAATTAATGCTGAACAGCCATTGAAACATAAACTGTCTAATTTTTAAATAATAAGTTATACAGTTTTATTAAAACATAATCTTTTTTGGTTTTAGCTCAGTAGAAATTAAACTATGCAGCATGTTAGGGAATACAAAATAAAAAAAAAGCTTTCTTTTATGTAATTTTTTTTTTTTTAATTGAAGAAAATTATTTTGTATTTAAAGTTTTCTGATTTTTTTTATACTTTAACTGAATCCTATAGTTACTTTTTTTTTATAACTTCATTACGCAAATTGTTTCTGTTTTCAATTAGTTGATTTTCACTTTTGTTCTAAATAAAAAGAAGAAAAGGAAATTTTTAGAATAATGTTTAAGTATCCATATAAGTACAATATATAGTTTCTAATTTATGTTATACTTGAAAACATTTATTATCAACAGTAACTTGACTATTTTGAAAATATTGGGTATATATCGAAAATCTCAAATATATATGAAGATATCGGATACGAACTCTGTTCCTTTGAGAAGAGCTCAAACCCATTCTATTCCAATAAAGATTTTTTATATAGTAACATGAGCGATTCTAAAAACTTATTTTTTGTTCTTAGTATTTGATAAGTCATCTCTGAAAAAACAACCCTCTTCGTAAGTAAATATTATACATATCAGTTTCATTTGTTCGCAGTAAATATACAAATTAGGGATATCAATGTAATAGCATTTCTGTTTTTGAACTCATGAAATGTATTACGGTGAAACTTACAATCACATGTTTTATTTCTTTTGTATTAATATTATTTATTGCTAGTAAGATTTCAGGTAGTTTCAGAAAATTTAGCACGGTAAATATGATCATATGCACTGATATTTCACAACTCCTTTTTTCTCTCCATGAATTATTGTTGTTTTAATATTATAACAAATATTTTTCATTTAAAGGAGTTTCTTTTTTCTTAGATCACCAACTCCACGTTATGTCTCATTAATTTCATATTACTTTGGAATTCTGTGCTTTAAATCTTCTAAGTAATATGTTGATGTCGTAGTAATGATATTAATGGACGATTAATTATTCATATAATGATTTTATTAATTATTGATCATCTAAATTGTTTAATTTATTAAACGAACGTGAGTCCCACCAATAACTGTTGAATTGTTGCGCCACTGCTCCTCTGTATATTTTCTTCCGTGCATTAACTTGTTATGGTTTTATTTATTAAACTATCCCGGCCCCATCAAAAAATAGCATGAAACGTGAAAAAATTCTAAAAATTGCTACATAAATTTTCTTGAAAAGAGGGAGACATTTACTAGATGGGCTAGATGATTGAAGCCTTATACGTTTTAATAATGTTGAAAAATCGCAGTGAATCGCAAGAAAACACTAAAAATCACGAAAATTAATTTTAAAAGTAGCAGCGGACAAACTCTTACTATATTAGGTTAAAACAGTATTTCTCTTAGAATGTCAAAAAACCACTGCGGAACACTAAAAAAACTTAAGGGGGCTCAGGGCTTGATCGATACAGAAAAACATGTAAACGGAGCTCTCGCTTCGAGTCCATATACAAACAGAAGTATTCAATGTAATTAATTTAAACTTTCTGATATTTTAAAGGTATGTTTGTAGTCTTATAAAATTATAAAATGAAGTACTTCAATGTAATATAATAAGAAATATAGAAAAATTTATGTAACACAATTTTCGAAAAAAAAAATGTGTTATATCACCAACATCAAGATATCTTAACGTTGAATTGACATAAGAACCTAATTTTTGCTTTGAAATGATCCGGAAACTTTACTCTTAGAATGATATAAGGATATAACTATCACTCAAAAACAACATTATTAAAAAAAAAAAACTTCTCAAATTTGAAAATTTAAAAACTCTTTAAAAATACAACTTTTTTTTTTTCATTAAAAATACTCAAAATATTAAATTACTTAAACTATATTAATTCATTCTATAGCTAATATATGTTATATGCATGCAAAAAAAAAAAAAAAAAAAAAAACATTTCTATCAAATAGTTTTTTTTTTTAAATCTTGGTGTTAGTCGTCAAAAATCAAGTTTTGAGAAAACGCGACTTAAAGTTGAAATTTATGGGTGCGGCTTTGAAAGTGTTGATACATAAATGCTTATAACTCCGTTAAAAATGCAAATATTTTCATGCGGTTTTTTGCATTGAGTTCAGAATTAATTCCCCTTAAATAGAAAATCGCATAAAAAAATTAAAAATCGCTGTACGAACTTCGAATAAATTACTGAAAATTGGCTATTGCGCTAAGAGATTAAAACCAGATACTTTTTGTTCATGTAAAAAAAAAAATAATAATAATAATAATAATAAAATAAATAAATAAATAAATAGCCTTTACCTTTTTTACCTTTATGATTGGATTCTGTTATAAACAGGCTCTGTTTTCATAGTGTTTTTGTATTTTTGATGTCTCGATTTTTTTTTTATTCGCATATCGCCCTTTCTGTGACATCTGACGATTGAATGGTATTCCTTTTTTCCTACCGTAGGCAAAAGAAAGCTTTTATGTTTAAAACATGATTCCTTTATAAACAGGTTCTGTTTTTATAGTGTTTTCTGTATTTTTTATTTTTTTCCACATGTCAAATTTTTTTTATGATATTTGATGATTGAGAATGGTATTCATTTCCTACCTTAGACACAATGAAGTTTTACATTTAAGACAGGATTCCGTTATAAACAGATTTTGTTTTCATAGAAGGTTTTTTTTTACTCGTCCCGATTTTTTTTTTATTCATGTCCCGCTTTTTGTGACACTGGGCTGGCACAACACTAGCTGTGCGGCTTGGTTAACTTTACACTGTTACATTTATAAACAATGCACAAGGAATTCAATAATTAGATGCTCTGTTCAAACGTGAAAAAGAAAAAAAATATGGAAAAACTTTTCGAGCATGTTTTCTTCTGATTATCTTCCTATGTAATCTATCATCATTGCGAATAACTAACAAGAGAGCAGTGAAAAAAAAATGCATTTGTAAACGTTGTATATCTTTTTATTTTCCTTCTTTTTTTAATAAAAAAAAATAGTGACAGCATGTACATTATATGTAATTTTTTTTCTCCCCACTGTGTCTGTCATTCTTTTTCCCAGAATAAAAACATGGGCTACAGGAATACTCTGTGATCCCGGTTTCTTTATTCTCAAAAATATTTAGGGGATTTTCTTTTTCTTCGTTACAAGTGTGTAGTTTGTGGATGTTTTGCCAAAAATTGTTGAAAAGTCGAAGATACGGAGGTACCCTACTTCAAGAAGTAAATTAAAAAGAAGCTGTCTGACAAAAACAATTGTAACAATTATAAAATCCATTTAATCATTTAAAGGACTTTGCTTTGCACATCTTTAATCACATTTTAAACGTTTTAAAGTCTGTATTAAATTTATGTGAGGACGTGAGTTTTAAAACTCGCCTTATCCAAATTTAAAAAACCCATTTTTTCTCTATCTATTGATAGACCTGCACCCAAAAAATACAATAATCTTGAAAAGAAAAGAAAAGTTTTGTGGTATGTTTTTGCCATTGTAAAATCTTGGTTTACAATGAAACCAATGGACACAGAAATTTTTTTGAGTTTTTCCATAATTTGATTTTCTGATTAAGGAGAAGTTTGAAACTCACGATCTTATATAATTTGTATTTTGTAGTATAATTTTAAACTTTTGCTGTTTTTTTTATTATTATTTATTTATTTATTTATTAATTTTGTCTGTGCCTAATCAAGTTTCTCAATTGAATCTTATCTCCAAATGCCGTGGGATTTTTAAAAATTATTTTTTTAAAGAATGAATTTATTTTATTAATTTTTCACCAGAAAGTAGAAGTCTGCACGGTCGGGAATTTCAAGGAATGGGTCCGACCCGATGTAAAACTAAAAAGTTCGGCCCGACACAGTTTCTATTTCGAAAATTTTCAGATTTTTATCATATATTTATGATTTAAAAAAAATATATTGCACACATATTTATGGGATGATTTTACAGTATGTTTTGCAAAAAATACACAATAATAACATTAATAATTACTTAGATTCTTAGGCTGTCAGCATTCAAATAAAAATTCATTTAAAAATTGATATGATTTAGAGTAAAAAATAAATTTTTAAAAAAAGTTAAAAACATCATAACTTTTGAAGCTGTATAGTAAAAAGTAGATTTATGAAAATATTTCTGTATAATTTTATCAAAGATTTTCTCAAATCCAAAAAAGCTATTTTCTGATTTTATTCTTTTGTGAATAAACCGTAGACGAATCCTGAACAAAAGATTTCCCATAATACTTTTGAAGGATGGCAAAACAAGAAGCCTGCAGCTTAATTTACCCAACTAATTTCAACGATCACAATGAGTATCCGGTCTGATATCTGAATCAACAAAACATAATAAATCGAAAGTTATTTATAGGAAGGAAGGAAAATTTCTGTTTTGAAAAACCGTGATAAAAGATTAAAAATTCTGTAAAAAAAAAAAAAAAAAAACGTTTGTCTCGAAGGAGTTAACCACTTTATCTTGACCAGTCTAAAATATTTAACAGAGTGGTAAACAAAGTCTTTCACTTAAAAATCCTCAAAAAAAAAAAAAAAAAAAAAAAAAAAACACACTTGCGAATGTATTGACATATTTAACTATAGACCACCTTATTCTTATCTGCATATCCACCCTTGTTATTCTTTTACACTTTTTCCAAATCACGCCTGTAACAGCTTCGGTTCCCTGTCACTTTCTACACGTAAGTGGTTCTCATTCCATTGCACTACAGACCGCAGTTCCTGGTTTCTTACATAAATTTCTATTTTATTTTTTATGTTGCTGCATGTGTGGAGATTTTTTTTTTTTTTTTTTTTCATGAATGACATAGTTAAGTGCGTCTCGAGTCGAGATCGTTTTAATGGGCAACCCGCAGTTCTTATTTACTGCAACGGTGGAACCGAACTGTAAAGCCGAAAGCTTTTTTCCAATCTTACGTTTTGGGTCTGGTTTCTGTACCATTGCTTTTAAAAGCATATTTCTTGATAGTGAAAGTGATGATTTACATTGCGGAAAATAGTTTTTACATGCTCTTTTTTAACTGTAATTGCTTTTTAGGTTTAAAAAGGAAAATGTAGAATTTCATAATATTATTTCTTTATTTGAAGTTATTGTTAGACCCGGCTTTTTTCTTAAAAGAAAGCAAGTACTAGAAAAATAAATAAATAAATAAATAAAATAAGATTCTGCATTTTTAAGGCAAATATATACAGTTGAGTCATGTTAATGTGACCACATTGAGATTTTAGACGTTTTGTTAAATATCTAGACAGATTCGCGAGGAATTATCCTGAAACTCCTGGTGTGTAAACAGAATAATGCAGGTCATGTATTTCCGCGAAGATTTTTTTTCCCGAAATCTCATAGGGGACCGCCAACATATTAAAAAAGAACTAATATCTTTTGAAAAAGTCTGTTAAAAGTAATGTAGCAAAAGCGTTCAAACTCTAGATTATGATTAAGTGGCTTTTTGTAATAAACTGTGTTCAGTTTTATAAGGCTAGCATGTATACTTGAAGAAAAATTAAGTTTTTTTTATAAAAAAACTGTCCCAAATTTCGCCAAATTTTTTGCTTATAATTTGAAGAATTCTTAATATGAAAAAATATTATTTTCAGAAAATATGACAAACAATACTGTACACAATTCCCTGTAATCAGAATTAAAAATAATAAAAATTGTATGAATAATGAGCAGGTTTACTAAATAATGTTTCATTGCGCATGTGTGAAAGCAATAAAAATATAATTTGCATAATGTGTTAGCTAAATGTATCGAGAAACTTTTGTGAAAGTCTCAAAAGTGTAGCTTAAAAATTCTAAAATTATCGTCGATAGAATAAGCTCTAAGTCCGTTGTTTCCAAAAAGAAGCAAAAAGATGAGTTGCTGTATCCATATATTCATTGATTAGTGTCAATACACCATACATGATATTGTACGCATTACTATATTTGAATACATTACTATGTTTGAATATTTTATGTTTTAAAAACTGACGAACTGGAAGTAAAATTTTAACACTTCATGTAAAATTATCCATAGATTTTAGAAATATTTTGGCAAAAAAGAAAAAAAAAAGTGACATTCTTTGAGAAGAGAACACCGAAAAAAGAAATTAAAAATATTGATTTCATGTTGAGATATTTTGAATATAAGAATGCATCAAATGCTCATAAGACTTTACATTACCGAGAGGAATTTGACCGCTTAGTGACTTGCCGCTTGTAGCAGTTCCTAAATCAATGGAGTTGAAAACTTTTACAATCCATATTTTGAACCTGTTTTCTTTTGCACAGGGCATCTTTCGATAGCGAAAGTGGCTATTTGTATTGTGGCTAGAATACGTAAAATCGTTTATACGTACTCTTCGATGATTTCTTTTAATTACTTCCTAGTTTTGAAAGAGAAAACATAAAATTTCAGGCTGTTATTTATCCTTTTAAGATCATGACTTGCGTTCTCTCTTGATTGCGCTATTGTGGTTACTTAATTTAGTCGGTTATTTAAAATTATTTCACTAACAATTCTTATAGTTTCCGTATAAGAATACCAAACTTTCCCTCTCGCTTTATGTGTGTTAGCATGCATTTGTATTTGTTTAACCTTTTCATGAGCGGTGGCTAGAGAGTCTAGCCACCTAACTTTAATTCCAAATCTGATAAATGGCATCAAGCATGCAAGAATATTTTAATCAACTTTTGCTTTTGTAATGAGAGTGCAAAATAGCGGATTTTTATTTACTTAGAAATTCGTTTGAATATTTTGGTTTCAATCAATTATTATTATTTTTTTATTTATTTATTTATTTTATTTATTTATTTATTTATTTATTTATTTGTGAACATAATTCTTCTGCCCTTGAAAGGATTAGAATACAGTTAATTTTTTAAATCTTAAAATGAAATTTCGAGATAAATCCCTTGTTCCTTATTTTACTAATTATTTCTTTTGCTTCAACGTTTTCTTGATTTTACTTTGTCTATTGAAACTAATTTGTGCTATTATTGTTATTAATACCGTATGATTATAGTCAATATTCTGAAGTCTATTAATAATTATACAAATATTTTCCAAAATTTTATTCAGTTTATGAATCTGATTATCTCTTAGTTTTTTCTTTTCTTTTCACCTTTTAGGTAATTTGTCGGTAATAATAATAATAATCTCAAACTATTTAACAAGACTGGACTGGGAACAAAGCCTTTTTTCAGAAATCATGCAAAACACTTGAGGTTTAATTAACACGTGTCATATTTATCTGTATATCTTCCATTATTTATAACTTCGAAAAAATTATGCAACTGGCTACGTCATGTCGTTTCTTTATTACTTTCAGCCGCAAGTGGTCCTTTTTCTGTTACCCTACAGACAGTTATTCTTGATTTTTCACGTAATTTTTTCTTTTCCTATGTACTGTTATATATATTATACTATAGTTATATAAAACCCAATTAAGTGCTTCTGCCAACCAAGATGTTTGTAATGGATACCCTGCAGTTCTTATATGTTGCGGCAGTGCCTTAATCAGTTGATCCAAAATTCTTTCAATCTATTTTTTTAATTATATTTCACTGATATGCATTCTGGATGATAAAAGTGGCAATTGTGGTAGGTAGTATTTACAAACTCAGTTTTTTTTTTTATTTTTTTATTTTAAATTTTATTATTATTATTTTTTTTTTTTTTGGGGGGGGGGGGGGTTATTAAAGCAATACATGGAATAACAGGATTTATTTATCCTTTTAAGTTGAGGGATATCCTCTTTCTGATAGCAAAAATGTAATTCCCAAAAGATTATTTCTCTTCTTTTTTGCTGGTAAAATGAAATGCAAACATATTCTGGATTTCTTCTTTCTTTTCCGCTCTCTTCTTAACTACAATATGCGTTTTTAAGTTTAACTAAATTTTTACGTATCTGGTGTATATGAATTCTATAAATCGTATACATTGGTATGGATGCACAAAATAATTCATAAGCTACCATGGCCATGGCCACGAATTGCTTTGACTTTGTTAAATAGTGAAATTTCTTTACAATATTCTGGGTAATGTTGGCAAATTTTTCATAAATGTGCCAAATGTCTGTTTTTTTTTTTTTTTTTTTTTTTTTTTTTTTCTAAATAAGATTTATTATTTATATATGTATGTATTGTGCAATTTTTATCAAAAAAAAAAAAAATATTTTTAAAATAGTATCAATGTTAGACTTTTTAATTGTACATCTATATTTGTCATCGAATATGGATATCACAAATTCACTTATAGGCAGTGCTGTCGCTGACATTTGACCAACATTAGTAATTTGGCTAATTAAAAAAAAAAAAAAAAAAAAAAAAACATTCGCCAAATGAAAAAAGGATTAGCAAAATAGATTCGCCATGTAGTACAAAAAAAAGTATCTTTAATATGCTTTAATGTATTTCTTTTTCTTTTCTTTTTTTCACTATGTTCTGAATTAACCCAAGTTTTTATAATTGCGACAACGATTATTATTAATCTCTACAGATATATTAAAAATATGCACATATTAAAAATATGTATAAAAAACGAAAAAGAAAAGAAAGGAAAAGCAAAAATTGAGCATTAGGGCCATTCCATGAAAAAAGGTAAATTGATAGTCATTTTAAAAAGTTTGTGTAAATAAATATGTTTGGTACTTTCTGAAAGGTAACATGTCAAATTTTATGTTTTGAGTAAAAATTTAAAGTTTGTCTTTTGAGGATTGGCAACACAACAGTTTAAAGATGGCGTGCATGTGCAAGCAAGTATGTTGAGTTTTATAATGCATTTTGGGTGAGTTTTTTTAAGAAAGAAAATCTAATGAAACTTTTGAAATCAACATTTTAGGTAAGTCTAATATTCATTCTTTTTATTTCACTAAACTTAAAAATGTAGGATAATTTCAAATAATTATTACAGCGCACACAAAAAGCTTTGTTTCTCTGTCCCACACGTGACACAAAAGATGAATTTTTTAAATTAGGAGAAAAAAGGAACTCATTTATTTTGTTTAATTGGCATTTCTAAAGCAGTTTAGTGTAGTATACTTATCCTATGCTAGTTAAAAATTTGGGCCAAATTTTTATTTGGAGAAAAATATAAAAACAAAATTGTCCTGCACGTGACACCTTATGAGCAAGACGATTATTTTTGTTTTCTGAATGCTAAATAGAGATTTATTATAGCATAGGTTTAACAGTTTAATGATTATTCTGTCCTAAGAACATATTCTATGTAACTTAAACGAAATTAAGATTTTTTTTAAACATTTTTTATGATAGTTCCATTTTTTTTTTTTGTTTTTTTATGTGCTGTTAATATTTTTTATTTCTATTTTTTTATAAATTTATTTTAATAAAATTTGAACACTTTGATGGTTATTTTTATTATAAGAACATATTGTTTTCTAGTAAGAATTAATCTACTTAATTTATAGGGTTTTTTTCTATATAATGAGAAGAGTCATGTGTTTAAGAACTTGTTATTATTCTGCAGAAAATAAATAATAAAACTGCTTATTTATATTCTGTTTTTCTAAGTTAAAATAGAATTTTAAAGTTCAATGTTTCTATGAAATTAACAGTTTAATGATTATTTTGTCCTAAGAACATATTCTATGTAACTTAAACGAAATTAAGATTTTTTCAAAACATTTTTTATGATAGTTCCATTTTTTTCTTTTTTTATGTGATGCTAATATTTTTTATTTCTATTTTTTTATAAATTTATTTTAATAAAATTTGAACACTTTGATGGTTATTTTTATTATAAGAACATATTGTTTTCTAGTAAGAATTAATCTACTTAATTTATAGGGGTTTTTTCTATATAATAAGAAGAGTCATGTGTTTAAGAACTTGTTATTATTCTGCAGAAAATAAATAATAAAACTGCTTATTTATGTTCTGTTTTTCTAAGTTAAAATAGAATTTTAAAGTTCAATGTTTCTATGAAATTAAGTAAATTTAGACAAAAGCATTTATAATTGATAAAGTTTGTTATTTATTTAGCAGAAATGGAAAGATCTAAGTCTACTAGTGCTAGAAGAATGAAAAAGATAAGGGAGAAAATGGTGCTATGAATCCTCCAGGAGCAATTATATTAAACATCTCTTTAGAAACAGCAAATTCTTTTAAGATGGGTAAATGGGTAGTTGTAAAATATGATGTCATTAATTATATTGGTGAAATTATTACAAGCACCAATCATGATAGTATTGAAGTGTCTGTCATAATAAAGAGTGGTAAATTCTACAAGTGGCCACAGTATCCAGATAAAATTCTATATTCATTTAAAGATGTAGTAAAG
Organism: Maratus speculifer; assembly: GCA_964019185.1. Lineage (NCBI taxonomy): Eukaryota > Metazoa > Arthropoda > Arachnida > Araneae > Salticidae > Maratus > Maratus speculifer. The sequence goes on from OZ025292.1 coordinate 116,817,108, forward strand.
AAAATATCAACTTCCACTGTAACAAAAAATAGAGGTTGTTTCAAATTTATGGAAAACTTTTGAGTTTCTATTTATACATTTACTTTATTTTATGTTTAAAAATGTCAATTTGAAAATTTATTTTGTACAAAAAAAAGTTAAAATAAATATTTTTGCATTGTAAAATGTATAATATGTATTTTCTTTTTTGTATTCCTTTATTTTCTGATTTTTGAAAAGGTTACTTGAATGATATTTGCAAATGTCCCACACGTGACAACCGTGTCCCGCACGTGACACTATACGTTATATTTTTTTTAGCAGTTTAAAAATTTATTTTTCAAAAAATGATGTTTATTTCATGAACATTAGACCTTTAGCTTCTAATATATATTTTTTCTTTTAAAATTGCAAAACTAGTAGAGCAGAAATGTTAGCTGGATCATAGAGCAAATTACAAGTGGTTGACTTCAGATGTCCTGCACGTGACGCATGCAAATTAATTAATAACTAAATCATAAAACCATTTAGAAAAAATCTGTCCCTGCCTGAGATATTGTTATACCAAATATAAGCTTACAAAAATATGTTTATTCCTGTTTCTGAAGCATTTTAAGCCCTATAACACAATTTTGGTGGAGTTATGGTGTCTGATTGTCCCGCACGTGACAGTGGAATGGCCCATTAGCAATTTGGCGAATCTATTCGCTTGTTTACTCACCAAAAAAAGTATTTAGTTGCAATTTGGCGCATTGGCGAGCGACAGCGAAAACACTGCTTACAGGACATATATATATATATATATAGTTAATATTGTTTACTATAATTCAATTTAATTCTTCGTTTTGGTTTTTTGTTTTGTTGATAAAATCCATTGGTGAATCTTGTCTACTTTTAATGGTATGATATATATATTTTTTTTGTAAATTATTTTCATCACATTCCTCCCCCCTGTACTGTATTACACAAGACTGAGTATGAATTTTTAGGTAATCTAATATTACATTTAATGTAATTTTTTACTAATTTGGATATGTATATACAGTGGAGATGAAGGGGGAGTGGGGGGGGGGGATAAGACACTTTTTAGAAAAATTACTAAAATCAACTTTGTTCAACACAAAAACAAAATTTTTAATTAATAGAATACAAAATGAAACGTTTTCTGATGTTCTTAAGTATAATATAGAAACGTAATTAGCAGAAACAATTTTATAATTAAAGAAATTGAATTTTCGAAATGTGTCACATACTACCTCCTCACTAAACAAGGAAGTATCTGGTGAAAATTTTAATTTTTTCCATGACAAAGAACTTAAAACTTTACTATTTGGAAAATTTAACTGAACTGTATTTATATAACGAACTAGAAAAACAATCCTACTTACCTTATATAAAATCTTCCATTTCTTATGCGGCTGAGATTGAAGGTCATCTTCTCTGGTTTACTAGGTACTGTTTCTACCGTTGAAAAAGAAATAGAAAAATAATACACTTTAAATTTTATTATTTCCTTTTTATTGACAGTTTCAAAACAAAATATCATACGCTGTTTGAAATTACAACTGGGCAATATCCCCCATCCCTCTCTGCTTTTGAAATATTTTTTTTTTTTAATAATAAAAGAATGCTGTGGTTTTTGTTGCTATTTTCAAAGTGCTAATGCCACAATTTTGTTAAAGCAGTAAAATTAAAATTTTGAAATTCAAGTTAACAATTTGAAAAATAAAATTATAAGTAAAAAAAATAACGCATGTATTTATAAAGATATCTTATTAATTTATAAAACACAGTAAAATATTTTGGATAAAATAATATATCTTCAATATGAATTAACTTGCAAGCGTCTCTGATGATTCTATAGGTTATTCATAGTTTTGTTTAATATACATTTCTGTTTTCCTCTGTTCATAATTTGTTCGTCTTTAGATTTTTACTATCTTGTTCATACATTTATGATTTCATTTTAATTATATAATATAGACAGATTGATAATTTATCTAAGTAATTAATTTAATGATTCAAATTAAAGATATCTAACAATAACGTTACATTTCTGTACAATTACACATTCACTTACAGTCCTGAATCAAAAACGAAGTCAACACCTTCTAATAATTTTGCCACTAATAATTTCAACTTAATTGCCCCATCAGTGTCTGAGAGGTTCTGTTCGCGAAGCTGGTAGACGAGAGGTGCTAGATTCGAACCCAATCGCACCCGTCGGTCTAATCATTTGGAGTTTTCCGTGGCTTTCTTAGAATCTCGAGTAGTCTTGCGTAAATCCGGGTTAGGTTTCCTTAGAAAGACTCCCCCCCCACGGAGGGCACATCCCCTAGGGCCTATATCCCTCATGTAGATAATCGGCCGTCACTAATAATATCATCTTCAACATAAGAATACTACTAGATTAATTGATTAGGAATTTATATTCAAAAGGTATGCATAAGTTCTGAAGTTGGGCATTATTTTTAATCTGTTGTTTGTTACATGTGGTGTAATTTTTTAAAAATTATTTATGGTTGAGTTAGTAATTGCTATTAACCACCCACCCTCAAGATTCCTCATTGCATTTAAGCTACTTTTAAATATAATAATAAATATTTCTAGAAAATAACTTGCGTATAATGTTGCCTTTGACCTAATATTTAGAATAGTTTTTGGATTATAGTATATTTCGAGTGTTGAAACAAAAATTATTTCTGTGTAGTTACATGTGCTTTAGTCATCTTCTAATGCAAAGCGCCTTAAATTACATTTAAAAAGGTTGCTATTGCTTGTTTAAGTGATGAACACACAGCTAAAGAGAGAAGATAATAACTGAAAAAGTCTTTACTTAAGATTTAAGAATTGAAAAAAGTATTGCAATGCAGAGAGAGACTTTTTTCAAATTTAATTCATGGTAAATGGACCATATTCAAGCATGTCTTGTAAAACTATAACTTTAATGATTTTAGTTGCTCCGTTTATCAAAGGCTCTTCTTAACTGGAAGTATTTAAAGTAGATAAATAAGATTACTAATAGACAATTATCAGAAAATAACACTCATTTTGTATTATTTATTTAATTATTTATTTATAGCCATAAATAGCATCGTTTTAGAAACTTTATATATAAATCTATAGACCAGCTAGAAAGTACAATGTCATTGCTTCATATGCATTTTTCTGTTTTTGTTAGTTTAAAGTGCTGAGTCTTTCATGCTTCATATATTTTTTAATATAAATCGGTAGGGAAATCGTAAAATTTCATAAATAAAGCGTCTTTGCACGTATGTGTGCGATTTTTTGGGGTTGTCCTGTCAACTTTAAATTCAGAGTGTAGTGGAGTTGTATTATGCATACCCAATGTATCATCCGAGTATTTCCGTGTCTTTTTCTACAACCTCAATATCTTTCTGATCTATATTTTTTTTCTATGGCGTATACTAACTTCTTATTCTTCCTTTGCCTTTTTTTCCCCCCTTTTTTACGACTGCAGCACTTAAATACATTCATAGAAAGTTGATAATTTAGAAATCATTTGAAAAATCTGACATAAACCAAAATCACCTGATTTTGATTACTTCGTTCATCTTATTCGGTGTTTTTATTTTCACATAAAATTAATCATAATTTTTGCTTATAAATTTTATGAAATATAACACTATTAAATATGCTTTGAGTACTGTTACTATGAAATGCTGCTTTAAATATATCTATATATCCTATTCTAACTTTTGGTTAATTTATATCGTGCCAATTATCTTGTGATTTACTAATTATATTAATTACAACGAGATTTTATTTTATGTAATGATTATATTGTTTCATGTTTCTTAAACTGACAAGAATAGGGAAAAGAAAATTTAACTGTTTAAGTAGTAGTTTAAATTAAGTAATTTATTATTAATCTTTCATTAATAGTTTCCCGGAATAAAAAAATAAAAGCGTCGAAAAAAAAAAAAAAAAAAAAAAAAAAAAAACTTTTGAAATGTCCGTGTGCTAAGTGAAAGTTCTACGAAATTTAAGGGTGAATCATAAATTGACTGCCTTAATTTGTTGTTGGAAAATGCTTGCAAGTCAATGACTTTAGCTAATTAACTATGCCGTCTCAAATTAAGTAATTCGTACTTATGCATTTTTTAAATACCGTTGAAGAACAAGGGGGGGGGGGAGGGAGGAAAGAAATTTTGGATTTGCTGTTTTAGGTAGCTTTCATTACAAAAAGTAAAAAGCTACCTATTGCAGCCGTCCGGAGGAAAGCACTTCCGGAAAATTTTGGTATATTTTCACCGATCATGACCCACAGACCCCAAAACCACCCTCCGTTCAAATGTTGACATATATATATATATATATAACCATATATATATATATATATATATCTGATTTTTGTCATGCGATAACTAACGTATTTATGAACCGATTTGAATGAAACTGGTATGTACATAGTACATACAAATGTCTCGACCGAGTTCGTTGGCCAGCATCATCCGCCATTTTGTTTCAAAATGGCGGCCATTTTAAATTTTTTAAAAAATTTAAAATTTAAAATTAAATGCGAAAAAATTAAAATTTGAAAAATATTTTTCTTTTACGTGTTAGAACTTAAAACAAAGATTCCAGAACACTTTTTATTTTGTCAATATCTTAAAAAATGATTGAGTTATAGCACTTTGAATTTTTCTTATGGCTGACATTTTGAAACGATCTGCTTTTTGTCAAGTAATAACAACCGTATTTATGAACCGATTTCAATGAAACTTGGTATGTACATAGTACATACAAATGTCTCGACCGAGTTCGTTGGCCAGCATCATCCGCCATTTTGTTTCAAAATGGTAACCATTTTAAATTTTTTAAAAAATTTAAAATTTAAAATTAAATGCGAAAAAATCAAAATTTGAAAAATATTTTTCTTTTACGTGTTAGAACTTAAAACAACGATTCCAGAACACTTTTTATTTTGTCTATATCTTACAAAATGATTGAGTTATAGCACTTTGAATTTTTCTTATGGCTGACATTTTGAAACGATCTGATTTTGTCACGTGATAACACGCGTATTTATGAACCGATTTCAATGAAACTTGGTATGTACATACTACATACAAATGTCTCAACCGAGTTCGTTGGCCAGCATCATCCACCATTTTGTTTCAAAATGGTGGCCATTTTAAATTTTTTTAAAAATTTAAAATTTATAATTAAATGCGAAAAAATTAAAAGTTGAAAAATATTTTTCTTTTACGTGTTAAAACAACGATTCCAGAACACTTTTTATTCCACACACTTCCAGAACACTTTTTGCTTATGGCTGACATTTTGAAACGGTCTGATCTGAACTATCCATCATGTTGCTTTAAAATGGCATACACTTTATGATATCGTGGAATTTGGTGACTCTCTAAATCGCTTAAAATAAAACCAGGTTGAATAAAAGATGACTAATTTCTAAAAATTCCTAATAATATTCAGTCTTGACAAAAACTAGTATTCAATCTTATAAAATCACTAATTTTTAAAGATTATTTCCACTAATTTGAGCTTAGTATTTTTGAACAATGTAACTTACTTTAAAATAAATAAATAAATATATAAGTATATGAAAGCTACCTCTTCCTCCCGGCATTGCCGGAAGGACTTTTTGTTGTTAGTTTCTTTTGAAGCTATTTAAATCTTCAATAAACTTGCTTGAATCATGAGATTGACAACGTTATTATTCTTTTAAATACAAACAAATCGTCAATGTCTATTTTTTTTTGTGTGTGTGTGTGTATTCTTTCTAAATAATTATTTTATATACAAAATTGGCAAGCTTTTATAAGAAAGAATATATATTTATGCCGTATGCCTAACATATTTTGTTATTAATACATTTTATATTTAATTCATATGGTGTAATACATTTACAGAATCATGAACATGAAACTTATCCAGGCGATTAATGCATCAAATATTACTAGTAGAACGAGAAAGTTCTACTGTTTTTTATTATTCACATTTCAGATTAAATTGCGCTGGTCAATAATGTAGCAATAAACTTTATACTAATAACTAAAATGAATTGTCTCAAATAAAGATAAAAGAAATGCAAGTTCAAGTTCTTAAGCTCTTTGATGTTGAAATCTTTTAAAAGTCAATTTTTATTTATTTATTTTTATTTATTTATTTTTATTTTTTAAAATCTATTATCGATGCTCTGTATTTCTAAAAGGTGCAAATTATTAGACGCTATTAAATATAGCATGTAATGTATGACCTTATAGTTGCGTTGGGTATTTGAAATGTTTTTTGTGTAGTATATTTAATAGAAAGTATACTAAAGAATCTTGCGTGCTATCTCGCTTTAAACAAGTTCAATCTAGTGAAAATTAAGACGAATGTGAAAATATGTTTCCTTCAATGGAATTTACAATGAAACTGCAGTGAAAGACGTAACTATCAATTTTTCACTGAGTTCGTGGATGTTTAAAATACTTGCGATACATTAATCCTCTTCTCAAAGTGTCAGTGCTAAAGGAGAAAGAAAAAAAGAAGTTTGGAATGTCCCCGTATCAAGTGGAAATTCTGTGAAATTTAACAGTGAATCATAAATTGACCGTCTAAATATGTTGTTGGAAAATGCTGGTAAGTTAATGACTTTAGCTAATTGACTGCCATCTCAAATTAAGTAATTCGTGTTTATATAATTCTTAAATACCGTTGAAAAAGAAAAGAAAAAAAAAAAAAAAGGTTTTGGATTTATCTTTTAATTTGCTTTTCTTGTGGTTAGTTACTTTTGTAGCTATTTAAGTCTTCAATAAACTTTTTTTAAATCGTGACTCGTGAGATTGATAATGTTATTATTCTTTTAAATCCAAACAAATCGTCACTTACCTAATATTGTTTTGGTGTATTCTAAATTATCATTAATATTATTATTTTATATACAAAATTGGCAAGCTTTTATAATGAAGAATGTATATTTATGCCGTATATCTGACATAATATTGTTATTAATGCATTTTATATTAAATTCATATGTTGTAATAGATGTTGTAATAGAATTATGGAAAAGTAGGAAATAGTTACACTTCTAATGTCGATTTAATTTTTGTGTGTGTGTGCGTAAAAAGGAACACATTTCATTAATATTCAAATATTATAGTTATTTCATTTAATTAGAATTTTCTTTTGAGAAATCCGGAAATAAAAAATAATCCATATTTTAATAGGATTATTGAATAGTAGTGTACAATTATGCATCTAATATCAATTTTATCTTTTTTCTTAGTAAAAATGAACATATGTACATTAATTGATATTCAGATATATAATTGTTTCACTGTGTGTGTGTATATATATATATATATATATATATATATATTAAATAAAGTTAATTTATGCCAAAATGGGCTCAAAGTGAAATAATCCACAAAATAGCTGCAAGAAATCATGTTATTTTATGATAATATAATTAACATAACAGGGATGCCACTTTTCCGCCAAAAGGCGGATTTCCGCTTTTTTTAATTTTTAAGAATTCTCGATTTTCGTTAAGCGATCACGAAATAAAATGGCGATTTTCGTCGAACGATCGCGAAATAAAACGGGAATTTTCGTCAAACGATTGCGAAATTATACAGCAATTTTCGTCAAGCGATCGAGAAATACAACAGCTTTTTTCGCCCAGTGATCGCGAAATATAGCAGCGATTTTCGTTAAAAGATCGTGAAATATAACAGCTATTTTCGTTAAAAGATCGCGAAATATAACGGTGGTTTTTGTCAAAAGATCGCAAAATAAAACGGTTATTTTCATCAAACGATCGCGAAATACAACAGCTTTTTTTCGTCAAATGATCGCGAAATACAGCAGCAATTTTCGTTAAAAGCTCGTGAAGTATAACAGCGATTTTAGTTAAACGATCGCGAAATATAGTGGTGATTTTTGTCAAAAGATCGCAAAATAAAAAGGTTATTTTCATCAAACGATCGCGAAATACAACAGCTTTTTTTCGACAAGTGATCGCGAAATATAGCAGCAATTTTCGTTAAAAGATCGTGAAATATAACAGCGGTTTTCGTTAAACGATCGCGAAATATAACGGCGATTTCTGTCAAAAGATCGCAAAATAAAACGACTATTTTCATCAAACAGTCGCGATATAAAACGGAAATTTTTATCAAACGATCTCGAAACGAAACGGTGATTTTCGTCAAACGATTTTGAAACGAAACGGTGATTTTCGTCAAACGATCGCGATGTAAAACGGCAATTTTCGACAAACGATCGCGATGTAAAACGGCGATTTGCCTCAAACGATCGTGATGTAAAACGGCGATTTGCGTCAAACGATCGCGAAGGAAAACGGCGATTTTCGTCAAACGATCGCGTTGTAAAACGACGATTTTCGTCAAACGATCGCGAAACAAAACGGCGAGTTTCGTCAAACAATCGCGATGTAAAACGGCGATTTTCGTCAAACGATCGCGAAATAAAACGGCATTTTCTGCCAAACGATCATGAAATAAAACAGCTATTTTCGTCAAATGAAAAAAAAATCGTGGAAAAACAAACAAAATAAAAAAAAAAACTTGCAAATTTTTGCTGTTTACTCCTGGAATAATCATCGAATCTATTGTTGGGTTACTTAAATTGATTTAAAATGATGTGATACATAAAATTCCTCACTGAATTTGTTTCTGGATTAAATTAATTCATGTAAAATACTGTAAACTAAAGAAAAATCATTTTTATTTACTCTTATAAATAATAATAATAAAAAAAACAGAGCTGCAATTCTTTTTTAATTTATTATAAACAATATAGTTAACAAAATTCATGCATAAATGTTGTGAAAAATGTCGTAAATTTTACTTTACGCATAATTTCCTCTTTTTGGCTACTTTCTGAGTGGCATCCCTGACATAAATAACATAAAAGATTAAACGAAAATAAAGGATTATCGTCATTAAAGATTAATTGTCCATTTATCCATTTACCTTTCATAGTTTTGGTAATCTGCCTTTTATATCACTTCAAACTTCAAATGATTTTAATAGGATGATTGTAAAAATACTGGTTTCACTGGTTTATTGTATGGTAATATCTGAATTACTTTGATTATATTTATAAAAGCATTTCTATATATATATATATATATATATATATATATATATATATATATATATATATTGGAAAAAAGTAACAAAATTAATTTATTATTCTATTCTATTATTATATTATGAAATATATTGAAAAAACATTCCAAGGTTTTTTTTTTTTTTTTTTTTTTTTTTTTTTTTTAAGGTACGAATTATAATTTTCAGTTACATATGCATGAAATGCATGTATGACCTCAGTCGCGCTAACTATTTGAAATAGCATTCTCCCACTGTTCTGACTATTCTAAAATTAACAGAAAATATGCAAAAGAATCTAGCTTGCAACTACAGATAATATACGCCTAAAATAAGTTTAATGCAGTAAAAGTCAAGGCTAGTGTCAGAACTTTTTGCTCTCTGGAGCGTTATTACACTAAAAGGAATGGCTTTTAGCCTTTTCATTCTGTTAGTGAATGATATGATTAAAAACACACGATGCATTTATTCTTTCACTCTGATGATCAGAATTAAAAGAGAAAAAATGCTAATGCACTTAATTAAATTTGATTGAATGGACGAGAGAGGATTAATTTGGTTGAAAGAAATGCGGAGATGGTTTGTGTTCTATATTCTATGTTGTTTTTGATGCAGAAAAGGGAATTTGCGAAGGTGAACACAAAATATTATATTTCTTAGCTGGTTTCGACAAATGGAGTCGCCTGATCGCCATTGGTGACCAAAGTAGTTTATTTGGGGCACCAAATTTCGTGAAAGGGGCACGAAAAAGAAAAGTTGTTGCCTCGAATGGATTTTTTAGTTTCAAAAACTAATTTTCTTGTTTCAAATCTTTCTGAGTAAATGTTACTCCTGAAGGCACCCATTCATTATACAAAAAGTATTCCTTTACTCAACGAAAGTATTCTTTTTTTTCAACAAAAAATCTTTTTCAATAATTAATTATATATTAATTATTATTAAAAGAGTAATTCGTGCGTTTCATTTTTCTTTTCCACATAAACAAGTTCAATTTTTGCATCTAAATTATGATTTATTATTGTGGGGACCCTCTTTTGTAAGTAAAAAAAGAAAAAGACCCAGGATTTTTGAAGTCCAGTGACATCACTGTGAAAAAAATATCTATTAAATTATTATACTATGAAATATGTTGAAAAAACATTCCTCGACATTTTTTCCATAGTACTTCTAAAAGGCAGGATTTATTATTTCGCGTTGTATGTTACATATGCATAAAATGTTTGTGTGACCTCAGTCGTACTAAACTATTTGAAATAGCCTTCTCCCACTGTTTTGACTATTCTAAAATTAACAGAAAATATGCTAAAGAATCTGGCTTGCAACTACAGGTAATACGCCTTAAACAAGTTTAATACAGTAAAAGTCAAGGCTAGAGTCGGAACTTTTTGTTCTCTGGAACGTTATTACACTAAAAGGAATGACTTTCAACTTATTCATTCTGTTAGTGAATGATATGATTAAAAGCACGCGATGCATTTATTCTTTCACCTGATGATCAGAGCTAAAAGAGAAAAAAAATGCTAATGCACTTAAATAAATTTGATTGAATGAAATTAATTGAAGTAGTCGATTAATTTGGTTGAAAAGAAATGTAGAGATTGTTTGTGCTCTACATTCTAAGTTGTTTTTTAATTAAAAAAGTGAATTTGCAAAGGTGAACACAAAATTTTATATTTCGTAGCTGGACTTGACAAATGGTGTCGCCTGGTCGCCGTTGGTGACCGAAGAAGTTTAACTGGCGACTGGAAGCACCAAAATTGAATCTAATTATAATCACTTGAACGGCCCTTTACTTAATAATAAGGAATCATAGAAAGCTATAGATCTGTAGTACTTAAAAAAAAAAAAAAAAAAAAAAAAAAAAAAAATACTCATAGAACATTTGTCAGGAATTTAAAACAAAAAATAGGACAATAGTACGTTTTGAAGAAATACTACGTAAGAAAGAAAAAATCGTAAAATTCCTATTTAAGCTCAAGTGCTATTAAAGCTGATACTTTAAGGTTGCTGGTCGTCACTTAAGTAATTCCATTTAAAATTCATTTCTTAGAGAAAAAAAATAGTAATAATGTTAGTAAAGAACAGTTGTTATTCATGATTTTGCTCTCTTTCTTTATTCAAATTTTGTAATGTTTATTTTATTTTTTAGAGTTATATAATTTTGATATTTTTGTGAAAATCTTAATTTATATTAGTTTTCTAAATTTATTTAAACTGAATTGAAGAGTCAGGGCAGTATTCAAGGTATATTATAAGGGTGTGTTACCAAGTTATATTATCATTTTTCAAACAACTCATAAAAAACTTTTGTGCTTTTTGAAAATTCATGATTAAATTTAACAAAAAAATAACGACGACAGCGTGAAAAAGAGAGACGGGGAGAGGGGGGGGGATTAATTTTGTAACTTTGCAGTTCCTTGTTCCGTAGAATCTGCTTTAAAACTCCAGAAATGGTTACAAAAATGAGACTGCCCTCAGATAGTTTTATGCTATTTTTTATTAACAGAAGATTTTGTTTTCACTTTTGATAATAAACATTCCGTAAAATTTAAAAATAATTTATTATTTAAACCTTTAAAAATGTCTTTTTAGCTGCCGGATTTTGACAGGGGGTAAATTATAACGATGTTTGAATAATAGATATTTTGAATATCTTGCTTTTCTTTTCTCTCTACCTTTTTTTCCCTTTTTCATTTAATGTTTAATCATAAATCTTAATTCATACACATTTAAAAAAAAAATTTTTCAATAGAAAACAAGTCTGTGGCTCTTTTTAATAAATATCTTATTAAATTTATCAGTTTCTATGTTCTTTTCTAAATGATCGAATCGTATAGCATTTCACCTAACATTTCTATTGACGTTAACATTAGAATTAAAAGCGTGAAGTTAGTTTTTCCGCATGGACTATTTTCTGAAGGTAAAATCGGTTTTAAAGGCAATCGAACCAGGGTTATTGGTATTTTCAGGGATGGGGAAAAACATCATTTTGCTCGCCAGTGGCGAGTGGATTTTCTGGCAAGGCGAGTGCATTTTTAATTTTTGAAAACATTGTAGGCAATAGAAACATTATCAGAGACATTTTTTCAATCTAGATATTTTAACTTTCCAAATTATTACAGTGTAAATATGATACTAAAGTTCTATCTTATATTAAGCTTACCTCTGTTGCATATATTTCTTAATTTTATAGGGAAAAAAAGAATTACGAAAATGTATTGTAGTAATAGTTATTTCATGTGCGATTTTTTCAAAACTATTTTCAGCTGCATGCGTGTTGTATCTTGCAGGCTGGTGGAATAAATCCATGGCTGGTAAGATTTTTGAAAAATTCCCCACCCCTGGGTATTTTTATTAATTATTTAGCGTAGTTTTTAAAATTAATATTTAAGCTTACAAACTTAAATATTTTTGTCTATTTAATGAAATTTGTGGAAATTGGACCTGTATATAAGTATTTTATAATTAATATTATAGTATATAATATAAATATAATAGCATATTATAATTAATATTTAAGCTTACAAACTTAAATATTTTTGTCTATTTAATGAAACTTGTGAAAATTGGACCTGTATATAACGAAATCATACCTTAAGCGGAAAAATTCTATTATCCTTATGTAAAAAAGGCTGACTATGTGACGATAGATGATGTATTCGCCAAAATGGAAAGTTTTCTAATTCCTAGAAATTTGATTTTATTAGTTTTATTCGATTATTTCTATTACGCATTTAACTGTTTCATTTTTTAAGCTATTGGTTGTTTTAAATGCAATATTTAATAAGAAATTATTCGTTTAATCATTAATTTTTGCTATCATAATTTTAAGTAAATTAAAAAATTGCACATTTTGGAAACGATTGGTGTCGATTTTACTATGGGATGTTCTTATTTCAGTACATTAATTAAAGTGAATTATTAACTCAAAGCTGTCGATCTAAGATGCTTATATATTAGAGTTTAGATTATGTAAAATTTCCTAACTCTTTCACAGTTCTGCAAGAAAACTTTATAGTTTATTAAGAGGAAATAGAATAAATAATTTGTAAAGCACATAATGTATTTGAAAACCATGTGTCTGGTAATACATTCAACTGTCGGAAATATAACATTTTTAGGGAGGGAGAAGGGGTGTACAGGCTTATATATTATCTATGGATTTGTAGTATAGTACGTACTATGCTAAAGGTTCTGTTAAATGAATAGCACAGTTCAAAATTTGTGTGTAGTCCTGTATATGGTGAATAAAATTTATACACACCAAATAAGACTTTAAAAAATAAATTTAAAAACTACTCACGTCAAATAAAAATGAATTTTCAGCAATTATTGTTCATGTGTTTCAAAAGTTTAATTTCTTTTGTGTCCCTGTAAATAAACGATGACTTCTGTGGGGGGGGGAATCGTTATTTTAATGATATCACACTAATTATGAAATGATATCACACACCATATTCTACAGTAAGCGTCGTGTAGCACATCTCAGTAATATATTCCATAAATTTTAGTGTGTTTAAATTAGTGCGAAATCATTAATAAAACACACCGCAGACGATTCCAGCCCTCCCACCCCATAGACCATAATGTAACGGATTTTTTTAAAATATCCCTGTAAATGAACCATAAATGCTGCCTTTCAATTTTTATATCGAACATGCCACAATGACACCCAATAACATCTACCAATTTCATGGCGATCAGACTATATTTACGCGAGTAAACAAATTGAATTCATAAGGAAAATGTTAAAAAAAAAAATGAATCTTTAAGAAATTTCCATCAAAGCTAACATTTGGACCCGATATTGGAATATAGTATTGACGAAATGTTAGCAATCGAAGAGAAATTTGCAAGATCTAATGAATTTATAGAAAAATTAAAAGCGTTGTCGATTCTTAAATAGCTGAATACAAATACAGTAACTGTTGGTTATCAACATGTCGTGCCGGAAATCATAAAAAGTTCCCACAAATGAGTGGGAAAACTTAAGAAATTTGAGAATACATTTCAGAAGCAAATGACCACCTCTATCATTGTGTATATTTAGTGTATTTTGTGCTTTAGAATGGAAATTGCGTGTTGTTGCCTTGGCATCATATTATCCCAACAGTCAAAAATTGTGGTTTCGAGTTAAAATTTGAGCGTGAGGAGCGAAACCTACTTACTAGTATTATTATTGTTATTTTTAACCCGTATCGTGCAAATCACCGTGTCCTTTCGAAACTAAAAATTCCATTGTGATTTTTTCTATTGCTACCTTGACACGTACTTCTGTAATGATCGCGATTTCACAAATATCTTGTTTTTATGTCATACTTAATTCGCTTGCAGAAAAAGTCGTGTAGAACTTTGCATCGCGATTCTATTTTTAGATAAAACGTTTTAGTGTGTAAATTTTAAGGCGAAAATATTTTATTTATTGTTATGCAGACGATTTGTATTTCCCTTCTGTAATAATTTTATACTAAAGATTTATCTGTAGATCTATATTCTATTCCCCTCCCCTGTTTTTTTTTCCTTTTTCTATTGAAGAATTTTTGATAATAATAGTGATATTTGACTAAAAAGAAAAAAATCATACGACTGAAATCAATGCTTCTCTACCATGTTTTAAATTTACCGTTTATAAAAAACCTAATACTCACAGAGATTTTAATTGATAAAGGAAGCATATGACAATAAACGCAAATAGGCTTTAGGAACGTTACTGCTCATTTTCTTAAAATCATGATTGTATCACTTACCATCTTTATCATCCAATATCTTAATTTTCGAAGAGAATATTTCAGTCTTTTCAATTAAAACGCGCTGTCTTCCTTTTAAAAATGATGCTATTTTTACCCATGCCATGAAAGCATTTCATTTTTATAGTTCATGAGAATTAAAATTTTTAAATTTCGAGAATTATTACAGGAGGGAAGGGGTAAAAAACCGGTAAAAAACCAGTTTTTTTCCGCCACTTTTATTTTTCCGGAAAATTTACATCTCTAAGCAAGACACGTCTATCACAGACCTATTAGTGGAATAAAACGCAAAATGAAATTTTGCGAGCTGTGTCACTTTTCTTTCTGGTGAGCGACATTTTCATTTTCAACAAATTTACTTTACATTTCAATTTTATAATTTAGTGTTTATCATTCTACGCTCCTTTAGCTTTACTACCGTAAAAGGTGGATTTGTCTAATGAAAAATTAATTGTCCTACCTCTGCCCTCGAAGCCACTCGCGAGCTAATGCTATTCCTATGGGGAGACATTTTTCTAATAACTCTTTCTCATTTTGACATATATGTGACGATTTAAGGAGAACTTGAATTATTTCCACTGGGTTAAAAGAAACACGCAGTCATGGCAAGCGAGGGAAAAAACAAAATAAAATAATAAATGTAGAAGATCCAATAATTAGTCATGGGCTGCTGTAAATTCATTTATTAAATTCGTAATAATGAGGAAGGAAAAGCTCCTTTTGCAAAAATTCCATCATTATTTCAGCGAACTGTCCTCATGGAAGAAGCAACCCAAGAAATCTACAGAATCTTCCTTTCATCTCGAGACTTCCCCCTTTTAAACTGAAAAGAAAGTTCTGGAACATTCGGTAACCTCAAACCATCATTCTTTCATGTAAACAGAATCCTTGTCCAGTTACGAGGCTATTTTAAACAGACGATAAATTTATTTAAAAAAAAATATTATTTAACCAATTTATAATTGACTCCGAATTTTAAATATCTTAGGCAGACGATTTTTATACATGATTAATTTTAAGAGAAAAAGAAAAGAAATGAATTTATTAATATGCACATTATCGTTGACGGCGGAAAAATAAATAAATAGATAAAATAAAATAATGATATTTTTTGAAAGGTATGGGTTTGGAATAAATTTAATAAGACTTTCTTAAAAAGGGTTGATAAAAACATAGAAGAAATCAGTTTTATTTGGAATATTAAGAAATAAAGTTTTAATTAAGAATATTTTTAATTTAGAGCCATCTTTTTAAATTTACGCATACTGGAATAATGTTTTTTAAGGCAAATTAAGAATTTATATCGTCTGCACACAGATTAACAGATTAGATCTAGAAATAAGATTTTAATTTAATAATTTGAAGTAAGTACGGAATATTATTATAAGAAAATTAAAATAGTATAAAGGTTAGTTTTGGCGAAAAAAAAATTTAAATTTGTAATATATATATATATTCTTCAATGAATATCTTTTTACTAATTTGTAATAGTAAATAACTTCCAACCAGTCGGGTGCATTGTGGGACGAATAATTAGCTTTTAGCACGTCCCAGAACAGAAACTGATGGGTTGTTTTTGCTTTTTCATTGAATTATGTACCCCTGAAGAGTAGTTTAATGAAAAAGCCTTCTAGTGTCCATTTATCCTTTATTATTTTGATAATCTGCCTTCTATTTCACTTTAAACTTCAACTGTTTTCAGTAATAAGATTGTAAAAATAATAGTTTCATTGGTTTATTGAATGGTATTGTCTGAATTACTTTGGTTATATCTATAAAAGTATATATATATATATATATATATATATATATATATATATATATATATATATATATATATATATATATATATATATATATATATATAGCACTTTAAGAATAATGCGTAACGGCAGATCCAAAGTCCCGTGCCATAAGAAAAAATGATATCAAACTATTAAACTTTAAAGGAAATAAAAAACGAGTAAGAAAAACAGTATAAAGACAATATAAAAAGGCTGTGGATCTCATCAGCAGTGGGCAGTTTTAAAACACAGCAAATACATATGAATGGAAATGGAAAAGGACTATTATAATGTAGTGGCAGTGGGTTTCGATCAGAGTGTTACAATTTAAAAAAATCAAATGTACAAAAACATTTGAAATCATAACACTCCCCCACCGGACCCAAACGCCACAGAAAACAGCATATAACACATTTAAAATTGATATTGCCGAAATGAACAAGTATGTAATATAACTTAAAACAGAAATAAATAAAGTTGTATTACCCAAGCCTCAGAGAAACAGCCACACAAAAAGGCTGTTATATATGATTTTGGATGCTGGTTTTTTGTTGTTTTGTGTGGCTGTTTCTCTGAGGCTTGGGTAATACAACTTTATTTATTTCTGTTTTAAGTTATATTACATACTTGTTCATTTCGGCAGTATCAATTTTAAATGTGTTATATGCTGTTTTCTGTGGCGTTTGGGTCCGGTGGGGGAGTGTTATGATTTCAAATGTTTTTGTACATTTGATTTTTTTAAATTGTAACACTCTGATCGAAACCCACTGCCACTACATTATAATAGTCCTTTTCCATTTCCATTCATATGTATTTGCTGTGTTTTAAAACTGCCCACTGCTGATGAGATCCACAGCCTTTTTATATTGTCTTTATACTGTTTTTCTTACTCGTTTTTTATTTCCTTTAAAGTTTAATAGTTTGATATCATTTTTTCTTATGGCACGGGACTTTGGATCTGCCGTTACGCATTATTCTTAAAGTGCTATATACATAATTTACGTGATTATTGCAGCTATAGCGCTGATCATGTGGATTTTTTGTGAACTTAAGTTTACTTAAGACTTTAATATTTTTCGACTATATATATATATATAATATACATTGCATTGGATAGCTGAAATCCCTCTCGAGATCGCTCCTTGATTACTTTTTCGATCTTGATCGCAGATATTTTCTATAAAGTTACTTTCACTTTTACAATGCAAATAATAATAATAGAAATTATAATAATAATAATAATAATAATAATAATAATAATAATAATAATAATAATAATAGAAATAATAATAATATTAATAAAATGAGTTATTAGAAAAATGCCTTTCCATAGGAATAGCATTAACTCACGAGTGTCGTCACGGGCAGGGGCAGGACCCTTAAAAGTAAAAATTTTTGATTATGAGAAGGCCTCAAAGGAGTGTGATTGCGTAATTTTCAACTGTGATGGATATGGATCGTCCAAAGTCACTTAACATGACATTAGTCCCGATTTGTCGCGCGTGTTCAATTTCTTTTGCCATAAACAGCTGTCAGGAGCTTCTTCCTGCTAGATAGATTTATCAAAACACATTTAGGTCCTGAATATACATGAGTCAGAAAATTAAATAGTTTTCTTATACATTTTGAAAGGTTAAAAAGAAAAAAGGTATATTCTCCAATCTCACCTGCTGTTTCAGGTTCCATAAAAGTGTTCTTTTTGACTAAAGAATAAATAATATAAGTAAATAAGAATATTAAATATTTCAACCAAGAGTAGCTTCTTCCTCCAAGATAGATTTATCAAAAGACATTTAGGTTTTGAATGTACATGAGCAAGAAAATTAAATAGATTTTTTATACGTTATGAAGGGTTAAAAAGGAAAAAGGAAATTTCCCATCTCACTTACTGTTTCTGTTTTTCGCAAAGGCATTTTTATGACAAAATTATTTTTTTTTTAAGGAAAAAGAAAACAGTTCTGTATCATATTTCCTCGCCTGTTGCTTGATTTTTAATGCTTAAAAAATAATTATTTCGTAATGATAATAATAATTTCATTTCATTGGTTGTTGTTGCTACTGCTACCATTTTTTCTTTTCTTTTTACTGAAACTTTTTGTTAAACTATACAAATAAATTCTGTACCTACCACATGACTGACCATCTACTAAGAGGAGCTTACATAAAAAAATTAAATAACTTTTTCTTAAGATTTGAAAATTAAAAAGGAAATTTGTTATTAGCTTTTTCTTTATATATTTGTTTTAGATAACAGATTATTATATTTAAATAATTGATTGCTATTATTTATTTACTTTTTTATTATATTTATTATTTTGACGAACCATCATAGCAGATATATATTTTTTATTATTTATTTATTTATTTATTTACTTTAGGAGGGGGGAGAATAAAAGAAAAGCCCCATACTCTTTCTCCTAGAATGAAAAAATACAAACACTTTTCAGAAAAAAAAAGAAAAAGAAAGAAAGAAAGAAAGAAAAAGAAAATACTTTCTTAAATTAGTCTTGTTCTCATCTCATTTTGACATAAGTGTAATAAGGAAATCACGTTTTATAAAAATGTTACCTAGTGATTATGAAACTGTTGGATCTTATTTCGCTTCTGAATATGTTTTTAATGGCTTTATCTTGTGGATCTGAGTTCTCTTTTTTATGGTTTCCATATCCCCATATTTCTATCTGAAACTTTTAGCTACATCAAGAACCGAAGTGAATAAAATGTCATTGAGCCAAGGGGTATGACACAGTAAGGAGAGTCTTAAAAAAAAGGTAGAGAAAAAGGATTTTTGTGTATGAAATATTAAATTTGAAATTAATATTTAAAAAATATATATATATGAGGTTTATACTTGACTATATTGGACATTATTAGTAAAACTCCAACACCATTTATAAAAAGTTTTGGTAACACTTGCAAATAATCTCTTATCCTTCTTTTTTTTTTTTGCTGCCATCGTTCAAGGTAAGAAAACCTCTCAAATTTGTAACATATTTTTTTTTTCCTTTTTAATCCATTTTAATCATAATTTACTTTTAACTTATTTGTTTTCAAATATTTTACTTCTGGATTTGTTGGGTACGATAGTTTTAAATTCGTATTTTTTTAACTTTTTCATGGCTATTACGAAGACGAAACCACACACTTTATTTGTGATAATCAATAAAAATTTGTGGTATTAAAAACAAGTGCTTTAAGCTTGTTTTGAGGATGAATATATGCACACTTAGTCTCGAAGGGGTTAAATTGTGCGAATTCCTTACAGTGAAACGGAAAGTGAAGCAGAGACGAGCAATAAATTTCGAAAAATGAAATAAATAATATAAATATTTTAATCGCATTTCCTATAAAATCCAATAATTCTTATTTAAAATGAATAAGTTTTTTTTTTTTTTTACTGGATTTTTTGCTACAAACGTTAGAACAATAAACAGATTAAACATAAAGAAAAAGACGGTTTGGTGCAAATATATAAAGTTTAAAAACAATATATTTCTTCTACCGCAAACAAAATGTATGGGATAAACGAATTCCGTTGATCTGATAAAATTCCGAAGAATGTTTGACTTTGATAACAGCCGTTTTTGTTTAAATAATACATTGAATATTAAATGTACAATCTGACACTCCCCCCCCCCCCAAAAAAAAAAAATAAATAAATAAATAAATAAATAAATAAATTAAATAAATAAATAAATAAATAAAAAATAAAATAAAAAATCTCAGACCAAATTATCGTAGAAAAAAGCAAAAAGTAACATTTGTTTGTTAATTACGTCGTTTATATAAATAAAATAAATTTAGGAACAAATGTAATTTTCCCATGTTTAAAACTAATTCTGGATGTTCATACAATCCTAGACTTAAATTTCGACGAAGTTTCTACGAATAGTGACGGATATATTAAGCTGGTTTGGGACACATTTTACAATAATTTTTATTTAATGAGTTAAAATTTTGATTTTTTGTGATGGTTAAACATATTATTAGTAAACAAAATCACATGATAAAACATATTATATATGTACAGTCGAACCTCTATATAACGAAACTCCATACATCGAATTTCTCCATATAACGAATTTTTAGTAAGAACGGTCCCCTTTTCTCATGATTACATTAAAAACAGACTCTATATAGCGAAATATCTATCTCCATATAACGAATTTTTTCATAAATTGATCTTAATTTATTCAGTTTTAAAAAAGCTTCGAAATCATATGGAATCAATTTTCCATCACTTATTTTTGATTTATCGTTCAGTGGAGAGGTTTTTTTTTTTATATAAATATTACTTCTCTCCTTATTCTTTAAATCTAACAAGTTCATCCCACCTCCCACACACCTTTCAACATCCTTCTCAAAACACAGTCAATTGAATTGTTACACATATAAGAGAGGAATCAATGAGAGCACATAAGAGAGACCTTCAAATGGAGGAAAATATCAACTACAATTTTTCATTCCTTGCTAAAATTTGAGAATTTTTTTTTTTTGAGAGCGTAACAATTGTAATTTTAAAATCAAAACAACAAAAAATTACAGATTTCTTCCTCTGAAATTTATGTAAGTCTTCCTTATTTGATTTTCATTAAGCTTTCAAATAAATGTCTTTTCTCTTTTTTGAAACTGCTTAAATAAGTAAGAAATAAAATGTTAGGTTAATATATACTTTTAAACATTTCAAATTCTTAATTAAAAAGATCAAAAATAATATTTGTTCAAAATTTACACATTAAATACTATTTTTAACATCATACTCTATACTTCGGATTTCTCTATATAACGAATTTTTTACTGGAACGATGGATTTCGTTATATAGTCTCGACTGTATTTAAATAAATAAATATATATATATATATATTAAAGTGGGGTAAATTAAAATCATTATAAATTGAAATATTATTTGAATAATTTTAATTTTATTTTCATATAAATAAACAGAAATATATAAGCTTCAATTTAGATTCAGCATTTTTTAAACTGTTAATTTAAATAAAAATTAAAAGTATTTAAAGTAAAAATTTGAAAAAAAAAATCTAACTTTTAAAAAATCCTATTTTTAAAAATAAACATTTTTTTTTTCAAACTTGCTGAACTAAAATTAAAGTAAAACAATTGAAAAAGACGTTTCAATTTTGTACCATTTATCTTAAATGGTTCTTCAGTTACAAAACTTTAAATAGGAGAAATGGGGGGGGGGGGGGGGGGGTAAACCCATCATGGAGAAAAACTCATTTTCAAAAGAAGTCGTCTCCAAAACAACCATTGCTTGAAAGGTAAATAAATTAAAAAAAAAAAAAAAAAACAATTAATATTTTCTGTTCTAATTAAGAAAAAAACTTGATTTAAATGTCATTTTAAACAGAAAAAAAGGCGTGAAAATTTTTGTGTCCTGGATTCCTTTAAAAATTTAAAAATGAGCTAATTTTTGGGGTAGTCTCGAAGACGAAACACGTTATTATAAGCAAGGATGCCACTTTTCCGCCTTTTGGCGGATTTCCGCTTTTTTTAATTTTTAAGAATTCGCGATTTTCGTTAAGCGATCACGAGATAAAATAACGATTTTTGTCGAACGATCGCGAAATAAAACAGCCTTTTCCATCAAACGATCGCGAAATACAACAGCCTTTTTCGTCAAGCGATCGCGAAATATAACATCGATTTTCATTAAAAGATCGAAAAAAACGGCTATTTTCATCAAACGGTCGCGATATAAAGCAGCAATTTTCATCAAACGATCGCGAAACGAAACGGTGGTTTTCTTGAAACGATCGCTAAATAAAACGGCCATTTTCGTCAAACGATCGCGAAACGAAACGGTGGTTTTCTTGAAACGATCGCTAAATAAAACGGCCATTTTCGTCAAACGATCGCGAAACGAAACTGTGATTTTTGTGAAACGGCGATTTTTGTCAAAGGATCGCGATGTGAAACGATGATTTTTGTCAAACGATCATGATGTGAAACGGCGATTTTCGTCAAACGATCGCGGTGTGGAACGATGATTTTCGTCAAGCGATCATGATGTGAAACGTCTATTTTCGTCTAACGATCGATAAATAAAACGGCGATTTTCATCAAACGATCGCGATATTAAACGGCGATTTTCGTCAAGCGATCGCGAAACGAAGCGGTGATTTTTCTGAAACAATCGCAGTGTGAAACGATGATTTTTGTCAAAAGATCACGATGTGGAACGATGATTTTCATCAAACGATCATGATGTGAAACGGCGATTTTCTTCAAACGATCGCTAAATAAAACGGCGATTTTCTTCAAACGATCGCTAAATAAAACGGCGATTTTCGCCAAACGATCATGAAATAAAAGTTATTTTCGTCAAATTAAAAAAAAAATAAAAATAAAAAATAAAAAAATAAAGTGCAAAATTTTGCTATTCACTCGCGGAATAATCATTGAATTTATTGCTGGGTTACTTGAATTGGTTTAAAATGATGCGATACATAAAATTCTTCACTGAACCTGTTGCTGGGTTACCTTAATTGATGTAAAATACTGTGAACTAAAGAAAAATCATTTTAACTTTTATAAATTAAAAGTTTACAACAAAAGAAAAGCTGTAATTTTTTATTTAGTTTATTATAAACAATATAATTTTCAAAATTCACACATAAAGTTGTGAAAAATGTCGTAAATTTTACTTTACGCATAATTTCCTCTTTTTTGCTATTTTCTGAGTGGCATTCCTGTATAAGATTCGGATTCAGTAATTTTTTCGATGAAACATGTGTAATACTAAATGATGTTAATAATAATAATTTCATCAATCAAGATGTTACTCCCAGGGCTGATTCTCGTCCGAAAATTCCGAAAATTTAAGGCATCCTGTTCCGAAAATTTGAAATTGGGTTATCAGTTCCGCATATTTGCCAACTTGTACGGTTTTGCGCGCGGAAAAAACAATTGCGTAGAAATGCAAATTTCGTGATAAGATCGCCGAAATAGCATACATTTCGTCAATATTTCGTGGAAAAACGACGATTTCGTCAACGTTTTTGTAAACGAACTTTGTCAAAATATCGATGAAAAACGCGAATTTCCTGTGCGGATCGAGGAAAAAACGGCAATTTCACCAAATATCGCAGATAAAACGCCGATTTCTTCTGAAGACGGCGGGAAAATGCCGATTTCGTCTAAAGATTGCGGATATAACGCCGATTTCGTTAAAAGATCGCGGATATAACGCCAATTTCGTTAAAAAATCGCGGAAAAAACGCCGTTTTCGATAAAAGATCGCTTAAAAATATTTTGTCAAAAGAATATTTGAAAAAAATACGCCGATTTCTTTAAAAGATCACGGAAAAAACGCCGATTTCGTTAAAAGATCGCGGGAATCAAACGCTTTTGTCTAAAGATCGTCGAAAAAACGCCGATTTCACTTTAAAAAAACATGAAAAATGCCGATTTCGTCAAAAGATCGCGAAAAAACCGCCGACTTTGGCAAAAGATCGCAATAAATCGGCGATTTTTCTAAAATATTGCTGATTTCGTCTGAAGATAGCGGAAAAATGTCGATTTTGTCCGAAGATCGCTGGAGGGGGGAAACTCACGACCCCACCCCCACCCCCCGCCGATTTCCGAAAATGCGATGCGAACTTCCGAAAAAAAAAATTTCATCCAGAATCACCCCTGGTTACTCCCCCCCCCCCCCCCAAAAAAAAAAAAAAAAAAAAAAAAAAGGACAGTTACACATGTAAATAAACAAATGACAGTAAGACAAAATGTAATTTATTTTATCGATAAAACCAAACTAACTCGATCAATGTGCCCAAACTCAGCAGCAATACTCGTCGGTCAGATATCTAGCTTTTATCTTATATTTTAAAAAACTGAAATCTGAAATCATAATTTGAAAGAAAAATGACGTCAAATAAATGTCTTTACTCTATTTCTTTCAGGCACTGTCAAAAACTTGCTGCATTTCTCATATTTAAAAAATAAATAAATAATCAAAAAACTGCATTAAAAAATTGTTTTAGCTCAACTTGTTGAGATGGGCTGATAAGACTAGAAGGTAATTGTTTCAAGTGATTTTATTTTTAGAGAGCAGGTGGGGCTTTTTTTTTTTTTTCATGAGGCTATGATTACTGTCACTCGGGAATTTTTGGTGCATGCAGAGGGTAATAAACTAGTGAAAATCATGTTGTCATAGATCTCGTGGAAAAAGAACAAATTATTTCCATTGTAGGCGAGAGGTGAAGGTGACAGGATGTAAGGATTCTAGCTGAATGATTCTATTAATCGATTGATTATTTATTTTGAATATCTTTCTCATTAAGTTTTGTAATATCGTTGTGAAGTTGATTCTTTGATATACATCATCGGATATATATCATGATATGTACCCGATATTTATTTTCTTAATATCAAGATTTTTTGATATTTTCAAAATATCAAGTTGTTTGATATTTTCTACATTTATTTGATATTTATTTTCAAAATATCATTGTGCAAGATTTTATTTTTTTAGTCTAAATAAGTGTAAACGAATTTTTCAACTGTTATTGACTATATCGTAATTTAGATACCGAACTTTTGTCTCTAGTAGTGACTTTTTTGGCTAAAGAGCAAATTTTAGACTTGAATATATATATATATTTTATTATTGTAAAACTAATATGTGGGACATAATTAATTCAGAAAAACCGGTATAATATAAGCTGTCTAATAGAAATAATCAGTTATATACAGTTTTATTAGAAAATAACCTTTATTGGTTAAAGTTCAGTTGAATTTTAACTATACCGCATGTTAGGGAGTAAAATAAGAGAAGCTTTTTTTATGTAATTTTTTTTTTTAATAAAAGAAAATTATTTTGTATTTTAAGCTTTGTTTTCTAATTTTCTAATTTTAATACTTTAAACTGAATTCTATAGTGTTTTTAACTGTATAAAGCAAATTCTTTCTGTTTTCAATTAGTTGATTTTCAATTTTGTTCTAAATATTAAAAAAAAAAAAAAAAAAAAAAAAAAAAAATTAGCATAATATTTGATAATTTTCATGTTAAGTGCAATATATTTTAGTTTCTAATTTGGCTATTTTAAATATCGGATATATATCAAGCTATCGATGATATTTACAATCCCTCGAAGTTGCTTCATAAGCTGATTATGCTGTTTTATTGATAGAAATAAATTACTAATCTGATATTAAATAAAAATGCTTATAATTCGAACTTATTATACAAAAGGTTTTCTCTACTTTTCTCCTTTTTTGTAGATGTTTGATTTTGAGATGATTTGGCGAGTTTATTAATGAAAAACATGAAAAGTTATCTTTTATTCATTTATTTATTTTGGCTGAAATTTCATTAAAAAGCAAAGATATTTTATCCCGAAACAGCAAGACCTATGGAAGCAGAATCTGTTTATAAATTTTTAAATAATAAAAATTTTATGGTTCAGATCAAAAGAATATCTAAAATTATGGCTGGTACAACTAAAACCTGTTAAAAGTCCCTAGCGTATTTAAAAACGTATAAGCATGTATTGAAATTTAAGTAATGTATTAGAAATGAATAGAGGAAAAAGATGGATATAACATCTTCTTTTGCCATTTGAATTTCTAAAACTGTTAATTATCAAGCCTGATAAATATTTTAATACAAGAACAATAATCATAATAATAATATATGCATATTGATTTTTTTTCAGTTGCCATTTGCCTGACAATCACTGCAAATAGTTGTGCAATCTTGATGCCGTGGTGTGTTTTATATGTGTTGTAGTGTGGGGGAAGAGAGAGATTCGTAAGAATGTTTGAAAAAATATGTGAAGGTAATTACACGAAAAATACTTTAGAAGGTTAAATTAATAAATTAAAAACTTAATTGCCAATAAGTTTCTGCAATCTTTGCGTAAACACCGGCATTTCAAAACCAAGCCTCACGGTGTTAATCGGAAGGAAGTTGTTAAAATATGTCATATAACAAGTTTTACTTTTCTTAATAATTGGAACCTGTCTTGTTAATTTTTGACGACCTTGGCCTGTAATGACATTTGGGTGCGGGAAATATGTAGCATTTCTTTGCGATGGTTATTTATACTTATTTATACATCGTATGTAATCACTCTTTTTATATTTGACTCTTATTGTTACTTTATAAACCTACTAATATATATGTTAAAATTTGCGTGGGCTTTTTATAGACGGCCGGTTTTGTCATCGTTCTATTTGCCGGATGACATATAGTTTTTTTTTTTTTTTTTCATTTCTATTCACGAGTTTCGGTATTGTTGGGGGGGAGGGGGGGGGGGAGATCTCTTTGCATTTTAAAATGCAATCAGTTAAATTTCCTTTTTCCCTGTAATTATGTGGAAAAGAAACTTAGTTAAATGTATTATTTTCAAGTGACTTGAAATAATTAAACACAAAAAGAAAAAAAAAAATGTACACTTTTCATCCTTAGGGCTTTGCCCTCTTGATGCCCCCCCCCCCCCCCCGTCGATTTCTTATAAAAAACAATGTTTAGTTCTGTTTTTATTTTACGTTACTGTATTCAGGGTGGCAAAATCCGCTTGATGAAAAAATTAAATATATTTTTATTTTATTTTTTTTTTTTTAGTAGTAGAAGTTTACTTTTAGTGTTTTAATTATTTCTTATTTGTTGCCCGTGTTGCTTTTTTTATTGATCTGTTCAAAAAATGCCTTGAACGAGAGCGTTGACAAAATACTTTTACTGCAACATATTTTTTGTTTATATTCTTCATAAAAAAAAAAGAAAAAAAAAGAAAAAGAAATACATTGTAGGAACTAGGTTATAGACCTCATACACTTCTTTTCAGAAATCTGGCATCTACCTGGATTTCGTTTCGCGAAAATGCCTTGTGTAAACATCAACAGTTCTAAACTATTGTTTGTAACTGTTGCGTGTTATGTCTCATGTTATGTCCCAATTTATTGAGATGTTTTACTTATTTTAATAAATGGAACTTATTATTATTATTATTATTTTTTATGACTTTGCCCTGCAGTGATGTTTGATAGCGGGAAGCAGTCGCACTTTGTACCGATTATTACTATAGGTTACACGGTAAATAAGAGCTTTTTATATTGGACCCACGTTATTACCCCATTAAACAACTGGTTGAGATATGCTACAATTGCATGGGCTTTTTATTGATGTACGACCGGATGTGTCATCTATGTATTTGACTGATGACATGTAGACATTTCAGCTGGTTTCTTTGTACATCATTCGCATTGGACCTTTCTATTACTTTTCGGGACATTAATTCTTTTATTGTGTATTCTATTCATTTTTGTATAGAGACATTTTAAATATGTTGCACTGAATCCCTCCCCCCCCCAACCCCCCCCCCCCCCAAAGAAATGTATATCTTTAACTTCTTCAGAAGCAGAGTTAAAAAAATTACTATAAACAATCTTTTTACAAATACTTCCTCGTTTTTTTCCAAACTTAATATGTAAACTTAAAATTAGAGCTTCAAAAATTTCTCTTTAATTATCAATACACTTAATTCACACCATAAGAAAATTAATGTTATCAATCTATAAGGCTTCTTCTGTTTCTTGATTTAACTATGAAGAATCCAAGTTAAATAATTAGGAAAAGTACAAAGTTTTTGACACGGCGGGTTTAGGCTCATCTTCCAAAATTATACGATGACAACACTTAGAAAATAGATAATTTTCAGTGATATAGCGCTAAATAGAAAATAAAGGAAAACAAGTGATATAAATTAGAACTAGAGAATATAACTTATAGTTTTACTTGAAAAACTGGTGGATGTGGAGTTTCTTTAAAAAAAATTGAAAATATTCAGCGTGCCACCGTACACCCCTTCCCTTCACTCCCATTGTTACTCTGGTGATTAAAAGTATTGGTGCTACTTTCGTTTAAAAAATATAAATGCATTCAACTGTATGGAGGTCAATAAATTAAATTTTCAAAAAATTAAAAAAAATATATTTTTTTAAATTTAAAATACAGAAATCCACATATGTGGACCACAAGATTGAAGATCTTTGAAGAACGGATAAATCTTATATGTCTCTTATGATTATTTTTTGAGCCATATTTATTTCATTCTTTAACAAGATCGAGAGAAAGATCGCTCCTATTGTTGTGAAATAATTATTTTTATGATTCGATTAATTTGTTGAAAGAGGAGCATTCAGTCGGTTATTTCTTTATATTTTTGCTGAGAACATTGAATCTCATCCAACTCTGAATTTTTTTTATAAACTCGCTCAGACGTGTTGTTACCTTGAGCATTAGATTACAATGTCTGCGTGACAGGACAATTATGTCTCATGAAGAGAAGAGTTTGCAAGCAGTAAACTGTGATTACAGACCTAAATTAAACAAGCACTGGAAGCATCAAATTTTAATTGCGCAGCGTCGTATTCAACAGCGCGAATTCTTTAAGTTAAGAGTTCTGTTTATTGTTGTTTCATGTCTTTTGAAATTAATTGTTGTGAAAAGTGATTCGTGTCATTTTTATATTGATAAATAGGGAAGGACGGAATTTAATCCGTTCATGGTCTGGTATACTATTAATAGTACATGTCTTTTCATTGAGTGTTATGTTGTCTTAACAATTACTTTTGTTACTATCGACATGTAGTAACAGTAGTATATGTCTGTGCATGTCTTATTATAACTTCGGCACTTGGTAATAATAATAATAATAACAACAATATTTTGCTTAATTCTCTTTGCACCGTTTGTGATTCTTCATTTTAAATATACAAATCGCCCTTAAAAATTAAAATCCAAGTTTAGATTAGAAAAAAAATTAGAAAGTTATAATACCTGTCAAATCCTGTTATAATACGATTTATTTCAAACATCTCCAAAAATTCATTTTTAGCCTATTGATTTAATGAATATCAATTGAATCGCACCAAAACTAAGAACATTCGTATATTTCAGACAGTGATAGATTCGTTAAAACTTCGGTAAATCTTTTTGTGTGGCTATAATTAACATTAATTTCATAAAAGTAATTTTCCTCTCAAAATTAGGGGGGGGGGGGGGATCTGACCCAAAAGGATTAATATAATACTTCAATAATAGTAATATATATATTTTTTAAATCTATTTTTTTTTTCTATTTTTCTTTTTTTTTTTCTCTTTGTTTCTTTTGTTTATTATTTGCATTTTTTTTTTTCTGGAAATGGGAGAGGTTAATTTTTAGTCTTCTTATATTTAAAAATATATATATATATTTTCCCAAGAGTGATTTATCATTTATAGGTTTAAATTTATTATATGGTTAAAAAAAACTGATAACTAAAGGGGTTGTGGGGGAGGGTAATATTTTTTGCTGCCTACCAGATTTTTTTTCAGAATTATTATTATTATTACTTTAAACTATAATATATTAATATATTAATTAAACATTTCCCTCTATTAGCCTCCTAGTATTCCATAACGGCGTAAGACACATCGGTAAGCCTCATAAAAGTTTTTTTTTTTTCTCATTGATAAATTTCCCGCATTTAAACTTTTTCAAATAAATACTCGATCTTTTAAAGATTTTAGCCTCCCCCCCCCCTTCCCCCGCAAAAAAATTTCCTGCCAATTTTCAACAAAGATCATTAGTTGAAAAAACTTGGAATTATGTTCAAAGCATACGAAAAAAAATACAGAAAACTGCTTTTAAAATTGAGAAAATAAGTAAAAAGGCAAAAGTGCCTAATTTTGTGAGCATGTTAAAAGTTGCATTGTAATAGAGGTTTTGGATTACACTTGTAATTCTATTAAAAATGGCATTAAAAAATCGAAACGTAAAATTTCTTGCATTTGCGGAATTTTATATAAGAATTTTTACAATGTATTATTTATAGATTTGTGTGTGTGTGTGTGTGTGAAAAGACTTATTGGAATTATTAAAAAGATATAATTGCAAATTTTGTAAAAATTAGCCTTGACTGTGAATTTTTAAAAGCTGGGAGCTGACTGAAATTGTGTGTGTATAATTTACTTGTACCACTTCTTTTTCTTTTAATTTGCGTATAATTTTCATGGGTCATTTTTATTTATAATTTTCTAATATACTAATTGTTTTATCCGAAATAGTTGTATTCATTTATTGCTGCCCAAAAGATATTATCGAAATTCATCATTCTCGTTTGAATTGCTTAGGTAGAGAAGGGCCATTAATCGTTTAGAGAACATTTCCATCTTTCTTGTATGGAATTATTGTATAAAATATTTATTCTATTGTTATATGGTAATTACTTCTACTTATTTGATTAATATTATTAGTAACCACCGTGATATAATGTTCTATATTTAGTCTGTATTACCTAATTTTAACGGTTCACTCGTAGGTTTACCATTGTGCTTTCTTGCACCCAAAATTATGAAAACATGCAGAATTGTGAGCAGGAAAACATAATGGTAAACCTAAACTTACGAGTCAACCGCTAAAATCGGGTTTTTCACCCAGATATGGCTTGGCAAACCGATTGCGTTTTAATATGCGAATCGAGATTTAACTAATCCTAGATTTTCAGCCATAAACTCGATGAGGTGATTGTCTGTGCTGCCGCCTCTGGTCTATTAGTTATAATTACCAAAGAAAAAAAAAGAGAGAGAGAGAGAAAGAACATATGTAATTTTTAGACATAACGAATGAAAAACATTAATTTTGATCAATTTTATAAATTAAAACTAAAAAATGTAACAACATTGCAACATTTTTTTTTCTTTTTATCAAGAAGGGTTTTGTAATTTTTGAGAATTCCCCAGAATACTAAATTAGAAATACTGTGTTATGGAGAAAATTTTTACTAGACATCTGTAGATACAACCAGTGGTGAATCTTACTACTTAATAGGGCAGGGTATGTTTTGCTAATTTTAAAAAGGACAAAGTTTTGTCATAGGAGTGCTCTACAGTAATTTTCATATGATAGCTCATAATTATTTTACAATAGGTAGACATTTGATCTACAGTTATATATCTTACTGTTCATAAGTTAAGTTATCCGGATTTTACTTTCCAGTATTCAATCTTCATAGTAATAAGTACAAACAAATGCCTGATGTAATAAATGTTCCATTAAATTCAAATTTCAGCAGACGAGTACTGCCAAAATTCTTTTAGTCGAACGTATGCAGTAGGATTTTAAAATATTTTGGGAAAATTTAGCATTCCTAGCAGAAATTGAATGGAATAAATACTGAAGATCGATAATTTGATCTATCTGGAAGAAGTTAAAAGGAACTCGCATTTACGCGTATATTTCTAAATTTCGATGGAATTCGCATTGTTAGGAACAAAAGTGTGCAGTTTTCTCTGTGTAGCTGGGAAATTATGGCGAATCAATTCATTGTTATTTCAAATTATGTATTTATCGTTATTCATTGTAAAATTAAGTATTAAATCAGATAGTGTATTATGGCTATAACAATTATTTAACATTAAATAAACTTTAAAAGTATGATTTTTTTTTTTTTTTCAATCATTGTAGCATACTAATTGGGCAAATTTTACAATTTACATAAAAAAGTTGAATGTATCGTTACATCTTACAAAGTTATTCACTCACAGTAATTTTGTTAATTGTTTTTGATGTTAATTTAAAAAAAAAAGTATGAAGTGTGTTTATATAACCTTAAAATTATTAATAGAGAATTATATAAAATTATTAAAGAGGGAAAAAAATAGTCGATACATTGGGAAAGAAATGATGTAGATTATTTTCATAATGATAAAACTCAAGAAAGGGGTAGAATATCTCTAATTTTGCGAAGGGGGCAAAAACCTAGTTTAAGGCTTGTTATCAGTTAAGACATAAATTCGCCTCGCTAATGCTAAGCCCATGGGATTGGAATGCATCCGTATTTTTCAAACTTTTTTTTTTTTTTTTTTTTTTTTTTTTTTTTTTCGTATACGTGCCGCAAAAAAACTTAATAATCATTTTTTATTCCCACCATTAAAATTTTACTGCGAAATCACTCAGATTAAATTTCTAAATAACGATAAAGTATAACAGCAATTTAGGGAAAATAATTTAAATAAATATTTATTTACATAAAGTAATTTAAGTACGTAAAACTGTTCAAATAACATTAAAAAAAGTACGACTTGACACAAAATTAAAAGGTACATATGACTTATTCAAACGTAATTTTCTATAGCAGGGGAAAAAAAAACAAAAAAAAACAAAAAAAAAAAAACAGGGAAGGGCAATAAATAAAGAATTTAAAACTACTAAAATCAAAATGTTAATTGAGACCAGTCATAAGAGCTGAGTATCTAAATAAAATACAACCTTGAATGAAAGGCAGATTAAACTTTCCGAATTCATTTGCCTAATTTTGTGTATCCTCTTTGACGTAATTATATTATCTTGACTTCTATTCTAAAAAAGGCCTTGGACAATAGCTTAAACGGGATTATTTTGCAGCATAAATTAAATATCCGTAAGATTTTATTTTTTTTATTTTTTTTATTTTTTTTCTGAGAAACGCTCTAATTATCATTTTCAAGTTTTCTTTTTAACAAAACATTGTTGAAAAACAGATCTAGTGTTGTTCACTGATATGTCTATTATTACGGAACGATATGCTTCACGCTTACAGATGTTCTTTAGATTACTATGCTTCAGTAGATTTCAACAATTAACACAAGGTATCGCATTACGCCTGTCGATTTGAAGAAAAACACCTTAGCGGTAAGGAAGATCGTGTTTATTACTTTTTATATACGTCACATGAATGCATGCTTTGTAATTAATAGGTGATAATGACAGATTGCGTGTTAATCTAAGGGGATAATCTTCAACTACATAAAGACGTGTTTTTGAAATAGTTTTATTAATGTTAAAGTCGTATACATTTCATTTATTTATTTATCTATAATTATTGAGTCGATTGTGCAATGATGACCATGATCTAAATAGTTTGTCGCTAATTTAGTCATTATTGTCTTGCATTAAGTAATATTATAAAAGAGAAACGTATTCGTCCGCAAACGCCATTTTGCGAATGACAACAGAAGATGATCAAATTTTATGTTTGTTTACTTATAATGCGATTTTTTTAATTTAAATTTCTATATATCGCACATTTTTATTTTTATACGTCGTCGAATAGAAAAAAAAATCTACTTTCAAATGCAATTTGTTTAAAATAAAAAATGTAGCGCAAATTTTTTGAAAACTATATCGCAATTTGCTCAATTTTTTACTGTTTTAAATAATTTTAAAGCATGGTTTTTTTTAAATCTATTTTTCTCACTTGCCGATAGATAAATATGTTTGTACTTAAGTTAATATAAATAAAAGAATGTATCATTTGTTTCCGGCTTATAATCTACAAGTAAATTTAAATTTTCTTCTATAAAAATTTCCATCCATATAAACTTTAACCCATAAATAAAACAGTATATAAATAGAACACAAATTTAAGACATGTAAACGAAACCCTCCTAAATCACTGAAATTATCAGAAAAAAAAAAAAAAAAAAAAAAAAACTTGCAACTTTGTCGATTTCTTCGACTAGGCCAGTTTCTTCGCATCAGGCAAGTACGATAATATCACTTTCAGTAATTTTCAAAATTTTATTTGAATACATCATTAATAACATGAAAAATGATTATGATATTGTTAGTGAAAACTTTAAAAATATATACTAAATGTAAAATATATATTGGAATTTTCATTTAAAAAGTGCGGTTTTCACCTGTATTTTGTAATCCGGGAAATCCGGGTTGGAACTCCTTGTTTATTTAAAACCAGTAACGTCCAGTTTGAAATCAGCACAATCCAATAACAATCTATTAGTAAAATCAGAAGAATTATAATTAAAGTGAATTTTAATACATTAATGTCTAGAAGTGTTACATTTTAATTTGAAAAAAAAAAAAAAAAATATGTCATTTCAACTACATTTATGCTAATGCATTTAAAATGTTTCAATCATTTTATTGACTTTCTAAGAATACTTTCGTGATTGATTGTGTTTCAATCAAACGGGATAACTTTGGGCCAAGAGAGAAAAAATAAATCACTTGAGTTAACGGCAAAATTTTGGTCTCAAAATATAGGTAGCAGCACTAGTGTGAGTTTGAGCAGTGTTTGTTTGTTTTTATGTCGCTCAATTATCTATGCGTGGGATATAGGCCCTAAGGAGTGGGGATCTTTCTAAGGGAATCTAACCCGTATTTACGGAAGGAAATCCAGGGTTTAAAGAAAACCACGGAAAACTCCGAACGGTTAGGCCGACGGTCGCGATTGGGTTCGGTTCGAACCCAGCACCTACTGTCTACCAGTTTCGAGGTCAGAATCTCTCGGCCACTGGTGGGACGAGTTTGGCAGCGAATTGGAAATAAATGTTCAAGATTCCACCATGGCAGAATGGATCAAAGTTTCGCAAAGGTGGAGCTAAATTACCCTGATTTACATTTTAAGAATCTTTTCAGCTAGTATAGGGCAAAATTGGAAAATTTCTTTACTGGCCACTGGCCAGTAAGACTAATTTTTCAAGTGGCCACTATGTTTAAACTAGTGGCCACTTTTTTAAAAAAAAATTACCATACAGTTAAAATTTCTATAAGTATTAATGTAAGACTGAATAGCACAAATAAATATG
This sequence comes from Maratus speculifer, assembly GCA_964019185.1. Lineage (NCBI taxonomy): Eukaryota > Metazoa > Arthropoda > Arachnida > Araneae > Salticidae > Maratus > Maratus speculifer. Next base: position 116,852,321 of record OZ025292.1, read on the forward strand.
TTAATATAAATATATTGGAACCTAAAAAAATAGAATTTTTGATGAACTGTAAGTAAATTGTATTCTCTCCTTGTAAAAAAGTGGCCACAAGGTGGCCGCTGATAGACAGTTTTTCACTGGCCACTTTTTCTCGTTTACTGGCCGTGTGGCTGATGGCTAGAGTGCTAATTTCGCCCTTTATCAGCTAGTCTGTATTATATATTATGTATTATCTTATTATTTATTTATTTATTTTATCTGCAAAATATTCCAAACTGTTGTTTCTTTTTAAATATTAACTGACATTATATTGTCATTTTATACGTTGCCAAAAAACGTGTTTCAATTTCACTAATCAAACTTAATACTTTAGTTCTATTTTTGATGCTAAGCGTCGCGCTTTATAGCCATTTTTCACTGTCTTTGAACGATTATAAAAGCCTGCCTTATGCGTAGAACATTTTAATATCTGGGAGTTATTTTTAGAGCAAAAATTAAAGTTTGATCGATTAAGAGCTTTTACGTTTCTTGCACATGCTTATTAAAACAAAGGAGCTATTGTTTATATATTTCACTCGCTTCCAAATAGTTTATTTAGCTTTCGGTAAGTCAAGGCTTACTGTCGAGATGAAAAGATTTTGGTGTGTGGCCAGCGTGCCACAGAGAGTGAATGATACCCGCGATAATTGTCGTAAAAAATATCAAATTAATTTCATATTTGGTTGGCATATTGGTGACCTATACTGTATATTAGCTGCATAGATTTTCGTTTAATTTTGTTCATTCGTTCAAAAAATAAAGTAAAAAAGATTTCCTTTCATACCATAATAGTTTTCTACTTGAATTTAGACGAATTTAAATTTCAGCATCTACTGAAAAAAAAAAAAAAAAAAAAAAAAGGCACATTTTTATAGGTGATTTAATCTTTAATTTATGAATACTAAATTTTCTATACTGAAGTCATAAATTAATCGATGCAGTCGATTTAAAAATGTATCATTACATTTCTCAGAAAATTGAAAATAATTGTGTAACAACTTATTATGGAACTATTTGCATCTCTTGAAAAAGCATAAAGCATTTTACTTTCTCACTTTTTACACATTTTTCAATACATTTCTTTCTCTTTATTCTTTCATTTAATCGTTGCTTAGCGGCTGTATTTCAAGAATCTAGAAAATCGCGCATTTTATTAGCAAAATAGTTTATTTTCGTGCGGTTTTAATATGCTCTTAGTGTTCCAATACAAAAGGTAAGAAGCTGCCTTTCACAACTGGCCGAAAGAAAGCAATTCCGGAAGATTTCTGTATAATTTCACTTATCATGAACCACAGACATCAAAACCACCTTCCATTCGAATGTTGATATACAGGGTAAAACAATAATAGGCTATTTCCTTAAATATTGCTCCTAGACACTTACTTCCAATTGCAAAATTTCATTAAAAAAAAAAAAAGTGCAAAATTTAAGACATAAATTGTAACTTTATTGGGAGGTGGGTGAGGGGGGAATGGGATCTATTTGAGAAAATAGAAAAACTTGATTTTTATACCGTTCCCATAGAAGAAAATTTCCAATTAGGAAAATTTTCCATATGTATTCCTGAATAATACAAAAAATTCATCTTGATATCGGCAAAACTCGCAGAAATATTAAAATACAAAATTCATGACTTATCCATTTACCGATGCCTCTGAGTAATGAATTATTGACTCATTTTGAATGCAAGATAAGAATCATATGCAAATTGTACATTATTAAAAGTCGATTTAAGAAAGTGCCTTTCCTTTGGACATAAAATAGCAGCGTATAGATTTTATGTTAAACCTGCTTTTTAAATATGCTGGAGGTCTGTACTAGAGGTTTACAACGAATCAAAATATTTTTGCCCGGCTCGGATCTGACCCATAGAGAAAAAGTTTGATCCAGCCTGGAAAAAAGTTAAAATCTTAACCCGAGTTCGAAGCGTCTTGACCGAATTTCAGCAAAATATAGTTGTATACGTCGATGTGGTTAAAAAAAAAAATTGTATAAGAGCAAATCCATCTCAGCTCAGGCAGGGCATGTCAAATCACCATCACAGATTTTTTTCAAAAAAATTCAGTAGTTAGAACTAAGTGATTTATAAAATTTCCTAAAAGGATTTTTCCCTAAAAAATTTATTTCTCTGATTACAGCACTTTAAAGTTCATGATAAAATTGGCAGTTTTCAGAAAAACTGAAAAACGCTTCATTTTGAAATGAACACAATACCAAACATATTCAACATATTCAGTCAATTTATTTTTTATAAACAGTTATTAAACTGAATTTTACTTTGGCATAGTTTTAAAAAATATAGTGGCATTTTTACTTAATTAAAAAAAATTAGATTTTAAGTACAAAATATATAATTATTAGTGAATTTAAGATTTTTTTTCCGAATGAAAAGAAATATTTTAAAGCTAAACATTGATGGCAATCCAAAGTCCTTTAATGGGAGTTTTACAGCAAATTTTATTTTAACTCTAAGGTGCTTACAACTTTTGTAATTCAATTTTAAATTATGCAAAATTTTGTAAAATCACTACTTTTGAAATGCAATTTCTCAAAAACACCATTTTTTAAAAATCTGATAATATGCTCAATTCATACCTTATTAGTCTCTAATAAATACCTTACAAGCAAATCGTGTGTTTTTGCTTAGAATATTTTATATGATTTTTTGAAAATAACATGTTGTGTGTATTTTTCAACAGACCACAAAGGCAATTTCTTCCTTATTTAACCGAACTTGTAATGTAATTAATATTTCAAACTAAAAAATACATCACTAGTACATAATTATTACTGTTAAATTATAGCTAATCATTTGCTTAAATTTAAAATTGCGTAAAATACAGCCAATAATAAAATTAGTATTGATCATATGTCATTTCATTCCATACTCATAAATGTGCTAAATTCATCTACAGTGTGTTAAAATTTTTTTATATAGTATGGATATAATATATTAAAATGCAAATACATACATTACAACTGAATTAGATTTTTTTTCAAGTTTAGTTTTTTTCCCAATTAGTTTTTTTTTCTCAGAAAACCAGAAGATCAAGCTTTTTCTTATTTCTCTGTATTTATAATAATATTTTTTAATAAAAAAATAATAATATGCACATTATTATGGCAGATAAATATAAGCTAATCTTCAAAAATTCCTATTCATAAAATTAAATAAGCCAAACCCCTTAAAAAAAATCTGCGCTTGTGATGCATTTTGACTTTGCTGAAAATTACTCACTAATACTGCCAAATGAAGTACAAAGCTACCACTGGCAGAATACTCATATATCGTTAGTTACCTGCACAACATACTTTAGAGAAGAAATAAAGAGTTTTATCATAGTTTCTGATGATTAACTCATGATACAGCTCATGCTGTTTGTGACATAGAAAAAGTAAAAAAAAGAATTATTTAAGTTGTACCAATTACAAACACTGGAATCACCTGTGTATATATCAGATGGAGCTGGAGCACATTTTAAAAACAAGTATCAGTTTTATGAATTGCACAAAAATAAAATTGTACTAAAGTAGAGGATATTTTCAGGTACTGGCCATGTTAAAAGTGCATGTGATGCTGAGACAAGCACTATGCAACAAAATTTAATCTCCAAAAGGATCCAATAAAAGCTATCCAAAATTCTGTCTCATTTGTTGCTGAACTATCTTCTCTGCTAAAAAATAACATTCTAGTCCATCCAGACAAAAGTATTACTCAATCCTATAGAACTAATAATGAGAAAGAATATGCTAATGCAAAATCTATTGTTGGTATTAGATATAAACATTATAGGGTGATTGTAAATAATGAAAATTATATGGAACGAGCAAGTAAAAATGAATTGACAAAAGTTGAAACCTTCAGCCAAATGAAAAGACAATATTCAATACATAGTTTCCAAATCGGTGATGTCATTGGATGCACTTATGAAAATAATTGGTGGATAGGACAAATCAATGGTATATCAATCACAAGAACTAAATGACATTAAAGTATCATTCATGTACCCAACATGGTCCATAGATAAAGCATTCCAGTGGCCAAAAGAATCTGGAAAGAAAAAATATGAATGTGCAACCATTGGAAAATGTGCTTCTAGAAACAGAAAAATCAGTTACAATAGGACAATCTGAGCGACTTCATACCTTCAACGATAAGGAGTTGAAGTTAATTTAAGAAACCTTCACTACCTAATTCTTCTGTTATGTATGTATTTGCACATTAATATATTATATCCATACTATATAAAAAAATTTTACACACTGTAGATGGATTTAACACATTCATGAGTATGGAATGAAATAACATATCAATACTAATTTTATTATTGGCTGTATTTTACGCAATTTTAAATTTAAGCAAATGATTAGCTATAATTTAACAGTAATAATTATGTACTAGTGATGTATTTTTTAGTTTGAAATATTAATTACATTACAAGTTCGGTTAAATAAGGAAGAACTTGCCTTTGTGGTCTGTTGAAAAATACACACAACATGTTATTTTCAAAAAATCATATAAAATTTTCTAAGCAAAAACACACGATTTGCTTGTAAGGTATTTATTAGAGACTAATAAGGTATGAATTGAGCATATAATCAGATTTTTAAAAAATGGTGTTTTTGAGAAATTGCATTTCAAAAGTAGTGATTTTACAAAATTTTGCAAAATTTAAAATTGAATTACAGAAGTTGTAAGCACCTTAGAGTTAAAATAAAATTTGCTGTAAAACTCCCATTAAAGGTCTTTAGATTGCCATCAATGTTTAGCTTTAAAATATTTTTTTTCATTCTGAAAAAAAATCTTAAATTCACTAATAGTTATATTTTTTATACTTAAAATCTAATTTTTTTAATTAAGTAAAAATGTCACTATATTCTTTAAAACTATGCCAAAGTAAAATTCAGTTTAATAACTGTTTATAAAAAATAAATTGACTGAATATGTTGAATATGTTTGGTATTGTGTACATTTCAAAATGAAGCGTTTTTCAGTTTTTCTGAAAACTGCCAATTTTATCATAAATTTTAAAGTGCTGTAATCAGAGAAAAAAATTTTTTAGGGAAAAATCCTTTTAGGAAATTTTATAAATCACTTAGTTCTAACTACTGAATTTTTTTGAAAAAAATCTGTGATGGTGACTTGACGCATATCAGTACTGTCTGCCTGAATTGAGATGGAATAGCTCATAAGGGAGTTCTGACTAAAAAAAAATATTTAATACATTTACTTACCTTTTCTTCCCTGTACAGGCCAGAAATGCTTTTTTTAATATTGCTCTGCTCCATTCAAATGCAACTGATAATTTTTTATTTTGACCCATTTTTAAAATTAGGCAAAAGATTAGGCATTGATGATAAAAGTGTCTCACTTTGAGAATTAGCAAGATTTAAGCAAATATTGTTTCTGTTTTAATGAAATCTGACAAGTTATTTTAACTTTTTTGCAATTTCTCAAAAAGATTTTATATTTCTGATCTGTGATAACTGATATACTATGAACTATGAAATTTTTTGGGAAAGGCGGAGGGGGAGGGGGGATATCATTACATTTCTCAGAAATTTGAAAATAATTGTATACAACTTATTATGGAACTATTTGCATCTCTTGAAAAAGCTTAAAGCATTTTACTTTCTCACTTTTTACACATTTTTCAATTCATTTCTTTCTCTTTATTCTTTCATTTAATCGTTATTTAGCGGCTGTATTTCAGTGCATTTAAAAAAAAAAAAAAAAAAAAAAAAAAAAAAAAAAAACTAGAAAATCGCATTTTTTTTACACATTTTATCAGCAAAATAGTTTATTTTCGTGCGGTTTTAATATTCTCTTAGTGTTCCAATACAAAAGGTAAGAAGCTGCCTTTCACAACTGGCCGAAAGAAAGCAATTCCGGAAGATTTCTGTATAATTTCACTTATCATGAACCACCAGACATCAAAACCATCTTCCATTCGAATGTTGATATACAGGGTAAAACAATAATAGGCTATTTTCTTAAATATTGTTCCTAGACACTTACTTCCAATTGCGGAAAAGTTATTAAGTTAAAAGTTATTTTAACTTTTTTGCAATTTCTCAAAATGATTTTATTTGTCTGATCTGTGATAACTGATATATTATGAACTATGGAATTTTGGGGGGAAGGCGGAGGGGGGGGGGTATCTTCCCTTCTGGTCTCCTTCCCCAAATGGCGCCCTTGCAGTGAAAGAAGCCATCTAGTTAAAATGTACGAGAATCACAATATTGGAGCTATTTTTACAATTGAAATAAAAAATACCAGTGTTATCACTACTGAAGAAACGTGTTTTTTTTTACCTAATTTAGGTTTAGGGATGTTTCAGATTTTCAAGAACCCGGTGAAATTTTGACACATTTGATTTCCATTGTTTCAATGCGAGTAATGTTTTGGTCCAATTTCTGACGAAATGACGGAGCTGTGATTGTATTTGAGCAGTTCTAATTTTAAATAAGTTTAATGTACATTTTAAATGAAGCTATTGGCTTTAGTTAAATTAAATCATTAAATAATAATGAATTACTAATTGATTTTAAATCGAAAAACAACTATGATCGATAGTTAAAATATAAATTTAATCAACACTTATTTTATAATAAATGTTTTGAACAATTAAAAATAAGTAAACTCATTTTTATATTCTAAGTGCCGGAATAGCTTATATATCATTTAGAAATTTAATTAGATTACACTGTGCATACTTTTGAAAACCCAATAAATATTTGATATAATTTTAATGATGGTCGTAAGTATAATGTAAATATGCGTTCCCTTAACATTTGTGAACTTTTGCTCCGGCCAGGAATATTTATTGATGTCCAAAAATGGAATAGCAGTTGTTTAATCACCCCATGCACACACTCACACACACCAAATAATAATAATAATAATAAAATTAAGATAAATAGCTGCTGTGTATTTTTTCTTTTAAATTTGGAGGAAGATAGAACTTTAGAACAAATTATGACTTTTCTGTTTTATGTTTTATAAGCACCTTCCAAAATATGTGATATTACCTTTGTATCGCCGTTTTTTCCTTTGTGCACTCATGACACATTCATGATCGGAGGGAAGGAAAAGAAAATTGTCTCCTATTCCAGATTTATCTACTTTCTTTTTACGCAATCCGTAAAATGAGTCCAATAAAAATACGGTTAGCTATCTTCTTTGACAAAAGAAGAATAAAAAAAATTCCTTTTCATATTATGTTTGTTTTGTTTCTGTTATACGGCGAGCGGAGCGAAATACATACTACCAGCACAGGTGTGTAGGTGTGCACTTGTAGCAATACTGAAATTTGTTGACCTTCGGAGTGACTTTTTTGCAGAAAAAAAACTCGGAGATTCAAAGCTTCTTTTAACTGATCACGTTCTCGGCGTGGAATTTTTTCGTCTGCTACTACTGATGTTTATTTATTAGGTAACGTAGTGGTTTATTTATTTATTTCTGATTCTGTGTATCAAATTTCCGTCTTGTACTTGTTTTTTGAAAATGGCAACGGTAATATGTACGAAAAATCTTCGAAGAAATTACAGCAAAGTTTCTATGTTGGTAAATATTCTTTTTAAGGTTACCGCTTCTCACATTTCATTACATGTTGGCTTTCCTTCAAATAACATGTAACTGTTCTTGTCTGAGTTGTTTCTTCAATGCATAAAAGATGATCTTATGATATGGATTATATTAAAACTGAGCTGTAGATTAAAACTATTGACACAAATTCTCTAATCAGATGTATTTTGATTTATATAGTGTCCAGCTCATAAGGTCTAGCCAAATCAGTGTTGAATTCAGGGGGTGGCCTGGGGAGGACATTCCCCCCCGGAGCAATAAAATGTCTCCCCCAGAAAATTAAAAATTGTGTGTTTTCAATGGTCAAAAAGTACAACCCCCCCTCCCCCCCCTTCCCCCCGCTACTCTATAATGTCCCCGCCTGAGAAAAGTGTATGAATTCAACACTGAGCCAAATAGATTCAGAACACAGTATATAAGATTTTACAAGATAGACATGTAAGACTCTGAGAAATTTAAAATTTTGCATTTTCAATTGTCAAAAAGTACCCCTCCCCCCGGGACTCTATAATGTCCCCGCTGAAGCCACTGAAGTCGTCCCCGGAGAAAAGTGTATGAATTCAACTCTGAGCCAAATAGATTCAGAACACAGTACATGAGATTTTACAAGATACACATGTAAGACTCTGAGAAATTTAAAATTTTGCATTTTCAATTGTCAAAAAGTACCCCCCCCCCCCCCCCCCGGGACTCTATAATGTCCCCGCCGAAGCCACTGAAGTCGTCCCCGGAGAAAAGTGTATGAATTCAACACTGAGCCAAATAGATTCAGAACACAGTATATAAATTTTACAAGATAGACATGTAAGACTCTGAGACTTTCGCAAAATTTGAAATGATTCATATGTTTTAGTTATCCAGTAAAAGATTTGGGGGGGGGGGGATTCATATCTTATGTTCAGACCCATTTTAGCAACGGACACCTAAGGGCACTTTTAGGGATGATATATGATTTAGTTTAAAATCGCCCCACGTCACACTCTATCCATTATCCAGTATATTTGTTGCATGGAGCGAACCATGATTGGGAATACAGATAATTTTTCACCAAATTATTGTAACTGACAATTTTTTTTTATTTTTAATTTATTGCAAACATTATTAATGTGAAGTTAGAAACATTTTATTAATGTTGAAAAAGTTCAATTTATATTTTAAAAGTTATAGCAAAAATAAAATAATATCGCAAATTCTATTCATGTTTCTATTGCATCGTAACCACCTCTGAATGTTATAAGGAAATTAATAAAAAGCGCCAGTGCCTTTATCACTAATAGTAGAATGTACAGATGAATAGTGCTGCAAGTTCATTTATTTTCTTATTTTAAATTTGAAAAACCTACATTTTTCTAACTATAATTTTATTTTTGGAAGTAAAAAATAAATATAGAACGAGTTGTTTTTCAGCATTTGCTGCTTTATACTATTTTATTTGTAAAAATTATGCATTTAATGCCATTGCAACATTATTTAATTATAAATACGGGCGTGAACCGTATTTCGAGAAGTTTGTTAGCAAATTTTACCTAAGCTTTAGATATATCTCAAGACTTTTAAGATACGCAATGTTAAATTAAGGAATATTTAGTTAATAATGAATAAGAATAAAATGTATAGATTATTATAATAAAGAATTTTAATTTATTTCGGTGATTTTTTTTTTTTTTTTTCTGAAGAAACGCTTTTTTCTCTCTTTTTATGATTTCAGTGTGGTTTTTAGAAAATACTAAGTGGTTTAAGGGTGTATTTCGATTCTAATTGCTTATTTTCCGATTTATTTTTTAATATATTTTTGCCCTCAAATGCATCAAACTGACAAATTGTCTTAGAAAGTACATAAGGTGGTGTGATTATCGATTTTTTGATGAATGCAGAAAATATTGCAAAAAATGCAATCAAAGTTGATTTTTTTTAACCAATTTTTCCAAAGCGGGAGATGTGGGAAAGAAAAAAAGGGTCATACTGAGAAAGTAATGGTTCATAAATCAAATTCTAATGAATTGAGAGCAAAATGACATCACACGGTACCTTATACATCTCTTCAAAAATCATCTCAGCAAGTTTCATGTTTCTACTTTTAAAAATGAGTCTGAAATTGTGTTAGAAAATTTTGAGCTGTTGAAGGTGGAAAAGCATTTTTTCGAATACACCCTTAAGAACTTTTGTTAGTATTAAAATGCCTGCTATAAAAGAATAAAACGTGACAGTGCAAGTCTGTGTAGCCAACACCCCCTATAGTCAAAGCCTGCGCAGCGAATTCCAGAAGTTTCAATATGCCTGCCCCTGTAGTCCGAAGGTCCGACTCCCCTTTTACCGGTGACCTTCATTCACAAATATTACCTAGTCAGTGTGTGTCAGTGCTAGTACGGCATGTTTCAATCTGGCGTTTCGCCATTTTCTTTTCTTTTTTGTTTTACGTTGTACAAAATTTGGATATTATAAAGACTAAAAGTAAGTGTTATCTCTTTTTCCTTATATCACTGAAAGCTTTAAAGATAATTTCTGTTACACACACTTGTAAGTTTAGTGATTACCGATTAAGTTTTCAAGCTATATGTAATGCAACAGTGGTTTTCAAATCATTCACCTCTATGGTGAATTAGTATCTTGTTTAAAATAATTATAAAAAAAAAAGATAATTTTGCTTCTCATCTGAATTTTTATCATGCTAACTTTCAGTATTTCCTCACGGGATTTTATTAATATTTATGTCATAGGCGTAGCAGCTGGGGGAGCTCTGGCTCCCCCTGGGATTTTTCAGACGGGCTCAGCTCCCTCGAGAGAAATTGAAAAATAAAGTTTACTTTTTCTAAAAAATTCACGGGGAAAGGACGAGTATCTCGAAACATTTGATAGTTTTAATAAGATGAGAACAGACAAGCTATCCTTCCGCTCCAGCACAATAAGAAAAATTGAGTTTTTAGCGAAGCACTTGACCTTACTAATGCATAAAAAAACGTTTTAATCAAAAAACTTTTGATTCTCACATACAGATCGAATCCATATTCACGAATACAGCTTCAACCACGCCAGAAGATCTCAAACAAAAGTTTAGAATACATGCTGATGATTTTGATTTGACAAATCTTTCTGCAAAGGTGACACTTCTACCAACACTAGTCCCGAGCGGAACTGACAGAAATACGTTGTCGATCACAATTAAAATGATATCATCACAGGAATTAGTAAACAAATTATTTTGTAAAGTTTACCTTTTGGCAGAATTTATTTTGTTATTCCGATATCATTAGCGACAGCTGAGAGCTTTCAATGCTCTTCTTCAAACAGACACACCGCCGAACAACAATGTATCAACAGAGTTTCCCCCAGGTTTAAAAAGGGGCAGGGCGCTACTGTTATGAAAAGGGCACTTTCTACATTCTTCATGGCACTTTTTTGATTTTTAAGGGCTCTTTTATAAAGTTGAATCTAGAATCTAGCGATTCAAGAAATCTGGAAAAACAGAAATTTCGTCAAAGAATCGAGAAAAAAATCCAAAAATTTCGTCCAAAAAAATTGAAAAAAAGAGAAAAAATTAAAAGTTTGGTTCGAAAAAACGGCCGATTTTGTTAAAAGATCGCAAAAAAGGCAAAATTTGCAAAAAAAAAAAAAAAAAAAAAAAAAAAAAAGGACAAATTTCGTGAAAAGTTCGCGAAAAAGCGGCAAATTTTGTTAAAAGATCACAAAAATGGCAAATTTCGCCAAAAGACTGCGAAAAAACCGCGTTTTTTCTGCAGCACTTTGGTGAAATTTGCACTTTGTCTCTTTTACTCTAAAGAAATTTGCGTTTCTTCAGCGACCCTTTGGATAAAAAAGTCGCATTTTTTTAGGTCATTTGACAATATTCGCTTTTTGTCGGCTTACATTTAACAAAATTCGCGTTTTTTTCCATGGCCCTTTGACAAAATTTGCATCCTTTCGATGGTTCCTTTACGAAACTCGAAGTTTTTCCGATTCTTATTTGCATCGTTTCTGCGATTCTTTGACAAAATTCGCATTTTTTCTTAGTACTTTGACAAAATTTACGCTTTTATCTGCTACATTTTGGTGCAATTAACAATTGCTTCCGCAATCCTTTGTCAAAATTACAGTTTTGTTGCGATTCGTAAGCTTTTTCGCGCGATTCTTTAACGAAATGCGCCTTTTCCCGCAATCCTTTGATGAAATCAATATTAATTTTTTAAAACTATTAAGAGAAATTTTCTTTGTTTTTTAAAAAATAAATGCGCACGATGCAAATTTAATTAGGAAATAATGCTTAGTTGAGTGTTAGAAGATAACGATATCACTATTGTTTGCATTTCTTTTAAAAAGGGGCAAGACGGATTTATTGAAAAGGACAATAATAAAAAGAATACATTTGTTGAATAAAGTGTTCTTTTTGTTTAAAAAACGGGTGCTTTCAGGAGTCACAATTAGAAAGTTTTCGACAGTCAAAAGCGGATTGTGAACAGAAAAGGGGTGGGGGGTAAACGCCCCGGCCGCGAAAATTTAGGGGGCGCCAAAGTTATTCTACAAACGTCATTTTTGAACTGTCACAAGAAAAAGTTGGGAGAAGGGGCGGGGGTAAGTCAAATTCTAATTATGCCTTGGGTGCAATTTTCTCTTCGCACGTATACCTGATTCTGAATGAGGAAAATCCGCTTTTTAAGCATTAAAAACACAATTTTGAAGCAGGAAAATTAGTATTTAGAACAGAAAAATTCACTTCTGGCATTAACTTTTTTTGTGCCACTTTGACGAAATTGCATATTTTCGCGATCTTCCGTTGACAAAATCTGCAGTTTTTTCGGGATATTTTGACGAATTTTGCGTTTTTTTTATCGAATTTTTGGTGAATTTTGTCGTTTTTCGCGAATTTTTTGAGAGAATTTACCGTTTTATTGCGATTTTTGGGCGAAATTCGCCGCTTTTTCGCAAATCTTTTGATGAAATCTGCCGTTTTATCGCGATGTTTTGACGAAAATTGCCGTTTTTCGCGAATCGTTTAACAAAACTTTCCGTTTTATCGCGATTTTTTTGGACGAAATTTGTCGTCGTTTCGCAATCTTTTGAGGAAATCTGCCTTTTTTTTCGAAATATTGCAACGAAATTAGCCATTTTTTCGCGAATTTTACAGAAATTAGTCATTATTTCGCGATTTTTTGACGAAAGTACGTATCCCGTGGGACGTGTAAGGGCTATTTTTTGCTTTCCGTCTCCAATTTTTTACGTCAGTTACGCGCTATAGCGCGTCGTCATTGTCGCTAAAGGGATGCGTTTTTTTAAATGTGGGGCAAGAAGGGCGCTATTTTTTTGAATGAGCAACAAGAGGGGCGCTAATTGTTCGGATAAGGGGCAAGAGGGGCGCTGTTTTTTAAATTAAAGGGCAGGAGGCTCGGAGCGACTCTCTGAAACCCTCTTGGGAAACTCTAGTATCAATATAGACACAATCACTTGATGCTATTGCATATTTATAAAAAAGAAGCCTTTAAAATTGATTTGGAAGAGATTGTAAAGAATTTGTAAGCCAAACAACAGAAAAAAAATTAATTTTTGGTAAATAGGAGTGGAAGAAGTCTGATATTTGAATATTTTATTCAGTATCGTCCATAAATTAAGTGTCATCAAGTATATCGAATATAAATTATTTAAACTGGATTAAAAAGTCGGTGATCTTTTGATATGCTTCTATTCTATACTCTTGTTAGGGAAAAGTGCAACACAAGAAATCCTCCGAATTGAATGAAATTATGAAAGAAATGAACTAGAGGTCTGCACGGGCCGAAATTTCCAGGCCCGGGCCCGGCCCGAAAGTTAAAATTTCGGCCCGGGCCCGGCCCGAACGAAAGAAATATTGGCCCGACCCGGCCCGGCCCGAAAGTTAAAAATTCGGCCCGAGCCCGGCCCGAAAGTTAAAATTTCGGCCCGAGGTCGGCCCGGTCCGGAAAAAAGTTTAAAATTCGGCCCGAACCCGGCCCGGCTCGAGTGAATTTCTACAGAACATTGATCTTTAATCTTATGGAAGAGTTCTGATCAAAAAAAATTATATTAGTCTTTTTTTTTTCCATGTTTATAATCTCCATTTATGCAGAAGTGCTGTTGGCTGCGATATTTATGCTTTTAAATGAATCTTTGTTTGTTGTATGTAAATGTATTAGTTATCACTAGTATTATTAATCCATACTCCCTGTAATGGAGACAAAAAATCGAAAAAGCGGTATATGGTATAAATTTCCAAAGACGAAATCACTTTGGAACGAAAAAAAAAATGCATTCCCTTCTTAACAGGTGTAAATGTTTAATATATTTTTTTCTCCCGTATTGTATTCATTTTGCATGAATGAACATTTTAAAAGAAACTTTCAGTTTTCAGTTAAATAAAAAAAAAAAAAAAAAAAAAAAAAAAAAAAAAAAAATTCCTTCATAATCATTTTTCTTTGTGTGTGTGTGTGTGTGTTTAATTCTATTTTAAAACGCCTAATAATCTACGATTCTTTAAAAGGAATAAATTCTAATGTTTAATTGTAGAATAATGACGGCTTAAAAGTATATGCTTTTTTTGCAGAAATTTTTGGACAAAGCCAAATATTACTGATTTATAAAAAGTCGATAAAAGGATTTTCATATAGGAAGATTCAATAGGAACTGATTATTTTGGTCCATGAAAACTAGGAAGAATGGAGTCAGTCTCGGCTTCGTACGGAAAAAAAAGTTAGGCCCGATCCGATACTTCAGCAAAAAAATTAAGGCCCGAGCCCAGCCCGGCCCGAAAAGATTAGTGACTAGGCCCGGCCCGGCCCGAGTCTTCAGAAGTAAGCCCGGCCCGGCCCGAATGCCATTATTGAAAATCGGCCCGAGCCCGGCCCGTGCAGACCTCTAAAATGAACCTGGCCACTAGCTTTTAACAATATGCTCCGCGGGGGCGTGCGAAGAGATAAATGCGCTTAAGGCAAAGTTTCAATTTTTAGCTGCTTTCTTCCATCTTTTTTTTTCTGACAGGCCAAAAAATGGCGTTGGTAGTATAAATTTGGGGCCTTTTAAAATTCCACGCTCCGGGCGACTGCCCCATTCGCCCTCCTACTTTCGCACGGCGCTGATGCTCCAGCTCCCCTTGTTTTTTTAAAGTTCCTACGCCACTGATTTATGTGTAATATATCTTTATAAGAAAATTACTGCCCTTTAGCAATTGTTTATTTCTTTGTTTATTGAGTATTTTTCTAAATTCCAGTTTATTAGTTTGAATCCGAATTTACTTATGAAATTATATGAATTTTCTCGCTACTAGTTTAAAAATAATTTACTATAAGTATTCTGGGTGCTCTGTTTAAATTAATTCATAAAATATTCTAAAGAGTTTGTTTGTTTATTGCTATTGCAGCCTTCATTAGCACATTAATTAGTATCAGCTGTTAAATTACTTTTGATATTTTGACTATTATCTTTTCCTTCTTTCTATAAATATTCTTAATTTAAAAGTTATTTTTATGGGAACAGGTTTTTTTCTTTAATAATAGTAGATATTTTTCTTTAGTAATAATAACAATAATAATTAAAAAATAATTTATAAATTGATAAAGAACAGACGGTTTTTTAATACTAATATTAATGTATAATAATAATAACAATTTAAAGATAATTTATAGATTGATAAGGAATAGATTTTCTTTAATAATAATTTTTAAATAATTTATAGATTGATACTGAACATATTTTTTTCCTTAATAATAATATAAAATTTATACTTTAATAATTTATAAATTGGCAATTGACAGATTTTTTTCAATAATATTAATAATAATAATTTATAATAATAATTGTAATTTAAAAATAATTTCTAAATTAATAAAGAACAGTTGCTTTCTTTAATAATAATAATAATTTATAATAGTTATATTAATTTAAAAATAATTTATAAATTGATAAGTTGTTGCACCTTTTTTTTTCTTTGTTCCAATGCCACTTGATTATATTTAATATTAATTTATATGATTAAACAATCTTATAAGGAAATACTGAACAATAAAAAAAAATTAAAGCTAGAAAGCAAATAAGATACACCTTATTTATTTATTATTATTAGTTTTGATTTACTAAAAAACATTTTATATCTTACATATGTATAACAGAAATTATTACATAATAATGATATTAAGACAATGACATAAGTAAATAAGAGATAACACTTTGCATGCTCTCTTTAAATAATTCTCATCAAATAAGAAAAAAGTAAACAAATAAAATACATGGGAGTGAGTGTGAAAAGTGGGGAGGGGAGGTATATTTGAAATGAAAAAACTCTTCTCACACAACATATTATTTAGCACATTTTTTTCCAAATTCTTTTTTTTAAAGTCAAGTCATTAAATTCCAGTCATATAAAAGAATTTAGCTTCAGGATTATAAGGCTAATTTAAAATACAAATTTTAATATATTTTTTAGAAAAATTGATATACAGTTATAATTTTAACCTTAAGTTTTTTTGCTGAGCTTTTTTTCTCTTTTTCTTTTCTTTTCATTCTTTCTTTTCTTCAATGTATAAGTTCATTTCATGCTTTAATATAGATTTTTTTTTTTTTTTTTTTTTAATCTTTACTTATTTAAAATAGTGTGATATTGATAATGTAAAGGAAATATTCTATTTCTAAATTATATCACATCTATTTAGAAATCCAAAGCTCAAATCTAATGCAGTTTTGCCTTTTATAAAAATTTGTATTTTAAGTCCTTTTTAGTACTTTTTTTTAAGCAATAAGTAACCCTCTTAATAACTTTCGTTTGTCAAAAGTCCGCCCCCCCCCCTTTTTTTAAAATCGGTAAATTTATTTAACTCTATTGACAAACCTTTATATTGTACATGGTTGTGTTTAAAAAAAAAAAAAAAGAATCATTTAAAAACCACAATTAAAACAAAACTTTTATTTAAATGAAAACAGAAAAGTAAGATAAAGGACTTACAACAATGAAAATAATCTGGTTCAAGGAGAATAAATGCAAATCTAATGCAAAATAAAATTGAATAAAATAAGATTTTCTTTTTTTAATTTTAAAATTTTTAAATATTAATTATTTTTAGTATTTAAATTACAACTTATATTTATCGGGAATGACAATTATTTATTTGATTACACATTAAATTAAATGAGAAACACTATTGCTAAAAATTTTGAAAATTACGAGAAATGCAACTTTAATGTGTGAGCTTGTGTAAATTCATATTTTGAAAGTGGGAAGTCGTACCTTACGATCGGCCATTTTGAAACGGTCTGAAGGCCTTGACTATAGGGGGTGTTGGTGTAGCCCATGTCACAGTATGCTAAGTATATCTAACGTGTTTGTTTTATTAATCATAAAATCTGTTATTGGAAGATGCTAATACGTGATCCCTTGATCATCTTCGAATACAGATCTAAAAACAAACGCATCCAATCAAAAGTAAGTACTTTCTGCTAACTAAGTAAGTAACTAGTAAGGACTTTCTAAGGTATTCTGCTTAACATAAAGACAGTATTTTCCTCATTCGATTCTGTTTTAAGAGGACATAATATCTTTGAAACCATCTCTTCATTTTTAGCACTTTCCAACAAAGTTGAAAAGTGCTTATGCATTCGGTTTGTCTGGCCGGATGTCCGTCTGTCCGCGCTCTAACTCCCGTAAATATACTCGGATTGCTATGAAATTTTTATACGTTATTGAGGTTTACCCTATCACGAACCCTATTAAAAATGAAGTATCTACCATGATTGGTTTATCTACAGAGAGAATCAAAATTTTCCCATTACATTACGGCCTATGGGAAAAAATCGTTAATATACTCGGATTGCCATGAAATTGTAGGACGTTATTGACGTTTACCCTAGCACGAACCCTATTGAGATTGAAATTTCTACCATGATAAGTTTATCTACAGGGCGAATCAAAAGTTTTCCATTACATTACGGCCCATGGGGAAAAATCGTTAATATACTCGGATTGCCATGAAATTTTAGGACGTTATTGACGTTTACCCTAGCACAAGTCCTATCGAAAAGGAAGTTTCTACCATGATTAGTTTATCTACAGAACGAATTAAAAGTTTCCCATTACATTACGGCCTATGGGGAAAAATCCAAAAGAGTTCACCAGCGTTACTGAATATGAGCGTAAATTATTTAAACGTGGTTCTTAAATAAGCTATGCATTTTTATGCTGAGCTTCATTCAATTTACTGAGAAATGTTTGCAGAATATAGATAAAGGGATATACAGGGCCACGCAAAGAATTCGGTACATGGACGCCTATGAATGATGATTTATGAGAATGTGACTTCAGTTGTTTTAAAAGTGTTTTCGTTTACAATAAATTTTAGCCTAATGCTGACGTGTAATAAAGGTACAATGTAAACTACAGGGCTGAACAAAAGTATTCAAGTATGTTTCCATCTAATAATATGAATTGCTGAAAAAGAAATTTCAAGCTACTGGGTATTTTCTTGCTAAACTAAATTTTTCCATTATATCAACTGACATATGAAATACAGGGCTGTTCAAAAATATTGGAATACATATTTGGGTATATTTGGCTATACACTATTATTCCCCTAAATAACAAGGTTTTGTTAAAGGTTTCATTAAGTGTTGGAAAGTGCTTCATAATCTATGCTCAACGCATGATTTTTCTTACTTGTTTAATAATGCTGTAACATGTGATGAAGCAATACTTGGTACTAAAAATGAAATAAAACTAAATAAAAATTCTTGTAAAACAGCCTATTTTACAAAAAATTTATTTTTTTTAATTAACTTTTTAAAAATTCCCACTATTTTTAAATATGAATATTTTTGCTTCGATTCTTTTTCACATTCATTAAAATATGCTGCATAAAACTGTGCGTGGATTTTTAGATGTGAGAGCTTTTGCATTTAATATAATTTTCTTTTGCTCTCTTGTGTGCGTGCGTTAAAAAATAAAGGAAATTTAACAAGCTCTCAATTTAAATATTTTTTAAAATGTAATTATAAACTTGAATGTTAAATTCATGTGCAAAAATATTAAATACACCATAAAAAAAAAATAAAAAAATAAAAAAAAATCAAACCTTCATTTAAATTAGCAAAAAAAAAAAAAAAAAAAAAAAAAAAAAAAATTAGCATTTGCCGAACAAGCAAGTTGTAAAAATATGAACGGGGAGAAAAAGGCATTTGAAATTTTTATTTGTATGGGTAATTGCGCTGGATCTATTAACAAAAGTTACAATATATTGCGATATAATTGTCGTATAGATAAAAACGAGGTGGCAAAATGTTCACAATTAAAGAAGCTTTCAGCTAATATTTAAAAAGAAAAAGAAAATCGATATTTTGACCACTTTCAAGGTACTGTGTCCCCTTAAATTTTGCAATTTTGTGGATAGAATTTCTCTATCTCTAATATTCCATGTTTTCAAAATGTGGCTTCGTTATTTTTTTTTCTTCTTTATAGCACTTTGCCTTGATAGAATTTATTACAAAAATACCTGTTTTCGTTTCTTAAAAATGAGCTTCTAAATTTTAAAAACAGCGGAAGCTGTCAACTGTCACAAAATGTTAGGTGAGAAAGTTGTCAGAAAAATAAACCATGTATAATTAATTCATCTTATTTACGTATTCCTGGAAAACTTTTTTCTGCATTATTAAAAAACATTCTTGTTAGATCGGTGTATTTAATCGAGTTCAGAAAAATAAATTTAAGAAACATCTGGCATTACTGTTAAAATTAGCATAATATTCAGAACTGGCCTGTAGAATTTTTGTTGAAAGCCGAAGCTTGACAGTTTACTTCGAAAAATAAATGAATGAATGAACATACTGGGAATAAAAATTCGAAGTAATTTGGAATTCTTACTTCATTTGTCTTCTTTCATAAGGAATTAGATGTTGCACTCAGCTTAGAACAGCGTTACTCTTGTAGTTTTTATTAAAAGCTTGATGTAATTACACTCTGGGGAAAAGTTTTGGTTGCCAGAAATCTGTCATAGGGGGATAAAAATTTATGGTTTCGCGAGAAATTTTTGAAGTATTTTTATTAACATTTATACCCAGCATATATTTTGGAATTATGTATAAAATTATTTTGAAAAATGTCATTTTAAGGAAACATAATTATTAAAAATAATAAATATTTTGTCTTGTTTGATTTAAATGATTGTTTTTATATTACTAGCTTTTGGCCTGATAAGCCTCATACTATCATTTCATTTCTATAAATTGCAGCAACATAAAAGCAATGGTGGAAAAGGAATAAATCCGAGTACTTTATTTATGAAATTTCAAATAAATAACTGTTTGTGAACAGGAACAGCATTTTAATGGGAACCCAATAATTCTTGGAATTTTGTGATAATGTTACTGAAAGTTTCAAATATTATATATGATTTAAATGATTAATACATGATTTAAATGATTTTTTTCTTTTCAATATTACGTTTCTGTATGACAAACTTCCCAAAATCAAACCATTTCTTTAAATCCTAGGAGCATAATAACACTTATTATTAATTAATTGGAACTGTGTTTTTATTTTTTACTACATAATAATGTATGTATGTGTTCAGTATCTTCTGGGAACACATGAATTTTGCGCATTGATGTATTCTATATCTTATTATCTTGACAGTTCTTCGAAGTAATGTGTAATTTTCTTGTCAATAATTATTTAAGATGTTCTAGTATAATTGACACATTTAATATAGAGACTGTTATTCTGTGTAATTATATGAATGTTGAATGATTGCAATTATAAAAAATATTCTACATACTATCATTATTGACGCCTGCTACGAGTACAAACATATCGAAGCTACATATAAACTTTTTTCACTTGCCTTGGACTGTGTTAAAAATGTAAAAATTGCTCTAATTTGGTCATCTTATCAAGATATTTGAGCATTCTTTTAATGACAAATTGGGAAGCCATTTTTGCGAATAATTACATTAAACATTAATATCTAAAAGTCATACTTTTGGAATTTTGTTATTTTATTAATAAGTATAGGATATATTGTGATTATGAACCTCTTCTCTTTACCGTTATTTGGCATCTACACATTTTATAAATCTTCAGATTGATGGAATATGACATGCATATTTTTTTCGGACTCTCGGAAAATTCGTTCTGATGAAAGGCTTATAAAATATTTCGTTTTTTTTTTTTTACAGCTCATATTCAAAATATTAGAATAAATACCTTTTTTTTAGAAATTGAAAATAGCGTTTGGTAATTTAATGTCTTTTAATGAAAATATGCAAACGATATTTTTATTAAGAACTTATTGTTGATTAAACTTACTTGTTATCTTAAATTTAATATCATTTTTGAAAAGATTAATTGCAAAAAAAATTATTTTGAAAAGTCAAAATATTAGAATATTTATTCAAGTGGTTCAAAATATTAGAATATTTCACATTAATTCTCCTTTAATTATTACCAATTCTTAACTGGTGGCATCATTGATTAAATTCAGACTATTTTATTTAAAATCAGTATTCTTTTTTGCAGTTTGTTTCTTTTTCGTCTTAAAATGGGCCGTGTGAGTGATATTCCTGAATCTACTAAACTTCGTATGGTTGATTTGTATCGGCATGGTAAAAATCAATGTTTTATAGCGAATTATTTACATTGTTCGCAATCGAGCGTTAGTAAAATACTAACACAATATTCAAAAATTGGAAAATTTCAAAATAATCGCCGAAATGGTGGCCGAAAACCAAAAACATCTGCTAGAGATGACAGGAAACTGAAGCGTATAGTTAAGAAAAACCGTTTTAAAAGTGTGCGATTCTTGCACCGAAAATGGAAAGAAGAAGGAGTTGAAGTTTCTACATCGACAACATTAAGACGTCTCCATAAATTTAAATTTGAATCTCGTGTACCGTAAACAAAACCTGTCATGACTGCAAGACAAAAGCGTATAAGATTGAATTGATGTAAATCAAGACGTTTATGGAGCAATGAAGATTGGAAAAATATATTATTTAGTGATGAAAGTATGTTTTGTGTTTCATATGGTAATCAAGGTATTCGAGTTTGGAGAATGAAGCAAGAAGCATTTGATAAAGAATGCCTTAAACGTTCCGTAAAATTTGCTGCTAGTGTCATGGTTTGGGGTTGTATGAGTGCAGAAGGACCTGGAAAGTTATGCATCGTCTACGAAAAGGTTAACTCTCTGATATATCAAGAAATTTTAGAATATTACGTGATTCCATCATCAGAAGATTTATTTGAAGATGATTTCATCTTTCAACAAGATTTAGCATCCCCGCATACCTCGGTGTCAATTAAGAATTGGTTCCGCCAACGCAACATTAAGGTACTTCCTTGGCCACCAAATTCACCAGATCTTAATCCCATCGAACACTTATGGTGTATAATGAAGAAAAAACTTCCAGAAAATCCTCCTTCAAGTAAAACTGAGTTAGTGGCACGTATAAAGTCTATTTGGGCTAATATTGATAGAAATGTTTGTAAACACCTTGTATATAGTATGCAAGATCGATTGTACGTTGTTATGAAAGCTAAAGGGGATGCTACAAAATATTAACTACCATTTACTACATATTCATAAGGTAATATTGTTGCGTAAAATAAAATATTCTAATATTTTGAACCAATCTAAATTTTATTCTAATATTCTGGTGTGTTTAAGGAAGCTGTATACCTAATTTATTGTGCTGTATTTTATATTTTATAAATGTTAAAATCTTATCTAAACATTCCAGATTTAATTTATAAGAAATTTAATTGCATTTACTTAGTATAAAAAATAAATAAATGACAAATAATTTTTCTTATTACTTTTTCTCAATTATTCTAATATTTTGAATATGAGCTGTATTTTAAGGAGTGGAAGTAAAAGGCAATAAAATAACACATATTTTGCATAAAGAACGAAGACGATCGCATTATTAGTTGCCGAGATATTTGTAATCCTGTTTTCCACATTCTTCGATTTTTCATGATTGTATTTCATTCAAATTTCAATTCAAAGATATATATTAATTGAACGCTTAATCCGACGCAGTAAACTGTTAGTTGATATGATTATTGTTTTTCGAGTTATAAGAATGTTTCTTTTACGGAATTCGGTACTACTTGAGTAGTTTTGAGTTTTATATAATTTGTC
Organism: Maratus speculifer; assembly: GCA_964019185.1. Taxonomy (NCBI): domain Eukaryota; kingdom Metazoa; phylum Arthropoda; class Arachnida; order Araneae; family Salticidae; genus Maratus; species Maratus speculifer. The sequence continues at coordinate 116,875,046 of OZ025292.1, forward strand.
ACAATTGATTCATCAACAATTCATTAATAGAGCATTACTATGTATATTAAAAATATGTAGATATACGTTTAAATTTTGTTTTGGAATTGCAATGCATTTTATAAATAATTTACACGTTTTATTTTCATATATTATATTATGCATATCCATGATAAGTAAATATTACGGTGGCCCCCAACGACATATTTATATATACTCAGCGTCAAATGTAAGATCTTTAATTTTTTTCTTAATATTTATTCATTTTAACTTCATTTAAAAATTCGTATGTCTTTCGAAAGATCGCTTGAATTTCAGGGCGGGATGGCGGGATTCGCGCCCAAAACTATGAATTTCCGCCCAAAAGAATAATGCGGGCGGGAGACTCCCGTCCAAAAAATTTCACCATTTTCCAAGAAATTTCGCATTTTGAAGATAGGATCAACTCCTACGACCATTTTGCGAACTTAGTGATATTTTCGCGCGACTAACTGACACATTTTGCAAGTTTTTTTACCGCGAAAGAGCGTTGAAAGTCACGATTTTTTTCGCGACCGATCGACAACTTTCCCAATTTTTTACCTGCGATCGATTGACAAGCTTCGTACTATTTTCCGCGGCGAAAAAGAAGTGAATCTGTTTCCAAATTTAAAAAGAAAAAATAAAATTAACGCATTGGATTCCAAAAAATATGAACAATTAGTTACCAGGCCGGAAATTCGAATATACATATTTCGCGAATTTCGACAACTGGTTCCCAAATAAATCAATTTCGTCAATCGTTCGTAGAAAATGGTCAATTTCGTCAAAAGATCGCGGGAAAAATGCCAAACTTGTCAAACGGTCGCTTCAGAGATGCTTCTGAGTGAAAAAAAAAAAAAAAATCTGAAAAATCAAAGCAAATTTTCTGAAAAGTGCAGAGGGTGCCTGTATGGAGGGGCGGGGAATTCAGTTTAGACACTGTGTTTTTTCCGTGGCAATTTGACGAAATTTGCGGATTTTTCACGATCTTTTATGGAAATTTACAGATTTTTCAACGAAATTTCCAAATTTTTAGCGATTTTTCGATGAAATTTGCAGTGTTTTCGCGATCTTTTGAAGAAATTAGCGTTTATTTCAGGACTGTTAACATTTTTTCACGATTCTTTAAAAATTTGTGCGTTTTTTCTGTGTTTCCTGAATGAAATTCACGTTTTTTTTTCTTGATCCTTTGATAAAATTTGCGGTTTTTCGCTATTCTTTGACGAAATTGGTATTTTTTTTCAGGGTCTTCTGACGAAATTTGAGTTTTATTCTGCCTTCTGATAAAGTTTGCCTTTTTCCAGTCTCCTTTGATAAAATTTGCGTTTTCCCCGTGGTCTTCTGGCGAAATTCACAATTTTTCTGCGAGCTATTTTTTTCGGCAACCATTTTCGGAAATTCGCTTTTTTTTTGTCCGAATTTTTGGATTGAAGACAGACTTTTCTAAAAAATGTGATTTCATCAAAGACTTTCGATTTACACTTGCTTTATTTTCAGGTACCAAGAAAATTTTTTGTTAAAAAAAAAAAAAAAAAAAAAAAAAAAAAATTAAATATAAAATAATTTATTTTTATTAAAAAAAAAATTGAGCATAAATGGCTTGTCTGTTTTTACATTACCTAAATTCTTGGGCATTTTAAATTTTACGAACCCAGAACCAAAAAAGGTTATTTCTAAGAAGCGGTAAATAACTTCGTATCTACATTAGACAGTTAAACTTCTAAATAAATATTGCCCCACATAAGTATGTCTTCTATGTTTGAAAGTTCGGAAAATTTTTATTTCTGTTTCTTTTCTTTTCTTTTTTCTTTTTTTTTTTTTTTTTCCCTCCTTCCTTATTTTTCTTTGTGGAGATGTAGAGGATGTCTAAAAAAGTCACGGCCAGAGCAAAAGTTCTTTATATTGAACGACACATTGAATAACAGTTAAAAAAAAATAATTTACACTTGTTTTAATTGAAAATATTTAAAAGAAATCGCACACAAAAGTTTAAAAATAAGTATCAAATACACGAAAATATCAAACTTCGTGATATTTTGAAAATAAATATCGGATATATACCATATCCATTGATATTTATCTCCAAATCCTGCGAAAGATATTGCATATATTTTGTACACTGGTGTCCAAAATTTAAGCATAATTGGTAATTAAGTAATTATTTTTAAGTAATGAAAGAAATATGAATCGGAATGTGCTGAAACTCCAGGTGTGTAAACAAAATAGTACGCGTCACATATTTTCGCGAAGAGTTTTCCCGAAATCGAACAGGGGACCGTCAACAAATTGAAAAAGAACGAAGATCTTTTGGATAACCCTGTCAAAACTAATGTAGCAAAAGCGTTCAAACTGCACATTATGATTAATTGGCTTATTGTAATGTACTATGTTAATTTTTACAAGGATAGCATGTACACTCGTCGAGAAATTAAGGTTTTTATAAAAACAGTCCTAAATTTTTCCAAGTTTTTTGCTTATAATTTGCAGAGTTCTTATTATAAAATAATGTTCTTTTCTGAAAATATGACAAACATCATTGTACACAATACCCTGTCATCAGAATTTAAAAGTAATAAAAATTGTATGAAAAATGAGTATGTTTAGAAAATAATTTTTCATTGCGCATGCGTCGACGATATCAAAATGTCATTTGCATATTGTGTTAGCTAAATGTATAGAGCAACTTCTGTAAAAGTTTCAAAAACATAGCTTGAAAATTCTGAAAATGGTCGCCTATAGAATCAACTCAAAATCCGTTATTCCTAAAGGAAGCAAAAAAATCAGGGGTTTTACCTAAATATAGTTGTACGTGCAATATTGTGTAGGCACTAAACAATGGAATATGGATACAGCCCCTCATCTTTTTGCTTCATTTAGGGAATAAAGGATTTTGATCTCATTCTATCAACGATAATTTTCAGAATTTTTAAGCTATGTTTTTGAGACTTTCACAAAAGTTGCTCTATACATGTAACTAACATAATATGCAAATGAAATTTTAATAGCGTTCACACATGCGCAGTAAAAAATTATTTAGTAAACCTGCTCATTTATCATATAATTTTTATTATTTTTTAATTCTGATGACAGGGTATTGTGTACAATGATGTTTGTCATTTTTTCAAAAAAGAACACTATTTTATATTAAGAACTCTGCAAATTATAAGCAAAAAACTTAGGACTGTTTTTATAAAAACCTTAATTTCTCTACGAGTATACATGCTATCCTTGTAAAAATTAACACAGTACATTACAATAAGCCAATTAATCACAATGTGCAGTTTGAATGCTTTTGCTACATTAGTTTTGACAGGGTTATCCAAAAGATCTTCGTTTTTTTTTCAATTTGTTGACGGCCCCCTGTTCGATTTCGGGGAAAACTCTTCGCGAAAATATGTGACGCGTACTATTTTGTTTACACACCTGGAGTTTCAGCACATTCCGATTCATATTTCTTTCATTACTTAAGAATAATTACTTAATTACCAATTATGCTTAAATTTTGGACACCAGTGTATATTAGAATGCAAATAAGTAATTATTAATTGGTCTCTAGGATTTACAAAAAATATTTATTTTAAAAATTGTAATATTTTTAAAGGAAAAAAGTAATTTTTAATGAGTGTATTTTACTATACGAATCATATATATTTTTGTAAAAAAATATCTCAGAACTTCTAACGATAATTTAATTGATCTGCATATAACAGCAAGAAGTCTCGTTTTACTTTTTCTGGAAATTTAGATATATCGCTTTAAATGTAACGAATCGTGAAAAGATACTTTCGGAAATAAGTGGATTTAAAGTTTTAAGTACTCCTTAGAGAATGCAAACATTAAAATATGAAAAGGGTTATAACTTTGGATCTAATTATCGTATTTACACTGAAAAGGTTTTCGTCGTCATTTTATGCCTAAAACTATTTTTTTTAAAGGATCAAAGCGGTTATATCAGGTCTAATTTAAATTAAAATGTGTTTTTTTTCTTTTTCTATATTTATGTTTGCTGGACCTCCTTAAATGTAAGTAAAAAACAGTCTAAATAAATAAACAGTAAATATTAAAAAGTACTTTTGTAAGTTATTAATTAAAAAGATAACAAAAATAGGATTAGATAGATTTGACAATTCTTTTATATTTGTTTCTCTTTCTCCATATCTGTCGTCTCGTCCTATACGCACATTCAAGAAAAATTCATGCACTTTCCATTGTTTAACGCATTTGGTTTTATTGTAAAATGCTGGTGATGCTGATCAACTGCAAATTCAGTGAACAGTTTTCATTAGAGATAATCGAATTCATCAATGACTACTGTTGCAAATTTTATACCATGATTAGTCATACATTCAAGGGCGGCGCCAGAATTTGCCCGACGAGGGGGCACAGTATCCCCGACAGGGAGGCCAAGTTCATAATATATATTAGAGGTCCCCGCGTGCTGGGCCGGGTCCTAAAAAACTGCGTGGGTAAAAATTTCAAGGACCCAGTTCGTATAAAATAAATTAATGGTCCAGTAGGCGTAAATTTTAAAAAGTTGTGGCCTTATTATATAGTCTAGCAAGTACTATATATATATATTACCCCCCCCCCCAAAAAAAAAAAAAAAAGTTAAAATCTCGACCCGACTTGACTCTATTTCTACAAAACATTAATTTTTACTTCGATATGGTTATAAACTGTTTTACACGAAGAGTTCTGATCGAAAATAAATAATCTTTTTTTTTTTTTTTTTCTTTTTCTCTCTCTCTTTTTTAACTATTTAGAAAATAGTTGTTGGTCTCGGTGGAGAACTGGGAAATCTGAAGCATATCTGAATCTTTTATTGGTTGAATTCTGCAACTTATTTTATTCGTTTTGTGATTGGTCCATTATCCAAAAATGGAATACTTCTGTTGCCACAATGACCAAAAAAGTAATAAAAACTTTAAAAATATAAATAATTTCAAAGCAAATTGTGATAAAGTTTTCAAACAAATTTTATTTAAAAGTGCATTTTTTTTTTCTATACGCCAAAGTGTAAAAATTTAAAATGTGCGATGGTTAGAAGTTTAAAAATTTGCAGTTCCGAAAATTGTAAAACTGAAATTTCATTTAAACCTTGTTTATGTTGGGTCCAAGAATATTAATGTTTAATTCATGTCATATGTAATATGAGGCGATCAGAAATCAGTCTTATTAACTCCATCAAATAAAAATGCACATTTTAAACTGTTAAAGCTGTATATCTATAAACTATTGTTTTTTTATCAATGGTCTAGGAATATTAATCTTTAATGCATAGCATACGTAATAAAGGACTCACTATGATCATCATAAAAATGATGTTTATTATTATTATTAATTTAAATATACAATTTATTCTTTAAAATTTTAATCTTAGAAAATATCATTTTCCAAATAGTCATTATAATTTGTTTAATTATAATTTTGTTATTATTATATTTTAAGTGCTCTAGGCTGTAATGTATGTGATGCAGCAGATATTGTATTTGTATTAAATTCATCTCTCATTTATTATTATAATCATTTTGAATCAACATATTCTGCGTTTAAGGAGACTCTTCATTCACTTGAAAACACACGCTCCATAATATTAAACAAATGGGCAGGTTATTTTCAAATTTCTCGTTTAAATTTAAAAAAAAAAAAAAAAAAATTTTTTTTTTTTTTTTTTTTTTTTTTTTTTTTTTTTTTGTGTAGGACAGCTGAACTTGTTCTTTAATATGACTATTTTTCACTTTTTCGATTTCGGTTGTATTTTTTAAGGTACTTTTAATTTCGGAATCGGTTTTGAAACTGAAAATAGTTTATTATTGTTTTATTTTTATTATTAGTATTTTAAATATCTGCAACAAAAATCGAAAAAGTAAATAATAGTCATATTGAAGATTAAACTCAGCTATCCTATGCTCAAAATCGCTTAAAAATATTAAAATTAAACGAGAAATTCGAAAACAATCTGCTCATTCGTTTAACATTACGGAGCGTGCGTTTTCAAGTGATAGAAGAGATTAAATAAAAAAATATATATATAAATAAAAAAAGTAGCAAAGTCCATTAAAACTATAATGAAAGATAATCGAAACAAAATTGAAAAATTGCAGCAATATTGTTTTTAAAAGTGTATGAAAGTTACAAGAGTAACTAGTAATGAATAAAGCAAACAAACTTCATCTTAACAAATTTTATCAGTATTATTTTTTTTGAAAGTCTAGAAAATTTATGAAATTAGAAAAAAAAAATTCGTTAAATTTTTAGATATAGTTATACAGGAAATCATGAAGAATAACAGACCACCTGTCGAGCGATATACATTAAAAGCTAATCGGCAAATATTTTTGTTCATAGAAGTTTCCCTTCTAACGCGCGAATCCTACGCAGACAAAAGAATGGCTTCTGTAAAGCAGAACACTATCAAAAATTTCTTTTTTCTATCACAATGATTTTTTTTATGTATATACTGTACAGTGTCTATAAATATGTACACATAAAAAATTTTATGTGTACTTCCATGCATTTTGTGCATCCATGTATCCATTAACTTTGTACCAATTTTGCAGAAAATAAAATTTATTTATTTTTTATTTTTTTAACTGCTAAACACGCCATTTTCAATATACTGAAATGTGCATTAGAACAATTGCGTGACCTAAAATTATAAAAAATGTGAATAAAGTTACCTAAAAACATTGCATATGCGTTTTTTAAAGTTGTCCAATTATCCGGATTTTTCATTAACCTTCCTACCCTGTTGAAATTTTACTCAAACTTGATTAAATTATTTTACACCAGAATTTTTATTTAAATCCATTTAACATACTTTTTTAACTTAAATCTTTGTGTTATTTATTTAATTTACTTTATGAAACATTTTCTGGTTTGAATCGAATGAAAAGCATTATAGGACTGGGTCGATTAGATCCATTCAGGGTAGGAAGGTTAACCGGATCGGCCTCGGACCCGTCGGTCCGGATAATCGGCGCTCTACTGTATGTATTACTGAATGCAAAAATACAAATGAAAAATTTAAATAATTGTTAACACAAATTAAATTATTATTATCAACAAAAGTTCGAATTCTACGTATAAAGCAGTTTTAAAATTAAATAACTCGGGTAAAAATATCAAATTACATACAAATGCAAAGAAATAAGAAATCATTTGGACTTACTCTTATGAAAGACTTGAAACTTTTTATATACTGCAGAAAAATATTAAAATTCGCACATTCTTAAAAAGATTGACCTCATAAAATATTTATAATTAGTAGAAATAGTAATTCTAATGTAAAATTTGCAAAGTCATAAATTTCATTTTTTTTATACTCTAATTCTTTCTTTAAAAGGTCATTGTAGCATTGTTCTGACGGTTACTGTCTGATTAATTATATAATTTATGTTTAAAAGAAAGGCATTAAACAGGCGATTTCGATATTATTAAATAAAAATACTAGATCAAGAAAAAAAATTAACTCCTTATATCTGTGGTCAATGGACAATTGTCGATAATAGAGTACTACCTATGTAACTCTGAAATATCCTTCCAGCTTATCACAACAGGTGTTTTTCTTGTAATTCCCACAACAACATTGAGATACATAAAGATTCTTTTACAACCAATCAGCATGAATACGCTTGCTGAAACTAAACAACAAATTCATCAATCTCTTTATCATTCCCTGTTTGTTTTATATTAACTTGCAGAACAGAATTTTAAAGTACTCAAAACAGACAGGAGCATGCATTTCCTTTTGGTGAATCGCAGCTGTTCCTTGTGGTTTAAGCATCGTTAAATTGAAATCTAAATAAGAATACAAGTAAGTATAAAGAAACAACATACTTGGCTAGAACAAAACCTGTAAAAAATTGAAATTTCTTCATATCCTTTTTCGTTAAATCTGAACACGTTGCTGTACTAAATATTAATTTCCTTTATTTGAAATGAATGTGAAAGTAATTAGTCGAACTACAGTTTTGAAATACGTCAATTTTAAGAGTTTATAAATACCGCGTTTTACTTTTTTTCATCATTTTCTAGTTTAGTCATTTTTGAGAAAATGTAATTATTATTTCATAAACTCTCAAAAAACATTTCGTTAAAAATAAAATACACAGGTAGTAAGTTGCCAAAACGCACGTGTGATTGGAACAGATTTTTCTGTTACTTGAAGAAATTTCTGTCTTTCGATTGCAGAATTTTTTTAAAAATTGAGATTCTGTTCACGAACTTCTCATATCTTGAGAGAAAATAGAGATACATAAAAAATCAGTATCTAATAGAAAAACCTAGTACACAGCGTTGCTGTTCAGTTAATTGAACAGTCGTTTGATTTTAAAAAATGTATTTGTAGATATTGGAGGATTTCAGGTAGTTTTAGCATTAGATTGATTAATTTTCTGTATTTTCGAGAAAATGTTCAAATTAAAGTAGATTTTTTTAGCTATAGAAATAATAATAAAAACAATGAGGAAAATATCTTCAATTTCCATTTTGTTTTAGAGTGTATATTGATCGAATGCACAAAACGTAGTGTTCCAAATTTTGATAAGATATAAAATTTAAATCTGAAACAAAAACTTTAATACAAAATTTCCAAGAGAAATGTAAATGAAGTGAAAAATTGTAAAATAGTTTGGAATCTAAAAATGAATTATTTTAATACCAACGAAAAGCGATCCGCAATTATAAATATGCAGGTTATGCAGGAATTGCATTTGAAAATATCTGGAACTGAATTTGAAGCTGCATTTTTCCGAACTGTAGGTTATGCAGGAGATCTAGCTGCCGGTTAGAGATCTGCATGGACCAAAATTTCCGTCTCAAAAATGCCGAAACATCCCTTTGATTTAAAATATTTTCTAATATTTTAAGCAATTTCTTCCTTCTGACAGGAGATTTTTTGAAATTTTTGATCTTAGATTTCTTGTTTTTTACATATTTTTATATAAAAGGGGTTTAGATTCCGTTTCTAATCCGAAAAAGTACTAAGCAACACAACTACCAGAACACCCATGTAATTTGACGAACATGCTGCTTTAAGTGTGAGTATTTCAGCTAATCGGTGTTTTTTCTGTATTTTTTTGTGGGATGTAGGGTAGAATTGGCAAAATTAAAGTGCGATTTTTCTACTTTTACGGATTTTAATCAAGGTGGGGGGGGGGGGGGGATAGTTCAATTCACGGATTATTTACCGAGCACGGAATCCTCCCCGAATTGGGTTATACCCGGCCTGAGCTAATTATTTTTATATCCATTCAACCTGATCCAGTTTAAAAAAAATAGATAACCGGAACTCAACAAACTTTGACCTAAAACAAACAGTATTCAATCCGAACCCAATCCAAACTCGATATGAAAACACAAAATTCCATCTAATATTTAAAATTATTAAGTAATTTAAATAGCAAGCAATAATGGAAAAGTAGTCTACAATAATACCTCTAGTATCAATTGTATTTTTTATGTAGAAAAATCGATACATCTGTATATTGACTCATTGACACCCAAATAATGTAATTTTTCATTTTAAATATATTTTGGGGATAATTTTGAGAAATTAGGTAAAATCGAGCCCATATGCTAAAACAATTAAAATTAACCCGACTCGAAAAATAGAAGTCAATCCGAAACTCTCCGAAAAAATATTAACTTTAGTCAGGTCCGAGTAAAATCGCCAGTCGCGCTGGGTTTAATTTTGGAGGTAACACAGGATTCTACCCGAAATCCGATTTAAGTCCGACATCTCTACATTTCAACCTGAACCCGAAATATTTCAACCTCAACCAGACCCTAACCGTAACCGATGAAAAAGTACATGCACACTGTAATGCAGTTATGTAAGAATATGTCTACAATTATATCTTCAGTAAAAAATTTAAATTTTAAGTAAAAAAGTCAGTATACATAAATTCATTAAGATTCAAATACACAGTTTTCCAGCTTAAAATAAATTTAGTAAATTCTTTTGAGAAATCGATTCATCAAGAACCATAAGTATCAATCAAGAACCATAAGTATCAACATCCAACCCGAATCTGAAACAATTAAAGTTAACCCAAATGGAATCCGATACACAACGACAAATGTTTAGGCTCAACTCGATTCGGTCCAAACTTCGAGTCGGGTTAGGCTCAGTTTGCCCGACACGATGAAGCATTCTACTTGTCATCCAAGGCAACCCCGACAAAATAATTTTCGTTTGCGTATTCTAACTGAACCAAAAATTCATCATATAAAGCCGACCGTAAATCCAAAATCAGCGAAAACTGATCCACAAATTTAATGTAGTTTTAAAAAAATAGTATAAGATTAATTTTCAGTATAAATTTTATCTTTTTTTTTTTTTGAAAAATAAACATGTATAGAGTCATTCATGCATCATACTGTGTTGTCATCCATGTAGGTTTTTATTTTAAAAATTCGGATTTTTTTTTACGAAAATTCGGATTTATCTAAACTCAAATTGCAAGAATCAAACTTCAGTCAGAAACCGACGTACAAAAAAAAAAAAAAAAAAAAAAAAAAAAAAAAAAAAAAAAAAGTTTAGCCAATCCGACTTTCAGAAAAAAAGGGGCTCCATATTTCGACCCAACTTGAATGGGCTGAAATTTCAAAGTCAAAATATTTTCCCCGACGAAATTGAATTTTGACCCCGATGGGGGGGCCAGGTATGCCCGACGGGGGGGCATATGCCCCCCCGGCCCCCCCTCTGGCGCCGCCCTTGCATACATTAGAGTTTTTAAACAATTGTAACTGTCAGATTTACTTTTACTCAGGGCCCGATTAATCTGTGAACCTAGAAGTGCTGTATCATTTTCTAATCTCTATTATTCAGTATGCGTTTTCTTGATTCTTCGTACATGTGGGGAAATATATACGTTGGCACCACCAGTCGCCGAGAGGTTCTGCTCTCGAACCTGGTAGACGGGGGGTAGTGTTGTGTTTAAACCCAATCACACCCTTTGGTCTAATCGTTAGGAGTTTTCCGTGATTTTCTTCGAACTTTGGACATCCTTACGTAAATAACGGTTAAGTATTCTTAGAAAAACTCCCACGGAGGGCACTTCCCCTTTCGGGCCTATATTCTTAGTGGGCAGTGTTGAATTACACTTTGGAGTGGGGATTACACTTTTTGACCACTGAAAACTCAAAATCTCAAATTTTTCGGGGGGGGGAGGGGGGCTCCAGGGGGAATATCCTCCCCGCGCCACCCCCTGAATTCAACATTGCTCGTGCAGATAATCAACCGTCATAAAAACAACAAAACTTTTTTCTCACATTATTGAAAAGAAGTGCAGTTTCAAAATGTAAATTTATTTTCTATGCTTATGAATTAGCTCACAACTTTCAAAAAACATTTCTATAATATACTGCAAGTTCATGATCACAAATTTTGCGCTGTTGGCTTTAGCGTGCTTTACATGTCTTTTTTTTTCTTTCTTTCTTTTTAAGAAGAAAAAATGTGTATAACAGGCGTAGAAACGTCTGGTTACTGACCTTAAATGTATCCTTTTGTTTATGCGTTGGATGAACATGACGGCCATGTGCTCTTCAAATTTTTTCCTGAAACTAAACATTGACTCATTCTTCTTTTCCTTTCGTCTTCGCCACTTTGTTCCGTTGCTAAACCAATCACTGCTTCTCAAAACTTTATTCTCCCAATGACTAAAGTCATTCATTTGTCTGAAACAATTAGGGCTTGAATGTCGGTATTAACCTTAACACTAGTTTAATTGAAACAAATTTATTTGTTTCATTATTGCTTTTTCTTCTTCTTCTTCTTCTTTTTAGTGTATGACTAAGTTAGTGGAGTGCTATTAAATTTCCTTGAGAGCGCTTTCAAAACTGAATTGAACAATACAGAACTCTTATTGAGGTAATATTTTGATGGTTGTATAATTTTTATTAATGCATTGAAATTTTTTTGAAACGGATGTTTATGGTTTTTGAGACAATTAAGCAGACAAAAATGCGCGGAAATCTGCTTGTTTTTTTCGAGCAATGGGATTAGATTTCTTGTACATTCGATATTTCGTGAAGGAGGATTAAAAGAGCGTTGCGTAATAGGGTCATTATGACATAGTTTGCGTAAACCACATCACGTTAAAATTCATTTATTCTTTATGGTATACTTCAATAACATTTAAATGTCACTGACATGAGCGCATACAGGCTCAATAAGACTAAACGTAATTGGGTTTTATTCTCTGAGGCTGCGTTTTGTGAAGTGACACTTGTCCAAAAAAAAATATATGATTTTAATTACATGATTATATGAAAAGAAATGATTTCAATAGAAATAGAAATATTTTGGGGCAGTGTTATTCCCCAATGGATAAATATCGACTTATCAGTGAAAAGTACATTTGGTCTCCTGCAGTCACTCGGCAGCTAAAGTATTCTTGTCTGGATTCGAGATTTTTTTTTTTCAATCGCTTATAATCGATAAAAAATAACATAACGTAATCTATAGTGCTTTTTCTATATAGACTGATATTAATATATTGCTGCTGTCTTGTAATTCATCCCCAGTCATCGAAGTCTAAAATTTCTCCCTAATTGCCTATAATTGACTAAAAGAAGAAGAAAAAAGGAAAAGCAAGAAAGAAAAACCTACTCACAATTGGTAATGCCCCTCAAATAGTCTCTGTAATTCTAAATTAAGTCCTGCAACTCAATACATAAAGCTGAAAATTCCTTTGTTTGCCTAAGAGGGGCCGCTCAGACAAGTAAAACAAGTCTGTAGAGCATAATGCCTCCACCCAGTCGAAAGTTAAATCCAGTTATAGACAATGTCTAGAACCATATCTGTAATATAAGTTTAATTTGTATGAGGTAAATTAAACATATCAAAATCATAAAGAATTCGATTGCTGTTTAGACTATAGAGGTAATTGCTAAAAAGAATTTTCAAATGTATTATACGTTTTCTAAACTCTTTATTTAGTAGATGTCGTTAACCTTGTTAAACAGTGAAATTTTTTTTGCAATATTCTGGGAGTACTAGAAAGTGTCTCATAATCTATGCCTGACGCACGATTTTCTTTTTTGTTTAATACTGTTATGCATTTTCCAGATTAACAGAACAGATTAGTTATTCTGTTTAACTATTCTTTTGCAGTTTAACTATATTTAGAATAAGTAAGATAATGTTGTGAACTGCTAATAAATTCATATATAGCCCCCCCCCCCCCTATACAAAAAAAAAACTGAGTATATTGCCATCTATGGGATGTAATTGCTGGAAGCGTATTTTTAATTGTGTAAACTCGTCCTTCTGGCTAAATTAAATTTTACTTTAATATAGGGTGTATATAAAAGTGTGTAAATCATATATGCCGCTAACTCTCCCCCTCCCCTAGTATTAAATACCAATATTAGAGTACTGGGTTATGCTTCAAGGATTTAATTATTTATTTTTTTTCTGTTTTTCAGTTAAAAAATTAATCTCGTCAGAAAATTATTTTTGTTGTTTCATTTTTAATTGCAGCGTATTAATCGATGACAAGGCCATGTTTATTTCCAGACTTTGTCGTTCCATGTTTATATCTATATTTATTTCCAGTTATTATTCCAGTCAGTCTTATAAAAAAGTAACGGTGAATTAAAGTGGAGTACGATTAAATTTTAATCTTAGTAAGAGAGAGCGGGGAGGAATGGTACACTTTTTACAAAAATAAGAAAATCAATTTTGTTTGATTTAAAAAAAAATAATAATAATTTATAGAATACAAAATGAAACACTCTCTAATGTTCTTAAATAAGGGTCATTTCTTATTACATGTGTGGTAGCTTTTCTGCAGATTACTATTATTTTAACAATGTATCATGCCCCAAAATTAAAACAACTATGCTAATATGAAAATTTAGTGTTTTTAGTTATATTTTCATATAGTATAATTTCAATTTATAAGTTAATAGATATGGAAATTTATGCAAGTGTCATGCGTAGGACGTTTACCCCCCCCCCCTTTTTTTTTTTTTTTTTTTCATGGAATGACATCGAAATGGTCATTTTATTTAGGTCTAGGATTTAAAATGCGAGGATTTTAAATTCTATTAAAAATTGGAAGCTTACTTTGGTCCAAGTTTTAAAAGTGGGGATTTTTAAACCTATTAAAGAGTCATTCTGTATTACGTGTGAGACAACTTTTTTATATATTATTGCTGTTTTAACAATGAGGTTGTATCCATAAATTAAAGCAAATATACTAATATGAAAATCTATATTTGTTGTTATTTTCAATGTACAGTTTATATTTTAATAATTTATAAGTTAATAGATATAGGTATTTATGTAATTATCGCATGCAAGACATTTTGTCCGATTTTCATGGAATGGCCCATAAATACTTATATTAATGTCATTTTTTATATATTTATAATTCTGCATTTCTTTTTGAGACACGCTGATGTTTGTAGTTGAAAAAGAGATACCCATTTTACATATTTTTGTTTAAATAAATTAATTTTATTTATAGAACTATTAAAAAAGATATATTCGATTTAAAAAAAAAAGTATTCCGTGCTTTTTTTTAAAGTTATTTAATTTTTATAAGTATATCTATGTATTTTGTCCGATTTTCATGGAATGGCCCATAAATACTTATATTAATGTCATTTTTTATATATTTATAATTCTGCATTTCTTTTTGAGACACGCTGATGTTTGTAGTTGAAAAAGAGATACCCATTTTACATATTTTTGTTTAAATAAATTAATTTTATTTATAGAACTATTAAAAAAGATATATTCGATTTAAAAAAAAAAGTATTCCGTGCTTTTTTTTAAAGTTATTTAATTTTTATAAGTATATCTATGTATATATGCACTTTATTATTATTATTATTATTATTTCTTTCAATGAAAACCTCTCTTAGTGTTCCCAAAATTTACTTTTTCCTGTAATCTATGATAAAATAATTTTATGTAGATTTTTTTCTTTTTTCTGTATTTATACTTTTCCAAAAGTTTAATTCTGATAAAAAAGATCTGAGCAATCTTTGAATATTTTCCTATGTTTCGCATAGTTCTTTTTGTCATCACAATAACTTTTTTTTTTCTTTTGTACTCAATGACATTAACTCAAAGACTTGCATCACTTATCGTCACATTGTCACTTTGGTATACGTATCAAAATTTACCGTGCTGCATTTTTGTCATCATCTATCAAAATTCGCTCGTTTGACTTAGAGTGGAGGGTGTGGAATGGTAGTTGCTGCTTTTGACTGAGCGAACATTATTATATGTTTTATCTCTTTTCATCCGCTTTTACTTTGATTTTCAAAAAAGTACCTGACCTCTGATTTCTTTCTTTCTTTTTCTTTTGCTTAATTCTCAGTCTCACTACGCATGTTTTCACGCATGCTTCAAACAAGCTCGTACATTTTAGCTTTAAAAGTATTAGCGGAACATCGTGGTTTATTCTTTTAGATATTTTCATTTCTTTATGCCCCATCAGTAATTGAGAGGTTCTGTTCTCAAAACAGGTAGACGGCAGGTGCCCGTCGGACTAATCGTTCGGAGTTTTCCGTGGTTTTTTTTTCCCAACCTTGGATTTCCTTGCGTAAATATGGGTTAGGTTCCTTTAGTAAGATCCCCACGAAAGGCACCTCTCTCCCGTAGGGCCTATATCCCTCGTTCTGAGAATTGGCCGTCACAGATACAACCAACCATTTTTTATATATATGCACAGATAATAAAGAAAGGGCTGCGGGGGTGGGTGGGGGACTTATATGTTAAGTGGCGATTATTTTTTATTGCACGTATCAAATATGTACAAATACAGTAAACTTTCGGTAACTCGGCAGCTCATAGGATGCATAGATATTAAATTATGTGCAAAACAGATAACTCTTATATCTATACTAATATTATAAAGAGGAAAGATTTGATTGTTTGTTTGTTTGAATTGAATAGGCTGCGAAACTACTTGACGGATTTGAAAAATTCTTTCACCATTGGAAAGCTACACTATCTCCGGTGAACATAGCTAATTTTTAATTGATTTATTCAAATGTTTTCCTTAATAATTCAATGTTTCATTATTTTTCATACAGAATGAATTAAAATTTTTCCGATAAAAAATAACCATTTTTCTTTCCCGTTGCCAAGAAAATCAAAATCTAGAATAATAATTTCTTCTTGGTAATTAATTTTCAGTTGAACAGCATCCACGTGAAAAATTAATTCAAAGGAAAATAAATATGACGTCATACTTTGAAAAAAAAAAGTATTTTATTATATAAGACTCACTAATATCAGTTATGTGAATAAGAGGTTCTCTTTGAAAAATGGCGACATATAGAAGTAAAGTGAACGAGAAAGAATTAAATTAATAAAATATTTGATTTGGGAAAATATGACGTCATAGTTTAAATAATATAGGAATTTTGAAGTATTTGTTAAAAGAACAAGAGGCATGGATATATGTAACTAATGAAAATTGGTAAATAATGCCACATCTATACCAATATTATAAAGAGGAAAGATTTGATTGTTTGTTTGTTTGAATTGAATAGGCTCAGAAAATACTTGACGGATTTGAAAAATTCTGTCACCGTTGGAACTAAATGATTAAAACCTAGGTGATTTTGGATTGCCGTCTTCAGTTCGTACAGAAAACAATGTGGCAAAAACAATGGCACAGCTCTATAACACAAATATTTTTACCGCTTTTGTTAACGAAAATCTGCCAAAATAAATCCCTTTTTTTTTTTTTTTTGATGCGCCAGGTAGCATTGAAAAGACTTTTATTGCAAATTTAATACTTGCTAAGATAAGAGAATCAGGAAAGATAGCGATAGCAGATGCTTCGTCAGGAATCGCTGCAACCCTTCAAAAGGATGGAAAAACTGCTCATTCAACTTTTAAACTTCCACTAACCGTAAAACTTGAGCAACAATCGATATGTTTTATTCACAAAAATGGGACTCTTGGTAAACTATTACAAGGAGCCTCATTGGTTATGTGGGATGAATGCATTATGAGCCATAGAGCAGATATAGAGGCCGTGGACAGAACCTTAAAAGATCTTAGAAACTCCTCTGCTCTCATGGGCGGGATTACTTTTGTATTTGCTGAAGATTTTCGACAGACTCTTTTTGTTATTAACAGAGAGGTACGCGAGCAGATATCATCCAAGTGTGCTTAAAATCGTCGCCCTTATGGACTTCGATTGAAAATATAAAATTACGGACAAATATGAGAGCTCATCTTCATGGAATCACAGATAGTGATTTTCCACAGCAACTGCTTAAACTTGGGAAGGAATTTTTCCCACTCCAAATTTAAGCAGAAATTATAACATCCTTCTGGATGAGCCTCTAGGCCAAATAGTCCATAGTTTAGAATTTTTAATAGATGCAGTATACCCTGACATCGAGAATTTACTCGAAAAAGACTTTCATTGGTTGTGTTCTAGGGCAATAGTGTCACCTAGGAATGATAGTGTCAACGAAATAAGCAATTTGATTATTCAAAAAGTTCCCGGCCAAGTAAAAAATTTCAAATCAATCGACACCGTGACTAATACCGAAGACGCAGTCCATTATCCACATGGATTTTTAAATTCAGTAAACCCTTCTGGACTGCCACCACATGAATTGACGTTAAAAATTGGAATTCCAATCATGCGTTTGAGAAATTTAAGCCCTCCGAACATGTGCAACGAGACGAGGCTACTTTTTCTTTCTTTCTAACCGATGGCCAGGCCCCTACCTGTCGAGTTATCTCAGCTTAACGGGTTAGATACCTGGTATCGGGGCGGTCGACCGCCTGATTGCCGCGTAGCGGCAATAAACCTGATTTCTTTGCTACGCATGCCATCATTTCTGCAGTACTTGCTTGTCGTTGAGCATACTTTGTTTCGCCTGTTTGTTGTTTGAACTGTAATTGGCTTCGCAAGATGGTCTCGTAATTTAGAGCCTTGATCAGATGACGAGACCTTCACCTGGCAAGGCACCTCCAGAGGTATAATTCACAGGTAACTTGGAGGACTTTGCACCCACGACGGATTTTACATGCACCAGGCGCCATTAGCGTACATGATGTAATTTTTGCCGGCAAAGTGGCGAACCACTAAGACAAGTACCCGGGTCGGCTGTTTAGGTTAAGTGCTTTGTTGGTAATCTTTGTGGTTTATTGCACATTGGGTTAACTTTGTGATTTGTTGCCGCACACCTTGTACTCATCTTACCAGACGAAATGGGACTGGATGTTTTTGAGCCTAAACAATGGTACTGAACTTAGCTGAGTGTTGGAAAAATTTTGAGGAAATAAAAAAAAAAAAAAAAAAAAAAAAAAAAAATGGCCGAAAAGCTAAGTCGTACCGCTGATGGAGGAAAATTTTTGCGCCAAATAGCAAGGCAAATGAGAGCGTTGCAGAGAGAGAGACAAAAACCCACCTTTCTAATTATCCAAAATGTTTATTTTAACTAAAGCAAAGGAAAATAATAAAGCTTTACATACACTGGTGTCCAAAAGTTAAGCATAATTGTTAATTAAGTAATTATTTTTAAGTAATGAAAGAAATATGAATCGGAATGTGCTAAAACTCCAGGTGTGTAAACAAAATAATACGCGTCACATATTTTCGCGAAGAGTTTTCCCCGAAATCGAACAGGGGACCGTCAACAAATTGAAAAAGAACGAAGATCTTTTGGATAACCCTGTCAAAACTAATGTAGCAAAAGCGTTCAAACTGCACATTATGATTAATTGGCGTATTGTAATGTACTGTGTTAATTTTTACAAGGATAGCATGTATACTCGTAGAGAAATTAAGGTTTTTATAAAAACAGTCCTAAATTTTTCCAAGTTTTTTGCTTATAATTTGCAGAGTTCTTATTATAAAATAATGTTCTTTTCTGAAAATATGACAAACATCATTGTACACAATACCCTGTCATCAGAATTTAAAAATAATAAAAATTGTATGAAAAATGAGTATGTTTAGTAAATAATTTTTCATTGCGCATGCGTCAACGATATCAAAATGTCATTTGCATATTGTGTTAGCTAAATGTATAGAGCAACTTCTGTAAAAGTTTCAAAAACATAGCTTGAAAATTCTGAAAATGGGAGCCTATAGAATCAACTCAAAATCCGTTATTCCTAAAGGAAGCAAAAAAATCAGGGGTTTTATCTAAATATAGTTGTACGTGCAATATTGTGTAGGCACTAAACAATGGAATATGGATACAGCCCCTCATCTTTTTGCTTCATTTAGGGAATGAAGGATTTTGAGTTGATTCTATATGCTCCCATTTTCAGAATTTTCAAGCTATGTTTTTGAAACTTTTACAGAAGTTGCTCTATACATTTAGCTTACACAATATGCAAATGACATTTTGATATCGTTGACGCATGCGCAATGAAAAATTATTTACTAAACATACTCATTTTTCATACAATTATTATTATTTTTAAATTCTGATGACAGGGTATTGTGTACAATGATGTTTGTCATATTTTCAGAAAAGAACATTATTTTATAATAAGAACTCTGCAAATTATAAGCAAAAAGCTTGGAAAAATTTAGGACTGTTTTTATAAAAACCTTAATTTCTCTACGAGTATACATGCTATCCTTGTAAAAATTAACACAGTACATTACAATAAGCCAATTAATCATAATGTGCAGTTTGAACGCTTTTGCTACATTAGTTTTGACAGGGTTATCCAAAAGATCTTCGTTCTTTTTCAATTTGTTCACGGTCCCCTGTTCGATTTCGGGGAAAACTCTTCGCGAAAATATGTGACGCGTACTATTTTGTTTACACACCTGGAGTTTCAGCACATTACGATTCATATTTCTTTCATTACTTAAAAATAATTACTTAATTACCAATTATGCTTAACTTTTGGACACCAGTGTATATCATATCTGTTTTTCAATTTTCACTCAGCATTATGGTCAATTAATAACTGAGTTGCTAAATGAATTTTTTAATTTAGATTTTGTTTGATTTTATGTGGTTTGGAATCTTTTATAGGTTACACTTTTGACAAACAGAACAGAGCAACTTTTCTAACGCATTAAATTATCGGAAATAATTGGTTTTGCTTTCTTCTTCTTCTTCTTCTTCTTCTTCTTCTTCTTCTTCTTCTTCTTTTTTTTTTTTTTTTCTTAATTTTGTAAAATTTGATGTGCATTCATTTTTAATTTGCTTGCGAGAATAATGCATGTAGGTGATTGTATCGTCAATATACTTCTGTGATTGTATATCAGTTAGTGGAATTATCGTCAATACCGTAATCCCTGGCATTTTAGCTAATTGAATTATGTTCAACTATGCATTGGAATTTTAAACCCATATGAAATATCTGAAAATGACATAGTCAGTAAATTTCTTCTATTACATGAGAAATGGTTTATTTAAAAAAGTCATGTCCTAATTTCTCTGAACTATGCACATCAACTATTTAAATGATTTCCTTGAAATTCATCAGTTTTTTTTAATCATTTGGAAAACGGTTGTTGTTATCGGTCGAGAATGGACCTTGTGGTGTCCACGTTTTATTTTGTTTATGATTCGTCCAGGGATATTAATGTTTAATCCATGACATACGTAACATATGACTCTTATTACATAAATCATGTTTTAATCATCATAAAAATGATGCTTTTAATGATTTTCAATAACTCAATGGAAAACATTTAAACATCTTGCTTTGGGCAATGGATGTCCATATTTTATTTATTTGTTTTACGGAAGTCTTTAAATTTAGAAGAATTTTTATTTGAATAGGAAATCAAAATGTCATTGTTAATAAAGAAGAGAGTAGAAAAGTTACAAATTGTGCAGGTGCAAATAATGCGATGCGGAAAAAAACGAATACAGAAACATCGTATGAAAGATCGTCTTTTAAATAAAAAAATAGGTATGATTATTGAGTCCACTGATGAAGAAATGTGTAATGATTTTGAAAATGAAACATCTAATGTCGAACCACTGATTGTAAAAAAACATGTTTTCTTTTTTTTTCCAATGAGCAACACAAGATTTAATCTCATTTTGTTTAGTGCTGATTCCAGAAGCTCAGACTCTAGTGACCATTACTGCCCTTTTAATTATTTCTTGCTTCGGTGCACGAAAAAAAATTGCAAAATATGTAAATCAGTCATAGAAAAAATATCGTTCATTTTGTCCACCATGGCAAAAATAAATTTTTAAAAACTGTTGACCTGTCTGAAAAAATTTGAACTTTGAGGGAACTTCACCAGTGGAAAATATAGCGGAATTCGTTAATCAATTACAGTAAAATATCGTGAAATTTGCTAATCTGTCGCAAGAAATATCATGAAATTTGTCAGCCAATAACAAAGACAAAACACAAATTTTTCAGCTGAACACAGGAAAAAAATTGTTAATTTCATCAGAATGTCACAAAAATAAAAAGGGAAATTTGCCAGTCAGTCGCAGAAAAAATAGCTAAATCTGTCAATCAATTGAGAGAAATAAATTGTGAAATTTGCCAGTTGGTCTCCAGAAAAAAAAAAAAAAATTGCAAAATTTTGTGTGTCGAGCAAGCAAGAAAATTTTGTGAGAAAAGTTACAAAACTTTTCAGTCCGATGCAGAAAAAAGAATTTTGTATAATTGCCGTAAGAGCAAACTGTGAGATTAGTCAATCGATAGTGGAAAATATCACGAAAATAGTCAGTCAATCCTGAGACTTGATCGCCACTTCACCAAAAAAAAATTTATTTATTTATTTATTTTTTTTTTTTTTTGGGGGGGGGGGGGAACAGGAATGTTTTGCCCACAAGATTTTTTAGGTCATGAATCCTGCCATTCCGTCCCGAAATTCAAACCTTGTATGTATATGTTAATAATATTAAATAAAAAATGCAATTCAAACATTTAAATCTTCTGACTATTTGTCAATGAACTACTGATAATTGCTAATAATCTATGCAGTAAAATGCTGATAATTTTTAGAACAAATTTTACACATTTACTAATATGTCTATAATTGTAAAGTATTTTCATAAAGTAATACATAGCACCTTTTTATAATGCAAACATAAAATGTCTCACTAATATACCAATGGTTGAAGAGTTATCTCCAAACATAGGTTTAATTGATGATTTTTTTTTTTTATGTTTTAATTATTAAGCTACATTTAATTTTATTTTAAGTTAAATCAGTTTAAGTTTAAAATTTATAAGCAAAAAACTTTTAATTTTAAATATATATAATGAAGTCCCGAAAATAACTAGTTGGATGCACCAATCCCAAAACTCTCTTCTATTTCGTAGATCTCAATGTTTCAAAAAATATTACAAAATATTAATACTACTTCAATATTATACCAGTTTTTATTTTAATCTAGAATTTTTGCTGCAGTCAATTAATTAGATTAAGAATGAGTTAATCTCGATCATGATATTTATTAAAATCCATTTTTGTTATTCTGTTTTACATCAGCTGTTTGCGAATAGCCAGTTTTAGCAAGATACGAAGTTCCTATTGCTGCATGAACTGTCAATTCACTGTATAAAAAGTCCTTCCGGCAATGCCGGGAGGAAGAGGTAGCTTTCATATACTTATACATTAATTTATTTATTTTAAAGTAAGTTACATTGTTCAAAAATACTAAGCTCAAATTAGTGGAAATAATCTTATAAAATTAGTGATTTTATAAGATTGAATACTAGTTTTTGTCTAGACTGAATATTAATAGAAATTTTTAGAAATTAGTCATATTTTATTCAACCTGGTTTTATTTTAAGCGATTTAGAGAGTCACCAAATTCCACGATATCATAAAGTGTATGCCATTTTAAAGCAACATGATGGATCGGTCAGATCAGACCGTTTCAAAATGTCAGCAATAAGCAAAATTCAAAGTGCTATAACTCAATCATTTTTTTTAAGATATAGACAAAATAAAAAGTGTTCTGGAATTGTTGTTTTAAGTTTTAATACGCAAAAGAAAAATATTTTTCAACTTTTAATTTTTTCGCATTTAATTTTAAATTTTAAATTTTTTAAAAATTTAAAATTGCCACCATTTAGTAACAAAATGGTGGATGATGTTGGCCAACGAACTCGGTCGAGACATTTGTATATACTATGTACATATCAAGTTCCATTGAAATCGGTTCATAAATACGCGTGTTATCACGTGACAAAATCAGATCGTTTCAAAATGTCAGCCAAAAGAAAAATTCAAAGTGCTATAACTCAATCATTTTGAAAGATATAGACAAAATAAAAAGTGTTCTGGAATTGTTGTTTTAAGTTTTAATACGCAAAAGAAAAATATTTTTCAACTTTTAATTTTTTCGCATTTAATTTTAAATTTTAAATTTTTTAAAAATTTAAAATTGCCACCATTTAGAAACAAAATGGTGGATGATGTTGGCCAACGAACTCGGTCGAGACATTTGTATGTACTATGTACATACCAAGTTCCATTGAAATCGGTTCATAAATACGCGTGTTATCACGTGACAAAATCAGATCGTTTCAAAATGTCAGCCATAAGAAAAATTCAAAGTGCTATAACTCAATCATTTTGAAAGATATAGACAAAATAAAAAGTGTTCTGGAATCGTTGTTTTAAGTTCTAACACGTAAAAGAAAAATATTTTTCAAATTTTGATTTTTTCGCATTTAATTTTAAATTTTAAATTTTTTAAAAAATTTAAAATGGCCACCATTTTGAAACAAAATGGCGGATGATGCTGGCCAACGAACTCGGTCGAGACATTTGTATGTACTATGTACATACCAAGTTTCATTGAAATCGGTTCATAAATGCGCGTGTTATTACGTGACAAAAATCAGATCGTTTCATAATGTCAGTCGTAAGCAAAATTCAAAGTTCTATAACTCAATCATTTTGTAAGATATAGACAAAATAAAAAGTGTTCTGGAATCGTTGTTTTAAGTTCTAACACGTAAAAGAAAAATATTTTTCAAATTTTGATTTTTTCGCATTTATTTTTAAATTTTAAATTTTTTAAAAAATTTAAAATGGCTACCATTTTGAAACAAAATGGCGGATGATGCTGGCCAACGAACTCGGTCGAAACATTTGTATGTACTATGTACATACCAAGTTTCATCGAAATCGGTTCATAAATGCGCGTGTTATTACGTGACAAAAATCAGATCGTTTCAAAATGTCAGTCATAAGAAAAATTCAAAGTGCTATAACTCAATCATTTTTTAAGATATAGACAAAATAAAAAGTGTTCTGGAATCTTTGTTTTAAGTACTAGCACGTAAAAGAAAAACATTTTTCAACTTTTATTTTTTTCACATTTAATTTTAAATTATAATTTTTTAAAAAATTTAAAATGGCAGCCATTTTGAAACAAAACGGCGGATGATGCTGGCCAACGAACTCGGTCGAGACATTTGTATGTACTATGTACATACCAAGTTTCATTCAAATCGGTTGATAAATACGTTAGTTATCGCATGACAAAAATCAGATATATATATATATATATATATATATATATATAGTTATATATATATATATATGTCAACATTTGAACGAAGGGTGGTTTTGGGGTCTGGGGGTCATGATCGGTGAAAATATACCAAAATTTTCCGGAAGTGCTTTCCTCCGGACGGCTGCAATAGGTAGCTTTTAGGTAGCTTTCATTACAAAAAGTAAAAAGCTACCTATTGCAGCCGTCCGGAGGAAAACACTTCCGGAAAATTTTGGTATATTTTCACCGATCATGACCCCCAGACCCCAAAACCACCCTCCGTTCAAATGTTGACATATATATATATATATATATATATATATATATATATATATATATATATATATATATATATATATAACCATATATATATATATATAACCATATATATATATATCTGATTTTTGTCATGCGATAACTAACGTATTTATGAACCGATTTGAATGAAACTTGGTATGTACATAGTACATACAAATGTCTCGACCGAGTTCGTTGGTCAGCATCATTGGCCATTTTGTTTCAAAATGGCGGCCATTTTAAATTTTTTAAAAAATTAAAAATTTAAAATTAAATGCGAAAAAATTAAAAGTTGAAAAATATTTTCCTTTTACGTGTTAGAACTTAAAACAAAGATTCCAGAACACTTTTTATTTTGTCTATATCTTAAAAAATGATTGAGTTATAGCACTTTGAATTTTTCTTATGGCTGACATTTTGAAACGATCTGATTTTTGTCACGTGATAACACGCGTACTTATGAACCGATTTCAATGAAACTTGGTATGTACATAGTACATACAAATGTCTCGACCGAGTTCGTTGGCCAGCATCATCCGCCATTTTGTTTCAAAATGGCGGCTATTTTAAATTTTTAAAAAAATTTAAAATTTAAAATTAAATGCGAAAAAATTAAAATTTGAAAAATATTTTCCTTTTACGTGTTAGAACTTAAAACAAAGATTCCAGAACACTTTTTATTTTGTCTATATCTTAAAAAATGATTGAGTTATAGCACTTTGAATTTTTCTTATGTCTGACATTTTGAAACGATCTGATTTTTGTCACGTGATAACACGCGTATTTATCGACCGATTTCAATGAAACTTGGGATGTACATAATACATACAAATGTCTCGACCGAGTTCGTTGGCCAGCATCATCCACCATTTTGTTTCAAAATGGTGGCCATTTTAATTTTTTTTTAAATTTTAAAATTTAAAATTAAATGCGAAAAAATTAAAAATTGAAAAATATTTTTATTTTTCGTGTTAGAACTTTAAACAACGATTCCAGAACACTTTTTATTTTGTCTATATCTTATAAAATGACTGAGTTATAGCACTTTGAATTTTGCTTATGGCTGACATTTTGAAACGGTCTGATCTGAACGATCCACAATGTTGCTTTAAAATGGCATACACTTTATGATATCGTAAAATTTGGTGACTCTCTAAATCGCTTAAAATAAAATCAGCTTGAATAAAAGATGACTAATTTCTAAAAATTCCTATTAATATTCAGTCTTGACAAAAACTAGTTTCAATCTTATAAAATCACTAATTTTATAAGATTATTTCCACTAATTTGAGCTTAGTGTTTTTGAACAATGTAACTTACCTTAAAATAAATAAATAAATATATAAGTATATGAAAGCTACCTCTTCCTCCCGGCATTGCCGGAAGGACTTTTTACTTTTTGTAATGAAAGCTACCTAAAAGATTATGAAAAAAAAAAAATTACAATAAAAAGAAGATTGCCCTCTGATGGCATTGAGCTCACAGGCTATGCATACTAATTGTATATTACAGCCTCATATTTTCAAGGGTTGATGCTGTCCGAAAAACAAATTAAAAAGGGGGGATAGCTCCCACCCATTTCCCCTTTTTATACTTAATCATTGAATTCCCTAAACTAATCAGGGATATGCTTTATCACATAAAAACCTATATCCAAAATTCATAGCAAATTGAATAATTCTTTATTAAAACCCATTTATATAATTTAAGAGGAGTTATGTCTCTTTATACTTAACCATTAAGCTTCCAAAACTATTCAGAGATTCGCCTTATCAGAAAGAATGTACATCCAAAATTTAAAGCAAATCGGATAATTCTGCATAAAAACTCATTAATCAAATTTAAGAGGGGTTGGGGTAATCGGCCTTATCCCTTTTATGCTTAACAAAAGAATTTCAATTAAATTAGGGAAGCATCTTATCACTATGAACCTGTATCCAAATATTAAAGCAAATCTGTTAATTCTGCAAGAAAAATCATTTACCTAAATTCCTAAAATGTAGTCCCACCAATTCATACATACCAATGAAATCCAAAAAAAATCAGGGAAGTGCATTATCACAATGAATCTATATCCAAATTTTGAAGCAAATCAATAAATTCTGCATGAAAAACTCATTAAACTAGATTAAGGCGGGGGGAGTTACCTCCCATTTCCCCCCTTTTAGACTTATCCAATAAACTCGCAAAACTGATCATGGAAATGTCTGCATCAGAATGATCCTATGTCTAAAATTTGAATAAATCTGTATGAAAAACCCATTTATCGAAATTAAGATTGGAGAATTAGCTCCCAGTTCAGTCTCTTAATACTTATCGAATGAACTCCCAAAACTAATCATGGTGGTGCCCTCATCAGAAAAATCCTATGTCTAAAATTTGAATGAAATCTGATAAATCTGCATAAAAAACCCATTTATCGAAATAAGGGGTGGGGAATTAGCCCCCTGTTTAACTTCTTTATACTTATCAAATGAGTACCTAATACTAATCACAGAGGCGCTTCATCAGAATGATCCTATATCTAAATTTTGAATGAAAATTGATAATTCTGGATATAAAACCCATTGATATAAATTAAGGGGAAGAGTATTAGCCCCCGTTCCCCCACTTATACTTATCGAATGAGTTCCCAAAATTAATCAGGGAAACGCCTTATCAGAATATACCTATATTTAAAATTTCACGTGAATCGGATACTTTTATCATGAGTTATTGCATTACACATTTACATGTATACATACAGAATGGGCAGGCACATAAGCTCACAGGTTTTGATAGCCTCTGAGCTAAAAATCATTATTACAGTACCATCTTCCGGCAAAATATTTTTGAATTGAAAGAAGACCTGACAGCCATTCTCAGAAACGTATCCAAAGAAATTTGGTTCAATTCCATGCATAACTTCAGACAGCGTTTGTTGGTAGAATAATAAAAATGGTGCAAAAAATTGTGATTACAGCACCGCCTTACAGCGAAATGTTTCTATAATTAACATGGACGTGCTGGCTACAGCCAAAAGCATGCACAGAATATTTGGTTCATTCTATGTATAACTTCATAAACATTTTGATGGTATAATCGTATGATGGCAACACTGGGACAGACAGATATTTTGAATAAACATGTTTTGGGGATATTGGATCTCTAAAAGATGTAAATTCGTCGAAAAAATTGATAACATTACTTTCTTCTATCAAGGATCCTAGAGAGAAAGTAAAAATAGGTCTGTTTTTATCATTCGCTCCCGTAACTGGTATATAATAAGCATGCGCTTCTCTATCGCTTTGCTCAACTTAGCTTTTTCTAGCACGCTGAGTTTTGTCCTGATGAAGAATCTCGATAGCAGATTCAAAACGGCTGTTTGCTACCTTTTCATGGCATTATTTGTGCATTTCTAAATGTTGGTTTTCTATCTTTATACACTTTTGCGAAAAGGCTTTATTTACTATTTTGACTTCAAATTTTGTTTTACAATCTGAAAGTAAAGATACAATTTTCTAAAAGATATAAACATAAATTCTTGAATTTATTACAGCGTTTAAATATAAATAGTAGGAAAGCTGGCAATTGTTTAAACTTTTGAGAATTACCTTTTACTGATAGGAAACTTATTGTAACATTTCATCTTTTGCATTGTAAACAAAAGTTTAGGCATTGTTTGGGATCAAACAATTACTGTTATTCATCTATATTTGCTTTGCTGCATTCTGCCGGATATCCGGCAGAGAAGTCGGATATCCGGTGATTGTGATTCGGATATTAAAAAATCAGCCGGATATGCCGGATATCGGATATTGGCCGGATATCCGTTGCATCCCTACTAAGTATATTAATTCAGCACAGCCCCTGCATATAATAACCCATTTCTTATAAATGAAAAAAAGCCGGATTGTAGTAACTTTAAGATGAATCTGTTTTTAGAAAGCTGAATTTTATTGCCACAAAATATGTAAATCTTAGGTAGTTTTAAAATGAATATACATTTAAATTTGTTTAAATTTCTCCTTTTTGTTATGCCAGCTTTGATGATTTATTCATAAACTGTTGTTAAAAATTTCTAGATGTAAAAAAGAATTTACTTTTGTGCAAATTTTTATCAAAAATATTATTTTCTGAAATAATTTCATCATTTGTGTTTCTTCATCACTGGTGCAAAATGTATTTTGATTATTATGTATCAAATTCACACATCAACTACTATGAAATACCGATTTTCTCTCCCCCCCCCCCCCAACTTTTCTCTAACTAAAAATCATTCACTGATCTCTGTAAATAAACTTACAACTTCTAACAAAGTAAATTTCCTTTCTTTTTATTTATTCTTTTTTAGTACAAAACTTCATTATGTGCTCTATTGAGATTTTTTTTGGTATTCTTTAAACAAGGTACCTAGAAGAGACTATATTTATTATTATACTTATATTGTTCCTTAAAGGTGTTTTAAACATAGGAAAATGTTGTTCGGAGCGTTGAAAGGGAAAAGGCGGAAATTTTCAAAATGCAAAATATATTATTAAAACTTAATAATTTCTTTAGAATTTATCCTTCGTAGAAACGTTGTAAAAATACTCGCCCAGAGAGCCTCGACTATTATAACAGCCGTTGTGTTAAATTTACATGAAATTAAAATAAAATTCATTTTATCCAACACCTCATATTAAGCGGGTTCGTTGGATCTAGGTTTTATTGTATTTCATTAATGGAAAAAAAAATATATGAAAAATTGAAGTAGAAGGAACAAAGAATATCTACCTAATCGTGTTTTATTGCTTCTTGATTTATTAAAATGTACGTTGCTTTATCAATATATTTATTTTCAATAAACTAGCATTGTCTTAATTTAAGTCATTGTTATAGGAAATACCATTTTATCTAACGGATATGTTATCTTTTACACCATTGAATCCTCTGCTTTTAGAGCTGTGTCAGCTGGTAGGAGTCTGAAACGAAACGCTATACTGAATTCTTTGTTGGCATCAGCTGTTATTATAGCTGTTTAAGGTCTACTTCCGGTAGCATATACGTTTACTGTCTGTAATCAATGAAGAATATGCTCTTGGGTGCCTTATTTAAGTATGTTTAATGGCTTCCGACCAAATGTCGGTTGTAGGTTTCATGAATGAAGCATTGTTTAGAATTTGGCATGGTTGAGCAATTTTTTCCTCCCGTTCAAAATTTTATATCATTTGTCATACCTAAATTTTGCTGTGGAAACGGTCGAAAAATAGATCAATGAAAAATACATATGAAGCTCCCCCCCCCCCCATTTTCTGCAAAATTCAGAAGCTTATTTGTTCCATTGCTTGAGTTATTATTTTCTATTTTTTACTCTCAAAATAAAAGAAAATAAACTTATTAATTACTAATAATATTTTTTGATGCATTGAAGTTATGTATTTAAATAAATAAATAAATGTATGTTTCATTTGAAACCAGGAGTTTACTCCTGGTCCCAAATAGGAGCCTATAAATGTAGCCAATATTTTATTTAGGAAAGGACCAAGAGTGAAAGGAAAACTTCAAGCGCACTGGTTAGTGAATAAATAATGAAACGTATTGGTTGTTTTTAAATGTAATACTTGTTGGTTGACGCCTTTTGTATGCTTATTTCTTTCCACTTTATGTAAGCTCTCAAAGAAAGAAAGGAAAAATTGAAAAATAAATGTTCAAAAGTTGGGTAAAGGAAAATCCTTTAATTTGAAAAATACAGTTCAAAAATTTCCCCAATAAATCATAAGCATCCGTTCTCGCTTTTATGTATAACGAGGTAAAACCAGTCGAAATTCAACGAAAGAAAATCTTTTAAAAAAACTGTTTCATTTATTTATAATAAATCTACAAAATTAGTTACAGAAAAAAATACATCTTATATTGGTCAGCCTAACTCTCAAGCAAATGTTATCTTAAGCTAAAATTAACAAAATTAATAAAATCGAAATTTATCGGATTTTATAATAAAAACATTTTAATTTATTTTTATTTATTTTTTTTTCCAATTTTAAGAGAAAATGGAGGGACTCTGTTGCCACAATTACAAAATTGGAGCTAAAAATTATATAAAAATAATAATAATAATAATAATAATAATAATAATAATATATCAAAAACAAATTGAAATACAACTTTGAAACAAATTGCATTTAAAAGTACATTTTTTTCTCTATACAACGGTGTGAAAATTTAAATTATACGATGTTTAGAAGTGTAAAATTTTTAGTACCGAAAATTGCAAAACCAAAATTGCATTGAAAAGTTTTGCGTATTTTAATTTCTATTTTTCTTTTTTAAATGTTAAGAGAAAACGGATTGATTATGTTGCCACAATTACAAAATTGGTACTAAAACTATAAAAAATTAATGTCTGAAAAACAAATTGATATATAGCTTTGAAACAAATTGCATTTAAAAGTACATTTTTTTCTCGATACGACGGTGTAAAAATTTAAAATGTGCGATGTTTAGAAATATAAAATTTGCAGTAGCGAAAATTGTAAAACCAACATTGCAGGGGAAACTGTTGCCATTCGAAGAAATTAGTATGCGTTACGCACAGATACGTTTGGCCTTTATAATATAGATATAAACAGAAAATAATATATATATATATATATATATATATATATATATATATATATATATATATATATATATATATATATATATATATATATATATATTGTTAGAAGCGTATGTGAAAGACAATGTTTTAACACATCAGCGTAAAAAGTAGTACAGATGTGTAACACGTAAAAGACATACAAGTCCAAAAATAAACTTCGACCGCCTTTTTTTCAAAATGAAGTATTAGATCACTATATTGTTGTTTTACATCAGAACGGTGGACTCTCTCTTAATCCTCATTAACACATAAACGTAAAGAAAAAAGAAAAAAAATTGAATTTTTTTTCCACATTGGCTTTAGTAATGGAGACCTCTGATGAAAAATCCTTCCTTAGTTTCCTTTTCTCTTAGTGTTTATTTATTTTTAATAATTTGAAAGAGCAATTTTATTTTTCTGAATTCACGGGAGAAAAAGTAAATTTAGTAACTTAAATTTGAAAATCTGACAAGGAGCAATTGCCTTCAATAAAATGTTTTGTGCATATGTTGATAATGTTACACTTGCCCTGATTATTCTTTACTCCTCTCTATCTCTATTCCTTTGCCTATCCAACATAAAAATATATAGTAGCGAAGGCCAATATAACTGTTTTTACCTTTTGATTTTACAATATTGTATGAACAGGGCAAGATGGGACACTGCCCACCATTGGTCACCTTAAATTTCAGCTTTGCTTTTGCAAGCAGGAATTAATTGTCCTAGGGAATCATTTAATATAGACGTAATCCACAAAAACGTATGCTTAAAATTATCCTAAACGGAGGGTTCCATTCCACGACGAAAAGCTTAATAAATTGTTTCATTTCATAATTTTGAAAAATGTCGGTAGAAGTTTAATGTTTTGTTGATATTCGGATGTTTAAGTTAGTTGGATGTTTTTGTTGTTTTGAGATTTTTAATTAATTAAGAAAGAAAAAACGACAGATTCTTTCAAAGAACTATTCTAGAATTCCATATTTTAGTTATTCCAAAATCTTGCCCCTCCCTGAAATTTTTTCTGCGGATGCTCAAAATGTACGGCCTTCTAGTACACAGCATGTAAACTTAGAAATCTTGGGAACGTTTTCCCAAGATCATCGTTAAAGTTCGGTCGGACCGAGAGAAGGGGGTGTTCGTGTGGCCTCGTAGTGCAGTGCACTTCCTTGGCAATGAGCCAGATTCTCTCCATTCAGAGAAGAAAAATGAAATCGTACAATCAGTTCTTGTTTTTATTTGTTAATCTAAAATTTAAATGCTACTTTTGATGAAAATAAAACATACGAGAATGCCCCTGCTCTTCAAAGTATCTTGTTTTACGTTTTGGGTAAAGTTTTTGTTTTCATGAAGATTATAAAACTTTTAATATACATCTTATTTAGTTTAAAATTCGATCTTTTGGCGAATTTGCTACAATGTTTTGTTGATAAAATGCATTTTACTGATACATAATTAGTTTCTGTTTATACTACTGTCTTTTTAATGCATTTGTATAAATTTTATGCTTTTGTCTCTAACATTTATTTGTAATGTATAGGTATAGTTTATTCGATATTTGTTTGGAAATTGTGTTTGTCTTTTTTTTTTTTTTTTTTTTTTTTTTTTTTTTTAATACTTTAATAATAATACGCAGATTTAAGATAAGTAAGTCTTTAAGTTAAGTAAAATTGCAGGCCTGTAATTGTGTAAATTATATTGCATAGTTTGGAAGAGCCCCATACATTTGTTTAAACAAATACTTACATTGTTAATTATGAAACAATAAATATAAAGAGGTAATCTAACATTGACAGTCTATCTTACACTGTATGATTTAAGACTCAGAAATATAATGTATTTTTGGAATATTTTCAAATTTTAAGTATGTCATTTGATTTTTCATAGAGTTCTGTGTTGCATTTGTCATTATTTGCGTCTTTTGATTTTACTGTATATTTTTAAGTGGGATTGAAATTTATTAATAAATAATCGAGACACTTATTCTTTTTTTACTAAAAACACTTCCTTCATTTAAAAAAGTTTGTCGTTGTTTTTAACTGCGGAAAGTTTCTTATACTGAGATTTCATTTGAAGTTTTCTATTTTGTGGAATTATTTGTGTTAGTATTCATTTTTTTAAATTGTGATTTTATCAGACATATATTTGTATATTTTTTAGTTATTCATCTCTGAAAACCTTCCTCGGCAAGTGTTCTGATATGTCAGTTTACTTATTCAACTTTATCAATAATACTATTACTTAGCTTATTTATTCAAAAATTAATTAGGATGAGCGAAGCGAATCCTCTACTAGTCCACTCAAATTACAATTTGTCGTACGCTTTACAAAAAAACTATTCAATATTTTAACTTCAAATTAAACACAAAAATAAATTATGATCTGTAGATTTGCAGAATATAATTTTTTTTACAGTAAAACGTTAAAAAAATTATTATTTTAATTAATTTATTTTACATGCATTTCCAATACGGACGCATTTTAGCAAATAAATAAAAAATGAAACGCGTATATTTTCAGAAAAAAAAGTTTAAATCATGGAGTAAATAATTATAGATAGAATCATGATTAATTTATTAAATAAAACATGTTTTCATTATCCCGCAAAATCGTTTGCACAGATGACACTTAAACATTTTAAAAGAATTGTATTATGGATTTTTTTTTTTTTTTTGTAAACTGGCAACGAAATAATTGTAAACAAATAAAATTAATTCTTAAATTTGTTATATAAATGAAAAGTTAAAAGATCTGCGTGAAGTTGTTGGTTCAAGCTCTTTATAAATATTTTTGCGAAGGTCGTATTGTGGCTAAATAATATCGACTCATTAATCAGAAGGATTTTATAGAAAAATAAGACTTTAATAAGTTCGCAAACACAACAATAATTATTCGTGAAAACGTCACTGCGAGAATGAGAGAGCGCTTCGTTAAAAGGTAATTCCATTAATTGAGTTGCCATTCGCAGAAAGTAAAAAGTTCTCCCACGCGGAGAGAATTACAGCAATTCTCATACGCTAACATGTATAAAAACGAAGAAATTAAAATAAAATGTTTTACAGTTAAAAATTCATAGCATCAACGAAAGCAGATTTCAAATGTTTTTTCCAGAAAATAGGATTTTGAAGAAGTAACTTTCTTCAAGCTTTCTTCAAATATATTAATCTAAAATAGCTATCAAAGATTATCGGATGTTGATTACAAAGATTGGAAACATGCATATTTCAAACAATTAAAAAACACCAGTGGGTACTTGAAATTGTAAAAACATCTTTAAAAGAGCTTTTAGTTGAAAATTTAAAAAAAATTTGTAAAAGTTTGCTTCGAAAATATCTTATTATGCCAGTTTTACATCATAAATAAAAAATTAAAATGCGCCAAAACATAAAATAACGTTTTTGTTTAATAAAGATGCAAAAATAATAAAAAAAAATATTGTTACTTTCAAATATCTGTTTTATAAAATAATGCTTCGCGAATCCAAACAAAGCATGGCTTTTGCTAGTATGCTATATTAGAAAAAATAACAATGCATTGAAAGTTGAAATAAAGTGAAATGACTTTAAAGATCTTTTTTGCATTTAGTGTATTTATAATAATAATATATTACTGTAATTTAGGTATTCCTTATCATAGGCTTCTTAAATGTTTCTTTGGTAATATTTATTGATAGGTTTGTACAATAAGCAAAAGGAAAATGTTTTTAATTTGCATAGTGATTTGATGTTTTGCTAACATTTTACAAAAGCTGTTACTTATTGTATTAAATGTTAGTCATATTTCAAATTGCTATGTAAATAAATATTTTCCATCTAAAGTGATACTTGTTACGTTATAATCCTGCCAATGAAAATAATGAAAGATACATTTAAAAAACCTATTATAAGGTATCATTATATTACCAGAGTTTCCCCCAGAGGGTTTCAGGAGGGCGCGGCGCCCCTCCTGCCCTTTAGTTTGAAAACTAGCGCCCCTCTTGCCCCTCATCCAAAAAACTAGCGCCCCTCTTGTCGCTCATTCAAAAAATAGCGCCCTTCTTGTCCCACATTAGAAAAAAAGCAACTCTTCAGTGATGATGCGGACGTGCTATAACACATAAATTAGGGAAAAATCGGCGACAGAAAGCAAAAAAATAGCTTTTAAGCGTCCCATGGAACGCGTAATATCATCAAAAAATTGCGAAAAAACGGCAAATTTCATTAAAAAATAGCGAAATAACGACTAATTTCCGGCAAGATTCGCGAAAAAATGGCTAATTTCGTCTCTAAATCCCGAAAAAAAGCCAGATTTTCTTTGAAAATCGTGAGAAAACAACAAATTTCGTCCAAATATTACGATAAAACGGAAAATTGTGTCAAACGATTCGCGAAAAACGGCAACTTTCGTCAAAAAAATCGTGATAAAATGGCAGATTTCGTAAAAAAAATTTCCAAAAAATGGCATATTTCGTCCAAAAACGGTAATAAAACGAAAAATTCTGTGAAAAGATTCACGAAAAACAGCAAATTTTGCCATAAATTGGCGAAAAAACGCAAAATTCGACAAAATACCCCCAAAAGACGGCAGATTTCGTCAAAAAGTTGCGAAAAAATGCAAATTTTGTCATAAGGGGCATAAAATAAAGTTAATGCCAGAAGTGGATTTTATTTTCGGAATTTATGTTTTTTCGTGTTTAAACGTGACATTGACGGTTTTTTCACTATCTTTTGACGAAGTTTGCCGTTTTTTCGCGATCTTTCCCCGAAATTTGTCGTTTTTTCGCGCTTTTTTTTAAACCAAAATCTGCCGTTTTTTCGCGATCTTTTAACAAAATCTGCTGTTTTTTGTGATCTTTTAACAAAATCGGCCGTTTTTTCGCGATTTTTTAGCAATATTTGCCGTTTTTTGGCGGTCTTTTAACAAAATTTACTTTTTTTTCTTTTTTTAGTTTTTTGACGAAATTTCTGTTGTTTTTTCTCGATTCTTTGACATTTCTGTTTTTCCATTTTTTTTTTTTTTTTTTTTTTTTTTTTTAACTGCAAGATTCTAGATTAAACTCTATAAAAGTGCCCTTAAATAAAAGAAAAAAAAAAAAGTCCTGAAGAATGTAAAAAGTGCCCTTTTCAGAATAGTAGCGCCCTGCTCCTTTTTAAACCTGGGGAAACAATGATAAATACTTACAAAAATAGTTTCAGAAAACAACATTGACCTCTCAACAACATAAATGGGTGATTCTACGATAAGAGGTTCAAAAACATAGAGAATTCGGCCAAAGAGAAAAGTTTGAGTTTGATCAAAAACCTTTAAATTATGATTTTTTTTCCCGTTTATTTACTTTTTCATATAAGGGCAAGTCACTTTATACATATTTTATAACTTTTTTTGGTCAGTGACTCGCTTCCCTGGCAGTTATCTTGCCAGGGGAAATACGGCAGGGGAGAGACATTTCCATGTAAATTCAAATTTTTTAACTGACTGAATTAGTTTTTGGGTTAATTGTGTATTTCACTTTAATTATTACCGTATTGTTTAATTAGGGCAGTAAATGCAATTGAATTGAATGAATATTATAAGTTTTATGACTTACCAGGGGAGATACACGATCACTGTGCGAAACCACTACGCAGCACGGTTGCGTTGCAATAACTAAAAACGGCGTCGCTTAAATGGGTTGCGCGTTTAGTATTGCTAACTTCAAGCCGATAGATGTCCTTAAGCACTAATTCCAATATAGCCATCCTTGAATTTATATTTGTTTCAGCGGAACGAAATTTGACAGGGGAGAGACACAAAAAAAGCGGGACAAAAGTTAATTAAAAAAATTATTTAAAATTTACAAAATTATTTTATCTTTTATTTTATAATACGTAAGTATAATTACTTAAGTTCCAATTAAACATACTTTAGTTAAGCATCTGGCGGAAAAAATATATGTATTGTTTGAAAGTTAAATTGAAACCGGCAAGGGTACATGCCAGGGGAGGGGACTTTTTTAGACTTTGTAAGAAATTTCAGAAAAATGTCTTTTAATTAGGTATTCAATCGTGATGTTACTTAATAAAGTATATTAAGATGATGCGATTCATTGCAAAAAATAGCAACATATAGAATAAAAAATCTGTTTTAAACGGATTGCCGTACAAATTACCTCTTATCGTAGAATCACCCAAATATTTTTTGAGTACGGAAAAATCTGAACGCGCTCCGATAACAGTGAATTTGATTCTTCCGGATGATGCATTTTTTTCTTTAAAAGGTAGAAGCGCACATTGAACCCAAATAAAATAATGCTCCTGGGTCATTCCATGTCAATTCAACCAGGCCTTGTAACCCGACCCACAGGGATTTGGATGAAAATTTGTGTACTCACTAATTCTATCATGAAATGATTCCATCAGAAATTTTTCCTTCCTAGACCTCATAGTTTGTGAGATATGGGGGGTGCAATTCTTGGGGGTTTCTCAAATCTCACATTTCTTAGTCTGCATTCTGAGATTGCAATTCCATCTTCAAAAAATAGTTTCTCTGGATCTAAAACATGAATCATCCTAAAAATATCACTGTAAGAAGATAAAAAGATGCAGATTTTAATAAAAAATATTTAAAAAATTTACTTGTAATATTTAGGATAAAAAAAGTCAGCCAAAGTTGGGAGTTATGGTTACTTTTCCAAATTTTTGTGACTTCATCCAAAAGGCTGTACACAAAAAGGCAAATTAAATTTCCAATTTCTTTTTGTTTTAAATAAAAGTTTATACTTTGGGCTTTCCAGCTATGAAATAAAAATTATGTGTTTCGCATGGCTTATGCAAAAATTTTGGGTACTTTCCAATTAGCCGGATGCATGTTTTATTTTTACATATTACATATGCAAACAAAAAGGCAAATGAAATTTCCAATTTCTTTTTGTTTTAAATAAAAGTTTACACTTTGGGCTTTTTATTTGTGAAATAAAAATGATGTTTTTCGCATGGCTTATGCTAAAATTTTGGGTACTTTCCATTTAGCCGGATGCATGTTTTATTTTTATATATTACATATGCACAGAAAAAGGCAAATGAAATTTCCAATTTCTTTTTGTTTTAAATAAAAGTTTACACTTTGGGCTTTCTATCTGTGAAATAAGAATGGTGTCTTTCGCATGGCTTATGCAAAAATTTTGGGTACTTTCTAATTAGCCGGATGCGTATTTTATTTTTACATATGTACTATATAAGAAACTATGTGTAGATCTATATAAATGCAGATGTATTATACATGTACATATGTATGTATATATACAGTATATTGATATATAGATGCATAACACTGGTGCCCGTCTAACCGAAATGTACCAAATTTTGCCTTGTTTTGAGAATCTGCACTAATTAAGAGGGAAAAAAATCTAAGTTTAGCTGTGGTACTTAAATAATTACTGGAATTTCTATGAGTTATTGAATTTAATGCTATTTGATGCAAGTTTTTTTAATTTGCAAAGTAAAATTTAGGCTTTGTTTTTTCTGAAAAAAATCTGACTGTAATATGTTTCACCATTAAATTTAGTGAATGGTCCATATATTTCATTTAGTTATTTAATAATGGACATTTTTTGCTAATCTAAAGAATCTCTTACTTTTATTTTCAATAATTAAACTCAAAACAGTTTTTTTTTTCTGTACAGTATAAAATAGATAAATTTTTCTCCTCACATTTCCATTCTTTCTTTCGAATGCTTATATATTAATTATTTGTGTTTAAAAAATGTTCAAAACCTTGTATTTCCTGTCCTTGGTTAATTTTAATCAGTTTAAATATTTATATTGGCAAGTTTAAATACACAAATGTTTAACAGAACATAAATTTGTTTCTATAGTCTGAAAGATTTAATTGCACCTGCCTTGTATAAACACCTTCTGATAAAAAGCAGGGTAATGATCGTTAGTATGAAAGCAGATGTTTTGAAATCAATTTAATAAAATTATTGTCATTCTGTTGTTTCTTATCATAGAAGAATGATCTAACTTTTACTGTGCTACTAAAAATATAATCTGATTGTTAAATACTTTATAGTTTATGATGTGTATAAATATTTTCTTGCTTAATTGTTTTAATATGGAGCCTGATATTAAACCTTCTACTAGTCTTCAGGCTTGCAGTATTGTAATATTAACTGGTTTAGAATGTCACAAAACTATCTATAGAAATAACAGAGAAATAGACTGCATTGATAATCTCTGTGATTCAGAAAAAGAACTTTTATTAAGTGAAAACCATTTGATTAATATATGTGAGCATCACAGAATTTCGCTCTTAATGAAATATGAATTATTTAAATGTGGAGATCCATTTAAGCGGCATAAAAAGCAGGTGAAAAAGGCAATTAGGGCAGTTAATAGAGATTTATATACGGCCGAAAAAGTAAACCAAAGTTGAAAGTTGTGATTATTTTTCCGAAATTTTGTGACTTTATGAAAAAGTCTCTACATAAAAAGGCAAATGAAATTTCCAATTTGTTTTTGTATCAAATAACATTAAATTCAGTAACTCATAGAAACTCCAGTAATTATTTAAGTACCACAGCTAAACTTAGTCAGATTCTTTTCCCTCCTTAATTAGTGCAGATTTTCAAAAGAAGGTAAAATTTGGTACTTTTCGGTTAGACGGGCACCAGTGTTATACATATATATATCAATATACTGTATATATACATACATATGTACATGTATAATACATCTGTATTTATATAGATCTATACATATGTACATATGTAAAAATGAAACATGCATCCGGCTAATTGGAAAGTACCCAAAATTTTTGTATAAGCCATGTGAAAGACATAATTTTTATTTCACAGATAGAAAGCCCAAAGTGTAAACTTTTATTTAAAACAAAAAGAAATTGGAAATTTCATTTGCTTTTTTGTGTGCATATGTAATATGTAAAAATAAAGCACTTATCCGGCTAATTGGTAAGTACCCAAAATTTTTGCATAAGCCATGCGAAAGACATCATTTTTATTTCATAGATAGAAATCCCAAAGTGTAAACTTTTATTTAAAACAATAAGAAATGGGAAAATTCATTTGCTTTTTTGTGTGCATATGTAATATATAAAAATAAAGCATTTATCCGGCTAACTGGAAAGTACCCAAAATTTTTGCATAAGCCATGCGAAACACATCATTTTTATTTCATAGATAGAAAGCCCAAAGTGTAAACTTTTATTTAAAACAATAAGAAATGGGAAAATTCATTTGCTTTTTTGTGTGCATATGTAATATATAAAAATAAAGCATTTATCCGGTTAAGTGGAAAGTACCCAAAATTTTTGCATAAGCCATGCGAAACACATCATTTTTATTTCATAGATAGAAAGCCCAAAGTGTAAACTTTTATTTAAAACAAAAAGAAATTGGAAATTTAATTTGCCTTTTTGTGTACAGCCTTTTTCGTGAAGTCACAAAAATTTGGAAAAATAACCATAACTCTCAACTTTGGCTGACTTTTTTTATCCTAAATATTACAAGTAAATTTTTTTAATATTTTTTATTAAAATCTGCATCTTTTTATCTTCTTACAGTGATATTTTTAGGATGATTCATGCTTTAGATCCAGAGAAACAATTTTTTGAAGATGGAATTGCAATCTCAGAATGCAGACTAAGAAATGTGAGATTTGAGAAACCCCCAAGAATTGCACCCCCCATATCTCACAAACTATGAGGTCTAGGAAGGAAAAATTTCTGATGGAATCATTTCATGATAGAATTAGTGTGTACACAAAGTTTCATCGAAATCCCTGTCGGTCGGGTTACAAATGGGAGAAAAATTGGTTGAATTGACATGGAATGACCCTCCTATGAAACCTTATTAGGAGTAGTATCATCGCATGTAAAAATTAATTGGGTTCATTGAGCGCTTTTTTAAAAAAATTTCAAAGACGCAAAAAAATGTAAAAAATGTAGAAAAAAGCCAAAGCACTCTATTTTTGGGCTATAATTTCTATGACTTACCATTTTATTTATGATGTAAATCTTATACTAAACAAAAATACATATTTTTAATTAAGCAAAGCCACTGAACAATTATCGGAATTCGAAACTTTTTTTCCGGGTACATGATGGGCGAAAAATAGTCCTTATTAGAACAATCTCCTTTAAACATATTAAAAATGAAAACGAAAAAGATGTCATTTTTTCTTATTCATCTATCAGTACATTATTGTTTTTACAATACGATACTAATAATTATGTATATTTTAATGTTTAATTTTAAAAAGTTTTAAGTGATTAAATCATCTGCATCATAGATCTTCTTTGAATAACCTATCTATTTTTTTTTCTTTTGTTTACAGAAAATGCGACAATCTTTAACTCATTCACGATGACAATATGACTTCGTTGGGAGTATGGGCTGTTTCTAACCCCTTTCCTCATAATTTTAAGAATCCTGGCCTAGAAAATGGTAGTTTTCTAGAAATTGCATCTAAAGTAAGTATATTTTTCTGTTCATTATTGCAAATACAATTTGTAATTATTATTTTTTTTTAATATATATATACTTTTCTAGTTATAGACGTAGTTGAATTTCATTATTCATTACATATCTCAATTTTTGATTTATTTATTTTTAATATAAGCTTTTGTAAAATACCCTGACTTCAATAAATCCATATTTAATTTTTCTGGATTTTGGCAATTTTCTTATTATTAAAGGATGATTTTATTTTTAGATTCATTTAATTCAATCTAGTTTAAGTAAATATTTCATTTTATAAATATTGTATCATGTATCTTATCTTAAAATTTGTTTTATTAATTTTTAGTAATAAATTGTTTTACTTTTGTGCTGATTTTTTATGCCTTTTCTTTTTATTTATTTATTTGATCTTTATTAAAAATTAAAAAATTCTTGTTAATTTCTGTTGCACTATTGTGATTAGAAAATTATAAGTCTATATCTATCTATCTATTTATCTAATTAAATATGCTTAATATTTAATTAGAATCTTTCAAAAAAATATAAAAATAAATAGTTTTGTATTGTTCTGCCACCTTCGAAATTGGTACAGATCTTAATAAATGTACACCTAAAATTTTAAAATCAAAAACACTTTTTTTAAAGTAACAAAAACTGTTTATTTAGAAATTGATACTAAAACCAGGAATATCTCTAATTTATTCCATCAAAGTTATACTCCAAAAAATTATCAAAGATAGCAAAAAACAGGACAAGAAAAAATAAGAATAATATTTAAACTGCATTAAAGGATGGTGCCATCACTTTGGGGAAAGCACGGAAGAAAAATAAAATGAATACATAAAAAATACAATTTAATCTAATCTAACAGAGCACAGTTTCTAAAGTACATGAAAAGTACTCCGGCTTTATAATTGATTGCTTGTATCTATTCTTGTAAAAATTTAAATTTGTAATCATAAAAAATATAAAATAGGCCTGTTTAGAGATGTCAAACTTTATTTTATTTTGTATTATTTATTTACTAGGTCATTGCTTAGTATGATATTATATGGTATTTTATTTTTGTAGCAACATTTATTTGAGAAAAAACTTCCATTTTATCTATGAAAACCATGCTGTTATAATTTTTCTTTAACTGTAATTTTAATTAAAAACATGTTTT
Organism: Maratus speculifer; assembly: GCA_964019185.1. Classification (NCBI taxonomy): domain Eukaryota; kingdom Metazoa; phylum Arthropoda; class Arachnida; order Araneae; family Salticidae; genus Maratus; species Maratus speculifer. The sequence goes on from OZ025292.1 coordinate 116,917,994, forward strand.
AATGAAATGTGTGTTTACAATGCCAGAAGCCGCTTTAAAAATCTTTCAAATGATAATTCATTCATTGTTTTGCATTTTGTAGTTGCATGGAAAAAGGATGTTGACAACAGATATAATATATATGATTAATAATTAAAAGTATTTTAATTTGAATCTTGTTACTTATTCCTTTTGGATCTTATTTCTTATATATTCTTTAAAGAAATCTGCAAAGGAGTCTTAGTTTCTCTTGCCTCTTCTGATGAGCTGCTCCTTGATTTATACTGTTTATAAAGATATGAAGGAATCATGTAGCATAGTATTTTATGTAGTTCAAGGTATATGATCCAGAAAGAGAGAGAAGGGGGAGGGGGGGGTTCAATACATAATTATGAGAGTTCAGCTCCCTTCACAGGCCTGTCACTTTTTTGTCTAAGAAATAGCACATAAAGAGATGAAAACAAGAACTCCTTTATATATATTGTTGCAGCGTATATAGGGTTCTTTGGATCTTATGGTTAGACAACTTCAAACTCTTGCTCTTAGAAAAGTAGAAAATAATTTATTTACAGATCTTCAGAACAACAGAGTCTTCGAAACTCACAAATATTACAAGATATTCCCAAATAACTGTTTAAATCTATCGAACAAGTACAAATATAGGTCGCAGAGACTCTTTATACAATGTCTCAACACTATATCACATTCAAAATAACGTAGATAAAACTCAATACATCAAGCAAACTTGCTTAAACCTAGAAGTTCACTCTATGACTGACTGGTAAATAATAACAACAACAGCTCGCATCGCTTCTCTTCTTATATATAGTCTCGTAGCATGTGCTAGAAATTTCTAGAAAAACCTGGAAAACCACGGAACAACAAACAATGTATCAGTATATCTAAGGGGGGTTACCATTAAGAGGGAAGGGTTACCATCGCCAACAATCTCCAAGTTTGTCGCCAACTTGGCGATATATCGCCAAATTTGGCGACCAAAATTAGTCGCCAAAAGTGACGCCAACTTGGCGATATTTTCATTATTTCGCCAATCTGCCGTAGACATACACTGAAAATAATGGACAAATTTGCTTGATAACAGAGACAATGTAACAAAAACTAATATAAGTAAAGGAATGGAGCTTAATAAGATTATTTACATTATTTTACAGTACAAACACTAACTATTTACAAAATTCGTAACACTACCCCCTCCTCAAAGACTGCACGTCCCGGGCAGTGCAATCCTTGAGTTAAAGGAAAACACTTAAAATAAATAAACAAATAAATAAATAAATAAATAATAACAATAATAGTAAAATTTACATAAATAAGAACTAATTACTATTTACATATTTACAAAAAGTAACTTTCATGACCATGGTCTGAAATTCCAGTTTTGAATTTTTAATCACTTTCGCCAAAATAAGGGGCTAGCCGGTTATAATGTACGACCCTGGGTTTGGTGTGTGGCGATTTTCGTATGCGTACGACGACGTCATTCAGCCTGTTGACGACTGTGTAAGGACCGTCCCAGTTTCTTTGTAGTTTTGGCGACAGTCCCTTACGACGTATCGGATTCCACAACCAAACTTTGTCACCTTCGTTGAACTCATGTCCAGTTGCCTTTGTGTCGTACCGTGTCTTCATCTTTTCTGATGCCAGTCCAATTCGGTTCCTCGCTAGACAATGAATCTCCTCAATCCGTGCCTGGAGTTCATCGACATATTCCTCAGGCGATGAAGGAGCATCAGGAGGACGACCAAACAAAAGATCAGCAGGTAGACGAAGATCACGACCAAAGAGCATTTGAGAAGGGGAGTAACCAGTGGCCTCATGAGTGGCACTCCTGTAGGCAAGCAGGAAAAGCGGTAATTTCTTGTCCCAGTCCTGTTGGTCTCTAGACACCAGGAGAGAGAGGCTATTTAAGATTGTACGATTGAACCGCTCCACCATGCCGTCCGATTGCGGATGTAGAGGTGTAGTTCGAGTTTTGTCCATGCCGAGTAGTCCACACATTTCCTTAAACACAGCCTGTGGTGTATTTAACTGTAACCGCAACTTAAGCAAAAATGTAAATAGAATGTTTTATGTAAGCGGCAATTGTGTTCTATGCCGATTGTGTGTATCTGTGATCGTCTGCTGTAAATAATGTGTCCGTATTAAATAAGTTCTTTTAGTAAGATGAAAGTTTTATTCTTCCAAAGTATATATATCTTGCTAATGATGTTAAATCGATATTTAATTCACATATTAAAATAATATGTGATATCTGGCGACGATGTATGGAATGAAAAAGGATCGGATTCACGAACATTAGATGCCGAAGACTGCCAAGGTAAAAAATTCTTTTTGTATTTATCTTTAAAGAAGATTTAAAATGGAGCAGTTGGTTCAAAGTTTAATAGAACAAAATAAAATTTTATTAGAGAAATTAGCCACTTTTGCCGATCCGAAAACGCAAGAAGCTAAAGTTTCAGTTCAATTTGAAAAATTTGATGAAATGAATGAAGCTTTTGATTCTTTTTTAGAACGCTTCGAAGCTTTCATGGATATTCAAAATGTTCCGGATGGCAAACGTGGGAAAGTTTTTATTTCTAGTTTGTCAGCAAAATTATATAATTTGTTGAAAAACCTGCTAGCTCCTGACAATCCTTCTGATAAAGATTACCTTATTCTAAAAAATACATTAAAAGCTCATCTCACTCCGACGCCGCTTATAATTCCTAGCAGGCATGTGTTTCTAAATCGTAAGCAACGGGAGGGGGAAAGTGTCAGTGCTTTTATGGCTGAACTTCGCTCCTTGGCAATTCCTTGTCAGTATAAACAAGAAATGTTGAACACGATGTTACGGGATGTTTTCGTAAGCGGGTTGAGGGATAGAGCAATATTAGATAGACTTTTTGAGGAAGATGATATAGATATTGAGAATACCTTGAAAATTGCTTTAGCTATGGAGAAAGCTATGAAAGGGGCAAATGAGATAATGGGTAAATCTTTAGAAATTAAAGAATTTAGCGTGAGGAAAAATAATGAGCAGTCAAAATTTGTTTCGCAAAAGAAAAACTTTGGAAGACAAAATCTTTCGGGAAAGAAAGTAAAAACGAGCTGTACACGGTGTACAGCAACGGATCACGATAAATATTCCTGCAGATTTAAATTAGCTAAGTGTCATTTTTGTCAAAAAATCGGGCACATTCGAAAAGCTTGTTTTGCAGCGAAAAAAAAGTTAAAAGGGAATACGGTAAAACAAAAGCAGGTAGATACCCTGTATTCTAGTGAAAATGTTATCCCAATGTATTCCTTTGATTTGAACTCGCTGAAAGAGGAGGAGCAAAGAAAACCTCCAATTATGTTAACAGTAAATATTGAAAATAAACCTGTGAGTATGGAACTTGATACTGGAGGGGCCGTCTCGGTAATGAGCATAAAAAAATTTCGTGAGATTTCGAAAAAAAGAATTCAACCCACAAAAGTAGTTTTTAAAACATATAAAGGTGAAATAATTGTACCTTTGGGTTTTGTCACCGTTGATGTTGAATACAAAAATCAAAAATTTAAATTAAATTTGTATATTGTTAAGGAAAATTTGGATACAATTTTTGGCCGCGAATGGCTATATAGTATAAATTTGGACTGGAATTCTATAAAAGCTGTAAGAACATCCTATGACTATAATTTGAGTAAATTGTTAGAAGAGTATAAAGAGCTTTTTGACGATAAGTTAGGGGAAATTAATAATTATGAAGTAAAGTTGGAACTTAAATCTGATGCAGTGCCAAAATTTTGTAGAGCTAGACCTGTACCCTTTTCTTTAAAAGATAGGATTGAACAAGAAATTGATAGGCTTGAAAAGGAAGGCATCATAGAGAGAGTAGAGACCTCTGATTGGGCAACACCAGTTGTCCCGGTTGTAAAAACAGATGGGTCTATACGCCTATGTGCAGATTATTCTGTTACAGTAAACCAAAAAATTATGGTACAACAACATCCTTTACCAAAATTAGAGGAAATTTTTTCAAGCTTAAATGGGGGTAAACATTTTTCAAAAATCGATTTTAAACATGCATATTTACAAATGAAAGTACATCCAGATAGTCAAAAGATCTTAACGATAAATACACATAAGGGATTATATGTTTGTAAAAGACTTATGTATGGTTTAAATTCTGCTCCAGCAATTTGGCAAAGATATATTGATGGGCTTTTCCAGGGGATGGAAGGAATCAAAGTTTTTATGGATGATGTTAGAGTGACTGGATCAGATGATAAATCACATTTAGAGGCCTTAAGAAATTTTTTTCAGAAATGTAAAGACCATGGGCTGAAATTAAATTTAGATAAGAGTAAATTTTTTCAAAAAGAAATTCAATTTTTAGGGCACAAAATCGATGCAAACGGTATACATAAGACTGATGAGAAAATTTCTGCGATTTCAAAAGCTCCTAGACCCACTAACGTACAGGAAGTACAAAGTTTTTTAGGGCTTGTTAACTTTTATGGAAAATTTTGTCCTGATTTGGCTACAATAGCGAATCCTTTGTATAAATTAACACAGAAAGGTGTAAAATGGGTTTGGTCAAAGGATTGTCAGGAAGCTTTTGAAAAAATTAAAAATGAAATTTGTTCTCCGCGTGTCCTAATGCATTATGATCCATCACTGCCATTGATATTGGCAACTGACGCGTCTCCTGTAGGAGTAGGGGCGGTTCTTTCCCACTCTTTACCTGATGGAACGGAAAGACCAATAGCTTTCGCCTCCAGAACCCTCACAAAAACTGAGCAAAAATACGCTCAGATTGATAAAGAAGCACTAGCAATTGTGTGGGGTGTCAAGAAATTTTATCTTTACCTTAAAGGGAGACGATTCACATTATTAACTGACCACCAACCTTTAGTAGCCATCTTCGGATCGAAGAAAGGTCTTCCAGTTCTGGCAGCGACAAGATTGTTACATTATTCTTTAGTATTACAATCTTTCCAGTTTGACATTAAGTATCGTAATACAAAACAACATGGTAACGCTGACTTTCTGTCTAGGCTGCCGTCCACTTCTGAACAGCTAGACGTTAAAGATGAAATTGATCTATTTCAGTTAGCACAAATCGAAACTCTTCCTGTCACAGCCAAAGACTTAGCCAAAGAAACTCTGTTGGATGCAGACCTCGCCCCATTGCTGAATATTTTACAGAATGGAGGAATTTTAAGAGGGAGAGAAGCAGAATATAGTCTACAAGATGGTTGTATCATGTTAGGCCAGCGTGTGTGCGTTCCCAAAAAATATCAGGCTCAGGTGCTTGAAGAGTTACATCATGGTCATCTGGGTGCTGTTAAGATGAAAGCTATCGCTAGATCGTATGTTTATTGGAAGAACATCGATAAGGATATAGAAAATTGCTCAAAGAATTGTGTAGACTGTGCTCGGTACAAAACCGACCCACAGAGAGTAAAGGTGCATTGCTGGGAGTATCCTAGTGCACCGTGGCAACGTATTCACATAGATTTTGCTGGGCCTATCGTTGAATATATGTTCCTGATTATAGTAGATGCTCATTCCAAGTGGTTGGAAGCTTATCCAATGAAATCCACCACAGCAACCAAAACCATTGAATGCTTAAGAGATTGTTTCGCCCGATTTGGATTGCCACTCATGCTGGTAAGTGACAACGGTCCACAATTTACATCATTGGAATTTGAGATGTTTATGCGTAATAACGGTATCAAACACAAGACCACTGCGCCATTTAAACCGTCTAGCAATGGGCAGGCCGAAAGATACGTCTTTACAGTCAAACAATCTCTAAGAGCAATGCAAAATTATGGTGGCACAATACAACAAAAATTAAGTACGTTCCTTATGCAATACAGGAAAGCTCCGAACCTCACGACACTTCATAGTCCTGCTATGCTTATGTTGAAGAGAGAGATTCGGACGAGAATCGATCTGCTGCGTCCTGATCTTAAACGCAGAGTGGAAGAAAAAGTTCGTAAAGGAACTTATGAATTCTCGGATAGAGGATTCCAAATTGGCGACAATGTCGCTGTACGAAATTACCGACATGGCGACAAGAGATGGAGGTTTGGTAAAGTCGTTAGAAAAGATGGACAGCTACATTACACTGTCGATGTAAATGGTCAATTGTGGCGTAGACATGTAGATCAAATACGGGATGGAGGTGACATAGAGGAAAAAGAAAGCGAGCTCCGACGATCATTTTCAAAACCTGCCATTCCTGTGCAAAATGATGATGTTACGACAACTAGTGCTGAGTTAGCACAATCACCCACTAGTGTGGAGGCGGAGACGACTGATGCAACGCCAGTCTCAGTTACTACATCAGAGCATGCTCCACTCAGTGTCCACGGTTCAACTCCAACACCACAACCAGTTCGCCGATCTACTAGAATCCGGAGACCTCCTCAGCGATTGGACTTGTAGTGATAGTTTAGGAAGGGAGGAGATGTGGTGTATTTAACTGTAACCGCAACTTAAGCAAAAATGTAAATAGAATGTTTTATGTAAGCGGCAATTGTGTTCTATGCCGATTGTGTGTATCTGTGATCGTCTGCTGTAAATAATGTGTCCGTATTAAATAAGTTCTTTTAGTAAGATGAAAGTTTTATTCTTCCAAAGTATATATATCTTGCTAATGATGTTAAATCGATATTTAATTCACATATTAAAATAATATGTGATACAGCCGAATCAAAGTTTCTTCCTTGATCGGAATGGATCTGAAGAGGAACTCCGTATCTGGAAACCCAGTGTCGAATCAGTATGTCTGCTACGGTTACCGCCTCTTGATTAGGAATGGCATATGCTTCAGGCCACTTAGTGAAGTAGTCCATGACAACGAGGATGTACTTATTGCCATCAGATGTTCTAGGAAGTGGACCCAGGATGTCTAAAGCAATTCGTTCGAAAGGAGCTCCTACATTATAACGTTGCAATCGTCCACGGGTGCGCCTCTTTGGACCTTTACGTGCTGCACAGGTGTCACAAGTTCGACACCACTTCTCCACGTCACTGCGAACATTATTCCAGTAGAAACGCTCTCGAACCTTTTGCAGGGTCTTCATTACACCAAAATGACCTCCTGTGGGACTACCATGCAGTTCTTGAAGGACCATAGAAATTCTCGACTTAGGGAGTAGTAGTTGCCATCTACATGTCTTTCCATCGTCAGACTCCCATTTTCGGTACAAGATGCCGTTCTTTAAGTGTAAGGAATCCCAGAGAGCCCAATAACGTTTAGTCGTAGGATGGTAATGGGCCATGTCTTGCCAGCTGGGCTTCCTGTTGGACTCCTCTTTCAGCTCTAGAATTGGCTTAATTTCAGGATCAGCAAGTTGATCTTTACGCAGGCTCTCGTCACTCCACGGATCTTGCGATGATGTAGACCCAGTTGTAACTTGTCTTACTATAGGACCTTTGACATTAAATTTCTTCTCAACCCGGTCGCAGTATCTACAATTATCTGAGCAGGGTCTTCTTGAGAGAGCATCTGCATTTCCATGTGATGAGCCTTTTCGATGGCGTATCTCCATGTCGTACTCTTGAAGCTTTTGTATCCACCTGGCTATCTGGCCTTCTGGGTTCTTAAAATTCAATAGCCAAGTTAGAGAAGCATGATCAGTTCGGATCAGGAACTTGCGACCGTAAAGATAGTGATGAAAGTGGTCTATGGCTTTCACTACAGCAAGAAGCTCTTTTCTTGTTACGCAGTAGTTTCGCTCGGCCTTTGACAAGCACTTGCTGAAATAGGCGATAACACGCTCCTGGCCGTCGATTTCCTGGGACAGTACAGCGCCAATGCTTTCGTTGCTTGCATCCGTATCAAGTATAAACTGTTTATCGATTTGAGGATACGACAGAATTGGAGTGGATGTCAAGGCCTCCTTAAGCTTTTCGAAAGCAGCGTCACATTCCTGTGTCCACATAAATTTTTGATTGGCTTCTGTTAATTTATGAAGTGGTCTTGCAATCATCGAGAAGCCTTTGACGAATTTTCTGTAATAGGTGCATAATCCTAGAAAACTTCGAAGCTGGTGAACATCTGCTGGACGATTCCAATTTTTCACGGCCGATATCTTCTCCGGATCAGTCCTAACTCCTTCCGCCGAAATGATGTGTCCAAGGTAGGCGACTTCATTACGAAACAAACTGCACTTCGAAGGGCTTAACTTCAAATTAGCTTCCTTTAATTTTTGTAGCACCCGCCTGAGGTTGTTCAGATGTTCATCAAAAGATTTTCCTATGATTATGATATCGTCTAAATAAACAAGACATGCCTCATATGACAGTCCCCGAAGAACCGTTTCCATAAGGCGTTCAAAAGTTGCAGGTGCGTTACATAGACCAAAAGGCATTACCTTGAATTGCCATAATCCTTGTCCCGTTGTGAAGGCAGTCTTCTCGCGGTCGTCGGGATGGATCTCTACCTGCCAGTAACCACTCTTCAGATCCAGAGTCGAGAACCAAGTGTTGCCCGCAAGTGTGTCGAGAGTGTCGTCGATCCTTGGTAGAGGGTAACTATCCTTTTTAGTGACGTCATTCAGTCGGCGGTAGTCTACACAAAATCTTGTTGAACCATCCTTCTTTCTTACTAATACAATGGGAGACGCCCATGGACTTGTCGATGGTTCGATGACGTCATTTTCTTCCATATCTTTAATTAAATTCTGCACCTCTTCTTGCTTGGCAAAAGGTAATCGTCTAGGGTGCTGTTTAATAGGAGAGTGATCTCCCGTGTCAATTCGGTGTTGTGCCATTTTAGTTCGTCCAAAGTCTTCAGATGTTTGGGAAAATAAACTTTGGAATTCTCTAATTAAACTTTCAGCAGCATCTCTCTGGTTTGGATCTAAGTCCGTATTTTGTAACAAATCCTTGACTAAATTATCTGAAGATTTCTGAGAGTGATTGGAATTTTGACTTATACACGTCACAGGAGCACATGATGCTATCACCTCTCCTTTCTTGATAGTCCTCGTCTTATCACTGATGTTAGCAATTCTGACTGGAATGGTCTTTTTCGAGAGGTCTACTACAGAAGAAGCCACCAATACTCCTGCTTGTGTACTATTGTCTACTCGATAATCTATATGGCCAAATCGGTAATTAGTTTCATTTTTAATTTCAGCTGGAACTAAAAATTCTGTTCTTGGATCTAGATTAATGTCTTCTTTGGCTATTACTATTTGTTTACATTCAATTTCGTTATTTAATCCAAAAAGACTTATTTCTTCAAATTTTGAGATCATTTTGTTATTTTTGAAATCAAGTCTGAAGTGAAACTTCTTCAGAAAATCTAGTCCGATTAAGCAAGGATCTGTTATGTCAGCCACATATGCCGTATGGTAATATTTCGTTCCTCCAAAGTTGATAGTTAAATTGGCCTTTCCATATATGCCAATCTTGTCGCCCGTCACAGTTTGCAGGGTAACGCATGGTGGACTCCAGATGAGTTTACATTTCAATTTTCGAGCCAAATCTTCTCTTATTATTGTCACATTGGCTCCTGTATCCACAATCATACGGCATTGAATTCCGTTAATAAAGCCTATCACATATAATTCATTATCACCGCCACTCATTTTTGATATCTGGAGGATCTTCAGGTGGGGCTTTTCATTCTCTGGCAACCTCCACCCCGCGAGATGGCCAAAATTTAGTTTCCCTGCTGACTGTTTGAATTTATCTCACGTTCGTGGATTTTGGGGCAATTTCTTCGGAGATGTCCTGTATCACCGCATCCCCAGCACGTGAGATTCTGTCTTCTTGCGCTTGTTCTTCCATATTTTAAAGCTTCAATCTCTTGATTTAATTTCCTAATTTCTTTCAAGAAGTCGATCTCAGTGTCTGAGCTTCTGTTCACCGTTGCCCCTCGGACTGAATGACGATCTCTTCGGCTGGCTTGTGTAGCTGCTTCCAACTTTAAGGCATATAGTAGTGCAGTCTTTAAATCCTGTACATCTGCCATTCGTACCGCTCTCTGCACTTCTGGATCTTTTATTCCGTCTACAAAATATTGCAGCGAGAGCATTTCCCGTACATTTGTTGGACAGTCAATGAATGCTAAATTTGCAAGCCATTCAATTTCCGAGGCAAACTCTTGAAGGGTTTCACTCGATTTTTGATGGCGGCTCTTCATTTGTATTCTCGTATAATCCTTGAAGAATTTTTCGCCGAATCTCATTTCAAGTGCACAACTTAGAGTCTCAAAATTGAGTTGCGTCATATCGGGCAATGTTTGCAGCACGTCGGCGGCTTCTCCTCTTAAAGATGCTGCCAGTTGACAAGCTTTCACCTCGTCACTCCATTTGTTCGCTTCAGCTACAATAGTGAATTGGGTCTTGTAAACTTGCCAGGAACTCTTTCCATCGTATGTCGACAGCTTAATGTGCACGGGAGAAGCAGGCGGATTCCTAAATTCTTCATAATTACCACTAGACGCTGAAAGTTTCTTCTCAAGATCTTGTACTTTTTTATTTAGCTTTTCATCTACTTCACCTAGTATTTTCTCTTCAACGTTACTGATTTTCTCTTCAACGTTACTGATTTTCTCTTCAAAGTTACAAACTTCATTCTGAATTTTCTCTTCTACTTCCGCCATTTTCTCTTCTACCGAGCCTATTCTTCTCTCTACCGATGAGAACTTTTCTTCTAAAGTTTTCTTCATTTCTTCTTGGCCTTTATTAATCTTTTCAGTCACATCTTCTTGGCATTTGTCAATTTTATTTGTCAACTGTTCCATTCTTTCTTCGTTTTTATTCATTTTTTTCGCCAACTCTTCTTGGCCTTTATTCATCTTTTCCGCCAACTCTTCTTGGCCTTTATTCATCTTTTCCGCCAACTCTTCTTGGCCTTTATTCATTTTTTCTGCCAACTCTTCTTGGCCTTTATCAATTTTATTTGTCAACTGTTCCATTCTTTCTTCGTTTTTATTCATTTTTTCCGCCAACTCTTCTTGGCCTTTATTCATCTTTACCGCCAACTCTTCTTGGCCTTTCGTCAATTCTGCCTTTATTCCATTAATAGCTTCTTACAGTTCTTTCAGTTGACCGTCCATTGTTCTTGTTTTCGCCATAAGATCCCGACTCCTGACACCAAATGTTGCAGCGTATATAGGGTTCTTTTGATCTTATGGTTAGACAACTTCAAACTCTTGCTCTTAGAAAAGTAGAAAATAATTTATTTACAGATCTTCAGAACAACAGAGTCTTCGAAACTCACAAATATTACAAGATATTCCCAAATAACTGTTTAAATCTATCGAACAAGTACAAATATAGGTCGCAGAGACTCTTTATACAATGTCTCAACACTATATCACATTCAAAATAACGTAGATAAAACTCAATACATCAAGCAAACTTGCTTAAACCTAGAAGTTCACTCTATGACTGACTGGTAAATAATAACAACAACAGCTCGCATCGCTTCTCTTCTTATATATAGTCTCGTAGCATGTGCTAGAAATTTCTAGAAAAACCTGGAAAACCACGGAACAACAAACAATGTATCAGTATATCTAAGGGGGGTTACCATTAAGAGGGAAGGGTTACCATCGCCAACAATCGCCAAGTTTGTCGCCAACTTGGCGATATATCGCCAAATTTGGCGACCAAAATTAGTCGCCAAAAGTGACGCCAACTTGGCGATATTTTCATTATTTCGCCAATCTGTCGTAGACATACACTGAAAATAATGGACAAATTTGCTTGATAACAGAGACAATGTAACAAAAACTAATATAAGTAAAGGAATGGAGCTTAATAAGATTATTTACATTATTTTACAGTACAAACACTAACTATTTACAAAATTCGTAACAATATATACATGTATATAAATTTTAAAATTAACAAACAAAAGACTAAAACTCAAGAATGGAATCATATAAATTATGAATACTAATATTGTTACACTGTGCTAAAGAAGCAATTAAAAAAATCATCTGCTAATAAATAATTAGAATTAGTATAGTTGAGAGGCCAAAACTGTTGAAAAACAGAGGACTTAACTAAATGTGTCCAACAGTATTTTTGATATTTCATGCTACCTTTTTTTTTTCTCCGTTTTGTTAATACACTGTAAATTTTAAACAAATGCATGTTTTTTTTTTTTTTTTTTTTTTTTTTTTTTTTTTTTTTAAAGTTATTATTCAACAATTGTTTCCCAATACCATGCTTAAAACGCTCATACAAATCATTTTCTAATTCCCAAAGATACACTCTGTGATACATATCTTTTAAAAAGTTTTATTGATGTTATTAAAATCATGTTTATGGAAATATATCTTCATAAGAGTAATTAAAAATTTACATTACTTCAATTTTTCCCACTTACAAATTTTAAAATACTTCATTTACTATTTAGCATACTAGACAGTTTGTGTAAGATTTGTTTAAATCAAGACACTTTCTTCCATAAATGTATTTTACAATATTTATGCATTCTTTAACTGCACTGTATTTTTTGTAAATCTAAGTGTTATGTTTTTACATGTGCTTTATTTGTTCTAACTTTTCTTGTAGGAAACTTTTAGTTTTTCAATTCTTTTGTAACTGTTTTGCTTTATAACTGTGCTTTTGCTTGCTTGTAACAGAAAGCCTTCTGCTTCTGTCACCTATTTGAGCTAAAAATATTTAATTTCTAAAATATTTCAATTAAAGTTCTAAGTGAGGTACTTCGGATTTAAAATTATGGAAAAACTTTTTTCTTGATAGAATAAATAAATTTCTAAAATACTTTTAAAGTATACAAAATCTTATATATTTTGTATTACATTATATATTTGTTCTTTCATTTTAAATGCATTTTCAATAAATTTGCAAAATACAAACTTTTTAATATAAAGGCACAAAAATCCAATTTGTTTTTGTATATATAAATTTTAAAAATACTTTAAACAGTTTATATAAATTTTAAAACTTATATAAACTGTTTTCAGGCTAAAGTGCATCCAATCACTATAACACCAAAAACAGGACTTCATCTCACTGCTGCACTTATTGAGTGGTGATAATAATAATTGGTTTAGTATTAAAAAGGATTCATTCCTTCAAAACCCATTCTATTGCTCTTTCAAAAATAAAAATTGTTTTCATGGTATTTTTAGAAAGTTTTTTATTTTGGATAGTGCTATTTTTGAGTTAGATTTTTATTATTTATTTTAACAAATAATATAAAACTAAACTCAATGGTATTACAAATTCATATTAGATCATGTGCTCTGATGACTAAATTATTCCACATTTATAACTGTGGTCCTTGGGTAAGCATATGTCCTAGTTGTGTTGCAGAAACCCTAGAATTAAGTTTCCAAGTACTTGATGTTTTTTTTGTCTACTCCAAAGGAATCAAAGATTGAGTGAGCCTTGTCATTGAACTACAAATCATACATTTAAATAAATGCAGACTTTTTTTTTTTTTTTCAAAAATATTTAAAAAGAAGATGAAAAATGGTTCTTTTGAGAATAAAATGGATCTTTTTTAATAGCTTGTTGAAAGAGACAATATTTGATTGTGATTAACACAGTTTTCCTGCTATTTTGAATAACAAAATTACATCTAAAGATGAGAGCTTCTTAGTAATTGTCAAATTGATTGAAGTTTTCCTGTAAACTTCTAAAATATGCATGATTTTTACCTGTTTATTTTCCAAGGATTCTAACTATTGTGATCAATTCAAAAGTTAAAATACTAAAATTGATAGAGAAGGAAAAAGTTGGGTATTGTTTTTGTGTGAAAATACATTAATTTTCTTTCTTCCTTTGAATAAGAAATTATTCATTCGACTTTTTAGTAATATATATATTTAGGAATGTTTCAATACAAAGAAAAATTACTAGCGGTATTTTTCATTTTGAATGTTTTTAAATTTTTTTAATGGATTTTAAGATTTCTAATGTATATTTTAATATGAGCCACTAATTAAAAAATAAAGTTCGGATTGAAGTGCCTTTAATTTTTTTGGAAAATAATTTAGTTTTATTATTATTAAAAAAATCTTAAAAACTTTTTGTAATATCCTTTTAATATATAAAAAATAATAAATAACAATGAAGAAATATTACATTCCCCCCCTCCCCCCTTGTTTCATATATTTTTCTGCATTTTAAAAATAAGTTTCAAACTTTCATGCACATGAAAGTGTAGGAAAATAACTTTTGACTTCCTTATACCACTATTTCATTTTAATTAGAGTTAATTTATTCATAAGATATTCAAAATTATCATTTATGAATACTGAAATATTGAGATAACTGGCTATAATATAAATAAAAAAACTTTTAAATAGATTATATATATATATATATATATATAATTAAGAAAAAAAAAAGAGTAGCTACAGTTGTGTTAGATGAAAAATCATGTTCTTGTTTTATTCATTCTAAATGGTAATACAGTTCTTGACTGTGGATTTGAGCAAAACATTTGGATTATGTGGATTATGAATCTGCTGTAATTAATACAGCAGAAACTTTGTGAGCTTTTTATGTGTTACAAATGATGCATTTATTTTTCTTAAAAAAATATATTTCACTTGTTATAAAATAATTTGGGGGTCCAATAAATCTTAACGCCATCCTCTTATAGGATGGTTTGGCAATTGGTGAAAGTAGGCGATCAGTCAAAGTTCAGACTGAAGGTCCTCACCTTGTTAGCCTGGGGAGCGGGAGAGTAAACTCTGCTGTAACAATTCATCCATTGCCAGAAGGTATGGAAATGTGCTTTTATCTTTTGCCTGCTTTGCATATCTTTAATCATAAACTGTTTATTAAATTTCTTTCAACCCTTTGCAGTTCAACGTTAAATCAAATTCAACACATCAAATATAGATTCAGGGTTCTCGCTGGCTTTTGAGCAACATTAGCAATTTGGCAAAGAAGAAATAAAAAACAGTCGCCAAATGAAAAGTAATGTTACCAATACAGATTTGGTGTGAAACACTGAAAAATGTATCTTTAACCCCTTATTTTATCCTTGTTTTCCAAATGTTCTAAAATGACCTAATTTTTGTAATTGCTGATAAAATAAAAATTCAACT
Source organism: Maratus speculifer (assembly GCA_964019185.1). Classification (NCBI taxonomy): domain Eukaryota; kingdom Metazoa; phylum Arthropoda; class Arachnida; order Araneae; family Salticidae; genus Maratus; species Maratus speculifer. The sequence continues at coordinate 116,933,026 of OZ025292.1, forward strand.
ATCAATACAGAAACTTTTACAAACGAGTGCATTTTAAATGTCTCCTAGTGCTAAATATGTAAATTTTTCAGACATTCTTTTAGCAGTCTAAATAATAATTAAAAATAGCTATTGTTGATTTGCCGTTGTGAAAACATATGCTAAAAATTGCTGTGAGATTTCAACTCGATAGAAAAAATTTGACCGGCCAATGATTGTTTTTCATTCAACTAATAAATAGTATGGTAAATGACTAATTTTAGCACCCCATTACAGCAAAACTTTTCTCTGTATAGCGCCTTATGCAAGTAATTTTGTTTGTATTTTTGCCGATGTCATGGCAGTACACAAATAGTGATTAAATGACTATAGATAAATGCTGGTATATATTGCATAATTATATCTGTCTTTGACTGTTGATAAACAGAATTGGTGTTGAGTCTGTATCTCTATAAATAGAACAATGTAAATGGCACAATGCAATTGAATATGTAAAGTGGCATCCAATCATTCTGCAACGTGAATAAGACACTGTATAGTCACACATACACACACACACACAAAAAAAAAGGAGCAGAAATTGAGCCCATACAATTTGACGAGTGTAATTGTTCTTTTACTCACCAAATGGAAAATTTTGGTGCAATGGCGAGAGGCAGCGAGAACCCTAGCTATATTGCTGATTATGTTTAATTTTAATAAGTGTATTTTTTCGTTGTTGTAACAATTTAATTGCTTAAAATTAATATTTAGTTATGTATTTTTTGCATTTGTAATAAATTTTTAAGCCCAATTTTTATTGACAATAATTTCTATAAAAATTGTTATATAATACATTTAAGGATTTTTCATCAATTTCACATAGTATCAATGTCATTGGATACTAACATGTTCTGTAAACCAAGCTTAATTCCCAGTTATGCTTGTATAATTATTTCTGCATTGTTTCCTTTTATGTCTTAATGTTAACTAATGGTGTATTATAAGTAAATGCTGGTACGTTGGCATTCTTAAAGAATTTAAACTTTTTTCTTTTATTTGAAAGACGCTTTTTTCTCTACTATTTTCTATTATTAAATATGTAAAAAAGCTACATCAAAATAATTTATGTTTTAACTCATAAATTTGTAAGTTAAAATTATATTTTTTTGCTACCACTCTACGAATACGAATACTAATATAGTGTGTGATAGAGATGAGACGGGCTCAGCCCGAGCCCGAAAGCCCGAGCCCGAGCCCGGGCCCGACACGGGCTCGGGCTCTATTTTTATTTTAGACTTCGGGCTCGGGCGGGCCCGGGCTCATTTTTTCTAAAGCCGGAAAATTTTATTTACTCATGTTTAGAAAAGATTGAAATAACTTTTTCCACTTAAAATTGCTTAGTTATTCCTTTTCAAGTCATTTTATTTCTTTTTTATCAAAATGACGGGAGAAATGAATGCTTGTTTATTTATTTTAGCATTTCATTGCAGTTTCAAATGAAAATTTGTGATAATTACAGATTTATGTCTGCGGAACTTCCTCGAATGATCTATTTATATGGTGCCAATCATAACAAACACAACAATAAATTTAATCTTTGTTGGCTTTTCGTTTGCAGAACATAATTTTTAATGGGATCATTTATTTATTTATTATTTAGTTACATAACACGAAGATAATAGTTTCTTCTGTTTTTGGTAGACAAGAATTAGCTGGAGGTTTTCAAATTTATTTAATACTGGATTGTGCATGAAACATAGTCGTTTTTCTTATGAAAAAAACTTTAGTGATTATTATATGCATTTGTCATCATGAATATGAATTCTGCAAATGCGGACCTTCTCGAAGTCACTTTTCTCCGTAAATAAATTTTATTACCATGTTATTCCAACAGAAAGCAATCGATCAGTGTTTCCTCTTTTTCTATAAAGACATAGCACCTTTAAAATAACTATGTCATTTTTTAAAATTTACGTTGATTTTCAGGTATCTGTCAATCATGGAAGATTATTATGAGAAAAGAATCCATTATAATGAAATATGTACACTTTTTACAGAAAATCGAAAAACGTTGTTCGATTCGCTAGCTTACAAATAGTAATTTCTGCAAATTTCATGCATTTATTCATTAAACAAAAGCGTTTCCATCAAATTTGCTTGTTAAAGGAGGAAAGATTATGAGAATACTTTTACATATGAAGAATATTTTTATTTTATACGAATTTTGATAAGAATGGATTTAAATTTTCATTTAAAAATCATATCTATGTAAGAAGTTTTTAAAAATGAGATATTACTTTTGAAACAATTTTTAAATACAGTTTTGTTTTGTATATTTTTGGTATCGGGCTCGGGCTCGGGCTCGGGTTCTGGTGACAAAAAAATGTTTCGGGCTCGGGCGGGCTCGGACTTAAAATCGTCGGGCTCGGGCGGGCCCGGGCCCCGAAAAACGAGCCCGAACTCATCTCTAGTGTGTGATATATAATATCAGTGTCCTATAAACCAATACCTTTAATGTATTTGTGCACACCATTGAAATATGTTTTTATATTTACTTAATGAAAAAGCATAACCATATTTGTATTTAACTGAAAAAGTTAGAGACTTTTCTGATAGCTGATTTGCTTAATTCTCTAAATTGTTGCTGTATTAATACAAATAAAACTATACTTTGGATTGGCACAATTGTATATCCAATACTGAAATTTCATGCTTATTTTTGTTTATGTAATTGTTATAAGAAGGGCAAAATTTGTTTGTTTAGGATAATTTTTATGAGATACAGCTACAATTTACTATTTTGTACCACCAGAATAGCATCGGTCATTCTGGTTGAGTTGATTTTTAATTAATCATAATAAAATAGTCAAAATGTTATTAGTAAGTCTGTGCAAAATGTTGTGATTCTCATTTTCCCAAACTTTTTTTTTAAATAGAGAAAAACATCTATTTTATGAATGTATTTTATATATTTCAACCAAAATACAAAGTTAGTCAAAAAGGCATTCCTCTATTATATAAAAGCCGAATAGATGCAGGGAAAACTGAAAGTAATTGTTGGATTGGCAATTATATCTTTAAATGCATGTTATTAATAGGTAAACTGCAGGGATGTGGTGGAGGGTATACGCCATATACCTTCTGAATTTTTTTTTTTTTTTAAGAACACCGTGTACCCTCTGTTTCTCAAGAAAGCTAATAGTAAGTACACTCTAGGATATACCCTCTGCCTTGAGCCCTCTGTTTTTTTTATGATACACCACTGGTGAACTGTTTTCGTATAGAAATATAATCAAACTTTAAAATTTTCAGTACGAACAAATAATTTTGAAATGATGTTTGGATTATTTTGCAAATTATATGTTAGATAATAAACAAGAAATCATTTGGTGAAGCAGTTTAAATATTTTAGCAATTTAAAGTTTTCCATTGCTAATTCAATTTAATAGTTGCAAAACAAACTGCAATGCCAATAATTCTTTAACTATAAGTGAAAAATACTTTGTGGAATGAGCCACAATTTTAGTTTCGTATATTTGAAGTTTTTTAAACATTAATTTTTGTGTAGAAATTTCAGAATATTTTTTTAGAATATTAATTTAATAGAAAATATATTTTAAAAATTATTTCATGAGCAATTATAAATAACCTATAGAAATTTATACAGAAATTGTTATCTAGAAGCTTTTAAATATGCACATTAAAAACTAAGCTAATTCACAAAGCAGTTTTTAAGTTATGTATAAAGAACTACTTATAAAGCACTACTACTAAAAAACTATTGTTTAGAAATTTCAGATTGTTTTTTGAAATATTAATTTAAATTAAAAAAATATATATTTTGAAAAAATATAAATAACTTACAAAAGTTTATACAGAAATTGATATCTAGAATCTTTTAAATATGCAAATCAAAAACAACAGCTCATTCACAAAGTAGTTTTTAAATTATGCAAAAAGAACTACCAGCATTGCAGCTTGCTTTGCAACTGTATATTAAAAATGAATTTAACATTAGGACTTAAACTTTTAAATTAGTATAATTTGTAAATTACTTCACCAATTGACTTCTTCATCTATAAATGCTGTTTGGAATTCTAAGGTACAACTGCCAAAATATCCAAATATGATATCTAAATTAGGTGTTTGCATTAAAACTTCTAATGTTTGATACAATTTCTCTAGAAATATTGTGCCCTAAGTTTATTGTTTTAGCATGTATTCAAAGAAAACATAAGTCCCTATCAAATGACTAGTTTGTTTTTCTCTGTTTATTTGCTGATAAAATAAATAAAAAATTCATTTTTTATTTTTTTTATTTATTTTTATTTTATTTTATTTTTTTTTTTTTTGGGGGGGGGGGGGGTAATTGTACATTTTTAACATTTTACAAATTATACAAAACTGAAAAAAAAAATGGCTGCAAAGAATTAATCTAGCAGGGGGGAATTGTACATTTTTAACATTTTACAAATTATACAAAACTGAAAAAAAAAAATGGCTGCAAAGGGTTAATCTAGCATCTTTGTAATGCTAATGAAATATCCATCTGCATGTTTCTTTTTCTCTTTTGCAGATGTGTTTTTGTTTGCCCTTCTTTCTTATTTACTTTCTTGCATGCTCTGTACAATTATTTTTCTATTCTTAATGAAAAATATGGAAGAAAATGAATCTAATTTGTCTCAGTTGAGTGCCAATGGATTGTTTTGCATGCTGAAAATTCACAGTTGATAATTTAGGTGATTTGTTTTATTTTATTTAGTTAATACTGTTTTCTATGAGTATGAATTGTTAAAGATATTGTGATTACAATTTTTTTAATTTAGTGATTTATTCAGTTTTCTAATCTTAGGAATCTTTTTTTTTTTTTTTTTTTTTTTTTTTTTTTTTTTTTTTTTTTTAAGATTGGTGTTATTAACCAATGTATCAGAACATACAACATGTTTATTTCATAATGTCAATATCTTTTATAATTTGCATTCAAAATGCAGTAAATATATGCAAGAGTCATATTTAAGTAAAAAGAGGGGGGGGGGGGGGAGAGGCTGTATTTTCATAAGTGAGGTTAACTTTTAAACACACTGGTACTTTGGCATTTACTAATTACTAATGCTTTGGAACTACCTTTAAAGACATATTTGATGTAGTTTAAAACTTATAATATTTCTAAGCCGCACCAGGCGCCATTAGGTTCTACTCTCAAAACTGATAGATGGGAGCTGCTAGGATCAAACCCTATTGTGCCTGTTAGCGTTATCGTTCAGCATTTTCCATAGCTTTCTTCAAACCTTGGATATTCTTGTTAGGTTCCCTTGGAAAAACAAACATAGAAGGCACATCCCCCTTCCCTCCCCTAAGGGCCTATATGCCTTTTGTAGATAATCAGTTGTCATAAACAGCATTAACATCTATAATATTTGTAATATAGAAATTTATATATTTATTCAAATATATATATATATTTAGTAGTAATAATATTTTTTAAAAGTGTGTTTTTGATTTTTTTTACCAACATGATCAAATATCAATTTAAAAATTAATTTTTAAGTAACCTTTTTGTAGTACATAAATAATCTTATTGTTTAATCTGGTTATTAATTCTACAACATTATTTTTTCTTTAATAAACATACTATAACTCATATTGTTTGGTAATTTCAAAACATGATGCTTATCAAAAAATTGAGAAACACTCTTTAGTTTATATATCCAAACTTTAAAAATGAACTTATTTCATCATAAAAATAATAAATAAATATGTCATAATCTTTTAACTTTGTTCTGGGAATTAATTGCTGAATTTTTTATACGTAATGAGATTTTTATTTTTGAATAGGGAGAATATACATTGGAAATTCAGAAGCTCAAACTCCAAAAGATGTGGTAATCCACGGATTAGGAATTGAAAGAGATCATTGTTTTATTGATAATAATAATGGTCTCGTCACTATCTATCCCCAGTCTGGCGATGTTTCTATCGATGGTGTACTTATCACAGAACCAACTTGTTTATCTCAAGGTATTTTATTTCAGAAACATTCTATTAGGGATATCTTTCACATAATCCTTTTCTCTCTTAAAATAGTTAACCTAATTTATGTTAATCATTTTTAAATTAAAATATTTTTTAAACTACATTTATGCAACAGTTTAGGATACTGCAAGGAAGACTGGGGGAGAGAGGCTACTTATGGGGCTTTTTAGACCCCCATACGTGTAGGTATATCAGAAAATCTTTGCATAAAAATCTGCTGTATTCTCCTCTAACAAAGATTCACAATATTTTGAAATGCTTTGGGTGCTCAAAACTCATCTTATTAAAATTGTTGAAATTTAAAAAAAATTTTGGTACAAATTTTTCTGAATAGTGTACTTATGTGTCATCTGAACAATCAGGAGATAAATTGTCGAATATGGTTTTCAATTGCCAGTCTTGTTTATTATTAACAATTACATTTAAGACAATAATTTAGCAGCATTAAATGCATAATATTGTTAAAAATGATAAATAATGTAAAATAAATAATACATAAAATATAATAAATGACCTATGAAAAATAATAAAAACTGTAAAATGTAAAAAATTAGCTGACCTGCCTGATGTTGCTTGGGTTTGCGATTATATTCTTAAATAAGCTTTAAATTTTTATGATTTTATATCTTTAACTGTATTTTGTCTAAAACATGTATCTTATTTTATCTGAAATATGTATCTGCTCACTGTGTGAAAATGGGAGAAAAACTGCTAATTGTTAGGATTTGTTATGTATTTTTTTTTTTTTCATATGTATATTTTTTAATTGTGTGGTGTAGTAAAAAACAAATTAAAGCTTCAAAAAGCCTGTTACAGTTGAAAAAATGAGTTAAGGCTGGGCATGGGTGCTTAGTAATGTACAAGCCAAAAGCTTTAAAATAATGTTTCATATGAAAAAAAAAAAAAAAAAAAAAAAAAAATTGAGGGTGGGGGGGGGGATGCCCTCTAATAGTCTCAAGTCAAAAATAAACTCCACTAATTGAAAGCCTGTGAGGTGCTTCACCTTCTATCAACATATAAAGGATACATAAAAAATACTACAGTTTTAAGAGAGTTTCTACAAAAGTCTCCATCCCTCTCCCAAAATCAAACTCTCCCAGCTTTTTTAAAAGTGTTTTTGAAAGTGTAATCAAATATTTCAAATATTAAAATTGATCCAAAAAATCAAATGTAAATAATTGGTGGACAAATGCAGTTATATAAAACTACGTCTTTGAAATCTTTCCCCCACATCTCTTTTCACCAAAATTCAACTTAGCCTTTTTTGTTAAAATTTTTAAGTGTTATCAAGTACCTGAAATTTTAGAATTGATCCCAAAATTACAAGTAAAATACAGTTAATGAGTGGAAGAAGCTTAGATTTAAATAATGTCCAGTCTTTTTTGATAAAATGAAGTTTTAAATTGCATTATAAGAAAATTAGACATTCAAATATACCATCAAAAATATTAATAGAGTCATAAATTTAAAATCTCAAAATACTGTATTATGGGATTAAAAGTGTGGGAGACTATGGGGAGGGTTGACTCTCTTTTTACAAAGTGATTTTTTATTTTTTTAAAATATTGAATGTAGAATAAAGTTTTATGCATCATTTTATCATTATTCAATCAGTTATCAAAATAAAGTTGCTACATAAATGTAATTTATATGTATATTATGCTATCATATGAGGCACAAAAATCATGATTATTTGTTAATTGTTTAATGGCAACATCCAAATGAAAAGCATCTTATTGGTTAGTGTGCAAAAATCTTTTGGTAAGATTTAGGCTGTGGTAAATTGGATTTATTTATGTTTTGTTCCTTCACTTAATTATGGAGCTTCAAAATATCCTTATTTATATATATATTTTTTCTGTTCTTTTTGCTTAAAAAAATAAATAAAAGTCATGAATTTTAAACTTTTCAGTTTCAAATTAAAGTTATGTATTATAAATGACTTGAGTGCAAGAATTACATTATTATATCTTAAATAATTAATAAAATACAAAATGCCATAAGTGCAATATTTGGCAATTTATTATCTGTGCCAGGATAGCATAAAAATATTGAGTTCTTGATTTATCAGCACTGATGTCATTTATGTGCCACATTGGCATGTTATTCTTCTGATGCCAATTTGGCAAAAACTTCATTTTCAAATACCAGTTACATACATATTTTTAAACTAATTTCTATTATTTTAAAAAGAAAATAATTATAAATAAAAAAAATTTAGTTAATAGTTATAGAATAAAACAATTTAATAAAAAAGAAAATAAAAGTAAACACAGTTTCTTAATAAGTAAATAACAATAGCCGGGTTACCATGTGAGGCACATAAAATTGCCATTTTGTTGCAATCGTGCCAATGTGGTGCGTATATGACATCTGTGTCTATTTCTCTAGCAGAATCTTCTAATTTGGCAAAAAATTGACCAATTAAAATAAATTATGTATAAAAGCAATATGATTTAATGCTTAGTGTACATTCAAGGGAGACCAAACTGATGGCCAAGGGCAGCTAGTATATAAGAAATTGGATAAATGATTGATTTTTAATAAAGGAAAATATTGGGTAATTTCTCTCCAAATATGAGAGGATTTGACCCACTTTTCTTATATTCAAATATTTGTCGAGAGAAATGAAATCAGTTTACAAAAAGCAAATTATTATAAAAATATGTGAGGCTTAAACAAACCTGCTTTTTTTTGTCTTCTTGTCCTACATTTTGTGACATTTGACATGATAATTGTAATTGTCACATAGTTTGGCTTCATCTCACTGCATCCATCCTGGTGAAATTTGTCTACATACTTCTCTAAAGTTTTTTGATCAATGTTATATTCTTTTACATTGTCATAAGCACTTAACTTATCACTTATATCTTTTAATCCTTTCAGGGATAAAGTATTTTTAGTACTAAAATGTTGAAATAAATGAATGGCACCATAATTTACGTACAAACTTATTTGGAAAAAAAAAAAAAAAAAAAAAAAAAAAAAAAAAAGATTCTATATTTCATATACAAATTAAATGGAAAAGATTTTAGAAAAATTCTGGAGCCATAGTGGCATTTAGTAATTAAAAATAATTGGTTGTATGAACATAAGACTGCCTCTAAAAGAGTTAAGACTGCTGCTTTCATACTTTCTAGTTTTTTTTCCATTGTTTTATTTACATTGTAAGTAATATTTAAATGGAAAAATGTTCCTATCAACTTTTCCATTTATCTTTCATTAAATTTTTTCTTGTAATGGATACTATAGCAATTTTCATATCTTTCTTGAATAAGTTGTAAACATTTTCTTTTATTTTACTGTAGCTTAGCATTACATAACAAATTTACATTATTTTTTGTGTATAACCACTAACCTTTCGTTATGCACATAAGTGTGCACATTAAGTGTGTAACAAAAAGATTTCCAAAACCACTTATTAAAGGAGCCTTGAACATCTGATTAACCCTCCCTAACATTGACTGGGTCAAACCTCCTCACATTATGCTTTTCTAAACAATAGCACATTGTTATGTTAAGGCTAACTTACTAAAATCTTTATTCTTGGAATGAAAGCTCGATATTTCTGCATTACTTAAAACATATTTACTAAAATTCCTATAATATATTTTATCTGAAAAAAAGCTTACAAAATTATGATTATGTGTATGAAACAAAGACTGTTGCTGAACATTCCAGTAACTTTGGTTGACACCTATTGCTGAAACTCTGAAATTTTTTTAAATATAAAAACTGATTGGTGGGTCAAGCCTCCCCTATAGTCAATTGTCCCTAGTTTCTCCTGTATTTTTAAGTAATTATTTCTGAAATAAAACTGTGATTGCATATAAAAAATGTCGGTTATAACGATTTAATATTTGTCCCCAAGTGACAAGTAGGTTCAACTGTATTGAAATTTTGTTTGGGAATAAATTATTGAGTGAATATTTTAAATGAATTATTTTATCAGAAATTTTACAAATGTTTTTTAATTCATTTTTTAATAAAGCAAAATATTATTTTATTTTCCATTTTTTTATGTAATCTGCCATTAAACTTATTTTTTTATTATTTTAGGATGCATGTTGTGCCTTGGACGTTCAAATTTCTTCCGCTTTAATAATCCCAAAGAAGCTCATCTTATGAAGCAAGCATCACCTTCACCAAGAAAATTACCTTTTTCTGCTGGTTTTATTCCTGGTTAGTTTTCTATTAATTCAAATTTCATTAGTGGTATAGTACTGAACTTTCTAAAAGAATATGTTACGACGTTATGTGCAAAAATAATATAAATAGCTATAAAATTATGATTTTACTTGATGTACACCAAAATAAAAGAAAAAAACTCCAAAAGTTTTAAACGTCAAATTGTCCAGAAAATAAATAAACTATTGACTGGAAAATTTTCCAATTTATTTTTTAAAAGTAAGCTGATAAACATAATGGTATTGATGTGCAAAGCTGAGGTTCACCACAAAATGTTTATTTTAGAGTATGAAGAGTATTTCATTTATTTAATTATTTACAGGAATCACAAAAATGAATTCAGTTACAGCTGCCTATGAGGAATAATCACTTGAATTGTGCTTTCAGAGCATTCTTAATAATCAAATTTTTTGTATGTTATGTAGCATGTATAAGTTCTATTAATCATATACAGAGCTGCAAAAATATCATTAAGTCTTGCTGTCTATTGGTCTAAATTACTGAGAGATGTTTTTCAACTGTGTTTATTGTCTAGCTTATGTATATTTGCTTATTAATTCATATTTATAGAATACAAATAAATTCATATACAGGACTATGCAAAAAACTGGATGCATTGTGTCTATGGATAAAAATTGTTGGAAGTGCAATTTTAGTTGTGTTATGGATTTTCTAACTGAAATAAAGTTTTATGTAATACAGTTGACTCCCTCAAATCCGCACAGCTCGGGACCAGAAATTTTGCAGATTTTAGAATTTTGTGGATTTTTGGTCATTGCATTTTTTACATTTTTTAAACAGTGATTTGAATGTAATTAATAATGCAATCGCACCTATAATGAATGCTTACAACATAATAAAATATTAAAATAATAAAAATTTAGATACTTTTTAAAATGATTAAAATATTAAAAACAAAGATCAAGTTAATAATCAGTAATGTAGGATTAAATATTCATTATAAAAATGAGCTGTATTTTTCCTAAATTATTCAATAAAACTAGCCTCATAAAGGTACATTATTAATTCACATCAAAATCATACAATATGAAAGTTTTATTTCAGTTTTAGCTAGTCAAAATAACCAAAAAAGCTTGATTAATACATAAATAGTTGGCAAGAAGATTGTGATTACCAGTGATATCAGCAACATCTTGAATTTTTTCAGAAGTAAATTTAATCTTCCTTCATGAAAAAAAACATAAATTCTATAATATTGACAAAAATTACAAATTATAATATACTAGCAGGCTAAGCCCGCTGCGCTAGTCTATTTTTCGAAACAAAACATGAATCAAACAAAATATTGAATATGATTGTGTTTTTTCAAGCAACTTCACCTTGAATGCTCTTTCACATTTCTGAAAATCATACAAAACGCCATTGTATTTAAAGATAGAAGATCAACGATTATAAATGCACTAAAAGTTAGCAAACAGCTGTTTCGAATGTACTGTCGAGATTCTTCATCAGTGCAAAGCTCAGCAAGCTAGAAAAAACAAAACTGAGCCAAAAATAAAAACAACAACAATTGAATCAATGGCCATTGATGTCAAAATATATTAAAATAATAATAAAATATTATGTTGTTGTATCAGCTTATGCATTCGATAAAATTTGGGCTTTTAAGAAAAAAATATTTCAGTTGACCATTTATTGTAGAGTTTGATAGATAAATGAGGCAAATATGAAAAGAGCAATTTAAATATTGTCTATTCACCATACTTCTAAAATAGCGAGCATTATGATCGCAGAGATTGACCATTGAATTTAAACAATTTTCAAGTGATTCATTTTCATTTGATAGTTTTTGAACTCTAAACTTCTCAACTTGAGGATATGGGTATCTATCAGGGTGGCTACAGATTCTGGAAATTATGGTATCAGGGAAATATCAGAGAACTTTATAAAAAATACTCAATCAGGGAAATATTTCTCTCTGCGAAAATATGTCTATTTTTACCTTACCAACAACATTGATTCGTTGCCGAACAGGCTACACTTAAACCAATAATAAGGTGTGATAAAGAGACATAAAGCCATACTGCTGCCAAACAATATCTGTCTGCATGAAAGCTAAATTGTCCCATTAACTCAAATTTTCAAAAATAAGTTCATTCGTGATCTTTTGACAAAATTTGTCAATTTTAGTAATCTTTAGACAAAATTTGCAAATTTTTCATGATTTTGACGAAATCTGGATTTTTTGTGGGTTTTTTTTTTTCATGAAATTTGCACGTTTTTCCTGATTTCTTAACAAAATTCCAACTTTTTTTTGTGATCTTTTGACGAAATTTTCACTTTTTCGAAGTTTTTTTATGCATTTTTTGCAATTTTTAGGTGAGATTTGCATGTTTTTCATGATATTAAGATGAAATTTGCCCGTTTTCTGTGATCTTTAGATAAAATTTGTGCATTTTTCACAATCTTTAGATGAAATTTGCATGTTTTTTTTTGCGGCTTTTTGACTAAATTCTTGTTTTTACGTGAACCTTTTACAAAATTCACATTTTTTTAACACAAACTTTGGATGAAATTTGCATTTTTTACGCAAAATTAGTCCTAAAGGACTAATTTTGCACTTTTCTAAAATCTTTTAACTAAATTTGTTCTTTTTTTTTTTTTTTTTTTTTTTTTTGCAAAACTTTGAAGAAATGAACATTTTTTTATTCGAACTGGTGACAAAATTTCATATATTTTTCTGTGATTCTATGTCAAAGTTCATGTTATTTCAAGCGATCCTTTGACAAAAATAGCAATTTTTTTTATCCGATGCCCATAACGCTGTAACTTTTGTTGCAAATCCGTAATAATTACAGATAAATACTTGGCACCTCTGCTAATTAAATACTGTGAAATTTTAGTTTTTTTCTCCCAAAAGAGATATTTGCAAGCTGGATTAATGTATTAGAGAAAGCAGCATATATTAAAAAAATACTGTATATGTTCTTTAGTAATAAAAATCAGGGAAATCTGTTATAAATATGCAGGGAAAAATCAGGGAATTTTTTTTCATCATTTCTGTAGCCACCCTGTCTATGGAAACCTTAATACATCCTCTATCAATATTATACTATATTTCGCAACGTACATCTGCTCTTGACAAATCTATTACAGTGTTCCAGTTTTGGAATGCAGCAGAATAAATAAAGTTAAATAAAGTTTTCCTTAGAAAAATAAGGTGAATGTTTTTTGAATGTGTGAAATTCATTTTTTGATACAGATGTCATATAAGCATCACGTTGGCGTGATTGAAACAAAATAAACATTTTAAGCCTCTTAAGGAAATCCAGCTCTGTTTTTAATTTACTAATGAACTATTTATTTACTTTCATTTGCATTTTGAAATGATACAAAATGTTATGCTCTATACATAGAAAAGTAAAATAGAAAATAGAAATGTATCTGTCATTTGAAAACGAAGTTTCCGTTAAAGTGAAATTTATCACCCCAACGTGGTGCAGATATGACATTTGTGCCTCTGTTTTACAACATAGGTGTGTGCATTTGCACCTAAATTTAGTTATTTAGCTCTGTCAGGTTCCTAGAAGACATCTGCCCTGAATTAGAAAGGAATAACATTTCCTTATCTGAATATTTTATGTATTGTGGGTTGTGTATCCGTGAAGCTCGAAATACCTTTCTTTCTTTTCTTATAATGATAAATGACAGGTGGTTATCCAGACGCAGGTGTGCGGATGACGCACTCGTTGCTGAATGAAAGTGATGACCACGGGGCATGGCTCAGCTGTCATTTAGTATTGAAGTGATGTGTAAACAGTAGATGTCATGACTCAAGGTCGGTATGCGGAATTGAACCAATGGAGGAACTCTAAGAGGCCCTGTTGGGGGAAGGAAGATCTCTGACAAGGTCAACTCTGGACTGAGAGGTTGGAGACAGTTCTCGCTTGGCGTTGAGACCGATAGGTCGCTCAGGATTTGTGGTCCTGTTGGATAGTGTATATTTTGAGCTTGGGACAAGGCGTCCCGGTGGATAGTGTTATAGGCCGAGAAGTGAGGCCTAGTACCCTTGTGTATTGAGATTCTGCAGTAATCTCTGATAAAGCGTATCGAACGTGCGTTGAGTGTGAGGAAGAAAGTGTAAGCTGAACGGTACACAACCAACGTTTAGTGTAGTTAATTTAATGTTGAACCGGATCATCTATATCCGAGTTGTAATTGTAGATAGTTGTAAATATTGTTTCTTGTGTACATATCTATATCTTAAATAAACTGTTAGTTCAGTTCATTAACAGCGTCAGTGTTATTTTACCCAATCCTCACAGCAGGTGACCGATATCACCCATTAATATCGGTGGTGGCAGCTTAAACTACCTAGGACATTCTTCTAAGTTTAGTGGACTGAGAGGAGCGTCCGACAAATCGTCGGGATAGAATCGCCTGAAACCAGTGACCAGCGAGCCGTGTTGCAGTCTGTTAATGCCAGAGTATCCAGTGGAATTCTTGTGTGGTCGTGCCATATCGTCGAGTATGTGCTAAAGCATCGTGCCGGATCGTCGATTGTATGCTAAAGTGTCGTGCCGTATCGTCGAATGTGTGTAAAGTGTTGTGCCGTAGCGTCGAATGTGTGTAAAGTGTTGTGCCGTATCGTCGAGTATGTGCTAAAGTATCGTGCCGGATCGTCGAGTGTGTGATAAAGTATTGTGCCATATCGTCTAGTGTGGACTAAAGTGTTGTGCTTATCTTTATTAGAAAGAACTAAACTGAACTGTGTTGTGCCTGATTATCGCTACATCGTGGAGCTATCTGTGAATAGAAGAGTACCCCACCAAATAAAGTATAAGGTAAGGTGTTTTGATCATATCTTTCTTCTGACATCTCGAACCAAATTGTATTGTTGTATAATTAATAGTAATTTAAGTAAATTGTCTATGTAATTTATGTGCAATGAAATAATTGTGTTCAGATAGGTGTAAAGAATTAGTAACCATATTGCTATTGTTTTAAAGAAAGGTCATAATAATTTGAGATGATAATGATATGCTATTTATAATGATATTAGTGAACTAAATTAATGCATTAAATCTAAATTATTGTTAAAGTAATTGTTAAATGAAGCAATACTGTTTAAATTTTAAGAGTTACATTAGCAAAATTCTAAGCAAATGAAGATTTTAATTGGCCAATACTAGTGAGGGAAAAAAAAAAAAAAAAGGCCCAAAAGAGAGCCATAGTGAGTAAAAATAAAAGTAAAGATTTTCAGTATATTTGTTTTAAGTGTAAGAACCAGTATTGAGTTCGGAAATATTTTATGAGGATAATTGTAGAAATTTATATATGCATGTGTTTCAATTTTTCTTTATGTGGATTTTTTTGATTGACATCAATACTTCTATTCAATTTCAACGTATCAGTATTATTATATAAATTGTATGTTGTTATCTAAGTGTATATATTGGAATCTATATTGCATAGCAGTCAAATCGAATTATTGTTTTACTTTTTTTGTTTTATTGGAAGTAAATTGTGTGATATCAATGGTTGAGAAAAATTAGAGCATTCAGTAGGTTAATTAGAAATGAAATGCATGGATTATCTGAAATGGTATTAATTAGTATAATAAGTGGAGAAATATCTGTACTAAGTTAGAAATTTCGGAAATATTAATTTGGTAGGTTTAACTATTCTTGTGGGGTGGTAGTAACAATCGGTGAAGGTATGGCTTTCTTATTAAAACTAAAAAAGGTTGATCTTCAGGGGATAGCCGAAGAATTGGGTGTTGAATTCACGGAAGATGATACCAGAATTCAGCTTAAGAAAAAGATAATGGACAGTGATGAGTATGACGAGGGGGTTATTAAGGAATTATCAGACACTATTGTTGCAGAACGATTAGAACGCGAAAAGTTAGAAAAACAGGAAAAATTAGAACGCAAAAAGTTAGAACTCGAAAAGTTAGAAAAACAGGAAAAGTTAGAAATGGAGAAATTGAGGATGGGACATGAATTAGAAATGGAAAGGCTCAGAGTTCAAGGTTCAGCAAATAACTCTAATGGATCTAGGGAATCTAGTAATGAAAGTAACATTGAAAAATTGATCAAAAGTGTTAAAACTCTATCTATCAAAGTACCAGAAGGGACTGAGGGATGGAATTTATTTTTCAACAGTTTAGAAAGGGCATTCCAAACTAAAGATGTACCGGAAAACCAGCAGGCCGAAATTCTACTAAATATGTTAGGAGATAAGGCGGATAATTTGTTAATTTATACCACTAAGGAACAAATGGAGAATTATGAGGAGTTAAAGGAGTTAGTTCTAAGGGAACATGAGCCGACACCGAAGGCATGTTTAGAAAATTTCCGGAAAGCTAGGAGAAATCCGAACGAAACCCATGTATTATTTGTATCGCGTTTAATAGCTACGTGGGAAAATTATTGTAAAATTAGAGGTTCGGACACTTATGAAAAGGTCAACCAGTTAATAGTTACTGATAAGCTAATGAGTACGTTAGATGAGGATACTGCAGCATATATTAGTTTAACTCACCAGGGTAAATGGTTAGAAGCTCCTAAAATTGCTAAAGAGTGTGATAATTATTTTGATGCTAAACATAAGTCTTATGCGGTTACGCATAAAAGCTTTAAAGGTAAAGATAAGTACGTAAACAATGAAAAAATGAGACCGAGGGAGGATAATAAATTTAGTGGTAGTTGGAGGCAAAGTGGTAGTAATGAGTGTAATTCTTTTCCGGATAGGAAAACAGGGTTTAAGAAGACGAATGATGCTTCAGGGCCTAAATGTTTTAAGTGTGGTTTGAGAGGTCATTACCAACTTTTTTGTAATAAAGTAGGTAATGAGGGAACTAATAATGGCAATAAAGGGCGAGACCAGAAAGCAGGTGTTCATAAGATTATGGTGAAAGAAAATCAAGAGTTACCTAATGGGGCTATTGTGGCTAGAATATCGGCAAAGGCCGAGCAGAAGACTAATGTTATTGGTGAGAAATTAAATAAACTTGAGAAAATTGAAGTTAGTGTTAATGGGCAAAAAGCAAAGGGATTGGTTGATTCTGGATGTGAGATTAATGTTGTTCATAAAGATTTAGTACCAGAAGAGAAATTAAAGGGAGCGGGTAGTATTTATTTACAAGGGTTATTTGGTGAAGCTGTTAAATCACCGTTAGTTAAACTACCGCTAGCTATTCCGCAATTCGGGCAAACTAATATTATTCATCAGCAAGTACTTTGCGCAGTAACTGATAATATTAATGAGCAAGTAATTTTACATCCCGAGGTGATTAATGAGTTGTCAGGTGTCAATCTTGAGGAGCCATTGATAGAGTCCGAAGAATTAAAAAGTTCCGAAATTATTATTGATAACTCGAATGAAAAGGAAGATGTAAGTAACGATAGCTGTAATGTTTACGTAATAGACGCGAGATCGCAAAATGTACAAAGTCAGGATCCAGAAAAAACTGAAACGGAGGAAAATAATGAATCTATTGTTAGTAACTCAGATATGTTTAAGAAATCCCAGTTGGAATGTAAAGAATTAGAGAAAGCTTGGGAATTAGCTAAAAAGGAAAAAGGGGATTATTATATTGTAAACGGATTATTGTATCATAAAGAGAAATTGTTAGGCGAAACTATAGCGCAATTAGTAGTACCCAAGGTAAGAAGGGAAGAAATCTTAAAATTAGCGCATTCATCGGTATTTGGAGGGCATCATGCAGCCAAGAAAACGTTGCAGAGAATAAGGTATTCTTTTTATTGGGAGGGAATGGCAAAAGAAGCTAAACAGTTTTGTGAATCATGTTTAGAGTGCCAATTGACTAGAGGAGTTAAAGTAAATGATAGAGCTCCTATTTCCCCAGTGTCGCGGCCGGAACTTCCATTTCAGGTTGTTAATGTTGATTTAATTGGGCCTATTGATCCTAAAAGTTCACAAGGGCATCGGTATATACTGACTTTAATTGATCAGCATACCAGATGGGCGGATGCGATCCCTCTAAAAAGTTTAACTGCTAAAACCGCGTGTGAGGCGTTACTTCAAATATTTATGAGAACAGGAATTCCTAATGTAATTGCCTGCGACAATGGAACCAATTTTACTGCCGACTTAACGAAAGAATTTGAGAAAAGGTTAGGTGCTAGCCCAAGATTTTCGACTCCACAGTATCCACAGTCCAACGGACTTGTGGAACGGTTTAATCAAACTCTTAAACGTATGCTACATCATACGATTAGGGAAGAAGGAAAAAAATGGCATGAACAAATACCATTTATATTATGGGCGTATAGGGAAGTCCCAAATTCTACGACGGGAATCGCACCTTTCCAGTTATTATATGGTAGAGCGCCGGAGGGTCCGTTATCGATTCTTAAGTCGTCATGGGCAGGAGAAAATAAGGGAGCGCAGTTAGATACTACGCCGATTCATGAGTACTTGGATAAATTTAAGAACCGCTTAGAAAGAGCCGCAAATGAGGCAAAATTGTCGTCTGAGGTTCAACAAAATAGAATGGCGTATCATTATAATTTAAGGTCAAAAGAAAAAATGTTTGAGGTAGGCGATAAAGTTATACTGTTAATCCCCGATTCGACTAATAAGTTATATTCTAGGTGGCAAGGGCCGGCAACTATTGTAGAAAAACGAAACCAGCATTCGTTTATTGTTGAGTTAGCCGACGGGAGTAGGAAGCATGTGCACCAAAATAAGATAAGAGAATTTATCGCTAAATGTAATATAGTTAATATTGTTTTCGAAGGTGATGAGGAATTTGGAGAAGTTGGGGAAATTCCTATTTTGAACCGGGATCAAGAGATAGAACGGGATATTGAGAGGTTTGAAATAAAAGGGCTATCTAATAGTCAAGTCAAAGATTTAAAGTCCATTTTGAGGGAAAATAAAGAAGTGTTTATGGGTCCTGTACGACCAGCGGAAGTAGGGGAACATCGTATTGATCTGAAACCGGGTATAGAAAGGAAAAAACCAAAGTTATATAGCGTGCCGGTAGCTTATAAAGAGGAAGTGGATAGGCAGATTCAGGAGTTATTAGAATTAAATCTAATCGAACCGCCGAATGCTGAAATTAGCCATCCAATTGTTTGCGTTGCGAAAAAAGATGCAACGGTCAGAATGTGTATTGATTACAGAGCTTTAAATTCTGTAACGCAGGTTCCCACCTTCCCGATGAAAGATTCCCAAGAAATTATGTATACCGCAGGGGCGGCTAAATATTTATTTTCAATAGATTTATTGAGGGGTTATTGGCAAATTAAAATGGCTGAGGATTGTAAACCTCTGACAGCTTTTACGACGCATAACGGAACTTATCAGTGGCGTACAATGCCTTTTGGATTATCAGGGGCTGCTGCTACGTTTCAAAAAGACATGAATGAGGTTCTCCAAGGTCATCGGAGGTATGCAGAAGCATATATTCATGATGTCATCATTTTCTCCGATACCTGGGAAGAGCATTGTGAGCATGTCAGGGCTGTCATTGAAGAGTTGAAAAATAGAAATTTTACGATTAGACTAGACAAATGTAAATTTGGAGAGAAATTGACTAAGTTTTTAGGTCATGTTATTGGGGGTGGAACTCATGCACCTGATGAGGAGAAAATCGGAGCAATAAGGGACTTAAAGAGACCAAAGACTAAAAAGGAAGTTAGATCAGTTTTGGGATTAATGGGATTCTACCGATCTTATATTCCAAATTATGCTGAGATAGCTATACCTTTAACCGAATTAACCAAAGGAAATGTCAAAAATACTGTACCATGGGATGAAAGGGCAGAAAAAGCATTTAATACTCTTAAAGATGAGTTGTGTAAAGTGACGAGTTTGGCTACACCTATCGTAGGCCGGGAATATCAGCTTCACGCCGATGCTTCCGACCTTGCAGTAGGATGTTGTCTTACTCAAAAAGATGAAAAAGGTCAGTTTAAACCTATAGCTTTTGCCAGTCAGAAATTGTCAGGGGCTCAGCGTGCTTGGCCGAGTATAGAGAAAGAGGCTTGGAGTGTTCTCTTCGGGTTGCGGAAGTTTGAAAAGTGGACTTATGGATCTCAAATTGAGGTCATTACCGATCATAATCCATTAAAATTTCTCACGGAAACAACCCCAAGGTCGCCCAAACTCACTAGGTGGGCTCTAGCCTTGCAACGCTGGAACCTGAGCATTTCTCATCGTCCCGGAGTTCAACATTTGAATGCTGATGCAATTTCGAGGCTACAGAGAAAGAGCTGGGAAGAACAACCAGTTACTAGCCCATCAGTATCAAGGTCAAAATAGTAGACAACTTTAAAAGATGTCATCACATGTCTAATTTTTTTTTGTGTGTGTGTAAATATCTTTTTTTAAGTTTTGTGTTTATAATAGTAAATTAGCATGTGTATTGTTTATGCAATAGTAGTATTAGTATAAGGTTCAGTAGAGATGTCAGTAGAGAATGTTCAGACACCTGAAAATGCCTATGTAATATTTAGAATGAAGAAATCTGCAAAGAGACTATTGAACTCTTCCGTAATATTATTATATGTTTGGGGAAAATTAGCCCCTAAGAGGCATATTTTCCGCTAAGGTGGGGGGTGTCAGGTTCCTAGAAGACATCTGCCCTGAATTAGAAAGGAATAACATTTCCTTATCTGAATATTTTATGTATTGTGGGTTGTGTATCCGTGAAGCTCGAAATACCTTTCTTTCTTTTCTTATAATGATAAATGACAGGTGGTTATCCAGACGCAGGTGTGCGGATGACGCACTCGTTGCTGAATGAAAGTGATGACCACGGGGCATGGCTCAGCTGTCATTTAGTATTGAAGTGATGTGTAAACAGTAGATGTCATGACTCAAGGTCGGTATGCGGAATTGAACCAATGGAGGAACTCTAAGAGGCCCTGCTGGGGGAAGGAAGATCTCTGACAAGGTCAACTCTGGACTGAGAGGTTGGAGACAGTTCTCGCTTGGCGTTGAGACCGATAGGTCGCTCAGGATTTGTGGTCCTGTTGGATAGTGTATATTTTGAGCTTGGGACAAGGCGTCCCAGTGGATAGTGTTATAGGCCGAGAAGTGAGGCCTAGTCAGGGATGTAAGACCTGCGCCAATTGCGCCAGACTGCGCCGAATCCGCTTTACTGCGCCAAACTGCTACAAAACAGCTATTTTTTTCAATTTTGCGCCAAACCTGCGCCAAAAGGCACTTCGTGCCAAAACGAAATTTAGCGCGATTACGTCGATCCAGGAAACAACAACAAATAAATTTTTAGGCTGTAAATTTCGTCAAAAAACAAAGAAACATTGCGAAAAATCTCGAAAAACGCGCAAATTTCGCCGAAAAATTGCGAAAAACATGCGCATTTGGTCACGAAAAGCACGCGATGTTTTGTGGAGTTTTATCGTGGCTCCGCAAACGAGCGGAAGTTGTTTTTCCCTCGAGTCATCGTACGTTCATTTTCATTGCAGCCGATCGCAGAGTTCGGAGCGGGACGTCATGTGACTTATAGCGCGCGCGTTGGGGAGACGAATGAGAGCTGCTTCAATATGTTTATTCCCAATTAATGAGAGTTCACTTCTTATGTCAAGGGTAATTCTCGTCCGAAATTTCCGAAAATTTAACGCATCCTCTTCCGAAAATTTGAAATTGCGCTATCAGTTCGACATAGCTGCCAACTTGTACGGTTTTGCGCGCAGAAAAAAACAATCGCGGAGAAATGCAAATTTCGTGAAAGGATCGCCGAAAAAGCACACATTTCGTCAATATTTTGCGGAAAAACGACGATTTCGTCAATGTTTTTATCAACGAACTTTGTCAAAAGACCGCTGAAAAACGCGAATTTCCTCTGCGGATCGCAAAAAACGGCAATTTCACCAAATATCGCAGAAAAAACGCTGATTTCGTCTGAAGACTGCGGGAAAACGTCGATTTCTTCTAAAGATTGCAGATATAATGCCGATTTCGTTAAAATATCGCTGAAAAAAACGCCGTTTTCGATAAAAGATCGCTTTAAAATATTTTGCGAAAAGATCATTGAAAAAAAAAAACCCGCGGATTTCAGCAAAAGATTACGGAAAAAACGCTGATTTTGTCAAAAGATCTCGGGGATAAAACGCCGTTTTCGAGAAAAAATCGCGTAAAAATACAAATTTTGTCTAAAAATCGCCGAAAAAACGCCAATTTTATTAAAAAGAAAATACTGGAGAACGTCGATTTCGTCAAAAACTCACCGGAAAACTGCCGATTTCGACAAAAAAAAATCGAAAAAAATCGATGATTTTGCTAAAATATCGCAGATAAATCGCTGATTTCGTCTGAAGATCGCGGGAAAACGCCGATTTGGTCTGAAGATCGCGGATACCCCCCCTTCCCCGCCACCGATTTCCAAAAATAAATAAAAATTTCAAAAAAAAAAAAAAAAAAAAAAAAACAGAATTGCCCTTGTTTTATGTATTGTACATATTTTCTGTAAATTATGTATCTTCCTGTACTACGTCTTTCCCGTGTCGGTGGTGAATTATTTCGCTCCTCGGCGAATCCTGCCAATAGACAGCAAAACTGAAAGCAGAATGAAAGAGCTTATGAAAATCTGCTACATATGTGTCAAACATTTACCAAAAAAAAAAAAAAAAAAAAAAAAAAAAAAAAAAGTTAAAAAAATTGCTATTTTGTCAAAAAATGAACAAAACGCAGTCAAAGGAAAACAGTGTTGAATTCAGACACTTTTCTCCGGGAGGGACTTCTTAGCTCCGCGGGGGACATAATAGAGTTCCGGGTAGGGAGAATTGCACTTTTTGATCATTGAAAACCCAAAATCTCATTTTTTTGTGGGGGGGGGGGGGAGGGGGAATGTCTCCTCGGGCCACAACTTGAATTCAACACTGTAGGAAAAAACCGTAAATCTCGGCAAAAAATCGGGAAAAATGCTCGAATTTCGTCAAAAAAGTCGCGGAAAACACAGGAATTTTGTCGAAGCATCTCAAAAAACATACGCGAATTTTGTCGAAGGATCTCGAAAAAATAAAACGGGAATTTTGTCAAAGGATTGCTAATTTCGTCACTCAAATTTCACCAATAGATCGTGAAAAACACTCTAATTTCATTAATAGATCATGAAAAATTTGTTTATAGATCGCAAAAAGCATGCACATTTTATCGAAAAACACTCGAATTTCATCAAAAGATCGCGAGATAAATATAAGTTTTGCTAAAGGATCGTTATTATCAAAAAAGAGTGAACAAAACACAGCCAAAAGATCGAAAAAAAAATGCAAGTTTCTTTAAAGGATCCCGAAAAACAAGCATATTTTGTCCAAAAATCACAAAAAACGCGCGAATTTTGTCAAATAATCGCGATAAACATGCAAATTTTTATCGAAAGATCATGAATAGTACTTGAATTTCGTCAATATATCGCATAAAACACTCGAATTTCACCAATAGATTGTGAAAAACGCTCGAATTTTAACAAGAGATTGCGTAAAAGACGCAAATTTTGACAATAGATAATGCAAATTACGACTGTAGATCACGAAGAACACGTAAATTTTATCGAAAAATCACGAAAAACACTCGAATTTCATGAAAGGATCGCAAGAAAAACACGAGTTTTGCCAAAGAATCGTTAATATCATAAAAAAGAGAATAAAACAAAGTCAAAAGATCGTAAAAAAAACCCGTTCATTTCTGTAAAAGATGGCGAAAAAAAAAACGCAAATTTCTCTAAATGATTCCGAAAAACAAGCGTATTTTGTCAAAAAATCACAAAAAACATGAAATTTTGTCAAAGGATACCTAACTTAGTCATAAAAAGAACAAAATACGGTCAAAAGATTATGAAAATAACCCGTTAATATCTTTAAAGGATCGTGTGAAAAAAAACAGAAAATTGCATCAAAAAGATCGTAAAAACCGTAGTTTTCATCAAAAGATCTCAGAAAACGTACAAATTTCATCAAAAGATCGTAAAAAAACCCCGCAAATCTAGTTAAAAAACAAAAAAACGGGGTCAAAAGATTGTGGAAAAGCGTGAATTATGTTAAAAGATCGCGAAAAACTGCAAATTTCATCGAAAGGTCTGAAACGTGTGGAGAAATTTAATCTGAGTATTTATTCTTTCAAATGTAAAAATGTTTTTCAAGATAGCAATTATTGTAATTGTTAAGAGTTTATCCACATTAGAATATTTCAGTCTGCTCCTAAAACAGCTTCTATTGCTACAAAATTACAATTTTGCTGCTACAAAGTCCGATATTTAGCTACAAAATCTGATTTTTGCTGCTACAAAAATAGGTTTTACTGCTCCAAAATTCGTTTTTTGCTGCTCCAAAGCTGCTACAAAATGGCTTTAGCGCACTTTCATCCCTGGGCCTAGTACCCTTGTGTATTGAGATTCTGCAGTAATCTCTGATAAAGCGTATCGAACGTGCGTTGAGTGTGAGGAAGAAAGTGTAAGCTGAACGGTACACAACCAACGTTTAGTGTAGTTAATTTAATGTTGAACCGGATCATCTATATCCGAGTTGTAATTGTAGATAGTTGTAAATATTGTTTCTTGTGTACATATCTATATCTTAAATAAACTGTTAGTTCAGTTCATTAACAGCGTCAGTGTTATTTTACCCAATCCTCACAGCAGGTGACCGATATCACCCATTAATATCGGTGGCGGCAGCTTAAACTACCTAGAACATTCTTCTAAGTTTAGTGGACTGAGAGGAGCGTCCGACAAGCTCTATTTTTGTAATATTAACTGGAGTTTGTACAATGTATGGTACTACTTGATTATTCTGTCGAGAAAAAAATTAATAGCAGATTATAGCAATAAATGTCAATAATCGATGATCGTAAGTATGATAGCAATTGATATTACACGCGATACACATATTTTTTTACATCATAAGTGCTTTTTAATTTGACTTTTAATTTGTATTTTTTATTTATGTTTATTGTTCTTTCATTGTTTAAAATGAATTTATGTAAATTTGAATAGTTTGGCGAAACTGGCCAATGTGTTAATCAAGTAGCACTCAATTTACATTTGAAAATATCATATTTCACAAAAAAACTCCGGCACAAACCCGGATTTGCAAGATTTCCTTTCAATACCAATGCGGCAAAATCCTTGTTTTAGAATAGCGGAGAAATGTGCATTTTTAAAAATTATTTTCATTATTTTAAAATGAAAATAATAATAAATAAAAAAAGTTACTATAGCACAAAACAATTTATAGAATTTCTAAAAAGAAATTGAAAGTAAATAAACAATTTATTAATACAGAAACAACTATTGCTGGGTTACCATATCAGGCAAAATAACACCGTTTTCGTGATAGGTCAGATACCTCAGTATGTATATAATATCTGTGCCAAACATGTTTGGAAAAAACAATAATCGTTATTTATACAGCATGTTTAAATACTGTAGTATAGTGAAAAAAATGTATACATGACATATATGCACCACATTGGCGTGTTTTTTTTTTTTTCTTCTTCTAAAGCCGATTCGGAGAAAATTTTGTTTTCAAATACCAGTTACATATATAGTTTGCAATTATTTTCTGTTATTTTAAATAGAAAATAACAATAAATTTTAAAAAGTTTAGTTAATAATTATAAAACAAAACTATTTATATCCTTTAAAAAATAAAATAAAATAAAATAAAAATTTATTAATAAATAAACAACAGCTAGGTTACCAAGTGAGGCATAAAATCGCCATTTTATTGCAGTCGCGCAAATGTGGCGCATATATGACACATGTGCCTAGATTAAAATAATTTTTATAATTGGAAAAAAAGAGAAAAAAATTGTAAATAGACAATTTATTAATAAATAGACAATAACATCTGGGTTGCCATATCAAGCAAAATAATGACACTTTGGCGTCAGTTAATTACCCAGATGTATATATGGTATTGCCGTAAGAGACAAATCGCACCAATGTAGTGCATATGAGATATCTGTGCCAAAAAATTTTTTTTAAGTTGCAGTTAAATTATTTTACAATATCTATGTATGTGGAAAGACATTTACCCTAAAATTTAAATATTATTTATTTTTATTGTATTAACTGCTATATATGTATTTAAGTTAAATGTAAATTTTTTTCCTAAAAATGCTCTCACTCATTAAAAGAGAGAGAGAGAAAAAAAATAGTTCTTGCAAACATCGCTCCGTCTTGTGCTTTTTTTGGTTTAGAATAGCATTGATTGGTGACAAAAGTAGATTGAAACACCCAATTGAAGAAACAACATACAAATAACAATTAGAACCTTTTTTAAAAAGAATTAATTCTGCGAGTTTTTTCTGTAAAACACATAACGGGGAAATTAGATTTAAAAATATTTTTAGAAAAAGAAAGAAAAAAAAAATACTTATGTTTTACCTAATGAAAATTTTGAGATGTTGTTTTCTTTTAATCTGGCTCGAAAGAAATAAATAGCCAAATATTGTGTCACTTCAAAACTTTCTTTCACATTGAGTTACTTTTTAAATATTATAAATATTCTTTTTTTTTTTTTTTTTTTTCGTTAAAGATAAATTTTTTTCTTTTCATAATATTATTTTGCATTAAATACATTTTTTTCTTTTTATCATTATTTATTTTAAATCAATGAATTAACAGGTTTTTTTTCCGAAATGTTTATATTATTTTCCATTAGAGAAAGCATTTCATTTCTTTTTTGAAATATAATTATCGCCAAAAAATTAGTTGTTGCAACCCTTCCGTCAAAAATAATCGAAAAATATGAAATTTAGTACAAAAAATCAGAGTTATTCCTGTATATTTGTATTATAAACCTCCGCAAAAATATTTCCTATCGAATGATATAATCTGCAAAAGATCCATCGGGTAGTTTTTGAAAACACTCGTTCGGAAGTTTCAAAACTTCTGCTTTATAATATATATGATATAGAATTGATATAAAACTAAATAGTCAAATTTTATCCCTATATCTAATCTGAATGTCTTATTGTTTACATCCGTAAATTATGTGCGGAATATTGGGATGAGGACTTGAAGAAGTCTACAGTATTTAATATGTATAGAAATCTGTAGAACATATACTGGGTTGCAGAAAAGTATTCAAATATCTTATTGACTATAAATTGTTATCTATACATGAATCTGTTTCACAACAGATTCATGTAATATTTGAATAATGTCTGCAGGTGACGGTGCCTGGGCAGGGTTCGAACTGGAGAACCCACGGTCAGTAAGCGAGCGTCTTATCTGCCGAGCAAAAGGGTACCTCAGTCGCTTCCTGCGAGAAACTCGTTTTACTGACCGCGCAAGATGGTCGCCACAGTACTCCACCCCCAGTGAGAAGAACGTCGCGTTGACGTTGGACGAGCGATATGCACTCGTGTTGCGCTGGTGCGTGCCAGATGCGTTGTCGTTGTCGTGCTGCCGCCGATTGCACGTGTGACCCCTCGATGATGCGCGCCGTGGCAGGCTTTGCTTGCTGTGAGCGTTACACAGGCTTTGGTCGTGTGCTCTGAGCGTTACAGAGGCTTTTGTGCTGCGAGCGTTTCACAGGCTTTGGATGCTGGGGGTGTTTTCAGTGCTGCCATCTGTTGGACTCGAGCGAAGGTGGTGAAGTGTGTTCGTTTGTCCGAGGTCACCAATGCAAGTAATGGTGCCCGGGCAGGGTTCGAACTGGAGAACCCACGGTCAGTAAGCGAGCGTCTTATCCGCCGAGCAAAAGGGTACCTCAGTCGCTTCCTGCGAGAAACTCGTTTTACCGACCGCGCAAGATGGTCGCCACATGTCAATTACTTTTCTGCCATGTATTAATGAATTCTACCACAAAAAATTATCATAAAATGTGCCTCTTTCTCAAAGTTGTTGGAAATGGACTATGAACCAAGGTACTCCTTCCTCTAAGACAACAATCATATAGGAAATATATATGATTATGTAACTTAATTTGATGTATGAATCTTTTACTAATACATTTATTTATTTACTTATTGTGTATGGAAGAAGAGATAAATGGTAACTGCATTAAAAAATAAACTGTAAAATGTTAATATACATAATAATCTATAATTTTTATTTTATTTCCTTGAGAAAAATTAATGTTATTGTTGTCATAATGAATTCAGGGTTAACACTGATGTTTTTGAATTTGTGTTTATGTATCTTTATTAGTGCAATGCATTAAATATAGATTAGTATTTTGAATATTATGTAAAATAAATGAAATGCTATACATTTAGAGAGCCTCAATTAAAAATATACAAATAAAATAAGTATTTAATCTGATGCATTAAATAAATGTCTTATTGTTTTAATTTTTATTAATTATCAAAGATTTTCTATGCTTTTCTATATGGTTTAATTATTTGTTATATTTTTCAGTTGAATCTGCTTCAAAACAGCAGCCTCGTTCTGAGGAAAATCGGCATATCATCAATCCATACATGGATGATTTAGACCTTGTTGAAAAAGTATCCAAATATGAATACATGTCTCATAGCCAAGCTCCACCAGTGACTTCTCAAGACACTCCCAAATATTTTGTAAAAGAAGGAGTTAGAATTCTTCATTCTGCTCCACCTGTGATGAGAGTCCATAAAGGCTATTCTTCTGAGAACAGTATAAAGAATCCTAGTCCTGTATCTAGAATTTTTAGCAATCCTCTAGTTTCGAAGCCTGGTTTTTCTACTCCTCCCCCATATCCCCATCATTCTGTTCATAACAAAGTCAGTATGTCACCAAAAACTACCAGGATGTTTTCTAAAACTCCTGATCCTATTGTGATGGGACGTAAATCTCCAGCTACTGTGTGGTCTGGACGTTGCACACCAACTTCTCCTATGGTACCGGGATGTAGAAGTCATCATGTTAGTGTAGAAAATTTAAAAGCATGTGAATTAGAGCTTCATGAGCAGCATAGAAAAGTATGATTTGCTATTAATGTTTGTGTTTTTAACTATACTGCAGTTAATTTCTGAAAGCATAAATAGGGCGTAATAATGTTTCATAATGAAATGTGTGTAAATTATTTTCATCATGCTCATGTTGTGCAGAAAGCATCATTAAGACTAAGCAGTATATGCTTTAAAAAATGTTACGAAATTTGAATACATAAACAATTTTATGCTAAATATATATGTGTCTAAACTTATAGCATACATATCATTCAAAGGGGAATCAAAATTTATTTTCTCTTTTTTAATCTATTTTTCAATTAGTAGGGATGCACCGAATATTCGGTATCTATTCGGTATTCGGCCTATTCGGCCATGTTACCGAATATTCGGTTAGGCCGAATATCAAACTATTCGGTTCAACCGAATATTCGGCTTGGCCGAATATCAAACTATTCGGCCTGCCGAATATTCGGTTTAGCCGAATATCAAAGTATTTGGCCAAATCTTATATATTTAATGAAACCTTTTAAAACACATTTTTAAAAACTTTTCACAATTTCAACTTTTAACTATCAATTTATAAATATATTTAAAATAATTAAAAAGAAAGTCATATTTAAATAAAATAGAATGTTTTTACATTATTTATTTGTTGTTTATAAAGTATAACTTAAGAAAATTAACCATGAGAAAGATTAAAATGGTGATTTATTAGGATTCTCCTTAAGAATAATTGATGTGCAAATGTAAGTTCCTAAATTTTGTTTAGTAAATATTCTGTTTTTTGCTTTTCCCAAATAAAAGACCTTAAACAAAAAAGAAAAACTTTTGAGAATAGTAATAGCTATCAAGGCAATTTTTGTTCATGAAACCATAATCAACTTATTGCCTCATAAATACATTGTATTTCATCTCACTTTAGACCAAACTTGTGTTTTCGTTTGTTGCATTAACAATAAATAAGATACCGTACTGTATTTTTAACTTGCATGCTTTGATTTCTGTAAAATATGATATGATGGGAAGGGTGGAAAATGCCATCATTCATATGAAAAGAACTATGAGCTAGATATTCCTTTATTCAGAATTAAGTTGAAAGTATTTGTACTTTATATTGAAAAAAATCTGCCTTGAGTTATTGAAAAAGGACAATTAAGAGACTGTAAAGTTTTACTTCATCCATGTTTTCATTATTTCTCTTTGATTTTAAAATGTTTGTTTTAATTCGTAGAAGAAACCATGAAATTAAAAATTTTATTAATTCAAAAAGTCTCATAATTGTGCTTCTTAAATAACTAAAGGCAGATTTTTTTTCAATACTAAATTTTCTTATAAAACACACTTGTTTATCAAAATGTAAGTTTCTTTTATTAAATATTATGTAAAATTGTTTTAAAAAGTAACATTTTAATACCTTTAAACTTTAAAATATAAAAAGTATTTGGAAAGCCGAATATTCGGTATTCGGCCGAATAGTTAACTATTCGGCTGAATAGTTAACTATTCGGTTGGCCGAATATTCGGTATTCGGCCCAACAATTACTATTTGGCCAGCCGAATATTCGGTATTCGGTTCACTTGTCGGCCGAATATTCGGCATTCGGTATTCGGCCAAAATCACTATTCGGTGCATCCCTATCAATTAGTATTATCTTTTTGTCCTAAATATTTGATAATTTTATAAATACAATACAGCATCGTTTCTCTGTTTATGATTTATAATTAATTTTTATGGGACCCTATTCATTTTAAAACTAGGACTTTATTTTTTTTCTTAGACTAGGACTTTATTTTTTTTCTTAGACTAGGACTTTATTTTTTTTATTAGAAATTGCTACAAGTACAGTCTATTTTTTATTCAGTTTGACCACTTTTTAAAAATAATAATAATAATCTTTTCCAGACACTTTTGAACAATTTTAAGAGAAATCTTCAATAAGGAATTTTTTATAAACAGTAGAACAAATAGAATGTAATAATGTCACTTGTGACAGATATGCTATCAGTATGTTGGATATATATATATATATATATATGACTTGCCATAGTCAAGAAGTTAAAATTAGTGTAACTTGATGGCCCACGGGCAGTAGGTTAAAAGTCCTTTATCTAATTAATCCATGTGGAATTTTTAGTATAAACTCAAATGATGTTTTAAATTCCTTATTTTGATTTCGGGCAAAGTGAGTACATGATGAATCTCAGCTGTCACATTCGACATACATTTTACCCAAGAGGTTAATGATTAATTCAAAGGTGGCTACAGACCATGGATAAACACAGTAAAAGAAAAAGGGTAAATACCACTACAGTAAAGCACCATTTATATGTTATTCATTTATGCATGTTTTATATTTATACATTGCTCCCTATACATCCCTATGTATTTTAATGTTGTAATGTTTCTATTATATAATACATAACATCAGTTATACATCAGTTTTCAGATTTTTTCTTTCTTAGCATCGCTCTTTTTAATTTTCTGTTGGCAATGTTTAGCAAAAGATGAAAGATAAAGATCATGTGTGACTGCTATGGGAATTATTTGAAGATCGTTTAACATTTGGAAGGTGGGGGACAAAAAGAATGGGCTGTGGACGGACTATATTTGTACTAACACACATAGTAAAATCACTCTTCTTTGCACTTGGCAGAGTAAGACTTAAATCTTTCAAAAAGCCTACTGTAAATTTTTTGATAATGTTTTAAGAATTTTTTATTCTTATAAATGATATAACTTGTGCAATTGATGTATAAATTAATTGTAATTATTGATTTGATTAATAAAATTATAAACATTAAATATTTGCAAGCATTTTATTGTTGGAGGGGAGGGGGGGGAAGAGACAGACACATAATAATATGCATATATACTTTTTTAATGTCAAATAAGCAAAGCGAGAGCATGAAAATAAAACTTCATTGTGTAAATTGCCAACTCTTGTCTTTATTTATTTCAGTTATATCTTAATTCTGAATGAACTATAATTACTGCATGCATATATAAAATATTACTGCAAAACAGTTGATGAAATTTTAAAACTTCAGCAAAAAACTTATTGATATTAGAAAAGAGAGAAGTACAATACCTTTCACTATTGAGAAATATAACAATACAAACTTTATAGAACTTGTGATATTAATTTACAAAAAACACTTACGTTCTTTCAAAAGTATTAAATATTTTTGAAGCCTAGTGAAATAAATAAATTTTATGTATGTTATATGTGTACTCTATATAAATAATTTCTAACTTTTCATTATGTTTTTAAATATTCCATTTAAGTTTAATAACATTTCCCTTCCTGTTCCTCTGACATATGAATAAAATTAAAATAAACTTTTAATTTATCCATGTAGAGAAAACTTAAAAGGTCATTGAATTAGGCCGAAAATAATGATGTAATAATGAGTTGTTTCTAATTTTTGGTAACAAAACTTTAACCATAAAAACAATAACACTCTGTCACTAAAAATAAAAGGACATTCGACATACCGCAAGTTTCAAAATATATAATCGAAAATTGAAATGCATAAAAAGTAAAATAATTTTAACTGGGGATTCTTCTGTAATACTTTAAGTATTTTAATTTTGATGCACTAAAATAAAAGTATCTAATAAATGATGAACTTCATTTATACACAAGATTTGTAACTAAAAGAATAAATTGAGTGAAAAAAATGCACAAAATGAAATAGTTTTTTTCATAGGAGTTATCTCTTATCAATCTTCTTTATCCCTAGCAGACAGCCATTTACATTCTGATTATAACTTTTAAAATGTGTTGCATAAAATACAGGGATCTCAGTAAGCATTTTACCACTTTGCCAAACACAATTAAGCCTATAAATTATCTATGGATTTTTACTAAATGTTTGGACAATTCTTATTTTGTTGTTGATATTAATATTAAGAATATCAACATGAATATTAAGGAACAACTGTGCTTGCTTATGAGAAAATTCATATTCAAATATTTGTTACACATTTCTATATATAGTTCTAGATTCTAATCATTTTTTTAATGAAAACTTCATTGTTCAGTTTCTTTAATAAAAATAAAAAACTGGATTTTTTTTAGTTTTTATTGTTTTTGAAATATCATGCATGCATTTTTTTTTAATTTTTAAAAAGAACTCTCTGTAATATTTTTTATGACAAAGTGTGATAATTAATTTAAACCAAATACCTTTCTCTATTAAAATTTAATTTTTATTCGTTAATTAAAAAAAAAAAAAAAGTTAAATATGAAATAGTGCTTATTTGAGAAACATACTGTTGCCCAAATTGGATTTGGATGATATTGACAAGAAGTTAAAAAGCAAATTTAATGTAGAATTTACCATGAAATTTATGCTCTAAAAATATCCTTATTAAATACTATTTTTTCTAGTATTATAGCATAAAATCATTAAAATTATGACTTTTGAACTTTTAATAAATTCTTATTATAGGCAGTGCAAGAAAGGCTAAAAGATCAAGAGCAGGAAAAACAAGAAAGGCAGCGCTTAGAAGAAATTCTTAATTTATGTGCTGAGTATGAAGAACAAGTTCAGAAAGAACGAGCTAACAAAGTGAAACTTCGACCCAATCAGCCCGACCCAGCATCAAACTCATCATCTGGTGAATTCAGTTCTGTTTCTACTGACTCTTCTGCTCCTGTTTCAACAAATTCTTCTAATAACTCAAACCCTGTGAGTTCAAAGTCAGAATCCGTTCTTGAAGGATATTCTTCTGATGATTCTAAATGCAACGGAATTCCCAAATACCCCACTTTGCCCTCTCAAAGTCACCAAAAACAAATAACTGTTGCCAGTAACACTAAATCAAATAGTTCTAATTTTACAGTTCCCACTGGTTATCATACACTTCCAAACAGGATAAAAACAAATGGATCATTGCCTCGTGATCGTAGTAATGTTCAGTTATCACCAACAGGTGATTCTGCTTTTAGTCAAGTTGAAAGTGTATCGAATACTAATGGTGCTATTTTATATGTTAATCACAAAGCCTTGAATTCTGCATCATCAGAAGATGAGTTGTGTGCCATTCTAGGAAACAGTTCAGTTTCTCAACAAAATCCTACAAATGAACATGGACCCAGCAGTCCGTGCATGGGCACTGCATTTCTAACATATCCCCATTCTCCTAGAACTCGCATCAAAACAGTTGCTGGACATCATGAACGAGGACCTGAGGTGTATGAAAATAAAATGGCTGTAGAAGTGACTCCTAAAAAGGCTAATTTGTCTTTGATTTTGCCAAGTTCAGATGTTATGCCTTCTCTTCCAGTTCAAAAGAAGGATGATTATTTTGATGGAAATGAATATCTGAATGATAACTTCCATTCTCCTAATCATGTATGAATTTTACTTTTATAGTTATTATCTGATTTTATTATTATTATTATTATTGTTTTGTTTTCATGTTAAACTATACCAATTTTATATTAGGCTGGTTCCATGGGTTTTGTAGTGTAAATCACATTACCTTATAATTCCTATGCTTGTTTGCCACCGTTATTTTCGAAAAGTCTGCTTGGCCTTATTCAATTAATGAGAATGTGCCGATAAAATAAATCACATTTTTTCGTACTAAAATACTGGTAGCCAAAAATCGTAGCCCGTGACTTACACTACAAGTACTCATGGAAATAGCCATTAGTGATTGTTGTTTTTATGACATTTGTGATGTAATATGTAGTAACATGAATCTGAATTTATATCCCTAATTACTTAAAAACATATAAAGTCTTTACAAATTCTGTTATATTTTATAACAAATTTATAATTATACATATTTTAAAATGAAATTTTTGCTTTCCTTTACTTATAATCTGACAGTTCAATTTTTTTTTGCAGTTCAGTTTTAAAATGCTCTAAAATTAGCTCATATTTAAATATTTATATATATACAATTGAACCCCTTTATAGTGAACCTGGATAACGATTTCACAGGTGAATATTATCTATTTATATGATCATTTGGCCATTAATATCTGTGACATGTCAGCCACAGAAAACTGCCTTTAAAAGTTGTCTTTTAGGATTTAAACTTGAAAAAGTAACTTAAATAATATAAACAAATTGAAATTAAAACAAAAGATATACAGTACAAAAACGAAGTACAATTATATTTTAACATGTATGAAAGCAGAAAGACGAGAATATACATTAAAATATAATTATAATATTCTAATAATATAGAATAACCGCTGTAAAATGCAAAAATATTGAAAATTGCATAAAAAAATTTAACTAAGAAAATCTAAATAAAAAGTCCAAAAACTGGTTTTGAAGTGTATAACTTCTGACATTTCGTATGGAATGACTCTTATTTGAACTAGGCTTGGTCTTTTTCAGATAATTGGTGCTGAACTGTATTTCTATTTGTCTTCATTTTTAGTTAATTTATTTAATATTGTGTCAGTTTAGTGTACTTGATTTTAGCCAATTTAATCCATTAATGATAATATTTAATAAATTTTACATTTTTATATATCAATATTGAATATACAGGTCATAGCTAATAATGTACACATTTTGTGGATTACTCAAAAATTGCAGAAGACAAAATTTAGCATATTGCATCAAAAGGTTAAAACTGAATTCCTTTTATGAATGTAAGAAAAAAAAATTAAAGAATTAAAACAATAAGAAGAAAACTATTGAAAATCGCATAACAAAATTTAAAATAATTATAATATTCTACTAATGTAGAAAAATCATTGCAAAATGCAAAAAAATATTGAAAATTGAATACAAATTTTAATTTAGAAAATCTAGATAAAAAAATCCAAAAACTGGCTTTGAAGTGTATAACTTGTGACATTCAGGTAATCTGCATCCTGCAATTTCTTCAAAAAACATCACGTTGACTGACACACAGAGAAACATCTATCTTTATTACTCAAAAATTGCAGAAGACAAAATTTAGTATATTCCATCAAAAGATTAAAACTTAATTCCTTTTATGAATGTAAAAAAAAATAAAAAAAAATAAAATAAAATAAAAAATAACAATAATAATAATAATAATAATTAAAGAATTAAAAGAATAAGAAGAAAACTATTGAAAATCGCATAACAAAATTTAAAAAAAGTTAAACATTTTCTGACAGAATTTGCTATATTGGGTAAAAGATTCAAACTGAATGATTTTTACTGATGTGGAGAAATTGTTGGATAACATGTAAAAACATTAAAAATTAAATAAAAAATAAGTTAATCAAAACATTTTATTTGAGGTGCATAGCATCAAATATACAGATACTTTCCTGCCTGCCCACCTTTGTAGCTGCACACCTGCCCTCTTTGGAAACTAACACTTTGCCCTTTGTTTGCTAGCATGAAGACTATTTAATAATACATATATATTTTAAACTCAAATAATTGTTATTCTTTTACAAAAGAAAAAGAACTTGCTTCAAAAGCATTATATTAAAGACACTGTACATTTCATGTGTGAAAAATTTTCAAAATAGTGTGATTTATTTTTTTTTAATTTGAACTTTGGTTAAATCTTTAATTTTCTGAATTTTTGTTAGTACTGTCACTTTTATTGCATATTTTTGTTTTGCTGTATTGCATTTCTGTATTGCAACTTTCATATTAAACAAAATCAGAGGAATGTAATGCTTTGTGGAATGTTAAAGAACAGAGGAATATTGCTTTTTTTTCAAAGAACATTGATTTTTATTTGTTCTTAAAGAATACTTTTTAAAATAAAACTATATACTTGCAATATTCATTCTGAGGAGAAATCTACAAACTTAGTTTTAATTTGCATTTATGTATAATTAAGCAAATTTTCAATATATTTCCTTATTTAGTCTTTTGAAGACCAGTATTTTAAGTATTGCTGAGGATTCATTCCTTTTTAAGAGATGGAAATATACCTTAAAATCTAACAAATAATTCTTTTCCTAACAGTTATTATTAATCATATTATCTTGAAGAACAGGTAACAGAAACTGTGATAAAAGAAAAAAAAAATGCTTGGTAGATTTTGTGATCATTGTCGTTTTTAAAGAAGAGATGTCAAAAAGATTAAAATAACATCATTACTGTTATGGTTAGCAACATGCAACAATCAATAAAAATTCTTCTTAAGGTTAATTTGCTCTAAGTAACTAACAAGAAACACAATTTATGCATATTGATTGCTAAACACTTTCAAACTTTTCTGATATACAATAATGAAATTTCATTGTTCAATAATAATAATAATAATAATAATAATAATAATAATAATAAAGACATCTTAAGTTAATAGTTTTGAATTGAATGCCTAATTTCAGCAGTTAACATCCTATGTTTGAAAGTTACTTGAATTCTTTTATGCAGCTGTATATATCAATGTATATGTTTGTGCTCTGCATATCTCAGTTCAAATTGAAAATGCATAACTTGTAAAGCCTTTGAAAAGCCATCTTCAGCATTTTCTGATTATAGTTGAATTTTTTGTTAGTTACCTACTTATCTCTGTAAGTTATTTACAGATTTTTATATGCTCTGCAGATTAAGCTAAAAGGTAACTCTAGTAAAAAAACACAACAAATAAAACACACTGCAAGCAATTACCATCCATACACAGCAATATATCTAGTTCTTTGTGCAGTCCTTCTATGAATTTATTTGTAATCTACAAACATCTTTTAGTGTACTGAAAATAATTCAGCTGAAAAATGTATTACACAATTAAAAACCACCATTATATAATTCATGAACATAGACAGTACTGCATTTCAATTTTTTTGTGTTGCTGTGTATATGACTGAAGAATGTATATACACCATATAGCATGGAGAAATTTAACTTGAAAACACGAATCAATGTGCTTCCAACAATTATTACTTATAAGCAATACTATAACATAATTATTTTGCAATCTTCTTGTAAATGAATGAAAAATGATACATACTTTATTACTCTGTCATGAGGATCTTCTAAAGCAGCTCAGTAATAAAATAATGTAAAATCATTAAAATACACTGCAAGCTGTTTTTCACTCTAAATTGTTATGCAGTTGCATTCTTTTGTGTAACCCTGTAAATGAATGATAAATACTCTGCACTCTATATTCTATTGAATGCATGGTTTAATATTAATACATAATTAAATACATATCAATTTAATTATATTTGAAATAGTATAACATCATTAAAACATTACAATTGCTTTTCCGCTGTTGTCCATAATGTAAAGGAATTATTTTGATTATCTCTATCAGTGAAATATAAATGTTATGCACTTTATTTTCATTTGAGTACATGCCATGGGGAATCTCAACAACTTACAGAATTCAAAATACATTGAGTTAGAGTACAGACAGACAGATGAACTGAATTAATAAATACTTTTCAACTATGTTAAAAAGTTTTAAATTTTCATGCACACCTGTTCTAAAATCTTGTTTCACTTTAGAATTAATTCTTGCTATGAAATGAGAAATTTTGATCATGCCTTTAATGGCAAATGTTATAGACATAGAGATTTAGTCCCACTTCGTTCTAAGTCTTAGAACTTTAATTGGAAACAGAAAAGATTTTCTTAAGCAAGGGTGGAAAATTACATTAATTTTCTTGCCATTGGTGAGTCGATTTTCAGGTAGATGAATTTTAAAGCAATCTTTTTAAACTTGCAGGATATAAGAAATATACAAAAAATATCTATATATTTTTATTTATTTGACATACTTTGTGTCTCTCTGGATTTTTGCATCGTAAATACATCACTGAATTTTCCAATTTTTTGTATATTTTTCTTATTTGTTTAGAAAAACTGCATAAAACATTGGTGGAAAAGTGTATTGGAGCAATAAATTATTTTTACAGTTATGTAAATTTTAATACAGAAATTACTCTGCATCTAACTAGCCCAAAAGAAAAAAAAATCCTTGATTGGAAAGATTTTCTAAAATTCCCCACATCTGCTTTTCAGTCATATAAAATGTATTTATTTTTTCTTGGCAAATATTTTGTAAAGTATTAAAAATACTTACAGTGTTATTTATAATAGTTATGTCTTAGTTATCATTATTTTTGTTTCCCTATACACAGGGCAGTAGCTAGAAGTGAATAATAGTGAGGGTGAGGGGGGGGGGGACTCATATTTTCTCTCTCTCTCTGATCCAGAACGATAAAGTGTATAACCAGTGCAATATTAAACATCTTGTTAGCTTCATATGTACAAATAGGATGAGTGAGTGTTGAAACATTTAGTCACAATTTAGTATTTCAGCAAAACTGTGAAAGAACCTCAAAATTAAATTAGATTTTTGAACAGAATTTCATTTGGATTTTTAGAACATGAATACATTTAGTGACCTTGGAATCTTTTCTAGTGGAGGCTCAAAATGTTTTAGAAGGGGAGGGGGGGGGCTGAGCTCCTCCCTCTAGCACCCCCTTAGCTATGGCCCTACCTACAGTTAAAAATAGTTTAGAGGATGAAGCAGATTTCAGTTTTGTTAAGAGCAGACAGGGTTATTCTTCTGATGTTGACAATACTATATAGCATAAGATGTAATTATTTCACTTACTGTATTGATAATTATGTGTCTTATATGGATTGGTATATTCAGAATTTTTATTTGTCATTTTATTTTTAGATTGGTATGGATCTTGAGGAAGAAATTAATAAACTTCAAAAAGAAAAACAAGAATGTCTCCAAGCTATTACAGCAATTAAACATAAAGTTTCTGAGCTTGACTGTCAAAAGAATGAAGCCCTTAATGAGGTAAATTTATATTCACACTACTAAACAAAACTGCTATTTTGTGATTTTCTGTGTTTCTGTTACACTTTTATAGAAATCACATTTAAATTTTTGCTTTAATTTTGAAATTTTCAACATTTAATATGTTTATTATTTGTATGTCTGTAATCAATGTTGGTTCATACATACACATAGTTTTTGTTTTTGTTTTTCTTTCATTTGATTGTTCGTGCTTTACTTATTTTAAATATAGTAAACTTCTTCTAATCTGATACATTCAGGACTTGAAGCATCCAGAATTGTGAAAGTTTCCAGATTACAGGATGAATGTTGGGTATATACGGGTTATAAAAGTTTTAAAAAAAATGAAATGTAATGACAAGTAAAGCATAAATTTATTATTTTTTAGACTGCTTGAATAGAATGAAAGAAATACTCAATGTAAAGTACAACATAAGTGTATGACTATAAAATGAAATTGTGCATGGTAGGTCTACTCATGGAAGCCATCTTAAGTAAATCTCTTAATATCAGTTTGTAATATAATGTTTTCTGTTTTATTTAAAAAAATATATATTGTTTTGCTTTTAAGGCATGAGCTGTTGATTTTTATTTTGTCCACATCTTCATCAGAGTCAACGTCATTGGGGCTTTTGGGTTGATAACACTTTGAATGATGGCCTAATCTGTCAAAATTTCCTCTGTCAATACAAAATCTAATTCAATCCACTTTATTATTTCTTCCTGTGATGTTTCCTAAAGGCAAACAATATAAAACATCTTCTAATTTTGTCAACAGTTTCACTTTTAGTAACTTTGACATTTTCATTTTAGTAACATGACATTCTATTACCAAGAACCATAGTTTATGCCATGATTTTTTCAAACTGTCCCATTTCATTCCTCATTCTGAACTTCCAGATTATGTTAAACATTTTGTGTAGAACAAAATGATAAAACAAAGAATACTATTTTCCAAATGTCATGCTGGATTATCTAGCATCCCAGACTTAAAGATGCTGAATTAGAAAATGTTTACTGTATGCACTTTTCTTGCTTTTTCTTTAAAACATATTAGACATGAATTAATTTGTATTCTTAAAGTTTTATTATTGAAAAATTCATTTTAAAAGTTGGGTAAAGCTATGAGATTTTTTTTTACTCTTGAAAATGGAACTATTCATATGAAAGTCTATTAATGTATCATAAATGTGTACTTGAAATTGTCAGAAACGGACTTTTAATTTTAATTTTAATCTAAATCTTGTATATGAACTTGTATATCGTTTATGTATGTTTTTATTGTTTGATAATTATAGATTAATTATAGAACAAAAATAATTTGTTTTCAGGATATTTTTGACTACACTGGTTTTATTGGGATCCCCAAAAAAGTATATGTTTCCATTTGGATTTTTAACAATTGCATTAATTATTAATAATTAATGCTTCAAAACCCATTTAAGACTGTTCTCAAAAAAATATTTTTCAACTTTCTGACACATTTGCGAGCATAAAAGTATGATACTTGTAGACATAACTGTTGAAGCGATTTTGAATAAAACAGTTTTTTCTTTTTTGATTCAAGAAATTTGGTTCAAAATGCCCTTTGACAGCATTTTTTTAATGTTATTCTGCCTTTACCAAAAAAAAAAAAAAAAAAAAAAAAAAAAAAAAAATGAAATAAAATGTTTCATTACATAGTTTCTGAAAAACAGCAGCTGCTAATTTTATGTCTTGTAAACAAAATTGAATTCAAAAAGTGTCAGAATGTTACCAGTTTAGATTTGGAAACAGCCTTTAAATATATGCATTAACTCTGTGTTTGGGCTTTTAACAAAGTAAAGAATAATTAATATAACAAACAATAATAAAATATACAAAATATGTTAATATGTTTACCTAAGTAAGAACTGTTTCTTTTAACATTAATTTGTTAACTTTTTAATAACTTGGCTTTTCATAATTACTGATATATAATTTATAAGAAAATTGTGTTTTGATTGTCTCTTTTGTCTTTTAAATAGTGTTGAGAGGTTGTGCGTATTATAAAAATTTGTATTATATAGATAACTATGGTATCTATGGTCCCCATCAAGATTTGACGATACACATGTTAAAAGATTAATTAGAATAATGTTAGATTTTCTTAATTAGTTACCTGTAAATAAAGTTTTGAAAACTTGATTTATTTCTATGTTAACTATGTGATTCTAACGGATTCAAAGCGTTTTATGATTCTGTCAGTCTAACCTACTCAAGTAATCAACTAAAAGAATTTTAACAGCGCTTGCTTTTTAGCAGAAGGATATCTAAAATTAATTCAATGGATACAATTTTTATTTTTGTGTGTTGTATTTGTTGTTGTTTATTTATTTATTATTATTATTATTATTATTTTAAGAATGCAATTTGTAAAGATTTTCAATAATTTTATTCTTACAAATGTACCTCTAAAGTCCTGCATTGGAAATTGGCTGTTTATATCTAATAATTACGATGTTTTAATTACTTGAAATATTTTAAAAATAAAATTGTTATTTTAAAAAAACATTGTTAAGTGTTAAATTTTATTTAACTATAAAGCATCAAAATAACAATGATAACAAAAGAAT
This sequence comes from Maratus speculifer, assembly GCA_964019185.1. NCBI lineage: Eukaryota > Metazoa > Arthropoda > Arachnida > Araneae > Salticidae > Maratus > Maratus speculifer. The sequence goes on from OZ025292.1 coordinate 116,975,380, forward strand.
AAAAATCATAACTTTCCCTCGATGTAAAATGCATCATTATTTAAATAATTTTTTTGTCGAGCGTTGGTATCGATCTTGAGTCCTTTACAAAAGCTCAGAGCCTTAAATTTATGCCTTAAACTACTGAGCTAACCAGACTTGCTTCGACTTTCCTCTAACTGGAAGGGCTAATAAATTCAATTTCACGCATGTGCAAATGCCTGAATTTTTGAGTTGATCTCAAAGAATTAGCCTACTATTTTAATATATATGATATTTCACATATCATTAAACTTACCTTGCAAACATGGTCAAGTACATTTAACACTTACCAATATATATATATAAAAGGGATCTTTATATTGCATTCCTTGGGACCAGAAGTCATGCAAATTATAATTTTTCTCACAATATAGATAATTTCAAACATTGCTAAATCTACTTTATAAACTCAAAGTAAAAAAATATTTCTGAACAAAATCCCTCTATTTTATCCTGTTTTATTATTTTTATGCGATTATTTAGCACATGTTCGCATGAAATTCCTTTTTTTGAAGTCCTATTGTTTATCACTCCAGTATTTATTGTCAGTTAAGTGGTGGTATATTCTTATATGAATTACCCTTTCTAAGATTTTCCTAAATGCTGGAAGTTGGCTAATTGGTCTATATAATTCTGTAGTTGGGAAAAAATATTTGTGGGAATTCATCTTTTGATAGAAAAAATGTTGATTTCATATAATTGTTATTCGCATACTAGCAAATTTTATTTTTTTACCATAAAAATGAACTGCTATATTTATGCAAAGTCAAATGCACACACACATTTATTAAATAACTTTATTCTTATTATAGACTATCTTTTTATTGTTATTATTATTAATTTTTGGAATATATCTAGTTATATTTATTGGTATTTTAAGTGATCGTGGTAATGTAAGATGGCTTTTTAAAAAATTGTTTCAAATTTTTACTAAGCATTTGAAATATTTTTAGTTACAATTAGAACTTGCATTGATGTCTGGTGAACTGAAGGATAAAGAACAACTGCAGATGTTTGAAGGCAACAAATTAGCTGAACTACAGAATCAAAAATTAGTGTTAGAACAGAAATATGATCATATGCAACAAGAGGTAAGTTTAAAAAGAAAAAAAAACTATTATTGTTAATTAAAGAGAATTTGTATCCATTAGAGGAATTAGTAATTTTATTTAAGTTAAATTATTAGGTGTATTTTCAAAAATTGCAGTTTATGCAAATGAAATTCAAATTCATTATACTAAAAAACAAATCTTCTAGATTTTTATGTTTTATTTATTTATTTTCAATGAAGTATTTTTACAGTTTTAATGTTAGTGTTTTAGATTACAAATTGACTTGTTGACTATTAATTAATATTCAGATAGAGCTCTGTGCAATGCAATGGAATACAAAAATAAGCAACGTTAAACTATTGGTTGCCTTCAATCCCCGTCTCTACTATATATATGAGCAAATTGCTACCTCCTCTAGCACTGACGACGGTACGTTTAATGCTACCGAAACAGGTTTGCTGCTTTTATAATATATTTGGTGCTTTTTAACGTTGCTTTTTTTTGTATTCCATTGTTGACTATTAGTTATCTGGCTAGAAACAGAGCTGTTCTGTTCTTTAAAAACACTTTTGTGTGCACAGATTTTGTAGGTAGCTTGAATCAAAACACCTAAGAAAGCAGTAATGAAAGAATTCTAAAGTTTTATTTTTCTGAAAAAGAAAAATGCATAAAATTTTATCATCAAAAGGGACAAATTCTGATTTTATTCTTCTATGTATTTTCTATTTGTTTGCAATGTGTCTGCAATTGTCTATGTAAAAAAATATTTTTCAGAACTTTCAAAGGTAGAAAAAAAATTAAATCTGATTAAGGAGCCCATTTGAAAATTTTCAAAAATCAGCATTTTCGAAAAGTTTGTGACATAAAAAGTGGGGAAATGTTTTTATATATGATTTAGCAAGGTATAATCTCTGTATATATTGTCCATAACTTGTATATCCTTTTCTGTTATTCCAACTCCTCTATGAGATATGGAGTCTTGAAACAGCAGAAATGGCAATCAAAGAAAAAAAAATAATGTTATTATTTGAACTATTTTCATATAATTTTATGAAAGAAAATTTTTAATATTAGGGTCGAATTCATAAAGATTTAATTATGAAATTTTTGTAACCCGTTCTTTGAAATGAAACATTCATTTAAATTTTTTTTTATTAAACATTGTTTAAAATTTATTATACATAGTATAAATCTTACAGGAAAAAAGTTTTTTTTAATCATATCTGTCATATATATCATAACAGAAAACAAAACAGTTGCACATATTCAGTAAAAAACACAAAGAAAAAGCATACATATTTTTTTCTCTTAAAAATAGATTCAAGAAATGGACATGTACAAGGTGTTTAAAAAGAATTTGTGATAAACCTTAAGAAATAGCATAGTATGCTGCTATTGCTCACTGCTACAGAGTAAACTATTTTTAGAGTCAAATTATGGCTGTGTTACTATTCAAGTACACATTTTTTACCTACCGATCATATGTATTAAGGGTAAATCTTGTAATCATTTAAAAAATCGGATATTTTTTTTTTTTTTTTTTTTTGTACATTTGATATTTTATTTATATTTTTATTAATCTTTTACTAATTTATTTGTTCTTTTATTAATTAAAATAAAAATTATTTGAATTTTTATAATTCACAAGTAGTTAGGTAATTTATATAATTCGTTGAAATTGGTCGACATGATAATTAAGTAGCATCCACAATTCTGTAATAGAGCATTACCATGTATTAAAAATATTTAAAGATATACTTAAACTTTATTTTGGAATTGCAGTGCATTTTATGAATAGTTTACACATGTTTTATTTTCATATTTTATATTATGCATATCCATGATGGGTAAGTATTACGGTGACCCCCTTCGACCAGTTTAACTCTTAAAATAATATTACCCAGTTTATTTTTAAAAATTGGGTATACCAGAACCTGACCTGCTATCATGGAATTCTGACTTGAATATCAACCAGTACAGGACTATATATGCCATACCATTTCTGATCATAGTTGTTTTGAATGCAGTTTCAACTTATCTTTTATTTCATTTTAGTATAAGTAATATATATATATATTAATTTCAGTTGGAATCTGCTAAAAGTAAAATTCATGAGCAAGAAATTTTGGTGAAAGATCTTCAAAATAAAATTCAAGCAATGAAGCACAGTCCTATTAAAGAGACTGAGTTAGCTGATAAAATGGAAGAATTAAAAGCTCAGTCAGAATTATTAGAAATAGAAAAAAAAGCATTTGAAGATTTAGAGTTTCAACAACTAGAATCACAAGCTCATGATGAAGAACTGAAAGAAGAACTGGCTCAAGAAATAGAATGTTTTAAAGAGACTATTGCCCAAAGACAAGTAAATGTTTAAAAATCTGTTTCGCTGTATTAAATTAAGAAATTGTTGTCAGTTGTAATATGTTAAGGAGTTACTTCAGTCAAATGAAATGACCTGTTTGCTGATACTAATCCTATGGAAAAAATTTATAAAGATATTTCGGTTGCATTTTAATATTTTTATATGATTTTTGCATTGGATAGCTATGATTCATGTGAATGTAGGCCGTTTTTTACTTTTTCGATTTGATTGCAGATTTTTTAAATGTTTTTTTTTTTTTTTTTTTTTTTTTATGCTTTTGATTACCAAACCAGTTCCAAAAATGAAAGTGTCCTTATAAAAAATATCTGTAAACAAAATCAAAAAAGTAAAAAATGATTTGCATGTAAATCAATCTGTTATCCCATGCATAAAAAAAAAAAAAAAAAAAAAAAAATATTTAAAAATATTAAAATGCAACTGAGATCTTTATAAATTTCTTCCATGGGATTAGTATTAGTGAATGAGTCTTTTCATTTGAATGAAGTAGCCTCTTAACTGAGTAAATAATTTCATTAAAATAATTTTAATATTATTGAATTTCTTTTTAATTGATTCCAAATAATAGAGGCTGTAAAATTTATTTGTATGTATTTTTTAAACTGTTGTCAAGCAAAGAAAGTTATAAAATTCATTTGTATATATTTTTAATGTGTGTCCAGTCCATGCATGACTTTTAAACTGTTGATACAATTTTGATAAGTGTTTCTTCATTAGAGAGGCTCTCTCTAGTGGGTGCCGCAATTTTGATAAATCTTTCTTTATTTGAAAAATTCTGTCTGGTGGATGTCACTGTTTTTGATAAATCTTTATGTGAAAAGGCTTCTTTTAGTGGACATCACAATTTTGATAAAATTTTCTTCATCTAAAAGGCTCTCTCTAGTGGGTGTCCCATTTTTCTATCTAGATCTTAGCTTTAATGAAATTTGGCCAATTGCTATGAATTTTTGATTTATTGTTAAAGTAGACAATATAAATATAGTTGTTCAATCAAAAAAGAGTTGCTCTATGTTGTATGTTTTTATATTTTTTTTAAACAGAGAATTATTTTCTATGTGATCATCTATTGCATCTCAGATGTGAGATGTTGGTAAGAATGTGTTCTAAAACAAATCTGGAAAACAATAAAAGTTCATAAAAAAAAAGAAAAAAGTACATTGTTACTTATTGAAATATGCTAGTTAGTATGCAATAAAGAAACAAAGAATAATCATGTGTCACATTTCAGATTATAAAACAGTTTCCAACACTTCGAGAATACTGTAACAAAACAATGCTATTTAATTAGGCAAAAAAGATATCTAACAAAACACTTTAGAAAATGAAAAGCACATTTAAACATAACTAATTTCTTTAGTCAGCATCTATAGTGCACAAATATTAAAATTCTGAGCAGCCTTGTTGGTTTTTATGCACTCCATATGCTTTGCTAAAATTTAATTCAGTAGGAAATGCTCAACATATTTAAAAATTTACTTTTAACAGTAGCTTGAATTTTTTTGTACTATCCAATATATGACCCACAGATATACATCGCATATTAAGTTAAAATTTAATTATGTTAGGAAATGCATAATACAACTAAAACAATTTCCATATACACAAAGAAAATACTTCTAACTATTACTATCATCTTATGAATTCTTTTATGCAGCCATGTATGCCATCTATGAAATTTTTACATAGCATGTAATATACTAAAATTTGGTAAAGCTTAAATATGCACAGAAAATATGAAAGTGTGCTTACAGTGATTATCACTTGTAGATAGCTACTACTGTAAATAAATATGTATGTCTTTCTAAAAAAAAAAAAAAAAAAAAAGAAACAAACAAACAAAGAAAAAGAAAGATATAAATGTGAGGCACTCCATATTCTACACCCTACAGTCAGAATTTTGTAATGTACTTCATCAATGCATATTGATTTCATTATATTTGATATAGTGTAGCATCATTAAAATACACTGCAAAAATTTTTTTTTCCAGTAGGCCATAACATAATAAAACTCTTTTGTGTCCTTGTAAGAAATGATAAATGTTATGCATTTCATATTCTAAAGTAAGGTTTGCACTTTGGTAATGTATATTAATTTATTGTGTTTGAAATTTTATAACTTCATAAAAATACAAAGTATACAATTTTCCCAATAGATCATAGAAATCTCTCTTGTGCCTCTGTAAATCAACTATAAATGTTAACTATTCTTCCTTCATTAGAAAATGTCTTATAACCTGAATATCATATTCCATGTTTATTTACAAGAGTTAAAAATTCAGGCAGACAAATCAAAGTCAAATTGATTCTTTATTTTTATGCATTTCTATAAATCCCAAGCTTTGTAATAAGAAAAATTCTCATCTGTTCAAATTTTATTGATAAATTGTAAGATACCTTTTATAGATGTTTGTTTTATTTTGATTTTGTGTTTCAAACTTTTTAAATCAATTTTTTTCTGAAGCTGTGAAAATAGTGTCATCAACATCATGAGCTATTAAATGCAGTTTCAAAGTATCTGAACTGATAACTGCTTCTTTTGATTGTTGCTTGTTTCATTGCTATTTGATATTTTCCATCTGATCCACTACTACTGCTTTTAATAACCTCAGTTTTATGTATATTTTTGCATGTAGATACTTCTGCATCGCAAGATACATATTTAGAAAATTAACAATCAGGGACATTGAAGTTTTTAATAAATATTAAAAAATGCTTACATTTTTCTTTTTTTTCTTTTTTTATATTGAAAGCTATTTATTAAATTGAAGTTACAAATTTGTCTAATTGAATTATTTTTGTTCCATTTTCATCAGGACAATGAGAAAATTTGTTATATCGGGGATTGACTGTACATAATATGTTCATCTATAGAAAAATGTTTTATTTGAAGATTTAGCAATAATATTTTAAAAAATGACTGTTCTATATTTAAATTAACTAGAAATAAGGTATTTCACTCAGAAATCCCTTTTTTATGTCACTTAATATGTTTATCCACTAAACTCTTGTTAAGAAATTATTGTTGTTCATAGTTGAGAAAATATTTTGTTTATTGAATAATTCTGTCTATTGTGTAATAATAAGTATGTTTTTCTTTTTAGATACAGCTTAGTGAATTAACAAAACAAAAGCAATCACTAGCAGCACAAATGGACAGTGAAAAGCTTAAGTGTGAAAATCAACTAAGGATTTTTACAGAACAGTTGCGGCAGGTCAATCCTTTTTTCTATTATAAATTTTAATGCCTGTTATTGCCAAATAAATGTTTATTTAAACTGTATGGTAAAAAACAGTTAAATTAAAATCTGTGCTTTCTTTTTTTCCTCTGTGTAATTATTTAAAAAATTTCCATAGTTATTTATTAAATAACATTTGATGAACATTTTTAACCTTCACTGTATATTAAGATAAAAATTTATTTAAATGTCTAAAATTTTAAAAGGAGTGACCTAGTAATTTATGTCCTTGTTGGTAATTACAATACTTACATGAGGTGACAATTCATTTTGTTGAATATGGAAATTTACAAAGAAATGTACATAGGAACAAGAAATAACAAAATGAGGGAGGCACCTACACTTACTTGCATGGTAATACTGTACCCATAGTGCCATAGTCTGGTGAACTACATTTGGCCGGTTGCCAAACATTCTCATTCTTTCTCTTGAAACATGATAAGTGATAGACTGCTTTAATTCACAATTTTTACAAATAAACAAAAAAAAAAAAAAAATTAACTGTGTGAAACTTACTAAATGGATGAAATTATGAAAATGACCTTTATAAGATAATGAAAATAATTTTAGCATACCTATTTTAAATGGGAAAAAAAAATGTCCAAGTGAGATCAAATTGACCTTTTGCTTTGTTTATAAACAATTGTATTTTTTTTTCTTCTCAAAAAGGATTATAATGTTTCCCTGGAGTTGGAAGTTACTCCTGAAACTTCTAAAGTTTTAAAACTTTTTACCAGTTTATTAGTTTTTTTTTTTGGGGGGGGGGTATGTTATACTTAAGGTTGATACTGCTATATTGAGGATGACAGCATTTCTCTTCTACTCTTATAATTTCAATTTAAGGACTTGAATTATCAAGGAGAAAAAATATATAAAAACTAACAAATTAAAAATTTGTAATGGAGCACTCTTTTTGGAATAGTGTTGCCTTTGCATTTATATTGTTGTTAAATTTCTAGTTGTAATTTAGCATTGAATTTCATATTTGTTTGTCTAAAGCTTTAAATAAAAACACTAAATACTAAACTAATAAAATCACCTCTCACCATTTTATTTTATACTGTGGGTGATCAATTAACAAACTGTTTGGTTTACGAACAAATCAGTTAACCAACATTTTTATGAAAGGTTTTTATGTTTCAATAATGAGCACTTCTCAAAACAAAAGCTAAGAAGAAGTTTATGTGTATCAGATTTGCCAAGCTGTATTTAGTTGCATCTATTGTTGACTTAGAGAACAGTTTTATACGTAAGACCTAATTATTTAATAGGCTACTGAGAATTTGGACCAACGTTTTAGGGCTTTTAAATTAGAAGGAACAGATTAGAAACATTAATTTTGATGTTTTCTGTCTCTTTTTAAAATATATTTTTAATTGCAAATTAATTCTTTCAACTGAAATATAATTCACGAATTATCAACAGGCTCTATGCTTCATTTTGATTCGATATATCAGGACCTGCAGTAAACACTAACTTTTAAAAAACTAGGGAGTTTTTGAAAGGTCAGAGTGACAAATTGATATGCTTTAATGCTGTAGTCAATGAATATGCAGTAGAACCCCACTAATTCAGACCCTGTTAATCCAGATCTCCGGATAATCTGGATTGGTTTGGTCATTTTTTTTTTAAAGTTTGAAAAGCGATTGGCTAATTTCCATAACATTAACTTGTTTCATCGGCGTATTCTGAATAAAAAAAACTTTTTTCTAAAATCTTTTCAGAAGAATTAAGGAAAGGAAACATTTTTACTGCCTGTAAATATTCAATAAGTTTAACATAAAGGTGATTTTTTGTAAGTATGTTTTATTTTATTTCATTTTTTTTTTCTAATTCTCCGGATTGGGTCTGGTCCAAATTAATCTGAATTATCTGGGTTTTACTGTAATACTAAAAGTTTTACATAAGGCATGTCATTTATTTTTTTAATGTACCAAAATATGGATTAAGCCATCAAAATACGATCTGTCTATATTAAATAAGAATGTATATTAAACATACTATAAAATGGAATAATTATGTTATTTTTTGTCCATTTTTTATCTTTTAAGAACAAATTAGTTAAATTCCCATACAAATCAATACAAAATTTATGATAGGTTAATGAACACAGTTTTGGAATAGATTAAGTTCATTAACCGACTACCCACTATACTTTAAATTGTTTAAAGAAAAAAAAGTATTTGTTATTTTTTCATTTTTTTAAAATTATGTTCAATAATTAAATATTTATAAGTGCAAGTTTAACACTGGGATATTTTATCTAAAAACATCAGTAGAGCAGGCGTGCAAAATATGTCCAATCCAGCAATCTAGGATTCGGGGAATTTTTAACCATATGAGGGAAATTTTGCAGAAACAAATCCAATTGATTACAATTTTAACACTGAATTCCACAATTCTCTGAGATAGAAAAATTTTACTACAAATAAAAAGATCCGTATGGTGACCTTCACAAAATCAATCTTGGAATAATATCTACTGCATATGAATATGTAATGCATGATTCTGTTCCAAAATTTTCAACATATTTAAGGCATTAAGTTGAAAAAAAAAAAAAAAAAAAAAAAAAAAAAAAAAAGTAACCAATCTGAAATTTTGAACATTAAAATATCGTGAATTTTCTCAAAGAATTAAGGGAAAAAAATGTGAATTTCGTCACAACAATGCCAAATTTACCAGCAATTTCATCAAAGAAACGCAAACAAAATGGAGAATTTTGCCAAAAGATCCACAAATTATATCAAACGATCACAAAACAACCACAAATTTTATCAAAAATCGCAAAACAACTGTGAATTTCATTAAAAGATTGTGATACAATTGAAAAATTCATTAAAAGATTGCAAAACAACCTCAAATTTCATCAAAGGATTTTAAAACAACCACGAATTTAGTGAAAAGATCATGAAATAACCCCGAATTTTGACAAATGGGTGCAAAACAACCACAAATTTTGTCAAGAGAGCACAAAAAAAGCCATAAATTTTGAGATAAAACCTTACAAATTTCATTAAAAAGAAAAAAAAAAACATAATTTTCATCAAAAATTCACAAAGAAAAAAAGGGAAAACCCTGCAAATTTCAACAAAAAAGAGCAGAATAAGTTTGTTTCATCAAAAAAACAAAATAACTGCAAAACGCGTCAAAATAACAGCAAATTTCAACAAAAAAGCAAATTTCGTCAAAAGATTATGAAAAATCGAGAATTTTTTAACAAACGGCCGCAAGAAAAAATTAGTACTGGGAGTGGATTCCTCCCTCTCCTTTCTTCCTCCAATCTGCTGTAACATTTCAGAAAATTTACTATAATTATAATTTTCCCGTCAATTGGGAGAAATGTTTGGAATAAAAACATTTTCTGCACCCCTGAAGTACAGTTAATTAATTGCAAGGATTTCAGGAAGAGTATTTGTATTGTTTTACCATTTCAACAAAGTGGTGAATGTAGTTGGATTAAGGCAGTGTATTAAAAAAAAAGTTTCACTTGTTATTTTAAAGTTGTACTCATTAAAAAAACACTTGTTTATGCAATGTATTTTTTTTTTTTTTAAATTATTATTATTATTGTTGTTAAATCCTTTCTTTTCTATTTGCTTGTTAAAATCATGTTCTCACTATGTCTAAACTGAGTTTATGAATAATGAATGAACTTATATTTTAAATATATATACGTGCATAACAAAAGCAAACTATTCTTCATGATGCTAAAATTTTGTGAAATGAATGATGACATAACAGTGATCTCGTTAAGTAGTAGCTACCAAATTGAAAGTCAAACAAAGTAAAGTTGAATGACAGAAAGTGTGCAAGATTAAGAGTTAAATTAAAAGATTTGAAAAATAATATATATAATTTTAATTTTAATGTTCTTTGAATTATTAATTAGATCTTAGATTTTTTAAAAATTGTTATTTGCCCAAAAATAGCAGAATTCAAAGATTTCAGTAAGATTAATAATATAAAATGTTTTTCTGTTTTTCACAATTTTGTTCAATATAAGTTGTTTATTTACAATTTCAGGAAGTCTCCAATTTAGATATGATTAATAGTAAATTAAAGGCATTAACTAGTGTAAAGCCTGGTGCTACTCCTTGTTCTAGTCCTGAAAGCAGTCCACGAACTTCAGATTCTGATATTGAGGTATTGTTTCAGCTATACTTATGTTATGCTACAGTATTGTTTGTATATGCCATCTGTTTGTTAATAGTGTTGAATTCAGGAGGGTGGCCCATGAGAGATTTTATCCTTGGAACAGGGAGATCCCCCCTCCCCATTTCCAAGAAAATTCAAAAAATTGTCTTTTCACTGGTCAAGAATTGGAATTTACCCTATCCCTGAAACTCCAATTTTTCACTCATAGCCACAGAAATTTCTCCTGAAAAAAAGGGTCTGAATTCAATACTGGTTAGTTGTTTGTTATACTTGTTCTTGACTTTATAAAATTAATTTGAATATAAAAGTTGTTTTGTGAAAATTTGCAGCTTTTTGCAAATTGCTATTCATCTTCTGTAAATGATGAAATTTTAGCTTTCTTTCAATAATGCTTTTTGGTTTAATGTTTCCATGTTGTCTGAAACTTTTGACAGCATTCTTATTTGATCAAAGGAAATTTTAAAGGGAGGGGGGGAAGCAAATGTGTTTAATGATGCATTTCAGTTCTAAAAAAATAAAAAAGTTTTAATTTCCATTAGTTTTGACTGATAAAGAAATTAAAATTGAACCCATACTTTTATGGGTGATTGGGAAAAAAAAATTATCTAGAATTAGATTTGATTTAGATATTTTTTCAAATTCAAAGATTAAATGGCTATATAATAAAATGTTTTTATATAGCATTGAAGTTTATTGTTGTGAAAAACACTAAATTAGACTAAGATTTTAATGAATCTTTATAATTTAATATATAATGTTTAATTATATGCTCCGTAAAATTTAATTTTAGTAGATGAATTCTTTAGCTATTGAAGGCAATTCATATTTATTATATTCTTAGCTGACTACAGTAAAAATTTAAGCTAGATAAAATAACCATACGTATGGCATACAGAAAGTTCAATTTCCAAAATATTAAAATCTTTAACTAATTGGTTGTTAATATTTTAACTGGTTGGGAGATTTTATGGCACAGTTACTGGTAAGATGATTGAATCTGTCATTTCAAAAACTACATGTAACAGATTCAAAATTTTTCATGAATCAATAAAAATTTGTTCTACACACAAATGCTAGATTTTATAAGATCTTTTTTTCATGAATCAATAAAAATTGTTTTACACACAAATGCTAGATTTTCTAAAACCTTTATTGTACTTATTATATTTCTTAGATTTTTTAAATTTGCAATCATTTATCATTTAGTGTTATATATCGTACCATAAAATATATAAGGGGAAAAAACTGTTGAACTCTTATTGTTTTTTTTTTTTTTTTTTTTTAATGAAATAAAGTGCCTTTCAGATGGAACAAAAAGTGATAAACCATATTTTTCTTGATTATATGGCAAAATATACTTAGTCATATGACAAAATAGATTTAAAGTCTATACCACTCTTTGGTTGTAACCACTTTTTCAGTGAAATAATATTTGTATCTAAACGGTCATGTAGTTATATGACCTTTAGAACTCAGCCTTTTAGTCATATTCATCATTATAATTGGTCTATTTTATTCGTGTTCATCTTTCTAATTGACTAATGTTGTTTTGAAATAAATGGCTATTGTATCTTGTTTGAATGAAAGGTATAAATAAATCTAAGTGATTTTTATCCACACATGTGAGCTTATATTCATGGATACTTTTACAACACATTAGTGGATTTTAGAAAAGAACACAGTCTTTTAATTTGAGTGCTTAAATTCTGTTTCCAATTTTTACAATCTGGTAATTACTTTAAAAATTCCACACTTTTAATAAAATTCCTTTTAATATTTTCATTTATGAAATTTTATTCTTTTTGTTTTAGTTAAAAAGGAATGGTGTTTGGAATGTTCAGCCTCGTTTAGCACTTGATGGTAAGATATTTATTTTGTTTATTTGTACTCATTAATAAATTTTGTTTCTTAAACTCAGAGTACATATATGACATGCGTTCTTTTTTAAAGTCTCACAAAATGTAATAATTTATGACTTTTACCTTTACCATTTATTAGATTTCATGTAAAATATTTGTTAGTTTGAGTCATAGTTTTTAAGTCTAGACTGATGTTTAATTGCATCTGTTTTAATTACTATTATCATATCATAGCAAACGCGGTAGCGTTTGGTATAATATGTTTAAGAAATGGAAAATGCAAACATCTTTTTGAAATTTCTGGCGAACCAGTTGATGTACGACAGTGTTTTCTTTTTCAAAAGATAGAATTCAATGAGATGAATAAAATGATAGCAATAAAAAAATTATCGTAGTTTACTGTAGTTTTTTATTTCATTTTTAACGAAAAAATGAAGACCTGATATTCAACAAGCGATAGCTAACGATCCAATGGATGGAATAACTTCATTCTTGGTTTATTTTAATCCTTTTGGTAAAACTTAAAATAGATTTTTTTTTCATCTATGTATGTTTGACGATCACTGAGAAAATCGAATTTGTGTCTTAAATCTATACAGTTCAACATTGTTTCTTATTGTTAATGTTGTAGTTTTTTTTATTCGTTGCCCCCAAGTTTAAATAAGCATAATTTTTTTATGTATGTAACATAATTCATAGATAATTCAATAAATCACGTGAAAAACATAATTATTTGTTTTTATTGCAAAGCATTTAGTTTCAGTTTTTTTAATAAAGTTGTGAGCGCACTGTGATTATTTTCGTTCGACTCCTTGGTTTATTTGTCAGGCATCATGCATTTTATAAGACAATGCAATAATTTCTTAATTATTCTAATACAACAATAAAAATTTGACAGTAAATATTTTGCTTTTCAAAATATAAAAAAATCTTCAGTTTTTATCGAAAAATTTGAATGACAAGTATTAAAAAATGCTCTAGTGAGCAGCAAAAAAGGTTAATATGTTTTTAAGTATGAAAAAATGTTTGACAAGTACTTCTAATTGAGCATGAGAGAGGACAAGGGGGTCCCTTCTTGGCTGTAGCTCACTGTCAATGCCAAATTTGAAAAAGTCATATTTGCGCTTTTTCCATAAAAAAGAAATGTGCGTAAACTTTCCGTCTTTCTTTTTAGTAAAATTTTCAATCCTGTTTTACATGTGAACTGCGCTGTTGACTCTGCACTTCAAACTGCACTGTTGATTCTGCATTGCAACTGATTACAAATCATTTTTCATAGTAGTTCTATGTTGCAGGCATGCTTGGTGGCATAGCATGAGTAAAATACGCTGCAGTAGCTAAGATTTCTGATACTATTTCATCTTACATTCATGTTTCATTACGCTGCGTTTTTTCTGGCTATGTCTTTATACTACACATTTTTATCGTAATTGTGACTAATTTCTTATATAAAAAAAAGAACAATTATGATTTTTTTTTTCACATTTGGCATTGACAGTGAGCTGCAGCCAAGAAGGGACCCCCCCCCCCCCCCCCCCTTGTCCTCTCTCACGCTCAATTAGAAGCACTTGTATAACACTTTTTCATACTTAAAAACATATTAACCTTTTTCGTTACTCACCAGAGCATTTTTTAATACTTGTAATCAAATTTTATTAGATTAATATTCAACAATTATTTAAAATATAATAATATAATCCTTTCACCCATTTCATTTGTAATACATAACTTTAATTTGAAACTGAAAAGTTTAAAATTAATGACTTTTATTTATTTATTTTTTTTTTTTTTTAAGTAAAAAGCACAGAAAAAAAAAAATAATAATAATGATATTTTGAAGCTCCATAATCGCAGCGAAGGAACAAAACATAAATAAATCCAATTTACCTACAATTTTCATACAGTCTAAATCTTACCAAAGGACTTTTGCACAGTAACCAATAAGATGCCATTCATTTGTACGTTGCCATTAAACAATTAACAAATAATCAGGATGTTTGTGCCACATACAATAGTGTAATATTTATAAGATGTGATTTTATTTATTTATTTATTTATTCTTAGAAATAATGACTATTTACAGAATAGTAATAGTTTTGTGCACACACACATACATACAGTGTGTCGCAAAAATATAGACAAAGATTAAAAATGATATTCCATGATAAAGTACTTATCAGATATTTTCAGAAATGATTCAAATGCATTTATTTAATTTACTTAGACTTATTATAAAAAGAATTAGAAAATTACAATGATAGAAATAGAAAAGAATTAATAATAATGCCTGTCCTTTAAATATCTAGACACACGGCAGTGTGTAAGCCGAGTTCACAAAGTAAAAAGGCGTAACACGAGGATTATATTACACAAACCATTTCGGACCACCTTTGACCCCCCAATAACTTAAATTCTTTTTGACGCAGACACATGCAATTTTTTGTATCATGTAAGACCATCTTCTAATTACCAAATCCTATAAATAAAAAAAAATCGCTTACTGTTCACAAGAATTTGACACCCGAAAATCACTGTTTTTACCACTGACTTACTCATCAAAATGTTTGACTACTTCCAAGTGACTTAGGAAGTTGAAATTTGGTGAAGAGGTAGGTTATTGGATTTATAAATAGAGAAAAACCAGAAATCACAACATTGAACATTAATGGTTGATTAAAAAATAAACTATTGGATTACAATGGGAGTTTATGAGAATTACGTGAAATATCAGAAAGAGTTTTCACCTTTGGTGAGTATCAGGGCTGATCTTTGAAATTACCGAACCAATCTGAAAAGTAATAGTACCAAAATGATGCTATTCGCCCTGGTTCAAACATAGGCTATATTTTATGTCAGTGCCACTAACCTAAAAGGGGGTGCAGGCAGGGGCGTATTTAAGTAGAAATCATTAGGGGGGGCGTAAATGACGATTTTGCCGACTAACTTAAAATATATATGTTTATCTTTAAAAGTATGTTTCTGTATTTGTATATATGCATCTACCGGATGTCCTAAAATTGATTGACTGACTGATTTTAAAACTCAGTAACTTGCAAATTGTGGTAGCTGTAAAATTAAATTCCTACAAGAGTGTTATGTAAGATAGCAGGAGTTTTTTACCGCAATTCTCGATTTTAATTTAAAATAGCGGGGATAGATGGTACTGTAAGCAACAGGTGCTGAATCTGAGCCCTTTTGGCTTCTTTTCTCAATTCTGGTGTGAAAGAAAAAGATTAAATATATGCAGTGGACTCCTAATAACAAAATTACATTGGTAACTGAGAATCATTTCATATATTTAATCTCCTTTTGTCGCAACAAGACTGAGAGTGAAGAGAAACAAAATATCGGCCCCCAATTTAACAACCATTGCTAGCAATGTCATGTATTTCTTCTATTTTAAACTTACGTCGAGAAACGCTGTAAAAAACACTTCTCACATCTTACCTAACCCTTCTGCAAATATTTTTTAAATAACTGCGACCATTTGTAAGTTATTGAATTTTTAAATCAGTTAATTCATTTTAAGACATCCTGTATGTTCTATATAAAATTCAACATTATTAACCCACCGAGATTAACTCATTAGTGCCTAGCGTCCCTTTTTAGGGACTAGTACAAAAAAAAAAAAAAAAATAAAATAAAAAATAAAAGCACTTTTCACACCAGTAAATAGAAAGATAAATAAGTACTAATTTTTAAGAGACCTCAATAAATTAAGATCAAAGTTATTCTTCTTTTAAAAGTGGTGGAAAACCCAAAAATTTCATTTTTATTGAAGAAAATAATTTGGGCATTAATAGGTTAAATTTTTCACTTTAAAACATCGAATATTTTACACTTATTGAGGAGACTATAAGATATATTTAAAGATGGACATTCTATACTACCCCTTACGTTATATTGCTATAAATATTCCAGTTGCATATTTTCATATTAATGAAAATTTCTTTACTTTATTGCTGATAGTACAGCAGGAAATTCGAATCCAAATTAATTAAACAAGTTGAAATTTTTAGTAAGAAGTTACTTGGAATTTATTTACAGTAAACTTATTTATATTAAAAAGGATTAAATCAAAATTTATTTTATTACTCTTCCTAGGTCGGGCTGGGATAGGGACTTACTTTTTTCCTGAAAGATCAGATCAGGCCGGGCCTAATTTATTTTTTCCGTACCGAGCCGGGCTGATTTCATTCTTCTTAGCCTTCCTGGGCCAAAATATTTTGTCCCAGTTTTGAGCCAGCCTATATGAAAATCATTGTCTCGGCGTAGCCAGGTCTGTTAAAAGATCAGTAAAATTTGGCCTGAGCCAAAAATTTTTGCAAAAAAAGCATACAGTTTAAAATCGCCTTTATTCTTCAATTAAATATAAAAATTTATTCTTTTTAAAGAATCGTAGATTTCTAAGCTCATTAAAATGTAGTAAAATGTATAAAAAAGTATTTGCCTATGGCAGAATAATGTTTTAAATTGAAAATTGCGTTTCATCCATACAAAATTAATGCAATAATATGTGAGGGTAAAATATAATACATTTTTATACCTGCTAAGAAGGAAACATGTCTATAACGATTTTTTTCTTTCCTATGCGATTCCGTTTTAGAAGATTTTACTGTATACCATTTTTAAGATATTTATATCTCCAATACATGGAATACGGATTAATAGTATTAAGGATAACTGAAACATTTACATACAACAAACAGCGGTTCATTTTAAACATAAACTACGTCATTTCTATATAAATGAAGATCATAAACGTTAGAAAAATTCTAAGGTATTTTTTTTTTAATCAGACCTTCTCCATACAAGCAAAAATCACTATTTAGTAGAAATTCAATCGGACTGAGTTGGAATTTTGCGGGCCGGTTTCGGGTGAAATTCCAACTTCTTTTTAGGGCCGGGCCAAGATTTTTTTCAAACAGGTCGAGCCTGAAAATTATGGCCCGTGTGGATCTCTATCTCTAGTCTCTAAGAGGGATAAAAAAAAAAACATTTTATCCAACAGACAGGTAAATTTTTCAATAATCGGCTTTAGACGTAAATAATCGACTAAATGATTCAATTATTCAACCCATTTCATTGAACTTTACCTATGTCACATCAGCTGCGGATATCTAGAAGATAAACAAACACCATCGGACTGAGAATCAGCTGCATGGATCATCACCACATCGAATTGACGGCTGAATTTTCAATATTCGCATGTTAAAATGCAACTGATCCGCCAAAGTCATTCTTAGTGCCACCTGCAGACCTGATTTTCGTCAATGATCGATAGGTTTATCATCAAATTTTCCTGTATTAGAGCCAGAATTTCACTATGGGCCAGAATTTTCAGGCCCAGTCCCGACTCGAATGATAGTTATCTTGGACTGGCCTATCCAATGTAAAAATTTTAAGTTTGGTCCGTTTATATTTATAGTACACAGCCCCGCCCTACGCTGTCTGGCCCAATTCAATTTCTGTAAGAAAAAAAAAATCACAATTTTGTCTTAACTACAATTAAAATTCCTTTAACAATATTGCATGCATATTTATATAATAAATTTACAGTATATCTTACAGTATATACAGTATACACTATATTGCCATTGATTATTGGACACTTGCGATTTTAGACATTTTACTAAATATCTAAAAAAATACATGAGGAATCATCTCGAAACTCTTAGTGTATTAATATAATAGTATACGCCATACATCGCCGTGAATATTTTTTACCGAAACTCCATAGGGGACCGTCAACAAATTAAAAAAGAATGAATATCTTTTGAATAACCCTGTCAAAACTAATGTAGCAAAAGCGCTCAAACTCTATATTATGATTGAATGCCTTATTGTAATACGCCTTGTTCATTTTTATGCAAATAGCATGCATACTCGCAGAGTAATTAAGGTTTTTATAAAAATGGTCCCAAATTTTTCCAAGTTTTTTCCATATAATTTTCAGAGTTCTTAATATAAAATAATATTTTTTTCAGAAAATATGACAAACAACATTGCACACAGTACCTTGTAATCAGAATAAAAAAATAATGAAAATTTTGTACAAAATGAGTAGGTTTACTAAATTTTTTACTGCGCATGCGTCAACGATATCAAAATTTCATTTGCATATTATGTTAGTTAAATGTATAGAGCAACTTTTGTGAAAGTCACAAAATCATAACTTGAAAATTCTGAAAATAATCGTCAATTGAATTAATTGAAAATCAGTTATTCTCAAAATGAAGCAAAAACAAGAGGGGTTGTATCCATATATTCATTGATTAGTGTCAATTAGTGCTCGCGATGGGATACGTATAGCAGCTATACGATTAATCGATATACGTATATCTGTATAATACGTTTTTCTGCTATACGGATACTTTCGAATATACGTTTAAACGTATCCGGATACGTATAACGCGTATCAACTAAACGTATAGTTAAGAATACGTATATTTAAAGTATACGTATATTCCACGTATCGTATCTAATTTAAATAGTAGACTTCATAAGTCGTATGTCACTGAATTGAGAATAATTTGGAAATCGGTGGTGTTAAGACAGGAATCTGCATAATATGTCTTATATATAAGAGATCAAGCAATAAAAAGCGTATACTTTATAAAACATTTTGCAAAAAGTTCACAAAAAATCAGACTCTTGATTGGCCAATCTCGTTTCACTAATTGTGAAATATCTATCTGGATTCCGACCAAGATTGTAGAAATCGTAAAAAAGACAGCATAGTAGCACCACCTGTTAAACGATTTACACACAAAACTAATCAGCATCAATTTCTATCAGGCACTGCCTGAAAATATAGGGGAGACTGGGGTACATGTGAACATAGCTTTTTTCTCATAACTGGGTTAATTTCTATAAGCAAAACTACTCAATATAGTAAACAGTACTTTTTTTACGCATGGTAATTTTTTTAATTATTTTTATAGCTCTTCTTACTTTTCTTAATAGTTTTATGAATTCAAAAAAATGTTCATATGTGCCCCAACGAAGGGGCAGCTGTAAAACACAAGGGCAACATGTGAACACAAGGAAAAATAATTATTTGACACGTTTTTTATTATCTTTTCCATATGTTACCACAATCATTAGTTGTACTATCTGTTAAATTCACCATAAAGAAAAATATATGTATATTTATTTAGTTTCTGAGTGATATGTTTAAGCAAAATATTATAAAATAAAAAAAGATTGTTTTTTGGGGGGAAGAGGGGGGTTCGATAATTGATAAACTATTGTTGCAATAAAATAAAAGCTTAAAGAAGTAAACTTGAGAAAATAATAGAATTTAAATTTTGTTTAGGGCCTTTTGTTTGAGAAAGATTTTAGGGAGGGAGCATTTGGATAATATTTGTCGGAAATCTACCGAAAGGCCAAAGAATTTCATTCCTATATTTACCTTATTTGCCTATAAATTAAGGATAAAAAATTGTTTTCCATTTATAAGCTTCCTCCAAATTTAATTTCTTTTGCTTTTAAAAGAAAGGGGGTGGAAGTCAATAATGAAGATTTCACAGTAGTTTAAAAATTTTATTTTCTTAAAATATAATTTTATTTTCAAAGCACCAAATAACATAGCTGTTTAAGAAATGGAAGTAAACTAATACTACAAGTTTGCAACAAATGAAATAGAAATATTTTCAAAGTTGTTAAACGTAATATTTTTTGCATTAACGATGCATAAAAAATAGTATTGAAAAGCGTTAAATAAAATAATATATAACATTTATTGCATTTTAGAAAACATTAAATTTATTTAAATTACAATTGAACATAAACGAGCTTGTTGCTTTTTATGTATTTGCTGACAGATATGTTTGTAAAAGTTTCTATACAAAATCAAGTTTATAAGACAGAAATGTCTTCTATTTCAATAAAATTATAGATAATGGAGCTGGCATTATTTTCATGAAGTTAACTAAAAGGAACAGAATAACTGAGTGATTATTGGAGAATTTAATGCCGTTTTCAGATCTGCTCCAATTAGACTCTTCATAAGTGCCCCACACTCCCACAAGAGTTAAAATGACAAATCTTTAACATTTTTCAATTTTAGCAAAAAAAAAAATTATCATAAATATTTATTAGTATCCACAGTATATGTTAAAACATTATTAAAAAAAATGAATAAATAAATAAAATTATTCTCTTAGCAAGTTGGAGACTTTACTTTTGAGTTCAGTTAAGCAGTACTTTGGCTCCTGGGGACAAACAAAATGTCGAAGAGCTTCAACAATTTTTTTCCAAATGTCTATAGGTGCTACTATCTTTGGTAATTTTTTGAAGTAATAAGACATACAGTAACTTGTGAAAAATAGCAATGTTCTCATATGCCCCATTTTCACATGTGCCCCAGTCTCCTCCATATATGTTTCTTAATTCTGTGTATTATGTTTTGAGATAGAGTGCCCACAAATCTCATGTCACACACAGACAGACAAAGTCACAAACTCACAGGCAGATATTTTTTAAAAACATGTTTTTCGCACTCTTTTACCCTTAAAACGTGTAAGCCCATCGAAAGTTTTCCCTTATTAATTAAATACTTTCTTCTTGTAAAGATACAAGAAAATATAAAAAACTAAGTACTGCGCCATAGGTCTTCCAAAGAATAGTTTGATTCTACCACAACTAATGTAAGACATTTCATAATAAATAACTGGAAAAAAAACCAAAATCTAAACTGAGGAACGTATTCAGATTTTTTTAAGTGCCTGCAAAACAAGTAGTAGCTAAGTAAACGCATCGCAGTTCTTCGAACAAAGAAACGCGATGGGGATACTCTACCGGATATTTCTCAATGTCGTTAATCCGCAGAAAGACATTAAAAAATCAAATTTCATACCTTGAACGAAAAACGTTTAAACGTTTATACGTTTAACCGCTTGCATAAGATCCGTATATGCGATGTACCGTATATGCTCTTTTGTGCTATACGTATAATCGCCGATGCCGTATTATACGTATAGCAAATCCGTATTTCATATAATACGTATTATACGTATACTCGTATAAATGTATAATCGAGAGCACTAAGTGTCAATATAGAATACACAATACGGGATGTACTACTACATTTGGATAAAATCCCTCATTTTTTTGCTTCATTTTGGAAACAACGGATTTTATCCTTTTTCTATAGACGATTACTTTCAGAATTTTCAAGCTAAGATTTTGAGACTTTTACAAAAGTTGCTCTATACATTTAGCTAGCATAATATGCAAATGAAATTTTGATATCTTTGACGCATGCGCAGTAAAAAATTATTTAGTAAACCTACTCATTTTTCATACAATTTTTATTATTTTTTAATTCTGATTACAGGGTGCTGTGTGCAATGTTGTTTGTCCTATTTTCTGAAAAAAATATTATTTTATATTAAGAACTCTGAAAATTATATGGAAAAAACTTGGAAAAATTTGGGACCATTTTTATAAAAACCTTAATTACTCTGCGAGTATGCATGCTATTTGCATAAAAATGAACAAGGCGTATTACAATAAGGCATTCAATCATAATATAGAGTTTGAGCGCTTTTGCTACATTAGTTTTGACAGGGTTATTCAAAAGATATTCATTCTTTTTTAATTTGTTGACGGTCCCCTATGGAGTTTCGGTAAAAAATCTTCACGGCGATATATGGCGTATACAATTATATTTATACTCTAAGAGTTTCGAGATGATTCCTCATGTATTTTTCTAGATATTTAGTAAAATGTCTAAAACCGCAAGTGTCCAATAATCAATGGCAATATAGTGTATTACGATGCGTTCGCACGACAGAAAGTACATAAAAGCAACATTAATGACTACTTTTCCTAGACGTTTCAACATTCAAATAAGGATTCATAATAAATAAATAATATAAATAATAATAATTTAGTTTAGAATACTTTTGAAGCTGTCTAATAAAAAGTAGATTTGTGAAAATATTTCTCCGACATTTATTAAAGTTTTCCCAAAACAAAAGGGCTATTTTTGGACACACTTCTGAATTCATTTATTTTCGGAAATGTATAAGATTGGCAGGTGTTCTCATTAGAAACTATTCAATCGAATGACGTTATTTATTTTTTGGTAAAGGCAATGCATCTTAGATAAAATAGTGTTAAAGAAAGCGTTTTGAAACGAATTTCCAGTTCCGACATCACGAAAAAGGAGAAAAACCTGAAGCCGTAACAAGAATCTTTTATTGTCAACCTTATATATATATATATATATATATATATATATATATATATAAATTACTATTGGATTCAAAATCGCTTCAATAGTCAGGCTTGTCAGTTTTAAGCCTTTACAGTTAAAGGTAGTTTAAAAATGTGCTGTTTAGCAATACATTTGACCACCTTATGATATATTTCCAAAGATTACTTTAACAGAACATTATCGTTTTTAATATTTTTACAAAACATGTTGTCTGCGCTATACATCCTGAGAACAATTAAGTACAGTTCCAGTCCGTCTCGACTTCACTGAGAAAAAAAGCAAGCTTGATTTCAGCACTGCACGAGTCTGCTAAAGAAAAAAGAAACTCAGCTCAGACACCATGCCTGATGCCGACTTCTATGGTGGACATGCAACATTTCTGTATTGATTTATCAAACTAGCATCGGTTCATGACGAACATTTACACTTATTCTCCCGAAAATCATATTCATTGAAACTAGCCAATATTTTACCGGTTTTGCTTACTCTTTTAGATCGGGCCGGCAGGCCCACAAATTTTTTTTTACCGGCCTAGCTGGTCCGTTTAATTTATTTGCTGGCATGGCCCGTATTTTTCGTTTATCAGCCCGTTGATAAAAATGTCTTAATTCTGCCAACCCGACCCGTTTGAAAATTGTCTTTATTTCGACTGGCCGACTGCGGGCCTCGGATCAAGCTCGGGCCCGTGCAAGTCCCTATCTTGTACCCTAAGATATGAAAAACATAGACGACTGGGAGCAAGAAAACACAGTGATAAACCTTCCAATTGACCACTAAAATAGAGTTTTTGACAGTTGTTTCCACCAAGTTATGGCTTTGGCAGATCAGTTGCATTTTACTATGATAATCGAGTTCTGTCCAATCCTATAATTTTGGCCACAAACTCAATGAGGCCTGTATAGTGGCTTTCCTGTCCAATAAGAATGAAGAACATTTTTACTCAACTTTCCTTTCGTCCAATAAACAGTCTTTTCCGGACGGTACATAGTCGCCGAAGTGTGATTGTTGCCACTCCTGGGTTAAGTCTATGCACACGAAAAAATATGAATATCTTCACCGAAGTCGTCATCATCTTTAATGCTAGTTGATCTACTAGAACTCTACTCATCTACTGCAAATTCTCAAAAAAACTAGTCTTTCCCGATTTTTTTTTTTTATTATTATTATTTTTTTTTCAAATTATTTTCAGCAGTCACGAGAAGTCGAAAAATGGTGAGGCAAACTTCGGATTCTCGGAAGAAATCCTTTAGAAAAATACTAAGGATTGGTGTTTTTTAGTGTGTGTTTTAAATAAAAACATGTAAAATTGGAAAAAAACGGGTGTTTTACAGTTGTATCGATTGATACTGACTACCTAGAATTTGCCGACTGTCATCGAAGTTGCCGACATTAGGGGGGCGAGACGCCCCCCTACGCCCCCCCCCCCCCAGTAGCTACGCCCCTAGGTGCAGGTGTAAAAATGTTCTAAAAATGTGATTTTTGTGTTACTGAAAAGCCTAGAAACATAAAGTTTGGCATGTTAATTACTTATAATGTATAAATGATCACTAAGAGCATTTTCTAAAAAATACAAAACTTAAAAAGGGTGAAAATCCACAAAAAGCATTCTAAAAACATTCTAAATAGCGATTTTTAAACAATCACAGCAAATAACAAACCTATTTTAAAAGTAATGATATTAAAATGATGGGGACAGTCCTTGATCCAACATAGTTTACATCTTATGTCGATGCCACTAACCCAAAGGGGGTGCAGGAGAAAAAAACATTCTAAAAATGTGACTTTTGTCTTACTGACAAACCTAGAAATATAAAATTTGTCATGTTAATTATTTAGCATTTGTTAAAAAATATGGAATTTAAAAGAGGTGAAAATGCACGAAAAGCATTCTAGAAATGTTCTAAATTGCAATCCTTAAACAATCTCAGCAAATAACGAACCAATCTTAAAATTAATGATATCAAAATGATGGTAACACTGACAGTCCTTGCTCCAACACAGGCTATATCTTTTGTCAATGCAGCTAACCCAAAGGGGGTTCAGGAGCAAAAAACATTCTAAAAATGTGATGTCTGTATTACTGAAGGCCCTAGAAACATAAAATTTGGCATGTTAATTACTAATAAGATATAAATGATCACTAAGAACATATGTCTTACATTATACATAAAGTCAATATATGTACAAATATTTATTAACATATATAAAATTTAAAAAAGTGAAACTGCGCGAAAGACGTTCTAAAAAATTTCTAAATGGGGATTTTTGAACAATCTTGGCAAGTTAATGAACCGATATAAAAAATAATGATGTCAAAATGATTGTGACAGTCCTTGCTACAACAAAATTATTGGATAAATCATGGGATTGCAATGGGAGTCTATGGGAATTTGGCGAAATACCAGAAATAGCGCCAAATTAGCATCACTTTTAGCAAGTAATTTATGTCGCCAATTTGGCGATACATACCAAAGTTGTTGAGAAACATTTTTGGTTGACGTGATAATCAAGTAGTACTGAATTGCATAAAAGATATATCCCTATTAATGGGATTTAAAGGAACATAAGCAGCCCTAATATTCATATTTTTAAGTATAAATGGAAATTTTTCCAAAACATTCCTGTAATAGGGCTGAATGAGCAATGCACTATAACGTTACAAACGTGCAAGAAAACATAGAAAATGACAGTGAAAAAAATATTGCATAAATGCAGGGAAAAGTTGTAAGATTAATATTAAATAAAGGTAATTTAATATTAAGCCTATTTATTTCAAAAAGGAAATATAAACCTTCTTATTTGACAAAAAATAATGATATCCCATCAAAAACATAAATGTGAAAGAATGCCAAGTTTGTTAACGGTTTCGCTAATAAAAGAAGTGAGATCTAACTGGAAACTAAGTTCTTTCGAACTCCTTAAATCATAGCTCCTGTCATGCGTAATGTTCTTAGATTGCTTAAAATGATTTGTTATGTTACTTGCTATTTAATGGAGCGACTTGGCAAGTTTTCAGCCACCAACTTTTATCTCTGAGTCTGAGTACAATTTAGTCTAATATGTATAACTATTGGCAAAGCTCTAGTCAATCAAGTATTCAAATAAGTATATCAAAGTTAAGATAATTATAAGTTAAGAAAGCGATTAATTTTAAGTTATGATCAACTAAATAGAGAAATTTGGAAAGAGAAAACTTGCCAAGTAGCTCCATTAAATAGCAAGTAACATAACAAATCATTTTAAGCAATCAAAGAACATTATGCATGACAGGAGCTATGATTTAAGGAGTTCGAAAGAACTTGGTTTCCAGTTAGATCTCATTTCTTTTATTAGCGAAACCGTTAATGAACTTGGCATTCTTTCACATTTATGTTTTTTGATGGGAGAGACATTGCCTGATTTTACTTACTAATGTTATTAGTAAAATATTTTTTTCAGCTGATGATTATTTATTCACATTTCTTGAATCTCTTTATCATCCGCTGTTTTGACTTTTATTGGTTTGGAATCATTTTTTCAACTTGTTTTTGACTGATCTTTTTATAAATTCGACAAAATGTTGAGAGGTAAAAAGATTTGGAAAGAAGAGATCATCAAAGTTTGAGATTTAAAACTTAAAGACAAAAATCTGAAAAAGATATCCAAGATTTTAAAGAGGTCCTTAAAAAGCATTTACAGAATTTTGCATAATGGTGATAAGTGGTGTGATAAAAAGAGACCTGGTTGACAAAGAATTACACCCATGTGTGATGACAGAATCGTTCTAAGCATGTTATCTAGAAAGAGCAAAAAATTGGATCCAAATTTGAATTATCAAAAAATTGTCATTCGTAGAAGAATATTGGAATTTAAACAAATAACTTTCAAGAAAATGTTGTAGAAAAACCATGCTCATGAAAATTCCACAAAACTGTACTTTTAAACTGGTTTAAGAAAATGGTATAATAAGTGGTAATAAATGGCTGTCAACAATATTTAGTGACCAGTAGCACCAACTGTTGGAAAATATTGGGTGGACTCAAATTTTTTAAATAAAATAATACATGTAATTTTTCCCCTTAGTGTTTGTGCATGTGGAGAGAGAAGGGAGGAGCAGATGACTAAAGATGATAATTCAAAATTAAGTTATCTTTTTTCTAAGGAAATTTTAAAATTATTATAATTTTATTAAATTATATTCTTACAAGTTCTTCCTTATGACTTACATTAATATTTATTTTAAATAACACTGAAATTACTAGCTATTGGAAGTGCAAAAAACTAAATGTCAAGAAAAACATATGTTTCAGTCATGTTATAGGATCCGTTATCCGGCGTCCCAGTATCCGGAACGCTCCGAAAACCGGAATGTAAATCGGTAACTTTGTTTCAGCGATCCCGCGGACGCGCTATAGCCCGTAAATTATGCAAAAAATCGGCGACGGAGGCAAAAAAAAAAAAAAGCTCTTACGCGTCCCTTGGAACGCGTAATTTCGTCAAAGGATCGCGAAAAAACGGCAAATTTCGTTAAAAATCACAAAATCACGACTAATTTTCGGTAATTTTTGTCAAAAGATTCGCGAGAAAGTGGGTAATTTCGTCACAAAATCCCCAAAAACGACAGATTTCCCAAAAAGATCGCGAAAAAATAACAAATATAGTCCAAAAAATCGCAATAAAACAGCAAATTTTGTCAAAAAATTCGCGAAAAACGGCAAATTTCAACAAAAGATCGCGAAAAACGTTAACTTTCTTCAAACGATCGCGATTAAAGGCAAATTTCTTCAAAAGATCACGAAAAAATAACAGCAAATTTTGTCAAAAAATCCCGAAAAACGGCAGATTTCGTCAAAAGATCCTTGAAAAACGGCAAAATTCGTTAAAAATCAAGAAATAAGGACTATTTTTCGGCAAATTTTGTCAAAAGAATCGCGAGAAAATGTTTAATTTCGTCACAAAATCCCCAAAGAAGGCAGATTTCCCCTAAAAGATTCCAAAAAAATAACAATATAGCCCAAAAAATCGCGATAAAGCGGCAAATTTTGACAAAACAATCGCGAAAAACGGCAAATTTCAACAAAAGATCGCTAAAAACGGCAAGCTTTAATAAAAAATCGCGAAAAACGGCAATTTTCATCAAAAAATCGCGATAAATGGCAAATTTCTTCAAAATATCATGAAAAAAAAGGCCCATCCTGAAGCAGAATTCTTATTGTTTAGCTCCGATATCTTGGCAGATGACCTTGGAAGAATCTATTCCTGACCAGGAGTCCCAGGGTCAAAGGTTGCCAAGTACAAGTGGGTAGTTGGCGAACGGTCAATCCGCCAAATACCGGTAATACGGGTCTTCTGCAGCACCTGTTATCTCTTAGTTGACCATTATAATTCAAATTAATGAACAATGTTAAAATTTTCCGAAAAGAAGAAATGAGAATTTTGGAATACAGACAGTATCTGTTCGGCAGAATTTTCGGAGAGACTTTGATTTTCGGCAGAAAGCGAAAACGAAAACAAATTTCCGATCAATATCCAGTGAGAGAGAATTAATTATGTCAATATTTATTTGTTTCATAAGAATGTAAAAAAGCTATTTGAAGTCAAAGTATTTCAGTAGTAATGGCTTGAAATTTCACGCGTTACAAGGCACTTTTACATAATTTTTCAGTTTAATATCTTTTTACCATACAATTTTCCAATATACTGATTCCAATCAAATTTAAGAGACTACCGGCGCGGAAATTTCGGGGGCGTCAAATTTATACTACCGACGTCATTACTACCACAAGAAAAAGTTGGGAAGAGGGGGGGGGGGGGGGCACCAAATTCTAACTTTGACAGAAACAATAAAATAAAGTTGGAAGAAAATAAATCCATTCATCAGTTAATCTTAGGGAAAATGCATAAAATTTGAAACTCTTGAAAAGTATTTATGTAATCTTATACATAAAAACAAAAATATGAAAGCTTGGATCATCAAAAATTCTATCTACTGTAAGTAAGTTCTATCTACTGTAAAGAGTTAATTGTATATGCTTCTAATTATCGTGAGTGAATTTTTGTACTTAATGTGTGTGTTCTTTTAACGTTATGTAAATAAAGTCACGTGTAATAGCTGTTAATTTATATAAAGGTCTAATATTTTAAATGCATTTAGAAAACAAACGATAGACATATGTATACATAATTCAAACACACCTTTTTAATTACAAAATTGTTAATAAAATCATATTAAAATGTTCTGAAATGGTCTGCATTAATATTTATACATAAAGAATTTCCATTGTTGAAAATATGGCTATGTGCTTTTACAGTTCATTCCTATAATTATTATCAGCATTTTTATTATCAGAAGCATTGCTTAAGTTTTTAAATATCATAATTATTAATAAAAATATTGCTGTTATAAACACCACGCTTAAACAACACATTTATAAATAATACATTTTCATAAAGTACATTTCTGCTGATGATTGTCACTATCTAAGCTAACGCGCCAATTATGGATGCCATTCTCCCTTATGCGTTATGGCGTTTTACCTATTATCTAGAATAGAACCGTCCGAGTCACTCTGCTCGAAATGCCAAGAAATGGGAGTCCGACAGTAGAAATGGATAATGTGTTTGCAGTGTTTTTGCCTCCAAATTGTACATCACTTCTCCAACCATTGGATCAAGGGATTCTGAGATCTTTAAAAACTCACTACAAAAATGACTTCTTAAAAAAAAAAAAAAAAAAAAAAAAAAAAAAAAAAAAAAAAAATATTGCTCACAGAGTGCAACAAAGGAATTGGGATAAAAAAATTTCCAGAGAATCTTCTCAATCAAAGATGCTGCCATGTGTCATGTGGCCCTCTGCATTATTTTTCACTGACGAAAATGAGCCGGAGTTTGAAGGCTTCAAGATTTTGAAAGAGAAGCAAATTATTGCTGATCTGTTGGCATATGCCAAAAGCTTTAATTGTCCAGAAGCTAAATTGTTTAGAAACCGATGAAAACATTCTCGTCACTAATCACTTGACTGACAGTGAGATTTATGAAATGATGACAAACAATACATCTGATGAAAGTGATGATGAGAAGGACAACCAGCAGAATGAAGCAGTTAATAAGGTATCAAATGAAAAATTAATATTTTATACCGAACAATTAATTTCAGGCATGCAACAGAGGAGCTACTTTCACGAGCAGGAAATCATGTCTCTGTAC
Source organism: Maratus speculifer (assembly GCA_964019185.1). Classification (NCBI taxonomy): domain Eukaryota; kingdom Metazoa; phylum Arthropoda; class Arachnida; order Araneae; family Salticidae; genus Maratus; species Maratus speculifer. Next base: position 117,005,493 of record OZ025292.1, read on the forward strand.
AAAATACAAGAACAATTAGGGTAAGAGACACACTATAAGCAAAAGACTATCTTAGAAATGTTTGCATAAACCCCAATCAAAAGATTCTGTTTCAAAATCTCAAAATTAAATTTCATAAATATATATATTTTTTTCATTTATTATATTTTTTTATTTTGTGTAAATTAATCAATAAATTAAGGTATTTACATGTATTAGTATTCATATTTACCAATTTATGAATTATTTCGTGCATTTCTTATACTTACGGTAAAGTGTTCCGAATTACGGAAAAACCTCTTATCCAGAATGCCCTGGGTCCCAAACATTCTGGATAACGGATCCTATACAGTAATTGTTTTATCAATTCAAGAAATTAAAATAGATGGCAATATGCAGGAAATTTGTTTTTGTGAGAAATTTAATTTTATGTACACTGAAGGGATTTTCAGTGCCTCTGTAACTAATTAATGCCCTTACTATTTTTTAAACAAAGTTGTTTTGAGAATGTTAATGAAACAAAATCTCATTTTAGTGATTAAATAAATGAATAAAATCAATTGAAATTAGGTGGGTGGAGAGATCAAATTATTGGGTGGGTTTTTTCCCATAGACTCATATAAGTTGGCACCACTGTTAATAATGAAAAAAAGAGGAACTTGGATGGATCAGATGGATATAAATGTTAATGGTATAATTTAAGAAGCAAACCAATAAGTCTTTTTTAATAAACAGCAAAGTGTTGAATCTGTAGTAACATGGGGTGATTTCAGATTTAATGGGCAACCATTTTGGCATTATGTAGCAAAAAAATGAACTCCCAGCATTCTGAGTAAATCTTAGAGGACCATTTTATTTCACAACAGAATTTGCTGGGAGAAGAAGCTGTATATTTCAAATAGACAGGGCACATTTCCATGTGTCTAACTGGATAAAGATGTGGTTGGCCATCACTTAATCTGGACTTAAATCCTATGGAAAACATGGGGACATCTAGCACGAACAGTACATGAAATGGACATTTTTTTAGACCAAAGACATTACAACAGCAACAGAGCAAAGCATGGTATAAACTGTCCTCTGAGGCAATGCAAAACTTAATACCTTCAATGGAAAACCTTGTATTTGAGGTGATTAAAAATAATAGGAACACGATAAATATTAATATTTGTAACTATGTTCTTCAACCTTATATAATCCATAAAAGCAAATATTGTTTTCAATTATGGTACACACTATTTTCTATTTTTCTAAATAAATTCAGCATGTATTGTGTTTTCTAATAAAATTAATCCTTACTTGTACTTCATGTAGTGTTTGTAGACACATGCAAGAAATTTTTCATTCCATTGTTATCTTTATTGTGAATTGTATTTTATGCTTTTGTCTATATTTTTGATATTCTCTATATATACACATCGATCATACACCAAAACAGACATGTTCAAATATTTTTACAAATTAAATAACAATTGGAATTTGAATACATATATTCTTCAGGGAGAATGATCATTTTTAATTATGTAAATTGTACAATTTTTGCTTATTTAAAATAAATATTTTATGAGTTTTATGCATCAAGAATAACAGTATTCTAAAGAATGAATACTTTCTGCTTAAAAAATAAATATGTTTGCATGTATAAGTGTATCTACAAAAGATAAGCAGTTTTCTTGTTTCTATAAAGGAGTTATTGAAATGTAGTTCTTTTTGTTTCAGATAATGTTTCAAGGAGACGGCAGTCTGAGGAACGAAGTGAAAATTGTAATAGCTTTCATAGTTTTGAATCTGAATCTTCTAGTCTTACAAGTTCTGATACGGGTGGGGAAAAGTAAGTTCTAATTTATCTTATACTTTAAAACATTATGTATTCATCATTTCTTTTTTTTAATATTTTTTTATTTCACCTTTAGCTACTTCATGAAGTAATGAAGTATTATTAGATGTATCTTTTCTAAGTTAAAAACACCTAACTACATAAGATATTTTGTGTATGTGTCTGGGGGGATTTAAAAAACCTCTGGCATAAAAAGTATTGTTATTAAAGTATGAATTAAACACTTACAGCTATTAAATAACACTATTGATATTCTCATTCATTCTCATTTGCATTCAGAGAATATCACAAGAAATATAATCACAATTTTAAGAAAATCTGTTGAAAACTAGCCAAAACTAGTCAGAAGTGCCAATCCCAAAATTTTCTTCTATGTGTTTTAAAATTAAATGATAGTCTATACCCATCATGAGGATCATCATCCTAAGGGCTTTAAAAATTTTTTGGTCCATAACATTTACATTGCAGTTTGACCTGCACCTAAAAAGTCATCTACTTGTGCATATTTCGTACAGCAACCATATAACGGCAGACTTATGTATTTTATCACTTAAGGGAATACGATATACAATTTATCCTCATGGTTTCAAAAATCTCACCTTACTTTTTGTTTTTATTTTAATTCTTTTTTCATGTAACAAAACTTGGCAGTGCTGTAGTTGGAAAAAAATATTTCTGGGAACTCGCCTTTTCATAGAGTAGATGTTGATGCTACCGGATTTTTGCTAAGCAAAAGCCAATTTAAAATAGTTAGCCAAAAGCTGACTTTTTAATTAATAGTTATAATTTGCATACTAGTTTTTATATTATTCTATTTGTATCACATTCTTCTAATAAATCTCATTGTAACATTTTTTATTATAAATCAAAATTTAATTGAAATTAGGAATCCAATGAGATAAAGTAGCTGACGTCACTCACGGCAGAACGGTGCCTCAGAGATCTGATGATAGGTGAAAATATCCCCTTTCTTGGTGAATGGAAATGGATCTTCTTAAAACTATCATAAATTATCATATCACTTGAAAAAAAAGTTTATGCTCATACAATATATGTATATTTATATTTTTTTGCAGTAACAAACCATATATTTCTGGGAATGATGTTCCCACGCATTCCTACCCAATTACAGCACTGAAACTTGGTTAATTTATTTAACTGTTTCTTTTCACCATCTTTTAGCCAAAATTATATTTATATTGCCATTACTATTTTACATAAATTATTAAATGCTATGTCCCAGTATGAGAAAAAGTTACCACTCTTCTACCAGCTTTTGTGGAAGTAACTACTCTTAATTAATGGCCTATATTTCTGATGATTGACAATCTTTGCTGGCTAATTATTTCTTTGTCCAATTCAAGCCTATCCCTACAATATTGTGTTCTCAACTTCTGGAGTTTTATTTTAGTAAATCATATCCTCTGTCCAGTAAATATCTGTCTGTGTTTTCATTCTATCTTTAACATTTCATTCTCATCTATCACTTCTTCTTAATCTATCTTTTCATTCTATCTTTCATCTATTCATCTAATCTATCTTTCATCAAAAGGATTATTGATTAAGACAAAAAAAGTATCATCAACATAACGTACCCAACATTAAAAATTATCAGATATATTTTTGATATTTCTACCATTCTTCAAACTGTCAGTTCTATTGATCCATGTATTCAGTTTACTTTTGAGTTAGAAAATTGTAATAAACTCCCTTTCCTTGATGTTTTAGTTACCAAATGTGATTCTTCTTTCAAAACTTGAGTTTATAGAAAACCTTTTTCTGTCTCTAATCCACCCCATGCTCTCTCAAATCATCCTGTCAACCAAAAGATCGGTGTTTTTTATACATGTGTAAATTGTGCACTCAAAATTTGTTCCGACTTTGCATCCTTTAAGGATGAACTGAATTACTTAAAATCCTTTGCTGCCAAAAGAGGATTCAATCCTTCTATCATTAATACTGCTGTGAACAAATTCAATAAGACTGCCTAACAAATCTGCTCTTTTTAATTATGTTAAAAATAAAACTGATAATTTGGTCGCCCTCCCCTTTTATCCACCTTTTTGTTTTAAATTAGCTAAAGTTTTAAGATGATTCAATTTTAACATTATCTTTAAACCTGACAATAAATTCAAATTTCCTTCCATGATATCTCCTGTCCTGAGATCCAAAAATGGGGAATTTATAATGTTCCTTGTAATAGTTGTGATTAATCTTATATTGGCCAAATTAAAAAAAAATATTGAAAAATGAATTAGAAAAGAACACTCGCTATGTCATTAATCAAGAAATTTCTAAATCTTTTGTTGCTAAGCACTCTTGGGATTCCAGCCATAGTTTCAATTTTCAAACTGCTTAAATTATCTTTAATGCTAGTAGTATCTCTGAGTTAGATTTTCTTGAAAATTTATATATTTATCTTAATCGTGAAATTATTGTTAATTATAAATCTGACTGTAAAACACTCTCCATAGCCTGGGAAAACATTTTCAGCACTGCCTTATAATTAGTTTTTTGTTTTGCATTAATTATGTATACAATTTTTAGATATATATATGTGTGTTTATAACTGTAAACAAATACAGTAGAACCCTGCAAATCCGGACCCTGCAAATCCGGATAGATTTGGTGGAATTTTTTTTTCAAGTTTGAGAAGTGATCGGCAAATTTCCATAACATAAATTTATTTCGACCTCATATTCTGAATAAATAAGTATTTTCTGAAATTTTTTCGGAAGAATACCTCAAGCTTTCTTATTTAAACTCTTTAATGTTATCTATGAAAGGAACAACTATACATCATTTAAGCTTTGCCAATTCCAATTTTCACACTTTTCTATTTAATCCATTCGGTAAATGTCATCTTAAGCTCACTGCTTAATGAAGTTTTACTAAGAGCATTGCAAGAAAGCAAAGTAAAATAGTCCTTATAGACGCACTGACTGATAAGGATCGTGATTCGATCTTTGTCCAGTCCATATGACCTCTGTCTATCAACTACTCTTGGAAACAATCTTCTTGAGACTGTTTCCTTATCTTCATGCTAAAACCCTTCTACAAATCACTTGCAGAAAATTGAAATAAAAGGAGGAAGAATGCTCAGGAGAATGCGTGACCACATGGCCCTCAAAAATGGTAGAATATGACAAATTTTATAATTACAGAGTAAACATTTTTACTGTCTGTAAATATTGATTATGTTCAATATAAAGGTGATTTTCTTTGAATATTATACATCATTTTATTTCATTTTTACACATTCTCCGGATAATTCGGATTTTCGACAATCCGGATTGGGCCTGGTCCCAATTAATCCGAATTATCGGGGTTCTACTGTATATATATTTTTTTATTTTATTAATATTATTATTATTTTGTGTGTATTTACTTTCATTATAATCTGTCTTTTTACTTATAACTCCTTATATTTCTTCTTACTAATACTTTTTACTTTTTTACTTTTTTCCCCCTTGTTACCATTTTTCTTTTTTCCTTCCCCTCCTTTATTGTATCTCTTGTACGTTTTGATTATGCTCTTCCATGATTGGCTGATGCCTTCTACTTTCCTATTGGCTGTTCCTTCAGCTTGCTCCCTTTTCCACCTTTTCACTTCAGTCGTGCCGCTACATTCATAGTAGATGAATGTCTTTTTGCACTGAACGAAGAAAGACTAACATCTTTCGAAAGGCCTTGTGCAATTTAATTTATTATATGGTGTTTTAAAGAAGTTTTTTCATTTCTATTTAATGTTTTCACTAAGCAGTTAGACATAATAGATTTTTCACTGAGAAGTTTTTTCATTTAAGAGATTTCATTTAATAGGTATGCAGAAATTACTTAAATTGGTTTCACTGCATTACAAAAATTGGTATTAAAACTAACTGACAAGAAAAACTTTGTTGGAAACTTTGAAAATGGATTTTTTTTTTAATAGTAAATGTAGTATTTTTTCTAGCACATTCATGTAAACCATGAACTTGAATTTTATCCTTTGAAGACATTTAAAATTTTACAGTGTGCTGTAACTAGCTTTTTCAAATATATCCGATCAAATATACCTATTTAAAAACAGTGCTTTATACATATGTGTCGAGAATTCCAGTTATGCCTAGTAGAGCCAATTGCTTTATTGGTTGCTTCTGACTCATTCTTCCTGAATGATAAATAAGAGAACCTGTGAATTTTGTTTTGATATTTCATGTGTTCAAATTATTTACCAGACAGTAATGAATAAAATAATGTTAGTTAATTTGCTGAGCCGTAAATCATAAATGAAATGAATCATGCTATCTAAAAATTGAAATCCTACATATATATATTTGCTCAAAACACTTACAACATTGGCATTGTAACAAAACAATATTTTATAAAATTATGTAAGAAAAACACTTATATACATGACATACACATGTAGATCTGTTTATTAAAAGGTGTAATTCTTTAAATGTACTTTTACACTTTTTGCATGTATAACTTTTGCTTAAAACAATGTTTATTTAATATTTAAAATAACTTTTATGATGAAAATAAGATAACATATTTACAAAGAAAAAAAAAAGGTTATTGAAAACACTACATATTTCTTTCTTGTAAATAAATATATGTATACTAGCAGGGGAGACCGAGCTTAGCTCGGTCAAAATTAACTTTGTGTTCAACTCGATAAAGTATTTTCACTGTATCATTAACTCTGTATTATTACTGTAAAACATGTTTATAACAGTATTATTTAGAAAAACAATCAATAAGAAAACTATGTTTTTATGCGCATATTTATAAATTTTATTTTATTTTAAATTTTACAACGAAAGGACATCGATCTAAATCACTTTATTAGCTCGACTCTGATTGGTTTAACCATGCATCTCGAATCCTTTTAAGAATGTATAAAAAATTTTGTTACATTCTGAAAGACAATATTTTCTGCTAGATATAGCCAAATTTGGAGGCATTCTTTCATTTGGCTCCAAATACGTGTTTTGGTTTTCGTAATTTTTATAGTCGATTTTTTGGCCATATGTCGCCAATATTTTGTCAAATATCACCAAGTTATTGGCTTTTGCCATATTCTCGTGACCCTGACCCGTATTACCCAAAACGAGCCACTAATCAAATTTGATCAAGCATGTGACATAGCTCAGTCGTCTTCAGGTAATCAAAAACAGTAGAATATAAAATTGAATCAAAATCGTTTAAGCGATTTTTTAGGTAAAATTAGCTTGGCAGAATTCCGCAATGAAGCGAAATGACCCACTAATATAATTTTGTTTAACATGCGACTCAGCCAAATAGTCTTCTCGTGACAAAAAACGTTTTGTTTCAAAATTTAGGTAAAATTGATTGAGTCGTTGTTATATATAATTAGAATAACCCTAGCTCATTAAGACCCAAAATGACCCACTAATAGAATTTTCGCGAGCATGTGTCCAAGCCAAATGGTTTTCTCTTGCTCAAAAACGATATAATACAAAGTATAGTCGAAATGATGAGTACCATTTTCTATATAAAATTACCATGACCCATCATGACCAACAAATGGCCCTTATAATCGAAATCTCTCGAACGTGTGGCCTAGCTCTTTAGTTTTAGCATGCCGGAAAACATTAGACACAAAATTTAGATAAAGTCGATTGAGCCGTTTTTTAGATATAGTTAGTTTGACCCTGACGCCTTATAATCCAAAATGACCCATAAAATCTGCCCTAACCCAATGATTTTCTTGTGACCGAAAACGATAAAATACAAAATTTAATCAAAATTGCGCGAAACGTTGTCTAGATAAAATTAGAATGACCCGAAAGTGGCCCACTAATCGAAATTTCTCGAACATGTGACCTACCCCACTGATTTTCTCATGCCAAAAATATGTTGTATACAAAATTTCGTTAAAATCGACCCACCCATTCTTTAGATATAGCTTGATCTTGACCCATTAAGACCCACAAATGACCCTTATAATCGAAAGCTCTCGAATATGTGACTTAGTCCATTAGTTTTCTCGTTTCTAAAAATTGTTACATACAGAATTTCGTTAAAATTGATCCTGCCGTTCTTTAATTATACATAGCTTGACCCAGACCCTTTATGATCCAAAATTACCCATTAATCGAAATTTTTCGAACATGTAACCTAGTCCAATGATTTTATCATGCCAAAAAAATGTTGCATACAAAATTTCATTAAAATCGATCCACCTGTTCTTTAGATATAGTTTGACCATGACCTATTATGACCCATCATGACCACAAATGACCCTCATAGTCGAAATCTCTCAAACATGTGATTTAGTCCATTAGTTTTCTCATGTCAAAAAACTGTTACATACAAAATTTCGTTATAATCCATCACAAGGTTCTTTAAATATAAATAGCTTGACCTAGACTCTTAATGACCCAAAATGACCCATTAATCGAAATTTTTCGAACATGTAACCTAGTCCAATGATTTTATCGTGCCAAAAAAATGTTGCATACAAAATTTCGTTAAAATCGATCCACCTGTTCTTTAGATATAGGTTGACCATGACCCATTATGACCCACAAATGACCCTCATAGTCGAAATCTCTCAAACTTGTGATTTAGCCCATTAGTTTTCTCATGTCAGAAAACTGTTACATACAAAATTTCGTTATAATCCATCACGCCGTTCTTTAAATATAAATAGCTTGACCCAGACTCTTAATGACCCAATATGACCCATTGAAATTTTTTCTCGAACATGTAACCTAGCCCAATGTTTTTCTCGTGCCCGAAAACCATAGAGTGCAATTTTTAGTCAAAATTGCGTGAGAAAATCTCTAGATAAAAATAGCATGACCCACAATGACCCTAAAAGTGACCCACTAACCGAATTTTCTCGAACATGTTGATAAACCCAATGGTCTTCTTGTAATCCAAAACGATACAATATAAAATTTGGTCAAAATCGTTAGAGCCGTTTTTTAGATAAAAATGGCTTGACCCATAATGACCCAAAATTGACCCACTAATCGAAATTTTTCGAACATGTGACCCAGCCCAATAGTTCTGTTGTGCCAAAAAACGATTGTTAGAAAATTTCCTTAAAATCGATCCAGCCGTTCTCTAGATATAAATAGCTTGATCTTGACCCATTATGACCCAAAACGACCCAATAATCGAATTTTCTCGAACATGTGACCTAGCCCAATGGTCTTCTCGTGCCCGAAAATGTTAAAATCCAAACTTTTGCGAAAATCGTTAGAGCCGTTTTTGAGATAAAATTTACCCACACACACAATTTTTGCTCGCTTTATAGTATAAGATATATATATATATATATAATCTTTAGTTATCAAAGTTTTTGTTTGTTTAGTAAGTTTTTTCTTATGAATTTTAAATAATTTATTGGAAATAGAATTTTGTATATTTTTATATCATAATTTCCTATAAAAATGATATAAATCTGTTATTTATATAATTTCTATTTAAATACTTCGAATGTGATTATTATTATTTTAAATATTCACTTTTATCAAATAAAGGATGTATGTACAGAGTAGTGTTACAAACAAAATTAAAATTATTGTATTAAAGTTGCTTTATTTTAATGCTGACCTTGAGATTTTAATATATTTATGATTACCCTGTAATTCTGATATGACCCCTCCCCCATCTAAAATAATAAGTGCAAATGCAGCATAATATTTTCTTGCAAGAATAAAAATTTTTAGATTAAATTTTCTTATCATAAATTAGCTTCGATTTTAATGTTATTTTAAAGTCTTATTTAAGAAAAGGGGGGAAAAAAAACTTTAATAATTTTGTAATCTATTTTTTTTTTTTTTTTTTTTTTTTTTAGAAAATATCAATATATTCCAAAGTGCAATGAATTTTTAACTATACTAAAAATATTTAATTGTGTGTATATTTAATATTTAATTGAATGTATACTTAAAGTATTTACTGTGTAAAAAATGATAAATTAAAAAAAAAAAAAATTGCTGGCTAGAAAATGGTTTTTATAAGATTGGCTACATAAATAAGCATATCTTATAAACCAAGCATCAGACTATACTATATTTCTATAATTTGTAATTGTATTCCTCTTGTTAGTGCTTTTAAAACTAATGTAAACCAATGTTAACCTCAAAAATAAATAAATAAAAGAAGAATTGTAAATATTTATAAAGAAGCTCAGTGTTATACAGATTAATAATTAAAAGCTCCACTAAGAGATTAACATTAAAAAAGATTCCATGTAGTGCAGTAGGCCATTCAAGTTAACACATGATGCAAAAATAAAGAGATTAAATTTAAATAAATAAGATAATTTACTTATTTGCATAATCATAATTTGAACATTTGATAATGCATTACAGTGATATTATTAGGCTTTTGAAATCCTCCCTGAAACCCATATATTATAAAAATTGGGTCCTTTTTCACAAAAGTGGCTTTCCCTTTCAGAAATTGCACATTTGATGTAATCAAATGAAAGTAAGACTCTTTTGCATTATTTCAAGGTGAAAATTGTGCATTCTAAAATACTTATCATGATTGTTTTTATGCATCCCTCCACCAGTTTCTTGCATAAATGATGCATTGGAGTGTATTCCTGGCTTCATTGAATTCAATTGGTCTGTACAAGATTATATTAAAATTTTACTTATCAAAGCAATTAAAATAATCATCTTATTGTAAAATCCTTTTTAATTCTACATTATTTATTGTCATAATTTATATTTCAATCTTCAGTTTTATTATGATCTAGCTTAATTAAAAACATAACAATATAAGATAAAACTATGACAACCCCTAAAAACTATAACACAAACAACTGTGTTTTTTGCAATATTCATTATATAAATATTATTCCATGTAATACCTGAACAAATTAACATAAACTGTATTTTAGAGTTTTTGAGGGTTTGTACATCATCATCCACTCTCTAAATTCAAATCATCATGGAAAAAGTTAGCTTTTCCTTACTGGGATGCACTTTTTCTTTGTCATTTATAAAATTTTTACCCATTTTATTATTGAAGCCATTGAGACCAAGACTATGTCTAACTTTACTTGAAATAGTATTAACAGATTATCCAAGATTAAAATATCAAAAAAAAAAAAAAAAAAAAAAAAAAAAATCTGAGATATAGAATTAGAAATCAAAGCTATATCAAGAATCATAAATAAATTTGACACATTATAAAAATGTATACATATTTCTTAATAATTAATACAAAAAATCTTTTATCATTATTAATTTATTTTATTTTTTATTTTATTTTTATTTTATTTTTATTTATTTATTTCATTTTATTTATTTATTTATTTATTTTTTATTTATTTATTTATTTATTTATTTATTTATTTATTTTGCACACTGAACTTGTAAATTTTGCCTTAATAATTAAATTTTAAAGCATCCTTCAGTTTGGCTTGAATCCACAAAATTCTTAAATTGCTGGACATAAAAGTTCAGGTTCTTCGTTTCAGCAACTATTCTGGACACTTTTTTTTTTAACTCAGTCGGGAGAAAATAGCAAACAGTAATTCATATAAAATTAAACTGATGAATTCTGTAAACTGATTCATATAAAATTGAAAATATGACTCTTCCTTTTTATTTATCAGCAGAAATATCTATAGTAAATTTTCTAAATCTGGTAAAACCATTGTCCTTTTCATAGAGTTATTACTATTTTTCAGAATTACCTGAAATCTTGTTTAAATTTGGCTTATCTCTATTTCACAGCCTCCTTCGCTATATTTCTTTCTACACTTTCCCCATGTAACTATGTTTAATAATATTCTAGTAACATTTATCACATGCATGTACAATATCTAGTATCAACAAGTTGGAAATTGCACGTAAAGCATAGCAAATGAGGTGCGTTCATTGATAACGAAGTTTTAAAATATTCAGATCTTGCTGATATAGTAGAGCGTACTTTGGATACAGTATAGTGGTCAAAATCTTTGTGTTCCTGTAAATATGCAGGGAGTAATTTTTATTATACTTCATTAACGTATATCTTATTCATAAAATGTGAAGTAGTTTAATATGATTAAAACACCTGCCAAACAATGTTTCCCCATATAACATTATTTAGTGGAATACATTCATGTGGCCCTGTAATTTAATAATAAATATTCTTTGCATCACAGGTTGTACAAAATGTATTTTTTAGTACATATTTCATAGATTCATGTCAATTCTATTATATTCAAATGAGTGTAACACCATTAAAATGCATTTGAAACTTTTTTCCCCATTGACCATAATGTAACAGAATACTTTTGATTGTCCCTGTAATTGATCAATGCATCCGATTTTCATAACATTTGAAATGACTCAACAAAATTATGTAATAAATATACATTTTAAATTTCAAATGATTAAAATGCATTTGAAACTTTTTTCCCCATTGACCGTAATGTAACGGAATCCTTTTGATTGTCCCTGTAATTGATCTATCCATACGATTTTCATAAAATTTGAAATGACTCGACAAAATTATGTAATAAATATACGTTTTAAATTTCAAACGATTAAAATGCATTTGAAACTTTTTTTTCCATTGACCGTAATGTAACTGAGTCCTTTTGATTGTCCCTGTAATTGATCTATCCATCCGATTTTCATAAAATTTGAAATGACTCGACAAAATTATGTAATAATTATGTATTTTAAATTTCAAACGATTCAGTTGGATAGTTTTTGCGTTGTTATATGCAGACAGACAGACAGACGGACGGACTGAGCGACAACAATAGGGGCTACGTATTTACATAATTACGAACGCACCTAAAAAGAGAGAACATAAAAGAAAAAGAGAATTTCTTAACAATTAACTTATTGTATTTTATTTTTTTCTATTTAAAATTTGAAACCTTAAAAATATATTCACACATAAATGTATCAATGTTTTTTATTTTCCAATAATAATTGTCAATTAAAAATAGTATTTTATGCATTAATTGTTTAACTAAAAATTTTACAGTTAACAGCTGTTTTGTAAAAAAAAAAAAAATTCCATAGTATATGACCATGCCTAATTGGGGTAGGTCTCAAAACAACAAAAATTTAAATAATTAATTTGCATCATACAAACTAAAGTGTAGAAGTATAAGAAGATAGTATATAGAAGTATAAAATAGGAAATTTAATTAATTAAAATTAATTAAATCTCTTAAGCTACATCAAACAAGTAACAATTACTCTGTCCAGAATCAAATTCAAAAACAAGGTTCCCAGCATTATGGAAAGTTGAGGAATTTCAAAGTAGTCAGTGAAATTTCAAAATATACAGGAAAAATCAGGGAATTTAGAAGTATTTTCTGAAAAGTCGTGGTGAAAAAATGAAAAATGATGTAAAACTCATAAAATAGCCTTGGAAAAAATCACAAAATTCATCAAACAATTTTCCCCCTTTCTCTTCCCCCCCCCCCCAAAAAAAAAGATACTTTTAAAGAACAATTAAAGAAAACAAAATCACTAATTTTAACAAAGGGTTGTAAAAATAAGCAGCAAATTTTGTTGTATACCCATTTGGTAAAAGAATATTTTGAAATTCAGTTATAGAATGTTGGGGAATTTTTTGAGATTTGGTCAAGGAAAGTCAGGGAATTTGTCAGCCATGTTTTGTTGGGAACCCTGGAAAAGGACATGTTACCAAAGTATAAATGAGTAAGATGCTGAGGAGAAATGATCGCCTTTACAGAATTGGCTACATAAATGTAATACTATCCCCAAACATCTAACTATATACTTTTTTGCTGCAATTAGCGATCTTTTCCTTTGATTAGAACCTCTAAAAAAATCGAAGTTTACTTAAAAAGAAACTGTTGTGAATATTTGAGCGTGGTTGCGATCCATTTTAAAATTTTATTCATTATGCAATTTTGCTTCATTAAAAAGCAAAGTAATTTTTATCAATACCTAAATTTGATAATGATGGAAGCTTTTTCTGAAGATTTCTATAAAATTTGGGAAGGAACAGTTGTAGATAGAGGGAGAGATATATGAAGCATCATAAGTTAAATAAAGGTAACAGAAAATACTGCTTCTAACTAGGGATGCACCGGATATCTGGCATATCCGGCTGATTTTTTAGTATCCGAAATATCATCGGATATCTGAATCACAATCACCGGATGTCCGACTTCTCCGGATATCCGGTAGAATGCAGCAAAGCAAATGTAGATGAATAACAGAAATTGTTTGATCCCAAACAATGCCTAAAAACTTTTGTTTGCTATGCAAAAGATGAAATGTTATATTAAGTTCCCTATCAATGAGTAAAAGGTAATTCTCAAAAGTTTAAAGAATTGCCAGCTTTCCTACGATTTATATTTAAACGCTGTAATAAATTCAAGAATTTACGTTTATATCTTTTAGAAAATTGTATCTTTACTTTCAGATTGTAAAACAAAATTTGAAGTCAAAATAGCAAATAAAGCCTTTCTGCAAAAATGTATAAAGATAGAAAACCAACATTTGGAAATGCACAAATAATACATGAAAAAATAGCAAACAGCCGTTTTGAATCGAGATTCTTCATCAGGACAAAACTCAGCATGCTAGAAAAAGCTAAGTTGAGCAAAGCGACAGAGAAACGCAGGCCAAATTACGGGAGCGAATGATAGATTCAAAATGGCTGTTTGCTACCTTTACATGCATTATTTATGCCAGAGTTTCCCCCAGAGGGTTTCAGGGGGGCTCTCCACCCCTCCTGCCCTTTAGTTTAAAAAATAGTGCCCCTCATTCAAAAACTAGTGCCCCTCTTGTCATTCATTAAAAAAAATAGCGCCTTTCTTGCCCACATTTGAAAAAACGCAGCCCTCCAGTGATGATCCGAATGCGCTATAGTGCATAAATTATGCAAAAAATAGTCTCATACGCGTCTCGTGGGATGGGTAATTTCGTCAAAAAATCGCAAAAAAAAGGCAAATTTCGTTAAAAATCACAAAATAACGACTAATTTCCGGCAAGATGTGCAAATGGCTAATTTTGTCACAAAATTTCACAAAACCGCAGATTTCCTCAAAAGATCGTGGAAGCTTATGTGCTCACCCGTTCTGTATGTATGTATATAAATGCGTAATACAGTAACTCAGGATAAAAATATCCGATTCACTTGAAATTTTAAATATAGGTATATTCGATAAGGTGTTTCCCTGATTAATTTTGGGAATTTCTTCAACAAGTAAAAGTGGGGGAAGGGGGGCTAATACTCTTCCCCTTAATTTATATCAATGGGTTTTACATCCAGAATTATCAATTTTCATTCAAAATTTAAGCATAGGATCATTCTGATGAGGTGTCTCTGTGATTAGTATTAGGTACTCATTTGATAAGTATAAAGAGATGAAACAGGGGGCTAATTCCCCATCCCTTATTTCGATAAATGGGTCTTTTATGCAGATTTATCAGATTTCATTCAAATTTTAGACATAGGATTTTTCTGATGAGGGCACCACCATGATTAGTTTTGGGAGTTCATTGGATAAGTATAAAGAGACGGAACTGGGAGCTAATTCTCCAATCTTAATTTTGATAAATGGGTTTTTCATACAGATTTATCAGATTTCATTCAAATTTTAGACATAGGATCATTCTGATGAGGGCACCGTCATGATTAGTTTTGGGAGTTCTTTGGATAAGTATAAAGAGGGAGGACGGGGGCTAACCCCCCGCCTTTAATTTAGATAAATGGGTTTTTCATGCAAAATTCTCATATTTCATTCAAATTTTAGACATAGGATCATTCTGATGAGGACACGTGATCAGTTTTGCAAGTTCATTGGATAAGTCTAAGAGGGGGGGAAATGGGAGGTGACCCCCCTCGCCTTAATCTAGTTTAATGGGTTTTTCATGCAGAATTTACAGATTTGCTTCAAAATTTCGATATAGATTCATTGTGATAAGGCACTTCCTTGATTTTTTTTTTTTCAGAGTTCATTGGATATGTATTAATGGGGGATTGGTGGGACTACCCCTCTTAATTTAGGTAAATGATTTTTCTTGCAAAATTAACTGATTTGCTTTAATTTTTGAATACAGGTTCATAGGGATAATATGTTTCCCTAATTAGCTGTGAAGTTCTTGTTAAGCATAAAAGGGATACAGGCGATTACCCCAACCCCTCTTAAATTTGGTAAATGAGTTTTTATGCAGAATTATCCGATTTGCTTTAAATTTTGGATGTACATTCTTTCTGATGAGGCGAATCTCAGAATAGTTTTGGAAGTTTAATGGTTAAATATAAAGGGGGATAACTCCTCTTAAATTATATAAATGGGTTTTTATGAAGAACTAGCAGGCTATGCCCGCTGCGCTGGTCAATATTTCAAAATCAACCGTGGATGAAACGAACTGGTGAATTTAAATTTGTATTTTAAATAATTTGGATCTCCAGCAGCACCTTGCTCATAGCTGAAAACGATTTAGACACCATTGTGATATTAAATTATCTTAAACGTTGCGCAAAAGCCAGCTATTTAGAAGTAACTATTTTAGTTTATTACTAACAGTGCCCATTTGGAAGCGAAATGAGACAATTATGGCAACAGGATTTAAAATTTTCCCTTATCTGTAGAAATATTAATTATTACAGTCGTTACCATGGTACAACTTCTGAAAAATTTCTTCACAACTTTTCATTATGTGAAGCCAGGAACCCAAAGCTACTCCCACCTAAAAAGTTTATATATATATTAAATTTTGTCCGTGGGATAAAAGGTACAATTATGCAAGAATCATCTTCAAACTCGTCAAGTATATTGGGATGGTTAATATCTCAGTGGGAATTGCAAATGAGCAAAATCGGCCCCAGGGGTGGTAATTGGGAAGGGTTCAAAAATTTGAATACCATCTTAACATGGCTTTCACAAAACCAGCTTTTACAAAATAATAGCAAGAAAAAAATAAACATTTTTCGTTACAGCAAGTTGCCAACGATTAAAAAAAACACACACATTAAAATTCTCACTACAACAATTACTTTATTATTGCAAAATTTCCTCCTGAAAAATGAAAACAAAATTATTTGCTCTTTCGTATTTAAGCATTTTCTCTTTAGTTATTTAAGATAAAATTATGTAAATTTGTATAATTTGGCGAACGATTTGGCGAAATTGGTTTACGTGATAATCAAGTAGTAGCCAATTTGCACTTTTCATATTTCACAAAAGATTCCTACACAGACATCATATACGCAATAGGTTTAACACGATTATCTTGCAACCAACTACAATGTGGCAAAATCCTCGTTTTAGAATACCAAAGAAATTTATGTATATTTTATTATTTTCTATCATTTTAAACAGCAATTAACAATAAATAAAAAGTAACTGTAGAACAAAACAACAAATATCATTTCAAAAAAGGAAAAAAAATGAAAGTAAATAAACAACTTATCATCAGATAAACAACTATAGCTGAGTTACCATATGAGGCAAATAAGGCCATTTTGGCGCCAGTGAGATACCTCGATGAGTATATGACCAAATCCGTGACAAAATTTCCATTTGGAAAAATTTTTAATTGGTATTTATACTGCCTTTTCCCTACTGATGTATAAGAAAAAACTTTGACAGAGATGTCATGTATGAACCACATTGGCGCAATTTTTTTCTGGCGCCAATTTGGAGAATTTGGTTTTTAATTACCAATTTCATAAATATTTTTTAATTATTTTGCATTATTTGAAAAAAAGAATAAATAAAAAAGTTTAAATAGCTATAGAACAAAATGATTTATATTATTTTAAAAAACAAAATGAAAGTTAATAAATAGTTTATCAATAAATAAACAACCATAGTCTGTTTACCATGTGTGGCATAAAATCGCCATTTTGTTGCAATTGTGCAAATGTGCGTATATGAGATCTGCGCCAAAACTTTAAAAAGTTGCAATTAAATTATTTTACAGTTTGGATGAGGAAGACATTTATACTAAAATTTAAACATTATACGCATTTTTTTTTTTTTTTTTTTTTTTGCTATAACTGCTATTTATATATTTACAATTAAACATGAAAAAAATATCCTAAAAATGCTCTCACACATTTAAAAGAGAGTGAGAGAATTTAGTAATTGTGAACATTGCTCCGGCTTATGCCTTCTTGGTATAAAATCGCATTGTTTGATGACAAAAATAAATTAAAACACCCAAATAAACAAATAACATACAATTAGCAGATAAAACCATTTTTAAAAGTAATTCTGCTATTCTGTCCTGTAAGACACATAATAGTAGAATTAGATTTTAAAAATATTAAAAAAAAAAAATAGAAAAATGTTATTTACGTTTTATCTAATAAAATATTTAAAATACATTTTTGTTAGCCTGCGCGACAGAGAAAGCGAAAGTTTGATTGAAGAAATATTGAAGAGGAAATGGTCAGTTAAAAAAGACTTGTAAATTTTGTTCAGCGGGAATTTTTCATTTCAAAATGTTGAATTTATCTATAGTAATAACGCATAGTTGCATAAATTTACTTTGAATTGCAAAATTTTTCCTTCAGTACTACTTGGTTATACCGTCGACCAATTTCGCCAAATTGTACAAATCGCCAAACTATTAGCCAAATTATATAGATTAGCATAAATTTTCATTTAAATAACGAAAAACAAATTAGCAGAACATATATAAAAGTAGAAATAAAATGTTGAATTAAAAATCACTTGATGACATAATTAGTATTTATATTATACTTAATGTCAAGTGAATGTGACATTTACGATCATCCATTACTGTCATTTAATCTTGGAATTTGGGGGTAGATTTTTAATCGATGGAGTAATCTTTCCTTCTTCAGTTTTTAAATTTTAAAATTGAAATTTTTCCTGTAAGTGAAATTGACGAAATGACACAAGAAAAATTAAATTAACAATGAAAACATTTGCAAAAAGAAATAAAAGAGTTATACTAATATCTATATAATTTACGATTGAATATTAAAATATACTCTAAAAATTATCTTCACTTGAAAAAAAAACATTATTGCGACCATTAAGAACCTAAGTCAGGCATTAAGTCAGTAGTGCATTTTCGGCTTAAAAAAACATTCTTTGGCGACAAAAGCAAGATGAAAATGGTATAGAAACGAATAGTAACTCGCAACTTACAGTGACTTTTACAATTAGGTCTGCTTTTTTCTTCTGTAAGTTATATTATACGGAAATTCGATAAAAAAGAGAAAGAAAATAATAAAAAGGGAAACAACTATCATTCAAAATTCATTTAATCAATTTCTGAAATTCATGTTTTTATTCTAACACCAGGGATAAGTCGCCAAAAGTTGAACCAATTGTTATATTTTGCGATAATTTATTTTTTAAGCATTACGAATATTTTTTTTTTCATTTTTAAGATAAAAATATTTTTATAATATTACGACTCATTTAAGCGGTCTTTCTTTATTATTATTAATATTATCAGTAGTTATTTTCTGCTAACATTTGCTTTATATTTGTAATATTTCTATTAGATATAGCCATTTTAACTCTTTTAGCAATTATAATTTTCGCCAAAGACAGCTACTGGCAACCCTTTTGTCAAAAATAACCGAAAAATACGAAATTTACTATGAAAAATCAGAGTTATCCCTATAAATCTGAATTATAAACCTTCGGAAAAATATTTCCTATCGAATGATACAATCGGCAAAAAAATCCATCGAGTAGTTTTCGAAAACACCCGTTTGGAAGTTTCAGAACTTCTGCTTTATAATATATATGATTATTCAATTTGCTATGCATTTGGATATAGGTTTTTTTTTTTAATGTGATAAAGCATATCCTTGATTAGTTTAGGGAATCCAGTGATTAAGTAGAAAAAGGGGAAGTGGGAGGACAGCTATCCCCCCCCCTCAATTTGTTTTTCGAACAGCATTAACCCTTGAAAATATGAGGCTGTAATATACAATTAGTATGCATAGCCTGTGAGCTCAATGGCATCAGTTTAAGAGGGCAATATTCTTTTTATTGTAATTTTTTTTTCATAATCATTTTATACAGTGAATTAACGGTTCGTGCAGCAATAGGAACTTCGTATCTTGCTAAAACTGGCTATTCGCAAACAACTGATGTATAACAGAATAACGAAAATACATTTTAATAAATATCATGATCGAGATTAACTTATTCTTAATCTAATTAATTGCAGCAAAAATTCTAGATTAAAATAAAAGTTGGTATAATATTGAAGTAGTATTAATATTTTGTAATATTTTTTGAAACATTGAGATCTACGAAATACAAGAGAGTTTTGGGATTGGTGCATCCAACTAGTTATTTTCGTGACTTCATTATAAATATTTAAAAGTTTTTTTTTTGCTTATAAATTTTAAACTGATTTAACTTAAAATAAAATTAAATGTAGCTTAAGGTAAACAGTATTAAATAATTAAAACATGAAAAAAATTAAACCTATGTTTGGAGATAACTCTTCAACTATTGGTATATTAGTAAGACATTTTATGTTTGCATTATAAAAAAGTACTATGTATTTCTTTATGAAAATACTTTACAATTATAAACATATTAATAAACATGTAAAATTTGTTCTAAAAATTATCAGCATTTTATTGTAAAAATTATTAGCAATTATAGCAGTTCATTGACAAATAGGCAGAGTATTTAAATGTTTGAATTTCAGGACGGAATGGCAGGATTCATGCCCTAAAAAATCTTGTGGGCAAGACATTCCTGCTTAAAAAAAAAAAAATAAAAAAAAAAAAAAAAAAAAAACTAATTTTTTTTCTTTTTGAAGTGGCGATCAAATCCCAAGACTGACTGACTATTTTCGTGATATTTTCCACTATCGATTGACAAATCTCACAGTTTGCTCTTATGACAATTATACAAAATTGTTTTTCTGCGTCTGACTGTAATTTTTCTCACAAATTTTTCTTGTTTGCTCGTCACACAAAATTTTGGATTTTTTTTTTTTTTTTTTTTTTTTTTTTTTTTCTGGAGACCAACTGGCAAATTTCACAATTTATTTCTCTCAACAGATTGACAAATTTAGCTATTTACTCTGTGACTGATTGGCAATTTTCCCTTTTTGTTTTTGTGACATTCTGATGAAATTCACAATTATTTTCCTGTGTTCAGCTGAAAAAATTCTGTTTTGTCTTTGTTATTGGCTGACGAATTTCATGATATTTCCTTGTGACAGATTAACAAATTTCACGATATTTTACTGTGATTGATTGACGAATTCCGCTATATTTTCCACTGTTCAAGTCCCTTCTAAGTTCAAATTTTTTCAGACAGGTCAACAATTTTCGAAAATTTACTTTTGCCATGGTGGACAAAATGAGCGATATTTTTTCTACGACCGATTTACGTATTTTGCAATTTTTTTCCTGTGCCGAAGCAAGAAATAACTGAAAGGACAGTAATGGTCACTAGAGTCTGAGCTTCTGGAATTAGTACTAAACAAAATGAGATTAAATCTTGTGTTGCTCATTGGAAAAAAAGAAAAAAAACTTTTTTTTTTTTTACAATCAATGGTTCAACATTAGATGTTTCATTTTTCTAAATCATCACACATTTCCTGATCAGTGGGCTCAATAATCATACCTCTTTTTATGTTTAAAAGACAATCTTTCATACGATGTTTCTGTTTGTATTTGTTTTTTTCCATATCTTATAATTTACACCAGCACATTTTGTAACTTTTCTACTTTGTTCTTTATTAACAATGAAATTTTGATTTCCTATTCAAATAAAAATTCTTCTAAATTTAAAGAAATACGTAAAATAAATAAATAAAATATGGATATCCATTGCCCAAAGCAAGATGTTTAAATGTTTCCCAATGAGTTATTGAAAATCATTAAAAGCATCATTTTTATGATCAAAACATGATTTATGTAATAAGAGTCATATATTATGTATGTCATGGATTAAACATTAATATCCCTGGAAGAATCATAAACAAAATAAAATGCGGACACCACAAGGTCCATTCTCGAGCGCTAACAACAACTGTTTTCCAAATGATTAAAAAATATTATGAACTTCAAGGAAACCATTTAAATAGTTGATGTGCTTAGTTCACAGAAATTAGGACATGACTTTTTTAAATAAACCATTTCTCATGTAATAGAAGAAATCTACTGACTATGTAATTTTCGGAATTCCTTATGGGTTTAAAATTCCAATGCATAGTTGAACATAATTCAATTAGCTAAAATGCTAGGGATTATGGTATTGACGATACTTCCACTAAGTGTTGTACAATCACAGAAGTATATTGACGATACAATCACCTACATGCATTATTCTCGCAAGCAAATTAAAAATGAATGCACACCAGATTTTACAAAATTAAGAAAGAAAAAAAAAAAAAAATAAGAAGAAGAAAAAATCAAAAACAAGTATTTCCAAAAATGTAATGTATTAGAAAAGTTGCTCTGTTCTGTTTGTCAAAAGTGTAACCGATAAAAGATTCTAAACCACACAATATCGAACAAAATCTAAATTAAAAAATTCATTTGGCAACTCAGTTATTAATTGTCCATAACACTGAGTAAAAATTGAAAAACAGATATGATATATATAAAGCTTGATTCTTTTCCTTTGTTTTAATTAAAATAAACAATTTGGATAATTATCTTGAGTTGTTGATTTAAATTATTTCAATGGAAATTTGTCACGTCGGTATAAATTGTAAATATTTAAGTGGCAAGTAAAAAATAATAAGGTTAAAAAAAAATATTTTTTCCCCTCTTATATAGTTTAACTCCCCTGCATTTACAAATGTTATGAGGGAAACTCTCTCCTCCTGGGAAAACCTGAATTTCAAGCCCTGATAGTCAAAGGGGACGTCCATTAATCATGCGAGGCTCGAGAGGGGGGGAAAGGTCCATAAAAAAATCACGAAATATCACAAGGGGGAGGGGGGGGTGTAGTATTATATCACAAGTATTTATTTTTTCAGCAAACGCGCGATACTGAACCGAAAAGCGGTGTTTAGTGTATTTATTTTTTCGTCAAATGTGGTCTCTTGAAATTATTCCAACATATGAAGGCTTCGGCAAATTGATCTATGACCTGTATTGCCGTAGCCTGCAGAAGGATCGGATACTTTTGGAAGGGACATGCCAGCAGTGTGCATTGTACTTCTGAACAAAAACAAAAGTTAAAGCCCATCTGAATTCTTGTCACAAGCAACTGAATCCGAGCAATAATAGTCTATGCACAATGTCCGTCCTTCTCGCATCCTCACGCGACAAACGAATGGTAGATCGAGAGAAATTCTCTGCATAGTGCGCGAAAATGATGACGCCGAGTGGCTTGATGAAACCGATGTTAATCTTCAACAAAGCACTGTGCCTACAACTAACTTGTAAGATGCTTATCCAGTTATTGGTGTTGAAGAAAGTCTTGCTAATCCGCGGTCTGAGGACATTGTAAATTAAATTATGTTTATGTATTACTACAAAAAAGTTTTTCGCATTTTTTTCATTATTTTTATGTTAGTCCAAAACAACTTGCAACCTTTCTGTTTACCTCTTAAGGTTATTAATGTAGTTTTTTTTTTCTATAATAAAATATGATGATACTTGAACCTGTATTTTATAATAAATATTCTAAAAAAATTAAGATTATTTGAAGGTACTAAAAAATACACTTGATATAGGGTAGGGGGAGGGGGGGTAGTCTTGAACCTCACCATGTATCACCAAGGGGGAGAGGGGAGTTAAAAATGCCAAAAAAAAAACATCACATGATTAATGGACGCCCCCAAAGATATATAGTTTCTGAAAAATATATTTCAATATATTTAAAATGTTATAATTGTGTGTGAAACTTCCCAATGAGTTATTGAATTTTATTGAGTTATTGAATTGAGTTATTGAATTTGCCATCTCAATTTATTATTTGAGATGGCATTGGATAAAGAAATAAACAAACATTCACCATAACTAAAACATATTTAGTACCGGATATCCGAATCCGGCAGGCAAATCGGATATCCGATATCCGGCAAAATCAGTATCCGGTGCATCCCTACTTCTAACAGTAATTGGTGATAAAGTGTAAGTAATTTATCTGGATTATTTAGTGTTGTCCTGGGAAAAAATTATAAATGTTACAACCCCATATTTTCCCTAAAAAATATGCTATAATAAACCTTAGTAGCATATACAAATTTTGCAAAGATCCAATGATTTTTTTATTAAATTTGATTTTAATAATAATTAAATATTCACTATTTTTTCCTCCCTACACCCAAATTCAGAACCTTGAATTGTCCAATTTAATTCAAATATTTTTCACTCTTCACTTTAATGTAGTTGTAGATTGATTCAAGCTTGAAAAGAATTTGATTCAATAATTTGAACAGTTTTGAACCATGTCAAAGTTCAACTGATTTCCTTTTCGTCTTCCTCCCTTACATGCATGTGTATTTACAGGGTATCCCTTTTTGTTTTTCAACCTATAGCTAATTCTTTAACCATTAGTTTTAGGTATGTTCTATGGAACTGTTTCAAATGTTATTTTTCATCATATGAAGATCCACTTAAAGATTATGCATTATTTAAGTTATTTTTACTTTCTTATATCAATACAAGAAAAAAGTATTGGATTCATATCTGAAGAAATAATGCATAGAATTTCACAAAACTTTAGATTCAGTTAAATTTTGAATAAATCGGTGTTGATTAGTTTTTAGTGTATATCGCCCAACAAATGACACTGCTATGCTTCATTTTCTACAATTTCTGAAATTGCCTCGTCTCAAAAACTAATACATGAAATTTCATCCAACTTAAGATATAGGCATACCTTGATAAATATTGATGCTGATAATTTAAAAACCCCTTACAAGTGGTTCCGCTATGCTGCATTTTTCACAATTTTCACAATAATTCTATCTTAAAAACTAAAATTCCAGATTCAGTTAGATGTTGACACAAGTTGCTGATTAGTATTTCATGTCAATCGCCCAATAGATGGAGCTGCTATTCCAGATTAGTCACGATTTTCGCTATAGTTCTATCTCAAAAGCTAATGCGTGGATTTTCATCAACTTTCAGATTCAGTTAGATGTTGACCTAAGATGTTGTTGATTAGGTTTTGGTGCAAATTGAAATGCAGGTGATGTTGCCGTACTGTGCGTGATTTACATCGTTTTAGTGATAGTCATATTTCAAGAACTAATACCCTGAATTTCATATCTTTAGAATTCCCATGATGGACATATATTGCCATTTAATTTTGCACTATGGTAGCAAATTTTGAAATATTAAAATGTATGAGGAAGAAGAAAGTTTTGGGATTGATACATGTAACTAGTCTGATCTACATCTATGTAACATGTTTCATACCCCTCTATGAAATCGCCTCCTCTATTGTGATATTACTTTTTTTTTCAGTTGTAATTTAAGCTGTATTTGAAAGAATATTTTTCCATCCTCAAAAGCTCAAAATTTTCTTATGCATTTTCAGACTCATTTTTATAAGTAGAAACATGAAACTTGCTGTGGTGATTTTTAAAGATATGTATAACTTGCCGTGTGATTTAATTTTTTGCTCAATTGCTTCCAATTTGGTTTATAAACAATTACTTTCTCAATATGACCATTTATTTTCGTTCCGAGGTCTTCCACTTCAGAAAATTCGATTCAAAATGCCAACTTTGGCAAAAAAAAAATTGCAATATTTTTTGCCTTTATCAAACAATCAACAAGCATGGCACATTGTGTACTTTCTAAATTAAAGAATTTGCCAATTTGATACCTTTGAAAGCAAAATTGAATTAAAAAATAAATCAGAAAATAAACTGTTTGGATTGGAATACACCCTCAAAGCCAATTTTGATTAAACTAATACTACATAAATTTTTATGTTCTGTCGATTATCTAATGAGGTAGACATTGTAAATGTTAAAGATCTTGTGCATTTTCTCTTCAATCTGTTACAACTGAAAGGAAAAATTTATCTAATATTTCCTCATCAAATATATATATATATATAGGAGAAGATGGGGATACTTGAGCCACTTTTTGAATTTTAATTTTTTTAATTTTTATATATTTTTTTAGAATAAAATAAAATATTGAAAATAAAAATTTGATGTTTTTTCTTCAACTGAAAACCACTTTCAATTAATTTTGAACTATTTTTCTGTGTCTAATAAATTTTTTCTTTTTGTTTTACATCGTGGCTCAAGTATCCTCATGAGGAGGGATACTTGAGCCAGTACAGAAAAATACCTACAAAAGTAATTTTTTTCGCATTATTTTTTCACAAACATTTTACAGAATGATAAAATATGATACATAAAGTCCTTCAAAACCAATTGAGAAAACAAAGCTAGTAATACGATCTTTTTTTGTCGTTAGAAATGGTGGTCAAAGGATCATTTCAACTTGAGTTATGTCGATGGTAGGAACATTCTCAGTTCAGAGCCATTTAAATTTGGAATCTGCAATTCTTCGGGCAAATTTCATTTTCGAAATATTAAGCACTTATCCAAACAGTTTTCTTTCCGGCATATTTTACTAGTAACCAATCATCAATAGAAGGTTTTCTTTTCATATCATCACCATCATTGACAGAATTTTCCTCTAATGATATTGTCGAACTGATGCTTTTAATTGAGTAGCTGTCTGAATCTGAGCCAGATGTATCATTCTACTATTTCAAACACTTTTTTGATTTCATAGGAAAAGATTTTGTCTTCCCCTTTGGCTCCATGCAGGTAAGTTTGAACTGTGATTTTTGTTGCTTTTCTTTTTCTTTTTCTTTCTTTTCCTTTCCTTTTCTTTCTTTTCTTTTTCTTTTCTTTTTCTTTCTTTCTTTTTTTTTTGCTTTCTTTTTACCAATTCTTCTAAAATTTTCTTAGTTAAAAAAAGTTACAGCAACAGAGGTTACAATTTCAATGTAAAATATTAATCTTAATATATTATATTAAAAAATAAATATTTTAATATGTTGTACATAACTAATTAAAGTATTAGAGATTATAACCTGTAAAACAGTTTTAAAAAGTTATTTTAATTTAATAAAAGTTAAATTGAAAATTACATTTACATTTATCTAGACAGGCTTTTTGTTAGTCAAAATGAAAAATAAAATGGATATTTTCATTAAAAAAATATACATTTTTGAAAAATTTTTAGATCGTTATTTTCTTAAGAAAAAAAATAAAATGAAAAAATATTCTCCTTTTTATCCAGAAAAAATGTATTAGTGAATATAAGGATGTAATTTCATTTTTTATTTGTTTCACCCATGTCTAATTTCCTAGTGGGGATGGTTGAGCCATGGCTCAAGTATCCCCAATCTCACTGGCTCAAGTATCCCCACTACCACTATTTTTGTTTATCAGAGTTTTACTAAATAAAGCATGCAGCTATTAGAACTATTTTAGATTCAAAATACAATTGAAATTGTACTTATTAAATTTATGTATATAGTTGCAACTTTAAACAAAATTTTGATTAAAAAAAAAAAAAAAAAACATGCACCTAAATGTTTACTTCAGATAGGGAAAAAACAACTGTTAATCACTATACTTTCAAAATGGTACCAAGGTGTGTGATTTCTTTTTTACATGTTCAGAACTATAAGTATGTTACCATATTGACAATTTTAGAAAGAAAAATTAACTAACTGTAGTGATAATAGGGGTGGCTCAAGTATCCCCTATGCTCAAGTATCCCCACTCTCCCCTATAAACTTGATTTATGCTATTTACACATAACGGCTACCTAATTATTTTCATACTTTAGATGTGATGTAGATGTATCAAGGTCTTAATTCATCCCCTTTTTCTATCACACTGTGTCACATTTTGAGCGTCCCCTTCCTCCTCCTCCTTCTCTTGAAGTAACTTGTTATAAGGTACTTGTGCCTAATATGGACACTCTAAGGAAAATCTATTTTTTTCACCCTCATGTACACGTAATAGGACTTCAAAAATATATGATCATGATCCTTGAACTCTTGACTATCATTATTAAATTTAGCGACCTTGAAACTATTTCGGTTTAATTTAAATGATGAAAACAAAAAATATTTACAAATGTCCATATAAGGAACCACTAGTCCTTATTATGGACAGGTGGTTCCTTATTGATCTACTGCAAAAGGTGTATGGAAGAACCACTTTTCTATGGAATTTTAGAGAAAAGGGGATGAAAAAATGTATCTTAAGGTATTTCAGGGGAGGCTAGGGCACAGTAAATATCTTCAGAACATGCACTTAGGAACGGGCGGTCATTTTCGGTTGTGGCTCTTCGAAGACTGATGCAAAGCACCTCAGTTACTACAAAATATTATGAAATGGTAATTGGTTTTGCTTAGCTTTCTATTTTTGTGAATCTGAAGATTCATTTGCTGTACTTCCAATGTGGACATAATGTGTCCATATTGGGAATCGGGAGTAGTTTTATTGAATCTTGTAATAAATAAATAACGAAAACTTTTTAAAGCAATATATGCAATAGCAATTGAAAATATGTTTTAAAAGCTTTCTAAAACACTCCACTTTTCAATATTTAAAGTAATTTTACAATGTCTAATAAGAATTTAAACTTACATATATTTACGATCAGCACACCACGAAACAACAAGTTTCCCTCTAAATAACGAACAGCGCGCTTTTTTGTACTTTCCTGGCTTAATTATCTTTTCAATTGCTTTTCTTCACGGACATGTAGCGCGATTTCTCTATCAAAATCGTTACTTTTAAAAATATTAGGGGTGTCCATATTGGGTACAAGTACCTTATCCTTTTTTTGTGTGTGTGTTTTAAAGTTTAAAATTTTGCGGGTTTTGAGTCCTATAAATTTTTTTTATTATAAAATCTTTCCCTGTGTTTTAAAATGTAAAAATTAGGGATGTGACGAATAGTGATTTGGCCGAATACCGAATATTCGGCCAAATTTTAGGCCGAATACTAACTTTTTTTCCCAATAAAGAAAAAAAATATTGATTACATATAATTTAAAAAATAGGCACTCAGTAATAATTATTACTTTTAAATGTGCTTTTAAATGTATTCTGAAATTTGAAACACTTATTTAAACACAAAAAAATTATGAAATTGCATTATATTCTTTTATCTTAATGTACATCAAATTGATTTTCAGTAAGTCAGGATGGTAAAATATTTCCATTAAAATATGAACAATGTATTTCACTTTTACTATCAAATGATACTTTTATCTTTTCTTGCATCCAAAATTAATAATATTCTTAATCTCTCTCTCTCAGAATTCACAAAGAAATATTTTCTGAAGTAACCTTTAATGAAGTAAATTTGATCATTAAGAGTTTGTGTCTCTAATAATAAGCAAATTCGTAAGAATGAGACTGTTTAGAAATCAGTTGTCAATCTTTAAATTATAAATTACGTTAAAGCAAAAGGTTATGCTTAAAGTAGAATGCATATGTTAACAAAATCTTTGACATTTGAATCGGCGCATACAATATTCCACTTATTCAACAAGCATTAAAAGGATAAACAGAAATTGATAACAATATGAATGAAGGAAGATGTAAATTAAAAATATATACATAATAATGTTACATATTTAAGCCAGTAATTATGCAAATAATTATTTAAGAGTGAAAACTATAGAATTAAAAAAAATATTTTGTTCAGCATTTAGAATTTATGTTTAAATATTTATAAAACCATCTTCATAAAGCAAGTTGTGTCATCTAATGTGTATCTAGTTTGACACCAGTTCTGTTTTCAGGTGTATCGTTGTATTTGGAATAGTAATATTTGATATTTAATATTGAAATTAAATCTTCGTTAATAAACCTAGTGAATGAATTTTTTCCTTTCTCACTTCATAGAAAATAAGTTATGAATTTCATAAGAGCCTTTTTTACATGTGCATGGAATTTACAGACATTAATAAATATTCGAGTGTTTTAAAATAAGGTAGTGTTTCTTTTTTTTTTTTTCGATAAGTGTTTTTATATCTTGAATTGTAACATATCATTCTCTAATGAAGACATTTCCTGTACAATTAAATCTCCAACTTGGGCAGCATTTTCTAAAATATCACCTACCTTTATAGGAAATACAGAAAGGCTGTATATTTTTTAGTATCTGAATAACTGTATGTTTTGCAAGTAAGAATGAGAATGACTTCATAAATGAAGTAACCAATTTGGATTAGAGGAAAAAAAATTGCAAGAAATGAAATTCTTCAAATCCTAAATTTATTTGGCAAGATATCTTTCACTATTCGGCGAGATTTCAGCAATATTCGGCGAGATATCTCTAAATATTCGACTATAGGTATTCGGCCGAAGTATTCGGTCAACAAGCCTTCAATATTCGGCCAACCGAATATTCGGCAAAAGGGCCGAATAGGCCGAATACCGAATAGTGGCCGAATATACGTCCCATCCCTAGTAAAAATGTAAAACTTTTATTTTTGTGCGATCTAAACTTGCCGAGTTATGCGAAATTTCGGCTTTTTCTAGCACTAAAAACCAATTTGTTGTTTCTAGTGCTTCAAAACAGCAAATTAGGTTTGATTATTTATTTGTTAGGACGATGGAGAAAGTTTTTTTCCAAATAACTTTTAAGAGTCAGGGACAATAAAAATAAGCAATTATTTTGATGTCAATGGATTCTCAAGATAAAGATTACTAAATAATTGATACATTTTAGCATACATTACTATGCTTGTAAAACTAATGATTTACGTATTAACTATTAGCTATTGATCAATGATGAGAAGGAAGTCCTTTTTTCAGAAGGGACATCATGCTTATAATGTGCTTAAATTTTAGGGACTTCATAATTAAAAAGTTAAATAATAATAATAATAATAATAATAATAATAATAATTATAAGATTATTCTTGTATTTGTCTGTCCGTCTGTCACAGCCGTTTTTATTGTAAATTATGCAGTATGGAAAGTTAAATTCGTAAGAAGTAATAAAGGCTATTGACTCACATATTGACACATTAATATATTATTAACATTCCCAAATATATTTAGGAAAAATGAAATGTAGGGAGGAGGTAATTAAGTTACTTGGAAAAAAAAAAAAAATGCATATTGTATGAAAGCTATCGTAGCGCTGAACTCAGAAATAGATTTGTTATAATTTTAAGTATCATCTTATCATCGCTCGAGGAAACGCTAGCGAGCTAATGCTATTCCTTTGGGGAAGCATTTTTCTAATAACTCTTTCGCATTTTGACATTTTTGAATAATTTTTTTTTGCATTGGATAGCTGAGGTGCATGCCGACAGCACACCTTTTTTACTTTTCCGATTTTGGTTGCAGATATTTTTTACAAAGTTAGTTTCGCTTTCAAAACCGGTTTCGAAACTGAAAGTGCTTTTTAAAAAAATATCTGCAACCAAAATCAAAAAAGTAAAAAAGGTGCGCTGTCGGCATGCACCTCAGCTATCCAATGCAAAAAAAAAAAAAATTATTCAAAAATATTAAAATGCGAAAGAGTGATTAGAAAAATGCTTCCCCATTGGAATAGCACTAGCTCGCTAGTGTTTCCTCGAGCGAGGACAGGGGCCTTAATATGATTTCATATGTATAAAGTATTTTTCGATGAAAAATCTTTATCTTGTTGTGAATCACCTGCCTTAAAACCTTTTAAGTAAGAAACATTTTGAAATGATGGATTAATCTTATATTTATTGAAAAGATAAGATCAAAAGTCACTCTCGTGTTTTACGTTACATTTCGTGCTGTTTATCATATGCACCTGTTTTCGTGATTTGCCAAATGTATTTCTAGCGTAAAGTTCACCTGTAGTTAATTGATAGTGAGGGAGTATATTGGTTCGAAGAAGAAAACCCAGTGCATTTTAGATATTTGAAATCAATTCATGCTGGAAAGACCTAAATATCCCACACACGGCTGTGCATTTTTGTCAAAATAGTTACGACTGCGATATTTTTAGCCTTGAGTTTTGTACTTTTTAAAACTTGAATTTTGCATAAAACTTGAAATTTAATTTTCAGTTAGGTGTGATGGAAGCTTCGGAAATCACTGTATCAGATGGAAGTATGAAGTTCCGTCTTAGTGTTCGTATCTCCGTGCAGACTTTCAGCCTGTTTTTGATTAAAATAAATATTGTATTTTAAGAATCAATCA
This sequence comes from Maratus speculifer, assembly GCA_964019185.1. Classification (NCBI taxonomy): domain Eukaryota; kingdom Metazoa; phylum Arthropoda; class Arachnida; order Araneae; family Salticidae; genus Maratus; species Maratus speculifer. Next base: position 117,037,394 of record OZ025292.1, read on the forward strand.
TGAAATAATTTTCATTTGAGCATGCATGAAATTGTCAGACGTACTAATTTCGATGCAATTTAAATTAACTTTTTTTGGTTATTAATTTATTAAGTTTCACATGTGAAAATTATGTGTATTTAAAAAAATATTTTTAAATTGATGTTTCAAATGAAATTTTTGGGCAAGAAACTCGCCGAGAAGACATTTTGTTGATGACGATTCAAATTCACCTGTCAGTCAATTGTAATTGAAGATTGTAGTATTTATTTTTGGGAGGTGTAATTGTTTTTATTCTCGGAATTACATTCGTGAGTGAAACAAAATTAAGAATTTTTATATCGTTTAAACTGAAAGAAAATGTTTTCTCTCCAATTAAATAGACAGAGGGAAGAAAAAGAAGAAAATAAAAAGTTCTTCAGAACTAAAGTACTAAAATGGGGGAAAAAAAACTTATTCGAGTGATTTTCCAAACATATTTCTTTTAAATTCTACTATCGATATTCTCTAGACATTTTTTAATGCAATCTAGTACAATCTTTATGGTGGTAATAGCATATGTAAAATTATATCCATAATTTAATTTGCTTTTTTTTTTCCATTGATCTTTCCGTTAAAAAAAATTTCTTTTATACTATATTTTAATCTACAAAGAAATAATATATAAAAAAATCAAGTTGATAAAAAGTTAAATAATTAGTCTACATGTTCGTTCAATTCTGAATTAGTAATTAATAATTTATGTTAAACCGTTGTTGTGTTTACTACTTTTTTTTTTCTTTTGAAGCACAAATTTTGAATTTCGTTTAAAAACTAGTTGGGAAAACGATCATGTTATTAAAATAAATGGAGAAATCAATACTTGTAATTCATTTCGATTTCTCAATATAGGAATGCGAGATTATTTTAAAATATCATGCATGTGGAGATATTTTTACATTTGATAGTTTTCTGCGATTTTCATAAAAGGAGAAAAAAAGAAATAAGTAATAAAGAAAACAAGAAAGCTCTTCAGCATTTTATTGTTTGTATTGAATTTTCATGTGTAGAATGCAATGTCTTGTTTTGAGTTATTGCATAAATTTAGAATAAATTTCCATCTCTTGTCTTATAGATTTCAATTTTATACGATTTTATCCAGCTATAACTCAGGCCAACAATGATTATGAAAAGATAATAGATGAAAGCCGAAAAATAATGAGTAGGTGAAAAAAGAATAGGGAGTACGGTATAAAGTTAAAAACAAAAAATTGCTGTAAACTGCGTAGGCTTGAACTAGAAATTAAGATTTGACTGTGTTAAATATTTTTCAGCAACATATGGCGAAGACCTCATAAATGATAATCACATGTTTAGCGTTGATATATGAGCAATATTTTATTAAAGTGAATCAAGGACAAAGGCAACCCGGATCTGTTTTGGTTCTTTTCCGCAGGAAGCTTTTAATCTCTACACATAAAATTAAATTTTTTTGAAAATACAGTAGAATCTGATTATCCGAACAAGTCGGGACCGGCTGTTGGCAGGGCCATAGCTAGAAGTGAACAAAAGGGAGGGGGAGGAAGCTCATACTTTTTTTTTTTTTTTTTTTTTTTTTTTTTGGGGGGGGGGGGGGTGTCTCTCTTTCTCTCTGACGCATAAAGATAAATTAGTGCATATTCACATTGTAGGTACATTTAGTAATTTTGCAAAATTGTAAAAAGGTCTCAAAACTAAATTAGGTTTTTGAACGAAATTTCCTTTGAATTTTCGGAACCGAAATTCATTTAGTGACTTTGGAATCTTTTCTGGGGGAGGCTCGAAATATTTTAGGGGGAGGGGGAGGCTGAGCCGCCCATAGCGCCCCTTTAGCTACGGCCCTGACTCTTGTTCGGATAAGCTTAAGTTCGTATAAATGGACAGACAATTTAAGGAATGTTCTTGACTATAATAAAACCTTCACGCTTTATCCAGGCTTAGGAATGGCAGTACCGATTAGTGCATTGCTATTATCTTTTTAATTTTATTCTTTCATTATTTAATTTTTTTTCTCTTTTTATCATTTTTTGAATTGTAGAAGTTATGATTTAAGCAAAAAATCTTAGTTGTGACTTGCTTCAAAGAAGACATTCTTTTCAATGCTATCGTGTCCCATTCTTAAATACGTTAATTGGATAAAATCAGTATTTTTCTGCCGTTCGAGCCATTTCATATCCAAACATTCAAAGGCTTTGTTATGTAATGAACCTGATTCATTTTCAGAGTATTCGTTTCCTTTTCTTTTTCAATTTCTTTTTCGTTGTTACTGCCCACCAACAATGCATTAATCGAGCATTCGATTTTGCATGCTAAATCTAAAAGTTAAAAGAGAGGCAGGGGGGGAAGTTGAAAGTCCCGTTTAAAACTTTTAAGAGAGAATTAGGCTGTTCGGAGGATAATTGGAAATTCGATTTATTGGAGTTTCGATAATCGGTGTTCTACTGTATTACTAAATTTGAATATTTAAATATTAATAAGTAGGATTTTTGTTATTTATTTGCTTGCATTGGAAATTTTGTAAGAAGTTATTTGAATTAAAAAAGAAATCTTAAAGTTGTCAATTGCGTGAATTTAATTACTTCGTAGAAAAAACAGCAATAATAATAATGGTAATATTTGCATTTTGAACTATATTATCTAAGTTTTTTAATTTCTTCTTTGGATTTCCATATTTGGATGAAATTACTTTAAAACCAGGGATGGAAAAAATGTAATTTAACAAATTAAATGATTTTTTCAAAGATTAAAAATATATGACAAATTCTGTCTATATAAAAAAAAAAAAAAAAAAAAAAAAAAAATGTTTTTTTAATTGTTTCCACATCATATTGTTTTCTTTTTCGTGATTGTCGCACATTTCGTAATCGGTAAATTAAATCAGACCGTAATCAGACTTCTTTTTTTTTCGGCCGGTCACCTTTGACTATACAGTGTATAAAAAGTATAAAAAATTGCATACAAAATTAAATTTAAAATAAATGCAATGAAAAATCCAAGATCGGGCTTCAGGGTTCAAAACTTCATATATGGGTGATTCTACGATAAAAGGTTCAAAAACATGGAGAATTCGGCCAAAAAGAAAAGTTTGAGTTTGATCAAAAACCTTTAAATTGTGATTTTTGTCCCATTTATTTACTTTTTCATATAAGGGCAAGTCACTTTATACATATTTTATAACTTTTTCTGGTCAGTGACTCGCTCCCCTGGCAGTTATCGTGCCAGGGGAGAGACATTTTCGTGTAAATTCAAATTTTTTAACTGACTGAATTAATTTTTCGGTTAATTGTGTATTTCACTTTAAGTATTACCGTATTGTTTAATTAGGGCAGTAAATGCAATTGAATTAAATGAATATTATAAGTTTTATGACTTACCAGGGGAGATACACGACACCGTGCGAAACCACTACAATGCACGGTCGCGTCGCAACAACTAAAAATGGCGACCCTTAAATGGCTTGCGCGTTTAGTATTGCTAACTTCAAGCCAATAGATGTCCTTAAGCATTACTTCCTATATAGCCATCCTTGAATTTATATTTGTTTCAGCGGAATGAAATTTGACAGGGGAGAGACACAAAAAAAGCGGGACAAAAGTTAATTTTAAAAATTATTTGAAATTAACAAAATTATTTTATTTTTTATTTTATAATATGTAAGTATAATTACTTAAATTCCAATTAAACATACTTTTGCTAAGCATCTGGAGGAAAAAATATATGTATTGTTTGAAGGTTAAATTGAAACCGGTAAGGGGACATGTCAGGGGAGGGGACTTTATAGACTTTGTAAGAAATTTCAGAAAAATGTGTTTAAATTAGGCATTCAATCGTGATGTTATTTAATAAAGTATATTAAGATAATGCGATTCATTGCAAAAAATAGCAACATATAGAATAAAAAATCTGTTTTAAACGGATTGCCGTACAAATTATCTCTTATCGTAGAATCACCCATATAGCGGTACCAAATTTTGTAGCTCTAATTGCAGCCGTATATTCAGAACACAGCCCATGATCACGCACACAGTCACATACAAACTTCTTTCCTTATTATTATAGATTAAAAAAAAAATGAATAAGACATTTTAAAACGAAAATTTGCGTTTTCAGTCGATTTTTAATTTTTTAAAGTTTCCAAATTTTTCTTGTTTTAGTCATTTCAATCCTTTTCTTTTGAAAAGAAAAATGTGCGTGTTTGTGCTTTGTTTTAATGTCATACGTCAAAAATTGTGTCTCTTTAATAAGAAAATCGCGTAACGTTTACTTTCTTTCGCGTTTAAATACGGAAGGAATTTATCTCTGGAATATTCAAATAATGCTTGTATGTAGAATTTAGCAAACTTTAACTTTTTTTTTTTTTTTTTTTTTTTAAATCTTAGCGTTAAACTATTTTTATTTTGTGTGTCACAGCCTCCCTATTTACGCGTATCACTGTCTCGTGTATTGAACCTAAGTAATATATATTTTTAACCCGGGAGGACGCGCGCAGGGCCTAAAAGACCCGGTGTGCATATGGTTCTTGCAGTTGTAACCAATAATTTTTTAAAAGTAGTCTTCAACTTATTTTATCTCAATATTTGTAAGAATTGTCTTCGTTTAAATAAAGTGACTGTTATAATTGGATTTTATTGGTGACAAAGTTAAAACAATTCATACCCTGGGTAAGCGCGCGTTCTCCCGGGTTAAAAAAGTTTCCCGTGCAGTTGAAATATGTTTTGTTTGACCGCCTGTCTCTGTGTCTGTTCATACTTTTAACTGATATAATGTTACTAAAGTTCACAGCAACATGGTTTTTATTAAAAATAGTATTTACGCATGTATCACGCGTTTAAAGGGAAAGAGAAAACAATTGCGATATATACGATCTGTGAGTTGTAATAGTTGGATCTATTATTTGAAACAGAAGGAAACTGTTATTGAAGATCATTGTAGCATGTTTCCTACAAAAAAGCATACTAGTTAGCATTATAGTTAATTAAAGCATTATTAACAGCATCAAGCAAATGAATCTAGGTACATTATCTAACGGTACAATAACTGCTGGAATCTGGAAATGCATTTCGGTTGCGTTACGTATAGTAAAGTTTACGCTAAAAGTAAGTTTAAATGTACTGTGTTGTGTTTGAAATCTATAATTCATATATAGGACTTAGCAAAAATATTCATCTATTACAAATATTCAAACTATCTATGGGCGGTAATTTCTTGTAGTATGTTTTGCAGCTAAGCAAAATTTTATTGCTTTATGTGATCAGGAGTTTCTATATAGGACACCAAACAAAATAACTCGAATAAATTATGCTGTGAACAGCAATTCTCTATAACGTTTTTTAGTGATCTCAAACGTTTTTAAATTTGACAAAATATGAATGGGATGCAGTCTCTCTATCTGCCTGTCTATCAACCTGCCAACTAACCAATTATGGATTCATAAAATGCATTTATTTTTTTTAATAAAAAAAATTTTTTTAATGTTTTTTTTTTTTTTTAAATCGAAATAAAATTTTTTATTTTTTATTAAAAAGATTTTTTATCGGAATAAATCTTTTTAATTTCTATTAAAAAGATTTATTCCGAAAATATTCAGATATCTTAAAGTTATGTATTAATAAAATAAATATTTTTGTGAAACAGTTTAAAACCATTTGTTAACATTTTAAACATATGCTACCCAGATGAAAGCAAATAAGAAAAAGGTACAACAAAAAGGTTTTATTTCTATTTTCTTGAAATTAAAGTTTTGTTACATAACATCTTCAGGTCGTTATGATTAAAAAAGTATTATTTTTACATCTTTGACAAAACAGGGATTTTAATTCCGATCTGAAATTTTTTGAGTTTTGTATTATTGTGTTTCGTGTTTAAAGAAATAGCATTGACATAATTATTTTATATTTTTATTACGTTTTTAAAAAAAAATTGAATTACTGACTATAAATATAATGTCCCATTTGTTTATTGAAGTTTTCGTACCAAATCCTTTTTCTATTTTAACTCTGTATTTTACGTGCTCATTTATCTGAATAATCATGTTTCTTGCAACTAAAAATTCAAAAATTCTCGTTGCCCAATTTTTATTATTTTAAATCTCTTGCTTTCAATACTTTAGCTACTTTAATTTCCGAAATAAATAAATGTATTTTCTTTTATATTGACAATTAAGTTTCTAGAATCTCTGCGTTACAATTATTTTCTATTCTATTTATCATTATTACTCACGTAGTAGCATATAATTAATATATTAAATGACTAAATAGTATGTTTTACAAATGTGCCAGTCTTTCAAGAATAAAAGTTACACGAGACATTAATAATGGATTATATCCTTTAAGAAAATATATCTGCTATTTAATGATCCGTTAAATTACAAAAATTATTATCCTTAACCCGTTAACCTTCTTGGGTATTCATCAAAGTTGAATCATCCCCGTTAGTCATGATATGTGTTTTACATTTTGTTTGTAGTGTTTTCTTGAACAAAAAAGATATTTGTTATTGAAAGTCAATTTTCTTAGACTCTGTTTTACTTTATTAAATCGTGATTGATTCTTTGAATAATAATAATAACTACTAATATGTTTTTAGGTACGTTCGTAAATATGTAGCACCTATAGTCGTCGTTCTGTCCGTCTGCCCGCATGTAACAGACCAGAAACTACTCTATCGAACCGTTTGAAAATTAAAATATATAATTGTTGCATAATTTGGTTCGAGTCATTTCAAATTTTATGAAAATCGAATGTATAGTTTAATGATAAAGACAATCAAAAGTATTCTGTTACATTACGGGCAATGGGAAAAAATAATTTCAAGTGCATTTTAAGGATGTTACACTCTTTCGAACATAATAAAATTGATATGCATCTATAAAGTATGTACTAAAATATACAATCTGTACATCTGTGGTGCAAAGCATATTTGTTATTAATTTACAAGGCCACGCAAAAGTATTCCATTACATAATGGTATTGGGGAAAGCATTGTTTGGGGTGCCTTTTAATTATATTAAATTATTTCATATTTTATGAAATTGGTATATGTTGCCAAGGTTTACTACAAGTTACTTTCTGTATAATAGAAATCAGATAGTATTTACAGGGAGACACAAAAGATTTCGGCCACTATACTGCATCCTAAATACTGTATACTAATTACACCGAGATCAGAATATTTTTAAAACTTCGATATAGTACGAATGACCTCATTTGCTACGCTTGACGTGCAATTTCCAATTTGTTTAAATTCCTGATTATTTTCTTTTAAAGGACTACTTTGCGCATTATTCTCCGCTTCTACCCCCTCCCCTCAAAGCTTCAAATACATTACATTTTTAAGACTTTTAAAGTCACTAATCTCTACTTTTCTTAATAAATCGTAATTATATTGCAATTTCTTTTTGAATATTTAAATTTCTTTTGTACAATAGAAAAGTTGAATTACAATTTTGCAAAAACTTTAGAAAACACCTGTTTTTTTATTTATTTATTATCTCAATTTTCATGCTTGTTTGTTTTATCAGCGGCGCAAAACAGAAATTTTGATATTTTGTTGCATTTCACCAGGTTGGATTTTAAATTAAGCCTGTATGTTTCTCATAAAATTTTAATAGAAATATTGCAAGTTATATATTAAGCCATATATTAATCTTTCCCAAAATCGAATATGTTTGCACGATTTCATTCCCTTCTCGCAAGAATAGCCATTTACATAATTAAATTAAAGGTTTTAATTTTGATTTTGGAACGAAAAAGAAAAAATTTAATATTTTCCATGTTTAAATACTTTTTTGTGGATCAGGGTTGTTTGGTTTAAACCACGCTGGTTTAAACCGTGGTTTAAACCATGGTTTAAACCAAGTGGTTTTTAAAAAAAAACCATGCTGGTTTTTTTTAATTTGGTTTTTTTTCCTTTCCCCTCATGTTTTCATTTATTTTACACATTATTAAAATGTGCAAAATCAAAGTTATGGAGTAGCTACAAGCAAAGCTTAAGACAAACTGAATTTTTAAAGGGACAAACATCTTTAATCAATCTAATTTTTCTTACTAGCTATAAATTGACATGGCAAAATATTTTTCTACAGTGAACTGTGGAGGATAAAAAAAAGGTAGTTAGTTTTAATTATTTTTTAAACCTTTTATTTTTTAAAAAATGTAAAAATGGCATATGCCAGCCAAAAATGCAATTTTACTGCTTAGATAGCTTGATTATGATTTACTAAGTATCATGTATCAAAGCATCAATAATGACATAATCATAAGTCGTTCTTTCCATTGGTTACTCTTGTTCTGTATGCTAATGAGTGATTGGCTATGAATTTTCTGTGTTCCATAGCTATTGGTTTTAGTAAGCTTTGGTTTTTCTTAGATTGGATTTGCAGTTTTTACATTATTTTTTTCTGTTTCTAATTACTTTGTATTGTATTTTATTTTAAGAAAGCTACTTATATATATTGAAATAAAATAATGTCTAAAACTAGAAGAAAGGAAAATATAATCTGGTTTTCATTTGAGGGAATAAGAAATACATCAAAAACATGTTTAAGAGCCAAATGTAAAAATTGCATTGAATTTAAATGCTATCAAATTAGCTCTTCCTTATATACTAGGTGTGATTCATTTTCAGATGCTTTAGATGTTTACCTTAAAAATTGCCCCACTTAAAATTTGTGTAGAAAATAGGAATGTTATTGATAAAAATATTCAAAAACTTGTATCTGTCTAATTTTTATTTTAAAAGAAATGTTGAAGATATGTTTAAACTGTTAAATTCTATTGCAGTTGCCCTGGATAATATCTAAAGTAATAAGTTCCATTACTAATGCAGTTTATAATTGGACAGGTCTTCAAAAAATATTAAGAGAAAAAAAAATGTAAATAAAGAAGTCTCATAGTTTTTTAGTCCAGGTATAAAATAGCCCTAACACCCATGCCCTTTTAGGTATACCATGCTTGAACCACAATACAGTCAAAGTGAACTATGTGAACAAGAAAAAAAGGATACATTAAATTTTACAAAACAAAAATATCCATGTAACTCGATGCTTGCACAGATAATAAAATTTAATGCTAAATCTTCACCTTTTGAAGAACAAAGAAATGGAAAAAATAAAGTTTGTATTAAAAAAAAAAAAAAAAGTAATTTTTCTAAGCCTATGTCTCAATTTGTGTAAGCATTACATTCGTTGATATATCAAGTAAGTCGATACACATGTATTTTTTAGCATTAATAAAATGCATATTGATATTTTTTAAGTAAATATATGTAGTAAGAGATTAATAATCATTTGTTGATGTTAATACTGTAAATAATTTCTAAATTATGCACAAGAAAATGTTTTCTATTTCAGCTTATTTCTGTTAATTTAGTAAAATATGTTTGTTTGCCCTTTACTATGTTCTTCATTATCAACCTGCATATAATTATTTCTTAAATTATTATCTAAAAGTTTTATATAAGTATACTAATAAATTAATAGTTTATTTTTTTTCACACAATGAATATTTCCCTATAGAAACCTAAACTTATAAGATAATTTAATTATAAATTTTTATGCTTTAGTTATTTAATTATCAAAAAAATAAATACTAATGTAAATGTTTAACATTAATTAACTATTAATTACAAAAAGTCCTCATGACTTTCTAAAACTCAAGTTATTTTTCTTGAAAAAGCTATTTAAACAATGATTTGAAAAAAACCCGGTTTAAACCAAAAAAACCTGGTTTAAACCAAAAAAACCCGTTTTTTTGGTTTAAAAAAAAAAACGGTTTTTATACCAACCTTGTTGTGTATTCATGTTTATTTAATTATTGTAATTTTGTGAAATGTTTGCAAAAAAATTCAACTAGATGCATTACGATTGGTGCTGCAAAATTGGGAGGCGGGTTAAAATCTTTTCTAGACCACTTAAAACTGATTAGATACAAAACAAATGTATTGTGTTGAAGTAAATACATAAGGTGTAAAAAATAATTTTAAGAAAAACACAAACAATCAGACATAATTTTAGAATACAACTGTTTCAAGCAGCCATACTCAACCTGCGGGCCGCATGCGGCCCGGCGACCTTTTATGTGCGTCCCGTGACACCTAATCATCAATCCATATTTATAAAATTAATTAAGATCGTCACAAAAATATTTAAGCCCTTCACTAGCCCTTGTTTAATTTATTTTTATGGGAAGACAAAATCTAGCCCGTTATTTATAATTAACTGGTTCATTTTATCAATATTAATGATTAAAAATCTCTCTAGATGTAGATTCTGAATGCATCACTGATTATGGTTGTGAAGATAATTTCAGATAATAGTTTAATGACATTCAAATGAATTGTTATTATTATTTTCTTCCCTTTTCTTTAAACTGTTTTATCTTTTGTAGTGGAAATGTTTTGAGATTGATTTAACTATTATTATTATGTATAAAATTATTATCTTTGCAAAAAGTAAAGCTCTATGCTTCTTGCTACAAACCATACACTTTGTGCTTGATTTTTATCACTTAACAGAGCAGACAGGTTCTTTTTCTAAAAAAACTATCTTTTTGTGCCTGGCCTTCGAATATATATTTTTTTTCTTCGAGTGTCCACTTGGATTCTAACTATTCTTCAATTCTCCATACATAAAATTCGAAACATTCCAAAGCATAAATCGCCTTTCTTCTCTCTAAACTGGCTCTTTAAAAGGCTATAATACAACCTTTGTTGCTTTTTCAAAAAATAAAAAATGAAAAACCTCTCAACAAGACTTAGCATCGGTTATTAAGCACTCTCACAATTGACGGACAAAAAAGATGAAAGTTTTTATTTCTCATAAGAGTCGGCAGATCGCAACCTAAGCATATGCGTGCGCCATGTCAGTAGGGGGTGTGGAGGTGTTGAGTTACTTGACTCTCAGACGAGTTCTTGCATCGGTGCGGGTGGTTTTTTTTTCTCGTGGTGCTAGCCGGGATCTCACGCGGACGTGTTTTTGATCTCTGAAAAGTGGTTGTTTTGGATCGTGTCAATGTTTGGATGATCCTATAATCATGACTCTTTTATGTTGCAGTGGAAGGAGGTCTGAAGACAAGACGAAACCTGTCGATCCTAGGGTGCTAGAAGCCAATAAAGTAAGTCTTATATTTTATGCATATACAGTAAAACTCCAGTTAACCGAATTTCAGTTATCCGAACTGCCCAATAACTCGATCAGTTTCCAAAAATAAAAAGAATGCATTAAAAAAATTATTGAATTAGGAATTTCTATATAAATTCGCAAAAATGTAATTTCCCTTGAACAACTATTTAAACGAACGTAAAAATATGTATTTATTTTCAATTTCATTCTTAATCGGTATTTGCGGTCTATGGCCAACAATGAATTTTTGAGACAACTAAATGTATCTAAATGCATGCGAACACCTTAATTATTGTTTTTATGGTTTGTAATAAAGGTGATCTCATTAAAAAAAAGTAGATGAATATGTTGAGTGCATAAAGCTTATGTTTATATTTTTTAAAAAAGGTGAATTTATCTAAATTTTTATTTTCAAAATTAATCTTCTTTTACGATTATCTCAATTAGCCTGGTTTCTGCATATTCAGATTATGACTAGATCATGTTAATCCAGATAATTGGAGTTTCACTGTGTTTATTTTAAAAAACGTTTCATTTCTTAAAATAATAATGATAATTATTATTACCTTTTTGAATATTTAATATTACTATTGCAAACTCATATTAGAGCTTAGATGTATCAAGCATATCTTACAGGTTGCTCATTTCATGTGGTTCAGAAATTTGAAATCTTCTCCGTGTCCCACAATGTGGGGAAACAAACATTTGATACTTAGCGAAAAAAGATGTAAGATCTGTGTTGAGATCTGCTGATTCCATTACGATGTACCGTATAATTCTTTATTCATAAAATATGAAGGACTGATTATGGTAATAAACGTCTGTCAGCAAAAATGTCATTATGTAAAGGACTATTGATCTTTTTTTAAGAAGACAATTTTTTCAACATTTTTTTTTTTTTTTTTTTTTTTTGATTAAAAAAAAAGTTAAATGGTGAAATCACTGAATTTCAATATTCAACTAAAAGTACATTTCGGGAGGAAAAACTGTATATTTAATTAAAATTTTAAAAAAGTTAAAAAATTAGAATTTTAAAAATTCGTACTACTTTTTTTTAATATTGATACTTTTGCCCATTTTTTACTTTCTTCTATCTTTACAAGAAGAAAGTATTGGATTCATGAAATTTTCGACTTCCGGTTTTCGACGGATTTATACGTTTTAGAAGGTCCTGAACACGTTTTGACTATTTTTAGAAAATGTCTGTCTGTGAGTCTGTCCGTCTGTCTGTCTGTGTGTCTGTCTGTCTGTATGTGACAAGAAATTTGTGGGCGCTCTATCTCAAGAAATAATGCTCCAAATTTCATAAAATTTTATATTCAGTTAGACCTTGATATGAATTAGTTCCTATTGGTTTTTGGTGTAAATTGGCCTGCAGGTGGCGCTGCTGTACTACGTTTTTCATGATTTTCAAGATTGCTATATCTCAAGAACTAATGCACAGAATTTCACCAAACTTCAGATTCTGTAACCCCTTGATATACATAGACGCTGATTAAGTTTTGGTGTAAATTGGCCAGCAGGTGGCGCTGGTGTGCCACGTTTTCCATGATTTTCACGATAGCTATATCTCAAGAACTGATGCACAGAATTTCACCAAACTTCAGATTCCGCGATACCTTGAGATACATAGCCGCTGATAAGGTTTTGGTGTGAACTGCCCTATAGGTGACGCTGCTATGCTACATTTTGCACGATTTTTGCGATAGTTATATCTCAAGAACTAATGCAGAGAACTTCATCAAATTTTAGATTCTGTTACACTAGAATATATAACATAATTAGACGCTGATTACATTTTGGTATTAACCTTGCAATAGGTGGTGCAGCTATGCTGCATTTTGCGCGATTTTTCCGATAGCTATATCTCAACAACCAACGCACAGAATTTCATCAAAATTCAGATTTTGTTACAAAATGACATATAACATAATTACACGATGACCAGGTTTTGTTATGAATCCTTCAACTGATGGTGCTGCTGTGCTATATTTTACGCGGTTTTTTTTAAACTAGCTATATCTCAAGAACTAATGCACAGAATTTCATCAAACTTCAGATTATTTTACACCATAACATAATTAGACGCTTTTTTACGTTTTGGCATAAATTGTCCAATATATGGTGTTGCTGTGCTACGTTTTGCAAATTTTTTGTTATAACTATATCTTAAGAACTAATGGACGAAATTCCATCAAATTTCAGATTCTGTTAGGTCTTGACATAAACAAATGCTTATTAGGTTTTAGTATAAATTACCCAACATGAGGCACTACTAAGCTCATTTTCTCAGAATATTAATTAAATTTTGCGTTTTAGGATTTTCGGATACCAGAATCTCATTAGGCTAGGTCAAATGTTCGAGGAAATTCGATAGTGGGTAACTTTGGGGTCACCACGTTTTTTTTTTTAAATATTAAAATGTACTTATGAGATAGAAGAAAGTTTTGGGATTGACACATCCAACTAGTTTATAAGATTTTCAAAAGTGTATTATGCAGGTCTGCGCATGAATTTTTAAATGCATCTAATATTATATATATGCAATTCATATATATATATATATATATAAACTTTACACGTAGAATTAAAATTTATGTTTACCTAAAATTAAAATGCATAACTTAATAATGATCAAGTTATTGCGGATATGGTTGTCTATTGCATTTGTCTTAAAGAAATTATTTGTAAAATATTAGAATATAAATTATTCTTGGAAAACTCTTAGCTTTTAAATAATTTATTTTATTCCAATATTATTTCTCTTATTCAATAATAGATGGCAGCACCATCAGTTTATAATTTAATTAATATATTAATCAAATAGTTGGCAGCACTAAAACATCTTTTTTTGTGTGTGTGTGTGTGTGTGTACTTGAAGTAGTCGCAGCATTTTTTAGTTAAATAATTAATACAGTAATATTAATAATTGTTCAAAATAAATATTTTATTATTGTTATTATTTAATATTGTTTTTATTTTCTTCAATGAATATCTTTTTTCCTAATTTGTAACAGTAAATAAAGTCCGACCAGTCGGGTGCATTGTGGGACGAATTTCTTAGCTTTTAGTACGTTCCATAACAGAAACTGGTTGGATGCTTTTGCTTTTTTCATTAAATTATGCACCCCTGATGAGTAGTTTAATGAAAAAGCCTTCTACTGTCCATTTATCCGTTTACCTTTCGTTATTTTGGTAATCTGCCTTCTATTTCACTTCAAACTTCAACTGTTTTCAATAAGATGATTGTAAAAATACTGGTTTCATTGGTTTATTGAATGGTAATATCTGAATTACTTTGGTTATATTTATAAAAGTATATATATATATATACCGGGTGTCCCAAAAATGACTGATGGATTTTAAAATTCAATAACTTGCAAACGGTGACAGCTATTAAAAAAATTTTTGCAGGAGGGCTATGTAATATGTCAGGAGTTTTTTTACCGCAATTCTTGATTTTAGTTCGAATTTCAAACAACAGATGGCGCTGATGGCGGTTGGCGGCCAGTCAACGCCGAGACTTACTTCATTCAGCTTTGACGCAAAAAAAGGAGATTAAGGCTATGGAGTACGTCTCGTTCTACAGTACAGTCTTGCGCTCAGGCCCCGATTCTGGACTCATTCGATATGATTTCAATGGAATGCGTTGTTGCCATGGAAATAACAGATTGTTCGATAGTGGATTACATCGTTCAGAAGTGGGCATAAATTTCGCAAGCAGTATTTGAGTTTGCAGAAGATTTTCATTTAGGAAGATTTATTTTCCCGGATTAAATTACTTTTTTATGGCATGATTTAAAGAATATTTTATGCATAATATTTGAAAACTAGATAAAGAGATTTTTTCAATTTGATGATTTTTCTTATATTCTTAAGAAATTTTAGATCTGTTAAGAAAATCCGTCAGTAGATTTTTATGAATGTTCAAAAAATAATCATGAAAACTGTTGATAGTACATTATTGTGTAAAATAACTACCAAAAACAAATATTATAAGTTGCCTTGTTTAGCCCTTTTCAATAGGATTAGTCTATCGTTGCATTAAAATAGAAAAAAATAAAATAAATGTGAGTTAAATAAAATTTATTTTCACGGATTAAATTACTTTTTTGGCATGATTTAAGGAATATTTTAGGCACCGTATTTCAAAACTACACTATTAAAAATTTGAAACCTTTGCTGCATCGTCACTCCTCCACTTTTATGGAAAGAGAATACTTCACTGTATTATTGAGCATTCTCATTGGTCAAAATAGAGATATTCTATAGTAGCAGTGGAATGATGATGCATCAAAAGTTTCCAATTTTTAACAGTGTAGGTGACGATATCTTGCTACAATCTTGCTCTTACACTATAAAAATCTGCTGCATTTTGTTGTATACACTGATAAATATCTGCTGCATTTTGCTGCAACGCACTCCACCGCTTGTATATAATATCTCTATTCCAACCAATGAGAAAGCTCCATTTCACGGCCAAGTAACCGTTTTCTATACAAGAAGGGGAGTGCGTTGCAGCAAAATGCACCAGATTTTTATCAGTGTATGTACACCGCTTATATAGAAACGGTTACTTGATTGTATTATGAAGCATTGTTATTGGTCGGAAAAGAGATATTATATACAAGCGGCGGAGTGCGTATGAAGCAAAATGCAGCAGATTTTTAACACTGTGCACTGTAAAAAATTTTATCCTTTTGCTGCTTCGTCACTCCCTCTCTTTTATAGAAAATCTCTCTTTTGACTCATGAGAATGCTCCATGATAGGCTGAAGTAATCGTTTTCTATAAAAACGGTGGAGTGACGATGCAGGATAAAGGTCAATTTTCTTACCGTGTGGGGCCCGATTCTGAACTCATTCGATATGATTTCAATGGAATGTGTTGTTGTCATGGAAATAACAAATTCTTCTACAGAAAAATACAATATTCAAAATTGAGCATGTATATAACAATCTAAATAGATCTAAAAATTTTTAGAATATAACAAAAATTATCAAATTAAAGAAATCTCTTTATCTAGTTTTAAAATATGATGCATAAAATATTATTTAAATAATGCCATAAAAAGTAATTTAATACGGGAAAATAAAACTTCCTAAATGAAAATCTTCAGCAAACTCGAATACTGCTTGCGAAATTTATGCCCACTTCTTAACGCTGTGTTCCACTATCGAACAATTTGTTATTTTCAGGAAAACAACGCATTCCATTGAAATCATATCGAATGAGTTCAGAATCGAGCCCCACAGTGTTAAAAATCTGCTGCATTTTGCTTCATACGCACTCTGCCGCCTGTATATAATATCTCTTTTCCGACCAATAACAATGCTTCATTATACAATCAAGTAACCGTTTCTAGCAACCGGAGAGCGTATGCAACAAAATGCAGCAGATTTTTACAGTGTAAGAGCAAGATATCTTCACCTACACTGTTAAAAATTGGAAACTTTTGCTGCACCGTCACTCCACTGCTATTATAGAATATCCCCTATTTTGACCAATGAGAATGCTCCATAATAGAGTGAAGCAATCTCTTTCTATAAAAGTGTAGGAGTGACGATGCAGCAAAGGTTTCAAATTTTTAACAGTGTAGTTTTAAAATACGGTGCCTAAAATATTCCTTAAATCATGTCATAAAAAGTAATTTAATCCGGGGAAATAAATTTTAATTAACTCACATTTATTTATTTATTTTTAATGCAACGATAGACTAATCCTATTGAAAAGGGCTAAACAAGGCAACTTATAATATTTGTTTTTGGTAGTTATTTTACACAATAATGTACTATCAACAGTTTTCATGATTATTTTTTGAACATTCATAAAAATCTACTAACGAATTTTCTTAACAGATCTAAAATTTCTTAAAAATATAACAAAAATCATCAAATTGAAAAAAATCACTTTACCTAGTTTTAAAATATGATGCATAAAATATTCTTTAAATCGTGCCATAAAAAAGTACACTGATAAAAATCTGCTGCATTTTGCTGCAACGCACTCCACTGCTTGTATATAATATCTCTATTCCAACCAATGAGAAAGCTCCATTTCACGGCCAAGTAACTGTTTTCTATACAAGAAGGGGAGTGCGTTACAGCAAAATGAAGCAGATTTTTATCAGTATAATTTAATCCGGGAAAATAAAACTTCCTAAACGAAAATCTTCTGCAAACTCCAATACTGCTTGCGAAATTTATGCCCACTTCTGAACGCTGTATTCCACTATCGAACAATCTGTTATTTCCATGGCAACAACGCATTCCATTGAAATCATATCGAATGAGTCCAGAATCGGGGGCTGAGAGCAAGACTGTACTGTAGAACGAGACGTACTCCATAGCCTTAATCTCCTTCTTTTGCGTCAAAGCTGAATGAAGTAAGTCTCGGCGTCGACTGGCCGCCAACCGCCATCAGCGCCATCTGTTGTTTGAAATTCGAACTAAAATCAAGAATTGCGGTAAAAAAACTCCTGACATATTACATAGCCCTCCTGCAAAATTTTTTTTAATAGCTGTCACCGTTTGCAAGTTATTGAATTTTAAAATCCATCAGTCATTTTTGGGACACCCGGTATATGTATATATATATATATATATATATATATATATATATATATATATATATATATATATATATATATATATATATATATAATCGAGATTTTATAATATGGTACTATTAATTATAGGCATCATTATAATGATTTTAATTTTTTAATAAATCAATTACTTATATTTAATAATTATTCTTTAAATAAATAATTTAAATTTTGCTTATATACCTACTGGGAGTTCATATATGCTTAAAGCATCTTCCAATGAATATATAATGCGTTTAATTAATTTATAGTCGTAAGTCTTTTTGCTACACCATTTTAGAGATAACTATAGTGTCTGGTATTTTTTCCCTTTTCTGTGCATTTTAATAATGTTATTATAATTTATTTTTAATGTTTTTCTCTATTTTATTTTGGTTTTATATGCGTTGGTAGTCCCAAATTCGTATTATTTTGCTTTTTCGTGGCTAATACGAAGATGAAACCACACACTTTCTAATATTCTCAAGATTGAGTTATTGCAGAAATCGTGAAAAAGACAGCATAGAAGTGCCACCTATTAAGGGATTTACACCAAAATTCAGACAGTATCCATTCATGTTAAGGACTAATCGAATCAGAAGTTTCGTGAAAATCTGTGCATTAGTTCTTGAGATAGAACTGTTGCAGAAGTCGTCAAAAAGGCAGCATAGCATCGCCACCCTGTTCAGCGATTTACACCAAAAACTAATCAGCCTCAATTTATGTCAGGGACTACCGGAACAGTAATTTTTATTAATTTCCGTGCATTTGTTCTTGAGATAGTGCGCCCACAAAATTTATGACACACAGACACATTTTCTAAAAACATGTTTTTTGGAATCTCTGAATCCTAAAACGTGATAATCCATCAAAACTGGAATTCGAAAATCTTTATGAATCCAATACTTTGTACTTGCATAGATAGAACACGGTAAAAATTAGTAAAATTTTCCCTGTTTTCTATTTTTTTAATTGTTTACCTTTAGTTTTTAAAAATAATAATCTACGAAATAATGAAAGTTCTGTGCATTGTTTCAATTATTTTATTCTAACAAAAGGTAGTATAATTTCTGATGTTTATTTTTCTTTATATTCAATATTTTCTTTATATTTACAACAATTTTCACCTATTAATAAAATCGCGCTTCAATTTCTCTATGAATGGTATTTTATTCTTTGCTTGCATTTTAATTTTCTCATAAAAGCTGATGTCATTGAATATGATAGCTGTTTCGTAAACTTTTAATGTTCCCCCGCTTCCTGAAATTCTACCCTTCACATAACCATTGCACACTCTTTCCCTCTCGCTTTTCAATTATGTCATAAAATGAATCTATTCCAGGAATTTAACATATTTTGAGCCTTTAATGTCTGCTATGTTGCTTTTAAAATAGTACGAAAAGGATATTAGTTTCATCGTTTCATGAAACATAATGTAAGTAAAATTGTTTATTTATAGATTAACAATGTAGTTTAACAATTTTTCTAATCCTATAAGAATTGTGTAACTTGAAAAATTAGATTTCTGAAGTAAAATGTTCAAACGATTAATAATATGTTGCATTATTAAAGTGAATATATTTATCAGTGAAATTCACTGCTAGATGAGACGGGAAGGTATGAAAATAACGTTTAGGTCATTATTAGAGACTGTCGGAACCGATTTGCTACTATATGTAGATAATAGTTTTGAAAGTGATTTGTGCAATGGCTGTTTTTTGTTTTTGTCGATTTTTATTTATTTATTTAAAGAGCATTTTAATATAAAATGTATTAACATAAAGCAATGTAATAGCATCACGTGAATGATACGATGGATAAATAGTGATAATAATAAAGAATGATTATATGAAACATGGTGTCACAATTTCACTAATGTAACATACATCTAAAACAACATTCACATATTTTATTTCCTTCAATTTATAAAAGATCAATATAAGTGAATGACTTTTGTAAATTCATTAACTTGGTAAAAATAGTTTGATGTGCTAACCCCAAAATTTTCTCTTATCTCGTACATGTTGATATTTCAAAATCCGATATCACATTGCCAGAAATAAGTGGCAATCTTTGGGCGATCATGAGAATGCTAAAGATATGAAATTCCGTGAATTGGTTTTTGAGGTATAACTATCGATAAAATCGTGTAAATTATGTCAAATGCGACATAACAGTAACAACTTATGTCAAGGTATACCTGAATCTGAAGTTTGATGAAAATTTGTGCATTAGTTCTTGAGATAGATCTATTGTGAAGTCGTGAAAAATGCAGCATAGCAACGCCATCTGTTGAACGATTTACACGAGAAATTAATCGGCACCATTTATATCAGAGACTAACTGAATATATTTTTTTTATTAAATTCTGTGCAGTAGTTTTTGAGAGAGCGCAAACCAAATTTTTACCTACAGACAGACATTTTGTAAAAAAAAAAAAAAAAAACATATTTTTCGGAATATCTGACCCTTCATTCGTGTAAATCCGTCGGAAATTTTCACGACTACAAAATTTTAAGAATCATTTTTGTAAAGAGAAGAAAGTTATATATATATATATTTCGTTAGCAAATAATTGCAACCTTTTCATTACTTTACAAAATTAAAAAATATTTTATTTCAAGATACTATTTAATAAATATAATTAGGCAAAAACAGCATCAATCTTGATACTAAAAATTACTAAAGTTTCAATTGTTACATTCTACTCAGGAAAAGATACATCATGCAATTATTACCTTCATTTATCTTGTAGTAAATTACACAGCATATGTGTGAAGCCGCGATAAACGTAAAAAAAAAGGTGTTATGTATCTCAAGTTAAAGTTTGAGAAAATCATAGTGATTAATTTTTCTTTTGTAATTTATGTTTTCGATGCACATTTTAAAAATATTAATAGGTATAATACTAGATTCTCTCAGAAAAACATATGAACATTTAATTATTAAATTTGAAACAATGTCTAATTTATTAACCATCTAGTGCCCAAAAAGTAGCATATATGCTACCATTTGTGTTGTCAATTTAGCGAACTTTTAAAATTCAGATACTTCGAAATAGTAACAGAAATTTCTAATAATATATATATTTTTTTACTTAATTATAGACATTCCGTGACTAAATAAAGCAAAAATTACTATTTGGAATTAAAAAATTTTCAACATACATGCTATGTTTAGCATTACAAAGTAAAATATTAAAAAGTTATGTTTGATAACTTCAAAAATTATTACAAACTTAGCATATGAGCTTTACCGTATGATAGAATATCTAATAATGCGTTCTTCCAATCATATCTTCTATGTTTAATTTGTTCCATTCAATGAAGCAACGAGTACTTCTGTAATTTGAAAAAAAATGGCAATCAGAGGTGCCCACACGTTCGTGATTTTTAAAAGAGAAAGTAGTAGTTAATTATACTCAACCACCGCCATAGAGCTTTGGTGTATTTCATAATCAAATTCCAACTGTTAATTAACGAAGAAGAGTTACCTTGAAATATTTTATGGGCGTGTTTCTTAATAGCATAAATTATTCCTAAAAATATCTCTGAAAATGGAATACAGTCGATTTCTGTTACGCAAATGTTTAGGAACCTCTATAATAGAATTTTTATTTTTTAAATAAAAGAAAAATCATTAAAAAATGTGATAAATCATTTGATCGGCCCGTATTTCAAATTGAAATATAAAACAAATAATACATCAACTCTCTTTGTATTTAATTTTATGCATTTTATTAGTTTACAACACTCTTGTTTCTTATGAATAGGGGTTTTTCAAATGTAGTATATTATGCTAGGGACTGTAAAAAGCTTTTGTTGTTATCTGTGTTTCGTTCTATCAGATTTACTTATAACGAGGCTCAACTGTATATATAGGATGACTCCTCGTACTGCAGACCAGAAACTAATTACTAAATCTTCAGTTTTAAAGAAACAGTATTTCTAATTGAAAAATGTTCAGATATTGTTTTCTCTTATACAGGGTGTCCGAAAAGTCTGGAAACGGTCGAATAACTCGAGAAATACGTATGAGATTGAAAAACGTAAATATACGTGTTAGATATTTTTAAATAAGCTACTCAGTGATACCAAATTTGACCTTCGTAACCGACCCCCTGGGGGTCAGAGGGGGTCCAACTTTGAAATCTTAAATTATAACCCCCATTTTTTATTGCAGATTCGGATTCTACGGACAAAAATACGCAACTTTTGTATTTGATGTTTATTTCGAATCCTCGTTTATCACGGTGTATTCGAGCATATTAAATCGATACATTTTTCGGCTTTTCCAACGGGATTTTCCCTAATCGAAACTAATTGGGGAGAATTTATGACATCAAATTCCTCGTCTTTTGCAAGAATAGCGTTTCCTGAAAATCACCCATGCCGATTATTTCGATAGTACTACACACAGTTAAAAATTTGACCCATTTGATGTAGCGTCACTCCACAGCTTTTATAGAATATCTGTTTCATGACCAATGAGAATGTTCCATAACACAGTAAAGTACACTGTAAAAAATTGACACTTTTGCTGCATCGTCACTCCACCACTTTTATAGAAAATGATTACTTTACTGTGTTATGGAGCGCTCTCATTGGTCACAAAAGAGATATTCTATAATAGCTGTGGAGTGACGCTGCAGCAAATGGGTCAGATTTTTAACAGTGTAGCACTATTGAAATAATCGCCACGGGTGATTTTCAGGAAACGCTATTTCTGCAAAAGACAGGGAATTTGACGTCAAAAATTCTGCCCAATCAGTTTCGATTAGGGAAAATCCCGTTGGAAAAGCCGAAATATGTATCGATTTAATATGCTCGAATACACCGTGATAAACGAGGATTTGAAATAAACATCAAATACAAAAGTTACGTATTTTTGTCCGTAGAATCCGAATCTGCAATAAAAAATGGGGGTTATAATTTAAGATTTCAAAGTTGGACCCCCTCTGACCCCCAGGGGGTCGGTTGCGAAGGTCAAATTTGGTATCACTGAGTAGCTTATTTAAAAATATTTAACACGTATATTTACGTTTTTCAATCTCATATGTATTTCTCGAATTATTCGGCCGTTTCCAGACTTTTCGGACACCCTGTATATTAAAGCTATTTGCATCAGAATAATTCCTTTTGTAAAAGTTACGAAATTTAAACTTTTATACGGCCCTTGGGTCTAGTTGTATTATAACGTCTTAATGAACTCATTTAGGAGCGTTTTGTATTTTCTGTCCCTTTTTAAAGAAATAGTTTTAATAGCAAATTAATTATCTACACTATTAAAATCCGACCGTATGTATATGTGACGCTATCTTCTCCGATCCTGGAAACGGAGAAATGTCGCTTTTGTTTTGAATTGAAGGGAAAAAACCCCGGGATCCCGAGTTGCCCATTCACATCCCGAAATTTTAATTAGTTGGTAAGTTATTAATTAAAAACCTTAAAATTTTGATGACTTTGCTCCTGTATGTATGCTCAGTGTTCGCACAGGTCGAAAAAGATCGCTCCTGAAGTCAACCGACAATGAATAACAAAAGGAGAATATTTTTTCTCTTTTTTAAATTGCCATCTTGGACGTTCTAACAGAGTCAAACAAAAAAACAATGAGATTTTTAAGTAGATTAATCTTTTCTTGGACTAACAGTTTAATTTTTTTTTAATTTACATTTTTTTTTTTCGAATTTTTTACGGAACATCGATTTTTAGCCCTTTTTTCAAATATTTTCGAAAAATGCATTTTTGGATTCCAATCCTGAGAGTTCTAAGAAAAACTGACAGAAAACGATACCGAATTCTAAATTCTCATTCCTTTCTGAGAGTGACAGTGTATCTTTTTTTCTTAATTTCCAACTTTTTTTTTTAATTTTTTTTTTTTTTTTTTTTTTTTTTTTTTTAAATATGTGTCTAAACATTGGTTAACTATTTGTACACGATAGAAAAAATCGGTTGAGTAATTCGTTGGAAAATGATATATAAGCGATTAAGAATAAACATTTTATATCTCGCGGATTTTTTGGTATTTTCACTCAAAATATTTTTTAGTTTTTTATTTGAACATGATTTAAGAGTATTAAAAAAATTAAAAGAATTGATTAAATACTAAAAAAATAATAATAATAATTTCAATGAATGCGATGACTAAACGAAATAATTACAAGAAATTTATTGAAGAGTGTTTTTGGCATCATGCCAAAAGCGAGTTGCTTGTGCTTCTCTTCTGAATTCAAAATATTTCAGGGGATTTTTGAGTTTTATTTCTGTTCCTTTTTTTTTTTTTTTTTTTTTTTTTTTTTTTTTTTTTAAATATTACTTTAAAAGTCATCATCCAATTCACAGATATATTTCGTGTTCTTCAAGTTTTTTTTAGATAAACCAACCAGCGTAGTGGGCGAAGGCCGCTAGTTTTAATTAAAATTTAATTCACAAATTTTTAACAACCTTTAGTTTTATTTGAGCTTTATCGGAACCTGCAGTAAACACGATTTTTTAGAGAAGATTTTATACGGCCATGGACAAATTTATATGATTTAATGAATGTAATCCTAGAAGTTTTTATGAAGATCAAATAACTTTGAATTATTGAAATACCCATAAAAAAAATTTTAATTGAATTATATTCCTTACGGGTGTATTCCAATCCAAACTGCTTACTTTCTGACTTATTTTTAAATTCTCTTAATTTTTGCTTTCAAACACATTAAAGTGAAAAAAATTTCTTACTTAGAAACTGCACAATGTGCTGTGCTTGTCAATTTTTTGATAAATGCAGAAAATATTGCTATAAATACTGACAAAGATGGTGTTTTGTACCGAATTTTTCCGACGCGGAAGATCTGGGAACGAAAAAAATTGATTATACACTGAAAATAATTGTTTTTAAATCAAATTCTAATTAATTGAGCGGAAAATGAAATCGCACGGCTTATTACACATCCCTTCAAAAATCACCTAGCAAGTTTCGTGTTTTTCTTTTAAAAATGAGTGAAAATGTCTCGGAAATTTTCGAGCTGTTGAGGGTGAAAAATTATTTTTTTCAAATACACTCTTAAGTATGGATATTTCTTAAATAAATTTCGTATATTATATTTTATCATTTAGTATACTTTTTTAAAATCTATTTTTACTATTATTCCAGCATTTTTTTTTCGGGGGGGGGGGGGGGGGGCATTGTTTTTAAAGGTCACCAGCTCAATAATCACATGGCATACATGACAGAATCAGCTCAAAATGAGGCATTCTATTCACATAGTAATGCTTTAACCAAAAAAAAAAAAAAAAAAAAAAAAAAAAAAAAAAAGCATTTAAAAATTCATTTACGTCAATCTAATAAGTTGCTTTATAACAAGGAATCTGTGAAAATGAAGTCTGTAATTTGCCAGATTTCTGTATTATTAGATTTATTTTTTTAAACCAAATAAATACACCTGTAATATTTCAGGTACTTCTAGTATTGTAAATGGTATATCAAAACAAGATGAATTTAAAAAAATGTAAGTTAAATACTTAATGCAGTTTTTTTTTTTTTTTTTTTTTTTTTTTTTAGACAGCATAGTACTCAAAAAAATTTCTATGCTCTAACAAACAATAACAAAAAAAAAAAAAAAAAAAAAAAAAAACCTCAGGGCACAATGACTTTTATTCCTTCTCAGGGAATTAGATATTTCAGCGTATTTCATAAAAACTCAGATTTGTTTTTTAGAGAAATTGCTGAAAAACTAAAGTTAAAATATTTTGTTAGATTTGATAAAAGTGGAAAAATTAACATTAAAGATAAACATTTTAAGCAGGAAGTTATTAATTTTCAATAAAATAATATTTGTGAAAGCCCTTTTTTTTGTAACATTCGTTAAGTAAGACATAACCATCATCAATGAGTACTTTAGCTGTTTTTTAAAATATACTTAAAAAAAAATTTCGCTCAGGTCTTTTGTTCAACTATTAAGACATTTTCTCAAATATCACGATCACGAGAAATTTTCGCCTCCCTGATCTCAAAGAAAGTTTTGAAATAGTGTGCTTGATAACCCCTGAAGGCCTTTCTACCGAAGAGAGTCAACTGTATAATTGGATTGCAATGATACTTCTAGAGCAGACGATATATTATATAATTTTATAATTTAAAAGAGCAAGCTGTTTAAATTTTCGAAAACAATAGTATTAGACTCTTGCTTAATTTCATTTGAAGACCGGGTGAAGTTACCTAACAAGTAACCCAGTATCAATTTGGACGTGGTTTCCGGCTAGAATTTCAGTTATCAGCCACTAATCTCTAATTTGCTTTTCGAATTAATGTTATTCTCTATAAGCGCAAGTTACCAAAAGCAAAGTATCGAAGTTGGCCGACGGTAAAATGGCTCCACCAAACAGCTGGGTAGTAATTTGATCTCCATGATCCGCGTTGGTTGAATAAGTAATGATTTTTAGTATTGCAAATGGTGAGAATAGAATTTCTTCTCATTTACACTCACAGCTCATTCAAGACACCCACACACAATGTAGCGTGCGAAACAAAAGTCTTTTACTCTTGTTTAGGAAAGCTATTAGTGTTCTTGGAGGAGAGTACTTCATTTAACTTCGTCAGCTCTTGAGATGAACTTGAATATCCTCACTACTTAGACTTGAAAGCATATGGATTTAATCGCACCATATTTTGTTTATTTTTCAGTGCTTTGGTTATGAACAATAGCGAGAGTTTTTTTACAAAATTAAAATCTGATAATCCTTTTTTTATGCTCTAAGGGGGAAAAAATCTGATTTTTTGTAATATTTGTTTTAACACGAATGTTTATTGAGACATTGTAGGAAAAGGTAAAAATGCATCATTAAGGGTGCTAATCACTCAGCGGCCAAATTTCTCTCATTAGTATTAAGTCTACAGGCGTTTGATGCATTTTTATATTCAAAATATGCCTTAGGGAATTAATATTTTCAACTTCTTTTTTCAGTGTTCTCTTCTTAAAGGATGTCACTTTTTTTTTACTTTAGTTGTTAAAATATTTTTGAAATTTATGCTCAATTTAATGTTTTATGTTTTAAAAACTGGCGAACTGTAAGTAAAATTCCAACTCTTCATATAAAATCATGCATAGATTTTAGAAATATTTTGACAACTAAAGAAAAAAAAGTGACATCCTTTAACCCTTTCCGGCCACTGTGCCCGGTCTGGGATATCTAATTTTTATTTCAAACTTGCAAATGGCACCAATAATATTTTAGTAAAATTTTACTTTTACAATAAAAGCTTAAATTAAGGGTTTCAAAATATCTAAAAAATTCGTTTGTGAATTCCGGTGTCAGTCGATAATTTCTCATTTTACTAACAGATTTTGCCCTTACATGAAAGGGTTAAGAAGAGGACACTAAAAAAAGAAATTTCTCAAAAATATATTTTAAGTATAAAAATGCATCAAAATGACCGTGGAAATTTGGCATAAAATGTTCTATGTTTTTACTCAAATTCAAAAATGAAATGAGGTTAAAATATGATCACAGAAGAACTAACTTTCCACCCCTTGGAATTCACTATCATTTGAACTGATTTCAGTGTTTTGTAATACCTTTTTGACATATGATTATTGAATGGTTTTGTGAAGAAAAGTAATATAGTTAGAGAAAAATGCAAATTGTGGTTAAATCTTTTCTTTAAAAGGCGGAGGGGGATAATTTTAAAACGCGTACCGCAACTGCTTTATGTATCCCGGTAAATGAACGATAAATGCTATTCACAACTTCACTTCACTAAAGTATCATTTTGTAGAGTAATTCAATTCTGTACATAACTACATGCACTTTTTAGTTGTACAATTATTGAAATGTCACAAAAATCTCTATTCTCATTCCGGCTTAATATTTTCGAATTGAAGGAAGGACCTACAACAAGGATTCAGATATATCTATCTTTCTACCGAAAACAAACATTTTTCAAATGGTTAAAAAATGAAAATTTATATTTTTGTAATTTTTTCCGCAAAGTGAATGATACAGTCTCCTTATCTGATGTTAATTCAGGGGTGCAGACAGAGAAGGGAATGAATGAGAGGGGGTAGTCGAACCCGGGCATTGTCAGAAACCACTTAAAATAATTTTTATATATGCAGGTAGGATGACTCATAAGAGTACGGCTTCGGAATTTCTTTCAACGGCCTTCTGTTTATTTAATTGAGACTATGGAGATAAAAAAAAAGTTACACGAAAGCTTCCTCAAAATATGCAATTCATTTACGAAATTCGGCATATTTGTTTTAAACCTTTGAAATGCGGTGGAATGTCTTTTATACTACTTAATTTTAATCAAGATTTAATTAAATTTCATTTTTTTTCCAATATTTAATTAATGTTTGAATAAATTTTTTATAACTTTGGCTAAAAGAAACTGTTAAATTGCATTTTTTATTTTCATTTTTTTCTCGAAAATTATGATGTGAATTTAACTTTTCAAATACACAATTATTTGCTCCTAAGAAAGTTAAAAGGAAATTTAAAATATAAATAATAAAAAAGTTTTCTAAAGAAAACTGTGGATTTAATCATGAAAGAACCTCCCAGCAGCAAAACCAAATCATTGAAAAAAGGGTATATATAATTCTATAAAAATATATACAATTAACTTTTATCTTTCTAAAAGTACGCGTTCGTTATTTAATTATAGATCTTTAATGAAGAGTGATTCAATATTAACCTTTAACTGATGTTACCAGTTTCACAGACCACTACTTAGTTCAATTTTTATAATTTAACTTATAATTTTCAGTTTAACTACAAACATTACCGAAACTTTGTTTCGTTTGGAACTTTAGTACTATCACTAGAAACTTTTAAATAGGTGAATATTAATTATAACAGTTCTGTACTTGTACAAAACGTTTAATACAAAAACATCATCCTATGAGTTAATGAAGCGTTTTATTCATCTTTCGATTTTGTTGTCTCATAGACCGCTTCACACTAGTTATGTTACATTTTCTATTACATCTCTTAAAGGTTAACTACAGTTTTCCATGTCCCCCCTCCCCTTCCCCTTATGTATGCTAATTTTCCATCATTCGACTGCCTGCATTTCCATGGCTATTTTTAGCTGTGTATGTGTTTGGTGATTTACAGTTGGCATAAAATGTTTCATCAGATCGTTATGATTAAATGCGATTAGTGGATGACTTTTTTTTTTTTTTTTTTTATGGAGGAATGCAACTTATTTTAAATCTAAATGTAAATCAGATGATTTTTGTCAGTTACATTTCCAGTGCATCTGTTTAGTAACTTATCATTCTCAGTAAACACAGAAATACGACTTCCGTAAATCACAAAATTCGGTAAATGAGCAGTTTTTTACTGGATTTTTCAGAGTTATTATCAATTAAGCAAAATTGTAATATATTGGATTAAATAAACCTACATTATTATTTTGCTTACTATATTATATATTATATACATATACATATATTGAAATCCTTGAATCATAAAGAGGACCTTTTGATAATTTAATTTTGTTATCAATATAATACTATATATTTATTAAATCGAATATATTATAATTTTGTTTAACTGATAATAACTCTGAAAAATTCAGCAAAAAACTGCTCATTTACAGAATTCTGTGATTTTCGGAAGTCTCATTTCTGTGTTTACCGAGAAGTTACTAAAATGAAGAATATGAAAAGTTACTAAACAGATACACTGGAAATGTAACTAATGAAAGTCACCTGATTTAGATTTAAAATAAGTTTTATTTTACGTAATAATTGTTGTTCCAAATTTAAAACGTATAATGCTTGTATCATGTCTTAATACTTGATTTATTATTTATATTTAGAACGAATGATAATTTGTAATACTCTAGAATGGTTATGTACACATATATATCATAAAGAATGGAATTTTGGCGGGTGATTTAAAACATGTCTAATGGCGATTATCTCTTAAGGCTGCTGGTCACCCGCTTTCCAAATTCCTCTTCGGGATGTAAAGTCTATGGGCGTTTGGTGCATTCTTGTATTTAAAATATCTCCTCAGGAAATGGATATTTTTAACTTCTTTTTTTAGTGATCTCTTCTTAAAGGATGTCACTTTTTTTTCTTAGTTTTCGAAATATTTCTAAAATCTATGCTTAATTTTATATGGTGTTAAAATTTTATTTTTAGTTCGTATAACTAATGAAAACTAAGAAAAAAAGTGATATCCTTTAAGAAAAGATCACCGAAGAAGATAAAAATATTATTTTCCTGAGGAGATATTTTAAATACAAGAATGCATCAAACGCCCATAGACTTTACATTACGAAGGGAAATTTGGAAAGTGAGTGACCAGCAGCCTTAAATCACGGATGATAGAAATATGCTCCCAGTTACAAGAAATATTCAACTTATGTACAGCTTTAATATGGCATTTGCTTTACGAGACGGTATGTATATATTAAAATGCAAATAAAAAATTTTTTGTGACCCTTTTTGTTCTATAGTTTATATGTAGAAAATTTTTGCGCTTTGTCCAAGAAAAACTTTTTAAAAAAATCTATTCCTATAAGATTTAAAAATCTCTGTTCCTTCATAAAAATGAGAAAAAGCCATGGATGCAAGACCTTCAGTCTCAGGACTGATTTCAGTCTTGGGGGGGGGGGGGGGTTTCGAGTGATAATAAACTCTTCTTTATGTACTAAAATTATAGCAATTTTACAGTCAAAAACTTTTAACCACTTTTTTTTCTATTGTAAGAAATCCAATTTTAACCATAATGCAAGACAGAGATATGCTAGCCCATTTTCATTTGGTTATTTGTAATACTCAGAAAAGTTTTCAGTCTTGGCTTAAATGAATTTCTTGCACCCGTGAAAAAGCAATAGAATGAGGGTTGGATTAAGAAAGATACTTCCAAATCTGCTTGTACTTAATATGTCACTCCTTGATTGTTGTAAATGCCATCAACATCATGTCTTTTCGTTATTTATATGTCTTGCTACGCCTCTAAAACTTACCCTTTTAAATTATCAGTAGCATTGTTGAAAACTGACACTGAGTCTTTTATACCTTAACAGCCTTATGTTCCACGCTTTTATATGATATTCCATTATTTCAGTGTCTTTTGTTAGATCAAATAAAATTATCTCCTGTTATTTTCATCGTAGCTATTTCCGTTTTTTTTTTTTTTTTTTTTTTTTTAACATTAAATGGGTTATTACAATTTGACTGAAATTCAATATAGGAAATGGCTTTTGGTTACTTTCTTTCTAATCTATAAATAATTTATTTAGCGGACGTTTAAGAGAATGTTTGATACTTTTCGTTATTTATATGTATAAAGTATAATAATGGGGTATCTGTTAACACCATTCAATATTTTTATAGCAAGCTTTAAAAAACCTTAGTAGCCAAGTTGCCATGGTGATTTTTTTTTTTTTTTTTTTTTTTTTTTTTTTTTTTTTTTTTTTTTATCACAAAGTTGGCATTTAAGTTTAGAACAAACTGGTGTATATTACAAAGAGAATTGCAAAAATGAAAGAAGGATTTTTACATTCATCTTCCCTATTAGAAAAAGAAGAAAAAAAAAATAAGTGACCAATGTATTTTAACAAAATTAAATATCTTGCGAATAGTATTGATTTCTTGACATAAAAGTATCTCATACTATAGCAGTTTTCGAAGCTTTTTTATGAGAGAGCTTTTCATATGAACTTGATAAGAAGTAATTAAAGGTATTTAACAGAAGAGTTTACCGCTAACAAAATTTATTAGTATGAATGATATAGTTTAATTCTGATAAAGCTGCTGGTCACTGATATTCTAAATCTACAAGGGTTAGGAAATATATTTTTTAACCCTTTGTGGGTCAAGAACTCTGATTTGAAAAAAATATTGTCTCAGATGTTAGAATGCATCATTTTATGCATGTAAAAAATGATTAAAAAATGTAGAACGTTAAACTAAAATAATTATTGACTGAAAAATTATTTTTCCACATCTACAAATAAACAGAAATTGACATACTTTTAATAAATATTCTCCATTTTCTAATACAAAATTTTAAAGTATACAAAATTACCTTTGAAAAAAAATCCACTTTCGAACTTCTCTAACTTCTTACACTCTTAAAACGAAAGAGCTCATTTGGCTTCTCATGAAAGAACTGTAATTTTTTCGATCATAAAAGAGTTGATTTTCAAACGATTAAATCTTCTTGATCCAAATTGGTTATTTAAATAGCTCAACTTTACTTAAATTAGTTAAAACTCGAGTTATTTCAACTCTTTTTTGAGAAGCTGCCTTTCAACATTGAGATGAGTGGATTTCAGCTCAACTTGAGCTATTTTGTGGCTGACTTTTTAAGAGAGTAAATTTGACAAAATTTAACAAGTTAATTTCTGAAATATCAACCTGAAGCTTCTGAAATAATAAACAAAACTTTGGTATAAGAAATTCATCCAATATCATCGTCTATCGAGAATTCCATTGATCAATTTGTATTAATTGGTTTGAGAAATAAGAACAACAAATAAAATCGTGTTTTATAATTTACTGTGTAAGTACTACTGACTTTTGTGTGCGTTGCAGATCTGCAACACGATGATTGAAATGGTTAATTATTATTACGTTACATTCTTTTTATTTCTAGCATTTTCTAGCATGACTTTTATATATTTCGAGAGGTTTTTCAATCTTTGCTTACTTTGTTTTGAAATATTTAGTAAATTGCAAAAAGTTCGAAATTTTCATAAGGATATCATACTATAATCTGATAGTAACATCTGTTGTAAAACTTTTCTTTGTTGTTTCTCTACATACTTCTCTGTAATATACTCCATTTTCCTACTCAACGGGCATTGCCAATAGTTTACATTAGTGACGGTTATTTGAAATTCGGATATTATTTATGCACTCTCTTTTAATTGACAGTGAAACTTATTCGTTAAGATAATAAAATAGGAGGCAAGCTGCTTATTTTATTTTGACGTTTCGAAAACCTGTTCTCATGCCTATTGAACGATTAAAAACTTCAGTATTTTTAGCTTGTTTATTTCATGTTCTGAACAAACACCTTACGTATACACACCAAATTCTGCTTTTACATATATTGTTATTTTCCCTTTAGAATCCTTATTACTTTCTTCTATCTTCAATAAAAGAAAATATTGTAATCGAAATTTTTTTCGACTTCCGGTTTTCGACGGATTTACACGTTTTAGGGGTCAGAGATTCCAAAAAACATGTTTTTACAAAATGTCTGTCTGTCCGTTTGTCTGTGTCTGTCTGTATGTCTCCATTCTGCCATCAAAAGGTGTATGAAGTTATGCATAGAATTGAACCAAATTTTTTGTGAATGTTTTTGGCTGTGGCAAGCAGGTCCTCCTTCAGTTTTGAAATATTCCGCCGGAAGGGGGCGCTGCAATCGCGATTTTTGTGCCATTTTCAATATTGTACCGACCAAAAGTATATGAAGTTATGCATCGAATTGAACCAAATTTTTTGTGTATGTGTATCACTATGGCTAGTTGCTCCTCCCTGAATTTGAAAAAAATCCGCCGGAAGGGGGCGCTGCAATCGCCATTTATGTGCCATTTTCAATATTGTACCGATCAAAAGTATATGAAGTTATGTATCGAATTGAACCAATTTTTTTTTTTTGTATCTGTATGACTATGGCTAGTTTGGATCGCCCTGAATCTGAAAAAAATCCGCCGGAAGGGGGCGCTGCAATACCGAATTTTATGCCATTTTCAATTTTGCCCCACATAAAAGTGCATGAAGTTAGTTCTAGAACTGAACTAAACATTTTATATATGATTATTTTTTGGTAAGGCAAGTAGGTCCTCCCTGAATTTGAAAAAAAAAATTGCTTATCATTCTATTGTCCATCGGCTCGTGCAGAGACGGAAATTCGTTTTTACTCTGATTAATTGATTGAAGCAGAAATTTAAGATGAAAATCAAAGTTGGTAAGGTATTGAATTAAAATTATTAAAGCATTAAAATGAGTAACTATTTTTTTAATATTAAAACGTACCTATGAGATAGAAGAAAGTTTTGGGATTGGCACATCCAACTAGTTTTCTTATGGATTTGTTTCAATTTAACGCATTACATAAATTATCTAAAATTAAAATATAATATAATATAATATATAATAAAATCGTATTAAACGTTTGCTAATTAATCTACAGCTTTCTTTAAATTAGAAACAAGTCTTATTTAAATCCAAAAGCTAATGTTTATGAATCATCACATAGATTTTTTTTCCTTCCTCAATTTGATTAAATGACTACAATAAATTAGAAAAATGGTGTTTTTAACGCGATTTATTTTACATTTTCCAAATCATTAGTTCTCAATTTTAAAATATACGTTATTAAATTTTATTTTTTAACAAATTTCTGCCCAGACTGAACACGGACTCACCTCTTTCCCTAAAATATTGCAGTTATTATAAAATGGTAAAATGTGATTTCCAGCTCATAAATATTTCTTCACGAGATTCCTACAAACACATTCCACTAAATTTTGCTTACAAGACTTTGAAAATTTTTTTTTTTAACTTTGTCTGCTGCAATATATCTGAAAGATCAGGACGTCAAATTTTGGAAGATTATGATTTTCAATGAAGTAGAGAATTAGTGGAATGCTTAGTTTAATTAAGAAACATACACTACGCTAAGTAAGCGAGAATAAGATGTTAATTGAAAGTTGGTGACATTATTTGAAAAACCTAGTAGCAATAAATAGATGAAATTGCTAAAATAATTTTTGAGTCATCAGTTCTTATTAAAGGTATCTTGTATATTTTTAAATATATAATAAAGTTTAGCCAATTGTTTGCATCTTTAGCAGACTTCCTAATTTTAATGCGCTATGTTTACTCCTGCAATCATAAAATTTCATTGTGTATCATCATTTAGATTTCTGCTTATGTAGCGATACCTTTTCCTAAGAATCACATTTGAAGCTGCAAGTTTATCGTCTCGGTAGGCCTAATAAAATTCAAATAATTAATATCAATAAATGTTAATGTACTACTATTTAAAATTTATAATGTTTGAATCTTGTCTTAAGATATAATTTATATTTAATATAAATGATAGTTTGTAATATTTTATAAGGGTTAAATATATATGTATAGTAAGTATGACTATTCCATTTCACAAATCAATTCTGCTAGAAGAAGAGTTAAAGATAAGTGCATTTACAAAAATAGCCTTTTTATTGTAATATAGATTTTACTTTATAAGTAAATGAATAGGTTTTGTGGGGATCAAAAGTATGCGACAAATTTTAATTAAAAACCTCGAGATATTTTTAATTACCGTGCAGTCTAGTTTGTCATTTCACCCTCCCATTAAATATATATTTCTCTGGCACGTTCGAACTTGCCCCGGCGTTACATCTCTTCCCCATCTTATTTTTCATGTCATGTGTGATCGACAGTCTTCGCTATCACCTTCATTAATCCCAGAAGCCGAGAGCACCATAACAAGTGGTGCTCTCGTGAGTCATCATACTCATTCCGCTCCATTCGTCATTTTCGTGTGGGGGGAGGTCAGACAGCAACAGACGGCTGGTATTAACGGATCTTCCGGGAGTTACCATAGAGATGGAAGGAAGCGCAAGAGCTGCAAGCAATATGAGGTTAGAAAATGATGCTTTTGTAGGCAGATTAAGTATTTGGGAAAAGGTGCGTTCCCTTTTTGAATAGGTTGTAGTAGAAGTCAAGCGGAGCACGAGAACGGGGACTGGTGATTGCTAGAAGCTGGTGGTTGTAATCAGTAAAAGTGCTGCTGCATCTGTTGAATGATTTCGTTTATTACTGAGTGTTACAGTTTTGTCCGAAGTGCAGCTGAGAGCTGATAGATAACTTTTCTTTTAGATGACTAGACGTTATTACTGATGGTTGACGAGAAATTTCGAGATTACAGTTTTTACATTTTGATCATCTATTTTATTTGTACCTTTGAATAAAAGCCCCAGTTGTGATTCATTTGATTAAAAATAAATTAATATGACACACGTATTTGCAAATAATACCACGACATGCACGAATTCTATTTTTTCTTCTCACGTATTGCTGTTATACTTGTAATTTTATGCATGTCTTTTAACATTCATTTGACGAAAATAAAAAAACTTTTATCATTTCATATAAAAAAGCAAAAAATAGCTTTTTGTTGGAAACATTACATAACGTCACAGAAGATAAAGTAAAAAAAAAAAAAAAAAAAAAAAAAAAAAAAAAAAAAAAAAAAAAATGTAACGCGCAAAAAAATGAATTATTTGTGATAGTCTGTACGTGTCAAAATTTATTCAGTATAGCAAAAAGAAAAATGAATTTTCTGTGTAAAATAATTATCAAATTTATGTTTTTCGCGTGGTAGAGAAATTGTTGTACGTAAACGGGCGCAGTTGTTGGCACATGACATAGGTTCACCGTCTTTGGTCTAGTCTAGGCAGTAACTGTAGGCCAGGCATGTCAAATTCATTTACCGCCGCGGGCCAGCTTAAGCATTATCTATAAAGCCGCGGGCCACATAAAAAATAGAAGATATTATGACCACTGCACAAAGTAACATTCGCTCAGTCACGTTCAATAAATATTCATGTAAAGTTACAAAGCTGTTATTATTTTATATTTCATTTTATCATATTAAATAGTATCTGACATTATTTTATGTCAACCAAATCTACAAAATATTATTGAATTTTCAAATTCTATTTATTTAAAAAAATGATTATTCGCGTTCGTCTGTTAATCTTCACCTACAAAAGACATAGTTGTCGAGTTCATTTTTTAAAATTAAAATTTAAAAATGTGCATTTTCCGAATAAAAAAATTATTTTGTGATTTGGATAATGTATCTGTGTGGTTCTTCTTTAATTTCATTAATTAAATAAATTTTCTGGTTCAAATTATCTTCATTTGACTCGAAAAATAACCAAAAGTTATTAAAAGTATTAAATAAACAAAAACATACATTTTCTTGAATATATTATTATTATTATTTGCCCAATCATAAGCAAGTCCTATTCTGAGATATAATTGTTTGGTGGATATATATATATATATATATATATATATATATATATATATATATTGTTAAAAAATTACTTGCTTAGTGCTGAAAAGTAGCTAATTTATCTGTATTTATTTTGTTCTTATATTAGTCTTCATTTTGTTGTGTGCTAACATGACAGCATCCGGTTTCTTAGAAGCTCAGTATCCTACGTAAGAACAATTTTCCACTTCATTTGCGCGGGTGAAAAGGCCGTCGCGCCTTTTTGCACTCATGGGTTCGCCGAATTTCGCTTTCAGACAATTTCTCTTCACACCAAAATTGATTCTCCTGAAAAATTTATTCTCTGTATCATTTCCACACCTACTCTCAAATCTTTCAGTTATTCGGAAATCCGCTTCTTTTTTCATTATTTTAATCCAGAGTACATTAATCTAGCAATTCAAACAAATGTGGGAAGAAATCAGGCTATTTTTTTTCTTCTTTTTTCAAATAAAGTAATAATTGGGACTATCATAAAATATTTATGGAAATTGTTAAACTTTCGAATTAATTATTTGTACATTAGCGAGAGCAACATTTTAATTATCTTAAATGGAGAATTTAATGTACTGAAAAATGTAGAGAGTTGCAGTTATTAATTTATGTGACAGTGTGAGTTTGGAAAATGGAGTTTTCGTAGTATAAAAAATGTTTTTTATGGGAAAATTTTTGTTAGGGAAAATAGACAGTTTTGGATGTACAAGTGCAAGTAATTGCATTTTGCGCTGCAATCTGTAAGAGCCGAATCTCTTGAAACTGCTTTAGTAATGCGGGTTGCGAGTTTCATACATTAAAGGGTTATACTTATTTGCAAAATCGATGAGAAGTGTATTTTGGGAAAATTTTTGTTATGGAAAATAGACATTATGGGTGTACAAGTGCAAGTAATCTCATTTTGCGCTGCAATTTGTAAGAGCCGAATCTCTTGAAACTGCTTTAGTAATGCGGGTTGCGAGTTTCAAACATTAAAGGGTTATACTTATTTGCAAAATCGATGAGAAGTGTATTTTGGAGAATTTTTTGAAGGAAATTAAAAAAAAAAATGTTTTAAAAACTATTTTTATGTTTTATATATTTGCGTTAAAAGAATTTTGTAAAGACGAAATAAAATTGAGTGTCCATAGCTCCTGGGAATGGTGTCATATTGGTAGCGCATTGACTGCCGTAATTTTGTTAAATGATATCTGAAATTTTAAAAAGCATTTTGAAAATCTTTACTCCGGAGACGGAGACTTTAAACGTAATCATTCGATTTTTAACAAAATACAGCTGTACAAAGTTAAGATACCAATTTTCTCAAAGTTACTACCATTACTAATAATAAATAAATAATAAAATAAATAAATATACAATATGGATAATATTGTTGTTAAAATTTGGTCAAAATTTGAAGAAGATTGGTTGAGTTATCGATTTTAACAGGCATGAAAAAGTTCTTCCTAAAGGAGGAATTCTACATTTTCTTAAAGCAATTTTGAACATTATCTGAATTGATGCAAAAATGCAAAGAAAATATAGGAAGTATATGGAAGGGTGAGGGTTTGAAAAGTTTAATTTTAATAGATATTTCGTCTACTCAAATCCCTGAAAGTTGTTTCTGAATTGCTGTACAGGAGAGTCATTAAATCAAACGCAAGCTTTTATAATAAGCATCTGAAAGTCATGTAAATGAAGTTCTTCAAAGTTGCCTAAAAGGGAAAGGAAGTTTCCATAAAATTCTGTTTGGAATAGTGTATTTTGTTCTGTTTATTCAACAAATTCTCAGTGTGATGTACACTGAAATAATTTCAATGATGAAACAGTCAAGCCATTCAGAAATGATATTTATTTCGAAAAATTAATCTCTGTATTTCACATAATTTCATC
Source organism: Maratus speculifer (assembly GCA_964019185.1). NCBI lineage: Eukaryota > Metazoa > Arthropoda > Arachnida > Araneae > Salticidae > Maratus > Maratus speculifer. Next base: position 117,075,992 of record OZ025292.1, read on the forward strand.
AGGTATATTCAGATTTATATTTTTAGCAAACTAGAAACTGTCTCCAGTTTTCTCTTTTGACTTAATGAATCAATACATTTATTATTAGTTTATTTTTTTAATACTTTCAAAGTTACATATAGAAAATAACAGTCCTATGTATAGTTATATTTCATTTTACTGTTTCAATAACTGTTAAAATGGGTCAAACTAATTGGCCATATTGTTTAGATGGGCATTTTTCCCTCCCTTTTTCATGTTTATCAATTTCATGTGTCTTTTAAAAGCATGTTTTTCAGATAATCACATCAAAAATAACTTGTTTTTTCTCTCTCTTTTTTTCCCCGTTCCCTTGTTAGGTTTTTTAACTTAAGAAAAAAGTAGTTCTTACCTTTCGAATTCTCCAAAATTTATATCTGTTTTAAATATAACTGTATCCAAGCATTTTTTAAATTTTCGAATTGAATTCTTAAATTGAGTTCTTGAAAAAATATGCTTAACTTGGTTTGGTCTGAATATGTATATTTAACTGAAAAAGAAAAATGAAAAAAGATAATTTTATAATGGTAATAAAAGCGCCTTAAGAAGGCTTTCGCCTTAAGTAAACTTTCGCCTTTAGTAAGCTTTCGCCTTAAGTAACAGGTTTTGATACATGCGTTCGTTATGTGTTATTTTCTTGAAAAATGTAATAAATTTCACAACCTGTTCTTAAATAAAGTCGAGTCTCTATATAACGAAATCCATCGTTCACACAAAAAAATTCGTTATATAGAAGATTTCGTTGAATAGAGAACGGCAAAAAATTTTTCATTTAATGTTTAAATTTTTGAAACAGAATTGTTTAAGTTTTTGAAATATTTAACGGAATTTTTTACAGAATCTCAAACATTTTCGCCACTTACTTTTTTTTTTTTTTTTTTTTTTTTTTTTTTTTTTTTTTCCCAGTGTCTTATTGATTATTTTCAAATTTATTACTTTATCACAGAAAGTTATGTTTAAACTAGAAGCGATTTTATGCAAATGCAGTAGAAGATAACACCAGCAAAAATAACTATTAGTAACAATTCTTCATTCAAATGATTTCTCACAACAAAAAATACTCCGAGTTGCCACAAACAACAAAATACACTACAACAGCGGTTCCCAAACTTTTGGGCTCGCGGAGCCCTTTTTGGGAAATTTTTTTAAGGTGGAGCCCTTTAATCCAACTCTACTCTGTGGCTAACAAATTAATGTTTTTTATGCTTATGGAGCAAATATGGAGCAAGCCTATGTTGAATAAAAGTCCGAGCCAGTAACTTCTAACATTGGACCAAATTTCTCAGTTTGGCTTTTTGCTGATACAGAAATTCTGAATTAAGTATGAACTCGGAATTAAAGATCAAAATGGTAACCATGTGTGGATTATACATTGCATTGGAGCTTAAAAACTATTATTATTTATCGCGATAACCACACAGACACAGCAAAAAAAGGTAAGTTGTACCGTTTTCGTTAGTAGAGAGGTACTTCTATGTAATTCCCAAAAGCTACTCGCGAAAAATAAAAAGAAAGAAATGCTTAGTTTTAAAGACCCATGAGTAATCATGTAACACGTTTTCGCTAGTCCCGCCATCCCGTAATAGAATCAAACGATTATGGAATATTTTTTAAATTCGTCCTTAAGTTTCTAATACTTCTAAACATGTAACAAAAATTAATCGTCTCTCACATTCTTTTTTTTTTTTTTTTTAGCAAATTAAAAAAATACATTTATAATTAAGTCATTGTTTTAGTAAAGTGGGCGGGGCTAAATCTATAAGCTGCATTGTTTGGTGCAGCATTGTTCACCTTTTTTTGACATTTTATTTAAAGTATTTGGCTGTTTATTACAGCTTTAAAAGAAACTTTCTTTCATCGTTGTTTTTTCTTCAGAACAGACAAGCAGTTAAAAAATGCACATGTTAACCCCTTGAGGGGCAATCAATAATGTCTCTGTATTGAATTCGTCCTGTGTTGAATCGGAAAACATCGTAAAGTTTTGTTTTAAAATAAGAAAAGGCAATCTTTTAACAATTTGCTGCCAAAGGTAAAAATATAAAATTTCGTTAAAAGTTTCTGGTGAGAATCTCGTTTAAATTAGATGAAATAAAATATATCTCACCGTTCTTTAAGGGGTTAAACAAACTGCAACTAGTAGAAAAACTTTTCTGGGTGGGATTAAATTTATATCAAGGCGGGTACTCATTGACAAAAAGTCTAAGTAAGGGGTGGAGCTGAGAAAATTTTTAAATTCTTAATGTGGTGGCAAATGTAAAGAATCAATATATATTTTTTAAATTGCTACAGACTTATTTCTGATTGGAAATGTGGCAGAGACCAATTAAAAGAAAATTTTAAAGAAGGGCTGTAAAAAGATACAAGATGCTAAAAAAATCCAGTTCCAGCAATATACACTACTTATAAAATTAAGTACAATTATGAAAAACAGCAAAGAAAACTTAAATAATTGAGAAACTATAAAATTATAATAAACAAATTAAAGCAATTAAAGTTAAGAAAAGAAAAGAACTATATACACAACGTACATAAATATTAAATAAATCTAATGAGGGGTTTCTTAAATAATACAAAATATTACATAAAAGGGGTTTTTTAATCGACAAACATTATCGTACGGAGAAACAGTCTAGAAAATTTAAATAAACAAATAACATAAACAGATTAAAGAATTTAAATGTATATATAAAAGGAGTACATATACACAATGCACACAAGCTCATTCCTCAGCACTTAAGCGGTGTGGTTTCGTTTTTACACTGAATGGATTTAGTATCCATTTAAAATCGCCCAGCATTTTATTTTGAGCAGTTGGAAAGTAATGCTTAAATGAATTTATCAGAGCTTCGTGATGATCTTTGAATACTTTGATATTTTTTTTGTCAAACTTAATGTTATGGTCATTTAAAAATATTTTAGTAAGAGTTAGGTATTTAACAAGAATTAAGAATAAACGTATAAATAGGTAAGGCTCCAACGAACTTAAACTGTTCTCCCTTTTGTTCAGAAAGCAGATTTAACAGCACTGGCGGGCATTTTCTGTTTTGATTCACGTTATGGATTCAATCAGAATACTATTTCTTGTTGTCTATTTTGAATCGAATTTTTAAAACACATTTAGAGAAGAAGTATAAAATAAAGCAATTCAAACCAAAACAATTATACAGAAAGTAAGTACATTTATAATGCCAATATTTACTCTGCAAAACATCTTTGTATAATTGTCGTCGTCGTCCATTAGAAGTGCATCATTGTAATTTTCAACCCAGTTACAGATATACTTATTTTTGACACACACACACACAAATTTCCACATACTTTTGAAAATCTTTTAATTGTGATATGCTAATTTCTTTCGTGTTTTGTTTAATTTCCTGGAACGCCGCGGAGCCCCTGGAAAGTTCAGGCGGAGCCCCAAAGGCTCCGCGGAGCACACTTTGGGAACCTCTGCACTACAACATACAAAATAAACAAACAACAAACACTCTCTAAACTCTAGAAGTAATGAGAGTTAATTTAGGTAGATGAAAACCTGTTGTAAAACGACCTTTTCTGCAATTCCCCCTTATCCTTTCCTTATTCCTGCCTTACTATCCAAACCAAGAAACAAAAAACCATTTTCAAGACAATAATGGAATAGTTTTATCTTTTAGGATGCTTTGTGATCGTTGCAAATCGCCCCACTAGCAAGCAAATATTTCAATCTTTTCCAAGAACGCATGCTCATCTTGGCTAAAACAAAGTCAAGTGTAACCATGCAAAAATATGTTTTTCTTGGGGGGGGGGGGGGATTGGATGCCTTTTTTTTTACATAAGAAATAAGGTAGAGGAATGTAACTATGAAATATAAACCAGAAATCAACGAAAAAAAGTTATTCTACAAAATAATTCGAAATATTTTCTGAACTTATGATAGAGCATTTTCGAAAAAACTCGTTAAATGGAGATATATATTTCGCTATATGGAGATTATTTTTAATATAATCATGAAAAAATTAACCGCTCCTATAAAAAATTCGTTAACCATTTAGACGCCGAATTAATATCGCAGTGTAATTATAATTTTGTTTTTCCTACATTACAGCTTCAAATGTTTTAATTTATGCTTACAAATTTAGAAAATAACAAAAATAAATATTCCTGCAGTTTTTTTTGTCTGTTTTCATTTCAGTGTTCGCATTTTGGAACGTGATTATGGATTGACAACCTAAGCAAATATAGCAAATTATTTTCCGCTATATGCTATTGTATATTGTTCTTGAGAATTTTCTCGAATTTCAAAAACATTTAGATTCATAGCGGTCAAATGTAAGAAATATAGAGTAAACGATAAAAGCAAATAATATACTCCTTATGCAAATAAATGAATTTACATATTCCTTATTACCTGTGGTAAATGCTTAAACATAAATATTTTCACTTCAAAAGTTCAAACCAACCTTGTATTTATAGGAAAAATAAGGACATCGATATTATATTGGGAAATATAGGTTTTGTATTACAAATATTGCAATGTTCCCATTTGGGAACATTGGCGTTTAAACGGTTAAATAGAGAAATTCGTGGATGGAGTTTCGTTATAGAGAGACTCGACTGTATTTGCATATGTTATACAAAGTACGTGTCCGCTCATAGTGTGAAAAATCGGGAAATTTTCGATTTTATAACTAATTATTCCACATTTAAATCCGTTTATACCTGAACCAAATCTATACTCGATAGCGTGTGAATATTGTTAACTTTCTAGATAGGCTTTTCCTATTAAATTGTGCAATCTTTCCAGTTAACTGATAAATAACTCGGTGCTGCTGTTTTAATCGTACTGTTAAAAGTATTTAGCATTGGCGGCTGTCTTTGATCATAGTGAAAAAAGAAAAATATTAAATACAGTTGACACAAATTAAATTGGTAGGCTTTTGGGGTTGCTGCAGCCCTTTAATTTGCTACTTATCGCGTCATTTCCTTATTTCGCTTTTGTTTCTCTGTTAATTGAGGGGATGCTGTTAATTGTCTTTGTGCTCTAGCGCATTAGTAGTGCAAATTTTAGATATTTTATTTAACTGTGTCAGGCGTGTTTTTCTAAATATTACTTTAGCTAAGCAATTATTGCACGCATGCAGTTGAACATTGTAATTCACTGTCATGTGCCATTATCATATTAAATAACAATAGTAATAATTCACATGATTGCATTCGCGCCGTTACACTTTCAAAATTCGCTTATAGAAGTAAAGCAAAAGAACAAAAGCTTCGTAAGCATGATTCATGAATTATCTTCTTTTTAAAATCACTTATGTGAAACTTGCAGTTTTTTTTTTCTTTCTAGCTTATTCTTTAGTAATGAAAGTGTCATTTCACATATGATTTGAAAGGTTATTTGTGGTGTGAATTTCGTGAAACGGTCACAAGAAAATCCGCGGATTGCGTGAATCGTTCATAAAATAAAAACTTTTATTTCGTTAATTAGTCGAAAAATAAAACTGCGAATTTCATCAGTTGGTTGTGGTACAAATCGTGAATTTCGTCAAAAGGTCCGTAAAAAAATCATGAATTTTCTTGAATATTCGCGAATTTCGTCAATTAATCGCGGTAAAAAAGAAAAAAAAATTGAGAAATTCATCAGTTTGTCACGAATCTCCTCAATAAGTCACGAAATTTGCAAATTTTTCCCACCTTTTTTTTATCACTTAAGGATGTAAAAAATGTTATACATGGTTCGTACGGGTCCTGGAATTTCATGACCAAGAAATTCTTCGATACCAGTAATTTCGTATAGAAAATCTCAGGGTTAAAAAGGCGAAATTTCGTGCGTTTGAACTACGTTTATTTTTTTATAAAGAAATACTGGTATTTCACCTTGAAAATAACGGTATCCGTACGAACCATGTTATAATAATGATTTTCTGCCACTAAACATCACAACAAGGCTTCTAGTGCTCGATATTTCCCCACCCACAATATGAATGTCAGAATTTGTTAATTTTATTAAAATGTAAAACATTTACAATAAATAAAAACATATTTTTTTTTTCTTAATTTTTAAAGCTGATTGAAAAAGCTTAACGATTTTAATTTATTTAAATATATTAGTGTTGAATTCAGACACTTTTCTCCCGGGGGGGGGACATTGTGGAGTTCCGGAAGGGGAATTATACTTTTTGACCATTGAAAACGCAAAATTTCAATTTTTCCGGGGGAGGGTGACATTTTATTGCTACGGGAGGGGAATGTCCCCCCCCCCCAGGCCATCCTCTGAATTCAACACTGAAATATCTAATGTCTATTCTCAGTTTTTGCAAAATACCAAAACTTTTATGTATTTCTGACGTCTGTAAAGTTTATTTCTTTTTTAAATAATTAGAATAAAAACCCATGTCATTTAAAACTAGCGATCAATTGGAAATTCGGTTTCGGTTTCGGAAAAAATGTTTCCGAGAATTCGGCAGAACCGAAATTGTGTGTATTCCAAAAATCTCCTTTTTCCTTTGGATATTTTCGATATTACTTATTCATTTCAGCTGTATCGACTCAAATGAGACACGCTTATATGTTATGGCTTATTGAACTTCACTGTGTATAAATATCAGACATGACTTACTCAAGAAGTGAGTGTAAACTATAAAATAAGAAATACTTATATCAACATACATCACTAAAACTTTGAGTACGCATTTTATATCTTTATTAAAAACTGCAAACTCAGTCAACTGTATCTATAACTTTTACAGTCTATTACAGTATTATTTATCTATTACAGTCAACTGTAATAAGATAATTTTTAGTTTGAAGCCGTAGAAATGTTTCGAATACTCTTTGAGAAAGTTCTAGCATAACCGATGATCATTTACAAAAATCATTATAGAAGATAAATCGAGGTATATATACGGAAAACATTTTTTTTTTTTTTTTTAATTCGTTGAAATTCGCATTGTACGAAAATCGTTTTGTACCTCAATGAATTAATTACATTTTATTTTATATGGAAGCAAACCAAATTGGGCTATACATATAATTAATTAATAATTATGTATATTTATGTATGTATTGATTACTTAAAAAAGATTTCGGACCTTTTTGGTTTCGGCATTAAAAATCTGTTTCTGTCGATCCTTATTTAAAATCATTCTGAAAATCTGTTTACATTTTCCAGGAACCATTTCGCAAATGCTGAATTATTTTTATATTCTATGCTTAAAAAAATTAATTTATTTCATTTAAGGGGGTCTGAGACAAATTCTAAGTTAATTTTTATGTATAAAATAAAAATTTGATTATATATATATATATATATATTATGTGTGATGGCTAATCATACTATTTGTAAACAAAATCATATGATAAAACTTCGCATAATCTTTCTTAAAAAATTTAAAAATTAGAATTTATTAAAGTGGGGTAATTTAAAATCGTTATAATTAAAAATATTATTTGTAGAATTTCAATTTTTTTTCTTTTAAATAAAAAAAAATAAATTTTAATTTTATTCAACATTTTTAAAAATATTTTTTTTTTTAAATTAAAAATATTTAAATTAAAAATTTGAAAAAAATGGTGTAAGTTTTAGTTAAAAATTCATATTTTCAAAAGTATATATATATTTTCAAATTTGCTGTACCGAAATTAAAGTAAACCAATGAGATATTTTAAATCGATCAAAAAAGACATGTTCCAAGTTTGATCTTTTGTCTTTCACGGTTCTTATAGCCATTTAAATTTGAGAATTTGTGGGGAAAAGAAAATCATGAAGAACCTTTTCTAATTAAGATAGAAACGGGATTTAACCTCTTCAGACTTGAGGTACACAAATGTGTACTTCCATTCTTTTCCTCATAAAAACTAAACTGTTCGATTTTTTTGCATTTTTACTTTACTTCTATGCAGCTGAATGTTTTTTGCTTTAAAACAAAACCAATAAATGCCATTACTGGTAAATATTATCTCAAAAAAAAAAAAAAAAAAAAAAAAAAAATATATATATATATATATATATATATATATATAAAACAAAAAACCTAAGTCATACGTTGTATGGGGATTATGTTTTTCCCGACAAACCATTACCCTTTCCCGACACGAAGTAGTTGTGATGAACTGACAACAGATTTTATTATTTAATTTTTTAGAAAATGAAAACTTACTTATTTTTCCGCACTTTACAAAAAGAAAGTTTTAATTTATTCTTGGTTCCATATTCTTGAAATTAAGTCTCCTTTTTTCTAGACACCGCTCATTAAAAGCTTCAAAAGAAAAAAAAAAATGCTACTTTGATGCAATCTTAGTAAAATTTTCCAGCTTTATAAACGAGAAACGCAGGTTTCCTTGGCGAGTTTAACAGAAAAATATACAATCTCTTTATTTCTTAATAATATACGGAAGAGGGGAGTACTAAAAATTCAATTAAATAAAGTAGCATTAGAGATCTTCCCCCCCCCCCCCCCCCGCATTATACTAATATTACTTCTAGATGAAAATTTAGACTTGCAGTCATAAAATGTAAATTATGATAACATGAAAATGACTTCATTTTCTAAATAATTTTAGTCGTGACGACGATCATGAAATTTGAAAAGAGAAAGAGCTGACTCAATAAATAAATAAATATGCACACACATACATATGTATAAACATACATTAAGATGCATATTATTGTAGAATGTCTATTTTTTTAATTCATTTTTATTAAGGCTACATATGTGTAATAAAATTTGACTATTCGAAAAGATTCTCTGATTTTGACATTAGCTCCAAACTGATATTTGTTTATTTGTCCAACTAGTAGAAACAAATTCGCCCAGGTTATTGTCGCTAAACTATGTTATATGACTTGCTATTGATTTATACAAAATCATCCAGTTTGATTTGATGCGTCCTGAGGTATTCAGACTTTATATTCTATCAGCGTTCATTCATATTCATTTACATTTTAAACAAACTCGGAAAATAATAATTTCATATGAAACAATAACAGCTTTTTTATAATAATTATTGTTAATGAGGAAGTCATGAATATGTTTTACACTACATTTCTAAAAGAAAAATTAAAATCATTATATTGATTTATACATACAAAACTAGAACAAAGATATTTATTCACCGATCGATACATCAGACGATATCTCACTATTTTTTTTTTTTTTTAAGAAAAGAAAAATAATCAAGGAACTTTCACTTAAATTTTCTTGAAGTTTAATTTTGTTAACCTCTTTTTCTCAGTTTTCAATTTTGAATATATGCTACACCAAACAGCTCATCTTTGTATTTATGCACTATTGAGTTTTTTGGGGAGACATCCCCCCCCCCCCTTCCCAAATATCATTCATCATTTTCTCTTCTGTAACACATTAACAAGTTCATCGCTCTTATTTCAAATTGATTTGATGGACGGAGTAAATTTCAATAATTAATTTTGATGGTTGTGAACTTAGCTTCTTGTTAACGATTCGTTAATTCAATACTCACATTACAATTTTTTTTTTTTTACAAACCTTTCACTTATTATTGATAATTATCTTAAACATTTCAAGATGTCAGACATTATTAATTAAACGCGCAAATTAAAGCTATGAAGCAATTTTCATTATAAATTTAGTAATTCAATATCTTATAATTTTGTGTTTTATAATAAAGAAATCCAATTTCTTTATTGTAAGTTTTTTCAAAAGAATTAATTAGATTAAAAAAAAAAACTTATAAAGAAAAATCTAATTTATATGAAAAAAAAAAAAAGAAAATTTGATTTACCGTTCGTACAACTATTACTTCGGCCCTATCTATTTATTGTATAAGATTTTACGAAGTCTTAAACAATAAATATGTTTTTCCCCCGCTTTCTTTTTTTTCTTTTTTTTTTCTTTTTTCTTTTTCCTTTTTTTTTGTGCCTAATTTTGAGATATTTAAAAAAAAAGTAGCACACTTTTTTGCTTCAAAAAGTCAATCATTACCCAAAGAAATATCGTGATTTTCATATCAGGTCCTTTCTTCGTGCTTCTTATTTTAAAACAAATACTAGATATAAAAGCTTATTTCTTACTTGCTGACAGATTTTTATAATCTAGATTGATTGCGGAATCTGCAGTATACAAACACAGAAAATCTCTCATATCTTTTTATTGCTTTCATGAACGGTTAAATGACTCGAGAACGAATCTGTAACCAGATAAAATATTTCTGTTCATCAAATTATCAAAATTTATAAATGATGCAATATACATATAAATAGATTTATCTGTTTAAATATGAATTCTATATATCATTAACACACTAAAAAGGATCATCACTGATTTTCCTTTAAAACAGTTCAGGGATCCGTTAAGGAAGAAATTGGATCCTTTAAAGGACCTTCACAAAATTTTTAATTTCGAAACCTTTACAAAAATTTTCGTTCAAAACAGGAGCCTTCATAAAAATTTTTCATCTCAAAACAGGATCCTTCACATTTTTTTTTTTTTTTTTGGTCTTAGAAAGATTTTATGAAAATTTTCTTTTTATCTATAAACTGAACTTTTCACAAATTTAATCATTTAAAAATAAAATCTCATTTTTCACTTTTCCATACGAGTATATAAAGAAAATGTATGTATTTTACACATAAATATCTCTTTAAAAATGTATAACAAGAATCTGAATATAATGATCATTTCAAATTAAATAAATTATGACTAGATTTTTCGCAAAATGTAAAAAACTGTTCACAATTTCGCCAAAATAAGACTCTAGCAAAAAAAAAACCTCGACATACCCCCTGCAGTTTAAAATGATTTAGTTGGGCCATTCCATATCATGTGCGGGGCAACTTTCCTACATACTATAACGAGCAGATAACTCTAGTCTAGTGTGGTGTTGTGAATGTTCGTTGGGTGTGCGTTGTGTCATTAATAAAGTTCGTTAGCGTGATCGATAGTGGAACTTTAATTTAATGTAAGAAAATAAAATAAACTGGAATAATCTTACTTGAAAATACGATGACTGTGGAAATGAAGACAGAAGACCATGTACAAAGAAGATACAAACTTGTTGAAGAGAATAACATCTTCTTTATTTTATTCTTTTGTTAGGATGACAACATAGAAATTTACTTTGGTCACCAGAACCTTTGAAGACCATGTATTATAAGAATGTTGCATGAATTCATCAAACTGTAATATCACATTCATGGAAAGGCAGCAAGGCATAATTAATTTAGAATGAACACGGGAAAAACTTGTAAAGATTCCATTATCCGGCGGAATTATAATATGAATTCTTCTTGCGATTCGCCGTTCGCACACGGCGCGCGGCCGGCAAAGCCAGCGGGCTAACGTTTCAATTTACATCCCCTTACGATATCATCAAACTTAATTCTGATTTAAAAATTAACCGCGTTTACTATTTAAATGCATTCTACGGGGAATCCAAAAGTAAAAAGAAACAAAGTTTAAATTGATTAGAGAATTAATATTTCGTCATTATCTTAAAGAGCAAATTGAAAAAAGGCATTTGAAAAGAATTATTTAATTCGTTCTACGCGCTTAGCAGAACGCCCTTACGTGACGAAGTCGGCGCAATATGGGTGTGGTGAAGGAGTGTCAGCGCCCACAGTGACGTCATCATAATACATCGCGGCGCAGATGCGAGAGGACAAGTAGCGCGCGATCGTAAACTAAAAATACAGAATTAAATTTAAGGAAAACTCGCTGCTTAAATGAAGAAAAGAATAAAAAAAGATACGATGAACTAAACACTGTGAGATTCATCTCACATTACCCCCAAAGACCGAACAAAATTTTGTAAGACCAGGGATGTAAAAGGTGAAACGAAGACCTTTTACAGAAAATGGGATGACAAAATTTTGAAATGCCAGCCTGAAAAAAAAAATCAATTAAAAGCCAATTTAAACGATTTTCATAGTTAAGATCAATGTCGAAGTGCTGCTAAAAAGGAAGGACCGGTGACCAAAAGTGAGAGAGAGAAAGAATATACATTGCATAGAGTACATTCATAGGTCAAAAAGTATACAATATATTAAGTATACAGTAAAATGCCAAAAATACAGTAATGGCAAAATTTTCATGTGATCTCAAAAAAAATTATCATATTTGACAAATAATAAATGTTAACACATTTTAAGTTAACAGACAAAAGCGAGATCATCGACTAGTCATAATTTAAATATTTATGGTACCAAATAACAGAATTAAACTTCTGAAAAGGTTGCAAATACAGGAGCAACAAAAAGTCAAAAAAATCTTGTGGGTTTGACTTTTGCCTAGGACTTTAAAAATTTATATATGATATAAAATAGAGTATTTTCTATAACTCTAATATTAAATTCAACTGTCCATATATTAATTCAAATTTCATAAAAATAATGACATCATTTGTGTACACATTAAAATTTCACTCAATTAAAATAAACAACCAACTACATGTGAGATAAATTGAGCAACCGAGTCGTGCACTACTCAATCACGCAAAACATCCCACAGCAGAAAGTCGTCACTTCAAAAGATGTGTCATGACAAAAGGGTTAAAACATATCAATAGTCATACTTATTTATTAGGCCTATAGACTTATAAGAATTCTTAAACTATAAACTTTACATATACCATGGTTTTCTTTCAAAATGAGGGATTGGTGATCACCAAAAAAACAAAATAAATAAATAAATAAATAAACTACTTTCATATACATAAAAGTAACAATTTGACACAATCGAGAAATATATATATGTTTAATTACCATACCATGTACCAGGAATGAAATAAAAATTATTTCTAGAATCATTATGGAAAAAAAATAAGAAGAATTGTATAATATACAATTAAATCTATTGAAATTCAATAACAAGCTTACAATTATGTTAATAGTCTCCACCCAATCACTAGAAATCATTAACAATGCTGTAAACAAAAAAATTATAAACATGTAAACATAAAGTTCACAACTATTTCAATGATTACCCCATAAACCATCAACATATCTGTGAACACAAATAGATACACATATACACATAAATATATACACATATAAATAACATATTATATATTTTTCAAATGTTTTTTTAAAATTCCGATCACATAATGCAAAAGTTTTTTGGCTGTATAAACTGATAGATGCACACAGTTTCATGTGACTTTTATCTCCTAAGGCTCCTGAGACTGTACGCAGAAACACAGTTACCATCCAAAGCAATTATGGACAAGAATATATTAAAAAAAAAATAAGTATACTGTTCGGTAATATGATTTGAAATGGTACACTGGTATAACTAAACATTGTATAGACATACAGAATCAGAACTGTCAGGCTGCTGTTAAAGAAAGAGATACAAAAATGAACTTTTAACAGATGATTATTTATAATCATAAGATATTATCATTTTCTTTCTCTCTACATGATAACAGCATTAAATGGAAGTATGGAACACATTTAAAAATTATAGATATGTACACATACATTTTTAAGTCATAATCAGGTTGTTTAAGTCATGAAACACTTTATTAATTCACTAGATGAGTTAAAAATATGTATAAATGCGCTGGTAAAAAGTTCATCTAGAGTTGTGCTTTCTTTTGTATACTATTTGTATACATAATATGCTCTTAAAAGATCATATCTAAATTTTCATATATTTTAAAAACAAAAATAATCCAATAGCTAAATAATTCTTTTAGCCACAAAAAATCATCCAAAATTTTGAATTCAATAAGATTAATCGTACATTTATGAATCAAAATTTATAAAGTTGCAAAAGTAAAGCAACATAAATCAAGAGTATCTTCTCAATATACTCTGACTGCCTAGGAAAACAATAACTTAAAATTACAAAACTAAGCTGCAATAAGAAAGCAACTAAAGTTGAAAATATTTTATCTGGTATATTCAGACAACCTAGGACTTAAATTTCATTAATACTAGTAACTCTTTGTAATGTCATAATCGAGTAAAACGTTTAAAATTACCAAACAAGTGTACCATAAAAATATTCAGCTTGAATCTTGCATAATTTAACAAAGTAAAGTTAAAATTTCTATGTTTGTAATAAAAGTTAAAACAAAAGTTACTTTTAAATTAATTTTAAAGAATTGTCAAAAATTAAAATTAACTAACTGTCAAAATCAGAAAAATATTGTAGAATAAACAGAATTAGTCTTGACATAACATGATATCCAGGAATCCTGCAAACATAAAAACATAAAATACAGATGAATACAATCTCTTTAAGAGATTTCTGTGATCCCTGTAGAAGAAAATTAACTAACTAATGAACAAAGGTAGAACGAGAGAAAAAAAAAAAAAAAAAAAAATAGTATAATGTACAGATGTAAAGCAGCTCTTGTTATAAACAACAAACGGTTGTAAGAGAATAGTACTGGCTGAATTAGTCAGATAGTTTATAAAAAAAATAGTTAGCGGAAGTATTTTCACCAAACTGAACATATTTATCATAACTAAGGAGCATTAAAACACACTGAAGAAGAATGTGGTACACATTGCAGGCACTAATGTTTACTTAGCAAAAACACTGAAGACATTTCACTAAAACATACCACACACCATGAAGAGTTGAAGAGTTGAAGACGAAATCTGGCGAAATTCACTGTCAGTGAATTGAAATACTTGAAATAAAAAAAATGCGCTGGTAAACATATTCACTACAGATTTCTGCTTCTTGTTTTGTATACATGATGAAAAGAGAAAAAAATATTTTCTTCCTTAAAAATATATCTTGATATAATCAATTTTAAAAAATAATTTCTTGCATAAAGTTAAAAAAATGAGGCATATCACAGATTAAATTTTAAATGCTTTGGGCTTGAAATAATATGAAAAACACTATACCTGAAAATAAATAATATGATCTTGAGTAATTGTGGATTCCTGCAACAAATTCCAATCATGTTCTTCAGCAAAAATTTTGCACTGTGAGATTGAATTACTACACAAGCAAAAAAAATTGACTCGAAATTCATAAAAATAAAATAATGTTGCCTTCATTGCCTCTTAGAAAGCAACATGAGAATCAAGAATGACGATGATGTGGAATGCCATGCATGTTGACGAATCTGTGAAAAAGCCGAAAAAATATTTACTTCAAAGTAATTACGCATGATGAGCCACTAATACACAATTATTTGAAGTTGATCAAATTTTAGCTGCAGAAACGTCCATATGTTATTGATGAAAACAAGTTTGAGTTACACATACCTTTCATGAATGGTGCTTATAGAAAATAATTTCTTCATTAATAAAATATCTTCACAATTAATAAAAAAAAATTTTGCAGAAATTTGAGAGAGAAAAAAAAATTTGAGGCATATTCAACTTTGTAGAAATTGGGTTACATAAAGAAAAGGCACTATATCAGTAACTGGCACACAAAAAAAAATTTAGTACTAGATATTGAGCAAAATCTTCTTGATCTTTTGCATTTTCTCTACTACAGAACAGTAAAGTTCCATAAATCTTCACAATCAGTCATTCTGCAAAAGCTATTGATTATAAACAAAAATAATAATAATCTTGCTTCACAAACCAACTTCGAGAAATACAGGAGAAGCTCAGCAATATATGGATAATTTACTGCATCATTACTAAAACTTCTTCATCAGACATCAAAGTGGAAAAATGAGCACAAATCTTTAAATTAAATTGTTTAAACAGGAACAAAAGAATTTTAATTGGTATGTATGAAAATAATTTTAGCACTTTCTTCACAACACCTGTATACCATTAAAGAGGCTCGAAAAATGGATTAAACTACATACTTGAGGACCACTTCATCAGGTAAACAAATGAATGAAAAGAAGTAAGTTTTCTTAATTGACATCTTTAAATGAGATATGCAGAGTAAAAATTCTTTAGTAATTAGGATGAAACATTGAATTTAAGTTTATTCCTTATTTCTTCTTAAAGTAAAAAAATAAACACAACTTGATATGGTAGAAGGACAGAAGTCTTCAAAGAAAATTATGTAGGATATAGCAACTACGAATATTTATGAAGAATCTCAGCCTCTTTGCATATCAAATGCATAAGAAAAATTTTTAGAAGAAATAATATATAAACAATATTTATCGCAGATTTCAAGGGGGAAAAAAAAATTCATCTTTATATGTGAGTGCCATAATTAGACTTTAAAACCCAATATATAACTAAAAATATAACCTCTTATTAAATAAATATGTTCTTAAAAGTATGAAATTATTTTTTTAGAACTTCAAAACTTCATTACTTTCTAAATATAGTACTGCAATCTGAATAATAAATTTCTTGATTTTTTTTTTTTTTTTTTTTTAATATTTGGCATTTGGAAACAGCAAGATGAAAAAAAAAATTGTGAAGTCTTTAGAATCATAAGTACATCGATCTTTTGTAGATAGAACAACAAAAAAATTATTTCACTTGACTAGCAGAATATAAAACCTCTTGAAATTTTATATTAAAAATAATAATTTGTAAGGCACTTGTAATTTACTTTTGTTTAATTATTAATATTGGCATTTCTCATCTCTTTTAATACTTTCAAAATTCCATCAAGAGGATTCAGTCAGGAACGCTTCTGAGATTTCAAAGAACGAAAAAAAATATTGACTTTAGGGCAAAAATATTGAATTTACGGCAATTTTTAATTCTATTTTTATGCATTGAAAAGCAATAACTTAATTGTTCTTTAGAGTCATCGGCACCAATTGTGGTGTTGTGAATGTTCGTTGGGTGTGCGTTGTGTCATTAATAAAGTTCGTTAGCGTGATCGATAGTGGAACTTTAATTTAATGTAAGAAAATAAAATAAACTGGAATAATCTTACTTGAAAATACGATGACTGTGGAAATGAAGACAGAAGACCATGTACAAAGAAGATACAAACTTGTTGAAGAGAATAACATCTTCCTTATTTTATTCTTTTGTTAGGATGACAACATAGAAATTTACTTTGGTCACCAGAACCTTTGAAGACCATGTATTATAAGAATGTTGCATGAATTCATCAAACTGTAATATCACATTCATGGAAAGGCAGCAAGGCATAATTAATTTAGAATGAACACGGGAAAAACTTGTAAAGATTCCATTATCCGGCGGAATTATAATATGAATTCTTCTTGCGATTCGCCGTTCGCACACGGCGCGCGGCCGGCAAAGCCAGCGGGCTAACGTTTCAATTTACATCCCCTTACGATATCATCAAACTTAATTCTGATTTAAAAATTAACCGCGTTTACTATTTAAATGCATTCTACGGGGAATCCAAAAGTAAAAAGAAACAAAGTTTAAATTGATTAGAGAATTAATATTTCGTCATTATCTTAAAGAGCAAATTGAAAAAAGGCATTTGAAAAGAATTATTTAATTCGTTCTACGCGCTTAGCAGAACGCCCTTACGTGACGAAGTCGGCGCAATATGGGTGTGGTGAAGGAGTGTCAGCGCCCACAGTGACGTCATCATAATACATCGCGGCGCAGATGCGAGAGGACAAGTAGCGCGCGATCGTAAACTAAAAATACAGAATTAAATTTAAGGAAAACTCGCTGCTTAAATGAAGAAAAGAATAAAAAAAGATACGATGAACTAAACACTGTGAGATTCATCTCACATCTAGGGTTTAAGAGCCCACAATAGTCACAGAGAAAGTACACAAAAAGACCCGGATGACCATGTAAAGTCTGTGGGAGCGCTCTTTTCTAATATCTCGTTCAAATTTTAATATTTTTGCATGATTTTTTTGCACAAGATAGCTGAGGGCAATCCACAACCGGGCTAGTTTTTACTTTTTCAATTTTTGTTTCAGATTTTCTTTAAAAAATTACTTTAACTTTCGAAACCGGTTTAAACCGGTTCTGAAACTGAAACTATCGTAATATAAAAAATATATAACCAAAATCGAAAAAGTAAAAACTAGCTCGGTTGTGGATCGCCCTCAGCTATCTTGTGCAAAAAAATCATGCAAAAATATTAAAATTGGAGCGAGATATTCGAAAAGAACGCTCCCATAGACTTTACATGATCATCCGGGTCTTTTTGTGTACTTTTTCTGTGACTATTGTGGGCTCTTAAAACAAAATATGGAGATTTTTAAACCAAAAAAAGGGCCATTCCGTATCATGTGTGGGAACAGCTTTTCTACATATTACTGTTGTTTCAACAATGCTATTTGTATCCTCAATTTAAAACAACTATGTCATATAAAAGTCTAGGTTTTATATTTTTAAAGTATAGTTTAAATTCTAACAATTTAAGTTAATAATATGTAGGTATTTAAGTTATTTACAAATATTCTTCAGACATACATACATAAATACGTTACCCAACTGTATGTCTGTAGAGTATTTGTATATAACTTTAATAGTTGAATGTAGACGCTATTTATATGTGAATGTATGTTTTATTATATAAAAATTTATTTCAGTGTTACATGCGGTATTACATCGCGTGTTGGACGATATATTCATTATTCATGAAATGATCCAGTTCAAAAAGTCCTTCCGGCAGTGCCGGGAGGAAGAGGTATCTTTCATATACTTATTTATTTTAAATTAAGTTGTATTATTCAAATATACGAAGCTCAAATTAGTGGAACACGATTATGTAAAATTGAATACTAGTTTTTCCCAATACTGGATATTAATAGGAATTTTTAGAAATTAGTCATATTTTATTCAACCTGGTTTTATTTTAAGCGATTTATAGAATCGCCAAATTCCACGATATCCATTTTAAAGGAAAATGATGGATAAAACAAACCAATGAGCTTAGTCGAAATGTTAATTCATGTGAACATGCACACTCACATCGAAATCGATTAATATATACGAGTGCTGTCGCGGGCAAATTGACTTTTTTTTTTTTTTTTTTTTTTTTTAATTTAATGTCACCCACATTAGAAATTCAAACTGCTATATCCCAGGCGTTTTTCAAGGTAAAGACACAGCAAAAAATACTCCGGAATTCACTATTAAGATAAATAATTTAGAAAGAACCTTTTTTCAATTTCTAATTTTTTGTTTGTACATCATTATACATTTAAAAGATTTTTGACAAACTTAAATGGCCGCCATTTTGAAACAAGATGGCGGATAAAGTTGGCCTGTGAACTCGGTCAAAACATTGGTATGTACCATGTACATACAGAGTTATACCAAAATCAGTTTATAAATATGCGTATTATCGTGTGACAAATTTCAGACCGTTTCAAATTGTCAATCACATTGGAAATTGAAAGAGCTAAAACTCAGCCATTTTTCAAGATATAGATGAAACAAAAAATGCTCTGGAATCTTTGTATCAAGATAATAACACAAAAGAAAATCTTTTTCAATTTCTTACTTTTTTGCACCTAATTTTAAAATTTAAATTAAAAAAAAATAATATTTTGCCATTTTGAAACAAGACAGCGGTTGGAACTGGCAAACGAACTCTGTCCAGGCATCGGTATGTACTATCTACGCACAGTTTCATCCAAATCGGTATGTAAATACGCGTATTATCACGTGACGAAAACCAGATCATTTCAAAATGTGAGCAACACTAGAAATTAAAAGAAATATAATGCTATAACTCAGCTATTTTTTAAGATACAGACGAAACATAAAATGCTTTGGAATCTTTGTATCAAGGTCAAATGCATAAAAGAATTTTTTTTTCAATTTCTCACTTTTTTATACCTAATTTTAAATTTTAAATTAAAAAAAAATTTTAAATGGCCGCCATTTTGAAACAAGATGGCGGATAGAACTGGCTAACGAACTCGGTCCAGGCTTCATTATGTACTATGTACACACCAAGTTACCTCCAAATCGATTTATAAATACGCGTGTTATCACGTGACAAAAATCAGATCGTTTCAAAATGTCAGCACCCATAAAGAAAATAAGTTTCACTCATAAAATTTCATAAGAAAAATTCAAAGTGCTATAACTCAATCATTTTTTAAGATATAGACAAAATAAAAAGTGTTCTGGAATCGGTGTTTTAAGGTCTAACACATAAAATAAAAATATTTTTCAACTTTTAATTTTTTCGCATTTAATTTTAAATTTTATTTTTTTTAAATTTTTTAAATGGTCGCCATTTTAAAACAAGATGGCGGATGATGCTGGCCAACGAACTCGGTCGAGATTTTTTTTTATGTACTATGTACTAGAGGTCTGCACGGGCCGGGCCTCGGACCGAAGCCCGAGCCCGATTTTAAATAAAGGCATTCGGGCCGGGCTCGGGCCTTAATTTTTTTTCCTGGAGTATCGGGCCGGGCCGAGCCGAGCCTAACTTATTTTTTCCGTACGAAGCCGAGGCTAATTTCGTTCTTCCTAATCTTCAAGGACCAAAATAATCAATTGCTGTTGAATCTTCCCGTATGAAAATCTTTTTCTCGACGTGCAAAAATCTGTTCATAAATCAGTAAAGTTTGGCTTGGTCCAAAAATTTTTGCAAAATAGACATATACTTTTAAGTTGTCATTAGTCTACAATTAAACATTAGAATTTATCCTTTTTAAAGAATCTTAGATTATTAGGCGTCTTAAAATAGAATTAAAAAAAAAAAAAAAAAAAAAAAACATTATTATGACGGGATTTTTGTTTAAACTGAAAACAGCAAATTTTTTTAAACTGTTCATTCATGCAAAATGAATACAACAATACGCGAAAAAAAAAATATATTTAACATTTACATCTGCTAAGAAGGAAACGTATTTTTTTCTTTCCAATGCCTTAGAAGATTTTACTTTTACCTCATTAAAAGCGTAAAAATCGCAGCCTATAGCACTTCTGCATAAATAGAGATTATTATAAACATGAAAGAAAAAAAAGACTAAGATAAGTTTTTTGGTCTGAACTCTTCCGTTAGAGTTAGTAGTCAGGCCGGGTTCGGGCCGAAATTTTAACTTTAGGGCCGGGCCAATATTTTTTTCGTTCCGGCCGGGCTCGGGCCTGGAAATTTCGGCCCGTGCACACCTCTACTATGTACATACCAAGTTTCATTCAAATCGGTTGATAAATACGTTAGTTATAGTATGCATATATATATATATATGTCAACATTTGAATGGAGGGTGGTTTTGGGATCTGGGGGGTCATGTTCGTGGATATCGTGGAATTTGGCGATTCTATAAATCGCTTAAAATAAAACCAGGTTGAATAAAAGATGACTAATTTCTAAAAATTCCTATTAATATTCAGTATTGACAAAAACTAATACTCAATCTTATATAATCGTGTTCCACTAATTTGAGCTTCTTATATTTGAATAATATAACTTAATTTCAAATATGTAAATAAGTATATGAAAGCTATCTCTTCCTCCCGGCACTGCCGGAAAGACTTTTTGGATTGGTTTAGTTTATTAGACGAAAAAGAATTAGATACAGTTTTTTTTTCTTTCACGCCTTTGTCAATTGGTTTTATTTGTAAAAAATAATTTAGTTTACTATTTTTAAAAAAGGAGTTGGAAATTAAGATTAGAAGGCTACTGTTGAATAACAGCGTTCTTGTTATTCAACAAGAACGCTGTTATTATCCGTTATCATCCGCTGTTATTATCCGCTGTAATCCGTTATCGTAATCTTTTGACTCGTTGTATATATTTATCAGTTTGTGGATTTTTCGTTTGACTGATCATTTCCAACATGATTATTTATGTTTAACAATTCAAATATGTATTTAATAACGTAATGCGATTTAATAGTTTCCTATTCTTATTTCTTTGCTGTAAAATCTGTAGTTTAGTCTTTAAAAAAAAAAAAAAAAATCACAAGATCTCATTGCTTATTGGTTAAATAAATGTTTTTTGTTCAAAACAATTCGTCCTTATGTTTTGTTCTTTTTTAATGTTGATTTTTTCTTTTTTACTTACCCATCATACGTAGTATAGGGTTAATCTTGCAATCGTTCTGAAAAAAAAAAAAAAAAAAAAAAAAAAAAAAAAATTGACGGATTTACACGTTTTAGATACTGGAGATTCCGAAAAACATATTTTTAGGGAAAAGAAATTGCCGTCTGTTTGTCTGTCTGTCTGTCTGTAAACGCTCTATCTCCCGAACAAATTAAGATAGAGACTTGAAATTTTGTATATACTTAGTAAGTGAGAATGGGGCGAAGCCTATTTAATATCAGTAACCTCGATTATCCGGAACTATTTTTTTTTTTCCGGAGTCTCGAAAAATTCATTCTGATGAAAAGTATATAAAAATTTTCGAATTTTTTTATTTTAAGGAGTGAATGTAAAAGGCAATAAAATAACACAAATTTTGCATAAAAAACGAAGTCGATCGGATCATTAGTTGCCGAGATATGTGTAATCATGTTTTCCACATTCTTTGATTTTTCATGATCCTATATTCAAATTTAAATTCAAAGATATATTTTAATTGGAAATGAGACACTTCATCCGATGCAGTAAATTGTTAGTTAATATGATTATTATTTTTGGAGTTATAAGGATGTTTCTTTTACGCAATCCCGGTATTTACTTGAGTATTTTGGCGTTTTATATAATTTGTCGAAATTGGTTCATCAGCAGTTCATTAATAAATCATTACTATGTATATTAAAATTATTTAAATATGCATTTAAATTTTTTTTTGGAATTGCGATGCATTTTATAAATAGTTTACACGTTTTATTTTCTTATTTTATATAATGCATATCCATGATGGGTAAGTATTACGGTGGCCCCCAACGACTAGTTTATGTCAATGAAAGGATTATCGATGATTATCGATTATCGACTTTGAATTTAGGCTTATCGATGATTCAGCTGTCTTAAAGGAGTATTTTGTTTTTAGGAGTGCTTTTTAGGAGTAGCTTTCTGTTTTTAATTAGTTATATATTGAAATATGGAGAAAATATATTATTCACTGTTTTCAAGGAGTTCACTTACTTTGTTTCTTCTGCTTGCTTATCTTATCGCATTATGAAATAAAAGTACCAAAAAGAGTGCAAACTAGCCGGAAAGGGGTTGCTGTAGCTCTAGCTGGTTTGAAGTTTACCAAGTTTAATCTATTTTTTTTCTTTCTTTAATCCAAGTAAGTGAACGTTATTTCGCGTATATTTCTTTCTTGGTTAAATGTAGTTTTATCTTAACACATTTACATCCGAAGCGCTTATGTGCGTTTATATCACGAGTTCCTTTTCTGAAGTCTACGCTAGAAATTACGAAAAGATACTTTTTACTTTATGTAATCATGAAATGACTGACATTAAGTAAAGTAAGAAATACTTTTATGAATTTTTTGTATGACTTCTGAACATAAAAATAAATATCTGAAATCCACATTTCAAATGTAAAGGAAGATTGAATCCATTTTCTGTAGTTTTGCAAAATAGGCGTTAATTTAATTGTAAAAATTTTTTATAAGTAAGGCCTTTTTTTTTTTCAAATTTAATAACACATTTTTTTTTTCAAAGATTTTATTTTGTATTCTTGATTTTTGTTTTCAAAATATTTCATGCATATTTCGAATGCAAAGGGAAGATTACCTACATTTCTGCAATTCTGCATAATAATGCGTTAATTTAACAGCAAATTTCATTATGAATTGGACTAACTTTTTTTTTTAATTAAATGTACTAATATATATATATATATTTGCATGAATTTAACATTTGTGTTTCAGATTTTTTTTAATGTATAATGTATAATAGAGCTCATCGGTGTGACGTCACAGACAACTCAACCCCGCATTTCCATGACAACTGGGTCAATACAAACCAGGGTTGGCAAAAACCCGGGTTTTTGTGAGTTTTTCTGGGTATTTGTGGGCTTTTCTGGGTTTTTGTGGGTTTTACTTATTTTTCTGTGTATTTGTATATTTAATAATACATGCGTGTATTCATTTAAAAATATACTTATTAAGTTGCATTTTTGAATTACATCTGATATGTTTATTACTAATTAATATTATTTACAATATCAGTTAATAAATTTATTCTATTTTGATATTAGTATTAATACCAATTATTAATACCAATTATAGTATTAATCAATAGAAAACTTAAAACTAATATTAATAGTATGGAAATTATTTTATATCAGTTAATAAACTTATTCTGATATTAGTAAATTCATGTTAATTATTATCAATACTATTTTTTATTATTATTAATACTAATAATAAAAGTGCTATTATAATTAACTTAATGCTATTTTAAGTGATAAAAGTGAGTTCCTATCACTTTTAAATATATTTTAGTCTCACAATGAATGATTATTTTTATTTTTGTAGTAACTATAATAATTAAAATTGTTATAATAATTAGTAACTATGATAATTAATCTGGCTGACTTTCCCTGCTAGCGGGGCTGGTTCTTTTATACCCAAATCTTGAAGCGAACAAATTTCGAACCGGATCCCTGCTGCCTGTGACAACGGTATAATAGGTCGAAAGCATGCACTACTGGGGTCCTCCTTTTAAACAAATCTCTAATTTAGATGCACATCTCAAAGCGTATCTACGCTGCCTACAACACCATGTAGAGGATGCTGCGCATGCACAAAAAGATTCTTCTTTTTAAATAAGTCTGCAATTGATATGCAAATGTCGTGTCGAACACATCTCAAACTAGGTTCCAGCTGCATACAGCACTGTATAGTAGGCATACTGCGCACACACTACCAGGTAGTGCGCTATATTCTTAACAAAAATATATTTAAACAAAATTCTGTTAAACAACCTATCTGTAGACATTTATTCGAGGGAGTGGCATTTTAAGGCAAAAAATTAAAATTTTGGCAGAAATTATTACAGAAAATAGCAATATTTGACACAGCATTCTTTTTTATAAATTTTTATCGTATGTTATAAACTAAGCAACTTGAAACAGATCAAGCAAGAATTTAAGATTTTTACAAAAATTAATAATAAAAAATAGTGGTATTTGGAGGAGTGTTTGAATTAAAAATAAGCAGCTAACAATTGAATCTTTAACTCTTGATGAGCTGCAAAAAGATACAACCACACTGTCATGTTCTGTTAAGATTTGGAGAAATTTGATGGAATCATAGGAATTGAACGAGGAAAGTATGCTGAAATGTTACCAACAGATCATCAGGACCGAGCATTTTTTAGCTAATATAATGGATGCAAAGTTTAGATGGGAAAGACTTAATTTAACAAATGAAGAAGAAACTGGTGAATGGATATGCAATATCATTTATAGTGGTTACCTGCGATATTGGCATTTAAAATTAAAGACATAGACTATTTTCCTAAATCACTTTTCTCAGAAAATATTATGTCACAATTCTCAGCTTCTAAAATGTGGGAAATTGTTAAAGGAAAAATACAGGAAAAGAAAAACAACTAAGATTCTGATTTTTGTGGGGTTTTTTTAATCTCTGCATTCTGTTCCATCTAGCTCTGCTTCCATCAAGAGGATTTTCTGTACATTTGGATTCATACAGTCTAAATTACAGAACAGACTAGACTCAGAGCAGTGTGAAAAATTAGTAAAAAATTATAATTATTACCATAAAAATTAAAGTAAATGTGATTTTGATAGGTAAACTATAAAAAAGATCAATTATAATTATTTTGTATTACATTGCGTAACTTATTTGAAATATATTTTTTTAAAATAAATAAATAAATTGAAAAAATAAATATACATATATATATATAATTTTTCATGTGATGTTGTAAAAGAAACCACCTAAATTTTGAGCTTAAAAGGAAAATTTGTATTATACTATTTGGCAGATTTGCAGATTCAGATATGATTTTTAGCAAAAACCCACTTTTCACAAAAACCCAGGTGGGTTATTGTGACAGTGTGGGCTGGGCCCACTTTGCCAACCCTAATACAAACCGAGAGAGTTTAGAGTGTGTTAGAGATGCACTATATACCATCAAAAAGGCTTTCAATATGAAATCAGATATCGTTCAAAGGCTGAATTTATTGAACTGGGTGAAATTTTAAAAGCGATCGGCAAGTGTTTGGGCCGAATTGTAACTTGTTTAAATCAGTTTCAGGGTTAATTTTTAGCTTTACGATATAACAACGCACTTCATCTCTATCTTTTCGGAACTCTGTGATTTGTTTTGACCCAATTTCTGGAGTTGTGACGTCACCAATGACGAGCTCTATTGCTTTCTTTATAGCTAATTTTACAATTTATTTTATAACTACGTTGAATTTATTTATTTATTTATTTATTTATTTTTAAATTCCTCTTTTTTTTAAGTTTTTAAATTTTTGCTTTAATTTCAGAAGGATTTATTATTATTATGTTTATTTATTTACCTTTGTAGTTCTAATATTTTTTAATTATCAAACAATTCAGCTAAATAATGTTTCGTTTAAAGTTGATAAAATAAAAAAATATGTAAATTTTGAATTATTTTTTTTAATGTTTCTTGAGGGGATAGTGTCTTTTCGTAAAATAATAACCATTGGATGCTGTAACGGAAATCGTAGAATAGCTGTTTCTGTGTCCGTTTGTCGGAAAAATGAATAAAGGTATTGTTTAACTCACAGAATACTCATAGAACTCACTTTAATTATTGTTTCTGTACTAAACTCTATTTACAAATTTAAAAATCACCTTTTCCAAAAATCTCTAGCTACAGTACCAGGGCTCCAACGTTAGCAAAATTTCAATAGTACCTATAATCAAACTAAAAATTACAAATTAAACTGAAAATTATAAAAAGAAGAAGAAGAAGAAAAAAACGGCAGTATGTGAGATCACTAATATTAAACATGGGGAGGGGGTTGCCCCCTAACTTCTCCAAATCCCCTCCCACCTCCACCTTCTCACTTGAGATAAAAATCAGTGGAATTTCAGATAGTGGCTATTCAGTTATTTGAATCAGCTATTTCAAATCTCTTTAAATTTCTAAGGACGGTTTTAATCCTTACACTACCCCCTGGTTGTGTTGGAGTAAAGAATTTTATATATTTTAAAGTGGTGAGAAATATATTTATAAAATAACTGAGACAAGCTTTCACTTAAGTATGATTTAACATAAGAATACTTGAACCCGAATGAATCGAGGGGCGGCTTATAAAGGGTCGACGTTAATAACTTCAAAAGGAACGATCGCATTGTACTTTCCCCCCCAAAAGCACAAGGCCTAGTATATATATATATATATATATATATATATATATATATATATATATATATATATATAATAACTCTGGTAGTATACATTATTCCCCTTAAAAAAAAAAAAAAAAAACCATTAGCAATTTTCTTTATATGTAGAAATTCTCACTAAATCTCCACAGTAGTTTAAATATTATACAAAGGGGGAGGGGGGGGGAATAAAAACATTACCTTACTGACAGATTATATTTACATGCCAGAGTATTTAAAATTAGAATTTCTAAATTACATTTATTTTAAAATTTAAATGCCCTGGCTATTTTTTATTAAATATATACCGCTTACGATTGATCCGATAAAAATAGTAAGAGTAAATGGTAAATTATTAAAATAGTTGAACGTTATGCGTGACCTTGCTATTTTTTCCCTCTATATTGATAGCATTGCCTGACGGGGATTTAAAAAAAAAATAGTGGGCGGTGAATGAGGAGGTTAACAATGATCCTGGCCATGAAAGAAAAAAAAAAGTTGGGGAGCGCTGATTTACACCATGCATTGGAGGGATAAATATTCCTTAAATTCCTTCCGTTGTGAATAGGCACCTTTTAAAAGGTACCCTCGAAATTTCGCGATTTTAGGGCCAGTGAATGAGGCTGAAAAATAAAAAAAACTATCATTTTCAGTTGTTGATATGTCAGTCATACGATTTTTCTGTGAATTGCCTAGTAAATATCATTTGTTCCAATAACCAAACATATGAATGACATTCTGAAACATTTGTTTCAAATTTATCTAACAGTACAAATACATTTGAAACTCGTTTAGTAGAAAATCTCTCCCTCACTCTTATCCCCCCCCCCTTCCCTATGGCTTCAATAATATCAGGACGTGAGTTTCAAAACTCGCCTTAACTAAAATTATAAAAATCATGCTTTTTGTATCAGTGTGTTCCATTGAAAAAAGTTCAGCGGAAAGGCACAACAATCTGTAAATAAAAACTAATTTTATCCTGTATTTCTGGCATTGTAAAATCTTTTTTTATTTTACAAGTAATGAAAACCATTGGACCACAGTCAAAGATCTTTGATTTTCTGGATAAGGCGAGTTTTGAAAATCGCGTCCTCATGTCCTGATAACGTACAGTAGATATAACAATTTTTCTTCTACAAAAAAGGTAATGGTTACTTATGAAAAATCTGTCGCTGTTTTATTCCACAACCCAATCCGACAATCGGTAGAATAATCTTTTATTTCTATAGCCGTTGTGTTTTTATCAAAAATATTCTAAGGTTATCCATAGATAAATAAGGTTTGTCTTATATTT
The DNA here is from genome assembly GCA_964019185.1 of Maratus speculifer. Classification (NCBI taxonomy): domain Eukaryota; kingdom Metazoa; phylum Arthropoda; class Arachnida; order Araneae; family Salticidae; genus Maratus; species Maratus speculifer. The sequence goes on from OZ025292.1 coordinate 117,104,361, forward strand.
AATTTATTTAATCGATATATATGTTACAGGCTAAACCCGATTTTAGGCCAAACTAGATTGGCCTAGTCCAAACTAGTCTATCCTAATGCCTATCGGATAGACTAGTTTTTCCTAGGCCAAACTAGTCTATCCTAATGCTCATAGGATAAACTAGTTTTTCCTAGGCCAAACTAGTCTATCCGAACGCCCATCGGATAAACTAGTTTTTCCTAGGCCAAACTAGTATATCCGAACGCCCATCGGATAAACTAGATTTTCCTAGGCCAAACTAGTTTGGCCGAACGGTCATTAGGATGAACTAGTTTAGCCTGCTATTCATTCGTTTTAACTAGTTTATCCTAGGCCAAACTAGATTGTACTAGGCCAATTCAATTTGGCGTGATTTTATTGAATCAAAAGATCGCCACGGCGCCAACTTTCTAGTTTTGATTTAATTTATCCTAGGCCGATGCAATTTGACTAGCTTTTAGCTCACTTACTATCCAAGCCTGAGAGCTAATGTGCTCGTAGATTCTGTGTGTGTGTATGTAACCATGTACGTATGTATGTATGTACGTACGTATGTACATACGTACGCACGTTGGACTAATATATAGCGACTAATATAACGGACTAATGTGGAATTAATATAACACAAGCACCCAAGTGTTGGAATTTGGAAGCGATTTAGTTCAAATCAGCCGGCTTCGCCCGCTATCGGGCCCCTTGTTTTATATAAAATATCGAAACGGGCATATATTGAAGCGAATGAACCTCGAAGAGAAAAAAACATGATGATAAATATTTAAGAAAAAAGATTCCGCATCGAAATACCACTATTTCCTAATAGTAATTTTTGTAAAAATGTTATATTTTTGTTGGATCAGTTTGAAACTTACAGTTTATGAAACTTACAGTTTTGAAACTGACAATTTATGGCATATTTGATATAAATTTATAAAAAAAAAGTCACATTTCGGCGTGAAAGAGGGTGTGGATGTGAACAAAATCGCGAAATATAATGGAAATTCTAGCTTTTAAAGCACCGCGACCTCAAGTAACATATCTACTATTAGGTTGTTTAATGGAGTTTCATTCAGATACAGTTTTGTTAATAATAGAGTGCACTCCTTGGTGATGGAATGAGAAACTAATATAACGTGGCTTAGTTAAAACTTGCTGGCTTCGCCCGCTATCTGACTGGCCTAGGCAGCGGGGATATGGTTGGAAATTCGTTCGCTTCGAGGCTCTTTCGAAAAGGAGGATTACATTCGGCGGTGCGTACTCAGCATGCTTGCTACGATTTGAATTTCGTTCGCTTCGAAGTTCGTTCGAAAAGAAAGAGGGAATTCGGCAGTACGTGTGCAGCACACTTGCTATACGCTGTCGCAAGCTGTAGGGATGCGGCTGAAGAACTAATGCATGAAATTTAATAAAAATTTACATTCAGGTAGTCTTTGATCTAAATTGATGCTGATTAGTTTTTGGTGTAAATCGCTCATCAAGTGGAGCTGCTGTTTTGCATTTTTTATGATTTACGCATTAGCTTTATCTTAACTAATACACGAATTTCCATCAAATATCAGATTCATTTCGTCTATGAGATGAGTTGGTGTTGTTTCTATTTTGAAGTAAATCACTCAACATGGCTATGCTATGATGCATTTTTAACAATTTTTACAATAGCTGTATCTCAAGAACTAATGAACGGAATTTAATATAAATTTATATTCAGATAGTCCCTGATATAAATTGATTCTGATTACATTTTTATGTAAATCGTTCAAAAATCACTATTCGTCAATAGTGGCATTAAACGCGGAATATATTTTTATAAATTTATATCATGTGTCATAAACTATCTTAAAGTTTCAACTAGATCAACCTAGAATTTCCTTTATATTTCCTGATTTTCTTCGCCCCCCCCCCTCTTTCCCTTTCGTAATGGGACTTTTTTTACAATTTTTATCATGTGTTATAAACTATCACAAAGTTTCAAACAGTTCCAACAAGAATTTAACATTTTTACAAAAATTGCTAATAGAAAATAGTGGTATTTGACGCGCCATCTTTTTTCTTAAATATTTAACATCATGTTTTATTATGTTTCTAAAAGTTTCAAATAATGGTAATATTTAATTATCAGCTAAAACCTTAAAAAGTACTGAGATTAAAAAAAAAAATCTAGCGTCTTCTTACTCTACCCCCCCCCCCCCCCCAATCCTAAATTTCAAGTGTCATGCTTTATTTAAGCTTTTTCTTATTTTTAAAAGGATTCGGATATTTAGTTTCTTAATATGAATAATTTCGCCTGAAGTGATGTGTGCAATAACCAATATCTGTTACGAATTAAAAATCTTTTCATAAAACTGAAAGTCTCTATCCGATTGAAACAAAAATCCGTTCTACGTTTATATCTCAGAACCCCCCAAATTAATCAAGTAAACGCCTTATCAGAAGGAACATACATCCAAAATTTGAAACAAATCGGTGAATTCTCTGTGAAAAACCTATTTACATAAATTAAGAGTGTTACCTCCCATTGCTCCTTTCTTTATACGTAAACAATGAACACCCACAACTGATTATGGATGTACCTTATCAAAATGATATTATACCTAAAATTTTAATAAAATCTGGTCATTTTGCATGGAAAACTGACTTAACTAAAATAAGGAGGTATGTGTGTGTGTGTGTGTGTGGGGGGGGGGTGCGGGTTAGCCTTTTGTTCTCCTCCCCTTATTCTTATTCAATGAACCCCTGAAACTAATCAGGAAAGTTCATTATCAGGATAAATCTATGTCCAAAATTTGAAGCAAATTGGATATTTCTATCAGGAGTTATCGCATTACGTACACACGTACGTACATACGTACGTACATACGGCCATACGTACGTAAATTGTTACATACACATACACAGAATCTGCGAGCACATTAGCTCTCAGGCTTTGATAGTCTGTGAGCTAAATGCGCGTCAAACTGCATCGGCCTAGGATAAAATAGATCAAAATTAGAAAGTAGGCGCCGTGGCGGTCTTTAGATTAAAAAATATCACGCCAAATTGAATTGGCCTAGGACAATCTAGTTCGGCCTAGGATAAACTAGTTAAAACCAATGAGTAGCAGGCTAAACTAGTTTATGCTAATGACCGTTCGGCCAAACTAGTTTGGCCTAGGAAAATCTAGTTTATCCGATGGGTGTTCGGATAGACTAGTTTGGCCTAGGAAAAATTAGTTTATCCGATGGGCTTTCGGATAGACTAGTTTGGCCTAGGAAAAACTAGTTTATCCGATGGGCGTTAGGATAGACTAGTTTGGCCTAGGCTAATCTAGTTTGGCCTAAAATCGGGTTTGGCCTGTAACATATATATTTTAACACGAAATCATTTTATTTAATTATAAAAGCATCTATTTCAAATTCTTATGTACACAAAATTATTTTATCACTTTATGTGTTAATTAATTACTTATACGTAATTTACCGTTTTTCTTTATGGTTATTTCATTGACGGCTAATCATTTTCATGTTTCATAAAGAGATACATTTTTTACAATCTATCGCCATTTTACGTTTCTTTAGAAGAAGATATTCAAGGAGAATAGCTAAATTTCAAACCAAATGAGATGCTAAATGAGATTCTCTGTGGATAAAGAAACGTTTTCAGGGACATTCATTGGAGGAGGTGTTTGCATTTCGCCTAAACTGTGTTTGCTCTTCCTGGGTAGAGAAAGCCGCAATTAAAGCAAACATATTAAAGAAACGTTTGACATTTACTGTTTGTGTTGGAGTTTGATACCTGGACAGGCACGTCTATCATATATTGCTGAAAGTTTATTAATACAGCTTGCGTAAATACTGGTTAGGTTCCCTTAGAAAGACCCCTACGAAGGCACTTCCCCCTGGTCCTGTAGGTAATCGGACGACAAAAATAAACCAAACCAAACTTTATTAATACAGCACAGTTAATATTTAAAATGCTTATTTTTCATATTTCTTGAATGGGATTTCAGATAGACATTGCCCAATTCTGGCTATATTCAAGATTTTTTGAAAAAAAGTTAATCCGAAATCTTATTTTTTTTTCAACCTAAATTCTTTTTTTTTTTTTTTTTTTTTTTTTTTTTTTTTTTTCTCAATTTGAATTCTTGTTTTTGGAAGAATCTGATGACTTATATTTTATTTTCTGCTATCGTTACCAGAAAAAAAGCATTTGTGAAAATATTCAAATTTCGATTTTCAACGGATTTACACGTTTTAGGAATCAGAGATCACGAAAAACATGTTTTTACAAAATATTTGTCTGTGACTCTGTCTGTATGTGACATAAATTTTGTGAGCGCCCTATCACAAAAACTAATGCACGGAATTTAATAAAAATTTATATTCATGTAGTCCCTAATATAAACTCATGCTAATTAGTTTTTGGTGTAAATTGCTCGATAGATTTCGCTGCTATATGCATTTTGTGCGATTTCTGCAACGGCTCTATCTCAAAAATGAATGCACGAATGTTCATAAAACTTCAGATCCAGTTAATTCATGATATGAATTGGTTTTGCTTACGTTTTGGTGTCAATCGTCCAACAAGTGGCGTTTCTATGCTGAATTTTCCCCGATTTTCGCAATAGCTCTATCTCAAGAACTTATTCACGAATTTTCATCGAACTTCAAATTCAAGTATACCTTGTTAAATATTATTGCTCTTATGCTTTAATTTCAATCGTCCAACAGGTGGTGCTTTTATGTTGCATTTTTCCCGATATTCGCAATAGTCCTATTTTAAGAACTAATGCACGGAATTTTATAGATTTAGAATTCAAACGATATACATAGATTGCCATTTAATTTTGGCAGTGTGGTAGGGAATTTTGAAGTATTAACATGTATGAGATAGAAGAAAGTTTTAAGATTGCCGCATCTGACAGTTCTATCAGTTATGAATTCGTGCTCACTTTTGCGAGAGTCAGGGTATTGAGATTTTAGCTCTTTTAAGCTTTTCCTCTCTTAAAATAAGTATAAAGCACCCCACTCTCCACAAATACACACATTTTTTTTTCTTCCATCTAATCGATGATTATTTGAAATGCTCTAATTTATAATCCAACATGTTATTCCCTCTTTTGGAATGTGAAGGAAATTGTCTAAAACTTCATTCCAAATCTTTATTTTATTACACATTGGAACATAAAATTATGCGCATTTATCGCTTATTAATTGATCAAATATTGCAAATAACGGATTGCTATTATGGTATTCTTTAAACTTATCTAATTGAAACACACGGTGCTTTTCTAATATGACATCCTATTCATTATAATATTTTACGTTCTATTAAAATTTATGTCGTACTGTTTTTGTGAAATTTTTTAAGAAAATGCATCACTTCATTATCCTTTTCTAGTTTACTGAAAGCCTAAGTGAATTGAAGTAACACATAAAATTCTGCAGTCTTGCTCTATTTGTGTAGCTCGAACTAAAGCGTTATGTTCATTTGTAACCTTAGTTTTAAAAATATATACAGTCAAACCTCGTTAACATGAACACGCTTAATGTGAATTACTTTTAAGGGTGTATTCGAAAAAATATATTTTTTATTCTTAACAGCTCAAAAATTCCCGGTACATTTTCAGACTTATTTTTAAAGGTAAAGACAGGAAACTAGGTGAGATGATTTTTGAAGAGACGTATAAGATGCCGTGCGATTTCCTTTTTCACCCAATTCTTTAGAATTTGATTTCTAAACAGTTATTTTCTCAGTAGAAGCCTTTTTTTCGTTCCCCAGATCTCGCGCTTAGAAAATTCTGTTGAAAACGCCTTCTTTGACAGCCTTTTTTTGTAATATTTTCAGCATTTATCAACAAAGCGACAAACACGGCACCTTGAGTAGTTTCTAAATAAGAAAATTTGCCAGTTTAGTGCGTTTGAGAGCAAAAGTGAATTTAAAAATAAATAAAAAAATAAGCAGTTTGGATTGGAATACACCCTTTAACATGAATTGTTTTTCACAGTCCCCTATAAAGACAAATACAAAGATTTGATACTGATAACATGAATTGCTGTTTCGTTAACATGAACAAAATTTTGATTCCGTTTAAGGTTCATGTTAAGGAGGTTCGACTGTATATATTAATGCAAATGATTATACTAAAGCAGGCTGATCTGAGTTTATCTTATATCAACTGTCTAAAATTCTAAATTACTTATTCCTATAATGCAATCGTCATGCATCATGAAATTTTCAAAGTGATAAAAGAAGCACACAAAGAACAAAATACGGGGGGGGGGGGGGGTGTACTAACGCCTCTATTACTTCCGTAATTGAAGAATTTATTGTGTTCGGGGCTCTTTCTCGACATATTAAAAAATGCACACATGTGCTGCATATAAAAAAATATGAAAGCTAGTAATGTTATAGAAAAATGTACGTTAAACACGCTGAAGCAGATAGATTTTAATTTGAAGAGTTATTTAAACCGTTATTTAATTTTGAAATTTGTCAAAAATTGGTTGCCTGTAAAGTCGGTATACGGGCGAAAGTTTTACGTGACAACGACTTTGAGTTGTAAAATAATTTTAATGTGAATATTCATTCGTATAGTAGGAAGAAGAATGAAATAATAGTAACAATTTAAAACATTTATTTATACAAAGAATTATATTTAAAACATTAATTTATACAAAGAATCTCGCACTGAATTTCATATTAACAAAATTTTATTTTTACCTTTACACATACATACGTATTTATATACAAATATACATACAATAACTTGCAATACACTGTGTTTGTTAAACACATTTTACTTCATGTTTATTGATGTCAAATGTTGAATTTTGTAAACAGCATATTAAAGAATTTTTCAATGAGCAGAATATAACTAAAGTAAAATGGCTTTCACTAATCACATATCATTAGTTTTCCATAATATACCACCGAATTACGAAATAAACTACACTTATTTTCTTTGTACTTTATACTAATAACTAATACATAACGTATTTCGTCTTAGTTTGATACTATCTAAAATTCCTATTAAGCACCGCCCCTTCCTTGCAGCGAATTCACATTCACGTTCAGAAAATGGTCCCACAAGTGACCGGAAAAAGTTAAGAGAAAAGTGAGCGCGTATCGTGAGCGGAGCGTAACGTAACGTAACGCAGTTTCTTGAAGTGTCTCCCGGCAAACCAATTTACAAGACGTTGTCACGTCAAAATAGTTCAATGAATAGAGATTCATTTCATATTTTGAAATTCATTGTTTTACCTACTGTCGCCAGATTTTAAAAAGGGATATCGACCCCCCCCCCCCCCTCCCGTGCAGTATGATGCTCCACGAGTAATAACATATCTGAACATCTGTCATCTGCAAAATATTGCTTATAAATATTTTTTTTAAAAAAACTTTAAAATAATTAAATTGTTATATGCAGAATGAATTTAATGAGAAAAATTCCGTTACCTCTAAAATGATTTTCTTATAGTGCCTAAAAATTAAAACTTTTTTTTCTAGATTTTACTATAAAAATCTTTGGACCAACTACAAGTTTTTATTTAAATATTTTATACAAACTGAATTCAAATGTGTGATAGAAATTACTTAATCAGTTATGAAATAATTCACCAGCTGTTGCGACAGCGGTGGATGCAGTCTTAGGTCCACCATTGTGAATGGAAAATAAATGGTAACCTGATTACAAAAAATCGCTACTGGTTGATCATCTTTCAGTCTTCTTTAATCAAATATTTTTTTAAGCAGAGAAAATTACCGTATGCTAAGACCCTACGGATCAAGACAGGAATTGGCGAACGTAGCTCGTGGTGGCAGCAGGGCCGTTAGCTAGAAGTGAACAATGGGGGGGGGGGGGGCTCATATTTTTATTTTATTTTTCTTTCTCTGACGCAGAAAGGTAAATTAGTGTATATTCATTCTGTAGGTACTATGTTTCTTATTAAACTGTTGCAATAACTTCATTTTATGCTGAGAAAAGTACATGATGATGAAATTTTTGAATGTGTAACCGATGCAAAATTAAACATCATGATAGCTTCCTTGTACAAATAGTACGAGGGAGTGTTGACACACTTATTTTAGATACAATTTAGTAATCCTGCAAAACTGTGGAAGGGTCTCAAAACTAAATTAGATTTTTGAACAGAATTTCGTTTGGATTTTAGGAACATAAATTCATTGAATGACCTTAGATCTTTTCCAGGGGAGGCTCAAAATATTTTAGGGGAGCAGAGCCGCCCATAGCGCCCCTTTAGTTTACGGCCCTGGGTGGCGGATTAGATAAAAATGGTAATCTAGTAATAAAAAAAAGGTAAGTAATTTAAATCCTATGTCTTATATGTAATGAGTGGCATTTGTAATTAATCGCCTTTGATTTTGCTTAGTGATTTTTCTACTACTAAAAAGAAGCTATGGATTTAATAATGTTTTCTTTGTGAATATGCACCGATCCATTTTGTCGAAATTGCCATAGGGCATCTTAATCCAATGACTTAAAGGGCGATGACTCAGTTTTGGCATCACCTAATTCTAATCCCTAATTGCCACATTGGCATCCGAATTTTTTTTTTTAAAGTCAATTATTGAGTACGCAGAAATATGCTTTTACTTGTTTATCTATACATATATAGTGTCCCTAACAAGCGGGATAATCTGTAGATTATGCTTGTAAAACGATTTGGCCGAATTCGAAGTATATAAGTGTCGCTCAACGCATCCATAGGCTTAAATTGTTTTAAAGCCCTTTTAAACGCATTTTACGTATAATGACTTTTTTTTCAAAGTGGGCGGGATCAGAACGCAAAAACTACTTAACCGATCTTGCTGAGTTTTTAAAATTGAAACCTGAACCACTTCTAATCTTATTATAAAGTAAAAGTACAAAAAGAGATCAGACCTACTAGACCTTTTTTTTTCAAACGGCTGCTATTTTGCGGATTTTTAATTTTATGACTTCATAGTGCTTTGAAGCTCCAGAGAATATTATCTATTTCAGAATCTTTAACAAAAATTGATTGTAGACAACTCTAGCAATCTATCAGATATCGTTCTGTTGGTACTGCACGGAGCGCACGCTATAACCTTCACCTACGCAACTCGAGCGACATCATCAGTTTTTATTAAAAAAGAAAAAAAAAACCTAAAGCTCTTTAAATGATAATAAATAACATGCAAAAAAACCAGAAGCTAAAAGCATCATTTCACTCCTACTCAAGGGGGGGGGGGGGGGGGAACACGCTTGGCACTCTTCATTTTTATGCCCTAATTATTTTTAATAAATACAATTTCTGATTGAATATTCGCCATATCTAATATCGAAAAGTTAAAGATTAGCAGTAAATTACGTCAAAGGTTATAATTTTATTTATTTATTTATTTATTTATTTTTAATACAGTGAAACCTCTGAATAAGGGACACCCATGGGACCGGGACTTTTGTCCCTTAAATAGAGGTGTCCCTTATTCGGAGTTTTTACTTTTTCAAAAAATTAATAGACATAAAAAAATAACATTAAAGGTGAAGTTAAATGTACCCGAAGACTATAAATTACATTAATCAGATGCAACAGGAATAGAGAATTAATAATTGAAATTTTCAGTCGATTAATTGATAAAAAGATTTGTAGAATTAATTATTTGCATTTTTTAGTAAACATTTCATACATGCAAAAAGTGCAGTAACATTTAAAAGAATCTTACTTGAAGAAATCGATAAAATGTTTTTCTTTTGCAGAATTCAATTTTTCACTACTACCTTCCAAGTGCTCATTTACAGTACTTATAAATTTTAGTCCTTTATTATTAGCAATGTTTACGAAAAAAAAGTATTCAGATTTACATATTTTAAAGAATCTGTAAAGTTCTTTATTTCACAATTTTCGCTTTTTTACTTTCATAGTCATCCTTACAATTTTAAACATTACCTACGATAAGGATAAACGCACAGATTATAGATAAATAACTGGGTCATATGCCTCTCTATTCAACATGATTACCTGTCTGTTTGATAAGTTCACAAAAATCTGTATTTTCATTCTCATCTGAGACTAATTCATTAATATAAAAAGCAAAAAACAAATCTTTAATCCCCTTTTAAAGTGTCCCTTAAATCGAGTGTCCCTTATTCAGAGGTAAATACATTACGCGTCCTATACCTAGGGACTGGGACCGGAACTTTTGTCCCTTAAATAGAGGTGTCCCTTATTTGGAGGTTTCACTGTACAAATTTTCCTTAGTTCAGGAGCTGATAAATAATTTTGGTCCAGTTCCGTAACTGAAAAAACAACCTAGTTTTGATTCCAATTTTCTTTCGGTCGAACTGAAAACGATTTTTCTGTTTTTCAATTTCAGTTCGAGTTCGAAACCCTTTTAACAGCTGGCTATTTTTTTCTCTTTTTTATTACACACACACGCATAAACTCTGAAGCATATTACCTATTGAAATTCTTATCATTCTCATATTACATTTCGAAGATATGAAATTTCAAAACGGTATTCTGTTGTTTAAACACAATGTATAATATTCAACATCTGTTGATCTTTTTAAATGCGCATTGAATTTACAGAACTTAACTGCCCTTGGATCAAAATCATAGAGAACAATGTCGTTTTATTCTCTGCATTAAGTAAAATGAGAAGCGATTCAAATAGTATTAAATTAAAAACACCAAATGAAGTTTTAAACTACTTTAAATAAATGCTAAGTTAATTATAGTTCGCCGAGACAGCAGTTAATCGCCAAATGCAGCAACCTTTTTATGATTACTGGCATGTGATGTGAACTTGAGCATAGGAAAGAGAAAGGTTGATAACGTTACTTAAATCAGATAAAGAATATTGCGTGCTTGTCAACAGAGATTTATTAAAAAGAGTTTTTCCAGATATATGTATTATGTGTAGGTGAAAAAGTGATGTTTGGCGACCCGGTCGCACTCTTTTATGCTCCGAGGGTAATTTATGCTCTTTTTTTTACTTGATTGTTTAATTAATATGAAAATTAAATTTTCTTTTACTAGTTTTTCGTTAGATATTTATTAAGTTTAATTCTTTTAAAAATTTTCAAACTAAGCAACTTTTTTTTTTTTTTTTTTTTTTTTACGAGTTATTTTAGGAAGATAGGTTAATCTTTGACTTTTCCCTTCAATTATACTTAAAAATTACTAAATGAAAAAAGGGTTTCATTTTCTCTCATTTGAAATATCTGTATTACGCATTTTTATTTATTTATTTATTTTTATTCTATATATTAATAAATATAGAGTAATTGTTATGAATTCCATAAAATAGAGACCTATATTAATCATCATGCTTGAAGTAACAGATTGAATTTTTACTTTTGCCTCCAGCTCTTTTATGTGTTTGTTTATTAATTTCATTTCGTAATTATATCTGTAAACAATTATTAAACATAAATTAATACTACCAATTCGTGAAATCGTTTTCATTGAAAGAACAAGCTGAAAGTAATAAAATTAAACTTTTACATTTGATACCTGGTCATTTATTATGTTGTATGGTGTTTTTGTGTTTCAATTTTTATTTAATTATTCTGAGATCATGTCTTGCATCTAACTTTATGTACAGTGTCTCACAAAAGTGATGGGACACTTGTGCTTTATAAAAAGAAACTGCAATAAAATAAATAAACAAACATGTGCAAAAATTTTTTGGGTGTGTTTCATATTTAAAGTTAGTAACAATTATTACATAACATACATTTTGTCAAAATATTAAAATATTAATTTAGTAAAAATACAATTGTTCAGAACGGAGCAAAAAATGGCTCACATAAGTGATGGGACACTTACTTTTCCATCAAATATTTATCCAAAAATTTACTTTTTAAAAGGTTTTAATATTTTGTTGGATTTCCTTTTACTTTTAAAACATGATTTAATCTTTTTGGGATGGATTCGACTAATTTTTTTGTGATTTCTGGAGTGATTTTACCCCATTCTTCTTGAAGCACCGATTTTAGTTGTTGTTTTGAAGAAATGGTGTGTTTGCGAATTCTTGATTCCAATTCTTGCCAAATATTCTCTATGAGATTTAAGTCTGGAGATTGTGGTGGTGTTTTTATTATTTCAGGACAGTTATATAGCAGCCAGAGTCTAACGTTCAGAGCAGTGTGCTTGGGGTCATTGTCCTGGTAGAATTTAAAATCGTTATGAAGGTTCAATTTTCGTGCTGAAGATTTCAAATTTTGCTTTCAAATATCAATGTACTTGTACTGATCCATTATACTGTCAATAAAAACAAGATTACCAACTCCAGTGGACGACATACACCCCCATACCATAACTCCTCCTCCACCATGTTTTACTGTTGGTACCAAGTTCTGTTTGCGAAATTCTTCCCTGGGTTTTCTCCACACCAAGATTCTACCGTCAGAACCAAATATATTAAATTTACTCTCATCAGCAAATGTAACTTTATTCCAGTAATCAGAATTCTTATTTATGTTGGATTTTGCAAAAGCTAGTCTGAGTTTTCTATTCTTTTCACTTACGAAGAATTTTTTCCTGGCTACTCTACTGTGATATCCAGCAGATCGAATTACCCTTCTAATAATCTCAGGATAAACAATTATTCCATATAATGCTTGTAAATCAGCAGCAACTTTTGAAGTACTATTTCTTGGATTTTTTTTAATATTTCGAACGATAATTCGCTTTATTCCATTGGATAGCTTTGATGGTCGGTCAGGTCTTCTTTTATCCTGAATCATATGATTCTTTTTATATCGTTTAATGATATTGAAAACTGTTGAACGACTCAAGTTAACTGTTTCAGCAGTTTTTCTAATAGATTTTCCACGTTCAATATGCAAATTAATAACTAATTTTCGAATTTCAGGCGAAGTTTCTTTTCGTTTAGCATTCATGGCTACACAGAGCTAAAAAACACAAAAATTCCAAAACAGACTGGAGAGAAATACTGCAGACGATTTTATAAATTATTGCCAATTGCTTTTAAGTAAAAATAAAACGCCCAAAAATATTTTTATTGCTTATTTCAGACAAATTTTGTTGCATATATAAAGGTGTCCCATCACTTATGTGAGCTATTTTTTGCTCCGTTCTGAACATTTGTATTTTTATTAAATTAATATTTTGACAAAATGTATGTTATGTAATAATCTTTACTAAATTTAAGTTTGAAACACAACCATAAAAAAATGTGTACATGTTTTTTTAATTTATTTGATTAGTTTCCTTTTGTAAAGCACAAGTGTCCCATCACTTATGTGAGACATTGTATAATGAATTGGAAAAATTTAATCCTTTTTTTAATATTAATAATAGTAAAGCTGACATGGAATAACATTTTACTCTGAATCATTTCAGTAGAGTACTTCACTTTTTCCCCTCAGTTAAAAAAAAAAAAAAAAAAAAAAAAGTTCCCTTTTTGTATTAAAAGTATGCTAAAAACAAAAGCTGATTCATTTTTTGTGTCTACAAAAGAATATCTTAACTTTTAAATAATAAAAGTGGCTTAAAAAAAGGCCTTTAAAATTTAAAAAGGTATGTTCTATTTTTAATAATCCCCCCTTTTTTTAAGGAGGAGGGGGGGGGGGGAGGCTTTACTCATCACTAATAATGTGTCTTTTTAAAAAATATATGGGAAACCTGGATTTTGTTATTTTCTCAACTATATTACTTATACATCTAGTTATTTGCTTGCATACTAAGTTTATCTTCTTATTTTCTGATTGAGTGTAATTTTTCCAGAATATTTTTAAAATAAAATTATATCTTATTATTAGATTAGAAAACTAAATATAAATTTGATAATGTTCAAACTAAAGTAGATATTTGAAATATTTGTTTAATTAAGAATATTTAAAATGGAACTAAAAATGAAAATTTGATAAAAGTGTTATTATTATCTTTCATTTCCCATTACCTGAATTATCATTCTCTTATCTTGACATCACTTTTTTTGAAAACAGGTGCTAAGAAGAGGTGTAAATGGATCAGGTGTTAAATCAATAATTACTAAGATAAATTTTATTAGTTGTCAATATTTATATTGAAACTGGATATAAATTTACCTTTTAAGCTTAAGTAAAAATGATTAGTATACAGGATTTATTAAAAAGTTTTTTTTTGTTTTTTTTTTTTTTTTTTTGTAATTCTTTTTAGGTACTTCAAAAAGAACGTGCCATACAATCAGCATTTCAAGATCAAACTCCCTTAGTTAATCATCATCATGAAAATGGTAACTTTGAAGTTAAACGGAGAGACAAGCCTAGAGCTCAGGTAATTTTTAATTAATAAAACAAAACACACTTATTACAAGACTTATTATTTACCAGAAAATTATATATTTCTACTTAAATTTTCAGCATAGCTGAATTATTAATAAATATTTTATACCAATCTTTTGAATTATATATGTTTGTTTATAAAGTTGTAAGTTTCAGGACAAAACTCTTTAAATTTCAAGTATGATGTTTTTGTTATATATGGGTCATTCCACATGAATTCAACCAATGGGTGTTGCATCATAGTCACAGATTTTTTTTAAAATTTTATCATAGATAGACATAGTAGTGAAACCCTCAAATCTGAAATTTAAAAGTAATTTTCACAATATTGGCCGAGATATGGCCATTTGAAAACTGGCCATTTTTACGAAATGGCGGCCATCTTGGAATTGTATCACTGTCTAAATATGGTCATAACTTGACAACTAATGGCTCAAATTTTATATATCTGGTACCAATTTGAAGCTATTTGTACAAAGAATGCATATTGCACATCAAAACAATAATACATTTTTATTTCTTTACTTTTTATTGTGTGCAAAGTGAAAATTTCACCCCAAAAAAGGGCAGATTGTAATGGCTCATAAAAAAAATGAATCATCATGAATTTTTCTGAAACTTGGTAAAAACATTGCTCCATCTGTGTGCTTTAAATAAAATAAAAATTGGAAAGGTAAAATTTGTTGTTTTAAAATAAATGGTTTTTTACACATAAGGTGTCATTAACCAAATAATGATCATTTTAGAATCTGTAAGCATTCCTTATTCAAAAAATAATGGTTAAAATAAAATTTTCTAACATCTAAATTAATGTAAAAGTATATTCAAAACCTCATTTGTACTAATTTTGTAGGAATCTGCCCCCCAGCCCCCCTCCCCCCCCAAAAAAAAAACTTTAGACAATTGAAAAAATTTTACACTGAAAAAGATAAGAAAATAATTCAGGACTATAATGTATAGTTATAAAATAACTATAAATGCAATGCATATATATATGATAATTTACTTCACATATAGGGGCGAGTGGGGTGGAATGGGACAGTAGGTTTTTCTCTTTATGTATCATTTTAAATATTTCATCAATCACACATTAGGTGAAGTAATGGCACCCCAATCTTCAGTTTAAAAAAGAAGCTGATTTACATAAGCTTGCAATTATATAAAGAAAAAGATTATTTCAAAAATCAAAAGTAAATTTAGTTCATATACTTTCTACGTTTTCTGTGTAATGGTTTGATTATGCATAGATATAACAGTTTCTCTATATATGGAACATTATACTGTAAAATTAGAGAGGTAAAATTTGTTGTTTTAAAATAAATGGTTCTCTACACATAAGGTGTCATTGACCAAATAATGATTACTTTAAAATCTGTAAGTATTCTTAATTTAAGAAATATTGGTTAAAATGAAATTTTCTAGCATCTAATTAAAGTATTGTGTGTATATTATATAATTCAATAAAGAAATATCAATTTGCAGTTATTTACACTAAATATTCATTTTTACAGTACTTTTTATTTCATTTCATTCAAAATATGATAATATAATTCACAAAACATATTTACATAAATATTTTAAATACCTTACTATAGAATACATGAAAAAAAAAAAAGGCACATAATATTTTCTCCAGAAATACTAGCTGTAAATTACAGAGTTGAATTATTCAATTGTGTAATTTAAATAAAATAAATATATATAAATGAGTTAATTGAGTTGACATTTGTTATTTTTTGTTCACACTGAGTTAAAATTTATATGAACAAAAATCTAGATACGATGAGACAAAAAAAAAAAAATAAATAAATAAATAATAACAATAATATAATACAAATCCAGGGCAAAACATTGAATATCATGAGAAATAAGTCAAAGTTTAAACGTACACATGGAACAAATCTAGACAAAATAAGAACAAAATATTTACTTACATGCATATAACTTTATAATATAATTTTTTTCTTCAGATTTAAGCTAAAAAGGATTTAATCAGTTTTAAAGTTTAAAAATAATGCTTGAATTGTTCGAGTTTCCTCTGGTGCAACAGTATATGTTCTTCCTGTAGCAGTTACAGGAATAGACACTTCTTTTATTATTTGTTCTTACAGAATCAAACAAACATCTGAGGATTTTGGCCATGAATATGAAGAATTAGCGCCATGAGGATACATGAACATAATTTTATAGTCGGTAAGTTCTTCACAGTAATCTAAAATTTTCCCAATCCACCAATTTATCCCATATACACATGCAACATATTGTTCACTTTTAAATATCAATGGTCTGACAATTTCATTGATTCCCAAAGAAGCAATAAATTTTGTTGATGAAATGTCTGAAACCCTGGAAACCAGCATTTGGCAATCATGGATTGGTACAAAGCAGTGACTCAGTCTTGTTTCTATGATTGTATCTGCTTTTGCATACCTATCTGCTAATTGACTGTTTGCGGTTTCAATTTCAAATTTTGTTATAAAAAACTTTCAATTCTTTTAACAGATTCTTTTGCAAAATTATAGAGATCAAATGCATTTAATACACCATCTTTACATGGACGCTGAAGGCTTGAAATAATCTTTTTCTTCATATAATTGCAAGCTTATGTAAATTAGCTACTTTTTTCAACTGAAGATTGCAGTACCATTACTTTATCTAATATGTGATTGATGAAATATTTAGAATGATACATAAAGAGAAAAACCTATTGTTCCATTCCACCCCACTCACCCCTATATGTGAAGTAAATCACCATATGTATGCATTGCATTTATAGGTATTTTATAATTATACATTATATTCCTTAACTATTTTCTTATCTTTTTCAGTGCAAAATTTTTTCAATTGTCAATTTTTTTTTTGGGGGGGGGGAAGGGGCTGGGGGGCAGATTCCTACAAAATTAGTACAAATGAGGTTTTGAATATACTTTTACATTAATTTAGATGTTAGAAAATTTTATTTTAACCATTATTTTTTTAATCAGGAATGCTTACAGATTCTAAAATGATAATTATTTGGTTAATGACACCTTATGTGTAAAAAACCATTTATTTTAAAACAACAAATTTTACCTTTCCAATTTTTATTTTATTTAAAGCACACAGATGGAGCAATGTTTTTACCAAGTTTCAGAAAAATTCATGATGATTCATTTTTTTTATGAGCCATTACAATCTGCCCTTTTTTGGGGTGAAATTTTCACTTTGCACACAATAAAAAGTAAAGAAATAAAAATGTATTATTGTTTTGATGTGCAATATGCATTCTTTGTACAAATAGCTTCAAATTGGTACCAGATATATAAACTTTGAGCCATTAGTTGTCAAGTTATGGCCATATTTAGACAGTGATACAATTCCAAGATGGCCGCCATTTTGTAAAAATGGCCTGTTTTCAAATGGCCATATCTCGGCCAATATTGTGAAAATTACTTTTAAATTTCAGATTTGAGGGTTTCAGTACTATGTCTGTCTATGATAAAAATAAAAAAAAAATCTGTGACTATGATGATGCAACAAGTTTTCCTTAAATTGGTTGATTTCACGTGGAATGACCCATATTCTCTGTTCTTTCTTTTTCTTTTCTTTTATTGTATCATGTCTCATAAATCCTTGGGGATAAATAAACTGCTTTGATTTTATTTTTTTAACCTTTTATGCTCGGACAGTACTTTAAAATAACATTAAAATAACTTGTTATAAAATTAATTTAATATACTAAATAATAGTACTACAGTTTGGAATTAATAATACATACTTTACTTAATGTAATTCTAAAAGCATTATTGATTGCACAAAGAAAAAATATATTTAAAAGAATGATTTCTTTTTCATTTACTTTTTTTTTCTGGAAATATTACTAAATTTCTATTCTAAAATTTATTAAATGATTATAGAAATCTTCTAATTTAGTTTCCCAAAAAGTGCTTTAGAAGATTAAATTTTCATGAATTCCTAATTCCGGATAAAATAATTATACTTAACAAATGATTTGATGTCTTTGTAATATAAAAAAAAAACGTGAAAATATTACTTAAGTACAGTAGACTCCCTAAAATCTGCACAACTTGGGACCAGAGGTTGTGGGCCCCACCAGTGGCCGCGAGGTCCTGACCTCGAAACTGGTAGATGTTAGGTGCTGGGTTAAAACCTAATCGCGACCGTCAGTCTAAATGTTCGAAGTTTTCCGTGGTTTTCTTCGAACCTTGGATTTCCTTGCATAAATATGGGTTAGGTTCCCTTAGAAAGACCTACGGAGGGTATTCCACCCATTAGGGCCTATATCCCAAGCGTAGATAATTGGCCGGCATAAACAAAACCAAACCAAACCAGAGGCTGTGCGAATTTTAAAATTTTGTAGATTTCTGGTCATTGCTTTGTTTACATTTTTTAAACAGCAATTTGAATGTAATTAACAATGAAATTGAAAGTTTAATGAATGCTTACAATATAATAAAATAAGTAATAAACTAAAATAATAAAAATTTAGATAATTTTTAAAATTATCTCAAATTTTAAAAGCAGAGGTCAAGTTAATAATCAATAATGTATAGTTAAATGTTTGTTATAAAGATGAGATGAATTTTTCCTATGAAACTTGCCTCATATAAATTACTAATTCACATCAAAATCATAAAAAAAGAAATTTTTATTTTAGGTTTAGCCAGACTTAATAACAAAAAAAAAAAAAAAAAATTATTAATAATAAATATTTTTGGTTAAAAGATTGTGATTACAAATACAGTGATATCAGTAATATCTTGATTTTTTTCCAAAATAAATTTATTCTTCCTTTATGAAAACTCATCAATTTAGGAATATTAACAAAAATTACAAATTAAAATATATATAGCATTGATATAAAAGTTAAAAAAAATCAAATTTTGTCCTTATATCTAAACTGAATATTTCGTTGTTTACATCTGAAAATTGTCTGCGGATTTTAGAGAGTTGCAGATTTGAGAGGAGTCTACTGTATCTGAAATAGTACACCTGATTAGTCTTGTATTTTATTTAAAAAGACAATATTAATCCATGTAGTTTTTCTCATAAAACATAGCATAAAAATGTTTCATATTTTCATTTAATCTTATTCATCTTATTAATCTTTTTCATCTTATGCCTACTATCTTTAATTCTGATGTTGGATGTTAAATTATGTTGGTATAAAAATTAAATCATGTAATCAAAACTTGAGTCCAAACAAATAGATTTTATAGAATCCCGCATAAGTTTTTAGAAGCATTTTGCTAAACTGCAAAAAAAGTAACACATCTCGCAAAAATTCATTTTGTATTTTATTGCAATAATAGGTTTGTCATACTAGGCAAAAAGTTTCATAAGTATAATAATATGGAAAATTACTTTATTATGTTATATGTCCATTTGTGACCACAGAAGAAGAGTGGATAGTGTAAGGAAGTAAATTAACCTTACCCTCCAAATCTCACTTTGTCTTCATTCTTAAAGATTTTAAGCAAGTTTTTATTCCTGCATGCAGCCTTATGTGCTGTAATTTCATGTTACAGTAAAATCATGCACTTTTTTTTGGGGGGGGGGGAGGGAAATTATCTAGGAAATTTATCTATCCTGTGAAATTTATTTTTGTCGAGATGCGTTACTCTTCTTGCAGGTGAGCAATTTTTTCCTACATTCATATAAGTTTTGATGTTTGGTTGATATTTCTTTGCATGTACTCTGTGTTTCAAATCTGAATAATGAATACTTGTGACATTTTTAAAAATTTTATTTTATTGCATTTTAGTTTTTTAATAAAAAAAAAAAATAAATAAAATAATCATTTTCTAAAGTTTTAGCTTATGATTTTACACAGTAGAACCATGCTAATTTGGACCCCATTAATCCGGATCAGTTTGGTCAAATTTTTTTCAAGTTTGAGAAGCGATTTGACTAATTTCCATAACATTAACTTGTTTCATCGTCGTATTCTGAATAAAAAGAACTTTTTTTCTGAAATTTTTTTGGAAGAATACCTTAAGCTTTCTTATTTAAACTCTTATTTAAACTACAACCAACAAACTACTTATGCTCAACCAGATGCATGACCGTATGGCTCGCAAAAGGTATAGAAAACTAACACAGCAAAGAATTACAAACTTTTTTATTACAAAGTAAACATTTTTACTGTCTGTGAAAAATCAATAAGTTAAACATAAAGGTGATTTTCTGTAAGTACGTTTTATTTTATTTCATTTTTTTCTAATTCTCCAGATAGTCCGGATTTTCAATAATCCGGATTGGGTCTGGTCTCAATTAATGCGAATTATTGGGGTTTTACTGTACTAGATTATTATGATGATACTTGCGCAATATGATATAAATAAAAAACAACATTAATAGCATCAGAACTTTTAAATTGAAAAGCATCTTAGATTCAGTGTCATTAAATAATAACAATGAGCCTCTCCTGCAGTAAAAAGTTTTAAATAGGTAAGAAACAGATTTTGCACTTAGATTTAAAATCCACTATTAAGAACAAATAAGGTTGGAATTTTAATATAGAATTGTCAAAAGAACCCTCATAAAAAGTTTTACAAGCAATAAAATATTATTTTCAATAGTTATTAAATAGTTTCTTATGATAATTTAAACTTTCTGTATTTCAATATAAAATAGAAAGTTAAAAATATTAATTAAAAACATTTTCTGTCATGTTTTTATTTAAATCATAATAGAAAGTGTTTTTTCTGTTCCCAGAAGTGTTCTATTACAGTATTTCACAATTAGTATTAAGCATTATATTAATATTCGTGTATATAGGTTTTTTTTAAATTATTATTCATTTGAAAAATATTTGGAACTTTGATTTGAAAAACCGGGTCAACCCAAAGTCAAAACCTAACAAAAGAAAATTAGCATCAAGCTCATCTGAACTGGGAATCGAATAGGTTTGGATAAAATCAGGTTACCTGACTCAATGCACAACTCCACTTAACAATCTGTGTCTGTTTTGTGCGACTTTGGATAGAAAATTAAACTGTACTAGAGAAGTAGATTAAATACAGTTTATACTACAAAAAAAAAAAAAATAAATAAATAAATAAATAAAATATATATATATATATATATATATGTAATAAACAATTTTAACTGCTTCAAAATAAAGAATTGAGAACTAAATAATAAATAAATAAATAATATGAGGATAGGTCAATAGATAGGTTTGTCATGAATATTTTTAAGTAAAAAACTTTTTTAGATATTAACAAAAAATGTTTCTTGTACATAGTTTAAAAATGATCTTAAATATATATATATATATATATATATATATATATATATCTAGAAAAGTTTGCAAAATGTAAGTTTTTAACCACAATTTTCATTATTTAAAATTACACAAACAGCAAGATATCAGCATTTCAAAAAGATTAAATTGATTGTTTGAAAGCTGTTAGTGTCCCTGGATTTTGAAAATGCTATTCTGAATTAAAAACATAAGTAAAATTTTCAATACTGTTAACTCACTATGGCCTTCCACTAGCTCTAAAATTGACTTTGAACTTTCAATATTAATTTCTAATAAAATACGATTTGCATATGCATAATAAGTACTTTAAATTAAATCAAAATTTTAAATCAGTGAAAATAGTGTTGCTTTTTTATAAAAGCACCAAGCTTAAAGTGTCAGAAAAGCGAACTAGTCAATGGACAATATACTACACAAACTTTTTTACTAACTTGGCACTAGTGGGTTCCCATACTAACAAGGGGACCACCAAATATGGTGCCCACAGATTTTGATGAATTCAAAGTATATTGTAGGGGTCATACAATTAATTATTCGGCTGAAAGGGTTCTTTCAAATGGGCCTTGGTTTTCGAGAAATTGGGGGTCAAAGTTCAGCGTATATTTTAAGTACTTATTAGTAAAGCTGACTGTCAACAGCTTCGTGGCTCAGCGGTAAAGCACGAGATTCCAGACCCAGAGATGGCGGGTTCAACTCCAAGTTGGAGTTTTTTTTTTTCTTCTTCTTTATATGTTTCGTATATGTTAAATTTTTTAAGCAGATTTGGAAATTCTACAGCTTTCAACTTATTAATATTTTCTTATGGGGATAGTTTACTTTTTTCATTTTTTTTTCTTATTTAAAAAAATATGGCTCAAATGATAAACTAATTACACTTCAAAATTCATGAAATAAATAAAAATAAATAAATAATGCATATATAATTAAAATTTTCAAAAGTATAAAAATTTTGAATGTTTTAAAATCCCTTCTACTTTAAATATTAATAATTTTGCTCAATTACATTTATATATACTAGCTGACCCGCCCGGCGTTGCCCGGGTCCGTATTAGCAATATTAAACGAACTTGAAATTTGTATGATTTTATCAATAACTGGAAGCATGCAGAAATGCATTGTCTGAAATACGTCGCAGCTGACTTTGTGAAAAATCAGTTTTAAAAACAACAACTAATATTAAACTCTAAAAATACTTAAAATGAGCAATGAGAAACACGGGAGGGAACATGTATCCAACGATTGCGTTAGTTTCGTGTTAAAGTGTTGATATTTTCTTAGCAGACGATTTTTTGTGATAAATACATTATCTGTTTTATATTTCTTAAT
Source organism: Maratus speculifer (assembly GCA_964019185.1). Taxonomy (NCBI): domain Eukaryota; kingdom Metazoa; phylum Arthropoda; class Arachnida; order Araneae; family Salticidae; genus Maratus; species Maratus speculifer. Next base: position 117,127,217 of record OZ025292.1, read on the forward strand.
GATATTCCTCTGGACCGAGTTGGCGCATTGCCAAGATTTGCTTCCTCTGGACCGAGTTGGCGCATTGCCAAGATTTGCTTTCCCCTGTGCCTCAATTAATTATCCTCGGAATTCCTTTTATTTATAGAGATTATAGAGATTGCTAAGTAAAAAAAAAAAAAAAAAAAAAATCATACCTTTGTAAATTCATTAAATTCACATTCTTCATTCAATATCTGTTCATCTGCCTCAATAAATTGTCGATTATTTCTAATACTGAATTATGAAATTCTTCAGCTATAGCAATAGAAAAAAAGGAAATATCATCCGGTTGGGAATTTGTAGGCAGATTATCATTTCGTAACAACATCTCGCAATATTTTAATGCATTCGTAATTTCGCCTTTTTGTTCCTTTTCCAAACGAAAGTTTTCTGTAGTAGTGCTGCTTCCTTCTATACAGTATTTTTAGCATTCAACCCATTTTTAGCATTCGATACAAATCTACCAATTGCATACTCAATTTTCATACCATAATTTCAGCTATACATATACATACCAATATTTCAAATATTTTATTTGTCTGCAAAAGAAACAAAATGACAACAGCAAAAACAATTTCTATTTTTGCTTGATTTTACTGAGAAAATACTAGCAGACGAATAAAATAAATATATATCATTTTATGTATCGTAAATTCTAATTTCATTAGCAGATGACTTTCCAATCTAATTGATTTTTTTATTAAACGTTAGAGATAAATGTATTTAAAGATCAATAAAAATTTGGATAATATTTTAGCACTACTGCATTAATATTTTATTACAGTTTCGAAAGTATGCATTATTTGAATTAACTAATCCAATAAATGTTTGAGAAATTGCACCTGAAAATCATTTTGTATAATTTATAGAAAAAAGGATAAATTTTCATTTAAAATATTCCACAAAAAAATGCGATAGAAAAAAGAAAAATTATTATTTCAGAATTGTGCTTAGAAAAGAAATTACATAATAATTAATAAAAAAAGGTTAAAGACATAAATTCGTTATGCAGTTTTGTCAATAAAAATATTAGTTTAAAAATTGCAGATAAAAAGAAATTTTCATGAAATACATTCGAAAATATAAATTTACTTTATTAAGAAAATATCAAAAAGTTCAAAGCTGTAGAGTTCCCAATTGTGCTTAAAATATGTAGCATGTAAAAAATATATAAAGAAAAAAAAAAGCGCCAACTTTTTTTTTTTTTTTTTTAACTTAGCAATATATATAAATGTAATTGAGGAAAATTATTAATATTTAAAGTAGAAGGGATTTTAAAACATTCAAAATTTTTATACTTTTAAAAATTTTAATTATATATGCATTTTTTATTTATTTTTATTTATTTCATGAATTTTGAAGTGTAATCAGTTTATCATTTGAATCACATTTTTTTTAATAAGAAAAAAAAAATGAAAAAGTAAACTATCCGCATAAGAAAACATTAATAAGTTGAAAACTGTAGAATGTCCAATTCTGCTTAAAAAATTTAAGATATACGAAACATATAAAGAAGGCGAAAAAAAAAGCTCCAACTTGGAGTTGAACCCGCCACCTCCGGAGTTGGAATCTCGTGCTTTACCGCGGAGCCACGAAGCTGTTGACAGGCAGCTGTACTAATAAGTACTTAAAATATACGCTGAACTTTGACCCCCAATTTCTCAAAAACTAAGGCCCATTTGAAAGAATCCTTTTAGCCGAATACTTAATGATATGACCCCCTACAATATATTTTGAATTCATCAAAATCAGTGAGCACCATGTTTGGTGGTCCCCTTGTAAGAGAGATAGTGATGATTTTGGCATGCCAAAAATCCCTTTTTTGATTAGTTTATAGTGTTTCTAAATAAAATCCATAATATCATCAATTCATAACATATCCGATTAAATTTATTATACATCTTCTCTATAATATCTACAACTTTTATTCTGGTAAGTTTTTGATAGAACCAATTCTTATAGCAAAAATATATTAAACAAAAATAGGAGTTGAAGAAAAAAATTTCAAAGCCAAACTGCTTATATTCTGACTCATTTTTAAATTCTTTTTGCTCTCTAACACATCCAATTGGCAGGTTCTCTTATTTCGGAACTATGTAATGTGACGTATTGCCAGTTTTGTGATAAAGACAGAACATATTCCAAAAAAGGCTGTCAAAGTAGACATTTTGAACAGAATTTCCAGAAGCGATCATGATTAAAAACTTGAGGAAGTATTTAAATAACAAATTGCTTATTTTCTGACTCATTTTTAAATCCATTTTTGCTCTCAAATGCTTCCATTCTCTTATTTAGGAACTGTATAATGTGCCGTATTGGTCAGTATTTTTTTATAAAGGCAAAATATATTTAAATAACAAAATTGTAATTTAACATTTTACTCGGACTATTTGGAAAAAGATATTATACATTCTGAATGTCGGATGAATTTTTCTTTGTTTTTATATGTAACATACTGTTGAAATATTAACTTTTTACCATTGATTAAAAGACAAATCAACTTCCTATCATTTCTTCGTAATTAAAATAAGAATACCTTGTATATGTAGAAGCATGAAAATTATATCATGAATATTATATTGTCTATTCTCCAAGAAGGTCGTACATAAAGAACTTCTCGTTTTATTTATTTTTAAAGATAATTATCGCTATTTTATGTACTTCCATCTGCATGTTTAGTGCGTACTTGAGATGAAATTTTCTGAAAAATTCGAATCAGTCAAACTGTTTATATTATATTTAATAGTTTAAAAAGACATTTGATTGGACATGAAAAATCATCTCTCTCTAAAAATCACATGGGAATTTCATATGGCAAGTCACCCCTCAAATATCTCTGTGGGGTGTAAGATTTACTTACTCATTTGTTTCTACTGCCAAAAATCTCGCCAGAACTCTTATGTGCAAATAAATATATTTTCCTTGAATATTACTAGTGTTTGACCATATATATGAACATACAATAAGTTAAATAATTTTTTTTTTTTTTAAATCAGTCAATCACTTTTCAATGGAAAAAAATTAAAAAATCAAATTTAAAGTTACTTTTCTTTAAAATTCAGTAAGGAATTATTTCTTTGCATGGACATACACATCTCTCCAGTATATTACCCATTGACAAGATAGCTTTGCCGAGAATATAGGCAGTGATCAAAGTTAGCTCAACTCAAAAAACTTTGATGTTACAATTTTCACTTTTTTGTGATTAGTATTGATATTTTAAGTGTTAGCACTATACACAGATGCCTTGTACAAACATCATTTAATAAAGACTTTATAAAGCAAAGTTGTAGACATCCGCCCCCCCCCCCTTTCCTCTTATTTTTTAACCCTGCCAGGTTGGTTGCGGAACAGGTATCCTAACAGTTCCCACTACATCACTAGGGGCTGTAGAATAATCTTTCAGATTTATTAAAAATGTAATTTATTTATCAACATACATATGTATGAAAATAATTTATTTGGTTCAATATTTTTTTCCTTGGTGAGCATGTATCTTTATAGATGATTTGAAATAGGCAAAGATATTTGCAAAAGTTGTTAAGTGGTTATTTCAATGATAATTTTTATAACTTTCTTCCGCAGGATTAACATTATCTCATTTGCATTCTAATATTTTTAAATGATTTGTTTTGCATTAGATAGGTGAGTTCACTTTTATGCAGATAGACCTCAGCTATTCAGTGCCAAAATAAATAAATATAAAAATATCGAAATACAAGCAAGATTAAATAGCTTTATAAATTTCTTGCATTGTATTAGCATTAGTGAGCACTTTTTTCACATGTTTAGCTAGCCTCTTTGAATGTTTTATACCTTATATTTAATTTTTAAATTCCATAACTCTGGAATTTTTTACCATTAAAAAAAGAAAAAAAAACATTAAAGCAAGTTATTTTTTTGTATCCAATAAATATATATAACATATTTTTATTCATGTCCATATTACATAGGTTATAACTAATTACCTAAAAGTTGAGTAAGGAGTATGGCTATATAATACTAAATGTGAATAACAATATAATCTTCTATTCCAAAAGCTTATGTATATTTTAAAAAATAGTCTTTATTATCATTACTATTTATTTATATATGTTTGATTTTTTTTTTTCATTACATAATTTAAAATATATCTTTTTGAGTTGTTTCATTTAAATGTGTAGTGTATGAAAAGACTCCTAGGTGTTACTCGTATCACTGATTTGAAATGCTTTTATTTATTTATAGTTTTAAAATTCATCTAATTTAAAAAATATATCTCTTTACCATCTCCTATTGCTTGTTCATTATTAGTTAAGTATCTCATTATATATTTTTTTCTATAGCGTCCTTTGACTCGTTACCTTCCTGTTCGAAATGCAGAATTCGATTTGCGGCAGCACATAGAATCTGCTGGTCATCAGATTGAATTGTGTGTTCATATTCATCTTACTTCATCATCGTGTCACGGCTACTTACACAAACTTGGCGGCGCTTGGAAGACGTGGAAGAAAAGATGGTTTGTGTTTGATCGCATTCAGAGGGCCTTATTGTATTACAGTGATAAAGGAGAAACAAAGTTAAAGGGTGGTGTAAATTTTAAGGTAAGACAGATATTGATTTGCTGTAATTATGTATGTTATATTATGTTAATATAATAATTAATATAGTTGTTACTATTTTACTATTTATTAGTATTATTAACATTGATTTAATATATTATTTGAAACTATATATAAATATTATGTTAAACTGAGTTACAGTTAGCTTGTAAATAATTTTCAAATGTTATGTTGTGAATGTCTGTTGAACTGAGTTACTAGTAAAACATCAATAACAAAAAACAGACACCTCTATTTAGTGAATATTTTCCTGAGCCTCATCACCTATTTATTGGCCCCACCAGTGGCCAAGAGAACTCAGTTGCCTCCGAAAATGGCAGGTGCTGGGTTTGAATTTAGTTGCGTCTGGTCTGTCGGCCTAACCATTCGAAGTTTTCCATGGTTTTCTTTGTACCTTGGATTTCCTTGTATAAATACATGTTAGGTTTCCTTAGAAACATCCCTACAAAGGTACCCCCCTCCCCCTTTAGGGCCTGTATCCAGTGTTTTCGCTGACATTTGACCAACATTAGTAATTTGACTAATTAAAAATAAAAAACATTCGCCAAATTAGAAAATTATTAGCAAAATAGATTCGCCATGTAGCACAAAAGAAAAAAAAAATTAATCCTTTAATGTATTCCCTTTTTTTCAATATGCTCTAAAATAACCCAAGTTTTTATAACTGTGACAGCGATTGTTATTAATCTATTTTCAACTATCCGCTACAAATATAAAAAATATGTATTCATTAAATACGTATGAAAAACAAAAAAGAAAAATAAAGGAAAAGCAAAAATTGAGCACTAGCAATTTGGCGAATCTAATCGTTTGTTTACTCGCCAAATGAAGAATTTAGTCTCAATTTGGCGCATTGGCGAGCGACAGCGAGAACACTGCCTGTATCCCAAGTGTAAATAATTGCTTGTCATAAGCACAATTAATCACCTATTTATTAGTAGCTCTTCCTTCCAATATCAAACAAATTTTGCTGCCTAATTTGATATTTAGATGTTTTATTTGTAGAATATATCGTATGAATATTCGTATGGTTTTAATGACTCTTGGCTACTTTTAATGCATATGATATAAACTTAAAGGTGTTTTTAATTTTTAAACTTCTATTTCTCAATCTTTCTGATATATTCATAATCTTTTTTATCTGAAAATTTTCAGATATTAACTTTCAGATGCTTAAGATTTGAATAAAATTTTCAATTTCCCTATAAGTTTAGTGCATTTTAATTGATAGCCAGATTGCTATTCTTTAGCCATGGCCACCATTCCAAAGTTGTCATATTAAAAAAAAAAAGGGGGGGGGGAGGCATTTGGTTTTTTTAGATTCTGAATAACAATATTTACAAGTTTTACACTTTTACAGAAAAAAAAAAATGGATGTGACAAAAAATGCATTTTTAAATGTTTCTGCTGTGTATTAAAAATATCTTGCTTATTTATACAAGAATTTAAGAATTGATTGGCATGAGTTTGTACAAAATTACGTATGCTCTTCTTTCTTTGTCACCAGTATTTGTTAACCATGTTTCATTTTAATTTTAAGTAATAGTTTCTTTTTATTTTAGTATTAATAACCCCTTTTCTTTTATGTAGCTTGAGATTTCTGTTTGGGCATTAAGCATAGCCTTTGCATATTTCTATTCCAAATTTAAGCTAACTTTTTTTTTCTTTTAGTAAAAAAAAAAAAAAAAAAAAGTATACATAATGTATCACAAAAAGATTGCTCAATCTTTCATCTGTAATAGGTAATATAAATTGCAAAAATATTCAAAATAAGGCAAGAATTAAGATTATATTGATGAAATAATCCTGGCATTAAGTTTCAAGACGTTACTTTTTAAATTTTCATCTGGTCTCTATGTCATATAAAATATAAGTTATGTTTAGACAATATTTTCCCATCTTTTTTTACAAATAGATCAGTAGAAATTTTAATTTTCAATTACTAAAAATGATAAATTTGTGATGCTTTTAGTCTTATGAAATACTATAGCATTCTTGCAATAAAAAGTTGTCTTTTAGTTTTTTCAATACTGGAAAGCTACACAATTTCATAAAGTTCAAAGTTTCATAACTTGATGAATTGTGGTCATAGAAGACTAGAATTTTTACTGTGTCAATATGTTTTCAAACATAACTCAGGACACAGAAATGGTATAAAAGTTTAAAATGTCCTCCCATTAATTTTCCAAAAGTTACACTATTTCATCAACATAACCTTAATTCTTTCATTATTTTGAATACTTTTTTTACAAGTTACATTGCCTACATATCCCCATCTCCAGTTACTAAAAAAAGAGCATTTCAGTCTCTTTGAGACACTGTATATTGTTTTATACTAAATATATTCACTGTATGATTTCTGACTTATATAATTTTTGTCATTTGATTTGTATTGAAAGAATTACATAAGGAATCCTGAAACAGACTTGATTATCTTTTTGGTTACTCTTTAAATTTAAATTGAACAGGAAAGATAAATTATACATCAAGCATCAGGGTTGTTTGGTTAAAACCACGGTGGTTTAAACCAAATGGTTTTTAAAAAAAAAACATGCTGGTTTTTTTCATTTTATTTTATTTATTTTTTTTTTTTTTATGTTTTCATGTATTTTACGCATTATTAAAATATCCAAAATCCAAGTTATGCGGAAGCTACAAGCACAGCCTTTTTTTTTTTTTTGCTTTTTTTAAAAGACATTAATAAATTTTTAAAGTGACAAATACTTTTAATCCGCCCAACTTTTCTTACTAGCTATAAATCTACATGGCAAACTAATTTTTTTAATGTGAGCTACAGAGGAAAAAAAAAAAGCTGTTTGTTTTGCTTCTTTTTTAAGCCTTTTATTTTAAAAAAATAGCCTAAGATACAATTTTACCATTTAAATTGCATCATATATCAAAGCATTAATGATGACATAACATAAGTCATTCTCCCCTCTGATTACTCTTTGTTCTCTATGCTAATAAACGAATGATTGTAAATTTTCTCTGTTCTGTACCGATTGGTTTTAATAACCTTTTGCTTTTCTTGCATTGGAGTTTTACTTTATGATTTTATTCTGTTTGTACTATATTTTACTTTAAGAAAGCTACTTATGTATATATTGAAGTAAAAGGATGTCTAAAACTAGAAAAAAGAAAGATATAATCTGGTAGGAAAATAGAAATACACCAAGAACAGGCTTGAGAGCCAAATGTATAAATTGCATGCAATGCAAATGCTGTCAAATTAGTTTTCCCTTATTATATTTGATGGAATTGTTTTTCAAGATGCCTTATATGTTTGCCTTAAAAATTACCCCACTTAAAATTTGTGATGAAAATAGGAATGTTAATGATAAAAATATTCAAAAGTTTCTATCTATGTCTAATTTTAATCTAAAAAGAAATGTTGTAGATATGTTTGAATTGTTAAAGCCTATTCCAGTTGCCCTGGATAATATCTAAAGTAATAATTGTTCCATTGTTGATGTAGTTTATATTTGGAAAAATCCTCAAAAAATATTAAGAGAAAAAAGATAAGAAGTCCCGCAGTGTTTTGAGTCCAGGTATAAAATGGCTCTAACACCCATGCATGCTTGATATCGTGGTACAGTCAAAGTGGTCTGATCAAGAAAAAAAAGGATGCATTAAATTTTCAAAACTAGAATATCTATATAACTTTAGCTTGCACTGATAGTAAATTTTATGCCAATCTTCACCTTTTGAAAAACATTTTTTTTTGAGCAGAATTCAGTAAAGGAAGTTACCCCATATAAAATAAGGAAGAGTCAGCAAATTCAAATCAAGAAAATTAATAGCTCCGTAACTGAAGTTGTACAACTTATAACAGCAAAAGCCTATTCAGTGAGTGTTGAAAGAATATTTTCAACATTTTGACTGGTATTAGACAAATATACGAAATAAATTGGATTAGAAAAGCCCTCAAAACTTGTCTTTTTATTTTAAGCTTTTAATTAAAATTAAATAAATAGAATTGTTTTTATAAATAAATTGTTTATCTAAATATATTTAACTAGGAAAAATAAAGTTTGTATTAAAAAAAAGAAAAAAAATAGTAATTTTTCAGAGCATATGTCTCAATATGTATAAATATTACACAATATTACACTCATTGATAAATCAAATATGTCGATACACCTGTGATTTATTTTAGCATTAAAAAAAATACATATTGATGTTTTTTATTTAAATAAATATATATATAGTAAAATATTAATAATCATTTGTTGATATTATTGATACAGTAAATGATTTCTAAATTAAGCACAGGAAAATGTTTTCTATTTTTGCTTATTTTTTGTTGATTTAGTGAAATATATTTGTTTATCCCTCATTATGTTCTACATAATAATTATTTCTTTAATTATTATCTAAAGACTTATATGAGTATACTAATAAATTAGTAGTTCAACATTTTTTAAACAATAAATATTTCCCTAAAGAAAGCTAAACTTATAGGTAATTTAATTATAATTTTTATGTGCTTTAATTATTTAATTATATAAAAAAAATTAAGTACCAATGTGAATGTTTAACATTAATTACAAAAGAAAAATCATGACTTCCTAAAACTCAATTTTTTTTTTCTTACAAATGTTTTTTAAGTAATGATGGGAAAAAAACCTGGTTTAAACCAAAAAAACCCGGTTTTTTGGTTTTTTTAAAAAAAGACCGGTTTTTATACCAACCCTGTCAAGCATAGATTTTGAAACACTTCTAGAATATTCTAATGAAACTTCACCATTTTGAAAGGTGAAAGAAGATACTGACTAAACCACTAAGAAAATGCAAAACATGCATAAAAATAAGGTTTCAGCATTTACTGTTGCTAGCCAGAAAAGCACCTGTATTCTTTTGTGCATTTCTGTACATTATCTAATGATCTGTATACACACTACATTGTCACTAGAATTTCCTTTAATAACAAAATGCATAGCAGAGTCAAAAATTCATCTTCAATGATTTCTGTCAGTATGGGAAATGTGTCACTTAAATTCAGCTCTGCACATTATCTAATCTACAGATTTTTATACATACCTCATATTAATTTGGAATCTAATTTATGAGGAAGAAAATTGTAAGATAACCGAATACTTGCTCTCAGAAGATGACATTAATAGATGGCAATGTGTCCAAATTTTGCATAGTCTTGCATACACCAATTGTTATTATTATTTTTTTGTATACAAAATATATTTCGACTGAAAAGTGATAGCTCAATTGAAAAACACCCTTAAGTAATTCACACCCATATGTAGTTTATGTTAACAAATTATTTTGTGTAGTCCTATACATACATGCACTAAAAAACAGAATTTTCTTAGGTTGTTTTTAATAAGGCATAGATTAATTTTCAAAATATTTAATTCACCGAATTTTGAATAGAAATTGCTAAATTATTTTAAATAAATTGCTAATCACAGTTGCATTGTAGAATTGTAATATATATAACAGAGTAAATTGTAATATATATATAAAGAGAGAGGGGTTGTGGGGTAACTTAGACTAATGATTACATCATGAACTTTTCAACAATTGTCAACTTTGTAAATATAGACCTGAAAAGAAATAGCAGGAGCATCTTATAGCTTTGCTGTTGTAGAGAGAAATCAAGGTTCCCCTCATCAGTAAGGCTGGAAATTCTCCTGTCTAATGCTTGGAATATATCCATATTTTTCAAATTTTTCTTCTGAAAATTACAATCTCACCTTTTAACTTGAAATAAAACTAATTATGGATTTTAGAAATATTTTGTCAAATAAAGTTTAAAACATTAACACAAAACATTCTTTAAAAAAAAAAAAAAAAAAAAAAAAAAAAAGGATAAAATTTTTTTTCTAAGGAGAAATTTAAAAAAATATGGATTTATTGGAAAGTTATAAGTTTAATATGAGAAAGGGACTTGCGATCTGACTGATAAAAAAAACCTTTAAGGTCAGCCACATAGAATGTTAGATATTGTTGTATATTATCCATGATCTTATATATTCCACACCTTTTTATTTCTTAACGTAATGTTTTCATTTTTATATCAGAAATTTGAACAAATTATCTTTTATTATAGGATATAGAGGAAGTATATGTTGATCATTTGCATTCTGTAAAAAGTCCTAGTCCTCAGTCAACATTTTGTGTAAAAACCTATGATAGAGTTTATTATCTGATGGCTCCGACACCTGAAACAATGAGGATTTGGGTGGATGTTATATTTACAGGAGCTGAAGGCTATTTGGATTTCCTCGGGGAAGCTGAATGAATGAATCATCTTAAACATTTTGTGGTGTAAGTTTTTTCCATCAATGTTCCCGATTTCTCAAATATTATATTTTGATCAATAACTGTTTATTGACGTCACTGGCATATTTGCACTCATTTCTGTAGGAAATAGGAATACTGTTATTTTTTGGAAGCACACCAGAGCTATTTTGTTACATAGTGATAAAAATACAGTTTTCGTAAAAGAAACTTATTAAAGACTGCAACTTGAAAAAATAATAAAACTTATTAAAGGCTTGATTTCTTTAACATATCTTACGTCCTTAAATAAATGAAAAACTAAAATAAATACATTTATTATGTTAAATTTTCAATCTTATTGGAATAATTATCGTTTTTTTTTTTTTTTTTTTTAATTTAAAATATAAAACTTATAAGGAAAGTAAGAAATCCATCATGAAGACACCATCTCCATCCGCTTCTGTCTAAAAGAGAGTTCTACTTTGGATCAAAATTTTTGTTTTTTTAACTTTTGCATTTTTTGTATCCAAGTGCGTCGATTATTGCCCTATATAGATTTCAAAATCTTTTATTTCTCTACAGTATTCTTTTTATCACTGAATGCAATGTTGGTCAATCATAATGCTGTTACAAAATTTCTAACTTGTTTTTTAGTGCTGTAAATGTAACAACTGAATGAACACCCATATATATTCGTTACTTTCAAACGTGCTACTTGTCAGAAAGTATTCATTATTCATTACATTTGTTACTCTTTAGAAAACAAATAGTAAAAATGATTGAAAGTACTCATATATTTGTATTTTGTAATTTTCTGAGGGTTTTTAGATTATAATTACCTATATATTACCTTGAACAGAAATATTCCTAGGTTCATTCCCATGAAAATGATATAATGAAATTTCTTCTGCTAAAATGAAAAATCTTGCTAAAACGGAATTCTTCTGTAGTTTCTCGCAATTCCCTCTCAGCAAGTATTGTATATATTAAAGAAAAGAATAGTAATTGAGTATCTTAATAGAAATACCCACTGCCTACTAAAAAAAATGAAACATGAGACAGCGGAATCTGATTATTATAGAAACTAATATAATCCAGTTCTCAAAAACATATTTACCTCCTCTCAACATCGCAAAACTTTCAGACACATTCATAGACTTAGTCTTATACACAAAATCATAAAGTTTAACAGTCATGGAAATGATATGGAATCGAATAGCATTTTTTACTTTCCAATAAATGTATTGCAGTTCAAGCTATAATTGAGTGTGTTTAAATGACAGCTCTTCAATTACTGTTCCATCCAAAAGTTTGGTTCATAACATCCATTTTCACAGTACCATCAAAAAATCTTTTGAATTTAAAGGAAAAAAAGATGTGCTTATCAATTTCTTAATTTCTGATTAAAAGCACCTACTCATCTTATATGACTAAAAATCAATGATTTAAAAAGATATTTCATAGCAAAACTTTATCATTCCTTAAATATTGCTATAAAAATATTTTTTGTTCTATTATAAGCTTTAATTCCTTTTACAGTAAAATTATGAGCAATCTTAATAGATTAAATGTATAATTAATAGGAAATCAGTTTAATTAAAATATTGATTGATAGACACATCTTGTCTCTTTATTACTTGGATTCATACTTCCTTTTTTAAAATGCATTTATGGAAATGTTATTAATCTCTTGTCAAAATTATTCTCTCCATGTTTAAAAAGTCATCTGACACTATATGCTGAGAAATAAAAAGTACAACCTCTGAAAGAATACATAAACAATCTCTTGGTAATCTTTCTTCTAAAAGCCATTTGTTCTGTTATTGACCACATGACATCAAACCGTCAATGCTTAAATAACAAAGCAAACTAAATGAATACCTGTATGTGATACTAATACAGAACAAAATATATTTTAAGGTGTGATTTATTAGATGTAATTATTTAAAAGAAAGAAGCACTTTTAAATTGTTAGATATCTTTTACACTGTTTATTGAGCTATCAATTTTTAAGGCTTGCTGATTTGTGACCAATGAATTTTATTTTCACCAACAACATTCCTTTGAATGTATTAGTTGTCTTGTATTTTCTCTAATTGTCTGTTTAAAAGTAGTCTGTTCTTTGAAACGTATGAAGAGCTTTTTGATAGGTTGGGAGATACGATCTTAAAGACTATTGGTTTAAAAATGTATTGCATTAATAAAAGATGGTTATCTAGATAATGAATTTAATATCTTATTTGGAAATAATTATAATTTATAGAATTGAAGATAAAACAATTTATACAAAAATCTAGCAATCTCTTAAATCAATATTAATAAATATAAATTACAATAATACAATAAATATAAATACAAAAATCAAGAAATTAATCTCTTAAATCAGTGTTAATAAATATAAATCAAATATCAACACAATCTTACTTAATCATTGATGTGTATTTTATAAGTGACTAAGGGTATTTAAATTTCGAAAAACAAAATTTTACTGTTTAATTGGTAACTATCATTTTTATAGAAGACTGAAAAATAGAATACAGAAACAGACCCAACATGCTTTGATACAAAGCAACTGTTAATGATACATATATATATATTTAAATAATTCTTGCTTATATGTTTATGTTAACTTATTTATGTCTTAACAATCTAAATGTCTCTATAAAAAGGATTAAAAAAATAAAAAACATACAGATTAAATACACACGATCTGTAATTTGCAAAATGCTGGTAGTCAATTAGACTTTGGGAGCAAACAGCTCCCAATTTCTCCCATTAATGTAAATTTTTCTCCTTGTTTTTTTATTTGCAACATTCTACATTGTATATTCTTTCAACTGTCAACTTATCCTAATTTTTCTTTACATAGGTAATTTTGAAAATGTCTTAAATACACAAGATGAAGTGATAGCTATACAGGTGCCATGTAATGATAATCTGTTAAAAGTGAATTAAGTAAAGCATTCATCATCACACTTTTCCTTCAGAGTACTTTACAGATTACTAGTATGTTCCTTTTGATAAGAGTGCTGCCGTTGTTGAAGAAAATTAAACTGTATTACAATGAAAGCTTTATAGCTTGTTAAATTTGTTGGGAGACTTGTATGAGATGTTTGTAGAACTTTGTACAGTTCTTTCAGTGTTGCATTGGCTGTTGAAGGAAAATATACTTAATGTGTATGTTTGTTTATGTATGGACAGATGAAAGTATATTTTCTTGGCAGATTCTGATATTGTGAGTCAGAGTTGTTGAGACCTAAGAAAACAAATGTACATATGAGCCTTTTGTAAGTGTTTCTTTAGTTTATTTTGCAGTCTAAAATGTTTTTCTTTCTTTTCTAATTGTTAATATTTTTAGTTTTTTTTTTTTTAATTGAAATTTTTAACATGGGCACCGGCAGAAAGAAATACAGGATTTTGAAACAGATTTTTATGTCTGTAATGTGCTACTAAGCCCCCCCCCCCCTTCCCTGAACATCAATTTTTATGGGTAATATAAAACTGAAACTGTTAATCTTTTGTCAGAACACTCATGTAACATCCCACATATCAGTGTAAGAAAGAAAAAAAATCCAGCAACATTATAATGTAATATATAAGAAATATAGAAAAGCCACAAATTAAGGTACTTTATTTAAGCTACTGTCTCTTCCAAAATAGAGAAATAAACAATTTTATCTTTTTCAACTGAGGAATGGAGTCACCTGAACTTTCTGTTTTAAGATAATTTTTAAGCAAATAAATTTTAAAAGAAAAACAAAATTAAAAATTGTCTTTCATTTGGAGTTCAGTGGTGCAGTGTACATCTCCCACCCTTCCCCTATCAATAAAAAATCCTTAGTTCCTTTTACTCATAGTGTTTAATTATTTTAAATCAGTTGACATTTTTTTTCTAATTATCAGAAAAGAAAGAAAATTATTTATTTAAATTTGAAAATTCAGGGAGGGCAATAGCCTTGCCAGCACCCATGGTATAGAACATACTTTATTTTGTCAGTGCATTTTATTTTTTGAGCATTTAAATTGTCAGCATTAGCTTTACTTTAAAAATGATGCCGTAGTATTATATCTTTACATGTTTAATGAAAAGTTTGAGTATTTTATACATGCTTATCATTTCACCGATCTTGTTTGATAAAAATGATAAACCCAATTAATAATTATTTTATACTTTTGTATTCCAGTAAGAAAAAAAATGTATTGTTCCTATTAATACTATATGAAATATTTTTTAAAGTATGATATATATATATGTTTTCTATCGTCTATCTTTTATGGCAGTACAATATCATTGAGTTTTCTACTCTGGGCCAAAACTAGCCTTTTTCGCACCCAGGAAAAACATGGATTTTGCCCTTTCCTCCCTTATGCTACAAAGTATATTTACAAAGAGAATTTTACTAATTTTTTTAACAACCAACTTATTTGTAAAATATGTAATACAGAACTATATAATCTAATTTGTCAAATATTGATTCATTAAAATCTAGTAAGTAGAATCAAAAAGGATCGAAAAAAATTTTGCTTTATACATTATCCTTATGCCACATCATCCTTAGATTATTCTATGATTTGATATATCCCAGACAAGAGGATTTTAACTATCATATTAAACATAGACACGAAAAAAAAAAAAAAAAAAAAAAAAAAAAAAAGAAATTGATACAGAAAATGTTTATTGACACCCTTTTGTTCTGGCACTTGGGGCTCATGCCCCCTTAGTTTTGGCCCTGTCTCAGCTTGAATGCATTTTTTTTTTTTTTTTTTTTTTTTTTTTTTTTTTTTTACAATGGTTTGTTAACATTTTTAATTTAACATTTTAGGAATTTATAAAAAGTATTAAAAA
Organism: Maratus speculifer; assembly: GCA_964019185.1. Lineage (NCBI taxonomy): Eukaryota > Metazoa > Arthropoda > Arachnida > Araneae > Salticidae > Maratus > Maratus speculifer. Next base: position 117,142,925 of record OZ025292.1, read on the forward strand.
GAAATATTGTACTTCAATTATGCAAATTTTGCAAATTTTGTCCATTGTGTATTTTAAGATAGTGAACTGATTCCACTTCATGTGAGCCAATATATTTTATTTTTTTATTGCAATTCAAATCTTTTTGAAATCTTTTCTTATATTCTGACTGTTGAGATATATATCGCTGAAGGATTTATGTTACTATGCACATTAAAAAAGTTTTAAATAATAATAATAAAAACTTTTGATTTTAGATAATTTAGAAATTAAAAGTAAACAATCATATTTTATGACTTTTTATTTCTTAAAGAAAGGAAGATCCTTTTTCATTTCACCTTTGCCATAAATAAACTAGAATTGTTATAGCTTGTATTAAACTCTTGTAACATTAATTATTTGTAAATTGTGTACAAACATATCCCTTATGATTCTTTGTTATTTTTAAATATTTTTTTTTTTTTAATATGAAACTATTTCATGCAGTTCAAGAATAAATTTTGAGGTTACTTTATACTATACATAATTTAATTTTTTGTGATTTTTTTTTTTTTTTCATATATTAAAATTTTTTATAAAACCTGGAAATTTAAAATATTTTATTTCCTAAAATTAAATAGCTTTTTTTCCCCCCAAGATGCTGTTAAAAAATAATTATCTCTTGATAATTTCCTATCTCAGCCCTCTCAACTATGTGTATGTGCATATGTACAATCATGCACACACATACATAGCAAATGTAAACTATTGTTCTTTAAACTGTTTGCAGCTTATCAACTTTGCACTTAGTTTAGTTAAACTGCAGCTTTCTCACTCTGTTTAGAAGAGAACATGTGTTGTAGTTCATAGAATTTCTGATACTATTGTATTCTTCCTTATTTTGATTTTTATTTGCTTATGATTTTCTTCAAAAATTGTCCAAGTTGCCGTTAATTAATTGCCTTTTTTTTTATAATATGCATTAATTTTCTTTCCTTTTTTTTGGGGGGGGGGGGGGGGGTATATAATTATGTTTTTGGAATTTTTTTGTTGAAAGTTTGAATTGATATTTTCTCTCTGAAAGATGTTTTAACTAATGAGTTTCTTGAAATTAATAATTGTTAAGATTCGTAATAGATTGGTAGATGGCAGCACATGCAAACACCCCATTGAATTGATGGATGAAAACCTAGGATTAGTTAAATTTTGATTTGCATATTAAAAACGCAGTCTGCCAAGTCATATCTTGGTGGAAAACATCTAAAAATTCGATTTTAGGGGTTGACTCATAGGTTTATTGTTATGTTTTCCTGCTCCCAGTCATCTATGTTTTCATACTTTTAGGTGCAAGAAAGCACAATGGTAAATCAACGAGTCAACTGATAAAACTGGGTTTTTAGATATTTTTCACCAAAATGCGACTTGGCAGGCTGATTGTGTTTACTATGCAGATTGAGATTCAACTTATCCTAGATTTTCATTTGTGAACTTGATGAGGTGATTGTTTATGCTGCCGCTTCCCAGTCTCTAAATTAATATATATATATATATGGCCTAATTCAAATCTGAAATTATTTAAAAGTAAATAGCATAAAATAAATGTGCGTGAAAAAGTGAAAATTTTAAAGTACAAAGTATCAAATATGCATAATAGATTGGCCAAAAAAAAAAAAGTTTATTGGGTTTATAGTATTTAGTCATGATTTTGTAATGCTCGCTAAGCAGATATAGTTTTTAAAGGATAATTTTTGCTGCATATAATTTTTCAGATTCTTTTAATTGGTTTTAAAATTGAATTTTTACTTGTTTAGATTCAGTTGTTTAACTTATTTTTAATATCTTTTAAGATCTTCATTGGTTTATTTGTAAAATATCATTTTGATGCTAAGTTTATATTTTTTTTCTCTTCTCTTTTTCAAATGAAATAATTAATATGCTCCACACATATAAAGACAACACTTTTTTTTTGGGTGAAAATTTTTATGTGTTTCTAATTTCATTTAAATGATGGAGATAAATTTTTATTTTATGTTTAGAATGCTCAATATTAGTTATTTTATCTAGTAGAATAATTTTTTTCTCCTAATTAAAATGAAAATTCTTATTGCATATTTCCATTTGAAATAAACTATAAGCATTGAGATATTATTAAGCAAGTAATTAATTTAATAAATAATTTATTGTTATAACTACATGCAGTAATTTAATGATTATAAATACTTGGAAATAATATTACTATGTTGATAAAAATTTACTCTATTGACCATGTGACTGGACATGTTAAGTGGACAATCTTTAACTAAACCTAACTGCTCAGTGTTGCCATTTATTAGAAACATAAATATGATGGCACAAAACATTTTCTAAGTAGCATAGATGTATTACTTTAAGAGCTTTGCTGACAAACTAACATATCATTTCTGTATGGGATTTATTTCATTCAAAACTTGTGGCTCAAAGCATCAAAATAAAAGTAATTATACAGAAAATGTTTGTAAATTGATACTGCCTTTTTCTCTTTTTGTATTTTTATAGAACATATGGACAGACAGTCATTATGATTTCATATGTATTTATATATATATATATAAAAGCTTTATAAGGGGGATAACTAAAAAAAGAAAAAATGTAGGTGCTAATTTCAATCTTATATTTTTTTGTGGAAACTATAAAGTATTTAAAATATGAAGTGCTTTGTTCTATTTTAAACCGTCCTTTGTCCTACGATCAAATAATAATGTTAAACATTTATTTTTCTGTATTTTATTTTGCATTTTTATGTATATCGATTAATTCTTTCGGGTCTGTCGTACTAACTAATTACAGAACATGTCTTTATAGACACTTTTGTTATTATTTATATGTAGTAATTATACTATATGTCTCTTAAGGTTTGCTATTATGACTTCATTTATTTTCAGTATTAATAATAATTAATAATAAAAGTTCTGAAAGCTGTATATACACTCATGAGAGTTTTAATTCAAACATTTTTTTTTAATTTAAAATTATAAAGTACTTGTTAGAATAGACAATTAATGATAATGAAAAAATACCATAAAGTTGTTATGTCTACTTAATACTGTAATATACATTATATACTAAAATAATTTCAGTCTATCTCTTATTAATTAGTATGAAAAATAATTATGCTAATTAGATTTCAACAAGTGGCACATTTGTTCAATATCAATAAACTTAATCTTTGTTGCATGGATAACTTTTAAAATTTAAGCAATCTTTCTGCAATATTAAAAGGAAGAAAATTGAGGCCTGAAAGAGTTAATTTAAAACAAATTGCTTATTTAATAAAACAAAATGTAAAACATAAATCAATTGCACACATTTTACTGTCAGTGAGGTTTTTTTTTTTTTTTTTTTTTTTTTTTAGTGAACATTAATCTTCAAGTATATATGTGAAGTATGTACAGTGAATTATTTTCATTACTTATGCATGTATAAGAAATTTAATTATGTGAAAATAAATAAAATGTGATACAGAATAATATATTAATTGTGTAACTGTGTCTTATTAAAAGCTTTAAAATGGAGAAATTAAAATATAAATTAAAACTTTACATGTATTTTTAATAAAATTAACATTTTTGTCAATTTAAATTGTAAGTAACTTAGTAATTGTTATTTCTATAATTTAGCATTAAAACCAGTTTCTAAAAATTTAAATTGCTTGATATTTGTTAATATTTAAATGACCAAACATTAAAAAAAGGGGGGCTAAAATATTGAATGTTATAATATTCTTTTAGAATTTAACATTTATTAAATGTTAACTGTTTTAATTTTCTTACAAATATTTATTTAACAATTGGTATTCTTAGATTTTTGAAAGATATTGTAGAAATTAGTCTTTATACAGCATTTCATATGGAATTTTACATCACATTTGCAGAAACATTTAAAGCAATTTTTACAGAAATATTGAATACCTATTAGAAATTTAGCATTTGCTGCAAATTCTTAATTTGTTTGAAACTCAAAATATTAGTGCCAAGAAACACCTCTTTAACTTATTTTTTCCACAGGGGATAAGTATCGTATAATGGGGTTCAAAGCATAAGTGCCAGCAGAATGAAATCCATGGAAATGTAATATTTTGGTATAGATATGCATATGTGCATAACCCTATTTATGGTTTTTTAAAACAGGCTACATAAAGTAAGCAAAACTAAGAATTTTTTTGCCTGAACCTTCTATGGGAAGACCAATTTTAAGCTTGTCATCCTAAAAAGCAATACAGAAATTAAAAAGTTATGAAGCTTTAGATGTTTAAAAATATGTTTCTCTGAGCATTTTTCACAATTGATAATGTGAACAGGAAATAGCCAAAAGTATTCATTTTTTTTATTACTATTATTATTTGTATGTTTATTATGTGGGAACACTTTTCTCTTTTCTGTGTAAGATAACCTTAAACATAGAAAGATAAAACAATCGAGAAATTGACAAATAAAAATTAAAATCTCCAAAGTAAGCTTCTGTCACTTAAGATAATTTAAACAGCTGTTTTCTTTATATATTTAAATTCATTCTAAATACTCTAATTCAGAATAAAGCACATGAATGTAAAAAAAAAAAAAAAAAAGAATTAAAAAATGTCTTTTATGGAATAGTTTTTGATGAAAAATTCACAGTTCTCTCATTTTCTTAGGTTTGTTTGGAGAAGGGAAGTTTTATCCCTTCTCCATTATGTTTCAAAATCATCAAGGATGTAAAAAGTCCAATTAAATTTCAAAATACAGATAGAGACAATGTCATTTTCTTCTGGCTGGCACTCAAGAATTTTATATGACATTAAGATTACTGTCAGAAACTAGGGTGCTTCTGGGCATATAATAAACGAACTTTACAATTTATAGCTACTCATGAAAACAGGTTAATTCTTTGTTAAAATTAATTTTTAAAAAATATGCATTCATCTTAATAATCAGTTATTATTTCTTATTGATGCCTTTCTGACTTTATCTCTGTATGTGTGTACTGTTTCTGTATTAATATATCATTATTCGGTACAGATTTTTTTATGTATGAATAATGTTGTATGAAGGTAGTACTGCAAATGTTAATTTGTTTTATGTCTGCAGTCTTAAGAACTGTGTTTAAATAAACAATTGTGCATATAGTTGTTCTCCCAATGCATTAGAGAAAATAATGCTTAAAAGTTTAATTTTTCTCATGGTATTTTCAGCATGTTTACTGCTCATGATATTAAACATTTTTCTGCCTTTTTAAATGTTTATATCAATTAAATTGTGGGTTATTACTAGTTTTAAATTTGACTTTAATATTGTGAAGAACTTGTTATTGCTATCTGTGGAATTTTTTTTATTAGTTATTAGTGCCGAATCAAATAATCCATAATCTAATTCAAAAAATACGTATTGCAACTTTATTCAAATGTCTTGATTCAAATGATTATTGCAACTTCATGCAAATTTTCTCAAAATGAGCAAAATGTTTCCAAGCACTAAAGTAAACTTTTTGATCTAGTTTCAAAAGTGCATTATTTATATAAATAAAATGCTTCAAAGTAAAAACAGGTCTTAAAACTAGTTTTTTAAAACATTGCTTAATTTAAGGGTGTTCATAAATCAAAAAAGGCAACTTTGTGACACATGCTTTAATTTATTTTTGTTCGGAAGTGCATGAAAGTAGCAGATGTTGTTATTCAGAAACTGTCTAATTGCATTCAATTTTGTGTTTTTTTTTTTTAAAAACACAATAGATTTTTCATAACAAGCCTTCAAAGTTGACACTTTTGAGCACATTTCCCGACAAAAGCAGGAGAAAAACAGTTGATCACGTGATCAAATAGCTTAGAACTGGATAGGTAATTTAACTGTCATAAACTGGAAAAATAAGTTCGATTCGAAATCACTTCCATAGTCAGGCATTACAATTTTATATATTTCTGTTAAAAAATGAATTTGTAAATGTGTCAAAACTTTTTATACTTGTTGAGCAGAGCAGTTAAGAACACCCTTAAGATACTGATATTTGTTTAGTTTCCTATTAATAATGGTAAGCAAAATTGATCACTAAATCATGTGATGTAATGGAATGCTGAATATGCTTACAGGTTACTGAACAGTCATGTTAATATTTTTATAGTTTTTTTTGAGGAGACTTAGCTCTTTTCATTTTCTTTATTGAGTTTATCATTCTTCATATTTAAAATGTGTTTTCAATCATTCGAATAGATAAATCTATTTACATTGTCAGATTCAAAAAGATAATCTTGCTATCTAAATTTTTGCAGATAGCAAATCGCGATGTAAAACATATGCACATATCTTTATTTAATTTTTTTTTTTTTTTTTTTAACTAAGTAATACAAATCAGCCAATTCTATAACAAGCTGTTCCATTAAAAGAGAATGTTATCCAAGACTTCCATTATTGCATTTGTAACCACTGTGTAGAATTAATGTAATTTAAATTATTAAAAAGAACGCTGTGTTATATCTGTTTCTTATATTTGTTCGTTTTCTGTCTAAGTAATCCATTACTTCCAACTTCCATCAATATATGAGTGAAATTGAATCATTTGCCAACTAATATCTGTATATCTATCTGAAATATTTAAAAATTGACTTGTCAAAAATTAATACAGGCTACATAAAAAGATAACATTTTTAGTATGGTGTCATGTTCATCCATTTTTGGTGGTAAATTGCACCTGTCCCACAACAGATTATTTTTATGGTCCATGGGGGAAGTAAACAAGCTCCACAAAACCCGTTATCTCATTGAAATTTGCTTAAATTAAAATAATTGCTGCAAGTTATCAGAAAATTGTATGAAAAAAAAAGTTATTTTAAATATTGGGGCATATTAATTTTTTAAATGACATAGGTTGTTTGAAAATTCTTTTAATTAAATTTTATTAGTTATTTAGATCATTATTATAGTGTATAGTTTATTAAATCAAAATTTTGGTTACAGTTTTAATTTCTAGCAATATTAAGCACATTGTAAATTATGTATGAGCAGTGAATGTGATGAATTTTATATTTTAATACTAAATGTTTTTAAAAAATTTTTGTAGGTTTGCATTCTATTAATTTTTTTATTGTATTGTTCTCTTGTAAATATTTCAAAAGTTGAAGTATTATTGTTGACACATTGTGTTAATTTATTGAACTTCTTTTTTAAATATCATATATTTACATTTGCATCTATTTTAATACTAGTGTGTTTAGTCTCATTTTGAAAATTCATGTGACAGCTAAGCATGATGTTTGTGTTGTATTTCTTTGTATCATTACATTAATGAGAAAATGTAAATTTTGAAGAACATAATAAAGTTGTAAAAAAAAGATAAGAAGCTTCTTATTTGTATTATATTGAGACATTTCAAAGTAGATTTTCAGAATCTTTTATTGGAATTTCTTTTGCTGTTACATAAAATGCCTTAGAGTACAGTAGACTCTCTCAAATCTACAAATAATCACAGATGCAAACAATCAAACTTTAAGCACTATGTAGAGACAAAATTACAGATTTTTTTTTAGTTTTATAACATTTCATTTATATTTTAATATGTAATTGTTGGTAGTACATCTGAATTCATGGTTTTTATTAAAGGAAGTATAAATTTATTTCAGAAAAAAATATATTGCTGATATCACTGATAATCACTATCTCTATACCAGATGCATTTATGTATTAAGTTTTTTTGGTTATTAAAACCGACTTAGGAACATCCAGTAACTTTACGTATCAAATAAACATTTATTTACTGTAATTTCGTGCTTATCTGCTGCATCTAAGATAAGTCAATTTTCTCCCAGAATTTTCTAAAAATAAAATATGACTGACTTTTGCTGAGTATTTATTTGACATCATTTTTACAATAAAATTTCCGGTCTGAGAAAGAATTAACTGAGCTGCAGCGTTTACGCGTGAAATTACGGTAGATTATTGTGGCAGCAAAAGTTACATGAAAAAATTTAAATTCTTTATATTTTGCAATTTTCCATTGATTACAATTAAAACACTTGAAATTTCTTTTTTTAGAAGCCGTCTTAACAATATTCAGATTACTTCCATCATTGTAACTATCACAACATGAGTCAAATTGCCTAACTATATACATGTTTATTTTTATATGGACTTTGAAAGTATCAACATGAACTATATATCCGTTTCTTTCATTCACTTTGGCAAGTCTCATTTACTCTTCAATACAAATTTTTATTGTTCTGTCTTGAAAAAGCATGCTATCTGGTGCAACAGCTGGGACAAAACTCAATGAAACCAGACCCTGCAACTATTACAAAGAATACCTACATTTCTTAAGCCATCCTTAAATTAAAATTTTTGAAAATGTATTTACCGTATTTACTCATGTATAATACACATTTTTTCTCCCAAAATTTAGGGCAAAAACCCTGGGTGCGTGTTATGCACGGAATATTTTTTTTACTGCTTTATGTAATCGCGCAATATACCTATGAATCAAGAAATGTATTCATAGAAGAAATTAAAACTGGAATCTTACTGAATAGAGTTATTCCTGCATCTTTATTTCACTCCATGCACTTTTTTGTACAAAAGTGGTAGTAACATTATTTAAGCACTACTTAGCAATCCTCATTGCCATTACTTCTTTTTATGTAACAATAGCAGCAAAAATTTAATTTATGTAACAGATACAGATTTGCACTATGAATAAAAAAATCTGTATGGTTAAAAAATTCTTAAATTTTTTTTAGGAAACTATGAAATCTAGAACTTTTTATCTAACTGCGACCCAAGTTAGAGATAAAATTTTAGTAAGATTAGTATAATTTTACTAGATTCATTTGTAAAGTTTCAGATATCTATAGATTTACAAAATCTAGTTTTGTAGATTTATATCCCCTCCACTCCCTCTCTCTCTCTTTTGTTTTTTCTTGTGTGTGTGTGTGTACAGTGTATAGATAAAATATTAGCAAAAGTACAGATTTCTGCAACTCTACATTTGTAGAATTACAGATTTGTCTTTTTTTTTTTTTTACATTGTAGATTTTTTTACAGATTTTTTTTTTTTTGTTAGTTTTTTTACATTGCAAGTGACGTCAACATATCATGACACTCACTCTCACTCCCTACACGAAGTCTAAAAAAAAGAATTTCGACTTCTTTTCTAGCCTGACGTAACATTTGTTTCATTTTTCTTTACTGCAATTCATTTAACCATTCATTCCCCTGCATATCAAACTTATGATGCGCATTATATACGAGATACAGAAAATCATAATTTTTCATTCTAAAATATTGGGTGCGCATATTATACACAAACAAATATGGTATATGAAAATTTTTTAGTTCTATATTTTTCAGATCACATTTACGTGATAAGTAGAAAAGGGAACAACAATATTGACCAATGTTTCTGAACTATTTTCGTCTACTTGCACTGAAATCTTTGGTTAAATTTAGGCAGTGTACTAAAATTATAACGAGGAAAAAACATAAGTAAAAGTATATAAAATTAATTCAATGAGTTTGTTTTTTAATTATACATTACATTCTATTACTAGTATAAACATTTCGACTATTTTTAATGCTGTTATTACTTTACCTGTTAGAAAAATATATATACATATATATATATTTTTTTTGTAAATATTAACTTTAGATAAAGTTGAAATGAATCTCATCTTTAGTTAAAGATGAGATTCATTTCCTAAATTCTATCAATAGCCTTATAAAAAGAATTACAATCACTGAAATGAACTTCTATGATAGCTAATGTTATCCCACTAAATTTTACAACAAAGCAAATCTTATAATATGGAATGTTATGTACTAAAGTTACGACACATCTGTTAAAACTTGTTAGAACTGAAATTTTTTTGGTGTCTAAGAATCTTTCACGGCACACCAGTTGGGAATCACCTACTTTAACAATTTTATGCATAAATAGAAATTAACAAGGGAGTGCAAAGGCACAACACAGCATATACTGGGTGTGTATTACTTTTACATTTGGTCCTCACTATTTTATGAAAAGTAATCTTCAATTATTTTATTTCAGAATTTGTATATGTTGTTTGCGATTAAATAAAATGACAATTATTTGGAAACATTGTGGCAATGTATGTTGTATACTGCTTGTATGCTCCTAGAGTTAAAAGATAAATAGAAGAAGAATGAAATAATCTCATTTTAATGCTCTATGAATAAAAGTTCATTAAAAAAATATTTATTTGTAATTTATTATCAAAATTAAATGTCTAAAAATTTTGTAAAACAAATGTGCATTAATACTGTTATCATTATCATATTTTTAAGACCACGGAAACACTGACAACGATGATTTTTATTCATAACACTTGGCCTAGGCCAGACTTGAAAAAGTAAAGTCTAGGAACGGTTTAGCAAGCGTTTGCAGAAAAACAAATGGATTAGGCAAAAAGAATGTCCATGACCACTCTTGTCCAGGTCCACACCAAAAGTTTGTTCGACATCGGTCCTACCTGAGTCTAATATAAAGACAATTTACCTGAGCATGTAACAGAACTTTAATCAGAGTATTTAATCCGACGTCCCTAACCCAAAGGTTTATAACTAACTAAATATTATGTTAGAGATAAATTATTTCCAGAACTATAGGCAGTAAAAATATTAATTTAAATTGTGTAATTAAGAATAAACATTTCGTCGAATATTCCAAAAGAACTTTCTTTTACTGATGTCATCTCATGACTGTTTCAATATGTAGTTCTATGTCAAAAAAGCTCATGAATGGTAAACTTTTTTTTAGTTAATCCCTAAATAAGCTCTTAAAGCATAAAGGTGGCAGAATATTTTTCTGCATTATATATGTCAATAATTATATTCTCTTTAATATAATAATTCTGTATATTTAAATTTAACCGTGGCATTTTTTCGTTTCATTAAAAATATCCATTTCAGAGATGAATCGATGAATATGCTGGAGTCTGCTATATTTTATTCTAAACATAAAGGTTAATTATCATGTGAATGTGTCCACACACTAAAATTGGATATCACAGTCAAGTTGGATAATGTCTTCACCCGGGACACCGATTCCATGTTGAACCAATCAAGATAAGAGAATTTTCCTTAGCTATTTATCTAAGTATTTGTGGGATTTAATGAGAGAAGCTTAAAAGACAGTAGTCCATAAATTCAATATACAGTCTATATAACGAAATCCACCATTCCAGTAAAAAATTCGTTATATAGAGAAATTCGATGTATAGAGAATGATGTTAAAAATCGTATTTAATGTGTAAAATTTGAACAAATATTATTTTTGATCTTTTGAATTAATAATTTGAAACGTTTAAAAGTAAATATTAACCTAACATTTTATTTCTTAATTATTTAAGTTGTTTCAAAAAAGAGAACAGACATTTATTTGAAAGCTTAATGAAAATCAAATAAGGAAGACTTGCATTAAATTCAGACGAAGAAATCTGTGATTTTTTGTTGTTTTGATTTTAAAATTGTTACGCTCTAAAAAAAAGAATGCTCAAATTTTAGCAAGGAATAAAAAACTGTAGTTAAAATTTCCCTCCATTTGAAAGCCTCTCTTATGTGCATCTCATTGATTCCTCTCTTACATGTGCATCAATCTAATTGACTCTGTTTTGAGAAGGATGGAAAGGTGTGTGGGAGATGGGATGAATTCGTTGGATTTAAAGAACAAGGAGAGAAGTAATAAAATAAAATAAAATAAAACTCAGTACTGACGATAAATCAAAAATAAGTGATGGAAAATTGATTTCATATGATTTCGAAACCTTTTAAAACTGAGTAAAATAAAACCAATTTATGAAAAAATTCGTTATATGGAGATCGATATTTCGCTATATAGAGACTTTTTAATGCAATCATGCGAAAAGGGAACCGTTCCTACTAAAAATTCGTTATATAGAGAAATTCGATGTATGGAGTTTCGTTATAGAGAGACTCGACTGTATTTATTAAAGCAAATTATCACCTATTGAGGCAAAAGTTAAAAATTTATGTACATTTATGAACACAATTAATATTTGATATGATATTATACAATACAATTGTGCATAACCATATTTACAAAAACAAAATGAATTATTTATACAATAAATGTTTCGATAAAAACTATACTGTAATCTACGGAACAATACAATACAAAATTTGTTATATGATACCAATAATTAATACAAAATTAAAATAGATAGTCCTAAATATACCTAAGAACTTCAAAAGACAATGGATTGTAGTGGCATTGAAAATTAAAGTCATTACAATGACTCCAGAGACTTATCATCAGATGAAATAGTTTAAATATCACCACGAAATATTTGAGAGTTCATTTCACAAATAAGTATAAATTGAACATTCTTCACTGACAGTTTATATTGAAATTAAAATTTTGTAATGTATATGTTTTAACTTCTCATTTTATCTCTGCGCAGGGAAAAAAAATAAGAAAGTCAGAAAAAAATATTCAAGTTCGCAGATTCATTATTCAAAAGTAATAATTATCAAATTATAAAAAGGTTATAAAAAAACAAGAAAGAAAAAAAAATCATGCACCAAGCATAGATTTTGAAGCACTTTCCAAAACATATAGAATAATATAACAAAACTGCATCATTCAAAAAATTAAAATATTAGTACTCATTTCACCATATGGAAGTGTATAACGCATTTCAAAACCGAATTTCAGCTGTTGTCATGTGCAATCGGAAAATTATCCGAATTTTTTAGCATCCCTGTATATGATATAGAAATTTGTATCTATTAATAACAATCATTTCAAATCTTAGTTAATTTAAAAAACACATAAATTCCAGAAAATTCCTTTTCAGCAATTTATTTTAATAAGAAGAATGGTATGCGAATCTTTTGTGCATCCCTGTATCCTGTATATAAGGTATAGAATTTATATATAAAGAATAATGTGCAAAAAATCAATTAAATTAAAAAGCTCATACTGAATTTTAAAACGTGCTTTCCAGCAATTATTACGCAAAGAAATTACTGTAATCGATTTCTTTTATGTGCCCTTGTAAATTAATAAAAACTGTTACGCATGCTCTGTTTTAACGTGATCATAGTGAAATTCAGTGGTTTATGAAGTTTCAATACATATGAAATAGCGTAACGTCATTAGAATATACTCCAAACGATTTTTCTCCATATAATATAATGTAATCGAATTCTTTTGAGTGTCCCTATAAATGAACCATTAATCATACATTCTTTATATGCAATATCAAGCATGCTTTATTGACTCTAAATAAGCTTTATAAATTGCGTGAAATTCCGAGTATATGTTTACGGGAGTTTGAGCGTGGACAAATGGGCAGACAAACCGAATGCATAAGCACTTTTCAAGTTTGTGGGAAAGTGCTAAAAAGCAATTTGACAGCTGAAGAGAAAAGTGGTAAGCATGTCGTATACATTTTCTCAAAAATTGTTTTATTTTATGTAGTCATACGAGGGCATTATATCATATGGTAAAATTAAACTTAGTGGAGTGTAGTAAATTCTACTTATTGGAGATATGAGACATCTTTTAATATTTAGCATTTTTATATTTAACAATTTAAATGCTGAAAATAGTTTCTAATAATAATAATTAAATGTTAATATTCTATTTTAGGATAGTTTAGTATCACTTATTAACTTTCAAACATATGCGCCTAAGAAGTAATTAAACATAAACTAAATTAAATAAAAGTTTTCATTTCAGTTTTCTTGAATTCTAATTTTTGCTACATAACATCTTCTTCCACCCAAGGCTTCAATTAAATTAGCTCTTGATTGTAACCTTTTAAATATTGTTTTGTCAAATTCAATATTTTTTTTTAAAAGTGAAAACGTCTTTACGCGCGTTGGGCATTTTTGAGATGGGAAAAAACCATTGAACTTGCGGTACTGCTACCGTAACCGACACCTCTGTATATAAGTATCTATATATTTGAGGGCCTCTTCCAGGGAGGAGAAGGCTTGCAGCCCTCCAACATATACATTAAAATTTCGCTCATTTAATTCTCTATCGTTTTTAATTTAAAAGTTTAAGCTACATGGCACCCCTGGGGCTGTGGACCCCCGCTCTCAGTTACTCACCTAATTTTGCTCATTTCTTCACTTCATTTCAATCTTTAAAAAACTTTGCTTCTATGAGAGCAGGGAGAAAAATTCTAGCATAGCCAACTTTTCCTTGCCGTTCTTTTAGCCGTTTCATTTTTCTGGTTTTTCCCATAGAACCGTTTTGGGGGGCAAGGGGGGGGGGGGGCGTTTCTCATTTTTTTTTTATATAACATGTCTATTGAAAGCTTAAGCTTCATACATTACAAATCTAACATAAAAAAAATTTCTCCCGTCGTCATTCTGGGTCACGTTACGGACCCATAATGGGTTAAAATTTAAATTTCTCAAACTTCTTCGTAATTGTTCAAGTTTTCACTTCTGTCAGCACTCCCGGAGTGCCACTATTTAATTATTTTTATTTTTTTCTGATATAAACGATTAGAGAAACTAAAACCCAAAACATTTTTAAATTGTAATTAAACGTTAAAAACTTTAAAAAAATGTTTTATTTGTTTTTTCCTTTCAGAAAGCTTGGTCGCTTTTGTATTTGTCGGTGTTTATTACAGATTCAATAAATTTGATCATGACAATTTTTTTTTATTTTTTTTTATTTGCATGCTCATCACTTTATGTGCACATCACTTTATGTGCTGCTTACTTTTATGCAATCATCATTTTTGCTATCATTTTTAAGGTTCCGTACTTACAAAGTAAAAACGGAGCCATTGTAAGATCACTCCACTGTCTATCTGTCACAGCCATTTTATTAATAAACTGTAAAACGTGGAAACTTCAAATTGGAGAAAATGATTAAGACTATTGATCCACATATTTCCAGATTATTAAACATTCGCAAATATATTTAGGGAAAATATAGAGGGGCTAATTAAGAATACTTGAAAAAAAAAATCTTTCTTTTTTATATCGTGTGGGGTATTGTGCAAAAACTTTTGCAATGCCAAACTCAAAAAAAAAAAAAAAAATATATATATATATATATATATATATATATATATATATTAATTTTAGATATTGTATTTTCAAAAATATTTCAAATGTAGCGCAAAAGTATGTTGCCTTCTGAATCTAATTAAACTAAAATAATTAAAAAAATAGAGGTAGTAGACGTTATTTTAAAATATTGCAGAAAAACTATAGCGATTACAATTTTTGAGAAAAACGTTTTTTTCTTTTGGCACAAATTCCGATTTGCAGGCATTCAGCAAATTTGTTGAGGAGAGCTAGATGTACATAAAGTAGCAGAGTTGCAAAATCATTGTAGTTAATGCTTTTCGGGAAAAAAAAGGTCGGTCATTAGCTGAGATATTAATTTTTAAAGACACGGACGGTTTGGATATACATAACGACAGGGGCGGCTTTTAAACCCTAGATACAACTTTTAATAAATATAACTGTGTGATGAAATGCTCGATAGCAGTATAAAAGTCAAATTGTTAAAAACATAATAATTAATCTAGAATTAATCACATAAATACGATGGGATTTGCAACTAGTTTGCATCTCTGAATACGCTTCCCGTGTTTTATAAAAAGTTAATTAAAAATCTATCAGGGAAAGCGCAGCATAAACCAATGCGGCGTTGTAATTTTGCGACTTACTTTCGAAGCGCGCTTAGCACAATACCAAGTTTAAACTTTGAACAAGGGTTTTGTTTTAGCTACACTGTAAAAAGAAAAGACTGTTATTACGTTGAATTTAGTTTTATGAAATGCCAAATGAAGTTTAAATATGCACTATTTTTACTGTCAGTACCAAAATAATTTCATTATAAACAGATTGGGATCAGATTAAGAAAAGAGATATACAGAATAGCAATATTTGGTATTATTTGGGATTCTAATCGCTTTGAACTTTTATGGCATACGCATTCATACTTTTCTAATATGTATACAGCTATAGCCAACCGTACGTTGTATAGTTTTTAAGTCTTTTTTTTTTTTTTTTTTTTTTTAGCAACGATCTTTTTAACAATGCAGTTAATAATTCATTTGTTTATTCTACGGAGCCCTCTGAGCGCGAGTAGTACTCGCACTTGACCGTTTGTTTAACTCATTCATACTGATTGGACATTTTTATGCTCAGTTGGAAAAATGAATTCATACTTCTTTTTTAATTTTAAGGAAGTTGTCGGTGTGAAACTTTCCAAAAAATCATTTTTTTTATTCTTACATTAGCTTAAAAAAAAGTCGGTGTTTCTTTCTTAAGCACCTTGATCAGCTCTCAATAAAAAATTAAAATGCAATTCTACAGCTTATTGTTTGTATTATCCACGTCTTCCAAAACGTTTAATGGCGTTTTTAATTAAAATGGTGATTTTTGAATTGGAGAGCATTAAGAGAAAATTGTTAATTAACCCTTTCGGGTCTGGTGTACTATTAATAGACATGACTTTTAATGGAGTATTATTTTGTTTTAAGAAATACTTTTGATACTATTTATATGTAGTAATATTAGTACGTGTCTATCCATTTATTATGTAGCTTCAATTATGTTTAAGCATTTAGTAATAATAACAATTATTATTATTTGCCTAATTCTCTTTGCGTCGTTTGCGATTCTTTTATTTTAAATATATATTTCACTCTTTAAATTTAAAATAAAAGCAAATTTCCTGAAAGAATCATGTGTAATAAAGCATAAAAAGTATTAGAAAGTTGTAATATAAATTAAATCTTATTGTAATGCAATATTTTCTAATCATCTCCAAAAATTTTTCCTTAGCCTATTTTCATATGAATATTAATTGAATAGTATGTAAAACAACGACATTCGTTATCTTTCAGACAATGAAATATTCGTTAAACACTAATTGATCTATTTCGATAGCTAGTGTTAATATTATTAACATAAAAGTAATTTTCCCTAAATATTGAAAAAAAAAAAAAAAAAAAAAAAAAAAAAAAAAAAAATTCGGACCGGAAAGATGTGTACTTATCCAGTAAATCAATAAATTTTCACCTTTATCTTTTTCTTTTCTTTCTTTCATATTTTAAATGCAAAAATGGCTTTGATATATATATATATATATATATATATATATATATTGTATTTTATCCCCAAAATTTTATTATAATACTTAAAATAATAAAAATAATCAAACAATACCTTTTGAAAAAATGGACGTTCGTTTCAGTTCAAAACGTTTTAACACTTCTTTGTTTGTTTGTCTAGCAGCAATTACCACCCGTCAGATGGAAGATTACGCATTACTTTCTTGTTCTGAGCTTCTTGATGAATAAAAGGACTTTAATGTTTTGCTATTTATTGTTTAAAGTTTATGTAACAAATTAAAATAAGTAATGACTCTTTTCTTTCAAACTTACAAAAATGATCTTAACACTGCACCTAAATGCCTCTTAACACACCGGACTTGAATTACGGATTATGACACCGTAATTTTGAAATGAAAATTTTAATTTTATCTAGTACGTAAAGAAAAGCATTTATCTATTCTGAAATAAATATGTTTTTATGTTCTGGTGTCATTCGTTATTTTCAGAATTTTATGAATACAAGTGCTTTGCCCCTCAAAGGGTTAACGCTACTTTTATGCCTTTTAATAAACAATTTTACAAAATCTAGACAAAATACATGCAAATACATGAAACCCTACAAGTAAACATTTCGGAATAAATTTAATATTATTATATTCTTACACGCAATAATATGCTGTTGTAATTTAGTTTCACAAATCACTCTAGTCAATTGCCTGTCTTAATTAACCCATTATTCTAAAATTTCACATAATGCCATCGGCATTCTAATCACTCTGTCATGCTGACCGAAGTTGAGGGAGAATGCTTCATTAAATAGGCAGAACACACACGCAACCGAGGTCTGGCTGATGCCGATGACAGAAGCCTAACTCTGTTTTGATTTGCTTTCAAGAGAAAGTTGGTATATATATGTACTCTGTGAGATACACTCCACATCCTATAGCCAAATACTGAATGCAAGCGATAGAATTTACTCCACATTAACGGATACAGTTGTATTCGAAGTTTGGGATGACTATGTAGCGAAATAATTGACATTGATGCATATTTTCTTGAAAACTACTGAAGCGATTTCAACGTTTTTTTATATAGTTTTAATTGTAGATAAACTATAAATTGCTGCTTTAGAAAAAAAAAATCAAAAAGTGAAAATGTACTAGCAATGTTAATTTTATTGCAATATCGATTTCTTTTGTTGGCGAAATCGTGTAACTATAAAAAAGAGCTATTTCGAGTTATTAACAAATTTAACCAATTTTTCAAAGTCTTTGTCTGATTTAAAATGTACTTCGCAGGTTTGAAAATATCTCTAATGCAAATGTTGATTTTAAAGTAAAAATTCTTTATAATAAAATTTTACTACTAAAAAGTCTAATAACTGGAAACCTTCAACTAGGGATGGGACGAATATTCGGCCACTATTCGGTATTCGGCCTATTCGGCCCTTTTGCCGAATATTTGGTTGGCCGAATATTGAAGGCTTGTTGACCGAATACTTTGGCCGAATACCTGTAGCCGAATATTTAGAGATATTTTGCCGAATATTGCTAAAATCTCGCCGAATAGTGAAAGATATCTTGCCAAATAAATTTAAAATTTAAAGAGTTTCATTTCTTACAATTTTTTATTCTCTAATCCAAATTTGCTACATCATTCATAAAGTCCTTCTCATTCTTACTTACAAAAAATATACAGCCTTTCTCTATTTCCTATAAAAGTTAGTGATATTTTAAAAATTGCTGCCCAAGTTGGAGATTTAATTCTACGGGAAATGTCTTCATTAGAGAATGATATATTACAATTCAAAATATAAAAACACTTATAGGAGAAAAAAAAAAAAAAAAAAAAAAAAAACACTGCCTTATTTTAAAACACTCGAATATTTATTAGTGTCTACATTTTCCATGCACATATAAAAAAGGTTCTTATGAAATTCATAACTTATTTTCTATAAAATAAGAAATGAAAAAATTCAAACTTAAATTCTAAATACTGAACAAAATAATTTTTTTATTCCATAGTTTTCACTTTTAAATAATTATTTGTATAATTACTGACTTAAATATGTAACATTATTGTGTATATATTTTTTATTTATATCTTCCTTCATTCATGTTGTTATCAATTTCTATTTATTCTTTTAATGCTTGTTGAATAAGTGGAATATTGAAGTTGACGTATGCGCCGATTCAAATGTCAAAGATTTTGTTAACATATGCATTCTATTTTAAGCATAACCTTTTGCATAAAACCAAAATAAAATACTCAGATTACTTAAAGGTGTTTTTTATTAACAAAACCTAGTACTTTCGAGCATGTCATGCTCATCATCAGGGTTAAAACAACAAAAGAGTAGAAGTCGAAGGCTGAGTTTTTTTTATACGAAGTGGACTGATCCAAAGACAATGTAAAAAAAAAGGGGGGGGGGGAGAAGTCGGAATGTTCCAAATTCGATAGAAAGGGGGGTTCAAGTGATTTTGAGCAGATTGTACCATATTCTTGGAATATCGTACAACAAAGTATCATTACAAATATTGTTAGCTCGACATAAAATTTCAATTGATTCCATGATTGAAATTTTATGTCGAGCTAACAATACTTGTAACAATACTTTGTCGTACGATATTCCAAGAATATGGTACAATCAGCTCAAAATCACTTGAACCCCCTTTCTATCGAACTTGGAACATTCCGACTTCTCCCCCCCCCCTCCTTTTTTTACGTTGTCTTTGGATCAGTCCGCTTCGTATAAAAGAACTCAGCCTTCGACTTCTACTCTTTTGTTATTTTAACCCTTATGATGAGCATGACATGCTCGAAAGTACTAGGTTTTGTTAATAATAACACCTTTAAGTAATCTGAGTATTTTATTTTGGTTTTATGTATAAATAAGGTGAATTAAAGGATTCGATATACGTGATATGTTATATCATTTTAATCTTATAACCTTTTGCTTTAACATAATTTGTAATTTAAAGCTTGGCAACTGATTTCAGTACAGTCTCGTTTTTATGAATTTGCTTATCATTAGGGACACAAACTCTAAATAATCAAATTTACTTTATGAAAGGTTATTTCAGAAAATATCTTCTTGTGAGTTCTGAGAGAGAGAGATTAAGAATATTATTCATTTTTTATGCAAAAAAGGGTAAAAGTATCATTTGATAGTAAAAGTGAAGTACATTCTTCATATTTTAATGGAAATATCTTCCCATCTTGACTTACTGAAAATCAGTTTGATGTACATTAGGATAAAATAACATAATGCAATTTCATATATATATATATATATATATATATATATATATATATATATTTTGTGTTAAAATAAGTTTTTCAAATTAAAAAAAAAAAAAAAACATTTAAAAGTACATTTAAGAGTAATAATTATTAATAAGCTCCTATTTTAAAATTATATATGGTCAAAATTTATTTTCTTTATTGGGAAAAAAAAGTTGGTATTCGGCCGCCGAATATTCGGTATTCGGCCTAAAATTTGGCCAAATATTCGGTATTCGGCTATTCGGCCAAATCACTATTCGTCCCATCCCTACCTTCAACACCCCTGATGTATGGTATAGAAGAAACTTTTGGGATTCTTAGATCCGACTAGTTTGCGTTGGATTCTTTCATTAATAGCATGAATGAATTTTGGGGCTGTTTTTCTTTTATCATATTTATGATTTTTTTTTTTTTTTTTTAAATGCTCCTTGAAGTGCACTTCATTGGAGTATGCAGTACGCATGTGTTAAATACCTATTATTATTATTATTTACCATCTGTACATAATGTACAATTAAAAATCCTTCTTTATGATAGTTAAATATCGTTTCCAAAACAAAATTCTTAATGTTATAATTTTTGGTATCTGAAAATATGCGATATTTCCATTATACTGATTATTCTATGTACAAAAAATTGGCACAATGATTAATCATGTTTATATAAATAAATTCCAGTACTCCTCCCCCCTCTTTGCACATGACACTAATTTAACTATGAAATGAATGTATATCTATACCCATAATGCTAGCTTGCACTACAAAGAATACACACATATCATTGAATCGAAAATCTTATCATGAATCAACTGTAGCATTTCGGAATTTCTTATTGAAAAAACAATTAGCAATCTCCAACATCAATTTTGTTGTACTTTCATGCGAAAAAGGAGAAAAAAATATTAGTATGCACACGCAACAAAATCATTACGCTAAATGAAAACAGGATTTTCAGCGTAATGAACATTAACATAAGCTCATGCAAACATTTCGTAGAAGAAAAACTGAAGTTGGATAGAAAAGTTAAATACTTTAAAGGAACTCGGTATGTTTATTCCCCAAATATCTTTCAGCTTACACCATGACCCTGAAAATGAAATAAAAATTAACTAAAACAGATAAAAACAGTGCAAAAAATAATAGTTATAGGAAATATGAAGAAGAATATTGAGGTTTAATTGTATAATTCCTTGGTTTCTAGCGACTGATAACTTCAATTTTATATTCGAAATTGAACTTTATTTTTGATGAATTGAAATACAGTCGAAATATAGTTATGCTATTGAAAATTAACTTTATTAATATATCATTAGAGTGCAGAATCAGTAGTGCAAATTTATTTTATTTATAGTTAGCTGATTCACCCGGCGTTGCCCCCCCCCCCCCCCCAAAAAAAAAAAAAAAAAAAGGCATGAAACTCGAAATATTTCTAGAAATATAATAAATAATTGCGAAAAATTAAAAAATTGCTGCACGAAATCTGAATCAACTTCACTGTGAAGAGAAAAAAGTAATACATTCGGCAAAAAGACTGACACCAGATTCATTTTACTAACGTGGAAAAATCGCAGCTAATTGCTAAAAACAACTAAAATATCAAAAGTTGCAGAGGACAAAAATTATTATAATGGGCATGCACATATACATATATTAAAACAAAATTTCATAACCGAAACTTTATAAGACAAAACTATAAACCTCATAACATTTACATACATTAAGACAAAACTTCTTCTATAAATATAGAAAAATCTCGGCAAAACGAAAAAAAAAATCTAAAAAATCACATAAAAATGACACGGAACATTCGAAATCGGCTGAATGAAATCCAAGAAAACTTTATTAAAAAGAGGACGCAATTTACTACATCAGATAAAAAAATTCTCAGAAAATCCCGAAGAAACGTAAAAATTGCATTTGCATTAGACTGATTCTACGGGCACAAAATATTAACACATTAATTAATCACATGCCAATACCGCGATAAATAATAATAATAATAAAAAAAAAAATCCAATAAATGAAACTTTATTGTGTTTTCCCCTCTGATTCTGATTAACAAAATAGGAATGCATGTCATAACAGTAACATGTATTACAAAGCGCAGACGCGTGTTACACACATGAAAATCTCTACTGAATTTCTTATTGAAAAAACAATTAGTAATCACCAACATCAATCTTGTTGTACTTCTGTGAAACAAAAGAGAGAAATATTAGTATTCACACGCAATCAAATCATTACGGTGGAGGAAAAATCTGTGTAATGGACATTACCATAAGATCATGCAAACGTTTCTTAAAGGAAAAACTGAATAGATAAATTAAATAGCTTGAAAGAGCCCTGCTTCCAGATGTCTTTCCTGCTTCAACACTACCTAGAAAATAGAAGGAACATTAATTAGCTGAAATGGCTTGATTATTGGATATAGGTGTACTATGGGAAAATTAACAGTTTCGAAAGCGATAATATTGATACACACTGATTAATCGCGTGTGTATAAATATTTTTACTTTCTTTTGTCTTCAATAGAAGAAAATATTGTTATCGAAATTTTTTTCGACTTCCGGTTTTCGAGGGATTTACACGTTTTAGGGGTCAGAGATTTCAAAACATGTTTTTACAAAAAGTATGTCTGTGTGTATTCTGTGTATGTCTGTCCGCATGTCGCCATTATACCATCAAAAAGTGTACAAAGTTATGCATAGAATTGAACCAAATTTTTTGTGAATGTTTTTGGCTCTGGCAAGCAGTTCCTCCTTCAATTTTGAAATATTCCGCCGGATGGGGGCGCTGCAATTGCGATTTTTGTGCCATTTTCAATATTGTACCGATCAAAAGTAAATGAAGTTATGCATCGAATTGAATCAATTTTTTTGTGTAAATGTATGGTTAAAGTTAATTGATCCTCCCTGAATTTGAAAAAAAACCGCCAGAAGGGGGCGCTGAAATAGCGATTTTTATGCCATTTTCAATATTGCACCACCTAAAAGTGTATGAAGTTAAGCCTAGAACTGAACTAAAATTTTTGAATATGATTCTTTTTTGGTATGGCAAGTAGGTCCTCCCTGAATTTGAAAAAGAAAAAAAAAATCTTCCTATCATTCTATTGTTCATCGGCTCGTGCAGAGATGGAAATTCGTTTTTACTCCGATTAAGGGAGACCCAAACCCCATTTTCGGCCAAAAATCATCAAAAGTTCATTTTTTTTTTTTTTTTTTTTTTTCTCAGAAAACGATAAAATACATATTTGCGAATATCCATGCAAAATTTCAGAACTCGGGGACACTTGGAACAGGTAGAAAATCAGCTTTTTAAATTGTACTCACTATAGAGTTTAAAGGACTAGCGGCCATTTAAATTTCCTGAAAATGACTTTTTTCATATTTTGCCTAAGTTCAAAGTACTAAGGCTCAGTGGTAAACTGATTTAGAAAGAAAGTATTTATGTTTTTAGAATCTTAAAAAAATTTGCAACAAAAGTAAGGAGAGATTTTTTTAAAACTATTTCTGAAAAATTTACATAAATTGGTAAACATGAAAATTATAACGAATTTAAGAAAATTTACCATGCGTATTTTTTTTTTTTTTTTTTTTTTTTTTTTTTTTTAGCCGATTAAAATAGAAAATTAAAAATATCTTTCCTTAGTTCTTTTCTATGTACTATAACACTATTTAAGAAATTTTAGTAATACCAAAATATTGAAAATTGAATGAGGAGTAGTAATTTTAAAAAATGTATTTTTCGACAAAAAAAAAAAAAAAAAAAAAAAACATAAAAATCCCCATAAAAATATACTTTTTAATAAAAAGTTATTTTTTTTGCTAATTATTCCTTACAAGAAGATTTTTAAATAGTACACCACAATTCATTACTTTAAAATCAATAATAAAAATTTTGGGTTTTTTCTTTCGGGTCTCCCTTAATTGACTGAAGCAGAAATTTAAGATGAAAATCAAAGTTGGTATGGTATTGAATTAGAATTATTAAAGCATTAAAATGAGTAACTATTTTTTTTTTATATTAAAATGTACGTATGAAATAGAAGATTGTTTTTGGATTGGCACATCCAACTATTTTTTTTTTTTTTTTTTTTTTTTTTTTTAGGGTTTTGTTCATCCGACAAAATGCTATTCGTCTCTGTTTTCTGTCTGTCTATCCGTCATAGAGTCCATGCACAAAAACGGTTTATGTCAGAGACTTCAAATTTCGTATATTTACAATTGAAAATCTCATATAACACGACAAATAATAAAATTTTGGAAAATTCTACTATAATAATAAAATTATTTTTTCTATGCCATTCGTACATTTTTGCGATTTAAATTTTAAAACAGAACCTTAATTTGAACATTTTGCTTGAATCCATCATAGTTTGGAGATAAAGTAAATCGCTAGTAAGCAGAAGGTTCTTAGGTCGATCTCCGGTGCTGAAAGTTGAAATTTTCATTTTAAGATGGATTTAATTAAAAGAGATTTCGTATTTTTTGCCAATTTAAGGGTTTATGTTATTAAAGCCTTCATCTGAATTCATAATATTTTCAGAATTTGATTTTCTCTCTTGTTTTAAAAACTATTGTGATTTATTAATAATTCAGCATTTTAAATTTCATTTAAACTTTTTTTTCATTTTTAAAAAGTTAAAATTTTATTTATATATCAGATATATATATATATTTTTTCGTCTTTTCAAAAATTTTGAAATTTTGGATTTTATTTAGATAATTTGATTTAAACATTTTTAATTTGGTTAAAAAAAACTTCCTTTTATAATTATTTTATATTAAAATTGTTGGTGCTACCACCTAATGTAAGAATTTAATAATTATAAATTAACGATTTGTATTTATGAATTAAAGGTAAGTCCTTTTTGAAAGAAATATTAAACGAAACACACTCTGCGATCTGCGATCACATTTACCCTCTTTTTTCATTCCTGATGCAGATTAAACAATACCTACTGCATATTATAATCATATCTAATGTTGAAAGAATCAGTTTAGCAAAAAAAGTGAGATACAGAGATGATAAGAATTAACAGCCGTACACTTCTCAATGAAGCGATACAAATAGAAAAAAAGGTTTCGTTTACAGTACAGTAAAACCCCGTTTATCCGAATCTCGTTTTTCCGAAAATCAACTTAACCGAAAGATCTTAAAATTCCTTAAGGTTCTTTTTAAATGTGAAAAACTTTATTTTCAACACTATTTTTACCGATATCAAATGACAGCTTTCAACATATTTTGATTTATGATACTATTTTATTTGTATGTTTTAGGTCAAAACAATTCCAAATCCTTTTTAATACACTGAAGTGTTGTTTTAATATTTATTAGCTTTAAAGATTAGAAGCAAAATAAGTAAAAATCAAAACTTTGGGAGGAGTAATATTTGTAGAAATAATGTTTAAATAATAATGTTCTTTATGAAATAAATTAACAGAGTCAGCTTATTATTATTTTTTTTATAGCCTTTAGGATCGGTATTATTTCATTACAATATACGATGTGCAATTTTTTTAAACCGTTGCACATATTATTTCATTAATTACTTATAAAATTTACCATTTGTGTTTGCTTTCTGTGGCTCTGTGTCTGTGTTGCGTGCCATCTCTTTCCTCGGCGCAGAAAATTCTCTCTTCACATGTTAAGCGAACTTCTGTTACGTCATTATCAGCGTTGACCTTCGATTTTAACTATTTAGATATCGCCTTGCTGTTGAAGTGACTTGTAATTTTAGTTTGTCAGTCAGGGCGCTTTGAGTACCTTACCAGAACATTTTTTATTACAACGATGCTCTAAATTACAATCACACTTTTCATCAAACAAGTTTTCATCATAAGCCATCCACCTGTTCGGAAATTTCTGTGGAACCCCGGTTATACGAAAATTCCTAT
Organism: Maratus speculifer; assembly: GCA_964019185.1. NCBI lineage: Eukaryota > Metazoa > Arthropoda > Arachnida > Araneae > Salticidae > Maratus > Maratus speculifer. Next base: position 117,169,135 of record OZ025292.1, read on the forward strand.
TTAACCCCAGTTAACCGAAAATGCTTTGGTCCCATACTTTTCGGATAACAGAGGTTTTACAGTATTAAGAAAATTATTAGAATAGCTGCAAAATGACTAAGTGGGTCGTTAGTAAAGCGTGAGTCTTTTTTAAAAATTAAAGTAAAAACTATATCTTAGTCAATGTTCTCAGTTATGTAACAAGTTACACACGCTGCTTAGATACTTAAACAATATGTTTTGAAGTAAACTTTGGAATACCTTATTATTTTACCATTATAACAGGTGGATCCCAATAATCTTTTACGAGCTTGAATTTTTTTCACTAAACTTGTTGATTTACAATAAAAACTAGGATGCACCAATCACAAAGCTTTCTTCTATCTCATACGTGGTAATATTTAAAAATTCGCTATTACAATGGCAAAATTAAATGACAATATATGCCCAATATGAAGATTATAAAGATATAAAGGTTCGTTGAATAGAACGTATTTAACAAGTGGATATAAAATGTCGCATTGTTTCAAACAAATCACTAAATTTCAGAGACCACTCTTTTAGATGTCTGCAATAAAAATTTCGAACCAAAAGTCAACACCTATTGTTCAATATATACCCAAGTCTAATAAAATTCATTTACGTGAAAATGTAACAGAATATTAAGTTTGATTATAATGCGCGCATTGGTTTTTCTCGGGAGAATCAATGACAGGGGACTTTAATGACCGTAATTCTTAATTTGCCACCAGAGTTAAATTCATAACCTATAAATTTGCAAAGGGGTTAGTCTTCGATATGCGCTTTTAAGTATAATTAGTTTTTTGCATATTACTCTTAATATATAAATTCTGTACCTCATATACAGGGCTGCACAAAAGTATTCGCATACCATTCTCCTTATTAGAGGAAATTGCTGAAGGGGAATTTTCAATTGAAATATATGTGTCACTTAAAGAGCTAAATTTTGAAATGCACGTTATTAATAGATAGAAATCTCTATATCATATACAGTGCTGCTAAAAATTTCGAATAATTTTCCTATTATAGATGGTAACAGCTGAAATTCGGTTTTGAAATGCATTATTGCCGAAACGTCAGTGAAGGCTTACTTTGGAGACACGAAATTTTTTTGTTTCTGTCTGTCTGTCAGTCAGTCTGTCAGTCTGTCAGTCTGTCTGTTCCGCGATAACTGACGTAAAAAGCATTCGATTGATTTGAAATTAACTGGGTATATTAGTGAGGCACTGGGATTAAGCTGTATAGTTTTTCGTTAGATTTGATTCATTCGTTCGGAAAATATAGAATATTTTATTTTCCGCAATAATGCTTTTCTATGGCAAATCCAATGATCTTAATTTTTTTTTTCTTGAGAGAAAATGACACATTTGATTAATGGAATTCAATGATAAATGGATACGGAAATTTACCGGTTAATTTATTCGTATTGTTTTGAAATTTTGTCTACGCATTTGTCAGATTTTTTAAATTATTACTGTAAATTTTGGAGATTTTTTATAAATGTGTTCCAATAATATAGACTAATTTGTTTTAGAGATTTACTTATTTCAAATGTATTTATTTCATTTTCTTTATTTTCTCATATTGGTTGCTAAGCAACCATTCATCCTAATTCTTATCCATAATTTGATACAGATTTTAGCTAATTATAAATTTATTTTTAATTTTTTTACTTTTTACTCTTCAACTGATTTTAATTACATTTATCATCAGATTGCTTTATTACTTCTGTACCTGTTTTGTCATACTAGTACATCATCCTTTAGACTGTATTTTAACAATTTTTTAGAATGTTTACTGTTTTAATTATCACTTAGTTTTTACCTATGATCTCTTGTCTTTTTTTAATTGGATTTTATTATGTCTATAATTAGTGCTTTTATTTAATTACACTGTTTTTATAAACTTATTTTTCAATTTGACTTAGTCTTGGCGCAGCATGTCCCAATAGGGACCTTGCGCCAATAAACCCTAATCAACCAACCAACCAACTTATCCATAATTTAAAAGCGTGTACGAAAATTTAAATGAAGTCAACATCAAAACTGATGAATTAATTAATGTCTTTGTATCTTTGCGTATTAACATAGCCCAGAAAAGAACATAGGTTTTGTTTTATTAATTTTATTCAAATATTTTTCTTAATAATTCAAAATTTCATTTTTTTTTCATACACAATCAATAAAGACTTTTTAGATACAATTTAACCATTTTCCTTTATCGTTGCCAAAAAAATTAAAATCTGGAATAATTATTTTTCAACGGCAATAAGTTTCAATTGAGCAATTTCCATTCGAGAAATTAAACTAAAAAAAATAAATAAATATGACGTCAGAATTAAAATAAAAATAGATATAGTACTTTTTGTTAAATATTAAACACGGATATTTGTTTCGTTAATAAGAATTTTTCTGACAAAAATGGAGACATATTTAGAAGTAAAAGAAATAAAAAAGAATTATATTTTTAACAAACAATTCACTTGGAAAAATATGACGTCATAATTGAAATAAAACAGGTATTTTATAGTAGTTGTTAAAAATACAAGAAACATAGATATCAATAACTCATGAATAATGACGTCATTGCCGAAACTTCAGTGAAGGCTTACTTTGGTGACTCGAAATTTATTGTTCATGAAATTATTCAAAATTATTCCGTTTATTCCGTCTGTCAATTTGTTCTTCTGTCTGTCTGTTCCGCGATAAAAGCTACAAAATGCAATCAAACTTTTGTTTTCGGAAAAAAAAAATTATAAAACTCTAGATTACTAATTTTACACTTTAAAAAGTTCCTTATACATCAGATTTAGGTGCTTGTGGTTGGCAGGCATGTAGAAGTATGAGGTTAATGAAAAATGCTTGTCCAAACTGTTACTTATCCTTATAAATCAAAATGTATAAAGAAATGCAAGATATACGATAACCATTAGCACAATTAATAGAAAGTTGAAAATTTAAATTTAATGAGACTACGGGGAGTTCAGGGGACGGAGCTCCCCTGAAGAGATCTACTATGTTATAATAAAAAAACAAAAATAGTAGACCATGAAAATTTCAGAATTTCCTAACATAACTAAAATTTTAATTTAACGGATTTGATGGCTGAAAACTTCTTATTCTTATTTTATTCTTATAAATAATTACGTAATTTGAAAATTTTAAATTACAGTTTCCAGAAAGTTGAATTTTGCCCAAAGTGTGTTTAAAAAAAATGATGTGCAAAGCTGACGTTGAGGCTCCTGATCTGCAGATTTACTAGTACATTTCCATATGGTGAAAGGAGATATAGTGTTTTATTTTTTTTAAACGGTGCAGTTTTGTTACATTATTCTGAATGGAAAGTGCTTCATAATCTCTGCTTGACGCATTTTTTTCTTTCTTGTTCAGTTATGTAATAAAAATAAACAGGAAAAAAAATCATTCTGGTAATACCTATTTATCGGTTTTATTTTATAACCAAATCACATTTCCTGATTCGGGACGGTCTCTTGGGAAATCGACTTTCACGATCTAGGTTAAGAGAAAGTCGAATTTCGTTAAATGATGCATTTTACTGTCTCTCAGACATAGATCGTATCTATCATTACTGTGTATTCACTAAGTGAAGTTATATTTACAAGGTCAATTGTGTTTTTTTTTTCTTCCCTTTCGGTAATGAATTTCGAAACTTTTAGGGATTGAACCTACTGACCGAAACGAGTTTTTCATGCACATTTGACCTGAGAGGGTAAAATTTTAGTTCAACTAAGGAGAATCTGAAACCCAAGCATGAAGGCTTCAATTTAATATCTTTTTTTCTCGGTGCGGGCTCTTTTTTCGTTTTATAACGGTCAATTCAGGCCATAAACGCCAACTGCTTATTTTCTGTCGTCTCAGAACAAGGCCAGAGTAGAAATCGGAACTGTCGTTGTATCAGATTTAAATTTTCCGGTACCGAATGAGAACGCAAGGTGTATTATTCAAGTGAAAAATCGAAATGTTTGTTTGGATATGTGTCTGTTACTTGGCTATTGCTTCAGGTAAGTTCTTTGACGGATATTTTGATTGATTCACTTCCTGAAGTACAGATTGGGTAAAATTTCCCCCTTTTATTCCCATTATATCCATTTAACTTTGATATTTTTATAGATGAGCAATTTTCAATTTCTTTAATACTATTTCCAAATAACATTTTTTGCCTTAAGCAATTACAAATATCTGTTATAAAAATCGTTTTTGCTCAAAAATAGGGATATGCAAAAATCGGAAGGTTTTTTTTTTTTATAGTTATGATTATTAATAATAAACATACGGACAATTTTACTCAAGTTTTATAAAAGCATTCTGCTCCAAAATCTTTACTTATAACTATTTACCTTTTTCATTTCACTTGTCTCTGTGTGATATACATTTTATTTATGAAGAAATAACCCCAATAACCCTACAAACGATCCTAATTAAGCAGAAAGTTTTTATTTAAAAAAATCATCTCTAAGCTGAATCCAAAATATTTTTATAGAATTATAAAATAAAATAAGATAAATATCAAAAAAGTAAACGATATGTGAATATTATCAACATTTGCCCATTGATGTGATGTTGAAATTTTCTAAATGTCATTATTTGATATCATGTTTTTTTGTGGACATTGTTTATAAAATATCGCTTGCGAAAAAATAATTCGCACGAGAAAAAAATACCAATCAAAATATTTGCTTTTTATTTGTAATATAATAAGCTTGCATAGAAATTTTCAATGCTGTGCAGGAGAAGATTCATTGAATTGAAATTCCTAAGTCCACTCACTAAATTATGAGTAGCGATGTGCAGAGTGAATGATCTTATTATGGAATGAAACATTCGGCCATGAGCCAAAACATAGTTTTCATTAGAAATCGACCGAAAATTCGTTTTCGTTTTTGTTTTTGACCCAAAATTTGAGTTTCACCGAAAATTCATTTTCGGCGAAAATGAGGCTGAAAATTCGGTCGGACTGAAACTCGACCAAAACTATTCGAAAAATCTCATTTCTTCCTTCGGAAATTTTCAATATTACGCATTGATTTGAGCTGTATCGGTTAAAATGAGACTATTTATTGCTATGAACTTCGTTGTTATAATTATTAACCATAAATGACTCAAGACATGAATGCAAATTGTAAAACAAACAATACATATATGACTAACATTTTCACAAGCTCATTAAAAGCTGCAAACTTAACAGTTTGAAACCCCATATATGTTTGAGAAAGTGATGAGAGATGATTATTGAGAGATGATTATTTACAAAAATCATTACAAAAAATAAATCGAGGTGTGTATACCTAAAACTAAAATATTTTTTTAATAAGATGAAGTTCTTACAATAAGAAAATCTTTCTTTGTCGTCGATGAATTAATTAAATTATGGAAAAAAATGGGAATAAGGTACAGAGAGTCAACTTGGATCACACTTATAATTAATTAATAATTAATTATGTATACTGGTGTCCAAAAGTTAAGCATAATTGGTAATTAAGTAAGTAATGAAAGAAATATAAATCGAAATGTGGTGGAACTCCAGGTGTGTAAACAAAATAGTACGCGTCATATATTTTCGCGAAGAGTTTTCCCCGAAATCAAACAGGGGACCGTCAATAAATTGAAAAAGAACGAAGATCTTTTGGATAACCCTGTCAAAATTAATGTAGCAAAAGCGTTCAAACTGCACATTATGATTAAGTGGCTTATTGTAATGTACTGTGTTTATTTTTATAAGGATAGCATGTATACTCGTAGAGAAATTAAGGTTTTTATAAAAACAGTCCTAAATTTTTCCAAGTTTTTTGCTTATAATTTGCAGAGTTCTTAATATAAAATAATGTTCTTTTCTGAAAATATGACAAACATCATTGTACACAACACCCTGTCATCAGAATTAAAAAATAATAAAAATTGTATGACAAATGAGCAGGTTTACTAAATAATTTTTTACTGCGCATGTGTGAACGCTGTTAAAATTTCATTTGCATATTATGTCAGTTAAATGTATAGAGCAACTTTTGTAAAAGTCTCAAAAACATAGCTTAAAAATTCTGAAAATTATCGTTGATAGAATGAGATCAAAATCCTTTATTCTCTAAATGAAGCAAAAAGATGAAGGGTGTATCCATATTCCATTATTTAGTGCCTACACAATATTGCACGTATAACTAAATATTCGGACAAAACCCCTGATTTTTTTGCTTCCTTTTAGGAATAACGGATTTTGAGTTGATTCTATAGACGATCATTTTAAGAATTTTCAAGCTACGTTTTTGACACTTTTACAGAAGTTGCTCTATATATTTAGCTAACACAATATGCAAATGAAATTTTGATATTGTTGATGCATGCGCAATGAAAAATTATTTACTAAACCTATTCTGGAAAACTCTTCGCAAAAATATATGACGCGTACTATTTTGTTTACACACCTGGAGTTTCACCACATTTCGATTTATTTTTCTTTCATTACTTAATTACCAATTATGCTTAACTTTTGGACACCAGTGTAAGTTTAATAAACACGTGTAATTAATAATTATGCATATTTAATAAAAAGGCATAATTAGTTAATAATTATGTAAATTTATGTATGCACAAATCACTTTTAAAAAAGGTTTTCGGCATTTTTATTTCCGACCGAAAATAGAAAAATTACCAATATGGTTAGAAAATATGGTCAGAATATGGTTTCGACCTCAAAAACGTGTTTTGCTCTACCCTTAGTTTCCATTTTTCAGAATGCCTTGTAAAGAAGCGTTTAAACGGATGAAGCAATCAGCTATTCTTTTTATTTATTTGTTTCGTTAAATAATTATTTATTTTTATTTTTATTAATAAAGATTGTGAACAAAAATAAATATTAATTAGTATTAATAAATGTGGGGTCATGATAATTTCTATGTTATAATAATGATAATTTTTTTAAAGTCACGATGAAGTTTAGAAAAAATTAAACTTTTTTCAAACGACGCACAGTGGGGCAAAAAGCCTTCAAAACTGGCAAAAAATCGAAAAAATGAAATTTTATTTTGAACTACCGACATACGTCACTTTAATAGAGCAGATGTCAGTACACATCTGCTTAGTATTAAAATTTGTGCAAAGTTATTTTGATCGTCACTAGAGAAAGAAGTTAAACTGCATATTGTGCTTTGATAATAAGTGAAAAAAAAATCAATAATTTTGTTTCAACATTCGTTTGTTAATTTCGCTATAATAATTAAAAAATAATTTTTTTTGACTATGGAACCTTTAACTACAAGTATGTAACAATAATTCATTAACTTTCAGGCCCCACCAGTGGCCGAGAGGTTCTGACCTCAAACTGGTAGACGGTAGGTGCTGGGTTCGAACCCAATCGCGACCGTCGGCCTAACCGTTCGGAGTTTTCCGTGGTTTTCTTCGAACCTTGCGTAAATACGGGTTAGGGTCCCTTAGAAAGACCCCCACGGAGGGCATCCCACCCCTTAGGGCCTATATCCCATAGTGTAGATAATCGGCCGACATACATACAACAACATTAACTTTCAATTTGTTTTAATACGATTTTTATAGATATACAGACGCTTAGAATATATAGTGGTGAAATTTATAAAAAAAAATTAACACTGTCTACAAACATTGTAGGTTTTAGTTATGAATTAAGGCGAATTAAGTGTTAATTATAATTTTTTCAACTAAGTATGAGTTTTAAAAGGACAAATATGCCAGAAAATCTTGCTCTTTTTTGCCACTTTTTTAATTGTTTGGTCATTTTTATAGCTAATCATCCTTAAATTTTTGTTAGTGTACGGGTGGGCCAAACATGATTATAAATATTTTCTTTGTTAAATACAAATTTTAATGCATTGTTTATCACAAAACAATGTATTTAAATGAAACTCACTATCATGGAATGTTTTAACAAAAAACTTTTGAAAAGTAATGTGATTTTATGGTATAACAGCTCCATAATCGGAGAAACTACGAATAAGTAGTTTAAATGAAAAGAAGATTAAATGTTTTAAAGTTTAATATAAATTCCGATGAGCAAAAGCCTGGCGAAACAAGGGAAATGCTTTAGAATAAACAAAGAGTGGCTTGGCAAATCGCTTTCATTTCTTTGATTTGAAAAACAAACAGAAGCGTAATGAAAAGCATACGTGCCCATCTTCATATTTCGTCTGAATTTGTTCTGGACGATCAAAAATATCAAGAGTAAAACGGTTATACAATTCTAGTTCTACATATTCGTTAGTGTACGTGACATGTATGAGTTTAAGATCTGAAAAACAGGAAAACAAAAAGTGAGTGTTAGCACTAAAACAACAGAAACAGTTTTTCTTCTGCTGTCTTTATAGTAATACGTACATTTTGCCTGAGAAAGGTTGATCCAATCCTTCAAAACGAATCGCTAATATTCATTATAAGGTTTGCTTGAGAATAATTAAAACTACTAATTATGTTTACATTTTTTAATGCGATATTATGGATGATTTATAAATATCTAATTAGTATAAAACTATCTTAAATTCTTGTTTTTAACTCATTTTTCTACAAAAAATATTGAAAAAGGTTTGTAAATTAATTAATAAATTACTATTTAGCTTATGTAAAAGTTTAAAATTTTACTATTTTTCTTCTACAAAAGAATCCGTTATGTGCTTTTTTTGTTCAAAGTAAATTTTATTTTTTGCCAACTTTGGAGGCTTCCTGCCCCACTGTGCGACGGCACTATTTTACAAATTTTCATTCAAATAATAAAAATGGGTTTCAAACTCAATATATTTTCTGAAAAATTTTATTTTGTTTGTTTCACATAAATTTGAGAAGCTGCGTACTATATAACGCAGGTTGATGCGCGCACAATCATGCTCATATACAACTAACAAATCTCAAATAATTTTAATAATTGTTGTATAATATACATATATACACTGCTCAAAACAATTAAAGGATATTTGAAGTTTTATATAAAATAAAGATATAAACGAAATTTTTTTTGCCGAAAATAGAAGAAGAGAATCACAAATGCAATTTTTTCTGGTTTTCAAACTGTGGAGTATGCAAATTTTGAGTTCGACGTCAAAAACGTCGCTTCAGCGGCAGCGAATGAAATTTGACTTTCAACTGGATAAAAAAGAATGAAGACAAGGATGATCGGCATTCAGTGATTGCTTTGTTTCGATCAGTATGATGTCTCAGCGAAGTCATTTGACAGATTCAGAAGCTTGGAGAATTGTTGGTAGGTTAGAAGGGGGCCAAACTCAAGCCGAAGTAGCGCAAGCCATTGGAGTGTCACAAAGTGTCATTTCCAGGATCTTGAACCGTTTTTTGGAGAGTGGATGTGCAGGCCGAAGACCAGGGCAAGGTCGTAGACGGGCAACAACGCCCAATGAAGATCGGTATTTAGCGTTAACAGCTCTGTGACGCCGAAACATGAACGCTACTTTCTCCAACAACACCTTCGCTTGGCTACAGGCACCACGATTTCAACTCAGACTGTCCGAAACCTGCTCCATGCTGTAGGTCTGTATGCTCGCCGACCGATGGTATGTGTTAGATTAGCATCAAAGCAACGTCGCGACCGCAGGGAGTGGGCAACCGAGCATGTCAACTGGAGGGGAAATGAATGGAGCAATATTCTGTTTTCTGACGAGTCCCGTTTTTCTGTGCATCCGGATAATAGGCGTATTTTCATCTGGAGGGACCGTGGCAGTAGGAATAATCCTGCGTTCGTGCACGAAAGTGTCAGATTTGGCGGTGGAGGAGTGTTGGTGTATGGTGGCATCTCCATTGACGGGCGTACTGACCTCTACATCATTCGAGATACAGCTCTGACTGGTCGCAGATATAGGGATGAGATCCTCAGACCTATTGTAGTCCCTTACGCTGCAGCAATCGGAGATAACTTCATTTTAATGGACGATAACTGCAGGCCACATCGTGCAAACCTGGTGGAGGATTTCCTTTTCGAGGAAGGAATCGTTCGAATGGAATGGCCAGCGTGTTCTCCAGACATGAATCCAATCGAGCACTTTTGGGACGCTCTAGGAAGACGAGTTTCTGGCTGCCAACAACCTCCACAAACTCTCCAAGAACTAGAAAGAGCTCTTCTGGAAGAGTGGGGCAGAATACCCCAACTCGTCATTAATAGCCTCATTGAGTCCATGCCTCAAAGGTGCTCAACGTTGCTGGCCGCCCGTGGAAACCATACCCCCTACTGAAAATGATTTTCTTTGAAGAAAACACCTTTTCTTATTCTTTTTTTCTCATATGCACAAATTGTGTTTTTTTCCTTTTGTACACAAATGCGCAATAAAATGCATTTTTTTCTGTCAAACATGTGTAATTTATTCTCATATAACCTACTATGTCTGTCGACCATGTATCAATCAGCTAAAAAGTTTCCCAGATACAAAATCCACCTAAAACTGCAATATCCTTTAATTGTTTTGAGCAGTGTATATAATGGAAATTAAATAGAAAGCGCCTTTTGACATAAAATCGCTTTTATTGTCAGGCCTACGATATTTTTACGTCTTTAAGTTTCAAAATGCTTTGTAAAACAGAGATTTTAAGGTCCGACTTAAAGGTGGAGGGTGGGGGTATAGTTCAACGGCTAGAAAATTTGATCAACTTCAGTAAAATTTTTTCTATACGAAAAGTACTGTAACAAGAAAACTGAATTTATCGCCTTATTGTTCATAGTTATTACCATAATATGTAAGTTTTTATATATTATCGTTATAACTATTATGAACAATAAGGCGATAAATTCAGTTTTCTTGTTACAGTACTTTTCGTATAGAAAAAACTTTACTGAAGTTGACCAAATTTTCGAGTCGTTGAACTATACCCCCTCCCCCCACCTTCCACCTTTATGTCAGCCCTTAAAATCTCTGTTTTACAAAACATTTTGAAACTTAAAGACGTGAAAATATAGTAGGCCTGACAACTAAAGCGATCTTATATCAAGAGGCACTTTTTATTTTGTGATAAATAAATTACTTGAGTTGTAAGAGGTTTTTGTACAGTGGCAACAGTTTTTTTTCCTTTTGTGTGTTGTCGCGTCCAGAAATTTGGTTCAGTACTTCAAATTAAACAGTAATTTCTGAAAAACGTTTTGTCTTTATTAAAATATGAAAAATAGCACTCGGTCGCATAATTTCTGACTAAGAAAACCTAAAATGTCATGCGTTTCTGAGTAAATATGAATTCAGAAATGTGTCCGAAAGTAGCTGCTTTGGATTTGAGAATAGTATTTAGTATTTAAAGGCAATACCTTATCGTGAACAGAGTATTGTAAATTCTCTTTTACGTTTTAAATTGAAATCATACATCTAGAAAACCAACTTTGTACAAATTTTGTACGGATCCATTGGCGATTGCAATATATACATTCGATGTCACTAAATTCTCTTTTAAATTTTAAATTGAAATTACATATTTAGCAAACCAGTTTTGTTAGAATTTCGTACAGGTAGATTGTCGATGACAATGTATACATTCGATGACATGCAATTTTCTTTTATACTTTAAATTGAAATCACATATCTAGCAAACTAATTTTGTTCGAATTTTGGACAGACACATTGTCGATGATAATGTATGTATTCGATGACATAAAATTCTCTTTTACGTTTTAAATTGAAATTATATATCTAGCAAACCAATTTTGTTCGAATTTCGTATACAGGTTCATTGTCAATGACAATGTATACATTCAATGATTGAAAGCGTATCACCTACATTTTTAATTTATATTTCTTGTTTATGTCATAGGCCTGAAAGTCTTCGAAAGTGATATCATCAAAAGAATATTCCAACAAGATCCCACCTTTTGCTTCCAATCCTTTACAGCGGAAGGATGCTCCAACAGAAGTCTTTGGGAAAGAGTCCCAGTTCCCGAAAATTACACCGGTCCCGAACCCAAGACTGCGGCGCTCCTCTTTACGCCAAGAAACACTAGACATCCGGAATTCCTTCACGAGTGCGGTGGACAACTTCCCAGCAACACGAACTTCAATCCACGGCACAAGACGGAAGTATTCATTCATGGATATTTAGATGGAGCATGTAGATCGGCATGGATGAGGGTTAGTATTCTTTGTACTATTAAGATATTATTTAACGTTATACTGTCGTTGTCACATAGTAAAATTCTAGGAGAAGGTACGGTTTTGGAACGGATATGCTTGTTGTCTACAGTCTTGGCCCCGTTTTATAAAATGGGCATTAAGTAAGATAAACTAAGAAGTTATATATATATACCTCCCCCTCTCCTTCATAAAAGACCAATTTTAAAACAAATCAAGGTAAAAAGCAATACAGATAATTACAGATTGAAAGTTATAAAGTTTTCAAAAATACAAAATCAAAATTTTTACCAGCGGTTTTCAAAACGAAGAATTGTAACAAAGAATAAGTTACATTGTAACAAAAAATATAATATATGAAATATTGTAACAAGAATATTTTTTCGAAGGCCCCATGTTCCCCTGAAATATAGAAAAATTCATTTCCCTTAAAGATATTTTTTTAGATACGTGAACATAGAAAAAAAAAAATCTTTTATCAAGGGAAATCCCCCCCCCCCTGTCCCGTACACACCCGGCAAAAAATACCAATTATTCTGCTTTTTGACTTTTACCTATTTTAAGTCATTTCGAAAGTCTTTGGGAAAAAATTCTGCTACCAGAAAATTATACAGACATAGGAAAATTATACATTCAAGACGACAGTGTTCCTGTTTAATTAAAAGGATACCAAATATCCATAATTGCTCCATCGTTGGGGTGGACAACATGAGCTTCAACCAAGTATTCAAGACAGCATTATTTATACATAGATATTTATATTGAGTTTGTATATGTGCGTGAATAAATGGAAATAATTTTTGATTTATTAATTAATGGCAATGAAGATTCTCATTTTCGTATTTTTCGCATTTAATTAAACTTTTTTTTTTTTTTTTTTTTTTTTTTTTTTTTTTTTTTTAAGAAGGGGGGATTGGGTAGGGGGCATGCAGGGAGCACCCCTTATTTTTTCCGTGAATGACAATTTTTGATTTTTTTTCTTTTTTAAAGATCCTTTTCTGAAAAACTATTTCAAATGTGATGTTCATGTTCATAACCACATCCCTGCCCCCCCCCCCCCAACACCGACGAAAATTTTAATTCTTAACTATGAAAAAAATCGATAGATGTTGATTTTTGTATTTCAATGTTTATTTATTGCTGCATTTCTGTATCTTTTTACTTTTTTCTATCTTTACACAAATTTGATTCTTGAAAATTTTCGAAATTCAGTTTTTAACGTATATACACTTTAGAGGTCAGAGAATCCGAAAAACATGTTTTTACAAAATGTCTATCTGTGAGTCTGTCAGTTTCTATGTGACAAAAATTTTGTGGGCGCTCTATTTCCAGAACTAATGCACGGAATTCCACATAGACTGTTAGATTCTGTTAGATCTTGATATAAACTAGATCTGATTAGTTTTTGGTGCATATCGTTCAACAGGTGGCGCTGCTATACTGCATTATTTGCAATTTCCCCAATAGCCATATCTAAAGAACTATTACATGGATTTTCATAAAACTCTATGTTCAGTTAGTAATTCATATAACAAGTTGTTGATTACGTTTTGATGCAAATAGCTTGACAAATGGCACTGCCATGGTACATTATTCGGGATTATCGTAATAGCTCTATCTTAAGAACTAATGCACGAAATTTTCTAAAATTTCAGATTCAGTTTGTCCATGATATAGATTAGAGTTGCTTATTTTTTGGCCTAAATATCTTTAGATGTGACACTACTATGTTGCCTTTTTCACAATTTCGCAATAAATGTATCTCAAGAAATAATTTATGGATTTTCTTTAAACTTTAGATTCAGTTAGTACCTCATTAGCTTAAATTAGTTTTTGGTGTACATCACCCATATGTGGGGTTTTTATGCAGATTAAAAAAAAAAAGATTTTGCAATAGCTCTCTCTTAAGGGTGTTCTCAAGTGCTCCGCTCAACAAGCGCAAAACGTTTTGACACATTTACAAATTCATTTTTTAACGGAATGGTATAAAATTGGAATGCTTGACTATGGAAGCGATTTCGAAGGAACCTATTTTTCCATTTTATGATAATTAAATTATCTATCGAGTTATAAGCGATTTCGATCACGAGATCACCCGTTTTTCCCCTGCTTTTCAACCGTTTTTTTTTTTTTTTTTTTTTTTTTTTGCTTTTGTCGGGAAACATGCTCAAAAACGTCAACTTTGAAGGCTTGTTATGAAAAATCTATTGTGTTTTTTTTTAAAAACAGAAAAATGAGTGCAATTAGACAGTTTCTGAATAACAACGCCTACTAGTTTCATGCATTTCCGAACAAAAATAAATTAATGCATGTGTCACAAAGTGGCCCTTTTTGATTTAAGAACACCCTTAAACACTAATGCACGGATTTTTATCAAACTTCAGATTCAGTTATAAGATGACAGAAGTTGTTGATGACTATATTTTGGTTTAAACCACCTAACCGTTGGCGCTGCTATGCTGCCTTTTTCAGGAAGTATTAACATGCATAAGATAGAAGAAAGTTTTGGAATTGTCACATCTGACTAGTTTTATAATTACCTTGCACAAAGTGTTCTATCAAACAATTCTTATGCTAGTTTCTTCTTATTTTATTTCTCCCTGTTTTTAATTTCCAATGTTTATTCCTCCATTTGAGAACGATGTCGTAGCACGAAGCTATAAGCACATCAGTTCTCAATTCTTGGGTCATCCTAAGTTTTGTTTCGCGGGCAAGCCTGTTTTATTTGATACAGAGTGCTTTAAAAAATAAGACAAATGTTAAGAAGTTATGTATAATATTACAGCGAACAGTATTTGCACAGTAAACCAGGCTATCAATATATTTATTCTGATAAAAAATACAGGCTTATTTCAATCAGAAACCAAATTTTTGTTCACAATTTTAACAATGAAAATATTTTAATGAAGTTATTCAACAAATTTTCTTTGACTTGTGTAAAGTACAATGAAAAAGGCTGGAAGTGCATAGTAATTTGGTCAATGACACTGCATGTAATGCCAACCACTTTTCAAAATTCGGAATACCTATTTCAGTTTTGTTTATCTGTAATCACTTTCACGACTTCCTGCGACTATGACATTATATGCAGAGCAAGGTAACAGTTTTATTTAAATTTAAAATTTGATACATTTATTTAGTTATTATCAGTGTTGTTAAAAATTTTTGAGTAAATATTTTTGCCAGTGTAAATCTTGAAAATATCGCCGTCAGAGTGATGAAACTGTAAATCAGAATAAAGATACACCGTTAAAAATCCTGTCCTACACTGTTAAAAATTTTGTCCTAGTTTGAACCAAATTTTGGTGCTCAATAGCTGCCACTGTAAGATGGTAAAATCTTGGACCAATATTTGGAGCTCCTGTTGAAGCATAGTTCCAATAGTTGGATTGAAATTGAAATAAGAAACTCCAAATGTTGGTACAAGATTTCACCGTCTTATGGTGGCAGCTACTGAACACCAAAATTTGGTTCAAACAAGGACAACATTTTTAACAGTGTAGTTTGAATCAAATTTTGGTATTTAGTAGCTGCAACCATCAGATGGTGAAACCTCGAACCTACATTTGGAGCTCTGGTTGAAGCAGAGTTCCAATAATTGGAACAACATTGCATTAGGAAGCTCCAAATGTTGGTTCGGGATTTCACCATCTGATGGTAGCAGCTACTGAGCACCAAAATTTGGTTCAAACTAGGGCAAAAATTTTAACGGTGTACTTATAAGCTTTTTAAATGTATTTTTTAAAATCATTTTTAAGCTTAATTTTGATAAATGGATAGTTTAAATACGCTTTTATTTTCTATTATCATATTTTAAGAAGCAGAGTCTTTTATTTATTATTATTACAGTCACTAGTTCGGGCGTTTAACCAAGTGAAAATAAAAGCGGCGAAAATTTACCATAATCGGTATCCAGCTCAAATTAGCCATTTGTAACGGAACGACTGGAACAGCAGTCGGAGAATGAAACGTAAAATAAATATTTACTTCTTATAAAAAATATATTACATACTGTTATTTTTAAAAACTTTTATATTTATTAGGTGAAATAAAGCCAAAACTAAACAGATCACTTATTGATTTATAATATCTCTCAATTAATTCTAAATTGCGACATGTGAATTTTTACTATTTCCAAATAATAAAATTTTTTTATTTTCTTTCTCATTGTCAATCGCTATGTACCATATTGTTTTTTCTGAATATATATATATATATTAAATATGTGCTTTTATGATTATTTTTCAAATTACAATAATATTATAAATTTGCTGAATTATTAAAATGAAAGTCGAAAAATTTATACATATATTAAAACCTTCCTTTAAAAAATTGCTACATGATAATAAACTGGAGAAAAGAGAAGAACGAATAAAAAATAGACAAAGCATTATTTACATCTAAGCTAATTTCATCCACATTTTTAAGCACATTTTTTTCCCTTAAAATGTTTAAATCTATATTTGCTTTTTTCATGAAATTTAAGTGTAGTGAAATGCTACAAATATTTTGAGCGTAATTGGATTTAGCAAACCATAAAAGCCGGGAAAAAAATCGTAATTACCAAAGCCAAGATTTTTAACTACTTTTGCTGCATTTTTAAAATTTTATTCGATAATTACATTTTTAAAAGTCTTACAACTTCATTATTTTTTTAATACTATGTACACTATTATAAATTATTGCCATTAAAAGATTTTCTAAAGTTATGTAACAATTTTTCTTATTTTCTTATTTTCTTTTTTTTTTTTCCTATTTTTCTTATTTTTCTACTTTTTTTTTTTTGTAATTTTCTTTTTGTATTTTTTGTTCATTACGCAAAGACGCATTTGTGTTTTAACTAAGAAATTTATGGAATTTTCTTAATTGTGTTGTATTATAAGTTCATAAAAACAAGAAATATGTGTAAAGATTTGTCTTTTCTTTTCCCACATTGGCATGCTTTTTATTTCTTTTTTATCTGTTATTATTATTTTTAAATATTATATACAGTGGTGGGAAAAAAGTAAACGCCCTCTACTAACTCCTTAAGGGTGTTCTTAAGTCAAAAAGGACAACTTTGTGACACATTATATAATTTATTTTTGTTCTGAAATTCATGAAAATAGCTGGTGTTATTATTCAGAAACTATCTAATTGCACTCAGTTTTCTGTTTTTTGTAAAACGCAATAGATCTTTCATAACAAGCCTTCAAAGTTGACGTTTTTGAGCACATTTCTCGGCGAAAGCAGGAAAATCCGTCGAAAAGCAGGAGAAAAACGGGTGATCACGTGATCGAAATAGCTTAGAATTGAACAGGTAATTCAATTATCATAAAATGGAAAACTAAGTTCGATTCGAAATCGCTTCCATTGTCAGGCCTTCCAATTTTATATCTTTGTGTTGAAAAATGAATTTGTAAATGTGTCAAAACATTTTGCGCTTGTTGAGCGGAGCAGTTGAGAACATCCTCAACAAATTATCGTAGAATAAAGTTACTGGCACCGAACGAATGGAAATAAAATTTACTTTGAAGTGATGTAATTTGCTTAGGGACGATCTATATTAAGTTGAACCTTAACTTTGTTTTTTATCAACAGCAGTATCCAATTCTGCCAGCATAAATGAAGGCTACATCTTTCAATTAGCCTAAAAACAAATTTTCATGTAATTCGTACGATGAGTTTCCGAGAAATTAATTACTTTAAAACGAGCGTATTTTAGGGGCTGTATCCAAATAGAAGTTCGGTACTCGATTGTTGACCGAGATCGCCTACTTCTTGATCGTAGGTGCCGCTCAAGCACTCACTGAAGAATGCTAGATTATACGATAGCATAAGTAATTTCAACATTTCTAGTTACTTCTATCGCAGATGATCACTTAAATCATCATTTTGCCGTTTTTTAACCATAATTTGAAAACTATTCAGAAGAAAAGTTTGAAATTTTGGATTTCCATAAAGCAGGATTTAATAAATTTAAATCCATAAAAAAATTATAGGTTACAATTCATAATTTTTTTGAATATTAATTTCATAATTCATATCATAAACTCTAAAATTGCGAATTTAACGTATTTATGTTTGGGTATTTTAGTATTATTGCTACACCAAAAATTAGCACATAATTTATGTAATTTCAGGAGATAATAATAAAAATATTAAAATGTAATTTAACATTTGAGGCATTAAATTTTGAATGTTTATATTTCAAAAACTTATCATTCAAACGACTTGAAATATGTTGGCTAAGCATAATTTAAACCGAAGATTTGAAATATCTTGTTAAAATTGGATATTGCCATGGATAAAAGAATTAAGTTAGGGTTCGTTTTAATATGCAAATGCTCCCTAAGAAAATCTTATTTACATTATTTAAAAGTAGACTTTTGTTTGCAATCGTTCGTTACCAATAACTTTCTTTTACGATAATTTGTTGAGGAGTTAGTAGGGGTATTTATTTATTTATTATTTCTTTTTCCAGGCTTGTTCATTTACGATGACTAAAATATATGGATAACTTCGTTTCTCGATGAAATTATTAAATTCTATGATTTCGTTATGACTATATATCATATTGATTTCGTTTTGTCAGACCCGAATATAAAAATAATACTGTAAATGCCAATTCTTTGTTTTTTCATGCATACGTATGACACCATTTATCACAGGAAAAAAGAAACACATTTTTTTTAAAATCAATATTTTTATATTGTATTAATTCTTAACGGACCTAAATTCTTCGGAAACAGACTTCTGAAATATCAATTTTATTATCAATAACCTATATTCATATAATAAGAAATGTAACATTTTTAAAATACTCCACAAAAATTATAAATGAATTAATAATGAAAATTGCTTATCTTTAGACTGTTATTTTGTTTGGAAGTACAGGTTGTTTATAAAGCACCGGACCCATTTTGATGTTTAATAACTCATAAAATAATGAAGATATAAACAAACCTATGGCATTTATTGATGGAATAACTCATATATTTTCGAACTTTATTATTAAGAACTTTTTATTAAGAAAAAATTAAAACTGCATGCATACAAAGTTCAAATTGCTTAATTAAGGAATGCTTGCCGCTACCTGGCGTGAAACTGATTATCGACTTGATATTCTCCGTGCGACGAAGGGGGGAACACGTGGAAGTTCATTGACAAGAGTCGTGTAGTCCTTGATCGAAAAGTTAAAAGAAAAAAAAAATAGATTTAAATTTTTATAATTTTTTTTACATTTTTCATTTTATTTAACTAAATGGGGCGAATAGTAATTTTTATTTCATTATTATATTAGTTTTCAACCTAACATCTGATTTTATTTTGTTTTAGGAAACAAATTAATTGAAAATTTATATATAAAAAAAATCATCTGTCGAGAATTCGAAAAATACACAGGCTTATGTTAAAAATAGATAAATATATAAATAAATACAAAGCCAAGGAGATTGATTCTTTTTTTCTTTTTTTAACCGATGACAAGACCGGGTTGCTCCAGCAAAACGAGTTTGATACCTGGTCAGAGCGGGTGACCACCTAATCGTCGCGTAGCGGCAATAAAACCAACAAGCGGCTAGATCTTCATAGTATCAACAGTGTCTACTACTGAGTTGTGAAATTTATTATGTCGTTACTTAAAATTTTTATCTTGTTGTTTATATCTGCATATTTCTACTTAAGTTGATCTCGTAATCAGTGTTGAATGTAGGGGGTGGTCCGAGGGGGGGGGGGGACATCCCCTGAACATATCCCCCTCCCCCACGAAAATGTGAAATTTCGTGTTTTCAATGGTCAAAAACGGATATCTCACTCGTAACTCTCGAATTCCCCCCCCCCCCTTCCCGGAGCCATAGAAGTTCCTTCCTGAGAAAAATGTCTGAATTCAACACTGTTCGTAATTTAGAATCTTGGTAAGATGACGAGACCGCCGCCTAGCAAGATACTTTCAAAGGTATCATTTATACCTAACCTTGAAGACTTTGCACCTACGACGGATTCAACACGCATCAGGTGCCATTAGCGTACATGGCAAGGAGATTGGTTCATCCTTTGACGAGATATTTCTGGTAAAAACTTAAGGCGGTTCTAAAATTTCCTGCTCAACAACGCGAAACTTTTTGACACATTTTGTGATTTATTTTTAAATGTAGAGGCATAAAACTTGCAGGCCGAATATTAAAGGAATTTGGAATCAAAATGAGTTTTCCATTTTCTTTTAAATAAATAAATAATTGTGGTCACATGACGACTAATTTTTCTGCTTTCTTCGTGTGTTTTCAAATCGCCCACTTTGGCAGAATTTCCTAAAAGACAAAACACTTTGACAGAATTTCCTAATTTTCCTTTTACCTTTACCATAAAATTGAAAACGCATTTCAATCACATGGTTTCTTAATAAGAACACCTGCGAATTTCATTCGTTTCCGAACAAAAGGGAATTCAGAAATGTGTCACAAAGTAGAAGTCCTTTGGTTTTGAGAACAGTCCTTGAAAATATTTTCTCGGCAAATCTGAGTTTGAAGCTTTAACAAGTACTGACTGCTTGTCCATGTACTATGCAAACGGATCGATATATCTTCTGTACATGTTTAAAATTAAAAAAAAAGAGCTCCGGAAGAATATTTATGAAATACGAGAGAAAAATTAAATTTTAAAATCCAAAAAAAAAAAAAAAAAAAAAAAAAAAAAAAACACTCTCATGTCTCATTAAATGCTACAGAAAATACAAATTTACGGCTCGTATACATTGGTGAAATAGAGCTAATTGATGGATTTTAGACAAACTACCTTAAAATTGGTCAAAATATCGATTTTCTTTTCTTAATATTAACTGAAAGCTTCTTTAAATGTGAATATTTTGACACCTAATTTTTACCTATACGGCAATTGTATCGCGAGATATTTTAAATTTTGTTTATAGGTTTACCACAATTATCCATACAAATGAGAATTTTAATATTTTAAACTGTTTTTTCACCGTATTCATATTTTTATAACTTGCTAGTTCGATAAACACTAAAAGCTTTTTTGCTAATTTAGATAAAGGTTGGATTTTTTTTTTTTTACTTTTTCTCCATGGGGTATTTAATATTTTTTTGTACGGATTTAAAATTCTAGTTCATTGTTACTTAAAAAAAAATTTCTTTCATTTTTTGATATACACGACAGAAAAAAATTCATAGTAAATATAAAATCTCATACATCTAAAAATCCATACACAGTTTTACATAATATAGTCTAATGAATGTGGGAAAAAAATCGAAGCCAAAACATTCATATTTATAAAAATAGTAGAAATTTTAAAAAACTTATTTTTTTAATATAAATTTTAGTAATATAGGCTGTTTTACATTTCTTTTTAATTTTATTTAATTTTTAGTATTAAGTATTGTGTTACCACATTTATTACAATATTATTCAAAATTGAAGAGAAGGTTTCAAATGTACTGTGTCACTTATTCCCTTAAATTGATCATAATAGAAACATGGAGAAGGGGAAAAAAAGCAGAGCTGTGTCTACACTGTTATATATATATATATATATATATATATATATATATATATATATATAATAAAATAAAAAATCTGTGAATTTACGGTAAAACTACTGGCAGCAAAGTTGCCAGACATTTACCGTTCCGTTAGAGATTTACCATTTCGGGAAATAAAAGAAAGGAAAACTCCGTTTGAAGAAAAGGTAAGTTTCCGTTACAAGGTTTGATTTTTAATAATAATAATTTAATTTTTAAAATTAACGAATCGATCAGCCGTCTAAGAATTCGAACTTTTCGAGTGATTTTGAGATACTATATCATTTAATTTTTTTTTTTTTTTTTTTTGTATATTTTATTTCAATTTGTCCTGAGAGTTGAACTCGAGACATTTTGACAGCGGAATAAGTCCTTACTGACTGAGCCAAAGATGCTGATGCCAGTTTGTACAAAGTATGTCTCTTGTGGAAAATCTGTTGTGCATTTCAAAGACCACTATCTATGGTCACAGGCAATTAGCGACGCGGTGCCTTTACCACTCAGCCACGGAGACTCCCAGACAACGGAGTGTCTTTGTTTATTCCGTTTCGTTATTTTCAGGAAATATGGTAGAGTTTTCTTATTTTTACGGAAAATGCCCTTTTGTTGTGAAAAGGGACTTTTTCTGTGAAATTCAGGAAAAATACATCCGTGAATTTCAGATTTTTTAAAAAACAGTGTAGCTACTTAAAAGGCTTCTAAAGAATAAAGCAAGTCACCAGATTATTGTAATGAAATATTTTGATTGTGTACATATTTACATTTGCCTTTTAGGAGATGAAAAACGAGCTACTTAAGCGTGGCCTCTATAATGTCATTCTAGTGGACTGGACTTGGGGCAATGGACCCAACTACACGGCCAGCGCGAACAACACGAAAATAGTGGGGAAACAACTAGCCTTCCTCATTCAAAATATTATGGTAAATTATTATTATTATTATTATTCTGAAATCACTGAGCTGCTTATGGAATTATTTATACATGAATAGATTTATACATGAATTTTTTTACAAAATTCAAAAAATTAAAATTCAATTTTTGAGCGATTCAAAATACGAATTCTTCTTCTTCTTTTTTTTTTTTTTTACGTTGTTTAGGAAATATTTAAAGGAAGGAAGAAAAAAAAGAGAGACCGAAAAAGGTAGAATCAGACATAAAATATAAGCGTAAAAAATGGGTCAACTTCTTTTTGGAAATTCCTTTTGCTAATATTATACCTATGAACGTGCGATGCATTCATATTTTTAAAGATATCTCCTCAGGAAATTAATATTTTTAGCTTTTTTTTTTTTTTTTTTTTTTTTTTTTTTTTTTTACTGTGTATTCTTCTGAAAAATGTGTCTTTTTTCCCTTAGTTTTTAAAATTATTCTAAAATACTTATATACTTATTTTTTATTTGAAGTGATAAATTCTTATTTAGTTTCATAAGATTTTAATGCGTAAAATTATAAATTAATAGTATACATTTTAAAAATATTTTGACGGATAGAATAACGATAAATAAATAAATAAATAAACAGAGAGATATATATTTTAAAAACGGTACACAGAAAAACAGAAGCTAAAAATATTAATTTGTTAAGGAGATATTTTAAAATACGAATGCATCATACATACCCATATAGGTTTAACATTAACGAGTGAAAGTTGGGGGTCCGTTGACCAATATCCTTAACATGCTTTTTTCAGCTTATTTGATTATTCGTTTGAGGTTATGCTCAATAATTTTAACAGAAGATATTTGATTTTAAGCTAAATTCCTGTCCTGCTAGTTATTATTATTATTGTTTTTTAAAGCTCTTTAGACTATATTTCTATCTTGATAAAATGTTCATTTAACTCTTCACTGCGAGATTTTTTCTATTTTTGTAAAAAAAAAAAAAAAAAAAAAAAAAAAAAAAAAAAAAAAAAAATTATTTGAAATCTATATAATCATTCTAATAATGGGAAAAGTAATAAAAAAATAAATTCAAATTTTCAGCAAAAATTTATCAGTTTACAGCGATCACATTGGATAAATGCTTGACACATAATGAGAATTATAGTATTTTACTTACCCATCATACGTAGTATATGGTAAGTCTTGGAATCGTTTTGAAAATCGAAAAAAAAATTTTTTTGACGGATTTTTTGCGTTTCAGATACTGGAGATTACGAAAACCATACTTTTGGAAAAAAAAAAAAAAAAATTGCCGTCCGTCCGTCTGTGTGTCTACCTGTCTGTCTGTAAATGCTCTATCTCCCGAAAAAATTGAGATAGAGACTTGGAATTTTGTACGCATTTAGTATGTAAGAATGGGGCGAAGCCTATTCAATATAAGTAACCTAGATTGTCCGGAACTATTGTTTTTGGTCTCTCAAAAAATTCATTCGGTTGAAAGGTACATAAAAATTTTCGAAATTTTGTTTTTTAAGGAGTGGATGTAAAAAACAATAAAATAACAAAAATTTTGCATAAAGATCGAAGTCGATCGGATTATTAGTTGCCGAGATATTTGTAATCCTGTTTTTTACATTCTTCGATTTTTCATGACCCTGTACTTATTCAAATTTGAATTCAAAGATGTATTTTAATTAGAAATGAAACGCTTAATCAGGTGCTGTAAATTGTTAGTTAATATGGTTATTTTTTGGAGTTATAAGGATGTTTCTTTTACGTAATGCCATACTTCTTGAAAAATTTGACGTTTTATACAATCTGTCGAAGTTAGTTCATCAGAAATTCATTAATAGAGCATTACTACGTGTTAAAAATATTTAAATTATAAGTTTACATTTTATTTTGAATTTTCGATGCATTTTGTAAATATTTTACACATGTTTTATTTTTATATTTTATATTATGTATATCCATGGTGGGTAAGTATTACGGTGGTCCCTTAACGACTAGTTTAGGTATGTGTCAGGTGTAGCACACAGTGCAATGAAGGGTTAAGATGTTTAATATATTCTTTTTGCACACATTTACTATTTTGAAAAAATAAATGCCGAAATAAATTAAACGCTAATAAAAAATTGTTACACAAAGTCTATATCATTAAATCAATTTAAATTTGATTTTCTTTATACAATAGTGTTTGTGTAAATATGAAAAAACTTCTTAATATTTTAGAGCAAATCACTAAAAAACATTAAAAAGAACTTACGAATATAGTTTCAACGACAATTAAAGTGACCTCCTTTCTCAGATGGAAACAGCAGAGCTTGCATTCACTTAAATTGTTTTACTATTATACTAAGCGAACACACTCTTGGTTGTTTCCACCTGATGAAGGGAGCTGTTTTAACTGTATTCGAAACTACATGTTTTTTCTGTGATTCGTTCTGCAGTACCAAGAAGTTCTTTTCTAGAGTTTGTGAGATGCTTAACCTTTTTATATAATAAAGTTTTGTTTAAACTGGTATCCTTGAAGATGTTTATTATCAAGTTTTCAAAAATCATAAAACTTTTTTTTCCCTAAAACACTGTTAAAAAATAATAATAGCACATGGACATCTATCTTTAAATTATTTTACTCTTCATATATTCTTGTTAATTAGGATTTTCTTTTATTATTATACTATCTTCCATAATGTAAAACAGTTTAATTTTTGCTTTAAAGCTTAATTATTTCATGACTTTTAAACCAAGAATATTATGAAAAATATTTGCTGTCTGTAAAATAAATTTACATATTTAATCTCTATAATCATCAACTAATCCTCATAATCAGTTACATTCTTAACTTTTTTTCATTTGCATATTTTGGAAACATAAATAATACTTTTCCATAACTTTGACATAACTTTTAGGCATTAGGTAACATATAATCTTATTATGCTGAATGTAGAACATTAAGGTTTTTGAACTAAATATATTATGAAACCTCTCTTTGAACTCAAAATAAATTTATTTATTTAATCTCTATAATCATCAACTAATCCTCAATGTCAGTTTAATTTTAATTGCATATTAAAAAAATATATATATATGTTTTCCCATGCTGTTGTTAGAAAAATATTTCAGAAGGAGCTTTTAGGCTTAAAATTTAACTCTTATTTTCGTATTTGACTCATTTTTAAAAATAATTTTTAATACAGATGAATTAAGTTAAAAGACTTATTAAATTTTATTGTGAAAAATAATTCTCAAACATAGCTATGGAGCCGTCCACAAATGATGCCACATTTGGAGGGGGGTTTATGAAATTGTGACAGTTTGTGACAAGGGGGTCAGAAAAAATGTGATGTCAAACATTTTGGTTAAAATAATAACATTAAAAATCAACAGATTACTTTGTGTTCATAAAATAAAGATAAAATTTAAAAAAATCCCAATTAAGATTTTAAAAGCCTAATATATTAAATTCTATTTCAAATTCCCAAATATATTGTTTTTATTGCTTTTTCATATTAATATTTTATTACTGATCTATATTATTTATGTTTTTTATTGTAAATCTTAAAATTATTTCATACAAAATAAATACATGAATCATTTTTATTGTTACTATGTTCACAAATATCACTAAAACACATACTTAAAGTTTAAAAATACAGTATGAAATATGATCTATAACGTAATGCTTTGCTTCTGAGCCGCAAGTATAATGTTTATGTAATACAGAGTGACATGTGACATGAAGGCGGGAGGGAGTAAGGTGAAGTATGGCAATTTGTGACAAAGGGGGGAAAGGGGGTTTAAAATATTGAAAAAAAAATGTGTGACATTATTTATAGATAGTCCCTATTATAAACCAAAATTTAATCTATGTGATTTTTTCATTAAAAACAAATTTATATGCTTCGTTCTGATGTTACTTTGCAGACATACTGACAATGGTGTCGGGTCGGCCAAAGTTATGTTTTAAAAAGTTTAATGCTAATGTTCCAAATTTTCTGTTCTTAAATATATTTCACAAGGAACTAGTCGTTGGGGGCCACCGTAATATTTACCGATAATGGAACACAAAATATGAAAATAAAACATGTGTAAATTATTTATAAAATGCATCGCCATTCCAAAATAAAATTTAAACGTATTTTTAAATATTTTTAACACATGTGCTGTATTAATGAATTACTGATGAACCAATCGCGACAAATTATACGAAACGCCAAACTACACAAGTAAAAGAAACATACTTATAACTCCTAAAATAATAATCATATTAACTAATAATTTGCTGCGTCGGATTCAGCGTCTCATATTCAATTTAAAATATATTTTTCAATTGAAATTTGAATGAAATACAGGGTCATGAAAAATCAAAAAGTGTAGAAATTAGGATTACAAATATCTCGGCAACTAATTATCCGATCAACTTCATTCTTTATGCAAAATTCGTGCTATTTTATTATCTTTTACGTCCACTTCTTAAAATAAAAAGTTCCGAAAATTTTTATATGCCTGTCATCAGAACAAATATTTCGAGAGTCCGAAAAAAATAATTCCAGATAATCAAAGTTACTGATATTATAGGCTTATTTCCATATTTATTATATTTGTACCATTATAATAAGTACACACCAAATTTCAAGTCTCTATTTCAATTTGTTCGGGAGATAGAGCGTTTACAGAGAGACGGACGGCAATTTTTTTTTTTTTTTTTTTCTAAAAATATGTTTTACGATTGCAAGATTTACCTTATACTATGTATGATGGGTAAGTAAAAAAGGTTGGAACAACCAAATTAACAAAAATTGTTAAATCAGCTGGTCACTTCTCTGCCGAGTATTACATCGGCAATGTTAAGTCTATGGGCGTTTGATGCATTTTTATATTCAAATGATCTTCTTAGGGAATTTATATTTTTAGTGTTCTCCTCTTAATCCTCTTAACTTATAGAAGTGAAATTCTTTCTTATTTTAAAAATATTATCAGGAAATGAATATTTTAAACTTATTTTTCCATATCCTTTTTAAAAGATGTCTTTTTCTTTCTTATTTTAAAAATATATATATATATATTCTTAACGTTCTTTGATACGTTAAAATCTTACTCCGAGCTTCACAGCTTTTAAATACATAAAATATTAAATTAATTATTATATTATTTTATTAAATTTATTATTTATTATTATTAAATTTATTGTTAAATTTTAAATACATAAAATAAAAATTAGAAATGCTTTATCAGTTAAAAAAGGAACAGGCTTTTTATTAAAAACAATATACTACAGAAAAAATAAGTAAAATATATTAATTAAGTAAAAGATACCTCTTTCTTTTCCATTTTGCAAAATATTTCTAAAATATATTCAGAAGTTTATTTGAGGTATTTAAATGTTATTCGCAGTTTTTCACATTTAGTGCTATAAATAAAAATATAAATTAAGCATAATTTTGTCAGCTAAAATAGAAACAGATATTTTATTGAGAAGAATATACCGAATAAAGATTTACAAATTTTTAATTTCATTAATATTAATAATAATCTTCCAAAAAATGTATCTTTATTTTTTATTTCCCAAACTATTTCTAAAATACATTCTTAATTTTATTTGAAGTGTTTAAATCTTAACCAGAGCTTCTAAACACATAAAATATTAAGTTAAGCATATATTTTAGAAATTCTTTGTCAATTAAAAAAGAACGAGACGGTCTATTGCGAAAAATATACTGAGAAAAGAAGTAAAAAACATTAATTTTATTAATATTACGATGCCTCATTATTTTTCATTTTTCAAAACATTTCTAAAATATAATTTAAACTTTATTTGAAGTGTTGAAATCTTACAACTGGTCGGCTTTTAACACTTAACCCTTTCCAGTGCGAAAAATAGAAAATATTAATTTCGTGAAGAGATGTTTTAAAATAGGCACGCATTTTATACGCATGGGTTTAGTTTAACATTAGCAAGGGGGAATTAGAAATCTCTCTGAAACAAAACTTTTAAATTAAATGTGTTTTAGAAACAAAGTGGAGCGGGTCCGGAAAATTTCCATTTGATTGGCCACAGCTTGGGAGCACACATTGCTGGCTTCGTCGGAAAGCAAGTGAATCATTTAAGACGAATAACAGGTAAGACTATTGGTTAAATTACATTTTTGGAAAAGTAAATTAATACCTATAGTATGCTTTACTATTTACACTAGAAATATATTTTATAATAATTAATAATAAAACAATTCATTGAATTCATTTATTCATGGCATAATCAATAAATTTTATTTTGTATAAGCTTTAGCAGGGTGGCGAGTGGTCAAGAAAAAACAGACAAAAAAGATGTTAAACACCAATATTTTGTTAAAGAGAAATACGCTTTCTTTAATCCCTTTATATTTTACGAAATCTTTTCTGTAAGAAAAAACTGGTAGTTAGTCCAGTCATTATAGTAAGTTCACCTCGGAATTCGAGATACCAAGCTGTAAGTCTGTAAATACTTGCATCTTGACAGCCTAAAAGTTGTCTCAAAACCTACATATGGTAGGGTGTACGCAACTATTAAATTCCAAGGTCAAAGGTCACAAAAATCGGTTTTTTGCGCTTTTTTTGTAAATATCTCGTTTCCTATAGGTTTTTTGCTATTTGTATATAAGGTACCCTGGGGTAATAACGCCACGTTAAGGTTCTACCAATTTTCACGGCTTAGTTTTAGATTGTATTTTTCAAACAAATATAGGATTTGATACAGCAACTCATTGACTATCTTTATAAAATAAAATAATTTAACAGATATGTCTTCATAAAATGTAATGGCGTTTTTTCTTGACCCATGCTATTTGGCGTTATTACCCACCTATATGGGTAATAACGCCAAGCAAACAAAACTATGAAATAAGATGGAATAATTGCATGTAGATAGCCCAATTCTAAAAATACAAACTCTACAAAATTAGAAATTGACAAATTGCATTCTAAGTTATTGAAAATGTTCCATTTTTGTGAAAGTGTAAGAAATATAAAGGTGTAGTGTGGGAGGGGGGGATGAGGCAAATGAATATCAGACCGTGAGATTCTTTTTGCTTAAAAAGGACCGTTTGAATAGAAATATGAGAAACATTGCACAGTTTTAACTGTGTTTATTTGAATCAGTATTTAGGATGTAGCTCGGCCACTGTAGGGAATCAACCGGGGTAGTAATGTCAAGGATTGGCGTTATTACCCCGGTATAGTTATTGCGCAGTACATTTTAAATTACAAATTATCTCGAGAAGATATCCAAAATCTTCAACAACATTTTAAAAGTACATGAAATGCACTACAAATTTATGTAATTAACAAAGTATTTCCGGATAAAAAGATAGTCTTCACATATACAAAACGTATCTCGCAAATTTTAGATCAAGCGTTAATTTTAGTTGTTTGTAAAAACAATAAGACCTAAAAATGAAACAAATTAACTTGAAGTTGTTTTTTGCGATTTATATAACTCAAAACCCTTCTTCGCAGAGCACATGGGTGTCATTTACCTGATTATTTCATAATTATGCAAAATATAAGCACTTGGCGTTATTACCCCGCCTGGCGTTATTACCCAAGGGTACCTTATTATCAATGTTGTAGAATACAAAATTCTCTACAAATTTTGTTTGAAAACATTTTTCCTACGTCGAACCGTTTTCGAGATAGACGGCGGAGAGCGCGCGGTCACTGCATCACTTCAGGTCAAACGGTGCCTCCGGTCGAAAACGCGCCATCTATCATTTTTTTCCTAACCTATCTACTTTTTATTCAGTATTAATTTAACAACACTTACCTGTCCATGTAATTGCAGAATTGTTAATGAAAATATAGGAATTATATTTGAATTTTAACCTAATTAATATAATATTAATAACCTCTTACATGATGAAAAAAAAAACAAATAAATTATGAATTAATCGTTTTATTAAAAAATACTATTCAATACATTTATTTTTATTAAAAGTAAAAAAATGGAATAAAGGGTACAAAAACTATAATTTATGTTTTTAATCATCTTCTTCCTCTTCATCGTCGTCTTTCGGCTGCTGGTAAATTTCAAACTGGTCTTCATTATCGTCTTCAACGACATTTGTCTCAAGTTGTTCCATGATTTCGGGGTCAAAGGTTTCATCTTCGTTAATGTCACTCTGATATGGTTCTGCATTGAGACAAGCTTGCCCATTACATTGGCCACAAGCTAAAGAGCATTGCAAGCCCACTTTCCTGCATCCGCATCGCGAACCACAACCACTCTTGCAGTTGCAGAAAATTGTATTCAGCAAATCTTCTGGAGCAGGTGGTAAAATTGTCATGATAGGCTCCAGAAAATCGTTTTGCATTGCCCAACCCCATACCTGGGGTTCCAAATCATGCCCTAACCAAGTTTGAACTTGATAATATACACGTTTGAAATGTTGATGAGAAGCTGCACTTGTTGGTGGAAGAATTGAAAGCTGCACAGGTTTATTAAGTTTTGTAGACTTGACGTAATGCATATAACGAAGATGATCGAGACTTTTCACAGATTTCGGAGCATTATAGACTGCCAATAAGATTTGAGTTCCACTCTCTAATAATTTCTGGGCCGAACTATTTTCTTCCTCGAATGTAGCAGCTAGTTCATCCAAATTCGTCAGTTTCTCAAAAACTTTTAAAAATGATTTTTTTCCCTTTTTAAAAAGCGCAGAAGTTGTGTCACAGCCACTTAATGCATGCAGAAATAAAATATGTGTTTTGGAATGAGGATAATTATCAAAACTTTTAGTCGAGTATATCTCCGTTTTTACATTTCCTTTCCCAACTTTTTTAAAGAAAATTTCTTGTTCGTAAGACAGTGTACGCCCAATTAAAATGACAAGTAAATCAATATCTTGTCCTATTATAACTGCAGTTTTTTCAGACTTTGATTCTTCAATTGCAGTTTCTACAATAAGAACATCCGCATCATCTCTGGCTTGTTTAGTAGTAATATTTGCAGCTTGTAATTTTTCAGTTAAGGTATTAATGAGCATATCTTTGTTATTTCGATTTGATAAGAATTTTTCTTGAGTAACTGGTACAACCATTGTTTCATCTAAACAGACTTTATACGTTTTTGAAAGTGCAGCAGTTCTTCTCTGTTGCTCCATAGCTTTTACGTTCTTACTGTAGTTGAATATCCGTCAAATACAACAATTATTTTGGAACTGTAATGCCTTTTTAAATAATTAATGTATTTATCAAAAATAATAGATAAAGTATCTTCTCTGCTCCATACAACATGATGAAGAAGAAATCCGCCATCAATAATGAACGTCACATTATTTTCATTGAGAAAAAAATCAATTGGGCTCATGTTGTCATACAATGACGATTTTGTTGTTTTTCTCATGCCATCATTATCAAATAGAGCTGTTGGATACGGACTCAATTCATATTGAAGATATTCCTCAAGATTACTTTCATATTGTTTGCTGACAGTAATTCTTTGGAAGAGTAATAATGGAGCCACTGCAACTTTACAATCATTTATTTTTACAGATTTGTTAACACAGGAAAGCGGCATTACTTTTTCGGAACGTTTCAACTTTATTTCATTAAATGATAAGCCGGTGATCTTCTTCATAGACTCTAATCCAATTTCGTAAGCTCTGTGGCAGTTAATTTGCTCATTTCCAACAATTCCAGAAGCTATCGATATTAACTGCGTAGTATTTGGAAAAGGATCATGGAGTTTAAACCAATCAAATAGTATGTTTACGTCAACACTGTCTTTTTTCACTCTTGAGTCTCTGGAATCTACGTGTTGCTCGGTCGACTCCAAGGAGATATTACAGAACTTCTCCATTTCCTCACAAATAGTATTTGTGGCGTACATAGCATATACCCATTTGCACAAAACACTTTCTTTCGTACTTCGACCACGAGATACTCCTCCTTCGGTTTTCATGGATTTCATGAGACTTTGTTCGATGACCATATCTGTCCATGTACCTGAATTATATTTTTCTGTTCGTCTCACCGTGAAGAATCCATTTCTGAAATTTTCATAAGTTTGCTCATCCATAGTTTCTTCCAGCTTGAGCATATCTTGCAGATACAGGTGGGCTGATTTTGCATATAAGAAGTGACCACTGGCGTGAAAATATGGCAGCATTCTGCGCACTGCATCAAGGTGTTCTTGGAAAAGCCCAAGTCTTTCAGCGCGAACAAAATCAAGTACTATTGTAACCATTTCTAAATATTGCACCCATAATTGTGCTGTTGGACCTCGAGCTTTTAAATCATCCAGTTTGTCCAGAAATGTTGAAAGAAAATTGTTTGAGTTATCCATATATCCTTCTAGGTTTGAGTAGGATACATCTCGAGAAGTGATTTGCTGTATTAACTCATCCAACGTACCATCTTCAATCTTCATGTCTTCAAAAATGATCTTTGATAATGCAAGTCGTACCAATATATGGCCTCTGATGCTTCTTGCGTAAGCGTGACCGCTCAGCATCTTGTCAACAGAATTCGGTGCGTATATTTTATTACCAAGAGCTTCTTTAAGGCCACTTCCGTCCATTATGTATCCTATGCTTCCAAGAAAAGACATGAGCATATGGAATCCTCCTAATTTCATAACGACTTTACATAAGTTTGAGCTAGAATCTGACGCAGCTGCCATTTCACGTGCTTTAGAGTAGAGGGGTTGATCAAAAGTAATTACACACGTATTTTGTCCGTGTGACTTGGCAATATCGAGAGCGTATAGTAAAGTTGTGTAAATTGTGTCTACATTACTGGCAGGATGATCGATAAAAGGAAGAAACATAACCTGAGATGTTGAAAAATTCATTTCATTTTTAGTGAGCTGCTCAAGATAACCGTTCCACCCTGGCAACGATGCAATATCTCTCCATTTTCCGTATAACCACAAAAAATCTGTTCCGTTGATTGTTTTTTCTGTTAGTGCTCGACCGTCATGCAGATTTTCAACTTGAACTTTACTGTATCCAGGTACGACTGGTTTATCGTAAACTTGTAAAGATACATGTGATATGGCTGCCAACTCTTTCGCTTTTGGTTTGGCTGTACATTTTTGTATCCGTTCATCGTAGAGAACAGCATTTTTTGGAGTTACTATCTTAATAATCCCCATAACATGAAGAGTATTGTTACCATCTAGAGTCTGGACATTTATATCGGCATTATCTCCAACATATTGTACAAGTGCACCTGACTCAGACGATAAAATACGAGGCTGTGGGTGATAAACTGCTGAAACTTCATACTGTACTGTATTACTATAAGAAGCTGCAAATCCCAAACTAGATAAAATATCCAATAGTCTTTTCGATCCATATCTTCTGTGAAGAAATACAGAAAGGCTCAAAAGTAACTGTGATGAAAAAGAACGTTCCCGTATGGCAGCCATGATTGCATGGCTTATTGAAGTACATTTTGCTTTTAAATGATCAATTTGTCCTTTCCTGTTTTTGACGATGACTTCTTCTAAGAAATGTAATAAAGTTTTTGGAATTTCTTGATTAACATTATCCAACATTTTATTAGGAGGTGGATAAGATTTAGTTTCAACTATAGATGTTCGGATATCTTCTCTAATAATTGCTGCTGCAGCTTCTACAATTCTTAGCCTTTCTGCTTCAGGATCTATTTTTTTACTTTCGTACCAAGCTTTTGATAGAATATCAGCTTGTGCATCACGGAAAGAAATGATTGTGAAAGCTCCAACTTTCTTCGTAATTACGATATCGGTTAAATACTTCTGTTGTAGTCTTGTAATGATAGTTTTATCATCTGGCACATACCCTGTCAAGACATTTTTAAGCTCTTTTAGTGTGAATTGAGAATCATTATTATTTTCGATGTAATTGAAAATCTCTAACATAGCTTCTGTAACTTGATTATCTTGACGAGGTTTCTCAAGAGGCGATGATGATGATGATTTATTTGAAAAGTTTGTAAAGCAAGCAGCATGGTACTTCGCTTCAGCAGCGACCAAATCATACTGTAAAATTATACGACTTTTCACCAATTCTCCGAAATCATCCGCACGTTCTTCTGCTTTTTTGATAACATTATCTTTGAACTCAAGAGTACTCACATTTTTTATCTTCCGCCTTATTTTTCTCTTTTCTTTTTCTCTGCAGCCTCATCAGCAACTTCGCCACAAAATAAACATTGATTCTTAAAATCAAACACTGCACCTCGTTTTTTACGGAGTACTAATGAAGAAGTTATAGTTTCTCCTTCTTCTTGTTTCCGTTTTGCTGCTTGGATGCAGTTTTTACTAATGTAAACACTTCGGCAATTTTCATGCACTTTAACAGAGGTTACTGATTTTAAATAATCATTTTTTCAGTCGTTTCGTTCGACACTTGCAGTTCGTAGAGTTTTCATACCGCGCACTACTTCAATAAGCGATTCACCTCCCGAATCTGACTTATTACATAGAAAACACAAATCAGCCATATTTCTTGAAACTGTACGTCCGTAGTTACCGAGAACAGTTACTTGAAATAAAGAGAAGACGGTCGTAACTATACTATACAATGCATGTTCGTAATACCAAAAATAGTCTTAGCGGATTTTACACTAATTAAAATAACACACGCTGGTTCTTAAACACAACAAATGTAGACTGTAGATGCGTTTTATTTCACACTGAAATATGCGAGCCATTGGTCGGCTATCAACATTCCATCATCTTTTTACATTCGAATAAACGCACAACTTAAAAACAAAACATAGAATGCTGCCAAAAAATATAAAATAAAAAGAATAAATTACCATGGTAACGAATAATACAATTTCTTACTGGAGCTTTTTCACATAAATGAAAGCAGACGATTTTTACCAAAACAATGCATAAATAAAAAGATAAAATATAATATAAAAATTGATAAATATTTATAATCATTGATTTATCGATAGTTCATCAACTATATATGGCGCGTTTTCGACCGGAGGCACCGTTTGACCTGAAGTGATGCTGTGACCGCGCGCTCTCCGCCCTCTATCTCGAAAACGGTTCGACGTATGAAAAATGTTTTCAAACCAAATTTGTAGAGAATTTTGTATTCTACAATATTGATAATATATACAAATAGCAAAAAACCTATAGGAAATGAGATATTTACAAAAAAAGCGCAAAAAACCGATTTTTGTGACCTTTGACCTTGAAATTTAATAGTTGCGTACACCCTACCATATGTAGGTTTTGAGACAACTTTTAGGCTGTCAAGATGCAAGTATTTACAGACTTACAGCTGGGTATCTCGAATTCCGAGATTCTTGCCTAATTTAAGCTTAAATGACTGGACTAAGTTTTCTCTTTTTTTGTCTGTGTTTTTCTCTGACCACTCCTACCCTGTTATAAAATTACAGTCACTTCTCACTTATATGCGTTTGAAAGGATTTACAGGGTATCCAGCAAGTGATTGACCCATTTTGAATGTAAATGACTAAAAGACGGTTTGAAACAATGCGGTTTGCTACATTGTTATCAGAAAATCAGTAAATTTTTAAATATGCACTGTCTTAAAATAGTTCGAATTTTGACCAACAGATGGCGCTGGTGGCGACATCAGGCTGTCGAAATTCAGACATTACTCTATTTTCAAACGCATGAGCTTTTTTAAACTCATTTCGCAGAGTCGAATCTCAGTCGACATATTGAATCGACTCTTCACTCACCTACAGAAATAGATTTTGTTGGATTGAAAGAGATTTAAAATAATATTGTTACAGCGTATATTGGGTTCTTTTGATCTTATGGTTAGACAACTTCAAACTCTTGCTTATAGAAAAGTAGAAAATAATTTATTTACAGAACTTCAGAACAACAGAGTCTTCGAAACTCACAAATATTAAAAGATATTCCAAAATAACTGTTTAAATCAATCGAACAAGTACAAATATAGGTCGCAGAGACTCTTTATACAATGTCTCAACACTATATCACATTCAAAACAACGTAGATAAAACTCAATACATCAAGCAAACTTGCTTAAACCTAGAAGTTCACTCTATGACTGACTGGTAAATAATAACAACAGCTCGCATCCGGCTCTCCTATATATAGTCTCGCCGCATGCGGTCGAAATTTCTACAATCTTCTAGAAAAAAACCGGAAAACCACGGAACAACATTCAATGTATCAGCATATCTAAAGGGGGGTTACCAGAGAGGAAAGGGTTACCATCGCCAACAATCGCCAAGTTTGTCGCCAACTTGGCGATATATCGCCAAATTTGGCGACCAAAATTAGTCGCCAAAAGTGACGCCAACTTGGCGATATCTTCATTATTTCGCCAATCTGCCGTAGACATACACTGAAAATAATGGACAAGTTTGCTTGATAACAGAGACAATGTAACAAAAACTAATATAAGTAAAGGAATGGAGCTTAATAAGATTATTTACATTATTTTACAGTACAAACACTAACTATTTACAAAATTCGTAACACTACCCCCTCCTCAAAGACTGCACGTCCCGGGCAGTGCAATCCTTGAGTTAGAGGAGAACACTTAAAATAAATAAACAAATAAATAAATAAATAAATAATAACAATAATAATAAAATTTACATAAATAAGAACTAATTACTATTTACATATTTACAAAAAGTGACTTTCATGACCATGGTCTGAAATTCCAGTTTTGAATTTTTAATCACTTTGGCCAAAATAAGGGGCTAGCCGGTTATAATGTACGACCTTGGGTTTGGTGTGTGGCGATTTTCGTATGCGTACGACGACGTCATTCAGCCTGTTGACGACTGTGTAAGGACCGTCCCAGTTTCTTTGTAGTTTTGGCGACAGTCCCTTACGACGTATCGGATTCCACAACCAAACTTTGTCACCTTCGTTGAACTCATGTCCAGTTGCCTTTGTGTCGTACCGTGTCTTCATCTTTTCTGATGCCAGTCCAATTCGGTTCCTCGCTAGACAATGAATCTCCTCAATCCGTGCCTGGAGTTCATCGACATATTCCTCAGGCGATGAAGGAGCATCAGGAGGACGGCCAAACAAAAGATCAGCAGGCAGACGAAGATCACGACCAAAGAGCATTTGAGAAGGGGAGTAACTAGTGGCCTCATGAGTGGCACTCCTGTAGGCAAGCAGGAAAAGAGGCAATTTCTTGTCCCAGTCCTGTTGGTCTCTAGACACCAGGAGAGAGAGGCTATTTAAGATTGTACGATTGAACCGCTCCACCATGCCGTCCGATTGCGGATGTAGAGGTGTAGTTCGAGTTTTGTCCATGCCGAGTAGTCCACACATTTCCTTAAACACAGCCGAATCAAAGTTTCTTCCTTGATCGGAATGGATCTGAAGAGGAACTCCGTATCTGGAAACCCAGTGTTGAATCAGTATGTCTGCTACGGTTACCGCCTCTTGATTAGGAATGGCATATGCTTCAGGCCACTTAGTGAAGTAGTCCATGACAACGAGGATGTACTTATTGCCATCAGATGTTCTAGGAAGTGGACCCAGGATGTCTAAAGCAATTCGTTCGAAAGGAGCTCCTACATTATAACGTTGCAATCGTCCACGGGTGCGCCTCTTTGGACCTTTACGTGCTGCACAGGTGTCACAAGTTCGACACCACTTCTCCACGTCACTGCGAACATTATTCCAGTAGAAACGCTCTCGAACCTTTTGCAGGGTCTTCATTACACCAAAATGACCTCCTGTGGGACTACCATGCAGTTCTTGAAGGACCATAGAAATTCTCGACTTAGGGAGTAGTAGTTGCCATCTACATGTCTTTCCATCGTCAGACTCCCATTTTCGGTACAAGATGCCGTTCTTTAAGTGTAAGGAATCCCAGAGAGCCCAATAACGTTTAGTCGTAGGATGGTAATGGGCCATGTCTTGCCAGCTGGGCTTCCTGTTGGACTCCTCTTTCAGCTCTAGAATTGGCTTAATTTCAGGATCAGCAAGTTGATCTTTACGCAGGCTCTCGTCACTCCACGGATCTTGCGATGATGTAGACCCAGTTGTAACTTGTCTTACTATAGGACCTTTGACATTAAATTTCTTCTCAACCCGGTCGCAGTATCTACAATTATCTGAGCAGGGTCTTCTTGAGAGAGCATCTGCATTTCCATGTGATGAGCCTTTTCGATGGCGTATCTCCATGTCGTACTCTTGAAGCTTTTGTATCCACCTGGCTATCTGGCCTTCTGGGTTCTTAAAATTCAATAGCCAAGTTAGAGAAGCATGATCAGTTCGGATCAGGAACTTGCGACCGTAAAGATAGTGATGAAAGTGGTCTATGGCTTTCACTACAGCAAGAAGCTCTTTTCTTGTTACGCAGTAGTTTCGCTCGGCCTTTGACAAGCACTTGCTGAAATAGGCGATAACACGCTCCTGACCGTCGATTTCCTGGGACAGTACAGCGCCAATGCTTTCGTTGCTTGCATCCGTATCAAGTGTAAACTGTTTATCGATTTGAGGATACGACAGAATTGGAGTGGATGTCAAGGCCTCCTTAAGCTTTTCGAAAGCAGTGTCACATTCCTGTGTCCACATAAATTTTTGATTGGCTTCTGTTAATTTATGAAGTGGTCTTGCAATCATCGAGAAGCCTT
Source organism: Maratus speculifer (assembly GCA_964019185.1). NCBI lineage: Eukaryota > Metazoa > Arthropoda > Arachnida > Araneae > Salticidae > Maratus > Maratus speculifer. Next base: position 117,208,207 of record OZ025292.1, read on the forward strand.
TGACGAATTTTCTGTAATAGGTGCATAATCCTAGAAAACTTCGAAGCTGGTGAACATCTGCTGGACGACTCCAATTTTTCACGGCCGATATCTTCTCTGGATCAGTCCTAACTCCTTCCGCCGAAATGATGTGTCCAAGGTAGGCGACTTCATTGCGAAACAAACTGCACTTCGAAGGGCTTAACTTCAAATTAGCTTCCTTTAATTTTTGTAGCACCCGCCTGAGGTTGTTCAGATGTTCATCAAAAGATTTTCCTATGATTATGATGTCATCTAGATAAACAAGACATGCTTCATACGACAGCCCCCGGAGAACCGTTTCCATAAGCCGTTCGAAAGTTGCAGGTGCGTTACATAGACCAAAAGGCATTACCTTGAATTGCCATAATCCTTGTCCCGTTGTGAAGGCAGTCTTCTCGCGGTCGTCGGGATGGATCTCTACCTGCCAGTAACCACTCTTCAGATCCAGAGTCGAGAACCAAGTGTTGCCCGCAAGTGTGTCGAGAGTGTCGTCGATCCTTGGTAGAGGGTAACTATCCTTTTTAGTGACGTCATTCAGTCGGCGGTAGTCTACACAAAATCTTGTTGAACCATCCTTCTTTCTTACTAATACAATGGGAGACGCCCATGGACTTGTCGATGGTTCGATGACGTCATTTTCTTCCATATCTTTAATTAAATTCTGCACCTCTTCTTGCTTGGCAAAAGGTAATCGTCTAGGGTGCTGTTTAATAGGAGAGTGATCTCCCGTGTCAATTCGGTGTTGTGCCATTTTAGTTCGTCCAAAGTCTTCAGATGTTTGGGAAAATAAACTTTGGAATTCTCTAATTAAACTTTCAGCAGCATCTCTCTGGTTTGGATCTAAGTCCGTATTTTGTAACAAATCCTTGACTAAATTATCTGAAGATTTCTGAGAGTGATTGGAATTTTGACTTATGCACGTCACAGGAGCACATGATGCTATCACCTCTCCTTTCTTGATAGTCCTCGTCTTATCACTGATGTTAGCAATTCTGACTGGAATGGTCTTTTTCGAGAGGTCTACTACAGAAGAAGCCACCAATACTCCTGAGCAAACTTGTCCATTATTTTCAGTGTATGTCTACGGCAGATTGGCGAAATAATGAAGATATCGCCAAGTTGGCGTCACTTTTGGCGACTAATTTTGGTCGCCAAATTTGGCGATATATCGCCAAGTTGGCGACAAACTTGGTGATTGTTGGCGATGGTAACCCTTTCCTCTCTGGTAACCCCCCTTTAGATATGCTGATACATTGAATGTTGTTCCGTGGTTTTCCGGTTTTTTTCTAGAAGATTGTAGAAATTTCGACCGCATGCGGCTAGACTATATATAGGAGAGCCGGATGCGAGCTGTTGTTATTATTTACCAGTCAGTCATAGAGTGAACTTCTAGGTTTAAGCAAGTTTGCTTGATGTATTGAGTTTTATCTACGTTGTTTTGAATGTGATATAGTGTTGAGACATTGTATAAAGAGTCTCTGCGACCTATATTTGTACTTGTTCGATTGATTTAAACAGTTATTTTGGAATATCTTTTAATATTTGTGAGTTTCGAAGACTCTGTTGTTCTGAAGTTCTGTAAATAAATTATTTTCTACTTTTCTATAAGCAAGAGTTTGAAGTTGTCTAACCATAAGATCAAAAGAACCCAATATACGCTGTAACATTTGTTGGACAGTCACTGAATGCTAAATTTGCAAGTCGTTCAATTTCCGAGGCAAACTCTTGAAGGGTTTCACTCGATTTTTGATGGCGGCTCTTCATTTGTATTCTCGTATAATCCTTGAAGAATTTTTCGCCGAATCTCATTTCAAGTGCACAACTTAAAGTCTCAAAATTGAGTTGCGTCATATCGGGCAATGTTTGCAGCACGTCGGCGGCTTCTCCTCTTAAAGATGCTGCCAGTTGACAAGCTTTCACCTCGTCACTCCATTTGTTCGCTTCGGCTACAATGGTGAATTGGGTCTTGTAAACTTGCCAGGAACTCTTTCCATCGTATGTCGACAGCTTAATGTGCACGGGAGAAGCAGGCGGATTCCTAAATTCTTCATAATTACCACTAGACGCTGAAAGTTTCTTCTCAAGATCTTGTACTTTTTTATTTAGCTTTTCATCTACTTCACCTAGTATTTTCTCTTCAACGTTACTGATTTTCTCTTCAACGTTACTGATTTTCTCTTCAAAGTTACAAACTTCATTCTGAATTTTCTCTTCTACTTCCGCCATTTTCTCTTCTACCGAGCCTATTCTTCTCTCTACCGACGAGAACTTTTCTTCTAAAGTTTTCTTCATTTCTTCTTGGCCTTTATTAATCTTTTCAGTCACATCTTCTTGGCATTTGTCAATTTTATTTGTCAACTGTTCCATTCTTTCTTCGTTTTTATTCATTTTTTTCGCCAACTCTTCTTGGCCTTTATTCATCTTTTCCGCCAACTCTTCTTGGCCTTTATTCATCTTTTCCGCCAACTCTTCTTGGCCTTTATTCATTTTTTCTGCCAACTCTTCTTGGCCTTTATCAATTTTATTTGTCAACTGTTTCATTCTTTCTTCGTTTTTATTCATTTTTTCCGCCAACTCTTCTTGGCCTTTATTCATCTTTACCGCCAACTCTTCTTGGCCTTTCGTCAATTCTGCCTTTATTCCATTAATAGCTTCTAACAGTTCTTTCAGTTGACCGTCCATTGTTCTTGTTTTCGCCATAAGATCCCGACTCCTGACACCAAATGTTACAGCGTATATTGGGTTCTTTTGATCTTATGGTTAGACAACTTCAAACTCTTGCTTATAGAAAAGTAGAAAATAATTTATTTACAGAACTTCAGAACAACAGAGTCTTCGAAACTCACAAATATTAAAAGATATTCCAAAATAACTGTTTAAATCAATCGAACAAGTACAAATATAGGTCGCAGAGACTCTTTATACAATGTCTCAACACTATATCACATTCAAAACAACGTAGATAAAACTCAATACATCAAGCAAACTTGCTTAAACCTAGAAGTTCACTCTATGACTGACTGGTAAATAATAACAACAGCTCGCATCCGGCTCTCCTATATATAGTCTCGCCGCATGCGGTCGAAATTTCTACAATCTTCTAGAAAAAAACCGGAAAACCACGGAACAACATTCAATGTATCAGCATATCTAAAGGGGGGTTACCAGAGAGGAAAGAGTTACCATCGCCAACAATCGCCAAGTTTGTCGCCAACTTGGCGATATATCGCCAAATTTGGCGACCAAAATTAGTCGCCAAAAGTGACGCCAACTTGGCGATATCTTCATTATTTCGCCAATCTGCCGTAGACATACACTGAAAATAATGGACAAGTTTGCTTGATAACAGAGACAATGTAACAAAAACTAATATAAGTAAAGGAATGGAGCTTAATAAGATTATTTACATTATTTTACAGTACAAACACTAACTATTTACAAAATTCGTAACAATATTTATGATTGAATAATGTCTATTATACTTAATAAAAAACAGCAAAAAATACTTTTTAATAAGCATTGATTTTTCACGCATTTACCATAAGTGAATTGTATTAAAAAAATGTTTTTGTAACTGGTTAACTGACTTTTTTTTTTACGTATAATAAATTGAAAATGTGGCTTAAACACGGTTCTTTTATGTTAAAAAATCTTAATATTTAATCTAAATATTTCTTCCATTAAATAGTATGAAATTGTATTTAAAAAATTTAGTGATGTCAAAAATCTTTAAAGGATGGATCAAGCAAAATCTTCTTGCTTGTACGCCGTGTAGTGAAATCAGAAGGTAAAACAGTGGTACGCAAATAGTGGTGGCAATTTTCCTGTCTAAAATAAAAGCGGGACAGGAACTTATAAATCGGCACATAAAAATATATTAAACCTTAGAATAAAAGTTCGTCTATATTTCGTCAATAAAAAAACCTGTCGTAAGCATAAAAAATTATAGATCATGACGGTGAAAGTAACATACGAAACTACCCGCTAAGATGGAAACCTGTCTAAAAAAAACTTTTTTTCATTTTTCCGCAAACTATTCATTTCTACGTTATAATAGTATTTTGATATTTAACATATCTGAAAATTTTATTACGAAAGCCACGACAGATTTTAAGATGCTTTTTACACACAACCATTCCCTCTTCTTCCTTTGATTGCAAACGCATCTACCTGAAACGGAAGGATGCTTAAAAGGGAAACAAAGCGACTTAAATGTTTTTATATCCTGCGAGTCATCCCTTTTCAAAATTTTATTGCAGAAAGCATAATAGATCCTGAATCATCATGGAATCATTATAGTTCTACTTATTTTAGTTCAAATTTATAAATATAAATGTTAATAAATTACAGGGACATTAGTGTTTTTCATATATAACTTTTAAAAAGCTTTTAGATTCATTAAAAAAATAATAATGTTCCTTATTTCAAATCACATGCATTTTCACAATATTTCTGCCCTTCTTTTCCTCAGGAAGAATAGTTAAGGAAAATGGGAGGAGGGAAGACGGAAAATATATTTCAGGATCTATGATGCTCTTTGTAATGAAATTTTGAAAAGGGGTAACTCGCAGGATATAAAACAGGTACGATGCTTTTTTTTTTCTTTTTAAACATCCTTCCATTTCAGCGTAGATGTGTTTTCACTTGGGAGATAACGCAGGAAGGAGGGAGAAGGGAGAGGTGTGTATAAAAGTCATCTTAAAATCTCTCGTGGCTTTCGTAATAAAATTTTTAGATGTGTTAAATGTCAAAATATGCATATAATGTAGAGAAGATTTAGGTTTTCAGAAAGAAAAATGTACAATGTTTCGTTTTAGGCAGGTTTCCGTTTTAGCAGCTGGTTATGTCTGTTACTTCCTCCGTCGAAATCATTTTTTTGCGCTTAATACAGTATATGTTATAAACGGATTCCTTCATTCTCAGGTTTATTATATTTTTATGTGACGATTTGTAAGTCACTGCTCCACCCTTTTTTTTTTTTTTTTTTTTTTTTTTTTTTTTGACAGGGAACTTGCCAACACTATTTCCGAACCACTGTTTTATTCACTTAATTTATTTCACTGCACGACGTAGGCAAAAAGAGCTTACTTGATCCATCACTTAAAGCTTTTTCACACCACTAATTTTGTTTAAAATACGATTTCATAGTATTTAATGGAAGAAATGTTTAAATTAAATAATATGATTTTTTAACTTAAAAAAGTGGTGCTTAGCAGCCAATATTTTCCATTTATTTTTCACAGAGATTCAGTTAACCGGTTACAAGAACATTTATTTAATACAATTTATCTATGGTAAACGTGTGAAAAATCAATGCATATAAAAAGGAAGTTTTGTTGGTTTTTATTAAGTATAAAAGACCTTATTCAATCATAAATATCATTATAAAGCTCTTTCAATCCAACAAACACTATTTTTGCAGGTGAGTGGAGAGTCAATTCAATATGTCGACTGAGATTCGACTCTGCGAAATGAGCCAAAAAGCTCACGCGTATGAAAATAGAGCAATGTCTGAAGTTCGACAGCCTGATGTGGCCGCAAGTGCCATCTGTTGGCCAAAATTAGAACTATTTTAAGAAAGTGTATATCTAAAAAATTACTGATTTTCTGATAACAATGCAGCAAACCGCATATTTTTTATCTCAAACCGTTTATTTGCTATTTACATTCAAAATGGGTCAGTCATTTACTGGACACCCTGTATTTAAAATCACGCGTAACTGAGAAGATGTTGTATGCAGTTATTCTTTATACACATTATGGAAAAGAAAAACATTCTGAAATATAAAAAATATTCTGATTAATAACGTTTTATAAAATAGAAGAGAGTTAATATTTACGTTTTCTATATAAAATTTAATTTAAGATACAATGAACGTAAAATTTCATTTTACATAGAAGTAAATATGCCAATTAGTCCTCTTATATGAAGAAGTAATCGATGCTAGTTTGTTTTTGCTTTAACCGCGTTTGTGTAACGATTATTTTTATTGCATATTAAAGTGCATCGTTATATTTTATGCTACACCAACATATTGAAAGATAACATCGCAAAGCGTCCAAGGATCCCAAAGCAATAGCATAAAATAGGATGATTACAACATTAGTTTCACCATTATCATCCTATTCTTTTTTATCAGCAGTATCGTGATCTAAAACAGTTTTAGTATCTCTTATTTCCATTGATATTAAGTTTTCCTCAACATTGACGAAATCTTGAGAAGAAAAATAATCTTAGCTTATGCTGTTTCATTCTTCATTGTCAATTTTAAATTCATTTTGCTGAAATCGAATAGCTTCAAAATCGTATGAAGGGGAAAAATTCACTTTTCTAAAGCAGTTAGAAGATGTGGCTGTTAAGTTATCCCTCCCTTTTTTCGCTGTGGGATATAAACATTCTTCCCACCAAATCTTTTCTATGTTACTTTTTAATTGACCTTATTATAAAAATATCTAATGAAATCTGCTAATACATTTGTAAGGAAGAATATAACTCGTGTCTGTGTCAGGAATGGGAGATCTGAAGAGTGGACGGGACAATAATCCATAAATTTCAGAACTTTTTTTTTTTCTCCTTTAGTCATTTTCATGTCAAATTCCTTCAAAAAGTCTCAAAATAGTCTGTTATTTCCGCGTATAACTGAAAGAGATAATTCAAAATGGTGTTTATAAGTCAGATTTATAGCATTATTTTCCTATTCTTCGTGACCGTACCTTACGAAAATAGTGTATAACTGAGATACGCATATAAATGAGAGACGCATAAGTGAGAGGTAACTGTATTTACTTTACCATCTCTCTCTCTAGATATATATATGTTCGCTATGAATATTGTTTTTAAAAATTATTTTACTTTATTGCGTTTTTGAATTGACTTTTTAAATCAACCTCAACTTCTCCTTTTTAAGCTATTGCATAGCTTTTATCGCGGGCTTTGAGCGCGGCTATTGAATGTAGAAATTCCGTAACGAGAAAAATATAGAAGTTCCGTAACGAAAGAAACCTCACTCGGCTAACGTCGTTTCAGTTCGGCAGACTTCGGCATGGCATTCTTCGGTAGACCTCGCCAGACATTGACGCGGTATTTTTCAGATATTTAGAGGATATCAAGTCTCAAACTTATATTTCTTATTTCAGTTACTATAAATCTATAGTTTCAATAATAAAAATTCCTGATAGAATGAGTATAGAAAAGAATCGTCTTAAAATAAAACAAGGTAGGATAATGTAGCTTTTGGTGAATGGAGATCCGCCCAATGGTGAGGATCGAAAAATTTAAAATGCTTATAACTCGATATCTAATTTTCATAGCGCGGCCAAATTTTGTTTGCTAATTTATTATGAGATAGTGTTAATTTTTGGTGATAGGAGACCCCCTCCCCATGGTGAGGGTGGAAAAATTTATAATGCTTATAACTCGCGATCTAATTTTCGTAGCGCGGCCAAATTTTGTTTGGTGATTTATTATGAAACAGTGTTAAATTCTGGTGACAGGAGACCCCCCCCCCCCCGCCCCATGGTGAGGGTCGAAAAAGTTAAAATACTTATAACTCGCGATCTAATTTTCGTAGTGCAGCCAAATTTTGTTTGGTAATTATTAGGAGACAGTGTTAATTTTTGGTGATAGGAGACCCCCCACGGTGAGGTTCGGAAAATTTAAAATGCTTATAACTCGCGATCTAATTTTCGTAGCGCGGCCAAATTTTATTTGGTAATTTATTAAGGTATTGCATAGCTTTTATCGCGGGCTTTGAGCGCCGCGAAAGAATCTAGAAATTCCATAACGAGAAAAAAAAAAAACCTAATAACTCCGGCTAACGTCTCTTCAGTTTGGCAGACTTCGGCACGGTATCCTTCGGTAGACTTCGGCAGACATTGACGCGGTATTTTTCAGATATTTTGAGAATATCAAGTCTCAAACTTATGTTTCTTATTTCAGCTCCATAAAGGTATAGTTTCAATGATAAAAATTCCTGATTAACCTACATGTATTGTAAAATAATAAAAATATTTTAAACGATATTAACTTCTCATTTATTCAATAAAAGGAAAAAAAAAATTGTTATCGGTCATCACGCTCTAAAATATATATATATATATATATATATATATATATATATATATATATATATATATATATATATATATATATATATATATATATAATTGCATAAGTTGATAAAAAATGCTATGCAATAGCTTTACCGCGGCAGTCCCCGAGTGTCACACGTATTTTTTATTTTTTTAAATTTATAAATAGTTTTCTTAGTACTTGGTCTCAGGTATGCAACCACTTCAAAATTATGCGGTTTAGCTCTAATACATGGAAACGCAGTTATAGAAACTTAAAATTTGAAACTTTCAAAATTAGTTTTCAGAAACGGTACACATAAACACAAAATCGACCAGAAAACTACTTTTATGTCAAAACAAATCATTTTAACTTTTTATGCCCCGATAATACTTTAAAGTACCATTAAAATGACTTATTATAAAATTAATACATCGATTAGTAGTACTACAGTTTTGAATAGATAAGATGTACTTTACTTCATTATTATTTCAAAAGCAATATTGGTTGCACAAAAGAAAAAATATATTTAAAGGGATGGTTTATTTTTCATTTGCATCTTTTCAACTTTCTTGACGTACAAAGACTGAGAAGAGGGGGGGGGGGATTTCAGTTAGGAACTATTTCTATATTTCTATTGTGAAAGCTTTATATTTGTATGTTTTCTATTCTACAAAATATTAAAAAATATATTTTTCAAATAAAAGATTTGAGTAAAGTTATAAATATTGCAAAAAAACTTATATAATTTGAAATTTAATTAACTTTAAGTGGCAAAATCATATTAAATTTTATTAAATGATTATATAAATAATCTAATATAGTTTTCAAAAATTCATGAAAAATGCTTTGAAAGATGAAAATTTCAAGAATGGGGATTTTAAGGATTAATGGTAAGTAATCCTGAAAATTATATCTTTATATCTATTGTGCTTAAATTATAATACAAGAATCGGGTGAAATGTTTTACTTAAGAAAATGAATTTTTCTTCTACTATCACATTTTCGAAAAAGCAGATTTACTACATTTTACTTCACTACACTCTTTTAATATTTTGATTCAAAATAATTTATTATTTTCAATACTTCACCGTTTTCATCTTCTTATTTTGTCAATTACCGTCAACCAAAGCTGCTTTGGTCCTTGCTGAGTTACTTTTGTCCTTTACATAAAATAATTGTTTATTCTTCTACAAATAAGGCAAGTATCAAAATATTACCTTTAGTAACTTGTAACCCATTTGTGATCATACATTTTTACTTTAACTTTTTATTTTGAAAGGGAATGTTTGCATTTTAATAAAATTAACATGGAAACTAATTTTCAGTTGTTACTTTGTCACAGGTCTGCTTTGTTCTGCAATGACTCATAGCTCTAATTTCTTAGAAATGCCATGTTAAAAATATTTGATTATCAAGTCTGCAGTGTGAATTCATTATCTGATCCTATTGCAAGAGGTTTCAATTGTGGAACATGTGAAATGTATTTAATTTATATGAAACTTATGAATGTACCAAAGAAGCTCCCCCACCAGAGGCTACTTTGTTACAAAACTTTAAGTATGATTAAAAAAAAATAATAAAAAAATAATTGCCACTTTAAAACCATACACTTTGCTTCATTTTTTTATATTAATTGTTTACAACTCAATTTCAACGTTGAAAAATCATGTATAATATATTTTAATAATATAAATGTTAGTGAAACCATGTCAAAGAGGCCCAAAGTAGCTTCTATTGATGGTATAGTTTAATAAATTTCATAAATTATTGATAAATATAATTTTAACCGATAAATTTATAAAATTACATCATTTTTTAATATTATGACAATTTTATGTTGCTATTCCGGGTAAAAAATAATTAATATTTCTTGACTTTTCTTTATTTATTCAATGACAGCACTGGATCCTGCATTGACGCCCTTTCAGAATTTGACAAAAGATGAGAGAATTGATTCATCCGATGCTAATCTAGTCGACGTTATTCACACAAACGCTGGAACTCAACCTGGTTAGTTAAATTATTAATTAACTTAAATATAGTGTTACATGGATTATATTAAATATATACTAAAAAATCCTCTTCTTAAAAATCATAAAAAATCTATGCTTAAAAAATGTTGTTTATTTATTGGAATGATATAATATAAAATTTGTTGTAATATAAATAAATGTTGAAAACTAAAAGACAGAGATCCCAACAATAAGTAGTAATTTGTATTAAGGAATGGCGCCCCCCTACAGGGATTTGGTTTATACGGCTTTTGCACGCGAGCCATAGAAATCATGAGATTGTAAGAACTTGAGAACATGAGATTGTAAGACTTGAAATAGAGGTGCGTTTAAGCGGCTGTTGTTTACATTGTAGATACACTATAAGATTAATTATAGTGATGCTTCCTTGATGAAATTACAGTACTAATAAGAGTACAAAGTTATAACAGTTACCACAACTGGCAAGTATTTTTCTTTGTAAAATGGAAAAAACAGTTAATTCATCTCGCACTTTGTATTGTAGAATGATTATAAACGATTTTAGAACACACGAGTACTTTTTAAATGTGTAGTTAAAAAATTAAAAAATTATTGTCTCAATAAATAACTTTCATCTAAAAATACAGCTTGCATTAAAAAATGTTTTTGATGTAATTGATGAAAATCTAAATAAAAAATATGTTAACTGTAAAAAAGAATTTTCAATTGAAAATGCTTTTTAAGAAAATCTTTACATGAATAGCGTTTTCTGTAATTTGAATTAACTTGAGTTGGAGACAAAGTAATCTTAAAAATAAAAATAAATGACGGCTGATTATCTTCTCAAGTGATGGGCTCAAAGGGAATCTTCGTGGGGGCCCTAAATATATGAAAATAAAGTTTCAGAATGATATAATTCCAAGAAAAGTACGATATATCTTAAATTAAAACACCCATACCATTCAAATTTTTAATCCCTTGCTCGTGCATTAATTTGTATTTTAAAATATTTCGATTCAACTGAATCATAACAGATATACATTTAAATTGAAGAATTTTTTATAATTAATCTTATATAATTTTTGTAACAGTGCTTTTTCGCCAAACGAAAGTAATTTTTGCTGAAAGAAGTATGAAAGGCGTTTTCTACGATCAGATCTTTTATCATAAATCTAATCGTTAATTGAAGTCAAACTGAGTCAGATTAAGGCTTCCATCATCTCATCAAGCCTCAAGCGAACACAGTTCCGAATGAATGTTAAATCTATGTAGTAAAATTCTTTTCAAATATCTCTTTTGCATTCGAAATAATTGTAGGGAACATTCCTACAGGTTTATTTTCTTACCCTAGGTCATGGGTGGGGAACCTCTTTAAGTACTGAAAAGCAATATCTATGAACATTCTAATAGCCTAAACTTTATAAATAAGAACGATAAATGATGCATCAGGCAGAGAAAAATATATATCTATATATATAATATACAATAAATATTATAATGTATAGTAAATTATATAATATATATTATTATATGTAAAATAGATTATAAATCCATCTTACATAGAAATTTTAAGTTTTGAAAAACACCTTTCCTTAAAGACCTCCTAGATCCACCTTTGGACTAGGTTCGTGCCTAGAGTAATAATAAAGCCCTTAACAGCACATACTATTGATTGAAAAAGACCCGAATGATAATCCTAAGTCTTTGGGGGTGGTCTTTTCAAATATCTCGCTCAAATTTTAATATTTTTACATGATTTTCTTAGATAGGGTAGCTGAGGACGATCTACAACCTGGTTAATTTTTACTTTTTTAAATTTTGGCTTCAGATTTTTAAAACAAAATTATTTTAACTTTCGAAACCGATTAGAACCGGTTCTAAAATTGAAACTATCATAATATAAAAAATGTATAACCAAAATCTAAAAAGTAAAAACCAGTCCGGTTCTGGATCGTCCTCAGCTATCCTATGAAAAAAAATTGTAAAAATATCAACATTTGAGCGAGATATTTAAAAAGAACGTCCCCATAGGCTTAACATTATCATCCGGATTTTTTTTTCAGTCAGTAGTATGGGCTCTTAAAACAATAGCTACTTCGTTACTAGATGTCTTTTTTTGTTTTTGTTTTTTCAACTTTTTTTTTTATAAACGGTTTTTTATTAAACATTCTTGTCGTTTTCTCACTTTCATTCTGATTTCGTAGGTGAAGTTATTGGAGACGTGAATCCATTAGGCCATGCGGATTTCTATCCAAATGGTGGAACGGTTCAAGATGGTTGCCGACATCAAATCGTGAAATCCTATTTAACGCTCGACTTCCTTTACGGTAATTCATTCAAATTATTTACAACTGTAACATTGACCTATAATGATACATTGTATTCACTTTCTTTCAGATTGTGTATGAATGAAATCATTATTTCCCCGAGGATTACACAATTTCAAATTAGCGTAATATTTTAATGACATAACTCTTTCGGATCTGATGTACTATTAATAGTGCATGTGTTTTCATTGAGTATTATTTTGTTTTAACAAATGCTTTTGTGACTGTTTACATCTAGTAATGTTAGTTTGTGTCTATGTATTTACTATTGGACTTCATTAATGTTTAGGCATTTAGTAGTAATATTAATAATAAATATTTGCTTATTTCTCTTTGCACTTTTTGCGATTCTTTTATTTTAAATATATGTTTCACTCTTTAAATTTAAAATAAAGGCTACTTTCCTGAAAGAATTATGTGTAATATATCGCAAAAAGTATTAGAAAGTAGTAATATTAGTTAAATCGTGTTGCAATATAATATTTTCTAAGGTTCTCAAAAAACTCTTCCTTAATCTATTACCATATGAATATGAATTGAATAGTATGTAAATAACATTCGTTATGTTTTATTCAATATAATATTTGTTAAACTCTCTGTGTGGATCGCCAGTGTTAATGTTACTAACGTAAAAATAATTTCAAAAAAAAAAAAAAAAATCGGACTTGAAAGGGTTAAGAAATTTTAAAGGATTTGTGTACATGATAAAAGTGATAACTATTCATTTAGAACAAGATAAGAAATACTCTATATGACCAATGATGACCGATCACATACGATTTCAGGCGTTTTCGTTCAGACGATTAAACATTTATCTAGAAAAAATACATGAGAAATTACATTGAAACTTCAGGTGTATAAAGAACATAGTAGACGTCATACATTTCCGCGGAGAATTTTTCCGAAACCCTGATATATATTTATATATATATATATATATATATATATATATATATATATATATATATATGTAAATTAAGGAGTCTAGGGGTAATATCACATAAGTTTAATACTCTTGATTATTATGAAATATTTACAAGGGAAAAATAAGTAAAGGATTAAGATTAAGGGGCATCTTCGGTCTTTTCAACCGGGGCTCGGCTGAGCACGTCTTCATCAGGCTGGATCCGGCATCATTCTCTGACTCTTCTGTACTTGTTGCTGAGGCCCTTTTGTGTGAAAGTGCTAACTATGCAACATTTAATTCACACGTGGCTGTAACAAGGTCGTACACGTGTTGTACTTTGCTATGGGGCGGATGTCGAGTCGGCCAAATGCATCTGAAACGAGCCTGTTGCTATGGGCTCGCTATATCGACATATATATATATATGCAGACATTTAACCACTTGAAGAGAAACGAATATCCTTTGGATTACCCTATAAAAACTAATGTCTATAAGCTTTGCAACTGCAGCATACGATTAGGAGGCCATCTATCTATATTATAAAGGCCAAACATATCTGTGCGTAACGCATACGTCATTTTGCGAACGGCAACACTTTCCCCTGCAATTTCGGTTTTGCAATTTTCGCTCCTGCAAATTTTACACTACTGAACATCGCACATTCTCAACTTTTACATCGGCGTATACAGAAAAAAATGTACTTTTAAATGCAATTTGTTTGAAAGCTGTATCTAAATTTTTTTTTGAGATATTAATTTTTTTATAGTTTTTGTGCGAATTTTGTAATCGTGGCAACAGAAATGCACCACTTTCTCTTAAAATTAAAAAAAAAAAAAAAAAAAAAAAATGAAATTAAAATTCGGTACGTAAATTTTGAGAAGATGAAAGTGATGACGTGTTTAGATTTCACGTAAAATTTTATGATCGTGTCAATTTGATTTTTATTTTTCATTTTTACCAATCGTAAGAGCCTAAATTGATAACTTCATCATAATAACTTATCTTTATCACGTTTTACTTATTACATATGCGATTAAAGTTTAATTTTAATAATTTGGACAACTGACTTTTATAGAAATGGTATTTTGTTAATTTTAGCTTAAAATAATCTTTCTTTTAGAGTTAAACTGGCCAATATAAAATGCATTTTTCACTGTAGCAAATTTTATACGTTGTTATAAATCAATGAAATAGTCCCTTCTAAAACATTTTCTTTCGTCGAATTTCGACGGGTTCCTCCTCGTACTAATAAAAGAACAAAACGCCCTGTGTGTGTGTGTGTGTGTGTCTGCGATGGCTAGCAAAATCTACAGCATGTACGAGGCTCAAAAATTTTTTGAGAGTAGCCCAAAATCTCTCCTGATGTACCTGAACTTCAGAATTTCGAAATTCTAATTATTAACTGAGTAATTAATTAAGATTTGATGCTCACTCTCACCAAAAATATTACTTTTTCCCCCTTTTTCATCGTTTTTTTCTCAAAGCTCATTTTGGGTTGGTTGGTTCATACAGAGTCACTAATAAAAATACATTACTTTTTCCGCTTGGTTTCGGTTGATTGGTTCTATAAAACTTTCACAAAAATAATTTAAAAAGCTGAGACAGGAATAAATAAAGGAATTTGAGTGCTTAATCTTTCAAATCTGATTGTTTTTTCACCTAAACTTTACATTTTAGCACGGAGTTAAAACACTTGCTTTGAAAACGCATTTAATAATAATGAATGTTTAAGAGAATAGATTAGTTCAAATGACGTCAGAACCTAACAATGAATTTCACAACCTGGAATTCATGTTGTTCGTCTTCCTGTTTTTTTCTCAACTTTTATTGGTTGAGCGGTAATAATTGCGTAGTTGAAACTGATCTGTTTAAATATCAAGACATGTGGTTTTTAAATGTTAAATAAATGATCAGAAAAGATCTTACTGACTCTTTTACCACTAAAAATTAGAAATTGACAAAAATAATTCCTTGCTTTCGAATGCTTTATGTTGATGTTGCGAGTAGCAATATTTTAAATATAATTTAAATTCTAATTTTTGATGATATTAATGATATATTTTTTTTAAATCTCAGAAGTGCTTTTTAGCATAAAGTTGAAAAGTACTTATGCGTTCGATTTCTGTGCCCGTCTGTCCACACTGTGACTCCCATAAATATACTCAATTTATAAAGCTTATTTAGTATCACTAAAGCATGTTTGGTATTACATATGAAATATGTACGAATATTGGCTCATTTACAGACACACTCAAAAAAATATGATTACATTACGGTATATACGGAAAAATTGTTTGGCGAGTATTTTAATGATATCACGCTATTTCAAATGTATTGAAACTGGTATAAATCACCTGCTTTCACTACGATTAAATTAAATACTCAAATCATAGGAATTTTTATTAATTTACAGAGATACACAAAAGAAATCAGCTACAGTACTGTATTTGCGTAATAATTGCTGGAGAATACGGTTTAAAATTTGGTATGTACCTTTAAATTTAATTAGTTTTTTGCATACTACTCTTTGCATATAAGATCTATATTTGATATGCAGGGCTGCACAAAAGTATTCGCATACCATTTTCTTTATAAGAGGAAATTGCTGAAGGCTAATTTTCAGAAATATATGTACCACTTAAATGAATTAAATTTTGAAATGCATATTGTTATCTCTATGTCATATACAGGGTCGCTAAAAAATCGAATAATTTTCCGAATGTAAATGGGAACAGCTGAAATTCGATTCTGAAATGCTTTATATATTAAATAAACTGTAAATTGAAAAATAAATTGTTTTCGGATGTTTCTAAAGATAAAAGAGCATTGGGCGACTTGGAAGTGGTTATCGAGTATTTTTACATCGTGATTATAATAAATTATCGTAGTTTAAGAAACTTCTGTCTTTTTAGCACTTTCCAAGAAAATTGAAAAGTGCTTATGCATTTGGTTTGTCGGTCCGTCTGTCCACGCTCTAACTCCCGCATTTGGTGACCCTAAATAAGCCTTATCAATTGCATGAAAATCCGACTATATTTATAGTCGGATTTTCATGCAATTGATAAAGCTTTTTTACAGTCCCCAAAGCATGTTTGATATTCCATATGAAGTATGTATGACTAATGATTCATTTATAGGAACATTCAAAAGAATTCGATTACATTGTGGTATATGGGTAAAAATCGTTTGGAACGTACTTTAATGACATTCCGCTTTTTTTAATGTATTCAAACTAATATAAATCAATGAATTTAACTACGGTTACGTTAAAACAGAGCATTTATGGCATTTTTTAAATAAATTTACAGGGACACACAAAAGAAATGGTTAAAGTACTGCCTTTGCTTAATAATCTCTGGAGAGTACGTTTTAAAATTTAGTATACGCTTTTAAATATAATTACTTTTTTTTCCACATTACTCTTTACAAATAAATTCTGTACATCATATACAGGGCAGCACAAAAGTATTTGCCTACCATTCTCCTCATTAGAGGATACTGCTGAAGGAGAATTTTCAATTGAAATATGTGTATCTCTTAGATGAATTAAATTTTGGAAAGCATGTTGTTAATATGTACCTATCGATGTATCATATACAGGGCTGCTAAAATTTTCGGATCATTTTCCGAATGTAGATGGGAACCGCTGAAATTTGGTTTTGAAATGCTTAATATATTTTCGCATAGTGAAATGAGACGTAATATTTTAATTTTTTAAACGGTGCACTTTTTTACATTATTCTGAATGTGTTGGATAGTGTTTCATAATTTGTACTTGATGCATGAGTTTTTATTTTTAAAAATATTTTTAAGCACATTTTTTCATTGTTCGTTTTTTTCGCTTTAAAATACTAAAAAATGTTCCGAGTTTAACGCACACCTACCATATAGTGCTGCAGGTAATGGGAATCTGTGTAGGATATTCGTGCAGAACATATTTCATCCTTAATTTATAAGTAGAGGTTATTTCCAAACAATAATTTCACTAAATTTCTTAAATTCTTATTGGATTTTCCCATCCTCTCGACTAATATATGTACGAATAAGCTTAATACTGGAAGTTCCTTCGGATTTAGGTTTGTTAAGGAATTAGTGAGCTCCTGGAGGTGAAAACTAGAACTAACATATTTTACAGAGCATGCAGCAGCAGTGTAGGAGATTCTTATTGACTAATATTGGACTCTTAATTGCGTGGTGATTATCATTATTTCTGAATATTAATTTCAACAAATTTCATAAATTGCTATTTGTATCCCCATCCCGTTGGGTAATACATCTATGAAAAGAATGAAAATCGGATTATCGTTCAGATTTAGGTTTATTTACGAAAAAATGCTTACTCTGGTGATAGAGTGAACCTGTAGCATTCTGCAAATCGTGCCTTGCACGCCTATTATATCCTACCGCAGGTGGCGGTGATCCATATCGGATTTTTGTACAAAACATACTGCGCTCCGTAGTGGTGAAAAGTGGAACTTAAGGACTTTGTAGCACATGTGCGGTTAGAATTCTTAGTTTATTGTTAGTGTTAATTTTAGAATCTGGCTACGGTTAGGTAACAGCTAGGTTACATTTGGGTTATAATTAGGTTGCAATTAGGTTTCAATTATATTACGGTTAATCTTACGTTATATTTAAATTCCGGTTACGTTATAGTTAGGTTGTGATTAAGTTACAGTTAGGTTAAGGTAAGTTGCAGTTAGGTTACGGTCAGAAAACTAATAAGCTATGATAACGGTGACGGTTAGGTTACATTTATGATACATTTAAGTTTGGCTCAGGTTAAGTTGCAGTTAGGTTACAGATAGGTTGCGATTACAGTACAATTAGGTTACAGTTAGGATTTTATCCACAGGTTGAACATTACAAATGTTTTGATTGAAATATACTTAATTTTGTTGTATGGTTCTGAAACTAAATTATTATATATTAACCTTTTCCCTAATCATTGATTATCGATTTTAATCAACGTATAGTCGGATCTAGGAGTGATATAATTTGTTTGAAAATCAAAATGTTACACTTAGGATTTCGATGGGAAAAAAATAAAAAGTTACGTGACTGAACAGTGATATTTACGGATAAAAATCAGCATTTTAACACGAAAATTGTGCAATTGTTGAACACTCACTTCTTCCTGTTTCCCATTGAACTCGTTTTAAATATTTGTTACTCTAAATTTAGCTGTTTATTTTTTTTAAACAAATTTTTCTCATAGTCAGTGGCCACGTATTTCGAATTAGAGATAAAATCACAAATTTTAGGTTCGTTTGATATTATTATCACGCACCCGGGCAACGCCGAGCGGGTCAGCTAGTTTTTTAATAAAATGTGTTCATTTTTACGAAGATAAGACGTATACTAGCCGAGAATTTAAAGATATTATAAAAACAATTCCAAATTTTATCAAGTGTTTTGCTTATAATAGGCAGAATTCTTAATATAAAAGAATGTTTTTTTCAGGAACTATGAAAACAACATTGCGCACACTAACTTGCGATCAGAATAATAAAAAAATGGAAGAAAATTGAGAACGCCCACTAAATATTTCACTACGCATGCGCGAATATATTCAAAATATAATGTGCATAACATGTGTCTAATTTTTTTTTTCAGTAAGTGAAAGAAATGATCAATGCGATATCTTTCTTAATCCTAATTCTAAATACAGCAAGAAGTTTTATTCGGAGCGATCATTGAAACAAATTGTTTGCAAGTTATGTTCCTTTTCATTGACTAGAGTTCAATATATACAATTACAATACATATGTTTAAAATTTTCTCAACAAGTGAAAGAAAGGATCAATACTACATCTTTCTTAATCCTAATCCATAGCGCAACAATCACTATAACAACAAGTTTTATTCAATACGATCATTAAAACAAATTTTGTATAAGTGATGTTCCCTTTCGATGATCAGAGTTCAATGTATACAATGTATTATGCCAAAAGTTTTCTAGACAAATGAAAAAAGTGATCAATAAGAAATTTTTCAAAATCCTAATCCCAAACACAACAATCGCTATAACAAAAAGTTTCTTTTTAAGTGATCATAGAAAAAAACTGTTGTAGCGATTGGATGCTTTAATTATAAATGGCAGGACATTTTCTCAGTGATTTAAAATTATTATTTTTTTTTATCGCTTAATAACATAGTTTCGTTTTTATTGAAAATAAATAAGCAAATAACAGAAAAAAAAGTTTCTTTCTAAGTGATCTTGGAAAGAAACTGTTTGTGGTAGCGATTGGATTCTTTTATTATAAATGATAGGACATCTTCTCAGTGATTCAAATTTACTGTTATTTTTGTCGTTTAATAACAAAATTTAGCTTTTATTAAACATAAATAAAAACAAAACAAAAAAAAGGGGAGGGGGGAAATGATCATAGAAAGAAATTATTTATTGCAGCGATCGGATTATAAATGACAGGATATTTTGTCAGTGATTCAAATATATTATTATTTCTGTTATTTAATAATCAAATTTCGCTTAAAAAAAAAAAAAAAAAAACAAAAAAACAAGAAGGTTTTTTTCTAAACTATCATAGAAAGAAACTTTTGTTGTAGTGATTGGAATTTTTATTATAAACGATAGGACATTTTTTCAGCGAATGTTATTTTTGTCATTCAACAACAAAATTTCGATTTTATTGAAAAAAAAAAAAAAAAAAAAAAAAAAAACAGAAAAGAAAAAAAAGAAAGAAAAAAAGAAGAATACAAAAAGAAACAAAAAGTATTCGCTACCACAGTAATTTGCGTAAACAACAACTCCTAGAAACTAACGAAAATTAAATTGTAAATTGTAAACTCTAACCAGAATACGGTCCAGCAAGAAGGTATGAAAAATAGCGTCACAGTAACACAGTTACAATAATGGAACATTTTTTCACTTTAATTAATATCAGGTACATCAGGAAGTATTCCTTTACAATACTTCCTGCTGTCCCAGACGCCAGTTTCTACTAATGAAGTCCTTACATACAAGTGTTTTTGAAGTACACATTGTTTTATTTTATTTAGCATTAATTAGTGGACTAAAGTTTAAATTATTTATTATCTTAGTTTTTTAGTATTAAGAGTCTATTGTCTTAAGATAACAAAAATTGGATAAAAGAAACAGAAATATATATATGTGTGTATTCTCTCAAAGAAGCGAAGAGAAAACTTTTTGAGCAGCAGAAACAAAGGGAACGTGTGACGAATATTTCAATAGATGCAGTATATATAAAGGATTAAACACTTATTGAATCGTTCAAATTAGCGAAAAAGAATACTAACTTATATAAAAGTTTACGTCACTCGTAATATGAGAAAAAAAAAGTATTAAAAGTTTTATTTTAGAATCAAAGTATAGTCGGCTCTCGTTAATTCGAAATCGGATAAATCGAATCTCCGCTTAGTTCGAACTAAACATGAATTCCCAAAATTTTTCAATAGCAGAATAACGTTAAAATTTTCGTTTTATTCGAACTCTTTTTCTTTTGACTTCGTTTAATCCGAACTAACGAGATCCCGATTTTTTATTTAGCTTTTTTTCTTTCATTTTTGCCAAAATTGTTCTGAACAAATATGCATACCCTTGCATTTGATATCCGCCTTTTTAATGCCCCGTCTGTCTGTCAATGACATTTCCACCCCATTTTCGTTTGTACTTGTTCACAGAGCTCACCAGTAAAAAAGATTAATTTTTTTCCGCTTTTTCATGACAGTTATTTCGAATGAAAAGAGCCTTTAAACAATACGAAATTTTCTATAATATTTTACTGATAAGAGAGTGCTCCGTAAATAATCTGACCCTGCTTGTTCCTAATTCCTAAATTAGTTTATGTGTTTATATCTTTCAATTTTATATTGTCATATTCTAATGATAACAGCCGAAATATATTTAAAAATACTACAACATTATTATTTTTTTTTGTAATAGTACCCCTTTAAACATGTTTTCCTCTCATACTTTCCATAATTCGAACTCTGGATAATTCGAACATTTCCTGTGGTCCCGATGAGTTCGAATTAACAAGAGTCTACTGTAACACTAAAATGAATTTCCGTTATCATCCATTACGACATTAAGAATTGCTCATTTTAAAAATCATTAATATGGTTATTTTTGCAGTTTTTAGGTAGCTTTCATTACAAAAAGTAAAAAGCTACTTATTGCAGCCTTCCGGAGGAAAGCACTTCCACAAAATTTTGGTATATTTTCACCGATCATGACCCCCAGACCCCAAAACCACCCTCCGTTCAAATGTTGACATATATGTGACATTTTGAAGTTAGGGGGGCAGAAACATCATCGCCATGTTTCCCTTGCTCCGCACAGAAGTCATGGCCAGCGAGAAAAAATAAATAAATAAATAAATAAATGTAGAAGGTCAAAATAATCACTCCTTGGCTGCTGCAAGTTCATTTTATTAAACTGTAGCTATAATGAGGGAAAAGCTCCTGTTGCAGACGATATTTTACCGAAACATCCAAAAAATATTCCATGCTTTACTACATCAAGTCGTACTTATGCAAGAGCGCACCCAAGAATCCTTCTTCTCATCTCTCTTACCACCTCTCGAGCTTCCTCTTTTAAATCTAAAAAGAAAATTATAGAACATTCTCTAACCTCAAACCATCATTCTTTTATGTAAACAGAATTCTTGTCCAGCTACGAGACTATTTTCCACAGATGATAATTTTATTTAAAAAAAAAATATTATTTAACCAATTTATAATCGACTCAGAATTTCTTAGGCAGACGATTTTTATAGATGATTAGTTTTAAGAGAAAAAGAAAAGAAATGAATTTATTGATATGCACACTATCAAAGGTTGACGGAGGGAAAATAAATAAATAGATAAAATAAAATAATGATATTTTTTGAAAGGTATTGTTTTGGAATAAATTTAATAAGACTTTCTTAAAAGAAAAAATGAGTTTTATTTGGAATATTAAAAAATAAAGTTTAATTAAGAACATTTTTAATTTAGAGCCATCTTTTTAAATTTACGCATACTGGAATAATGTTTTTTAAGGCGAATTAAGAATTTATATCGTCTGCATAAAGATTAACAGATTAGATCTAGAAACAAGATTTTAATTTAATAATTTGGCGTAAGTACGGAATATTATTATAAGAAAATTAAGATAGTATAAAGGTTAGTTTTGGCGAAAAAAATTTAAAATTTGTAATATATATATATATATATATATATATATGTGACATTTTAAAGTTAGGAGCCAGAAACATCATCACCAGGGTCCCCGTTCTTTGCACAGAAGTCATGGCCAGCGAGGGAAAAATAAAAAATAAATAAATGTAGCAGATCCAAAAAACCACTCATTGGTAGCTGTAAGTTTATTTATTCAACTGTAGTCATTATAGAGGGAAAAACTCCTTTTTGCAAACGATCTTTTACCGAAATGTCCAAAAAATATTCCATCATTTCTTCAACCAGCCGTACTCGTCGACGAAAGAACTCCAGAATCTTTTCCCTTCTCATCTCGAGACTTCCACCTTTTAAAACTAAAAAGAAAATTCTAGAACTTTCTGTAATCTCAAACCATCATCCTTTTATGTAAACAGAATTCTTGTCCAGATACGAGACTATTTTACACAGACGATAAATTTATTTAAAAAATATATATTATTTAACCAATTTATAATCGACTCATAATTTCTTAGGCAGACGATTTTTATAAATAATTAATTTTAAGAGAAAAAGAAAAGAAATGAATTTATTAATGCACACATCAAAGGTTGACGGCGGAAAAATAAATAAATAGATAAAATAAAATAATGATATTTTTTGAAAGGTATGGTTTTGGAATAAATTTAATAAGATTTTCTTAAAAAGGGTTGATAAAAACATAGAAGAAATCAGTTTTATTTGGAATATTAAGAAATAAAGTTTTAATTAAGAATATTTTTAATTTAGAGCCATCTTTTTATTTACGCATACTGGAATAATGTTTTTTAAGGCAAATTAAGAATTTATATCGTCTGCATACAGATTAACAGATTAGATCTAGAAACAAGATTTTAATTTAATAATTTGAAGTAAGTACGGAACATTATTATAAGAAAATTAAGGTAGTATAAAGGTTAGTTTTGGCGAAAAAATTTTAAATTTGTAATATATATATATATATATATATAACCATATATATATATATATATATATATATATATAATATTTGTCATGCGATAACTAAGGTATTTATGAACCGATTTGAATGAAACTTGGTATGTACATAGTACATACAAATATATCGACCGAGTTCGTTGGCCAGCATCATCCGCCATCTTGTTTCAAAATGGCGGCCATTTAAAAAATTTAAAAAAATTTAAAATTAAATGTGAAAAAAATGAAAGTTGAAAAATACTTATATTTTATGTGTTAGATCTTAAAATACTAATCCCAGAACCCTTTTTACTTTGTCTATATCATAAAAAATGATTGCGTTATAGCACTTTGAAGTTTTCTTATGGCTGACATTATGAAACGATCTGATATTTGTCATGCTATAACTAACGTATTTATGAACCGATTTCAATGAAACTTGGTATGTAGAATGTACATAGTACATACAAATATCTCGACCGAGTTCGTTGACCAGCATCACCCGCCATCTTGTTTCAAAATGGCGGCCATTTAATTTTTTTAAAAAATTAAAAAATTTAAAATTAAATGCGAAAAAAATTAAAAGTTTAAAAATATTTTTATTTTATGTGTTAGATCTTAAAACACCAATTCCAGAACACTTTTTACTTTGTCTATATCTTAAAAAATGATTGAGTTATAGCACTTTGAATTTTTCTTATGGCTGACATTTTGAGACGATCTGACTTTGTCATGCTATAACTAACGTATTTATGAACCGATTTGAATGAAATTTGGTATGTACATAGTGCATACAAATATCTCGACCGAGTTCGTTGGCCAGAATCATCCGCCATCTTGTTTCAAAGTGGCGGCCATTTAAAATTTTAAAAAATCTAAATTTAAAATTAAATGCGAAAAAATTAAATGTTGAAAAATATTTTTATTTTATGTGTTAGATCTTAAAACACCATATCCAGAACACTTTTTACTTTGTCTGTATCTTAAAAAATGATTGAGTTATAGCCCTTTGAATTTTTCTTATGGCTGACATTTTGAAACGATCTGATTTTTGTCACGTGATAACACTCGTATTTATAAATCTATTTGGATGTAACTTGGTGTGTACATAGTACATAATAAAGCCTGGGCCGAGTTCGTTAACCAGTTCCATCCGCCATCTTGTTTTAAAATGGCGGCCATTTAATTTTTTTAAATTTAAATTTAGGTTTTAAATTTAAAGTTTTAAATTTAGGTTTTTTTTTTTTTTTTTTTTTTTTTTTAATTTAGGTACAAAAAAATGAGAAATTGAAAAAAAAAATTCTTTTATGCATTTGACCTTGATACAAAGATTCCAAAGCATTTTTTGTTTCATCTGCATCTTAAAAAAATGTCTGAGTCATAGTACTTTTAATTTCTAGTGTTGCTCACATTTTGAAATGATCTGGTTTTCGTCACGTGATAACACGCGCATTTATACACCGATTTGGATGAAACTTGGTGCGTAGATAGGACATCTTGATGCTTGGACCGAGTTCATTGGCCAGTTCCAACCGCCGTCTTGTTTCAAAATCGCAGAATATTAATTTTTTTTAAATTTAAATTTTAAAATTAGGTGCAAAAAAGTAAGAAATTGAAAAAGATTTTTCTTTTGTGTTTTGACCTTGATACAAAGATTCCAGAGCATTTTTGTTTCATCTATATCTTGAAAAATGGCTGAGTTTTAGCACTTTCAATTTCCAGTGTGATTGACATTTTGAAAAGGTCTGAAATTTGTCACGCGTTAATACGCATATTTATAAACTGATTTCGATATAACTCCGTATGTTCATGTACATACCAATGTCTTGGCCGAGTTCACGGGCCAACTTTATCCGCCACCTTGTTTCAAAATGGCGGCCATTTATATTTGTCAAAAATCTTTAAATGTATAGTGATGTATAAACAAAAAATTAGAAATGGAAGAAAGGTTCTTTCTAAACTATTTTTCTTAATAATGAATTCCGGAGTATTTTTTGCTTTGTCTTTACCTTGAAAAACGCTTGGGATATAGCAATTTGAATTTCTAATCTGGGTGACATTTTTTTTTTTTAAATCAACTTGCCCGCAATAGCACTCGTATATATTAATCGATTTCGATGTGAGTGTGCAAGTTCACATGAATTAAGATTTCGATCAAGCTCATTGGGTTTTTTTATCCATCATACTGCTTTAAAATGGATATCGTGGAATTTGGCGACCCTATAAATCGCTTAAAATAAAACCAGGTTGAATAAAAGATGACTAATTTCTAAAAATTCCTATTAATATTCAGTATTGACAAAAACTAGTATTCAATCTTATATAATCGTGTTCCACTATTTTGAGCTTCGTATATTTGATTTATATAACTTAATTTAAAATGAATATATAAGTATATGAAAGCTACCTTTTCCTCCCGGCACTGCCGGAAAGACTTTTGGACTCGATTTCGTCAACCCGTATTATGAAATTCGAACATCGTCTGAATTAAAAAAAACTACACAAAATCATTTAAAATTGTAACATCTCAATTATTATATAAATGTATTTTCCAGAGACGATCTCAACATCTCAATTTTAAGTGCATATGAGTGTCTATTTTGCGAGTTCAATCCAGCAAAGCTACAAACATAAACTTTGATTGTCTGAACAAAGCACAGAAGAAGGCTTGTTTTAAACAAGGCATGATCCTCGTAACTTTTCAGTAAATTTAAAAAAAAAAAAAAATTCTTATTGTATTCTTTTATTTAACTCAACATGGTTTTTGCGTATAAAAACTGAATTTTGTAGTAAAGTTTTATCTCACTTCCTTGTATGCTAGAATTATAAAAAATTATGTAGGTGTGTTTAGAAAGGTGTGTTTCCGATGACTATACATATTTTTAGAACTTTATTACTTAAAAAAAGAAAACTTAATTTTAAGTTTATTTTTCTGTTAATCTGCCACAAGGGATAAATTGCCAAATATTCTTTATGGCGGCAATTGTGAACGCGTTACAACAACAATGATGCACCAAACCTTGCTTTCTAAAAAAGACCAACGAACTGCGAAGCTGAAACAATGGGATATTTGAAACTATTAAAAATAGGAAAAGAAATTAGTGTAATAATTTGAAATACGTATAAACTTTTATCAATTAACATTTTAATATATTAATTAAAATGGTAAATTATGATTGTACGTTTAAAAATAAATTTAGAAAACTTGAATAGCTAGTTTAAATAATGATTTTTTCCGTTGCCACATCCTAAATATATACAGAGCAAAAATTATAATTTTTTAAAATAATTTAATAATCCGCTCTTGCTATTTTTTTCTTGCTACAAAGGAAAAAAGAAGGGGGGAGGGAGAAATCATAAATAACACTTGTGAGATTAGACGCGATTTTCATGGTAAACATTGAACCTTATAAAAGAGTGGATTTAAAAAAAAAATCGATTATTACTTTTATACTTAAATTTTTACTTTTTTCTCAACCGTCAGACTTGTCTAATTCTATTGTCGGGCTCATCTAATTTAAGAGAGCACAGGATCTTTCAACTTAAAAAAATTCAGTTTTCGATTTCTGTTTTTATTCTGAATGTTTTAAAATTTCTCCACAGTATGAAAAAACATCCCATTCAAAAATATGCATTATTTCTTGCGTAATCATTTAGAGTCGGTAGTATAATGGAATGTTTTAGATACTGAAGCTTTAAAAAGAATTTTCTCAGATTAGAAAATCTGGATATTGCGCGCACTGCAATTTTTAAACTATACAAAAGCTGCAGTTTATAAAGAAAGTTAGTCAAATATGAGTTTATTTGTATTATACATACTAAAAATAAAAAACCTCACATATCTTGGTTATTTTATTTTTTACTTAATTTTATTCTATTTTTATGTATTTATTTTTTATATTTATTATTTATTTATGTATTTATTTTTTGCGCTACAAAAACTTCGGAAGAATTTTGAAAATTCTCAATTTTATTATATTTTGTTCTAAAATTAAATTTTAAACAAAACAATGTATGTTTTGGTTTTAAGTTAAAGAGCCTCAGGACTCTTAAAATCGGAATTTTTTTTAAAAAGGAGACCATCTTCAACATTTAATATTTTAAATTTTTTCTGATATTAAAATACAGTTTTTATTGAGATGAAAGATATAAGTACATTCTTTCATTTTATGCTTTTAAAAAATTGCAAGAGGCAGAATTAGTGTTTACAAGGCGTTCCAAACTGTCAGATATTTGATGAGCAGAAAATTGGTATAATAGCTTACGCGCACGATTACAAAATAAATATGACAACTAGAATGGAAATTTTAGTGCAGACTTATGCACCAGATTGCAATAGATACCTTGAACTTAAATAAGTTTACATTCAAAGCATTTTTCTATTTCAAAAACAAAGTTGTATTTAACTAAAACAAATTTTCAACAACATATTCACTTAAAAAATAAACTTTTTTGAACAATAAAAATAAAATTTTAAGTTCAGTTTATACAGATTAACGCAAAACATATATTTTGAAATTTTTATGTGAAAATACTTACAAGATTTTGAGATATCGTGAGCGCTATGAAAAAAAAATGTCATTTGGAAAAAAATGACTTCCAAGTTGCGGAAACGACGCTTCCAGCTATTGTAAAATTCTA
This sequence comes from Maratus speculifer, assembly GCA_964019185.1. Lineage (NCBI taxonomy): Eukaryota > Metazoa > Arthropoda > Arachnida > Araneae > Salticidae > Maratus > Maratus speculifer. The sequence continues at coordinate 117,236,266 of OZ025292.1, forward strand.
AAATCCTCAACTTTTGTTCTAATGAAAATTTCGAGAAAACAATTATATTAAAATGTTCATATAAAAACATTGAAATTTCGAAAATTTGGAAGCTTAAGAGTCCTGAGACCCTAAAAATGGGTGTCTTATGATTCTATTTTGTTATTAATTACTTTCTTTGCGTATTACTTAAAATTTTATATGTCGTAGCTCTTAATCATGCATCAGTCAGAGGAATTTTTAAATTAAATATTAATTTTGTACATACAATATTTGATGTTGTTAAGGTTATATACTTTAGATAGAAAAAAAAAAAGATCATATTTGCATATTGTTTGAGTTTGGTACTTTGAAAAAAGCGAAAAAAACGCTTCGTACGAAACAAAACTTTCGCTTTTGTTTCGTTAAAAAAAAAAAAAAAAAAAAAAAAAAAAAAAAAAAACGGTCTTGAGCTCCCGTAACCAACACGTCCTATACCCCCCCCCCGCCCCCCTGATAGGACGTGTTGCCTTAACACGTTGAGTGCCATGGTGACTGACTCTGAACTTTCCATTTAGTCCGCGTTAGACCCCCGGTGACTGACAGTGTAAAAAACATGGTATAAAACTATAAAGAAATATTGTTTTAAGTAATTATTAAGGAAGTGTAATCCAGCAATAAATAAAAGTTAAGTACATTTTAGATAAGTTTTCAATAATTATTTTTTAAAATATATATATTTTTTAGTTTTATATCGTATTTTAGACTGTCCGTTTTCGGTGAATTACGCACCCTAAACGGAAAGTTCAGTGTTAATTATCGGTAATTGGCGTGGCACTCAATGTGTTAAAAGTAAAACGTCTTGTTATTTTTCCCATATACTATGCTTTTATTTATTCTATAATGTACACTGTTAAAAATATTCCTGTAAAATTACGGGCAGACGCCGGCAGCATCTTTTTGTGCAGCCCATAAAAAAGGATAATAATGCACTTTAAAGTTGTTCTCAACTGCTCCGCTCAACAAGCAAAAACGTTTTGATGCATTTACAAATTCATTTTTTAATAGAAAGATATAAAATTGGAATGCTTGACTAAGGAAGCGATTTCGAATCGAACTTAGTTTTCCATTTTATGATAATTAAAATTACCTATCGAGTTCTAAGCTATTTCGATCATATGATCACCCGTTTTTCTCCTGCTTTTCGACCGGTTTTTCTGCTTTCGTCGGGAAATGTGCTCAAAAACGTCAACTTTGAAGGCTTGTTATAAAAAATCTATTGTGTTAAAAAAAAAAAAAAAAAAAAAAAAAAAAACTGAGTGCAATTAAATAGATTCTGAATAACAATACCTGCTATTTTCATGTATTTCCGAACAAAAATAAATTAAAGCATGTATCACAAAGTTGGCCTTTTTGATTTAAGAACACCCTTAAGACACAATAAAACACTTTACTTACTATTCCATTGCATGTAGCAAGTTAGATAATCATCACAGAATCACTTTTTTGGAGGGTTAAAAAAAAATGTTATGGTTAAGTGACGTTATTTTTCAAAAAACGACTAAAATGAAGAGTTATTTCCCAGCGGAAGAAAATGTATGGGGTCGGATCGTAATTTTGCAAACAAGTGGACTCGAACTGTAAGAATATGTGGATTGCTTTAAATTTAAATATCTAAGGGATAAGACCGCTTATTTAGAGGATCACACCGTTTTTCATCAAATAAGGCTGTTTTCTGTAAAAATTGAAGGACAAGTGCTCAAATTACATTTTTTTCTGAGATTCAGGTTGCAGTAAATTTACAATTTTTTTTTTCTGAGAGTGTAGCTATAAAATTATTTGTAACTGTTTAAAAACTGATGTATGTATAATCTTACATTCTTGCAGCTACCATTTCCCTAGTCCCACGAATTTGTAGTCACATGCATGCTGTTCAGTATTACAAAGCTACCATCAATCCGAAGAACTGTGAATTCGTCGGAGTGCTGTGTCCTGATTACGAAAGTTTCGCATCCGGCGAATGCGTGACTTGCCACAAAGACGGCTCTAACTGCGCCGTCATGGGAATGAATCATGAGTTCCATTACAGGAATTTATCCAGTATTATTCAGCAGCCGAAGAAATTCTACCTGAATACAACAGTGCAATATCCTTACTGTGGTTAGTATGAACAAACAAATATTTATATCTTGGAACATATATTTATATCTTTAGTTTCGAAGCATAATCTCCTGCCGAGAATTAATTATTTGGCGAGCGGATGTGTTTTAAGAAAAATCTTTCGGCATTTGGTTTAATGGCAACGTCCAAATGAAACGTATCTTATTGGTTACTATGCAAAAGTCTTTTGGTAAGATTTTGGCTGTGGTAAATTGGATTTATTTATGTTTTGTTCTTCCGCTGCAGTTATTGAGCTTCAAAATATCTTTATATATTTTTTCTGTTCTTTTTATTTTAATAAAAATAAATAAAAGTTATGAATTTTGAACTTTTCAATTTCAAATTAAAGTTATGTATTGTAAATGAAATGAGTCAAAGGATTATATTATTATATTTTCAATAATCAATGAAATACGAAAAAATGCCACGGGTACATTGTTTGGCGATTTATTATCTGCGCCAGGCTAGCATAAAAATAGCGAGTTCTTGATTTATCAGCACAGATGTCATATATGCACCACCTTGCAGCATTATTTTTCTGACGCCTATTTGGCGAAAACTTCGTTTTTAAATATCAGTTACGTATACATATATTTTAGTTAATAATTATAGAATAAAACATTTTATATCATTTAAAAAAAAGAAAAGTAAAGTAAACCTAACAGTTTATTAATAAATAACGATAGTCGGATTACCATGTGAGTCACATATAATTGCCATTTTGTTGCAACTGCGCCAGTGTGGTGCGTATATGACATCTCTATCAATTTCTCTAGCAGAATCTTCTAATTTGGCAAAAAATTGAGCAATTAAAACAAATTATGAATAAAAGCAATATGATTTAATGCTTAGTATACATTCAAAGGGAGACCAAACTGGTCGCCAATGGCGGCTAGTACATAAATAATTGTGTTAAGTTATTTTCAAGTTATACGATGCCATTTCTGTTTTATTGTACAACCGGTTAATTACATTTTATTTAGATCTTAAATTAATGCAAAGTAATTTTTTTCCATATTAAGTCAGCATAAAATTATTTAAAGAGGTTTAAGACAATTATGATACAGAAAAAAAAAAGATTTAGTTTTACTTTAATTGTTGACAAGAATGATACGTGTCAAATCTTATTAAGATTCTTAATGTATTATATAAAGCATCATTGCATTCCTTAGTACGTACAGTCTGGTCTGTCTATTCACATATAACCGAACAAAAAGTACCGAACCGAATGGTTTAAAATTAAACAAACACATATATATACAACAGTTGCAGAATTTTGTCGAATATTTCAAATTTTATGAAAATTGAATCAATTGAATTTTCTTTGTAAAATGTTGCTTATTTTCAATGATTTCTATTCTAATTAATTGACAAATATTTTACTTTTTTTTTCAGATAATAGTGGAATAACGTTTGAAGAACCTGAATTTTCTAGTCTACTATGAAATATATTCATAAAAATTGTATATTATGTTCATTGTAAATAAATATTTTCATTTACTTAAATTAGTATTGTACTGAATTACTCAAATAAGCGTTTGAATATTTGACATTGGTTTTCATTTAACACTGGAACAGAAGAATTTTTTACTCAAGTTTCATAAAAATATTTAACATCAGATTTTTTATTGAAAACTATTTAACTCATTTATTTAAATTATTTTTGTGCTGCAGCTATATGACTTATTTTATGATTTTTTATTCGAATCGAGATCTATTAATTTTGTATGGATCACTATGTTTTAGAATTAAAGAAATTATTATTTTTCACAATACAGTGAAACTTCTATTCAGCGAAATCCCATCGTTACTCATTCGTTCTAAAAAAATCGTTAAATAGAAAACAACTCAAATTCATCAAAATTAAATAAATTTGTGTAATAAAATACACATGCATGGAATGAAAAATACACATAAAATGGAAATATAGAAAAAATGCATTTTCATTCGGCCAATAACATTTTTTTAATGTCATGAAGACATGATCAAAATTTAATTAAAATAATGTCTAAAAAACATCCAATAATGAAAGGCAGTGAAAACATAACTTAAAAGTAGCATACTTTTTTAGGTAGCTTTCATTACAAAAAGTAAAAAGCTACTTATTGTAGCCGTCCGGAGAAAATCACTTCCAGAAAATTTGGTTATCTTCACCGATCATGACCCCCAGACCCCCCAAACCACCCTCCGTTCAAATGTTGACACACACACACACATATATATGATTTTTGTCATGCTGTAACTATCGTAGTTATGAACCGATTTGAATAAAACTTATTATGTACATAGTACATACCAATGTCTCGACCGAGTTCGTTGGCCATCATCATCCGCCATCTTGTTACAATATGGCGGTCATTTAAATTTTTTTAAAAATTTATAATTTGAAATTAAATGCAAAAAAAAATAAAAGTTAAAAAATATTTTTCTTTTATGTGTTAGAACTTAAAACAACGATTCTAGAACACTTTTCATTTTGTCTACATCTTAAAAAATGACTGAGTTATAGCACTTTGAATTTCTAGTATGGCTAACATTTTAAAACGATCTGATTTTTGTCACGTGATAACACGTGTACTTATGAATTGATTTGGATGTAACTTGGTGTGCGCATAGTACATAATGAGGTCTGGACCTAGTTCGTTAGCCAGTTCCATCCGCCATATTGTTTGAAAATGGCGGGCATTTAATTTTTTTAATTAAAATTTAAAATTAGGTACAAAAAAATTAGAAATTGAAAAAAAAAATTCTTTTATGCATTTGACCTTGATACAAAGATTCCAGAGCATTTTTTGTTTTGTCTGTATCTTAAACCATGGCTGAGTTATAGCACTTTTAATTTCTAGTGTTGCTCACATTTTGAAATGATCTGACTTTCGTCACTTGATAACATGCTTATTTATAAGCCAATTTGGATGTAGCTTGGTGCGTAGAGAGTACATACCGATGTTTGGTCCGAGATCGTTTACCAGTTCCATCCGTCATCTTGTTTCAAAATGGTGGAATATGAAATTAATAAAAAAAATAATAATAAATTTTAAAATTAAGAAATTGAAAAAGATTTTTCTTTTGTATGTTTGATCTTGATACAAAGATTTTAGAGCATTTCTTTCATCTATATCTTGAAAAATGGCTAACTTTCAATTTCCAGTGTGGTTGACACTTTGAAACGGTCTGAAATTTGTCACGCGATAATACGCATATTTATAAACTTATTTGGATATACGTTCGTGTGTACTAGAGATGGGAAATATAGTTATTTTTGGTTAACAGGTTACATCATTCCACAGTAGCGCTGGTAACAGGTTCCAACATCCTGTTATTTTTGTAACAGGATACAAGAAACAATTTATAAACAATTGCTAAATATGTTCCCAAACGGACAACACATGGGATATGGGTCCCCCGTGGAGGGAGGGGGGGTCTTTCTAAGGGAACCCAACCCGTATTTACGCAAGGAAATCCAAAGTTCGAAGAAAACCACGGAAAACTCGGAATGATTGGGCTGACGACCGCGATTGGGTTTTGTTCTAATCCAGCGCCTGCCGTCTACCAGTTTTGAGGGCAGAATCTCTCAGCCACTGGTGGGGCAACAACATTTAAGAAAATATCTATAGGCACATATATTTTTGAATATAAAATAATGTATCCAATAGGAAATACGAAAAGCAGGAAAATTAGAAAGTACAAGAAAACATATTAAGAAAACTTTCTTTAACATACAGAGGAAAACGAATTTTTCAAAAATCCATTTTCTGTATACCGCGTTTTCTCAATCAGCACTGTTGATGTTTTAAAATCTGAGATGAAATGCATTACTGAATTTTCGTACAGCAAGTCAATGCGTGCTGCCACTACTAGATCGGCTGCAAAACATAAAACAAATATTAACTGATAGGACAAAGAAACTTGTGAGATAGGACAGATGGTAGAGAATGAAATTTTTTCCAGACTCAGTTTTTTTTACTAGTTTCTTAATAGCAGATATGTATAGTATGCAAGATCGATTGTACGCTATTATGAAAACAAAAGAGGGTGCTGCAAAAAATTAACTACCATTTACTTCATATTAATAAGGTAATATTGTTGCGCAAAATAAAATATTCTAATACTTTGAACTCATCTAAATTTTATCCTACTATTTTTATGTCTTTCAGAAAGCTGTAAACCTAATATATTGTACTGTATTTTATATTTTGTAAATATTAAAATCTTATCTAAACATTCCAGATTCAATTTATAAGAAATTTAATTGCATTTACTTAGTATAAAAATGATTAAATTGAAAATAATTTTTTAATAATTTTTCTCAATTATTTTAATATTTGGAATATGAGTTGTATTAAAATGGTTCCAAAGTTGACTAGCTCATGCTTTTTTATATGGATCCATACATAAATAAAAAATAAGACTTATTTCCACAAAATTTTCACCCCCCCCCCTAAAAAAAAAAATGACATTTTTGGAGTGCCGACAGAAATGAAAACTTGGACAATTACGTTTTTATTTTTTGAATTGTCAGGACATATTTTTTTGTAATCGTCAGGAAACATTTTATTGTGCAGGAAATACTTTTAAATAATGTGTTTTTTTTTTAATTCATTATTATAAAGTACTACTACAAAAATTGCATTACAATTTTCATTTAATGCGCAATTGCGCATGAAAAATAATGCATATTGTTTTACATAAAATAAATTGCAATAAAAAAAGACTGAATAATATTTATATGGCGCAGATGTCATATCACGTTGGCACAATTTTTTTCTGATACCGATTTGGCAAAAAACCTCGAAGAAGTTTAAGAAATTTAAATTTCAACCCATTATGGGTCCGTAACGTGACCCAGAATAACGGGAGAAAATTTTTTATGCTAGATTTGTAATGTATGAAGCATAAGCTTTCGATGGACATATTACATCAAAAAATGATAAACGCCCCCCCACCCCCCCACCCTCCCAAAAATGGTCCTATAGGGAAAAACCGGACCCCCCCCCCCCCCATAAGCCCTTTAGAAATCAAATCCACAAATCTCAAATTCAGTCTTTCTGATATTTAATAAAAAAGAGACGAAATCATTTTTTATTTATCCTCTTTCTTCAACAACTGCGAATGAAAACCAAACAGGAAACGAAACTTTAAATCAAAAGTCGTTAACGATAACAACATTATCCTCAGACAAAACGTTTGAAAATAAACAACAGTTACGAAGCGATAAAATGTTCTTTTGTAATGTAAAAAACTAAATTTTTTCAAAACCGGGTGGAAAATCTAACAGAAAAGAACTACATAACTGAACAGAATTGAAAAACTGGTGAAAAATCTAACAGTTATTGAATTAGCGATTATTAAGGAGTTATTTCTTCTGTGGTTGCATAGGCGTAACCAGCTTTTTGAACGGGTGGGTGCCCAGAATTTTTAACCTGAACTTGCTGGATACAAACAATATCTTATTCTATATAGTAAAACCTTCTAAAACGGAAGCCTATAAAACAGTTTTAAATTCCGTTTTAGACAGTTTTTTAAATCTTAGAGTGTATAATTGTGAGATTTTTTTTAAATAAGGGTTTTTAAGGGTGTTTTAATAAGGGGGGGGGGGTGCAAATTTTTTAAATAATTGTGAATGGGTCTGCGCAAGCAGGGGGAGGGCTGTCCGGGCTGTACTTGCTGGATACAAACAATATCTTATTTTATATAGTAAAACCTTCTAAAACGGAAGCCTATAAAACAGTTTTAAATTCCGTTTTAGACATTTTTTTTATCTTAGAGTGTATAATTGTGAGATTTTTTTAATAAGGGTTTTTAAGGGTGTTTTAATAAGGGGGGGGACGCAATTTTTTTAAATAATTGTGAATGGGTTTGCGCAAGCAGTGGGGGGGGGGGGGCTGTCCGGGCTGTACTTGCTAGATACAAACAATATCTTATTTTATATAGAAAAACCTTCTAAAACGGAAAACTATAAAACAGTTTTAAATTCCGTTTTAGACAGGTTTTTATCTTAGAGTGTATAATTGTGAGATTTTTTTAATAAGGGATTTTAAGGATGTTTTAATAAGGGGGGGACGCAAATTTTTTAAATAATTGTTAATGGGTCTGCGCAAGCAGGGGGGGGGCTGTCCGGGCTGTACTTGCTGGATACATACAATATCTTATTTTGTATAGTAAAACCTTCTAAAACAGAAGCTTTTAAAACAGTTTTAAATTCCGTTTTAGACAGGTTTTTTATCTTAGAGTGTATAATTGTGAGATTTTTTAAATAAGGGTTTTTAAGGATGTTTTAATAAGGGGGGGGGGACGCAAATTTTTTAAATAATTGTGAATGGGTCTGCGCAAGCAGGAAAGGGGGGGGGGGCGCTGTCCGGGCACCCAGCCCGCACCTTCAACATTGTTCGGCAAACGTCTCAAAAGAAACGATTAAGGACGTTTTTAATTAATATTATTATTATTTTAGAGGTACAAAAAATGAAAGGGACTTTTCAGTAACATATTAATGCAATATTAGGTTCTAGCGTAGTAACACTGTTATTTATCCTAATACGATAAATAATGCCCATCCCTAGTGTGTACATTGTACATACCAATGTCTTGACCGAGTTCATTACCCAAATTCATCTGCCATCTTGTTTTAAAATGGCGGCCATTTAAGTTTGTCAAAAAATATTTTAAATGTATAATGATGTACAAACAAAAAATTAGAAATTAAAAAAAGGTTATTTCTAAAGTGTTTAATCTTAATAATGAATTCCGGAATATTTTTTGCTTTGTCTTTACCTTAAAAAAGCCTGAGATATAGCAGTTTGAATTTTTAATGTGGGTGACATTTTTTTTAAAAATGAATTTGCTCGAAACAGCACTCGTATATATTAATAGATTTCGATGTAAGTGTGTATGCGCAGATGAATTAAGATCTCGACCATGCTCATTAGTTTGTTTTATCCATCATGTTGTTTTAAATGGCATATACTTCATGATATCGTAGAATTTGGCAACCCTTTAAATCGCTTAAAATAAAACCAGCTTGAATAAAAGATGACTAATTTCTAAAAATTCCCATTAATACTCAGCATTGACGAAAACTAGTATTCAATCTTATATAATCGGGTCCCACTAATTTGAGCTTCGTATGTTTGAATAATATAACTTAATTTAAAATAAATAAATAAATAAATAAGGTTGTGATATCTTAGATAAACCAATGGAAGAAACAAATTATTTTCTAATCTACATGAATGCTTATCTAAATCTGGAAATCATTGTTTGAATTGTGCTTGGGTATTTGGTCAATAATCCGTTTACTTTGAAAAAATGTAAAATGGGTTAATATAACGAGAACAAAAGGGATAGATATCTATAATCCTTTGTACAATGAAAAGACAAAGTTGAATGGTATGGCAGTGAGGCTATTTTATTATGGAGCATGACAGTTACTTAAAGACTAGAAAGAGATAAGATTCTGGAAAATGCAAGGGGTTGAACAGGTGTGCAGAGTAGAAGAGCAATGACATTCTCTGTGTAGTTTTCGGAGGAGGAGGTTGGATATTCTCTCAGAGATAGTGAGAAGTGAAGTAGTGATTCTCTGAGTGTTTTTGGAGAGACTATGATCGAATTGTAACATCGTGTACGAATGGAATCTACCTCACTTATGATTCTGAAGTTGACTGTATATTTATTTGTAATTAGCAGTTCTAATAAAGAACTTAGGAATGATATTTAGTATAATGAATTGTTTCTTTTACATATATGCTAAAAAGGTGGAAACACCGGCCATGACACCACAAGGTATATAAAAGCTACCTCTTCCTCTGGGTACTGCTGGATGGACTTTTTTCTTTCTTTCTTTTCTTTCTATTCCAATTCCTCAATTAAAAAAAAAAAAAAAAAAAAAAAAAAAAATCTAATACTACTTTTTTTTAAATATATTGTTTATCAATTTTTTTGCACTTTTGCAAGTACTCGAACAATTTATCTGTAACATTTTCATGAAACTGGAACCTCCTTCTTTTTTAATCGAAGGTTTTTAGTATTTCTTCTTTTGAATGGAAATGATTAAATAAATAAATCTACTTATATATTTCCATACAATGCGCTGAAATATATCAACCTCTACGTTTGAATGTTGTACACGCATGAAAGCGGAATAAACGTCATTGTATAGAATATACTTTTCATAAAAGGAGATTAATTTGCATGTTAATGATGCTCAAAGTCAAGGTTCGGCAGAAAACTTCGTTAAAGAAGGACTTCGTTGAGAGGAAGTTCCACTGTAACAATAAGTTTCTAGAAAATTTTGTGGAAAAGGTTTTTTTTTTTTTATATATAATTTATAATTATAAAATCTATTTTAGTAGAATAACAAGTTAGATCAATAATTATAATTGCAGTTAAAAAATACAAAGTTATGAAATGAAGTACTACAGTCCAAGAGTTCTTATTATATTGTTTGCAAGTTATATTCTATTTTAATCTACAACCAGTGAATTACATTTTTTTAGATCTTAAATAATTACAAAATAATTTATTTCCATATAAGTTAACATAAATTTTTTTAAAGAGTTTGAGACAATTATGGTACATAAAAAAAATATTTAGTTTTACTTTAATTTTAGACACGAATGATCCGTGTCAAATATTATAAAAATTTTAGTGCATTATATACTATATGGACAAAGGTGACCAGCCACATGCGATTTTAGACGTTTTGTTAAGTATCTGGAAAAATGCATGAGGAATTATTCTAACCAGGTACGTACTCCAGTTGTGTAAACAGAATATTACAGGTCATATATTTCAGCGAAGATTTTATTCCGAAAACCCTTAGGGGACCGTCAATAAATTGAAAAAGAAAGAAGGTCTTTTGGATAACCCTGTCAATATTAATTTAGCAAAAGCGTTTAAACTGTAGATTGTGATTAAGAATCTTATTGCAATAAACTATGTCCATTTTCATGAGGATAGTATGTATACACAAAGAGTAATTGTTTTTTTTTTTTTTTTTTTTTTTTTTTTTTTTAATTTTAATAAAGGTTTTATATTTTTCCAAGATTTTTGCTTATAATTTGCAATGTGCTTAATATAGAAAAGTTTTCTTTTCAGAAAAATGAAAATCAAGATTGCATACAATACTCTGCAATCAGAATTAAAAAATAATAAATATTATATGAAAAATGAGCAGGTTTACTAAATAATGTTATACTGCGCATGCACGAAAGCAATTAAAAATAATATAATTTGCAAGAGTAACTTTTGTTAAAATCTCAAAAACATAGCTTGAAATCTGAAACTGTTCGTCGAAAGAATATTCCCAAAATAAAGCAAAAAGATGAGGGGTTGTATCTATATATCCATTGATTAGTGTCAATATAGCATAAACAATATAGCACGTACTACAATATTTGGATACAGCCTTTTTTTTTTTTTTTTTTTTTGCTTCATTTTGGTAATAACGGATTTTGAGCTTATTCTATCGACGAACACTTTCAAATTTTTAAGCTATGTTTTTGAGACTTTCACAAAAATTGTTCTATACATTTAACTACCTCCCCTCCCCCCCTCAAGATCGCTCCTTGATTATTTTTTCGATTTTGGTCGCAGGTATTTTCTATAAAGTTACTTTTACTTTCAGAACCGATTCAGAAAGGGAAAAAAACTTTACAAAAAATATCTGCGATCATAATCGAAAAAGTAATCAAAGAGCGATCTTAAGAGGGACCTCAGCTACTATATAATGAAAAAAAAAAATATTTGAAAATGTCAAACTGCGAAAGAACTATTAGAAAAATGGCTCCCCCTAGCAATAGCATTAGCTCGCGAGTGTCTTCGTGGGCAGGAACAAGAATCCTTGTTTATAACCACCACTAAAATTTTACTGTAAAATTTGCTTTATTTGATCGGAGCATTTTCTCGATTTAAAAAGGCACAAATTTCTGTTTTTAAAAAACGGAGACAAAACATTAAAAATTTTGTAAAAGATTCTCGTTGCGAAGAGGATAAATGCTAAGCTACTTTATTACTTATAACCAATGCTGAGTGTGTTGATGTTTTGAAATGATATTTATATACAGTATATGAAAGATTAAATAAGCATGAATTTTAGAAATATTTTGAGAACTAAGGAAAAAAGTGACATCTTTTTGTCTTCCATTTAGGGTTCAAAGAGCAGAGCCTTGCATGACAAAAAATCTTTAATTCTATTTTTTCATGGGGTTTAATTATTTTAAATTGTTCTAGAGAAATACATTTTATTTAATTTTATATTTCAAATTCATAAACACATTGGTAAATTATCATCTTTTATCATTTTGTGTTTCCATAAACACCTCAACTTTTTTTTTTTTTTTTTTTTTTTTTTTTTTTTTTTTGACGTGACAACGTCTTGTAAATTGGTTTGCCGGGAGACACTTCAAGAAACTGCGTTACGTTACGTTACGCTCCGCTCACGATACGCGCTCACTTTTCTCTTAACTTTTTCCGGTCACTTGTGGGACCATTTTCTGAACGTGAATGTGAATTCGCTGCAAGGAAGGGGCGGTGCTTAATAGGAATTTTAGATAGTATCAAACTAAGACGAAATACGTTATGTATTAGTTATTAGTATAAAGTACAAAGAAAATAAGTGTAGTTTATTTCGTAATTCGGTGGTATATTATGGAAAACTAATGATATGTGATTAGTGAAAGCCATTTTACTTTAGTTATATTCTGCTCATTGAAAAATTCTTTAATATGCTGTTTACAAAATTCAACATTTGACATCAATAAACATGAAGTAAAATGTGTTTAACAAACACAGTGTATTGCAAGTTATTGTATGTATATTTGTATATAAATACGTATGTATGTGTAAAGGTAAAAATAAAATTTTGTTAATATGAAATTCAGTGCGAGATTCTTTGTATAAATTAATGTTTTAAATATAATTCTTTGTATAAATAAATGTTTTAAATTGTTACTATTATTTCATCCTTCTTCCTACTATACGAATGAATATTCACATTAAAATTATTTTACAACTCAAAGTCGTTGTCACGTAAAACTTTCGGCCGTATACCGACTTTACAGGCAACCAATTTTTTTTAAATAAAGATATGTACCGAGGTATTTGTGTCAAAGTCGCAAAATAAGTTTGGACACTTACGATGCTGTATTGTCTTTATTCTATGATTTATTGTTTTGCTGCCCACAAATACTTGCCATGCATCAGCGTCTTTGATGTCAAATACATGAAATTTTTGTAACCCGAGTAAAATTATTTGTTTTTTATTACCAGTTTGGCCTTATTTGTTTTTCTGGATGTTTTTCTTTTGCGTGTGTGTTGTTTTTAAGTAGTTGTCTTTGGTGTATTTTTTTTTTTTTTTTTTAACATTATTATTATTTTATATTCTGGAGACAGTCATATAAGCTTTTCTAAATTTCATTCTCATGGTAACTGTAAATGTGAGAGCTAGATGGTTGTTCTTTGCCTCATTGTCGATCATAGCACCAATTATTTATTTTTTTAATTTTAAGCATGCAGATTTCGATAGCATGTATAGCTTACCGCCATATGATTACGGTCAGCAATATGCTACCGAAATTGGTACGCTTAAAATTTAAAATTATTGATTCAATTTTAACGTTGATATTTGTACATTTTTATTACATTGCACCAAGTTCCATCTTAATAAACATAATCGAACCCTGTTCGTAAAATGTGGATTATTTTGCTAGTTATTACTTAATTTATACGACATTCAAATATCTGAATCGCTCGTGGATTCAATCTAGGACCAAAATAACATAAAATATTACAATATTGACATTTGAAAGCAACATTCAAATAATATGAAACTTAGGTTAGTGATTGATGAAGTTACATGAAACATTTTACATCCGATTTCCCAACTATTATATTAATGTCCATCTAAATCTTTTATTATATCAACAAATCGAGTCTTTGCCATTTCCCTTATTAACTAAATTAATACTTATCATCAATAACCCAGCTACAAACATTACTTTAATGCCGATTCTATTCTACAATTAATCATTCTGCTCAAATACTGGTGATAACATACATCAAACTAGTTGAATAGCGGCAAATGTTACCGATAGTTGATCATTAAAACATTTCGAACATATGCTCACGTGAAACAAAATGCACTCAGTATGGTAATATTAAGTTTTTCGACGCTGGAGACCATTTAATCAATTTATTGCAATAATTTTTTTGTTTTTTCTTTTATGTTACAAAAATAAATTATATTGTTTATGTAATTCGTTAATATAGCTAATATAATCTTTTATCAATATAATTAACTTTTTACAATATAAAAACATAAATGCAAATAGTAGATTTAACATTAAATTTTCGAGCCTATTTATAGACTCTGAATGAATTTATTGATACTTTACTTGTATTGGCCGTTTTCTTTATTCTGAAAATTAGGAACTCCTTTTTACTGTCTTTTATTTTCACAAGAAAAAAGTATTGGATTTTTGAAAAATTTCGAATTCCGGTTTCCATCGGATTTGCGCGTTTTAGAGAAACACGAAAAACATGTTTCTACAAAACTTCTTTTTGTGAGTCTGTCTGTCCGCCAGTCTGTATGTGACCCAATTTTGTAAACCAATCGTTATCCCAACAACTAATGCACGGAATTTAATAAAAACATTTATTTAGTTAATCCAAGATATAATTTAGTGCCGATAACTTTTTGGTATATACCATTTTGGTAAAATTTACCTATATATAATACACTGATTTCGGTAGCATATGACTTACTTCTATATATGCTTACGGTAAGCTATATGTTACGAAAAATGGTATGCTTAAACTTTATAGATATTGATTCTTTTAACGTTGATATTTTTATATTTTTACTATATTGCACCGAGCTCCATCTGAATAATTATAACCGAATTCTATTCTTAATAAGCGGATTATTTTGCTAATTCTGGCATAATTTATACGACATTCAAATACCTAAATTTCGGTATTTGAATGGTAGATTTGAATGGTAGATTTGAATGGTAGATTTGAGTGGTAGAATTATGGTAGTTTCATTCTAGGACCAAAATGATTTATGACATAGAATATTACAGCATTGACATTTTAATGTAACATTTAAAGAACAAGGGACTTTGGTTATTAATTAATGAAGTTACAAGCAATATTTTACATACGATTTCCCAACTATCTATTATACATATTAATGTCCATTTAAATCTTTCATTATATCAACAAATCGAATCTTTACCATTTGCATTATAAAGTAAATTAACACTTATCATCCCTAACCCAGCTATAAACCTTACTTTAATGTCAATTCCAATTCTACAGTTAATCAATCTGCTCAAATAATTGTGATAACGTATATCAAACTAGTTGAATAGCAGAAAATGTTATCGACACTTGGTCATTAAACATTCCAAACATATATTGCTCACGTGAAACAAAATGCACTCAGTATGGAAATATTAAGTTTTTCGAGGTTGAAGACCTTTTAATTAGTTTATTGACGTTTTACTCCAATCAGTTTTTTGACTTTTATATTACATAAATAAATTATATTATTGATATAATTTGCTTAATATAATTTAATATAACCATTTACCAATATAATTAACATTTTGCAATATAAATATAAAAGCTAGGTGTTGAATTCGTGAAAATTTTCGTGTTCCGGGTTTACATGTTCTAGAGGTCAGAAATCACGAAAAAAGTGTTCCGGAAAAATGCCTGTTTGTGAGTCTGTCCGTTCGTCAGTCTGTATGTGACCCAATTTTTGAGGACCTAATTGTTATCTCAAGAACTAATGCACCTAATTTTATAAAAGTTTATATTCAGTTAATCCATGATATAAATTAGTGCTAATAATTTTTTGTATAAACCAAAAAAGTTGGTATAAACCATTTTGATAAAATTTTACGGTATTTGATACTGAGTTCCCAAATGGTCCGCCAACTGAACATCAGTATTTTCTTAGAAAGATTTTCGTTTTATATTTTTCTTACAAATTGCACAGAAATGGACTTCGGCGGTTAGTTTTAGCACAAATACGGTAGAAACCTACTATAAAAATTTCTGATAAAAAATATTGGTGCTCAGTTCGCCATTTGGAAGCCCTGTTAATACCGATTTCTACAGCATATGGCTTACTGCTATATGATATGACTGCTACGTGTTACCAAAACCTCTATGCTTAAAATTTAAAATTAATGTTTCTATTAACGTTGATATTTTTACATTTTTATTGTATTGCACCAGGCTCCATCTTGATAATTATAACCGAAACCTGTTCGTATAAAGCGGATTATTTCGCTAGTTATTGCATAATATATACGACATTCAAATATCTGAATTTTTTGTGGTTTCATTCTAAGACCAAAATGACATATTATATCACAACATTGATATTCAAATGTAACATTAAAAGAACATGAGACTTAGGTTATTAATTAATGAAATTACATGCAACATTTTACATTCGATTTCCCAACTATTTATTAAATTAATGTCCATTTAAATCTGTCATTATATCAACAAATCGAATCTTTGCCATTTCCATTATAAACTAATTTAACACTAATCATCTCTAATCCAGCTATAAACCTTACTTCGATGCCAATTCCAATACTAAAATTAATCATTCTGCTCAAATACTCCTGATAATATACATCAAAACTAGTTGAGAAGCAGAAAATATTACCGATAGTTGATAACAAAAACATTCCAAAGATATTCTCACGTGAAACAAAATGTACTCAGTATGGTAATACAGTAAAACCTCTGTAACGGACACTCCCGAATAGCGGACACCTCTATTTAACGGACAGTTTTCCAATCCCTACTCCCAAAACCTAAATTTTTGTATGTTTAAATTCTGAATAATGGACATTCCGAAGAGCGGACGCTATTTTTGGCAATAAAGAATGAAAAAGTATTTTTTAACGAAAAAAAAAAAAAAAGAAAAGAAAAAGTAAAAAGGCCTCTAAACTTATCAGGGTAATGTGTCACAAAATTTTGTAATCACAGATAAATGTAGAGGGGTGCTGGGAAAATCCCTCCACCCACAAGTGTTGAATTCAAGGATTTTTTTTTCAGGAGGAACAAATTCTAGAACACTGAAATATCCCCCCGGAAGATTTTAAGACTTTATTCTTCTAATAATTAAAAGTGCAATTCCCTCCCCCCCCCCTTAAAAACTCAATAATGTTCAATAACGTCACATATTAAAACAAATTACATGTAATTGCAAGCAAAGCTAAACTTTGTAACAGATTTTTTCACAAGAATGTGATGAACAGTGAATAAAGGAGTGCAAAATTTCATTTCAGTTTTATTGCTTAAAAGCTAATTTTAATTTCAGATTAATCATATAGTAGAAGTTTTATGACATACAAAAGTCAATTAATGAAACATTAGGTATTTCTTAGCGATTTTTTAATCTCGGAGATTTTCCCAATAGCGGACACCTCCGAACAGCCGACAATTTTTGATTTTTCGAGGTGTCCGTTGTTTAGAGGTTTTACTGTATTAAGTTTTTAGACGCTGGAGACCATTTAATCAACTTATTGCAATCAATTTTTTGTTTTTTCTTTTATGTTACAAAAATAAATTATATTGCTTATAGAATTTGTATAATATAACTTAATATAATCTTTTATCAATATAATTAACTTTTTACAATGTAAACAAAAATGCAAATAGTAGATTTAACATTAAGTTTTCGAGCCTATTTATTGACAATGAATGAATTTATTGATACTTTACTTGTATTGGCCGTTTTCTTTATTTTGAAAATTAGAAACTCCTTTTTACTTTCTTTTATCTTCACAAGCAGAAAGTATTGGATACGTGAAAAAATGCGAATTCTTGTTTCAAACGAATTTACGCGTATCAGAGGATCACGAAAAACATGTTTCTACAATTTTTTTGAGTGAGTCTGTCTGTCCGCCAGTCTGTATGTGACCCAATTTTGTAAACCCGATCGTTATCTCAAGAACTAGTGTATGGAATTTAATAAAAACCTTTATTTAGTTAACCCAAGATATAATTTAGTGCTGATAACTTTTTGGTACCAAAATGGTTATTTTGGTAAAATGTACCGATATGTAACATACTGATTTCGGTAGCATATAACTTAGCACTATATATGCTTACGGTAAGCTTTATGTTACGAAAACTGGTATACTTTAACTTTATAAATATTGATTCTTTTAACGTTGATATTTTTACATTTTTATTGTACTGCACCAAACTCCATCGGAATAATTATAACCGAACCCTATTCTTAATAAGCGAATTATTTTGCTAGTTATTGCATTATTTATACGACATTCAAATACCTAAATTTCTGGTTGATTCATTCTAGGACCAAAATCACATATGACATAGAATATTACAACATTGATGTTTGAAAATAATGTTGAAATAACATGAAACTTAGGTTATTAATTAATGAAGTTATATATATCAACATTTTACATCCGATTTCCCAACTATCTATTATACATATTAATGCCCATTCAAATCTTTCATTATATCAACAAATCGAATCTTTACCATTTCCACTATAAACTAAATTAACACTTATATCATTCCTAACTTAGCTATAAACCTTACTTTAATGCCGATTCCAATTCTACAATTAATCACTCTGTTCAAATATTCCTGATAACATGTATCAAACTAGTTGAATAGCAGAAAATGTTACCGATAGTTCATCATTAAAACATTCCAAACATACGCTCGCGTGAAACAAAATGCATACGGTATGGTAATATAAGTTTTTCGAGGCTGGAGACCATTTAATCAGTTTATTTGCGTTTTACTCCAATCAGTTTTTTGTGTTATCTCTTATGTTACAAAAATAAATTAGATTATTATATAATCTTTTATAATTATTATAATTAATTTTTTATATTATAAACACAAATGCAAATAGTAGATTTTAAAATTGTCCAATCTATTTATTGACCATTGAATCAATTTACTGATACTTTATTTGTATTGGCCGTTTTCTTTATTTTGTAAATTATAAACTCCTTTTTACTTTCTTCTGTCTTTACAAGGAGAAAGTATCGGATTTGTGGAAATTTTCGAATTTTAGTTTTCGACGAATTTACATGTTTTATAGGTCGGGAATCATGAAAAACATATTTTTACAAAATTTATTCTTGTGAATAATTCTGTCCGTCAGTCTGTATGTGATTTAATTTTGTGGACCCAATCGTTATCTCAAAAACTAATGCTCGGAATTTAATAAAAATTTATATTCCGTTAGTCCATGATATAAATTATTGCTGATAACATTTTAGTGCAAACCAAAAAAGTTGGTAAAGCCTTTTTTGGTAAAATTTATCGGTATTTAAAACTGATTTCGGTAGCATTTAGCTTATCGCTATGTGCTTACGGTAAGTTATTTGTTACCGAAACGGGTATGCTTAAAATTTAAAATTATTGGTTCTTTTAACGTTGATATTTTTACATTTTTCTTATATTACACCAGGCTTCATCTTAATAATCATGAGCCCGTATTTTGAAAATCAGACAAAGTGTGATAGTTGTATTTTTTGATTTGTTTGATTTTTTTATACGTTGAAGCAAATCTTATTTAATAAACAGTGTGCAATTTTGAAGCCCTGAAAAAATTTCCTCTTTCTTATAGAAAATATCAAAGTTCGAGGCTGTGAATGCCATTTTTATGAAAAATGAAATCCCAATATGTTTGGACTGGTATGTCTCTGCAAGCAACAACATTTCAAAATTCTTTTGGCATAAACTTATAACTACTTGCTTATTAAAATTTATTTGTTTCCTTGGGGCATTGCTATTTTACATTGTTATGTTGCCACAAAGTACAGTCAAAATGACGTTTTTGACCATTTTCCGCTCTTAACATCTTATTTAAGCTATAATACCCCAAAGACTTTCTTATAGAATATGAAAGTGCACTACTAGGACAAGCTAAATAATGGAGTAGTGCATGGAGATATTGTTGCTGTTAGTAGCTATAACCTGTTAAATATTCAAAATTTCCAAAATCTGCAACATTTAGAGTAGTTTATTTCAAAAAAGCGCCATAATTGAATAATAATAATAATAAAAAAATATGTCACGCAATAGTTGAACATATATACAAAAATATGGAAAATAAAAAGAATTGGGGCTCGTGATAATTTTAGACAAAATCAATTGTTATGAATTTTGTAAATAGTTAGTGTTTGTTCTGTAAAATGATGTAAATAATCTTATTAAGCTCCATTTCTTTACTAATATTAGTTTTTGTAACATTGTCTCTGCTATCAAGCAAACTTGTCCATTATTTTCAGTGTATGTCTACGGCAGATTGGCGAAATAATAAAGATATCGCCAAGTTGGCGTCACTTTTGGCGACCAATTTTGGTCGCCTAATTTGGCGATTGTTGGCGATGGTAACCCTTCCCTCTCAATGGTAACCCCCCTTTAGATATACTGATACACTGTTTGTTGTTCCGTGGATTTTTCGAGTAGGTTCTAGAAATTTCCAGCACATGCTACGAACCTATATAAGGAGAGCAGTACGAGCTGTTGTTGTTATTATTTACCAGTCAGTCATTGAGTGAACAAGGCGTAAGCAAGTTTGCTTGAGTTTCATCTATGTTGTTTTGAATGTTATTAAATGTTGAGACGTTGTATAAAGAGTCTCTGGGGTCTAAAGCTGTAATTGTACGATAGATTTGAGCAGTTATTTTTGAATATCCAGTAATATTTGTGAGTTTCGAAGACTCTGTTGTTCTGAAGTCTGTAAATAAATTATTTTCTACTTTTCTAAGAGCAAGAGTTTGAAGTTGTCTAACCATAAGATCAAAAGAACCCAATATACGCTACAATTTTTGGTGTCAGGAGTCGGGATCTTATGGCGAAAACACGAACAATGGACGGACAACTGAAAGAACTGTTAGAAGCTATTAACGGATTAAGAAAAGAGCTGACCAATAAAATTGATAAAGGCCAAGAAGAGTTGGCGGATAAAATGAATAAAAGCC
This sequence comes from Maratus speculifer, assembly GCA_964019185.1. Classification (NCBI taxonomy): domain Eukaryota; kingdom Metazoa; phylum Arthropoda; class Arachnida; order Araneae; family Salticidae; genus Maratus; species Maratus speculifer. The sequence continues at coordinate 117,257,391 of OZ025292.1, forward strand.
AAGAAGAGTTGGCGGATAAAATGAATAAAAACGAAGAAAGAATGGAACAGTTGACAAATAAAATTAATAAAGGCCAAGAAGAGTTGGCGGAAAAGATGAATAAAGGCCAAGAAGAGTTGGCGAAAAAAATGAATAAAGGCCAAGAAGAGTTCACTGAAGAAATGAGAAGAAGCCAAGAGAGAATGGAAGAATTAAAGGAGGAAGTTAATAAAAGCCAAGAAGAAATGAAGAAAACTTTGGAAGAAAAGTTCTCGTCGGTAGAGAGAAGAATAGATTCGGTAGAAGAGAAAATTCAGAACTAAGTTAGTAATGTTGAAGAGAAAATGGAAAGGAAAATAGAGGAAGTAGAAGAGAAAATTCAGAATGAAGTTTGTAACGTTGAAGAGAAAATAAGTCACGTTGAAGAGAAAATAGTTGAAGTAGATGAAAAGCTAAATAAAAGAGTACAAGATCTTGAGAAGAAGCTTTCAGCGTCCAGTGGTAATTATGAAGAATTTAGGAATCCGCCTGCTTCTCCCGTGCACATCAAGCTGTCGACATACGACGGAAAGAGTTCATGGCAAGTTTACAAGACCCAATTCACCATTGTAGCCGAAGCGAAATCTGTAAATAAATTATTTTCTACTTTTCTAAGAGCAAGAGTTTGAAGTTGTCTAACCACAAGATCAAAAGAACCCAATATACGCTACACAATGACAAAAATTACAAGAAAAGCAATGTCTACGATCATGTTTGAGTTTGAGTTTGAGTGAACAGTGCTTTGAGGCATATAGCTACAATGGCTGTTGCCTCGAATGATCCAGAATACACAGAAACAAATACAGAACACTCTTTTATTACAGAAAATCCGGTACATACATTTGATACACATAACAGGGACAACACAAACACCCATGCCGCTAGCTGGATTCGAACCAGGGACCAGTGGTGTGGGAGCAGCTGCCGCTACCAACCACGCCACTGAGTCGGCCGTCCACGATCACATTTTTCTCCTGAGAAAAAAATTAAACATACAAATTCTCTTTCGTCTTTCTATGATTTTTCCCTATGAGTAAATGAAATATCCCTTTTTTGTCTCCTCTTCCGAAAGAGAAACGGGATGTTTCATTTTCTCTTAGGGAAAAAATGTGATGATAGACATTGCTTTTCCTATAAATTTTGTCATTTTTTTTAATTAAAAACCTTATTTACTTAAAACTTTTTTTACTTATCCGCTTTGGTCACGTGGACAAAGATCCCTTTTGGCCAAAAAAGTAAAAATTCGATTTTTTTCCAGCACGTATAGGATATTTTTTATCCCTCTGGAAACTCTAAATTTTTATACTCTTTTTCAATAACATTACCAAACGATAAAAAAGTATTTTCAATATTTTTCAAAATCTTTGAAACTTTAATGTAAACTTTAAAATACTCATAATATATGTTGCATTCTTAGTCCACACAGCTTTGAAGGATATTCCTTTATTTTAGCATGCTGCCACCATCGATATAACTGCGTGATGTCGGACACTTTGAGAGAAGGATTGTGAAAAGAATTTTAAACTTAATTAATTAAAATTAACGAACAATATATTTACACATTATTAACTTAAAGCAATATTTAGAAGTAAGAATTTGGATATAGATGATCCGGTCCAACATTAGGTTAAATACAGCAAATACCTTCTGCGTACTGGGTTTATTATTAAAATATATTTATCTTTCTCACGCTATGTGCGTTAAAACAGATTTATAGGAGATCCCACTGGATCTTCCTGATACGATGATTATATACACCAAAGACACCGCTACACCATACACCGCTCTTTCTCCAAAACTCTACGAAGGGAACATCAACCATGCACCTTCGCGTCGATACTCGACTGACTTCTCTCAGCTATCTAACTTATCTCCAAAACAGCATATATGGAGATTCCCCTCTGTCAGAAAGGACCATACCTCTTCTTCGAACCTCAAACTGTCATATTCTCGTGACGTCCATCATCTCGCTAGATGGCCAGTGAGATTCTTTTGTTTGCCTTATGTCAGGTATTCATTTTGAATGGCAAGAGGAACTCCAATCCCTTTATACAGAGAATTTTTCCATACAATACTATCTAACTAAATAGCTCCGATTAACTTCCAGATAGGAAAAAATATTAGTTTAAAATCCTATGAACACAGAAGGTAAAATGAATAAAATTTACAAGTAAAAAAATAAACCATGTAAAAGTAATTCTAAATAGTATTTATTCGTCAAAATCCTGACAGTACATTTAAAATATTTTAAGCATACAAAGAGATAAAGAACCTTTTTATCTACGTGTGAAGAAAAAATATTTTGTTAAAATTTCCAAATTCGTATGAACACGAAAAATGAGTAGGTCTTCGAAAAGAACAACATGGGATAAACTTTTTTTCCCACAACAGATAAGTCTTCTTTAGGAAAACTTGTTAATAAATTAAAATTTCAAGCTTGCCCTTAAACAATATTTTTCAGTCATACTTATAGAACCATATGTATGGTTCCCTTAATTTAAACATAAGTAATTTTCAAAAATTTTCTTTGAAAACTAAAATTTCTAAAATAATAATAAGATAATAATGAAATAAAAAAACTTATTATTATTATTAACCAGTTATTGGTATTTAAATACTAAGCATCGTATAAACGCTAAAAGAAGATTCCTCCTACGACATTTTTGTGTCAGTGCTCAGGCTTAGCATTCAGGGGATGGTGCCCCAACACTTTATGCCAAATTCATGGCTTTTATTCTACGCTTTATGACAAATTCACTGCTTTTATTCTCATGCCAGTTACTTATGCGTACTCTTAAATGAATAATTAACCATAGTACATATATTTATAATTATCTATTAACTTAATTTATAAACTTTAGAATTACCTTTAAAAGACGATAATCAAATACATTTTTAGTATACTTCCGATCCTGGTCCGGCATCATTTTGTATGCATGTTTTTTATCTGGTAAAAATGTCATTTATTTATTACGATGGCTCATCTTTGAGTCTTATATGGACGAGGTCATTGAGTAACAGACTCAGTGTTGAAATCAGACATTTTTTACCAGATGACATTATAGAGTTCTGGAAAAGTGAAGAAAAGATAGGATTTTTTTTATTTTTTATTTTTTATTTATTTATTTATTTATTTTTTTGACAATTGAAAACATAAACCTCTTGGGGGCACATCTCGCTGTTGTGACGCCCGGGCCACCTCCTGAATTGAACACTGATCGAACTTCAGAAACAAACAGAAATCTACAATTTATTACGAATGGTTTATGTTTTAACCATGATATGGCTATCTTGTTAAGTAATATTAAAAAAAAAAAAACATCTACTTTTCGTATAAAAAGCCACTTTGTATCAAAACTTTAGAAAAAAAAAAAAAAAAAAAAAAACTTTTTAACTCAAAATTGAATAAGAACAATCTTTGCAACAAAAAAGATTAATTTTCCTTAAAGTAGATAAAATGAAAGATGAATTTATTACGTAATTCATGATAATCTTCTAAAATGTAATTTGTTATGGGAATGAAGCAAGGCACATTTATTAGAAGCTCAAATAGCGATAAGTGATCGATAAATTAATAAACGTCAGACGATAAATAAATATTAAATGAAATTCCAGATGATTTATCAAATATAATAACTGACGAGTAACAACTTGCCCAATAAAACGAGGACGTCTCGGATAATGAATTATTAACCAGAAAGGTGGCGCATTTCCTAGAAGATATTTAAATTTATCTGTTTTGGTGAAAGCAAAGATTGATTTCTACAGAACTGACAAATAAATGTAAATACATAATGATCTGCTTATGAAATGGATTCCGTTTTGTTAAAAAAAGTGTAAAAAAATTGCAAAAAAATGTTGCAAAAATTTCAAAAAAGTTATGAAAAAAGCTTCAAAAATTTCGTTGGTTTTAATGCAGTATGCAATGGAGAAACCATTGCATTTGCTATTAAAAACAACAAAATTTTTGAGACTTTTTTCATAACTTTTTTGAAATTTTTGCAACATTTTTTTGCAATTTTTTACACTTTTTTTAACAAAAATTTTTCATTTTTTTAACGTTGTGATTTACTTTTTTTTACTTTTGTAAAAACTTATTTTGAAAAAAAAATTTTTTGTAAAAAATGTTTTTGAAAAAAAAATTTTTTGAAAAAAATATTTTTGGAAGTTTTGGTTTTTGTAAAAAAAAAATTTTGTTGTAAATATTTTTTTCAAAAACTTTGTTATGAGTTTTTCACTTTGTGGTTTTTGGTTTTACATTTGTGTTTTTTCTTTTCACTTTTGCAATTTTTTCATATTGTAAATATTTTTTGTTAATATTTCTAGAAAACAATGAAATTATTTTGTAAACTTGCATATTTTTTCATACATCTGCTTATTTTTTGTATGTTCTTATGCATTTTTTAAGTTGTGAGAGTGTTATTTCACTTAAAATGTTATGTATTTCATTAATGTAATAGGTATTAGAAAAATAAACACAACGATATATGCATATAAAAGAATATTTAATGTGAGCATTTAAAGAATACATTGCAAAATAATATCTATACATTCAATCTGGTTAGAAGAATCACAAAATTACTTTTCAGCAGTGTGTATGTCTTCCAAATTTTAAGTTTGAGATATTGTGGTAAGTGTGAAAGTATGATGGATAAATAGCTTAAATATCTTCCTTTATTTCTAAATTCTTCAAAAGTCTGACTAATTTTTGAATATCTTCGCTAAGTTTACATATATCTGACGATGCTTTATATGATGATGTGTGCATTTTTTATTCACGTCTCCTTGAAAACAGCATTTATGGTAATCTTTCCAAGTGTAAGGTTTTTCACCTGTATAGATTTTTGTATGTTCTGTTAAATTCCATTTACTTAAGAAGTGTTTGTAGCAAATAGACCACATCTGTAATAGAAATAAATGGACACAGTTAGGATTCTCTTCAATAATATAGGTAAAAAGAACTTGTTAAAGTGTAGGTAGTAAGACAAATCATTTTGTATTTACTCTAATTACGTTTCATATACGAATTCTAGTATTTCTCATATAAGTACTCACATGTGTTATTCGTTAACGCTACATGTGCTAGGGATGAATCATTCGGATCATTAATTTCTGAAGTTTGCTGCTGTTTTGGTTCATCTTGTTGAAACATCTGTATAATGAAAGAAATATATATTTAGTAAAGGTTTAATGTATAAATAATCGGTTATTTATTTATTTTTATTAAATACATGTATATTGCAATCAATTTCGTGTACCTTTAATATAAATTAAATTTTCTTCATTTATTCATATGATAGTAATTTCTATGAGGGGTACATATCTGATAATTTTTAGAAAAGTGTGAAACACAAATTATTCTATGATAATAAGCATTGTGGTAAAATTCACATAGCTTGGTTTCGGAAATAGGTTATTTGAAATATGAAATGTTAAAATTAAAGATTGTATTCGTGCATGCTATGTATAATCAAAAACTATAAATATATTATTATTTAAAAAAAAACTCGATGGACGATAATTCAGATGCAAGATGAAATCATTAAGATCAAGTGCAAGATGAAACATATAATTTGATTAATAGTATGGAAGTGCCAACTCAAGATAAACCATGTATATTATATATCATTAAAACTATAAAGATAGTATTTATATTTTAAGCAACTTGATGCACGATAATTCAGAAGTGGGAGATGAAACATCTGGTGAATTGATTAAAAATATGAGGAGATTAGTTTTAATACATTAGATGATTATAGCAGTAAGAAATTTCGTGTAGGAGCAATGCGTACATGATGAAAATCGAATGGAATCAATTGACTTCAACTCCTGATCCAAGTTAGTATTTATCTCACGTGTGTAATGTGGAAATATAAAAGGTGAAGAATCAAGTTTGATGTAAATAAATATTGTGGTATTGGTTTAAAAACTAAAAAAGTATTGAATTTTACTGAATTAGAAAGCATAAAATTTGATTAAATAATGTTTTATGTAAAATATTAAGTTTAAATGTGATAAAATTATGAAAATCAGTTTGTAAACTCTCATTTTTATAAGTACTACTATGAAAATATTCTTTTAATATAGAATTTCTGCTTATTGATGAGACTAAAAAATTATATTTTTGTTAATTTTGAATATTTATTGAGTGTATGTAATACTAGGACTAAAATCTTACAAATTCGGTGTTAAATTTTTCAAGAAATTGTGGTTTGTAATCCAGAAAAAGGTGTGATTTTAATAAATTTGTAAATATGTTCATTATTATTTTTTTTTTTAGTGATTTCTCTAACTTGTCATTCATTTGTTAATTTTTGTAATTTTTGTAGAAAAAATGATTTGAATTTTCGGTAATCTGTACTATTTTTTTGTCCAACAGTTGATTTTATTGATTATTAGTATTCTTATTCGGCAGTAATTTCACGTATGAAGTTATTAAATATTAAATATCTATTAATTTTCTTTACTGTTTCATATGATAGTAATATTTCTGAGGAACAGGTGTGATAACTACTAGACTTTGATTGACTTGATTTTCTGATAAACGTTTGAAAAGAGTTGTAAGTATGTAATGATGCAATATCTATATACTATCGAGAGTCGAGATTGAAGTAGATAAGTATTGGAGTAATAGTCAATTCTTTGTTGAATTTCAAGAAATTGTGTGAGAACATGGTTTTTTACATTAAGTTTATGTAATTTCAGTTACAGTTTTTCGACAACCAACCTAAAAATGGATAATTATCATAATTAAAAGTTATGATGAAAAGATCTAAGCAATAAAAAAAAGTTAAAAAGTTAAAAAGTTCGTCTAATGTTTGCTCTTATGATGTGAAAATTTCGAAAAGTTTGGTTTGAAATATGAAATGTTTGTAAAAATTAAACTTTGTATTCGTGTATGTTTTGTATTATTAAACTGTAAAGATAATATTCATATTTGGAAAATGTTGTTGGGTGTTTTAATAATTTTCTGATAAGTAGATAAAAACAGATGTTAAAATTCTGTACTCCTAAAATATATAGGATCAAGAATAAAGTTTGATGAAAATAAGTATTGTAAAAATTCAGAAATTTTGAAGTGTAAGATGAATCATGTCCTAATTTGATTAATTATATGGGTAGAATATCTCAGAGTAGTTTTAATATGTCAAGTGTTTAAAGCAGCAAGAAATGACTTTTTAGGTTTTCTAGAATAATAATAATAATAAAAATAATAAAAGTATACTTTTGTTGTAAGATTTCGAATGCAGTCAAGACGTGAAAAATATAAATATGAACCCTTTGTAAAAACATTCAAACTTTTTAAAAAGTTTAAGTTTAGTAATATATTGTAACAATATATGTAAATAAATGTATTTCAAAGTTAAAAAGTTGTGTAAAAAATTGTCTTTTCTTGAAAATTGATATTTATCTTTTGTTTAATTAATGATACTTATTACATTTTTGTTCTTAAAAACTAAAATATGCGTTTAATTCTGTTAAAATTGATATATCCGTGTTGGAGATGAGAAAAAATATTGTAAAACTAATAAAATTTGTTTAAATTCGTCTTTTTATTCTTAAAATTAATATTTTCTATTGTTTAGAATATATACTTTTGAGGAATGTATAACCGGAAAATGTTAAAAAATCTTAGAAAATTGGTGTTAAAAATATTAAATACAGTTGCTTCAATGATATCTTTTCGATATGTAAAGTGATTGTAGCATTTAGAAATGTACTTATGGGGAATGTATAATCGGAAAATGTTAGACAATCTTAGAAAATTGGTGTTAAAAATATTAAATACAGTTGCTTCAATGATTTCAAAAACAAACTCTGTTAAAAAATTCTGTATGATTTCAAGTAAAAATAATCTGAACCTGAATACATGGTATTTAAAGTACAAAATTCACGATTATGAACTAATGATGAAAACATGGGTAACATTAAATATACAGCTAATATATAATTATAGATTAGGAAATTCTTAAAGTGTATCCAAATTTATTAAATATAGTATCGAATACAGTGAATAAGTGAAATATGTGAATAAGTATTGATATTTCCATGTTGCTTTTGAAAATACTAGTGTAAAATTATTCAAATTCGTCTTTTCTTTAAAACTGATATTTATTTTTGTTTAATTAATGATACTTGTTAAGATTTTGTTGTTAAAAACTAAAATATACGTTTAATTCTTCTGTTAAAATTGATATATCCGTGTTGGAGATGAGAAAAAATAGTGTAAAACTAAAAAAAAAAAAAAAAAAGTTTAAATTCGTTTTTTTCCTCTTAAAATTATTATTAAACTAGTGTAAAACTAATAAAATTTGTTTAAATTCGTCTTTTCCCCTCTGAAAAACTAATATTTCTATTATTTTGCTTAATTAATTACACTCATTATGACTTCCAAATTTTAATTTGGAGATGTTGTGGTAACTGTTATAAAACTAGAATGGATAAATAGCTTAAATCTCTTCTTTTTTTCTCTCTAGGTGATACTTTTTCTTGAACGTAAACATTTTGTTGGATACCTTTGTAAGTTGTGACGTCAAAATTCTTTGTTATGTTCCCCTACCTGGAATGCATGCATGGAGGGGTTGCAGAAAAAAGTTTTAGTTTAGATATGACGTAATAAGAAATGCTCTGCAGGTTCACATTTGCGTGTTGAGGATTTCTTTAAATTATTCGTTTATGTATTAAAATTCTACTTAGTTGGTATATATAAAGTACGATGAAATTTCCAATTAGAGTAAAAGTTAACCAAATTCGTTTAATTCGTCTTTTTTCGTTAAAAAATCATTAGTTTCCTTTGTTAATTGTTCAATTATCGAAATTCTTTGAGGTAACGACTGTTCAAAAACTAAAAAATATGTTTAAATTTCTATTTTAAGTTGTGTATCCTGATTTTATATTAAAAAAAAAATATATATATATGAAGAAATCAGTTAAAAATTTAATATTTTCCGTTGTTTTGCTTAATAAATAATGTTCATGAAGGAAATGGTTGACCAAAACTGGAATGCATGCTTAAATTTCTTTCTATCAAATTGATATTCTGAAGTTTGAGTTGAAAAAATCGTAAGAAATCAGTCTTTTTCTATAAAACTTGATATTTTCCATTGTTTTTTACTTAATTAACGATACTCATTAAGATTATAGCTATTGAAAAACTAGAATGCATGTTTAACTTTCAACTTGTAAGTCGATACACTGATGTTGCAGTTGATAAAAATCGTAAGAAATCAGTCTTTTTCTATAAAACTTGATATTTTCCATTGTTTTTTACTTAATTAACGATACTCATAAGGGTTATAGCAGTTGAAAAACTAGGATGTACGTTTAACTTTCAACTTTTAAGTCGTTACATTGATCATATAGTTGATAAAAATCATAAGAAATCAGTCTTTTTCTATAAAACTTGGTATTTTCTATTGTTTTTACTTAATTAATACTACTCATTAAGATGTCTATCAAGCAAAATTCAAATATATGTTTAACTTTCTTCTGTTAAATTGATAATCTCATCTTGTAGTAGAAGAAATCTAAATAAAATGGCTAAAAACTGAGATTTTAATTGTTTCGCTTAATTAATAATACTCATTAAAATTATGGTTGTTCAAAATTCAAATATAAATTTAATCTTCATCATATAGTATGATTCCGAGTTGAGATGTGATTGATAATATTTTTAATTAGGGAAGGTTGTTCACCTATCCTATTATAATAGAATGTTCCTTTTTTCCACTAGGGGGCGTTTGTGGAGGGGGACGCACGGTGGGCGCAGGAGGGACCGGGAGGGATGGTGGCGGTGGGACAGCCGCAGGAGGCACCACAGGCGGGACGGTCCCGCCGTCCCGCCTGCTGAGCCCGTACTGTTGTTTTCCTACTACTTCTATATAATAAATCTAAATTTTATTACTCTTGTGTCCAGAATATAACAAGTGTAACAAAATTTTGACTTAATATATAGACAAACAAAATGTTTTTTGTTGCAAATGAATATAAATTCCGACTGTAATGGTATTTGACGGACTATATCAATTTTTAATGAAATAATTGGAATTATTTATGAAAATCTGCTCGAATTGTCACAAAATATTTCAATTGATGTTCCAATGTATGAAAATATTGAATGTATTACAAATTAACGCATTGAAACAGAAAAAAAAAGAATAAATAAACGCAATATGATGGAAATTTGTAGAGCGGAAATAGATCTTTAGACCCACAAATACTTTGGCACTTCAAATAAGAATTTTTTATTTTTTAACCACGATATGAATATCTTATTAAATAATAGCTTTTTAACAAGCATTTGTTTTTCGTATAAATACCATCTTGTCCCCCCCCCCCCAAAAAAAAAAAAAAACTTTTTGAATTTTAATAGAATAAGAAAAAACTTTTCAACAAAAAACATTAGTTTTCCTTTAAATAGATGAAATGAAAGATGAATTTATTACATAATTCATGATCATCTCCTAAAGTGTAATTTGATATGGGAATGAAGCAGGGCGCATTTATTATAAGTTCAAGCGATAAGTATCGATAAATTAATAAACGCCAGGCGATAAATAAAAATTAAAGAAATTCCAGATGATTTATCAAATATAATAGTTGACGAGTAACAATTTGGCCCAATAAAACGAGACGTCTCAGACGATGAATTATTAACCAGAAAGGTGGAGTGTTTCTTAGAAGATATTTAAATTTATCTGCCTTGCTGAAAGCAAAGGTTGATTTCTAAAGAACTGACAAATAAATGTAAATACATAACGATTAGGTTATGAAATGGATTCATCAAAAGAGTTGTTTTAAACCGATCCTTTTGGGATATTTTTGACATTTGGCTTGATTGATTTTTGTGGGTACAGTTTGCTTTATATCAATATTTATTTGCTGAATTTATTAATTTTGAAGAAACAAATCGTAGTAAAAAGATATACCATCATTTATCATGTAGTTTTAAAATATAATCAGTAAACGCTCTATAATATGAAAACGTCCACTGTTACTCTTATGACAATTCGAGCAAATTTTCATAAATAATTCCAATAATTTTATTTAAAAATATAATTAAGATAAAAAATGACACAACAAGATAAATACAAATGTGGTCTGCTCTCATAAAATATATCTAATTTGTAACAAAAATATTTTGTTTGTCTATATAATAATTCTAAATTTTGTTACTCCTGTGTCCAGAATGTCACAAGTGTAACAAAACTTTGACTTAATATATACACAAACAAAATGCTTTGAGTTACAAACTATATATATGTTACGATTGCAATGGTATTTAACGGGCTACATCAAATTTTATCTTAATTATATTTTTAAATAAAACTATTGGAATTATTTACGAAAATTTGCTCGAATTGTCGCAAAATTTTTGAATGGACGCTTTCATATATGAAACCATAAAATGTATTACGAATTACACATTGAAACATAGAAAAAAGAATAAATAAAAGAAATATGATCGAAATTTGTAGAACGAAAGTAGATCTTCAGACCCACAAATACTTTGGCATTACAAATAAGAATTTTTTATGTTTTAACCATGGTATGGTTATCTTGTTAAATTATAATTTTTAAAAAGAATTTGTTTTGTGTATAAAAAAACCCTTTTGTCAGAGAGTATATATATAAGATACCTGTGCCTAATATGGACACCCTAAGGAAAATCTATTTTTTTCACCCCCATGTACAGGTAATAGGACTCCAAAAACATATGACCATGATCCCTGGACTGTTGACTATCATTATTAAAATTCGTGACCTTGTAACTATTTCGGTTTAATTTAAATGATAAAAACAAAAAATGTTTACAAATGTCCATATAAGGAACCATTAGTCCCTATTATGGACAGGTGGCTCCTTATTGATCTACTACAAAAGGTGTATGGAAGAACCACTTTTCTATGGAATTTTGGAGGAAAGGGGATAAAAAAAATGTATCTTAAGTTATTGCAGTAAGGGTAGGGCAGAGTAAATATTTTCAGAACATGCAGTTAAAAACGGGTCGTCTTTTTCGGTTGTGGCTCTTCGAAGACCAATGCAAAACACCTAAGTTACTACAAAATATTATGAAATGGTAATTGGTTTTGCTTAGCTATCTATTTTTGTGAATCTGATGATTCATCTGCTGTACTTCCAATGTGGACATAAGGTGGCCATATTGGGAATCGGGAGTAGTTTTATTAAATCTTGTAATAAATAAATAACGAAAACTTTTTAAAGCAATATATGCAATAGCAATTGAAAATATGTTTTAAAAGCTTTCTAAAACACTCCACTTTTCAATACTTAAAGCAATTTTACAATGTTTAATAAGAATTTAAACTTACCTGTAAATCACCACACCACGAAACAACAAGTTTCCTTCTAAATGGCGAACAGCGCGCTCTCTTTTGTACTTTCCTGGGTTAAATGTCTTTTCAACTGCTTTTCCTCACGGACGTGTAGTGCGATTTCTCTATCAAAATTGTTACTTTTAAAAATACTAGCAAAAGCCATGCTTTGTTTGGATTAGCGAAGCATTATTTTATAAAACAGATATTTGAAAGTAACAATATTGAAAGTAACATTAAATATTATTTTTGCATCTTTATTTTTTTTTAAAAACGTTATTTTATGTTTTGGCGCATTTTAATTTTTTATTTATGACGTAAGACTGGCATAATAAAATATTTTCGAAGCAAACGTTTACAAAATATTTTTAAATTTTCAACTAAAAGCTCTTTTAAAGATGTTTTTAGAATTTCCAGCAGCCACTGGTGTTTTTTAAAGTTGTTTGAAATATGCATGTTTCCAATCTTTGTAATTAAAATCAAATAATCTTTGATAGCTATTTTAGAATAATATGTTTGAAGAGAGCTTGAAGAAAGTTACTTCCTCAAAATCCTATTTTCTGGAAAAACATTTGAAATCTGTCTCGTTGATACTATGATTTTTAACTGTAAAAATTTTTATTCTAATTTCTTCGTTTTTATACATATTATCGTATGAGAATTTTTGATATTGTAGAATTTTTCGTAAGGAAAATTTCTATTGAATGCTTAATTTTGAAGGATTTTCACTCTCGACAACATTACGTACGCTTTTAAGCCAACTGGTGTCTATATATCCTCAATATTTACAACTGGTTCATCTAATGTTAAACCTTGGGATTTATGAATTGTAACAGCATAAGCTAACTACAGAAGAAAGTCTTTCCTTGAGCAAATTATGCTTCGATTTTTCCAGAATTTAATTATTGGGGGAATTGGTACGCACCAATTCTTATAAGTTAAATTACTGTAGTATTCAAATTTATCCATGATTATTCGCGATATCTGGTCTGGTGGCTTGTGATTTTCTTTAATACGTGCAACAAAGTCTAAAGTCCCGTTCACTAAACCTTTTTCGGTTCACAAATAAGAACGTAACATTACTTTAGATCCAAATGATAAAGTAAGAAATGGTTAAAGTCCATTTGTCGTTTCTGAATCGGCCAACTTTGCTTTAGTACATTTATAAACAGCTTGAATCGAGGCAACAACTTCACGCAGTTCTTTTAATTTTTCATTTATATAACAAATTTAACAATTAATTTTATTTGTTTAGAATTCTTTTGTTGCCACTTTATAAAAAAAAAAAAAAATCCATAATTCGGGTTTGAAATAAAATAGACGCCCTCTCGCGGACAAAGTCTGAAACGAAATAGAACTGATACCGTGAGCATCTTCCGCTGAAATCAGTGTTTAAAAGGCCGATAAATAAATAAACAGTTCTATAATAAATAAATAAATAAACAGTTCTATAACGCATGCAACGTTGGGTTCTTTGTATTAAAATTTTCTAAAATCAAAATTTTATACACAAAGTTTAGATCTATAATATAAAAAAGTACATTTGACTTACTCATGGCAAAATAACATGACAGCAACGCAATGCTTGCATGATTCGTTTGCTCCAGCTTTGCAAGAGCAAGAAAAAATTTTATTTTCAAATTTTTGTTTTCCTTTACTAGCAAACCTGAAATAATATGGGGTTTTGTTTGGCTTGTTTGTAAACACGAGTCTACAATCTTTATTTCTTCTTCTTTGCATTCTTTAATGCCGCACATTACTAATCTCTTTGAATCAATAATTGCTTCAGCTTCTCTAAAGCAATTACTAGATTTTCCAGCATCTAGAAATTCTAAAATTGTCGATATTTGTAATTTATCTCCCATAATTAAATAAAAAAGATAAAAAACTGCACTTTAAATAGCTCTTTAAACGGGTTTCGCTATGCTACAGTATGGAACAAACAGCAAGCACTACGCCCTAAACTGATGCCATAATACTTGTGTTTTACACAAGATTCAGGGTGACGCATATTTTTATGGGCGTGCTTGGAGCACCTCTTTTTTTTGTCATCCTATGCTTCGGCATGAAACACTTTTTCTACAAAATTTATTTTTATACATCATATTACTCTTTTTTAATTGTTTTGAAAAATATAGTGCAACTATGTTGTTTTGTGTATTACTATTCTACATTCATTTAGTATTAGTTTCATGTTTTGTGTATATGTTTCAAAATTTTTACTTGTGTCATGATAACAATCAAAGCTGCAGTAATGTTTTTGTACTGTCTGAGTCGACTCAACTTCTACATATGAAAATACAGTACTAGCTTGGATCCGTATACATAAATATAAAAAAAATATAGAAACTTTAGAACTTCTGACTGTTTTTTTTTTAATACAAAAGAATCCATTATCATGACAGCAACTTTCTACATATATATATATATATATATATATAAAACTTTTGCATTTATGTATGTTTTTATGTTTTATAATATGTTATGCTAGCCTATGCACATTGGACAGCAAAAGTTTTTTTGTGGTGCACCGGGTGATATATATAACGATTATTTCGTTATATATTGGTTATTTTCTATTATTTCGTTATATTGGTTATTTTCTTAAATTATTCCTTTATCCCCCCCCCCCCTTCTCTTTTCAATTCAAAATTTGTCTTAAATTGTCCTTCATTCCTTTCCATCTTCCTCGCTTAGTATTTCTCTAACCGAACATCTGCAGCTGCCCAAGTTTATCTGTGAGAAATACACCCACATTTTAATCAACCGTTAAAAACAATTTCCAGATGTCGGCTATTACTGATCGAGTCAATTATGCATTACCTTATAAGGAGATCTTTTCTGTATCGCGGTTAAAATTTGTGCTTACGCTCCTTTTTCCTTTCTCGACAAAACCCTAAAAAGAATTTAACATCTGCGCAGTAAAATCTGATGTCCCTTCGGTGTGCTTCGTTGTTAGACATAACAACACGTGTAACATTTATCGTTTGGCAACCTTTCCTTTCCCATCCCAGCTGGGCATCCAAATTGAATTCTGATCTTGTCGGCTGCATTTTAACTGTTATTTGGCGTAAACTATCCATTGTGCATGGGCAAACTTGTGTATGTTGGCGATTGTCCTTCACGCCAAAAGTGGCGGTTTGTTTCTATGTACGACTTCACTTGACTCCCTGCTCTTGTCCTGTTAAGTTGCTAATCTCTGTTCGGAGATTTTCTCCGATTTATTATTAGTGTACCTCCCCTTATGTTTTTAAATAAAAAACTGTGACTATTATATCATTGTGGGTTTTTTTTTCGCTATCTTCACATCTAAGACCTGGACTACTATACGTAATCACGCTTCTTCTAAGCATTCTAATAAAATAGCAGCTACTACAAAACGACGCCACAACGTAAACAAACGATTATCAGGTCTATACAACGCCACCTTTCGATCATTACAAACGCGAATACAATTCTTTTAAAATGTTTAAGTGTCATTTGTGCAAACGATTTTGCGGAATAATGGAAACATATTTTATTTATTAAATTAATCATGATTCTATCTATAATTACATACTCCATGATTTATATTTTTTTTTCTGGAAATGTACGCGTTTTATTTTTTATTTATTTGCTAAAATGCGTCCGTATTAAAAATGCATGTAAAATAAATTAATTAAAATAATATTTTTTTTTTTTTTTTTACGTTTTGCTGTAAAAAAATTAAATTGTGCAAATTTTCAGATCATAATTTATTTTTTGTGTTTAATTTGAAGTTAAAATATTGAATAGTTTTTTTGTAAAGTGTACAACAAAATGTAATTTGAGTGGCCTAGTAGAGGATTCGCTTCGCTCATCCTAATTAGGGGTGTCCATATTCAGAGCACTGTCCATATAGGATACAAATACTTTATAAAAACTTCTTAAATTCCAATAGAATAAGAACAGACTTTTCAACAAAAATTATTAGTTTTCCTTAAAGTAGATGAAATGAGAGATGAATTTATTATACATAATTCATGATCATCTCCTAAAGTGTAATTTAGTATGAGAATGAAGCAGGGCACATCTATTAGAAGGTCAAATAGCGATAAGTGATCGATAAATTAATAAATGTCAGTAGATAAATAAAAATTAAATGAAATTCCAGATGATTTATCAAATATAATAGTTGACAAGTAACAACTTGCCCAATAAAACGAGACGTCTCAGATGATGAATTATTAATCAGAAAGGTGGCGTATTTCCTAGAAGAAATTTAAATTTATCTGCTTTGCTGAAAGCAAATATTGATTTCCATATGTAGTTGACAAATAAATGTAAATACATAATGATATTTATACAAGTATGAAAAATCATGCGTTAAGCATAGATTATGAAACACTTTCCAACACTTAATGAAATATTTAACAAAACTTTGTTATTTAGGTAAATAATAGTGTATAGCCAAATATACCCAAATATGTATTCCAGTACTTTTGAATTGCCTTGTATATCATATGTCAGTTGATATAATGGGAAAATTTAGTTCAGCAAGAAAATACCCAGTAGCTTGACATTTCTTTTTCAGCAATTCATACTATTAGATGGAAACATACTTGAATACTTTTGTTCAGCCCTGTAGTTTACATTGCACCTTTATTACACATCAGCATTAGGCTAAAATTTATTGTAAACTAAAACACTTTTAAAACAACTGAAATCACATTCTCATAAATCATCATTCATAGGCGTCCATGTACCGAATTCTTTGCGTGGCCCTGTATATTCTTTTATATATGTTCTGCAAATATTTCTCAGTAAATTGAATGAAGCTCAGTGTAAAAATGTATAGCTTATTTAAGAACCACGTTTAAATAATTTACGCTCACATTCAATAACGTTGGTGAGCTCTTTTGGGTAGCCCTGTATATCAACTATAAGATTTATAAACACCATATAATGTGCATATATTTTGCGAAATATAAACGCGCATATCATAATTAAAATGCATTTCATCCCTCCATCAGCCATCATCGGACACATATACGGTATTTCGGAAAGAATATATTATTTGAAATCTTTTGTATGGCGCTGTAAATGCTATGTACTTCATATTATGCAAGACAGTAGCGTATAATTTATATTAAGCTTCAGTGACATATATCAATTTTATTATACATGAAAAAGCTTAATATATTTAAAATATGTCACACACAATTCCCTCTTTTACCATTATCTAATGGAATTCTTTTGTGTGGCCCTGTAAATGAATAATAGCTACATTTTCACCTTATATTTTACAGAATGCGTATTTTAATATGTTTGACAGGGTATAACATCTTTAAAATTCCTTTGAAATGATTTTTCCCCATAGGCCGTAATGTATTGGGAAACTTTTGATTCGCCCCGTAGATAAACTAATCATGGTAGAAACTTCATTTTCCATAGGACTTGTGCTAGGGTAATCGTCAATAACGGTCTACAATTTCATGGCAATCCGAGTATATTAACGATTTTTCCCCATAGGCCGTAATGTAATGGGAAACTTTTGATTCGCCGTGTAGATAAACTAATCATGGTAAATACTTCATTTTCAATAGGATTCGTGCAAGGGTAAACCTCAATAACGTCCTAAAATTTCATGGCAATCCGAGTATATTAACGATTTTTCCCCATAGGCCATAATGTAATGGGAAACTTTTGATTCGCCCTGTAGATAAACTAATCATGGTAGAAACTTCATTTTCAATAAGGCTCGTGCTAGGGTAAACATCAATAACGTCCTAAAATTTCATGGCAATCCGAGTATATTAACGATTTTTCCCCATAGGCCGTAATGTAATGGGAAACTTTTGATTCTCTCTGTAGATAAACTAATCATGGTAGATACTTCATTTTCAATAGGGTTCGTGCTAGGGTAAACATCAATAACGTATAAAAATTTCATAGCAATCCGAGTATATTTACGGGAGTTAGAGCGCGGCCAGACGGCCAGACAAACCGAATGCATAAGCACCTTTCAACTTTGTTGAAAAGTGCTAAAAATGGATTCCTCAAATCCTCAAAAGAGTTGATTTAAGCAGATACTTTTGAAGTAATTTTGGCATTTGGCTTGATTGATTTTTTTTTTTGGGGGGGGGGGGTACAATGTGTTTACAATCAATATTTAATTGTTGAATTTTCAAAAGCATTTAGCAGTGAAAAGATGTACCATCATTTATCACATTTTAAGGGTATTCTAAAAAATATGTTTCCATCCTCAACAGCTTGAAATTTTCTGAGACATTTTCATACTCATTTTTAAATGTAGAAATGAAAATTGTTGAGATGATTTTTGAAGAGATGCATAAGAGATCTCGTGATTGCATTCTTCTCTCAATTAATTAGAATTTAATTTATAAACAATTATTTTCTCAGCATGGCCATTTTTTTTTACGTTTTCAGATCTCCCACTTCGGAAAATTCGGTTCAAAATGCGAAATTTGATAACATTTTTTTCCCATAATTTTCTGCATTTATCAAAAAACAAGCACGGCACATTTTGTAGTTTCTAAATCAAAGAATTTGGAAGTTTGATGCGTTTAGAGCAAAAATGTATTTAAAAATAAATCTGAAAAAAAAAAGCAGTTTGGATTGGAAAATATTCTTTAAATAATATATTTTTAAAAAGCATTTGTTTTTCGCATAAAAAACTATTTTCTCTGAAAATTAAAAAAAAAAACCCTTAAATCACAATAGAATAAGAACAAACATTTCAACAAAAATCATTAGTTATCCTTAAAGTAGATGAAATGAAAGATGTATTTATTACATAATTCATGATCATCTGCTAAACTTTAATTTGATATGGGAATGAAGCAGGGTACATTTATTAGAGGCTCAAATAGCGATAAGTGATCGATAAATTTATAAACGTCAGGCGATAAATAAACATCAAATGAAATTCCTGATGATTTATCAAATATAATGGCTGACGAGTAACAACTTGCCCGATAAAATGAGATGTCTCAGATAATGAATTATTAACCAGAAAGGTGGCGCATTTCCTAGAAGATATTTAAATTTATTTGCCTTGCTGAAAGCAAAGATTGATTTCAACAGAACTGACAAATAATTGTAAATAGAGTAATTCCATATGAAATCAACCAATAAAAAAAATATTTTTTATGTTAATGTTTTAGATTGTACTGGTTTTTTACCAGTTTATTATACTTACGTATGAGATTAAAATTGTGAAGTTTAATTTTTTTCGACAATTCGTTTTAAAGTTATACATTTTTGAAATTTTGAAAATTTTACAAAATTTGTATACTCTCGTAATCTTTAATCGGTTATAACTTCCAAACTATTTGATCTAGAGAATTAATATTTTCATCTTTTTTTTTTCAGTTTTTTTATACTGTTTCATAAGATATATAACATAACCAATTATTTTTTAAAAATATTTTTTTTGTAAAAAAATTTATATTAATTTTTAAAAAATTTAAAATCGGAATTTTTGATTTTCTTGAAAAAAATATATTATGTTTAACATCCTTTTAGCAACTTTTATGCCAAATTTTATGATGGAACTCCTATGGTATCATACAGAAAAAAAATATTTTCTGTATCAATGTTCATATAAATCTGTAATTAAAAAAAAAAAAAAAAATACTTTAAGGTATACTGCACAGTTTAGCCCGAAGTGTTACTTCATAGGAACAAATACAAATTGGAAAACTTTAAGAATAGCCTGTTTTATTAAAAGACAAATAATAAATTTTAGATTACTTAATAAACAAATCTTTTAACTTAACAAATTACGTACTAAGTTTGGCACGGTGGAGCTCAATTTTTAGATCTTAGTACAAGTATTTTTTCTTCTTATGTAAAATTTGACCTGCTCCTTATATTTCCTCTTTGGGTACTGTGTATGTTCTGCCTGTTGCAGTGATTGGATGCAGTAAGCATAAAATAAAGTATTTTGCTATTGTGAAAATGTCTGAATTTCTAGGATAAGAGAATGACGAAGATGGTCCGCTTGGATGAAGGAAAGAAACTTTAACATCTTCTTCCACCTGATCTTTTGTGAAAACACATGCCATCCACCACTCATTCTCATAGGCACCAGCAACATACATCACAATTTCTTCAAAGAAGTACCTTTTACTACTTTTACATTTACTTTTAATAATAGGTGATTCTTCAATAGATGTTAATGATGCATTCAAAATATCAAAACCAGATTCCACATCCATGAATTCAAGGTCATCTTTACTACAACCTGATTTTGGATTGTCATTGTTTGGAATGTCTGAAAAATTAGTATCAATGTCATTTTCACAATTTGAGGGATGCTTTTCCTTGCCTAATTGTAAGCGGCAACGAGTGCAGATTTTCATGCCTTTTCCAATGCCATATTTTAATGTTGTCATCCACAATGTAATATTTCTTAAATTTTTACTTACCTAGTGTTCTTGATTTTTGAATGGATTATAACAAAATTTATTCTATTTTTTATCCATTTTCAGTTTGAAACCACTTCCCTCTTAATATTTTATAACACAAATCCACATCCAACTCAAAGAAATAATAATAATATAAAAAAACCTAAATTGTACAATACAAGTTATAAACAGACAGCAATAGACTTGAGATAGTGTGCCACTACAGAAGATCTTAGAGAAACTGGCGATTTCAAAAGCCTTGTAAGAAAGGCATGCAGATTTCAGCAGAAAACAAACATGTTAATGTTTGAGTGTGACTCATTGTGATTGTGAAAGCATTCAACTTCAGGACAGGGCCGTAGCTAAGGGGACGCTATGGGCGGCTCAGCCCCCCCTAAAATATTTTGAGCCCCCCCCCCCTGGAAAAAGTTCCAAGGTCCCTAAATGTTCCGAAAATTCAAATGAAATTCTGTTCAAAAATCTAATTTAGTTTTGAGACCCTTTCACAGTTTTGCAGAGTTACTAAATTGTATCTAAAATACGTGTTTCAACACTCCCTCATCCTATTGGTACATATGAAGCTAACAGAATATTTAATTTTGCACCAGTTATACATTCAAAATTTTCATCATCATATACTTTTCTTAGCATAAAATGAAGTTATTACAACAGTTTAACGAGAAACATAGTACCTACAATGTGAATATGCACTAATTTATCTTTTTGCATTAGAGAGAAGACAAAAAAATATGAGCCTCCCCTACATTCCCTTGAGCCCCCCCCCCTATATTCCCCTGAGCACCCCCCCCCCCTATCGTATACTTCTAGCTACGGCCCTGCTTCAGGAGCATAATTTGTTTGTTGAACACTACTTTGAGATTTTCTTTCATTAACTCATTTATTAACAATTTATTCATTTTTTAAACATAAAATTTAATTAAAAGTAATATTAAATTAAGAATAATTAAAAACATTCTATTTAAATTCCAAGAAAATAAATTAAAAAGTATTTAACTTGTCAAATATACTAATTATCACAAAATACTAATTATCTTGATTACTTTAAAATTTTACTGCTATGTATTTAACAAAATAATAAAACCTAGCGAATTATATACTAGAATTTTATTTGATAATTGAACTTGACTTCCATGAATGAGAAATATGAACATTGGAAACAAAAATAAACTACCTTTTATAGTCAATTTGCTTTTTAACAAAATATAATGAGATTTTTTTTACAGAAATTGGCCGATCTTTGATATAGAAAATAATTTTTTTCTTTATGATACCATAAGAGTTCCATCATGAAATTTGGCACAAAAGTTGCTAAAAGGGTGTTAAATATAATATATTTTTTTAAACAAAATAAAAAATTCCGATTTTGAATTTTTTAAAATTTTATATACATTTTTTACATAAAAAAATATTTTTTTTAAAAATAATTTGGTCATGCTATATATCCTATGAAACAGCATAAAAAGCTGAAAACAATGACTTAAATTTCAACTCTTTAGGTCAAATAGTTCTCAAGTTACAGCAAATTAAAGAACACCAAAAAATACAAATTTCATTAAATTTTGAAAATTTCAAAAATTAATAACTCAAAAACAAATGGTTAAAAAAATCTTCAAATTTGTATTTTTTTATCTACTATTCTTGTACAACATCTGAGCCAAAAATTAACAAAATCCAAAGACCTGAAATTTTGTCCATTGGTTGGTTTGATGTGGACTGACCCAATACATAATGATCCGCAGGGGCGTAAACCACTCTAGTCGCGTAGGGGGGTGTAGGCTCATAAATTTCCGACTTTCAATAAGGAAAATTTCCGAGTACTATGGCAAACATGAGGACTAATATATATATATATATATATATATATATATATATATATATATATATATATATATATATATTATAATTCAAAAGATAATTATGACTTAGTGTATCGACATAGTCAAATAATCTTATAATATGCTATTATTAGTCTTATATAAGAATATATTTTACCCATTAGTAGACAATCTCCTGATGGAATAATCGTATCACCCGAGAGGGACATGTGTAGTGCATAATATGAATAAGCAGTCACAGGGCTTTCCAACGATATATCACACGAAAGGTGTCGGCTAAATTTAGAAAAGCGGTGACTTGTGAGGACTAAGTGGGTATCCAACGATATATCACAAGAGAGATGTAGGTCAAATTTAGGAAATATTTCCCCTCCCAAAGTAGACTCTTCCTCTAACTGTGAATTTTTCATATATCATAAATAATATTTATCGGAGGGCCCTGTAAAAAAAATCCGATCTTAAATGATAAAACGCTACAGTTTAAAAAAAGATCGAAAATTGTCCACGGTAGGGAAATTGGAGGGGGGTCAGGGGGAGGGGAGAAAGGTTTATAATATGAAAGAGTGATCTGAGGGCTCTCTTATGATACGCCACATGGTTTAAAAAGTATGGAATTTTTCCACCCTCACTTTAACCCGATCGGGAATTGAAATTTATAAATATTGCTGAAACACTTATTTAATTAGTTTTTAATAATTTTATTTTCTGCCGTTTCATGATATTATTAAAAAAAACTGCTGAGATGTGCCAAATGTCCTAAATTTTTCGACCCTCCCCCTTTTAACCCCCTGGGGGGGTTATTTCGAAAATCGTTGGATTATGTGTTTAATAATATTTTTAGTAGATTTATTTTCAGGAATTTCACGCTCCTATCTGAAATGTTTGCTGAGATATGGTAAGTTGTTCCAAAATTTTTGACCCTGTCCCTCCGCTTGTCCCTATTAGGGGGAGGGGGTAATTTCAAAAATTCCATCCTAATGGACACGTACATCATAAGAAGTATTTTCTTTCCCATTTTCATGGTTCTACATTTAATTGAATATTTTGGGCCGAACTTTGATTATCAGTCAGTCAGGACAAACTATTTTATATATGTATAGATATCTCTACCAGCTGACCCGCCCGCCGTTGCCTAGCCATTAGATAAAATATATACTAGATATATCATATAAATATATTAGATGCATTATATAGATAAATAACAAATTATTAAAGCAAAGTATGTGAGTTTTCAGGTGCGAATTCATTGTGTTTTCAAATTATATTCAAATTATTCTTAAAAATAAATAAATAAATAAATAAGGCAATTAAATAGAGCCAACAGTTTTGCTGTCCCGTATGAAAACATGCACAAAATACAAAACAAAAAAAACGAAATGCATAAGTCAAAAGTAAAATTCTTGTTTCTCTACAACCCCCCTTCCCCTACACACACACACAGGCACACCAGGCTCAAAAAAAAAAAAAAAAAAAAAAAAGTATCAGTAAAAAAATTTCAAATTGCAAAAGAGGTTTAAAGATCGATTTAATCATCAATTAGCTTTAAACAAACAAAAGTTGCGCCATTTTATCTTCTCCCAAGGCCGAAATTATTTTCAAGTTTCAAATGATTAAATTTTGTTTCTTATCTATACACACACTCACACACACATACACACACACAAACAAAATCTATGTACAAAATAATAATCAAATTATTGTTATGCAGTGAGACAAAATTATTATATCTGGTACTATAACAAAGTTTTAAAAATATAGAATATTTTACATATATTGACATTTGAACTTCAAAAAATAAATTAACTTTCTTAGTATTAATGAAATAATATTGATAAAATATAAAAAGATCCATAGTACAGTTTTAACTTCATACACAATACTAAATACATTGACTTGCAAAATGTAAAATGGTTGGCAAAAAAGAAAGCAAATATATTGAAAGAAAAAATTTAGTTAAAAATAATAAGAACTTCATGAAATTTAAATAATAACTAGCTTGTCATATCCAGTTTGAAACAAAACTAGCAAATAGTTCGGGAATTGCGATACTAACTGTTAAAAAAAAGTTAATATATATCGAATAACAGTACATTTTTACAAGTTATTAAATAATTTGTCCCCTCAATAAATAAATAAATAAATAAATCTATTATTAAATATGAAAACAATAGTTATTTACACATTTTATATATCTAAAATATTCTGTAATAAAGTGGTAGCTTACTTACTTCAAAAGGTTTTTTTGGAACTCCAGCAACGCAAAACGGTATATGTATATGAGCTGAAATTTTATCAGCATGTTTTAGTTTATTATGTGTATTCCTGTAATCATTATCGAAAATGGAATTAAGTAACGCAGATTGCACTTTTTGTCTCTTACATTTAGGTGAGGACATAACTGATGCAAAAATATTGAATTATTAACCAAATACCAAAATATTCTCGCATCAACATTTTGTAATTGAATGATTTCGTACTATGAGCTTGAATACTAACGGTTTAAACAAAGAGTTAATGCAGGTGCTGCTTGTTTTGAAATTGACACATAGGACAGGAAGTTCAGCGCCCAGTTGTCTAGGTGCCCAAGCTTTACTTTGAAGAGAAAAAAAAATGTTCTATCTTTCTATTTTTCAGAAGTCAGTTAAAATCTCTAGCTGTTTTTTAATTTGTTTGTTTAAGGAATATTTTAGAGACAAAAATTTGTCAAAAATACGGGATTTCTTAATATAAGTTTTAATTCTTCCCAACGACAAACTTTAAAACAGCGTAACAACTTGATGTTACCCCTTATTTTTCGCACTAAACAAAATGCAATGGTATTAATAAAAATATTAAAAAAAAAATTAATACAATTGATTCAGGGGAAAAAAACGAACGTATTATTTCTGAGAGAACTGTATATTCGTATATTGTAAAATATTCGTATTATTTCGAGATAAAAATTCAAAGTATTTGAGTATTTTCAATTTTCATCCTATATCATATATATTTCTTAGGCATTTTTTTAAATCAATCCAAAATTACGTAAAAAGGTAAATAAAAACAGTTTCACATTTTTAATTATATATTTTTTAATAAAATAAAAAGAAAACACAATATTAGTTAGTAGGAAAAAATAAAACCATAATTATTTTCAATTAAAGGTAAAATTTGTATAGAGTGGAAAACATCCAGATTTCGATATGGAAAAATATTAAATATTTGTATTTCAGTTTTGAATTTTCATCGAATACCATTTAAATTCCGTGATACATATTTCTAACTAAATTTAAAGTTTAGATAAAAAAAAATAGGAGTTTCTTCACTTCAATCAGTATAGCTTAAAATTTCGAGACTAAACTAAAAACTTTCCTATAGTAAATAAATACACTGTAAAAAAAAAAAAAAATCTGTAAAGATACTAAACTTTTTCTAGGAAACTGGGATTCCAAGAACTTTTCATGTAAAGGTTACAGGAAAATTTCGTGTAACCGATTCTGAAACTTAAATTTTTGTTGTTACCGTTACAGGAAATGTTTTTGGAATCCCAGTTTCCTAGAAAAAGTTTAGTAACTTTACAGATTTTTTTTTACAGTGTACAGGTAGATTTCGATATGTCGAAGTCAAAAGGCACAGAAAAAAAAAAAAAAAAAAAAAAAAAAAAAAAAAAATCGGAATATTAAGGTTTTACTCAAAATACCACAGTTATAAATAACATTACCATTGCTACAATATGTACATAAATATATTTTTTTTTTTCGTCATATCGAGGTTTCCGAGTACACAATATTTGACAAATCAAAATTTTTCTGAATAGTTTTATCAAAAAAAAAAAAAAAAAAAAAAAAAAAAAAAAAAAAAAAATCCTATATATTGATAAGTTATATTAATTAGTAAATTAAACTAATTAATAAATTACCAATTAGTTAAATTAATTAGTTACGGTTACGAATAAATTTGTGTTTTCTTCGTTATAAATTGTTTTTTCTTATTAGAAACTACATTGTAAAAAAAAAAAAAATCTGTAAAGGTACTAAACATTTTCTAGGAAACTGGGATTTCAAGAACTTTTCATGTAACGATAACAGGAAAAATCCATGTAACTGATTCTGAAACTTGAATTTTTGCTGTTACCGTTACAGGAAAAGTTCTTGGAACCCCAGTTTCCTAGAAAATGTTTAGTACCTTTGCAGATTTTTTTTTACAGTGTACAAGGGGAAATAAATCCGACTAAGAATAAAATTTTATAGGTTTTCTTCGATCTAACTTGTTTTTCTTATTTAATTAAAAACTACAAAAATATTTCTCCAATTCATATATATTTATAGATTAATACCTCTTTTTTTGGCTAAACATACTTTTTTTCCGATCGAACAAGAATTTTTCCGACTGACTTTTCCGTTTTTTCCAATTTATAAATTTTTATGGGTTAATACGTAATATTATTTTTTCCGACTAAAGATGCCTTTTGTGATGGAACGGAAAAATTTCCGAATGATATTTTCGTTTTTCCAATTTAGAAGTTTTTATAGGTTAACACCATTTTTTCCGACTGACTTTTCCGTTTTTCCAATTTATAAATTTTTATAGGTTAATACGTAATACTGTTTTTTTCGACTAAACATGCTTTTTTCCGATGGAAACGAAAAATTTTCCGAATGATATTTTAGTTTTTCCAATTTATAAGTTTTTATAAGTTAATGCCATTTTTTCCAATCGAACAAGAGTTTTTCCGACTGATTTTTCCATTTATCTAATTTATAAATTTTTATAGGGTGATACATAATACTATTTTTTCCGACTTTCCGATTAAACGGTATGCCTTTTCCGATTAAACGGTAAATTTTCCGAATGATATTTCCGTTTTTCCAGTTTATAAGCTTTTATAAGTTAATACTATTTTTTTCCGACTAAAGATACTTTTTCCGAGCAATCTCTTAATTTTCCGACTGATTTCTTTTGGGGGGTGCTGCACCCCCCCCAAACCCCCCCCGGGATTTACGCCCCTGATCTGATGATCCGGTGGTGAAATGGATTCATCAGAAGAGTTTCTAAGATACTTTTGGCATCTGGCTTGTTTGATTTTTAGGGTAAGTTTGCTTTATCTCATTATTTACTTGTTGAATTTTCAAAACCATTTAGCAGTGAAAATATATACCATCATTTATCACATGATTTTAAGATACAATCAGTAAACTCTCTAATATATATATATAAGAACGTCCACAGTTATTCTTATGACCATTCGAGCAAATTTTCATATATATACCCAATTATTTTATTAAAAAATATAATTAAGATAAAAATTGATACAACCCGTTAAATACCATTGTAGTCTACTGTCATAAAATATATCTAATTTGTAATAAAATTTATTTTGGTTGTCTATACGTAATAAATCAAAATTTTGTTACTCTTCTGAACAGAGTGTCATAAGTGTAACAAAACTTTGACTCAAGAGCTCACACCAGTCACTCAAAAAGACCTGGATGATAATTTTAAGTCTATGGGGGTGTTATTTTCAAATATTTCGCTCAAATTTTATTTATTTATTTATTTATTTATTTATTTATTTATTGAATAGGATAGCTGAGGATGATCTACAATCGGGTTAGTTTTTATCTTTTGGATTTTGGTTACAATTTTATATATATATATATATATATATATATATATTATGATAGTTTCAGTTGCAGAACCGGTTCCGAAATTTAATGTAGCTTTTTAAGAAAAGTATGAAACAAAAAAAAAATGTGTAAAAATATTAAAAATTATAGTGAGATATTTTAAAATAACGCCTCCATAGACTTAACATTATCATCCGATTTCTTTTTGGTTGACTATTGTGGGCTCTTAATATATAAACAAATAAAATGCTTATATTTACAAATTAGATACATGTTATGTGAAGAGAACACAATTGTATTCAACTGGCTATATCAATTTTTATCTTAATTACATATTTTAATAAGATAGTTTGGATTATTAAAATCTGCTCGAATTGTCACAAAATCTTTGTCTTGTCGTCCCCATATAGAAACTTTTAAATGTACCACAAATTACCACATTAAAACACAGAAAAAAATAAATAAAAGGAATGTGATTGAAATTTGTAGAACGAAAGTATATCTCCAGGCTCACAAACACTTTGGCATTACAAATAAAGTGCATGGTTTCATCTTCGTGTAACCATGAATAAGTAAAATAATACGAATTTTGGGCTACAAACACACACACATATGTATATACCGGGTGTCCCAAAAATGACTGATGGATTTTAAAATTCAATAACTTGCAAACGGTGACAGCTATTTAAAAATTTTTTGCAGGAGGGTTATGTATAATGTCAGGAGTTTTTTTTTTTTTTTTTTTTTTTTTGCCGTAATTTTTTATTTTAGTTCGCATATCAAACAATAGGTGGAGCTGACGGTGATTGAAGGCCAAGTAATCAGTGGTGAGTGAAGCATGGACCTAGCCTTCAATCACCGTCAGTGCCACCTATTGTTTGATATGCGAACTAAAATAAAAATTACGGTAAAAAAAACTCCTGCCATTGTACATAACTCTGCTGTAAAAAAATTTTAAATAGATGTCACCGCTTGCAAGTTATTGAATTTTAAAATCCATCAGTCATTTTTGGAACACCCGGTACATAAATCTAACTAAAATCCGTCATGTACGTTAATAACACCTGGTGCATGTAAAATCCGTCGCGGCTGCAAAGTCCTCCAAGTTACCTGTGATTCATACTTCTGGATGTGCCTAATCAGGTGAAGGTCTCATCACCTGATCAAGGTTCTAAATTACGAGATCAACTGGCATATGAAGGTGTGCTTGCAGTGGGTATTTAAACATGTTCCCTTTTAAGTAACCGATCAGCATATAACCGAAACAAAGTTAAACAGTGCTGCAATTAATCCTTCTGCGATGGGAGCCTTTTACGCAATTTTTACTGATTTGTCACCGGTTTTTAAATATACAGGAATTTTTGCCTTATTAAATCGAGAAAATGCTCTGATTAAATAAGGCAAATTTTACAGTATAATTTTACTGGTGAGGGTAAATATGGATTCTTAAGCCTATTTGCAGCACGTATACGTGTCGCTCGTCCCCAAGGAGTGGTTAAGACCGCATAAGTGCCTCTCAACCAGATTGTTGCTATGCGGCGGTCAAGCGATTTCGCCTCGCTTCCAGGCACTCGAACCCCCAAAAACTGGGTTATTGCCGGTAGGAAGGGCCTGGCTAACGGTTTAGAAAGAAAGGGAAGATGAAAGTCTCCTAGCAATTTCAAAGATTTCAAAGATGCTATTTGAAATCTATTAATCCCTTCGCGATGGGAGCCTTTTACGAAATTTTTAATCTTCTGTCACCGATTTTCAAAAACAGAAATTTGTGCTTTATTAAATCGCGAAAATGCTCCGATTAAATAAGATTAATTTTAGAGTAAAATTTTACTGGTGGGGATAAACAAGGATTCTTAAGCCTTTTTGCGGCACGTATATGTGTCGCTCGCTCCCAAGGGGTTAATGCCTGTAAAAGAGGTTTTCTTTAATCGGTATAAGGCAGATAAATACAGTGGACTCTCTCTATCTGAACACTCTCCAATCTGAACACCCTGGTATTATGAACGCATTTCGATGGTTCCGGCGAAACTCCATAGACTTAATATTAGGTAAACTCTCTGTATTCCGAACACCCTCTAATCTGAACACCCCGCTATTATGAACACTACTTTCGATCCCCATTTTTACCTCGCCTCTCTGTAAACTGAACATGTGTTTGGAATCGGAATTCAGGAAATTCCCGCATCATGGAAATTCATCGAAACTTGTTGCAGAAGAATAAAAAGGTTTAATGGACTCAAATAAGTATAGAATTTTGGAATAGAAAACCGGAAACAAGAACATAAACATTCATTTTTGGAAGACTTTTTGTCAAATGAGAGCAAAGAATCATACTGTCACAGGACTCCTACTTCGGATTTTTCAGAAAAGCAGAAAATTGCAGAATTAAAGGCATCAGAAAGATTGTTGACTCATTTCAAAATTTAGCATAACATCGAATTCAAAATAATCAGTGGTGAAGCTGAAGATGTTAATATCGACACTGTGGAATAGAAAATAAAACTTCTGAACATAACGAAGGATTTCAATACAGCAAACATCTTCAATGCTGGCGAAACCGTCCTGTTTTTCACAGCTCTTCCAAAGAAAACTCAAGCAAAAAGAAGCGAAAATTGCAAAGTTGGGAGAACGTCAAAAGAAAAATTTGTCATTATGCTCTGTACCAGTTTAATGGATGAGAGTCTCAAATCACTTCTGATGAGAAAAGTTTAAAAAATGTGAAGATTGCATCATTGCCTACACACTATAAATTAAGAAATCGGAAAGTGTAGATAATAGTCATAATTTTCTTATAGTGATTCGAGAGAATTAACGAGATAATGAAGAGAGAAAGGAAGAAAAATAATTGTTGTTGTTGTTAATACCAGATCACTTACAAGCGTGCAGCTGAGCAACATAAGCTTGAAGTTCCTGTTACCAAACTGTATTTCTATAATCCAACCACTGGATCATAGAGTAATCAAGACCATTAAAACTTACTACCAAATCCATTTTCTGAAGAAATTTTCCCTGGTGATGGAGGCGGCAAATTCGCCAGAAGAAGGTCAACATCATGGATACTGCCTATTGCATATCAGCGGCATAAAATCAAAGAACCTCCTACACCATCCAAAAAAGCTGGCAAACAAGAATAAAGGACCAAGAAGCAACAGCTGTAAGTGACTTGGGATCAATTCTTCAGATGCTTCATACTGAAACAAAACCTGGAGCTTACCTCAAAACCGATGAAATCCTCATGGTTTGCAAGAACAAAATTGTTGAAGAGGAAGAGGAAAATGAAATAGAGGCAGAACCAGAAGACACTGAAGAAATAAGACGAACGATGATTACATTCAAGCAATATAAATAACAGATTCATTCAAGACCTGTTGAACTATGTATCTGAATATCACCTCAAAGCTTTTCCACTTCTTAAACAGCTAGATAACGTGTACATTGCATGAGCACATATAATGCAAAAACAGACTAAAATTATTCGTTTAAGTAATATACTGATTATGTTTTCAAAAGGTGTATTGTAATCTTTGTTTTGTAAATAAATAAATAAATAAATAAAAATAAAAAAATAAGAGGGTACAGTACAAAACCGACTAAAATTAGTTTGGCATTGCACAATGGTATAACTAACCATGTTAAATATTTGATACCGACTGTAAATTCAATGCGTAGTAGAAGTATTAATGCATTTCCGATTCTCTCTCTATACTGAACACCCCCATAATCTGAACATTTTTGGTCGGTCCCATGAGTGTTCGGAATAGAGAGAGTCCACTGTAATTTCCCAAATCATCAGTTTTTGTTGAGCTAGAAATTGCTATCGACTAGTGTCTGTAAAACTGGTTTTTCCACATAAAATATAGTATCACGGAGAAATAGTTTTCTAAGTCATCTTTAAAATTAAAGATTCTGCCGGTTTCTGCTGTGACTTATTAAGTTTGCTATCTATCGATGACTGTAGAACAAGTTTTTTCACAACAGGTAATAAACGCAGATACATAAATATTCAAGTTATCTTTTACTACAAATTTTCTGCTGAGTTAGAAATTGCTGTCTACTAATACCTGTAAAACGGGTTTTACCACAACATCTACAGAAAAGTGGAAAAATAATTTTCAAACTTGCCAATTAAAATTCATCAACTAACTTTTAAGCTCTGACACGGCATTTTTAACCGACTTCAAAAAAGGAGGAGGTTATCAATTCGATGCGTTTGTAATTTTTTCCTATGTATGTTCACCGATTACTCCGAAACTATCCAACCGATTAATTTTGTTTTTGTGTTAAATGAAAATTCTCGAATTGGTACCACTTCCATTTCATTGAAATTGGTTCAGTATTTTTTTAGTGATTAGGCAAAAACTAATCAAATTAGTGATTTCTCGCAAATTAAAAGTAACATGGACTTTGAATAAGCTCGCAAAAGAGAGCGCAGTCAGGATGGCCGAGCGGTCTAAGGCGCCAGATTTAAACTCTGGTTCTCGAAAGAGAGCGTGGATTCGAACACCACTACTGGCATAGTTTACGTCCATGTATGTTTTACAATATTTTTTTCCGTATTATAATTTTTATAAACCGACTTCAAAAAATCGTTAACTTTTAACTAAAAAGAGAAAAATAAATTTTTCTACCAAAAATTGAATCGACTGCAGAGTGAAAAATAATTTTTTTATGTAATAGTAATAAGAAATTAAATTAAGAGCGTAGTATTTACCATGCGTATTTATTATATTTATGTACATTAATTTGATCTTTTGGAGTCGGTGCCAGCCAAGTCAAGTTACACGTGATTTTCCAATAGACACACATCCAAGTACGTGCAAGTTTTTTTTTTTTTTTTTTTTTTTTTTTTTTTTTTTTTTTTTACGATTTAATATTTAGTTTAAAAAAAAATATTCTTTTACAATTTCCATTGGATACTTAATTCTAATTTTTAAATTGGCTTGGCTGGCACCGACTTCAAAAAATCAAATTAATGTATATAAATATATTAAATACGCATGGTAAATACTACGCTCTTAATTTAATTTTTTATTGCCATTACATAAAAAATAATTTTTCACTTTGCCGTCGTTTTTGAAGTTGGTTCAATTTTTTGTAGAAAAGTTTATTCAGATTGTATAAAACTATAAGTAACTTTGTCATTGACACCAAAATTCATGTCTAATCATGAAAAATGTCAATAGCAAACCTATCATTTTTTTTTTCTATACTTACTTTTTAAAATATTGCTTCAAACATCTTATTTGTTACCAACGTTGATCACAAACGAAGAATTCGGTAGAAAATGTCATATCACATTGTTTCTCAAAATATGTTTTATTTTGTCTGTTTTGAAGTTATTTATCATATGGTAAATTTAAATTACCGCTATTCTTATTTATTAAACAATCCCAAACACAAAAAACTAAAAAAAAAAAAAAAAAAAAAAAAAAAAAAAAAAAAAGAAATTACACACACACACATATAATATATATATATATATATATATATATACTTTTATAAATACATCCAAAATATATTATTTCCGAAATGAAGCAAAAAGATGAGGAGCTGTATCCATTTATCCATTGATTAGTGTCAATATAGAATACACAAAGTGGCAAGTACTGTATTTGGATACAACCTTTCATTTTTTTGTTTCATTTTGGGAACAACAGATTATGAGCTTATTCTATAGACGATCACTTTCAGAATTTTCAGTTATGATTTTGAGACTTTCACAAAAGTTGCTCTATACATTTAGTTAACATAATATGGAAATGAAATTTTGATAGCCTTCACGCATGCGCAAAAAAAAAAATAAATTATCTAGCATACTTGCTCATTTCTCATACAATCTTTTAATTTTGATTGCAGGGTATTGTGTACAATATTGTTTGTCATATTTTCGAAAAGAACATTATTTTACATAAAAAACTCTACAAATTATAAGCAAAAAACTTGGAAAAAGTTTGGGCTGTTTTATTAAAAACCTTAATTTCTCTACGAAAATACGTGCTATCCGTATAAAAACGAACACAGTATATTACAATAAGCCACTGAATCATAATCTATAGTTTGAACGCTTTTGCTACATTAGTTTTGACAGGGTTATTCAAAAGATATTCGTCCTTTTTAGCAATTTCCAACAAAATTGAAAAGTGCTTATGCATTTGGTTTGTCTGTCCGTCTGTCCGCGCTCTAACTGACGTAAATATACTCGGATTGCCATGAAATTTTAGGACGTTATTGACATTTACCCTAGCACGGACCCTATTGAAAATGAAGTTTCTACCATGATTAGTTTATCTACAGGGAGAATCAAAAGTTTCCCATTAAATTACGGCCTATGGGGAAAAATCGTTTTAAAGGAATTTTAAAGATGTTATACCCTGTCAAACATATTAAAATTTATATGCTTTTACGAGGTACATTAAAATATGCATTCTATAAAATATAAGGTGAAAATGTAGCTATTATTCATTTACAGGGCCACACAAAAGAATTGCATTAGATATGGTAAAAGGGGTAATTGTGCGTGAATATTGCGTTCAATATTATTTTAAATATATTCAATTGTTTCATGTATAATAAAATTTATGTATGTCAGTGAGGCTTAGTATAAATTATACGATAATGCCTTCCCTAATATAAAGAACACAGTATTTACAGGGACACACAAAAGATTTCCAATAGTACATTCTTTCAGAAGTACTGTATATGTATCCGATGATAGCTGATGGATGGATGAAATGCTTTTTAATTCTGATATGCGCGTATAAATTTCACTAAATTTATGCATATTATATGGTGTGTATAAATGCTATAGTTAACATACAGGGCTACCCAAAAGAGCTCGCCAACGTTACTGAATATGAGCATAAATTATGAAGGGTGACTCTTAAATAAATTTGCATTTTTATATTGAACTGTATTAAATTTACTAAGAAATGTTCGATGAATATAGATAAAATGATATACAGGGCCACGCAAAGAATTGGATGCATGGAGCCTATGAATGATAATTTATGAGAAAGTGATTTCAGTTGTTTTAAGAATGTTTTAGTTAAAAATAAATTGTATCTTAACAATGATGTTTAATAAAGTTACCAGGCAAACTAAAAAGCTGAACAAAGTATGTTTCAATCAATTAATATAAATTGCTGAAAGAGAAACTTCAAGCTATTAGGCTTTTTTTGCTAAATTAAATTTCCCCAAATGAATAGTATGTATATTAGCTGACAGACCAAATACAGGGCTGTTCAATAGTACTATAATACATATTTGGCTTTATATTTTTATTTACCTAAGTAACGAAGTTTTGTTAAAGATTTCACGAAGTGTTGGAAAGTGCTTCATAATCTATGCTTAAAGCATGATTTTTCTTACTTATTCTGTTTGTTGACGGTCCCCTATGAAGTTTCGGAAAAAAAAATCTTCACGGAAATGTATGACTTGCACTATTATGTTTACACATCTAGAGTTTTAGGCAAATTCCTCATGCATTTTTCTAGATATTTCCAAAATGTCTAAAATGGCAAGTTTGGCCGGTGTCACTTTTGGCCATATAGTGTACAAGCATATATACCGTATACCTTCTGGATTTTTTTTTTAAAGTCATTTTGTAAAACGTGCGAAAACGGAATCTTGTCTGAAATGTAAAAATTTTGTAATCACAATAGAAGGAATGTAATAAAAATATGACAGTTCAATCGGAAATCTCTTTAATATGGAATTTCGCTTAGATCTCCAACAATTCCGTCTTCATAAGTTTTATTGAATGTATTGTATTCGTTTCGTAGATTTTTTTAAAAAATGTTTAAGACAGAAAACGATTATAGAAAGGATTCTGTAGAAGAAACTGTTATAGAAAGGATTTACTATATTTTTATGTCTGGATTTAGAAATCACTGTTCCGCTTCCCCCCCCCCCCCCCCCCCCGCTTTTCGTCGAAAAAAAAAATTGAATGTACTCTAAAATCTAGAAAATTATGCTTAGAGTATGTTCTATAGCGTTATTTGATATCCTTTTTATCTAGTCCCTTATTTATATTGTTTTCTTTCAAATGCAGAAACCTCACTTTTACAAAATACTTTACATAAAATTACAGTATTTTTGAACTATATTATTATTGTTATTCTTGCTATTGTTTTAATGTTTAAGACAAAATACTGATATAGAAAGGATTCCATAGGATTTATTGTATTTTTATGCCAAGACTTACAAACCAATGCCCCGCTTTTCTTGTCTTTTTAGCAATGCTATAGTTGAAAAATAAAGAAGGAAGAAAAAAAAAAGAGTTTCAGCTAAAGTCAAGAAAATTATGCCTAACGTATGTGTTCCGCTTCTGTATTGTGTTCTTGTAACATCGCCTTGGCGACAAACACAGCCCACGCCAATTATACGCCAATCGGCAATTTACTGTAACCCTGCTCACGTGTTGTGTGACGCAGTGGATTGAGAGAAACAGTCTCTTAGCAACAAGCTCTAATGCTGCATCAAGCAGCGACTCTTAAGAAAAATAAACATTCCATTAAATTTACAGTCTACTTGCTTTTTCTTTTTTAATTTAGTTTTTCTTTTTAATTTAGTACACCTCCGTACATTTGGTCCGTCGAGCCGGAGGTATGAACGAATCAGTGTCTTTTCTATTGAATTAAATATTGCATTTATCGAATTTCGTCAACAAGACGAATAATGTCGGAAACTGAGATAAAAGCATTGAACAGAAGGCGAGGGAATATCAAGGCCCAAGTCACCAGGATATTTAACGCAACGGATGGAAAAACATTTAATTTATCCGAATGGAAAGCCCACCTGGATTTACTGTCGAAAACTGAAGAAAAGTTTGAAGCTCTTAAACTGGAATATTATAGAATAATAGAGAAAGAAAAGTTGGAAGAAACTGAAAAAATACTGAGTCAACTGGACGAGGATATTCTAAAATTAGAGGTAAGCTTAAAATCCTCTATTAATGCTTATTATGAAAATACTGATTCTAATAAAAAATCTATTGAACAGGACCAAGCTAAAACGTCTAGCATTAAGCTACCTAGGGTCATATTGCCGGTTTTTAGTGGCAGAATTGAAGAATGGTCCGTATTTAAAAGTACATTTAACGAGCTTATTAATGATAATTCAAATTTAAAAGATAATGAAAAATTATTTTATTTGCGTTCTGCTTTGACTGGTGAAGCGAGGAGTTTGCTTACACCAGATGAAAATTATGTTTCACTTTTCAATGCGTTAGAACAAAGATACGAGAATAAAAGAGTTATGGTAGATTGTCATATAAAGAATATTTTAAATCTTTGTGTAATTAAACAGGAATCCGCTAAGGATCTCCGCATTTTATTGGATAACGTGAAGAAAAATTTAAGGGCTTTAAAGATCTTAAAGTATGATAGAGATAATTTCTCGAACGCAATTTTGCTGAATATTATTCTAAATAAACTAGATAACGAAACTCGTAAACAATATGAACTAACATTAAAGAATAATGAAGTGCCTAATTTTGATGAATTTTTAGAATTTCTTGAGCGAAGATGTCAAATCTTAAATAGTATAAGTTCTAATGTATCCTCTAAATATACTGCAAAATCCTTATTCATAAAAACAAACAAACCTCAAAGTAAATGTTGCGTAATTTGTAAAACCGAAAACCACCCCTTATATCATTGTGTTAAATATAAAAATATGAAGTTAAGTGAGCGAATTAACCTTGTTAAGAAAAATAAACTTTGCTTCAATTGTTTAAGTTCAGCCCACCTCATTAATTATTGTAATTCAAAAAGCACTTGTCATGTTTGCAAGAGCGCAAGCCATCATTCATCATTACATAATTATACAACACCAGTAAACAATCCTATAAACAATCTCCCAATACATGAAACAATAAATAGCAATTTTGTTTCGGAAGATTTATCACAAAACGAAACTACTGCTCATTCATTTTTTTCATATGAAAATGATAATAATAAATCTGTTTTAATTAGCACTGCAATAATTTATTTGACAGATGTAAATGGCATCAAAATTCCTTTCAGGGCAATATTAGATTCCGCATCTCAGAACTGTTTTTGTACATTTAAAGCAGCACAAATATTAGGCTTGAAAAAAGAGAAAATAAATATTCCTGTAAGTGGAATAAATAAATTGCCTATTTACATTAAATCTAGAATCAAATCAAAGTTGTCAAATAAAATGAATAGTGCCAGTTATGATATTGAGTTATTAATCGTTCCAAACATTTGTGACTTCACGCCCTCGAAAAAGATAAACATATCAGATTTAAAAATTCCAGCAAATATTTGTTTAGCGGATAAAAAATTTAACATTCCAAGCAGTGTGGAGATAATTATCGGTGCTGAACTATATTTTTCTCTTTTAAATGAAGAAAAAATAAAGTTAGGCAATAATTTATATTTGCAATCAAGTATTTTTGGATATTTAGTATCTGGGTGTATTTATGACAAAACAGTAAATAATAATAATACTAATTATTGTTTCTTAACAAAAAATCTTGATTTACTTAATGACACTTTGAAGTCTTTTTGGGAAATTGAAGAAGTACAAAATTTAAAACCCTGTAACAGTGAAGAATTAGACTATTGTAATGATCACTTCGATAAAACGCACTTCAGAAAACCGGATGGTAGGTTTGTGGTCACGATGCCGTTTAAACCACAGGTTTTAGAACCCGATTTGGGAAATTCCAAAAATCTTGCTTTGAAAAGATTAAACTCTCTCTGGCAACGTTTAGATCGAGATCCTGTTATGAAAAATTTATACACAGAATTTATTAAAGAATATAGAGATTTAAATCACATGCATGAAATAAAAGAAAACACGAACTTTAATGATGGCTATTACTTACCACATCACGGCGTTTTACGACCCTCTAATAAAACCACAAAACTACGCGTCGTTTTTGACGCTAGTGCCAAGTCAACCAACGGAAAATCTTTGAACGATTTATTATGTAAGGGTGGAGTTCTGCAAGATGATCTTTTTTCGATATTAATTAGATTTAGAAAGCATATTTATGCTTTTACTGCGGATATTAAACAAATGTTTAGGATGATAGAAATAAATCCATCCCAGTACAAATATTTAAAAATTTTGTGGAAAGACAGTATGTCATCCCCGGTTAAGGTATTTCAGCTAACAACAGTTTCGTATGGAACATCTTGTGCTCCCTACTTAGCCACCAAAGTATTACAACAATTAGCTCTAGATGAGAAAAAGGAATTCCCGTTAGCATCGAAAATTGTTTTGAAGGACTTTTA
Organism: Maratus speculifer; assembly: GCA_964019185.1. Taxonomy (NCBI): domain Eukaryota; kingdom Metazoa; phylum Arthropoda; class Arachnida; order Araneae; family Salticidae; genus Maratus; species Maratus speculifer. Next base: position 117,296,860 of record OZ025292.1, read on the forward strand.
TATGGATGATTGCCTATCGGGCTCATCCAATTTAGAAGAAATCAGATTAATGAAATCGCAATTAACAGAACTCCTCCTAAAGGGAGGGATGGTTTTACACAAATGGTGTACCAATGAGGTCCAATCTACTGATAATCACATGTTTCCCCTGGACAGAAATTCTGAAGAAATAACTGTTAAAACATTAGGGATGTTGTGGAACAGTTTCAATGATACGTTTAGGTATAAAGTTAATATCAACACAAAGAGTGATTTCACAAAAAGAGATGTACTTTCGCAAATTGCCCGCATTTATGATCCTCTCGATCTCTTAGGGCCAGTGATTGCTAAAGCAAAAATATTCATGCAGGAGCTATGGCTTCTTAAAATAGAGTGGAATGAGAAGCTGCCCTCTCATGTTGCCAAACAATGGAAAACCTTCCTCGAAAGTCTTAAAGAACTGGAATCCATTGAAGTACCAAGATGCTTCCTAGCTGTGAACCAATCAGTGGTGCTAAATGGTTTCGCAGATGCGTCTTCCAAGGCTTATGGCGCAGTGATATACATGCAAACATCTAATTGTAGTGAAACCATCAGTTACTTATTATGTAGTAAATCCCGCGTGTGTCCAACCAAAGTAATAACAGTGCCACGTCTCGAACTGTCAGCATGTCTTCTTCTGGCTAAACTCACTAACAAGGTCTTAAATTCATTAGACAAACAAGTAGCTTCAGTCAATTTGTTTTCTGATTCAACTATTGCTTTAGCTTGGATAGACACTGCTCCTCATCTCCTGAAAACGTTTGTGGGAAACCGCGTTGTGCAAATTAAGGAACAAACTAAGAACTTTCCATGGTTTCATATTCCGTCAGAACACAATCCAGCTGACTTGATATCAAGAGGTGCAAGTGTGGAAAACCTGTCTTCTAACCAGTTGTGGTGGCATGGCCCGCCTCTTTCAATTCTTGAAGAAACAATAGCAAAAACTGACTCTAATATAAGTGACATTAAAGATGAACATTATTCTAGTGAGCTTAAAGCTCCCAGCAACTTGACATTCGCTATTCATAATGACTCTAATTTCTGTGATAATTTAATTAATCTTAGCAATAATTTCCAAAAATTAATTAGAATTTTAGCTTATATTTTCAGATTCATACATAAATGTAAAAAAGCAACATCTGCAACCGGCCCTCTGTTGCTGGAGGAATTAAGAAAGGCAGAAGTTTATTTAATAAAATATGAACAGGTAAGGTATTTCAAAAATGATATTTCGGCCCTCCAAGCGGGATCTTCGGTTCATCGCACAAGTAAGTTAAGATTCTTAAATCCCTTTTTAGATGGAGATAGCTTATTGAGGGTGGGAGGAAGACTAGCAAAATCAAATTTGAATTTTGATCATAAACACCCCATTATACTTCCGGCGAGCTGTCGCTTGACGAAACTAATTTTTCAATATTATCATAAACGAGATTTTCATGTAGGACCCCAAGCTCTTTTGAACACTGTGCGTCAAAAATATTGGCCTCTCGGTGGCAGAAATATTGCGCGTAAAATTGTACATGAGTGTTTACAATGCTTTAAAATTAAACCTATAACGGCTAGTCAAATGATGGGGGATCTCCCTCCTGAAAGAATAGTGCCCAGTTCCCCATTTTCAAATGTGGGATTAGATTTAAGTGGGCCTTTTGAAATAAAATATAACGGTCAAAGAAAGGGTACTTTCAGAAAATCTATGTTGCCATATTTGTATGTATGGTCACTAAAGCTGTGCACTTGGATTTTGTCTCAGATTTGACATCCGAGGCTATAATAGCGACTCTAAAAAGATTCTTCGCTCGTCGTGGGAAAAGCTCTGTAATCTTTAGCGACAATGCTACAAATTTCGTTGGGGCTTCAGCAGAACTAAAACGTTTACGCAGACTTGTTACAAGTGATGAAGTTTCGAACTTTTTAGCTTCTGAAGGTATTAACTGGAAGTTCTCCCCTCCTAGGGCGCCAAATTTTGGTGGCCTTTGGGAGGCAGGAGTCAAATCTTTCAAATACCACTTAAAAAGAGCTGTGGGTTCAGCTCATCCCACGATCGAGGAATTCCTGACAGTTATCACACAGATAGAGGCTATTTTAAATTCGCGACCGCTTTGTCCTTTGTCAACAGATCCTGACGATCTTCAGGTGTTGACTCCTGGTCACTTTCTCATAGGAAAGCCTCTTAATTTAATTCCAGAACCCAATTTAAGTGAGGTCAAAGATAATTTGCTAAATAAATGGCAAAGGACTCAAAAATTAACGCAGTTAATATGGAAACGTTGGTAGAATAATTATCTGAGCCAGTTACAAGAAAGAAAGAAGTGGCTATTTAAAAGGCCTAATATTCTGCCAGGAATGCTAGTTTTGCTTAAGGACTCACAATTACCCATTTGCACTTGGTCACTAGGCCGCATTAATAAGGTTTTCCCAGGCGCGGACGGGATAGTCAGGGTAGTTGAAGTTCGTACCGCTAAGGGTAATTTTAAACGACCTATTTCAAAAATAAGTATATTACCCATTGAGGACAACATCATAGATCCTAAACTTTAAATGTGCTTTATTATGTATTAATTTTTCATGTATTATTTGTGTTTATTTATTTTATTTATTTATTTTTGCTTATAATCTGTATCATATTGTATTATTACTTGTATTGCATATGTATCTTGAAATATAAAAATATTTCAACGCCGGGCGGGATGTTCCGCTTCTGTATTGTGTTCTTGTAACATCGCCTTGGCGACAAACACAGCCCACGCCAATTATACGCCAATCGGCAATTTACTGTAACCCTGCTCACGTGTTGTGTGACGCAGTGGATTGAGAGAAACAGTCTCTTAGCAACAAGCTCTAATGCTGCATCAAGCAGCGACTCTTAAGAAAAATAAACATTCCATTAAATTTACAGTCTACTTGCTTTTTCTTTTTTAATTTAGTTTTTCTTTTTAATTTAGTACACCTCCGTACAGTATGCATTATAGTTTTTTTTGAGAAACAGGTAGTATGCGAAACTTAAAAAAAAAAAAAAAAAAAAAAAAAAAAAAAATTTAGAAGGCGTATGCCTCCGTATATCCTACACTACGACTACATCCAAGACCGTAGCTAAGGGGATACTATGGGGGGCTCAGCCCCCCCCCCTCACAGAAAAAGATTCCAAGGTCATTAAATGAATTTCTGTTCCGAAAGTTCAAATGAAATTATGTTCAAAAATCTAATTTAATTTTGAGATCCTATAACAGTTTTGCAGCGTTATTAAATTGTAACTAAAATAAGTATTTCAACATTATAAGTATAGCTCATCTTGTTTACACATATGGAGCTAACAGGATGTATTTTTGCACCAGTTATACAATCAAAAGTTTCATCATCATACATTTTTCTTAGTATAAAATGAAGACAACAGTTTAATAAGAAACATAGTGCCTACAATGTGAATATGCCCTAATTTAACTTTCTAAACGAAAAAAAAAATTATGAGCCCCCGCTTTACATTTTCTTGAGTCCCCCCCCCCCCATATTGTTCACTTCTAGCTACGGCCTAATAAAAATTTATATTACTTGAGAGAAATGTAACAAAAATTAAAAAGAAATAATATTGACATGTTTCGGATCCGTCTAATAAGATACATAATCATAATAAAAATAAAAAATAAAATTCAAATCGTTTCACGGTCAATACAAATTACATGCTACATTGAGATATAAACAACAAAAATCATGCACTCTATTGTAAAAAATTAAATTAAAATAGACCATGATCTAAAAATAATTTCGAGCTTGGTTCATCCCATTCAAGCTTTCACAAAGGAATTTATTCATTAATTCTAACCATAACTTAGGAATAATAAAAGAAACGGTATCATTGCAAACAAATTTTTAAAAAATATTTAAAAAGGTTCTCTCAAATAATATAAAATTTTATTTAAAAAAAAAAAAAAAAAAAAAAAAAAAAAAAAAAAAAAAACAGCAGTACAGTGAAACCTCCGAATAAGGGACACCTATGGGACCGGAACTTTTGTCCCTTAAATAGAGGTGTCCCTTATTCGGAATTTTTTACATTATTTTTAATTCAGAAGGATATAAAAATAACAAAGCATCAAAGGCGAAATTTAAATGTATCTGAAGTGTATAAATTACGTTAACCAGACAAAAGGAAGAAAAGAGAATTAATTAATTAAAATTTTCCATTAATTACTAAATTATTAAATTATTTGTAGAATTATTGATTTGTATTTTCTGTGCATATTATGTACATACAAAAGTATAAAACGTTTGAAAAAAAATTACTTGAAGTAATCAGTCAAAAAGGATTGTTTTGCAAATTTCAATACTTTTATGGAAATCTTTGAAGTGTTCATTTACCATATTTACAATTCTCTAATAGCACCAATATCACCTCCCCCCCCCCCCCAGTGCCGGAACTAGCCTTTTTCGCGCCCGGGGCAAACATGGATTTTGGTGCCCCCCCCCCCTCACCCTTCACATATATGCATTCTTTGTATCAAACACACCAAACAAAATCTTAATTTGGCGCCCCCTTCACCTTCTATTCTGGTTGCACCCGGGGGTCACGTGCCCCCTCTGCCCCCCTCTAGTTTCAGCCCTGTCCCCCCCCCCCCCCAAAAAAAAAAGTATTCCAACGCTTTGCGTATTTTAAGACAAAAAAAAAAAAAAAAAAAATCTCTACACTGCCCTATTCAGCAAGCGGAAAACGTTTTGTCTCAGAATTCATTTATTTTTTATTTAAAATGTTTTTAAGTTAAAAATTCATTTTCAACGGAAAAATATAAAATTGGAACGCTTGACTATAATTTCAATATGAAAGCGATTTGGAATTGAACTGTGTTTTCATTTTTTTAATAAATAAATCACCTATTGACTTACATGCGATTTTGATCACGTGACAAAGACGTTTTTTACTCTTTCTTGAGTAGTTATTCTGCTTTCGCATGGCAATTTGGTTCAAAACGTCCACTTTGTCAATATTTTCTGTAAAATCTATTGCATTTGAAAAAAAAAAAAAAAAAGTGGTCGATTACACATTTTCTGAACAACAACACGTGCTAGCTTCAGGCATTTCCGAATAAAAATTAATTAAAACTTATCTCTAAAAAGTTGCCATTTTTGGATTTGAGAACAGCCTAAAAGCATCTGTAAAGTTCATTATTTCAAAATTTTCTTTCTTTCTCCAATTTCAGAATCATCCTCACAATTTTCGGCATTACTTTCAATGCGGATAAAGGCATTGATGTCGAATCAGAATTCTGGGTAAATAAATGGCCGTAAATTGTGTCGTACGCCTCTCTATCAACATGACTGTCTGTCTGTTTGATAAGGTCACAAAAATCTGTATTTTTATTTTCATCAAAGACTACTTCATTATCTGAAATTCAAAAACCAGTCCCTTTAATCTCATTTTCAAGAGTCCCTTAAATAGAGTGTCCCTTATTCAGAGGTAAATACATTACATGTCCTATACCTTGGGACTGGGACCGGAGATTTTGTCCCTTAAATAGAGGTGTCCCTTATTCGGAGTGTCCCTTATTTAGAGTTTTCACTGTATTATATATTTGAGATTAAAAAAAAAAAAAAAAAAAAAAAAAAAACATATTCAAATTAGAGTATAAAAATTGAATGTGTTTATCTCCAAAAGGCTGCAATAATATAACTTTTGAAAAAAAATTACTAACTGCATATAAATTTCGAATTCCTTATCATTTATATTCTGCATATTGCTTTAGGTAAAATTTGTTTTCAGAACTTAATTGTATGAATTGTCTTCTTTCAATTGCTGAAACAGTACTTTTACAAAATACTTTGTATAAAATTATAGTATGTTTGAATTACATTATTATCAGGGGCGTAAACCACCTTAGTCGCGTAGGGGGGTGTAGGCTCATAAATTTCCGACTCCAAGAAGGAAAATTTCCGAGTACTATGGCCAACATGAGGACTTATATATATATAGATATTAGGGATGCACCGAATAGTGATTTTGGCCGAATACCGAATATTAGGCCGATAGGTGAACCGAATACCGAATATTCGGCTAGCCGAATAGTAATTGTTGGACCGAATACCGAATATTCGGTTTTCCAAATACTTTTTATATTTCAAAGTTTAAAGGTATTTAAATGCTGTTTTTTAAAACAATTTTACATAATATTTAATAAAAGAAACTTACAATTTGATAAGTAAGGACTTTTTATAAGAGCATTTAGTATTGAAAAAAATCTGCTTGAGTTATTTAAGAAGCACAATTATGAGAATTTTTTAATTAATAAAATTTTTAATTTCATGGTTTCTTGTACGAATTAAAAGAAACATTTTAAAATCAAAGAAAAATAATGAAAAAATGCTCGAAGAAAAACTTTGGAGTCTCATAATTGTCCTTTTAAAATAACTCAAGGCAGATTTTTTTTTCAATATAAAGTACAAATTCTATCAACATAATTCTGAATAAAGGAATGATTGACTCCTAGTTCTTTTCTTGTGAATGGTGGCATTTTTCACCCTTCCCATCATATCATATTTTACAGAAATCAAAGCATGCGAGTTGAAAATATATAGTATCTTATTTATTGTTAAAGCAAGATACGAAAACACAAGTTTGACCTAGAGTGAGATGAAATACAATGTACTTATGACTCAATAAGTTGATTTTATGATCAAAAATTGTCTGCCTTGATGGCTATTACTTATCTCAAAAGTTTGTCTTTATTGTTTAAGAACTTTTATTTGGGAAAAGCAAGAAACAGATTATTTACTAAACAAATTTAGGAACTTGCATCTGCACATCATTTATTTATAAGCAGAATCCCCATACTTCATCATTTAATTCCTTTTCACGGTTAATTTTCTTTAGTTACACTTTCAAATAGCAAATAATGTAAAAACATTCTATTTTATTTATATGATTTTCTTTCTAATTATTTTAAATATAGTTATAAATTGATTGTTAAAAGTAGAAATTGTGAAAAAAAAATTTAAAATTTGTTTTAAAAGGTTTTATCAAGTATTGGATTCAGCCAAATACTTTAATATTCGGCCAAACCGAATATTCGGTAACATGGCCGAATACCGGATGGATACCGAATATGCGGTACAACTCTTATATATATTTATATATATATATATATATATATATATATATATATATAATGCATATGTATATAAATCATAATTTTGACTAAGTGTATCGATATAGTCAAATAAGTTTTAAAGAATTGATGTTGATTCCTTTTGAAAACTCATATTTATTTCTCAGTACTTTAATAAAATTTTGTATGTTACACATTTTATATACCTAAAATATTCTGTAATAAAGTAGCTTACTTACTTCAAAAAGATTTTTTGGAGCTCCAGCAATGCAAAACGGTATATGTATATGAGCTGAAATTTTATCAGCATGCTCTTGTTTATTATGAGTGTTCCTGTAATCACTGTCGAAAATGGAATTACATAAACCACACTGCACTTTTTGTCTCTTACATTTAGGTGGGGGCATAATTGATACAAAAATATTAAATTTTTAGCAATACACCAAAATATTCTCGCATATGCTCTTTTTAATTGAATGATTTCGTACTATGAGCCGGAGCCAGATTACTAATGGTTTAAACAAAGAGTTAACGCAGGCGCAGTATGTTTTGTAACTGGCACATAGGGCGGGAGAACTAGCGCCTTATCGTCTAGGTGCCCAAGTTTTACACGTGTTGAAAAGAAAACAATGTTATATCTCTCTATTATTTAGCAATCAGCTAAAAAATTTTTAGCCTTTTTTTTCCTTTTTTAAGTAAAATTGAAATCTGTTTGCTTAGGGAACATTTTAGAGCAGGATTTCTCAACTTATGGTACACGTACCAGTGCTGGTACGTGAAGCTCTCTTTACTGGTACATGAAATAAAATAAAAAAATCCAGGTTATGAAATGAAAAATAAAAAGTTTCATTCCCCCCCCCTCCCCATCTTTTTTGATTTGTCAGTTTACCGGCACCTAAATGTCTGTTCTCTGATATTGCTGTTTTGATAGCACTTTGCTTTCTCTTATTTCATCGTAATTTAAAAATAATTTTCAATAAATAATTAAAATAATTTTTAAGTTTCACTTAAAAAGAAAATGGACTATTGCAGTATATAAAACATGCTGTTCTACCTACCATAAAAATATAGATCCATATCTTTCATCATTTATGAAAAAAAAGGTACATAAAGTGGATGAACAGGGGTGTAGTCGTAAAAATAACAGAGGATATGCGCTCTAAGCAGAGAGTATACGCAAAAGGCAGAAAGTATACTAAAGAATGTGCATACTACAGCTTTCTTTAGGAAGAGAGGTTATACGGTGTCCCTTTAAAAAATCCAGAGGGTATACGGCCAGTGTACCCTCCACTACATCGCTGATGATGAATCTAACATGGCGGAGATAGCGCATTCCAAGTGCTTTTAATAGAGTCGTGTACACTGTAAAAAAATTCTGTAAAAGGTACTAAACATTTTCTAGGAAACTGGGATTCCAAGAACTTTTCATGTAACGATAACAGGAAAAATTCATGTAACCGATTCTGAAACTTGAATTTTTGCTATTACCTTTACAGGAAAAGTTCTAGGAATCCCAGTTTCCTAGAAAATTTTAGTACCTTTACATATATATATATATATATATATATATATATATATATATATATATTTCTTTTCTGCAGTGTATGTGTATTAATTTACGCGAATATGTCATTAAACATTGTATCTTTCTTTTACCAAAATCTATATCTTGGTAATGTGCATGTTATTATAATGTATCCTTTTTATTATTTCAATGTTCATATAAAACAGACGATCTAAGTACCAATTTAATATTGTAATCATGCAATTAAATTCAGTAGAATCTGCTCAGATGGATGCACAAAAGACTGGAAAAGTGTTTCATTTTTGACTTATTCCATTTACACAGATCTTTCTTTATAAGCTTTGTATTTTTCACCTGCTAGCACGCGGAAGTGTCAGTTTCGTTTTAGTGTTACGCCAATCTGAAAGTTTGAAAAGTCCTGTTTTAGAGATAAAACTTTTTCAAAAATACAGGATTTCTTAATATAAGTTTTAATTCTTTTTAATGGCATATTTTAAAGCATCGTAATAATTTGGTGTTACCTCTCATTTTTCCGACAAAACAAAATGTAGTAGTAATAATACAAATATTAAAAAAATTGAATATAATTGATTTAGGAAAAGGAAAACAAATTATTATTTCTGATGGAAGTAAATTCGTATAGATTGTAAAATATTCAGATTATTTCGAGATAAAAATTTAAAGTATTTGGGTATTTTCAATTCTCATCCTGTATCATAAATTTCTTAAGCACTTTTTTAAATCAATCAAAAATTACGTAAAAAAGTAAATAAAAACAATTTCGCATTTTAATTTTATTTTTATAATAAATTCGAAAGAAAACACAAAGTTAGTCAGTAGAAAAAAAAAAATAAAACCTTAATTATTTTCAATTAAAGCTAAAATTTGTGTAGAGTGGGAAATATCCAAATTTTAATATGAAAAAAAAAATGTATTTTAGTTTTGAATTTTTATCGGATGCCACCTAAATTCCGTGATATATACTTCTAATTAAATTTAAAGTTTAGATAAAAAAAATAAAATTTCTTCATTTCGATCAGTATATTTCAAAATTTCTAAGTTAAACTAAAAACTTTCCGACAATAAATAAGGTGATCTGGTGTAATAACGCCAGGCGGAGTAATAACGCCAAGTGCTAATATTATGAATAATTATGAAATAATCTGGTAAATGACACTCATGTGCTCTGCGCAGAAGGTTTTGAGTCATATAAATCGCAAAAAACAGCTTCAAATTAATTTGTTTCATTTTTAGGTCTTATTGTTTTTACAAGCAACTAAAATTAACGCTTGATCTAAAATTTGCGAGATACGTTTTGTGATGTGAAGACTATTTTTTTTTTTTTATCTGGAAATACTTTGTTTATTACAAAAATGTGTAGTGCATTTCATGCACTTTCAAAATGTTGTAGAAGATTTTGGATATCTTCTCGAGATAATTTGTAATTTAAAATGTACAGCGCAATAACTATAACGGGGTAATAACGCCAATCCTTGGCATTAATACCCCGTTTGTTTTTCTACAGTGGCCGAGCTACATCCTAAATACTGATTCAAATAAACACAGTTAAAACTGTGCAATGTTTCTAATAATTCTATTTAAGCGGTCCTTTTTAAGCAAAAAGAAGCTCACGGTCTGATATTCTTTTGCCTCATCCTCCTCCCCCCCCCCCCCCCCACACACACACACACTTTTTTTTCTTACACCTTCACAAAAAATTGAACATTTTCAATAATTTAGAATGCAATTTGTCAATTTCTAAGTTTGTAGACTTTGTATTTTTAGAATTGGGCAATCTACATGCAATTATTCCATCTTATTTCATAGTTTTGTTTACATGGCGTTATTACCCATATAGGTGGGTAATAACGCTAAATAGCATTGGCAAAGGAATCATGCCATTACAGTTTATGAATACATATCTGTTAAATTATTTTTTTATATAGATAGTCAATGAGTTGCTGCATCAAATCATATATTTGTTTGAAAAATAGAATCTAAAACTAAGCCGTGAAAATTGGTAGAACCTTAACGTGGCGTTATTACCCCAGGGTACCTTAAATACAGGTGGATTTCGATATCTTAAAGTTCAAAGGCACAGAAAAAAAATGATTCGGATTATCAAGGTTTCACTCAAAATATCAAGGTTACAAATAACATTAACATTGCTAGAAGAATAAGTACATATATTATTTATATATATATATATATATATATATATATATATATATATATATATATATATATATATATATATATATATACATTTCGTCATATAGAGGTTTTTGAGTACACAATATTTGACAAATGAAAATTTTTCTAAATAGTTTTATCAGAAAAATAAAATCTTATACATTAAAGTTATATTAATTAATTAGTTAAATTAATCAATAATTGCTCCGGCTAAGAATTAAATTTATATTTTCTTCGTTCTAAATTGTTTTTTCTTGTTTTTCTTAATTAGAAACTGCAAGGGGAAATAAATCCGACTAACAATAAAATTTTATTGGTTTTCTTTGATCTAACTTGTTTTTCTTATTTAATTAAAAACTACAAAAATATTTCTCCAATTCATAAATATTTATAAGTTAATACCTTTTATTTTTATTTTTTTTTTTTTCGTTTAAACTTACTTTTTTCCGATCGAACAAGAATTTTTCCGACTGACTTTTCCGTTTTTCCAATTAAAAAATTTTTATAGGTTAATACGAAGTTAATACATACTATTTTTTCCGACTAAACATGCCTTTTCTGATGAAACGAAAATTTTCCAAATGATATTTTCGTTTTAGCAATTTATAAGTTTTTATAGGTTAATACCATTTTTTCCGATCGAACAAGAATTTTTCCGACTGACTCTTCCATTTTTCCAATTTAAAAGTTTTTATAGGTTAATGCGTAATGCAGTTTTTTCCGACTAAACATGCCTTTTCTGATGGAACGGGAAATTTTCCGAATGATATTTTCGTTTTTCCAATTTATAAGTTTTTATAGATTAATACCATTTTTTCCGATCGAACAAGAATTTTTCCGACTGACTCTTCAATTTTTCCAATTTATAAATTTTTATAGATTAATGCGTAATACTATTTTTTCCGACTAACATGCATTTTCCCATGGAATGGGAAATTTTCCGAATGATACTTTCGTTTTTCCAATTTATAAGTTTTTATAGGTTAATACCATTTTTTCCGATCGAGCAAGAATTTTTCCGACTGATTTTTCCGTCTTTCCAGTTTAAAGTTTTTATAGGTTAATACGTAATACTATTTTTTCCGACTAAACATGCCTTTTCCGATAAAATGGGAAATTTTCCGAATGATTTTTCCGTTTTTTCCAGTTTATAAGTTTGTATAGGTTAATAAAATTTTTCCGACTAAACATACTTTTTCCGATCGATCTGGGAATTTTCCGACTGATTTCTTCTTGGGGGGTTGTTGCACCCCCCCAAACCCCCCCGGGATTTACGCCCCTGATTATTATTATTATTTGAAACAATTATATTAAAATCTGAATTTTAAAAAATATAATTTTCTGCATTAACACCTTACCCATTTTTCTTCGTTCTACTGTATTAAAATTAATCTAAATTTCCCTTCTCCCTAGCATAGTTTTAAATCTCTAAAAAGGCGCATTGTAAAATTTCAATTCTAATTGCTTACATATATTGAATTTCTCAAAATTAAGCAAAAAATAAAATAATTTTATTTTTTAGATGTCGTCAAATTATCTGAGCCGATAGGAAAGAAAAGAAAAAAATAAAATAAAAACGATATATTCGAGGGCATACACCCTTTTTTTTAGCTTACTAAAAAAAAAACTGATACTACTTCCCGGAAGTCTTGTCTCATTTCCTTATTTTCTCTTTTTTTGTTTTCATTATTGACGTTCGATGTTTCCCAGCTGTGCTGATATTTTAAAAATTTAAACGATTGAAATTAGAACGTCCAGAAAATAATGTTTTTCCTTACATAGATGCTTCGAAAACATACGATTAATCTCTTAAAATTAATCAATTATGCAATTATTTATATAAGAAACGAATTTTTACTTAAAAACAGATAGCACGTATGTTGTAAAGAATATTTTTTGTTTACAAATGTAACTTCCCAACAGAGCAACCCAATGTAGTGTCGCCATCTATCATATGAATAATGAACTATTAATATTTTTTCCCATTTGCGATATTATTCGAAATTAATGTAATATCTTTTATTTAGAAGTTGAAATAAAAATTAGGTCAAAATATTATTTTTTTTTCTTTTTAACAGAAATTTAAAGAAATAAATTATCTATGAATATAATATCAAATCTAATGTGATGGGCTAATGGAGACCGTTTTTCAAAGCATAAAAAAAGATTATATTAAATATATTTAAAGAAATTATAAAATAATAATCGTATTTTGTTTAATTTTAAAACAAACCACAATATAAATTTTCAGTTACACAAACTGTAATTTATTTTTTATACCTGTTAAACTTAACAACTTAATACGGAAAGAGAGAGGCAGAAGAAAAAATAATTTACATTCCTCAAAAATTTTGCATTTTGTAGTAACTGCTATTTTTATTTTTTCTAAATACAAAATGTATATATTCAGACGAATTTCATTTTTTTCTTTAATATACTATTTAATAATAGATGTTGTTTAAAAATTTTAAAAGAAATAAAAACGAAAAAAAAAAAAAATCCAAAACATTTTTTGGACTTTTTATTTACACTTATTATTATGTGCAGTGCATGTTACACATTAAAAACTCAGTGCATAAAATACATTTTTATTTATACTTATACATTACTTTTCATCACCGTATATTTAAATATTTTTTGTTGTTGTTCACCTACCCCGCTCCCCTCGAAAAAAAATTTGCATACTGTTTACAGTTTAAAAATTGAGCTGAATATGCATCAATCACATTAATTGCAATATTTTTTTTTGGTTCAAGTACCAGAAAATGTTTAAAATATTTGTTAACATTAAATTCTTCCCTTTCGCACTTTGCGATGTTTCTCAGCCAACTATTTTTAATTTTTTTCTAAAAAAAAAAACCATTCAATACAAACAATAAGTGAGTTATTTAATCAATAAGCTGAATATAATTTAAAATATTCCCCAATTTGCGTTTAATTCATCGAATAATATCGGATTTTTCCACAAAAACAGAAAGATTTGTCCCCCAAATTTCTCCGCCATATCGATTTTGCAGCCGTGCAGATGCGTCATAGGCAAGCGAGGATTATCTGCCAGAACTTGGCAACGCTCGCTGTAATCCTAATTTTCTGGGTGTTTCTTGGCCCGAACGTGAGGGTATTGTGCTCTCTGCATTTGTAGTGATAATATCTGTCATTTAAAGCAATTTCAGCGTCAACCAATTTGTAATATATACACCAAAGTGCCGCATATATACTCCAGGATCTTTAAATCAGCTGGTTGACGTCGCTGAGAGGAAGAAAAAAAAATTATTATCTCTTTTTTGCGCATCGTTAGCGGTGCTGCATGCAATGTATTAATTTTGTTAGTAGTAGATCATCTGGGTGAAGATTTTCGCGGCAAGTTTTGAGAAGCTTTGTTTTGAACCGATTTTATACAGAATTACTCACTTAATCTGAAAAATGAAGCTTCTGACTTTTATTGTCTTATTTTTCCCTGCCTGTGTGCTTTCTACTGCATCTTCAAGGGAAGAAGTAAGTGTGCTAATTTAATTTGGATCAATTATATAACTTGCTCTTGCCCCTCTCAGCTCATTTTAGTTCATCCATGTTTCATTATAATTTAAAAATTTCATACTATATTTTATGTACTCCCATGCCCTTTATTGTTTTGTGCCTTCAGAAAAATATTAAAGTGCAAGTAAAATTAAATTGCTGAGTTTGCTTCGTTTAGAAACTATGTTTGTAAACATTGCTAGACTAACAAGTTTTAAAATCTAGTAAATTATATGCATTGCACGTAAATGTTTTAAGTTTTACCTTTTATTTAAATGCAACGAAACTTGCTCAAATGTGTAATCAATCAAGGATATTAAAAGAGAAATAATTTATCGTCTAAGATGCTTAGAGAAATTAGGAAGAGTAGATGTAGCTCGATTGATCGTAGCCCGTTTTATCACAATTTAAAATTTTGATACTATATTTCATGTACTCCCATTCTCCATATTGTTTAGTGTGTACAAAAATAAATAAATAAATAAAAAATAACGTGCAAATAAAATAAAATTGTTGAGCCTGCTCCGTTTAGAAACTATGCTTGTAAACATTGCTAGACTAACAAATACTAAATTCTAATAGATTATATGCATTGCACTTAAATATTTTGTGTTTTATATTCTATTTAAATTTAATGAAACTTGCTTTGGTACGTAATTGATCACGGATATTAAAAGAAAAATAATTTATCGCCTAGGATGCTTAGAAAAATTAGTAAGGGATGTAGGTCGATTGATCGTAGCCAATTTCATCATAATTAAAAATTTGATACTATATTTTATGTACTCCCACTCCCCATATTGTTTTGTGTGTACAAAAAATTTTTAACGTGCAAGTAAAATTCAAATTTTCGAGCTTGCTTCGTTTAGAAATTACGTTTGTAAACAATGTTGGACTAACGAATTCTAAATTGTATCAAATTATATGCATTGCGCCGTAAATATTTTATGTTTTATATTCTGTTTGAATTTAATGAAACTTGCTCAAATGTATAATGAGCCACGGATATTAGAAGAAAAATTACTTATTACATAGAATGCTTAGAGAAATCTGTAAGTGTGGATGTAGCTCGATTGATTCATTTATATTACATCATAATATAGATGTAGCTGATCCCATTTCATATATTTTTTCATATTATTGTAATATGTATAAAGAAATATTAAAGTGAAAGTAAAAATAAATTGCTGAGCTTGTATCATTAGAATCTACGAATTGTAAACACTGTTATGCTAACGATTTTTAATTCCTGGCAAATTATATACATTGCACGTAAATATTTTATGTATTACTTTTTTGTTAATTTAATGCAATTTGCGCAGATCTATAATTAAACATGAATATTAAAAGAAAAATAATTTATCGTGAAAGATGCTTTGAGAAATCAGCGCGAGTAGATATTGCTCGATTGATTCATTTATCTCATCATAGTATAAATGTAGGTGATCACACTTTTTAAAACTTTTTCATATTGTAATATGTATAAAAATATTAACATTTAAGTAAAAAATAATAATAATAATAATTGATCTTTCATCATTGGAAACTACGTATATAAACATTGCTAAACGATTTCAGTAACAATTTTAAGTTTTGATAAATAAATACATAATACCTAAATATTTTATGTATTATTTCTATGTAAATTTAGTAAAATTTGCATAAGTATGTGATCAAATGCAGACATTAAAAGAAAAATAATTTCCCGCTTACAATGTTTAGAGAAATTAACAAGAGCAGTTATAGCTTAATTGATTCCTCCTTATTTTATCCTAATATAAATTTTGGTGATCACATTTTTTAAAATTTCCATACTGTAATGTGTATGTATATATAAAATATATATATTTAAGTGCAAGTAAAAATAAATTCTTGAAAGCCTATAGATATTTTTGTAAACATAACCTAGACAATCTCAATAATGATTTATAAATTCGGATAAATTAAATAATAAATTCGCGTAATAAATATATTACGCGTTAATATTACGTTTAATTTCTATACAAATATAATTTTTTTTTTTTAAATGTTATAAAGGAATAATAAAGGAAAAAAAAAACTGCCTGAAATGCTTAGAGAAATCATTAGTAATATAAATGTATCGTCATAATATAAGTACAAAAAACTCCATTCCATATACTCTTCTACATTCTTTTATGCGAAAAAATAAATACATCCAACTACCTTTGCAATTACAATAAACTGTTATGTATCCATCATTAAGTCTTTTGTAAGTAAACACTGCGCAGAAAATATCAGTAGTAATTTTTAATTTATGATAAACTAAGTTTATTACAATCTGATTATATTTTGTGCATATCTTCAAAATAAATTTAATTAAATGTTCTAAGTTTAATTAAATATAGATAATTAAGGAAATAGCTTCAACTTCCGCCTAGTATTATAGGCAAATTAGCGATGCAGGCTTAGATTATTCATATTTCGTCACATTTTAAGTGTTAATATTCATTTCCATAATTGTTTTTCTTGTAAAAAAAATATGAACATGCAAGAAGAATGCATTAAAAAAAGGAAAGAAAAATGCATTAAAAAAGTGTGAAAAAGTGTAAAATTATTTTTAATCTTTTCCATTTCTCTGTTATTTCGATTATTAATTTATTTATTGAAAGAAAAATCCAAAAATTGTTATTGTTCTCTTTAATTAAAGGTGAGAGAATAAGTGCGTATTAGAGGGGCAGAAATAAAAGCTGCAGAGTATTTTTTATTAAATATATTTTATATGATACAAATGTGTTTCTGATTCAGTTCATTCATGTATAATTATAATTTAAATGTATGTTATCATATTTTATTTCCCCCCCAAACCCCCCTCTATTTTTGCATTTTTTACATACAGTTTTTTAATATATAAATATGTTACTTGTTAATATCTAAAGTATAAAAGTATGTGTTCATACACAAATTTCGTGCATCTTGTATTTTTATGAAATACATTCGTAAACACTGCATGGTATTTTTCAGTACTGCATTGGCCGAATCTAATAAATAAAAAATATTGCAAATTAATTTTTTTGTAAAGATCTTTTAAAAATTCATCTAGTTATTTTAGTGCATAATAAAACATTGTCATTATACTAAACATGCTCGTTAAATTTAGTAATGCATGATTATTTATTTTTGCATATTACTGAAATAAAATAACATAAATAGCAATAATTGAATACTATATTATTATTTATTTTATTAGATTATTTAACCTGCAAATATAAATATATATGTTTATAATTGACAGATTACATATTATATATATTATTCTATATTTAATGTATTAATATTATTGTATATTTATATAAATATATAATAATATTAATGCATTAAATATTGTATAACAATAATATCAAATTAATTTCTTCATCTTCAACTATAAGTGAATTAAAATTAGGAATAAAAAATATTACTGATATATAATTTTTTCAGTTAAAAGCTGCGGAAAACATTTTATTCAATTAAGATTTTTTTTTTTTTTTTGTATGCCATTATTTATAGACTTTTTGTCCGTTTAAAATTGTCAATTAAAAAAAAAAAAAAAAAAAAAAAAAAAAACTAAATAAAATTACCTGTCGTTAAATAATTGAGAAGAAAAATTAATTCACCCCTTGAAGTTATTTTTTTACGTGCATATTTTAAAGTTTAATTTCGATATATTTTTGTATTTCGCTTCATACTGATGCATCCATCTATTGCTGTTATTATCCCATATCTGTTCAATTTCAGCCAATTATTATGTTTAATAAATGCTTAGAAAATTATTTTCTATTGTAGAATTCATTGCTATATTTTAAATGTTTCACATTTAATTGCAATAAAATCTACTTTTTTAATAAACCAAACAAATGAAAAACTAGTACCGGGAAAACATTAATCCTTAAATACATATTGTATCATTTTCGATACCATAAATGTTCCCGATTTATTGGGGGGTTTTATTCACATATTCCGTATTTTCACCAGAAATTTAAAAGAGCAATTTTCACTTTCCTTAATGACAGACCATTCGTAATTAAATAAAGAAAAATTTACTATTTAGATTTTTCTGGTATGAATTCTGTTTCTTTTAATTGCGCATTTTTTGGAACGCGTTCTATCCTATGCATTTAAGGGTTAAAAAGAGAAATACAGTCGGCTCTTGTTAATTCGAACTCGCCGGGACCACAAGAAATGTTCGAATTATCCGAAGTTCGAATTATGGAAAATATGAAATGAAAAACATGCTTAATATGGTACTATTACAAAGGAATTAGCGTTAGTGTTTTTTAAATTTATTTCGTCTGTTATCATTAGAATATGACTTAGTATTAAATAAGAATGTATAAATACATAAACTAATTAAAAGATTAGAAACAAGCACAAATGAAGAAAAATTTAAAGCGTCACTAATGGACAGACAAGGCACTAAGAAAGTGGATATCAAATGCAACGGATTATGTGTATACTCATTCGGAAAAATTTTCACAAAAACCAAAGAGAGAAAGTTATTCAAATGATCTGAAATCCGTGAGAAAGAAATGAAAAATGAAAAATCGGAATTTTCATTAATTTGAATTAAACGAAGACAAAAGAAAATGAGTTCGAATGAATGAAAATTTTTAACGTTATTCTGCTATTGAAAATTTCGGGACTTCATATTTAGTTCGAATTAAGCAAAGATTCGAATTATCTGATTTCGAATGAACGCGTGTGAACTGTATATATCTTTGTAAATTGAATGAATGTGCCTGTTTTTCATGAAATTTTGGAGCACAATAAACGATATTTACTGTCTTAATTTATATATAGAGGTGTGGTAAAATTTATATTTGTAATGTGTTATTTTGTAATTGTGATTTTTTTTGCAAAATATTTTTTTTATAATATTTGGATTCATCAATTTTTTACGATAAGCAAATCTTTAATTTCATTCATTTATTTATTTTCAATATAATCTAATATGTTATTGTAAATTAATAATATTTATAACTTTCCTCCATTCTGCAAAAATTCCGAAGCTATGGATTTGGAAATCTTCATTTATTTAAAAATTTTTTGGTATTTTTCTTTTGTAAGTAAGTTTTTCTTTACTAAGAATGAAAAAAAAAAAGAGAGAAAACTATATACTTTTTTTTTTTTTTTTTTTTCGATTAGCTTTATTTTAACGTATATTTTAGTATAATAATGAATAATATCAATTGAATAATACATGGCATCTCCATTTAGCACTTTGGTTAATATTGTTATCTGACAGTAAATTTTCACCCTAAGATGTTTTATATCTATTGAAGATGGCTATTTTATCTATCATTACCGTTTGAATAATCGCAACTGATTTATAGCGGACTGAAGAACTTCGTTTTAACAGTATTTGCCAAAAATAATCATTTTAATCAGAATAAATTTAATTTTCTTTATTATTAGTATTATTTTTATTAAATGTTTAAAGTAGATATTTATGCATTATTGTCATTTGAGTCATCAACACTGATAAATTTAGTTTTAACACTATTTTCCCAAAATAATCATTTTAATCACAATACAATTTTTTTTAAAAAGGAAAATAGATTCAAAAGTTGATAATTATTTTGTCGAAAATAGTAAAAATAAGTTGCAATCATGCAATATTCAAATGTTGGGTTTATCATCAACATGATTTATTTTTCGTTGAGTCATTTTTCAGTTTTACTAGATTTGATTTCGCTGCCATTTATTTCTATCCCTCACTTATGTTTTTTCTCTTTCCCTAAATGATTATATTTTTTCATCTTTTCACATTTTTCTCCCTGCCGGTCCACGAAAAGCATATTACTGTTATTCTGTCTATTGATATCGTATGAGATTTCTTATTTCAACAAACTTGTTATGAAATCAAAGATATAATTCTCAATCAAACATGTACCAGTGTAGGATAACAATCCTTATTAAGCCTTTATCTACCGAATTGCGATTTCATGAAAATTTTATATTCTAAAACATTTCACGTAAATTGCTTAAATTAAGAGATTTACATAATCATTTAATTAATTTTTGAAGGATTTAAAAGGATTAATTAAATTTGAATTTACAGGGATTTTGTGCAATATTTATAACCCCACTCAAATCTTTTTATTTTAAATTGTTTTCTTAGTATTTTGTAGAATTATAAAATGTACATATATGATGTCCTTATAACATAAATATAGAAATATTTCTGAATTGAAAAATCCCCACTCCTCTCCCTCAGCGCCAAGAAAGCTGAAAAGATATAAAGGCAAAACAAATCATCCTTTTAAAAATATTTTTGTTTTGTGTAACCAATAATGCTTTTGGAACAAAATAAAGTAATGCATGTGCAACTCAGTATTACAACTAATCGAATTATCAAAAGAATTTTATAATAAGTAACTTTAATGGTACTTATAAGTATTGTCGGTAGATAAAGAGTTAAAAAAGAAAAAACAAATCTTAAGAAAAGAGCTTAATTTGTTCCATTAACTATAATTCTCCCCCCCCCTCCCACTCAAAAAAAAAATTTTTTTTTCTTACATTATATTTATTTAAACAAAATTTTATTCTCAAAAATCTTTAATACTATTCAGCAAAATGAAAAAAAAAGGCTACTCAAAATTTCCCAAGAAAAAACTATATAATAATCATAGAGGGAGCTTCTTTAAGATTGTTCGATGAGTATATCCGCCATTTAATTCGTCTTGAAAGATAACATCTGTAGGTAGTGGTTAAAGTTATGTACTAAGACAGTTTTAATAACATTTTCATTGTATGTCAGTTATTTATTATGTTACGTAATAGAGAAATTTAACTAAATATTTCAGTGAATTGAATTTAATTGATGTTTTTTCAACCGTAATCTCTTACATAATAACTTTAATTAAGTTTAATTGAACTAGAATTCCAATTAACTCTCACAGGCCTGAATAAATTACGAGTATGCGAAATTTCAGTGCGTAACGTGTTCTTTAGACAATTTTCTTTATTCTTCTTCATCGTAAACTAAAAATTATCGTATACTATAAGTAAAGTACTGTATATTTTAATAACATTTTTATTATGCCAGATGCTGTTCATTTTAAACGATAGTGCTATATTTTATGTTGCACAATAGGCAATGAAAATAAAATTTTCACTTAATCCGCTTAACTTAAAATGTTCTCTTCCCTTTTTAGGTGCGTTCGTAATTATGTAAATACGTAGCACCTATTGTTGTCGCTCAGTCCGTCCGTCTGTCTGTCTGTCCGCATATAACAACGCAAAAACTACCCAACCGAATCGTTTGAAATTTAAAATACATAATTATTACATAATTTTGTCGAGTCATTTCAAATTTTACGAAAATCGGATGCATAGATCAATTACAGGGGTAATCAAAAGTATTCCATTACATTACGGTCAATGGGGAAAAAAAGTTTCAAATGCATTTTAATCGTTTGAAATTTAAAATACATAATTATTACATAATTTTGTCGAGTTATTTCAAATTTTTTGATAATCGGGTGCATAGATCAATTACAGGGGCAATCAAAAGTATTCAATTACATTATGGTCAATGGGGAAAAAGTTTCAAATGTATTTTATACGTTTGGAATTTAAAATACATAATTATTACATAATTTTGTCGAGTTATTTCAAATTTTATGAAAATCGGATGCATAGATCAATTACAGGGGCAATCAAAAGTATTCCATTACATTACGGTCAATGGGGAAAAAAGTTTCAAATGCATTTTAATCGTTTGAAATTTAAAATACATAATTATTACATAATTTTATCGAGTTATTTCAAATTTTTTGAAAATCGGATGCATAGATCAATTACAGGGACGATCAAAATTATTCCGTAACATTACGGTCAATGGGGAAAAATGTTTCAAGTGCACTTTAATGGTGTTACACTCATTCGAAATTAATAAAATTTAAATGCAACTATAAAGTACATATTATAATATACATTTTAGATAACTTGTGGTGCACAGAACATTTGTTATTGATTTACAAAGCCACAGAAAAATATTCCATTACAAAATGGTATAGGGAGAACATTGTTTGATGAGCGTTTTAATTGTAATTCACTATTTGCAATTTTATGAGATTGATATATGAGAGTAATATTTTTAAAACTTCGTTATCGTACGAACGTGCAATTTCCAACTTGTTTCACTTATAAGGTTTAAACCGCCATAAGTCTTTTTTTTCTTTTTTCTTTTTTTCTTTTTTTTTTCTTTTCTTTTTTTTTTTTTAATTAATCTGCATTTTAATTAAGTTTGACAGACTTAGAATAAATTAAAAGTCAGCGAAATTTTAGAGAATAATCCGTTAGATTATTGTTCTCTGATATACAAGTTTGTGTCCAGTAAGAAATTGGGAGCTTTAAAAAGATCCAAAAAAAAAAAAAAAAAAAAAAAAAAAAAAATCATTTCAAAACAAAGCCCTTCATAAAACTTTTCATATTAAATATTTCAATATTATTTAATATTTAATCTATATTTCATTGAAATATATATTAAATATTTCAATGTCATTCAATAAATTTTTTTGTCCTAAAAATATACCTTTTACAAAACTCCAAAATGAATCTTTCACAAATCTAATAATTAAGTGAAATAGGATCAGTCACTTTTATGTATGTAATATATGCATGCATCTTCTTAAAATCATAAACAAGGAAATTGGATTTCGTGATCATTTCAAATCCTTACAATTATGACTAGATATCTCTCATATGTAAAGAGCTTTTCACAATTTTAGAAAACAGAGCCTTGAGAAAAAAAGTTTGGACACATTGGTGTTGTAAACTTTAATTTAACAACAACTAAAAGTAATTAAAATGAATATTTTAATACCATTTCCTCTGCGCAAGTTAATGTTCATTTAAGATATTAATGCGATTTTTATTTGTGTTGCGTAACAAATAAATTAAGTATTTCAGCGATACGATTTTTTTTTATTTTTTCAGTTGTAATTTTTTAAAGATTAATTTTCATTGACCTTAACAAATAAAAATTTTAAGTTTCACACACTAGTCTGAATTATGAATTTATAAAATTTTGAAACATGTAACGCGTTATTTAGATTATTTTTCTCCGCTGCACAGCTTTGTCTGGTAAACTTTAAATAATTTCATACTATAAGTAAAATGCGTAAGGGGCTGTGCAAATATAAAGTTATCAACTTTTTGGCAATTTTGGACCCCACCCCATTCAACATCAAACGTTATCATCCCTTGAACCCCCCCCCCCCCCCCGAATCATGATATATTTTGTTTGGAGTGATACATAAAACACTGATTACATTGGTTTTTTGAATGTTCTATTGATTCAAATGAAAAGAAATTAATACATTACCACTTTATATAAATCCCTTTATATAGGAAATATATGTAAAATAAATAGTTACTATATAAAAGAATTTTGTAATAACTTTTTGTTACTTAATGAATTTAACAGTAATAGTGTCTTCTTGCACTTAGCACGCACGAATGGGGGGGTAGACAGAAATTTTTATCAACGAAACAAGTGAACAATATTCTTTCAATAATAAGAATAGAAATGTAAAACGTTGGGGAATTCCATGTATTAGAATTAATTTTATGATAATTTAGTAATTTCAATAATAGTTCTGTATTTTCATAAAAATAAACAACAGACTAAAAAAAAAAAAAAAAAAGACATACTATTTTGTACCAAAAACATGTTACAAATAAAAAGATAACATTTTGGTTGAATCAAAAATGATATCGATATCAATAGATGTTCTCCCTCCCCCTAGAGATATCTTATGATATCATCTGCTAGACCCCCCCCCCCCTCCCCCATAAAATGATAACGTTATATATGCACATCCCCTAAAGTAACACTTCCACTATGCAAATTATACTCCTTTTAAAATCGGAAAGGGATTTTTGTTTATATTGCGTAGTCGAGAAATGTAAGTCAGTGTTTCAGTCAACCAGCTTGTTACATTTTTTCAACCGTAAAGATCGACTTTGATTATTCTGATTCAATGATGATTTCAGTTAAGTTTGACAGAGTAGAAGGAATTGCGAACTAACGAAATTTCAGCATACAGCCTGGGTTGCCAGATTTGGCCTCTTTTTTAAATCATTTAAATCTGAAATTTCATGTTCACACCAGAAATTCTGCATTGTTTTGTTTTCTTTACATAATGACAAACATTTCGTACTTACCTAATGCAAAATGTTTTATTTTAGAGTTTCTGATGTGATCTCGAAATTTTAAATTGAAAGTAGAGGCCAAACTGGCAACCCAGCATACAGCCAGTTATTTTGATAGATTGTTTTTCTCTATGACAAAGTACTACTGCCTAGTGTCAAATTTTATGAATTTATTTTATGAATTTTCACTTTTTTTTTCACTTTAGCGAATAATTTTTTTATATCTTGAATATGTATGTTTTTATTTTGCTGTTGTAAAGTATCATTATTTACAAATTTATTAACGATTGACTAAAGTGGAAATAATTTATATAATATTAATTTTAATCAAAATTGAATTTTAAATCCAATTAACAGATTACAATAAATTGTAAATTAAATTTCAGAATTTAACGCATATTTACTTTGATCATTTTTTTAAATGCAAGTATTCATTGTAAAATTATCAAGTAAATTTCATTTATTTATGTATTTTTTCACTCACCAATTAGATATTTTTTGCGTGTGTATGTGTGAGTCTACTGTTAATTTATTGATATAAAATGATAATAATAATATTAACGATAAGTAACTGGAGATAATTTGAAAATATTATCGTGTATAGGTTTTTGCAGATTCATCTTAAAAAGCTATTTCAGTCAAGCAAAAAAAAAAAAAAAAAAATCGCTAATGCTAATTATGTGGAAAAAAATCATAAAGATTTTTCGTTTGATTATCAATATTTTAAAGGAATTTTTCTAATTAATTAATTAATTAATTTTATTTATTTATTTATTTATTTATTTTTTGAATTGGATAGTAAGGTCAATTCCGCATGAAGACCGTTTATTACTTTTGTTTTAAATTTTATTTTCAGGTGTTTTTAACTGGAATGGTTTGACTTTCGAAATTGGTTCCGAATCCCGAAACACGTTACAGATCGAGCTCAGTTATCCAATGCGGAAAAGAAAAAAAAATAATTTTAAAATATTGAAATACAAATTTGAATTTAATATAATTTATTGCGTTTAATATAATAACACAATTGAAATACAAGATTCTTTAGAAATTTCTTCCATAGGATTTTATTTAGCGAGCGGATCTTTTGGCAGGCATGACTGAAGTAGCCTCTTAAATCAGATGATCTTATAAATCCCTGACCTCCTACTCACCCCCCTATCTCTATCTCTCAACTGCGCACACTTTTCGAATTTAAGATTTATGCCAGATTTTTGTTAGCTTGACGATACAAAAATATTCTCGAAGATGAAGTTTTAAAAACTAAATTCAGTCAAATACACCGATGGGGAATAGTTATTTAGAAAGATAAAATACGAGAACGTTGAGAAATTTCTGAAGAGACAGAAAACGCAAAGATGAAAAGAGATTTGATGCGAGAAAAAAATCTCTTGCATGAAAAGGTAAAAACCAGGTGTTATTTCCCTGGGAACTTGTGGAGTAAAGAATGTGGCACTAGTTCTCAATACCAGTGACAATTTTTTTCCCGCCTTTCCTGGATGTTCCTTCCATTTTTTTTCTCCAACTGCAATCTGTTTTGTCAACCTTCAGGCTGTAGACCACACGCACTGCTATTTTTGGTTGAAGAGGAGTATAGCGTACAGCTGTTTGAATTGCTTTGTGTGGGTGGTTTGGGGGAGGAGATAAAAAAGAAGTGCACTATATTGAAAATAAAAATAATGCTTTATTTGTACGGTTTTAAACTTTTTTTAACTTTTAGGAATATGTCGTGTTTCATTACTTTTCTAGAAAATAATTGATCTAAGAATTAACATCCTTAATAATTGGATTAATTCTTAATTTTATTGCTTTTTTAAAAAAATATACTTATTGAATTATTAAAAAAAATCAGACGCTTTCTATATTTCAAAATTTTGCTTGATTTGAATTATTAGGTGCGTGCGTAACTATAAAAATAACGTTTGACCGACTTCCGCTATTTAATCTCCCCCCCCCCCCCCAAAAAAAAAAAAAAAGTTTAAAAATTTTGAAATACAAACGATATATAAACAATATGAATCATAATTCATAGTAAATTTTATTACTTAATAGATGCTGAATATAATACCTATTAGTAATAAAATTTACTATGAATTATGATTCATATTGTTTATTTAGTTTATTAAGGTGAATGTGACGTTTCAACTTATGATATAGAATTTCTGTATATATATATCGTATTAAAGAATGTATCTATAAATTTCTTCCGTAGGATTAGCATTAGCGAACGAGCCTTTTTTCGATGATTGAATTAACCTCTGCAAAATCTGTTCACTGTAAAATTTATTTTCCTGAATAGCAATATTTTTTTGTTATCTTGACAATATCAGTTACTTCATTTAGATCTACTTTCCTTTTTCACGCAATCTTGAATTATGAAATAAACGCCGCTATCATTTATGAGGAAAAAAACAATGAAAATAATTGGGATTGAATGATTCTATTATTTATTTCGTTTGATTTAATTACTGCACATTTAATGGGAAAAATCAAATCAATAAAAAATTTATGATCCTGCCGGTGATTTTTTTTTCTTTATGCTTGTTTGTATTTAATTTCGTTGTATTTAATTTGTTTTAAAACCACGATGAAATAAAATGTAAAGTTATGCATGAGGATAACGTAACAAAAATTATTCGGATTGTGTCTTTAAATGGCTTGTTTATTAATTTGTTCAAATGCAAACATAACTGAAACAACTGCCCTTTGAAAAATTTACGACCCAGCACGGTAATAATTTTTATTTTATAAATTTGCCCATCCCCTGTCCCTTTAAACGATAAATTCTGTTACCTACGATATGTCTTATAGGCGATATCTCTTCCTCTTCCCAAAACCATCCATGTTTGGCACAAAACAATATGAGCAAGGCCAAGGGCCGTAGGTCTAGGGTTCTGTCATTTTAATGCATTGCATTTCAAATATACTGCTGGGTCGGGTCCATAATAAATTGAATTTTTCTCGGAACTGCGTCTGTCTTGCGTAAGTCAGTATCGCGATTCGGGTGTTTGTTATTCCGTTCCACTTGGGACATTAAAGATTCTCCATCGGATAAATGGTGGAAAAATTCATTCAATTTTATGCAAACGATGATCGATTTTATTTTATTTTACTTGATGTTTATTTATTTATTTTTAAGGAAAGTCTGTTCTCGAATTACTGCAATAAATATTGTTTTCACCCGAGTTCTGTGTTATGAGTGTACACTGTTAAAAAAATTCTGAAATTCACGAATATTTTTTTCCTGAATTTCCCAGAAAAAGTCCCTTTTCACAACAAAAGGGCATTGTCCGTTACAAATCAGCAAATCCCACCATATTTCCTGAAAATAACGAAACGCGAACATGGAAATACAAACAAAAAACGGAGACACTCCTTTACGTAAGGGGCTCCGTGGCCGAGTGGTCAAGGCATCATACTGCTAATTGCCTGCGAGCGCAGATTGTGGGTTCGTATCCCACTGGCGACAAGAAATAATGAAAACATAAAAAGTCCTTTTTAAATTACATTTTTTCTATTTATTTTTCTCTTATTACTTATTAAAAAATCTTTTAATTAATTAGCCAATAAATAAATAAATAGTGTACGACATTTTCAAAAAATTGTCTATAACATTATTTTTCTAAAAAAAAGTTGTTAATAAAAAGTTTTTTTCAATCATTCATTTACTTATTTAAAAAAAAAAAACAGTGGTTTTAAACAGTAATTTTTTTTAATTTAAACTATTTAAAAAATAAAAATTGATTTTAAAAAATAAGCATTATGCACCACTCTAAAATAAAATAAAATAAACCGTTTACAAATATTATAAAGAATGTATTTGAAAGGAAATCTTTAAAAAGCACAACAGATTTTCCCACTAACTCATAAAAGACATATTGAGTGCAACCCGGCATTAGCAGCTTTGGCTCGGTTAGTAAGGATTTTTTCTGCTATCAAAAGGTCCCGAGTTCGATCCTGAGGACGGCGTAAACTAAATTGTGCAATAATAATAATAAGTAAAATAACATAGCAGCTTAAAATTTCTCGATAATTTCGAATTCTTTGACGATTAATCGATTTATTAATTTTAAAAATTATATTAAATTATTATAATTAAAAATCAGACTTTGTAACAGAAAGTTACCGCTTCTTCAAACGGAGTTTTCCTTTCTTGTATGTCCCACAACGGAAAATCTACTAACGGAACGGTAACAGTTCGGCTACATTGCTGCCGGTAGTTTCACCTGGAATTCACAGATTTATTTTTAACAGTGTAAATGCAAACAAAAAATACCTTCATTAATTTTCATCTTTTAATATTACATTTTAAGAAATTTGTCAGTTTTTAAAAGACAAATGTTGGTTTTTTGAAAATGTGTTATCTTTTAGCAGTGATATCGCTAGACTTTTGAAATCCCGGCTTCCTGGAACATTATGTAAATAGTAGATAGAATCTACAGTCGTCGTTCAGTCCGCTCGCCATATAACAGAGCAAAAACTACCCAACCGAATCGTTTGAAATTTAAAATAACAAGGTAGAACCCGTCAAATTTCGACGAAAGAAAATGTTTAAGAAGAAACTGTTTCATTGATTTATAATAAATATACTTAATTAGTAACAATAAAAAATATGCCTTATGCTCGTAAGTCTGACTCTTAAACAAATGATATTTAACCTAATGTTAACAAAATAATATTTCTATAAAACTCAGTTGTAGAAATTATTAGAATTAAACCTAATCGATATGTAAACTATAAAATATAATGAAGATCTTGTATTATTATAAAGTTATCAATTACGGATCTTATGCACGTACACTGTTAAAAAAATTCTGAAATTCACGAAAATTTTGTTCCTGAATTTCACAGAAAAGCCCCCTTTTAACAACAAAAGGGTATTTTCCGTTACAAATCACAAAATTCCATCATATTTCCTAAAAATAACGAAACAGATGGAAATAAAAACAAAAAACGGAGACACTCCGTTGTTTGGGGCGCTCCATGGCCGAGTGGTCAAGGCGCCACACCGCTAGTCGCCTGAGAGCGCAGATTGTGGGTTCGAGTCCCATTGGCGCCATGGAATAATGAAACATAAAAAATTCCTTTTAAATTACATTTTTTTCTGTTTATTTTTCTCTTTTTTTCTTATTAAAAATCTTTTAATTTATTAGCCGAAAAATAAATAAATAAAGAAATAAATAGTGTACGACAATTTAAAAAAATGTCTATATATATATATTGTAAAAAAATTGTTAATAAAAAAAAATTTATAAAAAAAACAGTGGTTTTAAACAGTGATTTTTTTTAATTTAAACTATTTAAAAAATTACAAATGATTTTAAAAAATAATAAGTATTATGCATCAGTCTAAAATAATTCATTTACAAACATTCTAAGGAATATATTTGAAAGGAAATCTTTAAAAAGCACAACAGATTTTCCCACTAACTCATAAAAGACATACTTTGTACCGTTTAGCATCAGCAACTTTGGCTCTGTTCGTAAGAATTTATTCCGCAGTCTGAAGGTCCCGAGTTCGATCCTGAGGACGGCGTGAACTAAATTATCCAAAGTAACAATTAAGTAAAACAACATAGCAACTTAAAATCCCTCGGTGATTTCGAATTCTTTGAAGATTAATCGGTAAATCATTTTTAAAAATTATATTAAATTATTACTATTATAAATCAAACTTTGTAACGGAAAGTTACTGATTCTTACACCGGAGTTTTCCCTTCTTGTATTTCCCACAACGGAAAATCTACTAACGGAACGGTAAAAGTTCGGCTACATTGCTGCCGGTAGTTTCACCTGGAATTCACAGATTTATTTTTAACAGTGCAGTTGTTTTCCAAAAACTTTTCGAATTATCTCCTAAGTATCATACTTTTTATAAATTTAATTTTTTAAGGCTGCTCTTTCAAAATTGCCCTCCGTAATGTTAAGTCTTTGGGCGTTTGACCATTCTTATATTTAAAATAGCTCCGTAGGAAATTAATATCTTTAATTTCTTTCGTGATCTCTTCTTAAAGGATGTCACTTTTTTTATTAATTTTCAAAATATTTCTAAAATTTATGTCTAATTTTATATGACGGGATAAAATTTTATTTCCAATTCGTCAATTTTTAACACAGAAAATATTAAGTTAAGCTTAGATTTTTAAAATATTTTGAAAACTAAGAAAAAAAAGTGACATCCTTTAAAAAAAGAACAGTGAAAAAAGAAGTTAAAGATATTAATTTCCTGAGGAGATATTTTAAGTATAATAATGCATCAAACGCCCATAGACTTTACATTGCGGAGAGTAATTCGGAAAGTGAGTGACCAACAGCCTTAAGGGTGCATTTTAATGCATTTCAATTCGAACGACGAGAAGGGTAGGAAATTCAGGGCTCCCCTGTCATTTTAAAGTATTGAATTAAAAAAAAAAAAATCGTGTTGGATGTGGGTCTATAATAAATTGTATAGATCTTTCTTATAGCGTACTGCAGAAATCCGCTATGCAATTCAGATGTCTGATGTTCCGTTCGACATGGGACATTAAAGATTCCCTTTCGGATAAATGGGGAAGAATCCATTCAATAATATTCAAATAAGGAATGGATTTCTCTTGGAAAGGGATCTTTTAGGGTAATTCAACCATTTCGCGAATTCTAGTAATAAATATTGTTCTAATATGATTCCAGTGTTATTATAATCGCATCTCTCACTTTTTATTTTCTTCTATATTCACAAATATGAGCACAAATAGATCAAATATGAGCGATGACACTTTGGAAAAAGTATTGATGGCTAAATTAAGCCTTCAAGGAAATTGTTATGATCAAAATTTTGAAAGTGCTTTTCTGAAA
This sequence comes from Maratus speculifer, assembly GCA_964019185.1. Taxonomy (NCBI): domain Eukaryota; kingdom Metazoa; phylum Arthropoda; class Arachnida; order Araneae; family Salticidae; genus Maratus; species Maratus speculifer. The sequence continues at coordinate 117,328,192 of OZ025292.1, forward strand.
AAGACTAGATCTGCCACAACTAATAGAAATTTCACAACTTAAAATAAATATGCCTCTTATGACTTGGGCACAAAAAACAATACTGTGTTGAAAAAATTGTGCCTAAATAATTTAATTCTATTTAAATTCTCTGTTATTTTAAATTGTTTTCTATTCAACATCTTATACATTGTTCATTTTTAACAATTATTACTTTAATTTTTACAAAGGATTTTAATTATAACAATTTTATGTCTTGACTATTGCCTTTTGATTTTTAAAATGGTTTTATACACACACACACACACACACACACACGTATATATATATATATATATATATATATATATATATTATACTATAATGCGAGCAAAAATTGTGTGTGTGTGTGTGTAAATTTTATCTCAAAAACGGCTCTAACGATTTTCGCAAAAAATTGGATTTTACCATTTTCGGGCACGAGAAGACCATTGGGCTAGGTCACATGTTGGAGAAAATTCGATTATTGGGTCATTTTGGGTCATAATGGGTCAAGATCAAGCTATTTATATCTAGAGAACGGCTGGATCGATTTTAAGGAAATTTTCTATCCAATCGTTTTTTGACACGATAAAACTATTGGGCTGGGTCACATGTTCGAAAAATTTCGATTAGTGGGTCATTTTTGGGTCATTATGGGTCAAGCCATTTTTATCTAAAAAACGGCTCTAACGATTTTGACCAAATTTCATATTGTATCGTTTTGGATTACAAGAAGACTATTGGGTTAGGTAACATGTTCGAGAAAATTCGGTTAGTGGGTCATTTTGGGGGGTCATTGTGGGTCATGCTATTTTTATCTAGAGATTTTCTCACGCAATTTTGACTAAAAATTGGATTCTATGGTTTTCGGGCACGAGAAAAACATTGGGCTAGGTTACATGTTCTAGAAAAAATTTTAATGGGTCATACTGGGTCATTAAGAGTCTGGGTCAAGCTTTTTATATTTAAAGAGCGGCGTGATGGATTATAACGAAATTTTGTATGTAACAGTTTTTTGACATGAGAAAACTAATGGGCTAAATCACGTGTTTGAGAGATTTCGACTATGAGGGTCATTTGTGGGTCATGATGGGTCATAATGGGTCATGGTCAAGCTATATCTAAAGAACGGATGGATCGATTTTAACGAAATTTTGTATGCAACATTTTTTGGCACGATAAAATCATTGGACTAGGTTACATGTTCAAAAAATTTCGATTAATGGGTCATTTTGGGTCATTAAGAGTCTGGGTCAAGCTATTTATATTTAAAGAACGGCGTGATGGATTATAACGAAATTTTGTATGTAACAGTTTTTTGACATGAGAAAACTAATGAGCTAAATCATATGTTTGAGAGATTTCGACTATGAGGGTCATTTGTGGATCATGATGGGTCATAATGGGTCATGGTCAAGCTATATCTAAAGAACAGATGGATCGATTTTAACGAAATTTTGTATGCAACATTTTTTGGCACGATAAAATCATTGGACTAGGTTACATGTTCAAAAAATTTCGATTAATGGGTCATTTTGGGTCATTAAGAGTCTGGGTCAAGCTATTTATATTTAAAGAACGGCGTGATGGATTATAACGAAATTTTGTATGTAACAGTTTTTTGACATGAGAAAGCTAATGAGCTAAATCACATGTTTGAGAGATTTCGACTATGAGGGTCATTTGTGTGTCATGATGGGTCATAATGTGTCATGATCAAGCTATATCTAAAGAACAGGTGGATCGATTTTAATGAAATTTTGTATGCAACTTTTTTTGGCACGATAAAATTATTGGACTAGGTTACATGTTCGAAAAATTTCGATTAATGGGTCATTTTGGATCATAAAGGGTCTGGGTCAAGCTATATATAATTAAAGAACGGCAGGATCAATTTTAACGAAATTCTGTATGTAACAATTTTTAGAAACGAGAAAACTAATGGACTAAGTGACATATTCGAGAGCTTTCGATTATAAGGGTCATTTGTGGGTCTTAATGGGTTAAGGTCAAGCTATATCTAAAGAATGGGTGGGTCGATTTTAACGAAATTTTGTATACAACATATTTTTGGCATGAGAAAATCATTGGGGTAGGTCACATGTTCGAGAAATTTCGATTAGTGGGCCCTTTTTGGGTCATTCTAATTTTATCTAGACAACGTTTCGCGCAATTTTGACTAAATTTTGTATTTTATCGTTTTCGGGCACAAGAAAATCATTGGGTTATGACAGATTTTTGAGAAAATTCGATCAATGGGTCATTTTGGATCATAAGGGGTCAGGGTCAAACTAACTATATCTAAAAAACGGCTCAATCGATTTTATCTAAATTTTGTAACTAATGTTTTTCGGCATGCTAAAACTAATGACCTAGTCCACACGTTCGAGAGATTTCAATTATAAGGGTCATTTTTTGGTCATGATGGATCATGCTAATTTATATAGAAAATGGTACTCGCCATTTTGACTATACTTTGTATTATATCGTTTTTGAGCAAGAGAAAACCATTTGGCTTAGACACATGCTCGCGAAAATTCGATTAGTGGGTCATTTTGGGTCTTAATGAGCTAGGGTCATTCTAATTATATATAACAACGACTCAATCAATTTTACCTAAATTTTGAAACAAAACGTTTTATGTCACGAGAAGACTATTGGGCTGAATCGCATGTTAAACAAAATTATATTAGTGGGTCATTTCGCTTCATTGCTGAATGCTGACAAGCTAATTTTACCTAAAAAATGGCTTAAACGATTTTGATTTAATTTTATATTCTACTGTTTTTGATTACCTGAAGACGATTGAGCTATGTCACATGCTTGATCAAATTTGATTAGTGGCTCATTTTTTTGTAATACGGGTCAGGGTCACGAGAATATGGCAAAAGTCAATAACTTGGTGATATTTGACAAAATATTGGCGACATATGGCCAAAAAATCGACTATAAAAATTGCGTACCCGGTTAAATACGAAAACCAAAACACGTATTTCGAGCCAAATGAAAGAATGCCTCCAAATTTGGCTATATCTAGCAAAAAATATTGTCTTTCAGAATGTAAAGAATTTTTTTATACATTCTTAAGAGGATTCGCGATGCATGGTTGAACCAATCAGAGTCGAGCTAAAAAAGTGATTTAGATTGATGTCCTTTCGTTGTTAATTTTAAAATAAAGTAAAATTTATAAACATGCGCATAAAAACATAGTTTTCTAACTGATTGTTTTTCTAAATAATACTATTATAAACATGTTTTACAGTACTAATACAGAGTTAATGATACAGTGAAAATACTATAGCAAGTTGAACACAAAGTTAATTTTGGCCGAGCTAAGCTCGGTCTCCCCTGCTAGTATATATATATATATATATATATATATATATAATACCATTAAAAGTAAACAAGATTCACCAATCGATTTTATCAATAAAACAATAAACCAAAACGAAGAATTAGAAAAAATGGAATTGTAAAAAAAAAAAAAAAAAAAAAAAATAGTGAAACGAGTATATCTGAATAAATAAATAAATAAAATGAATACATACATATATATATATATATATATCATTTAAACTTCTATTCAATTAAATTGCATTTATATTCTTACTAGTTATTTTACCTAACTTTTTGTTTTGTTTTTGTCTTGGTGCAGCATGTCACTAATGAATTATTGCACCATGAAATTCTCACCAGCCACAGTTTAAAATAAAATAATATAGTGACTAATTTGTGTGTATTAAATATGCGAATTTTTGAGTAGTGTTTTTCTTCTATCAATTACTTATTATTCCATTGTGTTTAAAGCGAGGTGGGTGGGGAAGGGTTAAAAAATAATAAAATAATCTCCTGATTTTTGACTTTTAGAGGTTGGCAAGTCTGCAACAAAAAAGTATTGAATTCGTAAAAATTTTCAAAATCCGGTTTTCGACGGATTTACACGTTTTAGGGGTTCAGAGAACCTGAAAAAATATTTTTAAAATGTCGGTCTGTGAGTTTGTCTGTATGTTTTTTAAAATACTAAATAATAATAAAAAAAATTGTGTTGGATGTGGGTCCATAATAAATTGTATGGATCTTTTTTATAGTGTATTGCAGAAATCCACAATGCAATTTGGATGTCTGATGTTCCGTTCGACATGGGACATTAAAGATTCCCTTTCGGATAAATGGGGAAGAATCCATTCAATAATATTCAAATAAGGAATGGATTTTTCTTGGAAAGGGATCGTTTGGGATAATTCTACCATTTCGCGAATTCTAGTTATAAATATTGTTCTAATATGATTTCAGTGTTATTATAATTGTAGATACGAAATAGGAGTAGTTTTCTCACTTTTTTAATTTCTTCAATCTGTACAAGAAGAAAGTATTGGATTCGTGAAAATTTTTCACGATTTGAAAAAAATGAATATAGACTCATTTTTAAAAGTAGAAACATGAAACTTGCTGAGGTGATTTTTGAAGAGATGTATAAGATGCCGCGTGATTTCATTTTTCGCTCAATTCATTAGAATTTGATTAATAAACAATTACTTTCTCAGTATGACAATTTTTTTCATTCCCAAATCGAAAATACGGTTCAAAACGCCAAGTTTAAGCATTTCTTTGCCATATTTTCTGCCTTTATTTAAAAAATCGACAAGCACGACACATTGTGTACAATCTAAATAAGAGAACTTGCCAGTTAAATGCTCTTGAGAGCAAAAATAAATTTTAAAATAAATTTAAAAATAAATCAGAAAATAAGTAGTTTGGATTGGAATACACCCCTAATGTAATTGATTTCTTACTTCATTTGTTACTATTATTTAAAGATTGTTGTTCAGCAAATTGTTAGTAATTAAATTAAGTTTTTTTTTTTTTTTTTTTTTTTTTTTTTTTTTTTTTTTTAAGAATTAAGAATGTTAAGTTTAGTTGCAAAAAGTCATGCCTACTATTTTCTTTTCAACAATGTATACAGTTGAACCTCTATTTAACGTACCTTTATTTTGCGAATTTCTCTATTTTATGAAATTTTTCTTGGAACCAAGTACATTTTCCGAATTTCTTTGCAAAATAACCTCCAAATAGCGAACCGAATTCTCTATTTAATGAACTTTTTCTTGTGAGCTATTTTTTTTTCTCCTTATTTCTCAAAACATTTCCAACTTATTCTTTCTTTTAGCTCATTTTATGATGATCAGTGACCTAAAATTGGTTTATCAGTTTGAAGAAAATACGCCTAAAGGCCTTTTTGGTGCATTGGAGAGATATGAGACGTGTTATGAGAGAAAACACTTTTTCAGACAAAATTAACAAATGTTTTCAGTAATTACATTTAAGAGCGCATGTAGTAACGTATGCTTAAAATTGCTTATTATAATAAATACGACAATGATTCATTAATTCTAATTTAAAACTATGTTCTTCGAACTGAACAGGGGTGCCCAGAGAGGGGTTTGGTGACGCAAGATGCGTCCTACAATTCAGTTTTTTGGGGGGGGGGGGAATTTGAGGAAAAGTACATTTTTTTGGGGGGGGGGATTTTTAAATTCTTAATATTTCCTTTTTTTACTGTTAAAAAAAAATCTTGATTTTTTTAACATCACTTTTAAACTTTTCCAGCATTTAATTTCCAGAAATGTTCCTGTGTTTCCTTTCTTTAAATTCCAGATAAGGGCAATAAGAACTCATTCTACTATACTCAACTCGCTATCTTTTGTAAATCTTGATTCTTTTAATATCACCTTTAAATTTTTTCAACATTTAATTTCCAGAAATGTTCTTGTGTTTTCTTTCTTTAAATTCTAGATAAGGGCAATAAGAACTCATTTTGCTATGCTCAACTCGCTATCTTTTGAATGTGCAGTAGATTATAAGTAGAATATATTTTACAACTGATACTCTGTTTAGGGGGGGGGGGGGGGGTCAATGTTAAAGTATGAAGGGTTTTTTTTGGAGGGGGAGGGGAGGATTTGCGTCATTGGGTTTGGGGGGGATGGTCACCACTGGAACTGGAAACAGAGTGTATTTCCGTAGAATGTTTTATTCCTGTTTTCCTTGCAGAATTTGTTTTTGATGGATAAAATAAATAAATCAAATCGATTTTATTTATACAAAATAATAATAATAATAATAATAATAATAATAATAGTAATAATAATAATAATAGTTGTAGTAATAATAATATTTAGTGTTTATGGGTTTAATATCTGTTTTGTGTTGTTTAAAATATTTTTAAAATAAATCTCTATTTAACGATTTTTCCATATAGCGAGCTTTTTTCGGGATTTAACGACTTCGTTAAATAGAGGTTCGACTGAATATGTATTTCTGTTGTAAGACAACTGCTGAAGCTTTCTATCATCATGAAATACTATTGTAAGGAGGAAATTTCACCATTTTTGCACCAGCCAATTAATTCTGTTTTCATGTGAACGTAGGCATCTGTTATCTGTCAGACGGTTTGCTGGGGGATACCTTGGTATTTCAGGAATTTTTCTGAAACCGCTCTCGTTTCCGGACCTCAAGAGAAAGGAAGAGAGTGAAGACAGAGAGAGATGTCTACAGGATATTTTATCTTTGAAAATGCAAATTCTTGCAATTAAAGCATCAGACAGTAAATTATAAATTATAAGGGCCTGTCTAGACTTTTCTTTCAAGGGTATATTTTTTTAAGAGTTATTTTCAGGTTCCAATCTAGACATTTTTAAGGGCGTTCTCAACTGCCCCGCTCAACAAGCGCAAAACATTGTGACACGTTTACAAATTCATTTTTTAACAGAAAGATATAAAATTGGAATGTCTGACTAAGGAAGCGATTTCGAATAGAACTTAGTTTTCCATTTTATGATACTTAAATTACCTATTCAGTTCTAAGCTATTTCGATAACGTGATCACCCGTTTTTCTCCGGGTTTTTGACCGGTTTTTCTGCCTTCATCGGAAAATGTGTTCAAAAACGTCAACTTTGAAGGCTTGTTATGAAAGACCTATTGTTTTTTTTTTTTTTTTTTTTTTTTTTTTTTTTTTTTTTTAATAGAAAATTGAGTTTTATTAGACAGTTTCTGAATAACAACACCTGCTATTTTCATGCATTTCCAAATAAAAATAAATTAAAGCATATGTCACAAAGTTCCCCCTTTTTGATTTAAGAACAACCTTAAAGCATCAGACAGTAAATTATAAATTATAAGGGCCTGTCTAGACTTCTCTTTCGAGGGTATATTTTTGTAAGAGTTATTTTCAGGTTCCAATCTAGACATTTTTAACAAGGTTCTGTAAATTATACATGTTTATTTTATAACTAGATAATAGGTTCTTTGGTGATTCGAACTTTTTGAGACAGTTTCGATTTTATTATGATATGTTTAAATTCGTGGAAAGTCTATAGTTAAGAGGAAAAGTTTATAAAAGTATAATTATATATATTAAAGTAGTTGTAATAAAAGTCGTATTTTTATAGTAAAAGATCCTTTTATAAGGCAAGGAATTTTGTAAAAGTTACTATTTCAAAATGAAAAATAAAATTTTGAATTGCTTAAAGATGAAATATCTGCCTCTATCAATATATTTGAAGGATTCTTTAAGGAAGCCAAAATATAATAAATTAGGAATTTTGTATTACATTTTATAATCCTTGAATTATTATTACATTTTATGCAATGTGATAATAAAAGATTTAAGGTTTAGTAATTTGAGAAATATCATTATTCACTAATGATGATTTTTTTTTCGAATAATTCTAAGGAGATTTTTATAAGGACATAAAGTGCAAACTTTAGATACACAAGTGACAAGAATTTTCAAACATTCAGTAAAGATATGTAGTATATCATGTTTCGTAATACTATAAATTTTGTTTAAAACAAAAACCGCTTCTATGTAAAACTGATTCTTTGTTTCACATGATATGCTATTATTACCATTATTACGGCTAGTACTAAGTTGCTTTCCATTTCGTCAATTACGATTTTAAAAATAAATACTGCTCTAAAAAAAAAAAAAAAAAAAAAAATCATTCGTATACGAAAATAGCCTTAATGGTGTCTTTTTCCCACCCTTGTCACTCAAATGTATTGAAAGTGAAATCAAAACCTGTTTCCCGTATGCATTACAATTTGTTGATGTTCCCCTAAGGAGGGAGAAAAAAGAAATCCTCAAGAAATGTTGTAAACCTGTTTACTGGTGGTGAAGGAACAAAACTTCTTCCTCATCTTTTTTTTTTTTACACCTGACCAGCATCATTATGCGTTTGACCTCCGTTTGGCAAATCACGTTTCTTTCACCACTGACCTCGCACTAAAAGGGTAATTCGCCATGAATGTCTGGCTCTTTATGGAAAATTAAATATAATATGTGATTGGGTGTTGTGGAGTGGAACTAGCCATTTAAAAGCAATTAAATGGTATGTTAGTTACGAGCTGGTTTATTGTGTTTCGTTCGCTTTCCTCAGACTTGGAAAAAAGCGCTCTTTTTCCGCCCATTGTTGCCATAAAAATGATTATTTCAAAATGATAATTGCAAGTTATGTAGGAAGAAACAACTTTTTTTTTTTCTTTTCTCAATTATTACTAGAATTTTTTTTTCTTTTTCTTTTTTCACAATTAAAATTCTTATTTTTCTGTCTCATATATTTTTTTAAATATTGTTTTTATTTAAAAAAAAAAAAAAAAAAAAAAAAAAAAAAAATTAAAATTACTTTAAAAAATAAAGGAAAAAAAAAAAGAACATTGTAGATGTATAGAGTAATGTATAGAATAAATGTAACTTGTAAATACTTAAAAACCGAAATCGATTTCCACACGCTTCAAATATAAAAATCTAAGATTACAATTAACTGCGCCAAATAGTTTTTTGATTATGCTTCGAAAAACGGTTGGCATAACAGGCTGTAGTTTTGGATGGCGTGTTTAAAGTGTATAAAAATAAATTTCTATTTTTTTTTTAAATTTTTAATGGGTTACAATTTTTATTATTGAAAATTATTTTTCGAGAAAAATGTAACTTGCAATACTTTAACCGAAATCAGTTTCTACAAGCTTAAAATATAAATATCCAAGATTACAATTAATTCCGCCTAATAGTTTTTTCAGTTATGTTTTTAAAACTACTTGAATTCCAATCTATTTTGCAACAATTAAAAATTAGTTTATCATTAAAACTTATGCCATTCTTAAATTACTTAACGGAATGATTTCTCTTTAGTAGCGTTCATTCTAGGCCATTTTTGAAGAATGTTTACTCTCCTGCTTTTTTTCAAATTTACAAAATGTACCCTGCTCTTTTTAAAAGTAGTAAAATGCACCACTGGTTTTTACTTAGAGATTTTTAATATATATATATATATATATATTATTATGTAGTATTTCTAAATTTGTGTGCCAAAAATCATAGAATTTTTTCATTTTTTTTTTTTTTTTAAGAAAAAGAACATGAAACTCTCCAATTGTGTTTTAATTTAATTGTATTTTTAATTTTTATATCATAAAGTCATTCAAAATTAATGTTACTTGATTTATCATACTTAAAATTATGTATTTTCCCGCTTTCTTTTTTCCCCTTTTAAAGGAAATAAAAAAAAATTTCTTGCAAAAATGCCCTTTTCTGCTGGGATAGTGCCCTTTTCAATGAATAGCACCATGCCCTTTTTATTTCTAGAGTGAAATTAGGTTAGGTGATAAATTTTACAGAAAAAGAAAAATATGATATCAAAATAGAAATTAGCGTTGAAAATTTTAAAGCTTGGTACAATTTCTATATGTAGATAATATTACGAATAAATTGGTACTAATCATACTTTTATATGAGGATTTACGACACAGTTAGTTTGGTACTGTTTTTTTTTTTTTTTTTTTTTTTTTTTTTCAGAACTTTACTGTACTATACAACGTCTCAATTTTATTAATTTAATATTTGATTCAAACAACTTTACATTTAATTCATCCCCCTCTTCCTTTTTTATTCATCTAAGACATATTACTTCATTTTATAATTATAGGCATGATGTCTTTCTTGCGATAACATTCATATTAACATTTTATTAAATTTAATTTTTATTAATTTAATATTTGTACGCATGGCTTTTCTTCTATTTTTAAAATACAGTCGAGTTCCCCTATAACGAAACTCCATACATGGAATTTCTCTATATAACGAATTTTTTGTAGGTACGGTCCCTTTTTCGCATGATTACATTAAAAACAGTCTCTATATAGCGAAATATCTACCTCCATACAATGATTTTTTTCATAAATTGGTCTTCATTTATTCAGTTTTAAAAAAGCTTCGAAATCATATGGAATCAATTTTTCATCACTTATTTTTGATTTATCGTTCAGTGTTTTTTTTTTTTTTTTTTTTTTTTTTTTTTTTTTTTTTTTTATGTTATTTTTTTCCTTGTTCTTTAAATTCAACGAATTCATCCTATCTCCTACACACCAAATTTGAGCTTTTTTTCATTCTTTGCTAAAATTTGAGCCTTTTTCTTCTTTTTCTTTTCTTTTCTTTTTTTTTTTTTTTTTTTTTTTTTTGAGAGCATAACAATTTTAAAATCAAACCAACAAAAAATAACAGATATCTTCGTCTGAAATTAATGCAAGTCTTCCTTATTTGATTTTCATTAAGCTTTCAAATGAATGTCTATTCTCTTTTTTGAAACAATTTAAATAATTAAGAAATAAAATGTTAGGTTAATATTTACTTTTAAACAATTCAAATTCTTAATTTAAAAGATAAAAAATAATATGTATTCAAAATTTACACATTAAATACGATTTTTAACATCATTCTCTATACATCAAATTTCTCTATATAACGAATTTTTTACTGGAACGATGGATTTCGTTATATAGAGAATCGACCGTATTTCCTTTTCCAACGTTATATACATTTCCAACAAACGATTTTGTTTTCTATTTTTCCACATCTTTCAATTTTCTTTCGCTCAAATTTCATTTGATGTTAGTTTTTTACTGATCGTTCAATTTACGGATTTTGATTAATCGTCTATCTTTAACGTTGTGAATAATGAACATCAAGTTCTGGCATTACGAATGTATATGAACGAATGTAACGAATATTACGAATGTATACGAACCGGTAATGCCTCCTGAAATTTAAATTTAGAGTGTGATAATTGTTGTTAATGTTTTGGAAAAAAAACATTATTTCCGTAATAAATTTTTAAGTTGCCTTCTGGAAAATTTCGCTCCTTGCTATGTAAGTAAGAATCACGATCTGTATAATTTATTTAGACGTATCAGGGAGTTTTAAGTTTTTCAGATCATTACTTTTAAAAAGCACTATATATCATGATGTAAATTAAATCTTAATAACAAATTCTTTAACTTTTTAATTTTTTTTTCATATTTGTGTTGAAGAATGAATTTTACAATAAGTAATACACGCAATACAATAATAAGTAATAAGATACAATTTATAATATATTTTTAAAATGCTTGCTTTTATTAGATTTTACAATTACACCTACAACGTATAAATTATTCCATTTTTTAATTAATTTTGAGGTACTTTCTTAAAATTTGCGCGCATAATAATAATAATAATAATAATAATAATAATAATAATATCTATTTCTTAATTTTACTGATTCTATTATTCTTTCTCTCTTTTTAGATCCTAAATGGCACGAAAATACTATTTTTTTTTTTTAATTTCTTAATTAGCTGTCACTATTTATGTATTCGTAATTTTTTAGTAACTACATATACATTTTAATTTCTTCACATATATAATTTTAAAAATAAAATACCATTTTATTTGCTCTTCAAACTAACAATGTATAAAAATTCTCCCATTAACTATAGATCAAAAGTTGCTAATTCAATACATATTTGATTCACTTAAATTTTCTACTTTTAACAAATTAGCTTTCATCAGTTTTATCTGTACCACACTTACAAACGATATTGGTTTTTACTTCACCTCTTTCAATTTTTTTTTCTTGCCAGTTTCTTTGGATGTTTGTTTTTAGTTCTCTAAGTGATATATTGCTCAATTTTCGGATTTCGACTCATCCCCGTTCTTTTATACAGAGTTATGAATACTAAACACTCCAAGTTCTGGCGTTATGGATGATAAACACCCCGAGCCTTATCTGTTTTCGTTGATAAATTGCTTGCAGTTTTAGAAGTTTGAGGTTTAAAATATTTGATTACCTTCATATTTTATTTGCGAAATTTTTACTCCGAAATACTTCGTACAATTTCAATTTTAAGTTCGTTAATTGACGTTAATGATATCATTTCCACAGTTTTTTTTTTCAATTTAAAATACATTAAAATTTATTGTCCAGTTAAAAAAAATATTATTTCAATTATAATTTTTTTAAATTAATTATTATATTTACTTCTTTGAAAAATTTCTCGGACAAATTTAATTTATTTTTCTTTGAAGTATTATGTTGTATGTATAAATTCTATTAAATCATATACAGGATTACACAAATGAAGTAGTGCTTATGCACTAGGGCATTTGAGCTTGAAGTGCGTGAGGACAATTATATATTTTCTTGCTAAACTATGTTTAGGACACTAAGCTATGTTTGCAGAATATTAGTAAATTCATGTATATGTCTACGCAAAGTACTTGATACACTGCAGTTTATAGATTGTTATTTCCGAAAATGCGTTTTTAGCTGTTATTTATTTACTTATTTATTTTGATATCTTCTTTTACCTTAAGGAATCTTATGTACCGGGAGGTTGCTGAACGTGTGCCGCTGCGACGCTCCCCCCCCCCCCCCTCACGCATAGGCTTGAATTTCTATTTTTTTTTCTTTCTTAATTTACATTCCAAATTTACATCTAATTACATTTTCTCCATGAAAGTAAGATTTATTTTTGCCGAATTATTCTTCCTTAAACTGTTGCTTACCTGTTTATGGTGTTGCAGATAAAGGGCAAAATTAACACTAGCCACCGGCCAAGGGCCAGTGAATGAGAAAAGTGGCTATTAAAAATTTGGTTGTCAGCGGCCACCTTTTCTATAAGAAAAGATTAAAATTTTTTGCATTACATCCTGTTATTCTATTTTGTTCTTGTTGCAATATGTTTATATTTATATATTTGTTTGTGTTATTTAATTTTACATTAATAGTAATAGAAATTTTGACGAAAGTTTACTGTTTAGTATTTTAAAATAAAAAATGGCTACATTCAGAAAGAAAGTGACCAGTAATAAAATTGGTACGACTGGAAGTACGATTTAAAATGTTTGTCGCCATAAACTCACTTATAAATATGCATATAACATGTATCATAGGCCATGGCATTTACACGTCACATAAATGCTATTAGTTTTTATTTCCTATCTCGATTTGCTTTTTGTCGACTTTTTTTTATGGATCTTTTCCCGAGTAATGTATTGCTCAATCTTCGGCTTTCGACTAATCTAAAATCATAAGCATTATGAGCAATAAACACTTCAAGCGTTATCTATTTTCGGTGATGAATCATTTTAAATGTCACTCACTCGGCTGGAAATCAACAGTTTAAGATATTTATCTTTTTGTTTCAGATACATAATTTATAGCCAGAAAATACTATACAAAACTGTAATTTGAAGTACTACTTTACTATTACTTAAAAAAAGAAGGGTCTTTTTTTTCAATTTTTACTTATTTTAAGTGTGTAGATTGTTGTTCTAAAACAGTTTCGTGATACTACAATTTTTTTATGATCTTTGCCGATGGATGCTGAGCGAAAAGCTATTTTAAAACTTTAAACATGTTTTTCTGAAAACACTGTTTCTCAAATTGGGCGAACATTTTTCTTGAAAACTAACCGACCGATTTCTCCCTGTTTTTTTCTTTTTTGTTTTTTTTTTCTATTGCTAGTTTTTTACTGAAATTTATATCATTGAAAGGTATTATTTTGATTCACCAGTTATTTTTCGATCGCTCAAAAAGGGCGATATTATTATTATTATTTTTTTTTTTATTTTAATGAAACACCCGTTAGTTTCATGCATTTCTGTACAAAAATTAATTAAAACTTACGTCGCAAAATTACCCTTTTGATTTAAGAACAGCTCATTATTTCGACATTAAAATAATGTCAATGTACAATAATTCCCAGAATAATCATGTAGAGAAAGTTATTTTTTTTTTAAATTATTTATTCAATATTTGAAGCATACAGATAAACTTATGCATATTATGAGCTTATGTGTATCAAATTATAAACGATAAAACTACATTGTTTCCACCTTTTTTCTACTTTAAGATTTTTTTTCTCTCCACTCTCCCTTTTTTTTTTTACTATCTGTGTTTAGCTCGTGTGATATATTGCACCATTTTTGGATTTTGACTGATCGCCGAGCTATGGAGTTACGGTTATGAATAATTAGCATTTCAAGCATTATCTATTTTTGTGGATTTATCACTTGAGATGCCTCTTGCATCGGCGAAAGCTTGTGGTTTAAAATATTTGTTTACTTTCATATTGCATTTACAAACTCTATATCAGGAAAATACTTCTTGAAATATTAATATAAAGTATTATTTCCTAACCGTCGTTTTGAGATATTTTTAAATTAAATCATTCGGCGGAAAAAGCATTTCCTTACACAAGAAAATAAGGAATTTGTTGATGTGTTTAAAAATAAACCACAAAACCCAATCCGGATTTTCAGGTTACAAAACATAAAAGAAACCTTTCTTTTTTTTAATTAATTATTATTATCATTTTAACTATTTGGAAAATAGTTGTTGTTTTCGTTACAGAACTGGGAAATCTGAAGTATATCTGAATCTTTTTGTTGGTTGAATTTCGCAACCTTTTCGTTTTCTGATTGGTCCATGTTTAATGTCCAAAAATGGAATAGCTCCATTGCCACGATGACAAAAAAAGTAATAAAAACTTAAAAAACATTAATAATTTGAAAACACTGTGATAAAGATTTAAAACAAATTTCATTTAAAAGTGCATTTTTTTCTCTACGCAACGATGTAAAAATTAAAAATGTGCGATGTTTAAAAGTTAAAAAATTTCCAGTTCCGAAAATTGTAACTAAAGTTCCATTAAAAATTTTTTAATGATGGATCGTGGAATATTAATGTTTAACCCTTGTCGTACATAATATGAGGCGTTCAGAAGTCAATCTGATTAACTCTATCCAAATTAAAATGCACATTTTAAACAGTTAAAGTTGTATATCTATAAGCTACTTTTTTTTTTATCATTGGTTTAGGAATATTAATATTTAATGCATGGAGTACGTAATATATGATTCGTTATAATAATCAAATAAGTGGTGTTTATTATTGTTATTAATTTAAATATAGAATTTATTTATAAGTCTTTAAAATATCTTAGTCTTTGAAAATATCATTTTCCAAATAGTCGTTGTAATTTGTTAAATTATAATTTTATTCATTCATTTATTATTATTAATTTTTTTAAATTGAAATCTTTAACAGTTTTATTTTTAATGTTTAATATATGTAAAAAAAAAAAAAAAAAAAAAAAAAAAAAAACACGAACAATAAAAGTGTTTAGATATGAAAAATATTAATTATGTATTGAAGTAAAGATTTAAAATACTTTGGAAGCAATACTATCCTATTAGCCTGCTTAGCTGACAACCGGAAAAAATCGCTAGATTTTTTTTTTTACACTAGTATTTTTTATTCCGATTACTTATATGTTTTATCATTATTTGTTATCGTTATTATTGTTATTTATTTAATATCAAGTAATATTATTAATTTTTTTTCTTAAATTATTTTTATGTAATTTAAAAGTACTTTCATATGTAACTTAACAATATCACTTATACGCTATTCATTAAAAATAAAATTTTAACTATAAGAATTTTTCCAATAATTTTAAATTAAACAGTTTTCTGGTATTCGATATTTGATCAATCAATATCTTCAAAATGTCTACTTTTGTCAATTGTATATGTTCAACTTAGGACGATATTGGGTTTTATTTCTTCTTCTTTTTTGGATTTCTCCAGCCAGCTTTCATATTTGTTTTCAGCTCTTTAGTGATATATTGTTCAATTTTCGAATTTCTACTGAAATCGGAGCTCTGCGGTTATAAATAATAAACACTCCAAGACTTACCTATTTTCTTGGATTTATCGCTTCAGATGCTACTTACAGCGTCGAAAGTTTGTGGTTTCAAATATTTATATTTTCTATCATATTTTATTTACAAAATTTATATCTGGTAAAAAGCTTGTGAAATTTTAATTTGAAGTGTTATTTTATTAACTAGAAAACTTCTTTTAATTCTTTCGTTGTTTTAATTTTGTTGATTATTGTTCGATTTTTTTAAATTTCTTACTTTTTTTTTTGTTCTAATGTATCATTATTATTATTAAATTAGAAATCCATAAAATTAATAATTGACATCTGTGGCTATCGCCCAAGTAACGTAATTTTGTAACTGTAACTTTTGTAAATTAAAAAAGAAAAGAAATCCAATAAAGTAGTGTATTATCAAAAATAGCATTGTCTTTACAGATTTATCGTTCATTTTTAGCGCTTAACACTCAAATTTACAGCCTTTTAAATATATTCTGGACTACTTCATGACTTCACTTATAATTAACTGTTCTTATCTATCATAATAACTATATATATTTTAATTTATTGCATTGTTTAATAATCTTTACAGTTATATATATATACATATACATATATATATATAACCGAATTAATGGAATTATTTTGTAATACTATAGTAATTAATGCATACGATTTTTATATTTTAGAATTTTTTTAAAAAGGAACTTAAAACGCTTATCTTTTCAAATTAATTTAATCAATAAATTGAACAATTCAGTAGGAAAGAATTAAATTGGCGGTGTTGTACTACTGCACAGTTTGTTATACAATTGCACAGAGCCAAAGTGGACGCTGCTGGCAGAGCCCTATTAACGCCGCGCGTCTTTTGGTTTTAAACCCTTCGCGACGGGAGCTTTTTCAAAATTTTTAATGTTTTGTCATTAGTTTTTAAAAACAGAAATTTGTACCTTATCAAATCGACAAAATGCTCTGATTAAAAAAGGCTAATTTTATTGTAAAATTTTTATTGGTGGGAATAAACAAGAATTCTTAAGCCTTTTACCGGCATGTATACGTGTCGCTCGTCCCCAAGGGGTTAATCGTGGTACCCCCCCCCCCCCCCCGAGAAATTTATCTATAGCTGCGTCAATGTCCTCTTGTTGTTTTACGACTACAATACTGCATATAACTCGGGGCACACGATTCATGTGCCCTATAATAATATGATCCTGCCAAATGCATGTGTATAGTCTTATTATTATTATTATTATTATTATTATTATTATTATTATTATTATTATTATTATTATTTTCTAATTTTTTTCCTCATCCACAAACATTACACATTCGTAACTTTTGACTTTCTTTAGTTACCTGTGTAAGAGAGACAGAGAAAAATGTACTTCTATTATACTGCTCTTACTCTTGCAGCATTTCACTTTTACTGTACTTAATCTAAAAATCTATTTTATCTTTTTCCTACTCTATTTTGCACCATTAATCAAAATGTTTCAGGTTTAAGAAAACCCGGAATAATTTTGAGAATGAGTATATTAATATTAGAAGTTCGAATTTGAACTTTTTATTTATTTTCATCTTGTGATTTGGAAAAGAAAAATAACTGTTGGCCGTTTTCCCAAAAGCCATTTTGACATTTCTAGCGTATTTCTAAAGATATTTACTTCCGAAGAAGCATTCTCTTTCTTTTTCTTTTTTCTTTTTCACTTGAACTAGTATTCTCTTGGGCATTTATATGCTTGTTTCTGCTCTCTGGGATATTTACATGTATACAGAGTTTCCCCCAGGTTTAAAAAGTGGCAGGGCGCTACTGTTCTAAACAAGGGCACTTTTTACATTTTTCAGGGCACTTTTTACTTTTTCAAGGCACTTTTTCATTTTTAAGGGCACTTTTATGGGGTTGAATCTAGAATCTAGCGATTCAAAAAGTCATGAAAAAACAGAAATTTCATTTAAAAAATTGAAAAAAAAAGGTAAATTTTGTTAAAAGATCGCGAAAAAACGGCAAATATTGTTAAAAGATCACGAAAAAACGGCCAATTTTCTACGGCCAAGAGGGGCGCTATTTTTTAAACTAAAGGGCAGGAGGGGCGGAGCGCCCCCCTGAAACCCTCTGGGGGAAACTCTGATGTATATGTATCATCAGGTTGTGGAAGCCATCTTAATCGATAGCCCGATATTTTGGATCTTCTTCTTTTTTTCCTTTCTCATTTTCTTTTTGTTTCGAACATGTCATCTTATGTTTGGACTAAAGTTTTAATATTCATGAAATGAAACGAGTTATAGATTTTTTTAAAAAGAAGTAGCATTTTCTTTTTATTTGAAACAAAGACAGAAAACTGGGGGGGGGGGGGGAAATATCGAATCTTTTTAGGGGAAAAAAATATCCGATATTTTTTAACTTTAGTCTGGAAATGTATGATGTGAAATTGTTAATTAAACTAAAATGTTGCAGAGGTTAGAAATTGTTTAGGAAATATTAAAGTCTTTTAAAGGACAATTGACTAGTGTGAACGAACTTCCAGAAATTGCACGCTACAGACACGCGGTATGCATTAGACAGTTTGTTTAATAAAAAAATGAAGGTATGCGGAGCTTCTTAAAAAATCCAGAAACTATAGACACATGTCTCGTATCCTCCACTACTCTTCTACACTTTTTTTTTGACCGTTCACAAAACTAGTTCAAATCAAAAAGGATTCTTCATAAATTTACATATAATTTAATGCATTGATATACATTTACTTTACTCCGGGGGAGATATTGTAGAGTTCCGGGAGGGGGGATTATGCTTTTCCTATTACAATACTGCATATAATTCAAGGTACACGCGTATATGCCCTATAACAATCCGATCCTGTCAAATGCATGCGTATAACCTTACTATTTTTTTTTCAATTATTATTTCTAAATTAGTTATTCATTTACAAACATTATAGATTCGTAACTTTTGACTTTCTTTAGTTACCTGTGTTAGAGAGACAGAGAAAAATGTACTTCTATTGTAACTGTTCTAACTTTTGCAGCACTTTACTTCTGAACATTATCTAAAATCAAATTTATCTTTCTCATACTCTATTTTGCATCATTAATCAAAATGTTTCAGGTTTACGAAAACCCGGAAAAACTATGGGAATGAGTATATTAATATTAGAAGTTCGAATTTTATTTATTTTCATCTTGGGATTTGGAAAGAAAAATAACTGTTGGCCGTTTGCCCAAAAGCCATTTTGACATTGCTAGCGTATTTCTAAAGATATTTACTTCCGAAGAAATATTCTCTTTCTCTTTCTTTTTTCTTTTTCACTTGAACTAGTTTCTCTTGGGCATTTATATGCTTGTTTCTGCTCTCTGGGATATTTACATGTATATGTATCATCACGTTGTGGAAGCCATCTTAATCGATAGCCCGATATTTTGGACTTTATTTTTTTCCTCCCTCGTTTTCTTTTTGTTTCGAACATGCCATCTTATGTTTGGATTAAAGTTTTAATATTCATGAAATGAAACGGGTTATATATAGATTTTTTTTTAAAAAAAGGTGCATTCTCATTTTTCAGACACAGGCAGAAAACCGACAAGGATATTGAATCTTTTCTGGAATAAAAACAGTATCCGATAATTTCTGACTTTGGTCTGGAAATGTATGATGTGAAATTTTTAATTAAACAAAATTGTTGCAGAGGTTAGAAATTGTTTAGGGAATATTTCAGTCTTTTAAAGGGCAATTGACTAGTGTGGACGAACTCCGAGAAATTGCACGCTATAGACACGCGATATGCGCAGAGAGTTTGTTTTATAAAAAATGAAGGTTTGCTGAGCTTCTCAAAAAATCCAGAAACTATAGACGTATGTCTCGTATCCTCCACCACTTTTCTATACTTTTTTTTTTTTGGATAGTTCACAAAACTAGTTCAAATCAAAAAGGATTCTATATAAATTTACATATAATTTAATGCATTGATTTACATTTTTTCATTATGATAGTATTTTCCTCAAATTAAATTAATGGGGATTTGAATGTAACGTTAATTGATACTTGAACTGGTAAATCAAAAATTACATTTATTTTCTTAAAAGGTGAAGATAAAAAGATTAAAAACAACAAATGTTAAATGTCCCGAGATCTTTCGGACATACACATGTCCATTCTCAAGGGTAGCCATGAACTGACCCATTTCATGGCTAACCTTGAGAATGGACATGTGTATGTCCGAAAGATCTCGGGACATTTAACATCTGTTGTTTTTAAATCTTTTTATCTTCACCTTTTAAGAAAATAAATGTAATTTTTGATTTAATTACTGCAAGGTGAAAATTCCAACAAGACCTGTTTTAAACAGTGATTTGTCTTTTACTTGAACTAGTTTTCTCTAGTTTTGACATTTATATGCTTGTTTCTATTGCCTTTATTCCTGTGTTAAATTCAAACACCTTCCTCCGGGAGGGATTTCTGTGGCTCCGGAGGAGATATTGTAGAGTGCCGGGGGGGGGGGGATATTACACTTTTCCGATTACAATACTGCATATAACTCAAGGTACACACGTATGCCCTATAATAATCTAATCCCGTCAAATGCAAGTGTATGGCCTTAATATATATTTTTTAATATTTACTAAATTAATTAATCATTTACAAACATTATAGATTCGTAACTTTTGACTTTCTTTAGTTACCTATGTAAGAGAGACAGAGAGAGAAAAAAAGAAAATGTGCATCTATTCTACTGCTTTCACTCTTTTTTAATAATCCTTACAGCTTATTTTTATATTAAAAAAACTCGAATTAACGGAATTCTATTGTTATATAGTAATTAATACAGTGTCTCACAAAAGTGATGGTACACTTGTGCTTTATAAAAAGAAACTGCAATAAAATAAATAAACAAACATGTGCAAAAAATTTTTGGGTGTGTTTCATATTTAAAGTTAGTAACAATTATTACATAACATATTTTGTCAAAATATTAATTTAGTAAAAATACAATTGTTCAGAACGGAGCAAAAAATGGCTCACATAAGTGATGGGACAATTACTTTTCCATCAAATATTTATCCAAAAATTTTACTTTTTAAAAGGTTTTAATATTTTGTTGGATTTCTTTTTACTTTTAAAACATGATTTAATCTTTTTGAGATGGATTCGACTAATTTTTTTGTGATTTCTGGAGTGATTTTACCCCATTCTTCTTGAAGCACCGATTTTAGTTGTTATTTTGAAGAAATGGTGTGTTTGCGAATTCTTGATTCCAATTCTTGCCAAATATTCTCTATGGGATTTAAGCTTGGAGATTGTGGTGGTGTTTTTATTATATCAGGACAGTTATATAGCAGCCAGAGTCTAACGTTCAGAGCATTGTGCTTGGGGTCATTGTCCTGGTAGAATTTAAAATCGTTATGAAGGTTCAATTTTCGTCCTGAAGATTTCAAATTTTGCTTTAAAATATCAATGTACTTGTACTGATCCATTATACTGTCAATAAAAACAAGATTACCAACTCCAGCGGGCGACATACACCCCCATACCATAACTCCTTCTCCACCATGTTTTACTGTTGGTACCAAGTTCTGTTTGCGAAATTCTTCTCTGGGTTTTCTCCACACCAAGATTCTACCATCAGAACCAAATATATTAAATTTACTCTCATCAGCAAATATAACTTTATTCCAGTAATCAGAATTCTTATGTATGTTGGATTTTGCGAAAGCTAGTCTGAGTTTTCTATTCTTTTCACTTACGAAGAATTTTTTCCTGGCTACTCTACAGTGATATCCAGCAGATCGAATTACCCTTCTAATAGTCTCAGGATTAACAATTATTCCATGTAATGCTTGTAAATCAGCAGCAACTTTTAAAGCACTATTTCTTGGATTTTTTTTAATATTTCGAACGATAATTCGCTTTATTCCATTGGATAGCTTTGATGGTCGGCCAGGTCTTCTTTTATCCTGAATCATATGATTCTTTTTATATCGTTTAATTATATTGAAAACTGTTGAACGACTCAAGTTAACTGTTTCAGCAGTTCTTCTAATAGATTTTCCACGTTCAATATGCAAATTAATAACTAATTTTCGAATTTCAGGCGAAGTTTCTTTTCGTTTAGCATTCATGGCTACACAGAGCTAAAAAACACAAAAATTCCAAAACAAACTGGAGAGAAATACTGCAGACGATTTTATAAATTATTGCCAATTGCTTTTAAGTAAAAATAAAAACCCCAAAAATATTTTTATTGCTTATTTCAGACGATTTTTGTTGCATATATAATGGTGTCCCATCACTTATGTGAGCTATTTTTTGCTCCGTTCTAAACATTTGTATTTTTATTAAATTAATATTTTAATATTTTGACAAAATGTATGTTATGTAATAATCTTTACTAAATTTAAGTATGAAATACACCCACAAAAAAATGTGTACATGTTTTTTTTATTTATTTGATTAGTTTCCTTTTGTAAAGCACAAGTGTCCCATCACTTATGTGAGACACTGTACATACGATTTTTATATTTTAGAATTTAAAAAAAAAGTAACTTAAAACGTTTATTTCACTATATTATGTCACTATATTTAAACGCAACATTTCACTTACTGATGAACATAATCTAAAAATCGAATTTAACTTTTTCATACTCTATTTTGTACCATTAATAAAAATGTTTCAGGTTTACGTGAAACCCGGTAAAACTTTGGGAAAATGAGTATATTAATATTAGAAGTTCGAATATGAACTTTTTATTTATTTTCATCTTGTGATTTGGAAAGAAAAATAACTGTTGGCCGTTTGCCCAAAAGCCATTTTGACATTGCTAGCGTATTTCTAAAGATATTTACTTCCGACGAAACATTCTCTTTCTCTTTCTTTTTTCTTTTTCACTTGAACTAGTTTTCTCTTGGGCATTTATATATGCTTGTTTCTGCTCTCTGGGATATTTACATGTATATGTATCATCACGTTGTGGAAGCCATCTTAATCGATAGCCCGATATTTTGGACTTTTTTTTTTTTCATTTTTTTTTTGTTTCGAACATGTCATCTTACGTTTGGATTAAAGTTTTAATATTCATGAAATGAAACGGGTTATAGATTTTTTAAAGAAGTAGCATTTTTTTTTTCCAAGCGAAGGCAGAAAACTGGATGCAGAAATATCGAATCTT
This sequence comes from Maratus speculifer, assembly GCA_964019185.1. NCBI lineage: Eukaryota > Metazoa > Arthropoda > Arachnida > Araneae > Salticidae > Maratus > Maratus speculifer. The sequence continues at coordinate 117,351,391 of OZ025292.1, forward strand.
TTTGGGGAAAATTTATCCCCAAAATTTAATTCTTGACTTTTTTCTGAAAAATGTATGATGAAACCGGAATGTAAAATGGAAAATATGGAAAATGTATGATAAAATATGTGAATCAATCTTATGAATGAAATCCTACAATTAATTACTTATCATCGATAAAAATTTATGAATAGAGATTTTAATTTTGCTTGTTAAAGAAGGAATATGAAGTCATACAAATTAAAAATGCTACCTATTTTAAACAAGCATCAAAAATCATTTATGTGGAACTTTTCGGTTAGCAGTCCCCTTAGAACTGATTAAAAAAAAGGTTTCTTTTCAGTGACATCAGCACCAGATGTTGACTAGTACAGCAAATTTATGTTGTTGGACAGATTCTCTGCACTTATTTCTGTTTAATCTATTTAGATTTGTAACTATTGCAACCCATACAAAGTTCGGTTAAATACTAGCTACGTAAGCAGATTACCACTCTTCATTCCGCGTAGTTGAATTTATAATTTTGTTTCCATGCTTATTGTAATTTTTTTTTCTCTTCACGTGATGTAAAAATTTATGTTATTTATGTGCATCACGAATCTTGATCAGCTGGTCAGATTTCATCATTAAATTTTTCTGCATAAAGAAGAAAAAAAAAAAAAAAAAAAAAAAAAAAAAGGAGAGAATAATTTAGTGTTTAACCTCTACAGGGCCGATTTTGTTTGTATAGTGAGAGACTTAGTTTTTTAACAACTTATTAATTTTATATTAAAAGGCATTTAAAGAAAGGGACGGGGAATTAGGGAAGAAATATTAAAAAATCCCAAAACAAAATAACATCACAGATTGCAGCCCTTGAGCATTAATGGTAATTTATGAGTGAAATGACTTCTTATAATAAAAGATTAACAATAAACTTCTTTCTTTCATTTCTACAAATTATTAGAACTTATTGATGTTCTCAAATCCAAAAGGCAATTTTATGACATAAATTTAAATTTATTTTTGTTCAAAGAAACTTTGAACGGTTTTTTAACGGTAGAAAAGCTCTAAAATCACTGAAGTAATGTATTTAACTTGGCCTAAAATTAGGCCAAATGGCCTAAAATTTTAGTTCTCGCTTTTATCTCTCTTAGGTGGAATTTTTTTAAATTTTTCTGAAAAATGTGTTTATTTATTTAGTAGAACTTGAATTTCACACTCGTTCCTAAAACAACTGCTGAGATATAGCCAAGTGGCTTAAAACATTCCATACCTCTTTTCGAATGGGGGTGATCCTAAAACCGCTGAAATACATATTTAGTTACTTATGTTGTGGAATTTTACGTCCCAACATGAAACAATTGCTGAGATAGAGCCAAATATTCTAAAATTTTACAACCTTCCTTTAACTACATTAGGGGAAGATTTTCTAAAATCGCTAAAACATGTGTGAAATTACTTTTTTAATAAATTCACTTTCTGAAACTTCAGTTTTTCGACTTACAATGGTTGCTGAGATATGTCAAGTGTTCTAAAATTTTCGACGCCTCCCCCAATTTTAAAATCCCTTAAAAAGGTAATTTTTTAAATCTTTTCTTAATGCTCACTTATGTCTTACTTCATACTTCTAGGCGCAGTAGTTTGGGCTGGGATATGATGGATCAGTGAGCAAAGCATTGCCTTTTATATTTATGTATTTCAGTGTAATGTATGATTGTATTTATCCCTCTCCCTTATCTCTTTTTTTTTTTTTTTTTTTTTTTTTGTGGAAAAAAAATCCAAAACTTCTTTTTATTCTATAATTTTTTTTTTAAATTGTAATATCGTTAACTGACTCGGATTTAATATAAAAGTTTATAATTTCTCGCACTTTTCCATTTTTATTATTTTTCCCTGTTTTTTTTCCCCTTGTTTCATCCTTCGAGTTTCCTAAATAATACATCTTAAATCTTCTTTCTTTTGCAATTTTAATACGGAATCTTTCAAAAATGTGAATAGAATTTTTGAATCACAAGTATATTACTTATTCCAATTCCTCTCTCATTCATTATTTTTTGTTAATTTATAATTTTTCAATTCTCACGTGGAAATAAAGATGCAGCTTTTCCTCAAGGGCTTTCCCATTAATTTTCAATTCCGTTTTTCGAGCTTGTTATCGTTTGAAAAGTTAATTTTATTCAATATGCTCCTGAGTATTATGATTGTGTTTCATTAAAATACGTCGAGTCCCGTTTATGCTTTATTATTTTATTTTACTTAAAAGTTTTCCTCATTAATTCTTAAAATATAATTTTTTTTCTTTCTTAGATTAGATAAAACAGATGTTTAAATTTCCCATCCGAATTGAAAATTAATTTCCTTAAAAAAATTAAAAGCAAAATTTTAAATATTTATCATAAATTTTGACAAACATTAATTTTTAATTCCTAAATTTAATTTTTTAGTTTGCTAGACAAATAATGATTTTAAGTTGAAATGAATTATTGCATGTTTGCTGTTGGTTGTTTCACTTGTGTGATATAGAGTCTTTTCCATCTTTCTTTTCCACATCCCTCTAAAGGGGGGAATAATTAAAATAAGTTTGCTAACAAAAACATGTAAGGAAATAAACGATTCTATTATTTAATTATGATGTTATGCAGTAAAATAAGATTTAATTCATTTATTTAATTTTACTTATGAATAAATCTTCCAAATTAATAAAGCCTGTAATTTAATCTTATAAACGAATAAATTTATTTTTTATTTATACTTTCACAATTTTTATTGGTATTTTGTAATGGTTTTTAATTTTTGAGCATAGAGAGTACAATTTTTTACTCGCCACGGGCGAGTGAATGTTTAGGTATACTTCGAAAACTGCAAACTACACAGATATTTCAAATACTTTATTTTTGTGCAAGTTAGTATGTTTTTCAACTGTTCAAATTACTCTGATGTAAACATGATGCTAAGTTCAATTCTACATTAAAATTTCTTCTTTTGCATATATTTCCTAATTTTTTAGTAAAAGAATAGTCAAAATTCATTGCAATAATAGTAATTAACTATTCTTACAATTGCGTAAATATTGTCATAACAATTTTCAACTGTACGTTCTATTTTTCTGGCTGGTAAGATTTCCTAGAAATTCTCCCGCTTCTGTTAATGGTTATATATGTGTATTATATATATTTCTGCCTAAGTTATGATGATATTATCCCGCTCCCTTTTTTAATATAAAATAAATAAATAAAAATAAAATCCAAACACTTTTCTTATTCTAAAATTTTCTCCAAAATTGTAATGTCGTTAACTAGCTCAGATTTATTATAAAGTATATAATTTCTCTCACGTTTCCATTTTTATTATTTTTCCTAGTCCCCCCTCTCCCTCCTTGTTTCATCCTTAGAGTTTTCCTAATGAATACATCTTAAATATTCCTACTTTTGATATTTTAATGCGGAATCTTTCAAAAATGTGAATAGAATTTTTGAACCACAAGTACATTACTTATTCCATTCCTCCTTCATTCATTATTTTTAGTTATTTTGTAATTTTCCAATTTCCACGTGGAAATAAAGATGCAGCTTATCCTCAAGGGTTTTCACATTAATTTTCGATTCCGTTTTTTGAGCTTGTTATTTTTGAAAAGTTTATTCTATTCAATATGCTCCTGAGTATTATGATTGTGTTTCATTAAAATACGTCGAGTCCCGTTTGTACTTTATTATTTTGTTTTGTTTTGTTTTTTTACATTAAAGTTTTCTTCATTAATTCTTAAAATGTAATTTTTTTTCTCTTTTAGAATCGATAAAACAGATGTTTAAATTTCCCATTCTGAATTGAAAATTAATTTTCTTAAAAAAATTAAAAGAAAATTTTGAAGATTTATCGTAGATTTTGACAAACAATTTTTAATTTCTTAATTTAATTTTTTAGTTTGCTAGAGAAATAATGATTTTAAGTTTTCTAAATGAATTGTTGGTTGTTGGCTGTTTCCCAGCTCTGATATAAAGCCCTCACTTTTTTATCCCTCTAAAGGGGGAATAATTGAATTAAATTTGATAACAAAAACATTTAAGAAAATAAATGATTCTCATATTTAATTATGATGTTATGCAATAGAATAAGATTTTTTAAATTTATTTATGAATAAATCTTTGCAAATTAATAAAGACTGTAATTTAATTTTATAAACGAATACAGTCAAATTTGTTCGCAGAAAACTCAAATGTAACAAGAACTTATCGTTGATAAGTAAAACTAAAGAAAACGGTTTGTCTAATATAAAAATACCTTGTATGAAACTCTGTTTAATGAAAAACTTGAATGCAACAAAATAATTAAACATAATTAGGAAAAAAAACTATTTTTTCTAAGAAAAATAATAATGTCACGTGAGTTCTAATTTTTTTTTTTTTTTTTTTTTTTTTTTTTTTTTAAATAAATAAAATATATAAAAGAGTCAAGGATATATTTGGGGAAATTTTAGGTCCTTTAAAGAGCTCTTCACAAAATAATTTATCTTAAGACAGGATTCTTCACAAAATTTTTTATCTCCAAACAGGACCTTTCACAAAACATTTTATCTCAAAACAGGATCCTTCACAAAATTATTTGTCTCTTAAATAGACCTTTCACAAAAAGTTTTCACCTTCAAATTGAACTTTTCACAAATTTAATCATTTAATAATAAAATCTGGCTTGTAAATATGCAGTTGAACTCACCAAAGAGCATATTATTTAGCTTTTTATATATGAAAAATAGAACCTGAAGGCATCGGTAATTTAAAATTCACAAAATTCGGACTAAAGTTTTCATAAATATAAGGGAAAAAAAAAAAACCTCACAATTTCACAAAAATAGGACCCTGTGAGAAAAGTTTGGACAGACCCCTGTGAGTGTTTTTTTTTGTTTCATTTTTTTATGACATTTAAAAAACCTTCTTAAGTTAAAAGATAAATAAAACGAATTCCAGTATACAATTTCTTAAAATAGTTTTATAAAATTTCTTTTTAATATATAAAATCAGAGCAGAAATTTTTTTTAGTCACAATTAGTAATTTAATTTCCTTTCAATACTATAGTAATATAAATAGACTTATACTGTTAAAAATGAATTTTTGAAGCCGTTTGAACATTCATTTTGCTCGTCTGGAGCTTTATTTTACGTGTTTCTTTTCTCGTTTGGAAAAGAAATCGATACTTGATTTGATTCGATTTATTGATTCGACCCTGCTCATCATCGATTTCTAATGCAATGTCATATCGGTGAAGAGATGTCGGAAAATCTATAGTCTACTGAAAATCGGAAATTAAAGAATTGCATGGTAAGATTTGCATTTGATTTCCTGTAAAATAAATAACAGAATATCAATGACTCTTCTTATTCTTTTGTCATTTAATTGTTGTAATTTGCATTTGATTTTCAGTTAAGTAAATGATAGGGCACCAATGAATACTCTTTTTCGTTTGTCATTTAATTGATTTGTTTTTGCAATAAATAAAGAAATAAAATAAAATAAAAAATAAGTAAATAAAAAAAATAAAAAAAAATAAATAAAAATAATAAAAATTACTTTGATCTTACATAAAAATGATAGTTAATTTTATTTTATCCCCCCCCCTCCTAAAAATAAAAATAAAGAAGAAAAAGAAATCAGAAACACGCAATTAATTAAATATAAAGTCATTTAACATAGCATAACACGCTTGTTTACAGCAATCAATACCAGATTGATTCAAATTAAATATAATACAGTTGCAAACTGCCAAATAGCAACAAATATAAAAAGTTAAATTTATCTCTTTTTATTATCATTTCTATTATGAATTACATTAATGTTTTTCAGACAAGATTATCTGATTTCATTCGTAATACTAGAGTTTGTTATAGATCGTTACAAGAGAATGTGGTCTTACCTTCTGCTTACCCTTTGCTTTTAAAATATAGCACTCTTGTTCCTCTAAAAAGAAAAAAAAAATGTCCTGAACGACATTTTCTATTAAAAAATTTGCCTGTGTAAAAAGCTCATTATTTTTGCACTCTCCCCCTCCCCTCCAAAAAAATAATAATTTTAAAAACATTTTAAAGTGCGTTTAATATTCAAAATAATGACCTTAAAAATAAGACAAAACTTCCAAAGAGTCTAGAAAATGCCCTTACGATTTTAATAACTGCCTTTTTCTTGTCAGCAAAATCCTACCTTTTTTTAAAAACCTGGAGAACCTCTTCTAATAGATATGCGTGAATGCAGAAGATAGCATAATTACCATAGTTGAATATAAATAACCTTTTTATGCATAAGATCAAAACGTAGCTAACTCTTTTCTTAATGAAAATATATAGCACGCAATATCGTTCCTTAATTTTGATTATGCCTATGTTTGATTTAATGTTTTTAATAGTACGTCATATTATGATTAACTGGGCTTTGTTTAAATTATTCTCGGATAAGAATAGAAAAGATTCAACCTAGACGTTTGTCCTAAATGACTCGAACAATTGGAGCCATATTGTCTGGCCGCTGACGATACTTTTGAAAATGCTTGTTGACCTTCATGAAAAATCATTTTCATTGATCGCTAAATCTGTTTCCGCCAATTTTCCGGCCTATATACGGTTGCCTGGAGAGAATGTTGGTCATTTTATCAGAGGACACAATTTTATGCTGAATGCATTGATTTTTCTCACCTCTGTGTTTTTCAATATTGATTTATTAAGAGTTAGATGGATTTAACCTCACAGACGGCATCTTTGAATCTACCAAAAAGTCGATTATTTATTTATTTATTTTTAAATATTATTTAAATCGTATTAAAAATAAAATCATTTTAAATAAAATGATAGGGGAAGGTGAACTTTTGACTATTTTGCAAAAATTATTTTTTCTTACCTTAACTATTAAGTTTAATTTCTTAGTTTTATCGTAATCCGTATCATTTGATTTATCATCTTTCATTTTCTCAAATTTATATCTTTACTTGTATTATGTTTATTTTTTTTTTTTTTTATTTTATTTTTTTTGAGTAATAGCATAGTGGTCTAAGGTACAACATGGTATTGTATCTTTGACCATGGGTGTTTGTACCTCTGACCAGGCAATTAATCTAACGAAAATTTGCGTTAAAATTAACTTAAATTTTAAATTCCAAGTTAAGTTTAAGACCATGTTTAAGATCAAAAGGCATTTTCCAATGCCTATCCTATCCGCCTATGTCTTTTATTTATGAAAATAATCAAGATAATTGCTAATAATATCACTAATAAACACTTTTTTTTTTTTTTTTTTTTACGAAATATATTTGTTAATAAAATTTTTTTGGTTATTAAGACTGGTTAAACGTGAAATAAAACTTCCTTCTTACTTTATGATTTTGATGTGAATTTATAAGGGTACCTTTATGAGTAAAGTTCACTGATTAGTTCAAGGAAAATGTATATCTTCTTTATTATGTATTAATTATTTACTTGTCTTTTATTTTTAATAATTTAATCACTTTTTCTTTTTTTTTCTACTTCTTTTAATGAGAAACGGACAAAATGTCCCCCACATGACGCTAAGATAAGTTCAATACCTATAATCATTAACTTAAAATTTGTTAAAATATAAACTACGTATTAAAATTAACACAAACCCCCCATATTTTCATATTAGTATTGTTGTTTTAATTTGAGGATACAATAACATCGTTACAATAGCAGTAAAAAGAAGAAAAGCTGTTCAACACGTGATATTTATTATAGCCCTTTAATATGTTTAAAACTCTCCACATTTTAAACTCTAAACCTCAGTAAGCTCATTTTTAACAATAAATAAATAATAAAAATAATATATAACAAAGTTATCCACATTTTAAATCCTAGAGCTAAGTAATCTGTCAGTTTCAGGGCCTTTCCATAAAAAACAAAAGTGTCCTGAGAAAAAGTCCTGCGCCTGACACTTAATACATACAACAGTAAAACCTCGATTAACCGAGTTCCTAATTAATAGAGGTTTCTGACCGAGCCAATAACGGAACCTGATTTTGTTTCCAGTGGCCATGTGACTGTATTGAACACCAAGTTCAATGTGTGATATCAAACAGTTACATCCAAAAATTACTTGATTGACGACACTCTGTTGAGGATTTCTCTTTAAATTTCTTGAGCTGTTAAACATAACTTCACAAATTTATCTTTATCATTTAAAAAAAAAGTTATACAGTTGCAGTGTATCTATATCTACACTTTGTTGTTTGATAAGTTGTTAAAACATAAACTATATATTAAAATAACAAAAAAAAAAAAAAAAAAAAAAAAAAAAAACTAGATTTTCTTATTAGTATTTTTTTATATATATCAGAGGATATAATAAACATTGTTAAAACAAGAGAAATCTGTAGAAAAAAAAATCCCTTTCGGCTGGGCCTATAGGTGGAGGTAGATTTCAAAGAGTGCTCATTTCAAAAAAAAAAAAAAAAAAAAAAAAATTGTATGATTAGAGATAAACACAGTTTAATAACTTCATTTGGCCGTTTATGAAAAATTTTTAGTTTCATTTTTCTGCAAAAACTGGTTTTATCCAGACTTCGAGTCGATTACAGAGGATTGTAATCGATTAAGATTACGATTATTTTCAATTTCAAAAAACAGATTACAATTGTGTCTCTATTTATGCAAGCCTGATTACGATTACATAATCGATTATCCATTTTTTTTATTTCAAGATTACGATTACGTTTGGATTACGATTAATATTTTTTGTTGGATTACGATTACCGTACTATTCGATTTCGATTACAGCTCGATTACAGTACTTCCTTAGTTTACCTGTTACAAACTAGAGTTATAAATTTACAAAATATGCGTTTCCTTTTATTTATTTATTTTTAAAGGAAAAATAAATCATTTATATTAAATGAGCTATTGTTTTCTGTATAAATAATATATGTTTTCCTTTTTGAATATTTTAGAACTGATTTCATTATTATAAATTTATTTTGAAATTAAGAGTATTTCTAAGGATGTTTGATTAATAGAATAGGTATATGTAACATGCGAAATTCTGATTTGAAATTCACGAATACCGGTGTACGTAGAATGAGAACCCCCCCCCCCCCTCCTGTTACACACACAGTAAAATTTTGGCAGGGAAAACCTGTGTGATCACAACTTTTTTTTCTTTTTCTTTTTTTTTTTTTTTTTAACGCAAAATTTAACATTAAATGAGTTTAACTAAGGTTATTTTCCTCAGAACATTCATTGCAAGACATTTAGGCAAATAAGCAAAACAAAATTTAAAAAATGAAGAAAAATTAAATAAAATAAACTTCTGCCAAAATTTTCGAAATGGGAGAATTAAAACAATTCATTCTTTTTTCTTTCATTTGAATACCTCTGTCCCCTTGAACCACATATTTAAAACAAAATTGAGACACATGAACGTTAACAGGCAAATAATAATATAAAATACTGTATTTTGGTAGGAGTATATTGGGGGAGGGGAGAGGGGGAAACAAACCTGTCTGGGAAAAAAATTAACTACATTTTTTTCCCCATTATTTATTTATAACTCATTTAGAGAGATTTTTTTGGTAGTTTTTTTTTTCCTTTTTAAAATAATCAGAGATAAAAAAATTTGGTGGCTACATTTCAAAATTCAGGGGTTCGTCATTGAATTTGTCGGCGCATTTGCTAAAAGAATTTACCAACAACTAGATATCATTACCTTACCATTGTCCTTTACCCTTAAAAAAATCCTACTTACACCTGTATGTTTATTGACAAACCAGCCTTACTTTCTGTTTTTTTGAGGGGGAGGGATTCTGATAAAATAAACACACATACACACACGCATATATATATATAAACAATCTTTTATTATTACAACTTTTGTAAGAAAACTGATCTATATGTTTAACTTATCCAGATATATTAAAATACAAATTTTGAATAAACATACTTTATACTTATGATTAAAAACATTCTATAGTTAATTTAATATAAAAAAAATCCTTTTACTACAATTTAAGAGAAAAAGACTAGATATCACTATGCAATATTTCTAAAATAAATCTATACAATATGTATATGTCTATTAAAAAATTACCTGCATGTGGGTGTTCAAATTGGACTTGGTTTTTATGGAGACCCTGACATCTGACGAGCACAATTTGCATTTCTATTAAAAAAATTTCACGCCTTTTTCATTCAAATCTGATACAGATTCCGTGAAATAAGCTACAATTTTTTTGTTGTTTCTCTTAGCCATCTCTTTCTCTAGATCCTTGGAAACAACCACTTAGATATAACCACTGAGAAATCCAACATGCGAATGAGCTGTTAGATAAATTGTCACATGCAATTTAAGCATCTCTCCCCCCCCCCCCCCCAAATTTTCATAATTCTCCGATTCGCACATTTGAAAGAGGGTGATTTCTGTCAAATTGCTAAGTGCCCATAATAAAACCATAAATATAGTATATTTCTTTCTTTTTTTTTCTTTTTTATCCCTTATCACTCCCATTCAATAACCCGCGAAACAAGATTCTTCGAATGACCACAAAGAGTTTTTCCCCCAATTCTCATACTTTTTAACGAAGTCAGACTATTTCTATATCTTAATATACCAGGAACAGCCCTCTATAGCACTGACACTGACTATAAACAGTATAAGAATGCACAGGAGCTGCTGCCTTATGACCTATGACCTCTTCTTACTTTAGGGGCGATTTGAGCTGCAAACATGGACACTCTTTCTTTGGAGCAATGTTTAACTCACCGACCGACTATTTTATGGACTGCGCGAAAGGACGATAGAAATAAAAGATGTAATCATATAACGTAATCGTATATTTGTGCTCGATTACGATTACATAGCTTTTTGGTACAGATTACATTGCGATTATCTGCATTACGATTACGATTAGATTATGATTGTAATCAAAGTAAAATCTTTTGAATATGATTATATCGCGATTATTTCGAAATTAAAATTTATGACTACGATTACAATGCGATTACACAGTTTTATGTAGTCGATTATAATCGATTACGATTACACGATTACGATTACTCGAAGTCTGGTTTTATCAGAATCATCTTAAGAAAAATTCAGCTCAAATATCCATTTTGACAACATATTTTGAAATAAATTCTGAATTTATTAAAAAAATCGACCAAAACAGTACATTATACAGTTCCTAAAAAAAAAAAAAAAAAAAAAAAAAAAAAACTGTCAGTTGAATGCATTTGAGAAAAAAATTGAATTTAAAAATGAGTCATAAAATAACCAATTTGTTGTTTGAATACATCCTTAATTCTTTAATCATGATTGCTTCGGAAAATTTTGTGCGAAATACTCACTTTGACAGCAGTTTTAAAAATATATTCTATCTTTATCAAAAAACTGGCCAATGCGTCACAGTATATAGTTCCTAAATTAGAGGATCTGTAAATTGGATGCGTTTGAGAGCGAAAATGGATTTTAAAACGAGTCATAAAACACGCAATTTGCTATGTGAAAACTTCCTTAAATTTTCAAATCACGAAGACTTCCGGAAATTCTGTTCAAAATACCCTTTTGGTAGCCTTTTTCGAAATATATTCTGTCTTTATCAAAAAACCGATCAATGCATCACATTATATAGTTCCTAAATAAGAGGATCTGTAAATTGGATGCGTTTGAGAGCAAAAATGGATTTAAAAACGAGTCAGAAAAAAACGCAATTTCTTATTTGAACACTTCCTTAAATTTTCAGTCCCTATGATTTCGGAAAATTCTGTTCAAAATACCCTTTTTTGGTAGCCTTTTTTGAAATATATTCCGTCTTTATCAAAAAACTGATAATGCATCACATTATATTGTTCCTAAATAAGAGGATCTGTAAATTGGATGCGTTTGAGAACAAAAATGGATTTAAAAACGAGTTAGAAAAAAACGCAATTTCTTATTTGAATACTTCCTTAAATTTTCAGTCCCGATGACTTTGGGAAATTCTGTTCAAAATATCCTTTTTGGTAGCCTTTTTTGAAATATATTCTGTCTTTATCAGAAAATTGACCAATGCGTCACTTTATACAGTTTCTAGATAAGAGAATCTACCATTTGGATGCGTTTAAAACCAAAAGTGAATTTTAAAATGAGTCAGAATATAAGAAATTTGGATTTGAGGTTTTGTTCTCCAACTCCTATTTTTGTTTAATTTCTTTTTGCTATACGAATTGGTCCTATGAAAAACTTGTCAATATAAAAGTTGTAGATAGTTTTGAGAAGATGTAAAATAAATTTAATCAGATTTGATATCTTAAAAAGTGACGGAGTTATGGGTTTTTCTCTATTTTCACCGCCCTTTTTCTTTTCGTTTTTAATTTTTTTCATCGGTAAAAGTTGGTCCTATCAAAAACTTGTAAATGCAAAAGTTTTAGATAATTTTAAGAACATTTACAAAAAATTTAATTGGACTTGATATCTTGAAAATTGACGAAGTTATGAATTTTTTTCTCTCAAAACCCCTGTTTTTTTCGCCCCTTGAGCCCACTTCTAAATTTATCAAAAATCTGTCATGCATAAACTTTTGGCCCAAGAAGTAATATAGACTCTAAACCGATTCGATATCTACTATAATTAAGAAGTTATGGCGTTTTTTCGGTTTTCACAAAAACGCCCCTATTCCGACCCCCTTGGTCCAATTTTGCCCATTAACGAACTTAGCCGAGATTTTATCCCCTTTGATTTTATGTACCAGTTTGGTGGAGATTGGTGAAGAATTATAGAAGTTATCGTGTCCATAAAAAAGTGAGATATATAGATAGATAGATAGATATATAAACTGGTGCGATTGCAATAGGTAGTATTTCATACGAAATCTACCTAAAATAGGTAGTATTTCATACGAAAACTACCTAAAAATGTCCCATACGTGGCATGAATTAACTTAATAAAGATTAAAATCAAGCATAATTGTAAAAAGTGCTTTGAAAGTATAGACTAGAAAAAAAAAAAAAAAAAAAAAAAAAAAAAACTACAATCATAGACCGTTTTCTCATTTCCTCCCTGCTTTTCAGTTATTGTTTATCCAACTAGTTATTGCTATCTCTGTTTTTTTTTTTTTCTTTCTTTCATTCTTCTTATTTTTTTTAAAAAAAAGCATAAAGAAAATACTAAAAAAGACTGAAAAACCTTGAATTTTTCTTTCATTCGAATATTTTTTTGTCTGTATAGTTTTAAAAAACAGTCGAAAACTACGACCACCTTTCTGATTTATTTTTGTTTTCCTAATAATCTTTCTTTGAATACATGAATCAACTGATATTGTCGAAAATATTAATGATGCCTTATCTTGTATGTTTTTACCTCTTCTGCAGTCATTTTCATTCCCCCCAGATAGTCTGAAGCATGTCTTTATATTCTCACTTAAAAAAATTAGACTGATAAAGAATTCAGAAAAAAAAAAAAAAAAAAAAAAAAAATCCTGGATGTCCAAGTATAAAATACTACGTCTGTGAATAAAATAAAATAAATGTCGACTTATTAACCTGTTTTTCTTTCTTTATTTTTTTTTAAAGTTTGCTTTGTATTTTTCAGCTAAAATTATTTTAGTTTAAAGAATGTCATTCAGTTGTTTTGTGTGCTTTTGCAAAACAGGCTTTCAATAGTTTAACAGCGGATTTCTTTAAATAAGAAAATTTTAGTTTATTTAAAACAAAAATATTTAATTTTGTTTATTTTGTTTCATTTTTTAGGTTTTACATGCCAAATTCAGATTTATGTATATTTATTTCATATTTAGCTTTCTAATGCTTTCAAATAATAATAAAAATAAATAAATAAAATTGACATTTAGCGTAATAAAATGTTTTTCCACCTAGCTACATTTCTGAAACTGTTTGTGTAGCAAGACACATTTATAACAGGTCTATTAATAGAATAAAACGTAAAATGATTTTATGCGAGATGCGTCACTTTACTTGCGGGTGTGCGGTATATAATCCTAATAAATTTTGCTTCATTTTCATTTTTTGCACAATAGCTCAATTGCCATTGCACCACGATTTGAATCTTTATAAAACTAATTACAGTACGAACGCACCTCATTTGCCATCAATTGACGTATAGTTTCTAACTTCTTCAATTTACTCCGATTTTATTATTATTATTATTATTATTATTATTATTATTATTATTATTATTATTATTATTATTATTATGGACAGTGAAAAATGATTTAAACGATTGATCATTTCCTATGAAATTTTCCTTTTAGGACTGAAATGCTATTGATTATTTCGAATCGATAAGCCATTTTTCTGTTATTTTACCAGCCAATACGAAAGCAATTTATTTTTTATTGATTTTCCAATACGACTTTCCCGATTAGTAACATTGGCCTATGTAAAAATTCTAATGACTGAAGCTGCTTCGTAGCATCACTATGCTTGTTGCGGGAAAACCAGTTTTACAGTCATTGGTGGTTAACCGTTGTAACAGCTGACAATGTGATGTCACTGTGGTTGGTTGGTTGTATAGGGTTTTAGTGGCGCAAAAGATGTCACTGTGAGACAGAAATTTTTGCAAGCTTCACATTCACAACAGTTTATATAACATTAAAATTTATATACAATGAAACTTCCCTTTAACGAAGTCTTTATTTACAGGGATATGTTTAGGAAAATTTTAGGTCCTGTAAAGGACACTTCGCAAAATAATTTACCCCCAAACAGAGCCCTTCACAATTTTTTTTTAAATCCCCAAACAGGATCCTTCTCAAAATATTTTATCCCGAAGCAGGACCTTTTACAAAATTATTTCTCTCTTAAATAGAGCTTGTACAGAATTTTTTTCACCTTCAAACTGAACTTTTCACAAATTTAATCATTTAAAAATAAAATCTGGTCTTTAAACAGTTGAACTCACAAAAGTTCATACAACTTAGATTTTTCATATATGAAGGATAGAACCGGAAGACATCGATAATTTAAAATTCACAAAATTATGACAATAATTTTCACAAATATAAGAAAAACTTCACAATTTAATGAAAACAGGACCCTGCGGTAAAGTCTGGACAGACCCCTAAATTAATGAAGTTTTCTACTTAACGTATTTTTCTGCGAAATCTTGACTTTCAAAACTATTAACATGTAAATTTTATTCTCGTTATTACGTAAATTATATTCTGTATAACGAAGTTTTTACTCCATTTTCGTGGGTGTACATTATTTGAACGGAGAGGTTGCTGTGCGCGATGGATGTATGAATTTATTTCAGTGGGTTATAGGAAAAGGAAATTATTTATTGATTTCATTTGCATTCAAAAGAAAAAATGCTAAAAAACTTCGATTTATAAGAAAAATATTCAATTTCACGAAAATGTTACAGATAAATTGTTCAAATATTTAGAGAAGTGAAAAAAAAAAAAAAAAAAAAAAAGGAAAGAACACTGTTTTATTTAAAGACTAACTTTTACAAAAAAATATTATTGACTTTTTTAAAGTTAAAGACTTGGAATACTAAGAAAAAAGAGAAAATGTGCGATTCGTTTTAGTTTTTCTTTCAATATTTCTATTTTATATATATTTGTTTTATGCATGTGTATTTTATTTTACAGATTTTATGAAATTGAGTTGATTTCTGTTTAACAAATTTTCTATATAAAGAAGTGTTTACGACGAGATTTTGTTAAATGAAAGTTTCACTGTATTTTGTTCATTACATTATGATTTTCAGGTGATCATCACTTAGTGATTCCAACGTTTAGTCACATCAATTCAACTTTGAGGACACCGTCATTGATTTTTCAATCATTTTCATTGACACCTCATTACAAAATGGGACATATTTACTACACAGAGATTCATTTTTCATCACGTGAGTGCAAGTAGACGGTGAATGTTGGATTTAAATCATAATGTTCTCCCATTTTGGTTATATTCGTGTCAAAATGTTTTAGGGTTCAGCGTTTCCAGTATCATGGAATGTCAGGAAATTTCAAAGTAGTCATAGAAAATCAGGAAAATTTCAAAATACACAGGAAAAGTCAGGAAATTTAAAAATATTTTCTTAAAAGTCATGTAAAAGTCTTTGGATAAAAATGGAAAATGACACGAAATTCATCAAATAGTCTCGAGGAAAAAATCACACAATTCATCAAACAATTGAAAAAAAATAAAAATTAAATAAATAAAAATAAAAAAAATAGAAAAATTCGAAGTATGATTGCAGAAAAAAATGCTAATTTTGACAAACGAGTTTTTGGTATGCCCTTTTCAACAAAGAACTTTTTGAGATTTGGTCATGGAAAGTCAGGGAATTTGCCAATCATGTTTTGCTGGGAACCCTCGAGTTGCTTATGTAAACTTTGACCTTACAGCAAACCTGGTAATAAAGTTTGAAGAAACTTTCTTTTTCTGAAAAATTTGAATTATTAAAATAAAATTTTGGTGAATTATTATTATTGTAGCTTCTAATAAAATTTTAAGCAAAGAAATTATAACAACAACAACAATAATAATAATAGAAAATTCTCAATTAAAATCCCCTCTTCCTTTATGTGAAAAATATCATCAATTCTGTTAATGTTATCTGTACGAAGCTATTCAAGCAGTGATATATTTTTCTAAAACCCAGACTTTAATGGAAACGAAAAAATAGGCGCTGATTATAGGATATTTGAAACCAATTTAGTTGCTTTGTTCTAAAAGAATGCATCCATAATTATTCTTAGCTTCTTCATTATTTGATGCTTTATTTGTTAATTTATTAGTCTTATCAGTTTCTCTTCATTTTATGCATGCATTGTATTTGTAAATTAAAACCAAAATCGCCTCGAGGTTTTATTGACTGGTAGCTACATTCTACCGCCTTTTATTGATTTCTCTTTTGTGTATAAACCGAGACGATAACCTTTAAAACCTGTCCACCCCTCTTTTATTTTTCATTACTAATCTATTCCGAACAATTCAACTATGAAATTATCTTTCTTCTCAGTATTAGCGACTCGTATTGTTAATGTTTTAAATTCATTTTGTAACGTTTTTCTTTTGACGCTGCATTATCGACCTATATGTCCGAGTCCTTCGTAACTGAGTATTTATTGGAAAACCTTAAAATGATTGGAAAAGCTGCTGTTACGTATTGGCTGTTAGAAACTGCTAAAAATTCTGTTTTTTTTTCTTTTTTCTTATATTTTTTTCCTTTCTTTTTTTTCTTATTTAATTTCTTTTGCACTGACACTGATTTTCGAAGAAGTTTATTATTTCCCGTGCGTTAATTCTGTGCTGTTTTAGACTGACAGTAATTTATTTAAATTTTCTTACATTATCATTCTTAAGACAGCGGTTTTTATATTTGTCAACATATTATATTGTGTTCATGCATATTCATTGCTTCTTCATTGTGTTTTCGCTGGTAATAAGATAAAAAACTTTTTCTTTATGCTGTATTTTTAGGCTCATTTTATTTATTTAATGTATTCCTTAGAATCAAAATCCATTGCAAACTTTCTCCCTTCTTATAAAATTACAAAAACAGTTTATTATTATTATTATTTATTATTATCATTATTTTGTAATATAATTGATTGTTTATTTTCTATTATTCACTAAGCAATAAATTCATAGTCTTCGTTATATATTTTCAGAGTATAAATTATTTTGTGTATTTGCTATGATGATTTTTTTCCGATGACTGCAATAGCTCTATCTCAAGAACTAATTCACAAATTTTCATCAAGCTTCAGATTCAAATATATCTTGATAAATATTATTGCTGCTTATGTTTTGGTATAAATCGCTCAATAGGTGCCGCTTTTATGTTGCAATTTTTCGGATATCCACAATAGTCCTATTTTAAGAACTAATGCACGGAATTTCATGCTTTTAGAATCCGCACGATGATCATAAATTGTTATTTAATTTTGGCGTTGTGATAATGAATTTTGAAGTATTAACATGCATGTGTTTTGGGATGGATGGCCACATGCGACTAGTTTTTTATATTTTTGATATTTTCAGTCAAAACAGAATAAATGAATCTTTAAACTTTTATTGATTGTGTCGTTCTATAGATAAAGTATATTTGTCTTTGGTAAGGTTTTTTAAGGCCCCCCCCCCCCAAAAAAAAAAAAAAAGAAAAAAAATCAAGCTATATGTTTAGAGCTGCAGAACTAATAATCATGTGAAACAATGTCAGTTTAAAACAACTTCTGAATAGTTCAAGTTAGATAGTAAAGTTAAATTCAAGTACGTGTATTAATATCTTGAGGAGATATTTTAAAAATACAAATACATTCCATGCTTATAAGTTTAAAATTAGAGTAGGGAATTTGACATCTCACCAACCAATACCCTTAAATTACAGTTTTCCACAACATATTTTCATATTACACTAGCCGTACCCCCCCCCCCCCTTCCACTCACATGCATACCTTTTAGCTTTTAACATGTTTGATCCATGTTCATTATAAATAACTTAGGCTGTACAGTCATGAAATTTTCAATCAACCCTGCAGAACCCAAATGTTTTACAGATGTAAATATTGAATCTGAAAAGCATAGAAAGAAAATAAATAAATAAATAAATAACCGGCAAAAAGAAAAACGCTGATAAAAATTTTTCAATTTATTTCTGGTTTTCCGGAATTGGGGAACGAAATTGTCAAGCCCCTTTTGAAAGAAAAAATTATTTGCATCAAATCTTCGCTGGATATTTTTTTGGCGCATGGCTGTCTTCAGCTGAAGAGCTATTTGCATTATTTAAGGATGGAAAAGCTTTTTGTATATCTTTGCCTTAATAGAGATAATGCCATGCCTTAACGTAAATATATCTTTTCTTTTGTGGAAACTAAGGATTTACATGTCGTCCTCAATCTTTTCTTTTACTACTGTTTATTTTTTTTACTAAGTATAAATAATCAAATCTAGAAGTCTCAGTTGTTTTCCTGTATTTCCCTCTAGTTTTTGGTAAAATTAGTTTATCCAAGCTCCAACATGAAATATATAAATGTTGATTTTATAATCCAAATTCGGATATGATTTGTCAGGATTTTTTTCCTTTTCTTTTCTTTTTTATTTATTTATTTCTCCTATATCGCTCGGAAGAAAAAAATTAAATCAAAGAAATAAAAGATAAACTTATACGAAAATGCTTACTGAGAACATTTATTTGGAAAAACTTTGAATCTTTAAAAAAATCCCGCACAATTATTATTTTTTTAAACAGTACCCGTAGCAAAATTCGCCTTCCTCTTAAAACAAAAACTTTTTTTTTTTTTTTTTTTTTTTTTTTTTTTTTTTTTTAAGACATTTTAAACAGTTTTTTCACCATTAAAATGAACTCTTCATAATTATACTCATAGTAAAATCAGGGTTTGCGGGTTTTTTTTTATTTATCATTATTTAAAATGAAAATGTAGGATCTATTTTATTTAAATAAGATTTCTTAAAATTTTCAAATGATATTTAAAACAATATTTTTCCTGACTTTAAGAAATTTAATGATTAATTGGCTAACAATTTTTAGTATAATTAAAATTGAAAATATAGTTTTAAAAATACATATAAAGAAACATTAAATTTTGGAGCTATTACTACTAACCATGAAACTGTTTTATTGTAATACATAGATAAACCATTTTAATGCAAATACGTATTATCCAAATCAAATTTGATATTTAATACAAACTATTTTATTGTAATATATTATGCGAGGCTAACGAAAAAGACAGGCTACCGCGGTGCATCCCATGTGTTGGTGATGGTCTTTCTGTACATCTGCATTAGTGCATTTTTGCATCAACGTGACTCCAGTGGTCTGTAAAAAGAAGATACGTGGAATGAACCGCGGTAGTTTGTCTTTTTCATTAGCCTCGTCTTTTATCTAGAAGAACCAATTTTAATGCAAATGTATGTTATTCAAATCAAATTTAATATTTAATACAAATTAATTTTTTTAATACATTTTGTAGATATATTATTCTTAATTCAAATATATATAACTCAAATCAAATCTAATATTTAATACAAAGTATTTTATTGTAATATATTATCTAGATGAACCAATTTTAATCCAAATGTATATTATCCAAATCAGATTTATTATTAAATACGAATAGAATAATAGTATACCGTAATGGAGTAATAATAAATCAGTAAATGTCAAGTTTTGGTTAAGTATTTACAATATGTATTAAAATAAAATTATGTCTGATGACTGAAAAAAAAAAATTATGTAGAAGATCTGACGCAAGTAAAACAAGTTGAGTCATTTCCTAATTGGTTTCTATGTTTTGACTGTACTAAGCCATAATCAGGAAACTTTCTTTTTATAGAGGCTAATAAAGCTACTGCAGTAAATAACAGATTACTTGTTGTATTTTGTTAGATATAGTCATTTTCAATTATTTGCTTAGGCGACATTTTCTGCCAGTTTAATGGACTAATTTCTACTAAAATATTTTCTCTGCACGAAAATTTATCAAACTCTTGAAATTTTTCTTGAAACTTCAATCTGCTTCGCATTATTAAAGACCTAAAGGAAATATTTATCTTTGATAAACAATAATGCTGCTGATGTTTAAGAATTTCAATTTTCTCTTGAAACCAGTAGATATGAGAAGGAAAAAGAAAAGTACTGGTTTCAATATTTGTTTGCACTTTTCATTAAATATTATATGTACCCATAATTTAAATTTATCATTAGTTTGTTTTTCAATATATTTCAATTCCTGGTACATGGCTTCAAATTTAATAAATTTCAAAATTTTATTTTTGTACATTTTTTATATTTTTCATATAAAAATGTTTCTTGATGTTGATACTAAGCAATCTAAATAATAATAATAATAATAATAATAATAATAGTAATGAAAATATTTTAATTGAAAAAAAAAATGCTTTTTATCTAAACTCTCTCAGCCGGGAAACTTTTGTTTGTTAGCCTGGTAATAATAATAATTACAAAATTATTCTTATTTCTTTCTTTGTATGTTAATGTTATGTTAAGCACATCTTTACATGGAATTTGATAGTCGTGCATAAAAAATAAAATAAAGTAAATAAATAAACTACTAAGTCTCAACTAAGTCTGCAACTAATTACTGATACAAAGCGATTTGAAATAAAATCTATTTTTAAATAGTTGTATGTAAAATTTGCTTAAGAGTTCATGTACAAATCAAAACCAGGCGAAAATTTTATTTTTTTCAATGTCAACGCTTAATTTTGGCAATATATTTCAAATCTTTGGTTCAAACTATGCCTAGAAACAAACTATGTCGTTTGGATGAATAGTTTTTGAATTATAAATTAAAAAAAAAATAAATAAAAATAAAAATGTTTGGGTTCATTTTGATATGTATATGACCCTTAAGCAAATTTTATTTTCATCATTTAAAAGTAGACTTTATTTTCAATAGTTTGGTATCAGTAACTTTTTTCTACATGAATTTGTTGCAGAGTTAATAAAGGGTGTTTACTTTTTTCTTTCTCATGACTTTTTCATGTATCTAAATCGTATTTATTCAATAAAACACTGGCCTTTAATAAAATATTATCCTAAATCTTTTTCTTTCTTTCCTGATTTTTCTCTCGTGCGTGATTTTTTTTTTTTTTTTTTTTTTTTTTTTTTTTTTCAAAGGATCTCATTAAAAGATGAATTTTGAGATTTATTGACTCTTCGGATGCATATCTGAAAAGCCAGATGTGAAAATTATTGGTTATTGCTAAGATTTCAGAAATGTCTTCGCCTTTCTTGTCAGATGTTTAAAGAAAGCAAATATTGACTTACATCTCTTCTTGTCAGCACTGTTCCTGAACTAAGCTGATACTGAAGAAAGAAGACGAAAAGAAAAGAAAAATAATTTTTGATTCTATTACGAATAAAAAATTCAATAAAATCACATAGAATAATTGTGTATAAAAGAGGAAACTGAATATTATTATTAATGTAATAGATTATTCTACAAGTATTAGTGAAATATAGATTTTTCATATGCTTTTTTTTTTTTCATTATTTTATTGTTGGGATGATTTATTCGTTATTCGAGATCTAAATTCGTTTGTTTCATTTTTTTACCCATGAAAATAAATATTATATATATATTTTTTAATATTATTGATAATATTTTATTTAATTGTATATCGACCTTTTTGATTCAACTCACTTTTAGCAATTTAAAAAATAACTTCATCTCAGAAAAAGAAACTAAAGCGTTTCATTTAATGTAAGTGTGAAAATCTGTGATCAGTAGTAGAAATTGCCAACAGAATTAATCGTAAAAGGTATAAAGGACTTATTTATAGTGCGAAACTTTCTAATACACTTTCTGACTCATTCATAAATGTGAAAACATGATACTTACAGGCATGATTTCTAATGAAATAGGTTTAATTTTAAAATAAATAAATTGCATTTTGATTCATAATTAACTGTTGCCCCAAGGCTATATTTTTAATTTCCTTTGCTGTCGCATCCTATGACAGTGTTGACGCTAACTATAACAACGCTGTCTGATAAATATTTTCACTTTACCGAAAAGTCTAAATGCAAACTAGTTATTAGAAAATAATTTTCCCGTAGAATAGCATTAGCTTGCTCCGTGTCTTCGTTTGCAGGGACAGAAACCTTAAGTGTTACTACATGAATACAATATGACTAACGGTAATCGTGGAAAAAGTTATATTATCTTAAGGAAAACCTGGTTTTAGTCTGTTTGTTTTTATGAGTACGCTGCCATTACATATGTAACCTAATAATTTATCTATTTTCTTCTCTAAAATTAACATTGTTGTTGAGCAACACCAAATACGTACCACTGAAGTCATTTATAGTAATCAGCTCTTCCAAATTCTACTTCCAAACCACTAGTAAAGTTTATAAGCTTCATTTCGTTTCGATATTACATTTGAAGCGTCTTTTATGCTTACATTTAATCAAATGTACAATACCATTTATAGCCTATGATTAAACATGTTTATGGATATCCATAGAATTCATAGGATTAGAATTGATTCAAATTTTGACTCGACATCATCATAACCGACATTGTATTCGCATCCTAATATTACAAAACCAGCTACAAGGAGCATACAAAACAGAATAAATGAAACAGCCCTGGCGCAAATTCGGCATTTATTAATCACTCCCAATGTAATAATTTGTTGAATTACAGGGAGATTTATTTTCCCCCTGCGTGTGTTTTCCTCTCTTATTCTTCATAGAGAAAGGTTCGCGTATAATGGGAGGCATTTTCATGGCTGATGTAAATTGGCTGAGTGCATTGTTAATTTCCTAGGCTACTACTGCTCAGGTCGAAACGCATTCTAAACAGCGTAAATGAATTACAATCCATTTAATTAAATTTCTCTTAAGCTACGATTTGTGTACTAGGATTCCAAGTTATTGACCGAAACTGGGGAGCGCATTCAATTACTTACTTACGTGAAGTTTTCAGCTTTTGTTGTTATGTTAAATATGGCGAAAATTAAAATATGTCGGCATATTTTGAATGCTTATCATTAGTATCATATTATTGTTACATTAATTTCCAGTATTTCAGCCGAAAGTACGTTTTTAGCTGTGCGTTTGTAATTATGTAAATATGTAGCACCTATAGTTGTCGTTCAATCCATCCGTCTGTTCGCATACAGGAACGGGCGAAACTACCCAACGGAATCGTTTGAAATTTAAAATATATAATTATTACATAACTTTGTCGAGTCTTTTCAAATTCGTCTCTAAATTGTAATGGGAAATTTATAAAATATGTCCCTGTTAAGTTTTATTGTAGCTTTCAAGTAAGGAATTCAAGACTATCTCTCGTTCAAATCGACAAGTTTTGGTATACATTACATTATTTAAGGAATTTTGTTGATGAAAAACTACACTTTGTCTTTTTCAAGTGTGTCATTTTATCTTCACCAACAGATGAAAAACAAAATAAGTTCAAGCATTTAATGTCAAACCTCTTCAATTCTGGTTTTGTTATCTAACTTCCGGCCTTACTTTGATAAATCTCCCGTTCCCAAGATACCAATACACCGACCTTTTACTTCTGCGATACGCGTTAAATCACGGAATTCATGTGTATTTTTTTTTCTTCTGGGTGTATACGTTCACATGGAAGAGCATCTTATCTTTTGATACCTATCCAAGATTTGTTCAAATTATTATCTTATCATTTATGATGATTACAGACTGCCTCTTGCTTACGTTGCTTTTATCGTTGCCTTTTCCAAATTTTTGAAATCTTATATGCCGACTACGTTAATGAGTTCTTAATGATTCTGCCACACCCAGTAATACTAATAATTAATAATAAATCCTAAATAAATTCTGAGAATTTTACCCACTTACAACACAGACGAGAGCGTCATTTTTGTCAGTCTGGAGGAGGAATTGGTTCTTCAGTGAGCTTGATATTGCATCAGTCTTAAAAGTTCAGACTAAAAGAAAAAAAAAACTTAATTCATACATTTAAATAACTTAACAGATTTAATAATAATAAAAACATATAAGCATTAAACACTTTAAAAGCACAGAAATTAATAATTATGTATCTAATTTAATCTAATTAATAAGTACTATTTTGCGAAAGCGCTGGTATTGAAACTTTTGCAAAATGAGGGGGGGGGGGTCATAGCTCGTTTTTCGGATTTTAAAATTTAAATAATTTTTCTTATACCTAATTAAAAAAAAAAAAAAAAAAAAAAAAAAAAAAAAAAAAAAAAAAGATAAAATTTATACGTTAAGTGATTTTAAAGTGTATAAACATTCAAATAAAAAGTCACTAAGTAATTTTTATCAAATTTGAGCCCTTGATGGAACATTATTAAAAAAAAAAAATCTATTATTTATTTATTTATTTATTTTTGTGTGTGTTCATGCGATTTAAATGTTTCTATAATGGAGGATGAAAAGGCGCTGCCTATCATCTCAATCGGGGGGGGGGGGGGGGAATCAGCTTTTTATTTTACGAAATGTTGATAGAACCTTAGTTTTGAATATTTAATATTTCTTAAGCGTTAAAATTTTTGTATTGCTTTTTTATGTTGATATATTTCAAAATTGTCTTACAAGAGGATTTCTGGTAAACATTTTAAGTTCATCTTATTTCGTGTTTAAAAAAGGCTCCTTATAATGTTTATAAGACGCCGCAAGTCTATCGTTTCCAAATTTTGCATCTCTCTAGATTTCTTTCTGCGAGCCCCATATCTTTTACTATTTTAACTTATACCTTACTATTTTCAAAATTTTAGGCCAGGAATTCCCTCTTCTGCCAATTTCCTCACGCTCCTCTACGGTTATCCATGATCAATTCTCTTTCCTTTGCTAACAAGAATTTAAAATGATTTGTTAAACCAGTTATCGTGATTAAAGAATCAATGAAAACCATATAAATAAAAGAAATCAAACTCCTTTTGTCAACAAAACTCGCTGAATTCTTAATGTCGGATATATTTGTACTAGTAAAAGTTGATGAGCTGATAATAATAAAAAACTTCTTTTAACGATATCAGCCTTTTTTTTCTTTTGATAACAGGAATTTGAAATGATTTAATAGATGAGTTATATTGATAATCAATTGAACTCTTTATAATGAAAGAGATCAAACAGAGTAGTTGCAACATTGGGGATTTAAAATGCATTATCTTATTTTTCTCCCCTCTTCTCTTTAAAATAATGAAGTGTGTGCTTAAGAAGTTTTATTTTAAAGTACTAAGTCAATGTTTATCCCTAAACTATTTCGAAAAGACTTTCAAAGAATAGAATTCTGTTTTGGGGCACTCTGTAGGTATGTACACCCGAAATTTTTTCTAGCAACTAACTTAATGCATTTAAATATTTTTTAAAACCCTTTCGGGTCTAGTTTATTATTAATAGTAAATGTCTTTTGATCGAGTGTTATTTTGCCTTTGCTTGTTAATTTCGACATGTAGAAATGATAGCAACTTCATTTATGTTTTGACATTTGGTAACAATAATAAAAGTTTACTTAATTCTCTTAGCACCGTTGGCTATTCTTTTAATAGCTATAGTTAACTCTTTAAATTTAAAATGTAGGTTACTTATCTGAACCAATCTTGTGTGATAAAACGCAAAAAACAATAGAAAGCTGTAATATCCTCTCAAATCGTGTTGCAATTCTGCATTTTCCAAACGTCTTCAAAAACTTTTCCTTAGCCTATTATTACATAAATATGAATTAAATAGTACACAAAATAAGTACATTAGTTAGATTTCAGATAATGGGGTAATCTTTAAACTTTAAGCTACGATTAATGTTGTTAAAAAAATTCTAATTTTGTTCTCAAAATGGAAAAAAAAAATTCGAACCCGAAAGAGTTAACTACTAGTAAAGTAGTTTTCTAGTTCACAAAGGAAAGTTTTAAACTGATATTAGTCATCGTATTCGTAACTTGTTTTATCTCCAGTGGACAACTCAAGAAACTTACTGCTATTAGCGGTTTCAGAAACCGATAAGGTTTTCAAGTTTAATTTTCAGGTTCAGGCCCATGTCCCTGTCCGCGAAGACACTCGCGAGCTAATACTATTCCTATGGGGAGGCATTTTTCTAATAGCTCTTTCGCATTTTGCAATTTTTAAATAATTTTTTTGCATTGGATAGCTGAGATCCCTCTCAAGATCGCTCCTTGATTACTTTTTTGATTTTGGTCGCAGATCTTTTTTATAAAGTTAGTTTCACTTTCAGAACCGGTTTTGAAAGTGAAAATAACTTTATAAAAAATATCGGTGACTGAAATCAAAGAAGTAATCAAGGAGCGATCTTGAGAAGGACCTCCGCTATCCAATGCAAAAAAAAAAAAAAAAAAAAAAAAAATTGTCAAAATGCGAAAGAGTTATTAGAAAAATGCCTCCCCATAGGAATAGCATTAGCTCCCGAGTGTCTTCGCGGACAGGGACAAAGGGCAGGGGCCTTAAGCTGAAAATTACAAGTTAAACTGCAAAACTTGAAAAACTCAGCGGTCTCTGAAACCGCTAATAGCAGTAAGTTTCTTGAGGTGTCCACTGGAGATAAAACAAGTTACGAATACGATGACTAATATCAGTTTAAAACTTTCTGTATCTGTTCTAAGTCTCTGTTTTCCTTACTTTTCAAAATATTACCGAGTTAAAAGCGGGCGAACAGTGAGTAATATTTTAACACTACATATAAAATTAAGTCTCTATTTTAGATATATTTTGAGAATTAAACTAAGCGAAAAATAAACATATTTTAGGAAGTGTGCACAACAAACAGAAGTTCAAAATATTAATTTCTTAAGGAGATATTTTAAGTATTACGAATGCATCAAATGCCCATAGACTTTACTTTAGTGAGGGGCAATCAAAAGCTGAGTGACCAGCTCCCTTAATATATGATTGTATATCTAATGTGTATTAAACGTGAATGATAGCTGGAAACATAAAAGTAAAATTTGATTGGTCGAGTGCATTTCAGACAAGAATTTAGCTAATCTGGCATTATCAAGCTAATATTTGTTGAATTATTTGAAACTAAAACAAAAATCGTAAAAAAAGAAAAAAGAAATTTCCTGACACCTTACATTAAAAAAAAAAAAAAAAAAAAAAAAAAAAAAAATGTAGTTGCGTTAAATTACAAAACGCATTCTGACAAAATTGTAATTTATCTCTCTTAAAGTTTTCACTAACTATTGTTAAAGCTGATTCTTTGGCTAAAGTAAATGAAAAGGAAAAAAACGATTCAGGTAGTTTTTCTGCTGACGGAAATGCTCTAAATGCTTCAGTTAATAAATACCCTAAGCATTTTTGTCTCAAAATGAAACTTTAAAACAATTATTTAAAGTTAAATGCGCCCTGTCAACTTCTTTTATATCGTCTATTCTCTTAATTTTCTTTTAATGACTTTTTAACATAGAAATGAAAGAAAAAGAAGACATTTTAAAATTTCCGATTTTTCCTTCTGATAAATGCATTCAAATTAAACTAAAGGCATTCAGTAAATAAAAGAAATACTTATCACCCAATTGTGTTTATAGCATTCTTAAATGCTTTTCCAATTATGTTAAATGAATGTTTTGAATTTTTGTGGAATAAAGAGCTTATTTTTTTTTTTAATTGTTACTTTGTAAAGAAGAAACCTTTTGTCTGTAAAAATAATAGTTTTACTTTTTCAAATTGATTTAGGATGTTGAATGATTGTTTTATCAAGGTATATTATTCAATTAAATTAACGAAAGTCTTAATCGTGATATACTTGATAAAAACACTCAAGATTTATTTGTTTGTTAACAAATTTTGGACCTCTTTGTGATCTTTAATTTCTTTAATGTATACTTCCGAATACGGTTAAAATACGGTTTAAAATGCGGATTGCGTATGCTCAGAAGATCCAAAGTCGGTCTTAGCGATATTTTTTACGTTTTAAATCTATAACTTTTTATTATTTTGCCTATTTTGTGGATACCTCACGAAATCGTTATGCTACTATCATGCTGATTGTGTGTGGCTTGTAAATTTATCTACTTTTCACCATAATGCATTTATGGTGTAATGAAATGCTAGGCCGAAGACACAAATTTTTCAATATTCCATCTAACTTACCTGTAAAATGAGTTTTCCCACATATGCACTGCTTGTGGAAGAAAGTTATATTCTTGATAACTGTTTTCGGTCTGCTTACAGTTTCTACTATTTCACTACCTAATAGATTTCTTCAGTTTTTATTTAACCCTTAATCTACTGAATTATGAATTCATGAAAATTTTACATTCTAAAGCATTTTACGTAAATTGTCTAAACTAAATTAAAAGATTTACGTAATCATTTAATATATTTTTGTAGGATTTTAGAAGGATTAATTAAATTTGAATTTACGCGGATTTTGTGCAATATTTATAACCCCACTCAAATCTTTTATTTTAAATTATTTTCTTAGTATTTTGCAGAATTATAAAATGTGCAAATATGATGTTCTTACAATATAAATATAGAAATATTGAAAAATCCCCGTCCTCCTCCCTCAGCACCAAGAAAGCTGAAAAGATACAAAGGCAAAATAAATCATCCTTTTAAAAATATTTTTGTTTTGTGTAACCAATAATGCATTTGGAATAAATAAAATAATGTATCTGTAACTCATTCTAAATAGTATTACAACTAATTGACGTATTAAAAGAATTTTATAATAAGTAATTGTAATGGTACTTATAAGTACCATCGGTAGATAAAGGGTTAATCAAGATTATGGAAAATTACCCGTTAATCATACTTTTATTTGGGAAAAAAGGGGGCTAGTTCTATTCATTAAATGAGTAGGGCTTGTATGTTCATGTATTAGAATTCAAGAATTTAATTTGAATTCTAAATTGTTTTTTCTTGTTCAGACACATCTATATGTTCAGAATATTTGAAGACACGAACGGAAAGTCAGGGAATTTTTTGAGATTTGATTATGGAAAGTCAGGGAATTTGCCAATCATGTTTTGCTGGGAATCTTGTTTTAGAACTACTTTTGATGTTTAATAGCCAGGGAACGAAAGTTTTCTTAGGGGACAACAACGAGAAAATATTTAATATGCAAGTAAATTTTTTAATGTACAAAGGAGTTTTTAATTGGGGGGGGGGGGGGGTTACGAAGGCTGCTGATTTTTGGATGAGGGGAAACAAGTGTGCTAGTTTGTAAATATAAAGTCAGGAACGACGTAAAACTCTTGATATCGCCAAGAGGAAATTCTGGATATATTTGTCTTTATTTTACAGCACGATCTTATCTGATTAACACTAACAGGTCGTACTAAACTGTCTCGGAAGAATTCATTAAAATTAAATAACTTGAAAAATATATATTACATATTAAAAAATAATATATCATATCATCAATATTATTTAGAACTTAGTACATTAATCTATTTGATAGATTACTTCATTCATAATGCCTTCATCGTTTAAATTTTAAGTAAAACAATTTTTATGTAAAAAATATAACCTGGCATCTTCTTCCACTTAGGTCTTTAGTTGTAAGATTAAAAATATTACTGTAGTTATTGCAATTTTAATTGTTCTGCTCTTCCTTGAAAATATCTGTTTTCGTCAAACTTTTCAAAATCAATAGCAGCTATTATTTTCTTGAGATTTATAGATAAATGTCTCCTCTGTTAAAAATCACTGTCTGTCCCTGAATGTTTTTACGCCAAAGGTAATTACCGCTCCGTGTGTACTCAGAAAATACTTGTCTTCCATTTTCCTCGACAAAATCTCTTATGCGTGAAATTGAAAACAAAAATTCAATATGTCGCCTGTCACCTGCAGAAATTTTGAAGCACAAAATGAATTTCGACTTGGTTTCTTTATGTATTTTGTTTAAAAGTAAATACTACCGGGTAAAGAAAAAAAAAAGTTACTGTTGAATATAATATTTTATAAGACTTTTTCCAGGCTACATTTTTATCTTTTTCAGCACCTTTGAACAAAGTTGAAAAGTGCTTATATATTCGGTTTGTCTGACTATCTGTCCCCGCTCTAACTCGCGTAAATATACTCGGATTTTCATGCTATTGAAAAAGCTTATTTAGAGTCACAAAAGCATGTTTGGTATTGAATATGAAGAATGTACGATTAATGGTTCATTTACAGGGACGCTCAAAAGAATTCGATTACATTATGGTATATGGGGGAAATCGTTTGGAGAGTATTTTAATGACATTATGCTAGTTCAAATATATCAAAACTGATATAAAACACCGAATTTCATTACGATCACGTTAAAACAGAGCATTAAATGTCTTTTTTATGAATTTGCAGAAACACACAAAAGAAATCGGTTTTGCGTAGTAATGTCTGGAGCGTGCCTTTTAAAATTCGGTATGCGCTTTTAAATTTAAATAGTTTTTTGCATATTACTCTTTATACATAAATTCTAGATCTTATATACAGGGCTGCAGAAAAGTATTCGCAACCATTCTCGGTTGAAATTGCTGAATGGGAACTTTCAACCGAAATATATGTATTTCTTAAATTAACTAAATCTTGAAATGCATGTTGTTGACACAAATCTCTATACTACATACAGGGTTGCTAAAAAATTCAGATAATTTTCCCACTGTAGATGGGAATGGTTGAAATTTGGTTTTGACATGCGTTATACATTTTCATATGGTGAAATGAGACGTAATATTTAAATTTTGTAAACGGTGCAGTTTTGTTACATTATTCTGAATGTGTTAAAAAGTGATTTATATTCTATGCTTGACGCATCATTTTTTCTTTCTTGTTTAACATAAAATTGAAAAAATATTCTACAATATTTTTGCCGAGTTGTAAATTTTGACCCGTCGTGGCAACATATTTCATACTTTTATGATTCGTGCTCATGGTTTTGATAAATTAAGCTTGTTGCACCCTATATATTTCTCGCGGAGTTATGTTTCTGTGCTTTATTCCGAAGAAATATAATGGAGATGCATCATCTTTCTTCTATAAGAATAAAAATATTATGTACGTGGGTATTTCTTTTCTTTAAGGTATTTTATTTTACGCTGATGGTATCAGCCTGAAATGAGAGTTCCTTTGATAAATTTATATAAGGTAGATTGTATATGATATGTTTTATTAAAAAAGGAAATTGGAAAAATAACATATAGCTCGTGTTGCATGTTGGGTGGTTTTGGAAAAAGTGAAAAAAATCCCAAGAGCTGTTATTTTGATATCTAGTTTTCAAAACTTTTCATGATTATATGTGTTATTATTTTCCAATTTCAGAACACTGTTACTATCTAACAATAGAGAATTGTGTGTTAAGTTTTAAAAATTTTTCCTTTTTTTTCTTTCTTAATTTTTTTCTTTCTTTCTTTCTTTTTCTTTTCTTTTCTTTTTTTTAAAGTTTAAATATGAGATGTAATTATATCACCGGAAAGAAGAAAAAAGAAGAAAGAAATTTATATTTAAATAAAACTTTTGGATATGTTACCTGCAAAACCTTAGGCTTCAGACTGGTCATTTTTTTTATACCTTCCAATTACAAATCATGCCGTATGGACTCATGCTTGAATAATGCTTTTGAAGTCTTATTGAAATCAAAATTTGGTAAAACTTTTTTTCTCACTCTTTTTTTTTTTTTTTTT
The DNA here is from genome assembly GCA_964019185.1 of Maratus speculifer. Lineage (NCBI taxonomy): Eukaryota > Metazoa > Arthropoda > Arachnida > Araneae > Salticidae > Maratus > Maratus speculifer. The sequence continues at coordinate 117,383,418 of OZ025292.1, forward strand.
TTTTTTCTTTTGAGAAACATTTTTAAGATCGTTCAATTTAATATCTTCATCAAACTTCCCATGAGGTTAAATTGCAGTGAAAAAACATTATTTTATTTCTGATTAGAGGATGTAAATTTTCCGGAAAAATGAAAGTGACGGAATAAAACGGGGTTTTTTCTATATTTTTTCGGAAAAAATTGAAAATGTTGTAAAAATTGATTTTTCATAATTGTTTCTTTCAAATACATGATATTTTTTAAAACAATATTAAATAATAACCATTTTTTTCTCATTTATCTGTGCTAAAAAAAAAAAGATTCACATTATATGATCATATTATATGAGGAGCCCAGAAGCCAAGGGGTACAAGTGACAAAATTTAGATTTCGAGTAAATTGAGTTCAAAGTTCAATTGTAATTCAACGAATTGAGATATGAAACTTTTGGTTACTTCTTAGTGATCTTTGAACTCTTATTTCAATAATTGTTTAAAAAAAAGTGGAATACAATTTTTTTTTTTTTTTAATTTATAACTAAGCAATGTTTATCGTCATTCGGCACTTGTACCCCTTGGCTTCCAAGCAATAATGAAGAAATTAAAGGATACAGGTGCCAAATGAACACAAGAAATGAAAAATTATTAAATAAAAAGTTGTATTTATGAAAAAACTAAGAACAATGATGATACAAATAAGTTAAAGGACAAAATTTTGTTTTAATATAGATTCTAAAAAAGGAAAAATTATGAAATAAAAAAATGAATTAACGAAAAATTTATGAACAATGTTGATATAAATAAATGAAAGGAAAAACTTTTGTTCTAATATAAGTTTTAAAATTTTATTATAAGTTTAGAAACATTGTAATTTATATTTTTTAACACTTACCAACAAAATTGAAGAGTGAATATGATTTTGGTTTGTCAGTCCGTCTGTCCGCGTCCTAACGCTCGTAAATATATTCGGATAACCTTGAAATTTTTGGGAATTATTCATTTTTACCTCAACACAAACCTATTGTAAATGAAGTTTCTAACACGATGTTTATCTACAGGGACAATCAAAAGTTTTTCCTTACATTACAGTTTATGGGAAAAATCGTTTTAAATGAATTTGAAAGATGTTACATCTTGTCACATATTAAAATTTATATGCATTTACGAATTGCACTAAAATAAACATTTTATAAAATCTGAGGTGAAAAGAATACTTATTATTTATTTACAGAACCATACAAAAGATTTACATTTCCTAATGATAAAGAGGGAACTGTTTGCGACTTATTTTAATTATATTACAATTTTCACGTGTAATAAAATTCAAATATATCGCTGAGGCTTAATATAAGTTATTTTGCATATAATACGTAGTACACAGTATTTACAGGGACACAAAAAAGACTTCAAATAGTATATTCGATCCGAAGTATTGTATATATTATCAATGATGATTGATGGATAGACGAAATGCCATTTTAATTATGAATTGCACTTTTAAGTTTCACTAAATTTATACATGTTATATAACATGTATAAATGCTATAGTTCATATACAAAGCTACACAAAAATACTCGTAAAGGTTACAGAATATGAGCGTACTTTACTTAAACATTCCTTTTAAATAAGTCATGTATTTCAATGCTGAACTTCATTCAGTTTACTAAGAAATGCTTGTAAAATTTAGATAAAATGATATACAGGATCACGCACAAAATTTATGCATGGTCATCGAAAGTGTGTTTTAGTTCTAAGTAAATTACAGCTAAATACTGGCGTATAATAAAGGTTCAAGATAAACTACAGAATGAACAACAGTATACAAGTATGCTTCCATCTATTAGTATAAAGTGCTGAAAGTGAAATTTCAAACTATTATGTGTTTTCTTGCTAAACTAATTTTTCCCTTTATACAGTACATATCAACCGACTGATAAAACATAGAGCTACTCAAAAGGATTAGAATACATATTTGGCAATGGATTACCAAATGGCTCTTTATTACCCTAAATAGCAAAAATTTTTAAAAATTTCAGGGTGTGTTGGAAGGTGTTCACAATGTATGCTTAACGCATGATTTTCTTACTTGATAACAGTTAAAATGCATTTATTTAATGCATAAAAAAGCAAATGGCTTTGTATTTCATTGGTTGCGTTTCTGCTATATAGACGTTAACGGACACAACCCCTTGGCTTCTAAACTTTTCACTGTTTTGGGAAAGAGGTTAAGTAACTGACCCCTATAACTCAGTACATGATGAAAAAAACACTCTTAACTCTTTACCTATAAATAAATAGACATATTTCCAGATAACCTGTGCACTTAACTCAATTTTTTCAATTTTGTCACTTATACCCCTTGGCTTCTGGGCTCCTCATATATATATAAAGAAGACGAAGAAGAAGCAAAGCTTGCTTTTAAAAGTTTTTTTTTTTTTTTTTTTTTTTTTTTCAGTGTCAAATTTTTTATAGTAGCATTCACGCTTTATTTAACATGTTTATTTAATTGCTTATTATATCATGTCTCTGTTGAAATGATTTTTCAGTTCATGTTTAATTACTAATTGACCTGATATAAAAACCTCAGCCAGTATCTCTGCAGTTAGGAATTATTTGTAAAATTTATGCTCAATTAAATATTATATGTTTTAAAAACTGACGAATTGGAAGTAAAATATTAACACTTCGTATAAAACTATGCATACATTTTTAGAAACATCTTGAAAACTTAGAAAAAAAAAAAAAAAAAAAAGGAGACATCCTTTAAGAAGATAACACTGAAAAAAGAAGTAAAAAATATTTATTTCTCCAAGCGATATTTTAAATATAAAAATTCATCAAACGCTCATAAACTTGGCATTATCAAGAAAATTCGGCCGCTGAGTGACTAGCAGTCCTAAACTGTAGTGGAAATGCATTTTCAGTCTCGGTAAATAATGTAATGACGCAAATTCTTATGTGATCTTTTCTCACAATGTTAAAATAATGTGCAAATGATTTTACATTCCTAAACAAACTGAATTTCAAACTGAAATTCAAGTATTTATCTTTCGCTCATCTACGAACTGTGTCTCAGGAATTTTTATTTTTCAGTAAACCCCCCATTTCTTTCCCAGTTTACTCATCTTTACGACCACATCTTTTCTTCTTTCTCCAACTTCTTTCAGAGATAGCCTGCCATCGTGATAAGAGCAAGATAAACTCTCATCTTTTTTCCTCACCCAATATACGGACTTTTTGTTTCTTTCCATATTTCATCTTCGGTTAATATTATCGTAGATTAAACGAGCTTGTCGTTGGATGAATTCTTTGGCTTTCGTCGTTTCCAAGTTGATGAAAGGAGTTTAGTTAATACAGTTTTTAATATTTACTAATACTTGTATGAACTTGTTGAGTCTGAAAAGAAACTTTATGTATATATATATATATATATATATATATATATATATATATATCTTTCAGTGGAGAAAATTGATGTTACTACACTATTGGAGTTTTGTAAACTTCTTTTTCTAAAAAAAGTATAAAGTAGAAGTGATGTGTTTAAAAAAATATTTATTAGTTTCTTAAAGTTAAGTGACATCTTTATTTTATTCAAAAGTAATTTTTTTAAAATGTATTTGTGTTCTTTGACAATTATTTGTGTGTATATGTATATGTGTTTAACGTAGTTTTAATTTTTAACTTATCTTAAATCTATTCTAAATTCTTTACCCTTTTAATTAAATGTATTTTCTAATTTACTGTTTTCTTTTTATCATACGCATTGTAGTTTTATTCTTTTTTATGTTTCTAAATGTAAGAAGTGATATGTAAGAAAAGGAAATTTCACTCAGTTTTCTCGTAAATTGTAAAATTTTAGATTTTATGGTTAATGCTACATTTATTTGCCTTAGCACGTCCAGCATACACTGCGTCGTTAGACTGAAATTTCCTAAAGACTCCCTGCAAGAGAAGACACTCGCGAGTGGCTATATGGTTTTCTTCTATAACTCGTTTGCATTTCGACATTTTTAAATATGTATGTGTATTTTTTTTTTGCATTGAATAGCTGAGGTCCCTCTCAACATCGTTTGTTTTTTACATTTTCGATTTAGGTTGCAATTATTTTTTAGAATGATACTTTCATTTTTGGAAGTGAAAGCAACTTTATAAAAATATTTGCAATCGAAATCGAAAAAATAAAAAAAGAGCGATGTAGAGAAGGATCTCAGCTATCAAATGAATGAATGAATAAATAAATAAATAAAAATGTCGAAATGCAAACGAGTTATCAGAAAATACCCCCCCACCCCCACCCCCCATTGGAATAACATTAGTTTGCGAGTGCCTTCGCTTGCAGGGACAGGAGATTTAATACATCCGGAAAAGTCATGGAATTTCATTATCCTATGAATAACAACCATGATAAATGATACAAATTAAAAATACATGCGGTCATAATTGTACAGCACGTAGCCCATAATTTTTTAGGTATTTCCATACCCATATTTCACCTCCTACTCTTAGCAAAAAAAAAAAAAAAACCTTCCATTTTCGTTTTCTGTTTGCGTTGGCATAAGTCTACGACTTTGCTATAAAGATTTTCCTGTAGATATTTTCCTTTATCTTGAGCGCGTGTGTACTTAACCATATTTTTCATTGCTTGGTTAATACTATCTAGCTTCGAGCGAGACGTGGTGTAATATATAATGTATGGCGCGAGTGGTAGGTGGTATGATGAAGTCATATTTCTTTTCATTATTTTCTTTCTCGGTTCTGGTTAGATTATATGGTTGCTTTTACAACTAGAATTTCGTTCGGCGTGTTTATTGGTAATGTTTGAGTTTCTTTTTAGTTTTGTTGCGGTTCTTTTATTTTACGCTGTACAAATTTCTTTCTGGAGTAGTTTCATCTTGAGTTTATCAAAAATTTTCAGTTTTTTTTTTTTTTTTTTTTGTTTTGAGTGTAATACCAGTTGCGCCAAGAGATTTCTTGGAAATTTTATTTTAGCTAGTCATAAGGAAGAAAACTTCTCGAGACACGAGGATGATATGAGTTAATGAAGAGTGAATACAATTTATTAAGCATGAAGATAAGGAATTGAATTAATTTTGTAATTCTTGGCTTTAGCTTTAAAATCAATCATATTTAGTATTAATAATTTGGGTTATCCAGGTATGTTACATATTGACCAGTAAATATTTGTGGAACATAAACAATAGATCTGTCCATTCCAAAATTAATATTAATTGTCATTTTAAAGTGGCTGTATACATTGCGGCCATTTGACAACATTGTAACTGTTACAAACTTGTTAATGGAGTTTTTAAGAAATTCTTCTGTGTATTTTTTAAACAGTACAAAAAATAATTTTAGTACCATTCAGAACATAAAAGTTACCGAAAAAGGAAATTTTAACTCTGCAAGCGTCAAAATTATTTAGATAATTCAATCGTTAGTGAAATAACTTATACAATTTTTTTTTTTTTTTTAAATGTGCTTATCTGACTAATGGAGTAATGCCAAACAGGCTGCTGCATTGCTATCCGTAATTAGACTACTAGATTCACGTGACGCTCTTTTCGTACATCCGCATTGGTGCACTCGAACATCACGTGACTCAAGCGGTCTAAAAATTGAGAAACGTGTAACGTGCTACGGTAATCTGTCTTTTTCGTTAGTATCGACTTTATGCGCAAGACGTCGGTCGCATCTCAAAGCTGGTGGTAGTTTGATCTGTAATTGCAGCCACAATACCATCAGAATGTCGGTATGCACATGTTTAAACACCACTAGCAGATGAGTTTTAGGTTCCACTAGGTTGAGTACATAAATTTTAACTTAGATTTTTTTTTTCAAATTTAGCGAATGTTCCTGAATACTTGAAGAGCATTTTGAATTTGTATTACATTATATTAAGAATGCTACTGCCAAAACAATGACTTTTTTGCCGTGATTTTAACAAATAAACATTAATAGCACATACTATACTTCCGTAGTTGTACTTCAGCAGTTGACTAATTTTAGCCTCGAAGTCAGATCGCATGCATCTGACTTCGTTTGCATTTGAGTCGTTTGCATTTGAGAAGACATTGGAAATGTTCAGAAGTTAATAATCGATTAAATGACTCACAAATTGTGCTCGGTATTGCATTATCAAATTGCAACAAAGATTTTGTATTTTATTTTTTACCCCCTTCCCGCAAAATTTTTCTTTTTATGTCTTCAGAAGTCTAAATACAAAATGTCGTCTAATTCTGTTTATTAGTTTCAACTAAAGATGCCTACAAATAAAGAAATATTAAAACATGCAAAATTTCTTATTGAAGTATGCATAAACTATAAAATTTTCTATTTTACTCAATCCTCTATATATCAATATTTACTGTGAAGTATTTTATGCACTTTTAAGTGTTTCTGAAAAGAATTTTAGCGTCAGTTATTTGTTATTCCCAGTTCGTATTGAACATTTTTAAAGTTCTCATATTTCGCAGAATAACAGAGAGCCTGTTTGTTGAAATATGAGCCAGCGTTCCCTTTAGAAATAAATTTTACGTATTTGTAAGAGGGCGTAGAACTTTGTTTTAAAGCTTGGTTGCTGAATATTTTCGTGTTAAGAAATTCATTTTCAAAACATATAAATATTTATGTCGTATTCCTTAAACAGCTTTTCGTGAAGTTTCGACTATGTTTCTAAAAATATTTTCACTTAGCATGAACTGAAATTCGTCTAAAATTTCAAAGACGAAATTAATGTAGTTTAGGTAAATTTAAATTTATTTTTAAATCCATTCGTAAAAGAATGGTTGTAAATTCTTCGTTCTTTGCTGTATTAAATATTCTTTCATCTGGTTTGTTAGTAGATCTGGGAAAAGTTATTACGTAGGTGGTTATAATTTTTTGGAAAATACCAGTTATTTTGTTTAAAATGTATACTCTCCGCATTTCAAATATGCAAATACCGGGGGGGGGGGGGGGGGGCTCTGCTTGCTAATGCTCACCAACCACCGAGAATTACGGCACGATTCTCTTTGGAGTAACAGAAGACGGCTGTAGGTGTTACGTACATAATTACGAACACACCTAAAAAGGGCATAAAAGGTATAATTTTTTGGCAATATATTAACGTTAACAAACATTTAAACAAACATTATAACAAACATTTTATCATTTACGTTTTTATATGCAGTTGCATATAAAAATTTATCTAAAATGATGCGATTTAATAGAATTAAGATAAATGTTATGTTATATTACGAATTCAATTAATAAATTCTCTAGAATAGAAATAATTTATAATTTTTGGCAATATATTTCTGTAAAACATTTTATCATTTATGCTTTTACATGCAATAGAATATAATCATGTGATTTAATAAAATGAAGATAAATTTTCAGTTACATTACGAATGCAATTAATAAATTCTCTAGAACAGTAATAATTTATATTTTTCGGTATTATATTTCTGTAATTTCATCGTTTATGCTTTCACTGTAAAAAGAAAAAAAAAAAAAAAAAGTTTCTCAAAATTGAGTCAAAAAGTACTCAATTATAAATACTTCGCATACTCAAAATAGCTCTAGATTCAAATGTACTGAAAACTAAGAAACACATGTACTCATTTTTGATGCCATGGTTGTTTTCAAATGTAAATCGCAATAAACTGCCCTTAATTTATAAATTAAAGTAAAAATATATTAACATTTATTTCTTACTCAAAATTATTAACAATAAAAGTTTAATTGATTATTTACTAAGAAAAATAGCAAAAATTAATAGCAAAATATCTAAATCGAATATTTTTATGGCAAGAGTACTGCATTATTTGCAAGCACTTTTAAATTATTTCAAAATATTGTGTATAATTTAATATTAAGCATCTTTTATGCCACCATGAATGGAATAAACATCAAGGGGTACAACATTATCGTTGGTTTGGATTTGATAACATGTGATGTTTCAAAATTGAGAAAGCAATGTGATAATTTTTTATCCAAACATACTCAATTCAGTATGAGTACATCGATGTACTCCTCATTTTTTTCAGTGTTTGTATGCAGTTGCATGTAAACATTTAGCTAAAATTATGCGATTTAACAAAATTAAGATAAGTTATATTAAGCATACAATAAATAAATTCTCTAGAACAGTAATAAATATTCTGCGATAATACTGAGTAAGTTCCCTCCACGTATCTATCATTTCTATCCTCCGAGGGAGAGTCTAACCAAGCTTTCCCATTTGACCTTAATTTTTGCTTCTGGCGCATAGCATTAGCGCAGGAACTTAATTTTAATTAATCTCTGCCTGACATTTAACTCCTGTTTTAAGTCCAGTCTTATCTTTGTAACTAATGATAACAGTTTTTGCAGCTCAACTTGACTTATCTAACGTTTTCGTTTGGTTTTAAGAAATTTATTCTTCCTCTGCAAACAAACGAGTGAGATTTCCTTCAAACAAGTATTTTTTTTTCATTTTTGCAAAGAATTTTCTTTAATTGTTGGAGATGGTGTATTTTAAAATGAAAATAAACATAGAGAACTCTTAAAATGTGTTATTATGTGTGTTAAATTATTATTAGTAGTACAGTAGAAAACCGTTCATTAATCGGCACAGGTGGTTTCCTTTGGGATTTTCAGGTTTGTTGTTAGTTATTATTATTTTTTTTTATTCATGTAATGGACAAATTTGGATTTGTAGTGCTTAAAAATAAAGAAATTACACAGCGTAACCTTTATTCAATTTCTACTTGGTTGGTACGCATCTTAAGAAAATACATAAATACCTAAAGATAAAGAATTAAAAAAAATAATAAAATCAAAGTTAACTTGTTAAAAAAAAAAAAAAAAAAAAAAAAGAAAAAAAAAATCTTGAAATATATCAGCATTGTTCTTTTATTAATAAAGTGCTCGCCGTTTCTGTTTATTTGCTTTCCTAAGATACGTGTACTACTTAATTAAAATTATACAAAGAGACATTTTAAGAAAATGTAAGCAATTTCCCTGTCTTGCGAAAAAAATTTATTCTTAGGACCCAATTTAATATGTATATCATTCTCATTTCGAGTATTTTGTAGCAAAAATACTAAGATTACTTCTTCCGAATTCCTTACTCAAACTATTTCTGATGCTAATATGTTGAAATCTTTGAACGACAAGAGGATTAGCAAATTCAATTAAAAAAAAATAGGGAAACGCTTTTCTTCACGTTATATTTTAGGAGCAAAATTCTATTCCAAAATTCTGGCGCAATTGTGACACTTGGCAATTGAAATTAAATGATATAAATCATGTACCACCGCCTCTTAAAGGGTTAATATGTCGCTCTGTACTTCTTGTTTCGTGTATCTCCTTAGAAAAATACCGAAATTTTGTTTTTGAATTCAGCTTTGTCTTTAAACAAATATTTTCCTCTTTTTTATCCATCAAATCTTGATAGCTAGTAACAATAAATTACAAAACTCCTTTTTATTTTTTTTCTGTCTGCTATTCGCAAATAAGTTGCTGTTTTTAGTCTCAACTTATTCACGTATTCTCAAGCTAGGTTAATTTGTATCTATTGATAATCACACGCAGCATTCTGGTCACGTTCTTCAATTTTGACTTTTCTTACTTAAATACTATTGCTATTCTAAATGCTGATTCTCCCAAAAGATTTATTCTTTTGTTGGTGAATTGTATCTTACTTTTTGATACTGATTATTTTGATTTCCATGAAATTATTTTTTTATTCAGACTCGTTAATTATTCTGGATTTGGATGCATGAAAACTTTTTCGAATAACGTGTTTAATGTAATCTCTTTTTATCTGTGAAAAAATTTGTTTCCATTTTTTTTCCTTCCTTTGTAATCTTGTTATCGGTTACTCTTTAAAACTGATTCCAAGGTTACAAACTTCTTCAATTATTCGTCCCAAAAAAACTTTTGCCGACCAACAAATTTTTGTTGCTGTTGTTGCTTTAAGGGTGTTCTTAAATCGAAAAGGGCAACTTTGTGACATATGCTTTAATTTATTTTTGCTGGGAAATGCATGAAAATAGCAGGTGTTATGATTCAGAAACTGTCTAATTGCACTCAATTTTCAGTTTTTTAAAAACGCAATAGATTTTCCATAACAAGCCTTCAAAGTTGAAGTTTTTGAGCACATTTCCCGAGGAAAGTAGAAAAACCGGTCGAAAAGCAGGAGAAAAACGGGTGATCACTTGATCGAAATAGCTTAGAGCTGGAAAGGTAATTTAATTATCATAAAATGGAAAACTGAGTTCGATTCGAAATCGCTTCCATAGTCAGGCATTCTAATTTTATATCTCTCCGTTAAAAAATGAATTTGTAAATGTGCCAAAACGTTTTGCGCTTGTTGAGCGGAGCAGTTAAGAACACCCTTAAACTAGAGTAAACAAGAAATATTTACCGAAACATGATTCGAACTCGAGATTTATTTCTAAGTCATTAACCTGAAAGGTAAGGGTATTTTTATTTCTGGGGTGAATCTCTTTCGAATTTTCTTAAAATTAATTAAGGCAGTTATCTCCGGAAAAAAAATTAAATAAAATGAATGGTTATAAATCCAAAAATTTGAACTAAAATGTATCGCTAATTTAACAAATGTTGGAAAAAAAAAAAAAAAAAAAAAAAAAAAAAAAAAAAAGAATTTAGGCAATTATTCGAAGGAAAGTCGTCAATTTCGGTAAGAATCGGGAGAAAAATGCAAATTTCTTCAGATGATCGCAGAACACACGGCAAATCTCATCAAAACATTGCAAAAAAGTAATCTGTCGTAAAATAATCGCTATAGACCAAAGATAATTATGTTTTAGATAAGTTTCGTCTTGTATCCCTCCACCCCCCTCCCGAAAACTAAATAAAAAAAAAAGGAAACGAGTTCTGTGGCCGTCTTTGGTATAACACTAGATAATCAAAAACCCTCAACTAATCGACATTTTACTCTATTCACACTTAAAATTTTGTCCTGTAGTCGCAAAATGATAAAGAAAATTAAAAAACCCCAATATTCATGTCTGGTAGGCTTAATTTAAATAAAGGATGACCGGCGCTCAAGTTTTCCCTTTTTTAATTTATAAGTTTTAAATCTATTCTTGCAATCTGATCCTTATATTATTAATATTCCATGCAGCATATAGACTTATGCAAATTTCATTACGTTGTTTTATATGGATAGACGGTTTTACTGTCTTATAAAGAAAAATTTCATTGTATCGAACAAACAGAATATCGTTTAGGACTTCAATATGTAACTCCCGTATCTTGTACTCTCTGCAAAAATCCCGAAATTTCGTTTCCTATCTCAGTGTAGTCTTTAAACAAATATTTTCTGCTTCTTTATTGATCCGATCGTGACTGTTAGTATTACAGTCTGGTGCTGAATACATTACAAAGCTCTTTTTTTTGTTTCTTTCACTGTCTGCTCTTCGCAAACAACTTGAGAGAGACATTGTTTTTAGTCTTAAACTTATTTAAGTGTTCTTAAGATGAGTTCATTTATATTTATTGAGAATCGCATGCATAAAACTCCTGTCACGTTCTTCAAGTTTGGCTTTTGTTCCTTAAATACTATATTGGTATTCTAAGTAGGGTGATCGTCCCAAAAGGTTTTTGTGTAGAACCTCCAAATTGTGCTTTTGTTGATGAATTGTATCTTACTATGTGATAGCACTTTTAAATTCCACAGAATTATTTTTCATGCAGACGCGTTAATTATCATGAAACTGTTTCTAAAAATAGATTTATCAAGTTTCAGAATTTTTTAAAAGCATTTTTAAATAAAAGTTATTTTTAGCTGAGCGGAAAAATAATAAAAACTGGTAATAAACGTCTTCAATTAAGTGCTTAATAACGGAAAAAGTAGTAAATAATATAAAGTAAATAACTGTTGATTGGGAATCAAGTTTGGCTTTTGCTTCTTAAATACTATATTGGTATTCTAAGTAGAGTGATCATCCCAAAAGACTTTAGCCCATAATTTCCAAATTGCGCTTTAGTTGATGAATTGTATTTTACTTTGTGAATTGTGATAGAACTTTCGAATTCCACATAATTCATTTGTATGCAGACGCATTAATTATCACGATACTGTTTCTAAAAAAAAGAATTTTCAAGTAACTGAATTTTTGAAAAGCATTGTTAAATGATGGTTGGTGGAAAGAAAATAATAATAAGTGGCTATAAACTGTTTTAATTAAGTGCTAAATAACGGAAAAATAGTAAATAATATAAAGTAAATAACGAAACATTTAATTGGGAATTTGTTGGAGATCAATCGAAAATTTGGTTTCGTTTTCTTTTCTTTTCTTTTTTTCTTTCTTTTCTTTTTCTTTTTCTTTTTTTTTTTTTTTTTTTTTTTTTTTCCAAACTGTGTTTTTGTTGATAAATTGTATCTTACTTTGTGGTGGTGTTTTCAGATTCCACAGAATTCTTTTTATTATACAGACGCGTAAATTATCATGGAACTATTTCTAAATAAAGATTTTTCATGTTTTAAAATTTCTCGAAAGCCTTGTTTGAGGGGGAAAAAAAAAATCTGCTTTAATTACGTGATATATCATGAAAAAATAGTAAATAATATAAAGTAAATAACGGAACTTTTTGTTGGCTATCAAGTTTGGCTTTTGCTCCTTAAATACTATATTGGTATTCTAAGTAGGGTGATAGTCCTAAAAGATTTTTTTGTAGAACCTCCAAATTGAGCTTTCGTTGATGAACTGTACCTTATTTTGTGGTGGTATTTTCGGATTTCACAGAATTGTTTTTTATACAGATGCGTTAATTATCATAAAATTGTTTCTAAAAAAAGATTTTTCAAGTGGCAGATTTTTTTAAAAAGCATTGTTGAGTGATGGTTATTTTTAGTTCAGGGAAAAAAGTAATAAATGAAAATTGGTAATAAACTGCTTCAATTAATTGTTTAATAACAGAAAAATAGTAAATAATATAAAGTAAATAACGGAACTCTTTATTGGGTAACAAATTTGGCTTTTGTTCCTATCACATATTATTTTAATATGTGAACTAAATATCGATTTAATATCATTAGCAGAAATAGATATACTTATAATAGATAATTAAATACTATATTGGTATTCTAAAAAAATTGAAATTCTACGAATAATATTTGGAGTTATAAGGATTTTAAATTACACTACTTAAGTTTTTATTTATTTATTTATGTTTTAATGTTAGAAATTTTATAATGTGATCTTGTTTACAAATGGCATAGTTAATCATTACAATAATAATAATAATAATAATAATAATAAATAAAAATTATTTTAATATTTGTCCTGGACTCCCCTAAAGGAAGAAGTTAAATTCATTTATGTTGGTGGGGGGAAAATCCAACATTTTATTAATTTTTCACGGGTAAAATTATTCAAAGAATCTTGTGTTTGGATTACGAAAATTGAGTTTCCAGTCCATCTTCTATTTCCTCCCTTCTCTGGGATATAGTCTTGTTTATTCTCCATTTCTTGTCTTTCCTTAAATCTTCATGAGATACTAGTCTGTTTTCTGAAATAAATCCCGTTCCTTTTTCCCTTTTACTTATGCACATTGTTTTAAAAATCGACAAATCTCGGGTTCTCGGGTCGCATACTTTATTTAAAAGAGACCGAATATGTGAGTTCTGCTAAGTGGATTGTATTTGTTCAATGAAATGTATGTAAAGTGGATTTTTCGTGAAAGGATATGTAGTGTTTTCGGGTAACTTTTTCTCCCTTTCGGAAAATCCAATAAAATATTCAAGATTCGTTTTCTCAGTCGTGTGAGTTTTCACTTTTCTAGCTTCTGGGATGTTTATTCTGGGGGAAAAAATATCCCTTTTTATGATTCTCTTTATACATTAATAACCGAAGGATGAGCAGCGGCATAAATTATTAATAGTGCGTAAGCACACGCACTTATAGCTTTTTATTTATTTAAACAGAAAGCTGGAAGCGAATACATACTGCTTATACTTTTTTCATTTTTTATCATCGGAAGATTTCTTTATGAACAGTAGAATTCTTAAATCCACTAAAACTAGGTTTTGCATTATTGGCGAATGTTTTAAATGTTTACAAATATCTTCTTTTGTTTATTTGACAATTCATATTTGCCGTACATCTTCTATACATATGGATGCAAAATACTGGATATTCGGGGGAAAAATCTTAAGACTAAAAAAGTAGATAAAACTAAAAATTCCATCTTTCTGTTTCAGGAAATCAAATCAAAACCGGAATGTTTTTATCTTACCTTATGATTTTTCAATAATAATTTAAATCTACTTTATACGAAGTCTTTTTTGTGTTTACTATATTTTCTATTCTTCTACGATCCACAATAATGTAAAGGAAAGTTCCAATATTCACACATTTATGTAACAATTTTGAAAAACAAAATATATCAACAAAACCTGTTTCCTCCAAAAATTTTATTTTCTAATATATTCTCTCTAATATATCTATTCTTTAACTATGATATTACATCTGGGTTTCCAAGACAAAAGAGCATTTCTTAAAATCCCAGGTTTATTTTGTTCCATTCCTCGATTACAATCTTCTAGAGTCTCGATCCAATGCTTATTTATTTATTTATTTATTTTGTTTTCAACAATGACCAAGGGGTGCGAAAATTTAGGCACCTAGTCTCTCACCACTAAAATTTTAACTTTTCCTTCGCTATAAATTTAATAGCATTCTATAGTAAGAATTTTACACGAAATATTAGTCAAGAAATGAATTTAGTGGTGAGAGACTGCTTGCGGCGCCTAGATTTTTGCATCCCTCACAATGAGAATAAATCTCTCGTGCATAAAATGAAAAATAAACCCTCTTTGGATGTAGTTCCAACAATGAAAAATATCAGCCGGAATAATAACGGTAATAAATCTGATGTCTGGCGTTATTACTCCAATATATTTATTTGCACAGTATGTTTAAAATGCAAAGTACCTTACGAATACATCCAAAATCTTCTGCAACATTTTGAAAATACATCAAATACACTACAAATTTATGTGATGAACAAAGGCACATGTGATCTAAATAGTTTAGAACTGGATAGGTAATTTAATTATCATAAAATGGAAAACTGGGTTCGATTCGAAATCAAATATATCGCTTCCATAGTCAGGCATTCCAATTTTATATCTTTCCGTTAAAAACTGAATTTGTAAATGTGTCAAAACGTTTTGCGTTTGTTGAGCGGAGCAGTTGAGAACACCCTTAAGGGTATTTTTATTTTTGGGGTCCTAATAAATGTACAGTCTTAATTTATCTCGCAAATTTTAGATAGGTCGCTGACTATTACATGCTTATTCCAGCGATAAGGTCTGGAAATGAAACAAATTAAAGATTCCTTCTTAACTATGCGTAATATTAACACTTGGAGTTATTAACCACCCTGACGCCTTATAATAAATAGAAAATAAAAACCCTGAACAACAGAATTCTATTTTGTAGCGTTGCGATAATTTTAAATTGCTAATGAATAATTTCAGCCACTTTATTTCCATTCAAATATTTAATAGTAATTTTCTTTTCTTTCTTTTTTTTTCTTTTTTTCTTTCATTCTTTTTTTTTTTTTTTTTTTTTTTTTTTTTTTTTAAATAAAAGAGTAAAGCATGAAGGTAATGGTGTATTTAAGATTTGAAATGAAAAATATCGCGACACTTTTATAAAATTTTAAAGCCAGATTATCAAAAAAGTTTAATATTTGGGAGGGGTACGGGTATCAAATTGAGAGATTATTTGACAATATTGGAAATTAAAAGGCTTGCAATTTTATCTTTTAAAAGGAAGTAAAATTTTGAATAAACAATATTTAATCACACAGTTGCATAAGCACATTTTTTCTTTCTTATGTTAATTTATTGAGGTAGTTTGATTACCTATATTACAATTAAAAAAAGACTATCTCTCTCTTCTTTTCTTCTCCCCCCCCCCCTCCCTCCCATGGGGTGAGTGTGAAAGATACAGGGGTAGAGCAAAACAAGCTTTTAAAATCTTTCGAAAAACGTATGTCTTTTTCTTACCTTTCCCTGAAAAACATTTCATTTACGAATTCCTCAATCTTCTTCAATAAAACAGTGACTATAAACACAAAATGTATTTCAAATTATCTCATTTTGCCCTTTTTTTTAAAAATTGCAACATTTGAAAATCACTGGCAGCATTAGGATTACTTAGTATAATTGCAATTTTAATTTTTAATTTATAGCGAGAAATGTGTAGCGAAATTTTCATTCGACAACACTCCCCGCTTTTTATTCTTCAAATGTACTGAAGCAATCGAAAATGTCGAGTTAATTAATAATATTAAAGATTATAATTAAAATATGTCTCTGCTATTAAGCTGATTAAATGCCATTTTTTATTTCTCTCTCTCTCTCTCTTATCGCATTTTCCTTAAATGCGTTATCTTTCGATCTCTTTCATATGACTTTTTTTTTTTTAGCCCCCTTTTCTTAGCAACATCATAAATCACCCATAATGCCACGTTTTATTTGCATTCTTTTATCCGTTATTATATAAATTTTTCCAAGCATATTCAGCATATTGGTTTATGTCCCTAAATATCATCATTCTAATGCTCGTTAATCTTTCAGTGTTTTTGAATTATTAGATGCTTTTTGTTCATAATTTTAATCTATAAATTATATGAAATGATTCTGGCAACGTTCCATTTCTCTTTTGTTTTTAGGTATCGATCATGGATTTTTTCGCCTCTTCATTTTCTTCTGTTCTATCTTGACGAAACTAGTTATAGTTTTCTAATTTTAGAGACTAATTTACTTGGATTGTTTGGAAATTATTAATTACTATAATTTATTGAATTCACATCCTACCCCACCCACACTTTTCTTTTCTTGGGCTATTGTAATTCTAATTTTGATAGTATTACTTAGCGTGAGAATATTCTTATTAATTGATTACTAAAACGTAATAATAATAAGAATAGGAATAATAAGAATAATAATGGATCAAGAATGATAATTATTGGCAATTCTAAGGGAGAAAAAAAGAGAAAGTAAGTAGTTTTGGGCCATATTACCACATGGAACGGGTAAAACAAGGAAATTTCATTAGGTGCCATATGATCAATAGTAGCAATTTTATTACCCCCCCCCCCTTTTTTTATTTAAAAATGCTAAATAGTAAACTTTTATTATTTTATTTTATTTTCTGTTACTATTAATCTAAAGCTAAATACATGTAAACACGGTTCTCAAATTCCCCACTCAATATTATGACACATTTTCCGACTCATTTTTAAACGTAAAGGCATAAACTTGGCATTGCCTGGCATCAAAATGATTTATAATCGAATGCCTTTTTTCTCTTTTGATAAATAAAGTACTTATTGAATTACAAACAGTTTTTGTCATTTGACGACGGCGGGTGTTCCTTTCCCGCGCTCACGCGTCCAAAAATCTGGTTCAAAATGCCATCTTTAGCAGTGTTTTATGAGCAGTGTACTTTGTCTTTACCCCTGTAATGGAAATCTTGGGTAATTACGGTATCTTGCAGATTTAATATTGACTATTACAAGTTATCATCAATGCCGTGAAAAGTAGATCGATAAAAAGACGAATATGCAGCCAGGTTCTTTAAAGTAAAGTTTTATTTTCACCCTTTCGAGAAAGTAGGACGCTCAGCGTAAATTACTGGTGGTTACAGCAGAGCCGGGGCAAGAGAAAAAGTGAAAGTGACCGTTCTTTTAGTCAGAACCAAGATAACATCAGTTGTCAGATATCGCCAAAGGTTACAATGTTTGGCATGTATATGATATTTGGCCAAAATATACGTGCAATATTTTTCTTCTGAGAGAGAGATTTTTGTACTTAGCATATTAACAAGATAATCGCTAATTGGCGAAAAAAGAGTTTAAACTTTGATATTGGAATTTGAAAAAGCAAAGGAATTTTGTGGGATAGGCTTTGGGGCTCATGAAGCGGTCTAACATTTGCGAATGTATACCAAATAAGGAACGGTAGCATGAGAAGGAAATATATGTACGACGCGCAAAACATCTTATGCAGCATTTTTATTGTAGAGCAGCTGGTATAAGAAAACCACATTCGGTTTTCTATGACCATATAAGGTATGGACAAAGTGAAATACATGTGCTGGGATTTCGGTGACCGTTACATTAAGGGATTGGTTTAAGTATTACTAAAATGAGAAAAGGGGCGATATATTTATAACTTCAACTGTAATGTAGATCCTGTTGTGATCATGATTTTTTTAGTTACTTTAAAAGAAAGGATTTTTTTTTTTTTTTTTTTTTTTTTTTTTTTTAATAGAGGAAAAGATAAGTTTATCAATTTGTTACCTAACATCGTCATATTCAATGATATATGATATATTGATATCATATATCTCCCCCGCTGGTTTGGGTTTGAAAAAATTTTGGACCCGGTACGAAAATGTCTCTCTCAGAATTACATACAAAAGTGTAGAATTATGCTGGTTAAATATAATGAATTGATTACATATATTTGAATTTATGCAGTTATACATTATGTCGACATATGCTTATATATCTTCAGAGTCTCTCTTTCTTTTTTTTTTTTAAATGTTCATTTATTTTGATGTTGTTGTTGTTCCGGAACACATTGGCCTTTTATTGCTTAGAGTTCAGGCCTATTTGTGCTTTTTTCTAGCACTTTGCACACAACAAGACATTCTTCCTGTTTTTTTTTCTAGGTATACCATATATTGTTCCTTTATACAGGTTATCTTTTTTTTTTAATCAAAGATAAGGCGCCAAATGCAAGGAAGATGTTTAATATGTAAAATAGTCATGAAGTTCGTACCATCAATTGTTTATAATATATATGTTTATGAAGAATGTTAGCTATAGGTCACGAATAATATAAAAACATAGGTTATGGATAAAATGAAATCTCGAATAAAATATGAAGAATATGAAGTATATAATAAAAGTATGAATTATGTGGTACAAATATGAAAATCTATACTAAAAGAATACGAAATGGATAGTAAAAATATGAAATGTAGGTTAAAAATATGAAATGGAGGTTAAAAAAATATGAAATGGAGGTTAAAAATATGAAATGGAGGTTGAAAATATGAAATGGAGGTTGCAACCATGTAATAATATGAAAAATAATGAAATGTTATGGATGAAGTGTATTTTGTGACAATTGAGTATGTTTAAAAACATAAGAAAAAAAAAACAAAAAAATTCGTGTATCCACACAGGACAAGCAAAAAAAAGGAAAGCGACACGCGATCCATAAAAAGGTGCTGCCCTTAATCTTGTCAAATGACAAGGTGATGGCATCGGCTTATGGCCTAGCCCTATGGGAAGTGGGAATATTGGCGAGAGCCCACATTACATGGACCCTCTGCTCCTCCCGAAATCTTTTGCTTTCTCAGAGGAGCGCACGTCGCATTACATAGAAAAACAGGGAGTTTAAGTAAAATTGGTGTGAACTGCACCAATCCGAAATTTGTTTCTCACCACAATGAAGTTACAGGTCCTTTGGGCGACTTTTGAACGGGCCTTCACTTCGAAGGGGCATAATTAAAAATAAAAAAATTCTGATACATATGGTATTTATATATATCTGAAAGGGAATGTCAATCCTAGAGTAGTGAGAAACAGCTTTGTCATAATCGGTTAGAGATTTATTGTGTATCATGATTATGTTTGATATGACTAAAATTTAATGTATGTGCAATGTGATATGTTATTTTTATTATTACTATTATTATTATTATTATTATTACGTATGAACAATAAAACTACTGAAAGGGAAAAGTAAAAATCTTGGCGACAACCCAGCAAATAAGAGACAACTGTTATGTGGAAGCCCCCTGTGATGGAGAACGTGGACCAGCCATGAACTCCCTCAAAGGAAACTCCAACACAACATGTGTATCAGTGTGATGTACTGCATTTACTGTAAATCTATGTTAACCTGATATTGTGATGGGCTGTGTTAAAAACGAGATCTTAGGTTGTATTTTATGGAGCTGTTTCCTGGGTGACTTATATTTTCCTCATGACGCACAAATAAATGATCATTTCTAGGGGGGGCTATAATTAGCCTGTCAATGTGTACTCTGAATGCCGATTCATCGGGTGAGTGTAAACGCTTAATGGAAACAGAAACTGGCGAATATTTATGTACCACAATAAAAGGTCCGGTGTATTTTGGTTTAAACTTATCAACGGATTTGAGGTACACTATATCCTTTTCTAAGATTACTCTTAGTTTCGCTCGTTTCTGGAAGTGTTGATTTCTCTTTTCTTGTGAATTTTTGATGTTAGTGTATGCTTTTTTGTAAATTGAATTCAAATCATTTAGCAACTGGTAAGTTTCTATCCCCTTATCAAGGATTGGCTGATTAATAGTTTGATCAAAAGTATCAAATAATAAAGATAGTTCTCTTCCAAAGTGTAATAAGTTGGGGGAATATTTAGTGGAAGAATGTGTGGAACCATTGTATAGTGATTTATGTATACGTAGTGCATTTTCAAAAGAATGGCCTTCTTCAAGTAAAGTGGTAATTGAATATTTTATTGATTTATTTACTCTCTCTGAAATTGCATTACTTTGGGGGTGACCTACTGAGGAATGGAGTATTTTTATGCCCAATGTATCGTTGAATCTGTTGTACATGTCAGAAGTCAGTTGCTTACCTAAATCGCTGAGAATAGTGGCAGGTCTGCCAAAGGTAGTTATGTAATCAAATAAACATTTAGCAATTTTGTCAGTTGTTGTTGTATGCAAAGCAAATAGTTCGAGGTGCCGTGAAAAATGATCTGTTACCGTTAAAACTGATTGTCCGTTTTTAAATGGTCCTAGTAAGTCAATCCCAATGGTATGTCCTGGGTGGGTTGGTGTGTAAGTGGGCTGAAGCGGAGCAGGTGGTGTTATGTGATGTTTTGTTTGAATACACTTAGTACAAGATGCCACAAAGTTTAACGTGTCGGTATACATTCCTTTCCAAAAATATCTAGCTATTACAAATGCATATGTTTTAGTTAACCCAAAGTGTGACAGATGACAAATTGTTAAAACTTTAGCCTTAAGTGAGTCAGGTACAATAATATGGTACGAAAATGTGTTATTATATACGTTTTCTTTTTTTGTCATGAGAACCTTACTGTCAGGATGTATGAAGTACATCGGAAATTTTTTTGATGATCCATTTCTTAAAATCTCATTGTAAACTTCGGCCAAATTTGGGTCCTTTCTTTGCTCACTGACAAATGTGTCGTTTGATATTTCAAGTAATGGATCCTTGTTTGCATCTCTGCCTGAAATTAAATAATTTACTGAGTTGGGTTTGTTTTTATTGGATTCTTCGATATTGTCCGAAATATCATTATCTACAATTGGTAAAGCATGAGGGTCATTAAGGAGTTCAGGATTTGATTTAAGATCTTGGGTATTGTTTTCAAATGTACACCTTGATAGATAATCGGCAAGTACATTGGATGATCCCGGTACATGTTCGAAGAAAAAGGTGTATTCAGAAAGTTCAGTTAGCCAACGTGTAGTTAAATCCGCAGGGTTACATGTATTCTTGTATTTTTTTAAGGGAGCACTATCTGACAAAATTACAAATTTCCTGTTGTATAAATAGTACTTAAATGCGATTACTGATTTATAAATGGCCATTAATTCAAGTTTTAAAGCTGGGTAACGTTTTTCTGCATGTTTAAGAGATTTAGAAAAATATGCAATAGGAAGTAATTGTCCTTCATGTTCCTGTAATAATGCACCAGCTATCGCTACCTTAGATGCGTCAGTGTTAACGTAAAAGGTTTTTGACCAATCTGGTAAGCGAACCATAGGTGAACTAAAGAACACTTGTTGCATTTTTTTGAATAATTCTTGGTGTTTTTGTGTCCATTTAAATGTAGCTTTAGGAGTAGTCAAATCAATGAGAGGTTGAATAATTTCCGAAAATGATGGCACCAATGATTTATAAAATGTTACTAAACCAATAAATTTTTTTAATTGTCTCTTAGTTTTTGGTGTGGGAAACGAGTTAATTTTAACAATGTTTGCCTGAATCGGTGCAATAGAGTGGTTTTCAATATGGAACCCTAAGTAGTCAACTGCTGATGTATGAAATGTACATTTGTTTGGAGTCAATGTTAAATTATACTTAGTTAAGATTTTAAGTATTTTATCTAACTTTGAACAAGTTTCCTCAAATGAGTTTGACCCAAATATTAGATCATCTTGATATGAATATACTCCATCAATTTGCAATTCATCAAGTAAAGAATCCATTAAATGTTGGAAGAATCCACTTGATGACTTTAGACCAAATACTAGGCGTTTATATTTAAAAGTCCCATAGATACATGTAAAGGTTAGTGGGTCTTGAAATTGTTCCGGAAGGTCTATTTGATGATACGCCATTTTGAAGTCTAGTGAAGTGAAAAATTTGTATGCGGATAAATTTGAAATTATGGTTTGTATTTTTGGTAGGGGGTATGATGAGCCTTGTAACACGGAATTTAACATACGTAAGTCTAGAGCGAGTCTGTATTTCTGTTTTCCAGACTGATCAGTCTTCTTTTTTACAAGCAAAATGGGACATGCCCACTCAGAACAATTTCGTTCTATAATATCTGCTTCAAGAAGTTGATGAATTTGCTCTTTCATTTCGTTATGTAATGATTGTGGGAGGGGAAATGGTAATGTTTTTATGGGATAGTCATTTATAAACTTTAAATTTGGGACTACCTTGTCTGTGTGGCCTAGTGTTTTTATGGATTTGGAAAATGATGCATAATTATCAAGCAATAATTTTCCTAACCTTTTTGCATTCTCTTCCTGTAAATGATTTAAATTAAAGTCACTAATTTTTAGTTCTTCTTTACGTTGATTTAATGTTTCATTTGATGCCTGAATATAATTACAAATGTAATCCTTTAAGTTATCCTGAGATTTAAGATTAAAATTCGAAACATTTTCACATGAATTCATAATTTGATGAAAATTTGTGTTTTGTGACGGGTCCATAATGTCCATTGTTTCAAATAAAGTTCCTATTCGTGCATTTTTGTTTATGTGTACAGGTTTAGTAGATGAATTTTGTATAAAAACATAAAACTGGAATTTTTGTGGGGATCTAGTTGTGTTTTGAGTTCCTTCCATGTCTGATTCATAACTTTGACCACCTACAATACTATCGTAAGAAATTATATTCTTTTTTGTTTCACATCGAAAATAGTAATGTTTTCTTGGGTCAATTGAATCAGTTTTTATGGAGATCCACCTCTTTTCCTGTGGTTCTAGTTTAAGTTTATTCTCCAATCGAATTTCTTTTGGGAATTTTTCCGATTGATGTATTTCATGTGTTTCAAGATGATGTGTTTCATTCTCACATAAGGCAGAATCAAGTAGTGGTATGCTAAATTCATTTGTTGACATTTTATTCTTATGAATATCTATCACAATTCTATTTTTGTGAATAAAATCAAAGCCTAAAATTCCCTGGAAGTTAGCGGAATTCGATATGTCAACAATGTAGAAATTATGCGAGAATGACTTTTGGTGTATGCGAATAGAAGTTTTAATGCATGCAGTGAACTGAACATCTGAATTAACTGTTTTAATAGTGACGCCTGTTCCTAATCTTTTATATTTTAGTTTGTCTTTAATTTTTTCAAACAAATCTTGTGATATAATTGAAATGGATGAACCAGTATCGAGCAAAAAGTTAGTTTTATGTCTTGCAATGGAGGCCTTTATGAGGGGGAGTGTTGGGGATGAATTATTTACATTGCAAATAACTGCAACTTTGTCATCACATATGTTAACAGTTTGTGAAGCTACTTCATTATTGTTTTCGACTGTTTGTGATGCAGAATTTTTGGACAATTTAACTTCACATTTTGTTTGCGAAGCAACGGATTTAACCCTTCTGTCTGGACAGAGTGTAGGCAGTGTTGGGTCATGAGTCCATGGAAATTCGTCTGAATTTGCTGATGTGTTAGACTTCTTTTGAGATGTAAAGCCATCAGCTGAAGTACATCTCATTAGTAGTTTAAATTACCATTTCTGTTATCATTTCTTCTATAGTTATTGTCGTATTTATAATTATGTTTATTTCTATTTGAATTTGCTCTACGTCATTTAAAACAATGTTTTGCTGTGTGGCCACGCTTCGCACATAGCTGGCAAGCGGGTGGTGATGTAGATTTATTTTTACGTATGTTATGTTTAGGTGAAACAGTATGCTTCTTTTTAAAGTCCTTGTTCGCATATTGTTCACGCTGTTTTGAATTTTGTGGGGTTATACTGTGAATTGCGTCTATGTTTTGTTCATTTGGAATGCTTGTTAGTGTTAATGCATTGACTCTTTCAGTTAAAATTTTTAACTGATTAGCAATAGAGTCTGCTACAGGATTTGTTGTGTTACATGTTTGTAGCACATTCTCATTTTGCATTATATCCTGCAACATTTGTGCCCTGTCAACAGCAGTGACATAATCGAGAATGTTTTCCTCTTGCAATTTAATTCTCAGTGGGGGTGGAATGCACGAGATTAGTTTTGTGTATTTAATATTGTCTAAGGCTTCCTTATCTTTTATGTTATCATGTACTCGAGTAGTTAGAATATTTATTCTGTGTGCAAGGTTTCTAACCGTTTCTTGAGGCAGCATTATTAAATTGTTAAATTCCACGAGCGCTGTTGTTTTACTAGGGGGGGCAAAGAATTTTTTGAATTCTTTTTCTACAAATTTTAATTTGTCAGCTTTATAAATAGATGGGTTCTGAGTAAAGAAAGTAAGCGCAGGTCCGGATAACTTACTACCTAGAAACTGGATGGTGTCCTGATCCTTCCATCCGTGTGCTTTGGCTAATGTTTTGATTTGGTTGAAGAAAAAGTCAACCAAATTAGCATCGCCATCAAAAGTGATGGTTTTGAAAGTAATCTTAGAATTAGCCATATCAGTTAAATATGTAGCTGATCTAATGCAACAAATACTAAAAAAAAAGGTTTAAAACTATTTGTAAATGTTAATTGGTAGGTGTAGGGCTACTATTTAATTACACACGTATTCCTTTGACTAAATTCTAAAGATTTCAAGGCACTCACAATCATTTAAAGTCAAATAAAATACTAATAAAAACACAAAATATCACTTAAATAATAAAAATAGATACCATAATAAAAATTGTTAAAGCACTTAGTTAAAAATATCTAGCTCGTAAATGAGATAGTATTAGAAATGTCTTACTCTTATATTTTTTTTATCTATTACTGAAAACATCTATTTGTTCTCTCATGACTCTGAACAAAATATCACATTGAAAATTACTTACTTTGTATCAAAAAAAATTTTATGAAAAAAAATCACCTTTTTTTTTTAGATTAAAGAGTAAGAAAATGTATGTATGCATAATAAAAATATAAAGGGTATCTTATTAATGCTTGGATACAGGATTATAATTGAGATGTTTTAATACCGTAAGATAAAGTTTAATCAAATAAGTATTAAAAAGCATTATTACTATTTGTTTTGAAATGCTCTGAACAAAAAAAATGTTATTTAAATAATCATGTATCCAAATAAAACAATAACAATAATAATAGCAAAACATAAATCTAAGTGTTGTGGCATTATTGATGTAATAAAATTTCGCTTGAGCACAAATTCAAAAAAAATTTTTTTTTTGTGTGTATATTGTTTTAGCATCCCTGTCAACAGGGATCACAAGCATATTTCACATTCAAAACTTATGTGTGTACCATTGATAATCATTTCGGAAAGCACTCAAGGAATAAAGATGATTGGCACACACTTTTTTTTTAACATTTTTGCGTATTTCTCAATGAAAAATTCTGTATGTGAGATTGATGACTTATTTATCACAAACACCTCATTGCATATATTTCACTAATTCTTTTTTTGTGCTCGACTAATTGCCACATTAATCGCTACTAATTTTTTTGGATTTATTATTTTTTTTGTGTATGTTGAAAATTCTGATGAGAAAAGAAAACAAAACTTTCGTTGATATCACATTTTTTTGGGTATCTTTCTTCACACACACTTATGACACGCATTGCAGCTGATAGACGCCACTGAAAGCACGGAGATGACCGGAGCATATATCACACATGATGAATTCACAAACAATTATGACGAGCACTGCAGCCGAAATCGAAAAGAAAAAAAAACTGCCGAAGACACTGAGTTGACCGCAGCACGTCGAGATACGAACGCGATGATGAATGTTGACAGCGGACGGAGCCACGCAGGTCGATCAATCAGGGTCGAAGAAGAAAAAAAAAAACTTTTGATTTGACATCACTTTTCCAGCTGGCTAAGGCTTGAGTAACTGTCATACTGGGAGGGACGAGCCTCTTTTGCCGCATCCAACACCATGCGACCCACAGAAGAAGGAATAAGTCTCGAATCCTGTGATGCACCGACGGAGCAATAAATCTTGAGTTGTTCGAAAACACCGCATGCCATGCAGAGAAGATGCGAAACCGCTATAGACAGCAGCGATTTCTCCGGATTCTATGAGCGTCCATACTCCTCTAGTCGGGTTAAGTACGGTCTTATAGCACCAAAGTTTGTAATGGAAATCTTGGGTAATTACGGTATCTTGCAGATTTAATATTGACTATTACAAGTTATCATCAATGCCGTGAAAAGTAGATCGATAAAAAGACGAATATGCAGCCAGGTTCTTTAAAGTAAAGTTTTATTTTCACCCTTTCGAGAAAGTAGGACGCTCAGCGTAAATTACTGGTGGTTACAGCAGAGCCGGGGCAAGAGAAAAAGTGAAAGTGACCGTTCTTTTAGTCAGAACCAAGATAACATCAGTTGTCAGATATCGCCAAAGGTTACAATGTTTGGCATGTATATGATATTTGGCCAAAATATACGTGCAATATTTTTCTTCTGAGAGAGAGATTTTTGTACTTAGCATATTAACAAGATAATCGCTAATTGGCGAAAAAAGAGTTTAAACTTTGATATTGGAATTTGAAAAAGCAAAGGAATTTTGTGGGATAGGCTTTGGGGCTCATGAAGCGGTCTAACATTTGCGAATGTATACCAAATAAGGAACGGTAGCATGAGAAGGAAATATATGTACGACGCGCAAAACATCTTATGCAGCATTTTTATTGTAGAGCAGCTGGTATAAGAAAACCACATTCGGTTTTCTATGACCATATAAGGTATGGACAAAGTGAAATACATGTGCTGGGATTTCGGTGACCGTTACATTAAGGGATTGGTTTAAGTATTACTAAAATGAGAAAAGGGGCGATATATTTATAACTTCAACTGTAATGTAGATCCTGTTGTGATCATGATTTTTTTAGTTACTTTAAAAGAAAGGATTTTTTTTTTTTTTTTTTTTTTTTTTTTTTTTTTTTTTTAATAGAGGAAAAGATAAGTTTATCAATTTGTTACCTAACATCGTCATATTCAATGATATATGATATATTGATATCATAACCCCCCTCCCCCCCCAAAGAAAAAAAGGAAAATGCTTTTAGATTGTATAGTTTACCAATAAATTGCCGATTTCATGCGTTTTCGAACAAAAATGGATTCGGAAATGTATAACATAATAGCTTCTTTTGATTTGAGAACAGAGTTAATATTAAAAGGCTACTTCAGTGAAGCGAAAAGACTCATTGGCTAATGCTAATTCTATAGAAAAGATTTATAAAGATATCTCGGTGGGATTTCAAT
Source organism: Maratus speculifer (assembly GCA_964019185.1). Lineage (NCBI taxonomy): Eukaryota > Metazoa > Arthropoda > Arachnida > Araneae > Salticidae > Maratus > Maratus speculifer. The sequence goes on from OZ025292.1 coordinate 117,411,098, forward strand.
CTTTTTAAATGATTATTGTTATTTTTTTTTTTTTTCTAATTGCATTGGATGGATGAGATCGATCTGTACGAAGGCCGCTTTTACGTTTTCGATCTTGATTTTTCCCCCTTTTTTATGAGGATGTTTTTATTTTTGAAACCAATACCAAAAATAAAAGTACGAACTCGGGTGAAAATAACATTATTTTTATGAGAAAATAAGCAAATGTGTTGCCATTTATTGGCTTTGTGAGTTTAGTTTTTATCAGAAAAAGAATAAAGATCCACGTTTGTATATGTCAAGTCCGAAGAGACGGATCTGAAATTGATAAGCCATTTAACTTCTGCTAAAAACAGAATGCAATTTATTCAATGCAAGGAGTTGGTTTACATCTTCCAAATGTTTGCCTCTTTTGATCAAGTCAAATCAGAACTAGAGCTTTTAGTCCAAGAGCCGACAAAACCTTAAGTATCGAGTACAAGAAAAAAAAAAAAACCTTTATTTTATGGAAGAGTAGTAATAGGGCAATCAAATGATCCATGTCTGCCGGAAGTGAAGTGGTGCATAAGCCAAAAATGAATACCATTAGTGGTTGCCACGTAGGTTTATCATAGTGTTTGCCGTACAACCATTTCATACGCTGTTAAAAATTTCAAAACTTTTGCTCCATCGTCAGTCCATTGCTTTTATATAATATTGTAATTTAATCAATATGAAAGCTCCATAATACAATGAAGTAATCGTTTTCTATAAAAGCAGTGGAGTGAGGATGCAGCAAAAACAATTCACAAACATTCAAATTTTTAATAGTGTATCTTTTGTACGGCAAAAACAATGTTAAACCTACTAGTCAACCACTTGTGGTATTAATTTTTGGCTTTAGATTTCCCTATCACTACCCTTCCATAAAATAAATGTGTTTTTTTGTTTGTTTGTTTGTTTGGTTCTTGCGCATGATATCTTATGTTTTTGTGCTGTCGGCCCTTGGACTGTTACAAAGCGCCTGCAGAGAGTGAATCTCTTGATGCCGGCAAAAAACCATTTTCTTTTGAAGTCCGCACAAGCGAAAATTCACTGCAGAAAAATTTCCCTACCAGATGAAAATAGAAAGGATAAATCGGCCTATTCATCTACGTTTAGAAACAGCTCTCTCTTTCTTTGCAGGTGTTGCCTGTTTGCAGGTGGAGAAGTTGGTCTTTTGCACACCTGAGGAATCATTTTGTATAAGCCATCTGCAAATACCGAGAAGAGTTGGGATGAAAACTGCGTATTATGGAAGAGCAATTGGGAAGAAAAGCTTCGCTTTATTACAGGTTTCATTCTGAATATTTGCAGGTGTCATCGAATGTATGTTTTGCAGGTGGCTTCGATAAGATTATAAACGTATCAAACTGGAAAACACTAATTCAAACTGGAAAACAATGCCTCTTAGAAATTATAGTTTCAATGTTTTTAGAAGAACAATGCTCAAGAAAATACAAAAATGCTTGAAATTTCGTTATTATTTTTGAAGAATTTAGGAAACAATAAAAGGTAAAAACGGCAAAAAATAAATAAATAAGTAAAATAAAATAAATAAATAAATAAATAAAAAATATTAAAATACAACTGAGATATCTTTATAAATTTCTACCATGGGATTAGCATTAGCGAACGGGTCTTTTCATTTCACTGAAGTTTCCCCTTAACACACATATAATTTTAAAATTCGTGTTTTTTAAATTATGTGTGTGTATTTGCGTTTCGTGTTAATGAGAGCAAAAGATCTGAAAATAATACTACGGGTGTTCTTTTCTTGATCTTTCTGCACGTGTGATTTTAGTTCATTACTGTTGGCGATACTAAATTGGGACGACGCTGTCTAGGTATTGTCTCTTTTTTTTTCGCCCAAGTATCATCCGGTCTGTATATATATATTTTTTTTTTTTTTTTTTTTTTTTTTTTCTGTTTTAGCGAACCCAGAATATTTGGAACAATGCCGAATGGGCGGAAGATTAAACTGTTTCTTGTCTCTTCCTTTCTCATGTCTCTAAGGGAATTTCTGTGGGTGTAACTCTGCGAAAATTTAACGTATAGTATCTAAATTTTGCACAAATGGGATATCAATTTTCGTCATTTTAAATTAGTACGAAAAATTGAGTTATGAAAATGTAGTGATTAAATATAATTAATTTTAATTAAACTCTCGATTTTTATTTTTATTTATTCATTTATTTTTGCAATGAATTATTTTGTTCCGAAAATGGAAGCGTGCTCATAAAAAAAATCTCTAATCAAATTCGATATAGATCTCAGCTATCCAATTAAAATATGTATATATATCATTTAAAAATATTAAAATGCAACCAGGATAGATTATAAATTTCTTCCATAGTATTAGTATTAGCGAATGGTCTTTTCATTTGAATGAAGTATCTTCTTCAGAAAAAAATATCGGGTGAGAATACAAACTTGAATATCTTCCGAAACTAGAATAATTTTAGCATTGTGAAGACATCGTATTTTCTACTCCTTTGAATTTATTGTTTACACACAGAGCTGTGAACTTCACGATATTTTTATCGGAGTTCTTTCACCTTTTATGTTTAATCTGATTAGTGGCTTGTTGATTTGCTTGATAATGTTGATAAAAACAATTCTAATAATAGAGATAGCGTCGTTGAAATTATCTCAAGTAATTTTTATTACCTTGCAGAGTTTACTCTCAAAAATTGTAGGTCATAGTTTGAGCACGTAAGTATCACATTTTTAAAGTAAGAGAAGGTATTTTGCTCAAAGTTATGTGGCACGCAATCTTTGATAGTTATAGCAACAGCTTTTCAGAAAATGTGCATCGACTTTTCATTTCAAATATATTCAATTTCTTTGAGAGCAAAATTCAAGAAAGTAGATTTGTTTTACAGTTTCATACGCATAGTTTTAATTTTAAGGTAGCAAACTTTAAAACTCTCGCTAACTTTCGATGTTTTAGAGGTACATTACCCATAAAACCTCCGAACGTGTACTGTTAATCTTGTGATGATTCGAGCAAATTTTCATCCTCAATTCCAATTATTTTATTGATAAATACACTATATGGCCATTGATTATTGGACACTTGCGATTTTAGACATTTTACTAAATATCTAGAAAATTACATGAGAAATCACCTCGAAACTCTTAGTGTATAAATATAATAGTATACGTCATACATCTCCGTGAAGATTTTTTACTGAAACTCCATAGGGGACCGTAATAATGAATATCTTTTGAATAACGCTACCAAAACTAATGTAGCAAAAGCGCTCAAACTCTAGATTATGATTGCATGCGTTATTGTAATACACTGTGTTCATTTTTATGCAAATAGCATGCATACTCGCAGAGTAATTAAGGTTTTTATAAAAATGGTCCCAAATTTTTCCAAGTTTTTCCCTTATAATTTTCAGAGTTCTTAATATAAAATAATATTGTTTTCTGAAAATATGACAAACAACATTGCACACAGTACCCTGTAATCAGAGTTAAAAAAATAATAAAAATTGTATGAAAAATGAGTAGGTTTACTAAATAATTTTTTACTGCGCATGCGTCAAAGATATCAAAATTTCATTTGCATATTATGTTAGCTAAATGTATAGAGCAACTTTTGTAAAAGTCTCAAAAGCATAGCTTGAAAATTCTGAAAGTAGTCGTCTATAGAAAAAGGACAAAATCCGTTGTTTCCAAAATGAAGCAAAAAAAATGAGGGATTTTATCCAAATGTAGTAGTACATCCCGTATTGTGTATTCTATATTGACACTAATCAATGAATATATGGATACAACCCCTCTTGTTTTTGCTTCATTTTGAGAATAACGGATTTTCCACTTATTCAATTGACGATTATTCTTAGAATTTTCAAGTTATGATTTTGTGACTTTCACAAAAATTGCTCTATACATTTAGCTAACATAATATGCAAATGAAATTTTGATATCGTTGACGCATGCGCAGTAAAAAATTATTTAGTAAACCAACTCATTTTGTATACAATTTTCATTATTTTTTAATTCTGATTACAGGGTACTATGTGCAATGTTGTTTGTTATATTTTCTGAAAAAAAAATATTATTTGATATTAAGAACTCTGAAAATTATAAGAAAAAAACTTGGAAAAATTTGGGACCATTTTTATAAAAACCTTAATTAGTCTGCGAGTATGCATGCTATTTGCATAAAAATGAACAAGGCGTATTACAATAAGGTATTTAATCATAATCTAGAGTTTGAGCGCTTTTGCTACATTAGTTTTGACAGGGTTATTCAAAAGATATTCATTCTTTTTTAATTTGTTGACGGTCTCCTATGGAGTTTCGGGAAAAAATCTTCACGGAGATTTATGACTTATACTATTATATTTATACACTAAGAGTTTCGAGATGATTCCTCATGTATTTTTCTAGATATTTAACAAAATGTCGAAAATCGTAAGTGTCCAATAATCAATGGCCATATAGTGTATAATTAAGATAAAAATTGATACAATCAGATTAGTGCCATTGTGGTCTACTCTCATAAAACATATTTCATTTGTCACAAAATCTATTTTGCTTGTCTATATAATAAATCGAAATTTTGTTATTCTTGTGACCAGAATGTCACAAGAGTAAAAAAATTTTAATAATATATAGACAAGTAAAATGCCTTTTGTTACAAATTAGATGTATATTACATGAGTGGAACATAATGATATTTAACTGGTTATATCAGTTTTTATCTTAATTATATTTATCAATAATATAATTGGAATTGTTTATGAAAATTTGCCCGAATCGTCACAAACCCTATATTTGGACGACCCTATATTTTATTTTTATTTTTTACAGATTAATAACGAAGGGCACTATAGTTTAAAAAAATTGCTACTGATTGCAGTCCCTTTGTATCCTTAAAGTTTATTTTCATATTAAATCTTATTAAGTTGTTTTAATAATTGACATATTATGTTCGCTTTACATGCTATTATGGTATGTTACTTTTCTTTTTGAGTGTGTCTAATGACTTATCTTCATCATTTTCTTCTGGTCTTGCTCGGAGTTCATTTGTGTCTCCGAGACATCTTCAATATTTACTTTTATGCTCTTAATGTTTAGCTAATGCTCATCTTTCATTGAATTACAGAATGTTATGTCCCCTTTGGGATCCATTGAATGGGACTTGCATTACCCTTTTGTGGTGTATATAAAGGAGTCTATCCAGAAAATACCTTAAGTGAAATAAATGTGATCCTTGAGCCGTTTTTATGCTTCCGGGCTTTATTCTGAACAGCTGCATTTATGTGACTCTTCTTTTATTTAAATATAAGGGAAAATGAAATTTTTAATTTAACCATGTGCTACTCTGTTAAAAATAAGCACTTAAAAAAGAGGAAGAAGCATGCATTTAGGAGTAATTTTTTTCATCTTATAATAGCTATATACAATACAGGCGTTATTTTTAATACTTCTATTATATATATATAAAACCCCTCCGTGTATAACAATTCCGGGGTCAACCCATCCACGAGAAAAAGAAACTTATTCCGACCATGTTAGGCTTAATTATTCCGAGCCGTTCACAAATATTTTAACTCCTCAACTTATGGAAATACACATGTGAAAGATTCATTCATTACTCATTTTCTTTAAAACCTACAAAAACTATCTAATTATAATGTTTAAGTTCTAAATAAAACAACCAACAAATACGAGAAAAACAAACGATTTAAGCATATTAAGGCTGTTGCCATTCAAGAATGACAAATTCCAAATGTATAAAAAGTATTGTGAAAAATTACCTCCAATTTTAAAGGCTATCTATTTCCTGACCAACGAAAACGTTACATAGTCGTAATGGGGCGTTCTCATTGGCCAGATTTACAGTGGCAGCTGTAAATTTCATAACTACATTTTAATGCGCTTTGAAATCTTTTTACGATTTCAAAAACAATATTTAATTAAAACTGTTTATTTAAGAAAAGCGAAGGTGCGTTTTCATGCAATATAGTTAGAATTTTTATATCCGGGTTGCTTTAATTTTTTTACAGCCGTGATTGATTCTTGAGAATGACTCCTTTGTGACATCACGACTCTCGCGTGAATGTTTACTCTTCACTGTTGACATTTGTTTTCGATCGTATAAAGTGTTATCCACAGGTGTTACCTTTTATGTATTGGCTAAAAAATTGGATTTTTACATCGTTATAATTTTTTTAAATGCAATGAGCGAAGACGAAATTCTCATTGCAAGAAGACGACGCTTGAATAATGAATGGCAAGTAAGGTGGTTAGCACGGCAAAGGCAGGAGTCGCGTGATAGAATAATTGATTTTTTGCCTTACTTTATTTTTTTTAATTTATGTTTTTACCATTTATTGATTACAATTCCTTCCCATCCACCAGATAGTTTTGTTATAGTTTCGAATGCAGAATTCTTTTTAAATTTTCTTTTTTTAGATTATTTTAGATTCCCCCCCCCTTATGTTTAATAGCCGTATTTTTCAAAATTGTTTAAGCCTAAAGTGGCTATGATTGACCACAGTTGTATTTTTTTATCATCCTTTTAAAAATGCAAGCACGTCATTTTGACGGGCTATCTTCTAGTTTCCAAATAGTTACTTTCACCTTACTTAATGATACAATCTCTGACCTCTGTGATTAACCCATAAAAGATCCACGTGTGGGAGATTTAGTCTAAATGTAATGGGAGAAAATTGGGTGAGATTTAGCCCATGTGTGTGCTAAAGTTACAAAAATAGGCACGTGTGCTTATGGGTTAAATAAGACGAACATTTCTGTTTAGTAATAATAATAATTAAAAATAAAAATTGATGTAGGGTGTCTGTTCGTCCCGGCAAGGTTGAAGTCAAATCGCTTTGAAAATCCAAACGTAAAACTAGATTCGACTAAGTCACCTCATGCCTTTTAGCCAATGACATAATTCTTAAAAATCATATATGGAGATGATATTTCTGCCATATGTAATTAATTTCGTATACAGTAAAACCTCTGAATAACGGACACCCTGGGAGCACGGCTTTTGTCCGCTATTTGGAGGTATTGGCTTTTAAGAGATAATATATGTAGGTTTTGGGGATAGAAAAATTGTCCGCTAAATAGAGGTATCCGCTATTTGAGAGTCTCTATTATGGAGGTTTCGAAAAATTTCCAATTATCAATGTGATTCAAGAATATGACCCCGGTAAGATTCATATATGACCTTTCATTTTTGCTGTTAGCGACGATATAGGACTCGGGAACGGCGTGGCGTTTTTTTGCCAAAAATTTTTAAGAAATTATTTGAGTTCACCGACAATTTTACATTTTATCTAAGTCGGTCTTAAGTCTAAAACCGTTTCCTTTTTCTTTTGTCCAATTTCTTGAAAATGATAACTTCATCATTCTTTAATAATGCAGTTCTATGTAAATTTTCTCATTCTTCAATTAGAATACTTCGTATTCCCTGCTGAAACATTCCCCTTATTTTTAGGTATGTACTAAAATAAAAATTAACTATATTATTAAAAAAGAACCACCTTCTCATAGATCCCCTTAGTTATAAAATACTATATGCCCCTTTTTCTGGCACGCACGAGATTCATTCTTTGGATCTCGCGTGATATAAGTGCGTGATCAAGCATTAAGAATAGTTTTCGAAACTACTTTATTCGGAAGGTCTAATCTTGTTCCTTATTAATTCCGCATTCGATAACTATTACTTTCTCAAGCTAGCATTATTAGAAAGTAACTCTATTTGAGTGTATTTAGTTGGTTCTGCCAAGCATTGCGTAATTGCATGAAAAATCTGTTAGCTGTATGTAATAATTCACATTCAGCAGAGTCTTTCTTTGTGAGATGAATTCAGAATACATCTCATACAGTTTGTGTTATATTTTGCTTATTATACAAACGAGAAAGCCCAAATTGGGGAACTTCCAGGTTACAGAAGATAGATGAAATCTTTTATATTATTATTATTATTATTATTCTATTGAAAACTAATAGATTTTTTACATTTAATGCATTTTTTCAGATTTCTTGAAAAAGCGTTTTAATATAATTGTCAGTACTTTATTCAAATAAAGTTTTGAAATTTATTAAAAGCAATACTTTGCCATTCATGAGGCGTTAATAGCTGAAGAAATCGCCTTATCTATTAAAACATTTTGGTATATTATTTATTAACTTTTTGGAATGTTATTTATTTATTTATATTTATTTATTTATTTATTTATTTATTATTATTATTATTATTATTTTGTGAGAAGTAGATGGCAAATTTGTCGTAGATGTCTTCTCGCGAGTCGTGCTAAACCTATGGGGATGTTCCTTGTCGATATCTCCACTCTCAAAAAAACTTCCGTCAATTCACAGAAAAAGTACTGGCAGCAGTGCTGCCAGCAAATTTCTGTAAAAAGACGGATATCCGTCTTTTTTTTTTCCGTCGCAGGAAGAAAATGTTCTGTTTTTTGAAGGAACGTCCGTCATGTTTTTCTTCTTTAAAAGAGAGAAAGTTTCCGTCTTTTGATGGAAGTCCGTTATGTTTTTCTCAGTTTTAGAGAAGAAATTTTTCTGTTTTTTGAAGGAACCTCCGTCATCTTTTTCTTCGTTTTAGGAAAGAATATTTTCTGTTTTTTGAAGGAACGTCCGTTATATTTTTGTCTGTTTTAGGGGGGGGGGGGGAATTTCCGTCTTTTGAAGGAATGTCCGTCATGTTTTTTTTCGTTGCAAGAGAAAATTTGTTTTTTGAAGAAAGTCCGTTTTTTTGCTTCGTTTTAGGGGGGGGGGGGGGGGTGATTTTCTGTTTTTTGAGCAAATGCCAGCTACGTTTTTTTTTTTTTTTTTTTTTTTTTAGATGAGAAAGTTGTTTTTTTTAATTATTTCATTAAAGATGTTCTTTATAGCCAAAAGGATCTACACTTTAACACACAGAATTGGCAGGTATTATTCAAAAAATGTTTAAATTTTTGATAAAAATCAGATCATTCATAAAAGGCTGTCATCTTTGGTGTTTCAAACTTAATACCAAATGAAATCGAAATGGAAGACCTGTTTTATCTCAGTTTTCCATTTTATTGCAATTTAATTACGTATCAAATTATTAAATATTTAGATCATGTGATTATACACCCCCCCCCCCATTTGTTGGACTGGTTTTGCTTTTGTCGGGAAAGCGGTTCAAAATGACAATTTTGATGGCTTATTCCGAAAGATCTATTTTGTTTACAAAAAACAGAAAACTGAGTGCATTTCGGTTGTTTTTGATTAACACCTGTCAATTTCATGCATTTCTGAACAAAAATAAATTAACGTATGTCACAAAGTTGCCCTTTTTGATTTAAAAACAATCTTTTGAAAAAAATATCTTTTAATGTGTCATCAAAGTAACTTCAAAAAACCATTACTATAAGTTTCTATTGCAAATATCATAAATATATTTCATAGATGAGTAGATATTGAGCAAAATATTGAATATAATTAACAATTTATTCCATGTAAGGAATGGGAATGATTTGTTTATTTCGAATCTGTTCACTTAATACTAGTATCCATTCACAAAATTGTCAGTCATTGAAGAAACATTCACTTACCTTCCAATACCTTAAACTTTATTAATGAAAATTGAAAAACAAATTTCTCCTAAGAAGTTATTCTATTTTAAAGCATATGAACGTTTAAGAAATTTTATTCTAAAAACAAAAAATATCCATAAATCTTTTTGGGGGGGAGGGGGAGGGGAGATATATTACAGGAAGCTCATTTCCTAGAAAATAAAACATTGATGTTTTCATAAGATTTTTTTCAGAAATTACCTTTCTCCGTGCCACCATAATAACAAAAAGATTGAAATATAAAGAAACTACATGCAGATTTGCTTATTACATTACGATCACTTATTTAAAAAATTCCAGAATGTCTGGATCTGTTTTCTTCAATTACATCATAACATGTTACTTTGCATTTAATTTATATTTTTTTTTATGATATAGAACTAGATTTTTAAAATTATTTTTACTTCAAAATTATGACAAGCTGAATATAGATTCTGCCATTGCAGAATTCAGTTTCGCCTCCGATTACCAGAAAAAAAAAAAAAAAAAAAAAAAAAAATCAAAATCGATAGGGTCTTTTAGAAGGGCGACCCTGTTTAGAATGCAATGAACTAACTTCATTTTTCTTGTGTTTATTAATATAATAGCAAACAGAACGGCGTGAAATACCCCAATTGATTAGCAATTTCTCTCTGAGTCATTGGAATTGCGGAATAATAAAGAGATGCAATTTGACGTGCTACTTCTTCATTGACTAGATTCATCAAAAACGGATTTTTTCTTTAATTTAAACGCTTTTTTATTGACGTTGAGAAAAAGGAAATGCATTTTAACAATAAAGCGAATGGAATCCCATCGAATTTGACGAATGAAATATTTAAAAGACCCGATCGATTTGGTTAAAAAAAAATCAAGAGTAATTACTTTATTGAATCAATGTATAGTAAACATATAAATACTTTTATAAATACATCCAGTTATTCAGACAATACCATTAAATAAACGAATATTTCCGAACTTAATGTCAAGTTTGTCAGTTACAATTATGCATGCAAATATTCGCACATTTTCAGTTAAAATTGTAATCTGAGTGCCGGCGAAATCCAGAAATTTTATTTTATATGCATTCACAGAGAAATTGTTTTATTAAAAAAAGAAACTAATTTCATTTTTACTGTGACATTATTTTCACTAACTGAAGTCATCTGAAAGTAAAATCTCAACTCAGTGTCCATAATGAAAAGAAATATTTAAACGTAATATCGTTATGAGTAAAAATGCGATGTTTTAAATAGTGATGTCATTTTCTCTTCAAATGTTTTTTAAAAGTTACTGTTATTAGTAATATGAAAAAGGCATCCGTAATAATATTGTAATTCATATTTATATGGTTGCTGAATGACATCATTTTCCTCATTTGAAATTTTTCTTTAGACATTAATTTTTATCATAAATTATTTTCTGTTATTTTATTTACATTATTATTATTATTTCTCAGTAAATATAATTTTTTTTACCTCAATTAGTGCATAATTATACGCAATCATTTTATTGTGGTTAGATTTTACGAAAACAATTGACTTTTTTCTTTTAAATGCAAGGACAAGTTCACTGATGAAATAAAGCTTCTGACTCGTGGAAAGTGATAATGGAAAATAAATTTTTATTATCGAGAGAAATGATAAATTGAGTTGCCATCATATTTAAGAAATATCGTAATAAGTATTTAAAATTAAAAATGAAGTATAAAAATGGAAATAAATTAAAAAATAGCTAAAATGGGCACAACTACAAATAAATAGCTTTCATTTAAAAAAATAATTATCAAAATCTGTTGAGTAGAAAATTTTGGGCTGACGACACGACATTTTTTAGCTTGTCTGAAAGAAATAGCATCGGAAGCTAAAAAGAAAAATGAAATCGAAGCTGAAGTATATTGTAATAAATATTCTAAGTTTCACCCCCTCACACTCAAGTTGTGAATTCTTAAATTCTAGATCGATTTTAATACCAAATTTTAAATTATACAAAATATTGCACATTTCAGATATTTAACTTTACTTTCAAGATATGTATTACACTTCTTTCTAAATAATCAGCAATAATTTTAAGAGTAGTATTAATAATTTATATTTTGTGGTATATATATATATCCATCCAGCTGCATTCCATACATTTTTAAAAATTCTGCTCTTTTATAAAACACATTTAGCTAAATATGTCTTTCAACTTTTGTCTTATTTTATTATTGGTCTTATCATACATCAGAATTCATGATTTTTTTTTAAATCCCACATTATTGTTTTATGACTTTCCTTTTGATTTATAAAATAAACATTATACACAAAAATATGCATGTCAAAGTATTACCAATATATTATTAATAATATTACACAATTTATGTAAATGATTAAAAGGCAACATTTAGGTTACGGTAAAAAATTTTATTATACAAAATACATGGTAAACTACAAATCAAATGTAAAAAATTATAAGACAAGAAAAGGACAAGCAAATGCTTTAGTCAGAGTTTTCCCCAGAGGGTTTCAGGGGGGCGCTCAGCCCCTCTTGCCCTTTAGTTTAAAAAATAGCGCCCCTCTTGCCCTTCATCCAAAAACTAGCGCCCCTCTTGTCGCTGATTGAAAAAAAATATCGCCTTTCTTGCCCCACATTTGAGAAAACACAGAATTTCAGCGATGATGCAGACGCGCTATAACGCATAAATTACATAAAAAATCGGCGTCGGAACGCAAAAAAATAGTTCTTAAGCGTCCCACAGAACGTGTAATTTCGCAAAAAAATTGCGAAAAAAAAAAGTCAAATTTCACTAAAAAAAATCACGAAATAAAGACTCATTTCTAGCAAAATTCACGACAAAATGGCTAATTTCGTCACAAAATCCCATAAAAACGGCAGATTTCCTTGCCAAAAGTTCGCGAAAAAACGCAAAATATCTCGAAAAGACGGCAGATTTTGTCAAAAGATTGTAAAAAAAATGCAAATTTCTTCATAGACACACACACACACACACAAAGTTAATGCCAAAAGTGAATTTTTCTGTTCTACAAACTAATTTTCCTGCTTCAAAATTGTGTTTTTAATGCTCAAAAAGCGGATTTTCCTACTTCACGATCTAGGCGTGTGAAGGGAAAATTACTCCTGGAGCATAATTAGAAATTGAGGCCTGCCCCCCCTCCCAACTTTTTCTTGTAACAACCCATTAATGACGTTTGTAGCATAAATTTGGCACCCCCTAAATTTCCGAGCCCGAGGCGACCTTCTCCTCCCCCCCCCCCTTTGTTCACAATCCTCTTTTGACTGTACAAAACTTTCTAAATGTGAATCCTGAAAGCACCCGTTTATGAAACAAAAAGAACCCTTTACTGAACAAAAGTATTCTTTTTTCTCAAAAAAAGAAATGTCTTTTTCAATAAATCAGGCCTGCCCCTTAACAATCTTTTAACAAAATCGGCCGTTTTTCCGCGATCTTTTAACAAAATTTGCCTTTTTTCGCGATCTTTAACAAAATTTGTCGTTTTTTCGTGATTTTTTAGCAAAATCTGCTGTTTTTCGCAATCTTTTACCAAACTTTATGGGGTTTTTTTTCTTTTGGCGAAATTTTTGTTCTTTTTCGTTTTTTGACGGAATTTCTGTTTTTTTCACGATTTTTTGAACCGCTAAATTCTAGATTCGACTGTATAAAAAGTGCCCTTAAAAATCAAAAAAGTGCCCTGAAGAATGTAAAAAGTGCCCTTTTCAAAACAGTAGCGCCCTGCCCCTTTTTAAACCTGGGGGAAACTCTGCCTTAGTTAAGATAAAAAAAATAACTACATTATATAAAAGACATTAACACATTTTAAACAAATTCGGAAGCAAATAAGATATAAGCATTTGTTTAGTTAAAGTGATCGTACAGAAAAACAAGTTTGGCAATTCGGTTGATTACTAATTTTTCGAATATACCAAGCCAAAGGCATATTCGTTCTACTGAAAGAGATTAAGCTATGGTGAGGTAATCAGCTTCCTTATCATAAAATCAAAGTTTTTTAGCATCAGCCTCTTCGGTGACAATTATAGGCTTCTTCCACCATTCAAAATAATTGAGATTCACTACATCAGCTATTAAGCTGTTTACAACAGAGATACCTGTTTTATAAAGAATAATTAAAGTTATTGTGTCTAGCATACTTTAAGATTTTTTAAATAAAAACACAAGTTACAGAATTCATAAACATATACATACACACATATAATTACAATCTAATTGTTACAGCTCAAGAAAGAAAAAAAACATTAGGCAGTTCCATTCGGTTAATCCAACAGGTCATGCAACAAATAAATGTAGTAAAAAAAGCAAATAAAAATTGAATTCAAACACTTAAAAACTTATAGGACCAACTATTAGGTTTAACTCTCATTGCATTGTGTACCACATATGGCACATACCTAAAAACATAATTCTCAATGCGTGCCATAAATTTGGCCAATATGATTACTGTAATTGATCAAGAATAGTCCAAAAAATGGAACAACACTAATTTTGCCCATATCAAATGGCTGGATTTGACAAAAAAAAAAAAAAAAAAAAAAAAAAATAAAATAAAATAAAATAAAATAAAATAAAATGTACAGTTTATTTGCTTTAGAAGTTGATTTTATTTATTGTTATTAAATAAGCATTTCATTAAATTATAAAATATTATTCCACTGAGATATAGCTTATATGATATAAGTTCACTCTCTCTAATCCACAATAGCCTATAATCCACAGTGTAACTGGATTCAGACCATAATAAAAGTTGATTGCCCTTATGAATTAAGAAATTTTTAATGCATTCTTTAGACCGAGATATTTTATGTACATTATGAATAATGTGATATATTCTAAACACATTCATTAGCTATATAAAAAGAAAAAAATTCTTAGAAGGGATAAGTAACCCATGAGTAAAAAACTCAGCTTTTTAGGAAAACAAAGTTTTGTTATTGATCAAGATAGACTGATCTCTAAAGGTTTCAAGATACAATAAACTAAAAACCTATAAAGCAAATAGAAATTTGTTCTAGTAGTTTTGTATTATATCATTTAAATAGTTTCATAATATTGAATATAACCTTTTTTTATATTAAAAATCATTTCTTTGATTTCTGTGTAATTTATTTGCAGTATGATTATTACTTTTGTTGATAAATTCCTAATATTAAGATGTAAACAAAGAATTGACCTGTAATCTGCACAATTCTATAATTCACAAAATCCTTGATCCCAACATGTGATTAGAGGGAGTGTAGTGTAATTATTATAAATAATAATAAATTACCTGCCACAGAATAAATAAGCAATGAAAACATAAATAGTTTTATTTTTTACTAAAAACATACATTTCAACTATATGCAGATCTGCCAACTGCTATGAAAATAAACCTTAGTTTTTACAAGCTTGAGTTATTATAAACTGCAATGCTATGAAATGTCTTAAATCACAAACACATTTTTTACATTTGCAATTTTTAGTCCATGAAACATTTTTAAGGAGTGGTTTTGATCTGAAATTTCCAAAATTTTAAAGCATTTCGTCCCGGAAATTTTAAAATAACGACAGTTAGTTTAAAAATTTGGACAAAAAAACTGGATTGCACAATAAAGTTGTTAACATAAAACCCTCAATGTTTCTTAACCACCAATAAATCGTGTTTTCTTCTTTAAAAATTTTGTTGCCATCTCAGAAAACACACAAATCTTCACTTGGTAGCTGAGTAAAATCGCTAATTTCATTCGAGTTTAGAAAAAATAGTGCAAAAGTACAAAATAATGAATTTTGATAGATTATGAAGGGAAAATATAGTCAATTTTCGCATTATCGCTGCAGAGTTGTGTTTTTTCAAATATGTGGCATAAAGGGCGCTTTCTTTTTTTCTTTGAATGAGCGATAAGAGGGACGCTAGTTTTTGGATGAGGGGCAAGAGGGGCGCTATTTTTTAAACTAAAGGGCAGGGGGGGCGGAGCGCCCCTCTGAAACCCTGTGGGGGAAACTTTGTAGATATTACATCTTAAATTTAATACAGACATAACTTAAAATAAATATTTTGGCGCAATGAGATTGCGAAACTTCCTTTTAATTGAGGCATTTAAATAAAATATACATTTTAAACAACGAAATTTCCTATATTTGCATGCTTAAAAATATATTTCTCATAGGTTAATAATGCGTCAAGTAAGCTAAAAAACATATAACTAATTTTTTTATGAAAATATTTTTTGCTTGAGTTCGGGCAAACATCATGGTCACACGTTATAAAATATTTTTGTAACAAAAATTATAATTACTTGTAACTATCACTATTAATTTAATTCGGAGTTTCTAGTTTTTTTTAAGAAAATAAACATAAGCTACATATGATATTACATTATCTCACAGTTATACAATTTAATGCATAGCATAAAAAATGCTTAATTATGCCAGCTTAAAAGTAAACAAAGCTGTATAAAAAAAAAAGTTGATTACAACTGTTATACTAAAGACATACTTTTCGTTAAATTCGACCATGTCGACATTGTTTTTAAAATGACAGTGTGCTAGTGCACTATTAAAAACATGATCTAATAAAAAAAAAACACATGCAAGCATTATTTAGTCTTACGTTTAAAATCTAAAAAGAATAATAATAATAATATTGCTTACATTATGTTTACTTTTTCACCTGCTAAGTTTGGAACTTTGAAAGCGGATGTAAAATGGCGCATGTCATCTGATAACTTACGATTCGTAATCAAAACAGAAAATTAATTTCTTTGCACTGAATTTCGTGTTACATAACAATAATTTCGACTTTAGAATAGAATACCACCAATCTGAGTTTATTATTACACTGAATTTGATGATTTATTGGAATGAATTGCGACTAAAGAATAAAATACCATCATTCCGTGATTATTCTTAAACTTTTTACGGAGCTACTGTAAAAAATAGTATAGATTTAAAGTTTATTTGGCATTTCATAATTCCAGTTTAAATATAATAATGCTCCTTTGTTTTTAAAGTGTAGATAATAAAAAAGATAAATGACATGTGCCAAAGACATCTCTAATAATTTAACGGTTATACAATGAAAACATAGAAATGGTTAAAATCAAATTCTGAAATAAGTACTTACCCATTTTTGATATTATATTATCCGAATCCTGTAATAATTAGTCAAACGTGGCGCATGTGCACACACAATCAGCAACACAAGGCTTATATAATATATTTTTCTATAATCAGAGCCATAGATTAGGAACAAATAACATCAAGCACGTAACATCAGACGTAAAGAAGAAAAAGACAAATGCGCATGCGTGCGGGGAATAAACAAAATTTATTCGTCTTTTTCCGATTTGCTGCAACGATTCACAGAAAAATAACCTCTTCAAGGAGTACAGAAATTATTTGTTCGAGAATGAGGGAAAATGTAGTGTATAAAGACGAATATTTCTGACAGTGTCGTTTGGATATGCTTTTGCGTTAAAATTTTTAAAAAGTATGACTATGCAGCATCCTTCTTTAATAATGCAATTTTATGTAAATCTTCTCATTCTTCAACTAGAATACTTTGTATTCCATGCTGAATCATTCCCTTTATTTTAAGTACTAAAATAAGAGTTACCTGTATTATTAAAAAAGAACTACCTTCTCACAGATCCCCTTCGTTATGAAATACTATATGCCCCTTTTTCTGGCACGCAGAGAGATTCATTCTTTGGACCTCGCGTGATAAAACATTAAGAATAGTTTTGTGAACTTACTTTGTCCTGAAGGCCCAATCTTGTTCCTTATTAATTCCGCATTCGATAACTATTACTTTCTTAACTTGCATTTTTAGAAAAGAACTATATTTGGGCATATTTAGTTGGTTCTGCTAAGTATTACATAACTGCAAGAAAAATCTATTAGCTGTATGTAATAATTCTTCTTCAGTAACGTCTTTCTTTGTGTGCGATGAATACATCTCACACAATTTATATGATATTGTATTTTGCTTATTATACATGCTAGGGCAGTGTTTCTCAACCTTTAATACTTCACGGCGCACTTAAACCTGGAATTAAATTTGTACGGTGCACTAAAATACGGACGCTTGGAAAAAAAAAAAAAAAAAAAAAAAAAAAAAAAAAAAGGAAAAAATATCTATTATTATATAAGAAATTATTACATATTTTATTAATATCACAAACAAAGCGGGCTCGCCGAACAGAGGAAAATAATATTTTTTTATGCACATCTTTTTTAAATATGTATTAACATTTATAAATTGACCAAATACCTTTTTAGCACTAGTTTCTATATCATTTGGCATACTGTCATCAGCAAAAAGAATCATGAAATTTCCCCATATATATGGAGAAGAAGTGGATACGAGGTATTCTATCAATGTACTTCAAGCATAATCACATTTAAAATATAGCCATTTTGGTTATTATCTATATTCTTAACTATTTTTACTATAATTTAAGCATATTGCACACAGACGTTCTGAAGATCAGATATGCACTGTAAAAATAAAAGACCCAAATTGCGTTGTAAGATAGTGTTCTCAAAATGGTAACAGTAATGTTCCCAAAATAGTGAACCCAAAATGTTTCAAAACAGCGCAGATCCTTAATAGCATTAAAACAATCAAAACTTCTTAGATATAATGCATATATTATCTAATATGTTTTAATTATTTTAATATTTTTAAGGATCTTCCATTTTATTAAATCATTTTGGGCTACGATATGAACTTTCTAATTTAGTACTCAGCAATCTTACAAACCCATTTTTTTTAATATTTTTTATTTTTACAGTGTGTATAACATCTGGTTTATGTAAAAAATGTTTTCAACGTTGGAAAATATTTGTATTTTCTATTCATGAAAAGTAATATAGCATCATGCATTTCACACATAATATTTTTAGAAAATGTACTATTATCGTTTCTTTGCTGCGGAGTTGAGAGTAACTGTAGTCTAAAAACTGTCTTTCAAAAAAATCTTCTGCTTGCGCTTAGAAATATGCGCAGCGGGGGTTTCTTTCGGAATATATTATAACTTAAAGTGAAATGCAAGAAATTCACGTGTCATATATTGCTGACAAAGCATTTTCATGAGGAAAAGTTGCTATCACTTCTGAATTCCATTAAATGTTATACATGCAGGAAAACATATTTCTCTTTATAGCTTTACATAGTTACATTGTTCGCATACACATTTTTCGCTGGCCCGTGTTTGTGTGTTTTCTTCGATACGTAACTTTGGTATTCGATAAACATTTTTGCTCTTTTATCCTTTATGTTACATAGCTAAATATAGATTCATTTTAATATATTCTTTTGATGCTTTTTTTCCAATAAACCCTTACTTAATTTTTCATACATAAAATGCTATTTCCCATGTTCGAATAAAATATAAGGCACAAAATGTATATGAACTTTAAAATGTTCATGTTTACATAAAAGGCGATTAAAACAATCAAATACAGATGTTAATAGTTAATTTTATTTAAAACATCTTAGTACTTTCAAGCCTTCATCAGGCTCTTCCCCAGAGAATATTTTTGCTTTCTCTGAGGAAATAATAATATTGTCTGAGGAAGAGTCTGTATAAGGCTTGAATTACTAAGATGTTTTAAATAAAATTATCTAGTAATATCTCTAGGTGATTATTTTAATCACATTTTAATTAAACCTCAATATTTTAAAGTTCGTATTATGTATTTTGTGTTAAAAACAATGTGAAAATTGCGTTCAGTCATATGTTTTTATTTTTATTTAAAGTATAACGCTACTGAGAAATAAGTTTACCACTTCAAAAAGCTCTGGGATGCGTTTTATTGCTGCAAATGAGATAAAATTTGGACTATAGATAGTTGAAATAATATGCTTGATATTTATTAAGTAAAACATTTAACTATCTAAATTTACCAATAGGTATAACTATAAGATGTATGGTTTTTATTTGCATATATTGAACCACTGAAGCAGCAGTCGCATTGTGGTACCAATTTTATTTATAGATATTTTTAATGAGGAGACTTTCATTTTCGAAACTGGTTTTGAAAATGAAAGCGTTCTTATGAAAAAAAAAAAAAAAAAAAAAAAAAAACTGTCATCAAAATTAAGAAAGTAAAAAAGGCTTTTGTACAGATCAATCGCAGCTATTCAATGCAATAAATAAATAAATAAATAAATAAATGCAGCTTAGATATTTTTATAAATTTCTTTTACAGGATTAGCAAATTACTAATAGCAAACGGGTCTTTTCGCTTGACTCAAGTAACCTCTTAATAGATCTTCAATCAAATCTGTTCGATCATTCGGTGTACTTGACATGTATAGGGTGTGTACAGTCCTAAAATGTGACTATCAGCCTTTTCGAGTGGTAGTTTCCGTCTTATTTAGGCATAGAATTTTTCACATTAAATTGGCCATAATATTCATTAATTTAAATTGAGTTTTTTCTTTTTTCTTTTTTTAATAGATTGTCATGCAACCATATTTCTGACGAACAATTTAGCATAAAAAATATTTATTGATATTGTAATGTGACGGCCATTTTTTTTTTTTTTTTTTGTTATGAGTATTTTTATGGTGATCGCTGACAATAATATTACTGTGAGTGCGGGCAGAATCTAATTATTGGAAATATTTTTTAATCAATAATTATATGACCGTTTCGATGCCAACTTATCTCAAACAATCTAATGGAGAAATCGATCTCAGTTTCAACCGAAGTTGGTGGAGTGCGAGTTAAATTGTTAGGATTTATCCAGATTTTTTTCATAGGATCTTATTTTATTTTACTTTCATGTCCTCAAATAAAATAAGAACGATTAATATTATGGTTATTTATTCTGATACTAATACAAGCTGTCTGTAACAAAGCCCTCCTACTTTAAAGTCGACTACAGATGAAAATATTTTTCATAAAGATACGAAATTTTGTTAAAGGCATAATAAAGAAATGGAGATTTAAGTAAATTATATAAATAAAAATACTTTAACATTTCGCCACCAGAGGGAGATTTTTAATGAATTACACATTTGCAGCATTCAACAGTGGAACATGCTATCTTACGATTCTATATGGTATCTGAGTATAATTGTCGTTGTGTGGAACATGTTTGGTTGTAATGAAATTTGTAAACAATTCTAAAGGTAGAATGCTAAATATTTAATTCGATAAAAAAAAAAAAATTCTCTATTTTTAAAATTTTGAACTATTGGGTTGTTCAGAAAGTCCTTTCTGTTTGCTAAAATCAATTCGTACCGGAAAATTTTATCCATTAATATCTATGTATTAGATATCGGAAATAATATTTAATAATTAAATAACAGAATTTTCCGGTACAAATTGATTTTTCAAAACGGAAAGGACTTTCCGAACAACCCAATACTTTTGTTTTTCGCTCCAACAAATTCCCACACCTTCATTATATCTACCAACAAACTCTGAACTTTTGTCTATAGACAACTTTAAAATACGGTCGTTTTTTATATAACTTTAAAATACGGTCGTATTTATTTTGTAATTTCTTTAAAAATATAATTGAATTCTTTATAAATAAGTTTAGCATCCTTTACTCACTTAATAAGTCACTAGTTCTTTACAAAGTATAAAATTTTAACTATTTTTGTCTTTTTTATATATATATATATTTCAAGGGCAAGTAATTTTGTTTACCGTAATATCAAATTCACACTTGAATTCTCAAAAAAAAATCTTTTTGGAAATAGGAAAATGCAATTTTACGGTCTGTTTAAAATTAAATGGTACATAATAAGGGATTAAGCAGGAAAATCATCTCTCAGATAAGTATTTTGCAGTGGGAAGTGTTTGGAATTTCATATAAAATTGTTAACAACTAAATGCTAGTTCTTCAGTCCATTTCTTTCCTTTTATCTATTGTATCCAAAAGGGGAAAAAAATCTTCCAGTATTCAGGGCCGTAACCAGCGAGACATGGCAGGGGGGGCTCTGAAAATTTTCTGGAGGGCTAACATTTTTTAACAATCCATATCTTAAGCAAACTAAATATAGCAAAAACTGATAAAATGGACCTACCTATAGTGTCTAGAGTAGAGGTCTGCAGGGGCCTGAATTTCCAGGCTCGGGCCCGGCCCCGGCTTGTTGTAAACCTCAAAAATTCGGCCCGACCCGTTCATATTTTATATTTTTAGGCCCGGCCCGTAAAAAAATGAGTGAAAACAGGCCCAGCCCGGCCCGGCCCGTTGTGGCCCGTCAATATTTCTATTATTTCTAAAAAAATTAGATTTTTATCGTATAATTAAGATTTTTTTAAGGAATACTGCATATATGCCACCGGGAGGATTTTACAGTATATTTTACAGGAAATATACATTTTCAACATTTATGATTACTTAGATTCTTAAACTTTCAATATTCAAACAAAGATTCATTAAAAAATTAATATGGTTTCGAATAAAAGAAAAAAAAGAACGTTTAAAACATCGTAACTTTTGAAGCTGTATAGTAAAAATAGATTTATGGAAATATTTCTATATTATTTTATTAAACATTCCAAATCCAAATTCATTCTCTAATTCAAAAGAACTGCTTTCTGAATTCATTTTTTTTTTCGAAAATGCATTAGATTAACGGATGTTTTTATTCAGAAACTGTGTAATCGAAAGGATTTATCCATTTTTTGATACAAGAAAGCTAAAAAAAAATACTGTCAAAGTTAGCGTTTTGAATAGAATTTCCGGAAGCGACAATATTGGTTGGAAGAAAAATTTACAAACATTTGACAAAATAACTTATATTTCAACAAGGTTATACAAGTATCCTTTTTACAAAAAATAAAAACGCTGTTTGATTCCAAATCCCTTCAAAAATCAGGCTTGTCAATATTATGCTTTTACAGTTAAAAATTAGTCAGAAAATTTATGAAACTTTAGCATTGTAGAAAACTGTATTTAAGAATCACCAAGAAGTAACATATACAAAGATTACGTTAACATAAATTCTTTATCGTTATTAATAATTTTACAAATCATGTTGTCTGACTTACACATCTTGAGATCAATTAAGTCTAGTTTCGGCCCGGCTCGTCTGTATGTAGAAAAACAATGCAAGTCTGTTTTCGGCCCGGCACGAAACTGCTAAAAATATTAAGCCCATGTTACACACAATGTAACTGTCCGTTGCCGATCTCTACACTGTAGAAGTTACATTTCTGCATTGATGTTGTCAAACTAGTGTTGGTTCGTGACGCACATTAATACTTATTTTCATTAAAGCCATATTCATTAACAACAGCTGTTATTTTATCGTTTGTGCCTAAATCATTATAACGGGCCGTCAGGCCCACTAAATTTTTTTATCGGCCCGGCCCGGCCCGTATGGCCCGTTCAATTTTTTTACCGGCCGGGCCCTTGCAGACCTCTAGTCTAGAGTGTATAGAGTGTAAAACCTCTCTATAACGGAATTTTTCTATAAGGAAATTAATAAATGCAAAATACTTCATGATCATCGGAAAATAATTTTTTTTTTAAATCAAAAATAAAACCTTTTTGAAAAACTACTGCAAGGTTTAAAATATTATTTTTACACAATATATTTAATAAGAAATTAAATTAAGAGAATGCGTATTTACCATGCGTATTATTATATTGATTTTTGTGTACATTAATTTGACTTTTTGGTGTCTATGCAAGTCCAGCCAAGTTCAATATAAGTGTCCAATAGATACATATCCAATTATCTATGAATATTTTTCCTAATTTAATATTTAGTTTAAAATTTTTAATCTTACCATTTTTGTAACATTTTATCTCACGTGTTTAAATGTATATTTTCAAGTAAGATTAGCAACTATAACTATGATTAGTATAAAATAATGCGTTTGTACTGGCCATTAATGGGGGGGGGGGGGGACCAACCAAACACACAGATTTTAAAATATGGGATTCTAAGTTAGAGTTGATTGATTTAAAATTAAATTTATTTTCACAATGTTTTTGCTGAATTTTGTTATAATTTTTAAAAGACAATTATTTTTTATCTTGGTTAGATTGGCGCCCACTCCAAAAAATCAAATTAATGTACATAAATATTAATAATACACATGGTAAATACAATGCTCTTAATTTAATGTCTTATTAATTATTATGAAAAAAATACTTTTCAATAGTTTTTGAAATCTGTTTTCTTTTTGATAAAAAAAAGTTTATTTTTTAGTTAAAAATTAACAGGTTTTTTTGCATATGTTATGGTAGAAATTACATACTTAATGAAACTTAATTTATTATTCTTATTTTAATTTCCTACTTTTAATATCTTTAACTAACGGCAAATCGTAATTTATTAAATTTTATTAATATTTTTTTTTCTAATACTATAATTATTTATTAATATTTCATACATCAAATAATTGCAAATATTTTTGCCGTAATCTTATAATAAACTTAACCTTAATCATGTTTTTTTTTTTTTTTTTTTTTTTTCTTAATTTTTTGATTGTTATATGACAAATTGAAAAAAAAATGTTTTCATTTAACGCACAAACAAAAATAAAATAAAAAAATAACTAAAAATAAAATAAAATAAACTTTTTTTTTCTAATGTACACCCTTGTAACCCATACAATGAAACAATTACTGGCTATCTTTTTAATTTTCAAACGTTCCAGTTTCCAAGTGATATTTCATCGTTTACTCAATATACTGATAAGTACGTATTGTCAACAAGCAAACCATTAAAATTTAGAAACATGACAATACCGCTAGCAAGTATTGTCAACAAGCAAACCATTAAAATTTAGAAACATGGGTTTTTAATGACTATGTCTTAGTCAAGATTTTGAACATCGCTTGACTAATTATCGGTCAACTTGAACACCATCTGTCTATTTCCATTCATTCTGCGTAAGATCGTTGCTTTGAAAATATAACGATGTACTAACACATGTGGTGACCAGTTAGTGCATCTGGACTTAATTTTTTTCAAGAGAAAGAAATGTTCCTTTAAAATGTGTTTCAAGAAATGCATTATACCGCTAGCAAGATAACAGAAAACAACTAATCTAATAAGGTACCGAATACAAAATTCTTGGCTTATTCCCATTTTATTCAAGGCAGTTAAAAGATCTAAAAGATTTCTCTTACTTTTTTTTTGAGAAAAGTTAAAATATGGATTTTGTAAAAAAAAAAAAAAAAAAAAAAAAAAAAAAGTAAAGAAATTGTTAGAGGGGGCTCTAGAGGACGCTAGGGGGGGGCTCAGCCCCACCTGCCCCACGTCTGGTTACGGGCCTGCCAGTATTGCGTCTTAAGCGCATTTCAGAAATCTATCAACGTTTTTTGGATGGTATTCAAAACTTACGACATTATCTAATGTTTTCTATAAAAGGATTGCATTTTTGAATCCTTTCCAGAAGTTTCATGAATGTATAAATATTAGATTACTGAAATATTAACTCATGACTAGAAAATAGTTAATGTTGGTGGTATATGGATTAAGATTCACTAAGTATCAGTTTCTCAGTTTTAGTAATCGAAGTATTTATTCCAGAAGTGAGTTTCCTCATATCGTTAATTTCTGTGCCACCGATAGTACATAATATTGACAAATCGAAAGAAAATAGTAAAATGATGTATTCTTACATCATTACGATGCATGGAATTGCTAACTTGAAAATCTATTTATATAAAATGACCTGCTTTAAGGCAGGTCATTTTATATAAATAGACAAGTCATAATTTTGTATCTTTTTCATATATAAAGGGTTATCCACTGATTACGTTGCACTTCCAGTGGGATTTTATTCAATTTTGCATAAGGTGGTTCTCAAATTCCCTGTTCAACAACACTCAATTTTTTTCAAAACTTTCAGACTCATTTTTAAATTGGTAGGTTTGACATTGAATCAATTTGAAAAGTTATAATATTCCCTATTCTTTTAATAAATTTATTCATTATAGAATTATAAGTGATTGTTGTCACTTGCTGGCAGGTTTTCTTCTTGCAATTGCGCTTCCTTGCGCTGCAATTTTCACTCTTTTTTAAACAAAAATCAATTCAGAAATGTCTCAGAAAATAGTCTTTTGACTTGAGAAGTCTTAATGCTGTATGCATAAACTCGTAAGAACATAGAGCCGACTTACAGCCTAACTTTCCTATTTGTATCGAAGTGCGGTAGATAGACAAATCAAATTCATTAACACTTTCCAAATAGTTGAAAATTGTTTATGAATTTGGTTTGTCACTGTCTGTCTGTTAACCCTCATAAATATAGTTAGTTTTCCATGAAATCGATACACGTTGTTCTTTGTCATATACCACTTTCGGTATTGAAAATGATGTGGTAGCATTTACGGTTCATTTACAGGGTTACGCAGAATTTTACTACATTACGATTTATTGGGAAAAATCGTCTGCGATGTATTTTGATGATATTACACAATTTTTAATTATATTAAAATTTGTATATCACTGAACCCTTCACTGCACGATTTTTTTCTATTATTATGAAAAAGAATTATTTGAAATATATATAGCGATCTAATTATGGGAAAAATGGTAAAATATTTTAAATAAATTTAGAATTTTCATCTAAAATTTGATAGTTTATAGCGTGTACCCTATATACACAATGTAGGGTTATTAAATATTGTATTTCTGTGCTTAAATTAATTCATTTCATCTGCTTTATGCACAGCAACTTTTTATTAATATTTTAAAGTATTTAGTAAAAATAATAAAAGTAAATTTTGCTTTAAAGCCTTGATCGATTTTTTTTTTTTTTTTTTTTTTTTTTTTTGTTTCCGAAGGACAAATTTTAAATTTTTGTCACATTCAGCCATCAGACATGGACAAAATAAGCGTTATTTTGTTCTTTGGACTGTTCTTGATCATTTGCAGCTATCTCAGTGGCCAAATTCATGGCTCATAATGAGAATTGTAGTGTTTTAAAAATGTGCCAGATGTGGTACACGAAGCAGTGGAAAGTTAAATGTATTACAATGCTTATTGTAAAATCTGGTGTTCATATAATTTATCGTTCGTTTACAGGAACAGACAAAATAATTTAGCTTCAGTACTGTCTGTGATGAATTGCTGAAAATATATTTTCAATTCTGATAATGATTTTAAAATTTATTTTATTTTATTTTTTATTTTATTTTATTTTATTTTATTTCATTTTTTTATTTTATTTTTTATTTTATTTTTTATTTTATTTCATTTTTTTCCTGCATATTACTAGGTGTATATAAATTCTAAAGATCGTATACTGAGCGAAGCAAAATATCTTTAGTGTACTTTTGCTTATTGATGTAAATTTCAACTGCTGTATGTGTTTAATTGAATTAACTTCTAGCATATTATGTAATGTGCAAACAAATCTATGGATCATATACAGGGCTGCACTAAAAAATATATTTTTCAGTTTATTGCTGTTAATTGCGGAAATTGAGTTTTCAAATGCGTTACACAGTTCCTAAATTGTTTATTTAGACATATTTCATCTAAAATTTAAATATTTTTTTACAGTATTTCGAATGTATTGGAAAATGTTACATAATCTATACCGGACGCAGGAGTTTCCATTCTTGTTATTAGTCTCAAGAAGCACAGACGCGTCCACGTACATGTTTATTGTTATGAAATCTATATATACATGCATACATACATACACACACACACACATATATATATATATATATATATATATATATATATATATATATATATATATATATATATATATATATATGTGACGATTTAAGGAGAACTCGAATTATTTCCACTGGTTAAAAAGAAACACGCAGTCATGGCAAGCGAGGGAAAAAACAAAATAAAATAATAAATGTAGAAGATCCAATAATTAGTCATGGGCTGCTGTGAATTCATTTATTAAATTCGTAATAATGAGGAAGGAAAAGCTCCTTTTGCAAAAATTCCATCATTATTTCAGCGAGCTGTCCTCATCGAAGAAGCAACCCAAGAAATCTTCTCTCTCATCTCGAGACTTCCGCCTTCTAAACTAAAAAGAAAGTACTGGAACATTCTGTAACCTCAAACCATCATTCTTTTATGTAAACAGAATTCTTGTCCAGCTACGAGGCTATTTTTAAACAGACGATAAATTTATTAAAAAAAAATATTATTTAACCAATTTATAATTGACTCAGAATTTTAAATATCTTACGCAGACGATTTTTATAAATGATTAATTTTAAGAGAAAAAGAAAAGAAATGAATTTATTAATATGCACACATCAAAGGTTGACGTAGGAAAAATAAATAAATAGATAAAATAAAATAACGATATTTTTTGAAAGGTATGGTTTTGGAATAAATTTAATAAGACTTTCTTAAAAAGGGTTGATAAAAACATAGAAGAAATTAGTTTTATTTGGAATATTAAGAAATAAAGTTTTAATTAAGAATATTTTTAATTTAGAGCCATCTTTTTAAATTTACGCATACTGGAATAATGTTTTTTAAGGCAAATTAAGAATTATATCGTCTGCATAAGGATTAACAGATTAGATTTAGAAACAAGATTTTAATTTAATAATTTGAAGTAAGTACGGAATATTATTATAAGAAAATTAAGATAGTATAAAGGTTAGTTTTGGCGAAAAAATTTTAAATTTGTAATATATATATGTGTGTGTGTGTGTGTATCCAGACGTTATAAATAAATAAATCTTATCTCATTCAATCCATTTATTTTTTAAATATTTTTCTCCAAAATATGTGATAAATGTTCTGTTACATTTTTATATTCCGGAATTTTATAAATTATTTATGTATGAATTAATAAATTTCGCGAAAGTTTCGTCTTTTCTCCCCCCCCCCCTTTTTTTTTTTTTTTTGAAATGCAGGATATTTTCAAAATTCTTTTCTTTTCATTTTCTGTATGATTTCGTGGTAAATATTTCATTCATACTTCTGCTCTGAATCTTGAGAATAAAAGCTAACGAAAAAAACATGCTATGGTCCTTAGGCGTCAGGAAAAAAATATCGAAAGAGGAGTTAAAATTTGATGTAGATATGGCTAGGGTTCTGAATCACTTTCGACTAACTATAGCAATTTGATTATTCATCAAGTAAAAGTCGTAGCCGTTTGAAAGTAATGCAAATAATCAATTCGTCGTAAAATATTGATTAAAAAAATCTTTTTCTTTCGTTCTTTCTTTTTTTTAAACTCTTTTGCGCATGAGCACCATTAAAAAAAAAAAAAAAAAAAGTTTTTCAAGTAGTTATTGATATAAATGGAACAGTTGTTTAGAGAAATTAACAAAAGAAGCATAATATAGATGCTTTGCAAAGTAGTGACGGAAAAATTCAAGCCAGATTTAATTCTAAATAGTTTTATGAACAAAATTTGAGCTAATTAGGAATTCGGAATAGAATATTAAAGAATTAAATGGAAAACAAAATGTTAATCGTAGAACCGTATTTTAAAAATATATTTATGTGTTACATTCTTTAATTTTATTATGTAATTTATTATCTAAATCTTAGCCTTTGAAATGTTTCACTATTATGGTTTCACAGACATTTGGTTGGCGAAAATGCATTGGCACTTCATTAACTCTTTGGGGATGGAGTAACAGAGAGCAAACATGGAGCAAAAAGGCTTGAGAATCCCTGTTCATGCGTACCAATAAGATTTTACTGTAAAATTTGCCTTTTTTAATCTGAGCATTTTCTCGATTTAATAAGGCACAAATTTCTGTTTTTAAAAACCGGTGACAAAACATTAAACATTTCGTAAATGGCTTCCGTCGCGAAGGGTTAAATCCATTGTCGTTTCAACTCGTATATAATTGCACAGTGTATAATGTTTCGAATTAAAGAGGATATTGGGGGACTTATCTATTTTGGCGGGCAACGAAGAAATGCCTTAAAATTAATGGATTAATTTGTAATTAAGGTAATTAATTATTGTCATCGGAAACATACGTTTAAGCATTTTTTCCCCTGGTATATTGGGAAGTGGATTAAAAATCGATTACGAAACTACATCTTTACATACAAAAAACATGCTGAGTGTAATAATAGAGTCAAAAAATATAAAAGAATTAAAAAAAAAAAAAAAAAAAAAAAAAAAAATACAAATTCAAATACAAATGATTGAATGCACTGAAATACTTTCATTCAATCGATGATATTATTGAGAGTGTTTTCGTTCCACCTTACAATAGAATTTTCAAGCATATCATGAAAAAGAAATATAGAAATGTAACACATAATAAATAATAATAATAATTAAAAAAAACTTTGATTCTATTAAAAAACAATTTTAAAACTTAAAAGCTTAAAATTTTTGAAAACTAATATTTTTTAAATTATTTTAATTCTTCATGTCTTTTTTTTTTCTTATTTTTAATTCTATTTTTTATCGAAAAATTTTTACTTCCTTTTTTATTTAATTAATTTAAGATGAAGAACAAATTTCATTTACTTATTTATTTTCAATATTATTCGAGAGAAAAAAAAACAGCTAAATAAATTTGAAGACCCAGGGGAGGTCAAGGTTTCTCTCTCCTCTACACTTTTTGTAGGCGCCATTGGAATGGTATAAATTATTTATATATGAATTAATAAATTCTGCGCGTGTTTAGTTTTCTTCCCCCTTTTTTAAAATTGCTGGATATTTTCAAAATTCTTTTCTTTTGCTGAAATGAATATTTTATTCATTCTTCTGCTCTGAATCTTGCGAATGAAGGCCAGCGCTTTCATTGTCGGATATTTTTTTAAAGAAAGAATGAAAGAAAGGAAAAAAAAAAGTATGACGGACACGAAAAGGAATATAATAATAAAAATGAGAAAAATGCTCTCTTGAAACGTACAATGAGATATGTATGCCGCTCCTATAAAAACAGAATTGAGAAAAGCGTCCATTTCCTCCTGGAAAATTGAAAGAAATTATTTTTATTCCCAAACTCTTCTTTATCCCTTGTCACTCAGAGAAAAAATTCTTCAAAGTTAAAAGAAATTAGAGGCTCAGTAAAGAAATTGTGCTATTCAATTTCAGAGTATCAGCATATATATGGCTTTCGGAATTTTTCTATATTTTACATAACTCATTTTTATTGTAGTATAAACATGTTTCTACATGCATAACTACAGTGAAAATTGCTGCAGACTGACATAGAAAATTCTGCTATTGAGCAGAATGGTTTATCATTAGCGAGGAGAATTTGAGATCTCACTGAACAACCCCTTAACTTAAATAAAGTAGATAAAAATAAATCATTTAGTAGTAAATAATTAAGTGTCATCTAATACGAAGCTTCAAACGTTCTTTAACTCTTGTCCGAAGTTTAACTCTTTGCTTTCAAAACTAAACACAAAAAGTGGTACAAAAATGTTTTAAGGAATGTCCAAAACTAGATAGGAAAAAGCAGAACACAGTTGAAATGAAATCGTCAAACCGTATTACTGGAAATAAGAAAATGAGAGCAATATCTTTCCTTGGAAAATTGGAATAGCATTCCTTTGATTTTCCTTTACAACTGTCTTCATTTATTTACTATACTAAAGTTTCTGTAGAAATTCAGAAAAAATCATGCTTTTTTGAATTTTCTTCATTTTACGAACATAGCAATCACATGATCTATTGTTTTAGTTTTCAAAGGTACATCAATAAAATATGGGCTTTATAAGTTGAGATGTAATATAGAAAAAACGTTTAAATTTTGTTTCAATTTAGAAAATGGGATGGCTATTCTTTTAAAGAAATTTTTATGTTTTTCTCATAAGAATCATATATGCATTTTTTCATTTTAAATAGAAATAAGTATCATATTTGATTTGAGTTTTTTTGTCTAGCTGTTTGTATTTACGGATGCCACTTTTATGTCTTTTAACAGATTTCTATTCTTCTCGTACTGAAAAAATCGCTCAACCAATATCGTATTAAAAAAAAAAAAAAAAAAAAAAAAAAAAAAAAAAAAAAAAGATAAAACGAGAATTTTGTTCAACGATCTAAGCAAAATATCGCAAATTACGGCTGATCACTCATCCAAAAAAAAAAAAAAAAAATGTCATCACTTTCGTATACCGGTACTTGAAAAATCGCGAATTTTTTTCAAGAGATCATGTAATAAAGATTGTGAATTTCGTCAAACAATTGCAGTGATCGCAGATTTCATCACGCGATCGCAGTATAAAATCCGTAAATTTCGTCTGTCGTTCGGGGGAAAAAAATGATTATTTTGGCAGTCAATTATAGAAATAACTTTGTCACACGATCTCGGAAAAATTGCGAATTTCCTCAAGAGAACGAGGAAACGGGGAGGGAGGAGAGAATCGTAGTTTTCAAATTCGGTCGTAGAAAAAAATTGTAAAGTTAAACTAAGTTATGATTTCCTGTACAAACAAAAATGATAGTTAACTATTTGATATTCATATTATTTGCGTCTGATTAGATTCCATGAAAATCAAATTCTATGTTTGGGTGAAAGAATTCTAATATAGTATAAAACTCTATATGTAGACAACTAGTCGTTTTCTTCAACTCAACAGTGAAAATGCAAGATATTTATTGCAGAAAAAAAAAATATAAAACATTTTAATATAAGAAATTTGTCAGTATATGCATTTTATATTCAATAAAATATAGTTCACGAAAATCACACAATAAGTACTGTGGAAAATAAATACTGTCAAAAATGTATATTTTATTTTGACGCGTAATTTCCTCTCTTATGTGGCATTCCTAGTACTTTGAAATTTAGAAATTGAACTTGCTCTACTAACATAATAATAGTAATACACAATAAGAAATTGCAAAGAAGTTTGTCTGAAGTCCATATTTTATTATTAATACAAAATGTAAATAATACTAATGCAGGTAGTAATAAGACGTACTCCACATTGTTCTAAATTTGAATCTTCTATATCAAGCATGAAAACCCAGAACGTGAATCAGTATATGTTCGTGTAGAGAAAATTAAATAAATTCAATTTCTCAAAAAATTAAGTTTCATTAAATGCAGTTAAATTATTTCTTGATTACTTTTACATTTTTTGCCAAATAAAGTTGGCTCAAAACCGCTGAATTTGATCCAACAAAATGACTGGATCCAATGGATGACATCATGTTGAATATTTTATCCTATTGATGTCATTCATGTACGCCTGATTCCATATAGCTAGATGCTTTTATAATTGCTTTTATATGCATATCATATGTTCGTAATGAAAGATTTATTTTATTTTAAATTTTAATATCGAAATTGTAAATTTAAGGAAAAAATGCATCTCCATGATTTAGATCTCATTTTTCTGTCCTTGCAGAGTCTTACTCAAGTATGAGTCAACTGGGCCATGGCCAATGGTACAACTAGGGTAGGGTAGTCTAGGGGCAGTAATTGCCCCTCTCCCTTTAGGAATTTGATACTTCAAAATGTGTCAGTCATCAGTAAGACTCAAACAGAAACGGAAACTAAAAAAACCTCTCAAAATTTCCAAAAGTTAAATAACACACTAGTTTGACTAAAATAGAAGTGTATTATTATTTAAAAAAGCAGTTTGTTCAAAATAAAGGTAGGAAAGAATTAATATCAATAATATTTGCTATTGCGAAATTTTCAAAGTGAGACATAGTTATGATTAATTAAATTATTTTAAAAATGTATGCGTGATATAAGACTGTACCAATATAAATTCTTAGACGAGATCAATAAGAGTGATAGAAAATTCATCCCTCCCTCCATTCCCTAACAAAATTCTGAAATTATGCCCATGGGTGCAAGACCTTCAGTCTCAGGACTGATTTCAGTCTTGAAGAAATTTTTGACTAATAGTAAATTATACTTTATGTAATGAAATAATAACAATTTTACAAACTAAAACTTTTAATCATTTTCTTTTATTGTAAAAGATTAATTTATAGCTATAATGCAAGGCAAATTGAGCTCTTCTAGGCTATTTTCTTTAATTATACCTAATACTCAGAAACATTTTCAGGCTTGGCTTGTATGGACTTCTGGCACCCATGCCCCTAGTCGTAGTCCTGGCGCCTCTGTTTTCTTTTTCTTTTTTCTATGGGGTGGGGAAGGGCAAATAGTTTAATTTTTTTTTGTAAAGTTGATATTTAAAATTTAGAATAAGAAAAAATTAAAAACAATAAATTTATTACTCATTTATATATGACGAACCTCAGAAGCCAAAGGGTACAAGTGACAAAAAATTCGATTTCGAGTAAATTGAATTCAAAGATAATTGACGTTAAATTTAATAATAATCGCCAATTATAATCGACTCAATTGAAATACGAAACTTCTGCTTTTATTTCATTGTGTTCTTCGAACTCTTATTTCAATAAATATGAAAAAAGTAGAGTAAAATTTCCTTTAAATGTATAATTTATCAGTATTGATTATTATTCGGCAAAAGTGGTTTATCTCTGGAACGCAACAGACAATCGGAAAATCTCATATACTTCTTAATTAGAAAAGAAATGAGAATATTTCCAGGTCGTCTGTGCACTTAATTTTTTTTTTCAATTTTGTCACTTATACCCCTTGGCTTCTGGGATCCTCATATATCATATATAACATCAGACCTCTAATGCATAAAAATGTTTATTTATTTATTTATTTATTTATTTTTATTTATTTATTTATTTTTATTTATTTATTTATTTATTTTTGTCACAAAATGTAAAGGGAAAACCCGAGTGAATATCAGACCCTGGGCCTATCTATTTACTTATTCTTCACAGAAAATAACACTATTATTATTATTTTGTCAAAACAAATAACTCTCTCTCAAATTTATTTTCGAAATGCAGCGTCTGAGAACTGCGATCTCATGAATCTCAGTTATATTGATTTTATTTTTACTTGATTCGTTGTCTGCAGCATGGCCTTAATCAAAAGTTATGATTATAGTACGCTGGATATTGAAATTTTTTTTAAAACATTCAGCAATATAGTTATAAAACGTCATAGTGATAGTGGATGATCTGACCAATAAATTTCGCTTTTATTGTAAATTTTAGCTTCTGAACTTCGCAGAATTTTAATTTTTACTCTTTAGAATAGGTGTGTGTGAGGGGGAGGGGGAGGATATTTTTTGAAATACAATTTGTTTGATAAATGCAATTCAATTTATTAATGTTATATGGTTTTAAAAAAATTTTCAAACGAAATAAAAAATCTAAGAAAACAATTTTTTAATTGAAAATTTCAATAATATTTTTATGTTTAATGTATATTTTTTAGATTGCAGGTTATGAGCATCAAAAAGCATTTTTATATTAAAAATATCAATTATGTATTCAAATAAGATTTTGAAATACATTAAAACGTTTACCAAAGAATCCAAATAAAATGTCAAATTTGCGTTTGAGAATTTTTAAATTTGTTACAAATTTTTTATGTAAGTGAACCCCTAAACAAATTTATGTACAGCATTAATTAGAAGGTGTTATTACCAAACGATTTGTATTGGTCACAGTTTTTAATTTGCAGCAAAGTGAGTAAGCAGGTGTCTGTCCAGACCTTTTCCCCCAGGTTTCATTCCTTATTATTATTATTATTTGGGTGAATAGCTTTTTACATTTGCGAAAAGTTTTGTCATAATTCTGTGAATATCCAAGTTCTTGTTCATATATTTTTAATAATGTATTTTTAGTATGTAAAATACATGTATTTTCCTTACATGTGTATAAGAGACAGGTCAAATTTTACTTTTAAATGATTGTATTTATAATTGACTCAGTTTAGAGATTGTGAAGAACCTTGTTTTAAAGCAAAAAGTTTTGCGAACAATCCTTTTTTTTTATTCAGATAAATATTTTTATGAAGGGTGCTAATAAAAAATTTTAGTGAAGTCTTTTAAAGGAGCCTTTACAATCCTCCCCCCTCCTCCAATTTCCTCCTACGACTGTACAATCATACCAATTTTAAGGATACATAAAATTGCTTACTCATACACTTTCTCATGTATGTACAATGCGATATTAATTTAATTATAATTTTTGAGCTTGTTATGAGTAATAATAATAATAATAAAAATAATAATAAAACGGCACTATTACATTTTACGGTGACCAACGATTTTGTTAGTTAAGTTATGAAAGAAAATCCTTCTCGTTCATTTCAAATATGCTTTTTCAATGTAACAATGCATTATTTAATGATTCGTGAAATAAATTTATTCTTACATGGATATTTATGAATTATGTTCTTTAAATTTTACAGCAACTGTTGTGCAACAAAGTGATGAAAGAAAATCTTAGACTTCTATTTCAATTACAATTAATATTACATTACAATATTCAATTAATATTACATTCATAAACTAGATTAATGAAACATTATTCTAATTTTATAGTATTTTTGCGTAAACTATTAATCTAAAGAAAAGTACAATTTTTCTTCTATCTTACATTAAATAAAATTTATTGAACAATACTGTTTTTTTTTTTAATGTAATGTAGGCACTTTTCCTTTCAAAGCTCGTCCAAACTATTAATTAAAGGTTTCGGGGAAGGGGAAAGAAACCCTAATTTGATATTATTTGCATTTTTCACTTTTTCATTATTCTCTCCTTTCTCTGTTAAAACACCATCAAAACTGCTTTTTTTTTCATTTTGCTTTGGGTGGTGTGGTTAATGAAGCAAAGGATATCTTTTAAAATTTCATCACTTTCACATGGAATCATTAATCACACAATTTATTTCGGTATCTTTTTTTTTTTTTTTTTTTTTTGTTTTTTTTTGAAAAATGATATAAAAAAAGAAAAGAAAAAATCGATTAAAAACTTTTTTTTCTTTATTGTTTCAAGAATATGCTTACGAATGTATGTTTTAATTGTTTAATGTATTTTTAAAAATTTAAATGGCTGATTAAGCCTACAATATATGGTGTAGCCACTTGGCACACTTTAAATTTCACGGTATATGCTATTCAGATTATAATATAGTGTATGCATTTGACACACTTAAGTTTTCTTCCAAATTATGGATAAAATTTTATCTAGAATAGAATTATTTTAATATTTTTCTTGTTCAACATAGAGTTATTCCTTTTTTTTTTTTTTTTTTTTTTTTTTTATGCGTAGGGGGGGGGGAGGGGGGGGAGGGGAGAGAACGCGGGGAATAAAAATCATGAATTGTTAGATTAAATGAAAGAGAGGCCATAATTTGAAAAACATGGCATTATGAATGTTGAATGTTTAAAAGTATAAAATGCGGTGATTTTTTAGAATTTCAATCAACATGTACATTTTTTTACTGTTGAATATTATTGTTTTGGTTGAAATAAATATTTGAATCTTCTGCACAGTACATCCCATTCCTTCCCCTTAAATTGCGATACAGAGTTATTATTTTTCTTCACCAGAGAAAAATAAATAAAAAATCGCTGATCAAAAGAATTTTTTTTCTTCCTGTCTTGTTTCGTCTTAATAAATCCTTCATATTTTCTTATTCCATGTCATACTTCATATCCAGATTTCCTTTGTTTCTATGGTTACTCAAAATCCTCTCAATCGATGTAAGTTTCACTGAGGTCATACTTTCTATATCGCCTATCTCCAGGATTTTGATCCTTTTCACTTTACCAGATGCGTCTTCCTCTGCTGCCATTTATACGTAGATTTTTCCGGTTTATTGTATTACCTTTTTCTCCGACTACGTACAAAGAGATTTTATGCTGGAAAAATTCACTGTCAAGAATATTTTGTTTGACATTTTGATTCCCTAAGGGCGTTGAGGCTGTCACTTTTGGATACTGCTACATTGTTTCTACTTTGCTTTAAATTATTCAGCCCTGTTTCGCATAATTACTGGAAATTTCTGAGAGAGAAATGCTAGGCTCAAAATCAATCATGCTGACGTACCCCCCGATTTGTTTATGGGAAAAGAAGGTGGGTGGAATTTCTTAAAAGCTATTAAAGCCTTCACTAACAGCAGACTCATTTAAATTCTTACATCCTATTTAATTAAATGTTTTTCTTTTGAAAAGACTCTTCCCGACGGGATGTTTGTCGTTTATGTATACAGATATGAATATTTCAGACTTCCTCATTAAATTGAAATACCATTTTATTTTTCAAGCTTCACGTCGTACTATGCCGATCTTTTTTTAAAAAGCTTTACAACAGCTCTGGAACTTTTTTGGACTTTTTTCGAACTCTTCCACAGTTCCAAAAAAGTCTCCGCTAGCCGAGACTTTTCATCCAACATCGAACATTTCAACGAATCAAAGATAAGCTATTGATACGAATGGGTGATACATATTAACGGCTGGTACTAGTATGATAAATATTAACGGCTAGTACTAGTACGATAAATATTAACGGCTAATACTAGTACGATAAATATTAACGGCTGGTACTAGTAGTACTGGTTTTTATCCTTTTCCTCCGACTTTTTTTCAAGACAGTTCTAACCCTTTTCTCTGTTTGAACTAGAAAAAGTTGGGGTTAAAATTGGCTAAAAGTTTGTTTTTCGTCAAATTTGTGGATTTGATAGCAGCTTAAAATGTAACATTGTAGCTATATCGAATATGCGCAGCTTTAACACAGAAGATAGCGTTCTGAGGCTGCCACAAGCCATAATGATCCGCAACTTCTAAGAAGATCAAGGAAGAATCTTAAAAGTGAAATTTTAAGAACTTTTTCTTGAGAAAGTGTCACCAAAATAACATAAATCTTTTGAAACAAGCTGTCGAGTGTCTCATCATCATTTAGAGTAAAGCTATCATAACTTCGGATTAATATGCTTAAAATAAATAAATAAATAAATAAAAATACAAGAAAAAGCTCAAAGACTAGTAAAAGTTAAGTCTGAGACAAAGCAAAGAACTATAAATCAAAGGGGTCAATAAATAAATCTCCCCAAAACAGCAAGAAAGTTGGTAAAAAGAGAGTGCTTTCTATATTTTCTGAAAGTGAAGGAAGTGCTATTGACTGTTCAGCTATATCAAACAGTCATGCATCGTTAGAAGAACTAGATAGATAGCTTTACTCTAAATGATGATGAGACCACAGTCCATTTAAGAATGATTAGTCTCTTTCTTTTCAATACCATACACGATAAATTCGGCTCATCAGTGTATACTGGATGTTGAAAACTTTAATTAAAATTATGTACAACTTATAATATAAAGTAGAATTAATTTCCTACAGTTTCGAACAATAAAACTTGTTCATCACCAGGGAAGTATTAAGAGATGAAACCAACAAGCTACAATATTTGCATTATACAATACTAAATTTATATACTATTATTATACTATATATTTAATTACTCCTTTTATAATATCTTTCTTTTCCTTTTTTTCAGTTTTTAGAAAAATTATTTTTACATTGATAACATTACTAGCTATCCAACTACATTAATTACAGTTTAACGAATATTTCATTCTCTGTAATATAACGAATGTGGTTGTTTTGCGTACTGTTCAATTCACATTCATACGACAATAAGCTAAGGAAGAGTTTTTTTTTAGACATTTAGAAAATATTATACATCAACAAAACTTAACTGATATTGCAGTTTTCTGATACTTTTCACACTTTATTATGCGTGATTATTTAAGAAAAATAATCTTAAAAAATAATAATAAAGAGTAAAATGTATGTTTAAAATAAAAGAATCACAAGCGGTGCAAAGAGAATTAAGCAATTATAATATTAATATTAAATGCTAAAATATTAATGAAGTCATATAGTAAATGCATAGACACATACTAACATTACTACGTGTAATCAGTAAGAAAAGTATTTGTTCTAACAAAACATTACTCAATTAAATGACATATACTAATAATAATACATCAGACCCGAAAGGGTTAATATCCATCTGATAGATCAGAAATTTATCGCCTATTGCTACGATTTGATCCTTTTGACTTTACCTTCGTCTGCTGCCATTTATATGTAGATTTTTCAGCTTTATTGTGTTACTTTCTTCTCTGAGTGTGCACAAAGGGATTTTATGTTGAAAAAAGTCACTGTCAAGAACATTTTCTTGGCATTTTGACTCCCTAAGGCGTTGAGGTTGTCACTTTTGGATACATAGTTTCCACTTTGTTTTAAATTATTCAACTCTGTTCGCATAATTATTGGGTATTTTTGAAAGAGAAATGTTAGAAAGATAAGAGGAATGTTATCATGTTGATGTAACTAACAACCAACTTGTTAATGCGAAACGAAGATAGTGGAATCACGATAAAACTTCATCCACAGCAGGCTCATTTAAATTCTTATATTGTGTATTGAATTAAATGTTTTTCTTGCGAAAAACCTGCTCCCACTTTTCGTTCAACAGTACTTGCTATTGGTATTAATTGTACTCCGACTAATTTATATTCGACATATCACATTTCATCAATGGTGAAGATGTTACATTGATAGCCAATGTTATTTCTAGCATCTGAAGTTTGATATACTAGTTCGTGAGCCCTGTTTAGACGATAAGTCAAATATCTTCTCATGGATTGAATAAATTTCAATCATAATTATATTTTCTGATTAAAACGGATCTTTGTGCGAAGCATCTTTAAACAAACTTGATTCTAGGCAGTTTTCGAATAGCGAGTGTCATAGTTGTCGATATTTCATTCAGACAAGATTATTTTTTTATCAAAGACTATTGATATTAATCAGTGTTACTTCGTCGTTTTAAAGTTACGACCATTTAGGGTGATTTTTTTTAACTGTCCATTTTAATGCTTTCCGGCGCGGTTTGAAATAATAAACTTACACCAGAATTAATAAATGGATTTATTAGAAAAGACGAACTCTCTTACTTTTAGGTATGTTATGAAAGGAAAATTAAAATTAGGTGTCTTTTTTTTTTAGAGACATTGCGGCAGAAAGGATTAAAACTATAAAACATCTGTCTGATCCACAGATTTTATGCAGGTTTTATATACATAGATATATCATTGAAAACAAATTAAATAAATTAATTAGCTGTATTTGTTAATTCTACTCACTCTGAAATGTGAATAAAATTTGCCAGTAACACTGGTTGATTTTGGTTGGTTGATTTCTTGACGTCCGATTATCTACGCTAGGGATATAGGACCAGGGGGGAGTGCCCTTCGTGGGGGGTCTTTCTAAGGGAACCTAACCCGTATTTACGCAAGGTTCGAAGAAAACCACGAAAACTCCGAACGGTTAGGCCGACAGCCCCGATTGGGTTCGAACCCAGTACTTGCCGTCTACCAGTTGAGAGGTCCGAACCTCTCGGCCACTGGTGGGGCCCCCAGTAACACTGTTTTTAACTTTTTTATTTAATGATTTATTTTTATGAGAAATACTTTTAAATGAGGCGCTCTCAATAAAGCTCTTATTCTTAATATTTGTCGTTGTTTTCATCTAAATTTTCAACTGTTATTCCCCAAAGTATCAAAATATAGAGACCTTGTATCTGCTTCTATATTACACTGTAAAAAAATTTACCCTTTTGCTGCATCGTCACTCCACCGCTTTTATAGAAAACGATTACTTCACCCTGTTATAGAGCATTCTCATGGGTCAAAAGATTGATATTCTATAAAAGCGGGGGAGTGACGATGCAGCAAAAGGGTAAAATTTTTTACAGTGTAGAGATGAATAAACTGAAATTGGTAAAAAATGGTTTAAACATATGCACTGTTTTTTAAAATATTCAAGGCTCTCTTTTGAAAAAATATCTACCTAACTCTAATCCCATCCGAAAGCGTTAAAACTTAATCGGAACACGAAATATTTAAAGTTTTCACTTTAAATATTTCGTGTTCCGATTAAGTTTTGCTTATCGAAACTTTCTGTTTGCTTTCTGTTTGCTTGTCGAAACAGCTTGAAGAGTTGTTCAAAGGTGTGTACGACGGCCGTGGCAGTATGGGGCTTCACGTCCGAGGAAAAAAATAATAACAATGCAAAATAGTCAAATATTTACATTAATTTTGTTTTGAGTTATGCATTTCATATTTTATTTTTAATGTATAAACACATTTATTTATAATTACAATATTTTTACGTAATGCTGAGTGTCACTTGTATAACATTGTTACCATTGTGTTACCAGTTTAATGGATTTTTTAATACAAAATATGTACCAAAATTTTCAGAGTGTTTTCCTTCAGATTATTTAATCACGAAATGCCTGTAATTAAATAAAGCGAAAATTACTGTTGGAAATCTCAGATAGATGGATAAAAATAAAATCAGTTAAATTGGCAATATTGGTGAGAATGGGCGATAATTAGCGAAAGGGCCTCGTAAAAATTCTTGCACTCAGTCCCACTGTCGCTATGGACTGCGCTGCAGAATTCGACTTTTACAACGATAGAAATATCGTCAACTTGACCTCACCCGACCCACGCAGCATTCACCTCTAATACACATGATATTTTAAGAAAAGGTACTACTTGAGTAAACCGTCGACCAAAAAACTATTGACAAACTATAAGATTAAATGTCAATAACATACGATCGTAAATGTCACTTTCACTTGACATTAAACACGTTACACGTGCTTTTTAAATCGTTTCATTTGCATTTCTATTAATGTTTTGCAATTTTTCTCTGT
Organism: Maratus speculifer; assembly: GCA_964019185.1. Classification (NCBI taxonomy): domain Eukaryota; kingdom Metazoa; phylum Arthropoda; class Arachnida; order Araneae; family Salticidae; genus Maratus; species Maratus speculifer. Next base: position 117,453,161 of record OZ025292.1, read on the forward strand.
TCTTTCGCTGTTTAATATGAAAATAACGTTAATTTGTGTAATTTGGCGAACTGTTTGGCAATTTGTATAATTTTGCAAATTTCATCGACGGGGCATCAAGTAATACCAAAAAAAATTATGTGGGCAAACTTATTTCTTCGTAGTGCTATTGCTGTACGAGTATTGTTATTTAACGTAGTTCTTTTTTTTTTTTTTTTTTTTTCATATTTTAATTTATGCAATATTTTTATTAACATATTTTTTTAACTTTTTTTTATTTTATTTTAAAGGAGGATGCCAATGATAATTTGGATGCGGGACCAAATCATTTTCAACCTATGGTTGCTGTGCTGTGTGGACATGGTAAACTTCTGAACAAGTACTTGGATGAAAACCGACGATGGGTCACCGATAATGATCCTAAAGCAATTTGCACCAAGGATAAACTTGAAATTCTCGAATACTGCAGAAAGGTAAGGCATTTCCATAAATTATCGTGCAATAATAATGGATGTTACTTTAGTTATTCCAGGCATGAGATTCTTCTGCAGAAATATTTCTAAAATCTTTAATTTTATATGAAGTGATAAAATTTTACTCCCAGTTCGTCAGTTTTTAACACATAAAATGTTAAATTGAGCATAAATTTTAGAAGTATTTTGAAAACTAAAAAAAAAAGTAACATCATTTAAAGATAAAAATATTAAAATAGTTGCATTAGAGGTTTTATATATATTGCATAGATTGCAATTATACAGCGAATTCCATAAGATGATCTCGTATTAAATTTCTTATTCATTGCATATGCAGTAGAGCGCCGATTATCGGAATGCCGATTAATCGGATTGTCCAATTATCCAGATCGATCAAGGACCATATGCCTTTTTCAAATTTTTTGGAGCGAAACTTCTTTATGCACGGCAGGCATCTCAAAATATTTCAAAAATCTATGCTTAAGGGTGTTCTTAACTGCTCAGCTCAACAAGCGTAAAACGTTTTGACACATTTACAAATTCATTTTTTTTTTTTTTTTTTTTTTTTTTTTTACAGAAAGTTATAAAATTGGTATGTCTGACTATAAAAGCGATTTCGAATCGAACTTATTTTTCCATTTTATGATAATTAAATTAAGTGTCCAGGTCTAAGCTATTTCGATGACGTGATTACCCATTTCCCCCCTACTTTTTGACCGGTTTTTCTGCTTTCGACAGGAAATGTGCTCAAAAGTGTCAACTTTGAAGGCTTGTTATGAAAGATCTATTGTGTTTTTAAAAAAATAGAAAATTGAGTGCAGTTAGACAGTTTCTGAATAACAACACCTGCTATTTTCATGCATTTCCAAACAAAAATAAATTAAAACATATGTCACAAAGTTGCCCTTTTTGTTTTAAGAACACCCTTAATTTTATATTTTATGTTTTAAAAAACTGAGGAACTGAGAATAAAATTTTAACATTTCACATAAAATTAAGCATAGATTTTCAGGGATGTAAGACCTGCGCCAATTGCGCCAAACTGCGCCGAAACCGCTTTTCTGCGCCAAACTGCTACAAAACAGCTATTTTTTCCAATTTTGAGCCAAACCTGCGCCAAAAGGCACTTAGTGCCAAAATGAAGTTTAGCGCGATTTCGTCAATCCAGGGAACAACAACAAATAACTTTTTTAGGCTTTTAATTTCGTCAAAAAACAAAGAAACATTGATAAAAATCTCGAAAAATGCGCAAATTTCGCCGAAAAATTCCGAAAAACATGCGAATTCGGTTACTAAAAACACGCGATGTTTTGCGGAGTTTTATCGTGGCTCCGCAAACGACCGCAAGTTGTTTTTTCCTCGAGTCAACCTACGTTCATTTTCATCGCAGAGTTCGGAGCGGGTCGTCATATTGACGTACAGCGCACGCGTTGGGGGTAACGAATGAGAGCTGCCGTAATATGTTTATTCCCAACCAATGGGGGTTGGCCTCTTATGTATTGTACATATTTTCTGTAAATTATGTATCTTCCTGTTCTGTGTCTTTCCCGTGTCGCTGCTGAATTATTTCTCTCCTCGGCGAATTCTGCTGATAGACGGCAAGTCTATCAGCAGAATTCGCCGAGGCAGAATGAAAGCGCGTACAGCCGCTACATGTTTGTCAAACAATTACAAAAAAAAAAAAAAAAAAAAAAAAAAAAAAAAAAAAATAGATTTTTGTCAAAAAATTGTTATTTCGTTAAAAAATGAACAAAACGCAGTCAAAGGGAAACAGTATTGAATTCAGACACTTTCTCCGGGGGGACATAATAGAGGAGGAAATTGCACGTTCTGACCATTGAAAACCCAAAATTTCCGGGGGGAGGATTTCCTTGCTCCGGGGGATGTCCCTCCCGGGCCGCCACCTGAGTTCAACACAAAAGGAAAAAAACAGTAAATCTCGGGAAAAATGCTCGAATTTCGGCAAAAAAACACACGAATTTTGTCTAAGCATTTCAAAAAACATACACGAATTTTGTCAAAGGTTCGCTAATTTCGTAACTCAAATTTTACCAATAGATCGTGAAAAACACTCGAATTTCATTAATAGATCGCGAAAAACATGCACATTTTATCGAAAAATCACGAAAAACACTCGAATTTCATCGCAATGGTGATTCTCGTCCGAAATTTCCGAAAATTTAAAATTCGGTTGATCGCCGAAAAAAGCATACAATTCGTCAATATTTCGTGGAAAAAATGAAGATTTTTATCAATGTTTTTGTCAACGAACTTTGTCAAAAGATCGTCTGCGGAGCCACGATAAAACTCCGCATAACATCGCGTGTTTTTAGTAACCGAATTCGCATGTTTTTCGGCGAAATTTGCGCATTTTTCAAGATTTTTATCAATGTTTCTTTGTTTTTTGACGAAATTAACAGCCTAAAAAACAGCAATTTCACCAAACATCGCAGATAATACACTGATTTCGTCTGAAGACCGCGGGAAAACGTCGAATTCGTCTGAAGATCGGGAGGGTTGGTTGTATAGGTTTTAATGGCACAAAATCCCTTGAGGGACATGCTGCGCCAAACCAAAGACAAAATTGTAAAAATGAGGAAAAAAAGACAACGTCAAAATATCCGGATGGGGGGCTTCCCATCTGGATATGGTCAGGTAAATATAAGAAGGCAAAAATAGTAAAATGCTAAATCATTAGTTTATTGTAGAAATAAGATAATATTAAATTTCAAAACAAAATGTAAAAGGTGAAAGTTGCATTAAAAATCCATTGTAGATATGAGTTAAGTTGATAAAAACAATGCGGTGATTCATGAAATTAAAAATCAATTAAAACCAGACAAACATATTTAAAATTGTAAAAAAGATAAAATTCTAAAACTAGTTAAAAATTCTAAAACAGTAAGATAGTGACACGATAACCAAATTGGAAAAGTACTACAGAAAACAATAATTACAACTTTAACCAGGCACATACTCTTCAAACATAGTATTTTCCTCGGAATCCGAGCCACTGTCGTATCACTCGGATTCCATAGCTTCTTGGACATAATGCTGCAGTTGCCTGGGATCTTTAAAATTTCTTTTGCATGGGCTGAGCGATGCATTTTGCAATCTTTTAACAATAGTCTTCCTCCGTGGGGTTGCTGGAGTTGGGGTTTTTATGGTTTCAGTTTGTTTTTTAAGCATATGTGATTTCTGTAATGTTTTTGATTTTGTAGCAGTTTGGATCCCAGCCTTGGTCCCTTCTTTCTGAACACCAGTTTTCACTATTTGACTAGAGTTGGGTTTTTTAGAGCTTAATGCAGATGAGTTCGGGTCATTTTTTTTGTGAGGTAACGGCCTTAGTTTCATTTAGAGGTTTGGATAATCCCTTAGATTGAGCTTGAGATTTCTGATTTTTAAATTGAGCAGATTTTTGTGTGTGAGTAGATGTGTGTAAAATAGTAACAGGTTCTGACGAAGGTAAACAGATATCACGGGATTCTTTGATTGGGGTGTTTATTGATTGTGTTTTGGCTGACTTTTTCGATGACATAGAAAAGTCAGTCTGCGTGCTAATATGTCTTACAGATTTAGACTGCTGTTTCAATAGGCTTGAATAAGATACGCCGACAGACGGGGTTCTGGCTTCTACAATTTTACGAGCTTCTGGGTAGGAAAGATTTTGCATTATTTTTACAGTCAGAATTTCTTTTTCACGGATCCAGTTTGCGCAAGAGCGAGAGAAAGCTGTATGATTACCCTTGCAATTTATGCAGCGTTCTGATTTTTCACATGAATTGCTGTCGTGGTCAATTTCTGCACAGCGTGCACAGGTAAGGGAACCGCGACAGTTAGTTTTAGTGTGGCCGTATCGCTGACATTTAAAACAACGGAGAGGGTTAGGAATGTACGGTCTGACAGGACAATTTAGGTAAGCAGCTTTAATTCTTGTTGGTAAAGTAGGGCTATTGAAAGTGAGAATGACATGCTTTGTAGGAAGGACTTGGCCATTCCGACGGATCGTGATACGACGTGCATCTATAATATTTTGGTCTTTTAGGTTTTCTAAGAGTTCATCTTTCGTAGAGAATAAAAGATCTGGTTCAGAAATAACGCCTCGGCTTGTATTTAGAGTTTTATGCACCTGAACAGAAACAGAAAAAGGGCCTATTGTAGAGCTATTTGAAAGAATCTGTGATTGTTTAGTTGTAGAAACCTCGACTAGTAAATCCCCAGATTTTAATTTTTTGAGAGTATGACCATCCCCTAAGGCAGACTGGAAAGTTTTTGCTATGAGAAATGGTGACGTTTTGCCAAAGGAACTATCAGAGTGGCTATCAGTGCGTTTAACAATAAAAAAGCGTGTGAAGGAAGAAGTCGGAACAGTTTGGTGCTCTCCACTGGGGAGAGACATAGAAGGAAATGAAGTTTTCCCATCCATGTTAAAAATAATAAAATTCAGACCCCGGCCGCACCACCCACTACCGAGCCCAACAAGGGGATGCACATTCGTGCACCAGTGCTAACCAGGGCCCATACGGTCACAAGACAAACCTATGTCAGTCTCCACCCTTAACGAGATGACTAGTATTTGCTCGATCACTTGATCCCTAAAGCCAGTGACAAAAGCCAGCTGACCAGCCGATTGATGCATACGGGACCAATATGCACCTCCCGTCTACCTGAAGCAGAGGCCAAAGCAGTGTGTTGGTTTCCCTCAACTGCCAGGATCCTCCTTTCCAGGGACACGGGTCGCCACGCACGGCCAACACGTGGGTGGTTTACAATTCTCCATGAGTCGATATACAGGATGACATCGGCCCATACAGAATTGCCCTCACCTCCGGAGAGGAAACCACAATGAGAGTGAAACAAAGATGAAAGGAAGACAAGAGGAGTAAGAGGAAAAGGAAAAGAGAAAGATCACTCAGGTGCCCCGGGGTTGTGAAGCCCGTGAATACCTAAAGAAGGTATCCCCCTGGGGGGGAAGATCGGGAGGGAGGGGGGAACTCGCGGTATTCACTGTGCACGGAAAAATGCGAAATTCCTGTGCGGATCGCGGAAAAACAGCAATTTCACCAGACATCGCAGATAAAACGCTGATTTCGTATGAAGACCGCGAAAAAATGCCGATTTCATTAAAAGTTCGCAGAAAAAAACGTCGTTTTAGATAAAAGATCGCTTAAAAATATTTTGTCAAAAGATCATTGAAAAAAAAAATGCCGATTTTATGAAAAGATCACGGAAAAAACGCCGATTTCGTCAAAAGATCGCGGGGATAAAACGCCGTTTTTGAGAAAAAAATCGCGCAAAAATGCAAATTTTGTCTAAAGATCTTCGAAAAAAGCACCGATTTCATTAAAAAAAAACATGGGAAAAAGCCGTTTTCGTCAAAAGATTGCAATAAATCGCCGATTTTGCTAAAATATTGCAGATAAATCGCTGATTTCGTCTGAAAATCGCGGAAAAAGGCCGATTTCGTGTGAAGATCGGGGGTAGGGGGTAACTCGCGGAATCTCCTCCGATTTCCGAAAATGCGATGTGATTATCCAAAAGAAAAATTTTCACCCAGAATTACCCCTGTTTCATCAAAGGATCGCGAGAAAAAAGTGAGTTTTGCTAAAGAATCGTTATATCGTCAAAAAAAGAGTGAACAAAACATTAATTTCTGGAAAAGATCGCGAGAAAAACTCAAATTTCTTTAAAGGATCCCGAAAAACAAGCGTATTTCGTCAAAAGATCAGAAAAAAAACACGCGGATTTTGCCAAAAAATCGCGATAAACACGCAAATTTTAATTGAAAGATCACGAAGAGTTACTTGAATGTCGTCAATATAGCGTAAAACACTCAAATTTCATTAATAAATCGTGAAAAATACGCAAATTTTACTAAAAAATCGCGAAAAACACTCGAATTTCATCAAAAGATCGCGAGAAAAACTTGAGTTTTGCTAAAGAAATAGTTAATATTATAAAAAAAAAAAGAATAAAACACAATCAAAAGATAGTAAAAAAATGTTCATTTCTGTAAAACACAGTCAAAAGATCGTGAAAAAATGTTCATTTCTATAAAAGATGGTGAAAAAAATAGCAAATTTCTGTAAAGGATTCTGAAAAACAAGCGTATTTCGTCCAAAAATCACAAAAATCCTGCGAATTTTGTCAAAGGATATCTAACTTCATCATAAAAAGAACAAAATATGGTCAAAAGATCGTGAAAAAAACTTTAATTTTTTTAAAGATCATGTGAAAAAAAAATCATCAAAATTTCATAAAAAGATCTCAGAAAATGTGCAAATTTCATCAAAAAGTTGTAAAAAACCCGCAAATCTATTTAAAAAACGAACAAACACGGTCAAAAGATTGTGAAAAAGTGTGAATTATGTTAAAAGATCGCGAAAAACCGCAAATTTCATAAAAAGGTCTGAAATGTGTGGAGAAATTTAATCTGAACATTTATTCTTTCAAATGTAAAAATATTTTTCAAGATAGCAATTATTGTAATTGTTAAGAGTTTATTAGCATTAGAATATTTCAACCTGCTCTTAAAAAGCTTTTATTGCTACAAAATTATATTTTTTGCTGCTACAAAATCTGATAATTACTGCTACAAAATCGGACTTTTGCTGCTACAAAAATAGATTTTACTGCTCCAAAATTCGATTTTTGATGCTCCAAAGCTGCTACAAAATGGCTTAAGTGCACTTTCATCCCTGGATTTTAGAAATATTTTAAAAACTAAGAAGAAATGTGACATCCTTTAAGGGTGTTCTTAAATCAAAAAGGGTAACTTTGTGACACATGCTTTAATTATTTTTGTTTGGAAATGCATGAAAATAGCAGGTGTTATTATTCAGAAACTGTCTAATTGCACTCAATTTTCTGTTTTTTAAAAAACACAATAGATTTTTCATAACAAGCCTTCAAAATTGACACTTTTGAGTGCATTTCCTAATGAAAGCAGAAAAACCGGTGGAAAAGAAGGAGAAAAACGGGTGATTACGTCATCGAAATAGCTTAGAGCTGGATAGATAATTTAATTATCATAAAATGGAAAAATAAGTTCGATTCGAAATCGCTTTCATAGTCCGGCATTCCAATTTTATATATTTCTATTCAAAAATGAATTTGTAAATGTGTCAAAACGTTTTGCGCTTGTTGAGCGGAGCAGTTAAGAACACCCTTAAGAAGCGAACACCGAAACGAGAAGTTAAAAATATTAATTTCTCGAAGAAATATTTAAATATAAGAATGCTTCAAAGACTTTATATCCATTTTATCCTCCATAGACTTTACATTGGGAGGGGGATTCGGAAAGTGAGTGACCAGCAACCTTAAGATGTCATTCTTTTAAAGTAAATTATCATCGTTTTGAATACGAACCTAGCAAACTATTTTTAAGTTATCTTTCATCTCCATCACTTATAAACCGAGAAAGAGGTGGATTCATATAGTAATTTTAGTTCATAATTTATGATTCTTTGGCTTGTCATTTCATGAAGGTTATTTTGTTCCTATAAAAACTTAGCTATTCTCGTCATTCATTCATGTGATTCTACAGCGACAGTAAAAGCATTTTTACATCTAAATCCTGTCTCCTTTTATCTTTTTTAGTGCAATAAAACAAAAAGTAAACAAAACACAGCTTTCTAGACTTTTTTCCAAAAAATAAAAATGTATTTGAAAATCCTTGAAATTGTTTAAAATGTTCTCTCTTAAAAGGGGAAAAAAAAGAATCATAAATTCAACTTTATTTTCGAACATTTGCAGCTTTTTTTTTTTAATGGCCACCATTAATGTGTCCGGTATACATGCGTCTTTGTGATTGTTCGGTAAAATTTAAATGACTTTGCAATTTGGACTTATTGCTCTTTTTTTCTTTTCTTTTTTAAAAGCTGTAATGTTAAGTCAATGTTAGTTCATTAAATATATTTAGCTTAAAAAAGAAAAAAAAAATAACCCTTGAGGATTTCTAATGGTTAAATGGATTACTTTGTCGTTATTTTCTAAAATCATCTGTGCATTTTTTTCTGCTTTTCTTCTGATATTACCTTTTTAAATGATCTTTTGTGGGGTTTCTTTTTTTTACTTTCTTTTTTACTTTTCTTTTTTTATCCTATTAACTTAATAACAAAATCACCTTTTATTACTGTTTTAAAGTTGTTACTGGATTTTCAAATTAATTGCTTGCGGATTTTGATCACATTTTACAATAAAAAAAAAAAAAACCAATAATAAAAATAAATTCCATTAATTGTAAGCTTTGTGTAAGATTTAAAAAAAAAAAATTGCACTCTATCGCGTTACATGTACTCTATAGAACTTATATTTCCAAAAAGCTGTTTTTTTTATTTATATATTCAATTTTACACAGTACAATACATTATTCATTGTTATTATTCATTAAAAAAATTATACTTAAAAAAAAGTAAGAAAAATCATGCGTTAAGCATAGATTATTAAACACTTTTCAACACTTCTTAAAATCTTTAGCAATATAAATCCTTCTATTCTAATAGCTATCTTTGATATTTAGGGAAATAAAATGTTACTGCCCATAGCCAAATATGTATTCCAATGCTTTTGAACAGTCCTGTATTTGATCCGTCGGTTGATATATATATATTCCCATTATATATATATATATATATATATATATATATATATATATATATATATATATATATACCATATAATTTGCAGACATTTAATAAAACTTAAATGCGCATACAATAATTGAAAATACATTTCAACCATCCATCAGCTATCATCTATAATATACACTACTTCGTATAAGAATATAAGATTTGAACTATTTTGCGTGCCCCTGTAAACGCTATGCACTTCATATTATGTGTTAAATATCAAATCTCAGTGGCATATATCAATTATTTCATGATACTTGAAATCGTTTGACATTATTAATATACTAGATGGAACCCGTCAAAACTTGACGGCACCGAAGAAAGAAAAAAGGTATTTTCCAGCTATTAAAGGATTTTTTAACGACTAATCTTCAGCAAAAATTTCAATAAATAAAAGAAAAACCTGCATTTTACATCTAGGCAAATGACCCGCAATTGGCCGAGTTACATTCAAACATGCTGTCATAGAATTAGAATCTCTCTCATTTGATAATTTTCCATTTACAAATACAACACCAATAAATTGTACATGACATGAATAAATCATAAATTACTGTCATCTCTCATTTCATACAAAATATACATACTTCACTTACTTCGCAGCAAAATAAGACGGAATTTATAGTTTGCCATTTAGCAACAACTATAACAATGATCCTCTCAGTGGTTAATTTGTTGTTACATTACCCACCCCATTCAACAAATAAACATTTGCATTTTCAACTACTTTTCTATTACCTTTTCATAAATCAAAAATACATGTAAATTTCACATATTAAAAAAATTAATGATAATATTTATTCTGGCTAGGTGAAAACCGTCAAAACTTGACGGCAACAATATGAAAGAATCAAAGAAAAAAAAGTATTTTGCCACTATAAAAAAAATTTTAAAGAAATTTTTTTTTTAAGATTAATATTTATTAAAAATTTCAATATGCTTTTCCATTTACCAACTTAACACCAACATGACATGATCCCTGGCGCAGAATTGGTGCAATGCTGCGACACACGTTACAGACTCTTGAAAATGTTTGAAGATTTTTCAACTGTTAAAGTCTAAAAAAAAAAAAAAAAAAAGCTAGAAATCTTTTGCTATGTACCAAAGTTTGTGTAGGTGCCATAAAAAATGCAAATTTTGGCAAATAGTCACAAAAAATTGAAAATTTTGTCAAAATCCCCCCCCCCCCAAAAAAAACACTTAAGAAAATGCTAGAAATCATTTGCTATGTACCAAAGTTTGTCTAGGTCCCATAAAAAACCCAAATTTTGGCAAATAATCACAAAAAATAGCATATTTCGTCAAAATACCCCCCCCCCCAAAAAAAAAACACTTAAAAAAATGCTAGAAATCATTTGCTATGAACCAAAGTTTGTCTAGGTACCATAAAAAATGCAAATTTTGGCAAATAATTACAAAAAATAGCAAATTTCATCAAAATACCTCCCCCCCCCCCCAAAAAAAAAAAAAAAACATCGTCCGGAAATTTTATAAATAGGTGTGGAAAAATAAAACAGCAAATTTCGTCAACAGATTGCAAAAAACAACAAATTTCTTCAAAAGATTGCTAAAAAATTTGTCAAAAAACTGAAAAAAAAAATTGTCTATCCCAAATAAAACAAATTTCGCAAAAATATTGCACAAAAATCAAAATTTTGCCAAAACGTCTAAAAAATGGCAAATTTGCAAACATATTATGAAAAAAAACTGAGAAAAAAACAAATTTCGACAAATAATTGTGAGTAAACAACAATTTTCGTCAAAAGATTGAAAAAAAGCAAATTTTATCAAATAATCACAAAAAAGATAAATTTTGCAAAAAGATCTTCAATAAACGGCAAATTACATCGAAAAATCATGACAACACGACAACTTTCATCGAAAGAGCTCGAGAAAAACGATAAACTTTACCGAAAGACCTCAAGATGACGAATTTCGTCCAGTTATCATAAAAGATGTAAATTTCACCCAAAGATCTCAAAAAGCACATAAAATTTATCCAGGTTGTAGCGGAGATTATCGCTACATATCTTTTCCCCTTCAAAAATGCAATAATTATTTCCCTTTAATAAATTCTTTGTTCTATTTTATTTTCCCTTTTCACTATTAAGCCCATTAGTTAAATTAATCCCACATTTAATAGTTAAGTTCTAACTTTCATACTCCCACTAATAGAAGTTAATCTTTTCATCTTTTGGAGTTCTCTGTAGAAAATTAATAATAGAACTTCCTTTCTCACAAATTTTCTGTTGTGTCTGGAAAAACATCTGCCCATAGATACCGCACTTATTAACAAAATAAAGAAAGCTCTGGGCTTTGTTCATCATAATCTTTTATCCGTTACATTTTATTAACATCTGCCTTCCACACCCTGTTTTCATTCTCACAATTAATGCTTAAAACTAGAAATACTTTTATCTCTGTTTATCCTGACTGTGCTTTCTTTCTGTTCAATTGCGCATCTGGGTAATATAATTGTGGTCAGCAAAAACTCCAATTTAAGTAACGGCCTGCTTTGCCCTTGTCTACTTCCCAAGCTTAAAATATTTCTGTAACCCTATAAAATATTCGCAGATGTGGAAATAATCCGTGGGTTCCCAGACCGCAAATGTAGTCACTGATACTGAACGTGTGGTTTATCAAATGTCGCCAAAATTCTTTGTATGAAAGACTTCTGATGCCTTTTGGCGATAAAAGCTGTGACGTTGTATCGACACTCCACTGATTGCCATCATACAGACAAGATGTAGCTCACTAGAGCTCTGAGAATTCCCCCCCCCCCTTATGGGGAACCTACTGTCTGTTAATGCTTGCAAAATAAATGCGTCCTAAAATGTAACTCTCTTTTCGGAGTTTTTTTTTGTGTGTGCTTCTTTTTGGTAATTCACCTGGGCCTATGAACGAACACCTTTACACAGGTAATCACAAAAAAAGGTAAATTTAGCTAAAAATAGTGGAAAAAACGACAAATTTCTTAAAAAAATAACAAAGAACAACAATTTTGCAAACAAAAATCACAAAAAAAGGATAAATTCGATAAAAAAGCAAATTACATCGAAAGATCGCGAGAAAGAATGAAAAATTTCATCGAAAATCCCCAAGAAAACAAAACATTTTGTCCTGGTACCATAAAACATGTGAATTTCATCAAAAGATCTTGAAAATACTTTAAATTTGTCTTGGTACTTCAAAAAAACACAAATATTGGTAAACAGATTGTGAGAAAACAACACATTTTGTCAAAAGATGAAAAAAAGAGGCACATTTTATCAGAAGATCGCAAAACAGGTAATTTTTGGAAAGAAAAAAAGCGAAAATATGACATTTCTGAAAATAACGAAAAAAACGACAAATCTCACAAAAAAAAAATCACGAAAAAAGCATAAATTTGATAAAACGGCAAATTACATCGATAGATAGCGAGAAAAAAGCAACAAATTTCACCAAAAATCCCTGAGAAAACAAATAATTTTGTCCTAGTACCATAAAACATGTGAATTTCATCAAAAGATCTTGAAAATACTTTAAATTTGTCTAGGTACTTCAAAAAAATGCAAATATTGGTAAACAGATTGTGAGAAAACAGCACATTTTGTCAAAAGATGAAAAAAGAGGCACATTTTATCAAAAGATCGCAAAACAGGTAATTTTTGCAAAGAAAAAAAGCGAAAATATGACAAATTTCTGAAAATAACGAAAAAAATGACAAATTTAACTAAAAAGCATAAATTCGATAAACCGCAAATTACATCAAAAGATAGCGAGAAAAAAATGACAAATTTCACCAAAAATCCCTGAGAAAACAAATAATTTTGTCCTGGTACCATAAAACATGTGAATTTCATCAAAAGATCTTGAAAATACTTTAAATTTGTCTAGGTACTTCAAAAAAAAAAAAAAAAAAAAAAAAAACGCAAATATTGGTAAACAGATTGTGAGAAAACAACACATTTTGTCAAAAGATGAAAAAAAGAGGCACATTTCATCAAAAGATCACAAAAAAGGTAAATTTTGCAAAAAAAAAAAAAAAAAAAAAAAAAAACTGAAAAAAATGACAAATTTCTGAAAATAACAAAAAAAAAAACGAAATATTTCACAAAAAAGAATAAATTCAATAAAACGGCAAATTACATCGAAAGACAGCGAGAAAAAACGACAAATTTCACAGAAAATCCCTGAGAAAACAATTATTTTTTTCCTGGTATCATAAAAGACATGAATTTCATCAAAAGATCGTGAAAATACATAAAATTTGTCTAGGTACTTCAAAAAACGCAAATACTGGTAAACAGATTGTGAGAAAAAAACACATTTTGTCAAAAGATGAAAAAAAGAGGCACATTTCATAAAAAGATCACAAAAAAGGTAAATTTTGCAAAAGAGAAGTGAAAAAAATGACAAATTTCTGAAAATAACAAAAAAAAAAAAAAACCGAAAAATTTCACAAAAAAAGTCACGAAAAAGGATAAATTCAATAAAACGGCAAATTACATCGAAAGACAGCGAGAAAAAACGCCAAATTTCACCAAAAATCCCTGAGAAAACAAATATTTTTTTCCTGGTATCATAAAAGACATGAATTTCATCAAAAGACCGTGAAAATACATAAAATTTGTCTAGGTACTTCAAAAAACGCAAATACTGGTAAACAGATTGTGAGAAAAAAACACATTTTGTCAAAAGATGAAAAAAAGAGGCACATTTCATCAAAAGATCACAAAAAAGGTAAATTTTGCAAAAGAGAAGTGAAAAAAAATGACAAATTTCTGAAAATAACAAAAAAAAAAACGAAATATTTCACAAAAAAGAATAAATTCAATAAAACGGCAAATTACATCGAAAGACAGCGAGAAAAAACGACAAATTTCACAGAAAATCCCTGAGAAAACAATTATTTTTTTCCTGGTATCATAAAAGACATGAATTTCATCAAAAGATCGTGAAAATATATAAAATTTGTCTAGGTACTTCAAAAAACGCAAATACTGGTAAACAGATTGTGAGAAAAAAACACATTTTGTCAAAAGATGAAAAAAAGAGGCACATTTCATCAAAAGATCACAAAAAAGGTAAATTTTGCAAAAGAGAAATGAAAAAAATGACAAATTTCTGAAAATAACAAAAAAAAAAAACGAAAAATTAAACAAAAAAAAAGTCACGAAGAAGGATAAATTCAATAAAACAGCAAGTTACATCGAAAGACAGCGAGAAAAAACGCCAAATTTCACCAAAAATCCCTGAGAAAACAAATATTGTTTTCCTAGTATCATAAAAGACATGAATTTCATCAAAAGATCGTGAAAATACATAAAATTTGTCTAGGTACTTCAAAAAACGCAAATACTGGTAAACAGATTGTGAGAAAAAAACACATTTTGTCAAAAGATGAAAAAAAGAGGCACATTTCATCAAAAGATCACAAAAAAGGTAAATTTTGCAAAAGAGAAGTGAAAAAAATGACAAATTTCTGAAAATAACAAAAAAAAACGAAAAATTAAACAAAAAAAAAGTCACGAAGAAGGATAAATTCAATAAAACAGCAAGTTACATCCAAACACAGCGAGAAAAAACGCCAAATTTCACCAAAAATCCCTGAGAAAACAAATATTGTTTTCCTAGTTTCATAAAAGACATGAATTTTGTCAAAAGATCATGAAAATACATAAAATTTGTCTAGGTACTACAAAAAATGCAAATTTTGCCAAATAATAATAATAATAAAAAAGAGCTAGCAGTAAATATGGTACATAAGGTCTGCATTATCACGAATGAATGCTATGCAAAAAGAGGGATCTCTTGTGATAATTTTATTTTTCTTCGTTGATTATAATGATCTTCATATTTTTGGAAAAACATTGTTGAGATATCAAGAGATTGAATATATATATATATATATATATATATATACTAGGGGGGCCCCGCCCCCCTGCTCGCTATGCTCGCCAACCCCCCGCGTAATCGCTTTGCGATTCCAAATTATTGGTTGCCCCTGCTTGCTGCGCTCGCCAATACCCCATGGTATGAATAAGCAGTTGCAGACCTTTCAAATGATGTGTCACAGGACTGGTGATGACAGGTTGTAAAAAAATTAAAAATGTGCCTCCCTTGGGGGCAGAGTAGGAGGCGACACAAAAGACATCCATAATATGAATAAGCAGCTGCAGACCTCTCAAATGATATGTCACACGACTGGTGTTGTGTTTTGACGGCCACGTCTGTATTGACGGCAACGTCAAAGTGATTAAAAATGTATGTGAAGAATTTGTATTTGTATCCCTGAGTAATCTTGAGCTTTGATGTAATTTTACCATTCCTGAATACTATATAAATAAAATAGGGATATATATAAAAAGGCCGTGATTATATTTCCAAATTAATAAATCAAAGCATTAGGCATAACACACAACAAGACAATATATATATTTTAAACGTTTATTATTATTTTTTTTTTTTAGATAAAAGACACCTGCATCATTATACAAGATAAATATAACTCACAATAATAAGAAATCATATCATCACCATTGATCCCAATTACAATAATTAATTCACGTAAGCTAAATTAAGAAATTGCCCTAAACTATGCCCTCTGATTCCCTATCACTAACAGCTTTTATAACAATCATTCAGTGCTAGAGTTTATAACTAACAGTAAAAATCGCTTACCAGATAAAATCAAAAGGCACCGTATGAACATCTCTGGAAACATAACGGATGAACGGGCTAGGACCGTAGCTGCAGCTGCTCCTCACGGTCTATTCCACAGGCACACAGCAAAATTATAAGTTTTCGACTACTTGAAACTCCGCATTAGTAAATTTACTCAAACACCTTCCATTACTCCTATCCTCTAAAAAAAAATGTGTCCTTTTTTTCCAGTTCCCCTATCTTAATACTCTTTTCCTTATTATCATTTTTTCGTTTTTCCCTCCTACTCTTTTTAGCCTATTTTTACGTGCAAAATCCAATCTTAGCTGCTTTCTTTATTTCCAAGACTCTTATTGGATTCTTTTCTCACAAAGACCTTTCTAGCATTGGCTTGCGAACCCCTTCTTTAATATTTAAATTTGTTTATTATTACAGTTCCCTCGGTACGTGATTCCTCACCATTACGTGATGTTTTTCTTGCACCTGGATACTGTATCGAATTCATATTCTCTCGATAACAAGCCTTTTAACTTCTATTGCTATTCTCAACTGGATTCCTGACCCTATTTTTTATTTCTTCTTTGAAAGACGGGTTCCAGTCTTATAAAACTCCAGTATTTCCTTCGCTATGGTGAGGGAAGTCCTCTGAACAGAAAAAGAACGCTAGAGAAAGACTCCCTTTCAAAACGAAGATGAAATTTATTATAGGGTACACGTGTGTACACCTGAGCATTTTAACAAGGTACCTTTTTTTCTACTTTTACGCACTTCTAACAAAAATCTGCTATGCAACTCTTTTTAGTAAGACATGTGAACACCTGAGCATTTTAACAAGGTACCTTTTTTCTACTTTTACGCACTTCTAACAATAATCTGCTATGCAACTCTTTTTAATAAGGCATCTTTATTACATATCCTAAATGTGAAAGCTCAATTCTTGTCTCCCACCTGTACAGCGAACTTTTTTTGTATTTCACTTCTACTATTATACTATTTCTTTTATTTCATTTTTCCTACCTTCCCTTTTCTTTAATAATCTGGGGTTAGCGACTCAACAAAATATAGCGACTGTTTGAGAAAAGAAAAAAAAATAAATAAAAAAAAAGAAAAATGCTCTGAGTTCAGGTGAATCAGAAAGCATAAATGGGCAGATTATTAATAATGTCGATGATCTATACAATAATGAACTTGAGAAAAGAAATTAAATGATTAATATGTGTAATATAACATAATACAATATTTTGCATAATAATATCAAACACTAAAAAATATATAAAATAATAAGAATAAAAATTATAAAACTTGTACACATTATATAAACTAAACAGGAAACATAAATATCTGGAATTGAGAAAAGGTTAAAATAAAATGATTACCAAAATAAACATAAAATAAGATTTATGTATATATATATATGCTCATATAAATATATATATATTTACGTATGTAAATTTCATTAGAATTTTACAAATATGTTTCCTGTCTAGTGAAAAAAATATTCAAAATTGTTTTTACCTGGAACGACAACAACAGGTTAAAATAGTAGAGAATAGTGTAATTACAATACATATTATGAATAAAGCTGAACCAATAAATTTTAGAATGAATAATGAAGTAGAAAATTTTGGCAATGTAAAAAAGTCTAGCCAATTTGCCGTAGTAGGAGTGTTCATTGATCGTGTATAGTTCATGTTCAATTGGAGCAAATCTATGCTAGGCTCGTTTAGGCAAAATTTTAAAGTTTGACACTGCATCAAAGTTGATGATTTTAGACATATTTTCTCAGAGTAGCACTTCAATTCAGCAGAAAATTGAATAGAGTAAGATTGAATTTCAGTCGTCAAACGGATGGCTTTTGTATGAATATTTATGTCCTGAAAATGAACACTGACTACACCCGCATCACACGTGCTGAGAGCTTTGAAGTTGAGTCGTGCAAGTATGGCGCATTTATAACAACCTTTCGTAGAAATTTCCTCTTCTGCAAATTTGGGACAAACGTTTTTAGCTTTGACTGACAATTTGTAGTTTGCAAAGTATAATTGAACACGAATAGCTGAGGATAGCAATAAAGTTGATTTTAATTTGTCATCCTCTATTTGAAATAAATGTATGTCTCTTTGCAAAGGTAGTGCATGTTCCTGAGAGGATCTGAGCTGTGTAATGGCATCGGGTGCGTTTAGAGATCTCAGAGTATCTTCAAAAAAGTCACAACTAGTCATATCAGGATCAAAAATGAAGTTTTTTGTGAAAGATGAATTCGCCTGAATTGCACCAATCTCTCCTGTTCTGGGAGAATTTTTATCACTTGCCTTTGCTAGGTAAGCTTCCGACCTTTTACCTACACGTTGAATGAAATAATCTTCCATATGTAATTGGGCCTGGTCATAAGCTCCTAAAATCGTGACTTTAATTCCAGTTTT